>BSBN01001667.1:0-2693308 GCA_027924645.1 Cunninghamia lanceolata
ACGTATGTGAAGAGGAGACGACTTTGGGACAAACGTACAATAGATAGAGTACACTACGCTAAAATATGGATGCACGGGGAAGGAAGCGGCATCCATGCCCCATGCATTTTCTGGGGCTGGATAGTCGCTTACCTTCTCTTAGTGCCAGAGCATTATTCTCTTTATAGGTAAATTGTTTTCAAATCAAGATCTTACTTACATACCCAGAAACTACAGTCATCGGAAGTAGATACAGAACTCCTATTTGCTATTGTTTCCGATGGTCAAGGTTTAGATTTTGCAAATATCTTCACTGCAAGAACAAAAGAGGATCTATCTAACACATTGCCTTGCGGCACTACCTAACACGACACTTATCATACTTGCAATAAAAACACCAAACCAAAGACATTATAAATACACACCAATATCACTTATAAAACATCCATCTCTCTTTGCCTAACATGATCACACAACGTTTAGTCATGAACTTATGTAACATTAACCTCCATCCTTGAACCATAATATACAAAGGATTATCTTAACATTACTATTTTTATCACTCGACAAAATTGTTGGCTCATATGATTATGACACAATCATACAACTATCTGTTAGTGTATATTTTACCTATGTGTTATTTTACTTCACATGGGTAAAATACATGTGTCGTAAGCCTACTTAAGTGGGTTGTGTGTCGACTTGGAGAGTTCAACACAACTCTCCAAAGACACATGTCGACATTCTTTTGGCACTTGGTGAGTGGAGTGTTCAAGTTGACTCCTAAGTCGACTCAAACTCCTCACCTATATATACAACTTCTTTTTCATAATCTATGACTTGATTTTGATGCTAACATTCTTTTAGTCGATTCTTGTTTCTTAGATGGTATCAGAGAAAAACTAAATTAGTTTGTTGATTCAATTTTGGTCAAACAAGTGATAGTATTGTTAATTTCATTATTGCATAGAAATTATATTATTTTATCATTGTTCTCTCTTTGTCGGTAGGTTCTCTATGTTTTAAAATCTACAAGGTTCAAAGGTATTGGAGGCAAGAGCAGAGGTTTAAAGCCTGTGACCAAAGCGCCTCTAGAAAAGGGCAAAAACCCTTCCTTGAGGGCTGATGACCTATTGTGAAGGTCAAACACCTTGTTTTTGAAGGCTGGCAGCCTGTTTGGAAGGTCGAGCGACTTGTTTTGAAGGCCAAGCAACCTTTGAACATGAGCCCTATTTGTTTAGCAGCGGCTTGCATCAGCACCCTCCACCCAACTCCTCACAGGTGTCGACAACATCACAACCTTTGCACAAAGATGCCTTAGGATTTGCCTCAGACACCACAGTAGAAGGTTGATGGGAGGCCAGGTGAGTGGAAGGGAGACCGACTGTTTGATAAGGCTGCCAGGGATTTGCCTTCACATAAGGTGACTCCTTTACCCATGCCAAAAGGTGTTTCCTTTACATATGCCCTTATAGGCCTTTACTATTTCTAAACGCAAGTTTTACTTGTTGGTCAGTTGTAGGTGTTTTCAGAAGGTTGGAACCCCCACCTGCCCCTATAGAGAGACATGATCCCATAGATCCATGTGAATCCCTCACGCCAATTAGTGAGGAATCGGCCTTGCAGATAGATGATGCCATTTGAACAGGCCCGAGGCGTATCTTATCTCACCCAGAGGTTGCCATTTGCATTGTTGAAACCCTGGCCGCCATGCCCCTGCCTGGTTGCCCTTAGTTTTTGTTTCCTTGCCATATTTTGGGCTTTGTTACCTTAATCCGCTCCTCCATTTGTTTTCTTTTGCCCTAAGTTCACCCTAAATCAAAAGGGCATGGCCTCAAAATGGTCATTGTAAAATTTTATTTTTCACTACTTAGCATAGGCAATTCTTCAAATGTTATTGTCTATATGCACTAGAAACTTCTAAACAAAATAGGAATACAAACAAAATAGGCATATAAAACATTTAAAATTATGTTTTTTAACAAAGGGGGTGTTTTTAGAAAAGCATTTAAACTTTTAATAGACAAATGTTTATTAAAATACATTAGGAATTAAAATACAAATTTAGGGAGGAGCATTTAAATTGTAGTGCTACTTCTAGGCGAAAGTTGAATCTCTTGTAAATTTGGGCTCGATCACACTATTTCTATAAGGTTCCATTTTTGACCCAAAATTGGATTCACTTTTTATCACACACTCATTATAAAGTGTCAAATCTAGGGGGAATTCAGAGAGCAATTTCAGGTTATTCACACACTCAACTTATAAAGTGTCACTTGTATGTATTATTATGGGGGATTTTACACGCATTTTGTATATCATTGAACTAACTTAAGTTCAAAATAGGACCTAATTTATCTAAGTCAACTAATGGGGATAACAAGTCATCCATCTATCACAACCTTGGAAAATGGAAACTACAAGTCCTAGCGCAATGGTATCCTGGAACAATGCCAATGGATTCACCTATTGCCATATTTGTTGATGCAGGTCAAGATCCAGCGGCTTTGTCAAGCTATTGGACCAAGCAATGAAAATGATTAACACACAACAACAAAACAAATGATTCTCTATTCATATGCAATAGAAGGATTACAACAGGAGTGCAATGGGCTTCATACATGCCTTGGCTGAAGCCTTACAATCAATTTGATGTGCAGATCAAGCTAACCCTAGCTCTTCCGTGAAAAACCATAAATCTTCCAATAGTAGCTAAAAAATGTACTATGGAGAAGTCTCTCTATAAGCGTGAAATTCCTCCTTTTATAGGAATTTGAGGTGGCCAACACAATCATCACATGCATAGGACACGTGTCAACCATGAAATTACTCTTGAATCGACCATCCACGAGGTTAAAACTGATTTTGTCAATTTTTTGGGCATTTTGCGGGGATTTGCAGGTCAACTGGACATTACGGGAGAAACAGGGTTGATTGGATAAGCAGGGAAATGGGCTCCTACAGAACAAGTGGGTCTTTTAGCCTTCACAAGATAATGTCTTGCATTTAGTGATTTTAGTGTTGAAGTTATTCTTAGCCAAAAGTGGGTGAAAGACGAGCCATAGGACATTTGGGAAAAATAGGCCTTACGGGATATGTCTAGTGACTAGTGATATTATCGCATATAAGCTTTCAGCAGTCTTAAACAGTGAAGCAAAAAAAGTGGACTTCAACAGACAAGCAGAGGATTCGGGGTTCACCAAACATGTCTAGTGAAGTGAGAAATCCGCACAAAAGGCTCTTCGGTAGTCTTGAAAAAGGTAAAGCGAGGAAAACGAAGGTTGCCAGATATATCCGGTAGGGCGCTGGAGGCCTGCAAATTTGGTAGGGAGTAAAATCTCTGCCAAGCCATAACTTCCTTGATTTTGATAAGATATTCTCCAAACTTGAGATGCAGACACCCATTTGGTTCTTCTTCAAGGTCAAGTCATCATTTGTCTCAGAATTCTTAGGAAATTCTCTAGAAATTCATCATCAACTCCTGCAACAAAATAAGAAGAAAAACAAACAACCAAGAAAACAAGTAAAATCTTTTTGGTTGATGAGGATTGCACATGGACCCGGATGATCCTGCATTAGACACGTCAGGTAATTGAAATATTCCATGAGTTGGAAACTCATGAATATTTTAGCAAGTTTGGAACTAGAATTCCATACTTGACTAGCTCTGTAGTACTCAGCCAAGAAGCTTCATTTGCAGCTCTATTTTTCCAGTGGACCAGGTACTCCATGTAATCCTTTTCTATGGTCTTCTTAGCCACTCAGGAGTTAATCACTTTATCTACTTCCTCCATCTTCTTTTCAGGTAACTGATTTAACCATCTTTGTGCATCAAGCAAACATGAGTGTGTACCCCCATGTAAACTTGTCTCTCCTTCATGGAACTTGTATAGATCAGCAACATTAAAAATAGGAGATATGTCTATCCCTATTGGTAACTCAATCTCATAGGCATTAGATGAGAACTTCCTCAACACCTTGTATGGGCCTATCTTCTTAAACTTCAACTTATTGTATGTTGCATGTGGAAACCTTTCTTTCCTCAAATGTGCCAAAACTAAGTCTCCTACCTAGAATTCTTGTTCCCTCCTATGCATATCAACGTATTCCTTGTATTTGTTGGCACTTTTCCAACTTTTCATTTACTTCCTTATGAACCTCATGAATGTATTCTGCAAAATCCTCTGCTACAACACTCTTCCTATTCAAATTTGCACTATCTCTTAGCACATCAACACCTCTTGGGTTGTACCCATAAACTATTTGGAACGGGCTCTTTCCTACACTTCTATTCATTGAATTATTGTAAACAATTTTTTCTTGTGCCAAGATAAGATCCCATTGATGTGGTTTGTCTCCCACCAAACATCTAAATAAGTTTCCCAAACTTCTGTTCACAACCTCAGTCTATACATTAGTCTGGCAATGATAGGCTAAACTAAATCCTAATTGAGTGCCCATCTTTTTCCATAATGCATGCCAAAAGTGGCCAACAAACTTTGTGTCCCTGTCAGAGACTACTCTTAGGCAGTCCATGCAGCCAAACAACCTCTTTGAAAAACACAGTAGATATGTGGGATGCATCACTAGTTTTTTGACATTGTATGAAATGAACCTTCTTTGAAAATCTGTCCACTACAACAAAAATGGAATCATTACCTCTCTGTGTTCGAGGTAGTCCCAAAACAAAATCCATACTCAGGTGCTCCCACAATCTCTCTGGTATAGGTAATGGTTGATATAGTCATGTGTTTTGTCATGCTCGTTTAGCATGCTAGCAAATTTTGTAGCCTTGTACTAGTCTCCTCACATCCGCACTCATTCCACACCAAAAATAACCTTCACTCAATTGTGCCAATGTCCTATCTATTCCAAAATGTCCACTCAAGCCTCCACTATGCTTTTCTCTTATTAGATTTTCCCTCATTGAACCTCTGGGTATACATAATTTTTGTCCCTTGAACAACAAGCCATCTTGGATGAAATACTCCAACCATGGGTTCCTATCTCCCTCCACTGGACTTCTACTAATTGCCCATGCTTTCTTAAAATTAGAATCATCAGGATACAAATCCTTCATTGCATCGAAGCCAACAACATTGACCCTTAACTCGTTCATTAATAAACACCTTTTGCTAAGTGCATCTGCTACCCTGTTTGACTTACCACTCCTATGTTTCAAGACAACAATATAACTTTGCCAGAACTACACCCATTTCATATGTCTCTAGTTTAACTTACCTTGACTGTTGATGTACTACAAGGCATGGTGGTCTGTGTACAATACAAACTCATTTGACACACAAGTAATGCCTCCACTTCTTTAAGGCCTGCACTATAACATAGAATTCTTGGTCATAAACTAAGTATTTCCGCTTAGCTTCATTTAGTTTCTCACTAAAGTAGAAAATGGGTCTACCGTCCTGACTTAACACTCCCCCAATTATACTACCACTAGAATCACAATCTACTTGAAACATTTTGCCAAAGTTTGGCAATACCAACAATGGTTGTTCTGTCACCTTCTTCTTCAGCAACTAGAAGCTCTTTTATGCTACATCACTCCATTAGAACTCCCTCCTAACACCCTTCATTGTCTCGGTGATTGGTGCAATATTACACTAAAATTTATGATGAACTTCCTATAGAAGCTTGCCAAGCCATGAAAGCTTCTGGCCTCAAACATGTTTCTGGGTGAAGGCCAATCCACTATTGCCTTAACCTTCTTAGGGTCCATCTTCAACCCTTCTTCAGACAATACAAAACCTAAATGTACTAATTCCCTCTATTGAAATTAGACTGGACAATTAAGAGGGGGGTGAATCAGTTGTCACACAAAATAAATTTTTTCTGCTTTTAACCTTCTTTATTAACTTACTATCAGATTAATGATGTAAACATTAAAGCATAGATCAACCACATATGAACATAAACATAATCAACACAATTGACACCAACATTTTGACATGGAAACCCGGTTAAGGTAAAAACCACGGTGGGGGTTAACCCACAAAGATTTGTACCCTGTTAAAAGTACTTTAGAAAAATAGAAGGCACATGCCTTCGGGCACACTGCACAGAGCTCACTGCTCAAAGGAGATGCTCATTGCCTATATAATTTATTTAGAACAGAAAGAATTAACTGAGAAATAGCATCTACTTCATGCCTGGTTTAGTTTCAATGAATGCTCACAAAACTTCTGCTTTGCCCCAAATTCTTCTTCACTAACTTCTCGATCTACACTGCTCTCGCTCCTTTCCTTCTCTACTCTGCTATTGATCCTTTATTCAGATTTAATCTGTTTTGCTCAAGGATGCTTTTTGACAAGTCTTCAACAAGTATTTATACACTTCATCAACCTTGGAATGATCAACAAGGTCGGCCAAACTTAACGCGGATCTTTACACTGTCGACCAAACATAGCTGAGACTTGAATCTTCCTCTACTAACACGCCATGCTTCATAAAATGATCTTTAGATCATCCGCAACACGCTAGGAACATCTGGTCGGCCAAGACTAGGAAGAACATCAACTTCAAAGAGGAAATCTTTAATAACAAGCTCAAACTTCAATGCAGACCTCCAACATAGTAGCCACATGATCCAGAGACTTCCATAAGCACATTAAACTCACCAATAACATCCACTCTAAACCAGATTATAGGAATCATTTGTTTCTTCCTCTGGAACCTCAAGAACAATGTCTGCCATGACTGTCAAACTAGAAGGATGGCTTGCGGACCTCTAAACCATGAACCACTGGAGTTGATGATACACACTGACTTGCCAAGCATGCCTTCAGATCCACAGATCATAATATTTCACTGTCGAGCAATCCGGACCAGCTTACTGTCACTCTCTCTCTTCTGAATATTGCAAGATCCGGTTCTATTCAGATGGCCATAAGTTCATCAAATCTTCATGTGAACTTCTTAATTCTTGACTAGAACAACCTCTGACAATCCTCTATACATCCATAAGGTCCACGTACGTTGAGTCTTCATTAATTTTCTCAATATCCTCAACATTCCAGTCTCTTGAACATGCAACATAATAAGGCATAGTTGACACCAATGACAACAGGAATATGTTGACATCAATGACAACACTGCTTAGGCACATATTTGCAACAATCTACCCCTTTGTCATTGATGGCAACATATGTTGTGAAAAATTGATTCAACCATCATGACAAAAACTTCTCCCCTGACTTCTGTAACCACTTCCTTCATTGCTCCCCCTGTCGTCAACAATTAGTTTTTCACAAGTCTTCTCTCCCCCTTTGACATCAATGGAAAAGGGAACATATTTGTAATCTTTACTCCCCCTTTTTATTTTAGACTGATCTCCAATGTTTGCATACTGACTACTCCTTAGAGTAGTATTTACTCAACATTAATCCAGATCTCAAGATATGACTGAGAATTCCACCGGACTGATGCACCGTAGTGCATCTTAGTTCTGATTCGAAGGGGTAATAACCCCTAACTTCTCTCTGAGATACTCAAAGTTATCCTTGGGAAGAGGCTTAGTGAAGATATCTGCAATCTGATCTTTGGAAGACACAAACTCCAACTTGACTTCATTCTCATTTACCTTCTCTTTCAAGAAATAAAACTTGATAGATATATGCTTTGTCTTTGAATGCAACACTAGATTCTTTGAGATGCTTATTGCACTAGAATTATCACAAAAGATTGTGACTGGCTCCTCAAACACAACCCTGATGTCCTTCAACATTTGCTTCATCCACAGAACTTGAGTACAATTATTTCCTTTCGCTATATATTATGCTTTTGTAGTAGACAGAGATATTGCCTCTTGCTTTTTTCTCATCCAAGAAACCAATCTTCTTCCCAAGAAAAATGCACCACAACTAGTATTTTTTCTATCATCCACATCTCCTGCCCAATCAGCATCTATATATGCATGAAGAGTGAAATCATTATCCTTTGGATACCACAATCCATAATCAATTGTCCCCTTTGTTGGATTTAGGACAGACAACTAAGAGGGGGGGTGAATCAATTGTTACCAAACTTCTATTCTTTATATACTTTAAAGCTTCTTATATTCCAATAGCATATCAAAGATTCAATCATGAAGCATAATGCATGAATTTAAGAGCAGAAACAAATTCAACACATACGACACCAAGAATTTAACGTGGAAAACCTAGTTAAGGGAAAAACCACGGGGTGACTAACCCAAGATTGTATTCTCTGTTAAAAGAATAAGAAGAATAAAATGGTACTTGCCAATTAGGGCTCACTGTCTGAGCACATTGCTCACAAGAGGCCCACTGCCTACAGGAGACACACTGTCTACAGAATAATATAAATATTACATACTTGAACTAGAGATTAGCATCTTCACTATGCTTGAGTCAGTTTCATTTAAGATCAACACCCCTGCTCTGCTCTTCCCTCTTCTTCCCTACCACCTTCTCATCGCTACAAGGATACCTTTGAATGACTTTGCAATTCTCATTTATACAAGACATCAACTTTGGAATGATCATCAAAGTTGGCACAACTTACACTTATTTTATTACAGAGCAAATACAAAAATATAGCTTGACTTATTACAAAAACTTCATGTGCATTACTACACTGTCGGCCACACATAGCTGGGACTTCAATATTCTTTGAGGAACATGTCAGGCTTTGTAAAACATCTTCAAGATCATTTGCAACATGTGCAAAACATCTGGTTAGCCAAGACTAGGAAGAACACATTCACTGGAAAGTAAATCTTAAATTACAAGTTCTATATTCAATGCGGACCGCCAACACAAATTAGACACAATCTAGAGAGCCCCACAAGCTTGCTTGAATCACCAAGAACATCTGCACCACTTCTACTTACTGTAATCATCCGCATCTTCATCCGGAACCTCAAGAACATAATTTCCCATCTCTGTCACATTAGAAGGATTGCTTGTGGACCTCTAAACCACGAACGAATTGAGTTGTCACATTAGCCTCCCAATCATGCTACCAAATCTGCAGAATATGATATTGTATTTCTGGATCTCACCAGACCTGTTTCTGTCACCTCTGAATAGTTGCTAGAACTGGTTTTACTCTTAAGGCCATAACTCTTCCATATTTTCATGCAGACCTCTCAAATCTTGAATGGATCATCTTCAGACACATATCTAAAAACCCTTTGATACGCATTCTCTGATCTTCATCTAGCTGGGATCTTCACTTCATAGAGCATCACTATTTTCATTGATCTTCTCTATTTCTAATATGACCAATTTTCTCAATATCCTCAGCACACAAATCATCCAATCCTTGACATCAATGCAACAAGAGTATGTTGACATCAACGACAACACCGATTAAGCCCATACTTGCAACAATCTCCCCCTTTATTATTCATGGCAACATATAATGTGAAAAATTATTTTAACCACCAAGACAAGAACTTCTCCTCACTGACTGACATAGCTCCCCATCAACAACAACCATTCACAAGTTTTCTCTTTCTTTACTGCTCCCCCTTTGATCATCAACCACTTTGAGTTTTTCACATGTCTTCTCTCCCCCTTTGACATCAATGGCAAAGGGCACATACTTGGAACCACTTCACATACTTCAGAATCGTACAGACTGCTCCCCTGAGTAGCAGCTTCCTAACATCAATCCATATCACAAGATATGACTGTGGGATCCACCGAACTGATGCACATCAGTGCACCTTAATTCAGAACCAGAGGGGTAATAACCCCTAACTTCTCCCTAAGATACTCAAAAGAGTCCTTAGGTAGAGGTTTAGTAAAGATGTTTGCAATTTGATCCTTTGAGGGCACAAACTCCAATCTGACTTCATTCTTGTTCACCCACTCTCCCAAAAAATGGGACTTGATGGATATATGTTTTGTCTTTGAATGCAACACCAGATTTTTTGATATATTTATTGTACTTGAATTATAACAGAAGATTGTGATAGGTTCTTCATACTCCACTCTGATATCTCTTAGCATTTGCTTGATCCATAATACTTGAGTGCAACTGCTTGCTGCTGCAATATATTCTACTTCTGCAGTGGACAGAGATATTGCCTCTTGTTTCTTGCTTATCCAAGAAACCAATCTTTTTTCCCAAAAAAAATGCACCACCACTGGTACTCTTTTGGTCATCACATCTCCTGCCCAATCAGCATCTATGTATGCATGAAGAGAGAAATCATGATCCTTAGGGTACCATAATCCATACTCAACTGTTCCTTTTAGATATCTGAGAATTCTCTTGATTGCCATCACATGAGACTCTCTAGGATCAACTTGGAATCTGGCAACAAGACCAACAACATTCATAATATCAGGTCTAGTTTGAGTAAGATAGAGTAGTTCTCCAATCATTGACCTATACTTTTTCTGATCAGCCTTAGGAGATTCATCATCTTTACTCAACTTACATCTGGTTGCCATGGGAGTATTCATTACCTTTGAGTCTTCCATCCCAAATTTCTTCAACAATTCTTCCACATACTTGGTTTGTGATATGAAGATTCCTTTCTTTGTTTGAGTGATTTGCAGACCCAAGAAGAAATTCATTTCCCCAAACATAGACATCTCAAATTCACTTTGCATTTGATTTGCAAAGGTCTTGCACATACTATCTTTCCCTCCAAAAATGATATCATCAACAAATACTTCAACAATCAAGATACTTTCATGATCAATCTTAAAATATAGATTACTGTCAGCAGTACCTTTGTTGAAACCAATCTTCAAAAGATGTTTGTCCAATCTTTCATACCAGGCTCTTGGGGCTTGTTTGAGTCCATACAATGCCTTCTTCAACTTGTAGACCATATCTCCATAATCAAATAATTGAAATCCATCAAGTTGTTCAATGTATACCTCTTCTTCCAAATCACCATTTAGGAAAGTAGACTTGACATCCATTTGATACACCTTGAAATCTTTGAAGGCAACAAAAGCAAGAAGTAATCTGACTGCTTCAATTATTTCCACCGGAGCAAAGGTTTTTTCAAAGTCAACTCCTTCTACTTGAGAATAACCCTTAAAGACCAATCTGGCTTTGTTTCTGACTACTTCACCATCTTCATTCAGTTTATTCTAGAAGACCCACTTAGTCCCAATCACATTTTTGTCCTTAGGTCTGGGAACAAGATCCCAAGTGTGATTCTTTTCAATCTGCATCAATTCTTCCTCCATTGCTTTAGCCCAACTTTCATCATTGCATGCTTCACTTACTGATTTTGGTTCAATCTTTGAAATCAAACAATATTTCACTGAATCTTGAGCAATTTTTCTTCTTGTTTGAACACCTTTGTTTTTATCTCCTATGATCTGATCTTCAGAATGATTCAGTCTTACATACCTGGGAGTTTTGGGATTCTCTTGCACTTCTAATTCTTGGACAGGTTCATCCAAGCATGTCTCTTCCTCTTGTATTTCAGGATTCTTCGGATCAGTCTGAATCTAAACTGGAGTGGGGACTTGTTCTCCTTGGTCTGAGACATCATTCTAATCATCTGCTTCATATTCATAATACCTTGAGGGACTTTCCATGCCTTCATCAACCTTCACATTTGTACTTTCTATAATTTTTCTCAATCTCTTGTTATAACACCGGTATGCTTTGCTTTGAGTAGAATATCCCAAGAATATTCCTTCATCACTTCTAGCATCAAACTTGCCAAGGTCTTCATCTCTATTGATATAGCATTTACTACCAAAGAGTCTAAAATACTTCACAGTAGGAGTGATGCCAAACCAAAGTTCATAAGGAGTTTTACTAGTATTGCCTCTGATTTGTACTCGATTAAGAGTATAGACAATAGTGCTTACAGCTTCTCTCCAATAGATGTAAGGAACATTTGCTACCATCATCATGGTCCTAGATGCTTCCTGGATGGTCTAGTTCTTTCTCTCCACTACTCCATTCTACTGTGGAGGCCTTGGAGCAGATAACTTTTTTCTATTTTGGAAAAGGGAAGAAAGAAACTATATGGAATGCAAAAATGTAAAATTCGGTGATGCACCTAATTTGGATAAAAATATGCAATTTGATCCACAATATTACTCAGAAATCTGACTTTCACATAATCCAATCTGGCATAAATATCACAAAAGTGATTCTAATGAAGGCTTGAAAACAGGCTTTCTATGAAGGAAGTGGTTTTTCAACACAAAAAAAACTACTTCCGGTTAACACAACCTAAGACCTGTGATAATTATATGCTTAATGCTGCAAGCAAGAAAGTGAGACAATAATTTTAAAGGTTTAATGTTTAAACACAACAAAATTTCATCAAATCACTTCAAATAATTAGCACTAAATGGATAGGTAATTAATTGATCTCAAAGAAACAAGGGAAATATTGCAAAAGACAAAAATAGAACCTATAACCTGCTGATCTCTCAATAAAATTGTAAAAATGAGCTACAAGAATTCTCCAATCTGTCTGAATCAGAATGAGAATCAAGAACTAACTCCATAATGAATGAAGATTTACAATATATAGAAAATATAGGTCAAAAAGATTGACCTATAGACAACTAGAATTTGAACCTCAGTTATCTCAAAATAGCACATGCATAAAATGATAACTGATTCCCGTGCAAGCCCTGAAATCATGCAAAAAACACCTCCAAACTAATGGAAAAATAGATATAATATGTCAAAACTAGTGTTGGTCTATGCACCAATGAAATGAAGTGCCTGACTCAAAGTAAATTGCCCATATAATTCCTCAATCTACTCCTCAAACTGCCTCTAACTGAAAGCTCAAACTGATGGCTTAAATCCTCTTATCACTCCATGCACAAGTAAAAAATAACTTATTTTTAAAATAATTTATTTAAGCTATTATTAGTAACAATTAATGTAATTGTCCTAATAATATCTTGAATAAATTATAATACATTTACTATTTAAACCATAAGTCAAAAACCTTATATCTCCCTTTGACTTTACATCCTTGCCATGCACTAAGGCAAAAATACCCTTATTGCTCCATGCACAAATACATTCACCATGCAATGTCTAACAGTCTAAGAAGACTCTCTGCCATCTTGTTAAATGCCTTATCATGCAAATAATATCTTCTCATATGCAAAGCAATGAAATCTAAATATAGGCATCTGCCACCTTGTATGCATCTTGTCTTCACACTTGTGAGTTCACACCTTTGACCTCTATGTATGATTCCCTCTAAAAGCATAAAGAATATTCCACCTTGGCCATGCAAAGTCTCATGTTGACCTCAAGGTAATAAGCATCATGTTTGACTAAATAGTCGACAAGAAGGAAAGGGGTTTTGTATCATTAAAATCATAAGGCATTAAGGCCTAAGCCTTACCCTTATTACTACTACCGACCACCTTTGTTACACAAGACACCCTCCTGTCGGCCACACTTTGTAATAATCACTAGGGATTATATTATTGCAAGTTTTGACCTCGGTCGACAAATAGATTTGGTAATAATGCTGGCATTTTATCAGTCAAAAAATGAATGATGGGAAAGAAGCTTAAAAAAAAATAGTGAATAACCCTAAATTTTGTCATTTATTTTTTACTCTTCCATACTGGCCGCCGCTCTGCAAGTTCATTTCTCATTAGGGTTTGATTACTCTTTGCATTTTCTCCATCTCCTTGGCTCTCTGTGTTTGAACTCCTTGCATCTTCTTAGTGAAAAGAAGTGACAGAAACTGGTGAGTATGGTATTTTGAGTTTTGACTAGGTTTTTCCACCATTTCAGGAGCATTTTCTTCATAAATTGCTGCGGCCATGACTGGTTTTTCCATCTATATTCTCCTCTTGACAATATTTTTGCTTTCTGTGTCGAAATCTTCTTGTGAAATGTGAGAAAATCTAAGAAAGAGAAAGGAAAGACCTACAGGAGGTTGCCACCATTACATTTCTCTCCTCAGCTTTTGAAGGTAACTCTTGCTCTCTAAGCTATAGAACTTAAATTATCACTGTGTATCTTAAAAAGAGACAAGAGTCTCAATCTTTTCATCTGGGTATCTTGAATATTGTTTGCTTTTTGTATGGTTGTGGCCATTGTCAATTTTTGTAGCATAATCACTGGTTTTTATGTGAAACTTTGAAGGGTTTCTAGCTCTGTCATTAGGGTTTCTTTGGAAATGCACATAATTGCATTATATGCAAACGGCTATACTAGAAACACATGTCTTTCCCTTCTTCGACTGCACTGTAAAAGATGATGGACTTCAAACTTGTAGCAAGGGTTTTGACTATAATGATGATTTCTACCTTCTTCAAGCCCGACCATGATAAAATATATATTGTATCTTCACCTTTTCTTTTTACTGTGTAAAGAATAGAGACTAGGGTTTCATTTAATTTGAACAGTTGGGTGTTCATTCATGCACAAAACCATGTCTTCTTGTCACGGCTATGCTATGAAAACCTTTCTGTAGTGCTCATTTCACTAGAAGCCAAAAATGCAATAAGGGTTTCAAGACTTTCTGAGATGGGTATTTCATATTTTTCACACAGTAGCTCTTCTTGTCACGCCCATGCTAGTAGATGTATCTTTGTAGCTTTCATTTTACTGTATGAAAGAAAATGGGATAAGGGTTCCTTTGTGATGGCAAAAATGTATACCCTTTTGCATGAACTGAAACCTTTTTGGTATATCACTTTCTCATAGTGAACACCCTCTTGTTGGCTGTCATCATGTAAGTGTTATGTGTATGATGGGAATCCTTCCTCTCAGCTCCATGAGAAATGTTGCATATCAATGGCGTATGAGATAATGACTGCTTATGGATGCTTGATTGTATCATGATTGCCTGTTTATCTTTTGAACATGCTTCAGTCCTTTCTCATTACAAAGTATGAATGTTTGAACAATGTGGTATCAAGTCTGAAATCTTGTAGCATAAAGATTCCATTTTCAACTTCTTTCTGAATGTTGAGGCTCCTCCCGACTTTGTGCATGCTCACCTGCTTATCTTTTGATGCATTTGTATCCTACTGTAGCATACATATCATATCTGTGATCTCTTCTCTCAGTCCTTTATCATGGCAAAATGCTTGTTATGACTGTGTCATTCAGAAACAATAGCATATGAGATAAAGACTGCTTGTCTTGTGCCTCTGTCAACATCATCACTGTAACTTTTGGCATATCATGTGCCTTCTACTATTTCTCCTCCATCATTTAATGTGGTATTCACTTTCAAGATTGTTCTACTCCTGTTGATGGACATGGAAGTTGTGATCTTTTCTGACTGTAACTGCTTGCACAAGCCACTTCATGATCACTGTCATGACCATGCATAGTAAATGTGACTACACTTGTTTAATGTTTTGCAAAGTATCTCTCCTTAGCTATATGTATCTTCTAATTCACCTGAATCCATATGATGTCAACTCCTTGGGGAATTTGCTGACTATAGCATAATGTCCTTTCACTTGTTCCAAGGCATATGATAAGGTTTGTTTGAACAATTCAGTGATGAGATTGTGATCATGCTATGATTTCCATGTGTCACTTGAATGTTTGAACATTTGATTATATTGGTACTGTGGCAGCTACCTGGAAACATGGGCTCTCTGTTGATGACTTAATCATATGGAATCTTACTTGGTTGTTTTGTCTTGTATGCTATGGCATAGCTGTTCCACATATATTGCTAGATTTCCTTGATCATCCTATTCCTTCATCATGGCATATGTCTGTCAGAGTTATTGATGCCTTGCTATTTGATCTCTCTTGGGTATCAGATATTTGTAGATATTTTTCTCCATTTTGCTAGAGGCCATGATACCTGTAAGATGCCTTTGTGCTATGAATGCACTCTGTCAACTATTTATGTCACTTGACCATGTGAGATGAAATAAATACATGCATTCAAAAGATTTATGTATTTCAGATAGCTCCTGTAGCCTGTATATTCTATCTGATATATACATGAGACTTGATTGGCATATGTCCTTTTAAAGGCAAGACTTACATCACTTGTCAAAACTGTAACATGATATTTATTTGCTGTTCATATGCACATGATAAGATAAGCTTCTTGGTGTATATTGTAACCCATGTGCATGAGTATGTTTTATGAAAGCAATGACTGCACTTATCTCTATTCATTCTTCTGTCATTTCTTAAGTCTGATTTTGCAAATGTGACATAAGTCATGACAGAAAATATAGTATTCTAATAATGATATGAAAAAAGATAAAACACCTTCTATGACTATAATCCAATTTCTGCACTTTGTCAACTTGACTCAGTCATGTTAATCTGATTTGCTGTAATCAACTGTAATAATTTCATGATGACATAACTTTTCTGCAAGTTGATTAGATGATGCATGATGTAGCTTGGAATGATGCATCCTATCTTTTCTGATACTCTTTTCAAATGAAAAGAAAACATGCGAGGCTCAAACCCTTGTGGGAGCCACATTTAATCCACATGTCTATTTGTCTTCAAATCAGCAACAATACTTGTCCTATACCTGCACAATGAACAAACAAGTTAGCATAAAAATATACCTGATAGTATTGATTGATTTTCTTCATGGTTTCTTCCTGATTTGTACATATATCTGATCTAATCTCTCATATGAATTCATGTTGTGATAAGTAGATGTATCTGTTTGATAAAAGCATGTGATAACTTTAAACATCCAGAGCGCTAACAGGGTTGGACCCCCAAAATTTTACAGGTTCAACTGATGATGGGAGCTGAAAGTAAAGACTAAAGACTGAAGATTTGAAGGCCGACATCAACAAACAACCTTCTTTCTTAGGCAATGATGGATGTTTCATTTTATCATGTGTTCATTTCTTTTCTTTTATCAAACAAATGCATAGCTTGCATGTCTGCAATTGCTCAGTCTAGTTACTCCCACGGCTTGTGTGGGACACATTTGAACACTTCTTTTAAACATGATCAGTTAATTTCTCTTATGCATATGATGTATATGTATTTCCTTTTCAATCAATGCATGAGATAAAGTAACAGATACTCAAATGTATGTTCAAAACATGACATGAAATAATAGTTTAATACAAATATCTTTCTTTTTTTTATTCAAAACTGATTAACTGAATAATCAATCTAACTTATAACTCCTGAAAGATAACATGATGCAAAAACAACTGTATTTCTTGAATGACTGGTACCTTGGCAATCCTATTCTCTTGTCATGATAACTCATCAGTCTTGATTACACTGATGGGCTATCTTGTTAACTGAATCTCCTTTTCTGCTCTTGTCAAGATATCAACCAGTTCAATAAATGCATAACCTTGAAGTTTTTTTTTATTCCTTCTAAACAATTACACTTAGGTCCAAGTAATTTTAAGTGTGAACAAAAAATTAGTAACAATAATTCCTAGATCGGAACCTATTTCTAAAGCCCCTACAGAATGACCACTACAGAACTAATGGAACTAAAAGCTCAATTACAAGAATAATTGGACAAAGGATTGATTAGACCTAGTGTGTCGCCCTGGGGAGCACCAGTCATATTTGTGAAAAAGAAAGAGGGCACTTTGCAGTTATACATAGATTACAACATGTTGAATAAAGCAACTATTAAAAATAAATACCCATTATGTCGCAACGATGATCTTTTCGATCAAATGAGGGGTGCAACCATGTTTTCCAAGATCGATCTTCGGTCTGGATATCACCAATTGAGGTTTAAGGATGAGGACATCCATAAAACAACCTTCAAAACAAGGTATGGGCATTATGAGTTCACTATCCTACCTTTCATGTTAAAAAATGCACCAGCGACATTTATGAATTTAATGAACAGTGTGTTTAGGGACTGTTTGGACAAGTTTGTCCTAGTGTTTCTTGATGACATTTTAATCTATTCTAATAATGAGGAAGAGCACCTGCAGCATTTAAGAATTGTTCTTCAAAGCCTGAGAGAGCATAAATTGTATGGTAAGGTCTCTAAGTGTACTTTCTTTCAGAAGGAAGTACAATACTTGGGCCACATAATTTCAGCTAAGGGAATAGTTGTGGACCTAGCAAAAATTAAGGCTATTTTGGAATGGTCGATACCAAGGAATGTTCATGAGGTTGGGCCTTGCTGGTTATTACAGGAATTTTGTGAAAAACTTTTCTAAAATTGCATACCCTATAACTTCCTTGCAGAGAAAAGGCAATAAATTTGAGTGATCAAAAAAGTGTCAGGAGGCCTTTGACCTACTGAAGGAAAAATTGACTTCAGTACCAATTTTGAAAGTACCTGACCTAGAGGGTCAATTTGTAGTCATTACTGATGCCTCAAGGGAAGGCTTAGGTTTTGTACTAGTCCAGGATGGATAGGTCATTGCGTATGAATCACGTAAACTGAAAAACTATGAATAAAACTATGCCCCACATAATTTGGAACTGGTAGTAGTCATTCATGCACTTCAAATGTGGAGACACTACTTACTGGGAAACCATTTGAGCTGAAAATAGATCTCCAAGGATTCAAATATATGTTCACTCAACCACACCTTAATGCTCGAGAAAGAAGATGGTTGGATCTCATCTTGGATTATGATTTCGAGATTAAATATATTCAAGGAAAAGAAAATCGAGTGGTAGATGCTTTGAGTAGAAAAGACACATCTCCTCAATGATCTCCATACATTCTGATTTTAGGAATCAGGTGTTACAGAAAACTAAGGGAGATGATTTTCACAAATAGGTAAAATAGGCCCTTGAGGAAAACCCCTAGAATCTGAGATATGAGGGATTCAACCTTGAATTGGATGGGTTATTAAGGTTTAAAGGAAGGATGTATGTACCTAACTCTATAAAGTTAAGGAATATGGTATGGAAGGAGGTGCATTCAGTACCATATTCTAGACATCTTGGAGTAACAAAGTTACTTGCTGATGTGAAACCCCTATATTTCTAGAAGGGAATGTAGAGGGATGATGCAAATTTTGTAGATACATGTATGGAGTGCCAGAGGGTGAAGGCAGAACACCATCACCTGGCAGTATTGGTATACCCTCATGAAATCCCTAAGTGGAAATGGCAAATTATAAGCATGGACATTGTGCAAGGGCTTAATATGTCGAGGAACATGCACCAAGCTATCTTGGTTGTGGTGGATAGACTCACCAAAGTCACTCATTTTATATCTGGTAACTTGACGGATGGGGTACCCACGTCATAGCCTGAAAATTTGTTCAAGAGATTTTCAGATTGCATGACATTTCTGAGAAGATTATCTTAGATAGGGATACATGAATGACATCAAGGTTTTGGTAAACCTTATTCTCTTCACTTGGAACCCAATTGAATATAAGCTCTACTTATCATCTTGAAACAAATGGCCAAACTGAGAGGGTGAACCAAGTGCTGGAGGATTTGAGGATGTATTGCATGGATCAGTAATACAAGTGGGAGGGTTATCTTCCTCTGGTGGAATTTGTGTACAATAATTCCTATCACTCAGCTATTAAGATGGCTCCATTTGAGGCATTATATGGACGAAAGTACCGAACCCCTATAAGTTAGGACAAGCTAAAAGATAGGGTTAGCCTTGGTCTAGAAATGTTGTCAGAGATGGAAGAGCAAGTCCATCTGATTAAGAGAAGGCTAACGAAAGCCAATGATAGACAAAATAATTATGCAGATGCTAAGCGCATCAAAAGGCATTTCATAGTGGGAGAAAAAGTTTTCCTAAGGGTAAAACCTCAGAAGAGTTCCATTAAATTTGGAAAGATGTCTAAACTAGCACCACGATATGTGGGTCCTTTCAAAGTTCTTGAAGAGGTCAACCCAGTAGCATACAAAATTGCTATACCGCCAGCCCTTGCCATGATGCATAATGTGTTTCATGTTTCATTTTTGAAAAAGTTTAATACTATTGATAATCAAATTCCTATGCTTGATTGGAATGCTATACAGGTGAAGGACCCAAGGGTGGTGGTGATCGAGCCCATCAAGGTCCTCGAAATGCGTAAGCTACGCTTACGTAACAAAGAGATAACACAGTGCAAGGTCTAGTGGGACCAATATGCAGAAGAAAATGCCACCTGGGAAAACTATGATGACTTTTATGCTAGATTTCCTCATACTTTCTGAAAAAACTTATTTATTATGCTCATGAAACATTTTCTTATTATGTTGATTAAATTTTAAGACAATTAATCATCGGGGACGATGATTCTAATGGGGGGAGATATGTTACATTCCTAACCTATAATTAGACCTAATCTTAACCTTGCATGGTAATCTAGAGGATTAAACATAGTTAACTGACTTGATACTGTGGAAATATCTGATTTAATCTTTGATTATGAGGTTAATGGTTGATGATAGTTAGTTATGAAATTATTTCTTCATATGAATATTTAATTAATTTGAATTGCAAAATAGATGATGATGCACTGATCATGGTTTTATGGTCCTGAGTGTGAATAGGAATGAATTGTCCTTCGAAGACGAAAGGAGAGTATCATATGGGAGGAAGAGATAGATGTCGGGAAATGCATCTAATTTCCATCTGAGTGTCAGACATTATGTCCTTTATGAACCTTTGTAAGTCGGTGTAAGTTACGACTTCTTTGATAATTGATTTTATTTTTGTGTCATCTTGTGGTTTGAGTCATTTCGACTAGTTGCATCGACTCAATCCAATGACGTTCTTAGAATGTCAATTCGAGTCGAGGAATAGTCTTATCTTGCGTCAGAGTATCTTCTTATTTACTTAAAATATCCCCAATCTGGGATTACGAATCTATTTTTTTGGTATGTTATGTATTCAGGTTTTTAACAAAGAAGGGGGAGCAATGCTCAACCCCTAAATTGCATGTTGATCCTATCGCCATGAAGGTGATGTTCTCGAAAAATAACATATTGATTAATATAAGTAATTCCATACATCAAGTGGATGCATGGATGAATACTATGCTATGTTTATACAAGTATAATATCGAATTTCTTGTTAAACTATTATGTTTACTCATTTGATATGGCTACTATCACCCATGAAAGGGGAGTGATTTTATAGTTTATTAAAAACCATTGGGAGCTTTGAGGTCACCCAAGGCTTGCTGATAGCAACTATGGGGATGATGGACCCTATGTTTCAAGCATGTTGGCCGAGTGGGGAAAACCACCCACCACGTTATGGTGGGGGTAGTAGTTCCAATATGCTCGGCATGTCGAACTTGGGAAAGATAATAAGCATTGTTATCTTTTTTTTAGGGGAGTTAACTTTTGGACATGGAATTGTTACTATAGGTGTACTCTTTACGCTCAGGAAGAGGAGTGGAGCAAGAAAGAGCAAACAGTCAAGTTGCTTAGGAGAGCAGTGAATAACTTCATTCATGTAGAATGAAAGTCTGTAATAACCAAACCTTTTATTGTTTTCTTAGTGATATTGTAAGTATCAACTATGTCGATTATTCTATAGCATGCTTATTACATTATAAGCTTATGTTTTCATTATTATGCAATGGCTCGAGGTCGTTAAGGCCGAGCCTTTAAACATTGAAATATTCCTTATACAGTGGCTAGATGGCCGACAAGGCTGGGTCTTTAAACCTTGAAACATCCTATACACTGTGGGTCGAGGCCTATAAGGCCGAGCCTTACTATGGAAATGTTCTTACATAGTGGCTCATGGTCGAAAGGCCAAGCCTTCAACTATTTGAAGCTTTTTTTAGACTATGGCTCAAGGCCAAAAGGCAGAGCGTAATACATTGAAGCCTTATTTAAAATGTTTCTCGATGCCGCTAGGCCGAGCTTTAATATATACACTGAAGTCTTTGTTGAAATTGTTACTTGAGGCTGATAAGGCTGAGCATGTTTCCACTATATCGTTTACATGTTGGGTATCAATGTGGGCATTGATAACCACAGTGCCCAGACTTGTTTAACAAGTTGAGTTGATAGTGCTCATGGCATGAGAATTGCAGAACTTTGGTATTAATAATAAAATCAATAGTATGGCCTGCATGTGGCCAAAACCAACCACCACAAACTGTAGTGATAGATGGCAAGTCTTAACTTTGACTGTGCTTAAAGCATTAACTAGAGTCTTGAACCATTATGTATATGAAACCGGATTAATGTGTAATGGGTTATTGAAATACCCAAGAAGTACATTTTCTACCCCTCGATAAGGGAGGAGGTGTCTTATACAAAAGACCATTGTTCTAGTTTATGGCAGCATAGTGTGCTAGTTGATTCACTAGAAAGGAATCTCTTAAATTACTATTGATAAATATGAAAATATGGGAAGCATGACTAGCATAAGTTTTATATGGGTATTATTACATGAATCAAACCCCTTTTCCCTTACTTTGTGTGAACTCTATGGGGAGAATATTTTTCATTAAATCTCTTATGGGAAATTTGAGTTATTACTTATTTATGAAACCATTATGACTAGATGAGGTAGTGAATGCCTGGGGAACTATAATTTGATTTTAACCTATATGGTGTTTCATATTGAGAATATAAACCATGGGAGACCTTGGTTGGTTAGGTTGGTTTGAATTTAATATGATTAGAAAGTGGGACAAAGTGACGAGGAGTCCCAAGTGTCGATTGTCCTGGTATGGACTATGAATCAAATTGATCCCACATATATTAGACCTAGGGAGAGAGGTCAAATTAAACTTACTGTAGGATGAGACAAATTCTAAGTTGAGTTAGGGTGGTGGACATACGACAACATTCATTGCGTAACGTACATGTATGTAAATCTTTGGCCAAAGTAATGTATTCATCTTTGCATGCATTGTCGATCCACAATGCTCCAGATGGCATAATGTCTCTGGTAGTGTCATACATAGTTAGAGTGGATCTATAGTTGTGTGACCGAGAGGCATTATGAAGGACACAACACTAGATACTTATATGGATAATCTAATGGTTTCCTAATATATATATTCCTTCTGCGAAGGGTAGGGCCTCTTCCAGTTAGGAAGTTGAGCAGGGGACTGCTAGTTTGTGGTTGGTGGAAAAGCACTGGGATGATGCGCTCCTTCCCAAGCATGAGACAAGCCGAGGCTTATGAAGATAGATGTCATATGTTCAAGATACAGTGCTTTTTATTTTATGATTGATGATTAATTGTTATGTATAATTTGATATTTGATGCCTTGAGCATAACTATTACATGCATAGTGAAAGTTATTCACTAAGGATATGTAATTGATTATTGTAATTGTAAGCTTTGTTATATTCTGTTTAGAATAGCATGCTTAGTTGTTGAAATGATAATGAATCATCATTGTTTAACTTTGATTCGGATAATCATGTTGTTAACTATTTCTTGATTAAGAGGAATGTTTATGTTAATTTTTGAGCATTATGGAATTGGATGTTACCATTTTTATCAACAATTTGATGGGTGCAGAGGAGACTCCATCAAGGGTTTAATCTAAGACTAGGATGGTTCTATCCATGGGGATTTGATCTAAGGGGTTTTATCTAACTCCTTTCAATTAAACCCCTTTAGATGAAACCCATCAAGGCTTAAATCATTAATTTTTCTAAAAAATATTTGATTTCAGTAAAAAATTAGGATGTCCCATAAGTAGGACACAGTATTTTGGTATAGCCCCATCACGAATACAAGAGCTAGACATTGTCTCTCTAATACTATATAATAAGTTTCATAATATAGCAGGGTTTGACTGATGTAATAAACAACACATTCCCAACCTTCATCATCATGTTGGGCTAACAAGGCCACTAAAGCATGAGATGAAGCAGAAGTATAGAGAAGAAAGGGATGTCCTATAATGGCTGGCATCAAATATCAAATTATACATAACAATTAATCATCAATCATTAATAACATTGATAGACAAATAGTAGTAGGGAAGATTAAAGACATATCAATACTAATATAGTTTAGTAGGCCTACTCCACAAAATTTGAGACATGAACCATTGTCAATAAGGGTACGTTTGACTCCAAAATTATTAATTACAATAATAATGAGAAAAGGGTCATTCTATTTTTATACCTCCAAGGAAGGTAACACATATTATTGAAAGACAATATCAGGAGAATTTGTATAATTTCAATCAAGCAAGGTAGTTTGCAACTAAAATATTCTACAGGGCTTCCTAGAGCATGCCATGATATACTGGTGAAGTTTGCATGAGCTCCCAAAGAGAAATCTTAGCAGGACTAGCCCAAATCTAATCTACAAGAGCAGACTCTGTTAGTGGCTTCTGATACAAATGAGGAGCTGGAGGTGGAATAGGTGAAGAAGTTAGAATTGAAACGGGGATAGATTCATTCTGTTTGTTTTGCCAAGTGTTATATGTGTGGGCAACCACATGGTAATGAAGAGGCCCCGATACTTTTAGTGTAATGGACTTAGCAAATTGTGTGAGGTAATCAGCAGGTCGGGGTGTGTTTGAAGCACACTGAACAGTGACCACTAGTTTAGAATTTGTTTGCGGTTTAGAACAAAGATGCACCACAATCTTGGGTTTCATAGGCTCTTGCATAGAGCTGGAAATATAAATTTTTTTGATCATGTTTGGAGAAGGAATTTATTTTGGTTTAAAGGAGAAAGATGTAACATGGATGAAGTCATCAAGGACTTCATTGAGCCTATCAAAATCTTCTCTACTAAAAATTTTATCAAAAGTAATCAAAGTTTGGATAAATAGATTCAACATCATCGAATTATAATTTCTACCAAACCAAAATTAGTTTATGAGAAGAAGGGATATGCTACTGAATGCAGTCGGGTTCACCAAAATGTAATGTAGATAAATTTGAAATCTAATATAAGTAGAATACAATTCTATATATATACACTAAGACCTAACCGACTTCTAGAAAGATTATTTTGCTACTATCCAATCAGGAAGAACAAATTAACCTAGCTATGTCTGATTCGGTTGAACACTTGGAAATTCAACAATTTTGATCTAAGGAGAAACTCTAAGGAATAGAAAAAAATTTATAATTTTCAGAAATCAAGAAATGATTTTGCAAAAGTGATGACATAATAGAAGACAGGAAAAAGAGGAGAACTTGGCACCAAAGCAGGGAATCCTTGGCGTCAGATGCCAACACGCCATGAGGATGTCTTCACATAGTGGCATCATCCAAGTAGTATCAAAACTCCACAAATCCATATTGTACGATTAAATAGCAATTTGTAACCTCACCCAGTTTGCATAGAAAGTTGAAATGAGTGCCCAGTTACAAAATCTATCAAGAAATTGCATGAATAACACATTTGATAATGAATATAAAATAGAGGAAGGAAGAAGCCAAATCCCATGCATTTGAATCTTCTTCCTCTCTAATCTACACAACAAGAAAGAGGGTTGGGACTGCTTGGGAGCTTGCCTCAGTCAAGCCCATATTTTGATCTTTCGACCTCCACGGGCACTCACTTTGAAACAATGAAAAACAAGCTCATGTGTGCTCTTATCTCCTAAGTGTGTCTAGGAAAAATAAAGAGCATTGACAATAAACAAATACTAGAAGTATTATCCCTAGTTTACGGGGGAAAAAAACACTCAAGTGTGCGAAAGATAAGAAAGTTGGTGGTCTAAACCAGTGATTTGCCAAAAATGTAAATGGAATAACAATTTAACATATAAAGTATAGAGCCAAGCACAACACTATTCTTATACAAAAGGAATAATGTTACCAGGATTCACAATAATAGAGGAGGCTGCAAACCCCTTGAGGGAAGAAATCTAATGCAAACAACTGCAAACCCTTGTGAGGGAGCTCCTTCCAAGTGTCAAGTAGAAGTAAGGCCCCACAAAGCCAACAATGGGAGATGTTACGACATGAAGGAGCATCCAAATATCCAAGGTCTTCTTGTGAGAGCTTCCAAAAAATCAATTTGTAATAGTTTTGATTACAAGATTTCTTCAACAGCATGTGAGAAAACCAAAAATCCAACCAAAACAATGAGAGAAGACCCTTCCTTTTTTCCAATCTTGAATTTTTGCATGCCAAGAGGGAATCTCAAAGAGTTATGTATGTTATAGGGACTATTTTGCTTTCATGTGAGTGTTACTCTTATATAAAAGGGAGAGATGATGTAATGCGTGTGAGTACACTAGATCAAACCCTCCTTTCACTACAACATTCAAGGATAAAACCGAGCCAAGCCGCTACAAGATGGAAGAGGGCTCAACTACCAATTTTGTGCTCTTGGTTGCAGAGGAAAGATGTGATTCAACCAAGTCTTTTATCAAACCCTACACACTCATCAATGCTCTAAACCCTAGATCTATGATAATCAACTTATAACAGTAAAATAGAAACATGAAATCAAGATCTAAGAGTGCCAAGATAATCAATGAGATATCCACACTTGTCCCACAGAAGCTGAAAAGTTAGAGGACGCCAGTGCTAGTACCCAAGTTTGGAAAGTTCAAATCTCTGATAACTCAAAACTGAAAAAATGTCACAGAAGATGCTTTGATGCTAAATTTTAGGTTTGTTTAGCCTAATGGACACTGGTGCTCGCGCCCTAGTCTTCTATAGTGGATTTTCTGAACTTCATTTTCAGATCTGGAATCTATATCTCTCAAATAGCTTCCCTATACCTCCACTTTTGCAACTCCCACACATGTAACCTACACATAAAGAGAAAGGGGTTTGGGGGTTGTGGTGTTTAGGGATTTGCCTCAGTCAAATCCTAGGTTAGCATTCAATCTTTCCCAACACCATTGTTAATGAGAGAGTGTGCTCTAGCAGAGTAGAGGCTGAAGATAATCCAAATGATAATGAAATGATTCAAACATAATGATGATGTCATGATGCAGAGATAAAGGTAGTGTTTGTTGAAGTTCACTCAATGAACTTAGATCACTATACTTCCTCAAGAGGTTTACAAAGGTGTTTGTGATTACAAGCCTACACAAGGCTACTCTGGGAATTGACTTAGCCTAGGACCACCCTCTGGTGTCTTCCACACAGACTACTCAACACTCACTTTGGGGAGTCACGGCTCAACCCAACTTAAAAGCACAAACCACCTTCAGGAACTCACCACCTACTACCAATACCTCTACCAACATGGACAACAACATCAATTAACATACACTTATCTATGACATGCATGGAACAAGGTCACTGACCAAGAAACCACCATTCTACTCCCAACAAAACAGTGGACAGTAAATCTCTATGTGGCTGTCTTTTGACAGTGCCAAGGAAAGCTTATTTATTGTGTCTGTTATGAACAAGTAAACCTACATCAAATCCTCTACCAACATGGTCTAAACACCTCAAACACTTACCAAGGACAAGATCAACTTGAGGTTTTTGAACCAACACCTTGCCTCTATACTTGGTCTGATAGAAATGGTAATGTTGTTATGACTTTCTTCAAGAAAACAGTGTTAGAGGAGGTTAAACCTTGTAAGCAAAGAGAATGTTTAACACCACACTAAACACTCACAAACCTCAATGACCATCACCTCTCAATGCATCATCCAAATACCTAAATGGGATATGTACTCCCCCACCAGCATGCAACCATACTGTACCATACTGTGCAGGAACAGCAGAATGTTATTTCTGACAGCAAACTGTTTTGTTCATCGAGAAAAATAGTCTAGTCTTAGGTTGGGATAGGGAATATAACAAGGATCTAGTCCAAGACTAGTTGGACTCTTACACAGGTCTACCCTCCTAACAAATCATAGGAATCAACATCCATTTCATCCTACCATTGACCGTTCCTGCAGTCATATTGTTGTCATTCATTAATAACTTAGCTAGTCACCAAGAAGACTAGCTAATTTCATGCCCAGAGGCTTGTGGAGTGAAAGACAAACCCAAATAACAACAGAAAACTAAAATAAAGGTGCTCTCCTTCCATCCTACTGAAGAATATTGATTCCATTCAGAGGACAGAGGAGAGTTTAGACATTTCTTTCCAAAAACCTAGCTTTTAGAGGGTTTAGACCAGTTTTCCCAAATCGACTAGTTTCTCCCTCCACAGAAAGAGTCAAGAAAGCAAACAAGACTTAAAAGAAAGGTGATTCAATGCATAAGCAAGTTTTATAACCTTCAATCCCTGTCGTGTTTGTACCATGCCGTACCATAAGACTGTCTCAAATAAATAGCAGAGAAAACATTATTTTTCACTCCAAAAAATTGTCTTTTTTCATTCCTCTCGCATGGTTTTAACAATCAAAAGTTTTTGGAAAGTTTTTTGGGACCTTTCCACTTCCAGTCTACCTGTACAACTGCCCATGAAGGCAGTGAATCGTTGTAAGTGGCTATTTTTTCATAAAAAAACAAGTTTCTAAAACAAGCACTCCTATAAAATAGGCCTTACTAACATCCTCATGGACTAGTCAATCTAAATGACTAAGTCTTTATTACAAAATATCAAAATGGCTTTTAAAGCCTTAGAAGAAAACAAAATAACATGAAAACCAACTAGGAAATAGCCAACAAAATGACTAAACTAGGGAGCTCCTGCACCATACTCCCCCTGTAGGAAGAACTCAAGTCCCTTGAGTTGCCAACTATTGAAGTGCTATGCCATGCTTCAAGATATCTGCTTCAGTCATCCAGTTGGCCTCTGAATCAGGAAGATCCTTCCATTTCACCAAGTAGTCTTTATAGACATCTCTCCGAGTCTTCTTGATAACTTTGGAATCCAGAATGCACTCCAACTGTAAAGGTTTGATTGGAGGGAAATCCTTGATCCAATCAGCATCTTCAGCCACCACATCTGATCCACTTTCACCAGGCAATGGAGGTCTGAAAGGAAAAAGATCACAAACATTGAAAATTGGAGAGATACCAAGGCCATCTGGTAGCTCAATCTCATATGCATTTAGACCGAATTTGTGCACTATTTTGCATGGCCCAATCTTCTTCATCAGGAGTTTAGTTGGCTGACCCTTTGGCAACCTTTCTTTCCTCAGATATGCCATAACTAAGTCACCAACTTTGAATTGTACTTCTCTTTTCTTCAAATCTGCCTTTTCCTTGTACTTTGTGATTGATTTTTCTACTTGTAACTTGACTTGATCATGGATTGTTTTCATGGAGGTAGCAAACTCTTCACCAAGTACACTCCTTCTATCCCAACCTTGGAGATCCTTCAACTCAAGTGGCCCTCTTGGATGAAAGCCATAAACTATCTCAAAAGGACTTTTACCAGTGCTCCTATTCCTTGAATCATTGTAGGCATATTTAGCCTGACTGATAACTAAGTCTCATGCCAAACCATGCTGCTTTGTAAGGCATCTTAGAAGGTTTCCAAGTGACCTATTAACCGCCTTAGTTTGACCATCAGTTTGTGGATGGTAGGCTGATGAAAAGGACAACTGTGTGCCCAGCTTCTTCCACAAGGTCCTCCAGAAGTGACCTACAAACTTAGAATCTCTGTCAGTTACAATGGACAATGGTAAACCATGTATCCTTACTACCTCTCTAAAAAATAGACCTGCAACATGAGATGCATCATTTGTGCATTTACATGGCACAAAATGAGCCATCTTGCTGAACCTATCAACAATAACAAACACACTATCCACCCCTCTGGCTGTCTTGGGTAACCCAAGCAAAAAATCCATGTTGATACTTTCCCAAGGTCTATTGGGAATGGGAAGGGGCTGGTATAGACCTGCATTTGAAGACATACCTTTGGCTCTTTGACAGATTGCACAACTAGCTACATACTTCCTCACATTTGATTGCACCTTTGGCCAAAAATAGAACCTTGTGACTTGTTCTAGTGTCTTGTCTAAGCCAAAATGTCCTCCTAAAGAACCATTATGCTTCTCCTTGATGATGTTGTCCCGCATGGAACATTTAGGGACACACAACAAATTGCCTTTAAACAAGAGGCCTTCCTGCAAAACAAAATCTGCATACTCTCCATGGAATGTGTTAGCCAAGTTCACACAGACATCATAAGCCTCTTTGAAATCAGAATCTTCTTTATACAGCTCCTTTAAACATTCAATACCCATGCTTTCTAACTGGATTTCATGAATAAGAAGCAAACTCCTACTCAATGCATCAGCTACCTTATTAGAGACACCTCTTTTGTGCTTAATTGTGAAGGTATAAACTTGTAGCTATTCCATCTATTTAACATGTCTATGGTTCAATTTTTCTTGACTGTTTAGAAAGCTTAAGGCATTATTGTTAGTAAACACAATAAATTCTTTGGGCAAAAAATAATGTCTCCATTTCTTAAGAGCTTGCACCATTGCATAGAGTTCTAAGTCATAGGTAGAATACCTTTGCTTGGCTTCATTCAACTTTTCTGAAAAGAATGCCACTGGATGTCCTTCTTGGCTGAGAACAGCACCAATAGCTTGCTGACTTGCATCACACTCAATAACAAACACCTTATCAAAATCAGGGAGTACTAAGGTAGGTAACTCAGCCACCTTTGTTTTCAACAACTCAAAACTATCATCAGCTTCCTTTGTCCACTGGAATCTACATTTGACTCCACCCTTGATGGTGTTGAGGATGGGAGCACTAATGTGACTGAAACCTCTAATAAACTTCCTATAGAAAGTCGCCAATCCATGGAAACTTCTCACATCTCCCACTATTTTTGGGGTAGGCCAACTGAGAATAGCCTCAACCTTAGAGGGATCCATCTTCAAACAGCCATTAGAAATGACAAATCCCAGGTATACAAGTTCAGTTTTCATGAACTCACATTTGTCTAAGTTGATCATCAACTTGTGCTCATGCAGCTTCTCCAACACCTGACCAACATCCTTCACATGGTCTTCCCTTGTCCTGCTGAAGATTAGTATGTCATCAAGATAAACAATAACAAATTTACCAATGAATTCAACTAATACCTCATTCATCAGGCGCATAAATGTACTTGGCGCATTGCTAAGACCAAATGGCATAACAAGCCATTCATAAAGACCTTCATTGGTCTTGAAAGCAATTTTCCATTCATCTCCCTGTCTAATCCAGATTTGATGATATCTAGATTTCAAATCAATCTTTGAGTAATAGCATGATCCTCCAAGATAATCCAAGAGATCTTCAATCCTTGGCATTGGGAATCTGTACCTTATGGTGATCTTATTTATGGCCCTTGAATCTGTGCATAGCCTCCACTTTCCATCCTTCTTAGGAGCAAGTACACTTGGAACTGCACAAGGACTTAGACTCTTCCTAATCAGCCCTTTCTCTAGGAGATCTTGAATTTGCCTTGCCACCTCTTCATTCTGCTGTGGAGTGAGCTTGTATACAGCCTTGTTAGGCAATGTAGCACCAGGTATTAAGTCAATTTGATGACTAATATCCCTCATGGGTGGTAAGGAGTTGGGAACTTCCTCTACCACAAGGTCTTGATACTTATCTAGAAGTTGCTGCACTTCCAATGGAATCTCCTTCTATTTTTGATCTTGCTAATCTGATCCACTCTTGGGCTTCATTACTAAGGGATACCCTTGATTGTCATTCTCCTTCAAGATGTTTAGGAACTCATTGCCATTCACCAACATGACACTGCTGTTATTTTCCTTTCCCCTGGGCTGCTCCAACAAAGGATCCATTTTGAATGCTCTTCCATTCTTGGTGATGACATAAGTGTTCTTCTCACCATCATGCTGAGCTTTAACATCATACTGCCATGGGCGGCCAAGAAGCAGGTGACATGCATCTATAGGGATGATTTCACATAGCACTTTGTCCTTGTAGTCACCAATTGCAAATTCAACCCAAGTTTGTTCCTCCGCCATGAAACTTTGGTTCTTGTTTAACCAGGAGATCTTGTGAGGACTAATATGAGGCAGCCTCTTCAACTTGCACTTCTCAACCATCTCAGTGGATACCACATTCCCAATAGACCCTGAATCCACTATGATTTTGCAAAGTTTCCCATAGGCTAGACCTTGGGTTCTGAAAAGATTCTTTCTCTGAGGGGGCTCTTGCTTTAATGGCATCTTCAACATAGACCTTTTTATCATCATACTCTCTCCATCTAAAATAGGTACAACACTTCCCATTGGTGAATTCACACTTTCACAGTCATCATTTTTCACGAACTGATTTCTCTTGCCACTGTCATGAGAGTTGTTGGCTTTCCCTGGGCATTTGTTCATTGTATGACCAACTTGGTTGCAGCCATAACATCTTCTAGTGAAGACTCCTGGTCCTCTGCCTCCTCCACCATTTCTGCCCCTAACATTATGACTTCGCTGTCCTCTGAAGCCTTCTCTATGCTCTGTTTCTGATTGTGTTTCTTGCTGACTGTTATTTTCAGTTTTGTTGAACTGTCCACGGCCAAAATTGCCTCTTCCTCTTTGGTTTCTGCCACCTCTACCTCTGGCACTTTGTTCACCCTTCCTTCTCAACTTTTCCTCTGCTCTGGAGGCCAATAAGAAACATTCATCCACTATCTTTGGTAACACCAAACTTATCTCATCTTGCAGATTGTATTTCAGTCCATTTAGGTACCTAGCCACCATCCCTTTTTCATCTTCATTATGATTGGCCCTCATACTGAGTCTATGAAATTCTTCTGTGTAGGTAGCCACATCGATGTCTTTTTGTCTCAGATTCTGAAATCTCCTTATGATTTGAATCTCATAGTCAGGTGGCATGAACTTGCTTCTGAGCATAGCCACCATTCTACTCCATTTAGTGATGGGACTCTTCCCAATGTCAAGAAGAAGTAAGGTCCCACAAAGCCAACAATGGGAGATGTTACGGCATGAAGGAGCATCCAAATCTCCAAGGTCTTCTTGTGAGAGCTTCCAAAAGATCAATTTGTAATAGTTTTGATTACAAGATTTCTTCAACAGCATGTGAGAAAACCAAAAATCCAACCAAAACAAAGAGAGAAGACCCTTCCTTTTTTCCAATCTTGAATTTTTGCATGCCAAGAGGGAATCTCAAAGAGTTATGTATGTTATAGGGACTATTTTGCTTTCACGTGAGTGTTACTCTTATATAAAAAGGGAGAGATGATGGAATGCGTGTGAGTACACTAGATCAAACCCTCCTTTCACTACAACATTCAAGGATAAAACCGAGCCAAGCCGCTACAAGATGGAAGAGGGCTCAACTACCAATTTTGTGCTCTTGGTTGCAGAGGAAAGATGTGATTCAACCAAGTCTTTTATCAAACCCTACACATTCATCAATGCCCTAAACCCTAGATCTATGATAATCAACTTATAACAGTAAAATAGAAACATGAAATCAAGATCTAAGAGTGCCAAGATAATCAACAAGATATCCACACTTGTCCCACAGAAGCTAAAAAGTTAGAGGACGCCAGTGCTAGTACCCAAGTTTGGAAAGTTCAAATCTTTGATAACTCAAAATTGAAAAAATGTCACAGAAGATGCTTTGATGCTAAATTTTAGGTTTGTTTAGCCTAATGGACACTGGTGCTCGCACCCTAGTCTTCTATAGTGGATTTTCTAAACTTCATTTTCAGATCTGGAATCTATATCTCTCAAATAGCTACCCTATACCTCCACTTTCGCAACTCCCACACATGTAATCTACACATAAAGAGAAAGGGGTTTGGGGGTTGTGGTGTTTAGGGATTTGCCTCAATCAAATCCTAGGTTAGCATTCAATCTTTCCCAACACCATTGTTAATGAGAGAGTGTGCTGTAGCAGAGCAGAGGCTGAAGATAATCCAAATGATAATGAAATGATTCAAACACAATGATGATGTCATGATGCAGAGATAAAGGTAGTGTTTGTTGAAGTTCACTCAATGAACTTAGATCACTATACTTCCTCAAGAGGTTTACAAAGGTGTTTGTGATTACAAGCCTACACAAGGCTACTCTGGGAATTGACTTAGCCTAGGACCACCCTCTGGTGTCTTCCACACAGACTACTCAACACTCACTTTGGGGAGTCACAGCTCAACCCAACTTAAAAGCACAAACCACCTTCAGGAACTCACCACCTACTACCAATACCTCTACCAACATGGACAACAACATCAATTAACATACACTTATCTATGACATGCATGGAACAAGGTCACTGAACAAGAAACCACCATTCTACTCCCAACAAAATAGTGGATAGTAAATCTCTATGTGACTGTCTTTTGACAGTGCCAAGGAAAGCTTATTTCTTGTGTCTGTTATGAACAAGTAAACCTACATCAAATCCTCTACCAACATGGGTCTAAACACCTCAAACACTTACCAAGGATAGGATCAACTTGAGGTCTTTGAACCAACACCTTGCCTCTGTAGTTGGTCTAACAGAAATAGTAATGTTGTTATGACTATCTTCAAGAAAACAGTGTTAGAGGAGGTTAAACCTTGTAAGCAAAGAGAATGTTTAACACCACACTAAACACTCACAAACCTCAATGACCATCACCTCTCAATGCATCATCCAAATACCTAAATGGGATATGTACTCCCCCACCAGCATGCAACCGTACTGTACCATACTGTGCAGGAACAGCAGAATGTTATTTCTGACAGCAAACTGTTTTGTTCATCGAGAAAAATAGTCTAGTCTTAGGTTGGGATAGGGAATATAACAAGGATCTAGTCCAGGACTAGTTGGACTCTTGCACAGGTCTACCCTCCTAACAAATCACAGGAATCAACATCCATTTCATCCTACCATTGACTGTTCCTGCAGTCATATTGTTGTCATTCATTAATAACTTAGCTAGTCACCAAGAAGACTAGCTAATTTCATGCCCAAAGGCTTGTGGAGTGAAAGACAAACCCAAATAACAACAGAAAACTAAAATAAAGGTGCTCTCCTTCCATCCTACTGAAGAATGTTGATTCCATTCAGAGGACAGAGGAGAGTTTAGACATTTCTTTCCAAAAACCTAGCTTTTAGAGGGTTTAGACCAGTTTTCCCAAATCGACTAGTTTCTCCCTCCATAGAAAGAGTCAAGAAAGAAAACAAGACTTAAAAGAAAGGTGATTCAATGCATAAGCAATTTTTATAACTTTCAAGCCCTGTAGTGTCCGTACCACGCCATACTAGAAGACTCTCTCAAACAAAAAGCAGAGAAAACACTATTTTTCACTCCAAAAAACTATCTTTTTTCATTCCTCTCGCATGGTTTTAACAATCAAAAGTTTTTGGAAAGTTTTTTGGGACCTTTCCACTTCCACTCTGCCTGTACAATTGCCCATGAAGGCAGTGAATCGTTGTAAGTGGCTGTTTTTTCATAAAAAAACAAGTTTCTAAAACAAGCACTCCTATAAAATAGGCCTTACTAACATCCTCATGGACTAGTCAATCTAAATGACTAAGTCTTTATTACAAAATATCAAAATGGCTTTTAAAGCCTTAGAAGAAAACAAAATAACATGAAAACCAACTAGGAAATAGCCAACAAAATGACTAAACTAGGGAGCTCCTGCACCATGTCACCTTGGCAGTGAAGCCCTTAGGAGGATGAAAGCTCTTCAACTCATAAGGATATGGGTGATGATGCCATATCTGCAACAAACACACAAATACAAACACAAATCTACAACAATAACACAATGAATGCCTTGAATGCTCTTTTCTCCAATATCACAAGTTTGTGTTACCCATATAGATTTAAAATGAAGATATAAACTCACTTATATATGCTTATCTATTAAACTTTCATAAATTAATTGAAAGAGTCGACAAGGGAGGACCTATTTAAAAGTTTCATGCCGACATCTATTTAATTTCACCCTGACCAATCAAGGTGGACTTGGGCATGAGCACCCAAGTCCAGCGGGCCTTTTCTGGTTAGGACTCAAACCTAAAATGGGCCCCTAGTCCCCATTTGTCATGGGTTTCGGGGGATTTCTCATTCAGATGAATAATTTTCTCATAAAGTGTAAACACGGGGACCTTGGATCTAAACTAGGAGGTAAAAAGGCATGTGTCCACTTTTTACTCCATTACATTTAGCCCCCACTTTAATGTGTGTGTGATCCTACGATACAGCACATGCATTAAAGCATGACCGAAGAATATCAAAACATATCAAACACATCAAACACTAGAATAAGACACACCTTAAGCTTGAAGGACTATTTCTAGATCCCAAATTTAGGCAAACATAAGAAAACATTGAACAGTCACATAAGACATAGTGAATATAGTAAGGAAGCATGCAATACACGGAGAAGACAGTGAAAGAACACAATGCACAGAGAAGACATGAACTGAGTCATGCAATACACAAAGAAGACATGAATAGAATACATGGTAAACAAAACACACATGCAAAGACACACAAAACATATATAGTGTGGGGAGGGACTCATCACTACACAACTTTAGACCATGCCAAAAACATGCAAAGAAAACACGTAAAACACACGGAAGACACATGGAATACACAAGTGTTGCATAGTATGTCGTCGACAGACTATACATCTTATTGTAAGGGTAAAATGGTGATCAATCAAATGAATTAAACAAGACCCAAACATCAACAGAATAGAGAAACAAGAAGGGTTCAATAAACAAAGCAATGAACAAACACAGTGCAAACCTCTCCCGTTTCGAAACTTCTGTTGTTCGCCTATCACAAATCATCCTTTTGCAGATGAGATGAGCCCTCAGAAAGTGCAATCTTTTAGCTGTTTTAGGAAGTTGATGGTGAATGGCTATGGTGATACGCAATGAAGATGAGCTCCAATGCAAGTATGTGATTTCAAGCTTGTAGATGACAAAAGGGTGCCAAAGGCGCACTAGTGATATTTCTGCAGAGTAACGATGTCAAAAGCCTAGATGATTAGAATGGAAGAATGAAGCTTCATTTATAGACTTGGAAGAATGGGAATCAACGGTTGAGAGGAGATATGAAGATCAATGGCTGAGGATGGTTGAGGAATGTGCAACCAGTAGAAATGTGACAAGTGTCCCAGCTCCATCATGAAAGAGGGGATGTGACAAAATTGATTGGAGAGTTAACTCCATTGACTGAACAGTTAACAGACTTGATTGATCAGTTAGAAGAGTGGATTCTGGAACTGACTGAATTGATTGACCAGTGAACTAGATTGATTGAGGAGTCAATAGAATAGATTGACCAGTGAACTCAAATGACTAATCAGTTAACAGATTTGATTGATTAGTTAACTAACTTTTGATTTGAGAAGAAATAGGCCATGTGGGTGAGAGAAAAATAGGTAATTAAATATTAAATATATTTAATTACATGTGCAACCTGATGAGGTGGACAAGGTGAGGTGGAAAAGGTGAGGTGTAAAGGTGAGGTGGATTTTTGAATTTAGAACTTAGGATAGAGGAATTTGGATTAATTAAATAATTTATGATTATTTAATTGTGTAGGACATTTAGAAGAATTTTAATTAAATAAATAGAATTTATTTAATTATGGAACAGTGAATCGATTAAATAAATTTGGAATATTTATTTAATTAATAGAAGAATGGAATAAATATTTAGAATATTTATTTAGGATGATTCGTGTCATTTTTAGGCGTATACATTTTGCCCCTCTTTGATGCAATGCAGTTTACAGCGTTGCTTCAAAGAATAAATAGCCTGACAGTGATATATGCCCCAGTTTGCCCCTGGTACAAGCTTAACGACAGGATGCCCCCTCGGGAGATTGGACGAGAAGAAGGCAGAAGGCGTGAGACGGACAATCTCACGATGAAGAAGGTTGAGTTTGAAGAAAATGGGTGAAGAAAGTGTCAAATGATACACGATGCAAGATGGAATGATGACACACACAAGCAAGCAAGCAAGTATACACAAATGACACAAGAACAAACAAGGTATTGCCCCTGTCAAGCGGTAAACCAATGATATACTGATAATGATATACGACAGTGTTGTCATGGCGGGGAACAATATATCCCTAGACCAACACGGCAGGCGTGTTGTCATGGCGGGGAATGATAGATCCCTAGAGCAACATGAAGGATAGTGTCTGGTTTCAGGAAATGAAGCATGTCATGTAAGACATGTGTATTGGTCTGATTTCAACAATGCAACATCCTGTATAAGACAATTGATTGACTAACTGATCGAGTTGGTTTACGACCAGACAAGGATCAAGACCACTGATTGTGAGTGGATCATTTGTGCAAGATTGACTTGACTTGATTGGTATGGATTAAGGATGGACCTTGCATTTGGATCATTGCTCAGATTGTCTGGACAAGGATGAAAGATATGATGATAGATAGAAATCTGATTGATAGAAGAAAGACTCGATAGAAAGATTCACAAGCTTTTATTTGATTTGATAGTCTGCATTGTTGGATCTTTATTGCATGGGGTATGGTATGGATGTATAAATGGATATAGGATGGATGCTTTGCTATTGGAGTGCTTTATTTCATCATTGGGCATTTTTTTTTTTTTTGTGGTACTTTTCTGAAATGTTGTAAGTGAATACAAGCATCTAGGTATAATTGAACCGAGATGACCTGAGTATCACTTACATGGATTGTGATTTAGCAAGTTAATACAAGCATCTAGTCAAAATTGAATCTAGATGACCTGAGTACCTCTTGCGTTTCAACAAGCAAGGATTGCCCCCGTTCATGTTAGACCTTTGATGTCCTCGATGATCTTTTGCCGATCACGTCCTAAGACAAGGCTTCACATTACTAAAGTTTAATCCCCAAATAGCAAACAAAGAAAATAATCATGCCCCCATCATAGCATCTCTAGCTTTTGGCATCCTTGAGTAGCATAGGAGGGTATGATAGCAAAAATTAGGACTCGAACTGTTAACCATGTTTCTGATCTACAAAGCATATTTGTGTTGATATGTGTTTAGCTCTTGCCTTAATTTGCATAAAATCGTTTAGAAGACTTTGGGTATTTGCTTTGTGTTGGATAGGTTAAGATGCTCATAGTCAAGATTTCTGCTTGAGGCGCGGGTTCTGCTTGCATTTGCTTGCTTGGTGAGAAGATTGCTCAATCCTTATTGGGGAGACGGACCCGAAGGGACTGACCTAGTGCCTCGGGGGCTCATTGCTAAATGGCCTTGCCTACGTGACGACGCAGAGGCAACGTAGTTCGGGGTAAACCCTAATGGACCATGGATGGGCTAGAATAAAGACGAGAAGAATGAAGACAAGAAGGAGGATGAATGGGATTATAGAAGAAATGGAAGCCTCAGGGGCGCATTAGAATAATGGCCTTGTCTACGTGACAATGCAGAGGCAACGTAGTTCACGGACTTGGACCATGGACACCGACGAGGGACACTACACTAGGCTCACACGAAGGAAACGGTATGGGACAAAACCCTGGTTGACAAGGCCACAAGGAGAGTATCAAGCCATGATAGGTAACTGTCGAATGTTTATTTGTGGGATAGTTATGGGTCGAATGGGGCAAATGGAGAAAGAATGGACTCAAGGTGATTGGATTCCCAAAGATGGAGAAGGCGGTTTATCACAAGTAACGCCTGTTTACCACATTTTCATCACTTGCTTTTATTTGCACGAGAAGCTAGAGAGTAACATGACGCCTGTTTGCCAGGTTTTCATCACGATACCTATCCAAGGTGCCTGTTTGCCAGGTTTTCACCAAAGGACGATTTTTTTTGTATGCCTTTCAATTTTTTCTAATTTTTTTGTATTTTCTCTTTTCAATTTTTTTTGTATTTTCTCTTTTCAACTTTTTTGATTTTTTGATTTTTTGATTTTATTGTGCCCCCTTGCATTGGGATTCTCCTAGGTATAGAACCGGAGAAGATGCATGCTGTTGATTGGATCATCTAACAACTCACCCTCTAATGTGGCCAACTGATATGCCCCCGATTCGTAAGCAGCTACAATCACATAGGGCCCAAGCCAGTTAGGCTCGAACTTACCTTTCTTTTCTCTGTCCTACTGATTGCGAGGGTTCTCTTTTAGAACGAGGTCCCCAATCTTGAAGCATCTTGGTCTAACCTTGTGGTTGTAGCTTCTTGACATCATCTGTTGATAGGCTTTGAGATGGTCAAAAGCTTTCTGGCGCCTTTCCTCTAGCAGCTCTAGTTCTTGTAGCCTGGAGACTCTGTATTCTTCATCTGATATGAGACCTTTCAACGACACCCTGAGGGATGGGAGTTCGACCTCAATGGGAAGGATGGCTTCGGAGCCATAGACAAGGGCGTAGGGTGTAGCACCTGTGGGAGTGCGTATACTGGTTCTGTAGGCCCACAGAGCGGGATTGAGTTGGATGTACCAATCGCGACCAGCTTCATTGACAGTCTTCTTTAGGATTTTCAGAATGGTTTTATTCGATGCCTCAGCTTGGCCGTTACCTTGGGGGTAGTATGGAGTGGAGAAACGATGTTGGATTTTGAAACGCTCACAAAGTTCCTGGACATCCTAATTTTTGAAAGGTCTCCCATTATCCGTTATGATGGATGAGGGGATGCCATATCGGCAGATAATGTAATTCAGAATGAACGAGGAAATTTGCTTTCCTGTGACGGTGGTTAGGGGAATGGCTTCAATCCACTTTGTGAAGTACTCAGTGGCGGTTATGATGAATTTATGGCCGTTGGAAGAAGGTGGATGAATCTTTCCCACAAGGTCAAGTCCCCACTGGCAAAAGGGCTAGGGCGTCGTTAAAGGTCTCAACTCCTGAGCAGGTGCATGAATCAGGTTCCCATGTATTTGGCACTGTTTGCACTTTATGACGAACTGACAGGAATCCATTTCCATATTGGGCCAGTAATAACCCAAACGCATGAGTTTCTTAGCTAAGGAAGGACCGCTGGAGTGTGTTCCACAGATCCCTTTGTGTACGTCTCGCAAGGCGGTTACGGATTCTTCTTGTTCTAGACAACGGAGTAAAGTACCATCCAGACCACGTCGGTAAAGGATATTAGCTATGATGGTGTAACAGGAGGCTTGTCGGATGAAAGTTCGCTTTTGGTTGGAAGAGAGGTCGGGTGGAAGAATATTGTCCTTGAGGTAAAGTGTAGGTCTTACCGTACCAAGGTGAATCAGATTCTACTAGGAGGCAAATGGAGTGGGTTTCGAGGAGATCATAAGCCGGTTGCTGAATGGTTTCTACTAAGAACTCATACCGTGACTCGTATTCAGGTATTTCAAGAAGAGAGGCTATGGTAGCCATTGCATCTGCTGCTTTGTTCTCGATCCTGGGTATTTGTTCAAAGGAGATGGTCCCAAAGTGTTCCTTGAGGTCGTCGACCATCCGTTTGTATGGGATGAGCTTCTCATCTTTGGTTTGATATTCATCGTTGACCTGATTTATGATAAGCTGAGAATCACCATAGACACATAGTGCTTGGATTTTCCACTCAGTGGCCATCTTGAGACCAATTACCAAGGCTTCATATTCCGCTATATTGTTAGTGCATGGAAATAACAACCTGTAGGACTTTGGAATTGTGTCACCTTGGGCAGTAATAAACAGGATACCTGCCCCCGATCCATGGTTGGTGTAAGACCCGTCGAAGTAGAGTTTCCAAGGAGATGTTGACAGAGTGAATAAAGACTCATCGAGAAACTCAAATTACATTGGTGAAGTGTCCTGTAATGGTGCCTCGGCTAGTTGGTCAGCTATGATTTGCCCTTTGATGGCTTTTCTGTCCACATATTCTATATCATATTCACTAAGAAGCATAACCCACTTTGCTAGTCGACCTGTGAGAGCTGCTTTGCTGAGAAGATACTTTAGTGGGTCAATTTTGGCAATGAGTTTGACAGGATGTGCCAACATGTAGTGTCGGAGTTTTTGTGAAGCAAAAACAACCGCAAGGCATGATCGTTCTACCTGTGAGTACTGTAACTCGTAGCCCACTAAGGTTCGACTGATGTAGTATACAGCTCTTTCCTTGTTCTCATAGTCTTGCTGCGCTAGGAGAGCCCCAAGAGCAGTAGGTGTAGCAGAGATGTAGAGAATCAAAGATTTTCCTTGGATCGGAGGCATGAGTATAGGAGGGTTCATTAGGTATTCCTTTAGCTTGTTAAATGCCTCTTCGCACCGCTCATCCCATTTAAATGGAATATTCTTATGTAGGAGGTGGCTGAAAGGTTGGCACTTGTCTGCCAACTGTGAGATGAACCTGCGGATGGCCTGCAGCTTGCCCTATAATGATCTCAACTATGTTAGAGTCTTGGGCGGTGGCATGTCCATTATTGCTTTGACCTTGGCCGGGTCTACCTCTATGCCGTTTGCTGACACGATGAAGCCTAGCAGCTTGCCCGATGTTACCCCAAACACACATTTCTTTGGGTTCAATTTAACTTGGAATTGGTCCAACCGTTGGAAGACTTTCTCTAAGATATCCAGGTGTGAGTCCCTCGTGAGAGATTTTGCTAAGATATCGTCCACATAATCCTCCATGGTCACATGCATCATGTCGTGGAATATGGTTGTCATGGCCCGCTGATATGTAGCACCTACGTTTTTCAGCCCAAAAGGCATGACATTCCAGCAAAAGGTACCCCATGGACAAGTGAAAGTTGTTTTGTGTTGATCCTCTGGTGCTATTTTGATCTGGTTGTACCCTGAGAATCCATCCATGAGGGACAGCATTGTATGTCCTGCCGTGAGGTCGACTATGATATCGATGTTAGGCAATGGAAAGTCATCCTTGCGGCATGCTTTGTTTAAGTCTCTAAAATCGTTGCATAGTCGAACCTTGCCATCTGGTTTAGACACTGGCACGATGTTTGATATCCATTCGGGGTAATCTATGGCCCTGATGAACCCCACGTCTAGTAATTTCTTGAGTTCTTCCTTGACCAAAAGGGCTATATGGGGATGCATCTTTCTCAGTTTCTGCTTTACGGGCTTCACCCCTGGATCCAATGGCAAATGATGTAGAATCAGGTTAGGGTCTAGACCTGGCATGTCAGCATATGACCAAGCAAAGCTGCCTCTCTTCTTCTTAAAGAATGGTACAAACCTAGTTTTCTCAGGTGGTGTGAGAGATTTTGCGAAGTGGATAATCTTGGGCTGCTCTTCAGTGCCGATATTCACTGGCTTTGTTGGCTCCACCACAATCTGTGACCGTTCCTGGTACATGTCACTAGGGAGGGTGTCAAGCATTCCATCGTCAGGTGCCACAGTTGGGTTTTCACCGTCGGATACATCCTTTCTTTTTACTGTTTTATGATCTGACACTGCCGCACGGCAGTTTTCACCGTCAGATCCTTTTTTTATTTTAATATTTTTGCGACTAGAAGGCTTGGCACCCTCCCCAAAGTAAGCCACAGTATTGAGTTCGATAGCAAAACCAGCTTTATGATCTCCTCTTGGTAAGTGATCCCTAAGTTCCATATAGTCAATGTAAGCATCATCATTCTGGAACATATCTAATTGAGGGGTGCCTTGCAGATCCCAGTCGATAAGCTCAGGGTGTAAGAGGGGAAGGGAGTTGGATGAGAGATCTGATTCATTAATGTTGTGAATGGAAATGTTATGGGCACTGGCGGGGGTAGTGTTCTGGGTGGTACTCTCCTCTAGCTTGTTTATCGCAATGGAATCAAAACTTTCCTCGAAAGCCATAACCTCAGGGAGGGGCAAATCAGACTCCAGTGGTCTGTCCCGTTGCGTCCGTTCCTCATGGTAGGGGCTGAGAGTTTGGATGGTGTCAATCTCCTTGTCATCGTAGGAGTGCTCTGTCAGCTCGTCCCACTCATACTCGTTCGACTCATCTGAATCTGTGTCACTATCCACTTGGAGTGTTTGAATTGTCTCCACTAGGCAGGCATTTTCTTTGGCTTTACCTTTACCTTTGTACCCTAGGCCAGTTGTGTTTCTAGCCGAAGAGGATGAAGAAGGTTGGATAGGTTCAACGATTCCTTCTTTTCTGAGGCCTATGGGGCCTTGTCCTTCGTATCCCATCCTGTGCAAGATAGTTTCACCCCGTCCATAGAGTTCTGCAGGGAGTCTAGGCAACTCTTGGGATGTGTTTTCCTCTGCAGCGTAAAGCCACTGTAGGAGATCTCGCTCCTCTGTCTCATCAGATAAGGTCCCCCATTTTACAAAGGGATTTGCGGGAGTTGTAGGAGGAGCAGATGGCTTTGGAAAATGCCTAGGTTGATGCTTGGGTTTGCCAAAGGAGCGAGGAGACAAAGGCATGGTGGCAAGGTTGAGGCTGTGCTCAATGGAGTACTCCCCCACGCCATTTTCTTTTATGGTAAGTTTCAACGGTTTGGGCCGCGAGGAGGAAGCTTCGGCAGTATGGTCTTGTGGCGGAGTAGGGGAAATGTAGGCTCAGTTATTGGGAATGATGCATTCAGATTTTGCTTGGAATGAATTGCAATGTTGGTAGGGGTTGGGGTCGCCTTGTATGGTGACCTGCTTGCCATCGTGTGGGAACTTAATGCATTGATGGTAGGTGGAGGGGACAGCCTTCATGGCGTGGATCCACGGTCTCCCTAGTAGAATATTGTAAGCAAGCTCCCGATCGAGGACTTGGCACACCACATCTTTAATTACCGGTCCCACTTGAATGGGTAGGACAACCGTGCCCTTTGTGGTTCGTTCCTCCTCGTCATAGGCTTTGATAGTAATTTTCTGTCTTGGATCTACTGCCTGTTCGGAGAACCCCAGTGCAAGGACTAGCTTCAACGTGCAAATATTTAGACCGGCGCCCCCATCAATGAGAACCCTCTTGATGCGGTGCTTGTGCACGAATGCGACAATGTGTAGAGGAGTGTTGTGGGGTTGAGATATGGAAAGGTCATCTTGCTCTGTAAACGAGATGGAAGTGGAGGATGTCAAATTACCCACCATGGTTTGAAACTTTTCTTGGGCTAGGTTAGTGGGGACAGTAGTTTCCACTAAGGCTTTCTCAAGAATCTCCTTATGAGAAGGAGATAGACGCAAGAGCTCCAATATAGAAATGTGAGCCGGAGTTTTTTGCAATTGGTTGATGACATTATATGGGCGGGAGTTGGACGGAGATGGTGACGACCTTGGAGGAGTGGTGTTGATCGTGACTCTACCACTGCGGGTAATTATACTACAACCAGTTCTGTTAGGTCCTGGTTGTTGGTTGGGGGATATGACGTTGACTTGTGGAACATGCTCAGAAATGCAGTTAATGGTGTACTCAAAGGGAACGCTTGCATAGTTAGCATTACTCGAACCACTGTTCTGGTTTGGCCTATTGCGATTGTTGTCATAATTGTTATGGCCATTGGAGTTGTTGCCGTTGTGACCATCGTTGCTGTTGTGGCCATTGTTGCGATTATTGTTATATGGTCGGTTGTGGTTTAGAAGAGGATCCCGGTAGGCCACATGAGATTCATTGGAGGTATGCTGTTGTGTCCCTCCCTGATTTTGATCCAGTATATCCTGTATGACATTCTTGAGGCGGATGCAATTATTAGTCGTGTGTCCCCTTCCTCGATGATACTCACAATAATCTGTGTCCTTCCAATAGGGAGGTTTGACGATAGGCTCATAGTCACTTGTTGGCGGTAGAGAAATTTCATTGTTAGCCAACAACTACCTGAGAGCAGACTCTTGAGATTCTCCCAACGGTGTGAATTTTCTCCTTGGATTTGAATTGAACCAAGGTCTAGGTTCCTGAGGGGGTGGCTTGTTGAGTGCACCGATATTTGCCTCTCCCTTAAGAGTGAATATGGGTTGTTGCTTAGGGGCTGCCGCCTTGGCGTCCACTACTCCATCGTTGACCACATTCTTGTTCTTGGTCCAAAACTTTGATTTATCTGTTGTGTAATTGGAAGGAGGTGTGTCCTTGTAGAGCTTGAGAGTTCCTTTAGTGATCATAGCTTTTTCAATGAAGAGGCCCATTTCAATGACTTTGGCGAACGAGGTAGGGCATTGTATCTGAATCTGATAGCGAAGATCAGTGTTTAGATTGTGGACAAACATTTCCAATAGCTGCTTCTCAGGCATATCGTAAGAACACTTACTAGCTAGCTGTCTCCATCGTTGTAGGAAGGTGGCGAATGACTCACCACTCTTCTGCTTGGTGTTGCATAGATCTAGCATAGATACCTCGTGTTCTATGTTGTAAGAGAAGTGCGTTATAAATTTATTGACAAGTTCATCAAAAGTTTTGATTCCTGGTGGGAGACGCGAGAACCACTCCATAGCTTGACCACCTAAAGATCGCGGGAATAGTCTCATTAAGTAGGTCTCGTTGTGAGCTACTTCTAAACATGCTGTAGTGAATTCCCTGATATGATCTCTAGGGTCCCCCTTCCCTTTATATTTGTCAAATTTCGGAACTCCGAACTGTAGGGGAATGGTTTCATGATCAAATTTCTGTCAAAGGGGTATGGTGCTATATCTTCCAAAGAGTAGTTCTTAGAACTTGTACCGGTCTTAAGGTTAGATATCTCAAGCTTTAGACTTTCGATTTGTTGTCTCACGTCTGCCATAGGAGTAGTTGGATCTACGGGTTGCTTTCCTCTCTCATTTGTATGAGGCATCGTGTCATTTGTGCCTCTCTCATGCACATGTGGGACTGTGTCATTTGTGCCCCTCTCATGATCATTGTTTGCATTTTCCATGATGGAGCTAATGTCAAAGTCTGCGGGGAGTTTGATTCCGAGACTAGCAAGATGATGGAAATACTTATGGGGGTCTTCAAGGATCATCTTCTCTACGACGCATTGGAATTTTCTATCTTGCATGTGCGCCACTAATTCTTCATGAGAAATCTCTTCTTCACCATCACGTGGTGGGAGAAGGTGATCAGATGAGTCAGCCATTTCGATTTGCTTGTTGTACTGGGATCAAGTAAGAACCATGCAAGGTGACGCGGGATGGAGGGGGTGAGGACTAGAAATTCTAGCAAGGTGCCGACTGAGACTATTATGAATGGGATACCTAGGATAAGACTTGGACAAAGGATTTTCTCACTCAATGACTTCAAGTAAGACGGTTGACACAAGACTCTAGCCACTGGCAAGGGTAGTCGATACCAGTCTTACTGTGTAGGGCTTAGTTGTTCAACAAGACTACTAGCAAAGGTACTGTGACCTACTAGGCTTACGTGAATTCACTAATGAAATGAAAAAGAACTTATGCCGAATCAATATGGGATAGGCTGACTTTGGGACAAGAGTGATTTGGACAGAAGGTGAGTGCGAAAATGGACGAAAGAGAAAGAGTTGGGTGAAACGGATGGAGATTGACTGCAAGGTTGACTCTGATCTCAGAAAGTGAAACTAGGCCGAAATGGGTGCTCTGATCAGGTGAAAATTTCTCCTCAAAAATAGGGCAAGTGCTCACTGTCGTATATGCGCAAAAACAGATGCGCAGCAGAAATGGACAAATGCGCAGCAAGTCGCAGTAAATGCGCCGGTTTGGTGAATTACATATGCGCAGCAACAGTGCATATATGCGCAGCAAAAGGTATATGCGTAGCAAGTCGTTATAAAAGCGCAATAAGTCTCTGTGTATGCGCAGCAGAAATGTGTAAATGCGCAGCTCTGAAGTGTTTTGCAAAAATTTTAGTTTTTTTTCTTTTTTTTTGGTATCTTTTGGCTAGAACAGGTCTTCCTGATTTGATATTATGAATTTAATAGCAAGAAAACACAGCAAGCACAAAGAATATTTTGTAGTTTTCCATTGTTTTTGTAAATTTTCTGACTCTATTTTGGACAAAAGCAAGCACAAAATCCTAGGCGAGAAATGGATTATAAGGGATTTGGGCCACTAAAATAAGAGGTATTTAATTCGGGCAACCGTTCAAGTGGTTACACATGCGGCGGTGCTACTCTCCGTTATGGAGTCTCCCAGCCTCACAGGGTTGTGCCTGAGAGGGTTTTGGGGGAGGTTGGCCGTCGGTGTAACATAACAGCACTTGTTGCAGGAAGTTTTCACCTCAAGCACAATTTATTTTAAGTGGCTTGGTAGGGCTTGGCGTTAGCCTATTACCACTCAGGGTTGTTCCCACTTGGACAAGCGTGCATCCAAGGGCAGGCCCCTCCTAAAAGTTAAACAGATAGAATGACAAGTCTGGCACTCTGATCACCCAGAAGAGGGGAGAGCATAAGCCTATTGTCATTCGCAAGCACAGAATACACTGATTAATCCACCCTAGTTAAAAGTGAAAAACTAAATGGGCTAATCTACTCAAACAGAACTTTGAAGTGATTCAGCAATATAGTAGTGGTTCAGTTTTAAATCCCAGAAAGCAGTAGTGAGTTCAATTCTTAAACCGCGTAGCACGAGATTGTTAACTTTGAAATTCAGGTCTCACGATATAGCAATGGTTCATTTTAACTTCAGAAAGCAGTAGTGAGTTCAATTCTTAAACTGCATAGCACGAGTTTGTTAACTTTGAAATTCAGGGCTCGCGATATTACAATGGTTCATTTTAACTTCAAGATCATTGATGAGTTCAATTTTAACCTTTAGATAGCAATAACTTGGAATGTGTTTGCAATATAAGCAAGAAATAAATCCAGTTACTTCCTCCCTAATTAGAACTAGGTGAGGATATGAATGCAAGTTGCATGAACAATGGGTTACTCCTTCCTAATTAGAACTAGATGAGATTTGTGTGCAAGTTGCATGAACAATGAGTTACTCCTTCCTAATTATAACTAAATGAAAGTTGTATGCAAGTTGCATGAACAATGGGTTACTCCTTCCTAATTAGAACTAGATGAAAATTGTATGCAAATTGCATAAACAATGAGTTACTCCTTCCTAATTAGAACTAGATGAAAGTTGTATGCAAGTTGTTTTACTTTTCCCCTAGTTAATCTATGATGTGTGTGTTAAGGAAAAAAAAAAACCTATCCATCTCTCAACCCTGTAGAAGATATATCAAAAGTTTCTTTTCTCCTTTCTTTGACAAGTGTTTAAGTCAAGCTGCACAGATAAATCATTAGTTTTCAAGAAAAAATGTTGGATTTAAGCTTGGAAAGATAGCTGAACTTTGACTGTAAAAATAGCCAACAAAATGATAAAATCACTTGATCAAACCTGCTCCATTGTGAAGTTCATGGAATTACCTTTCCAACGAGTGTTTATTTGCGCGATTACGAGTTCGTATGCTCCTGTTATGGCAAAAAGAAAAAGATACCACCCTTATGGCATGTAGAAGAAGGTAGGATGGAGAATTGTTGGATAAAACAATGCACCCTACAGAAGCACCTTTCGGACCACTGGATAAAAGGATGTGGAAGCACCTTTTGGACCACTGGATAAAAGGATGTGGAAGCACCTTTCGAACCACTGGATAAAACGATGCACCTTGTGGGAGCACCCTTCGGACCGCTGGATAAAAGGATGCACCCTGCGAAAAAGCTATTAGGATAGTTGGATAAAAGGACGCGGGAGCACCCTTTGGACCGCTGGATAAAGCGATGCACCCTATGGATGCACCCTTTGGACCGCTGGATAAAAGGATGTACCCTACAGAAGCACTCTTCGGACCACTGGATAAAAGGATGCACCCTGCAAAAAAAGCTCTTTAGATAGTTGGATAAAAGGATGCAGAAGCACCCTTCAGACCGCTGGATAAAGCGATGCACCCAATGGAAGCACCCTTTGGACCGCTGGATAAAGCGATGCACCCTGTGGAAGCACCCTTTGGACCGCTGGATAAAAGGATGCACCCTGCAAAAAAAAGCTCTTCGGACAATTGGATAAAAGGATGCGGAAGTAACCTTCAGACCGCTAGATAAAGCGATGCACCCTGCAGAAGCACCCTTTGGACCGCTGGATAAAAGGATGCACCTGCAAAAAAATCACAGAGATTTTTTTCAGTCTCTGATTTTTGTGAATTAACAGGCGATTCTAAGGTTTTCGACCCTTCTGAGCACGTTGGTGATGTCAGTTTCAGCCTAGGAGGTCACCTTTTGATAGATCCTTGCAAAACTCAACAATGGGGTTTAGAGAAACACAAATTTTTACTACAAAAATTTGTAAAAAACATAAAATTGAATGGTGGGCGCCAAAAATGTAAGGGTAAAATGGTGATCAATCAAATGAATTAAACAAGACCCAAACATCAACAGAATAGAGAAACAAGAAGGGTTCAATAAACAAAGCAATGAACAAACACAGTGCAAACCTCTCCCGTTTCGAAACTTCTGTTGTTCGCCTATCACAAATCATCCTTTTGCAGATGAGATGAGCCCTCAGAAAGTGCAATCTTTTAGTTGTTTTAGGAAGTCGATGGTGAATGGCTATGGTGATACGCAATGAAGATGAGCTCCAATGCAAGTATGTGATCTCAAGCTTGTAGATGACAAAAGGGTGCCAAAGGCGCGCTGGTGATATTTCTGTAGAGTAACGATGTCAAAAGCCTGGATGATTAGAATGGAAGAATGAAGCTTCATTTATAGACTTGGAAGAATGGGAATCAACGGTTGAGAGGAGATATGAAGATCAATAGCTGAGGATGGTTGAGAAATGTGCAACCAGTAGAAATGTGACAAGTGTCCCAGCTCCATCATGAAAGAGGGGATGTGACAAAATTGATTGGAGAGTTAACTCCATTGACTGAATAGTTAACAGACTTGATTGATCAGTTAGAAGAGTGGATTGTGGAACTGACTGAATTGATTGACCAGTGAACTGGATTGATTGTGAAGTCAACATAATAGATTGACCAGTGAACTCAAATGACCAATCAGTTAACATATTTGATTGATTAGTTAACTAACTTCTGATTTGAGAAGAAATAGGCCATGTGGGTGAGAGAAAAATAGGTAATTAAATATTAAATATATTTAATTACATGTGCAACCTGATGAGGTGGACAAGGTGAGGTGGAAAAGGTGAGGTGGATTTTTGAATTTAGAAATTAGGATAGAGGAATTTGGATTAATTAAATAATTTATGATTATTTAATTGTGTAGGACATTTAGAAGAATTTTAATTAAATAAATAGAATTTATTTAATTATGGAACAGTGAATCGATTAAATAAATTTGGAATATTTATTTAATTAATAGAAGAATGGAATAAATATTTAGAATATTTATTTAGGATGATTCGTGTCATTTTTAGGCGTATACATTTATACACGGTAAACACGAGTGATATGGAGGATCTCATCACTACTCCACTATCTAAAACATGCCAAACACACCTGACGGTTGATCTAAGCTACCACAACCGCCAAAGACACGCTTAAGGGTGAATGACTCAAGATCCAACCCCACCTCTCAATGAGGACTTTGTATAAAAGGATGTGCACTAGCTCAAGAGATACACCATCCTACCTCATGACGAGGGATTTGTATAAAAGGATACGCACTAGCTCAAGAGATGTACATCATCCCGCTTCACAATGAGGGCTTTCTTTTGTTTTTAAAAGGATGTGCGCTAGCTCAAGAGATACACCATCCCACCTCGTGATGAGGGATTTCAAGTACGCTTTGTCAGTGTAAAAGTAATCGAGCAGATACCATTATATATTCCCCCACCTTAAGGTGGTTGATCCTTCTTACCGGTATCAAGCACATTAAGGTAGAGTGAAAACACACAAGGGAACAAGAGATTTCGTAAAACCCATGCACCCAAAGTGACATGTGGCACGATCATTGAATGTTCCCAAAAACACATAGTTATGATTTGCTAAGATAATCAACAAGAGATAAACTTTGGTTAGAAAATCTTACTCTAAGATAATAACCAAATCAATTTTTTAAATTTATGCATAAGTCATATAGTAGATCATCAAAGACCAAGGCTACACTTGCGAGCTCAGAATCGAGTATAGCCGTTGGGCAATACTACATGTATATCAGGACCAAGTGTAGCAACAAGGTGAGATGCAAAACAATCCAAAGTTCGTTATAGCAGATTGAGAGTATTTTCAAAAGGTTTTTTACAAGAATTTTCACAACACGATACATCACACGAAGTGATTCTACTAGTCAAGCGTCGGATATATATACCAACCCTATCTTCATATATGGACTATGTCCATTTTTGCTTTCTTGTTGAAGGTACACATGGTCCTTATCATTATTTATTTGTTTTCGTTATCCACCGGCTAGTAGAGCCACTGAAGAATGCAAACAATAAAAATGAGAGAGGAGACAAGAGTGACTTGGGTTTACAACACAGGAAGATGCCCCCAAGACATCCTCCACATTTCTATGCCCCAAGGCACAACACATAACAATAAAAGAGATAAGAGGAAAGTAGAAGAATAGAGAAACAAATAGAAGAATGGTCACAACAAAGGCGATCTCCTTATATCCTTGACCTTACAAGAGTATCAATGGTCATCCAAAGAGACCTAAACAACATTTGACACAACACGAGGGAATACAACACATACATACATACATACATATATATAAGAGGAAGCCAAACTACCATCTTAGAGAGATGCTCTATAAAGTGTGGCAAATTCTGTGATGATTTCATACCTGATCTATTCTTGTTACTAGGATGGTCATACGGTGCTTGTTTCTCAAGACCCTATATGTTTAAAAAATTTTGCTACTTACGGGGAGGGGAATCATTGCCATTTACCACTGATGACTCATGCCTTGTTCTTTTCATTCCTTTTTCCTTCTTAGTCTAATTAATGAGCCTTTCATGATGAAATGGAATTCTTTTTATCAGCACCACTTTCTCTTGCTTCAAGTGATTACATATAGGTAGTTCTTGTTGTATATCTTGTGCCTATTGGTTATCTCCTGATCCATAAAGGGATAACAGAGGAGGAACCTCAACACATATACCTTTTCCATGTGGGTGAGGTAAATCTTCATTTGTCATCTTATCTACTTCTATCATACCCACTATGCCATCATAGTCAAGATAGTTATCTGGAATCTCCTTAGTATTATGTTCCACCATATTATTGTTGCAATGCTTACGAAAAGGATCAATGACAGTTTGTAGATTTTGATTCAGAGGTGCTATCGAATTATTTCCATTGTCATTCACACTAGTAACTTGTATCATATTAGAATTGATGAGGTCTTGAATTTCATGTTTAAGATGCATACATCTTTCAGTATCATGTCCTGGAGAGCGGTGATAGTGATAATAAGCATTAGCATTGAATGAAGGTCCTTGTGGCCTAGTACTGTCGAAAGGACAAGCAAGAGGAAGCTTCAAAAGATTGTTGTTTACTGCTTGAGTCATTACCGAATGGAGAGAGTCCGATAATGGAGTAAATTGTCTCTATTCCTGTTTGAATTGAAAAGGTGGCCTTGAAGGCTTTGTAATAGCAGAAACTTGTGAGTTAAAATTATTCAAATGTTGTCCATTGATCTTGATGAAATTCTTTTTATTCTTGAATAAATTTTGTGATTGTCCAGCTATGGATTGACCAATGGGAGCCGATGAGGTGTGATTCTCATACTAACTAGCCAAAAGTTGGTAATCTTAGAGAGTTGTGCATAAGTGTTGAAAAGAACTATACTTCATCAAAAATATCTTGTCACGTATGTTCGGTTGTAGATTCATAATTAATACTTTCTAAAGTTCCTCATCTTTAATCGAATACTGTATTTGTGAGATGAGACCTTGATATCGATTAATAAACACTATTAATTTCTCTTTCGAGCCTTGTTTATAATGAACCAAATCAATCAAGGAGAGATTAGGTCCAATAAGTGCTTGGAAGTGTTGCAAGACATGTTCAGCTAGCTCTGAGAAAGAGTTTATTGAATTAGGAGGTAGAGAGCAAAACCACTCCAAAGTAGTATCTATAAGAGATCACGAGAAGAGCTTTGCTAACAATTCCTCATTAAAGAAGAAATCACTACACATTGTTGTGAATGTTGCCACATGAGTATTAGGATCACCTTTACAACCATACTTTTCAAAGTGAGAAGTCTCAAATTTGTCAAACATTAGAGTTCTTAGGATTGCATAGGATAAAGGACTGCGAGCCTAATATGTTGGTAAAGTCGGTTGAGAAGAAGAGTTTGTCAAGTTTGTCACTTTTTGTTGTAACTAATACATACTTTGCAAAAGTTGGTTTAGGAGAGTATCATTAGATGAAAAGGTGTCTTGTGGCTTTGAGAGAGGTGGGTTATAGGGTGGTTGCTAATGAGTAGAGGTGATAGGTGGTTGAGAATAGGTATGCATCGGTATAGAGACATGAGGTGTAGAGTTTTGATAATTAAATGGAACAACCTTGTAATTATTTCCAATAGAGGTTCCCATAGTAGTGGTAGAATTACTACAAGCATGTGGATTGGTAGTGAGAATTGATGATGTAAAAGTGGACATTCTAGTAGTTGGTATGGGTGTCGAAACTGGTGAAGTTATAAATGCTAGTGTTGATACATTTTCAATGACATTCACATGGCTAGCTGCTGGTATAATGTTATGTTCCACTATATGAGCTAATCCATGGAGTATATTAACACCTTCTCAACCTTCTTGCAATATCCCTCTTATTCATTCAACAATAGGTATCATTTCTTGCGCTAGATGTACCTTTTCTACAACTTGTTGGAATTCAGCTAGTTGTGTGTCCAAATTCTTAGTATTTTCATCAAACACATGTGAAACTATATCAATGACATCCTCAACATTATGAAATTTTTGTTCTTCCATTGTATTAGTGTTTATGATATCTTGTAGAGATGTTGATTCACCCTTTTTAAAGTGATTGTACAAAGGGTTTTCTGATGTTTGCATATCGTCGCTATTGAAAGCACTAGAACCCATTAATCTATGAATTCTCCTTACAAATATGTTTCTATTAGGGTAGTGGGTTATACAACTCATGCAAATTCCTACAACACTCAATGCACAAACTAACAAAACAACTAAAAGGAGTAAGGTAGTTATGCTTCTTGAAATACACAATGTGCAGTTGCAAATTTTGAAATTTTAATGCAAGAATACACAATGAAGCAACACTACAACTCAAAATTAGATTTGAATGAGTGTTTAAAGGAGCAGAAAAATCTAAAATAAGATTTTGACTACTAACCCTAGCTTTTTGCACAAACTAGGTTAAGTGAAAAATGTCAAATTTTAACAAAACCCTAGAAAATGAGATATGCAAATGCAAGGTGTGAGATCATGAAATAATTAATTGTTGTAATTAAGTTCAAATATGATGTATAAATCAGATTTTCAAATGTTTCTAATGATATGAAATGAAATAATGCAAAACTATTCCTTTATGCAAGCCTAGAATGCTTATGTTTTTGGATTTTTTCAAATGTATGCTAGATTTTCTAATGAAGAATGACAAATATGATATGGTGTAATGTAAAATCTGATTTCAACACTCAACAAGATACAAGTTCATTAAAAATAGGGATTGACCAAAATGTTATACAGTAAAAGGGAGAGATGATGGAATGCGTGAGTACACTAGATCAAACCCTCATTTCACTACAACATTCAAGGAAAAAACTGAGCCAAACCACTACAAGATGGAAGAGAGCCCAACTATTGATTTTGTGCTCATGGTTGTAGATGAAAGATGTGATTCAACCAAGTCTTTTATCAAACCCTACATTCATCAATGCTCTAAACCCTGGATCTATGATAATAAGCTTATAATAGTAAACCAGAAACAACAAATCAAGATCTGAGAGTGCAAGATAATCAACAAGATATCCACACTTGTCCCACAGAAGCTAAAAAGTTAGAGGACGTTGACCTGCTAGCACCCGAGTCCATAAAGTTCAAATCTCGATTAACTAAAAATTGCAAAAATATCACAGAAGATGCTTTTCAATGCTAAATGTTAGGTTTGTTTAGCCTACTAGACATTGATGCTAGCGCCCTAGTCTGCTACAGTGGATTTTCCAAACTTTTGTTTTGGGTCTAGAATCTATATCTCTCAAACAACTTCCCTGTAAGTTCACTTTCGCAACTCCCGCACCTGTAACCTGTACACAAAGAGAAAGGGGTTTGGGGGTTGTGGTGTTTAGGGATTTGCATTAGTCAAATCTCAAGTTAGCATTCAAGCTTTCCCAACACTATTGTTAATGAGAGAGTGTGCTCTAGTAGAGCAGAGGCTGAAGATAATCTAGATGATAATGAAATGATTCAAACACAATGATGATTTCACCTTGGTGGTGAAGCCCTTACGGAATGAAAGCTCCTCAACTCATAAGGAGATGGATGACGATGCCATATTTGCAACAAATGTACACAAATACAAACACAAATCTACAACAATAACATAATGAATGCCTTGAATGCTCTTTGCTCCAATATCACAAGTTTGCATTATCCATCTAGGTTTAAAATGAAGTCATAAAATCCCTTATATGTGCTTATCTATTAAACATTCACAAATTAATTGAAAGAGCCGACAAGGGAGGACCTATTTAAAAGTCCTATGCCAACATCCATTTAATTTCACCTCGACCAATCAAGGTGGTCTTGGGCGTGAGCGCCCAAGTCTAGGGTGCCTTTTTTGGCTAGGATTCAAACATAAAATGGGCCCCTATTTCCCATTTGTCATGGTTTCAGAGGATTTCTCATCGGGATGAATAATTTGCTCATAAAGTGTAAACACGGGGATCTAAGAGCTAAACTAGGAGGAAAAAAGGTATGTGCCCACTTTTTACTCCATAACATTTACCACTGAAGGATTCAAAAAAGGAAGTTGGTGAATCGATGTTTTAAAATTTTGGAATATCTAGGATGCTAGCACATCGTGGAGACGTCTGCATGTAGCGTTCTCATCTAAAGAATATTCACTCAAATTTTGTACGTGTTCTCCTAAGAGTGAAATAAAGAAATATTTAATACAATTTTCTGGCAAACTTTAGTGATGGGTAAAATAGGCCAAGGTTTAGGTTCAATGACCCCAGAAATATGCTATGGGTATGGACACCAAAGTGAGTCAAAACATAACGTGAAATTATGAGGGTATGCAATTTTTGACATTACAGACACCTATTCCAATATCTATGGTTCCAAACATCTTTATAATCTTCCAACACTATTAGATTCTTGTGTAATTGTCACTTATTCCCAGTTTAAGTGTTTTATGGTAATGAAAGTTCATGGTTGGCTTCCTGATAGTCATGGATGTTTGTTACATTGTTAAGCATAGGACATTCGTTTATTGGGATGAGCTGCATAACATTGGGGTGGTTTTCCAACTTTTATTGTACCCTAAGCTAACATTGCATCTCCAAGAGAAGACACTACATTACAAAATAAGCAAGGTGGCAAGATGTTTTACTCGTGTGCTAAATGATGATAAGGTTGGTTGATGGCATTGGAGCATCAGGAAATAATAAGATGCTTTCCATTGCGCTTGTTGATGGACTAAGACCAATAGTAATCATCCAGATCACACCTTCATAGCTTTGAAACCTTCAAAGTTCTTAGGCGCAAACACATAATGGGTTGATCATATTAGTGTATACAATGGGGACACGTGGTCATTATTGATTTGATCTTCCAGATCATGTAGGTTTACATGTACATCCTAGTGCACACATTCATCCATTAACATGAATCCACACTAGCCTAAATAAAATAAACAATGCCTTCATGCATATTCATTGAGCAGACATTGACCATTAAACTACATCGTGATCAAAATTACAATGTGCATTCTCAAGATCTACAGTAGTGAAGCATCATAGGTGTTCCAAAGGCACCAGATAATGGTCTAGCTAATGGGCCAATATTGGAAAAAGTGGACACATGGTCATTCCCTAACTTGCATGGTCTATAATGCTTATCACCCATGCATTATATTGGGGCACATTAAACTATGAACAAATATGGCAGATTTCATTATGTTAAAGATCAATAGTCTCATATTATCAGGAGGTAGTGAAGGTACTTGTTAAGGGCCTAGCTAATGTATGATGAGCACTTAGTAGTCAATGTGTAGCATGCATATTGCTTCACAATAGCTAAAGTGTGTGAGTGCATAAACAAATTGAGCGTCCCATGCAATTGATGTCATCAATATGCATCGTACTATTTGATTTAGTGTTCTATAATTTGGGTCAATGTGAGCATTTATGTAAACATCTTGAACCAATAAGATAATGACACATATGCTCAAGCTCAATTAAACTATAGAGATGAGGCCATTAAGTGCATAGAATACAATGCATGGTGCATCTGTAAAGAGATGGGGAGATTGGTCAAGTCAGTTCCCATGACTCTACTAGCCAATTGTATGTAGGCTTGGCACACAAAGATATTACTCAAGTTCTCAGTTATATAGAACAGAAAGTCCCACATTGTTATAACACAAAAATACAAGGGGGCTACTAGGATAAGGACTTTGGATTTGGGCTCAAATAAAAATTTGAAGGCCCTAGCATATAGAAGCCAAGTAAGACCACCATGGAAGATTAATAGGGACCAATCTAGGGGTCCAACATAAAATAAGAAATAAACATAGGACTAAGATGGGGTCAAAAGAGATGTTCATAAGACTAAACAAGAGCTCCAAGATCAATTATAAATGGTCCATGAACAAATTTAGCAAACAGTAAGTAGGGACTCATGCTAAACCAAAGAAGAATAGGCACAAATATAGAACTACACAACAAAATTTAGAATCTAGGACAAGAGTCCAATGGTCCCAAGTCCTTGGTGGACTTGGGTATGTTAATACTTAAAAGGTCACAACACCTCCTAGATTTTATCAATGATCAATAACCAGCCATATAGACTGTATATCTATATAACTATATTTTTATTTTTTCATTATGATCTTTTTATTATGCCTTATTTGTTGTGGTTTTCTTCCTCTATATCATGTTTCATGCTTTTCCTTCCCCCATTTGGGGAACATATTTCCTATGTTCTTTGACATGTTTATTCTTATGGTTGCTTCTATACATTCCTTACCTACCACTATATCCTAGCATTACTTTCTTTACTCTTGTGATTGCCCATGTTTACCACATTGGTTATTCATTTTTCCTATTGCTTCCTACTTTTATGTTTGCTATAACCTTATTTATCTTTATGCTTATTTTTCCTCATGATTTTGGTCTAGCCTATGCTTATCGTGTTACTATATCTATGGTTTTACATTTATGTTTTACATTTACATGTTCACCTATGGTCATAAGCTTATGATCCTCATCATGCTTGTGCTTTTTCTTTACACCCTAGATGCTTATGAGCCTTATTATGCCACTACCTCATGCTCATCATATCTTATGTTCCTATGCTTATTGTTCATATCTCATATATTGCCATAATATGTGCTTATATCACCTTATCATGCTTCTAGAGCCTTACTCCATTGGGAACAACATGCCCTTCCTCATACCATTGATTACTCGCAAGCCTTATTATGTTCCTAAGAGATATCTTATTAGGGGGCATCATGCTTTTTCCATCCTATTGTGTGTTCACATGCCTTATCATGTTCCTAAGAGCCACATTGGGGACAACATTCCTTCCCCATGTTATATGCACGTACATGACCTTTATATTGCCTTTGCGGTCATCTTTACTCTAGGGTTTGCCTATACTAGGGAAAACCTTATAGTATGTGCCTTGGTTATTATGTCCAATTTATATTCTTTACATGGCTATCATTTGATAGCCTCCTACTTATTTTCCACACTACTATGTATGGTATTTATTACATGAATTCTAATGATTTACGTGTTTACATGCCTACAGTTCTGTTGATGACTGTTTTGATGCAATCATAACAATAAGTCAAAATTCACATGACATGAACTGTAACTATACTTGAAAGACAAGAAGGAATCATTTGGTGATTCAACTAATCCCAAGTCTACAATGGTTCGGTTGGTCAAGTTCAGTTGGTCAATGTGAAGCTGTAATGTCCAAGGGGCCTTACGTAGTTTAGGTTTGTTTTGTGGTTTACTGGCCTAAGAATATGCAAAGAGGTCATGAGATAGGTCAATGCTCTTCATTCCTTTGCATAAAGGTGCTACTGTGCTGCAAGTTTCAGATGTTTTTCTTTGATTTATGCAGCTTCCTTCTTCATGTACTTATGAAAACTGTCTACTTAGACTCTGTTATGCATGCTTCTTTAGATTTGAGACAATTTCCTTTAGATTTCTGTGTGTTCAGCTAAATATTTCAGATGGGTTGGGAAAAGTTAGAGAGATCTAATCTACACTTCATCTAATCTACAGAAGGATCTAATTGTTTCTGTTATCCACTATGTAAATACCTCAGTAATCTGATCAAATCCACAGTAAAAACCTTAAATGTAAGTCCTGAGCATTTTCACAAACATACATTTAAAATTGCAAGCTCTCAAAGAAGATATTTCAAAACACAAAGAAGAGCAGGAGAACACTCAGAAGATAGATGCAGAACTCCAGATTCTATTGCATTAGAAACGAATAGCCATACATGATTTACAATGTAAGAATGACTCTTAGTTTCATTGATCATACTACAGAGAACTTACAAGCTTTACAGATACAGTAAGGCAGCCAGACATTCCACGCGCACCTTACTGCAGACAAACAGGCGACCTCCTTCTTCTGCTTCTAAACTATGCTAAGCTAACTTGCTGTATTTTCCTAGAATCTCTGTTGTGTAGCCCCTGTTGTAAAGTATTACAGTGTAGAGAGGCACAATATATAACATCCTGATTGTCCTCACTACAGCAAAAACCTAACTGAACCCCTAGTTCAAACCTCTAGTTACAGCAATAAATGCAGGTGAACCAGTTCTCAAAAATATCTCAGAGCTGTGGTCAAATCTGGGCGAAATATTGCCCCTTCTGAGAAGTTCCAGCAGCTGGGCAATAACTTCTGTCTGTCTTTTGCAATAATATCTTCAGCTGCGACCTTCCTCTTCACTTGAATGGCTTTGACTTTTGCATTTCATCTCTATCTTCTTGCTCCTGAGATCTGATCTTCTGCCTCCATGAGGTCACTGTATTGACTTTCCAGCTGCTTCCTCAACTGCAAGCCTGCAAGACAAGACCAGCAATAAGTTTCACATTTATCACAAAAAAGAGCAGGAAACTAGAATAAGCGTTTAAATCCAAGTGACTGCGCAAAATCGTGGAAATCAGATCTAGAATCCGCTCAAAACGCGTCAAAAATGCGCCCAAGCTGCTCAAAATTGATGGGTCAACCATCGCTGACCGGGAAAATGCCAGAGGCGCCAAAAAAAACACTTTAAAACTCCACCGCTTCATTTCCCGCCCATCGGCATGATATTCGCAGTCGGTGCGTCAAAAAAAACAGGTTAGTCGATATACCTCATCATCATGATATTTCGGAAAATATGATGCTTTCCCTCCTGAAGGTTCAGATGAACGTCATCATGATATTTGACTTCTGCATATGGAGAAACGAACAACAACATCATCATCATATTTGAAGGAGAATAGGAGGATGCGACTATAATCATGCTGCCGAGGAAAGGAAGATGATGGTGACGTCATCATGATATTCGGGCTTCATTGAAATGCTAACGATGACGTCATCATCATGTTCGGTTAAGATCAGGGGGATAATTGCAATATCGGGTTACCTGAGGAACATGATCAGGATGATGAAGTGAATATGATCCTTTCGCGGCCAAGGTAACCCTCTCGAGAAAATCAGCATGATGGAGATCATCATCATATTTGGGGCGTATGTCGAACTGGGAAAAGGACGTCATCATCATGATAATCGGGAGCCGGATCGCGCTTGGAAAATATATCCTGCTCGAAGGAAAAATGATGATGATGACCATCAGGAGGATATTTGTTTTGTCGAACACAGAAGAAGACATCATCATCATATTCGGGAGACGGATCGGGTCTTAGAAAATATCCTGCTGAAAGAAAGAAAATGATGATGATGATGATCAGGATATTTACCTCTTCATTATAAGATCGGGATGACGTCATCATGATATTTCGCCAACCGGATCATGTTTGAGAAAAATCCTGCCGAAAGGAAAATATGATGATCATGAGCATGATCAGGATAAAAATATGATGATGATGATGATCAGGATGTTCTCAAAAAGGTTGCATTTTCGGCAGGAGGACTTGGCGAAATATCGGGCGCACAAACAAGATCATGATGATGATGATGTTGTTAACAGGACAGGATAAAAATGATGATGATGACATCATCATCATATTCGCGCTAGGGTCATTGTAAAATATGATGATGCTGTTCATCAGGATATTTACTTCTCATCGATTTATCATGATGACGTCATCATGATAATTTGTCTTCGAAGTACAAGGATAAGTTGGTCATCATGATAAATCGCTAGGGTGATATTGCAAAATATGATGATGCTGTTGAAGAAATGCGATATCGACCACCTCTTAATAGATAGGCTGATCATCATGATGTTTCGGCAAACGGATATCAGGAGGATATAAAGATGATGATGCTCCTGCGAAATTATCATGATGATGATGTTTCCAGCACTTAGCGAATTCAGCGAATATTGTGGAAGATCAGGATGATGATCAAGAAGCCGTCATCATCATATTTCGAAGTTCAGCAAATATCATGATGATGACCTTGCGAAAGGGAGACCAGGAGGATATGAAGTCGTCGTCATCATCATATTTCGAATGCCAGCAAATATCATGATGATGACCCTCCAATAGGTTTTGAACGTGCGCATGTAAATATGCCGAAGGTGATTTTGTTAAGTCAGGGTGATCCATACCATCAGCATGATATTTTAAGATCAGGCGATGCAAGGATATCATGATGATGCTCGCGATACAAAGGCCGCTCGACGGGGGGAACTTACCTCGACTTAAAGTTAATGTCATCATGATATTTGAACCTCAGGATATTATCGGGGGGGGGTTCAAATATCATGATGATGACGCTTATACAGCAAAACCGAGTTTGTAAAATATGACCTTCCTAACAGATATCATGATGCCAGATAATGCGAAGATCATGATGATCCTGTCAACATGACTTAGAATAATAAAAAATAAAATGATGATGCTCCTGCGAATATCAGGTTTGACCAAGACTTTGACCGTGCATAACTTTCACATACGGTCGAATTTTCAAGTGAAGTAAAAGGCAAACCTGCATAAAATTTCAAGCTCTTTCAAAATATGAGGTCATAGAAACAAAATAAGAACTTTGACAAACAGACCTCATGATGATGACCTACCTTTATTTATATATCATGATGATGATGCACTTGACCTTCATTTTTACCAGACCGCCAGAAAGCAGAAAAAACACAAGCAGAAGCAAAAAGCAAGACACCAGCAGGGGTCCTCGTTTTGCTAAGGAGCAAAATGGGGCGTGTTGTGAACATCACAACAACTAGCAACCAAAACAAAACAATTAAATTCAGAGTGTTCAAGGAAACTAGATGTAATGAACTCATAACTTCCAACTATCTTTTCCTGCAAATTACTATTCAGCTTGAGACTCAAAGTGTTCAATAAAGATGCATGAATTTCCATTTTCAGTTTAGTTGTGTGCATGTGATTAATTATCCTCATCTTGAAGATCGGTTGAACAAACCAGTGACTGACATTAGCCTACGTAGGTGAGGATATTCCCTCATAGCCGACCGGATAGAGCCTTGCTGCCAGCGAGCGTCTATAGCCCCGGCAAGGTTATCGTTACAATTCTCCTAAGTAGAGCCCCACTGCCAGCGAGCGTCCATAGCCCCGGTAGAGTTACTTAGATGGCTTAATCTGGATTTTCAGTATAATCCGCTTTATTCATTTATTCATTTATTTTTTTGTTTTCTAATTTTGAAAGATCTCATAAGATATAGCAATTGTAACTTCATGATGATGATGCAAGGAGTGGACACTTGCTGAAATTAAGCTGAGAATTGTAATGGTAGCAAGGGTGACCTCTGATTTTTCACCTAATATCTACACTGGTAGGTTCAACAAACCCAAGGATTTTAGGTGTGTCATCGTGAGAAACCTGCTTCAAATTCTCAATCACATTTATTGAATACAAAACTTCAGAAGATGAACAACTCTCTACATTCATGACAGTGACAGGTTATGTGTAAATTGCAAATGGTTAACCTGAATATCCTAAATTATATACTGTTTTGAATGGTTGCTAGTTCTGCTCCTTAATACTCTACAGTAAAATAAAGATCCCTGCTGAGGAGACAACAAACAGACCAAGCAAACAGGCTGTACAAACAGCACAACAACAAAAGACAAAACTGTACAAACAGAAAGAAACAAAAAGAAGACAAGCTATACAAACAACCAACCCAAAAGGAAAACAGCAAAAGAAGGACTGTACATTATCTACAGCATTTTACATTGAGAAAGAAAGGACTGCCTCATCCTGACCTTCAAGCCTGGAAGTAGTGTTTCAGATGCTGGCCATTAACTGGTAATGGCACATCTTCCCCAGTCAAGGTCCTAAGTCTAAAGGTGTTATCTCCTATTATTTCTGAGACTTGTAATGGACCCAGCCATAATTTATCAAATTTTCCATGGCTTCCTTTCTTTTCATGTGCTTTGTCCCAGCACAGCACTAAGTCTGATATCCTAAATGTTTTGACTCTTGCCCTTTTGTCAAACCACCTCTTAACAACTGCTTGGTGTTTGGCAAACTTCTCGAGGGCTTGACCTCTTTTCTCCTCTAGTTGCAACATTTGCACTATTCTGGCTTCCCTATGGTTATCAAAGCCCAGATATTCATTGGCAAACTTCCAGGTTGGTATTCTCAGATTGACCGGAAGTATGGGATCAGTCCCATAAACTAGGTGGTAAGGTGTGCTACCTAGAGCTGTTTTGAACTTGGTCCTGTCTACCCATAATGCATATCTTAATAGGGTATTCCACTCTCTAGGACTTTTGGCAATTAACCTCTTGATGATGTCTAATAAGATTTTGTTTGTTGATTCAGCCAGTCCATTACCTTGAGGGTAATAATTTGAAGAAAACCTTAGAATGATCCCATATTCAAATGCCCATTTAGAAAATTTTAAAGAAGAAAAAGCAGGGCCGTTATCACATACATTGGGCATTCCAAACCTGGTGATGATGTTTTCTTCAAGGAACTTGATAACTACCTCAGTTGTGGAAAACTTGCAGCAGGTGGCCTCAGTCCACCTTGTACAATAGTCCGTCACCGTCAGTATAAACTTGTGTCCTGCAGAAGATGGGGGATTGATGACTCCGATAAAATCCAAGCCCCATTGTGCAAATGGTCTGGACTCGATCACAGGCTGCAGTGGATTGGCCAGATTTCTTCCTCTGTCTGCTGCAGTCTGACAGGTGTGGCAGCTTCTGATATGACCCTTAGTATCTTTGAATATAGTGGGCCAGTAATAGCCCGCTCTCAGTATTTTGTGTGCTGTAGCTAAATGGGAACCATGGCCGGTTCCGTATTTGTCATGTAGTTCTGTCAACACTTTATCAACTTCAGCTCTGTTTATGCATCTCAAATAAATTCCATCATGGTTCTTCCTGAATAGAAGACCTCCTTGCACCATATAATGCTGTGCCTTAATCTTCAAGGCTCTCCTCTGAGAAGCCTTCATCTTGCCTGGGTACCTTCCAGCTATCAGGAAGGTGCTTAAATCATCGTACCAGCCTGATGCGTCTTGGGAATTCAATACATACTGCTGTTTTATCAGATTTGGATCCGTGTTTGCTATTGTCTGCACCAGCGCCTGCCCTCTGACCAGCTTTGCGGGAATGATCTCCATGTCGAATTCTTGCAACGTGGTGATCCATTTGGCTCTTTTTTCTCCAGGCTCGTTCTGCATCAGCAGCATCTTTACTGCTGCGTCTGGTACTATGGCTTTAATCTGGCTGCGCAGGATGTAGTGTCTGAATTTTTTCACAGCCTTCACCAATGCAAATGCCTGTCTTTCGATATCCAGATATCTCAGCTGTGCATCCTTCAGAGGCGCACTCATAAATGCTATGGGCCTCTCGTCATCATTTTCACTTTTCTGTGTCAGGGCAGCAGCGACAGAATGAGAAGATGCAAAGGAGTAGATGTAAAACGGGCATGTGTAGTCTGGACTTGCCAATACAGGGGCATTAGAAATTGCTTCCTTGATATCTTCAAATGCGGCTTTGGCTACGGGCGTCCATTCCATCTGTGCATCTTTCTTTAACATGGCATTCAACGGCTGCACAATCTCTACAAAACCTGTTATAAACTTCCGAACAAAGTTAATTTTACCAAAAAATGATTTCAATTCTTTCCTACTGTTTGGTATTTGCAAATTTTTTATGGATTCTATTCTATCCGGATCAATTGAAATTCCATTTTCAGAAATGACATGGCCTAATAATTTACCTTCAGTTACGCCAAATATACATTTCTTAGGATTAAGGGAAATCCCATACCTTTCACATCGCTGCAGTACTTTTCTGAGGTCCTCAGCGTGGGTGGATGCATCCTTGGAATACACAGTTAAATCATCCATATACACAACAATGCATTTACCTGATAATCCACGAAAAGCAACGTCCATGGCCCTCTGAAAAGTGGCACCTGCATTAATCAGACCAAAAGGCATTCTTCTATACGCATAATTTCCCCATTTGCAAGTGAAGGTGGTTTTTAGTCTATCCTCTCTGTCAATTAAAACCTGGTTATAACCTGAAAAACCATCTAAAAAGGACATCATCCTTGCGCCATTTACTGCTTGCAGTACTTCATCTATTGGGGGCAAAGGATAATTATCCTTTTCAGATGCCTTGTTTAAGTTTCTAAAGTCTACGCACAACCTGATGTCTCCGTTTTTCTTCCTTACTGGCACTAAGTTAGCTACCCAGACAGAATGTCGGACTGGAAAAATTATTCCAGCGGACAGTAGTTTTTTCACTTCCTCAAAGATTAAAGGCTCTAGAATGGCGTTTACAGGCCTCTGTTTCTGCCTAAATGGTTTGACTTCTTTTCTTAAAGGTATGACGTGAGTTATGATGGACTCATCAAATGTTTTCAAGTCTTCATAAGCCCATGCTATGACATGTTTATATTTTTGCAGAACATCCAGAACCTCTTTTCTGATTTTCTCAGAGCAAGCTTTCCCAATTAGTACATTTTGTGGATTTAGCTCAGTCCCTAAGTTATGTAAATCACACTTACCCCCTTCTGTTTTGGGTAAGTCTTTCTGTCTTATTATTCCGTCGAAGTCAAAGATGTGTTCTAATTCAATTACTCCTTTTGGCAAGAAGTTGCTCTTTAAGTTGATCATATCTTCTTCGTCCCATGTTACTTCAGGCCTTTCTTGTTCATCAATAACTTGGGCCTCAAATGCCTCATTACAAGTCAGAAAATCAATAATTTGCTGATCCTCTCCAAATACCTGAAAGTGTGTAACGTTGTCTGGTATACTGGGCACGTTAACTAGCTCAACAGCAAATCGTCTTAATCCTGACAGTGTCAATGGTTCTAATGTACTAGCAGCAACTGCTAATGCATCTGGCCTGTGGTTCAGTTCTCTAGGAATATGCTCTATGTTAAAAGCATCAAATGAATCCATTAAACCCCAAACTCTATGTCAGTAACTGATCATCTTCTTATAATTGCAGGCATATAGTTTCCTCACTTGTCTGACTACTAATTCAGAGTCTGAAAACACTCTGATGGCTTTTACCCCTTTTCTGATGGCCATGACAAGTCCTAAAATTAGGGCCTCATATTCAGCAATATTGTTAGTGCAGGAAAATTGTAATCTATATGCTGCCAAATGAGATTTACCTTGAGGATTAATGAGTTCAACACCTGCACCTGCACCCTGTTTTGATTTGGACCCATCACATTTTAACGTCCACATGCCATCCTTCCTTTTCTGATCTTTTACCTTGGCATACTTTGTCTCTTTTATTGCCTGTGGGGTGTTGTCTTGTTGATTCATGGGTTTTTCCGCTTGGTTATCTTGCATATGTGTGCTTGTAGTTTGCAACTCAGAAAGATAACTACCCTCATCTTCTATTTCTTTTCCTAAATCTGGGATCAAGGCACTTATATTATCCTGAACATATCTCTGTGTTAGATCAGGATGCTCATTTTTCTCTTGTGACTCTACCTTCCCTATGCACTTCTTGTATTCATATTCAATGATGTCTTTGCATATTTCACAATTCTCCTCAGAATGCTGCCTATCATGGACTCTACACCTATTTTTATATAACTTACATTGGACTGGGAGATTGTGTGTAACGCATTTTTCCACCTCTTGTCTAATGGTATGACCAAATTTGCCTATTGCATTGTTTTCCTCATCTGAAGAATTTCTGTCAGACTCAATGAATAGTGCTGTTCTATTGCTGACATACTTCTTCCTAATGTTTAACATCATGATCTCTTCAATCTGCATCCCATTGTTGGTAACTCTATAGACACCTGGTTCAACAGCAGCATATAATATTTCATTGGTTCGATTATACTCTGTTATCATATGTTTCATTCTGGGCTCTGCCCCTATTCTGATCTGGTTTGGGATGCCTCTCCATGGTAACCACATGTGTGAAAAGTCAGTAGCCATATACCCGTTCAATGTCTTGGACCAATCCCTACTCAGCAACATTCCATAATTTACGGGTATATCCACTACTTGGATGTCAATGATTTGGCTCACCCTAGGGTCTGAAGCTAACTGCACCTGTATGTTCATGAGTTCTCCTATCACACTAACCTCGGTCTTATCTAATTGTGTGACAACCTTGGCAGATTTGGTGGGAGTCAGCCCGAGAGTTTTACATATTCCTAAGGGCATTACGTTGGCTGAAGCACCAGAATCTACCATGCAATTGTGTATATTCTTCCCACACAACCTAACAGTTAACAAGAAAGGTTGAGTATCCCTCTTATCCGCATGTATTACTACATTGGTGTTGGAAGGCTGCTCAACTTTCTTACCTTTCTCCTTAGGTGGTGAATCACTACTAGGAACAGTTATATCAGCAGACACCATGTTTGTTATGGATGTATCCAGGGATTTTAAAAAAGCATTTCTGATCCCTGGGGTCTTCAATAATTCATTTAGAGGTATGCTGACCTTCATTTTCTTTATTTCCTCTGACAAGTAATTCATTAGTCTTGTTGTCTCTACTGCTTCTGTCTTACTTGTTTGATCCTTTTGCACTGCTGTTCCGTTATTTGTGTGCTGACTAGCTTTAAGTGTGGCAGGATTGTTGCTAGCATTCTGATCTGGGGGTGTATTGATGTTATTCGGAGGAGTGGAAGTGGTGAAAGGTCCTCCCGGCCTAGGGTTGTTCCTCAAATTGTAGGAGTGGCCTTTATTTGTCTGTTGGAAGGCCTGCACCTCCTCTGTTTCATTTAATATCTCGTTTTCAGATTCAAAAGGAAACTGAAAAGCATTTAACACAAAGGCTGATTCGGGATAAAGACTTTCACAATAGTATGGTTCATCCTCTAGCAATTCATCCTCCCTCTCTTCTGCAGTTGCAAAGGTAAACGTTTCTAAGACTAATGCTGTGTCATATTCTGAGGGTACTACCTCATTACCCTTAGGAATGAGAAATTCTGAGGTAGGAGGCTGTACATCTACGTTGAAGATACTAGCTGCCAAGTGGAACTGTGGACAGTCATGCTCAGCATGGGCATTAGTATTGTGAAATCTGCACCAATTTTTGGGTGCTGTATTGGCCATTTGTATGTTAGTTATTTGTTTTGCACCATGATTATCCGTATTCTCGAAAGGAGAAGCCAGAGTACCGTTGTTGGGCCCAGTGTTCCATGTCTTGGGTGGCCTAGGTTGATTCTGGTTCTTGTTATTATTGCCCCAGGTCCTATTATCTATCACTGGCCCCCTCTTTTGCATTGGTTGCCCCTGACCGGGGCCTTGATGCTGATTGTAGTTTTGGTTCTGATTGTACTGCTGGTTCTGGTTGAGACTATAATTCTGATTTTGGCCTTGGTTGTGACCTTGAGGTGGATTGTAGTTTTGGTTGCTTCTGCCATAGAGATTCTCATTTCTTAGCTGTGTCACTTCGGTTGTTAATCTCTTCAGATGTGCAGTAATTTCTTTGATGTCTTCCCTATCATCTTGTGCTTTTGCCACAGTTACATCCCTAGGAAGTTGGAAGAAAGGCTGACCATTATTTTGACTGTTATTGGAAGTACTAGCCGTGTAAGGAGTTATAGCCTGGATTGGAGTAGGATTATACACAGGTGTGTAAGAAGGAACTGGATTTATTAGTGGAGCAGGCTGCACAGGGACTCCATTCCATGGGTGTGCCTGATTCTGCACCCCAAAATTTCCTCCAAATGGACTGTAAGTTGTATGTCTCATTTCTTGGTTCACTGAGGCTGCCTCTTTATAGGCTTTGGATACTGAATCTATGTCAGGTTTCCTTTTGACAAACATGGCAGTTAAAGGATCCAAGGCAGCATAGTACATAGCCAACAAGGGAGCATCAGCTATGGTATAAGGGGCTGCTAGCCTAGAATAGGCCTTTTGGAATCTGTCATTGAAATTATCAATTAACTCTCCCTCACCTCGTTTTATAGCAGCCAACTTATGATACAAAGCACAAGGGTCAATGGGTCCTCTAAATCTTGACAGAAATGCTTCTTCCATAAGTGCCCAGGAAGAAATGTAACTATTGGGTAAGTTTACATACCAGCTAGAGGCCTGCTCATTAAAGGTGTAAGGAAACAACCTACACACAACATCCTCGTGCTCTAACATAGCCCTAAAACATGCTTCCTTAAATATTCTAATATGATCTTCTGGGTCTTGATGCAACTGGTATTTGGGACATATCTTTTCTGGATTTTTTGGCATGTCATGATAATCATTGAAGAATATGGGAGAATTGACATCAAAATAAGCCATTGCAGGTGTTAGAGCTTGACTTGAACTTGCAGAAATACCTGGATTGATTGGTGGATTAGGATTTAGAGGAGGATTGAGACCTCCAGAAGTGCCTGAACCAAGATTTAAAGATCTGAACAGTGATCTATCAGGACTTATAATACTACGGATGTTAAAAGGTGACCCAGGAGGTGTTCCAGATGAACTACCTGCTTGTGATATCTTTGGATTCCAAATTAAAGGGCTTTTACTTCGCCTTGTATCAGGTAGTTGCACAAATATATCTCCTGAACTGGACCTAGACCTAGTCACTCTGTTACTGTCGTTAGCCAGTTTGAAATGAAACCTAACTCAGGCAGGCCCTCCTTCTAGCGCCAGAAAACTGTTGATGACTGTTTTGATGCAATCATAACAATAAGTCAAAATTCACATGACATGAACTGTAACTATACTTGAAAGACAAGAAGGAATCATTTGGTGATTCAACTAATCCCAAGTCTACAATGGTTCGGTTGGTCAAGTTCAGTTGGTCAATGTGAAGCTGTAATGTCCAAGGGGCCTTACGTAGTTTAGGTTTGTTTTGTGGTTTACTGGCCTAAGAATATGCAAAGAGGTCATGAGATAGGTCAATGCTCTTCATTCCTTTGCATAAAGGTGCTACTGTGCTGCAAGTTTCAGATGTTTTTCTTTGATTTATGCAGCTTCCTTCTTCATGTACTTATGAAAACTGTCTACTTAGACTCTGTTATGCATGCTTCTTCAGATTTGAGATAATTTCCTTTAGATTTCTGCGTGTTCAGCTAAATATTTCAGATGGGTTGGGAAAAGTTAGAGAGATCTAATCTACACTTCATCTAATCTACAGAAGGATCTAATTGTTTCTGTTATCCACTATGTAAATACCTCAGTAATCTGATCAAATCCACAGTAAAAACCTTAAATGTAAGTCCTGAGCATTTTCACAAACATACATTTAAAATTGCAAGCTCTCAAAGAAGATATTTCAAAACACAAAGAAGAGCAGGAGAACACTCAGAAGATAGATGCAGAACTCCAGATTCTATTGCATTAGAAACGAATAGCCATACATGATTTACAATGTAAGAATGACTCTTAGTTTCATTGATCATACTACAGAGAACTTACAAGCTTTACAGATACAGTAAGGCAGCCAGACATTCCACGCGCACCTTACTGCAGACAAACAGGCGACCTCCTTCTTCTGCTTCTAAACTATGCTAAGCTAACTTGCTGTATTTTCCTAGAATCTCTGTTGTGTAGCCCCTGTTGTAAAGTATTACAGTGTAGAGAGGCACAATATATAACATCCTGATTGTCCTCACTACAGCAAAAACCTAACTGAACCCCTAGTTCAAACCTCTAGTTACAGCAATAAATGCAGGTGAACCAGTTCTCAAAAATATCTCAGAGCTGTGGTCAAATCTGGGCGAAATATTGCCCCTTCTGAGAAGTTCCAGCAGCTGGGCAATAACTTCTGTCTGTCTTTTGCAATAATATCTTCAGCTGCGACCTTCCTCTTCACTTGAATGGCTTTGACTTTTGCATTTCATCTCTATCTTCTTGCTCCTGAGATCTGATCTACTGCCTCCATGAGGTCACTGTATTGACTTTCCAGCTGCTTCCTCAATTGCAAGCCTGCAAGACAAGACCAGCAATAAGTTTCACATTTATCACAAAAAAGAGCAGGAAACTAGAATAAGCGTTTAAATCCAAGTGACTGCGCAAAATCGTGGAAATCAGATCTAGAATCCGCTCAAAACGCGTCAAAAATGCGCCCAAGCTGCTCAAAATTGATGGGTCAACCATCGCTGACCGGGAAAATGCCAGAGGCGCCAAAAAAAACACTTTAAAACTCCACCGCTTCATTTCCCGCCCATCGGCATGATATTCGCAGTCGGTGCGTAAAAAAAAATAGGTTAGTCGATATACCTCATCATCATGATATTTCGGAAAATATGATGCTTTCCCTCCTGAAGGTTCAGATGAACGTCATCATGATATTTGACTTCTGCATATGGAGAAACGAACAACAACATCATCATCATATTTGAAGGAGAATAGGAGGATGCGACTATAATCATGCTGCCGAGGAAAGGAAGATGATGGTGACGTCATCATGATATTCGGGCTTCATTGAAATGCTAACGATGACGTCATCATCATGTTCGGTTAAGATCAGGGGGATAATTGCAATATCGGGTTACCTGAGGAACATGATCAGGATGATGAAGTGAATATGATCCTTTCGCGGCCAAGGTAACCCTCTCGAGAAAATCAGCATGATGAAGATCATCATCATATTTGGGGCGTATGTCGAACTGGGAAAAGGACGTCATCATCATGATAATCGGGAGCCGGATCGCGCTTGGAAAATATATCCTGCTCGAAGGAAAAATGATGATGATGACCATCAGGAGGATATTTGTTTTGTCGAACACAGAAGAAGACATCATCATCATATTCGGGAGACGGATCGGGTCTTAGAAAATATCCTGCTGAAAGAAAGAAAATGATGATGATGATGATCAGGATATTTACCTCTTCGTTATAAGATCGGGATGACGTCATCATGATATCCGGAGCCATCGCTAAACTTGAAACATGACGTCATCATGATATTTCGCCAACCGGATCATGTTTGAGAAAAATCCTGCCGAAAGGAAAATATGATGATCATGAGCATGATCAGGATAAAAATATGATGATGATGATGATCAGGATGTTCTCAAAAAGGTTGCATTTTCGGCAGGAGGACTTGGCGAAATATCGGGCGCACAAACAAGATCATGATGATGATGATGTTGTTAACAGGACAGGATAAAAATGATGATGATGACGTCATCATCATATTCGCGCTAGGGTCATTGTAAAATATGATGATGCTGTTCATCAGGATATTTACTTCTCATCGATTTATCATGATGACGTCATCATGATAATTTGTCTTCGAAGTACAAGGATAAGTTGGTCATCATGATAAATCGCTAGGGTGATATTGCAAAATATGATGATGCTGTTGAAGAAATGCGATATCGACCACCTCTTAATAGATAGGCTGATCATCATGATGTTTCGGCAAACGGATATCAGGAGGATATAAAGATGATGATGCTCCTGCGAAATTATCATGATGATGATGTTTCCAGCACTTAGCGAATTCAGCGAATATTGTGGAAGATCAGGATGATGATCAAGAAGCCGTCATCATCATATTTCGAAGTTCAGCAAATATCATGATGATGACCTTGCGAAATGGAGACCAGGAGGATATGAAGTCGTCGTCATCATCATATTTCGAATGCCAGCAAATATCATGATGATGACCCTCCAATAGGTTTTGAACGTGCGCATGTAAATATGCCGAAGGTGATTTTGTTAAGTCAGGGTGATCCATACCATCAGCATGATATTTTAAGATCAGGCGATGCAAGGATATCATGATGATGCTCGCGATACAAAGGCCGCTCGACGGGGGGAACTTACCTCGACTTAAAGTTAATGTCATCATGATATTTGAACCTCAGGATATTATCGGGGGGGGTTCAAATATCATGATGATGACGCTTATACAGCAAAACCGAGTTTGTAAAATATGACCTTCCTAACAGATATCATGATGCCGGATAATGCGAAGATCATGATGATCCTGTCAACATGACTTAGAATAATAAAAAATAAAATGATGATGCTCCTGCGAATATCAGGTTTGACCAAGACTTTGACCGTGCATAACTTTCACATACGGTCGAATTTTCAAGTGAAGTAAAAGGCAAACCTGCATAAAATTTCAATCTCTTTCAAAATATGAGGTCACAGAAACAAAATAAGAACTTTGACAAACAGACCTCATGATGATGACCTACCTTTATTTATATATCATGATGATGATGCACTTGACCTTCATTTTTACCAGACCGCCAGAAAGCAGAAAAAACACAAGCAGAAGCAAAAAGCAAGACACCAGCAGGGGTCCTCGTTTTGCTAAGGAGCAAAATGGGGCGTGTTGTGAACATCACAACAAGTTCATTAGATTACATTTCCATGCACTTTTTTTCCCTCTTCTTAAATTCCTTGCAAAGTTTGTATGTAGTTAATTGAAGGGGGTATAATATCACTAACGTTTCTATGTTGAGATTTTAAAAAACTTGTTATGCTAGGTAGAGACTCATTGTCATACCTAGAATGATCTCAATCACATTACACGATCATGCCTAAAGTGTCATACCACATTACTATTGTTGCACTAGGTAGAGTATTACCATATCACTTTCTATATAGGTAGATTTTCTAATGCTTTCTCTTTTTGCTACATTCTCATTTTACATAGACAAGTTAAACAAACTTTTTATTTGTGGCTATTTCGCTTGTGTGATAGAAACTACTCGTTGCATATATTTTCTCTCTTTTGCAGGTTCCTATGGAGCACTCATGCCAAGGACGAGGAACACATGAATTCAAGATGGGTCCATTACTTTACATGGACCCCATATCCTTTTATGTCTGAATATTTACTTTTCATGTTGGCTAAGAATGTTCACATACTTTGAAATACATGTTCATGCTAGATTCGCATGCACCTCAAAGTGGGGCCAAAATTTAATGTTGAAATTTGCATACCCATGTAAATTCCCATTTACTTTTGGGCCCAATTTGATAGAATGATTTAATAAAATTAAATATCGATAAGTGACATAAGCTTACATGCTAAGGTTGGCCCATTTCCTATCCCTATCCATCTTCATTTATTCCCACTTACAAACATTTTCGTACATTCATCATTATCCCAACCTTATTTACACCTATTCCCACATATTTGCCTCATTATTAACCCAAATTTCTATGCACCTATCCCAGATACTAAGATCTACATTTCATTGTCCTAGGTCAATCCCACAATGAATAGGTCAATCACGGGCCATTTAGGATTAACCCAATATTTTAATTTTTAAAATTTAAAATTGTGAACTCCCACCCTTTCATACTAGTCGTTAAGATCCAACTTGGTACATGTTTGTGTGGCTATTTGTTATGTCTTGTTATTTAAAGAAATTAGTTTTGTGAAATTAAACACCTATAAGAATACATGCAAGAAATAACAATAAATAATAAGTGTCATGTCTATTTGTATTTAATTTCTAAAAAGTGTCATTTCAATTTATCAATTTTCAACTCCTCAATTAAATCTAAATTAATTTATGTATAATTATGTTTATTTATTTAATTAACCTAAATTTTTGTAAGAACTATAATGTACAACTTAGTGTCTAGAGTGAAAATCCATGCTTATCATGAAGATCTTGTCTTAGAGTTTGAGCTATAACCTTGTGAAGGCCATGCATTAAAGACCATCTTCAATTTAAGATCCCTTTTTAGAAGTAGCTTCACTTTTGTGTTTAAATTTGGTACATGTACCATCTACGTATGTATCCTTCAGCCTATCATCTTAATATGGGACAATAACCATGGGGAGAGTAGCGGTGAAAATATCATTCCATCTCTCCCTTCATTTCATGATGACATAATGGACATTCTTTCTAAGACCAAGGTAGGAAAAAGAGCTCTCAAAGCAAGTGGGACAGTCAAAGAAAGAAAGAAAAACTATGAGAATTTGTTAAAATCCAAAAAAGAAAGCTATGTGGTTTCTAGAAGGAAAGAGTTAATATTTTTGGGTAAAAACAGCCCCAAAAGCTTTTGGAGGGAGCTACAACAAGAAAGAAAGCATACTGAAAATAATATCACAGATGACCAATGGTTAGAGTATGTGAGGCTTTTATATGAACGTGCTCAGGTGAAAGTCATCCCTCCTATAGTTAACACGTCCACCGAGATCTTCTCGGTGGAAGACATAAAGCAAGGTATAAAGAAGTTGGCAAGTGGCAAAGCTAAAGACATAGATGGGCTGTAGGATGAATTTTTAAAATGGGGAGTTGAGGACCTGGCACCTCACATCAAAAGTATATTTAATGGCATCACTAAAGGGGGCTTTCCAATTGAGTGGGCTACTAGTGTCATTATTCCCCTCTTCAAGAGTGGGGACATCAATAATCCCTCTAACTATCAAACTATCATGGTGAACCTTCTCCTTGGAAACCTGTTCGGGAGCTTGCTAGAGTGTAGGATTAGCAACTGGGTAGAAAAAGAGGAAAAAAGAGCAAAAGGGCAGGATGGTTTTAGACCAAGACATTCTACCATTGACCATTGCATCACTCTTAGGCATTTGATCGAAAAAGTTTGGGACACTCAGGGGGGAGGCCTTCTATTGCTTTGTTGATTTTAAAGAGGCTTTTGACACAATGTCCAGGGACAAATTATGGAAAAGGGTGGAAGAACTTCTGATTTCTGATGAGTATAGGGCTATTGTACACAAGCTTTATGAGCAGATTAGAGCTAAAATCATAACTAAAGAGGGTATGTCAAAGTACTTTGGTAGGACATCGAGGTCAAAAAGGGCTGCCCCTCTCCCCCATGTATTTGGCTTATATATTGACAAGCTTGAAGACTGGTTAAACAACACTGTTGGGGAAGGTATTCAGTTGGCGGGTTTTGTGGTCAAGTTATTTTTGTATGCTAACAACCTTATTCTGGTTGCCAAAACTACTTATGGTTTGAGAGAGCATTTGAAGGAGTTAGAGCTCTTTTGTTAGGAGGTGGGGATGCAGGTGAACACTAGCAAGATGAAAGTCATGATTTTTTCTTTAAAAAGGAAGCATCAACATCCCGACTTTATCTTTGAGTGGAACTCTTTGGAGATTGTCAAAGAATACAAGTACCTTGGTATTGTTTTCAACAACAGGATCAACTGGGACACCTATAGAACAAAGAGGATTCAGGGGGGTTGGAGAGCTTCCTACATGCTTTAGAATAGATCTAGGAAAGCAAAGCTTTGGGATTGGAAAACCAAGAAGACTCTTTTTGGTTTGTTAGTCACTCCAGTTATCTTATATGGTTACGAGGTTTGGGGGAGTAGTGTGTCAAATCACAAGTGGAGACAATTAGAGAGAATTCAAGAGCATCTTATCACTAGTAGTCTTAAAGTCAAGGCTACAATTCCCTATGAGATTCTTTTGGCCGAGGCTGGTACCTTCCCGTTGGAGGTGGTTGTGATTATTTGACTCGTTTGCTACCTAAAGAAGGTGGAAAACATGGATAATTAGTGTTGGCCTAAGTTGGTGGTGGAGGTAAGGTTAGAACATAGGAAAAAGACTTGGATGAAGCATAATAACAAGTGGCTAAACAAATGGGATATTAATTTATAGGATTGTCTGAAAATCAAAGTTGAAATTAAACGGTTTGTGTTGGAAAAATTTAGGACTGCCATGTGGACTAAACAACTAGGCCGAAAAAAGCTGCATTATGTTAAAGAGTTCAACCCCACGTGGGAACATAGGGAAAAAACCTACTTACATGTTGCTCTTAAGGGTAAGGCTAGACTCCTAATTGCGCAGTTGAGGACCAGTTCTCATCATCTAAGGTGCGAAATGGGTAGATGGTTGGTTCCCAAGGAAGTTTGGAAGGATCAGATTTGTATGTTCTGCAGCAAAAGGGTCATCAAAACTGAGTGGCACTTCATATTTGAGTGTGCTGCCTATGAGAATATCTGCATACAGTATGGCAACAACTTGAAGGTGGGTAGTTTAAATGGGCTCTTTGAGGAGGTGAAGCTTCTCATAATGGCTAGTTTCTTGGTCAAGTTGCATAGGAGAAGAGCTGACATCGAAAAGAATTTGAAAGTGTCATAGGGCTGCGGCTCTTGGTCCCTTAGGTTGTTTTGGCCTCATGGACGTCATTAAAATTCATTCATTCATAACTTTTGCCAGTCCAATTTAGTAATGATAACAATGCGAGTCTCTACATGTTGGTATGGTTGTATGTTAATTAAAAGACCCCTTGCAAATTTTAACTGTTAAAATTGAGATTTGTTTCTAGTCTCACCCCAACAAAAATTAAATGATTGCTTGCTCCAAAAAATGGCTTAATTGTGATCCCGTTTACATGTTTTTTGGTGCCCTTTAACTTTGAAGAATTATGTAAAATTTTGAATGTATTTTAACCTTTTAACTTCCCGTCTTATAAAATATTTCTCAATTTTAAATAAAATTATATATATAATTTATAGTTAGAGGAGAAATTTGCATCCCTTATACTTTTTTCAACATGTTTTACATTACTTTAAGTTGTTGTTTTCGATGTATGATTTTAATGTATAATTTAACTATTTTTTCTCAATATTGAACTTAGTATTTTGATATGCAATAACGCTTAGTTTAGAATATTCTTGACTCAATTCTCAATAGTTTTTCTATCTTAGAGCGAACTGTGGGTGTGATCCTGACTGAATGATGGGTGCAATCTTGTCCCCCTCTTTCAAATTCAAAGTTATTGCATTCAATACTAACTCTTCTGCCCTTACCCATTGGGATGATGTCAAAAGTTTGAATTCTATGTTTAGAATAGTGTATATAAATGTATCATCCTAGGACACTTTAACATCATCATCAAATATCACTCACTCAAAGTATCAAAAGAACAAGAAAGCAATTCTCCTTTTGCATGAACTAGTCATGAGTCCTTGTTAGCTAGCATTGAGCATCAACAACATTCAACGATCAATAATAAAAGATAAAAACTGGACATTCATTGTCAATGCACACTCCAAAGACTTCTTCATGAATAATCACCCATCTACTTGCATCAAGTTTCAACAAGATTTAGTGATTAGTTTTATGGCATCCATCACTGCCACATATAATGATAAACCTAAGACAAGGCATGTGAACTATATGACAAAATGCCTCAGAGAAATGTGGTCTTATTGATTATTCTGATTACAGGGTTTGCATAAAATAATTTTTTTATTATCAATATATTTTAAATACTGAATTATTTATTTTTTTAATTTTATTTTCCTCATAGAAAATACCATATGCAATGGTGTCACAACCCTTTCAGATAAATCTAGGTAGAGAGATTGAGAGCTGGAAGGAAAAGGAAAGGCAACTCTATGCAACAGCTAGGAAGAGAGGTCATTACAAACCCAACAACCATACACACAGAAGAAATCTCATAGGAGTAGATTGAGGAAAGGTTGTGAATGCCTATTGGGTTTCTTGTGTTATAAAAAGGTTGGGTTGGACCCTAACTGTTAACTTGCCCCAGTAGAGCATTTTTGTTCATTAAAAGAACACAAATTCAAAGTGTCTTATGGAAATAAAGAAGATATTGCATATATATACACTCTCACATCCATGAAAATTTTTTATAGGTCCCAGATCTAAATGAGTAAACTTTCGTTGAGTTTACTCTCAGATTACTTATCAAATATGCAGGAAAACATATATCTTTCAAATTAAGTGCATGAGTATTAAATTTTATGTTAGGGTAAACAGATTTTACCTTGCTTAAGTTTTACTTAGGCTTAAATAATTAGTTTGGGAAGGTATTCCCGTTAGGGTAGTTTTATCCGTTAAAAGATTACTCGTCATATATTTTCTTGCCTTTAAAAGGTTGTACAATATGTAAATTATTCATCTCAATTTATTCACTCTTGTTTGGTGAAATAGCCTGTGTGCTTCTCTCTATTCTATGAAGGTTATTTTCTGCAGATGGTGCTCCTGGGAGGTGGATGACACCAACATGGTATCAGAGCCAACCATTTTGCAATCCTTCTGCCATTGAGAGTTTTCATCGAGTGTTTGAGATCACTTATTTTTTTGGCATTATTTTAAATTTTTCAAATTTCAAAGTTGCATTTTATTCTTCTCTTTCCTATTGTTCGTGATTGCTACCCGCGAATTTGAGCATTGGAGGCCCATTTTTTTTGCAGAATTGATTCATTTGGTTTTGGTGATTCTCATTCCAGTGGCGTGTGAATCAGAGTTGTCATTTTCCTGCTGAAGAAGGCCCGTGTTTGCTATGGCGTGAGATTTTTGTGCATCATAGATATCTGTCACTTTGTATATTGGTTATCTTCATTCTCTGTCAGAGGTTTATATTTGGCAACGTCTTTTATAGTTGATGCCACAATTTTCTGGAAGAAACTACATTTATATCAGACAATCCCTGTCACCATTCATCTGTGGTCATTATTTTTGGGCGTTTTAAACATTTGGAAAAAAGATTCATGGTATTTGCACTTCAAAATTAGGCCACGTTGTTTGCAGATTGGCTGCCTAATTATCCACGGCCATGCCCTAACAAATCCATCCTCTGCTCCAGATATTAGAAGAGATTTTTCATTAATGCCCTAGTTCAAATTATGGGAGGAAAAGGCGAACTCTACGAAGGTTGAGAAGCGGTGGGTGATGGCCACCCTACAGTATTCAGCAACAAACATTCTAAAAAAATTGCAGCGGACATATATTATTCTGCATTAGACTTTATATATTATAAATTTTGCATATATTTGATTTTAGGGTTTGTGCGCTGAGGAGAAGTGGAGGTGGGCCCATGTTGTGTTTGGAGTGCCATTTGAGATCTTTTATCCCACATTACTCCCGTGGATGAGATATTTCCACTTTATATTCACTAACACTTGGATTGTATGGTGAAGTTGTGGAAAGCTTGTGGTGAAAGTGTAAAGCTTGCTCAGACTTGGTGTGTGATTGGTGGCTTAGTTTGGTGATCCATTGGCACAACTGCCATTATTTTTATTGCAACACATCCGTTGCATATTTTTTGATCACTTGCAGAAGGTGGTCACATGGATGACCTAAAGCTTAATTTGGCTCCCTCATTGTTGCATTGAGCCCCCGTAGGCGACTTTTCTTCCACAGAGCATATCTTGGGCATCTGGAGTCCGTTTTTAGCATTCCGCATATCATCAGAAAGATGACTTCGCCAAGCTCGCAATGGTATATGTAAATCGGCCTAATTTCACTAATTTGAAGGCTTCATTTGTAGTATTTGGGAGTTTCTAATTTTGTTGAACATGTCTTTGTAATTTTGGAGATTAGTCATAATTCATTATGGGGTTTTCAGTTCATCCTGATGTGATTATGTTAAAAAGGGGAAATTATAAACAATGGAGAGATGGTATCATAAAACATTTTAGATCCTGATATTCTTTGGAATAAAATTTGGGAAATACATGGAGATCCTGATACTCAGTTATTCCCAGATGATCCTATTTCAGATTATCTTGTGCCTCTTCATTTTTTAGACAGGATACCCTATGATCATGCTACTATGCAGGAGTTTGAAGTTTTAGAATACTTCGAATCTTCAGATGAGAAGATGGGGGTTCTTCAGATGCTCTTTCTTCTCCATCAGGGATAGTTGATGTACCTTCACCTTTAGTGATTCATTGTGTAGAGTCATTGATTAAGTCTCCTATCATTCCTGTTCAGCAGGACCATTTATCTTTTGGTGGTGATTCATTGAGCACATCCAGTGATTCGTCACAACCAGTATCACATTGTCTTCCTGATTAGGATTCTTATTTGTCAGACATTGGTTCATTGTTCATAGAGTCTCATATTTCTGACTTGGAAGACACATTTGATGGTATATCCCTCCTATTTGATGATAGTTGTGGTACAACTGTTGTCACTCCATCTTTGTCTTTGGAGAATGTTCAAGATCATTTTCTAGTGGTACCTTGTTTCTCACCTTCTATTGTGATTGGGCATGTTCCTAATTGGTTCGTGGCATCATTTTCCAAGGTCTTGGCGACACATGAGCAGATCTCAGAGACATCTTCATTCTCCATGCTTCTTTCTTTCGATTCCTATCTGGAGTGGGAAGCATACCTGCATTTGTACTTGGTTTTGTTTCTTCTAAAAGGGAGACAAGTTATTTGTCGACATTGGATCATGTTCTGTCTTCAGGTACTTACCATTTTTGCAGGTGATTACACATTGTGGGGGGCTACATAGTCTCTCTCTTTCCCTCTTATGGGGGGGCCATTGATTGTATATACATGATGTATGCAGTCCTTGGGGGCTAGTATTGAGTCCTCCATCCATGCATCATCTTGTTTTCTTTTCTCTCTTTTGGAGAGGGGTTTTTTCCCACAGGGTTTTTCTCCTTTTCTTTGGTTGTGAGAGATTTCTTTTTTGCATTGTAAATGGGTACCTAACATGGTTGTGTAGCTGGGACCCATATTGCATAGTCATTTTGCATCTTAATTCTCCCTAAGTTGCACTTAAGGGGGGTGTTAGGGTAAATAGATTTTACCTTGCTTAAGTTTTACTTAGGCTTATATAATTAGTTTGGGAAGGTATTCCCATTAGGGTAGTTTTATCCATTAAAAGATTACCTGTCATATATTTTCTTGCCTTTAAAAGGCTATACAATATGTAAATTATTCATCTCAATTTATTCACTCTTGTTTAGTGAAAGAGCCTATGTGCTTCTCTCTATTCTGTGAAGGTTATTTTTGCAGATGGTGCTCCTGGGAGGTGGATGACACCAACATTTTACATGTTGTTTTATTTTAAAAAAATGTTGTTTCAATAAATTTTTTTTAATTGTTGGGTTAATTTTTTTAAGATTAATATTTTTTTAACTCAAAATAGAAAAATGATCAAATACATTATGGGATAAATTTTTGATAGATGTTAACCTAAATTCTTTATCATTAATTATTATAAAATTTATAAAATAGTTTAGGCTCTTAAATTTTCTCAACACCACCTATTGTAGAATTTAGGTAGCCCTCTACTAAACCATAACCTTATTACGCCGAGAGGCGTTTTACACTCACAGCAAGGGCTAAAAGATTCAGATTCTCGTAAACAATTAAGATTCAGATTCCCAAGTAAACAAAATTCATAAAATGTGTAAATAAATAAATTTGTGGAAGCCAAATGGATAGAAAAATAGAAAAACTTAGGCAGTTATGGAGTGAAATCTTTATCACGTTAAACAATAAATAAATAAATTTATGGAAGCCAAATGGATAGAAAAATAGAAAAACTTGGGCAGTTATGGAGTGAAATCTTTATTACATTTGAAGAATATGAAAAGTCTCACAACATAGTCTCTTTAAATTAACTCATGTGAGCATATAAATATTCTAACTGCAAGTAATTTATAAATGCCAACAAATTGGAAGATATCTCTTAGATATATTTTTTTAAATATAAATATACTAGTAATATTAGTTTCTACAACTACCTTGAATAATCAAGATTTATTAATTTTATAGTTAAAAAAGTAAGCTCTTTATACCTAGATAAACAAATGTATTAATGTTGTAATTAATATATCAATTAATATTAATATTGATTATCAAAATTAATATAGATATAATTGAATGTATTATAATAGTATCATGATATTATATAAATATAATTACTTAATATATTAATTGACATAAATATTATATCAATGAAAATGAAATTACTATAATTCTTATTCTAATAATACATTATTGCAATTTATATTACAATATTTATTATTACCTATCTTTAGAGTATAAATTTATCTCATTTGACCTATTTCTATGAAAAATTTCAACATTAAACAAATAAAACAAGTGCCACGTAGTGGTTAGTACCTACCTTGTAGTGTTGTAATTATAGTATGTGTTTTAGATGTGTTTTTTTTCTTAGATTAAATATTTGTTGTATAGACAAATTGCATTATAATAATGTTAAACAAATAATTTGTTTTAAAGTCTATATAAATATTATAACAAAATTGTAATATTTATAGTAATATAATATTAATAGTAATGTGATTATTTAATTTTGATTCAATATATATAATTTATAAATTTGATATCTTAAATATTAATGAAATTGTATAATTAATTATTTATTGATAATAAAGAATGTTTATAATAATAAATAAAATAATTTAATTATAATTATAATATTATTATTAATTTATTATAATTACTATAATTTTATAATAATTATTATATTTTAATTTTAATTATATATTACAATATTAAATATAATAAAATTATGATTATATTATTCCATTATAATAATATTATAATAATATAATATTATTATATTATATTTAAGTTTATTATTATATTTATGTTTATGTTTATTATAATATAATATTATTATAATACTATAATATGAATTAATATAATATATCAACAAGTGTTATAATAAATATTAATAATATAGTTAATATTATTATTAATATTATAACTAATATAATAAAGATTTTGTTGGTTTGACAAAAAGTAAATTTGAAGAATTAAAAAATTAAATACTAAAACCATTTATTTAATTTTGATTGTTAATAAAGTAAAATATATTTAGAAATAGTAAGTAGATTTTGAATATCTTCAAATATCTATTTTGAATATGTTTAAATATCTATTTTAAGATAACCATTTATTAATATGGAATATTGATTTTTATTAATGTATATATGATCTTGCTACAACTATATAGTGTGTTATTTGTTTTTGACTGTGTTAAGGATGGGGTCTATGGAAGGAGTTCCAGCTATTGAGAACTGGTCCCAGCTAACGATGGGGTTCATGGATGCGGTTTAAACTCTTATTTTATCCCATGGAATTGAAAAAATGCAGTTTGATATTAAAAGGAATATTTACCCTAACCAGCCAGACTAGACATAGATTAATAGTTATAGTCACACTTGGTAGTGGGGTATCTAGTGTTTATTGTGTGTTATAGAATTAACAAGATTTCTGTCTTGACATCATATAAAAGAGATCAATTAGTTTTATGGTATTGACATTAAGCTAGGAACCATGGAATTTTTCTCTACCAAGTTAATAAGATTTCTGTCTTGACATCATATAAAAGAGATCAATTAGTTTTATGGTATTGACATTAAGCTAGGAACCATGGAATTTTTCTCTACCAAGTTATTAATTTAATTAAATGTTATTAGTGTGGTGTAATTTTTTATTATTTGGTTCTAAGATCACCATGGGAGAATATTTAAATCTTGACTTTATGATTCCTACATCTAGACCCATCTTACAAACTTCAGTAATTATTATAAACTGCAAATGGATCCGTTAGAAAACTTGAGATACTTAGTCAAGTTTTAATTACAAATCCATTGAATTGTCCTGCAACTAGGTATGGGTAGTGCCTTGGAAGCATTATGTGGACAAGATTTTGGGGCTAGAAAGTATCATATGTTGGGAGTGCATCTGTAGCACTCATGGATTGTGCTTTTCATTGTTTCACTCATCTTGCTACCAATGTATTTTTTTGCAACCCCTCTTTTGAAATTAATGGGGTAGAGTGGTGAAATAGCTGAACTATCTGGCACACTCTCTATCTAGTTCATTCCTCAACACATCAGATTTCCTTTTTCTCTTCCACTTTAGACATATCTGTAATCATAGCTTTAAAATGTAGTTATTGCATGGCTCTTTGGATTAGCCTTTATTATCCATCTATTTTTAAGCTAGGTCATAATTTCACAACTGGAAATGGGGATTGTAAGAGTTACAATAACATTGAACTTGTCTTTATGGCTACCTCTTATTGGCCAATTTCTCTATGTCATCTATGGGAGGACAATTTATAAAACACGGCCAAAGATAATTTTGAAGGAACTCCAAGATATCAAAGTGAGACAATTTTGAGTCTCTTCGATGACTTCGATAAAGAAATAAAAGCATATTTAGAGTAATAATCAGGATCTATGATCAGCTGGCATGTAATATATAGATCCTGAAAAATTACTATGATAAAAATCACTAGGTAATGAAAGCAAAATACTTTTGGTAGATCATAATGAATACAAAAACAAGAGCATAAGCTTTAAAGAAAAACATAATCTTTTTATCAAATATTGCAAACAATATTAAATACTAACTGAATCACACTTTCTCTTACCAGACCTTGAAATAGATCAAAAGAGTTGCATATCCCTTTCCTTCAGTGAAAGAACAACCATTGAACGGAAAGGCATGACTGCTGGTAAGCCAAAAAATCCTATAGAAAACCAAGGGTTATTATCACCAGTTTTATGTCTACACTGTCATTCAGAGAGTTACTTCCATGACATTTTAAGCCTACTATATTTTTTAACTCCAAAACAAATAAAAAAGGTAAGATGAAAAGCATTGGTTATAAAGAGAAAAGTAGGGTGTGGTGTGAATCGAACATTGGACCTCAACACTTACACAAGCAAAGTAAAAAGGGGTTGCAACATCAGGGAACTCTACAAAACTGTATGGGCTATTTCTTGTTCTATACTCTAAAACAAGAAAACATGTTATGTTTTTATGGCCCACTCTACGTTTATATTTTGTACTAGATTTTGTGTGCAAGATTAAATAACTAAATATTAGGGCATCCTAGCACCGAAAACAGAAAGAAAAATCTCTCCAAGGGAAGTTAGAATCTACTAGGAAAAAACTTATCTTAAATCCTCATAATAAGGACATTCAAACTACTATCGCTATTACAGAAACTCAACTTCATAAAATTGATGCATATAGTGACCAAGGTGCTAAAATTAGAGCCAGACTACACTAGATTAAAGAAGGTAATAGAAACTCCAAGTACTTCTTCAATTATTTAAATTATAAACATAAAAAGGAATATCTTAGAGCTATTCAAGATGAAATGGGTGTTGTTCATACTGACCCTAAGGTGATTAAAGCTATGTTTCAGAATTTTTATGAAAAGCTTTTTAGGGAGGACTCTAATTGGCAAGATATTCAATTCACCTTAGAGAGCATTGTTAAAGATTACATTCCCACTAAGGTGGATTTTGAATACAGTCAGTTTATAGACTGAGGGCTATCCATTGAAGACTTAGAACATGTTGTTTTCTCTATAGCTCCTAATAAAAGCCTTGGATTTGATGTACTTTCCATTGAATTTTATCAAGTAATGTGGCAGCACGTCAAAGAGGATTTTCACCTTCTATACTTGGAAGCTTTGGAGAAAGGATCCCTAGGGCCTGTTATTAACAAAGGCATAATCAAACTTATTCCAAAAGGGAGAAATGAAGACACTGTTGCTGGATGGAGACCTATTACACTGCTTAATACCTCTTACAAAATCATTGCTAAAGCCCTAGCAACAAGAATTAAACCTGTGGTAAAAGGTATAGTAAGACCTAAACAAACATGATTTCTTAGTGGTAGGTTTATTCTTAATAATCCAATTTTGGCCTGTGAAACCAGTGAATGGGCTCAACAATCGGGCCAAAATGCATTCCTCGTAAAGCTTGATTTTGACAAAGCTTATGATAGAATTCGATGGAGCTTTATTATAAGAATGCTTCAATGGTTGGGATTTGGACCCAAAATATGTAAACACATCCAGATGTTATTTAATGAGGCCAATGCACAAATTGTTATTAAATATTTAACTGATTCATTCCCCTTACAACAATTAATCAGGTAGGGTTGGCCATTATCTCCTTTTCTATATGTTCTTATAGTTGATGCACTTGGTTACTTATTGCAGACACCTAATCAAATGAACTTGATAAAGGGCATTTCCATTCCCAATAATGTTGTTGTGATCAATTCGCATTTTGTTGATTATAGTATGTTTTTTTTTGCATAATTCTGAAGAGGAGATTAATAATGTTTTGGATATTTTCAACTTATATTTTTCAGTGTCTGGTTCTCAACTAGCACATCATAAACTAAAATTTTCATGATTTAATCTGATCCGATTCCGCGGTGGATTCCTAAAGATTGGAAACAGATAAAACATGGGCAGATTACACGGTACCTTGGTATTCCATTTGGGCTCGATGTTTCACTTTTTGAGATGTGGAACTGGTTTATTACCAAACTGAAACATAAACTTTTTTCTTGGGGGAACAAATATCTATCTCTAGCAGGCAAGATTTAGGTGGTTAATCATATATTTATTGCTTCACATGTTTATTATTCTTCATACTGGATGCCTTCTAATAAAGGATATGACTTGGACCTTAACAAAATTATTCGATAATTTTTGTGGTCTAACTGGGAAGGTAAAGCTAGTTATAAATACTCGTCTTGGTCACATTGTATTCAGCCAAAATCTAAAGGTGGTTTGGGTATTCTGGACCCCAAGACACAAGGTATGTACTTGTCTGCCAAATGGATAATCAGAGTTGTTTCAGGAGACGAGCCATGGAAAATATTGGTGTGTCATCGTATCAATCTAGTTGCGGTAAAAAAGAAATGGCACTAAGTCAGATGGTTAGATAAAATTCTGATGGCCCCCTTCTTTCAATTTAAGGCTTCATTTTAGTTGCAATCTATTTGGAAGGCTTGGCAACAGGTCTGTCCGTTCTTAAGCTGGAAAGGCCCATCCTTGCAGCATGGTTTTAGTTTTGGTTCATCTTCCATTTGGTGGAACAAACTTGTTCAATACCATGGACAACCCCTTGCTATTTGTTTCCCAAATCAAACTCATGTTTTATTTAAAAAAGGAATTCACCAGTTTGGCGATATCTGGGATTTTTCTGCATTAGATTGGTCTACGTGGCAGACTACTAAAGACTTGACTAAATGATAAATGGAAACATTTTTTAAATTTTTTGTGAAATCTCTGGTGCCTGTGGATTTAGTGATGAAGTTATGTACTCCTATCCATTGTCACTTCTTGAAAGATTGGCTATGGCTGGGAAAATATCACTTCTTTTGCTTTCCTTTGAAAAAGATTTATCTAAGTCTTCTTCTGAGAATACCATTGAACCCAAGGCTCAATATAAAATGGAAATGCAAATTTAAGGAAAGACCCTAGAGAAAATTGAGTGCTCAAATTTGGAGGTCAAAAGCTGATGCAAATGCTCAAATTATGGCGTGGAAAATCTTACATAACAAGCTACCTGTTGGAGATAGGTTGAGATGTATGATTTTTCAGTCACTAAAATGCCCTTTTTGTAAGCAAAATGAAGACATGAAACATATTTTCTAGGACTGTTCATGGACAAAGAAAAAATGTAATGCTATTTTTTGTCACTTACCTGCTATTTTTATCATTATTTGAGTTGGAAGGAACCTCTGTTTGGTGTAGGTTTGTATAAAAATGTTATTGTTGAACCTATGAAACAGGCTATTTTATTGCATATCTAGAAAAGTAGATGCTTGACGATGCTTTCAAACCATAATCCTCATCATGAATCAGAAATGTTAAAGTTTTACGTTGATATCTTGTTTCAAATTGTTTCTCTTTGCTTTCAACTACAGGTGGCTACTAAGACGCATGCTCAGATTAGTGGTCATCTGGATAAGATTAAATTTCAATGCCTCCAACTACATGAAGGTGATATCTCATGCTCAAGACAACTTCAAGTTCTTTTTAGTTTCAAAGTCTAAGTTGATGTTGTGCTTCAATTCTCGACAACAGTTTGAAGTTTTCAGCCATGGTAAAGCTATTTTAAAGTATTGGTTTGTACCAGTTTATGGTTTGCTCAGGTGCTTGTGTAATGGGAACAGGGGATCATCAGCTATTAGCTTCTCATTCTCTAGTTTTTAGCAATCACTCTACTTACATTATTTCATTCTCCAGTTTATTGTATTACAGAGACAGGTTTTTGAGCTAATAGTGGCTGAGACAGTTTCAGTTCAGCATGAGTCATCTTGGGGAAGTTTTGGACAACATATATCCATTATGTAGATCGGTGCTCTAGTTTGCTTCTTATCATTGCATTACAATATTTGTGCTGGTAGACATTCTGGGTGTTTACTTTGTTATTTCGTTGCTTTGCTTTGGAGTGTCTACAAGAGTTCAGTGTACAAAAAATAGAGCTTCAGCTGTTTATGCTGTACCTGGCTATTCTATTTTTTCATCATGTTAATGGAGCTGGTCTTCCTATTACAAGATGTTTGTCTACCTAGTTTAGGCAGGTTTCTATTGTATTTATATGTACTGTGTTTTATTGTATCAGACATTTGATATTGTTCCCTTGGTAGGCCTTTGCTGCCCTTATCCTCTATTTTTTTATGCATTTTTTCAATACAAACAAAAATATTAGGGCATCCTCGTTTGATGGAGTGGTAAAAATTGGTTTATTGCAAGGATTTAAGTGATAAAAATGTGTTCAAGTTTAAAGATAATCAAAATTTAGTTATTTTAATTTGAGTTCCATTTTCTAAAGTTGGTACGGGCACATCCATTTAGTCATGATTTAACTAGTGGGAGACAAGATTTGTGTTCATAATTTGTTTACTTGCCACATCCTCCCCTCAAACCAAAATTATCTCCACATTTATAGCTTTTTGTTGCACTCTCCAATAATCCGTAGAGGAGGTCATTTTTTTTTAGCCAATGACAATACAGATAAATCATTTTTCAATGATTTTTTGTTAAAAATTTATCATGTTGACATAGGAAAAGTACAAATTTAAATCAAATTTGCTCGACAAGAAAAATAACCCTGTCTTTTGATTGGTTTACAATCAATAGATTAATAACTAGATAAGTGTGAACTCATTGCAATAGTACTTGGCGAAGGTAGGTACTAATAAATAAATAATAAAAACTTTTGATTGACTAATAATAATACATTGTTATGCATTGGTTTGAACAATTATTCCCATCTAGTTATTTATTCCACAACAAACTTATTAAATTACCACTAATATCTTCAATTCATATGCCCAAAAAATACAAATATAATACATAAATATATTTAAAACTTCACAAAGAATTATATTATATACTATTAAATTACCACAAATGTGTTCACTTCACATTCATAATAAATATAAGTATTTATTATAATAAACAAAATCAATTTGAAGACTACTATAACAAAAAAATTGAACTAATCAATTTATGAAGACTATTTAATAATAATACATTCATAATTATAATCTTCACCAACTTAATAAAATTGTAACACATTTAACTTGCAAGAATCAATTCATCTCTAAAATGCTATGCCATACTTCATCTATCAACTATAAAACACATATTATTATTACAACACTAAAAAAGATAGTCACCACTATGTGGCACTTATATAACCAAACATTACCTACACTACAACTTTCTCCCATGCCCGCTCGTTTACGTAGGGGAGAGGACCCAGTAGTTGATTTGATGGTCGTATGTCACAGTTGAAAGATTCAGATTCTCGTAAACAATTAAGATTTTGTAAACAAAAATCATAAAACAAAATTGATGTAAAAAAAATTAAAAATACGAATTAAGATTCCCTAATTTTAAAATATATTATTGGATGGACACAAATGGTATATCCACTAACATGAAAAGAAATGTTACAGAAATGGCATATGAAAGGACACATATTCACATAAAAGAATAGCATTATAGAAATTGATCACAGTGGAATAATATATCACATTATATTATAATATATCACATTATATTATAATATATCATATTATTTTATAATATAATATATTATAATATTATATCATATTATAATATTATATCATATTATAATATTATATAATATATTATAATATTGTATCATATTATAATACTATATAATTTATTATAATATTGTATCATATTATAATATAATACTATATTATAATATTATATCATATTATAATATTATAATGTTATTTTAAAGTGCCAAACAATGGACTTTACTCTACATTCTATTTTTTAAAAGCACAACATAGAGTAAAAATAGTTTGAAAAATCAATGATTTTGTTTTTTTATAAAAGTATTCTAATTTTTTAAAAGACTTTACATTCTATTTTAAATAAAAGCACAACATAGAATAAAAATAGTTTAAAAATCAATGCTTTTGTATTTTTATAAAGAGTATTCTAATTTTTTTAAAAGATAGCATACAGTAAAAATAATTATATTCTTTAACTATGTTATACATCATTTCTGCATTTTTTTTGTTATATATATATATAGACACACATATACATACACCCTCCCCTGTAATTTATTAAATTTGTTTTGATAATTTAACCCTGTGCTTCCTTATCTTACCAGCATATATAATTAATATATTTTGTTCAATTTTAAAACATCATATTATTAATTGGGTATACTTGGTATATTATACTATTTTTAAAAGGATAGACCTAAAATGATTAAAACCCAGTCATATATAAGTTTTTGGATCTAGATTTTTTGCAATCTTTTGTACCTCCAATCAAATTCTAGCTAAATATCTCATTTTCATTCCTCTTAACCTACATGCATACCATCTTTCGACTGCACAACTAAATTGATAAAATAGTTAAAATAATTTGTAAAACACCTCCATTTCAAATTCTCTCATTGTGCAACCCTCCATGCAGACCAAGAAGAAATTTGAGAGCAACCCTCCATCCAAGAAAATTTGAGTCTCATAATGGAGAAAATTAAAACAAGGTAGTGTAAAGCTAGAGTTTTTATATGTTTTTTATATCATTTTAGTAAGTTTTAATATTTACTAAAATTAGAGCTGCACAACTCCCTATTTTCTTAGTGATCTCATTTAAAATTAAATTAATGTTGAGTAGTTAAATTAGAATTTTAGGGAAAATCTTGGGGTAAGTGCAAAGAGATGGGGGGCCAAAAAGTGGCCAAATTAATTTTAAAAAAAATTAAGTCATAACGTGAGCGCGTTATAATGCACTCGCGTTATGACTGTCTATAAATTAAAAAAAAGGGTTTCTAATCTCATTTCATTTCTTCTTCTCCTCTATGCCCGCGGGTTGTAGACCCTAGAAAGCACACTTGCATTATACAAAACTCCATTCAACACAAAAACCTTATCAATTCATCGCCAAAATGCCGCCATGACGTCGAGCATGCCAAAGGAGTGAGTTATATTTGTTTTTTTGTTTGAATTTGTTTCTAAATAGGTAGGTTTTAGTTGATTTTTTATTGTTATTTCGTTAATTGTCAGGAAATGTTAATGCACCTCCTCCTCCTCCTCAAAATCCACAAAATCATGAGGAGGAAATACCTGCGGAACAACAACCTCCTCCATCAATTCCTCGACATGCCCCTGGAAAACAAGAAAATATAATGGGGCAAATTGAAAACAACAAAAAGGAAATTGAAGATATAATTGCAAGGTTGAAAGATCCTTCCACTTCAACCTTGCATAGGTCCACGCTTGTCGAATCTCTTGAGTCTATGTTATCAAATGTAGATTTAATTAGCAAGCAAATAACTAGTTGGACGGATAAGAAGAGACAGTTTAGAGATTACTATGCAGACAAGTTGTCATACCAAGATGTGAAAAAATTACAAATTATAAAATTAGACTTGTGTTCAATTTTCACAAACCCACAAACAAATCAACCTCCACCCATTACATGCAAGAGGTTCCCTATCCATTGGTGCAACAACCAAGTGATAAGGGACAATTTGGGGCAGAGGTGGTGGATGGGTTTTGACCATCCTCCATGCAATAATAATGAGGTCCCGCAATACTTTTTGAGGAAACTCTACTGCGAGTTTGTCCTCAATAAAGTGCCAAACTATTTTGATATGCGAGACTTCCAGGGTAGAGGTGGGGGGTCAGCACAAGATAGACCAGGGGCACGTCTTGACCCACAGCGGGTAGTGAGATGAGTAATCAGCAGACCAGCCCACGAGCATGTTTCTATCCCTTCCATTGTGAAGGAGAGTGTTGAGGTCGATACACTTCAGTCGATTAGTGCCTTGACCCAGAGCATCATAGAGCATGCCGGTCCTGCAACACAGAGTGGGTTGGGAGATAGTGTGAGGAGTAGGGTCCCACCCCATACTTGTTAGGCTTGCGGGTCAGCCTGTGGTTATGACCCCATGGACAGTCAGGACGCAGGTGCACAGGCTACATCTACAGCTAAGCAGATGGGGATGACAGATACCCTCTTGAGTGAGACTTTTGGCCTTAATACTCAGGTAAATATTAGCAAGTTTATTAAATTTAATTTATTAAATTTCATTTTTGAAATACAAGATTAACTAATTTAAATTGATGATTTTAATAAAATTTCTGGGTCATAGCGTCGATGCAGTTTTCAGTGGTTCTCCACCTGCATTTTTTACTAGATCATCTACTGTCGAGGTATGTAACTAGTAAACAATTATAAATATTACATGTGAATAGCATCGTTATATTAATGGTATTCTAATATCTGATTTTGGATGTTGAATAGGTTAATACTGTAGATTTCACGGCAACACCTGCCAGCGGTGGTGGACTTCAAAGCTTTACAGAGGTAATAAAATAAATAGTTTAATGAATGAATTGTACTTACTAAATTTTTGTATGTGATTTGTGTGCTTTATTGTGTGTACTTAGATGTTTAGATGAACGTGTGTGTATGTTAGGAGCCATGATTTGCATCACTATTATAGGTTTTGTAATTGAATAATGTTGTTTTATTTCCATATGATGCAGGCTGTGGAGACACCTCCCCATGTTCATAGGGCAATAGAGCAGGGTGTGGCCTCTGTGATTCATAGCTCCATGGCATTGACAGGGGTATGAGGCAGATTAGTAAATTTCAATTTACATTCATTGTTATAGTTGTCTATTTTTGAAAAATCAAAAGATTATTGATTTGAAGTTTAATTTCTATCTGGATGGTTTCTATAGGACATGACATCACCAGGGCCTATTCCTGCTCCTGAGGCAAGCGAGGAGACAGATTATATGTTAGCGGTAAGTGATTATTTTGTTAAATGTTTCATTTTTTATAACATGTAATTTCTATATATTAATGTCTATACTTTTTATTGTAACAGGTAAAGATGCAGGAAGACCTAAATAGGAGAAGTAACCCTTGGGTTCGTAGTAGACCACCCACATGCGCGTCTCCATCCCTTAGAAGATCAAAGGCTGCTCGTGATTTATTCTCTTCACTAGCCAGAGGGGAATGACTTTTTATTGTGTTCCTTTGTTGTATGCCTATATGGCATTTGTGGACATATATTTTGTATTGTACATAGTTGACATTGTATGCCTATATGGCATTCTTGTAAGCCTATATGGCTATTTTGTATATATGTTATACTTATATCGACATATATTGATGTATGCCTATATGGATATTTGGTTAATACAAATCTTTTTTATTGATGGCATCCATACTTGCATTATAAATCCATGTTTGAATGGATATTTGTAGATGGCTACTTCAAATATTTAAAGTCCGATTGTATTGCATAGGATGTTTGTTGATCCAATAAGCTAGCTATTGTTATTCAAGTATCACCTAAACCTCATTTTGGAACTAAAAGATAAAAGTTGTATTTAAAAAAAAAAGGAATCATCATGTTGAACAGAAAATATTAATATTCTTTATGAGTAGCATAGAATGTCAACTATATGCAATACAAAAAAATGAATCATCATGTTATTCTTTATGTTTGAGATCCTGAAAATGACTAAGTCTGGTAGCCTGATATCCTGAAACACTAGGATGAATATCCAAGTCATTAGGATGATTGCGCCTTGAGAAAAAGTCATTAAGATGAGCACCTAAAGGAGACTTTCTTAAACATTCAAACATTGAGCAAAAAGCATGAAGGTTTAAGGTGCAATTTGCAACTCATAAAGCCTCAAAAGGGTGCCCAACTTAGAGAGAGCATTCATTTAAGACAAGGCGCCCATTGACACCTGTTCCACCATAAAAGTGTGCCTAAGGTGGAAGGAGAACAAGCCTCTGGTAAGTGAAGCGCACCTATTGTCTAAACCACTTCATTATGGCACCCTAGCATGAGGAGGAGTATATAAGTCAATAGGAAATGGCGCCTATAATGCAAATGAAGGACTAAGTGGCATTTTCAATAAGCATCAATTCACCTTGAGCTTTCAATAAATACATCAAATTGAGCCCCATAAGCCTAGGCACCCTTTGCCTGCAAAAGAACCTTGTATCGACGTCAAGAGTTGGTCGTATCGGCGTATCAGCAGACCTTGGTTAGGCTTCGCCGATAGTGGTATGTCTTACCGACGAGTGTGGTTCGAAGTCGAAGACATCAGTGTATCGGAAGATAATCCCATCTGCGAATGGAAAGAGCAGTTGAGAGATTCGCTAATGAAGGGGGTCACATTGATAGTCGAAATCCATCGGTGTATCGGCCCAACTAGATTAGAGTTCACCAATGTTTAGAGTCTCACCAACGGGTGTGGTCCGAAGGTTGTCATTCGTGAGATCGGTGTGTCGGTAGAAGAGTTTTTGAGTGTGCCGATGGTATTAAGTCCTACTGATAGGTGAGGGACTTAGAGTCTCGTATTAGAGTGACAAAGACATCAGTGTGAAAGGATATAAAGTCATCGATAGTGGTCTGTCTGACTGATAAGAGTCAATGATGGGATGTTTGTCAGAAGTGAAATCAAACAGAGTCATGGTGGCATCGGCCTATCGGTCGATGAAATTTTAAGCTCGTCGATGGTATGTTGTCTCGCCAATAGTGAGTTCGAAGGTTCAAAATTGATAATTCTATGCTTCCATTATTTTTAGACAAGTCAACAATAGAGTGAAATACAGAGTATCTAACCCTCTCTTGAGCAATCTACCTCCTAGGCGCTCAACATTGAGGAAAAACTTCATAAAAACGCCTATCTCTTTCTTGGCAAGTTTTATTATTTTGATGGTTCTAACTCATATCTAGAGAACTTCTCACCAAGGCGCCAAAATAAGTTTAACCCAACTAAAGCAAGAAAATGCGCCCAAGATGATTTCAATCAATTGGTCTAGGCACCAATTTAGTGTTATTTTGACTCATTCACCCTTAAGGCGCTAAAGTATCATTCCTTCAATCAATCTAGTTTCCATGTTCCCATGTGTGATGTTCCAAGTAGGAGATAGTGCCTAGGGTCTTTATCTTATTTTCAAAATTCTAATGATTCCAAACACTTACCAATAGTCTCAAAAGATCCTATTATCCCTTAAGCGCTTAATCCTCTGATTTATCAAGGCGCTCAATCCTCTTCGAGGCGCTCAAACTCATTCAAGGCATTATCCTTTACTACTTCCCACTTCAAACACTCTAGGGCGCTCATAATTACTCCCATCACCAATCTTCCTCCTTAAAGCGCATTTGAGGACTTCTTCTTTATGCTAGGGCGCTAATATGAAAGTAACAACTCAAGGCGCTATATGAAAGCTTGATCTTGGGAAGGCGCCTAAACTCATAATGTGAGTTATTTTATCAAATTTTCAATTTTAAGGTCTTTTGGCAACTCCTCTACCAAGGTGCCCTTTGATGAGGTGTTTGAAGCTTGATTTTCCCCTTAGGTGCACAAACTTGATGTTCTTGACCCTACAATGCGCCTTGAGTCCCTAAGCTCTTACACTTATCATCTCTTATGCTACTTAGTTTCATCGCTCTCATAAAGGCATTTTGAGGAGTATTACTCTTTGAACTCAATCTCTGGAACTAAGGCGCTCAAGGGTGAGTAAACATCCATTCTTCCAAGGCGCTCATCAAGGTATAAAACAACACACAAAGGCGCCAAGATTACTCCACTCAACCTCAAAGCGCTAGATCATATCTAAATTTACATAAGGGTGCCAAATCAAATTGTCACTCAAGGGCAAGTGTACTCGAAAGGTCGTCTATCTTAAAACTCAACTTCCATTCCTCTAGGTGCTTACTTGGGTAAGTTTGGATGCTCCCTTCATGCTTACCGTTCAAGTGGCTTTAACTCATTATAGAGACTTCCTCATCTAAGCGCAAATCATGATAGTTTCAAACACTTAGCTTTCAAGGCGCCAGAAGATGATTGTAGAGGAGTGAAATTGCACCTTAGTTCAAATAAGCGTTTACTTCATCATTGTTGGATTTAAGTCATTGTATATGCTCATGAAGACTTACCTCACTCAATACTCCCCAAACTTATGGATCTAAACATGCTTTTTCTCAGGCGCTAAACTGGAGTTGTCTAGATGCACAAGTGCGCCTCCCTCAATGAAGTTTATTTTGTTAACTTAGTTCATCCTAGTGACTCAAGGGGTTGTTATATTCTTTAGGTGCAATCTTTCATAGACTAAAACATTCACTCCATGTTAAGGCGCTCAAAGGAGGCTCTGGAGATGGAAAATGGTGCCTTAACTCACTTGTGTAAATTTTGGACTTTTAGGCAATTGCAAGATGTCTTGGAGGGCTCAATTCTTCAAGGTGCCCATTTTGTTCACCACTTGTAGCATCACTTGTTTAAGGTGCATGTTTGGGATTCTCCAGATGATGAAATGCTCCTTGACTCCCTAGGCAGTTAGACTCCAACTCTAGGCGCAAGATAATGATGATTTGAGCTAAAATAAGCATCTAAAAATCCAAGGTATTATTTGAGGCTTCCACTCCAAATTCTACCTAGGCGCTCACCTAGGGTGAAATGATTATCAAAGTGTGCCTTAATCATTCCTTCCTCTACGCGCCCACTATTAGGATCAGGTCATCAAGGAGCTCTAAAACTCAAACACCATTGACCTCATCATGTAATAACCCCAAGACATCATCTAAGCTTAGTCAAACACACTGGAGTTCAAAAAAAGTAGGGGGTCCCCATTTGCAATGGGGTGATGTGTGATTTGGTTACAACAGGTGCTTAGAGTGAATAGGCTTTCATTCTGACTTAATACACTACCTCTTTCTGACGATTTTTGGGGTAGCAGAAAACCTTTCACCACGGGCAAATGTCTCAGAGATATAAAAAACTGAGAGAGGTTATTGTAGAGGCACTCTACGTGATCACGTTGCCTTAGACGAAATGTTTCTAAGTGACAGTTTTTGAGTAACATCTCGTCAAAGATTGCTGCCTTTTTGCACTTTGGACTCTTCAGGGATATCATCGGTATAATGTAGCTCAGATTGTTTCGACATGTTTGGCTGAAAAATAGGACCATGCCTAGCGTAAATGTACCCAATCAGATGCGTTGGAACAATTGGTTTGGTCGCATCAGGAGCAGGACGAAAGTTACACCCCTTTGCAACTTTACATTGCCTCCTTTTGACGATTTTTGGGGCAGCAGAAAACCTTTCACCACGAGCAAATGCCTCAGAGATATAAAAAACTGAGAGAGGTTATTATAGAGGCACTCTACGTGATCGTGTTGCCTTAGACAAAATGTTTCTAAGTGACACGGTTTTCAAGTAATATCTCGTCAAAGATTGTTGCCTTTTTGCACTTTGGACTCTTTAGGGATATCGTGGGTACAATGTAGCTCGGACTGTTTTGACATGTTTGGGTGAAAAAAAGGACCATGCCTAGCGTAAATGTACCCATCTAGATGTGTTGGAATAGACAGTTTGGTTGCATCAAGAGCAAGACAAAAGTTACACCCCTTTGCAACTTTACACTGCCTCCTTCTGACGATTTTTGGGGCAGCAGAAAACCTTTCACCACGGGCAAATGCCTTAGAGATATAAAAAACTGAGAGAGGTTATTGTAGAGGCACTTTACATGATCGCGTTGCCTTAGACAAAATGTTTCTAAGTGACACAATTTTTGAGTAACATCTTGTCAAAGATTGCCATGTTTTTGCACTTTGGACTCTTCAGGGATATCGTCGGTACAATGTAGCTCAGACTGTTTCGACATGTTTGGGTGAAAAACAAGACCATGCCTAATGTAAATGTACCCATTCGGTCGTGTTGGAATAGTCAGTTTGGTCGCATTAGGAGCAAAACGAAAGTTACACCCCTTTGCAACTTTACACTGCCTCCTTCTGACGATTTTTGGGGCAGCAGAAAACCTTTCACCACGGGCAAATGCCTTAGAGATATAAAAAACTGAGAGAGGTTATTATAGAGGCACTCTACATGATCGTGTTGCCTCAGACAAAATGTTTCTAAGTGACACAATTTTTGAGTAGCATCTCGTCAAAGATTGCTGCCTTTTTGCAATTTGGACTCTTCAGGGATATCGTTGGTACAATGTAGCTCGGACTGTTTCGACATGTTTGGGTGAAAAATAAGACCATGCCTAGTGTAAATGTACCCATCCAGACGTGTTGGAATAGTCAGTTTGGTCACATCACGAGCAGGACACCAAAAATGCAAAATTTGCTTTGTGCAACTTGACAACATTGACATTTTTTTACAACATGACTCAAAGAGTCAAACTGACCCCAAATGACTCAAAGTGACTTAAAATCACCTTGATTTTGGTGCCCAATGTACATTATAGAGGTTGAGGTGCTCCTTATCATTCAAACATCTTAGATGAGCACATAGGAAAGGAAAAAGCTCTAAATTTCATCATCATGAGCACCTAATATCAAGAGACTTTAATGGCTCAAACCTTAGCATGGAGTCCTAAGGCGCATTTCATGTCTCCTTTCATCCATTTTGGCACCCTTATGTAGATTTTTCAACTTGATTTGGTGCCCTGTATGTGAAGGAAGATCTAAAGGCATGAAAGTGGATGTCGTCTTGCAAGAGTTTGGATCATCAAAATTGAAAGAAATAAGTCTATTAAGCTTGGGCGCCCTTGGTCTTCTTTTCATTCATTATGAGCGTCTTGGGAGAATGGTATATAGGTCATCATCATGATTGGGCGCCCTGGATCCAGAGTGTTGGAGAGATCATCAAATGGTGTCTAGAGGAAGTAGGGTGAGTTATGAGTTTGGTTGCATCAGGAGCAGGACACCAAAAATGCATAACATGATGATGTAAAAATGTGTACATATGTGTAAAAATGCAGGAGGAAATAAAAAAAGACAAACCTTACAAATTAATGTGCATACTTACAACTCAATGTAACATGACTTTACAAAATCAATGTGAATACTTACAAATTAATCCAATGACCCATCCGGTTCTGCTCTACTCTTTATTGTGTCAAGTATTGCTTCATAGTCAGACTCACGCACCTTCCACAATATTTTGTTCAAAGGTCTACCTCGATACTTTATCAAATGAACATTGGATGCCATGACAAGGTTCGAGTAATGAAGAATCTTCCGATGCGTGTCAAAGTTCTGAAATAGCCAAATATTAACACTCTTATGTGGGTACCTTCTAAGCCATGTTCCAGTAATAACCACTGAGCCTTTAGGGTATTCGATGTTTTCTCCATCTGTAACAGAGGCCTCCAATTTCTTTTTGGCCTCAACACAATGACATAAGTAATAATCTATTCCCTCTTCATTATCTTCATCTGCAACAACTGCATATACGTGCCCTACATTGATATGTGTAGCAAATTAGATGAAATTAGTCAACATTACAAAAACACTACAAAGTAAGATGACATTACTTGGTTAAACTAGATGAAATTAGATGCATATGCGTGCCCTATATTACCTGGTTGAACTAAATTTGATATTTGGTCAAAGTCAACTGACGATTCCATCTGTGTTAGTTCCAGTGCCGTCGGGGGTCGATACGTGTCAAGTGGGCTAAGATAACTTAACTGCCATTCGTCAACCCACTCCTTTGACTCGTACTCATCCCAAACTTGAATTGTACAGGAAGAACAAAAGCATGACATCTTTCGTGTATGGATACTCCATGAACCTGCAATTGAGCTTCTGAAAGAGTGCATCTCATTTGATTCTGTTAGTGTACAATAATCCTCATATGGTGCAATGTTAGTATCATCTATCAACCAAAAAAATCTACGAACTGAAGAATTACCTTCATTACCTGGACCCATGGAAGCATTACACCACTTGACAATTAATTTTGCATCTGTCAACTTTGCATTGACTTTATACTTTAACTCTTCTTGTGCTATGGCTCTTTTGATACATGCTCCCGCACCATCATGCTCCCCCTTTCCACGCCCGACCTCACAAAAGTTCCACATATGTTAAATACCTATAAAATTATGCCTCCTACTCAGCCAATAGAAATTTCGTTAGTTCTTGAATTGTGACGCACAGTTATCCGACCATATGATATGCTGACTGAATAATATGCCCCTTCTAGCCAAATCATTGTAGAACACCTGAAAGCAACCTTGTACAAACTCCATAGAATGCGTGCGATCATCACTAATATAGAAATTATACTCCCTTATGATCTTTCTATCATCCTTTGTACTGTCATTCACATGAATGAATGCGATGTGCACAAATATAGAAACCTGTGTGGAGTTGTAATATTGTGATTGCACCTCACGCTGTGGCTATAGAATGTAGTTCTCTGCAAAGTCGACGACTGAAACAATGCTACCAACTGGAAATGTGTCCTTGCATAACTTGAATTGCAAGTCCAACCATCGAGCTCTATGGGCATGTCTTGCATACTCATACGCTATGCTGTCACGAAATATAGGCATAAACTGATACACTGGAATCTTTTCAATAACTAATTCACACCTCTTTGCTTCTTTACCATCTTTTGTATTGTATGCCACTGTTTTACACTTGCCAAACTCTACTAGTTCATTTCCAACCACATGTGTTATTTCCATATGTTTACATATTGGCAAATGTTGCAAGCCACCGCAATGATGACATGTGCCATCCAAGCATAATTTCTTGTAGAATATTTGACCTTCCTCTTTTTCACATAAAATTCTTGATATGAAGTCTCTTGAAGATGTTGGTGGAGCACATATGGCACAACCCTACAAATCATTGTTAGTATGCATATCTAAACATATAGACCTATAAGCATCAAAATGGTTAGAAAATTCAATATGTAATCTACAACAACAAGTAGTGCATGTGTGATTTATCTTAACATAGAAAGGTTTTAGCAATTCAAAATATCTTTGACAAATTTTAATTTGAGGATACTTCTCTAGAAATTTACCATAAAACTGTGTTTGAGTCTCATCCAAAAAATGCATTGGATGTGGCTCGCGGTTCTGACTACCGATTCTCCTTCTTACCACATCCCTTTGATTTAGAGATACCCTTGTGTAATTCTTCCAAAAGTCTTCAATTAGTGATCTTAATGCTTCAACAATTAGTTTATCTTTTTGTGGTAGTCTCCCCGAGAACGCCCATAATTCATTGGCATTAGTGTCCTCAATTCTTTGGCATCTTCTAATGGCTCTTGATAAAGTTTTCCTATTAATTTTCAATTCTTGACTTGTCTTTCTAATGAGACGAGCTTTCCTCATTTGACTACTTACTATAGTCGATGTAATCACACATCGTGTTGCATTACTATCTTTTGTGCGTGAGGTGTTACCCACACTCTCATATGCACTCATTAGATTCTTGACAATAGATTTTTCACTTGAAGCCTCTGATGGTCTCAACGCAAGAATCTTCATCATAGACCTATACTTTATACTTCGCATCATTTCAACGAATAGTTGACATCTTGCAGTCTCATTTAACTTTTCAAAGAACAATCTCTAAATCTTATTAGCATATCTTCTACAAGTGCGTTTTGGAATCTTACCTTCCATTGGCTGCAAAATATTCTCATCAATATCAATCAAATACTTTGGCTTTCTATGCAAAATTCTAGGTGGTGTCAAGTTAGGTAAATTCATCTCAACATTAGGAATTTCATCAATATTTAAATGAGATGGGTTAGATGGCATACCTTCGATCGAAGATGGAATAGATGACATACCTTGAGGTTGAGGTGGGAATGATGGTGTACGTCCTTCATCACATGTGAGTGATGATGTACTCTCAACTTGAGATGTGGTAGATGGTGTCCCTACATGTTGACTTGCGGTAGAGGACGTGTCTCCAACTATGGTATTCAAATCTCTTGTACCACGAAGTTTTTGCATTCGTTCTCTTTGTGCCGCTAATACCATATCTCTTTGTGATGGTTGTGGTTCCTCTTCAATTGGTATGTCTTCATTTATCGTGTCTAATTTCCTCTTCTCACGAAGTTCCCTCATAGCCACTGCTTTCTTTGCATTCTTAGCTTCTATCTCTTCCTGTGTTGGTTTAATTCTTGATCATTTCCTCGGCATGACGGAGAATTTGTCTGTAGCATGATAAAGAGACCAATATTAGTTCCTAAGAAATGAATACAAGATAATAGTGGGATTGTATTTTTTTTATGTTGTAAGGATTTATTCTTGTATAGTTTGACATCATGGTATGTTAAGGTTTGTTTATTACACATAATTATTAAAGAGCCCAAGTGTAGAAAATATACATGGCATCATGTGAGATTGTAGGCTACTTTCTTGATTGGGAATGTGTCTATTTTAAACATGTATGATAAAACATGATAAAGTAATTCAATCTGAAATAAGGAAAATGTAAAGAACATGGATGTAAAGACTTGACATACCTAAAAAATGAAGATTTGAATGGAGAGAGTACCCAATTATGTAGTGTTTTTATCTTCTTGCATCAAACTCCTCAACAATTTGAGTTTTTCACCACTTGCTTCCTTTTTAATGTTAAATTGAATAACACTCAAATATCATTACTAACAACAATACTATTAACCAATCTATAATGTTAAATTCCTAAAATTGAATCACAATTAACATTGCAACACTACAAAAATTAAAACTTGAATAGCTATATATCAAACTTGGTGTGAAAACTATGTTATTTCCTCCTTCTCAAGTTGGCAAAGCAGAAAAGGTGGTGGAAAGATCATGCAAAGGCGGTACAATGTGTCAAATGTTGTTGTGTACTTCCCAACAACATGAAAGCACTTCTTTTTTGTCAGAGCACGCGCAAAATCAGTAAGAAAATAGAGCATGTGGGCCTGGATCACAAGGGTAACCATTTTTTTACCGTTTCAATAGCAAGACAAAACACGAGCGCATTATAACGCACTCGCGTTTTGTCCTGCTATAGATTGATCACATCCTTTGCATTGATCACATCTCTTTCCTGCAAGAGCTTGCCAGATGCTCCGCCATATGATAGGCATAACAATGAAGGGGCAAGCCCTCATAATCAAGTTCTTGATAGAAAATGCGCTCAACCCTCAAACCTCAATGTCAAACCCTAATCCCTCAACCCTTAACTCTGATCCCTCAACCCTCAACTCTATCCCTAAACCCTAAACCCTAAACCCTCAACCCTTAACGTCAAATCCTAATCCCTCAACCCTTCACTCTAATCCCTCAACCCTAAACCATATCCCTAAACCCTCAACACTATACCTTAAACCCTAATCCCTCTACCCTTGACACTCTTATTTAACCCTAATCCCTTGACCATTAACCCTATCCCTCAACCTCAACCCTCAACCCTCAACCCTCAACTCTCAACATTAAACCCTAATTCATCAACCCTAAACCCTAATCCCTCAACCCTAAACCCTATCCCTAAACCATCAACCCTCAACACTATACCTTAAACCCTAATCCCTATCCCTCAACCCTTAACCCTTAAAACTTAAACCCTATCCCTACACCCTCAACACTTGACACTATATCTTAAGCCTTAAACCGTCATCCCTAAAGCCTCAACCCTCAATCCTTAAACCTTAAACCCTAAACCCTATCCCTAATCCCTCTACCCTCGACACTCTAACCCTAACCTCGACATTAAATGCTAATCCATCAACCCTAAACCCTAATCCTAAACCCTCAACCCTCAACGATCTTAAACCCTAATCCCTCAACCCTAAACCCTAAACCTTATCCCTAAACCCTAATCCCTCAACCCTCAACCCTAATCCATCATCCCTCAACTCTAATCCCTCATCCCTAAACCCTAAATGCTATCCCTATTCCTAAACCCTCAACAGACTCGATACTATACCTTAAACCCTAATCCCTTATCCCTAAACCCTCCTGTTGGTTTTTTCCCAGATTGGATGCTTATTCCCAGATTTCCCTACAAGGTAGCCATCAATGATCAACAGGATCTCTGGGCCAGGGGCCAACAGTGTAGGAGATAGACTCTATATTTTATCTCCTCTTCTTCTTCAGGCTCTGCAAAACCTAGGGGGGTATTCCCTACTCAACATCCATGAGGATATACATACAAAGGCTGGGATGCTGACAGAAAGCAGATAAGTCCTCCTGTAAGTAGACCAAAACTTTAAGATAAGAGCAAAGGGGCTACCTTTGGGCCTATTTGCAGTTGTAGACAGAGGACTAAGGATCCTAAAACTAATTCTAATGTCCTAAAGGTTGTTTTAGATTTAGATTTTGATTTTAAGTTTGGATGCAAAGCTGGACATGGTTGTAACACAAACAAAAAGCAAGATTGGTGCCTATCCAGGGCCTGGAGTCAGTAGACATACACCTATGAATGATATGCATGAACAACTAAAACTGGATTTCAGGGGGATACGTATGATACCTGCCTTACAGATATCTCCCAATACAGAGTGTTAAGCAATCTATACTTATGGCATCCCTACTACAGTATACCCTTCCCAATGTTCAATCTGAGAACAATTTAATCTACCCCTTGAGCAGAAGTTAAGAGATCAGACATTCAACATAGGAATTCTATGTTCTAGAGTCTCAAACATTGCTTAAATATCCAGACTCAGAAGAAAGATATATGGAATACTGGAGACAGAATTAACAAAACACATGCTAACATAGCATTTCTCATATAGAATTAACCATGAAATCAGTGGATTCATGCAAAAATGTACAACAAGAGATACATAAACTCATAGGTTTTGCTGTACAGAGCAACCAAATCAGCTGCATTGTATTACCGAGCCAAATGTTCAACTTTCAACAACCTAAAAATGAGTAACACTTCTTGCATATAACAGCCAGAAGGTGTACTCACAGGAATTAATTACATGATGGACATCAAAAAACATCAGATACAGTCCTCAGAAGGAATGGCGCTCAGAAAATATTAATGCAGCAGACAAAGGGGGGCCTCGAGCCAAGCACCATCATCTGGGGTCTTCATTCAAAAATCAGGCGACCTGACCATGTGTACTGTTGGTTTTTCTTCTGAATCAGCATTAGGGTTTGCCAGTTCTAATGCACAGGCAGATTCAGCCAACTGAATACAGGAGGTTGCGTGAGCTCCTCCCCTTCACTTCTGGTTCTGCCGCACCAAGGGGGGTTTCCCTACTTGATAAAAGTATAACCTTGACTAGCTCAATGACAGAAAGATTTAACTTGACAGCAACAGGCAGAATACCCTCATGTAAGGACCAAGATTTGTATAACAAATCACAAGGTTGGCAACATTCTTGGACATGATGTCTGGTTGGGTATGAGAGCATGCAGAGGTTCCTAATCCTAATCCTACAACTAACAGATGGAAGAATGAGGTGGTTTGATTTGATGTTTGGATGCAAACCTGGACCTGGTGTATAACCTCAACACAGAGCTAGATTGGTGCCTATCCAGGGCTTGGAGTCAGTAGACATACACCTGTGAATGATCAGCATGAACAGCTAAAACTGGATTTCAGGGGGACACACATGATACCTGCCTTACAGACATCTCCCAATACAGAGTGTTAAGCTGTCGATACTTATGGCATCCCTATTGCAGTATACCCTTCCCAATATTCAATCTGAAAACAATTTAATCTACTCCTTGAGCAGAAGTTAAAAGATTAAACATTCAACACAGGAATTCTATGTTCTAGAATCTCAGACATTCCTTGAATACCTGGACTCAGAAGAAAGATACATGCAAAACTGGAGACAGAGTCAGCATAACACATGCAAATATAGCATTGTTCATATAAGATTAACCATGAAATCAGTGGATTCTTGCAAAAACGTACAACAAGAGATACATAAACTCACAAGTTTGCTGCACAGAGCAACCAAAACTAGTTGTATCTTATTACAGAGCCAAAATGTCCAGTTTTCAACAACCTAAAAATGAGTAACACTTCCTGCTTATAACAGCCAGAAAGTGTACTACAGCAATTAATTACATGGCTATTACAAAATTCGCCAGATACATTCACTCTGAGGAAAATGGCCTGCAAAGAATAAGTGCAGCAGGGGACAAAACATGGAGAAGCAGGAAAAGGACAAGGGGCAGATGAGCTCGAGCCTTGTGCCGCTGTCGGAGAATTTTCTTGCCATAAATTAGATACATGGCCGTTCAACCATTCGCCCATGCCTCTGCAAATCACCATTGATGGCTCAACCACCCATATCTTCTCCTGGAAACAGTCGCACAACACATACGGAAATTTCCTGCTTAAAACGTGCCTGAAGCCACAAAGGAAACTCATACTCCAACTTTAAAACATGGCCGTCGATCCTTCCATCACTTGAAAATTGATGGCACCAAATCCATGTTGAAAAGTCACTATCCTGCAAAAATGTGCCACGTAGGCACCCCTGAAAATGCACGTTTTGCCTTGCATATCATGCCATCGGCGTGACCAAGACCATCAGGAAGACCTTCACATCTGCATAAATCAATATCCCACATTCGTCCTGCAGAGACCATTCTATTACTTTAAAAACGGGGCCGCATGTATAATAGGTGTCGAGCGTTTTGTCGCGCTCGACACATGACCCTTCGTCCACAGCCCATCGGCCAAACATATACTATCGGCCTTCCTTAAAAAACTCCCGCCGACTCCAGTTGTCTCGCTGACGCCCAAAAGCCAAATACCACCTATCGGCCAGACCACCAACTGTCGGCCCAACAAAAAACACCTCTGCCGATGAACAAAGTCACCCCGATGATCATACCTTTCGGCATGATACCACTTCGTCGGCGCGCCCAAAAATTCTCCTACCGATACTCTGATCATACCGATGACCACCTCGCATCTCCCGTCGGCCAGACATTGACCATCGGAGCAAATGAAAACTCCTCTGCCGACATCAAAAGTTACGCCGATACAGCTCCATCGGCCAGAGTACCCCTGTCGGCCCAACCTTCCACACTTCATCCGATGCACCAAGTCACGCCGACAACATAGCACATCTGGGTCTTCGATGAGACACACGCCGATGACAACTCATCGGCCAAACCTACGCCGTCGGCACAACTTAGAAATCCTTCGTCGATCACACATGTTACGCCAATGAACACAATGGCTAAATCATCATCGGCCAGACCTAGACTGTCGGAACAACACCTGCCCGCTCACCCGATATACAAAGTCGTGCCGATGGCACATCAGAACCCTCGCTCCCATCGGCCAGACACATATCGTCGGAGCAACAAAAAGAACCCTGGCCGATAGCACTAGTCACAGCGATGACCAACAAGCCTCACCCTGCCCCCTTGTCGGCTAGACATATGCCCATCGGGAAACTAGAAAGAAGATACGCCGATGACAGAAGTCATCCCGATGGCACATCACCACCACATCGGTGGAACCAAAAAAAAATACTCCAGCCGATAGGACAAAGTCTTGGCGATAAACAAAGAACACACCATGCTATTGATATGATCGCCAAGACGCATGAAAACTCATGCCGATGGGCAGAACATGATGACCCCTTCCATCAAGAAAGGTGATGTGGATGCTACAAAACACTGAAGGGGTGCCAACACTTAAAATTTTTTGGATTTTAGGGAAGGTGCCTACATGAAAAATGCTTAAGAACTGACAGTGAATTTAGGCACCAACAGTGGCTCTGATGGGGGACGTGCAGGTGCAAGACTGCAGCGAGAACCCCAGATCTCTGGGATGCAGACCAGTGCCTTATCCATTGGGCATAGAGTCAAACTTGCACCAATCTACATCATCAAACACATTATTTCAAAATAAACATGGTGGCCCAGGGCCACCAAAAAGGGAAAACCAGACTTTTCCTTTGTCAAACACCTGATTTTCTTTTGATTTCTTCAAATGAAGCCTAAAAGCATTTAACTGTCTGCAGCAAGCCCCTTGGCAATTATTTGTGCTGCTGCTCATTTCTTTTTCTTCAACAAATCTACAACTAGTTTCATCAGCATATAGAATTATCAGTTGTAGAATGTCATCATCATATGAGTCACTGATGTTGCTTGGAAAAATAATAGACTCAGATGAAACAAATGAATCCATATTAGAATTTCGCCCTTCCTCAAAAAATAAGAGCTCCTCTGCATCAAACATGCAATATTCAGGCACAAGCAACATCTCATAATCAAAATTATCTCGATGAACATACAGATATCTATCATCATCATGCACGACAGTTTTGTCATTAATGTCCACCTGAAATGTCTCAAGAGAAGGCAGAAATAACTCAAAATGCAGCCCTACAATGAAAGCTTCATAGTCACCCCTGCAATCAACACTATTCCCAACTGTATGAGCACACACATCTACAATTTTTCCATCCATCTCTGAATAGTGACCTTGTTTTTTATATTCACCAGTGCCCTGATAATCAAAAACAAAGTTTTCAACCTCTGCATTATGAAGGTGGCCAAAATCTTCAAGGAAACATTCATAATCAGCATCCAAATATATTTCATCATCTGAAAGGCTCACATATGCATCTGAATGCTGGCAATCACTAGCATATTCACTGCCATCCCTTGAATCAATATTTTCTATATTCAGAGTGAAGCTCTGCATATCCACTTCATATAAATAATCAGGCATAACAGGGATATGCACACTGCTGCAAGACACAACTTCATGTATGTCTCTCATTTGATCAATTGGAGGGCACCTTGTGTCTGCAGGCTTGTCTTCTAAAGGCTGATAACAATCTTTGTTTTCATTATTACAAGATGTGCTTACATTTTCTACAACATTTTCTTCACGCATCACATCATGGCTGCACACATTATTCTGAAATATATTTCCCTCTATACACTCATCTCTCAATGCACATACTGGGAGAGCTGAAATATATTCATTTTGATAACTGCTTTGACAACTTGCAGCCATGAAACCTACTGGCATTCCATATTTCTCATTGTTTTCTATGTCCATAGCAAATTGGAAAGCCTGGTGAAGTGTGGTTGGTTCCTTATCTCTCAACAGATAACTCATTTCTTCATCAAATGTAGCCAAATAAATTGTCAAACACAATGCATTATTAGGTCTCATATATTCAGGGATTTGCCCGAGCAATTTAATAAACCTAAGATTAAAGACCGGAACCAGTTCCTCATCATGCCTTTGGATATTCATAACATGTATGATCAATGAGGCCACATCAAACCTTTCACCAAACTGCCCTAGGAATGCAACTTCTAAATCCATCCATGAAGAAACTGAACAAACAGGCAGGTCTGAAAACCATATCCTAGCATCATCTTCCAATGACTGAACAAAGAGTCTCATTACTACATCTTCATCCTCTATCTCATAATCTTCTATCAAGTTACAAAATTTTTGCAGATGTTTGTTTGCCGATTCAGAATCTGATCCACTGTATTTTGGCAAACATCTTCTAATTTTATTGGGAATAATATTTGGGTAACCATATATCCCTGTGAAATTTAGGGCTTTATATCTTTCAATAAAGAATGGTCTTCTCTGAGAGCACGACCAGGCTTGCTGTTCTGAACTCAACATTTTGAATTAAAGATGAATACCTAGATATATGTTGCAGCACTGATATGTTCTTTCAACAGAGTCGCCACCTCTCAGAGAGAGGACAGAATGTCAGCAAGGCACTTTTGTTTTTTTTTGGATTCATCACCCCAGCAGAGCACCACATGGTTCCTTTTTGCTGCAACTTCACTGGAAACTAGATTTTCCAGCCCTCAGGTTACTTGACTCTCTCTGTCCCCAGCGGAGTCGCCATTTTGTTGGTTTTTCTTCTGAATCAGCATTAGGGTTTGCCAGTTCTAATGCACAGGCAGATTCAGCCAACTGAATACAGGAGGTTGCGTGAGCTCCTCCCCTTCACTTCTGGTTCTGCTGCACCAAGGGGGGTTTCCCTACTTGATAAAAGTATAAACTTGACTAGCTCAATGACAGAAAGATTTAACTTGACAGCAACAGGCAGAATATCCTCATGTAAGGACCAAGATTTGTATAACAAATCACAAGGTTGGCAACATTCTTGGACATGATGTCTGGTTGGGTATGAGAGCATGCAGAGGTTCCTAATCCTAATCCTACAACTAACAGATGGAAGAATGAGGTGGTTTGATTTGATGTTTGGATGCAAACCTGGACCTGGTGTATAACCTCAACACAGAGCTAGATTGGTGCCTATCCAGGGCTTGGAGTCAGTAGACATACACCTGTGAATGATCAGCATGAACAGCTAAAACTGGATTTCAGGGGGACACACATGATACCTGCCTTACAGACATCTCCCAATACAGAGTGTTAAGCTGTCGATACTTATGGCATCCCTATTGCAGTATACCCTTCCCAATATTCAATCTGAAAATAATTTAATCTACTCCTTGAGCAGAAGTTAAAAGATTAAACATTCAACACAGGAATTCTATGTTCTAGAATCTCAGACATTCCTTGAATACCTGGACTTAGAAGAAAGATACATGCAAAACTGGAGACAGAGTCAGCATAACACATGCAAATATAGCATTGTTCATATAAGATTAACCATGAAATCAGTGGATTCATGCAAAAACGTACAACAGGAGATACATAAACTCACAAGTTTGCTGCACAGAGCAACCAAAACTAGTTGTATCTTATTACAGAGCCAAAATGTCCAGTTTTCAACAACCTAAAAATGAGTAACACTTCCTGCTTATAACAGCCAAAAAGTGTACTACAGCAATTAATTACATGGCTATTACAAAATTCGCCAGATACATTCACTCTGAGGAAAATGGCCTGCAAAGAATAAGCGCAGCAGGGGACAAAACATGGAGAAGCAGGAAAAGGACAAGGGGCAGATGAGCTCGAGCCTTGTGCCGCTGTCGGAGAATTTTCTTGCCATAAATTAGATACATGGCCTTTCAACCATTCGCCCATGCCTCTGCAAATCACCATTGATGGCTCAACCACCCATATCTTCTCCTGGAAACAGTCGCACAACACATACAGAAATTTCCCGCTCAAAACGTGCCTGAAGCCACAAAGGAAACTCATACTCCAACTTTAAAACATGGCCGTCGATCCTTCCATCGCTTGAAAATCGATGGCACCAAATCCATGTTGAAAAGTCACTATCCTGCAAAAATGTGCCACGTAGGCACCCCTGAAAATGCACGTTTTGCCTTGCATATCATGCCATCAGCGTGACCAAGACCATCGGGAAGACCTTCACATCTGCATAAATCAATATCCCACATTCGTCCTGCAGAGACCATTCTATTACTTTAAAAACGGGGCCGCATGTATAATAGGTGTCGAGCGTTTTGTCGCGCTCGACACATGACCCTTCGTCCACAGCCCATCGGCCAAACATATACTATCGGCCTTCCTCAAAAAACTCCCGCCGACTCCAGTTGTCTCGCCGACGCCCAGAAGCCAAATACCACCTATCGGCCAGACCACCAACTGTCGGCCCAACAAAAAACACCTCTGCCGATGAACAAAGTCACCCCGATGATCATACCTTTCGGCATGATACCACTTCGTCGGCACGCCCAAAAATTCTCCTACCGATACTCTGATCATACCGATGACCACCTCGCATCTCTCGTCGGCCAGACATTGACCATCGGAGCAAATGAAAACTCCTCCGCCGACATCAAAAGTTACGCCGATATAGCTCCATCGGCCAGAGTACCCCTGTCGGCCCAACCTTCCACACTTCATCCGATGCACCAAGTCACGTCGACAACATACCACATCCAGGTCTTCGATGAGACACACGCCGATGACAACTCATCGGCCAAACCTACGCCGTCGGTACAACTTAGAAATCCTTCGTCGATCACACATGTTACGCCGATGAACACAATGGCTAAATCATCATCGGCCAGACCTAGACTGTCGGAACAACACCTGCCTGCTCACCTGATATACAAAGTCGTGCCGATGGCACATCAGAACCCTCGCTCCCATCGGCCAGACACATATCGTCGGAGCAACAAAAAGAACCCTGGTCGATAGCACTAGTCACAGCGATGACCAACAAGCCTCACCCTGCCCCCTTGTCGGCTAGACATATGCCCATCGGGAAACTAGAAAGAAGATACGCCGATGACAGAAGTCATCCCGATGGCACATCACCACCACATCGGTGGAACCAAAAAAAATACTCCAGCCGATAGGACAAAGTCTTGGCGATAAACAAAGAACACACCATGCTATTGATATGATCGCCAAGACGCATGTAAACTCATGCCGATGGGCAGAACATGATGACCCCTTCCATCAAGAAAGGTGATGTGGATGCTGCAAAACACTGAAGGGGTGCCAACACTTAAATTTTTTTAGATTTTAGGGAAGGTGCCTGCATGAAAAATGCTTAAGAACTGACAGTGAATTCAGGCACCAACATGTACCATTGCCCACATCCTTGCATCGTCGCCATTAAGGGTCTCAACCACCCGCGACCGCTTGAAAACTGTCGCTGCATTCAAAAAAGATTTCCCACCAAAACATGCTTCTTCGCAGGTTGAAATTACACAGGGGAATAATCCCACATGCACGGTGAAGAGATCACTTTATTAGTTTAAAAACGGGGCCGCATGCATACTAAGCGTCGAGTGCTTTTGCTGCGCTCGACACACAAGCCTTCGCCCGAGAGCCCATCGCCAAGACTAACACCGTCGGCCCGACCCAAAAATCTCTCACCGACCCCCTTAGTCACACCGACAAACACCTCCCAAAAGCATCTAACTTCTACATCGGCCAGCTCCACAAATCTCCTGCCGACTGCAAAGGTTACGCCGATGGCCATTTCACATTCCTTATCTGTCGGTGAGACCAAAACCATCAGCGAGCAACAAAATACCTACGCCGATGTCAAAGGTTACGCCGATGGCCATCCAAAACATCCTCAAGTCATTCCCTCTGCAAGACATTTATCCATCAGAGCAACAAGAAACTCCTTGGCCAATAACACTGCTCACGCCGATGCCTACTGCTGTCGCCAAGACAAAGACCATCGGAGCAACAAAAAGCTCTTCCGCCGATCACAACAGTCTCGCTGATGGTCAAACAAAACACACCCTCTGTCGGTGAGACCCACGCCGATGACACCTCATCGGCCAAACATTACATATCGGCCGAACAGAAAAGAGGCCCGCCGATGAAAAATATCATACCGATGAACACAAACATACCTCGAATCAGCATCGGCTAGACATACATCATCGAAACAACAGAAAAAACACGGGCTGATATTTCATGTCACATCGACGAAAGGATAAAACATACTCCGTCGGGGAGACCCACCGCATCGGTGGAACTGAAAAAACTCCAACCGATAGGCCAAGCTCACGCCGATGAAGAGGAAAACCTAGGGTTTGAATGAAGAAACCCTCCACACGCAAGCTTAATCTCCAGGCCAAAATGAGCACTAACACCTCCAACCCTATCCCTAATCCTTACACCCTCCACACTCTACTTTAACCCTAATCCCTTGAACCTCAACCCTATCCCTAAACCCTTGACCCTCAAACCTCAACCCTCAACCCTCGACGTCAGACCCTAATCCCTCAACCCTTAACTCTGATCCCTCAACTCTCAACCCTAACCCTAAACCCTATCCCTTAACCCTAATCCCTTGACCATTAACCCTATCCCTCACCCTCAAGCCTCAAGCCTCAAGCCTGAACTCTCAACATTAAACCCTAATTCATCAACCCTAAACCCTAATCCCTCAAACCTAAACCCTATCCCTAAACAATCAACCCTCAACACTATACCTTAAACCCTAATCCCTATCCCTCAACCCTTAACCCTTAAAACTTAAACCCTATCCTTACACCCTCAACACTTGACACTATATCTTAAGCCTTAAACCCTCATCCCTAAAGCCTCAATCCTCAATCCTTAAACCTTCAACCCTAAACCCTATCCCTAATCCGTCTACCCTCGACACTCTAACCCTAACCTCGACATTAAATGCTAATCCATCATCCCTAAACCCTAATCCTAAACCCTCAACCCTCAACACTATACTTTAAACCCTAATCCCTCAACCCTCAACCCTAAACCTTATCCCTAAACCCTAATCCCTCAACCCTAATCCAACATCCCTCAACTCTAATCCTTCATCCCTAAACCCTAAATGTTATCCCTATTCCTAAACCCTCAACAAACTTGATACTATACCTTAAACCCTAATCCCTTATCCCTAAACCCTCCAACCCTATCCCTAATCCTTACACCCTCCACACTCTACTTTAACCCTAATCCCTCGAACCTCAACCCTATCCCTAAACCCTTGACCCTCGAACCTCAACCCTCAACACTCGACGTCAAACCCTAATCCCTCAACCCTTAACTCTGATCCCTCAACCCTATCCCTAAACCCTAAACCCTAAACCCTCAACCCTTAACGTCAAATCCTAATCCTTCAACCCTTCACTCTAATCCCTCAACCCTAAACCCTAAACCCTCAACACTATACCTTAAACCCTAATCCCTCAACCCTAACCCTAAACCTTGTCCCTAAACCCTAATCCCTCAAACCTCAACCCTCAACCCTAATCCGTCATCCCTCAACTCTAATCCCTCATCCCTAAATCCTAAATGCTATCCCTATTCCTACACCCTCAACAGACTCGATACTATACCTTAAACCCTAATCCCTTATCCCTAAACCCTCCAACCCTATCCTTAATCCTTATACCTTCCACTCTCTACTTTATCCCTAATTGCTCGACCCTCAACCATATCCCTACACCCTTGACCCTCGACCCTCAACCCTCAACGTCAAACCCTAATCCCTCAACCCTTAACTCTGATCCCTAAACCCTCAACCCTATCCCTAAACCCTAAACCCTCAACCCTCAACGTCAAATCCTAATCCCTCAACCCTTCACTCTAATCCCTCAACCCTAAACCCTCAACACTATACCTTAAACCCTAATCCCTCAACGCTAACCCTAAACCTTGTCCCTAAACCCTAATCTCTCAACCCTAAACCCTAATCCATCATCTGTCATCCCTCAAGTCTAATCCCTCATCCCTAAACCCTAAACACTATCCCTATTCCTAGACCCTCAACAGGCTCGATACTATACCTTAAACCCTAATCCCTCTACCCTTGACACTCTTATTTAACCCTAATCCCTTGACCATTAACCCTATCCCTCAACCTCAACCCTCAACCCTCAACTCTCAACATTAAACCCTAATTCATCGACCCTAAACCCTAATCCCTCAAACCTAAACCCTATCCCTAAACCATCAACCCTCAACACTATACCTTAAACCCTAATCCCTATCCCTCAACCCTTAACCCTTAAAACTTAAACCCTATCCCTACACCCTCAACACTTGACACTATATCTTAAGCCTTAAACTCTCATCCCTAAAGCCTCAACCCTCAATCCTTAAACCTTCAACCCTAAACCCTATCCCTAATCCCTCTACCCTCGACACTCTAACCCTAACCTTGACATTAAATGCTAATCCGTCAACCCTAAACCCTAATCCTAAACCCTCAACCCTCAACACTATACCTTAAACCCTAATCCCTCAACCCTCAACCCTAAACCTTATCCCTAAACCCTAATCCCTCAACCCTCAACCCTAATCCATCATCCCTCAACTCTAATCCCTCATCCCTAAACCCTAAATGCTATCCCTATTCCTAAACCCTCAACAGACTTGATACTATACCTTAAACCCTAATCCCTTATCCCTAAACCGTCCAACCCTATCCCTAATCCTTACACCCTCCACACTCTACTTTAACCCTAATCCCTTGAACCTCAAGCCTATCCCTAAACCCTTGACCCTCAAACCTCAACCCTCAACCCTCGACGTCAAACCCTAATCCCTCAACCCTTAACTCTGATCCCTCAACTCTCAACCCTAACCCTAAACCCTAAACCCTAAACCCTCAACCCTCAACGTCAAATCCTAATCCCTCAACCCTTCACTCTAATCCCTAAACCCTAAACCCTATCCCTAAACCCTCAACACTATACCTTAAACCCTAATCCCTCAGCCCTCAACCCTAAACCTTATCCCTAAACCCTAATCCCTCAACCCTCAACCCTAATCCGTCATCCCTCAACTCTAATCCCTCATCCCTAAACCCTAAATGCTATCCCTATTCCTACACCCTCAACAGACTCGATACTATACCTTAAACCCTAATCCCTTATCCCTAAACCCTCAAACCCTATCCCTAATCCTTATACCCTCCACACTCTACTTTAACCCTAATTCCTTGACCCTCAAACCTATCCCTAAACCCTTGACCCTCGAACCTCAACCCTCAACCCTCAACGTCAAACCCTAATCCCTCAATCCTTAACTCTGATCCCTCGACCCTCAACCCTATCCCTAAACCCTAAACCCTAAACGTTAAATTCTAATCCCTCAACCCTTCACTCTAATCCCTCAACCCTAACCCTAAACCTTGTCCGTAAACCTTAATGCCTCAACCCTAATCCGTCATCCCTCATCCCTCAACTCTAATCCCTCATCCCTAAACCCTAAACGCTATCCCTATTCCAAGACCCTCAACAGGCTCAATACTATACCTTAAACCCTAATCCCTCTACCCTCGACACTCTTATTTAACCCTAATCCCTTGACCATTAACCCTATCCCTCAACCTCAACCCTCAACCCTCAACATTAAACCCTAATTCATCAATGCTAAACCCTAATCCCTCAAACCTAAACCCTATCCCTAAACCATCAACCCTCAACACTATACCTTAAACCCTAATCCCTATCCCTCAACCCTTAACCCTTAAAATTTAAACCCTATCCCTACACCTTAACACTTGACACTATATCTTAAGCCTTAAACCCTCATCCCTAAAGCCTCAATCCTCAATCCTTAAACCTTCAACCCTAAACCCTATCCCTAATCCCTCTACCCTCGACACTCTAACCCTAACCTCGATATTAAATGCTAATCTGTCAACCCTAAACCCTAATCCTAAACCCTCAACCCTCAACACTATACCTTAAACCCTAATCCCTCAACCCTCAACCCTAAACCTTATCCCTAAACTCTAATCCCTCAACCCTCAACCCTAATCCATCATCTCTCAACTCTAATCCCTCCTCCCTAAACCCTAAATGCTATCCCTATTCCTAAACCCTCAACAGACTCGATACTATACCTTAAACCCTAATCCCTTATCCCTAAACCCTCCAACCCTATCCCTAATCCTTACACCCTCCACACTCTACTTTAACCCTAATCCCTCGACCCTCAACCCTATCCCTAAACCCTTGACCCTTGAACCTCAACCCTCAACCCTTAATGTCAAACCCTAATCCCTCAACCCTTAACTCTGATCCCTCGACCCTCAACCCCATCCCTAAACCCTAAACCCCAAACCGTCAACCCTAATCTGTCATCCCTCAACTCTAATCCCTCATCCCTAAACCCTAAATGCTATCCCTATTCCTAGACCCTCAATGGGCTCGATACTATACCTTAAACCCTAATCCCTTATCCCTAAACCCTCCAACCCTATCCCTTATCCCTTAACCCTCATGATTAATAGCGTTGAACGTAAAAAAATTTAAGGGGAACATAACACGAGCGCGTTATAATGCGTTCGCGTTATGTCAAACATGACAAACAACAGACTTGCGGGAAAGGAAAAATGTAAAGCAAAACATAACGCGAGCGCGTTATAACGCGCTCACATTATGTCTTGCTTTGGGAATCCCAAGCCTTGGGCTTGGGATTTGCTTTGGATTTCCAACCCAAAGGCTTGGAGTGCCTTCTGAACAGTCACAGATGTGTTTATCCATATTCTTCAAAATTTCACATAATTTCGTTCGTGCTAACCCTCAGATTTGCACGTGTTTCAAGGTCGAACAAATCAAACACTTGGGTAATGTTAGGCTTTCTCTTAACTATTTGACGATGTGATTTTTTTCACATTTTAACAATGTTAAGCCTTTCATCTTTAATTTCTTTTGTTTGTGTGTCTATTTTTAGGCAAAAACCACTGTTTGGTCTTTTTTTATTGTAAATTAACTATTCATTCAAATTTCAAAAAAATTACATATTTAGAAACTAGACTCCATTCTACAAATATTAAAAAAATAAAAAAATGATTTTCAATTAGTTTTCAAATTTTATAGCGGTAGCACGGCCAAAATTCTATTTTTTAAGATGTCTCCACTTTGAAAATTAGTAAAAAATCAAATATTCATCAAAAAATTATCAGAAAAATCAGGCATAAACTACATGCTATTAGCTAATTTCTCACTGAATCAATTTTAAAAATATCAAAAAAAAGTTGACCTTTTGAGGGAGCCACAAAACATGCTATGTTATGTTTTTTTGACAGAAACAACACCAATTTCTGTGGCTCCCTCTTTTGAACCCCTTAATCTATGCCATTTTCAAAACAAAATAGTAGTTTAGAAAGTAGACTCAGAGCACTACGAACATTGTTTTGGTTGCATCTCTAAATTTTGAGTGTAACTATGCTCAATTTCTCATCCAAGGCCAGTATTTCCTGATTTCAGAAAAAAAGTGGCCACTTAAGACCCCTTTTTGGCCCCCCATCTTCCTGCACTTACCCCTTGTATGATGTTTAAAATTCAAACTTGTTTTATAGATGTGAATTTAAAATTAAATTAATCTCCACTGGTTAAATTCAAATGGTTTATAGCATCACTTAGTTAAATTAATAATGTTAGGTGAAACATATTAGTGTATATAATATATATCAAATTTAATATGATTATTAGTAGAGGTTTTGTATAGTATAAGTTTTAAGCTATATTTTAAACAAGTATAAGTTATGTTTCTATTAGAATTGTTACATATAATATGTTAAAATGATAATAATAAATTTAATATTAAAGTATACAATATTTATTTTAATATTTATAATTATGTCATTATATTTGAAAAAAATGTTATTTAAATTTACATTTAATTTGTGAGTTTCAATTGCTTTCATGCACATTTAATTTTAGGATATTATTTAGTTTTATTACTTCAATTTTCTAACCTTTATATTTCAATTATTTCAAATAAAGTGGCGGATTAATTTGCTATATGGTAATTTGTGGTATGGTTATCAAACAAATGCTATATTTTTTAAGAATTTATTTAGGAATGTATAATAAATTTTTAGAAATTTAAATATTTTTTAAATTATGAGCACCAATAGTGTTAATTTATTAAAATCATGAAATTATTAAATGAATTGATGAATTGAGTTAAATTATTTTGAATGATAAGTTTCAAATATTCAAATTTATTAATCTATGTTAGATATCTCTACTAATATTAAGTTTTTGTTTTTGTTTTTTTAATTTAATTGGTAACTTAAATTAATTGGTTTTTGTAGTTTACTAAAAAATAAATAAATGACTTATCCAAGTCATTATACCAATTGTTTTAATTTTAGAAAAAACAAACATGCATTTTAAATTTATTTAATTTTATGAATTTAATTAGTTTTAAATTATTTACATGCTCTTAAAATTAAGTTTTAATTTTTAGAATTTATTAGTTTTAATTTTTAGAATTTATTAGTTTTAATTATATTGTATGATTTTCTTCAACTTAATATTATGGACTTATATAATTAAATTAATTAATTATTGCCTCTTCTTATAATTAATTATTGTCTCTTCTAGGTCCACTTTGGAAAGTGTGTCAAGGGGAAATCTTCACAAATAATTTACATATATCAATTTTATAATTAGGGTTAGAGTTATGATTAAAATTATTGTTCAGGTTAGGGTTGGGTTAGAATTAGGTTAGGATTAGGATTATAATTAGAGCTAGAATTAAGGTTAGGGTTAGGATTCTGGTTAGAATTAGGGTTACAATTAGAATTAGAATTAAAATTAAAATTAGAGCTAGAATTAGAGTTAAATTAGGGTTAGGGTTAAGCATAGAATTAAGGTTAGCGATACAATTAGGGTTACAATTAAGATAGAATTAGGGTTAGGGTTACAATTCAAATTTAGGATAGAATTAGGTCAAATATATATAACCAAAGTGTTGAGATTAGAATTAGGATTATGGTTAGGGCTACATTAGGGTTAGAATTACAATTAGAATTAGAGTTACAATTAGGGCAAATATATAACCAAAAATATTAGGGTTAGAATTATAGTTAGGGTTATGATTACAATTAGGGTTAGGGTTACAATTAAGGTTAGGGATAAAATTAGGGTTAGGTTTAGGTTTAGGGATAGAATTAGGGTTATGGGTTTACTTATACTTAGGGCAAATATATAAGTAAAAAAAAAATAGAACTAGAACTAGGGTTAGAGTTAAATTAGAGTTAGGGTTAAGGATAAAATTAAGGTTACCGATAGAATGAGGTTTAGGGTTACAATTTAAATTAGGGTTATAATCAGGGCATATATATAACCAAAGGGTTGGGTTTAGAATTAGGTTTAGGAATAGAATTATGGGTTTAGTTATAATTATAGTTAAAATTAGGGTTAAGGATAGGGATAGAATTAGGGATAGTGAAAGAAATAAGGTTTGGGATAGAATTATAGTTAGGGAAAATATTTATAACAAAATAAATTGGTAGGATTAGAGTTAGAATTAGGGTTAGTGTTAGGGATAGAATTATGACCAAGTTCAAAATTAGCATTATGAATATAATTAGGGTAGGGGTTAGAAATTTAGTTAGGGTTAGGGTTAGAATTTTGATTAGGGTTGGGGTTATTCCTAGGGTCAGAATTAGGTTTAGGGTTAGAATTAGGGTTAGGGATAAATTAGGGCTAGGTTTAGGAATAGAATTAGGGTTATGGGTTTAGTTATAATTAGGGCAAATATATAAGTAAAAAATAATAGAACTAGAACTAGGGTTAGAGCTAAATTAGGGTTGGGGTTAAGGATAAAATTAAGGTTACTGATAGAATGAGGTTTAGGGTTAAGGATAGAATTACGACCAGGTTCAAAATTAGGGTTATGGATATAATTAGAGTAGGGGTTAGAAATTTAGTTAGGGTTAGGGTTAGAGTTAGGATTAGGGTTGGGTTTAGTCTTAGGGTTAGGTTTAGGTTTACAAATAGAATTAGATTTATGGGTGTAGTTATAATTAGGGAAAATATATAAGTAAAAAATAATAGAACTAGAACTAGGGTTAGAGTTAAATTAGCGCTAGAGTTAACGATAAAATTAAGGTTACCAATAGAATGAGGTTTAGGGTTATAGTTCAAATTAGGGTTATAATCATGGCATATATAACTAAAGGGTTGGGTTTATAATTAGGTTTAGGGATAGAATTATGGGGTTGGTTATAATTGTAGTTAGAATTAGGGTTAGGATTAGGTATAGAGTTAGGGATAACGAAAGAAATAGGGTTTGGGATAGAATGACAGTTAGATTTATGATTAGAATTAGGTTTACAACTAGGGAAAATATTTATAACAAAAAAAATGTTAGGGTTGGAGTTAGAATTAGGGTTAGGATTAGAGTTAGAATTAGGGCTAGGGTTATGGATAGAATTATGACCAAGTTCAAAATTAGGGTTATGAATATAATTAGGGTAGGGGTTATAAATTTAGTTAGGGTTAGGGTTAGAATTAGGATTAGCGTTGGGGTTAGTCTTAGGATCAAAATTAGGGTTAGGGCTAGGATTAGGGTTAGAGATAAAATTAGGGTTAATGTTAGGTTTAGGGTTAGAATTAGGGTTATGGGTTTAGTTATAATTAGGGAAAATATATAAGTAAAAATATAATAGAACTATAACTAGGGTTAGAGTTAAATTAGGGTTAGGGTTAAGGATCATAAAATTAAGGTTCTCAATAGAATGAGGTTTAGGGTTACAATTCAAATTAGGGTTACAATCAGGGCATATATATAACCAAAGGTTTGGGTTTACAATTCAGTTTAGGGATAGAATTAGGGTGTGGGTTAGGTTTAGGTATAGAATTAGGGTTATGGGTTTGGTTATAATTAGGGCAAATATATAAGGCAAAAACACTAGAATTAGAACTGGGGTTAGAGTTAAATTACGGTTAGGGTTAAGCATAAAATTAAGGTTAGTGATATAATTAGGGTTAGGATTACATGTCAAATATAGGATAGAATTAGAGTTAGAGTTACATTTCAAATTTAGGATAGAAGTAGGGTTATCATTATGGATACAATTATGACAAGTTGTACTGACATTACACTTAGCATATGTTTCTATGAACATAACCATAACCCTAATTAGATTAAAGCCATAACCCTAATATTATAATATAGGTTAGATATATAATTATAATTATATATTATATTATATAATTAATATAATATAGGAATATTATATATTTTTTATATAATATAATACAATATATAATTATTATATAATATATTATAATATTATATTATATAATTAATATAATATAGGAATATTATATATTTTTTATATAATATAATATATAATTATTATATAATATATTATAATATTATATTATATAATTATAATAAATTCTTATAATTATATAATATAGTTAGAATTGGGCTTGCCGTTGCGGATGCTACTAGCATACCTATATTTAAAAAAATATATCTAAAGTACGCCGAGAGATATCCTTCTCGAGGCGCCTATTTTTTAATCAATTTACCTCACATAGGTGGAATAGGCGCCTCGAGAAGGAGAAGGATATCTCTCGGCGTACTTTAGATATATATTTTTAAATATAGGTATGCTAGTTAGTCATTTTAGCTGTAAAATACAACTAAAATTTTAGGAAGATTGTATCACTTAAAAGATAAGATTTTAGGTAAACTGTCAAAATTTCTATGTAATTATTCTTATATATATTTTTAGTCTATATATATTTAGGCTGAAAGCCTTCCCTTAGTGAGCAACACTACTGAGCATTTTCTGTTGTTCGTTCTCCGTCGTCATGAGCATTTTCTGTTGTTCGTTCTCCGTCGTCACGCGCGGTCTTTTCCAGTTTATGCCTGATGGGCAGAAACCCTGCAATGGGAATGGGTGGGTTAAATTTTGAAAAAAAAGAAAAACAAAGGGGTCTGTAAGTTTAGGATAATATAAATTGAAAAAGTAAAAGGGGATAAAACATAAGGCCTAGAGAGTAGGGAGTACAATGTTTTTATTTAAAAAAGTGAGGTGGGGCAATAATAAAAAATTTAATATTTTAGGGAGGGAACATGGTGATCTGGAGAGCATGGATTTCTTAGGATTGTGAGGGAGGGGGCTGGCTTCATGGTATTTTTCTTTTTTTTTCATTATCATCAGAAGTCAAATCTTTGAATAAACTCAAATTTCTTTACTATGATAAAATTATGGTTATATGTTTAGAATTTTTAAATACATATATAGAGGATAAATTTTTATATAGAGGGTATTAAGTTATTGAAATTTATTATATTTATACTATATTTATACCCTTATAATGATTAGATTAGATCAAATTTCATAATGATATAAAGGGTATTAAGTAACTAAAATGTATTATATTTATACCATCATAATGTATTGCATACTAATATATTATTAATAATACATATTATATATAATAGTACTATAATTTTAAAAACCATAATATATGATATAGTTAGTTAGGGTAGCATTGTTGATTATATCATGAAGTAGAGTTCGATTCAATTAATCCACATTCACTAGTAATATGTTGGAAGTATTTCTCTAATTTTTTTTAATGTGATAGATATTATAAAAGTTCATATATCATACTTATAAAAATTTCCAAAATGTATTATGAGTCATCTTAGTATGTATTTAATAGAAAAATATAATTATGTCTTATATGCATTATTTTATATATAAGTTGTAGAACATAAATCTATTGTAACCTACAAAATTATTTTAAAAATAATTATATGATTAAATATACTTTTGTTTCTATGGGGGATTATATAAGAATCAATAAGAGTTTCAATTAATTTACTACATACATACAATATAGACAAGTTACTTAGAAGATGAACTATAATTTTTAGAATTATATTTTTTAAATGATCTATAAGTGATCTCCCATAGGGAGTGAAAGTAAAGTAATGATAACTTAAATAATATAAATATTTACTGGTAAAGAATTGACATGGTAATAATTTTTCCCAACTATATATGTTTATTTCAATATGTAATGTAAAAAGAAATTTACGAACTTATAAATTAATAAATAATAAAAAATATCTAACAAATTCTATCATTTATTCAAGAAGTTTTCAGCCCATTGAACCTATGGGTCCAATTGCTAGTTTGCTAAAATAGGTAAGCTTTAATATTTGAAAGGCAACTTCAAATAAATGACCATCACAAAAAAATTACTTGACAGGCAAGGTTGACTGTCAAATTTAGACTCTATTCACGCCTCTCAAAATCATACATGGCAATTTAAAATCACTCCAAATTTTTTACAGCAGCTTATTTGGCTAGGGCCCTGCTTATAACTAAGGTTTCAAGGCAACATCATCAAATATGATACTATATTAGCACGCTTTTTGTTGAGTATAGTTCCAAAAAAAAAAAAAAAGATGGACCAATAGGTGTCTATTAATAGGTCATGTTTTGTTGGTGCACTAATATGAGATCAGATGATTAATTGCTTTTTAAATGTAATGAGCACATTTCCTTTCATTATAAGTACTTTAGTAACACTAGGCCTAGCTGCGTTGGAGTTAAATGCTCACTGAATTTGGACTTCAATTCTCGACACGAGGCCTAGCTGCGTTGGAGTTAAATGCTCACCGGATTTGGACTTCAATTCTCGTCAGGTCACGGGGGTCCCTTTATCATACAGCTCCTTTATTGTACGGGTAGTCCATTTTAACCTCGTGGGCCCCCGTTTTATGCCAATTATCAAAGCCAGGATAACGCCCGGTGACGATTTCTAAGGAAAGTAAGCCCAAGATTTTGGGAAAATGCAACTACTGAGAAGAAATGAAATGAAAAGGACACAGTGTCAAAATGTACAGACTGACTGAATTGTTTAGGCTAATTAAGTAAAAAAGGTACTATATCCATCCAAAAACAAGCCAGACCAACGTACAACTAGGTTAGGTATACCCATTCAAATTGTGATTTGAGCGGTGGGGAGCTTTTGTGTTGTGTGAAAACCCTTTGCAGTCTGCAACTACTGCATATTCGAATAGAAAAGAATAAAATAGAATGGCGAGGGGAAAGGTGAATCTGAAAAAGATACAAAACCCTGTAAATCGTCGGGTTACATTCGCCAAACGCAAAGCGGGACTGTTGAAGAAGGCCAGCGAGCTTTCTGTTCTCTGCGGGGCTCAAATTGGACTCATCATTTTCTCGCCGACGGAGAAGCTGTTCGAGTTTGCAAGCCCCAGGTAAGGAATCTCCATTTTCCCTCTGGATAATAGTCTTTAAGCAATGGAAAATTACTTACTATTTTATTTCCAAAGTTTTTGAGATATAAAATTTCTTACAAACAAGTAGATACGGCATATATCGAATAAAATCAATTACAAACCAGAAAAAAACAATTTATAATGTGGCGACAATTACATTCATTGCTCCTCCTCAGCCCTAAGTTACCGTCTCGTCAAGTATGAATGAGTACAATGACGAGACGAACAAAATTACTTCACTACCTAGGTAATCTCTAAGTAATTACCGTACCCAAGTTTGTACGCTATTTACTATTTACAAGGCTTGCTATACTTACCCACTGTACTTAAACATTAGACTTTTCCACGTCACACATAGAACAATAATTTTTTCATTTCTAATAAAACTTCCTAAACAGTTGTTCTATATTTAGTGGTAAGAATGACTTATCTATTTTATTTAACATAAATAAAATAGATATTAGGTTCAAAAGAGTTGATGTCAAGTGGTTGTGAATTTTAATTTTTCACTATTAATTTTTTTTTAAGTTTTTAAAAGACTTACATTTTAAGAGAGAAAATATACTAGTATAGTTATATTTAAAAACTAATAGTTGCACGAATGAACCGCAATGGTTTTGCCGATAGGCATTTGTAAATTAAATTTTTTTTAAGAAGTTTTTGTGTTTCATGACTTGCTCGCATTGCATTGTTTGAGAAAGGTAGTGTAATTTGTGATATATAGGCATTGTAAGGGAGTATTTGTTTGTGAAGTAAATGCTTTTTGAGAAGTGATTGTGTTTTATGACTTGTTGACATTGTATTGTTTAAGGAAGGTAGTGTAATTGTGATTTATAGACTTTGCAAGGGAGTATCAATTCTCACAATATAGTGGCTTCTCTTGCGTATATTTATATAGTCAGTTTTTTGCTGCATCCTTTTTGAAATTGTCTATGGCATCAGTTGTCATGCTATATTTTGCAATTTAGAAATATGGTTTTTTAATTGCATTCTATTGTGTAATAAATAGCTATGTAATATTTTGAGTGACTATATACTACTACTATGACAAACCTCGACACAAAATTGGACGCACCGAGCGGATTGTTGAATAGATTTTGTACGTATATCTTTAAGAGAAGGGAATTTGTACATTTCATTTGGATTCATATGTTTTGGAGTATATTTTAGCCCCATGTTTGTCAAAGAGTGGAAAGCACTATTGAAACTTTAATTGTATAGTGAAATCATTATTCTTCTCTAAGTAGTGTCATTTTGAAAAGTGTTAGGAAGCTGGAGACCACATTGCATTATATGGCTGACCATGCTTGTTTTCTAGTGTATCTGTCTAGTTGCCTCCATTGTTTTGAGAGTGTATTAAAACATAATTGATAGCCTCTAAGTAATTTTAGCGTGTAGGAAAAACATTTATGCAAACAATATTGACTCATCTTTATTCTAATATTTGGAGATTTAATACTATAGAGCTACTTCAACTTTGAAGAGACCAGTTTAACATTGAGAAAGCTTAAGGAAAAAACAAATGCAAGTACAAATGGGAAGCAGCGCCAGCTGGTTCCCAACTGTCGTTGCTCTTAAAAAAAAAAAAAAGAAAACCATGCCTTTATAGTCAATTAAAGAAGAATTTCTTCTATAGAATGTGTTCATAGTTGAAAATAATATTCACCTAACCAGAGAATAATGTGCGGAATCGGGTGCGGCAAGCAAAAAATACAAACTTCTCGAAATTGAACAAAGATTGTCTAGCAGGCTCAAAATGATGTCTGAAGGTCCTTTGCAAAATTATTTCGCTCCTACTTACAAGAATTGTGAATTTTTTAAACTTTCTGCAAACCCATCAACACAAATTATTGGCATTAAATTCTTTCAAACGGTGAGGAATTTTGCACCGATTCCTTTTGAAAATTAGGCAAAATGCTTTAAAAAATATTCCCCTGAAACGGTTTTTGACCATATCTTACAGAACTCCAGAAACAATTGTTTATGTAAAATTACCCTACAGAGCCTCAACACAACGATTTGGTGGAAACTCCAAAAATGCAATTTTAACCATAGGAGAGTGTTTCTGACATAGATAGATTCCAACTGAAACCCAAAACATGCCCAAAACAAACCAACAATATTTTTGATTGATGTAAAGTGTACTGCCCTAATTGGAAACTGTGATTTATTGGAAGAAGTTATTCTCATTTGTAAAAAAAAAGAAAAGAGTTTGTTTCCTTCTCCCATTATTTTTGTGAATGGAAAGAAGTGGTGTATTTGCTTGTGAACAAAGGAATAGACTAACACATTTTTCCTCTTTAGTCAACTAAAGGGTGGCAGAGTGAGAAGGATTAGATGACATTAAAATTAAAGAGGAGTCATCATGATCAGTATTATAGGTGCCTTGTAGTACACCTTTTTGGTTGGCTTCCCAAGTGGGATGATTTGGTAATGATAGTTCCTACGTCCCATAGATCATATTGATTTTGATTTTAAATGTGGCAAGGTTAGTGCATGTGTTGTGGTTTTAGCTTTGGCATTTCCTGAATCCTCACTCTTCTTGCAATAGTTTGATAGGTGTCTTTTTTGGTTTATCTTGTTATGGGTTTGGATATTTGGGTGGTGGTGTGAGAACATGATCTTGGCATGGTCTAAATAGTTTTTGTGAAGTGGTATTGCTTGGAATTATGGAAAGTGGTAGTAAGGCCCCCCTCAAGCACGGTTGGCTTTCCAACCATCATATGAGTAAGATCTTTTGATGCCCTAATTTAATGTTGTTGAATCTAGTGAAGCTCCTTTTAAGGGAGGAGAGAATTGCCAATAATAGGTCCTTTATTTTTGAGGCCACCATTGTTGTTTTTCGGAAGAAGCTTGAGCAGGTGGTTTAGTCAGAGGATGTTCATGGTTGGTTGGAACTTCTACTCCTCCACTCTAAGAATGCAAAATCTAAATATATGTTAAAATTGTGTTGTTTGTGTCACTCTATATTTTCACATTGTCCATTTCACATTTAATTATATAGTTACATCATTATTTTAAAAAGGCACTTTAAAAGTCCAAATTATCATTTTCACATTTAATTATGTAGTTACTACGAAAGTATAACTTGAAAACTATATATTTGATAAATTAAATTATTAAAAAAAGTAACAACAAATAAGAATATTTATTTAGAAATAAAAAAACAGCAATCAATAAACATTTAGATAAATAAATTTTATAAAATTTAAAATTTGTGAAAAATGTTGAAAACAATATTTAATAAAAAATTAAATATATCATTGCCCAATTGCTGTGACATTCTATTAAGAGTAGTGAAATTAATCCTCCATGGGGGTTTCCATCTCATAGAATGCTAGTTGAATTCTCATTTGTAGGATTCAACCAATGATGTTTCCTATATGTGGCTATTAGATTAACTTTGTGTAATCTTTGTTGTTTGGTTATGTTTGAAGTTGTATCTAGTATATTAGTTTTATGTTCTTAGTACATTGACTCTTTTGTGTTCTCCTACTTTAACCTATTGCCTTAGAGCTTTTTCTATATAACTATGTGTTTCTATATCTTTCACAAAAAATAAACCACCTTAATAAATTCTCATAATAAAAAATAATAATAAAATATTATTAATTATTATTTAAAATTATTTAAATTCAATCAATATTATAGTTTACCTTAAAAAAAAGACATTCTTTAAACCATAATAATTGTTTTGAGAGGAACATGTAGGCTCTTGTTTTTAACAAATTTTTATTTATATAAAAAGTATAATTTTTTAATTATTTAAACACTATTTTATTATTTTTATTTATATAGAAAGTATAATGTAAACACTATTTATTATGTATTGTTGTTTTTAAAAAGCAAAAAAGTTTTGTTATGTGTATTTACATAAAAAGTATAATTTAAACAATATTTTATTATTTTTTATTATTTATTATGTTTAATGATGTATGAAGGAGCTCCAAAATCTCATAAACAATTATTGCAAAGAAAAAATAGGAATAATATATATTAAAATAATTTTAATATAAAAAAATGTTTTCATGTGGATTTTTTAAAAAATGAATATTGAAAATTGTTATCCCTGCTCTTTAGGGTTAATATCTTCGTTAAAAACAACACTTCAATTTTTAACTATATATTATGATTTGAATTATTTCCCAAGTTGCAACTTTCATTGGACCATCTAACATTTAAAAAATAATAATTATAGATGTTTTAGTTTTTAATTAAATTGTCCAGCTCATTTTTGCCTTCTTATTGTAGTCTTAAAGTTAGTATAATAATATTTTAAAGAAAATGTGAAAGAAACAAGAAGTGTAAAAATATCATTTACAAAATTTTGGTAACAAATTTAAAAAAAAAAAAATTTTCAACTTAATAATGTAAATGATGTAAATGATTAAATGTGACATATCATTATTAAAATAATAATAAAGATATTTTAAAATAATTACAATCAAACATAATTTCCTATATCAAAATATTATTATAATATATTTTTAATTCCTTCAACCAATTTTTTTCTACTTAAATTTCAAAATTTCAATGAATATAATTTTTACTTTATTAATAATTCAATGAAAATATTTATATTATTAGTTTATTATAAATGTTCATTATTTATGCGCAAATAGTTTCATATTTTAAATTAGAATAATCAATTTAGAATAATTATTTCATATTTTAAATTACAATAAATAATTTAAATTAGAATAATTATTTTAAAGTTTCCTAACATAATTAATTCCTAAAATTAAGGACATGATTGAGTGATAATAAAAATTAAAATTATTTTTAGGTTTCATAACATATTTAATTTTTGAATTTAATAACATGATTGTGTGATAATTAAAATTAAAAAAAGGTATGAGCATTAGTATAGTTAGAATAACATTTATAAATTATATTATATTATATTTATATCTAATTCTAATCACTATAATTTTAACCCTAACCTTAATTTTAATCCTAATGGTAAAGCTAATCCTTATTATATCCCTAAACCCAATTTTAATCATTATTGTAATTATAATCGAAACCCTAACCCTAACCCTAACAGTAACACTAACAATAATTCTAATTCTAACCCTAACCCTAACTCTAAGCTTAACACCAACCCTAATTTTAATCCTACTTCTAATCCTAACTCTAATTCTAAACCTAAATCTATTCCTAATTGTAGCCCTAACCTTAACCCCAATTCAAACCCTATCCCTAACATTGATTCTGATTCTGATTCTAATTTTAATCCTAACCCTAATTGTAACCCTAACCTTAATTTTAATCATAATTATAATTATATCTCTAATCTTAATTCTAATCGTAATTATAATTAAAGCATTTACCTAGTTTAAATTAATTCTAACCCAAACCTTAATTTTAATTATAATTATAATTATATCCCTAATCTTAATTCTATTCCTAATTATAATTAAAGCATTTAGGGTTTAACAAATACTGTAAGAGTAATTCTAACTATAACCCTAATTTTAAGCTTAACACCAACCCTAATTTTAATCGTACTTCTAATCCTAACTCTAATTCTAAACCTAATCCTGACCCTAAATTTAACCTTCACCCTAAATCTAATTCTAACCCTAACCCTACTTCGAATCGTAACCCTAATTTTAATCTTAACCATAATTCTAACCCTAACCCTAATTCTAATTCTTACCCTACATTAATTCTAAACCTAATTGTAATGCTAATTCTAATCCTAACCCTAAGTATAATTGTCATCCTTACTCTTATTCTATTTGTAAGGTTGATTCTAACCCTCTAATTCTAATCGTAATTCAAGTATCATATTTAATATATACTTTTGAAGTATAGAAGTTTAAGTTGATAGGTTAAATATCCATTTCCCTTTTTTTTTAGTAAATTGATTAGTATTTTAACAATTCAACTAAATTGCCTTATTTATTAAAACTAAAGGTTACATCTTCTTTATAGTATATTCAAACAAACATTTTCCTTTACCACATAGTTGAGTGGTGGAGTTTTATATTTAAGAGATTTTAATGTGTCATTTCTAGTAAGTTTTTATTTTTTAATATTTTAGATTTGTTATACTTACTTTACTTTGTCCTTTAGATGGATTTTTTTTATCTATATACTTTTTTCTACATTTTTATTTTATATTTGTTACTTCATTTTTTCATATTAAAATGATAATTATTTTGGAACTTATTCTCTTAAAATCTCTGTAATACTTTTGTCATCATATTACTTAAGTTAAAAAATTATAGATTCAACCAATTTGAATGCTTATTTTATTTTATAGATGCCAATGGAAAGTGTACAACACTAAATGATTCCTAATTGAACAAACATAATTAGGGAACACCAAAGTATAGAGATAGATTCTAAATGTCTCTCTTCCATTATTTTCAATCTCAGCAAATAAACTTGACCATAACATCTGCAATCACATTGAAATTTAAAAACTTTATATCCATCATTTACACGTTAATTCAGTAGGCGCTATAAAATAGAAAAGGGAAGATAAATATCTTTAGTAAAAAGGATTAAAAAGTTAAAATATGTTGTATATATATATCTAATTCTAACCCTAATAATCCTAACCATAATTCTAACCCTAACCCTAACCCTAATTCTAATTCTTACCCTACATTAATTCTAAACCTAAATGCAATGCTAATTCTAATCCTAACCCTAACTATAATTGTCATCCTTACCCTTATTCTATTTGTAAGGTTGATTCTAACTCTCTAATTCTAATCATAATTCTAACCCTAATTATATTATTTTTTGACTTATTGAAAAAGACTATTGCTACATGTCTATCCTCTAAGTATTATGAATAAGTGTAAGATACAAAATAAATTAGAAAAGTATATTATTTAAAATATACTTTTGAAGTATAGAAGTTTAAGTTGATAGGTTAAACATCCAATTCCTTTTTTTAGTAAATTGATTTGTATTTTAACAATTCAACTAAATTGCCTTATTTATTTAAAGTAAAGCTAACATCTTCTTTATAGTAAAATAAAAGAAACATTTTCCTTTACCACATAGTTGAGTGGAGTTTTATATTTAAGAGATTTTAATGTGTCATTTCCAATAAGTTTTTATCTTTTAATATTTTAGATTTGTTATACTTACTTTACTTTGTCTTTTAGATGGATTTTTTTTTATCTATATACTTTTGTCTGCATTTTTATTTTATATTGGCTACTTCATGTTTTCATATTAAATGATAATTATTTTGAAGCTTATTCTCTTAAAATCTCTGCAATACTTTTGTCCAACAAGTTCAAAACCAGCCCGATAGATTTTATATTTTGAAAAATGGCCACTTATGCCTCTCATATTTATAGTTGTACAATACTGAACTTTACAGCATAGATAATGTGCTTTAAAACTGGGAATGAGAATCCTAGAAAGAATGTGGCCAATCTGCCACCTCTAAATTCTTGAAATAGAATAGGTTTATATGGAATTTGCCTCCCACATCCCACTCACCCACATGAATATCTCAATGCAGGGAATTACAATTCCATTTTCATGTGATTAATTTCCAAATGCCCTGAAACAGTGTGTAAATTAATTAGTCTTTATTGTTCTAAAAAAATTGTAGACAATATATATATTTTTTATAAGCATTACACTAATATATAGACCTGTTGAAAGGGAATGCATTTTCAAAAAGTTAATTTAAAGTGACAGCTACCGTAGTGGATAACTAAGGGCACACGATAAAGTGGGGAATATAAAGAAAAGTCATACAACTTACTTGCAAATATTTCATCCTTTTGCTAATCTTTTCTCTTGTGATCTTGTACACCAAAACCTTTGAAGTCTTAGAAAAAGCAAATATATTAGCATTATTTTTTTTTCAAAAGGATTTTTTCATTAAATTCAGTTGTTGAGCTTGACTTCAATAGAAAATATTGAAGTCAAGAACCCTAATTTATTGTACAAAATCTATATGCAAAGGACATCAATATTCAAGAACCTGACAAATATGAAGTCTAAAGTCCATCCTAAAGCTGGTGAAGATTGTAGCACTAAAGAGTGATGGTACATTTACAACTTAATAACTCAATGACTAATAAAGCCTCTTATGGGAAACAACGATGGACATAATTTAGGAAGTCATCATCATTCTCACAAACTCCTCTTAGTTAACCTATCCATCTCCATCAACATAATTTAGCAAGAAGGAAATAAACCGAAACCCTCCTGCAAATTGAAGGAAAAAAATCTCAGATTGTGGCTTGGAAATACAAATTGACTGAGACTGCAATTAAATTTATACAAATTGATTATCCTTCAAACCTACCTAACCATACCCAAATGCGGCCCCAACTTGATTGACGGCATACTTCATGCATGTTGGAAAGATTCTTTACCAATTTGAGTAAACCATTTCCATGAAGATCCTTGGCCACCAACTCTAGTGCTGGAGGCCGCTGGCTCATATCCTACATAGGATGAGGAGAAAAATACATCAGTCCTGAGTAATCTGAGAAACATACATCTAATTAGAATTTACACATGAAAAAAAAAACATATGCATTGAGTAATCCTCAAGTGCTGTGAAACAAAAACCCAAATGACCAACCATGGGAAAAAAATCTTAAGTCAGTTAGTGTTGTAGCAGACATCCTTTATTGAACGAAAAACCCTAAGTGCAAGAAGATATGGGAAAAAAGAGTCTTAAGTCAGTTAGTGCTGTAGAAGACATCCTTTATTGAACGAAAAACCCTAAGTGCAAGAAGATACGTGTAAAAAAGAAATGCCTAACAGATTTCTTGCAGCAAGAAAGAAAGAGGGCACCCTAGAATCCACCAAAAAAGAATTTGAACCAAAGAACTTACCTTTGCCTCGGGAAGAAGAGTAATTTGAGTAAAAACCTCATTTGTATCGAGCTCAGCCTGAAGAAACAAAAGCCAAAAACCCGAGTATGTTAAAAGAACAAATTTAACATATATTGTACTCCATTTAATGAAATCAGACACCCAGAACATAAAAACAGATACAAAATCGACAACAATGTGAGACGCCTGCTTTCTTGGATGAAGAAGCTGCAGCTGATGTTGCTGACGATGCCACACTTGAAGATTTTGCTGAAAATGAAACACAACTCTTAGGTGCAAGATAATCTCCTGCAGGTAAATCACGCCCCATTTCCCGTAGTTTCCCTTACAGTTCTTCTCTCCTTCGCACATTATTAAGCTCTTTGCCCACAAACCCTCCCTCAAACATACACTTCCTCCTATGCACAGCTCAAACTCCAGTTCTGCTAGTCCCAGCTTTATTCCAAGCCATAGAAAAACAAAGCAAATCCCCGCTGCTTGACAGGGATTTAATGCCTAAATAACGTGAAGCGCAGGACAACTTTAGCTTATTATTTATCTGGTTCCAAAAATGTTTTCCCTTATCTAAAATAGTAGAAAGACTTAAACGCCATTAACAGTGTGCCTGCAGATTCTTAACTTCGAACATCAAGGCATAAATTTGTATTTTACAGTGTTTGCATGATTAGCCATAAATGTGAGCAAATGTCAGTCGATTGCCCAAGAGAGCATTACACACACCTACCTTACCATTAATTCCCTCAAACTTTCAATGCGATGCAGCAGCCCAAGAGGAATGGGGCTCAACACATTCAGAGGTTCAGGGTTCGAATCCTTTAAACCCTTCTGGCCCCGCTTCAACTACCCACGATGCCACTATTCTCCTGCCATGACTTCCCACGAAGCCGGTATCGTCTCCTCCCACCATGCCACGATTATTCTCTCCCTCGTATTAAGTTTCAAACAATTTCAGGAGTAATGTAATTATTTATTTTTTTGGTTTTAATATGACAGTTCACTACACGTCAAATTAAATATCGTGAATAAAAATGTACACACATTCTTGTGCTGTCATTGTAAACGCCTCTAGGCTTCGCCTCTCGGCGTAATTATAATGTTAATGTTTTTAAAAAATTGTATTAGTGATGAAAAATAATTTCTAAGTGTTTCTAAGGAATTTTGAGAGAGAAGAAATATATTTTTACAAAATAATGATTGGTCAAATAGGTACATTGCTTGTAAGGTGGAAATGCTTTACAAGAGTTAGAGTTGTCATTTCAACACAACTCTTAAACATAGAGGATAAAAAGCATTAGGGTTGGATGAATAACAAATAAAAGTAAGAGGATAAAAAAGCTGGATGAATAGCAAATAAGAGTATGGGTAGGATTTAAAAGAAGGCATAACATTGTATAAAACAAAAGGTTCTTAACGAGGTCAAAGATAGTTTATGGTATAGTTGATTCACTAGTTTTTATGGGATAATTGATCTAGTAATTTTTAATTTTTTAATGAGAAGGCATCCTCAAAAGCATGAGAATAATAGACAAAGTGATCAATTGAATGAACTAGAAAAGAAAATGTAGGAAAATAAAAAACCCATCTCTATACTATTTATTATAATTTAATAACAACGAATGTATGCAAAGAGCATATGGCTAGAAATTGAAGTAATAGAGAAAGGGGTAAACACACTTCATTTCAGGGTAGCTTGTAGGTGTAAGGAAATAAATGCACTTTACAATTAATTTATAAGGTCTAAGAAGGAATGATAAAGCAATAATTAAAATTTAAAAGTTAATAAGAAATGAGGTATATTAATGTTGAAAAGGAAATAAAATAATGTTCAAAAAATTTAGAGCCAAGCAATAAATTCTAAACAAGCATTTAACCTTAGATTGATGAGTTGGGACCATAATTAAAATGTACAAGCGCACTTTGAAATGATAAAAAGAGATTATGATTTAGCTTCAAGTGTGTTTGACAATGTTTGATTGTAGACTATTGTTCTATGATCCAAAATATGCTTTGGTATCAAATCTAGTTCTATAATACTTTGAAAAATGGTTGATTGACCTCTGTTTTGTTTTCGATTGAATCCATGCATGTGGAATTAATCTTTGCACCTATGGAACTAAACCCTACTTGAGGATTTGACATATGTGTTGAAATGATCTTGTGAAATTTTGGTCCCTTGAAACTTGTTCACCTTGCCTCCTTGAATCTGGATTTGTAAAACAAGCAATATTCAGAAACATCTTTGAGGAGTTTGCTAGGCAAGGATCTTCTTTTGTGGTCAAACCCTTAGGATCTAATTTAATGGTTTTGGCACAAGGATCGAAGATAACAAACAACCATGCTAGATGCCTAATCTATCACTACTTGTTGTAGATGTTGATTTAAGTAAATGAGGCAATGAATGCTCTAGTGCTCTCTATATGAATATGTTAGTCGAATTTGAGCTCTTGTATCTTCTTTTTTCCTAAAAGTGAATTAGGTTTTGTCCTTTATAAAACATCCTAGCATGCAATTTAAAATTGTTCACATTCAAGTCAACTAGTAATGACTAATTAAGAAGGGGTTGGCCTGGACCCATGATTAATATTGACTTTAAAAATTTTGGGGTCTTTTTTGTATTGCAAAATAAACCAGGTTCATTTATATGCCTGTGTATTTGACCCAAGTAAGTGAATGGATAAAGCTAGGATTGAGACTAGTCCTTGGAGACATTTGAAATCAAAATCAATCAAGGCTCAGGGGATTTATTAACTCTTGCACACAGTATGCCACTTGTACACTAGTCATTGCACTTAGGACAATCGCAGTCAAAATGAGCCTAAAACGAATGGCAAAAGTGTAGGTATGCGATTTTCACCATTACAATTTACCTCCATTTTAACTTGCATCAAAACTACTATGAAGTTGCATGCCAAAGTAGAACAAACAGTCAATATGAAAGTAAAATAGTTAGATAGTCAAAAAAAGGATAGAAATAAGGATGAAGATTTTGCACATTCTCCTCACAATGAGTGCTCTATTTTGAAACCTACAAACACAAAAAAATGTGATGACTAGCATCTGATAGAAATTTTGAAATAGATAGTAACATAATTTTTTAACAATGTTAACAATCAAAAAATAAATTAGAAAAAAAGAAAGGTAACATTTGTTGGGCATGTTGGTAGCCATCAAAGGAAGCATGAAGTTGTAATGGTGTGAATCCAAGGTGGCATGAAGACATACGAAAAGATAAATCTAAAATGGCATGAAGCCATGAAAAGTATGAAGCTATCATTGTAATCATAACATCAAGGAATGTCAGTGATAATATACACGCTCCTCCAATTTGTTGCACATGAAGGATGTAAGGAATTGGAGGAGAGGAGAAAAAGATATGAACATGTAAAATAATAAGTATGTAAAAATGTTCTAGGAGCACAACCTTTGCTTGAAGGTGCCACTTGGAATAAAGAAAAATACCATGAGACAAGGATGGAAATGACAAACGTTTGGTACTACAATAATATGCCCTTCAATGTGGTAGACAACCCATAATGAGATGGGTTGGTAAATGCATTGATAGTTGTCAGTTAGGGGTTTAAGACTCCAACGACTAAGGATTTGAGTGGGTCATTACTAGATGAAGTCATAAAAAATACATGGCTTGTGGTTGATGATCAAAAGAAAGTATGGTAGAGAAAATGGTGCAACATCTTATTAGATGGATGGATAGATGGACAAAAGTGAAACATTGATATTCTTGAAGTTTGTAGATGCCTCATGTGAAGTCAAAAACATGAGATTTTGTGTAATTTGTTAAATGGGGTGATCCAAGAGGTTGTGGTTGAGAATGTTATCCAAATTATCATGGACAATGGAGCAATGTAGGTAGCTATGGAGAGACCTATTATGGAGAGACATCCCACTATTTCATGGAGAATTCCATGTGTTACACATTGCTTGGATTTGATACTAGAAGACATTGAGAGAATTGGATGAGTCAAAAGTATGGTTGAAGACAAAAGAGAAGTTATCAAATTTATTTACAATCATACTTGGGCCCTTTATTTATGAGAGAGCACACAAATAACAAGAAGTTTGTGCAATTGGTGGTGACACAATTTGCCATCAAATCCCTCACTTTGCAAAGTATTTACTTAGGCATCATTCCTTCTCTCAAACAAATGTTTGTGAGCAATGCTTGGTTGGACTCTCCATATTCCAAAAAATAAAGGGAAGAAGGCTGCAATAACTATTTTTATGAATTGGTCATAAAAAATGTAGAGGAGATCTTTATTTTATTTATCTTTTAAGCGAATATCAGCAAAAAGGGAACTCCCCCTCATAATAGGAGAGCAGTTTATCTGTGCATAGCTGTTCATTTCCAACTCGCATTCCAGAGGTGCGAATTGAAACGCCAACACATTGAAAGTTGAAGACAAGTTGAATAAGAAGCATGAGCAAAGGCAGAGAGGTAGAGGAGGTAAATTTCAAAGAGGTAGGACATATTCCGGAGGATAAAGATCTTATGCGGAGCAGAACAAAGAAAGTATCCCATAGCGGAAGGAAGAAAACTTGACGATAGTGCATATTATAGAGGTAGAGATGACAGAAGTTTCTACCGCAATAGCAGAGAGTATCATAATTCTTATCGCAAATGAAGGATATAGGAGAGATGAAAGAGGGTTTGATAAGAGATCATTCAGAGGAACTTGTTTTAAGTGTGGAGGTGAAGGACACAGAGCATTTGAATGTCGTTAAGTACAAGCAAGAGGATAGAGAATAGTGCAAGAGCAGCTTATGCAGAGGAAGACCTTGTTGGATCAACTAATTTAGTTGGAAAGCCATAGAAAGGAGAATCATTAGTCATGAGGAGAGCACTTTTTCAAGCAGAGACAATTGAGGAACCACCGCAAAGGAAAAGTTTATTCCGAACCAGATGCAAATCAGGAGTTAAATGTTGTAAAGTGATCATTGATAGTGGTAGTACTGATAATTTGGTTTTAGAGGAGATAGTGACTAAGCTGAACCTAGAGATATTGAAACACCCTAAGCCCTACAAGATAGCATGGATTCAAGATGAACACAAGGTATTGGTGAGTGAACAATGTTTGGTGAAATTTCATATAGGATCTTATAATGATGAAGTACTGTGTGATATTATGCCAATGGATGTATGTCATATATTGTTGGGTAGACCATGGTAGTATGATAGAAAAGCTATACATGATGGGAGAAAGAATACTTATACTATAAGATCAAATGGGAATAAACATATCTTGATACCTTTGGAAAATGAGCCTAAAAGTGAAGTATGTGGGAATGCTAGAATCTGTTTGGTTGATGGAAGGAAATTTCTGGATGGATTGAGACATGAGAATATGTGTTTTGCTTTGATTCCTAAGAAGTGCGGAAGCCTAAGTGCAGAGATTGTTACCAGAAAAGGACTACCGCCAGAGGAGATAACTAAATTGTTGACAGAGTATGAAGACATCATATTAGATAATGTGCCTGAAGGATTACCACCGATCCAGAGTATCAGTCATCATATGGACCTTATACCTGGAGCTAGTTTGCCTAACCAAGCAGCACACAGGATGACACCAACAAAGAATGCAGAGCTGAATAGATAGATACATGAATTATTGAGGAAAGGATTGATCAAAAAAAGTTAAAGCCCATGTGTGGTACCTGTAGTACTAGCACCGAAGAAGGATAGAGAATGGAGGATGTGTATAGACTCTAGAGCAATCAACAAGATCACAGTTAAGTATAGATTTCCATTTCCAAGGATGGATGACATTATGGATTGTTTGAGTGGAGCAAAGTATTTCACAAAGATAGACTTGAAGAGTGGATACCATTAGATCAGGATCAGAGAAGGAGATGAGTGGAAGATTGCATTCAAGACAAATGAGGGATTGTATGAATGGTTAGTGGTGCCTTTTGGATTGACTAATGCACCGAGTACTTTCATGAGATTAATGAATGAGGTTTTGAAGAAATTCTTGGGTAAGTTTTTCATTGTATACTTGGATGATATTTTGATTTTCAGTAAGACAAAAGAAAAGCATTTGTAGCATATTAGACAAGTATTGTAGAGGTTGAGAGGAGAAATTGTTGATAAACATCAAAAAATGTAATTTCATGAAGGAAGAATTGGTATATTTGGGATTTGTGATTTTTACAGAGGGATTGAAGATGGTCCTTGAGAAGGTTAGAGCAATTGTTGAGTGGCCAACACCGGAGAGCATTGGAGAGGTAAAAATCATTTCATGGATTAGCAAGTTTCTATCGGAAGTTCATTAGAAATTTCAGTTCAGTATGCACACCAATGACAGAGACAATGAGAGGTGACAGAAAGGACTTTAAGTGGACATCTGGAGCAAATAAGAGTTTTGAATTGTTGAAGCAGAAAGTGACAGAGCAACCAGTATTAGCATTACCAGATTTCAACAAAGTATTTCAAGTAGATTGTGATAACAGTAGAAATGCAATAGGAGCAATGTTAAGTCAAGAAAGGAGACCTGTAGCATATTTTAGTGAGAAGTTGAATGATGCAAGGAGAAGATATTCAGTGTATGATCAGGAATTCTATGCTCTAATTCAAGCTTTGAAGAAATGGAGACATTATTTGTTGCCTAAGGAATTTGTGTTGTACACTGATCATCAAGCTATACAATATTTGAACAGTCAAGGAAAGTTGAATCAAAGACATATGAGATGGGTAGAGTTCATACAAAGTTACACATTTGTATTGAAGCATAGGAGTGGGAAGTGAAACAAAGTTGTAGATGCATTGAGCTGAAGAAGGAATATGTTGATAGAGATGAGAATAGAAGTATTAGGTTTTGAGGAACTAAAGCATATGTATGAAGAGGATCTTGATTTTGTAGAAGCATGGAAAGCATGTAAAGAACCTGTTGTAACAGATAGAAGTAAGTGGTTAGATTATTTCATTCAGGAAGATATGTTGTTCAAGGGAAATTAGTTGTGTATACCTAGGAGTTCAATGAGATAATTTGATAAAGGAAAAGCATAGTGGTGGATTAGCAGGACATTTTGAGATTGATAAGACAATAGCTTTGGTAAGTGAACACTACTTTTGAACTCGGATATATAAGGATGTAAGGAAATTTGTGCAGAGTTGTAGAGTTTGTCAAGTTGCAAAAGGGAGTAGTCAGAATATTGGTTTGTACAAATTTTTGACACTACCGGAGAGACCTTGGGAAGACATAAGCATGGGTTTCATATTAGGATTGCCAAAGACACATAGGGGACATGATTCTATATTTGTAGTAGTGGATAGATTTTCAAAGATGTCACATTTCATACCTTGTAAGAAGCCAAATGATGCAGTGGATGTTGCTGACCTATTTTTTAAGGAGATTGTGAGATTCCATGGATTACCTAAGAGTATAGTTTTAGACAGAGATACAAGATTCATTGGATATTTTTGGAGGACATTGTGGAAGAAGATGAAGACAGACCTAAAGTTCAGTTCAACATTTCATCTATAAACAGATGGACAAACAAAAGTGGTAAATAGGAGTTTCAGTAACTTGTTGAGATGTTTAGTAGGAGATAAGGCAAGAAATTGGGATCTAATTCTACCGCAAACAGAGTTTGCATACAATAATTCAATGAATAGGAGTACATGGAAGACACCATTTGAGATTGTGACCGGAGTAAACTTAGAGGAGTAGCAGAATTGAGAGACATCAGTATGGAGAATAAGAGAAGTGCAGAAGCAGAAGAATTTGTAGGATATATGGAGACACTATATAATCAGGTTAGGAAGCATTTGGAGGAGATGAACAACAACTATAAGGAGCAAGCGGATGAGAATAGGAGGCATAAAGAATTTTCAATGGGAGATAAAGTAATGTTATATCTTAGAAAAGAGATTTCCAGTGGGGACATACAAGTTGAAGATGAAGAAGTTTGGACCATGTAGGATATTTAAAAAGTTTGATTCAAGAAATGCATATGAAGTGGAGCTATCGGAGACATTGGGTATATCACCTATATTTAACATTACAGACCCATATCAGTATCATGAAGCAGAATCAAACTTGACAACATTGAAGATGGTTTGAAGAATCAGTTACTACTACAACAACTGGAGCAGATAGAGGACATCTTGGATAGCAGAGTTGGATGCAGTACCAGAGGCAAGCAGTACAAGGAATACCTAGTCAAGTGGAAAGGAAGACTCGAAGAAGATTCATCATGGATTTCTCAAGCTGAGGTAGACCACCTTGGTTTCCCTTAGCCCTAACAAAGTGAGGGACTCACTTTTTTCAACAACCCCGGGTGTCTGATGTAGGAGCATCCTAGGTTGCAGAGCAATCTTGCATCAACCAAAAATATTTGCATTCTTTTTTTTCTCGCATTTTTAGTTCAGTTCAGTCATTTTCAATTTCAGCATTCACATTTTACCACATCTTCATTTTAGAGCTCACAGAGCAGGAATTAGCATCTACACAGTGTCATCTACATCATATTCAAATTTCAGGTCATTTCGATTTGTTTGCTAAAAGTTATTGCTATCAGAAGATAATTAGCTTTCATTGAACAAAGCATCTAGACAGTCAGTGGAAGGAGAAGATTTATGGAGCACTTCTGTGACTTGCGGAGCCTAATGAAACATCATACACGGCACATATGGATCAGATAGACCTTCCTTGAGGTCCGCACCAAGTTTCATGCATTTGCGGAGCAATACCAGATGTTGTAGACCGACCTACCTTATTTCTACACATTACATCATTCATTGGAGTTGTAACCTCCTGTGGCCGACGCGGAGGATTCTATGAGCTTGAAGATGATATATATACCTCTTAGATGCATTAGGAAGGCAGTTAGTTGATTTCATGAGTTAGATAGTGAGATTCTTTTTGGAAAGGCACTTCAATGCTATATCTTGTATATCTATTGTAGCCCGGAAGGCAAGCCTGTGAGCCCTTTGATTGTAGCCCGTGCATGTTGCCGGCATATGAGCATTGTAATTCTTTGATATATTGAATATGTGAATCTTCCATTGCATTCTGTACTTGTGTTGTTTCCGTTGTGTTTACTCTAGATGCATGGTTTGGACAGTTCATTTTGTGAACCCTCCGGCCATGATTGCATCACAATATCATGCTTGGATTGCAAGATATTAAAGTTTTCATTTTTGTAACTCTCGGAAAAGTTTCGAACTCAGGTTTGAGGCACTTAGAGGTCCCTAAATGTCTCGAAAGTTGTCATTACTTAAAAAGTAGGTTATAGGTTGATAGATCTCTTCATGAGCTTTCCAACGCATCAAACGGTTCATCAATCCGACACTCAGATCAAAAGTTATGGCTTTTGGAAGTTGGGCCTCCCGTTTTGGGAAATGTGAAAACGTGTTGGACACTTAAAAGAGCTGTAAAGGGGAGAGTTACATGTGTTGGTGTGTGATTTGGCACATCACAAGACATATTTGATGGGAGATAATTTGGGAACCACTTTTGGGTGGCCTTGGCTCATGGTTTTGTAATTACTGTTGATGGTTTACAGTATTGTATCTCCTATATATTAGGAGCTTGAGATGGAGGTTGTGTATGTGAGTCTTATAGATACTGAGTTGCCTCCGGATCTCTGGTTTGTTATACTCCTGTGAAAGCTTGCTCTGCAAGTATATTGTAATCTTCTTGATTCCTAAATAATTTATTGGGTGGCTTTTGGAGTGTGGGGTTTTTCTCCCGAATGGGTTTCCCCACGTAATTACTGTGTTGTGGTATGATTGCTATTTGTGTTTATTTTTGTATAATTTTTATAACTGTTATAAATATCTGAAAAGTTTTGCATATCCCTCTCAAGATTAGTGAAGGAAGTTGTTCTGCTACCTTAGCTTCCTTACAGGCGTCAAGCAATTTTTTTATGACGGTTTATCTATTCAAAGATGCCCTTAAAATACTATGACATACCTTAGTATAAGTAAAATTATTTATAAACCAAATATATATCATCATAATTCTATATAAATTTTGACAGTCTATCCAAATCTCTCCTTTCATATGATATAATCTTTTTAAAATTTTAATTGTATTTTATGACAAAAAGATTTGAATACTACCATATAGCCATCAAATTTAAGCCCTAATTGGCACATATCCTATATTCTGGAAATTAAACATATCCACATGTAAGAAAGTTGTTATATAAAACTTGGGTGTGGCACTTATCCTCTATCTCAAATTTCAATATCTATCTTTTCTTATTATCTTGGATATTTCTATCTCAACTCAAATGTGTTTTGAGTTCGAGTATATTAATCTACTTTGTTTATGAAATATGAAATTCCCTACACATTTGATGGCACGGTCAATAAACACTCAAAGAGGAAGAAGTAAACCGGGGAACTCAGTTCAAATGGAGATTTTGAACTTAGATTTGTCAAAGACGATAGTTATGGTTCCACGGTGGAAAAAAGAAAGGAGATCTTTTGATAAATCAAAAACTATGCTTAACAATAGGTAACAAATATTCAAAATTAGGAATATGAAAGAGCAAAAACCCTTAGTTATATTCTAAACAATTTGACTCCATGTGGCTAGCCAACTAGACTTAGCTTTTAAACACTTTTTGGCGCTATTGGCGGTGAAAGCAGTCATTGAAGCTTCAAAAGCATGCTGGATAATTTGACATAAGGTTTCATAGTCTACGAGATTATGAAACAAGCATCTAGAATATACTTTATAATACAATATTTTTAAGTAATATTTTGAATCATATTTTGTGATTTATAGTTATGATGAAAAATATTCGTATAGTTTTTTAAAAATAGCATTGATTATAGTGAATGTATTTTATTAGGATTATTTATATAAGAAGTTTTAGTTTATAATTTAGAAGTTTTAGTTTATAATTTATTTTTTTTAATCTTATGATAAACTATGAAGTATGGTTTGAAATTTTGATTAAAAGTTTTTTAAACAGATTTTTTTTAAAGTTTGTTTAAAAAATTAAATAATTGTAAAGTATAATTTTACATGTTAATATCGTTAACAAAAGTATTTTTAGTTATGAATAGAGATGTGTAGTTTAAATAGAACATACATTGATAATTCATTTTAGAAATTTCAACAATTACTTAGAATCAATAAATATTTGAACTAAAATAATATATTTTGGGCTCACCAATACACATTGCTTATTGTTGAAATGTGAAGTCAGTTTTACTTATTCTAGCAGTGACGAGAAGTCGACAACGTAGCTAGTGTCTCAGGTACCCGTCTGGCGGGGCTGAAGGCCAAGGAATTGAAACTGAAGGTTATTGGACAAGGGGTCGTAGGGGGGCTGAAACTTTTTTTGGTCATGTGACATGTGTACACCATGCAAAATCGCATGCGGAAGTGCTACTTGTGCTTTTATGCATGAAAATCTATCTTTAGATTTGATTTATTTTTAGCATGTGCTTTTTTCGTGATTATTTAAGTTAGTCGAGCTTGAATGCCAAGCCATGAGAAAAACTTTTTGTAACTGTGAATTTTCTTTTGAGAATAAAATTGAGAGATCTTTGCTCGTGGTTTTTTCATGGTACATTACCAGGTTTTCCACGTAAATCTATGTTGTCTATTTTGTGCTTTTTATTGCTAATTCACTATTATTTCAATTCTGCACTACTTATTTTTCTAACAGTTGGTATCAGAGAACACGGTTTTGTGCAGAAATTATTTTGTGGGTTTTTTATCTTTGTGAAAAGCAATGACAGGAGGCACGGTTACCAGATTTGAGATTTAAAAATTTGATGGTTCCAATTTTGCTTTGTGGAAGCTAAAGGTTCAAGCCTTATTGGTGAAGGATAGATGCGGCTCTCAAGGGGATAGTGTCAAAACCTACAACCATGAAGCAGGAGGAATGGGATGAAAAAGATAACATGGCTAGAGCTACAATTCAATTATCTCTGGTGGACTCAGTTTTATTCAATGTTGCAGAGGAGAAAACGATACATGACTTGTTGACTAAGCTGGAAAAGTTGTTTGAGACCAAGTCATTAGCTAACAAAATTCTGTTACGACGACGATTGTATAATTTGAGGATGCATGACAGTTCTTCAGTCACAAATCATCTCAATACTTTCAACACATTGATTAGCAAGTTGGCTTCAGTGGAGGTGAAAATTGAAGATGAGGATAAAGCGGCTATACTATTGTGCTCTTTGCCTGAAACTTGGGATGAACTAGTTATGGCGCTCAATAACTTAGCACCGAAGGGGAAACTTATCTTTGAAGATGTGGTAGCCGTAGTAATTTCTGAAGATTCAAGGCAAAAGACATCTCAAGGGACTTCTTCCATTGATGCCTTTGTTGCAAGGGGGCAGAACTCTGAAAAGAGTGAAAACTGAGTGTGGACAAGCTAGGTCAAAATCCAAGGGGCGTAAAAGAGTTAAATGTTGGAATCGTGGAAAAACAGGTCATGTCAAAATGGACTGCAAGCTGCCAAAAGCAAACAAAAAAAATCCTAGCTCATAGCCATCAGAGGCAAATGTAGCAGAAGTTGAAGAACCATTCGAAGATGGAGAGGTTTTGTCTGCTAATCTGAGAGGTTCATTTCATCATGTTTGGATCATTGATTCTAGTGCCTCTTTTCATATGACTCCTCACAAGGACTGGTTTTCTTCTTACTAGTCATGTGATGGAGGTATGGTTTATATGGGAAATGATAACCCATGTGAAGCTATTGGTGAAGGAGAGGTTAAAATAAAGATGTTTGATGGAATAGTAAGGACTCTTCAGCATGTCAAACATGTACCAGGATTAAAGAAAAATCTACTGTCACTTGGAGTATTCAATGAGCAAGGTTACTGATTCAATGGTGAAAATAGTTGTCTCAAGGTAACAAAGAGAGCATTGGTGGTGCTAAAGGGAGAAAAGATTGGCAATCTCTACAAGTTGGATGGAGAAACTTGCAGTGGAGAGGCTTCGGTGGTATCAGATGCAGAAATGGATTCATTATCTACTTGGCATCAAAGGCTAGGCCACATGAGTGAACGTGGTCTCAAGGTACTGCTAGATAGAAATCTTCTCCCAGGTGCTAAATCTAGAGATTTTAATTTTTATGAGCATTATTTGTTTGGAAAACATAATAGGTTGAGTTTTTCTAGTTGCACTACCAAAAGTACAGAAATTCTAGATTTAATCCATTCAGATACTTGGCAAGCACCTGTTACATCAATGGGGGTTCGTCATATTTTGTTTCATATATAGATTATTATTTCTGTAAGGTGTGGATTTATCTGTTGAAGAGGAAATTTAATGTATTTTCTTATTTTTTGAAGTTTTTTGAGATTGAATTGTTGAGCTAGTGAGCACTAAGTATACATTTTTGTGACTTTGTGTTTCCCCATGGTTCTTTCTCAAGACCATATGTAAATGTGCATACTTTTGAATACTGAATGAGAATGGAGATCTAGATTACTACTTCATCGTAAATCTTGTGTAATCTTTGTGGATGATTTCTGGATATGTCACTGTGATTTGATGCGCTCCTCAGAGGTGCATTTCAACTGGTCCATGTTGTTGTCATCAGATTCCTTTGAAGATTAGCATCTGCCACGGGTGTGTAGTTGTGGAATGTCCCGGCAAAACATAGTTTGATTCATCTCCTTTTCATGAAAGTGTCTAAGTTGCATGTGGATCCGTGGTCAAAACTCAATCATCTCAGTAAAGTTTACAATTTCAGTTTGTTCTCATTTGAATTTCATAAATAATCATCATAAACTGCACATAATGATAAATGATAAGCAGATACAGATAAGTAGAACTGAAGTAGATAATTGCATATCTTAGTATATTTGAACAGAGTACTATAATCTTAATGAACATTATGCAAATAATCGAAAATAATAGTGAAATACTCATGTATTTGCATAATATTTGAGTAAATTTGAAGTAAAGAAGTTTAAAGCTTTAGTAGAGAATCAAAAAGGTAAGACAATTAAGTGTCTTAGAATAGATAACGGAGGGCAATTTTGTTCAGGTGAGTTTAATCAGTTTTGCAGTGAGCATGGTATTGCAAGGCAGTTGACGGTTCCTAGAACACCACAACAAAATGGTGTTGTTGAAAGGATTAATTGTACAATTATGGAAAGAGCTAGATATATGCCAAGAACTGCTGGATTGGAGTGGAAGTTTTGGGTTGAGGCTATTAATACAACTTATTTCTTGACTAGTAGATCACCCACTACAATTCTAGATCGTCAAATTCCTGAAGAAGTTTGGACAGGTAAACTTGTTGATTATTTTTTTCTTCGTGTTTTTGGTTCTGATGCTTATGCTCATATTCCCAAAGAGGATAGGAATAAGCTAGATGTGAAGTCCGCGAAATGTATTTTTCTTGGCTATGTAGAAAGTACAAAGGGGTTCAAGTTGTGGGATACTTCTACCCACAAGATTATTGTTAGTTGAGATGTTTATTTTAATGAAAAATCAGTGCAAAGAAGTAAAGAATAGTAAAGTATAGAAATTGTTCTATTAGAGGTGGAAAAGTATGATGTTAATATGGAGGTGCTAGATGAAAATCAGCCACCTGTTCATGAAATTAGCAAGATAATAATCAAAATCAGTTATATGATGAGGTTGAAGAACAATCAAATGAGCCAAAGGGTAGCACATTACCCCTTCTGAGGAGATCCACTAGAGTGATCAAATCACCAGCAAGGTACTCGCGTAATTGTAATTTAGCTTATCCTTTACTTACTGATGTTGGTGAGCCTAGCTCAGATCAGGAGGCTTGCGAAGATGAAGATGCAAATAAATGGAGAGAAGCCATGGATGAGGAGATGAGAGCTCTACATAAAAATAAAACGTTGGAGCTTGTGCAATTGCCTAAGGGGTGAATAACTATTGACAACAAGTCAGTTTTCAAACTGAAAAGGGATAGAAATGATAATGTGGAGCGATATAAAGCTCGGTTGGTGGCCAGGGGGTATGCACAAAAACTTGGTATTGATTTTGATGAAATCTTTTCACTTGTGGTGCGGTGAAGTATAGTTAGAGTTGTTTTGGCTCTTGTTGCTAGTCTTGATTTGGAGTTACAATAGTTAGATGTTAGAACAAATTTCTTGCATGGTGATCTTTGTGAGGAAACTTATATGTAGCAACCAGAAGGTTTTGAGGAAAAAGACATGGAGAATCTAGTATGCAGGTTGAACACATTGTTGTATGGTTTGAAACAGGCGCCAAGGTGTTAGTACAAGCGATTTGATTCCTTCATGATGAGTTTGGATTTTAGTAGATGTGAGTCTGATCATTGTGCCTACTTTAAAAGCTATGAAGATGATAGTTTCATTATTTTGCTTTTGTATGTAGATGATATGTTGGTTATAGGTCCCAACATGCATAAAATCATCGGGTTAAAAACTTAGCTTACTAGGGAATTTGAAATGGACTTAGGAAATGCAATTCAGATTCTTGGAATGAGGATACACAGAGATAGAAAGAACAAGAAGATTTGGTTGTCACAAAAAACTAATGTGGAGAAGATTTTGCAGCGCTTCAATATGCAAATTGCACAATCAGTTAGTACTCCATTTCCTGTTCATATTAAATTGTCTTGGGATCAGTGCCCTAGCATAGAAGTAGAGAAGACACAGATGTCTTGTGTACCGTATTCATTAGCAGTTGGTAGTCTTATGTTCGCCATGGTGTGCACCAGGCCAAACCTTGCACAAGCAGTGGGAGTAGTCAGTTGTTTCATGGCGAATCCAAGTTGTGATCATTGGACGGCTGTGAAGTGGATTCTTAGGTATTTGAGGGGCACTTCTGATGCTGCTATTTATTATAGTGGGAGTAGTCTTCAGGTTAATGGATATGTGAATGTGGATTTGGAGATAGAGATAAGAGAAAATCTACTACAGGTTATGTTTTATTCTTAGCAAGAGGTGCTGTTAGCTGGGTTTCAAAGTTGCAGACAGTGGTGGCTTATTCTACTACTGAAGATGAATATATGGCAGCAACACAAGCTAGCAAGGAGACAATCGGGCTTCATAGACTTTTCGGTGAATTGCAGATAAAGAAGAATAACATGGTGTTGCATTGTGACAGCCAGAGTGCTTTACACTTAGCTCGAAACTCAGCTTATCATGCTAGAATGAAACATATTGATGTATAATATCACTTTTTACGTGAGGTGGTGGAAGGAGGATAGCTCTTTTTGGCTAAGATACACACTAATATAAATCCAGCAGATATTTTGACGAAGCCTACTAGTAGAGAGAAGTTCATATGGTGCAAAACTTTTCTTGGCTTGCACATCACTTGATGATAGGTAGCAGTGGCATTGATCTCTCAATAGGAGTTATTTGGGAGATTGTTGAAATGTGAAGTCAGTTTTACTTATTCTAGCAGTGACAAGCAATTGACGAGTACCTAGCTAGTGTCTCAGGTACCTGCCCAGCCAGGCTAAAGGCGAAGGAACTGAAATCGAAGGTTGTTGGATAGGGGGTCGTAGGGGGGTGGGGCATAGTAAAATTGCATGCGGAAGTGTCACTCATGCTTTTATGCATGAAAAATTATCTTTAGATTTGATTTGTTTTTTGCATGTGATTTTTTGTGATTATTTAAGTTAGTCGAGCTTGAATACCAAGGCATGAGAAAATGTTTTTGTAACTGCGAATTTTTTCTGAGAATAAAATTGAGAGATCTTTGCCCGTGGTTTTTTCTTGGTACATTACCAGGTTTTCGACATAAATCTATGTGGTTTATTTTGTGCTTTTTATTGCTAATTCACTGTTATTTCAATTTTGCACTGCTTATTTTCTAACACATATCACACCTTATTGACTTCCTCATTGTTGTTCGACTTACAAGGTTGCATTCCTTCTAATCTATTTCCTTTTATTATTGTTCTTTCTATTTACACATATTCATTCAACTTTTGATGGAGCTCTTCTTACACATATCTTGGGGTCACATTTAAACAACCTAGACTTTCTATCAAGCTTGTTATTGAGGCGAGGCTTTTTAAAAGTTATGCTAGTTGAAATCAAATAGAAAAAGGTTGCTTTAAGTTTTCACCTTTAGTTCTAGAATATATTCACCATGTTAGATCTTTTAGACATCCTTTTTTGGACAATTGCTCTTTAAGGCTCTAAGGTTTAGTGACTGATTATGCTTGCTTGGAACACTGTGATGCTCTCAATCTAATTCAAGAATATTAGTTTATTTTTTGAAAACCATAATGATGCCAGGAAGAAAAGAACAATGTACTAGATAAACAAAGTAAACCTTAAGAATAACATTGGAGTTGTATTGTATTTTATTGATAAAATATGCTAGAATACATCAATAGGGGAATAATAATATTTGCTAAAATACATCAACAGAATAATAGTAGTGTAGAACTAATTAAAAATAAGCACCTGGTGGAAGGTTTTTCTCGAATCAGAATTGATGTTGTATAATAGTGTTCCAGCTGCCCTAAAAATTAGTTTTCCAAAAGAAAAAGAGAATGCTTTCAGTTCAATGCAATCCTTGGATGAGATTGCCCACATGAAGCCAAAAGGGTTTTGTATCTAATCTCTAGATCCAAGGGTTTTTGTCCTTGAATTGAGAGATGTGCTCTTCATGTTTTATCTGCCCACTCTAGGTTTGAAAATATGTGAAGTGAGCATAGAATGAATCCCTCAATGTTGGTTGGCCTCTATTTATTCATTAGCACACTCCAAACCCTAGGTGCCTAGCCTTAGTTACAAATGATAAGATTATTTTTATTTGATATGACACTAATATCTCTTAATAATCAGGTACCATATAACATGGCACTAGTGTAATAACATTAAATTGCCCAAGTAGCCAATAAACCATGACCGAAAGGAGTCCATCATGCATTTTCAGTATCTAAAGCTTCAAGAACAAAACTATGATACAAATACAAAGGAGACTATGCCCATAAAGCGGAAATAAGACAGACATTTCCTACATTAACCAATGAGGAGAGCGTTGCAAGATATCAGATCTAAAACAATTTCAGGAACGTATAAATCAACACTTAGAAATAAACTAAAAATGAAAGAACATGGAAGAAGAATGACATAGATATATGTTGGGAAAACCCTTTTAGGAAAAAACCATCCTCTAAAACATCGGACCAATATTTTTCCAGTAACAATATGGTCATAATACAATATCAAGCTCAGAGCCCTAACATGGAGATCAACACCTTGCTCCTTTGGATAAAACCTGGTAACATAACCCCCTACAATAGAAGGCCTGTCTCTCTTTCAACCTTAACCTAAGCATCTAATATATAGAAGAGCCCAAAAGATAGAAAACCACAAGTGGTTTTGGAAACCATGTACCAACTCTCCAAGTATGGCATTCGACTTTTCATGGCACAAATTCCAACACCTAAGTCTCATGATGGGTCTCTAGGTTAGTTTTAGAATATTCCTCTTACACTCATCATAACAATAATGACTTGTCATAGCCTACCCACCACTTAGGCACCCCATTTTGACATTATTTTTCTATTCAAAGATGCTTTATGACAGACATCATAGACTGTCATAAACTTGATCAAGATTCCAAACCCACTTTGTAATCTCTCTTATACGCTCTTACATGCGTCATAAAATCTCTTATGCACTTAAAAATGTCATAGATGCTCTTACACATCTTACCTGATGTTATGCTCTTACACATCTTACTTGACGTTATGCTCTTACATATTCTCACATGTCATACAAAAGAATACACATGGCATAGTGGCCAAGTCACAAGTAGAGCACCCTATTCCATGAGAGCACATAAAATATTACAGATTAATAAATGATTAAATAAATTGAACATTAGGACTTACAAGGTATAGGACACACTTAATCCCAACAATGACCTATCATTAGTAAATCTACCATAGTTTGAATACCACTTGCTAGAAAGACTTGAGGTAAAGCATTATGAATGGCTGCCTTGCACTTGGATCCAACGACAGGCCACATGACATGGTCCCGTTCCTGTAGCCCTCCAAAAGCCCCTAAGAAACAGGAACGAGTTTTTCCCAAGGCACTTATAGTGAACATGTACACTTAAAAATCTCCAAGGGCATGATCAATGTTAATAGTAAATGGTCCCCTTAGGGTAGACCCGCCACGAGGAGACTAATGGTGAGGGTCTGCCTCCAACCAATTGTTGGTCTTCATCCAAAAAATGTAGAATCCAGATTGCATTTGAGATTTATTTAAAAGTAGAAGGGAAATTTTGGTTTTGACTCCACTTGCAACAATTGGAGGGCCTCTTTTGATTATTCTGGTTCACTTGCAACACTATGTAGTCTTGCGATAATGCCATAATGACTTTTACCAAAAGTTGTCTTCCACAAAAGTTAGTCTTGCCTTTGTTTTGCTGCATGTTAGTTTTAAGTCCAACTTTACATGTTTCATTTCCGTTTAGCTTATATTCTGCACCTAAGTGTCAGATTAACGGGAAGTATCAAGGATTTTCACATCTGGATTTAGTTTATGTATTCTCTCATCTATCTCCCGTTTATCTCCCAAAATTTAATGTCCTTCTCAAATCAATCTAAGTGAGACATTCGAAGCCAGGCATATTTCATGTTAGTGGACCTACTCACTATCCATAATGAACCCAACAAATCTATTATTTCTAGCTTAGTGTGAGTTTCAAGTTTGTGGTTTTATGAAATTTTAGGTTGATGCAGGAGTATCCTTCGGTGTCGAGGCAATCTTGCATCAACTCAAAATATTTTCTTTCAGTTCGTTTTAAGTTCATTTGTTTGTTTGTTGGTTTTGATTGTTAGACAGTTTCAAAAGAAGTCACTGCATTTCACTACAAGTTTGTATTTGGATTTGCAGTTTTGAGAGTATGTTTTACAGCGACAGATAGATGTCATAGCCACGTTTAAGGAGAATTGGATTTCCAGAAGGATGTAATTTGGTTTGTGAATATTTACCAGGCTGACAGATTTGCATAGTTGTAACTTCTCCACTTGTGCTGGATTATTTGGAGTTTGTGCCAACAAAGGATAATATGAGATGATTCACTGGACCCAAGACGATGTACGTTGAGCATCGCATGAGGATTCCCTATTCTGTTATCACCGCATGGATTAGAATTTGTTAACATTGGCCGACTATACGTTTTATGTGGCCTGGAGCTTTGTGCCATGTAGCTGATGTAGATCATCTTTGAGGTTTGGGATTTCTATATAAACAAGGCTTGTGATGGATTGAAGGGATCATTGTAGGTAGAAAGGAGAGAATATGGTGAGTTGAGAATAAGGTTGTTGAGGAAAGAATTGGATAAGAGTGAGGGAGTGAAGTCCGAGAGTAGGAGAGTGAACATGAGGTTGAGAGTTCGAGATGGGGTTTGGGATTGAGAATGAAGATGTTGGTAATGCGGCATGTAGGAATGTAATAGGTTTATTTTAAGTAGTTTAATTTTATGTTAGTAATCAAATGGCTGTAGCCTGGCATGTAGGAAGCCCATTTCGGCGAATTCTGAGCAGTTTATTTTCAAGTTTGTTATCAAACGGCTACGGCCTAGCATGTTGGAAGCCCACTGTGGCAAGTTGTAATCTTTCAAGTTTGTGAAATCAATATAGCTGTGTTGTTGTTCTGTGAAATTCTATTGCATTGTTGTATTGAGTGCTTGGGCTGCATGGTTGAACAATCCTTCATTGGATCCTTTGTCCATGACTACGTCACAGGTCCACCTTCTCTTTCACGTATGTGGTTGCTTATGTAAATCTTAGGGCAGTTTTGTTGTCATCATGTGGCAGTGTATTTAAGCAAATATAGTGCTGATTAATAGTAATTTGGCATGCTAATTTGTGGGCCCACTTCTATGGTAGACGCTATAAGAGAATGTTTGTTTTAATTACGGACAAATTAAATGTTTTTGGCACCATGTGAGAGCCCATCCTACTCAGCAAAGCAAGGCGTCGGAATTGTATGCATAGGGGCCTCTTTTGTGGGCCACTGGCAGCACATTTGTGCCCCAACAAATGATATGATTGATTGGTAGTCTTGCTAAATGATTGAGTTTTATTTCATTTGAGTAAACTAAGCTTACCCCATGGTCTCATGTGGCTGCAGAAGTGGATTTTCTGCTTAAATTTGAGTAGCACAAATGGTTCCGTGCAAATTTTAAATAATGCATAAATGATAATTTAGAATCTTTCCCTATTATGATGGAGCAACTACATTTACATTTTAGGAATGGAAAATAAACTATAGAAAAAAGAGGGCTGAACAAAATTGAACAATAACTACCAGCCAAAATAAACAAAGCAGACACATGGGATCTGCCCTTAACACTCTGTTTTTGGACTTGTTTTGCACATGTGGACAGCAATAATAAAAATCATATGCATCCATATCTCATAGGTTTTGGCACCCTGTTTTTGGATTTATTTTGCAAATGTGAGCATCAGTAATATACACGCAGCTGTTTCTAATTTGTTTTGGCGTCATGTAGCATGGATGGGAACACAGCAAAAGGGAATTTCTTTAACCTTGTTGACAAGATTATAGATGGTGTGGCTTTTTCTTGGTTATCCCAGCACCTGTGGCACCCTGTTTCTAGCTTTGTTGGCCTGTGCAGCTTGTATACGTGCTGTCATATGTGTTTATATGGATTTGAATTGCTTAAATTCAGCTGGGTAAATTTGATTATCATAAATTTCATAAATACAAGTGCAGTTACTCTTCAAGGAGGGATGTATCTGGACGGCTGCAAGAGATTATGTCAGGAATTTGGGATTGACCAAAAAAAAACGATTTGAAGTTGTTTTCTTTGTACTGCCGAAGGTGGATGCAGCTATTAATGAGGTACGGTGTTATGCTTCTTGAAGGTGTTAAAAAGATGATTTTATGCAGATTCCAATGCTCTCTGAGAGCTGTGTAGCCCATCGTGCCCTGTTTTAAGACCAATCAGATTTCAAGATTGACTACAGGTAGTAGGGGTTTAAATTCTTTTGTGGATTTGTGCTTTGTCAATCATAAATCTAATTTCAGAATAAGGTAGTCGAGGTTGCAAGTGGAGAATGAAATCAGCTTGTGACCAGACATTTGAGTGAACGCGATTAATCCAAGTGTCATGATCCTCTTGATTATAGTTTCAATTGAGAAAGGTGATATATGTATTTTCATCTGATTTTTAAGGAGTTGCTGGTTTCTCCATGGCTGCTAAGGGCATTTTGTGGTTGTGATTCATTGCCTAGTGCTATTAGGGTGTCAATCACTATATCAGTTTTTTGTTTTTCATGTGCTCTTGCAAACTATCAACATTGAGAAGGGATTTAATGGCATGAGTTTCTTTTATTTTGGGTGTCTCCAAAGATTACATGTATGTTTTAGGGGATTGATATTATTTCTGATATCACATTTGTTAGTATGGTGTGACATGTGACTAGTTGAATTTGGTAGAATTTATAATTGCTTTTGAGCTTTCTCAAGGCATCTTATTACTATAGTATATGGGATATGTGTGATAATCCAAGGAATTTTAAAGTATGACATGTCTAATAACTCATGATATATAGTTGGATTGCATTCTAACAAACATACAACAGAGCTTATGTGAGTTCAATGCATTCCTAATTCTGAGTTTTGTTTTTGATTCAGATTTGGTTAATAGGCCTAAGATTTATGTGTTTGCAAGCATATATGATTGAGAACTTGACTCCGCCACCCATTTGGATGAAGGCATCTGTCCTCTTACAACTGGATATTCCACCACACCATACTTAAAATTCAAAAGAATACTTCTCAACCATTTTTAACTTATTTTACTTGTATTATCAACAACCATAATCTAGTATATTTAATTTGTATAACATCATATGGGAGCCAAGTCTGATAAACCTACAAAGGATTATGTGTTGCTATCTATCTTGATTGTCATACATGAAGTAAGCCATCAAAGTGCATATATTATTAGGGGTATAACTTGTTTTTAAATCAGTTACATGTATGATATCTCTCTTATGTTTGAAGGAGGTTTTATATCTTGAAATCAGTAAGCTTGCACAATGAGATTTAGTGACAAATTTTCATGTGCTTAGGGTGGTTTTGCTCTCAAGATTGTTTCTATTTATTTTACTTCTCTTTAATTTTCTTATCTAAACTTCAGGGATTACCTTCCTAGGCCTAGCTAGCCTAAAGTGTAATGTCCCCTTCTAGCAAGCCAAAATTTCTGCAATCTTGCAAACAATTTCAACTTGTAAAGAGCACATTAGTATTCTACCTTTTTCTTTTAATGTTTAACTATATATGATTCCTTTCGTAACTATATGCTTGCCTTGTTAATACTTCATGAATTACCTCGGGTGAGATAACCTTAAGCCCATTAATCATTCTTTCCAACTCATGGGGGAAGATACTTAAGGATGTAATGTCACCCCAATCCTCATGGGTCCATCATTATTCCTTCAATTCTCTAATTGAAGGCCTAATCCTTCGATTCTCTAATCGAAGGCCTATTATTCCTTGGTTCGTCAACCAAGGCCTATTAGTCCTTGGTTCTTCAGCCAAGGACTATTATCTCCTTGGTTCTCTAACCAAGGCCTATTATTCCTTGGTTCTCTAACCAAGGCCTCTCCCTTCAATACTAGATTGAGGGCTTCATTCCTTGGTTCTCTTACCAAGGTCTATCCCTTCAATACTAGATTGAGGGCTTATTATCTTCCTTGATTCGTCAATCAAGGCCTATGATTTATCCCATGAATTGGTCAACTACAATCCTTGTTTTCCACCCCATCTCAATGGTAAAGATGATTAATGCTAAGGACAATTATTCATCCCTTGGGTAATCATGCTTCTTTCAATTCTATTTCATACTTTATATCTTATATTTCTCTTGTACTTTTTATTTTACTATTTATTGTTCAATTCCTATACAAATAATATCTATGAAAAGATCTCTAACGTAAGCAATTATGTATTCAAACTCCTAATCATAGATCCTATGCTTTTATTTGTATTTAAGATTAATTCTGACTCATAAACATAAACTGTATTTACTAACTTAATTATTGAAGAAATCTAATAATTTTTAAATGGAAGTGCAGAGATAAATACTTACTATTATTGAATTCTAATCTATACTTTATGCATACTGATTTCTTTTATAAACATAGATTGACTGAGTTAAAGACTTACCTGCAGCCTTTCTTGATGGATGATGTACCTGCTGCAGAATTCTTCTTTTTTCCTTATTTACTGCTGTCCAATTTACTACCTTGTATCTTTTTCCAGATTCGATGCCCTTACTGTTGCTCCCCCCCTTTTTGAGGAATAATGGATCCCCTTTTAAACTTATGGAAGGGTCTTCTCAATACCAAGAGACACATCGTCTCATTTCAAAACAACCGCTGCCTCATAATTCTTAAGTTTATATTAATTTGTTTATATTCTTTATAGGGTCTGCCATATAAGACTTGTCTTATATGAAATTATTTATACATCTTTATTATATATTTAAATACTTATATTTATATTATTAATATTAATATTTTTATATTTATATTTATATATTATATCATATTTATTTTATAATATGTTTATTATTATACTTATAGTATTATATTATTATAATAAATGATTTATAATAATATTTAATTTATAATAATTAATTTTATGTTTATTTTTATATAATATAATAGTATATATAATGATTCTATCATTCAAATTGATATTTTATAAAAGCAACTTTATCGTCTTTTAACATGATGTTTAAATCTTTAATTTAAACAATGTCTTAATATGGGGACATGACATAAAGTGAAGAAGGATTACCCTGCCTCAAGTTGTCCATTGTTCAATCATAAGTGCCAGTCTATCGCCCTAAGTTGACCTTCCCTAGGCTTAGATCTTGGTTTGTCCTTTAAGATTTATGGAGCTGCAACTTGGAGAGCCAAAACTGACCTCCTAAAATTTTGGAAATGCCCCTAAAATATAGGAAATGGTCCAAAACGCATAAAAAACCAAGGACAAATGAACATGACCAATCCTCACTAGTATATACTTCTCTAGCAATCACCTCCGCCCATTGAGAAGCATAGAAATGGGCTTGTGGGTCCCATAGGTGTTGACTTAGTGAAAAGGGGACATTACAAGTCCACCCTACTCAGAATTGCTTGCCCATAAACAATGCAACGCTGGATGTTCAAGTATCTTTGGCCCCTCCCAAACAGCATCCTCCATGGGTACACTCCTCCAATGGACCAAGAACTCTGTGATAGTCCTACTCCTCAATCTCCTCTCTTGTTGACCAATAATGGCATTTGGAATTAATTCAAGTTTCCCCTCACAAATTAGGCATGGCAAATCGGCTAATGGCGCAACATGTTGCCCATGTGTTTTTTTTTTTTTTTCCAAGACACATGGAAAACATTGTGAATCCAACTACTTGTTGGCAACTCCAACTCATAGACCACCTCACAACTCTCCTCAATAGTATGGTCCATAGAAACGGGGTTTAACCTTTTCAGCCCCACTTCATTTCATGGAAGTTTGCCTATAAAGTTGTAGGATAGAAAAATCACATCTCTAACCTCAAATGATCTCTCAGTGCAGTACCCATCTACATAAAATTTTTGTTGATTTTGTGCCTACTGCAAATGCTTTCTAAGTAACCTCAAAATATCTCTAATATGCTCCACAAAATCACCAACTGTTACTACACAACTATAAATGAACCCCAAATTAGTGAAGGTAGGTGTATCATATCCATATGGTACCGTAAATGGTGTCATGCCATGTGACAAGTGGTATAATAACAATGCTCTCCAAGATGCAACCGCTTAACCCATGTTATCTACTAATGCATCTATATTTCTGGCCTATGTATTTATATTTCTGGTCACTGTTCTAATATGGGAACTGTTCTATGTCATGACAACCTATATATTTTCTCGGGACCTGCACATATTCTCTCTGAGTGTCATGTTGTTTCCCAGGCTTTTGTCGCTTGCCTTCATGTTTTATTTCTCGAACTTGAGACTATTATATGCCATGTTTTATGTGCACCTTTGAGTTTGAGTTTCACGTTTGTTTCACATCTAAGAGGGATGGAGGAATAGAGCTCCCTCGGGCCTCATACATTCCAGTTTGTCAGTGGCTTGAGGTCCGGAATTTACTTCAAGTTTAGAGAAGATTATTTTGTGTGGACTTGAGTTATCGTATACCTTTGTAGTTTAGTGGATGTTTCAAATCTAGTGAGTCAAGTTTAAAATCTGTGGGGTCCACAAGTTGGCAGACCTAAGAATTTCATGTGTCTTGATTTGGCAGGAGGCTGAAGTCCAAGCTCAGGTTTGGTCAAGTTCGAAAAAGCTTGTATACATCCCAGACGTATGGATGCATTAGTCTTTATTTAATGATTTTTTTAGCATAAGTTTTCGTGTTCGAAGGCTCGGTGAACTCGAGTTCGCCTCTGTATTTGAGTCGAGTCGAGTGAAAGCTCTTAGGTCCAGAGTAGTCTAATTTTAAGTCTCTGGGGTTGGTAGAAAGTGGATCCGAGGTATTTATAGGGCTGATTTCAGAGGAACTTTCACATTTGATATGCTAGATTCTTTGTCACTCAATGGATGCCAAAAACCTTTTACATTAGAGCTGAGTGAGATGTCTCGCGCTTCGTGTGAAGCACGAGCCTTGAAATTTGGAGGAATTGACGTCAAACATGTGGGTAGCTCTGTCGATCATCATTGATGCTTCAGACTAGATGTCGATATCATGTTGGTGTCCGTATATGTTTTATGGTCAGGAAGGTGTTGTGTGTCCAAGTAACATCAATCTGATGGACCTAAGGTGCTTATCTGGTGGGGGAATTATTCATGTATCTTGTGTGATAGTGTAAGGTTTCAGGAACTAGCTTCCCATAGATTTTCAAATGCTTGACGCTGTGATCAGTAAGCAGAGAGTCTACAGAGACATGTGCGTGGGTAACTGAAGATTTAATCTTCTAGTGATTGTAGGGCTCAAGGTGATTAGGAATTTAGGATAACTAGGGCGGCGGAATGTACACATGTAAATTGAGTTTGACATGGCGGTTTTGGATTGCCTGTACATTGCGGTGGTAGCTGAGAGATTAATTTGAATTGCCTGAGCCCATGCCGTGTGCCAGAGACTATTGTTCAATCGGATCTTAAGACATGGGCAACATTCTAGAATTTAATTGAAGTCTAATCCTGGTGCAAGAGTTAGATGATTGCAGGAGTTTGCGTGCAGCATGAGGAGAATGTTCACTTGTTTTGTTAGAAGTTCAAATCCAATAGAGATCTCACCTACTGAAACCTGAAGATAAAATCCGATTGTGTCCTGTTGTTGCAAGTGAAATAAATGTTAAAACAAGGGGCGGGTGTATCCTACATAGCCTTAAGATTGTGACAAATGGAACATCCTATGGGTTTTGGGGAAATGTATTGATCTGTCTATGAAAAATTTTCAGAAGTTGTAGTGGTTGGTCAGTCCTGGACTCACTCCTGTTGTAAATATTTATGTGTTCACTGATCAAGCTTACTCTAGGATATCAATCCTTGTAGTTTGAACTCTATTTTCTAATGCTTTCATATGGTGTAAGTCTAGAGAAGGTGCTGAATGGAGGAGCCGAGCTTCATGATACAAGTGTCTCCATAACTATCTAGATGATTTCAAGGGATAGATATGCCATATGCCTTCTTGATGCTACATTTAATAGCCTGGTGTTGTATTAGTTAGTCCTTGCATGGATGTGTAAAACTATTTCAAAGTGTATTTGAACAAACCTTTTTAATACATCATATTGATTTATCTTGTTTAGTTATGAAACTTTAAAGTATGCTTAGTCATGAATATTTTTAGTACATATAGGTGTGCATTTGGAGTGTCATGGAACTACACTTATGGTGTTCAATTGTATGTTTAGTTCTTATGTTAGGACTTGCAAATGTGTTTGTCTTTCAGGCCTGATGTTTGATTGAGTTGCCCATATGATAAGGCACCAATCCACTTCCACCACAATCTAAATCTTTATAATACATATTTCGTTTCATTGTAGTTTTAGTTTTACCTTTGCCAACTCTCTTGCCAAATCATATGTGAACCCCTACTTTACAGACTTTTAGAGAGATATACATGTTGGAGTTATGCCACATTGCATGGTCTTGTGATAAAAAATTATGTTTGATCTTGAGAAACATTTGATTGCCATAACTTTAGTGGGTCATGCATTGTGGATTCAGATTGCATACGTGGTAGGCTAAGGGGATTCATCTCAAGTGATATAACACTATTTTACATCTTTGGTGCATGTACAATTTGTCATTTTTCATTTGCTTAATAAGAGGTCTACAAGGTCTTCAGTTTGCAGCTAGTATAGTGTGAGTATACTTATAAAATATAGTATGGTTGCAAGGACCTCATGTGTTATTGCATCTCTTTAATTGTTCCATTAAGAGACCTTTAAGGACTACCCTCTTAGGTTTACTAGAGCGTAAAGAAGAAGAAGAGCTTAACATGTCTTAATCAATTGGTGTTTAACTGTGCACTCTCTAAGGACGAGTATTGCCTTTGTATCTACGTCAACATACTTTCCCCTTGCCTTGGTATTGAGTGTCTGCTCTAGGAAAATAGAGCAATGATTTTGACCACCAACATGACCCACTTATCAACTATGTCCATCTATCCATCCATCTAGGGTGATAGTTAGTACTAGAAGTGAGCTTGGTGTGAATCAAACAAAATAACTCCTACCAAAAGGAGCGAAGGAATTTGCTTCCTTGTCACTAACAATGGTATTGGGCAAGCTATGTAGCCGAAATACCTCTTTGAAAAATAGGTCAGCCATCTATGGTGCTCTCAACTTAGGAGGGATGACAAAGAAATGTGCACTTAGTTAATTGATCCACTACAATAAAATGTAGTCTTTGGCATTCACTTTCAAATGACTTGTAAAAAGATCCATGGATATACTTTCTGGTATGGGCAAGGGTTGTGGTAAACCTATAGGGGAACTGTTCTCTACTTTATTCATTTGGCAAGTAGTGCACTCTCTCACATGCCTAGGAGAACATCCTCCTTGAAGGCCTTCTAGTAAAAAATCTCCCTTAGCTAGCTATAAGTTTTGTAGAATCAAGTGACACCAGCTAGGGGTGCATCTTGCAAAAGCTTCATAACTTTCTCCATCATTTTAGACTCAGGAACAAGGAGTATTTTGTTCTACAATATAAGGTCATTTGCCACAACATACATGTCATCCTTTACACTCCCATTCGAAATACTAGTAGCAAAGGGATTCTTGGCATATTTGGCCATGATAGAAGCCTTCGAATTAGCAGCAATAGAAGAAACACTGTAGAGAGCAGGCATACAAGAAAGAGCATCATCAACCACATTCTTCTCACCCTTCACATACTTAATGTTGGAATGACTTGAAGCTTATTTACCCACTTTTGCTGGTTATCATTTAAATCACCACAAATTTAAGTTGTGGTTTGTACCCACCACAAATCTACCACAAGCTAAGTATTGCCAGAACTTAGCCAAAGCATGCATAATGGCAAGCATTTCCTTGATATAAATAGAAAATGTTCTCTCCATAGCTTTTAATTTTTTGCTATTAGATGCTATGGCCAGCCCCTTTTGTATTAGCACAACTTCGATACACTCACTTGAAGCATCACACTCTACAACAAATGGTAGTGAAAAATCAGGAATTGTAATTATAGGGCAAGATCACATCACTTGCTTGAGCTTCTCAAAAGCTCTTTGAGCTTCATCATTCCATATGGAGGCTCCTCTCTTCATCATTTCAGTCAAGGGTGCTACTAGTTGTGAAAACCCTCTACGTAGGCCTAAGAAGCCTCTAAATTGGGTCAACATAGTGGGTGATGGCAATTCTAAATAGCTTATATCTTTTATTCATCCAGTTGAATGCCTTGAGCACTAATGACGTGGCCCCCAAATGTAGGATTTTTGTAACTCCAAATTCACACCTGGATTCTCTTGCAAAGAAGACCTACTATTGCAATATCTCAAGTGGTTCTCCAAGGTTTTACTATAGATCAAGATGTCATCAAAGAATACCAAAACAAATTTCCTCAATTGGGCACTGAATACCTGGTTAATGGCTGATTTGAAAGTGGCTTGTCATTTGTTAGCTTGAATGGAATCATCATGAACTCATAGTGCCCATAATGACACTTGAAGGTTATCTTGTGCAATTCCTCACACATGGCAGATTTCATGATAGTTGGACCTCAAGGAAATTTTTGAAAAGTAAAGGGATCCATGCAACTCATCAATAAGCCTATCAATATTGGGAATGGAATACCTATTCTTGATTGTCTTCTTGTTCAATGTCTAGTAATCTACGCACATCCTCATTGTACCATTGTTCTTCTTTACAAGGACTACTGATGAGGCAAAGAGACTAGAGTCGGGTTTGATGCGACCCATCTCTAGAAGTTCTTTTATAGCCTTCTTTATTTCTTCTTTATATATCAATGGATGGAAATAGGGGATGATCATGATGGGCTTTGAGCCCAACTCCAACTCTATGATGTGTTGGAATCTTCTATCTGATGGCAAACTTGTAGGCCTATTATTGAATACAACACTATGCTTGTCCAAGATAGTTTGAATGTCAACATGATAAGTGAGGTGCCCATCTAAAGGTATGGTAGGCATGCCGTTTATAACACTTGCTACACATAAATCTTGTCCCTTAGAGAAGATCCCATCCATCCTCTTGGTTGTAACTACTTGTGGCGAGTCATCATTTATGCCCTTAAGTACCACATCTCTCCCCTAAGATTTGAACTTTAGCTCCATGGAGTGATAATTCTAGGAAAATTCCCCAAGGTAATGCAACCACTATATACCTAGAACCATGTGCTACACCAATTTAACAATGTAGAAGTCATCACATATAGTGTAATCACCCAAAGATAACTTGAATTGCTAAGTTACCTTGATGGATGGGAGAGTGAAACCATCAACAAGCATCGCATTGAATCTTGAGAAGTCCTCCACCTTCAATCTCCTCTTAGCCACAAGGCCATCATCAATAAAATTGTGGGTAGCCCCACTATCAATTTGAGCATGGTAATCCAATATTTGGATAACTCTACAAACCCTAATTGGGCTATTTCGCGGTGCTCTTGAAATAGTTGCAGGCATACCTTTGTTAATATTGATATTATCCTTCACCAATTGCTCAAGCTCATTTTCGGCCATTTGCTCTATTGTTGCTCTTGTAATTCATTATTCATAACCAACCTCTTCCTCATCAAATACTATCTCAATATAATGGACTTGGCCCTTGCCAAGGCATCTATAACTCAGCTTCTAATACTCCTTGCACGTAAAGCACAATTATTTTCTTTGAAGTTTCTAGTTTTCTCATCAATCCTTTTAGATGCAATGGTTGGAGGTGTAGCTCTTTGATGGTATTGTTAGAATTAAGGTGCCATTTATAAATCCTATGTAATTTATTATTCCTATTATTGTTTATAAATCACCCGTAAGGGATGAAAGGTTTCACCAAGTAGCGAACCTGTTTCAGCTACATGTTTATCCCTGTACCTGACAGATGTTGGTTATGGAGCACATTTCATTTAGGGGGTGTGTAAGGGTGGGTGCCTCTCTTGCGGGGTTTGGGGGGATGACCCCCCCAGCAAGGGGTCCGTGGGTCACATCCCCGGCGGGGGTTCGGGGGTAGTGCCCCTGAAAGCCACATTATATATATTTTCATTGTATATATGGACCGTTCATCATTAGGTCATAGATCTGATGGGAGGGGTTATGTTGGATTTTCTTGCCCTAGAAGGCAACACCTTTATGAGGATATTGTATTACGGGTGTGAATGACTAGAGTAGAAAGTTGAGACTGGAAACACAGGTGTTGCTGGATTGAAGACCGAAGAGGAGATTGATAGTGTTGTATTGTAAACTCTATTGAAGTTAATACAAACTAGTGCATTTTTTCTTGTGTGGAATTTTTTCCTGAAAGGGTAAATTCTCCATATAAACATTGTGTTATGTGTTTGATCTTTCTTCTATTTTTTTCTGTGTTGATTTCATACTATCTCCATTTTGGTTCTGCACAGTTAAATATCTATATTAAAGTTGTAAGTAGATTTCTATTGATGGTTTGTTTACCTTCATTTCTAACATTTGGTATCAGAGTCTGGCCAGTTTTGTGTTTTGGGTGTAAGTGTGAGGGTTTTTTGAGCTATAGTGGGAGTTCTGGTTGAATTTGTTTTGTAGAGTTTGTGTAGAAACCATGACTGCATCTGCATCTCGATTGAACATCGAAAAATTTAATGGAACGGATTATGAGTTATGGAAGCTGAAAATTGAGGATTTACTTGAAGAAATAGATCAATGGTTGGTTGCAACAAAAGAAAAGAAACCCAATACTATTAGTCAAGATGAGTGGGACAAGATGGACAAAAAGGCATGGGGTACAATCCGGTTGTGTCTTGTAGATTCTGTCTTGCTGAATGTCACTGAAGAAAAGACTACATATGCTTTATGGAAATGGTTGGGTAAAATTTATCAAGCCAAAAGTCTGGTAAACAAATTTTATTAAAGAAGTTATTTTCTCTAAAAATGAAGGTGAATCTATTACAGCGCATTTAAATTCATTTAATTTGATTGTAAGTCAACTAGTCTCTGTAGATATTAAGGTTGAGGAAGAAGATTAATGCATTATGCTTATTTGTTCTTTTCCCGAGTCTAGGGAGAATTTCATTATTGCTATCACTGCTAATCTCGAAGATCCAAAGCAGGATGCTCTTGTTGCAACTTTGTTGTTACAAGAAATGAGGAAGAAGGCTATGGATACCTTGGTGGATGCTCTTAATGTTAAGGGAAGGTTTAAGGAAAGAGAACCAAATGGAGATCAGAAGGGGCCTAAGGACAAATCTAAAGGCAAATCTAAGAATCCTAGAAAGAAGAATAAAGTTAAGAGTTGGAATTGCAGAAAAAGAGGGCATGTTAAGAAGAAATGCAGGAGCAAGAAGAAATAGTGGGATTCCTCTACAAAAGAGTCCTTGGATGCAGGTGATGAGGTTTTACTTTTTTCTTGTAACATTGTTGCTAATGAACATTGGTTGGTTGACTCAAGATGCTTACATATCACATGACTCCGCACAAAGAATGGTTTTCCACATATGAGCAATATGATGGAGGTAATGTCTACCTTGGAGACAACACTACATATCTGATTGTTGGACGGGGAAATGTGAATGTATTGTTGTGTTTTAGTGATGGGAGAATTAAAACCCTCCTTGGTGTTTCACATATTCCTGGATTGGCCAGAAATCTTATTTCTCTTTCAAAGTTGAATGATTTAGAAATGCATGTAACGTTTAATAAGCATGATTGTAGAATGGTGAGAGGAAGCTTGGTGGTAGCGAAAAGAACAAGGATGGAAACATTGTTTAGGATTGATACCACTACAATTTTGTAATTCCACTTATGTAACTGAAAATATTGAAAAATACATGTATGTTGTGGCATGCAGAATCCAGATTGGGCCACACAAGTGAAAATGTTTTGAAAACAATTATAAATAAAAATTTGTTGGATGGTTTTTCCTATTCTGATGAGCACTTTGATTTTTGTGAGCATTGTGTGTTTGAAAAACAGAACAAAACATCTTTTTCTTCATGAAGCAATAGAGCAAAAGAGAATGTAGAAATTATTCATTCAGATGTGTTTGGACCCGTGGATAATGATTCTATTGGAAAATCTCATTATTTTGTTACCTTCATTGATGATGTATCCAGATTCACATGGATTTATTTTATGAAGCATAAATCTGAAGTTTTCACTAAGTTAAAGAGTTCAAACTCTTAGTAGAGACCCAATCAGGACTTAAGATGAAAATATTAAGATCTGACAAAGGAGGGGAATATTGCTCTAAGGAATTTGATGAGTTTTGTAAGCATGCAGGTATCATAAGACAAAAGACAACTCCATATACACCACAACAAAATGGTGTTGCAAAAAGAATGAATCGAACAATAATGAAAAGAGTTAGAAGTATGTTAAGTGATGCACAATTGAATAAATGCTTTTGGGTGGAAGATGTGAGTACCACTTGTTACTCGTTAAATAGAGCTCCTTGTAAGGCTCTTGATTCAACACCTTATGAAGTGTGGACATGTAAGAAACCTTCTGTTTCACATTTAAGTGTTTTTGGCTAAGGCATTTGTTTATGTGCCTAAGGAAAAGCGATCTAAGTTGGATCCAAAAGCACATAAATGCATCTTCATTTGATATGGTGGAAATGTAAAAAGTTATAAGTTTTGGAATGCTCTAACTAGAAAAGCTATGTTTTCTAGAGATGTGATTTTTAGGGAACTTAGAGCTATTTCTGATCCTATACAGCAAGAAGAAAAATAAAGGAAGAAGATAGTGCATTTTGATTTAAAGCAAGAAAATGCACATCAGGAAGAACAAAATGATGGATTAGGGGATGGAGAAGAAGGAGAAGATTCAAGTGAAAGTTCAGATGAGGAAAACTCTGTTGTTACAGAAGAAGTTGAGCTTATAGAAGAACATGAGGAAGAATCTCTTACTCCACCCTTGAGAAGATCCACAAGACAATGAAACCTAGTTGATAGGTATAGCCCACCAGATTTTTGTTATGTATTTGCTTTATTGAGTACTGATGATGAACCTAGATCCTATAGGAAAGCTATTTATGTAGATGATAGCGAGTCTTGGCAGCTAGCCATGTAGGAGGAGATGATGGTTTTAGAGTCGTGTGACTTCTAGGATCTTGTACATTTGCCCAAAGGAAGAAAGGCCATAGGATGTAAGTGGGTCTTCAAAAAGAAGTTTGGAGCAGACAATTCGTTACAGAACTACAAGACTAGATTGGTATCCAAGGGCTACTCCCAGAGAGAGGGAGTCAATTTTGGTAAAATTTTATCTTTTGTTGCTACATTATCTTCTATTAGATTTCTTTTATCCATCGCTGCAGCTTATGATTTTGAAATTGAACAAATGGATGTTAAGAATGTATTTTTACATGGAGATCTAGAAGAAAAAAATTATATGCAATAGCCTACAGGTTTTAAGGTAAAAGAGAAAGAACACAGAGTATGCAAGTTAAAAAGATCTCGTTATGGTTTAAAATAGTCCCCCAGAATGTGGTACTAGAAGTTTGATTCATTTGTTTTGAAATTGGGTTTTGTTAGAAGTGAAGAGGATCATTGCATCTACATTTGACGTATTGATGATGATATTCTGATTATTGCCTTGTATGTGGATGATATGTTATTTTTCAGTAACACAAAGGGTATGATCAGTGAGTTGAAAACTCAACTTTTAGGTGCATTTGACATCAAGGATCTAGGGGCAGCCAAGTATATTTCGGCAATGGAGATCAAAAGGGATCGAGGTAATAGAAATCTTTGGTTATCACAAACTATGTGAATACTATTTTGCACAGATTTAGCATGCAGGATTGCGATCCAGTTAGAATTCCTTTACCAATTGGTACTAAGCTTTCATTAGATACGTGTCTTAAGAATGAAGATGATTTAGAGCATATGTCTATTGTGCCATATGTTAGTGCTGTAGGAATTTGATGTTTGTAATGGTTTGCACTAGACCAGATATTGCCTAAGCAGTGAGAGTTTTGAGCAGGTTTATGTCTAACCTTGGTAGATAGCATTGGAATTATACAAAGAGGGTGTTAAGATATTTGCGTGATACTTTTGATTACTATTTGGTTTATTTTGGTACTAACAGTGTGGATAAGATATTAGACTTACAAGGTTTTGTTGATGCAGATTGGGCAGGTGACTTGGATAGTCGAAGGTCCACTAGTGGCTATGTGTTTACTTTGTTTGGATAAGTTGTGAATTGGATGAGTAAAATGAAGCCTTCCGTTGCTTTGTCTACCACCGAAACAGAGTATATGGTTGCTACTCATGTCTCTAAGGAGGCAGTTTGGTTACAGAGATTGTGTACAAGTATTGGTTTTGATTGTAGGATTATTCAGATTGGTTGTGATAGACAGAGTGCAATATGTTTTGGCCAAGAACCACATGTATCATGCATGAACTAAGCATGTGGATTTTCATGAAATGATTGCTAATGGTCAATTTGAGCTGAAGAAGGTTGACACTCAGGAAAATGTTGTAGATTTAGTTACTAAACCTATGAGCACAAAAAAATTTATGTGGTGCAGGAAGGCCATGGGCCTTGTTCCTAGGACTTAATTGCTTTATGTTTTCTATGGGTGTATTTATAATGTATGATGTCAAGTGGGAGAATGTTAAGATTAAGGTTCCATCAACCTTGTAAATCCTATGTAATTTATTATTCCTATTATTGTTTGTAAACCACTCATAAGAGATGAAAGGTTTTATCAAGTAGCGATCTTGTTTCAGCTGCATGTTTGATCTTGGTACCTAATGGATGTTGGTTATGGAACACATTTCATTCCGAGGGGGTACAAGGGGGTGCCCCTCGGTAGGGGGTCCGAGGGCCACATGCCTCAGTGGGGGTTCGGGGGTAGCGCCCCCAAAAGCCATATTATATATATATATATATATATATATATATATATTTTCATTATAAATCTGGACCATTCATCATTAGGTCACAGATCTGACGATAGAGGTTATGTTGGATTTTCTTGCCCTAGAAAGCAACACCTTTATGAGGATATTGTATTACGGTTGTGAATGAGTAGAGTAGAAAGTTGAGATTGGAAAAATAGGTATCACTGAATTGAAGACTGAAAAGGAGATTGATAGTGTTGTATTGTAAACTCTATTGAAGTTAATATAGACTGGTGCATCTTTTCTTGGGTGGAGTTTTTTTCTCGAAAGGGTTTCTCCACGTAAACATTGTGTTATGTGTTTGAACTTTGATCTTCTGTTTCGTTATTTAGTTGTGTTGATTTCATACTATTTCCATTTTGGTTTTGCACAGATAAATATCTATATTACAGTTGTAATACTATCTCCATTTTGGTTCTGCACAGTTAAATATTTATATTATAGTTGTAATCAAATTTTCATTTATGGTTGTTTACATTCATTTCTAACAGGTATTAATTAAACTTTCTGCCTTGCTGCCCTTTTTGAAAGTTCCTTTTTGCTCCCATATAGTAGGTGCTCTAGGCTAAGATGAGAATCCGCCCCTAAGAATAAAAGGCTCAAGTGTCAATGCCCTCATAATAGCATCCTATATGAATAAGGGTCCAAAGGCCTTGACTAGACTTTTGAGGGGCTCAAATAATCTGTCGATAAAGAGAAAAGTATTCTCCTTATTGAAACATCGAATACCATAATTGCAACACTGAAATTCAACAACATATGACTTCATTGAAGTTTGTTGTCTAATTCTAGCAAGCTCCCTAAAGTACTCCTCTTCATCCTTTTGCTCAAAGTAGTCCAAAAATCTTTGGCTCAAATTATCAAATGTCTATACAATGTTGTGCCCCTGAGTAATCAAATTGTGGTGTCACCATTCGTAGGTAACACCCTCCAAATGCAATGTAGAAAACTATATGGTATCCTCTTCCACCATAGGGATAAGTCTAGAGTATGTTTGTAATTTGTACAACCATGCCCTAGTGGATATTTTGTCATTATTATCAAAAGTATGAGCATTAGGTTTATTCATTTTATGTTTCCAATGTCTCTTGTTGTCATTTCAATTGCTACCACGGGCCTTAACACCTGGACACTTCTTGAGTATTTCCAACAAATAGACAAAAGTCACCGTGGCCCTTAAGTCTTTTGATTTCCTTTGATACTCCATAAAGATTGTACCTAACTCCCTAAATTAATTATCTTAGAATCTGATCTTCCATTCCATTTTATAAACATGGGCTTAGTGGGTTTTATAATGGGACCCGTCTGACTAATCGTTAGTTGGTTATATGAAGTTTAGCTTCCCCTTCTTTGAAATGAACTAGTAGGGTTTAGATTTTGCAAAGGAATGGCGGTGAGCATGTCACTTTAAAGTTATAATATTTGTGTCATTGGCTCTATCATTCTTTCTTGACTCCTTTGAATCCTTATGATGGTATTTTGAAATAGATCTACCCTTTCCTCATCTATTAGAGTTCTCCCATTTTTGTCCATGGTCCATAAGATGGTAGAAAATCAACTTTGGTACCAATATGATTCCCTCTATCTAATTTATTTTGTAATTTACTTTATAAAAGCTAGAGTGATGTGAGGAAGAAAAGAACAGTGTGTTGTATAAATAAAGTAAACCCTAACAATAACACTGTAGTTGTATTTTATTGATAAAATATGTTGGAATACATCAATAGGGAAATAATAATAAGATTTGCTAGAATACATCAACACAATAATAGTGGTGTGGAACTAATTAGAAATCAAGCACTTGGTGGAAGATCTTTCTTGAATTAGAATTGATGTTGTATAATGCAATTCCAGTTGCCCTAAAATTAGTATGCCAATAAAAAGAGAATGTTTTCAATTTAATGCAATCCTTGGATGAGAAATTGCCCACATGAAACTAGAAGGGTTTCATCCTCAAATCTTTGAATCCAAGAGTGTCCTTGAATTGATAGACGAGCTCTGGCTACTAAAGCCGCTCACTTTAGGTTTGAAAACATGTGAAATGAGCATAGAATAATCTCTCGATGTTGGTTAGTCGAGCTATTTGTTCATTGGCATGCTCCAGACCCTAGGCGCCTAGCCTTAGTATCAAATAATAAAGATTACTTTTATTTGATGACAAGTTAAAATCATTTAAATCAAGTACTTGTAACACTATGCTAGTGTAATAACATTAAATTGCCCAAGCAGCCAATAAACCATGGCTTTTCATCGATAAATCAACCATAGTTTGAGAACTACTTGCTAGAAAGATCTAAGATAAAGCATTATGAACAGGTGAATCACACTTGGATCCAATGATAGAATGCTTGACATGGTCTTGTTCTCGTAACCCTCGAAAAGCCCCTAAGAAATATGAACAAGTTTTCCCAAGGGCACTTATAATGGACATGTATGCTTAAAAATCTCCAAGGGCATGAACAATGTCAACAATAAAAAGGTCCCCTTAGGGTAAATTCCCCATGAGTAGACTAATGGTGATGGTCCTGCCTCCAACTGACCTAAACTTTAGGAAATGGGCACCCCTAAAATGTAGGAAATGGTTCGAAACTCATAAAAATGCCAGGGATAAATGAACAAAACAAATCCTTACTAGTATATATTTCTCTAGCAATCATCGCTCGCCCATCGTGAAGCATATAAATGGACTCATGGGTCACACACGTGTTGACTCAATGAAAAGGGGACATTACAAACACTTACAAAGTTTATTCCTTCAGGAATTATTTGATGTAAAAACACAAATCCTCAATGTTGAACACTATTTTAAGGATTCTTTGTTATTTACATAGACTATGAGATTGTATAGATAGTTCGAATGGTACTTTGATGTATCCTTATTATGCCTACTTATCCTCTTTACAACTCTTCAAATTGAGGAGAAATACTATTTTAACAAATGTGACCTCTCTTCTCTGGGCTATTGGTATCTTTGTTGATAGTGTTCCACCATTCAGATTTTCATGGAGGGCCCCCAATCTCAGAGTGAGCCAGAAAGAGATTAACAACCACATTGGAGAAGACATTTATATTGCCTAGTCTAACATACCTAGATTTCATCACCTAGGCCATTGAGTCTAAAATTGTATCATTATGCATCTATGTTTCTCCAAATATGTGATGGAGATATTATCCTTCTGAACTATCTTTGAAACCATTGGTCTAATGCACTTAGAGTTTTCCTTGGCCAAATGTGCGTTGGCTCCTATCAATTGAGGATTGAGACAAATCATCACATTCTAAGAGAGGACAAATGTGTCAACTTTGTTTTTAAGAGGTAGAGATTGAGGATCATTTTAGATTCGATGCACATTTTTTATGAGATGCATCAAAGATTCTTGTGTCCCTTTAGGGAGTTAGGGAAGTCTTTATAAAATTTCTTTTGATGTCAAGATTAGAAGTGTTTGGCATTATACATTAGAGAAACTTGCATGTTTAGATGTCCTCACTTGAGTAAAGGGAAACAAATGGGTGCTTCTACAAACAACAGAACTATCAACCCTCCTTCATTCTAGCCAATCTCTTAGTCACTCAAAATATGCATTTGATAGTTCTTTACATAGTAGACCTAGTTAAATAATGAGACTTTTAAACAACAGTGATAGGGAGCATAAGGTCTCATAATCGAGGTGATGTATAGTGCGACATACATATGCACCTTGATAGAAGCATTCATATTACAAATTTCTTTTACAACCGATTTGATTTTAGATTCTGATATTGGCTTTGGTTACTTAGCCTTTTGTACAATACATTTTTTTTGTTTTGTTTAAAGATGCAAAAGACACTCTCTTAACTTATTCTATTAGATTTTATCTTCACTCCCATTATCCTTTATAGTTATTTGTGAATATAAATAATAATTTCAGTTTCTACCTTGGGCAGCTTTAGGATTGTTTAAGCTGTAATGGCAGTAACAGCCATTTATGACCTTGTCTGTATGAGAATTGGGTATCATCTAAAGATTCATAAGGTATAAGGGAATAACCAAGGTCCATCTTCCTTTTCCTGGTTTTCTGAAATCCATGATCAGAATATTGAGAATCGCCACCATTGAAAAAACTCTACCCAAAAGCAAGTAACGTTATTTTCTCTCTAGTCCGTGGATTTGGTTGACTGCTAGAGACAGAGAGTAGCTAAGAAAAAGTCCCAGATCCAAACCTGAGTGTTGAGCAATGAATTTCGACACCAATGTACACTAGAACAATGAGCAAGGAAGCCCTAAATGAAAAAAAAGAACAAACGACCCTTGTTCCATTTTCACAATGCTCATAGAGGCCCTAAGCTGATGAATAGTGCATTTATTTTTACATGAACGAATGACATGTGTAACATGCATCTTGTGGCAATATAAGTTTTCATGAAAATAAATGATTCATTTTCGCTAAGATGGATTTAATGAACACCTTACAACAAAGTGACAACAAAAGATTATAATTTATGAGTATCTAGTTGAATCCCAGTTCACAATATCTCCTTTGTTGTCGATGCATTACTCGAAATTGATAATTATTCTGTAACAACTTTTCACATCAATCAGAAGGGGTTTCATTATTATATAACACGTTTCATATCAATCTAAAGTGTAACCCCTTAAAGTATACTTTGTTGGAATAATGATTTCTCCCAAAATAAAATTTAGAGGTTTCAGTTTAGTTTCTAGGAGGAGGAGAATAAAATAGTCTTGCATGGCATTTATTATTAGAATTTTTATGGCAGTTTTGTAATTTCTATATTTTGCATGAATCGATATTTTTAGTGGATTGCATGATTTTAGGATATAAAAATTTAGTTTTGTGAATTTCTGCATGATCAAAAGACCTCTATTTATGGAGGCCAGATGTAACCATTTTTGTATGAGAAAATCAATAGAGAATTATTTTTCTACTGTAGCAATTCTTGTAAGGAAGTTAAAGTAGCGGAAACAACTTTCTACTCTAATCTTGAGGAGAAACATTATGCAAAACTTTATAAAAACTGATCTAACAATTATAGAAAATCCAGAAGCACATTTAAAACATAAAATAAACAGTGAAACACAAAACCCCAGATATACGTGGGGAAAACTCTTTTGGGTTAAAAACCCCACACACCAAAAGCCTGCTCAATGTATTCCAAATCTATTACCAAGATTACATACAATTGTAGAGCAAGTTTATTATAGGAGTATCACCAATAAACAACTCTGGAAGATTTCCGGCAGCATTCCAGCAGCATAACAGTACCTGCAAATTCACACACTACAAACTACTCCTCAAGCCTCCAATTTATAGACTTCTGGTTATACAAGAAACCATCTGTGGTTTTACAAAACCATATGCGAAGCTTCTCAGCTAGATACCAGTCTAAAAATAAGCTCTCACGTCCAAAATGAAATCCCCTATTTTTGGCCCTTACAGATGTCATAGAATCTGTCATAATATGCATAAAAATAGGCCTTCTATAATATACTACCATGTGGGCATCATTTGACACCTAATAAACCAATTTTCAAAGCACTGACAATGTACAACAGCTGTAGGAAAATATTAAATGAAAAATAACTATCACGGGAAATATGCAAGGTTGAGACACCTCAATTCCCAACATTCTCCCACTTGTCGAATACCTTGCAAGAGCAGGGGAATAACATCATCATGGATCAACTGCTAGGGGCCAAAAGGCCCATAGACTCGGAACACCGCCTGAATTTTGTTGTGCTCACGGGCTTAGTTAATGCATCTGCAACATTCGCCACAGTCTACCTTTTCTAGCTTCACCCTGCCATCCTCGACCATATCTCTCACGAAGTGATACTGAACATCAATGTGTTTGGTCCTGGCATGAAAAGTTGGGTTCTTCGCAAGGCAGATTGCACTCTGACTGTCACAATAAACTGTAACTGCACCCTGTTTCAATCCAATATCTGAACACAAATGTTTCAGCCAAATGGCTTCTTTATAGGCATGAGGAGCTGCCATGTACTCTGCCTCAGTAGTGGACAAAGCGACCACAGCCTGTTGCTTGCTCATCCAACTGATTGCGCACCATTAAGAGTAAAAACATATGCACTGGTGGACCTTCTGCTATCAACATCACCAGCCCAGTCTGAATCCACAAAACCATGAATACTTAGGGAATGCTGATCTCCTATACCGTGAAAACAAATAGAGTACTCTGTTATACCCCGCAAATATCTTAAGACCCTCTTAACTGCATCCCAATGCACTCTTCCAGGATTAGATATATAATGAGAAAGAACTCCCACTGCTTGGGCAATGTCTGGTCTTGTACGGACCATAGCATACATTAAGCTTCCAATTACACTTTGGTAAGGCACTCTGCTCATGTCTTCCATCTCTGATGGGGATGTAGGACATTGTGAAATAGAGAACTTCATTCCCAATGTAACAGGAACACAAAGTGGTTTACAACCCTGCATGTTAAACCTTTGCAAAACTGAACAAACATACTTACTCTGGCCAAGCCATAGCTTTCTGTTCTCACGATCTCTTTTGATTTCCATCCCAAGTATGTGTTTTGCTGCACCAAGATCTTTCATTTCAAATTTCACAGAGCTGAGATTTCAATTCTGTAATCAAACCTTTTCCTTTCCCAATAAACAACATGTCATCAACATATAAAGCAATTACCAGGAAATGATCACCATCAAATTTAAAATATACACAGTGATCAGATTTAGACCGCACAAATCCCAAACTCAACACATAAATATTGAATTTCTGGTACCACATCCTAGGACTTTGTTTAAGGCCATACAGAGATTTCTTTAACTTACAAACCAACTTGCTTTTACCTTTCACCACGTAGTGCTCTGGCTGTGTCATATAAATTTATTCCTCCAAATCACCAGATGGAAAGCCGTTTTCACATCCATTTGTTCAACCTCTAAGTCATAAGCTGCTGCAATAGATAATAATAACCGAATGGATGTCATTTTAGCAACAGGAGAAAAGATCTCACCGTAATCAATACCCTCAACCTGAGAGTATCCCTTTGCAACCAATTGTGGTTTATACTTTTCAACATTTCCATCCGAACCAATCTTTTTCTTAAAAACCCATTTTTATCCAACAGGTTTTCGTCCTTCGGGCAATGGTACTAGTTCCCATGTATCATTTCTTTCAAGGGCTACCATCTCTTCATCCATGGCAATTTTCCAAGACTCTGCATCATTCATACCCAAAGCCTCTTGCACAGATCTCGGTTCATCAATGTTAGTACTCAAAGCAAATATACACTTCCAATCATCAGGTGAATACCCATACCTTTCAGGTGGTTGCCTATGCCTTGTAGACCTTCGAACAAGCTGAGGTGGAGGTTCTTCTACTTCTTCCTCCTCTTCTTCCTCTTCTGAAGATTCAGATTTTGATGAGCTCTCCTCAACTTCTTGTCTATCTTGGGGCCTCGATTCAACTTTCTTAGGCATAGAAGGAAGTTGAATCACATCTTTCTTCTGTTCACTTTCTTTATGTTGTTCCGGCTGAAAAGTAACAGGAGAAGATTTAGTTTCTCTAAAAATAATATTTCTGGAATGAATTACCTTATGTGCAATAGGGTCCCAAAGTTTGTATCCTTTCACACCATAGCTGTAGCCAATGAAGATATATTTGACAGCCTTAGAATCCAACTTTGTTCTCTTCTCCTTAGGCACATGTGCATATGCCTCACAACCAAAAACTCTCAGATGTCTAAGTGAAGGCTTTTTCCCCGGCCACGCCTCCATTGGCGTTTTATCAACAAGCGCCAATGTAGGAGATCTATTGATCAAATAACAAGCAGTGGCAACAGCTTCAGCCCAAAACTTTTGTTCTAGACCAGCTCCACTCAACATGCTCCTAGCCTTCTCCATCAACATTCTGTTCATTCTTTCTGCAACTCCATTCTACTGAGGATAATACAGAGTTGTCTTTTGTCTTTTAATCTCACAATCTATACAGAATCTGTCAAAATCTGCAGAACAGTACTCACCGCCATTGTCAGTCCTCAAACATTTAATTTTCTTTCCAGTCTGAGTTTCTACCATAGCCTTAAACTCTTTAAAACAACTAAAAACTTCAGATTTACTAATTAAAAAATATACCCATGTTCTCCTACTGAAATCATCAATGAAAGTAACATAATAAACTGATTTACCAATACAGGACCAAATACATCCGAATGGATTAGATCCAAAATACATGAAGACTTATAAGAAGACGAGTAAAACTGAATGCGGTTCTATTTGCCATAAATACAATGTTCACAGAGACCAAACTCTAGATTGTAATCATTCAGACCTTCAACAAGGTTCTTATTTTTCAGGGCTTTCAAACCCTTCTCTCCAATGTGGCCAAGTCTTAGGTGCCATAACTGGTGCAGGGCACCTAGGAGCAGCTTGATCCCTACAAGCATTTTGATAGCATCTTTGATAAGTTGAGTTTTGTTTGATGTGTTTTGTAATAAGGCTTTTCATAGCCATGTTGGAAAGTCTATTCTTGTGTGGTCAAGAGGTCTGGGGTAACTTTATAAACCTCATATCCTTCTTAGTCCACTTGGACCTAGTTGTGCCACTTAGGCCTAGAAGGTTTAATATTGGCTTTTTGAGTTTGTTTGAGTTGTTTTAGTGTTTTAGCATGGTCTAAGGAGTATGATGGTGGTTTGATTCCATTAAACAAGCAAAACAAATCGCCATCCTTGTGGAAATGCAAAAACTCCATAGTGTCCAATGTTGCCAATGACACATTGGCCGGTTGAAACTTGGTTTGGGCGGTTGAATCTGCCTTTGGAAGTTAGATACCGACTTGAATGGTTGTAGAAACATGGTAATTCACTCCTGTACGGCAGAGGACATCTGGTACGGAGTTTTGGGGCATTGAAACTACAGAAAACATCAAATTTTCTTTCTTTTCTCACTGTGTATGGACTGTACGGACTTGTCACGTGTTTAAATGTCATATTTCTGAAAGTGCTTGGAGTCAGGGTTCGTATGCAACTGGTTTGAAGTCTTGAAGTGGTCGGGGTCAAAAGATATTGAATTTTCTTTCAAGACTGGTCTAGAAACCCTGTTTTCTAGGGCAGTCATAGAAATCCGGCCCTAGAATGCATTCCCACCAGTGAAAATTCATAAAAACTGGTGAAATACAGGCTAGGGATGTGTATTATAGGATTCCAAAAGCATTTTGCTGGGAGATGTTGTTTTTGATTTTTAAGGTGATGCCCTAGGTCAAGTATTTCATTGTATTTGACCAAATTCATGCTATTTGAGGTTGTAGATGATAGAATCCTGATAGGGTGAGCAAATAAATGATGGTTTTGTGTTGTAGGGACATGGTAGAAGCATTCCAAATTCCTGCCCCTGACCTATGCACCCAATTTTGAGCACTTACTTTGTAACCTAGCCCTAACCTGATCAATTAGGCCTAGAGACCTAATGAGTGTTCTGGATTGCTGGAGTGGAGTTGGAATAGGAGACTTGGGAGTTTGATAGGGTCCCATAAAGGGTATCTAAAACCATCATTTGCTTGTCTGTTCATTTGGGATTTTGTCAAGTTTTCTTGAGAAAACCTAGTTTGGAGGGCTAGTAGCCTTACTAGTCAAGGTATAGGTTGGAGAGCTTTGGGAAGTTGGTGATCAAACCAAGTGTTGGTAAGGTGTTTTCAGACCTGCATGAAGGTATAGACATAGCCTTGAGAGTTGGACATGAGCCTAAGTAACAAATCCTTCATTTACCCTTGAATGTGCCTTTGATGGTGTTGGATTGAAGAAGTGAAGTGGGTGAGTGGGCTAAGGAGAACAAACTTATCTTGTGTTGTTGCTTCCCTTGTGCCACTCTGCATCTATAACATAGTCTTCTCTGCAGGCAACTTTGATTCGGTAGACAGAACACCCTTGGGTACCTAGAAGCCACTGTTACATCCCACTTGTGACGTAATTATTTTGATATGTGTTTATGCCATGAGATGTAAATATGTTTAATGTGTTCAACTATGATGTCATGTTTGGATTATGAAATGATTTCAATTTCTTTAAAATATGATTAGATAGAATTTATGGATCAAAGGATAATGGAAATTTAATTATGTATGTTCGATTCAAGTCAAATATAGAAAGATGAACTTGGAATAATAAAATACAGGAGATATGTTATTGGCTAACTACTATTTTGTCTGAGTGGTCGCAGGATCGGTCGACCCCAAGAAAAGGGGGGAAAGATATCATCAGGAGAAGTAATTAAAGAGAATCCCATACCATCCTAGGATGTTGGTGAATCGGAATTGATACAATGATTTCGTTCGGATGTGAGCAAGAAAACCTAGTCAGACTCGCCACGTCCAAGTTGAACCTACCTCCTTTCCGCATAAAAAAAAAAAACAATAAACTTAAATAAATTAAACTCCTATTGTAGTCATCTTGACACATAATTTTATCGGAGTCACATTCGTTGAGTTAGTCAATTAGGGGGGGGGGGTTCTTCCTAAGTTATATGTTATATGTCCTAGATAAGACCACTAGTTTTCTTCTATTAGAAACTTAGGTTAAAAAAAAAACTTTTGCAACTCTTATTTACTTCGAATCATATTCTTTTCTTTTCATACTCATATTTAATTCGAACCACATTCTTTCCACTTCATAAGGAGAATGCAAATAATCTTGGAGGGTCGGTTTTTCTTCAAGCGGCCTCCTCCGTCGACGAGCTAACCCAACTTCGAATGGGAATCTTGAGCGGACCACAGTTCGTGGTATTTAAAAACAAATGACCACCTTATTGCTTATCCGTCGACCAGGAAGAGGGGAGTGGCAAGAAAGGTTAAATTTAGCACCGAAAAAGAGGCACGTCGGACAGGTATGGAAGGCGAGCTCTTTTAAGGGCGGAAACTACTTTCTGAAGGGATCATTCTTGGCGTTTTGAGGTGCGAATTCGAGAGAAGGAATGGAAGACACGGGAGGTTGGAAGTAAGAAAGAAGCCATGAAATTGCTCGTCAGTTCTATGACGGAAAGAGAAAGATTAAGATAGTTCGGGCATTGAAAGGGAAGACGGGAGCCGCGGGAGTGGCAAGGAGTCCGCAAATAGTCTGAGGAGCAAACCAGCTGAGAGGAAAGTCAAGAGAACTCCAAAATTTTGAAGGCAAGTGTCCCACTTTCTTTGAACTCTTAACCTTCTTTCTTGCGTTTACTAGTTAGTGATTCTTCGAAGAAGTTCCTTCACCTTTCCAAGAACTCTGGTAAATAACAACAATGAATGTCCTTTCTTCTGGTAAATATAAAAAAGAGAAAGCTTCTTCTTCTATTCTGGTAAAGAATCACACTGGTTTTCCTTCTGGTAAATAACAACAATGATATCAATAGAAACACTTTAAAATAGCATGAGAGGGTAATTGGTCTTTCCTTGTTGTTTAAGAAGAACTCGATCTCTGTCTGGCCTTCATTCAACCCGTTTCTGTCATGAAATTTGAATAGTTACACCGTCTAGTAGAAAATGTTGGGTCTAAGGCCGCCTCAAACATAAATGCTAGTGCAAACTATTCCACCCAGACTAGCATTTCTGTCTTATCCCTCAATGCCTCAACTTTTAAACTTCAATAATACAACAGGATTCTTTCAGCTTAGGTGAAACCGAAAATGTCTCAGTCATATGAGCAACCTCCTACAACATTGGTAATCAGAAACCGGAAACCTTTCTGCTGAATTCAAATTCTGCCTATTCTGAAAACAGTGATGGCGCATATAGAAACCAGCATGTACGTCATACCAGCTTTGTGCAGTAGCACCAGTGCCTTAAACTAAAATATGCCAAATAGCCAAGACCAAGCCGAGTAGGGTGACAACTGAACTCCATGACCAGTTGAGTCGTGTTGTGCACATTTGCAAAACCTTGGCCGAGGTGACGCTTGCATGTGAATTGGTGTCAGTCAGTTTCTTACCCGGATACTTTTTCTAGTCAGATGATCATACTAGTTAGAAGGTTATCTATAGTGTATGATCGACTAGGAAGTAGAAGGGTAACCACCAGTCTTAGATGGTATTGGATTCTCTTATGAAACTTCTTGGCGGCGGGCCGGGTCATTTCAGTCGAAATGACGCGGGGGACTGAAAAGTCCATGGTTTGGCGGATAAACGCCCTGATGATATCTTTCCTCTCCGAATCCCTAAATGGAAAAATAGAAGGAAACAGGAGCAACAAGCTTGTGTAATGAACTAGTCCCTTCCTCGAATGAATACGGCACTCTTTTCCTTCTCTTGTTTAGTTGTTTATTTCCTGTGATATTGCAAAGGTTAGAAGAAACCTAGTAGTTGATTACAAGTTTTAAAATTTCTTGTTAGCAATAAAATAAATACAAGCAATTTACTTGTTAATGCTGAATCCTAGCTGTTTTTATGTTTTTGCTTTTATGTTTTTACTTGCTTATATATGTTTTAAGTATAGCGCGTTTCTTATTCTTAAAGTGAGTTATTACAGCCACGACCATCCGTAGAAGAAGAAACCATCTCTTTTTTCAGCGAAGTAGTTTCTGGCTTAATTTTATTAGAAGTGCTATTGCACTCAACCGTGCATGCATCAAACTAGTACAATGTATCCAATCTGCTTCCTTTTGCTATCACCATAGCACCTCTCAACATTTTCACACCTGCTTCAGAAAACTGTACATGCACACTCACATCTATTAGCTTGCTAACAGATAATAAATTTCTTGCTAGTCCTGGGATATGCAAGACACCATCAAATCGTCTAACTTTACCATCAGAAAATTCACATGAATACTACCATGGCCAACAATGTGAAGGAAAGAATCATCACCCAAATACACCTTACCACCATCATAGTTTTCATACTTACTAAACTAGTTTCTGTTAGGAGTCATGTGGAAAGATGCACCTGAGCCTATCAACCATACATTATCACCTGCACGAGTGGCCAAGGCTACAATAAAGGCATCTCCATCGTCTTTCTTGGACCTAGAATCAAAATCTTGCTTCTTCTTCTTTTTCTTCTCTTCTTTACATTCCTTTCGGAAGTGTCCGGATTTGCCATAGTTCCAGCATATTGCCTTGGACTTACCAGGAGATTTTGATCTCCTTTTATTCTTGGATTTTGAACGGCCACGCTGCTTCTTATCTTTGCATCGTTCTTTTTGTCTTCCTCGAACACTCAAAGCCTCTTTGGCATTCAGAGAGACCTTCCTTCTCATCTCTTCAGAAAGTAGAGAACCAATAACATCCTCCATCGTCAAGATGACTACAGTGCTCCCAATAGCCATAACTAGGCTGTCCAATGAGTCTGGCAGCGAACACAACAAAATTTGGCACCTTTCTTCTTCGTTCATTTTTCACCCCAACTGAGGTCAACTGGGTCACCAACATATTGAAATTTTCCAGATGCTCAAAAATCCATCCACCTTCTTCCATTCTCAAGGAATACAACTTCTTCCTCAAGAAAATCTTATTTACTAGCGATTTAGCTTGATATATCTCACCCAACTTCTTCCAAAGCTTCTTCGAAGTGGGTTCTTCATGGACATTTATCATAATTGAATCTGCAAGACACAGTCTAATGAGACCTTTAGCTTTTCTATCCATTATATCATATTTTGCAGCCAAAGTTGGATCCACAGGCCTATGGACATTTTCATCCACTGCATCCCATAGATCCTGGTCAATCAACAGATCTTCCATCTTCAACTTCCACATTTCAAAGTTCGTGCCAGAAAAGTTCTCTACCTCAATCCTTCGAGATGCGCTCGCCATCTGAAAAAATATCTGCAACAAGATCACAAAGTATCTTCTGCACACCTTGATTAGCACAAAAAACCTAACAACCCACAACTGAAACCAAAGGTATCAGGCTTTGATACCACTTGTAAGGAAGTTAAAGTAGTGGAAACAACTTCCTACGCCAATCTTGAGGAGAAACATTATGCAAAACTTTATAAAAACTGATCTAACAATTACAGCAAATCCAGAAGCACATTCAAAACATAAAATAAACAGTGAAACACAAAACACCAGACATACGTGGGTAAAACCCTTTTGGGTGAAAAACCCCACACTCCAAAAGCCTGCTCAATGTATTCCACATCCAATACCAAGATTACATACACTTGTAGAGCAAGTTTATTATGGGAGTATCACCAGTAAACAACTCTGGAAGATTTCTGGCAGCATTCCAGAAGCATAACAGTACCTGCAAAGTCACACACTACAAACTACTCCTCAAGCCTCCAATTTATAGACTTTTGGCTATACAAGAAACCATCTGTGGTTTTACAAAACCATGTGCGAAGCTTTTCAGCCAAGATTCCAATCTAAAAATAAGCTCACGTCCAAAATGAAATCCCCTATTTTTGACTCTTACAGCTGTCATAGAATCTGCCATAATATGCCTAAAAATAGGCCTTCCATAATATACTACCATGTGGGCATCTTTTGACACCTAATAAACCAATTTTCAAAGCAGCGACAACGTATAACAGCTGTAGGAAAATATTAAATAAAAAATAACTATTACGGGAAATATGCAAGGTTGAGACACCTCATTTCCCAACAATTCTTTGCTGTGGGTATGTTTTTGTTTTTCTCTGTCTCTGCCCAGCAAAGTGGTATCAGAGCAGGAGGAATCCAGGGTTTGTAAATTTAAGATTATTTGTAGGAGTAGGCTAAAGCTATTGTCTGAAGACAAGTGTGTTTGCTGAAGACCCTGCTGCCATTATCAAATGCAAATTTATAATCAAAGGCAAACCACAGAAACCATTAGAGATTAAAGAGATTTTCTGTTGCTGATCATAGAATTTTTTTTGAAGATTTGGAAGCCACAGATCAAAGGGTCCATCTGAAGTAAATAATTGTTGTAAAGCCGCAACTTTGAAAGGAAAGGCGAATTTTTTTACCACACTTAAAAAGGAAAGATAGCAGAAATCATATCATATTGTCTATTAAGCCGCAAGCTGCCAAGGAGTGAAGGTATTGGATCATTGTAGCTGACTATATCAAAGGAATGGCATCAAGCAGTAATCTCTCGCAGCCCCAGATCCCCATTTTCACTGGTAAGAATTACGATTTTTGGGTAATTAAGATGAAAACATTGTTTTGTTCACAAGAAATTTGGGACATAGTTGGAAATGAATTTGTAGAACCCCAAGATCACATAGCCTATCAAGCTTTAATTAGAGCACAAAATGATGAACTTAGAGAAAATAAGAAAAAAGATGCAAAATCTTTATTTATAGTTCAACAAGCAATGGATGATTCCATTTTCCTAGGGTTGCAACAACAACTACATCTAAGAGGGCATGGGAAATTTTGGAGACAACCTCTTAGGAGAAACTTAAAAAAATTGCAAATGAATGATTCAGAATTAGTAGATCAGTTTATGAGTCAAGTCATGAATATTGTGAATCAAATTAGATCTAATGGAGAACAAATAACATATCAAAAGATTATAGAAAAAATTCTCAGAAGTTTACCCAATAAATTTGATACAATAGTTGTAGCAATTGAGGAATCCAAGAATTTGACACAGTTATCAGGAGATGAATTAATGGGATCTTTTTAACATGTGAATCCAGAATGACTAGAAATAACAATACTTATATTTAGAATGCTTTCAAGTCTTAGGTATCATTTGGCAAAGGAAAAGGAAGAGGTAGGTCAAACTTCAGAGGGAGAGGTAGAGGCAAAGGTGGAAGGAGCAATCCAAATCAAGGTGAAAACAATAATCAAAACTACAACAATAGAGGACGTGGTGACAATCACTTCCAACAACATTCACAAAGGTTTGATAAATCTAACATTCAATGTTTATTATTGAAAAAAATTATGGACAATGCAAATGAATGTAGAAAGAAACAAGGAGATGTGGACAAACAGAATGCGAATTACACAAATGAATCTAATTCTAGAAGTTTATTCATCACATGTCATGTTGCTCAAGAAAGTGCTAGGGATATTTGGTTTTTAGATAGTGGATGCAGTAACCATATGATAGGGAATAAAGAGGTGTTTGCTAGTCTTGATGATTCAGTAAAGTTAGAAGTGAAATTGGGAAATGATAATAAAGTGGCTATAATGGGTAAAGGAGTAATAAATGTTTTCACAAAAATGGTGAAAGAAGATTTATTCCTGATGTTTAATTTGTACCTGGATTAAAGCATAACCTTATGAGTGTTGGACAGTTAGTACAGAAAGGTTATAGGGTAAGGATAATGTTTGCACTATACTAGATAGATTTCCAAATGACAAGTTGATTGCAAGAGTGGAGATAACCAAGAATCGAATGTTCTCCCTTCGAATTTAGTGTATCCAAGGAGAAGAGGAATTCAATTTCAAAACTATGTATCTAGATCAATCATGGCTATTGCATTTGAGGTATGGACATTTATATTTTGGAGGTTTGAGTTTATTATAAAAGAAACATATGGTGAAAGGATTGCCACCAATAGAGCAGCCAACTAGTTCATGTGAGAGTTGCATTCTGGCAAAACAACATAGAGAGAGTTTTCCAATAGGAGTGTCATATAGAGCAAGGGAATTATTAGACCGAATTCTGCAAGAAGCTTTGAGTGGTAAGAAACAATGTATATCATTTCAGAATTTTTGGTTGTATTGCATATTCTCTTGTGCCATCAAAAATGAGAAGAAAACTTGATGATAGAGGTGGGAAATGCATTTTTGTTGGGTATAGTGAAGAATCAAAAGCTTATAAATTATATAATCCCATTACAAAGAAAGTGATTATTAACAGAGATGTAGAATTTAAGGAAGAAGAAGCATGGGATGGAAGCATTGATAGAACAATTGCAATTGGAGCACCAATACCTCAGAATGAAGAAGAGTTTGAAGAACAAAATATGCATGGTGATCAATCAAATCCTCAAGTAGCAATAAGCACTCCAACAAGAACACCGAGGAACTTTGTACAAGGTGAATCATCAAGTCATTCTACTTCCAGTTCACAAGTAAGTGATGAATCAGATTCTACACTTGGCTCACTAAGGTCAAAGTATAAAGGCAAGAAAATGAGAAGTTTGAAAGAGGTTTATGATCAACTAGAAGAAAATTTAGATTTTTATTCAATTTTTTCTTTTTTTCTTTCATGATCCTATGTATTTTGTAGTAGTTAAGGAGGAACATTGGATAAAAACCATGGATGAAGAGATGGATTCTATTGAGAGAAATCAAACATGGGAACTAATTGACCTACCTGAAGGTAAGGATTGCATATGAGTCAAATGGGTTTATAAGACCAAATTTAATGCAGAAGGTAAAATTGAAAAGTACAAGGCAAGGTTAGTAGCAAAAGGTTTTGCACAACGACATAGAATTGATTATAATGAAACATTTTCTTTAGTTGCTAGACTTGATACTATTAGAATAGCTTTAGCTATAGCTGCATAAAATAATTGGAAAGTTTTTCAAATGGATGTCAAATCAGATTTCTTGAATGGTTTTGTAGAAAAAGAAGTATTTGTGAAACAACCACTAGGTTATGAAGTGCATGGATATGGAGACAAGGTCTATAGATTGAAGAAGGCTCTCTATGGTCTCAAACAAGCACCAAAAGCATGGTATAACATAATTGATTCATACATGACAAACAATGGATTCAACAGAAGTAGTAGTGAGCCCACATTATACACAAAAATCAACAAAGAAGGTCAGATCTTGATTGTGTGTTTATATGTTGATGATTTGATTTTTGTTGGAAATTTGTCTATAGACACATTTAAATTAGCAATGAAGAAACAATTTGAAATGACAGATTTAGGATTAATGAAGTATTTTTTGGGCAATGAAGTTGTTCAATCAAATAAGGGAATTTTTATTGGTCAAACTAAATATGCAAAGGATGTGTTAAGGAGGTTTAAGATGTTGAATTGTAATCCAACACCTACACTAGTTGCTACAGGGACTAAAATTAGCAAAGAAGACAAAGGGCCTAATATTGACTCTACAACATTCAAAAGATTAATTGGAAGTTTGATGTATCTTATAGCTACAAGGCCAGATATATTGTATGGGGTTATTCTAATCTCAAGATTCATGTAGTCACCAAGAGACTCACATTGGCAAGTTGGTAAAAGGATATTGAGATATGTGGTAGGAACAACAGGATATGGAATTTTATATTCCACAACTAATGATTTTGGTTTGATTGGTTATATTGACAGTGATTTTGCAGGTAGCATTGATGATAGGAAGAGTACTTTTGGATATGCTTTTCATTTTGGAATAGGTGTGGTCTCATGGGCATCAAAGAAACAACCCATAGTGACACTTTCATTGGTTGAATCAAAATATGTACCAGCCACATCAGAAACATGTCAAGCAATTTGGATGAGGAGAGTATTGACAGATTTATTACAAACACAAGAGGAGTCAACACCAATATCTTGTGACAACAAATCAACAATTGCATTTTTAAAAAATCATTTTTTTCACAAGAGGAGCAAGCACATTGATACAAGATACCATTCATCAGAGAGTTAGTGAACAATGGAGAAATCCAGTTGGAGTTTTGCAGATCTGAAGAACAATTAACAGATATATTTATGAAGGCATTAACAAAAGAGATCTTTGAGCATTTAAGACAAAGTTTGGGCATTGTGAATGCCAAAGCAGTTAGTGGTAGAAATTAAGGGGGGAGTATTGGAATAATAATTTCTCCCAAAATAAAAATTAGAAGTTTCAGTTTATTTTTTAGGAGGAGAATAAAATAGTTTTGCATGGCAGTTATTATTAGAATTAGAGTTTTGTAATTTGCATGTTTTTCGTGAATAGATATTTCTTGTGGATTGCATGATTTTAGCATATAAAAATTTAGTTTTCTGAATTTCTGCATGATCAAAAGACCTCTATTTATGGAGGCACGATGTAACCATTTTTGTATGAGAAAAATCAATAGGGAATTATTTTTCTGCCGTAGCAATTCTTTGCTGTGCGTATTTTTCTGTTTTTCTCTGTCTCTGCCCAGCATACTCCTCTTGTCACACTATCATTTGTTTTTAAACCCCATCCATATTTAGCATTTTGTTTCCTCTCAGATGTAGCTGGATTCTTTGTATAGTGGCTCACTATATCAATTTTATTAAGAAATATAGTTTTCCCCGTAGATTTTTACAAGGATCCCTCTTGAGAAGTAAATCCAAAAAACCGAAGGCAAGGAGATGCCTTAGTAAGATCAAGCGAACAAAAAGTATGTATCAGATGTGATTGCTTTTTTTGAATGTAGTCTAACCTAATTATTGATGGCATTTCTTTAACATCTCCCACTACAGCATGAAAGTGATGCAGTGTTCTCTTAATTAAATGCTAGGGTATTCTTCAATCTCCAATTTATACTCGTGGATATACTATAATTTTCATGCAGAAAAAGAATCAGAAAACCACATTTTTATTCAAATCAATATTTTGTTGAAATATATTAAAGAGGCTAAATTTCCTTGGGGGTCTAAATATGGTTGATGGTTCTATCAGGCTGTACCTCAACCTCATCCCTGGCTTGTGTACCTAACACAACTCTGTAAATGAGGTACTTGCTTGCATATCAATTTAGGAAGATCTTCATTTCATATTACCATGTTGCCACCTTTCATTCTCATCCTTGGGTATAATTCATCCTTTATTTTAGATTATATATGTGCATCTTTCCATTTTCTGCCCTGGTATTAGCTACTTGGAACTCTATTGCTGCCTCCATTAATTTAGCTTATTGCATGCTGGGTGTCCTCTTTTTCCCATTCATTGCTGATACTCTCTTCGACCTCTTTACCATCAGAGCTATCAGTTATTCTTCACTCCCTTGTTTTATAATCAAAATTGGAATTTGAGGTTTGTCCCTGTTTGGTAAATTTCTCTAGTGTTTTCGTGTTGTTTTACTTTTCTTATGTCTTACCAATGCAAAGGATTAAGAAGGATTTTCTTCTTACAGGAATGACGATTACTTTACTAGTGTCTCTGTCACTATTTTCGTCTCAGTTGTTACATTCCAGCTTGTCTTGCTCGTCAGGGGGCAAATTCATATTCCAATCTAGGGAAGTGCTCGTGCTCATTAGTTTTTTTTAGTTACCCTTTTCCTTAACGAGGGTCAAATCCCTCGGTGTAAACAATCCCGAGTTTCCAACCTGGACTAGACCTCTTCAACTTCCACCAGTTTACAATAAACCAAGCTCACACAATTGTATGTAAAGATATGAATATAGTAATAGATACTTAAAAAAGGAATTAAATCATAGCTCAATGCCCTATTTTTTTTTTAATATAAGGATATCTACAAAAGCTTCGAAGAATTATAATCTTCTGCTCCATGGCTGTTTTGTAATGGATTCATGAGAAGGCTACCTGCCTGCCAAACATTTACAGTCTATAATAGGCTATAAATATTATCCAACCTATTACACACACCATTTTTTATTCAATCCATTTTCTCACTCCATTGACATGCTAAATCTGAAATTTCAAGAGCTTGTGTACGTGTTATGTCTGATATTCTTAGAGCATGTTAACTCTAAGTTCCATGACAGCTTATCTTACAATAACAGCTTGAAAGCAAAGGTTAGCAAAAACAAAACTTAGCCTCACAATTATTCAATTCCACATTCAGCTAACATTCTTCAATTTAATATTCAGCTAAGCTTCAACCTAATATTAGCAATCCCATTGATCCCCAACGATATATATACTTCCACCTTGCATATTATGTTAAGACACTTTTTCCAAGTCCACAAGACAACAGTTTGACTACTTTTTTTAATTAATTCTTTTTAAATATCAGTGAACAATATCGAATTAGAAAATAATCTTACAGCAGGTCCAAGCTTGCAACATGCAAATCGCAAAGGCCAAATACCTCCAACGCAGATAATAAATTATACTTCCTACACTTTTGCAACTGTACGCATTGAAAGTTGAAAGAAAAGATGTGAACTTGGGAAAGCTGCAGAGATAGGATGGGTGAGAGGTATGGGACTCTTGGTGTTCGGAGTAAGGTGGAGTTTACACACCTGGGTTGGTGTTAGGGCGGTTTCTCAAGACGATGTATAGACATGGTGTCAAGGTGCAAGGGAGATTGGAATTGGAGTCGAGGTGACAAGGGCACGAACTAGATGAATTGGTGCAATGTGTACGATTCTGGTGTGCGTGTTGTTGGCTGAGTTGCTAGGAGCACTCAAGGGGAGAAGGTGTAGTCTGGGGTTTGCGAAAGGTCTTGTCCGCAATGGGGGATGTAAGTAGCGATCACACAGTTGGTATTAGAGCTATACCACGGAGGAGGTAGTATCAGAACTTCCTTTGGCTGGACATAGTGCCTTGAGGGCCAGAATTGGAGTTGTGATAGGGTTATAGAGCTTTGTGAGGGCCAAAGTTGATACTTGAGCTGGAGAGATTGGATTGGTATCCGGGTTCTTTGAGGTTGAGTGTGTATTGGAGCTATGGCTTGATATCAAAGTTGGAGATCAAAGCTAAGATTTTGGTTGCTAAGTTGGGTCTTGGTCAAACAATAGGGCTTTCACTGAGGTGGCTTGAGATCAAAAGAAAGTGTGATGATGTAGCTAGTCTTCATGTGGAGATGATACTTGGCTTGGAGATTCATCAGGGATGGGTTGAGTAGTAGTGAAGAAGTCAAAGGTTGGACTCTTGCAAGTCAGATGTGTATAAGTTCAACAAGTTAGATGTGTTAAGTTTGAGGAGTCGAGGGTTTGACTCTTGCAGGTCAGCGAATTGGAGCGCAAGGTTCACCTTGGTAACACTATTGAAGGCAAAGCTTCCATCAATTGGGAAGTGAAGTTGGACTTCATGAAGCAAAATCTCCTTTGAAAGGAGCCCTCAGTTATGGTGTAAGTCTTTGTGGGAAGTAGCTTGGGACAGGACTTGGTTTGAATGGTTCGGCGTAGAAGGTGTCGCCTGTTTTTAAGTGGAGGAGAATATAGGGGATGTCTTGCCTTTGGTTGGTTCCAAAGAGAGATGCAGCTAGGTATGCCAAGGTCAAGGGCCTTGCCCCCAAGGATGAAGGAGAGTAGTCTCGCCACCTATGCTTGGAGATAGGTGTTCTACATAGATTCTAGGGGTGAAGGATAGTAACCCCATCTCCCACTAGATAAGTGAGGTTTCTTGTGGACGTTGGCATACTGTCCCAAACCATTGAAGCAGAGTAGTTGGATGGTCTAGGGGATGACTACTAGGCAGGTTGTCCATGGTGTGAAGGTGCTTGTTGAGCTGTACAAAAGAGAATTTTTCCCTCTAGGAAAGTAGTTTGGGCTTGTGTGTTGAGTGGAGCTTGAGGATACATGTAGAAGCTGGGTGTAGTAATTAATACTCAGGGTTGCCTAAGGACGAAAGATGCTTGAAGAGGTCAAGGACCTCAGTCACATGAGTAAGGGAACATAGTGACTGTGGACAGGGTCCCTATGTGAGGGTCTTTGGTAGGGCTCATAGGTACTTAGGAAGAGTACTTGAGTTAGGTGACAAGTATTTATAGATAACAGGGTGCTAGGGCCATTGAAGGAGTGGTTCAAAGGTGAATGGCTTAGGGAGCACTTCCAAGTAGGAGTTGGGATCCAAAGTATCGTGTCTATTTGGTTTGGCCATGGCTAAAGAGTTCAAGGAACTTAGTGAGGTAGACACAGATGTGGAAGGAGGTCCATGTGAGTGTTGGGATAGGAAAGTTGGACTTGTGTGCTAAGTTGGCATGGACGCATTAGAGTGAAAAGGGATCATGGATTTGCTAGCTAGTAAATGGGAGATAGAATGTGGAGTTTACCTAGCCAAGTTAAGGGAAGTGGATGTGGACCTAGCTCAGGGAGTCTAGCCATTTCAAGGGAAAGGAAAGAGGCTTGAGGAACCTGTAACATCAATAGTTTAAAACTTATTAGTTTAAATTTTTCTTTTCCCAAAATACTTTCCTTCCACAATTTTAAATGTAACTATCTTGTAAGATATTTTCAAACTTTTTGAAGGAAAAATAGAACTTATTGAATTTCAATATTTGTGAAGATGCATGTGAGGGTTTATTGTAGCATGTATGGAGACAAGTGAAAATCATAGTTAATGAAGACTCCTAGGTTATGAACCATCCTCAACAATAAACATGTTTTGCAGTCGCAGTCAATGAAGTCTTGTTAAAATTATAAAACACGCAACAATAGACAAATTTTGTAAGGAAATGGACATAAGTTTCTAGGAAATAGATGCGTTTTCCAAAGAAATGAACATGACATACTAGGAAATAGATGCATTTTGTAGGGAAATAGACATGAAATGTTGCTAGGGCACTTAATTTAGAGATGTGAAACACATAAATTGATTTAGGGCATGCAGAATACTGAGCATGATTTAGGGCACTCAAGTTATTGTAGGTGACGTGCAGGAGTTGCAAGCAAGCATGGAATGATTCTAACCCTTGATCTTTGAAACCTTCTTAGAGTTATAAATAACTCGTAGGGCATGAATTTGAAGACATGGTGAACAATGGACAACGACCATGGAAAAATATTATGAAAGAATATTTTATTTTAAAACCTTGACAAATGGTTTGCATTAAAAATGAAGGATGAATCTCGTGCTCTAATACCAATGTTAGGCCAAGGATGGATTAAAAATGAAAAGCAAAAATGAATCAAAGTACAAACCCAAAATATTGATTTCATTAAATGAAAAATAGTATACTAATAGTTCAACAAAGTGACCTTTTAGTCTAGCTTCATATGAGTGTTCAATTCATCTTCAAGATGACTTTAGATTCTACAATAACCGAAGGATTATTTATAAAATATTTACATAATATTATAATATTTAGTGCCTCTTTGACACAATGTGTAATGCTACTTTCCCCCAGGGTATAAAATTGGAAAGTTTTAATATAATAGAGTTAATTTAGTATGACAACGGATTTGTTAATGTTATTATTTGAGTTTAACAATTATAAAGTATATTTAGAATTTAAAAGAAATGTACAAAAATGCTTGTCTATCAAAATTAACCAATTCAAGATTAGCACTTTAATATTACCATTGTTACTATATGTAAATTTACATCCAATAATATGATTATTAACATAATGGAACAAATAACATCTTTAGAGAACTTAATTAGATTAATTCTTAACTCATTTATATAAAATTCTAAATATCTTCTGATAACAATAGGTTCAATACTTATTTGAATCAAATCATTTGGTTTGACCAATCCCACCCTAGGAAGATTTTAGTGGTTTTGACCCTCATAGCTATGACGCACTTTGCAAAATTTGTGTAAGAACACAACACCTAGCAATGCATTGTGCCTACGCATCACAAACCCTAGCCAAGACAATCTCAGGTTGTACTTTGTACCCTGAGTTAAATGCACTTTGTACACCCTATCCTATGCCCGTAGCCTACCAAACCACCTTCTTCCTTGAGTGAACTCCATGCACTTCCCAAATCTCACATAAATGGTTTATATAAACTTTAAAAGATGGTTTTCAAACCATCACACCCTTTCACAAAGGTTTTTTTTAATTCATTTAATAAATACTATTATTTCTCCCTTTCAAAAAAAGATTTTTTAGAAAATATTCATTATTATTCCCCTTTTAATAAATACTATTATTTCTCCCTTTTAGAAAGAGATTTTTAAAAAAATATTATTATTATTACCCTTTTTAATTAAAGGTTCATAATAACCTTTATTTTTCTTATCTTTATATTTCAGAGGGTCATTCACATAATAATTTTCTGTCATTGAGCTTGCCACATAAAGATATTAGCTCACCACTGCCACCAGTTTGGAGACGCATTACATGCTTTTATTCACAAAGCACCCACAGACCCACTTAACTAATCGCCCATTGGTCACTTAGATCAACACAAATTGGCCACGTGTATACAACTATTAGGCACGATTCGATGATGTAAATCACATACAAATAGAACAAGTGAGGCCCAAATGGTCCCACCCCCTACCACATACAAGCACATGACACCACAATATTCGACCCACAAATGCTAGACCCAACTATCATCCACATCACCATGCTCCAACCAATAAGAAACTATCATCTATGTTGTGTGCACAATAAAGAAACTGAATGTGCAGACATATTGATGCTAAAGACCATGCACCTTGGAAATGAACTGACGGCCAATGACAATGGGTGGTATTATCCAACAGATATCCTACATCGGGTAAAATGAACCTTTTCAAAAATAACTGTCCAATCAAGCCTTCTCCTCTGAAATTAACATGTATCCCATATGCAAAGTCATTCAACATAGTGCCAACGATTCTTGCGGCCCTACCATATAATTACATGCTGCGTTCTCGACTAATGCAAGCTCGACACCAAAGTAATTGCCTGCCACTAAATTGCCGACGTAGCTAGCTACCTCACCACCAGTTGTACCATATTGCTTATGTGGACATCCATATACCAATAACCTTATAAATAAACCACCCAAGCCGGGCACTTTCTAGCATTTGTAGGTTGTCGATCATTGACGAAATAGAAAGGCGCCACTTAAGTTATACGGATATATGAGTTCCTAGCACCATGAAAACAACTAAGGGTCAAGCCAACGTTTAGGGTTTAAGCACACAAAAGGGCAGGATTACAAATTATGAAGATAGAAGCACACGACCATAACGCATTGCACAAGATTGAGAACAAAAGTAGAAAGTACAAAATAGATGAAAGGGTAAGAAAAACATCTCGGCCTAGTCATTCAACAAGAACTCGCACGTACTTCCATTAAGAGAAAACATGCAGTCATAATTGCACAAAGAGAGAAAAAGGGTTAGAGTTTATACAAAATAGTCTAATGATCTTTATCTAAGATAAAAAGTGCCCATTCCACAATGGTTCTCAATTATATAATGGCCTAGCTAGAGGGCATCAAACTTACCATGCTTACCTGTGTCTTCAAATCGAGCATTCCACAAAAGGACTGGGTCTCTTAATTGAAAGCATCTTTCTTTTGCCTTATTGTCAGACAACCATTTGACCCTTTCTTGATATGCCAAATTTTTCTCATGTGATGCTCTTCTTACATCATCCAATTCAATTAATTGATTTATCCTTTGTAAGTGCATCATCCTCAACATCACTAATTTGTTGTAGAAGTTTATATACATAGAACTTCAAATTTATAGGCAAGGTAGCACTAGTTTCATACACCAGTTTGAATGAATTCTTATGTGTACTTTTTTTGCAAGTGATCCTATCAACCTAGACTACAAGTCTCAACTTGTCATCCCACCTTTTCCTATTATGCTACTGGGTCCTTTTGATAATCTTCATTAAATTATTGTTACAGACTTTGCCTGTCCATTGCTTTGAGGATGATATGGTGATGAATATTTGATGTTTACCCCATATTCACGATAATAATCAACAAATTCATGTGCTTTGAAACACAACATTATTTACAATGATTCATTGAGGTCTCCAATTCTGGTCACAATGTTGTTTAGCAAGATATCAATCACAAGATTTAGATGTAGCTTTCCTTATAGAAACCGCCTCAACCTATTTAGTAAAGTAGTGTCATGTCCCTTTTTCCGAAATGGTCACCATCTTGCACATTGTTGCATTCTTCCAATGGGCTTCGAGGTACAACAAAGATTGGCACTTCACAGGTTGTATGGATGTTATCATTTCATGTCAATGCTTCATCAGTATCATAAGGTCATGGAGTTTATTATGCTTATCAACTTCATCATGGATGTTGTCATCACTTCGGGATGCTTCCTTGGATACCTTGTCACTTGGTCATGGAGATTTATTGTTCATATTCCTCCCATGCGCGCCATAATGGACCTACATTTCCAATGATTAGTGGAGTAAAATAATTAATTAAATATTATTATTAATCATAATTGGACCAGCGCTTTGAGGGAGATGAAATAATAAGGCAAATCATATATTTTATTTGAATTGTTTTGGGCGCCTAGAAGGACAAGACATGGTCGGCCCTCTATGTGAAGAATTATAATACAAAACAGGGCACTAATCCCTAGGTCGGCCTAAAGAGGCGGAGGAGGTTTAATGTATATATATATCCCATCATTTGGCATGAATTCATCATTGACTTGTTTCTGATTTCTTCTATTGGATTAAGGATTTAATTCCTTGTCTTGCACTGAGGAGATGGCCCCTCAACTTGGATGGTGATGACCCCATCCACATATCTTTCATCTGCAGATCTATTCGCCATTTGAGCATCATACTTGGAACAGATTTTACATTTTTTTGGAGCAGCATACAGTCATTACTCAGAGCAGACTTATATCAGCTGGAGCGAACTAGTTTAAGGAGACATCTTGACCCCTTTTGTGGAGCGACTTGCCCTAGGGTTATCATCAACCTTGGGCGACTTGATTAAAGGAGAAGCGACGGCCTTCCATGCAGATTTATGACTTACTTATGATAGATTCAGACTGCTGCAACTAGGGCTACAGGTCAGACTTAAAGAAGACATGGAGCGAATACGGCGTGATATTGAGAGATCCAATCAGAATATTGAAAGGATGTTCCAAGCTTTGATGAACAACAATCGAGGCAATACAGGTGTTGTTTGTGTAGCAGAATCACCTCGTGATAGGAGGTCACATACACCTACAGTAGACAGGCCTATGCGTCCTACCTTCCTTCCTAAAGAAGAGGACAAAGAAGAAGACTTGACAACCTTGGTTAATAAGTATGATGCCCTTCCTAAGTATGTGCAAAACAGAATCAGTTTCGAAGACTACATGAAGTTCAAGTGTTCGTGGTATGATGAAGACTCATTGGATAGTGAGGAGACCCAGCCATCAGCTAGCAGCCCTTGAGGAGAGATTGACACTGTTTCACCCCAGCCACATAAGGTCGAGTCCAAAGAAGAGTACATGGAGACAAATGATGTGGAAGAGGTGGAAAATGATCATACATTTGAGAGTGAACCTGAGATCATGATCAATCATGAAGGGCATACCATTGGTGTTTAGTCATACATGTAAGGAGAAGATATAATATTTGTTACAAAAGTCATCCACGAGGAAGGTGACTCACATGAAGATAGAGAAGACATCATCAGCCATGAACCAGTTCATGAAGAAGACAAAGATCAAGTCATACATGTTGAAGAAGTCAAGGCTCTGGACACACATCAGCCCCATAAAGAGGAGTTGGAAGAGTTGCAGCCTATACTTGAGGAAGACCCAGCCCCAGAGGATACTATCAAGGACTTGTATGGGGAAGCCTCATTGGAGGATGACATATGGATTCACCAGGATCGTGTGGACAAAGAACATGTCACCATGGAGGATATCATTCATCAAGGTATGAGTTCATTAAATAACATTGTTTCATTCCCTCTACATGATATTGGCATGGAATCAAATAATGGTGTAGGTATCCTTGAGATGGACTTGGTTAATAAGAAGGGAAGTGATCAAGATATGTTGGACATTCCATCCATCAAAGCTACTCCTATGGAAGAAGAAGAAGCAACACTTATTGAAGTTCAGTCACACATGGAAGTAGTAGACTCCACTCACTACTTTGATGGAGACCCCTTGCCCAAGATTAATGATGACTTAGTCCTCACTCATGAGTATACTAATGCCATGAAGGGATCTGATTTGGAGCAGCATGATCATGATAACAGATCAGAAATGACACATTTAGATGTTGGGTATCCTTTGGAATATCATCTACGGGTTAATGAGGACAAAGATCAGCCTACCACACTTGGTAAGGTACTTTTGGATACTTTAAAGAGAAAGTAAGATGAGAAAGATGAGCTCTGTTGGGGAAGGGCACACTCTTCACCATGCACAGCAGAGGTTCAGTCCTCTATGACAGCTATATGCAATGGACAACACGCCAATCCCGAGTTGATGAAGAATGGACACACAGATGAGAGAATGGATGATACTCCAGGAGACATAGCTTGCAGCCATAAGGCAGAACTTGGGACATTTGGTACATCTTATTTTCCATTGGAGACAGTATATAAACCTGCCCTAGTTGACAAACACTCACTCATGAGGGAAGAAGAGGATAAGGATCATGATGACATCACTCAAGAGAATGAGGTAAGGTCTGATTTTTCCATTTGTAACAGCAGTTCTTTATCTTCACTTCATAATGACATGGCAGCCAAGAGGATCAGCTTTGAGGCAAGTGACCTTCATTGGGAGACTCATAATGAATCAGCACTTGATGAAATAGAAGACATCTTGGTATGGTATGACATCATACCTGATTGGTTTGACAGCAGTGTTACAACCTTGCAGATTGATGACATGACAGCCAACACACATGATAAGAGGGTGGAAGAACCTTCTACTGTTGACACTTAGAAAGTAGGGTCTGAAAATGATCAGTTTGTGAAGAATTCAGGCTATAACAGTTCTGATTTGCTGAGTTACAACAGCAGTTCTTTTCATCATCTCATATCAGACATGAGGATCAGTTTTGAAGCCTATACTTTGCATGAAGCATGTGGTATTGGATCAGCTTCTGATAGAGATACAGCAATGAAGGATGATGAAGTCATTATGGGAAGACTTGACATAGGATCTGATTTTCTGAACTGGAGCAGCAGTTATTGGTTTTTGCATGGTCATACATAAGCATGAGCAGAGAGTGGTGTTTTTATTCGACGACTCCTATGATGAGCTGAGGTATGGATCCGAGTTTTTTACTTGTTCATTTCCTAAGGAGTTAGCATCACATCCTATGGAAAGCCCCATCACGAGGTATGATGACACCTTTGAGGTTATTGCTAAGCATGATATATTGGTGCTTCCTCATGAGGAGTTGGCTTGTAGTGGTCTACATTATGTTGATGCCTCTTGGATAGAACACATAGCTGCCTCATTCCGGGTGCATACCATGAAGACCTTCACTTCTGTGTGGCACACTATGCAGCTAAACCAGGACATAAGGTATGAGGAGAGTGCTATGATATCTGATCTGAAAATACATATGTACCAGCTAAGTGATGTCATTCCAGCCTTAGTCCATAAGGCTCTATTCTTCACATTGATAAGAGATGGCTGCTACACTTCATGGTGCATGGACACTTGGCAGTTTGGTGAGACCTTGGAAGCTTCACTTAGTGGATCAGCCACTTACATCATGATTGCATTTGGAGAGGGAGTTATAATAGCTTACGTTTATGATTACTCTTTGATCTTTCATAGAGATGGCACTAGTTCGGGAGCTACTATGACTTGGTGGATCACCAAGATTGCCCTATGTTCATCCACGGAGGCACTTGCATTGGAGTACACCCTAGAGGTATGGACTACTCTTGCATCAAGGTATAATGTTGCCATTTTTTATTGGGAGGTGTTAGGGTTTGGAGTTGGAGATATGTATCATACCCTCGCGCATGATGTTGCCTTGCATATTTGGAGGATAGACACTATTACATGGTGCATGGGTTTCATGTTGTTGGCCCTTGCTTGGATATTGTATTACCTCTTCATTTTTGGAGAGTGGCTTTCGGATGGTACTTCTTCACTATATGTCTCTGGAGGAATAGGTGATTGCCATTTGGAGATTTTCAGTCGGGAGTCAGCTATCTTGGTTCACGCTAGTCACCTTGGAGGAGTCATTTCACACTTTGAGGCACCTACATTGAGGATTTTGCACTTTGATGTGAGGCTGATGGAGGTTTGGATTGATGATCATACTATGGGATGGACTTTCATCTTCACAGCTGACAGGATGATTTGGGATCCAGGTGGTGATATGGGTCGCACACTACTTCATTGGAACGTTGACGAACATATCAAAGTAGCGCAGCGGAAATCTGGAAGCTTGTGGTCATGCTTTGAGGGTCACATTCTTCATCACAGGTTCTTTGAGACTCGTATTTGGACCTGCTATTGTCTCTCGGGAGGTGGCACCTTGGGAGCATTGCAAGTCATGACACTTGTGGTTGCAAATATGTTTCTTGAAGGATGCAACCACCAGTGGAGGTTTTGCATGGTCGCCGGGCATGCAAGTAGATGGAGATACATGTCATTTGACACTATCTCACAGCATACACACTTGCCATTGCTTGAGGACAAGCAATTTCGGGGAGGGATGGTTTGTCATGTCCCTTTTTTCGGAATGGTCACCATGTTGCACATTGTTGCATTCTTCCAATGGGCTTGGAGGTACGGCAGAGATTGGCACTTCACAGGTTGTATGGATGTTATCATTTCATGTCAATGCTTCATCAGTATCATAAGGTCATGGAGTTTATTATGCTTGTCAACTTCATCATGGATGTTGTCATCACTTCGGGATGCTTCCTTGGATACCTTGTCACTTGGTCATGGAGATTTATTGTTCATATTCCTCCCATGCGCGCCATAATGGACCTACATTTCTAATGATTAGTGGAGTAAAATAATTAATTAAATATTATTATTAATCATAATTGGACCAGCGCTTTGAGGGAGATGAAATAATAAGGCAAATCATATATTTAATTTGAATTGTTTTGGGCGCCTAGAAGGACAAGACATGGTCGGCCCTCTATGTGAAGAATTATAATACAAAACAGGGCACTAATCCCTAGGTCGGCCTAGAGAGGAGGAGGAGGTTTAATGTATATATATATATATATCCCATCATTTGGCATGAATTCATCATCGACTTGTTTCTGATTTCTTCTATTGGATTGAGGATTTAATTCCTTGTCTTGCATTGAGGAGATGGCCCCTCAACTTGGATGGTGATGACCCCATCCACATATCTTTCATCTGCAGATCTATTCGCCATTTGAGCATCATACTTGGAACAGATTTTACATTTTTTTGGAGCAACATACAGTTATTACTCAGAGCAGACTTATATCAGCTGGAGCGAACTAGTTTAAGGAGACATCTTGACCCCTTTTGTGGAGCGACTTGCCCTCGGGTTATCATCAACCTTGGGCGACTTGATTAAAGGAGAAGCAACAGCCTTCCATGCAGATTTATGACTGACTTATGATAGATTCAGACTGCTGCAACTAGGGCTACAGGTCAGACTTATCACAGCAGATTATTCATATGTATTTGCCTATTGGAGAGCCTTGTGTTTGCATTGTTATTTTGGCCACTGAAGGATATTGGTTAGCTGGACTGTTTAGCTATTCATTTAATGTGATTTATATGCCCTATCTTCATAATTTCAGCAGTATATGTTAGCAGATTTGATATTGTTTCAGAAGACTGTATTCTTTATATTTATGACTTGCTATCATAAGATTCACATTAATGATAGAAATGATCTTCACACTTGGGCGACCCTATGTGGCAATTTGTATTAATCAATAATCATAGATTGTGGCGCAACTATATTTTTGGTTCAAGTCTGATTTCTACAGCAGAGTTAGGGTTAGGGCAGAATTGTCAAGTGCAGAAATAAATATCAGAATTTAGGGTTTTGAGCAGAAAACTAAATTGCAGAAATCTAGGGCAGAATTTGCAAATTGAAAAGCAAACTTTTAGGGTAGATTCCGTTGGGGCTATTACAAGTAGTTAGTAGCCACAAGAATCCATTTGAATCTTTTACTTGACCTTTCAATGGTCTCACCTATAAGTCTATACATCATTGCTAAAATGAAGCCTCAACTATAATTGTAGTAAAAGGCAAGGCACATGTAACCATCATTTTTCTTGAAAATCTCTAACTTGAACCATAGTGTCTCACCATGTTGGCTACATCTTTGAATAAAGTGGGCCTAAGATTTTATGAGTTGTTGTCTGATGCAGTCATGGATGGAGGATCCAATGAAAGATTGTCAAACCATGTAGCGAGACTCAAAACACACAACACTTACAACAAAACTCAATGAAACAACAAAATGATCTTTATTAAATTCATAGACAAATGACTACAATCTGTTGTTGCAAGCTTCCTACATGCTAGGCCATAGATGTTTTATTACTAATATGGAAACTACTACATTCAAAAGAAATTGAATACACCCTATGACATCTATATTCTCATTATCAAACTCCATCTTGAACCTTCATCCTTATGTTTGCACTCAAACCTCCAGCTTTCTGTTGAATTCTTCCTAACTCTCCTTGATGATTTCAAATGATTTTGAGTGACATATATATAGCAATCTTAAACTTCCAAATTAACATGCATCAGCTTCAAGGTGGCATAAAGTTCTATGCTTCGGGGAATGTGTAGTTAGCTACTGTAAAAAGTCCTTGGATCAATGCAGTGATAACAAAATGTGGAATCTTTATGCGGTGCTCAACGTACGTCCTCTTGGGTACAATGAGTCTTCACACATATATTCTTTTATTGGCGCAAACTTTGAAATATTTGGTGCAAGTGGGAATAAATGAAACAATGCAAGTTTATCAGCCTAGTCGATGTTCACGATCCAAGCTATGCCCTTCTTATGTGTTCCTTTGAGAAACTTGGGTCATGATTGATGGATTTCCTATGGATTCCATCGCTAGTGTCAGATAGCATGACTGCTTGCGCTTGGGAGATGAGTCAGTTGTTCGGTATTGACTAAAGTATTTTGAGGTTTTATATCTTACATATCTTAATGATCCCGAAGTTGCTAGGAAAGTCTTTGTGAGCCTGAATCAAGTGAAATCTCATGGTAATTCATGTTTCCGCTTCTGTTTCATAATAAGTATTTTGCATACTTCCATCTCATTCATTCCACTTACCACACCTCATATATACAATAAAAGCCTCCATCCGCTTCATTTGAGAGCAATAAAGTTTCCATCTACATTGCATTCTTCATCCAATAATGAATTCGAGTCTGATGTCTGAATCATTTATGTGGTCCTCTTGTTCGTTGCATACTCCAGAAGGATAAGTTGAAGTCCTTATGAATCATTTGGAGTATTTCCATGTCAAATTCTTTTCCAAATGACCTTATCCACTGCATATAGGACAAGGTCAAGATGTTGGTGTTCCCTTTTATTCCGCACGAGTCCATTGTATTCTGTTATCCACATATCATATGTTTATTCCATTTCCGTTACCATGCAAAGTATAAAAGCAGGTAACTATCCATATCTTCTGCTATCCATTTCACCTCCGCCTATCTTCCTCATCCATTCACCCATTTCCTAATCATGATCAATGAATGTGAGTGTCGTCTGAACTAGAAGCTTGCAGTTCCTTTCGCTCATTCCGTAGTTCCGTGAAATAAATATTTGGATGCCCATATCCATGAGAAAGCAAAGAAATTCCTAAAAATCTTAAAGAGTCTTTATGCCTTCAAACACATATCAAAGCAAAATATATTCGAAAGGCTATTTCATTCCATACCTTCAATAGAGAAAAGTAAAAAAAAGAATGAAGTTCTGGGTACTTGTAGCCAAATCTAAAGAGGCTACCACATCCAATTCATCCATTCATTTCATTTCCATTTCATCTCCTATTCCAAATTACTTCATCCTGCGAACTAAAATTAAAAAGGAAATCCTCGGTTCATAAAGGATATGAAAGTATCATTACTAGTTCTCATCCATTCCCGTTCCCTGTCCTATATCCCTTTCCCATTTGCAAGCTTTGAGTTTTAGGCTGATGTGAACAGATGCTGATCATGATTCCATTCCTTTTCATTCAGTTAATCACCCTCCATTTCATTTCCTTCCATTCAACATATTTCATCATTCATTTGGTTTATGTTTGGATACACTTTTCATTTACCTGTTTTGAATAATCCACATCATAATCCACTACTTCCATTTCCGTTTCCATTCACCGTATTGTTTCGTCGTTTCTTGCCAACATCAGTAAGTGCAACAACTTGACATGGTTGTGTTTGGACTGTCGAGTTATCTACAGAATCAGACTCTGGAGTTCTTCCCATTCATTACCTCGGTGAAAACCTGGCAAACAGGCACCATGTGTAATGGTCATCCTAGTAAAAAAAAAAGAAAAAAAAATGAAAATAGTAAAGAGAAAAAATTTTCGTCCACTGGTGAAAACCACCTCTGCTGGCACCTTGGATAAGTACCATGATGAAAACCTAGCAAACAGGTGTCATGCGTAGAGACATCCTGTCTCATTTTACTCCTTCCCATTTCCATATCATCTTCATTCCGCCGTCGCCCCATTCAATGCCATCCATATGTATATCTATCTATCCATCCGCTTTCATGAATATACCTAGCTTGAGATAGGTAAGCTTAGATGATCTTGGCTTCTAAGGGATGGGAATTAACATAAGTGCTTGCACTTTAAACCTCAAATATGGATAGTCGCACTGGCAACTGGTTCTGATTCTTTGATCATGTAATCGTGTTTATTTGATCTAGTGTGTGGGTGTACATGGAGATTTTGACATCTGATATTTGTTTATCTTTGGAATACTTAAGAAACTCTTTTAATCGAAATCAATCTTTAATCATACATCAGAAGGTGTTGTGTCGTGATCCAATCTATGCTTCTTTTCCTTTTCGATTTCGTTGTCTAGCTAGTTGATGAGTAGAAGAGGAGTGTTTGAAGTTTTGAGTCTGGATTGAGTCTTTGTCTCTGAAATGTTCAGGAACATTTATTCGGGTTGACGCTAGATGTTGTGACCTAATCACACATCGCCTCATTGCAAATGGGGACCCCCCTTTTTTTGAGTTTTGATGCTTTGCATGAAGTTTTGATGATGTCTTAGAGCTATTTCACGACAAAGTCAGTGGCGTTTGAGTCTTAGAGCCCCTTGACGACCTGATCCTAATGTTTGAGATCCTGAAAATGACTAAGTTTGGTATCCTGATCCTGAAGATCCTGAAAATTGGCTAAGTCTGAAATCTGGTGGATCCTCAAAAATCTAGAATCTGCATGTTAAATCCGGTGGATCTGAGACCTATCTCAAACATCCTGAAAGGTTTATTGAAAAATATTTAAAGTATAAGAAATTCAATTTTTCAATATACCTGACCTTGGGGACTTTTCGTTTTGGGTGCAAATTTGCTTGAAGACCTTGGGCGCATTTTCCCATTTGCAGAGACCCAAACCAGCTCCTTAGGTTGAGACTCATATGTGTGCCTAGAGGAGAACACACTTCCAACCTCTCCTAGATAGGCGCCTTGATTGAAATTGGCATAAGAGACCTTAAACATCAAGGAATTCGACAAAGGAATGATCCACAAGTGTTAGGCGCCTTTTTCATGTTCAAATGATCATCAGATAGTGCTTTGAGTTGAAGCAAAAGACCTTAGGCGCCCATTCCTTGTTGCTCCTGCGAGTTTTAGGCGCCTTGATGTGGGATGGAGTTTAAATCATTATTGAAGGCGCCTAAGGATGAGGTGGTCTCACAGGGGTATAATCAAGTGTTGAAGAGCCTTAAAGATGTCAACAATGAGCAAATTCAAGTCTAGGCGCCCTTCATGCATTGAATTACCTCATTTTAGCACCTTAGCATGAAGAGATGTTTAAACTAACTCCAAGTTGCGCCTTAGGAAGAAAGAGTACAAAATCCCTGTTGTATGTTTGAGATCCTGAAAATGACTAAGTCTGGTAGCCTGAAATCCTGAAACACTGAAAAATTGACTAAGTCTGAAATCTGGTGGATCCTCCAAATTCTATAATCTACATGTTAAATCTGGTGGATCTGAGATCTATCTCAAACATCCTGAAAGGTATATTGAAAAATATTTAAAGTATAAGACCTTACGCTCTGAGACTTCCACTTCTAGGTGCGAATTCACTCTAGGAGGCTAGGCGCATTTTTTCACTTCTACAAACATCATTTTACCGCCTTAGGTGGAGACTCCAACTTGCGCCTAGAGGAAGATCAACTTTCAAACACTCTAAAAGATGGCGCCTTGATTGATATTGAAGATGTAAGGCCTTAAACATTGAAAATCCAACAAGAAAGTGTGTAATGAGATTGGGCGCCTTTGCATGTTCAAACAATAAGCAAAATTGCGCCTTGGGAGAATTCATCCTAGAAGAAGGCGCCTATTTCCATTCAAACCATCTTGTATGGGTGCCGAAGGATAAAAGAGTCAAAATAACACCATTTGAGCATCTAAGGGAAGGGCTGATTATTGAGGTGTGTTTGAGTGCCTTGACAATGAAATAACATCATTTGAGTGCCTAAAGGCAGAGACCTAAATGGGCGACTAGTGTTAGGATTTCCTAAATGACTAAAACCTTGCATGAAGACTCTAGGCGCCTATTGTCATTAGTACCATCAACCTTGAGCGCCCTGAGGAAAGGAACATGTTGTGAAGATTGATTGAATGTTTTGTGGTCACTAATCATCATCATTTTAGGTGCCTTGAAGGAAGGAAAGGGGTTATAAGGTTTGAAAGACTAGTGTGATGTTTAGGGACCATTTTTAGTAGTTTTGGTCATCAAATTCTGCCTAGGGAGGAGACATGAGTTTGGGCGCCTTGCAAAAGGACTCAAAATTATGAAAATTGATGTTATCTTGAGGTAAGAAGTCCTCTAGACACTTATTCACTGAGTTAGAATCATCAAAGTCCAAGGAAATAAGCCAAGTATGCTAGGCGCCTTTGCTCGTCACTCCCACCTCCATGAGCGCCTTGGGAAAAGATACATGAAAAACATCTTGAAGTTGGCGCCTAAAGGAGGGAAGTTTTAAAGTGGGTGCTTTAAGAAAGGAAAACATTTTAAGGCATGTTTAGTTGTTTGAGGTCATCAAAAGGGCAGATAAGACCAATCTAACCTTAGGCGTAATTTCACTTATCTACCAACCTAAATGGGCGCCTAAGGGTAAGTTGCACCTAATGATCTCATTGATTGAGCACCTAGGATAAAAAGGGGTTTAAATTTGCATCATTGAGAAAGCACTTGAAAAGTTGAGTCATCATAAGTCATTCTAAGTCAATTGAAGTCATAAGATATCAAATGCAAGGCTATTTTATTCTAGGCGCCCTTTGCTCCTCTTTTCATCTAGATTTGCGCCTAGACTCAAGGGTGTTGAATGCTTAGAACATGTTTCTTATATGATATGTTATGCAAGGTTATCATTTGTTTGATATATTGTTTCTCTTGTCTTGTAGGAACATCAACAAACCTAAGTAGCAAGTGCCTGGAGTCACCTTCATCCAAGGAGTGAAGTCAAGAAGTTGTCATTGTAAGAAGAAGCATCATGCTAGCCACCTTGAAAGATCACTTCAAGATCATCATCAAGTTGCATCATTGAGAGAAGGAGTGTTGATGAATACAAGGAATCATCTGAAGGACAAGCACCTGAGTCTCCTTCAAATTGTAGGGGAAACATCAATGACATCATGTTAGATCACATCAAGTTCAAGTATACTTCATCAATGGCATCATGTTCGAATACATTCATTCATCCAAGCTTCAAGTCAAGTTCTCCCAATCTTCAAGATTCATCAAGCTTCAAAGTCTCTTTGAGAGGTCATTTACTCCACATCCAAAGAAGGTGTTATCATCTACACTCCAAAGGGCCACTTCAAGGTCAACATGCCAAGTGCACTACTTCATTTTCATCATATCATCAAGCAAGGCACTTCATCCATTCAACTTCAAGTTATTCAACTTCAAGTCCAAGAGAGATCTCATACTCTTCATGAAGATGCATCGAAGGAGATCATCAACTTCCCTGCAAAAAGAAGAAGTACAGTGTTAGTCAAATGAGCGACAAGTATCATATATTTATTTACAATGAACAAGGCAAGATCAACAAGATACATCTCAAGTGTTCATCATCAAAGCAATCACATCGAAGATATCATACAGATGATACAGTTTGGGAATATGCACAAAACATATTGAATTAACAGTTGAAATCCACAAGATATGCTGAGGTGGCACCTATGTGGCGAGTACCTATCATCATTCAATTATATCAGCCACATTATTTCAATTGCATTCAATGTATCATTTAATAAAAGAAGCCAAAGGGACGCCTATGTGGAAGATGTTTTAAATGATTTCATCTTACCTTATCTTCTTGGAAAGTGTGCCTTCATTGCCTCTCTTTTGGTACTAAAAATAGCAAGTTGTTGTAACTACCTACTGAGGTGGCATGATCTGAGCCCTTGGCTACATGATCAATCTGAGCTATTCATTGTAATCTGGACACTATATAAAGGCCTTGTTGCTTCATTTGTAAGATATAGTTTTTGTAGGAGTAGAATAGGAGAGACTCTCGAAATTCTCTGAGAGTGCTTGAAGTTGTAAATATTTCTCAAGATTAATGCAAAGACATTGGAGCTTATTTGGTGTTAAGTGTTGTCTTGTAGAATGACATGATTTCTTGTACTTTGATGAAATGGAGAGATGTTTCAAAATAGATTAGGAATAGATTAGAAGTTCATTGATGTAATGCGTGTTGTAATTGAATATTTGATCAATTCCTAGCTCATGCTTTTAACATTCATCGTTGGTGAAGTGTTGTGTAGAGCTAGTCTGAGCTTCATTTGCTTAAGTTCGATTGTGGATGCTTGTTTGAGCTGCGCCATTTAATGGGTGCTTGTATAAGTCTTCATGATTTGAAAACTATTCGCGTGACCTTAGGAGATTGCACCAACTTCATGTAGTTGTAGGCATCCTTGGTGAAGTGGAGTTAGGTTAATTCAGGGGTTTGTCTATTCTTGCGTCATCATTGCTTCATTGACCTTAGATTAGATTCCTTAAACCTTTATCTTTTACTTTTCTTTGTTATTGAAACCTTGTATATATATCATCTACACTGAAGGAGAGATAAGCTAAATGAAAGAAGAAGTCGTCTAATGTAAGTCCCTTTGTGTTTACCAGCATAATCATACTTAGTCACTGAGCTATCTCTTACAAAATCATAAGAAAGGAACCTTGGAGTCATCTTGTTTGATCACTTTGTTCAGCATTCGAGAGGCTTTGCTCAAGAGAGAGTTAGATACTCTGTATTTCACTCTATTGTTGACTTGTCAAAAAACAAACATCAACACGGCAGTATGTGACTTTACCATTGTTCTTCTGTGCTGTTGTCCGTTGAACCTCTCTCATGATATAGGTATAGGTTTGCGATGTTAAAAATTAGAGATATGCCCAATCCTTTCAGTAGATTTACTTAATAGACATTTTCTGAATCAAATCTTCTTAGAATTCTACAGGGGTCAAACTTATTGTATATTCCAACTGAGAATCTTTCCTTTCTGAGATATACTATTACTTCATTGTCATCTTGTTTGGTCAACCTCTTGCTTGTATCTATCATTCATCTTCTCCAAGTGACTTCTTACTTCCACATGCATTTTCTTCATGTGTTCTACGAATTCCTTTGCCTCCACAGTCCTTTTGTATTCCTTACTAATGTCATTTAAGATTGATACATTCCTTGGACTACTGCCGCTCATAATCTAAAATGGTATTTTTCTGGTACTTCCATTAACTAAATTGTCATTAACAAACTTTGCTTGAGGTAGAACCATGTCCCAATTTCCTATCTTCTCTTTAACTAGACGTCTAAGTAAGTTTCTCAAGCTCCTATTTGTCCTCAGTCTAAGGGTGATATGATGAACTAAACTTAAAATTTGTCTTCATCTTTTTCCGCAAGGTCCTCCAAAATTATCCAACAAATTTAGTATCCGTGAGTGAAACTATGCTTCTTGGTAAACCATGCAATCTTACAACCAACCTAAAAAATAGATTAGCTATGTGTACTACATCATTACTCTTCTTACATGGATTGAAATGTGCCATCTTAGAAAACCCGTCCACCACTACTAATATTGAGTTATTCACCCTTTGTGTCCTTGGCAACCCCATTACAAAATTCATACTTATGTCCACCCAAGGCTTTTTAGTATCTGTGAGTGAAACTATGCTTCTTGGTAAACCATGCAATCTTACAACCTCCCTAAAAAATAGATTAGCTATGTGTACTACATCATTACTCTTCTTACATAGATTGAAATGTGCCATCTTAGAAAACCTGTCCACCACTACTGATATTGAGTCATTCACCCTTTGTGTCGTTGTGAACCCCATTACAAAATTCATACTTATGTTCACCCAAGGCTTTTCTGGTATTAGTAATGGCTAATAAAATCCCACATTCTAATTGTTTCATTTGGTAACTTGGCAAATTCTAGAACCTTGAACAAATTTCCATACATCCTTGTATATTTACGACCAAAAATAGTTCTAACTAACCGAGGCAGTTGTCTTGTCTATCCCAAAATATCTAGCTAAACCTCCACAATGCTTCTCCTTGATCAGATTTTCCCTCATAGAGCTCTTTGGTATACACAATTAACTACCTTTGAATAACATCTCATTTTGAATTAACTAGTCCAACCATCTACTCCTATCCATGCTTACCAACTCTTTACATGCTTTCCATGCCTCCACAAAATCAGGATCATCTTCATACAAATGATTTAGTTCTTCAAAACCAACTACCTCTACTCTCATCTCTGTTGGCAGATTTTGTCTTCTACTTAATGCATCTGCAACCTTGTTTGACTTCTTGCTCCTATGTTTTAGTATGAAAGTGTAACTCCGCATGAATTCAACCCACCACATATGTCTTTGGTTCAACTTACCTTAGCTATTCAAGTATTGTAGTGCTTGGTAATCAGTGTACAACACAAACTCCTTGGGTAGTAGATAATGCCTCCATCTGCAATCCCACAATTTCTCAATCTGCAATCCAACTTCACAAGACAAACCAAATACCTATTTCATAGAAGAAAGAAAGAAGTAGAAGAAAAATCCTCCATTTCAAAAACTAAATTTACCTATTTAAACAAAACAAAATGACTCTTCAGCTTCCATGGAGGGGGTGACTCTCCATCTCCCATCCATTCGCGTCACTTTCTTTTTAGAGAACTTAAGTAGGTTTCTTCACACTTTATAGAAACATTACTTTTATGCACAATTAGGTCTCCAACCTATGGGTATACAGATCTAAGGTACAAATTCTTACGAAAATAACATAAAACAAGGCTCCAAAAACCCCTCTAAACATTAATTAAAATTTCTATAACCCCAAGAGCTTAATGGCACAAAGAACTCTGTCAAAATATCACAAGACATAGCAATGATCTTCCTTAAACCTGCAACAATACTCCTCGTGAAAATGGTAAATATTAAATCATAGAAATGCATTAGCTACAAGCTCATAAGTAACGATATTCGAAGCATGTTTGCTAAATGCAAAAGAAATTGTTAGAAAAGATTAGGCCTTACAACCAGTCCATGGAAAGATTTTATCTCCTCAACATTTGCTAGTGTAGGCCAATCCATAATGGCTTTGACTTTCTTCATATCCATCTTCAAACCTTGAGTTGAGATCACAAATCCTAAATACACCAATTCTTCTTTCATGAAGCTACATTTCTTCAAATTGATCAACACTTTTCTTCCCTCAGTCTCTACAGTACTAACCTAATATGCTCTAGGCGTTCTTCCTTAGTATTATTGAAAATTATAATATCATCTAAGAAAATAAACACAAACTTACCCAAAAATTTCTTAGTACCTCATTCATCCACCTCATAAATATACTTGGAGCATTAGTCAATACAAAAGACATAGCCAACCACTCATGTAGTCCTTCATTACTCTTGAATGTTGTCTTCCACTCATCTCCTTCCCTTATTCTAATATGATGATAACCACTCTTCGAATCAATCTTGGTAAAGTGCTTTGCTCCACTCAGACAGTCCATTATGTTATCCATCCTTGGCAATGGGAATCCTTTTCCTTGATAGTTCATGCTTTTACATATCTTGTTTGCAATTGGATATTTGTTGTTTTTGAAGCATGATGCTAGCCCATTGGTATGTTTCTAAGAACTATTAGAACTTTCTATTGTCCCATCTATGAGAAAGCCGAATTGGATGAAGGTGGTGGATCCTAGTTGATAAGATGCTTGTGCTTTCTCATTATGTACACTTGTCATTCCTTGATCATTGTTCGTGCTTCTCGTTCCTTGATCATTGTTTGTGCTTTCTACACTTTTGACACCCTTTCGACATTGTCCTAATTCCATCCTAATCAATTCATCCTAGCACTAATTAATTAAATAAATCATGTTTATTTAATTAATTAGGAACAAGCGGAAAAGTGTTATTTTGAAAAGTTTTTCGAGGAGAGGTCTGCATGCCGTTCAAGGGTTTCCTCATGTGGCTCCTTGTAGGGCTTTCCTACTGCCTGCAAAATTGGTCTGATTAGTTCTTTTCTGCATAGACTCATTGGTCTGTTGTTAAGATTTTGTTTTTTATTGAATTTTTATTCTATTTGCATTCCTGCCAATGTTATTGTATAACCATATGTGTATAGGTTTGTGTTTGGCTCTTTGAATTTGAATTAGTTTCCCACCCGTCATCTGGGGGGTCTTTGGGGGGAGATTAACCTATGCTCGTAGACCCCAGGGGTGTACGCTTCCAGCCAAGTCATTTATTCCTCGGCCGGTGCTTTGATGGAGGATGGGAAATGCATTAATTCAGAGGGTGATGGAATTAAGGGTGCTATAGTTAGTCCTCGAAGATCATTCTGGGATGCTCTATAGGTGCAAGATGCCACAACACCGCCCAAAAATGCTTGCTTCTAGGCAAGCAAGGAGGGAGGACTATTCAAAGCCGGGGGTCAATTTGCCAACGGAAGGGGAGAGGAGGATCTGGGAGCACAGGAAGAAGGTAAGGCTCCCTTTTTGGCTAGAAAATTGGTCTTAAAACCAAATGAGGAAATTAATCTTGCTATTAAGAATGAGGAAGTGAGATTGAAAAAACAACCTTATTTTTTGTCTGTCTGGACATGGAAAAACTACCCTTGAGAAGGTTTTTTGATAATTGGGTGAATGTTGTCTGGGGGAAAAAACTGGGAGTTTGTGTCTTTTTGCAGAATGATTTACAAAGGCCTATTTGTGGTTTTCCTGAAAAATCACTCAATGCAAAGGCAGGTCCTGGAGAGAGAACTCTGAAATGTTGGGAGTTCTCTCTTCAAGGCCTTCCCTTTGTGCCCTAGTGCCTCTCTTCAAGAAATCTATTTTTGCTCTGTACCTAGGTGGCTGCTAATTAAAAACCTTCCTATACAGTTGTGGGCCTTTTTGCCCTAAATTGTTGAGCCCATTGGAAAAGTAATGAAAATAGAAGACTCAAGAATCACTTTACCCCATTTAGATGCAAGAGTGCTAGTCTCCCTTAACACTGGGGTCCATATCCCTGAAGTAATTCAGGTTAACTTTGGGGAGAATGTGGTGGAATGTGATGTTGTTGGCCTCGGGGGGCTTAATTCTATTTTTTTGTGTAAAGTAGATGGGCATCAATGGAAAAATTGCCCTCTGATTAAGTCCAAAATTGTAGAAAGGAGATTTGTTGCTACTAATCCAGCCAAAGATTAGTCTAGGTCGGTTGGAGTGGGTAAGGATGTTGCCTCCGGCCCTAGGGTTGGTGGTGTGGATTCCCCCTCACCTTCTAAATTGGCTGATCCTGGTCCTATTACAGGCTCCCTGAGGGAGCTTAGGAATAGTCTAGAGAAATTGAAGCTGGATGATGTTCCTGCTATTGAGGAACATAAGGATTGTGCTTCAGTGAGCATGGATTTTTCAGATAAGGGTTCCCCTTCTGGTAACATTGGGCTTATCTTTGGTGGCCTAGTAAAGAGGTTGAAGTAATTGATAAAGGAGGGTCTCCTACCCTTGCAAGCCCCGACTACAGTGTGGAGATCTCAAAAATTGACACTGTGTTGTCTAAAGAAGGCAAAGCCATATGGGATAGTTTATTGGCGGGTCCTTAGGAACCTATTGCTAAAGGTCTGAGTATGTTGGACAACCAATCTGAAACTAATACATCTAACCCAAGTGGTGTTGAGAGACCCTAAACCTCTGACTCTTAAAAAAAATGCTCAACAGTTGGCTCTGATCAAGATTAGAGAGAATATCTTGACTAATAAAATGCAAAAAGTGCTTGATGACAATTGTCTCCCCATTGCCTTTAAAACACTAGACCCAAAGGATGTTGGCTGTAAGACCCAAACTAAGGTCTTTGTTAAGGTAGGTGGAGATATTGTGCCCAAACCTAAAGAGAATATTTATATAAAAAATGATGAGAGCAGTAGAAAAAGAAGATATGTGCATAGAAAGTTGAGTGTAGGGAAAAAAGTTAAGGGGGGTAGGCTCGCTAAGTGCTTTGATAATATGAGAGTTAGTAGCTCCTGAGAGATAGCTTTGACTGGTTTCTACAAAACTAAATATGAATTGTTTTAGTTGGAATGTGAGGGGACTAGAGTCTCAAGACAAAAAATACATAGTAAGAGAATTCTGTAATAAAAATAAAAAAATGGACCTTTTATTGTTACAAGAGATAAAGGCAACTGGCTTTCAATTAGATAATACTCTAAGGTTTATATGGAAAGACTCTATAAAAGTCCATACTATGCATGATAAAGGAAAAGGAGGGACTGCTCTTCTTATCAGTAATGAGTGGGGTCAGTTTATTGCTCAAACTGGATACTCCCCTTGTATTAGGTGTGCTTGGGTAATCTTGGATTGGAAAGGGGAACAGTTTGATATATGTTCTATTTATGCCCATAATGACCACAGAGAGAAGTGATTTATGGGAGTGGATGGCTAATTACCAACCAAGAGTCCCATGGATAATTGCTAGTGACTTCAACATGGTGGAACAGAGAGAAGACAAGGAAGGTGGGAATCAGGCAGAATGGAAAAGAAATGAAAAGTTTTTTTGGGTAAGGTTGAAAAAATCCCTTAGGCTCTTGGATCCTCTTGAAGGCAACAAAGGCTCTAGTCAAGGGATTTGGTTCTCATGGTGCAATGCTCAGAAACTTAACAAGAGGATCTATAGCAGATTAGATAGATTTTATGTAAATAAGGAATTTTTTCTTTTTCAGAGCCAACATAAATCTAATGTAGTGAAAGTCATTCCGTCTACATTGTCTAACCATCATCCTATTCTGGCTGATATCCTTATTAAGGACCAAGGCTCTGATACTAGAGTCAAAGCAAACAAGCTATTTAAACTTAATACTCAGTTGCTAGACAACAATGACTATAAAGAAGGGATAGCTAGTCTTAGAGGTATTTTGAAGCAGTTAAGGGGAAAAGACAATGCAGTTCAGTTTTGGGAGGAGTTAACTACATCATGTAAAGGGGTGTTCCAAATCCGTGGGAAGAAAATAGCACTAGACAGAAGAAGTGAGGAGAAGAAGTTGCAGATTGGATTCTTGGAAGCAGAAATGAGGTTACAAGACTCACCAAATGATGAAGGGCTTCTATTACACCTTAATGAGACCAAGAGTAGATTGAGGAAGATTGAAACCATTAAGGCCCAAGGGGCCAAAGTTAGGGCTAAGATTAATTGGATTAAAGATGGTGATAAAGGTTCAAAATATTTCTTTGACATTTTGAGATCGAAGTTTAGAAAGGAACATGTTGGCTCAATATTTGAAAATGGAATCAATTACAGTAATCTAGAGGATGTCCAGAGCTCTTTAAAAACTTTTATGAGAACTTATTCAAAGCCGATGATGGGAGACCAGAATGTCTGGAGGCCCAAGAGTACTGTTTCAACATCTGTCCTAAAAAGATTGATGCGACAATGTATAGGAAGCTTAAGCATGATATTTCAAAAGAAGAAATTAAAGGGGCCATCCTATCCATGGAGGATGGCAAGTCCCTTGGGTTGGACGAGCTGCCAGTTGAATTTTATAAAGCAAACTTAGATTGGGTTGTAGAGGATTTGTGGGAAGTATATCAAGAAGCCTATAAAAGGGGTTCCCTGAGAAAAGAGATTAACATGGGAGTTATCAAAGTACTCCCAAAAGAGGTGGACAAAACTAATCTGAGGAATTGGAGGCCTATCTCTCTTCTAAATTTTTCACACAAGATTCTAGCTAAGGTCTTAGTTAGAAGGCTTACAGACATTCTACCCTCCATCATCAACTGCACTCAGACTGGATTTATCAAGGGCATATATATCTTAGAGAACCTGTTGACCAACTGGGAGGTACTACATTGGGCCAGGGTCTTAGGTCAAAATATTGAGATTCTTCTTCTAGATTTTGAAAAAGCATACGACAGGGTAGTATGTTCATTTATATTAATGGTGCTAAAAGTATTTGGGTATCCTATGGAATTTAGAAGGATGGTTAAGATACTGTTTAATGATGCCTTTGCTCAAATAGAAATAAATGGGTCAACTACTGCTTCTTTCCCCTTAGGGAGGTCCATTAGGCAGGGTTGTCCCCTTGATCCTGCTCTCTTTGTCAGAGCCTCATAGGCTCTATTCTACTTGCTGAGGACAGACAGAATCCCAGGGAGAGTGTGTGGTATAAGGTTGCCTGATGACAATATGCTTCTTAATATATAGTTTGTAGATGACACAACCTTATACCCCATTCTTGAAAAAGAGAATTTGAGGAATTTAGAATTGAGACTGAATTTTTTTTGCGAGGCCTCGGGTGCAAAGATCTTTGTAAATGAATCCATCTTGTTAGGATGGTCTGATGAACCCTCGGGCTAGATTGTGGAGAGTGGCTGGCAATGGGGTGGCCATCATAGGAAAGTCAGGTTCTTAGGGATACCTTTTGCTGTTGACCCCTCTCTTAAACAAATGTGGAATTGGCTATACTCCAAAATTGAATTGAAATTGAACAGTTGGAATAGGCAGGTATTATCCCTGGGTGGGAGACTTCAAGTATGTCAAAAGATACTTTCTGCATACTGTATCTATTATGCTTCCATGTGGTTGTTCTCTAACATATAGATATAATGTATTCAAAAAGTCATTAGGAACTTTCTATGGTTAGATGGGAAAGGTAGAAGGAAAAAACATTTTGTGAAGTGGAGTTGGTGTTGTTTGAGCAAGGACCTAGGTGGCCTAGGCCTTAAGGATCTTAGGATTCAAGGTGTGGCACTGGTCACAAAGTGGATTGTAAGATCCTTGGAGGGTTTTGAACCATGGAAAGTTTTGTTAAGGAACAATCTTGGCTTCTTTTGCCCTAAAAAAGCTCTTCTTTGCACAATCTTCACCATCATGACTTTCTTTTTGGGAACTTCAAAAGCAAACCCTTTGGGTCTGTTGTGTTTGGGTCAATTTGGAAGGCTTGGGAGACAGTGAAAAGTTTGATTTCAAACTCTGATGCCCTGAATACAGTGGATTTAAGTGTAGGTAGTCATAGGTCCCTGTGGTGGTGCCTGTTGCATATGGGAAGGCCTCTTTCTTTGATCCAAGGTTGTTCAGGCCTCAAATGGCATAGAAAAGGACTTTCTACATTCAGTGATTTATTCACAAAAGAGGGAATACAAACTTGGGAAATGCTGAAATCAGAATTTGGTTTGGAGGATTCATAGAGAAGGACATACTTTGTTTTGATTGCTGCTTTGTCAAACAAGCCTGTTCAACTCAAGATGTTGACTGAGGAGGACTTGTTGGGAAAGTTAGCATTGTTAGATGGTACAAGGTTTTTAAAATGTGATTCTAAGAATATTTACAAACTCCTGTCTAACTCCCTCGAGGTCTATGAGCATAGTATTAAGGCTTGGGATATGAATGTCAGACCTGAAAGTTTAGCCTCTTCATTTAAAATGTTTTGGTCAAAATTGTTGGAGCCCAAAAAGGGAATCTTTAGATGGCTTTTGATGTTGAAAAAGTTACGAATTGGAATTAACAAATATGTCTGTCCTATATGTAATGTTTTTGAATCTTGTGAGCACATTTTCTTTGAATATCCTTTTGCTGTTATAGTCTGGAACTTGTTTATGGGCAATGTTAAGGGTTGGTCTATCATGAACAAAAAGTATTGGTTAGAAGTACTGTATGGTTGTATTTCTAGTCTATCTTCCAAATCTAATTGTTTTTGGGTATGTCTTACAATTGAGATTCTTTGGGTTCTGTGGAAAAGAAGGAATAAGGACCATTTTCAAGGCAGAAAGAGAAGCCTTACTGGGTTTGAATTGAGACTCACACTTACTGATGTTTTCATACACGTAATTTTTACAATGGAGCTTCCAATAGAAAGATTCATGAAAATAATTGATGAAGGATCCGAAGTCATACATAGGAAAGACATTAAGTATGCAGAATTCTAGCCCCACGATCTTAGAAGAGTTCACAAAAAAATGAATGAAGGATACCTTGATTTCCAAAACAGGTACATCAGTCACCACAAGTTGGAGAAATTGAGATGTGAGGCACAGAAAGACCTAGAATTTTACCTTTCAGAACTTCAGTGTGGACAGTGAGAAGCTCAGAGCCTCCCCACCTATTGGCACCTTTAAGGGGTGTGATTCCTTTAGTTTCAGTGATAACACAGAACATTTCGCTGACTGGGAGAGATCTCCTGGGTAGGTATTCAGAGGTGAATGGTCAGCAGACCAGGTAGTGGAGCTAAGCAAAGATCCTCAGTGGGCTGGACCATCTAAAGTGGATGATCTTCTTCATACACGGATAGTCAGTCCTCTTATTGAAGACAATGGGCATTCAGATAAATAAGAATTATGCAGACAAATGGATACCAGGAGTCAAGGATTGTTTTTATATCAGATCTTTTTAGCTATACATCTTTATTATCTAGCGAGACTCTCATCAAAATTTTGTATGTATTAAAGAAAAAACACTACATACTTTAGAGTATCTTTTGATATATATGTAAGTTGTATTCTGTGGCTCCCTTGGCCACATTTTCTGTACTGAGACAACTTTTTTTGGATAAATAAAATGAACTATGTTTAACCCAAAAAAAAATTAATTAGGATTATCCTTTATCATCTCCCTTTCGTCAAATTAATTAAATAAATTATATTTATTGAGTTAATCTAATTTTTTCACATCCATCTCTAATAATTAATTAAATAATTTTATTATTTAATTAATTAATCTAAAAATCCTAAATCCCATTTTAATCCTCCATTTATCATAATTAATTCCATTCTTATCCATTATCTAGAAATAAATAAATTAAAAATATAAAAAGTCACATGACTAGCTAAGGGTTATCTAGATTCATTGAACTTGGACACTCCCACAAAAGTCAAACCAACTTTACATTTCTAGCACTCATTTCCATACTACATCTTTTAATCCTAGACATTCACATAAGGATAAGCCCTAGAAGCTTCCATCCTTACCTTGATTTTTCTCACTCAATCCTATTCATCCATTTGTCTTTAATCTCAACTATTCATTCTTATAGAATGCTCTAGAAGCCTCCACTCTTTCCCTAATTTGTCTCATTCAATCCTAGCCATCCATTCTATCATCCAAAAATCTATAAATCGGCCCTCAATCAAACCATTTGCATCAACAAGTGGAAAGTAATGTTATGTTGCCAAAGTTAGCAATCAACAATCAATATCATCATTAAGAATCTATTGGAGTACAACCACCATTTCTTGGTGCAACAAGGGTTAGCTTGGTGAGATCTTTTCATTTTTTCATTTGATTTTTTCTATCCATTTTCTCAATCAGAGGTGTTGTTAGGTATGAAATAGGAGTTTGATTTGATGCAGAGTTTATGTGATGGGGATTTTGATTTTTGGATGGATGGATGGATGAAAGATGGAAGTATTTGATTCAAGATTCAGATAAAATTTCAGCTTTGACTTGAGGGGACTTTTTGGATTTTGCAAGATTTGGATTTTTGTTTTTGGATGCAAAGGGGTAATGCATAGGTTTCACACAAATGAAAACACCTCAATCACATGAACATCCTATTCTATTCAAGTGGGAGTGTCAATTTCCGTGGGCCCACTAATGTGCTATCTACAAAGTTGCAGATAGCTAGAGAATGCAAGGTCATGTCCACCTATACACCCCTTACCATGGAGGCCAAAGCCTTGCCCACAGTGAGCTCTATCTCTACAAACTCAGAAGCACGGTGTGAGTAACTTCCTGGGCCTAACTAGCTTACGGTGCACCATGAAAATGATAGCAAAATGGTCTTAAACTGCTAACAAGGCTTTTAGGGGCATCCCCTTGATATACCCAAGTCACGAGGGGTCAAAGTTCGTAAACTAGTGTGTTGTCTAAGACATGTGATTTCTCACTTTGTTGAGTCTCGTAGGGTTGACATGGGCCCAAAACGACTCAAGTTTTGAGGTGTAGCTTTCGCTTTCCCCTTTTATATACCCCGTCGGAACACGTGGTTGAGGTGATCCCGTAGGGTGATGAAATCCTTAGGCAGGTCCCCTAAAGGGAAATGACTCCAAGTGCTTTTGATTCCTAAGATGATCTTTCGACGTGAGGGAAGAGCATACACAACTTTGGTTCTTGGGTTTAACACAAGAAAAAGTAATCTAAGAGGTGTTTTTGATCTCCAAGATCACCTTGCGGTGCGAGGTGTAATGCCCACATAATACATTGCGTGAACATGGGATAAAAACCCTAAATTTTTATATCTTTCTTTTAAGTTTCCCTATCATGACCACATCTAGGTCTGATTCTGGCAAATGGTTTAGCTTAGGATAGCCTAGCCATGATGTCTAATATAATGTAGTGCCCAAAACTACTATACACTAAACGAGACGACACGTCAATGTAATGCCCACAACTTAGACCCATGTATATGTCTTATGATCAAAACACAAACAACCATTTTTTTTTTATATTAAAAACAACACATCAGATACCAAGTGCTCAAATATGGCAAATTCACACATCTCTCTCTCTCTCTCTATATATATATATATATATCCCTAAAAATAGACTCATATCAATAAAACGCACTCATTTTAATATATATAATTTTATATAATTCCTTTATAATTTTACACACATAATTAAAGTGAATTCATTTTAAATATGATTATATTATTCCTAATAATTTATCATACATAAATAAAATGCACTTATCACATACATTATTATTCCTTAAAATTTATTAAACATAAATAAAGTGCAATCATTTTATTCAATGATTTTATGCCCACAAGGAAAATCTATTTGTTATTTATGAATCGATCCTTTAGACTAGTCTGAAAGTGGGGTATATATTATCTTATCTTATAAAGGACTTAAAATGGAAGAGAGTATTTATATTTATAGTTAAAGAAGACTAATCCTATAACATGGAAGGAATCGATTCAAGTCAACAAATTTACTTGGGCTTATAGAAGCCCTGTTGTATCTATTTTCTCAAAGCTTATATAATTCCCATCAATCAACTTTTGTGTAGATGTATAGAATCCTCTAGTATCATGGATATTAAATCAAAATTTTTGAAAAGATCTAAAATATTGCATTAACGGTTCCCACCTTCTCTAGTTGATGTTGAAGATGTTTTCTATGTGCTCAATCTAAGAAATATAAAATTAAGACACATGCATAACAAGTGACAATGTCTATTTTGAATGTAATGTCCCCAACAAAAATATTTGCATCTATATCAGATCTGAAATTATATGTTTTGATTATCTTCACAAATACCCAATTTTCACTACACATGGTACTCGAAATTGACAATTTCTTACCCAAATAAAAGGAAATCTTTGCCAAACTTAAATTTTTGATAATTAACAGAAAATAACAGCAAATGTATGGCCTCTTGCTATAGGATATCATAAAATTACTAGATTTAATCACAAGCATAAATATGCATGCAAATCTATCAATTTCACTTCACCCGATTTCACTAGAAAGCACATAAATTACAACAAATAACGTCCATCTTATATTAAAGATATATCCGATGTAATTACAACATAAAGGTACTTTTGTACAGTCACAACAACAACAATAAATAACTGAAACAAATCTGGAAACACCACTCTGAAATCTGCTCAAACTACAACTGCAAAAGCTTGCAACAACACACCAACTGAAACCGTAGTCACCAACTGAAACTACACTGAATAAAGCTTTGAAGCAACCTCTGTAGCTGAATCGAGAGGATCTAATGAGAATAAAACATTTGAAACATAATTTCTATAGCAACCATAACACACACAAGCCATAAATCCAAACTCTACAATACTACTATCAAAACTTGCAAAACACACAAATTGAACAAGCTGAAATCTTGCAATTGCATGAAGCTCCAATGCAACCTATGTATGCGATTACCCTCATGTAGCAAAGGGGTTTCATTTTTTGATACCTACAACCAATGGGTTTCCGTCCACTGATCACTAATCTTCAATAGGTTTTCGTTCACAGAAGATTATTTGTTGAACACAAATGTCCAGACAAATTTTGGCAGAGTTTTTGTATGATAAAATGAGATGCCTGAATGTGTTTTTACCTGTAAATATATAGAGGAGCAAACCCAAACGACCCCCTCTTGGAAATATAAATAAAATAATATTATTGCCACCAATTTCCCTCCAAAATAGGTCCCATAAAGACTTTTCATAACCTCCACTTGATTTCTGGCTAAAAATAGGCAATAACTCCCACTATGACAACCTGCCATAGAAGCTGTCATAGAATCTTGTCATAACTGTCATAAAATCTTCTAAATTCACTCTTGGGAGTTATAATTACACCTCGTTAAACCCCATGCCCCCTCTCGTGCAATTACATAAAAATAATTAATATTTAATTTAATACTTAATTGTTCTCAAAATTTGAATTGTATTTGGACAATAATAAATAATAAATTATTTATTCTTCTTATGATTGTCCAGTTAACCCACGGAAGAGTAAAATGAGTTAATATTGATTCTTAATCAAATATTAAGAAAATAGGACATGACAAGTCCTCCCTCCTCAAGATTGCTTGTCTTCGAGAAATGCAATCCAAGATGCTCTAGAATCATGGTGTGAATGTGATAAGTGATGCTAAATTGTCCATAGAGCCCAGCTCCTGTACCTGTCAAATGAGATAACTGTTTTCATAGAACAATATGCAAATATGGAAACTCAAATTTCTATGTAACAATGTCATGAAACCAACAAACATATCCATGCAAAACTTTGTTACATTCACTCCAATTCTAATCTGAACCATAGCTTCCCCATGTAATTCAGTGAACTCACTAAATGCCTTCAATTATTTATAAGCACTAGCATGTGAAAAATCAAACCTGAGTCTCCTACAACTTCTCCCAATGATATAAATCTGATTTGTGATGTTATTAGGACTACTATAATAGTCATTGCATCCATTGTAACAGCAAGTGCATCTTTGGGAAATCATAACTATTGTTTTTAAAACACCAAAATATAAATGGTTGAAATGCATACTAGCTGGTCCAAACTTTACTTCAACCTGAAGAGGTTGGTACCTTCAGCTTCATTATCTGATTTATAACAGCAAAGTATCTATAGAAGGACAACAAGTATCATCATGTAACAACAACAAATATTCCCCCCAACTCTGGATATTAAACCTACGAACAACTTGTTCTAAAAATTGATGTATTCCTTGAGTCCATCCTCTAGCACATACTTGTCATCCTTCACAATTCCATCCAAAATGTTAGCAACCAAAGTATTTTAGACATACTCAATCATGATAGAAATCTTTCCATCTTCATAAATGAAACCAATGGTACCAAGTATAGGCATCATGAAAACAACATGAGCAACTACATTTTTATACAACTCCTATAATTTGGTCAACTCTTTGGACAATATTTAACCCATGTGATATGCTCTAAATTGAAAATGGATGATACTGATATTGTAACGTCAGAAAATGTCCCCTTGGGGGCTTTTCCCTCATAAGGTTTAGCTCTCGGGTCTTTAGAGTGCATTTAGGACATTTTAGTTCATATTTTAGCATTCCAATGGAATGAGACCTGGGTTCCATAACAAATAGGACCTAGGTGGACACCTTGAGCTGTACCCTGCCTAAAATAGGGGGGAGGACTTGGGCGCCCGTGCCCTAGTCCTGCTCTATCTTGGGGCAGCCCCAATTTCCGGGTGTCGGTTTATGACCGTTCGGAGGTTATTTTGCCGACACGGTAAAGTTTGATTTTTAATATCTTGGCAGGAATGCTTGTAGGTGCATATATAAGCATGTGTAGGCATTCATTTGTAAACTAGATTTCAATTATATGATCATTGTGAACTCTAGGCATTTTCAAGGTGATTCAAGGCTTTCTATTGTGTTGCAAGAGCAGACTTGTATGTTTTGTGTGTTGATATTTGCATATTTGAGCTTCAATCTCCTCATGGCATGAAGAGCATCTTCCTCCATGAGAGCTTCACTACAAGGTGACATATCATTGTGTTTTTTTTATCATTGATTCCTTTGGTTTTTGGCCTCTGCCTCACAAGAGCACGCCCTTTTTATCTGACAACGGTGTTCGGAGACTTAACTGTCCTCTGGGGTTTGATTGAGGCAAACCTCTAAACACCACAACCCCCAAACCAAGTCTTGTGATTGTAGGTTACAGGTGTCACATCTGGAAAAAATGGAGTTGCAGGAAGGCTTAACATACATCAAGGATTCGGGATCTGAAGAGAAATCGAACACAGGAGCACTTCCAGGACTAGGGCGCCCGCAAAAGTGTCCTCCGCAGACAGATCTCGGGAAACAGAAGTTACAAGGCTAATCAGTGTCGGAAGGAGGTCCAGATTCCCTGAAAAAGCAGGTACCTTGGACTTGGGCACCCGCACCTTAGTCCTCGACTGTTCTGCCTCGAAACCTCGAAAACAAGTATTTTGTGATTTGTTATTTTACTCCTGTCTGCAAGAGCTTTTTCCGTTATTTGTCAATTTGCTGTCGTATTTGCATAATTATGGTTTTAATAGTTAATTGGAGATAAGAGAAGGAAAAATTGATAATTAATTCCCTAATCCAAGTTTCCCTTCATTTGCAAGTGACCTAGGGTATGATAGTGCTCGCCACTCGACCTTAGATTCTTCAATGTTTAGTGGAAAGGAGGGTTTTAACATCTAAACAACAAAGATTAACAAAATCCAATTTTACCCTAAACAGATATAAGCACACTCAGCATGCCCATTCCTATCATTGTTATAATATTCATCATGAATCCCAAGAATATCAAGAATGACATCCTTGAACATACCTTTCCATTCTTGATGATGGATAAGCAATGGTTGCCACAAACCTACTAGAAAGTCATGTGCTACTTCATTTTGTAGAGTATCATTCCTCTCAATTCCTCTTCCACATACCCAAGGATAGGAAACCTCTTTGAACTTCCTTTCCAAAAGTGTTATGATGGTTGGAGTGATTGTCTCTAATAGCGAGAACTTTCTTCTATTATCATCATGCAAGTAATCTTTTCCAAAGTGCACCAGTCTATATTTGTACATAATTGAAATCATCAAAATCAGCAACATACCCATGATGTAGTAATTGCAAAAAATAGGAAACCTAAGTAACACTCATTAGTGTGATCAATGTAAAATTGATGGACAACCATGTATGAATCCAAAATCTCTCTATAAACATCAGCAACATAGAGGTTGGAAGCAAACATATAATGACTGAAAATACCCCCATATTGGCTACAATCTGAAAATTACTCAAGCCCAAAATTGAAAACACATTTTTGATGTTTTTCAGGACTTCCTGTGTAGCATCCTCCTGAATACTTTGAGCACTGAAGGCTTGTCTCAAGTATATGATGTGAGATCTACATGTAGATGCTTTGGCAATTGGATCATGTTGGTAGAAAGCATTCCAAGTTTTGATGGCCTTCTTTCTCCAAAAATCACATTCAAAGCTAACTAGAATACTATGAAACTGCTCACCTGAACTCTGGATTGCCTCATTACCATAGTCACACAAGAAGTGGCATCCGTTGGCCCCTTGCAATGGACTCATAGGATGCAAACATTGTTCTCCAAAAGTTGTTCTAAAAATGTTAGCAAGATGAAATCCCACATTAATATCTTGTAAAAAATCTTTCTCATGTGCTTTTTTCTCAATAAGATCATCTTGTAATTCCTCCTCATAAACACATAGAGCAGAGAATGATAAGAACAAATAATCAATGTAACCCATGCACATTATGAAAAATAACTTGTACATATGTTCCTTGCAAACATGAGTCTGATGGTAGCTACTTCTCTATTCTGTGCTTGAAAAATGATGTGAGATGATGGCATACTTACAACCCAACGTAAACTCTAAGGCACATTGAAATCCCTTGTCTGAAATAGAAAACCCATTTCATGCATCTTTCAACTTCTTTCTTATGATTTGAATGGACTTCAACCTTTGCATTAATGAAGCCCAATCATCTTCTCGTAAAACATAACATTCTTTCACAAATGGTGGTGAGAAATATGAAAAAATTGCAAGACATGAGTTGGTTACCTTGAAGTCATATGGAGATTCCTTGGTAGCTAGAACCTTCTTGAAGCCACTTTGTGAAATCTCATTCTTCTTGAATTCCCCTCCATTCATCCAATGATAGAAATCCAAGATGCAACTTGATTCAAAAATATCTTTCCATGCTCAATCATAAAATATAGAATCAAAATGACATATTTTTCTTACCATCTTCCCACCTCATACATTCTGTTTGGCCACCATCTATAAATATGGAATGTTGATCCCCCACAACACTGTTAGTATGCACAATATACTCTATGTGATTTCTCATTAACTCCCTTTTAATCCATATGCAAGAAGTAAGAAATTTAACAACATCATCATATGCTCTACCATTTCTATTTTAAAGTATCACCTAGATCCCATACTCTCATGCATAGTTGAAAAACTCGCCAAAAACAAAAACTCGCCAAGCTCGAAAAACTCGACTTGCCAAAAACTCGGCAAAAAACTCGGCAACTTAAAAAATTGTTTAAATTTCATTAAAAACATATTTTTTTTGCAAAATTCAATGATAAGATGCATCCAATGAGTAAATAAATGAGAAACAAGCTGAGTCTAGTTGTATTTGATTGATTTCAAAGCAAATTGGATACAAAATGGCATCCTCGTGTGGAATGCGCTGATACTGATAGTTTGAAACAAAATGAAAATAGAAAATTGTTTTTGTAAAATTGAAAGTAAAAACTAAATACTACATCTTCCTCTTCCCAAGTCTAGTGAAAACTAGGGGAGTGGTAGAACTAGAGGGTCTAGTCCTAGGAATCTGCTATGGCTCCTCCATCCTCGACATGACAGACCGTGGCTCAACCTCCATCCTGGATGTAGATGCTGGTAGTGGTCCTGTTGGCAATGTCTTCTCCTCATCCTCCTCATCCTCAATTCCATCTAATGAGAATCCCAATCTACCAATTCCACCCCCCTACTCCATTGCCTGTCTCTCCAAATCATAGATCTCATTCTCAGAAAACAATGAAGGCTGCTCATCGCGCCCTGTCCAATCACTGTAAAGATCTATCTCAAAAAGTACCCTGCTGCATGGATGGGTTGGTGGAGTTGATTGTTCCACCTCCTATCAATAATCTCCCATATGGGATCAAATTTGAGGCTGTCCCCCTTATAATGATTTCTTATAGCCTCCTTGGCCCTATCCATGGCCTCATAAGGATACCCCATTGGGGTTTTATCCCCATCTACCAAGCAGAGGACTCTAACCAAGGGCTCCAATGTATCCAATGAGTCCATACATGAGTACAAAAGTGTTTTCTATTAAATTTGATTGATTTGAATGCAAATTGAGTACAAAATCGCATCCTCATGCAGAATCTTGATGGCTGATTCTAAGTCTGAAACCCTGAATTTGGCTAAGTTTGAAACCCTGAAACCTTAAAAAATTGGTTAAGTCTGAAATCTGATGGATCCTCCAAAATCTAGAATTTGCATGTTAAATCCCATGGATCTGGAACTTATCTCAAACATCTTGAAATATACTGACCAAGTGTGTTCCTAAATTTTTAAGAGACTGAAATGCCTCAATTGTTGAGGTTTTTTACAGACTCGCCGAGTTTTTGGTACAAAATTGCCAAAAACGCGGCGAGTGAAACAAGCGAGTTTTTGCACGAACTACTTGCCATTTAAAAAACTCGCGAGTTTTTTGAAACTCGACGAGTTTTTCACGCGTCTTGCATCTATGCTCTCATGTATGGACATACTCTTTCATCTTCCTTATAATCCTTTCCATGATGAAAAGGGTTTTGCAATGACATAATAGGAAGAAGTAAATCTAAAATGTGCTCATTGTTTTCATACCTTAGGCTATCATCAAAATGCTCATCCACCATTGTCAAAAGAGCCATTGTTGAGATATCCTTAACACTTCCATCCAAGTGGTTCAATCTTTTTGTGCTAGGGCTGACCACAATGTTCTCTCCAACTGTGTATCCATCTATAATGATATTCTGAGTATCAGTCACTAGATCATTCCCAAAATTAGCATTCTCAGCGTGCTCTTCAACTAAAGATTTTGACAAAATAATCTGAAAATCTTCTTGGTCCGCCTTTTTCCTTTCATCCTCTACTCTTGTAACTTCATAATCTTCCTCTTTGATTTGATTGATATTTTTTTGACATATGTAATCATTAGAAATTAATAAATCATCCTCAATTAGCCATGAACTTTTACCTTCAATTTCTGTAGTGGTATCAATGGTTTGTTATGATTCTTTCTCTCCTTCATTTAAATCTCCAACATGCAAAGCTCCATCTTCTGCAACTTCTTTAAGATCTGATTTCTCTTCTATTAGTTTCGATGTTCTATTTTCTTCCTCTCTAGACCTGATGTAGTAACTATCAAATGATTCTATAGCTTTGGTAGCTTCAGGTTCACCTTGGTATTCCTTGAAAATTCTGATAATCTCTTCTTCTTGGGGCATAGTTCTTCCTGTCCACTACATATTTTTGAAATGATGTAGCTACCTTTAAATCTTCGGAATGACTCTGGTATTCTTCATACCATTTTGATATTGTCCTTGCATCATTAAGATTTTGTTGTAACCACATTTGCTCCACAATGTTAGCCAATTTATTAACAGCAGCAACCATTTTATCCCCTGGGTCTCCCTCATACCTCTGACTTTCTACATCCATGATTTTCTCTTCTTCAATACCCTACAGGCTGGCAATATCTTTGCTCTGATACCACTGTAATATCCCCAACAAAAATATTTGCAAGTATATCAGATCTAAAATTGTATGTTTCAATTATCTTCATAAATACCCAATTTTCACTACACAAATGGTACCCGAAATTGACAATTTCTTACTCAAATCAAAGGAAATCTTTTCTAAACTTAAATTTTTGATAATTAACAGAAAATAACAGCAAACGTATGGCCTCTTGCTATAGGATATCATAAAATTACCATATTTAATCACAAGCATAAATATGCATACAAGTATAACAATTTCACTTCACCCGATTTCACTAGAAAGCACATAAATGACAACAAATAATCTCCAGCTTACATTAAAATGATATATTTGATGTAATTACAACATAAAGGTACTTTTGTATAGTCACAACAACAACAATAAATAACTGAAACAAATCTGGAAACACCACTTTGAAATCTGCTCAAATTACAACTCCAAAAGCCTACAACAACACACCAACCGCACTCACCAACTGAAACTACACTAAATAAAGCTCTGAAGCAACCTCTGTCGCTGAACCAAGAGGATCTAATGAGAATAAAACATCTGAAACATAATTTCTACAGCAACCATAACACACACAAGCCATAAATCCAAACTCTACAATACTGCTATCAAAACCTGCAAAACACAAACTGAACAAGCTGAGATCTTGCAACTGCATGAATCTCCAATGCAACCTTTGTATGAGATTACCCTCATGTACCAAAGGGGTTTCGTCCTATGATACCTGCAACCAATGGGTTTCCATCCACTGATCACCAATCTTCAATGGGTTTTCGTCCACAAAAGATTATTTGTTGAACACAAATGTCCAGACAAATTTTGACAGATTTTTTGTATGATAAAATGAGATGCGGGAATGTGTTTTTGCCTGCAAATATATAGAGGAGCAAACCCAAACGACCCTCTCTTGGAAAGATAAATAAAATAATATTATTCCCACCAATTTCCCTCCAAAATAGGTCCCATAAAGACTTTTCATAACCTCCACTTGATTTCCGGCTAAAAATAGGCAATAACTCTATGACAACTTGTCATAGATGCTATCATAGAATCTTGTCATAACTGTCATAAAATCTTCTAAATTCACTCTTGGAAGTTATAATTACATCTCATTAAACCCCATGCCCCCACTTGTGCAATTAAATAAAAATATTTAATATTTAATTGTCCTCAAAATTTGAATTATATTTGGACAATAATAAATATTAAATTATTTATTCTTCTTATGTTTATCCAATTAATCCACAAAAGAGTAAAATGGGTTAATATTGATCCTTAATCAAATATTAAGAAAAGGGGACATGCCATTGCATAAGCCCACGCAAGACCAAAACATCAAGGTGAAGGAACCCATGAACATTACAAAAAATATAAACTAACGACCGATTAACAAAAGAAATATCTTTGCCTTTCAAAAGACGCCTGACTGAATAACTTCGCCCTCAGGAAAAAAATTAATAATTTCTTCTTTTTTTTCAACTTAGGGTAATATGCAAGAAACCTAATCCTAAAGTTTCCCATAACCTAAAACATATTATGCTCTTCACAAATACATTTCTAACGCCTCTCAGGCAGCATAGCGGCGGAGAATAGGATGGGGTTCTAGACAGGAAGTGTAGTTGCTCAACTCAAGTCTTCGTTTGCTCCTAAAGATCCCTCTACACTAAGTTATTTTGGACAGGTTGAAATTACTCGCTATATAATATATAAATTTTTCTTTTGCTGCTCTATTTTTTTTTGTTTTCTTCGCTTTTGTTGCAGGTTGGGATCCTTCTTCTGAAGGTGGCTAGTTGTATGGGTGGCCTCTGAGAGGCTGCCTTACACAGGGAGGTGGTGACTTTTCTAACAGGAGCCGCGCCCAATTCCCAGTTAAAAAAAAAGACAGATCTGCGACTATACCCATCCAATAAGGGGGTGAGGCTGTTGAAGATTGAGCATTGAATTTATCCTATGCGCATTCACCCACTGTTGCACCCTTCCCCGGAGGTCGCTCAACTTGAGACCTCTCTTGTTTTATTTTATTTTATTTTGTAATGGTTTGCAATGCAAAGGCGACCCTCATAGGGAAACGTCCTCCCACAGGTGCTTCACTGGACAGAGGATTCATGGCCTCTCAACATAACTGAGACACATTTAGTCTCTTCCCCCTTTTTGTGTTTGTTTAAGAAGGAACTAAATCAGGATAAAGTACTAGCCTGAAGTTTTTAAGTGGTTGTTGATATGTAGGTTTATCTCTTGGTAGAGGAGACCATATGAGGTGGTCAGCATCATTTTGCCTAGCTAAAGCCGAGCCTTATCCTCTAGAATTAATCTATGTGCCAGAACCTAAATTATTTAGAAACCCATCATTAAATAACTACAGATTACAAATTAATATAGGTTTAATATTTATAATAATGTTTTTTTTTCTTTCTTTTCAAAAATCTCTCTGTTTTCTGATGTTGACATTGATGCATGTACTTGCTACTCTCTTTCTGCATTAATAATGCAAGTATGAGGGGGATGGTTGTTTATTTTACTACAGCTAATGGACAAGATTAAAGACAAGTCTTGTTTAAAGCAGTGTAGATTTCTAAACGTTGCTCCTATGAAAATATATCTGGTATAAATCTCTTTTTGTTATCATTTCTCTGTATAGGATATGATGTACTCAGCAACTCCTAGGATTGTATTATTTATTCTTACTATATACATTTAGATTTCTGTTGATTTAATGTCTATATCTACCTTCCTGGGCTCTTTTTTTTATGTTTCCCTAGTTGCAAGGAACACAAATAATAACAAGGGAATGAATGCTTTTAAAACAAAAGAACAATAACTATAATAGGAAGCATTACTTTTGCATTTAGCTCCAAGGAAATTAATTCATAAACCAGTTTTGTTGTTGAAAATAGCCTCTATTATAGTAGCTTATGAATAACCAATTCAGTTCAACTTGCAGATAAGGCAACAATACTTATCAACTTATCAGTTCACAAAAATCATATTGGCTATAGACTAATAAAAGAATTTCATACAGTTTAATACAATCATCATTCTTAGGACATTTAGCCTTTTCATAAGCTTGAAATAATATAATGAATTCAGTCCATCTATAGGTGCTCTTCCTAAGCATCACATGCTCCTGGGTAGTCACACCCTCAACTTTTTGCAACTTGTTTGAACCTGTGATGTACGTTAGACTCGAGCCAGTGGGATGCTCACCTCCCAGCCTAGGACAAAAGTTGTCCACCCCCGAGCTAAGGGAAAACATAGGAAGACCAAGGTAACACATTTACATAACCATGTTATCACAAACAGAAAAACACAGTTTGACACAACAACATTACCTTGTTTTAAACACTCAAGCTTCACACATGTTGAAAACACCCAAGCTTCACATAGGCTTAAAACACTCATACTTCACAGACTGGAACATAACTCCAGGTTTAACACAATACATTCACACATGTTGAGAACACTCAGATTTCACAAGAAGGGTTTCTCTTAAATCCTTCTAAATACGGGGAGAAATGACAACACAACTATAAGGAATAGAATTAACAGCTTTAAGAAACTCCATAACAGCCTTCTGTTATTGCTTCCATATGGGTACTTTTACCCGTACTAAATTCTCCAATGATGGGTACTCTTACCCAGTTCAAAACCTTCAACATCATATGGGTATTATTACTCATCACGAATCTTCCTATAGGGTGATCTCTCCTTCTACCCCCACACAAGAAGTGCACACAAAAAGAAAACAACTCTTGACAACACACACTCAAAACCGTGACAATATACAACATAAAAGAAAATAAATTCAATTAAACAAATTTTAGAAACAATTTAATTCCCTTCAAACATTTCAACTTGAGGGTTTGATTTTACATACCTTCCAACAACAATATTATCATCTAAATTTCAGAGTTATGAGCCTACCTTGCTGTCTTTTAAGAATTTCAGACTGGTTTTATCCCACAATCCACAGCAGTAGCCATAACAATACAAACTATGAGATAAACTGCCACTAAAAATGGGTATAAAATTCTTAACTAGGATATAAGTAAATTTGTGTTAGGAAGCAGTCTATTTACACATGGTCACAACCAAATTGATCATCACATAACATAACCATCCCATGACATAATTGACCATCACATAACATGTCCTGTTTACACATATTTACAGCCGAATCATGCAGCGAGAACAATGACCATCACATAACATAAGCGACCATCTCATAACATAACAGTGGCAATGCAACACATCATATATACAACACAATAGACCTGGGTCTCTCCAAATAGACCAGGTCGGCTTAACTGGTGAATCTCAAGAGGGTCTCCAAGTGTTTTCCCCACATTTCCACTGGTAAGAGATACCCTGCACACTTGTTTCCAAATTGTTAGTTGTAATCAAAATAATAATAGCCGGGAAGCAATGATAAGAAAGACATATAATTCATCATTGAATTAATCATTCTAATCATTCACATGTTTCACTTAAATACTTCATTCAATTATAATAACTCTATATTTCACGATGTACAACATTACCCAATGAAAAATCATAATAATTCAACTTGTAAATGGATTACAATCACCATTTTCACCTATTAGTAACCATAGCCATCATATTCAAAATCTCATTTCCAAATTGAATTAAAATTTATCTTATCATCACATCATCACCATATACATCGCCTTCCTTGATTCAATAACTGAATTTATTCATATAAATCACATATAAACAAGCTAGTTGGTTATCACTAACCATAGTACAACATTAAAACATAGTCCAGGAACAATATCAAAGTAACTTCTATATACACATTCCAATCATGAAAGGATCTATATTAAAAAAATATGAAATTAAATTAACCATTGTTTATATTTATCAACTAAGGTTTCTCCAAATTGCATTCACCAATATAACATCACTATGTTGTAAACATAATAATAGGTTAGGGAAAAGTTCAATATGTAATCACACATCTTAACCACCACAAAATGGATAATGTATGCATATGAAAGAATGTGCATCGCAAAGCAATTCATCTAAGAGCTAAAGTTCTTTACCTTCATTGAGAGAGAGAAACAACTAACACCACTAGTTCTCCACTAAATACATCAATATACCAAGAGCCACAAGGAATGGAATACGAACTAGAAGGTGTTTTAAGGGGTAGGTAAGGGGCCTTACACAAGGAGAGACTATACACACCAAGTCTATACAAATACGAGAAACAAGATTAATTGACCTTTAAAATATGAAATGTGCAACTACTCTACTGATAAATATAGTCTTGGACAAACGAGCTGCATCAAATTATGTTAGTAGTTTGATAAAAATGGTCTTTGATTAGCGAAATGCTACAAGAAAAGGAGTTAGCATTGAAAACAAACCACTGCGAAAAATAAGAAAATAATGTTGTCCAATATCAAAATAGATGTGATCATGCTCGATTACTTATGATTTTTTAATCAATTTAAAAAAAAAGAGGTTTGCTGAAATTTTATTTTTTATGCAAAAGTTATGCCATAAACTAGGGTTTGACAAAAAATGTTAGCATTGAAAAATAAACCCATATAAAAATCAGAAAATAATGTTGTTCAACAGAAAAATAGATGTGATCACGAGTTTCCTTGTGATTTTCTAATCAATTTCAAAAAAAAGTTTGTTGAAATTGGACTTCACATGCAAAAGTTATGCCATAAACTAGGGTTTAATTTTTTTAAAATTTTTTTTATCTAAAAAATTATTTTCTACCACAGATCTGAAAAAAGAGTGATATAGAAAAATGGATTTAAATATTTCTATCCATATGCAAAAAATAGAATGTGATTTGCTTACCTAGATTGCAAGATATGATTTTATTTTTCAAAAGTCACGTGTCACAAATTTTTGAAAAGTGAGAATCACAGGGTCAACTTCAAATCACCATATCTTCTTCAATATTGATCCAAATATTTAATGTGGCCACTTTTCGAAAATCTGTCAAAGTCCTCTTTCCAACGAGCCCAAAATATCATTTTTTCAAGACCTGTGTAAAACAAAATACTCTCTACAACAAATTTGGCCCTAATTAAAGAAAATCAGCGATATAAAAAAATCTTCAACTTGTAAAACCAAGGTTAGAGAAGGGACAAGGTCCCACCGGACATTGCAAAAAGTGTATGTTAAAATATGAAACAAAATAAGAAACTATGCATCAAATCAAAGCTCCTATTTCATACCTAACAACACCTTTGATTGAGCAAAGGGATAGCGAAAATCAAATGAAAAGATGAAAAGATCTCACCAAGCTAACCCTTGTTGCACCAAGAAATGGTGGTTGTGCTCCAATGGATTCTTGATGATGATATTGATTATTGATTGCTCACTTTGACAACATAACATTATTTTCTACTTGTTGATGCAAATGACTTGATTGAGGGCTTATTTATAGATTTTTGTATTATAGGATGGATGGCTAAAATTTGAATATAAATGGATCGCTAGGATTGAATGAGATAAATTAGGGCAATAATGGAGGCTTCTAGGGCATTCTATAAGAATGAATGGTTGAGATTAAAGATGAATGGATGGATAGGGTTGAGTGAGAGGAATTAGGGAAAGGATGGAAGCTCTCAGGGCTTATCCTTGTGTGAGTGGCTACAATTAAAAGATGTATGGAAATGAGTGGTGGAGATGTAAAGTTGGTTTGACTTTTGTGGGAGTGTCCAGGTTCAATGAATTTAGATAACTCTTAGCTAGTCGTGATTTTTTGTGTTTTTAATTTATTTATTTACGAATAATGGATAAGAATGGAGTTAATTATGATAAACAAAAGATTAAAATGAGATTTAAGATTTTTAGATTAATTAATTAAATAATAAATAATTAATGGAGATGGATTAATTTTTTTAAATTAATGGAGGATTAAAATTATTTAATTAATGAATGGGGAAGGATGTTGGAAAATTAGATTAATTAAATAAAATATAATTTATTTAATTAATTTGATGAAAGGAGGAATGTTAAAGGATAACCCTAGGTAATTAATTAAATAAATATGACTTATTTAATCAATTAGTGTAAGGATGAATGTGATTAGGATGGCATTAGGACAATATCGAAAGGTTGTCGAAAGTGGTGTTAGATGCGTCGTTAGGACATGGTGAATTTTAGGTGTCTACAAGTTCATTTTGTTGGAGCCCCCTATGATTTTGTAATATGAATATCAAGTGGGATAATGTGAGAATTAGGTGTGCTATTCACCTTGTGTATCCTAAGGTATAATGTAACTTATTGGTCGTAGAATATAGACAATTCATTATATATGTTCAATAACCATGGAATGGGCAATATGGGATGCCAATGTGAAGGTGGGGACATATGTTATTATTTTATTATTCTTTGAGGACTTAGAAATATTATTGTAATGAGGAATTGATGAGGTGGTTACATATATTCTTGGAGAATCTTGCATTATTAGTGGATGTAAGATGTAATTAGTGCTAAATGGGGGAGTGTTTGTGAGTTAAATTTGTCGACTTGAGTGCTGAAAGTCAAAGATGCTTGTCTAAGAGTTACTTTCTATTCTTAGATGGCTCCACACATCTGACAATTATGAGAATTTGTACCATGGTATTTTGGGACCTTATACTAGCTCGTGGTATTTGTTGGAATTATACCGGACAACTGAGAGGGGGGGTGAATCAGTTGTCACACAATTTAAACTTTTTCTGCTTTTAACCTTTTATTATCTTACTACCAGATTAGCGATGTAAACATTAAAGCATAGATCAACAACATAAGAGCAGAAACATAATCAACACACTTGACACCAAGATTTTGACATGGAAACCCGGTTAAAGGAAAAACCACGGTGGGGGTTAACCCACAAAGATTTGTACCCTTTTAAAAGTACTTTAGAAAAATAGAAGGCACATGCCTTCGGGCGCACTGCCCAGAGCTCACTGCTCAAAAGAGGAGGCTCACTACCTACAAAATTAATTAGAACATAATGGATTAACTGAAAAATAACATCTACTTCATGCCTGGTTCAGTTTCAATGAATGCTCAAAAACTTCTGCTTTGCCCCAGATTCTTCTTTACTAACTTCACACTATATAATGCTCTCGCTCCTTTTCTTCTCTGCTCTGCTTCTGATCCTTTATTCGGATTTAATCTGTTTTGCACAAGGATGATATTTGACAACTCTTCAACACGTATTTATACACTTCATCCATCTTGGAATGATCAATAAGGTCGACCAAACTTAATGCAGATCTTTACACTATCGTCCAATCATAGTTGAGACTTGAATCTTCCTTTATTAACATGCAATGTTTCATAAAATGATCTTTAGATCATTTGCAACACGCTAGGAACATCCGGTCGGCCAAGGCTAGGAAGAACAACAACTAAGAGGAAACCTTCAATCACAAGCTCCTTTGTCAATGTGGACCACCAACACAACAGCCACATGATCTAGAGACCACCACAAGCAAAATTAAGTCAACAGGAACAACCACACCACTTCGCATTACCAGAATCACTCGCATCTTCACATTGAATCCTCAAGAACACACTGCCATAACTGTCATACTAGAAAGATTGCTTCCGGATCTCCAAACCACGAGCCACTTGAGTTGAGGGAACACACCAACATCCCAGACATGCCTCTAGATCTGTAGATCACAATATTCTCATACTAGACCAATCCAGACCAACTTCTTGCCACTCTGTCATCACAGAACAATTGCAGAAACCTGTCTTACTTAGAAGGCCACAACTTTGCCAAATCTTCATGCAGACCTCTCAAATCTCAACTAGAGCAACAATAGACAACCCTGTACAAACCCTTTAATCCGCAAACTCTGATCTTCACCTTACTAGAAATACTGATCACTCCTCTGCACTATCTTCACTGTTTCTGTCAGAAGGATATGTTGACATCAATGACAACACATTAGACACATATTTGCAACAATCTCCCCCTTTGTCATTGATGGCAACATATGATGTGAAAAACTTATTTAACCATCAAGACAAGAACTTCTCCCCCTTTCTCTTGTCACATTTGCAACCACTTTCTTCACTACTCCCTCTTTCACCAACAACTAAATTCCAAGTTTTTCACACTTCTCTCCCCCTTTGACATCAATGGAAAAGGGCGCATATTTGCAATCATCTCTTACCCTTTTTATTTCAGACTGATCTTCAATGTTTACCTACTGACTACTCCCTAGAGTAGTATTCTCTCAACATCAATCTGAATCTCATGATATGATTGAGAATTCCACCGGACTGATGCACCTTAGTGATCTTAGTTCTGATTTGGAGGGGTAATAACCCCTAACTTCTCTCTGAGATATTCAAAGTTATCCTTGGGAAGAGGCTTAGTGAAGATATCTGCAATCTGATCTTTGGATGACACAAACTCCAGCTTGACTTCATTTTCATTTACATTCTCTCTCAAGAAATGAAATTTGATAGATATATGCTTTGTCTTTGAATGCAACACTGGATTCTTTGAGATACTTATTGCACTAGAATTATGAGAAAAGATTGTGACTGGCTCTTCAAACACAACTCTGATGTCCTTCAACATTTGCTTCATCCATAGAACTTGAGTACAATTATTTGCTGCTGCTATATATTTTGCTTCTGCAGTAGATAGAGATATTGCTTCTTGCTTTTTGCTCATCCAAGAGACCAATCTCTTTCCCAAGAAAAAGGCACCACCACTAGTACTTTTTTTGTCATCCACATCTCTTGCCCAATCAGCATCTGTGTATGCGTGAAGAGTAAAGTCATTGTCTTTTGGATACCACAATCCATAATCAATTGTCCCCTTGAGATATTTGAAAATTCTTTTGACTGCCACAACGTGGGATTCTTTTGGTTCAGATTGAAATCTAGCAACAAGTCCAACGACGTTCTTGATGTCAGGTCCGGTCTGGGTCAGATAGAGCAATCCTCCAATCATTGATCTATACCTTTTCTGATTGGCCTTGGGTGAATCGTCATCTTTACTTAACTTGCATCCGGTTACCATAGGTGTACCTACTGGCTTTGAATCTTCCATTCCAAACTTCTTCAAAACTTCTTCAATAATTCTTTCACATACTTAGACTGAAATATAAAGATACCTTTGTCTGACTGAACAATTTGCAGACCTAGGAAGAAATTCATCTGTCCAAACATAGACATTTCAAATTCACTTTTCATTTGGTCAGCAAATATTTTGCACATACATTCATTTCCACCAAAAATGATATCATCAACAAAGACTTCAACAATCAGGATGTCCTCATGATTAATCTTGAAGTAAAGATTACTATCAGCAATACCTTTGCTAAAACCTATCTTAAGCAAATATTTATCCAATCTTGCATACCAGGCTGTTGGAGCTTGCTTGAGCTTTTCTTAGTCTACAAACTATGTTACCCTGATCAGACAACTGAAATCCTTCCGGTTGCTCAATGTAGACTTATTCCTCCAAATCTCCATTCAGGAATGCTGATTTGACATCCATCTGATACACTTTAAAACTTTTGAAAGAAGCAAATGCAAGAAACAATCTAAATTCCTCTATTCTTGCCACCGGAGCAAAAGTGTCTTCAAAATCAATTCCTTCTATTTGAGAATAGCCTTTGCATACCAACCTTACTTTGTTTCTTACAACTTCACCATCTTCATTTAGTTTATTTCGGAAGACCCATTTGGTTCCAATTACAGTTTTGTCCCCTGGCCTAGGAACAAGATCCAAAGTGTGGTTCTTTTCAATTTGCATTAATTCTTTTTCCATTGCTTTTACCCAATTTTCATCAGTGCAGGCTTCACCAACTGATTTAGGTTCAATCCTTGAAGTCAAACAAATCTTTTCTTGATCTTCAGCAACTCTTCTCCTAGTTCGAACACCTTTATTTCTATCCCGTATGATTTGATCTTCAGGATGATTCATTCTTACATACCTGGGGGTTTTGGGAATTGCTTGAGCTTCTATTTCTTAAGATTGTTCCTCAACATCTGTATTGATTCCTTGAGTCTCTGGAGTTTCTGGATCAGTCTGCATCAGAGTTTGAACTAACTTTCCTTGATTTTGACTCTTAGTTTGATCATCTGAATCATATCTGCAGAACCTGGAATGTCCTTCCTTGCTCTCATCAACTCTAACATTAGCACTTTCAACAATCTTTTTCAACCTCTTGTTGAAGCACCGATAAGCCTTACTTTGAGTAGAGTATCCCAAAAATATTCTCTCATCACTTCTTATATCAAATTTGCCAAAATCCTCATCTCTTTTGATATAGCATTTACTACCAAAAACTCTGAAATATCTCACAGTAGGAGGATGACCAAACCATAGTTCATAAGGGGTCTTACCAGAATTGCCTCTGATGTGCACCCGGTTAAGAGTGTAGACAATAGTACTTACAACTTATCTCCAATAAGCTTGAGGAACATTTGTTTCCATCATCATGGTCCTAGTAGCTTCTTGAATGGTCCGATTCTTTCTTTCCACAACTCCATTTTGTTGGGGAGTCATAGGAGCATATAACTATCTTTTTATGCCATGATTTTCATAGAAAGCATCAAACTCATGGGAAGTAAATTCTCTACCTCTGTCGGATCTCAGACATTTCAATTTTTCACCAATTTCATTTTCCACCATCACTTTGAACACCTTGAATTTTTCAAGAGCTTCTGATTTTTCTTTTAGGAAGGTTACCCATATCATCCTGGAGTAGTCATCTATCAGAAACATGAAATATCTATCTCCTTGCACACTCCTAATTCTAGCAAGACCACATAGATTAGTATGTACCAGTTCCAATCGTCCATTTGAGACTTGTTCCTTACTTTTGAATGAAATCTTGCTCTGTTTCCCCAATTGACATTCTCTACACATGCTATTAGGTTTCACAAGTCTTGGAAGATCTCTCGCACCCTGAGTGGTACTTATTTTGATAATATTATCAAAATTCACATGACACATCCTCCTATGCCATAACCAACTTTGATCTATCTGAGCAATCAAACAGCTTTTGCTAGAGCTACTTAAATGAAAAATGTTACCTCTGGTTTGACTACCGGATGCAATTTCAGTTCCGAAACTTTCCAAGATTCTGCACTTTCCATCTTTGAATCAAAGATCATAACCTTTATCAACCAACTGTCCAACACTGAGAAGATTATGTTTCAGTCCTTCCACATGCAGAACATCATTTGTGCTATTCTTACCGTCACAAGAGATGGATACTCTGCCACGGATTCTACCAGCTCAGTTATCTCCAAATTTCACAAGCCCACCTTCATAATTTTCAAAATTCACAAACTTACTCTTATCTCCAGTCATATGATGAGAACATCCACTATCAATCACCCATTCATCTTTCTCAACAACCTAAGTAGCCAAGACACTTTCCGTATTTGCATAGCTAGCAGATTCAGTAGACACCAGATCTTCTTTAATGGAAATGAACACTAAATCATTTTCAGGGGAACCTCCATGATCAGATTCATCTGTGACTCCTTCTTCACCAGTTTCATGGACATAATAACATTTGTTCTAATTTCGAAATCTGTTAGGGTTTGGTTTTGAATACCTCTCCAGACATTTTGAGGCAAAATGACCAATCTTATTACAAGCAAAACATTTGAGTGGCAATTTTCCTTCATACTTACCAGATCCTCTTGGTATTCTTTTGGCGAGAAGAGCTTCAAGATCAACAGTTTCAAGTTCAATATCTTCAAGATCCTTCCTTGTCTTCACTAATCTGTTTGATCTTGCAGAAGAGCTTTCACCCGGATCATATCTTTGTTTTCCATATACACTGGCCTTAAATGCAGATTCATATTTGGGAAGAGAATCACCAAACTCACTTAATTCAAAAGCTAAAATTTTGCCAACTAAATGATCTCTTGTAACATATGAGACAGTTCTGATCTTCTCTATAGCAACAACCTTATATTTTTATGAATCAGGTGAAGATCTAAGTACTTTTGATACAATCTCTGATTCTTCCAAAGTTCCACCAGCACACCTGATACCACACACAAGTTCATTTATCTTTTGCATGTAGATTGTGATGTTTTCATCTTCTCTCATCCTCATAGTTTCAAATTTTCCTCTCAGACTTTGAAGCTTGGCACATTTGACATATTGATCACCTTCATACAGATATTGCAACTTTTTCCAGATTTTATAAGCAGTTTTTAGACCAAAGACACTTGTCATTTTGGAATCAATCAGGGCACTTAACAAGGCTTCTTTAGCTTGAAGGTTATTTTCAGTATCTTTGACTTGATCTAGAGTTGAAGGACCTTTCTGCGGAGGTTTATACTCAACATTGGTTATTGCCCAATAGGAATCGCCCATGCATTGTAAGTGGAACTCCATGCGATTCTTCCAAACAGAATAATTTGTTCCATCAAATCTCGAACTATCCTTCTTGTAGGTCGACATCCTGGATCTTCTCAAGCGGTCAGGCTTTTATAAGAGGATCTGGCTCTGATGCCAATTGTTGGAATTAGACCGGACAACTGAGAGGGGGGGGTGAATCAATTGTCACACAATTTAAACTTTTTCTGCTTTTAACCTTTTATTAACGTACTACCAGATTAGTGATGTAAACATTAAAGCATAGATCAACAACATAAGAGCATAAACATAATCAACACACTTGACACCAAGATTTTGACGTGGAAACCTAGTTAAGGGAAAAACCACAGTGGGGGTTAACCCACAAACATTTGTACCCTGTTAAAAGTACTTTAGAAAAATAGAAGGCACATGCCTTCGGGCGCATTGCCCAGAGCTCACTATTCAACAGAGGAGGCTCATTGCGTACAAAATTAATTTAGAACAGAATGGATTAACTGAAAAATAGCATCTACTTCATGCTTGGTTCAGTTTCAATGAATGCTCAAAAACTTCTGCTTTGCCCCAGATTCTTCTTTACTAACTTCACACTCCATACTGCTCTCACTCCTTTTCTTCTCTGCTCTACTTCTGATCCTTTATTCGGATTTAATCTATTTTGCACAAGGATGATATTTGACAACTCTTCAACAAGTATTTATACACTTCATCCATCTTGGAATGATCAACAAGGTTGGCCAAACTTAATGTGTATCTTTACACTGTCGGTCAATCATAGCTGAGACTTGAATCTTCCTTTATTAACATGCCATGCTTCATAAAATGATCTTTAGATCATTTGCAACACGCTAGGAACATCCGGATGGCCAAGGCTGGGAAGAACAACAACAACTAAGAGGAAACCTTCAATCATGAGCTCCTTTGTCAATGCGGACCACCAACACAACAGCGACATGATCCAGAGACCACCACAAGCACAGTTAAGTCAACAAGAACAAACACACCACTTCACATTACCAGAATCACTCGCATCTTCACACTAAATCCTCAAGAACACACTGCCATGATTGTCATACTAGAATGATTGCTTCCGGATCTCCAAACCACGAGCCACTCGAGTTGAGGGAACACACCAACATCCCAGACATGCCTCTAGATCCGCAGATCACAATACTCATACCGGACCAATCCGGACCAACTTCTTGCCACTCTGTCATCACAGAACAACTGCAGAAACCTGTCTTACTCAGAAGGCCACAACTTTGCCAAATCTTCATGTGGACTTCTCAAATCTCAACTGGAGCAACAATAGACAACCCTATACAAACCCTTTAATCCGCAAACTCTGATCTTCACCTTATTGGAAATACTGATCACTTCTCTGCACTATCTGACTATTTCTATCAGAAGGATATGTTGACATCAATGACAACACATCAGGCACATATTTGCAACAGTACTGTTTTTGGTGGTTCCTAGGCCTTCTTAAGTCTATATATTGGAGGCATAAGAGGGAGGATGTAAGGAATATTTTTTGCATGGTTATGTTGTGAGATTTCTATGAGAGGAGTAGAATATTTGATCTCATTGAAGTATTTCATAGAGAAGCTTTGTGAATGTATTGTAACCATGAGTCGTTTGGTAATACATTAAGTTGTGTGGTGCTTTGGAGGTTGGATTTTTTTCTCTGTCTTGTTTTTTGTGATTGCTTGTATTGTCCTCTCTATCTCGTTATTTTTTAAGTGTTATTTACATGTCAGAATGCTATTGAAATTTATGTAGATTGATTTGTAATAACCAATCCAATCTATACAATAAAATATTGCACAAAGGAGTAAAATATAAAACTTTCACTCATTGTATTAGTTAATCAAGTATGAAATCAAACTTACCATAAATAATAACACAAAAGATAGAAATATAATAATAATATCCTATGAAGCTAAGTTTTTGCAAGGTTATGCCATGCTAACATTAACAATGATTAGAATGAGAAAAGTAAGATATCTAAGTATTTCTAATCCTTTAAATATCATATTTTCAAATATATAGCTAGTATTATCTCTCTAACCATCACTCGTTCAGGATAGGAAAGATATTCTATTAAATAAAAGAATTATCATTACAAAATTGTTCAAAAGAAGATTTATAAACTTAATGATCCATAGTAAAGTATCACTTATATTCTAACCATTTACTTTACAACCAAAAAGACGAAGCCTTTACCATTTTAGAACACATTAATTTAAACTTATATATATATATCATTGTTTTCAAAATACATACAAAGAATGATAAAATTAAAAATATTTCTATTATTGTTTACGTTGAAAACTGAAACAATAGTAGTCGGAAACAAAATATACCTTTTACTATCTATCTTATAAGTACTACTAATTTTGAGTTTGAAACATAATGAAATCTTAAATTTAACATTTATCTGTCATTAAATTTATTCAACCACTAAGACCATTCTTTTGAAAAGAAGTTCAAAATCTAGCAATTATAATACAAGACAAATAAAAACCCAATAGACTTATTGTTGAATGGTAGTGGAGCAGTTAAAGTTCTGAGAAAATAAATTGCAACAGTGGCTAAACGATTTATGGAAAAAGTGAAGTTAATGACTTAACGCTTGTGGCCATAATGGTTGAAAACTGAAAATAGAAACAAATGATAAACATTGCCTCTAGTTAATGATAAAGAAGATGATTTGGTAGGTGGATAAAAATTAGAAAGAGGCAATATAGATATATAAAGCTAAAAAAAAAAAAGGCACCTTCACTAAGACTCAAAAGGAGGTGCAGACAAGGTATGAATTGATGCTTAGAACACATTGAGAAGAAGCGATCTCAAGAGAGCAAAGATTGCAAGAATTGAGAAAACTTTTATGTGAAACGAACCGGATCACAAAAGAAATGCGTTCTAAGAAATACGTGAAACTTTTTGAATTGAGCAAAAGCATTGAACCACTAGACTAAGTTGCAGATAACAAAGAAATGCCTCATTACAGGATGATACCATAAGACACAAGCCGATTCTAGCAGTGATACCTCGCTAAGGAGAAATATCCCTACGACAAAAGAGAAGTCGATGGATAGAGAATAATATGTTGAGGATTTCACAGGGAAAACCTCTTCATGGAGATGTGGTTTTGATGGTAGGGGAAAGGCCCTGGAAACAACTATTAGATTATGAGGGTATCCCATTCAGATGTAGAAGATGTTTAGCTATAGGTCATTTGGCCTCTGGTTGTCCTCTCACGTGCCGCAAGGGCGCTGCAACTTGGTGGAAAGATGCTCTCCTGGAGCACTAGTTGACTGTTAGTGCTTCCTCGGAGGACTGTTCCTCTCGGGAGGATATGCCCTCTTAGGAGGATGAGCTTCCTGCTGAGGTTGTTCCTGAGGTGGTGGTTGTTGCTTCAGTTCCCTCGCATTCTCTAGACTCTTCTGGTCATTTCTCTACTCACTTGTCGGCTCCTCCAACTTTGGGCAAGATTGCTTCTTGTTCTGTTCCGGCTTCTTCCTCTTTGGTTTTGCCTTTTGTGGATTCGGTTTCTGCTACCGGGACGTCCACTACTGCTGCTGGGGTGCCTTCTTCTGTTGGGGCTGCTGTTGTGGGGATGGGTTCTTCCTCTCCAATTGCTCCTACCCCTTTGAAGGCTTTTGTGAAAGTTTCTACGCCTTCTTCTCCTACTTTTGTTGTTGGAGAGGACGATGTCTTTTAGACTGTTGTTCAAAGAAGGAAGCGTGGTCTTCCTAAGCATGTTTCTCTACCCATTCTCGGGCCAAGAGTGTTCGACTTGCTAGGTCAGGTTCTGCTTTTGTTTAGTTGTTCCTCGCTATCTTACTGTAGTTGTTTTGTCTGTGCGTCATAGAAGTACTGTTTCTGGCTCGTTTTAGCCTTGTTTCGCCTTGGGACTGCTTTGTATAGGGTTCTAGACCCTTTTTTTCGAGCTGATCTAATAAAAAACTATAGAAGTTAGAGTTTTAAAAAGATCACCAAATAAATGTCGATTTGTAAGAATAAAATGTTAACAAGGATTAACAGAAAAAGCATAAAAGAGGTAAATCTTTGTCATTCTTTTTGGCCTCTAATCAAGAAATTTGTAGGGTGTGAGATCTGGTTTAAGATTGAGTGAAAAATTAAATCATATCTAAAAGATATAAGGGAGAGAGAGATTGCAAGGAGGAGATGTTGTGAAACTAGGAAAACTTAGTATTAAGATAGAATAATGGAGGTTCCATTTCTGCAGTTTCCTAAATAAAGCAAGTAATGGAGTTGGACGGCTAGTCTATAGAGATCACAAATCGATTTGCATGAAGTGCAGAAACATATTAAAAGGTCTCAAGGAAAAAAATTATATCTACTAGTATATTTATATTTAAAAAATATATCTAAAAGTACGCGGAGGGATATCCTTTTTCCATAGTTTCTTTCATTTTTTTCACTTTTTTTTTGTTTGCAATTTCTTTTTTGCTTTTTATTTTATAATTTTTCTAGTTTCTTTTTGGTTCCATAGTTTTCATGATTTTCTCCAACTTTTTCTCCTTCCAACAGTTTCCAATTTCTTTTTTGGTTTTTATTTTTTATTTTTTCCAATTTCTTTTTTAATTTTTAATTTTTATTTTTTGGTTCCATAGTTTTTGTGATTTAGTTTTTTCTCCTTCAATGGTTTTTAATTTCTTTTTTGGTTTTTTTTTTAAATTTTTCTTAAGTTTTTTTTTTCTTTTTGATATTTTTATTTATTTTTTATAAATTTAGGCAGAAAAAATGAGTGCTCTCATCCCCAGCCCACTGTGACTGTATAACGCCTCTCGGCATAATAAAACATTTCCTGACATCATTCAAAGTTATATAAAACAAGATGGTGCAAGAATATAAGGTTGATCACAAGTTCAAGCATTTATTATTTGACAAAACTTACATGCAAGCATTAGGAAGCTGAAAGCCTACGCCAACATTTTAAAAACATTTCAAATATAAAACAAAAGACCACATTTGTTAGCTCCTAGAGCAGAATACTCTCAAATCAATGAAGTGGATTAATTAAGATATCCAAGAATAAAAATAAAAAGTCAAGAGGAGTAGATTGATAATGTCCCCCAAGGAATAAACACAGGCAATCACAAGATAAAGCAAAGAATGGATTCAAGAGCAAATTGCACCACGAACAGGAATAAAATGATTGTAGCATTCATACAAAATGTTGAATGGTAAGACATAATTCTTCAAAGGTAAACAAGAAAATATGCAAAGAAGAAAATGTCCCATGATCTCAAACATAATTGCAATAGTCTGAGCAGAATGTGCCAAAAATTTGGAACTCAACATAGGCATGAAATGATTTGCAAGATACCAACAGAAATGATGATTAAATCTTCCAGACAAATGCACGGATAAAGCATTTTCAAAATTTTGATAAACCAAAGAATGGAGAAAATAAAACTTGTGTTTTTGCCCAATTTTGTTTTTGTTTTTTTTTACAATTTCAGCTTTTTCCATAGATTTCGCCTAATTCTTCTTTGCCTTCCTTCCCTCCCAACTTATCAATTTTTCTTCCTATTTAAAAGATTTCACTGAGCATCTTTTTCTCCTATTCAAAATAAAATAGCAAAAAACATTTATTGCCTCTCTCCGACTATCCCACTCTTCCAATCCTTTCTAATTTTAACCTCTTTTTGAAATAACTACCCAAAAACTATGCAATAATATTAGACTATTAAATAATCTCTTATGCATTAAAAGAAAAGATTTCCATTATTATTTTTGACAACTATATGTTAACAAAAGGAAGTAATAATCTAGAATTTAATTTTTAAGGAAAAATAATTCAAACACATAAGCATACTCACATTCATTTCAAATTATCAAATCATCAAATCATCTAATTATTTTTCTAAGTGAGTATGTGAGATTCCCATGAGAGCGTTGTATTATCCTGTCTCATTTTCAAAACAATCACCAGGTGATTAGTTTTTTTGTTAGTTGAAATAATTTAATAATCATCAAACATGATTAAATTCAATAAATGGATAAATAATTCAATTCATCATGTTCGACCATTGTAGTGTGATGAACTTCATGTCTCATAAATTGAAACAACATCAAAAGATTAGTACCCATTAGTTGACATAATAATCATATTTCTAATAATTTAATTTTACAATAATCAATTATTGTTGTTGTACTCAACAAAATAATTTATAAATTTTTAATAAAGTATTATTAAATTATCAAACATTCAATTCTTAGTGGGAGGGTTGTGACATGATTTCTATAATATTCTCCTCAAAGGGTTAATGGGGAAATACATGCATGTTTAATAGTTGAACTTTGTCTTAAATTTAATTGCTAAAGGGTTTGTGGGTGCTTTTCCTAACAATGTGAAAAAATCAAAATTCTGTAGAATATGAGACTAAATTTTATTGATTGATTTCCTACTAGTTAAGAAATGAAATCAATCAATTTTAAGTTGCTTAATTTCCTAAAGATTGTATTAGCGATTGCCGCATTCTAATTTTGTAATTTATTTTATATTGTGAAGCACTTTGAAACCCATAATTTGAGAATGATACTACTTGCCATGAGTAATAATTATTTGCAAGAAGTCTTCTCAATGTATAAATGCCAATTTCATTTTTTTATTTACCTTAAACATTAGCAATAATGCATGATCCACCATTCTTATCTATAAATTGACATCCCATTCAGCACATGATATCTTATCTATTATTTTTAAATGAATAAAATACAATTACAAGTTCCACGTAGCGGCGAGTACATGCCTTGTAGTGTTATAATAATAGTATGTGTTTTGTAGTTGAATTTTTTTCTTAGATTAAATATTTGTTTAATATTGATGTGGAACTCATTTATTCTCTTCATGAATTGATTAGTTGATTTTGAGTTTTAGTATTTGTTTGGTTAGCATACACTAGAATGGAGTTTGCATTGGAGAATGTTAGAAAATGTAAATTTCTAATATTGCCAATTCTTGAGTCTTTTTTTCATTTATTATAGTATTTTACTACTTGCTACATAAAATAGCTAAACTATCAAGTTGCGAATTTAGAAGGATATCTTATTTTGCAATCCAATATCTCATATCCCTTTGTAGATTTAATTCAATTTATGTTGTGTAATACTCATGTTAATATAATATTAATATTAATATGATTATTTATTTATTTCTCATTGTATTTGGTTTTCTTTGTAGTATGGCTACTATTTTGCTATTGTTTTGTGATTCTTATCTGCATGTAAAGGGTTTTAGGATCCCTTCAAAACCTATTTTACCCCTTTATAATAAAAATGATGAAATTACATAAAATAAGTAAACTATCAAGTAGGGAATTTAGAGACATATCTTGTTTTGCACTCCAACATCTCACCTTTTTTGTATATTTAATTCAATTTATGTTTTGTAATATTCATATTTATTTTTTTCTTCATTCTATATATATTAATTATAATATTTTTTTGAGATATAAATGTGGTTGGGGGAACCGCTTCTGTACAAAAGGCATGCCTTACAGTAGCAAGGGTGCACGTGTTTAGACAGAAATGGATCAACCCGCCTTGAACAGTAGTGGACATGCCCCATTCCAGCACACCAGTGGTCTATGTTTTTGTTTCACTACAGGGACAATAGTCTTCAGAGTGTCTTGGGCTGCCACAGGAGAGACAAAACACTTTATTCTCTTCAATCTCCAATGATTCAATCCAAGATTTTTGGCCATGCCAAAGTGTGATTTCCGAGGGGAACCTTTGTATGGCCGCAACTTGGATGTGAGCATAGAGGTAAGAATCTTGTTCCAGCCGTTCCAGGCCCATGTCGATCAAAGTACCGAGTGACCGTCCTATTTTCTTGAGGTAGTTCTCCGATCAAAACTCAATCGACAGATTGTACAGTAGTAGCCATTTTGGCTCGTCGTAGGGCTCATAAGCGGTCAGGTTAAACATGGATGACCATTGGAGAATGTAAAGCGGAGTCTCACCCATTTTTTTTGTGTTTGCCTTCAGGATCATGTCTCTGTCCTCTTCAGAAAGGAAGATGGCATTAAAAAAGCCCTTTGGTAAGAACTTTAGCGTGCAGGGGGCCTTCCAGGAGCTTTCAACCTAGCTCTTGATGCGATCGCGACTTAGCTTGGGTCTAATGAAGAAGCTCATTATCGCCATTTTTTTGAGCATATCCGCATCCTCAATGCATTCTTGAGTTAGATCTATAACAGGATGCTCCCGGCCACCCTCGCAATCCATCGAAAAATTGTAGAATAAAAGCTCTCTTATCCTATATTAATTATAATATTAATATTATAGTGATCCAAATATCAAGTTATTATATTGTCTATTATTTGTATTAATATAATATTCATATTAATATGATTATTAAATTTTATTCATTATATATATTAATAATTAAATGTATATTAATTCATACTTAATATATTTTTTGATATTCTTATGAGCATTTAAAGGGTTTGAGGAGCCCTTCAAAAACTATATTGTCTTTTTAATAAAAAATAATGAAATTACACAAAGTAAACTATCAAGTAGGGAATTTAGATAGATATATTGTTTGGCACTCCAATATCTCACATTTCTTTGTAGATTTAATTCAATTTATATTGTGTAATATTCATATTCATATAATATATATATATATTTTTTTTTTTAAAATGCGCCTGGTAAACTTTTTAACGTGACCGGCGACGCTGGTGCGACACGCCCTCCGGCTCCACGCGAATGCTTTTGCCCGGAGCAATGAACCGGTGAGGCCACAATTGGGGGACCTCATCCCCTAAGAAGAACACTTCAAACCCGCGAGCTCATTGGCCCAGCGAAGGCGTAAAGCCTTGCGAGCTCGTTGGCCCAGCGGGGGTTTGAACTCTGGTGGCCGCCACTACATCCTGAGCGACTTAACCACCGAACCATGCCATCATCGGCATATTCATATAATATTGATATTAATATGATTTTTTATTTTTTTCCTTCATTGTATATATATTAATTATAATATCATTTTTTTGTTGGGGGATACCCGAGTTTTTAGCTTGGTCCGGGCCTAGAGAGACCCTTACGGGGGATCTCTTGCCATCGACTTTATCGCCTGAGACCACAATTGGGGGGTCTCTATCCCCCATGGGCATTATCACCCTTTGGTCAAATCTGTGAGCTCATTGGCCCAGCGGAGGTCCACAACCTGCGAGCACGCCAGCCCAGCGAAGACACACTTAACCTGCGAGCACGACAACCTAGCGAAGGCACGCACAACCTGCGAGGGTTTGAACCTTGGTGGCCGCCGGGTGTGTGTAAGAAGTTGTGTCCACTTATTGGCTAAAAAGTGGAAGTGTTTTCCCTGATTTTTAAAATTTGTCACATTTGACCTAAAAATTTGAAGCACCTACAGGTGGAATCTTGAAAAGTCACTAAATATGAAATGTATTACTTAGAGTCAAGTTTCCAAATATGTAATTTTTTTAAATACCCAGATGATACAAATTGATTTTTAATAGGCGTTTCTAAAAACCACTATTTAAAAGTCACTTTTTTTTTACTATACCATGCACGTGTACGTCATCCATATTTTGACCTAAATCATATTTTTCTAAATCCTTTTGGGAAAAGATTTGTAACTCACTGAATCACGTTTTCCATATTTTTTTGTAATTTTTTATTGAATATTTTTTTTTTGTTAATTTTTTATTGGCCATTTTTGGTGTTTTAAAAAATCGTCGTGTACGTCACGCATAAGATGACCTAAACTTATCATTTTTTGAATTTTTTTTTCAAATTGAAAAGAATTGTCTGAAGTACGTTTTCGTATAATTTTTTAAAAAACCCTGATAATTCAAGTTTATGGACTTGTTTCATCAGAAATTAATTGAAAAATAGAAAGAATAATCCAATTGTAAAAAAAATTACATATTTGGAATCTACACTATCTCATCTATAATGGGTTTTAATTTCATCAAAAAATTCTGCAAAAAAGGCCTTTAGACAATGCCCAAAGTCACTATTTTGTTGTGACATTGATAGGACCTTCAACTTGCAGGTCAAACCAGGTCCAAAGCCAAGGGTTGGGTTCCCAAGCCTTTTTTCTGACCCAAAACCCATAGCAAAAAGTGGATCAGAAATTCAAATTTTATGAAATGGGATCCCGAAGCAAAACGGGATCCCGTTTCATAAAAAGCGGGATCCTGTTTTAGTTAACCCGATTTCGAATTTTTTGTAACTCCGAAACTTCCACCTTAAGTGGACACAACTTCTTGCATTCACGCCGCCACAACAACCGTGTGACTTGACCACCGAACCACGCCCTTATCAGTAATTATAATACCATTATATTAACATAGTAAAATGAAATATTGATATATATTTGTCTATAAATATTAAATATTAATATATTATAGTGATCCACATATTAATTTATTATATTGCCAAATATTCGTCATGAGTAAAGTGGGTTAGTGACCTCATGTGAAGGTGAATAAAACATACCTATTACTAGTGATAGAAGAAGTGTAATCATCATAAATCTCATTGTGAGTATAAACATTACAAATAAATATTCTAAAAGAAACAAGTATATCACTAGGGATGAGTGAAGGTGGATCATCATATGTGGGTGAAGGTATGATGTGTATCTATATCATATGTCCACAGGTTTAAAATGAGAGAAAAATTATCATTATACACACTATCAATTATAAAAGAAGTTAATGCATTCAAAGAACATGAATCTATGGAGACAATCTAGCATGACATATAAGAGATGTATCATTAAAATTTGTAATCATTTAATGCATAGGTGATGGAGGTAAAACTATATTTTCTATGGACCTCCTACAAGGTGTGCCATAATGTATATCCTCACTAGTTATGTACTCACAACTATCACAATCCATATGATCATCATTATGTTCAGGCATAAATTACATAAGTGTATCTCATAGGTATGGATGAGCACTAATTAACTCCATGAAGAAATAAAAAGAGAAGAAATGATAAAATAACACCTCTATAAAAGACATTTCCCTAGCCTTAATATAACATGTCATAAGAATATCAGAATTTAGAGAGATATTTTGTTTTCCATTCCAATATCTCACATTTCTTTGTAAATTTATTTCAATTTATGTTGTGGATATTCATATTAATATAATATTGATATTTATATGATTATTTATGTTGTCCTTCATTGTATATATATTAATTATAATATTAAAATTACAATGAAGAAAAATTAAATATGAATATTACACAATATAATATATTACTATTTAGATTATTAAAAATATTTAATATTTAAAACTTATACACAAATATATATCAATATTTCATTTTACTATAATATAACATAAATATAAATATATTATAATGATAATGCCATTTGTTTGTATAATCAATAATTTAATATAAATATTATCATTAATATATTATGAATTATATTATTCTATTGATATTTAAAATAAGAATTTTATAATTAATATATACAAATATATTAATATTTAAATAGTATAATGTTTTAATATTTAATATTTATTTAATAATAAATTGTATATTGATTCATATTTAATATATTTTTTAATATTCTTATGTGCATTTAAAGGGTTTTAGGACCCCTTTAAAACCTATATTAGGTTTTTTTTAATAATAAAAAATGAAATGACATAAAATAAGTAAACTATCAAGTAGGGAATTTAGAAAGATATCTTGTTTTGCACTCCAATATGTGACATTTCTTTTTGTATATATTAGTAATAAAATAAAATTTTAATTGATATTTAATATATTTTTTTATTATTAAAGTGCAAAATTTTTGACTGTAACATAACATAAATATAAATACATTATAAATTTGTATAATAAATAATTTAATATAAATTTTATTAGTAATAATATATAATGAATAAAATATGAAATAATTTTTATAAGGTTGATTATTATATTAATATAAATATTACACAATAAAATAAATTAATAGTTAGATCAGATCTAAATATTAATTTATTTTATTGTGTAATATTCATATTAATAAATATCAATATTTCACATATAAGGGCGTGGTTCGGTGGTCATGCCTTGGGGACTAGTTTGGGTGATAAAGCCATGGGAAGAGATCCCCCATGGTCTCTCTAGGCTTGGACCAGGCTAAAACCCTGAGTACATATTTAAAATATCAATATTATAATTATGATGAAAGAAACTAATAAAATTTATTATAACATAGTAAAATGAAATATTCATATAGTGAAAGGGGTTGTGCTTAAATGGCAAGCCCATAAGGTTCTCACGATGGAGATCCAAGTTTGAATCCCTTGAGTAACATGTGGTTTCTATGTTGCTTGTAAGTTGAATATGTTTGAATAAGTGGATATGATATGTTGATGGGGAGGAGGGCCCCCTTGTGACCTCCAACGATTACGGATTGGTTTATGTAGTAGAAAATTAATCGGTGAGAAACCCAACATGAACTTCAACATGATGATATACCCCATACTTTTATTTATTCAATATACTAACTTCAACATAGGGGAGTTTTGTTGCACTAAAATAAAATATTCATATATATAATCAAACCCATAATGTTTTTGGTTTATGTAGTAGAAAATTAATCGGTGAGAAACCCAACATGAACTTCAACATGATGATATACCCCATACTTTTATGCATTCAATATACTAACTTCAACATAGGGGAGTTTTGTTGCACTAAAATGAAATATTCATATATATAATCAAACCCATAATGTTTTTGGTTTATGTAGTAAAAAATTAATCGGTGAGAAACCTAACATGAACTTCAACATGATGATATACCCCATACTTTTATGTATTCAATATACTAACTTCAACATACGGGAGTTTTGTTGCACTCAAATGAAATATTCATATATATAATCAAACCCCTAATGTTTTTGGTTTATGTAGTAGAAAATTAATTGGTGAGAAACCCAACATGAACTTCAATATGATGATATACCCCATACTTTTATGCATTGAATATACTAACTTCAACATAGGGGAGTTTTGTTGCACTAAAGGGAATGCATGCTTATTATCATACTAGAAAATTACTTTTTCTAATGAAAACTTTAAATCTTGAACAATATGGAATATTTATGCCATCAAATCTTTAAAACTTACTTGAACGAAATATTTATGCCATGAAAGAATATGTGAGAAAAATGGGATAAGTATATTATGAAGTCTATCACCCAATCTTGGAAAAGGAACACAATAATGTATGCCTTGTGAACTTCCACTAAATTGTTTTACTTGTTATTCATTTATCTTCATTCTAAATTTTTTCCTCCTCGAAAACATAACTCATTTGCTATGTAGATTTAAGAAAAATTAAAATTTGTTCAACATGAAAAATAATACTCTGTTTTGATTGGTTTACTTAGATAGATTAATCACTAAATAATATAATAACTAATGATCAAAATTTAATAATATAAATATAATTGTTAATATATTATTAATTATATCATTCTATTGAATACAAATGAAACAATCATATTAATATGAATATAATATTACCAAGAATTTAGTCACTCATAATTTAATTAAACAAGTTAATTTCGACCAGATTTTTCTCCTCAATTTTAGGTGTTTGACTACAATATTTTTATTTTTTTTAATAACCAAAAATTATTTGTTTAATAACCAAATTCCGCGCAAGAATTTAGTCACTCATAATTTAATTAAACAAGTTTTTCTCCTAGCTATTTGACTAACCAAAAATTATTTGTTTAATGACCAAATTCCAAAAATTATTTGTTTAATAACCAAATACCGGGCAAGAATTTAGTCACTCATAATTTAATTAAACAAGTTTTTCTCCTCAATTTTATGTGTTTGTTTCATATTAATATTTAGATCACTACAATATTTTAATTTTTAATATTTATACATAAAAGAATATAGTAACTATAAAAGAACATAATAACTATACAATGGTCGAAATTAAATGACATTAATACGAATATTATATTAATATAAATATTACAATTTTTTTTATCTTTTATAATAACTATACAATGGTCGAAATTAAATGACATTAATGCGAATATTATATTAATATAAATATTACAATTTTTTTTATAATATTTGCAGACTTTAAGAAAAAAAATTATTTGTTTAACATTAAAAAAATTATTTGTTTAATAACCAAATTCCCAACAAGAATTTAATCACTCATAATTTGATTAAACAAGTTAATTTTTTAGTATTGCCACCTCGTTGCTTGTGACCGGATTTTTCTCCTCAATTTTAGGTGTTTGTTTCACTGAAAATAGTATTTTAGCAAAATCTGCCCTTAAGAGGTCAAATGTTGAGCCAATCACAACAGAGATAAATCATTTTCTAGATAATTTTTGTTAAAATTTTCTCATGTAGACTTAGAAAAAATTAAAATTTGTCCAACATGAAAAATAATACTTTGTTTTGATTGGTTTACTATAGATAGATTAATCACTAGCTTAAAAAACTCATTGCAATAGTATTGCCAAAGGCAGGTACTAATAAATAAATATTCATTTTGTGTTAGAATTCTCTAATTGGTATCTTCTTTAAAGTATTATATTCAAATTAAATTATGAGTTGATAACTTAAAAACAAGTAAAACATGTGTTAGAATTCCTTAGAATATTTATTTTACTTTTTTATAAAATTTTATGTGATTGGAATAATTCTTTGATAAAGCATGAACAGAATAATTGGGAAGTATCAAAAGAGTTATGGTTCTACAGGACACCACATACAATTCTCAGAACATTTAGAGGTATAATTCCTACCTTTTTTTATTAAATCCATTAGATTTAATGATGTCACAATTAACAATTGTTAGACATTTACATTATCCTTTTCCTATTTAAACTTGTTTTTCAATCCAATTATAAACTTTATGGTGTTCGCATTTAGTGTTATTACATTACTTTAACTATTTTAAAGAAGGATAAATTTTTTAGCTCATGATAATTTAAGTAGATGGTTGTTATATGTTATTTGGAAAGAAATAAAAAGAATAATGCTTGTGGAATGCATCTATTTTGAGATAGAAGATATAATTTTGTAGGGGAGGAAAAATAGAACATAACATTCTATGTAATTTATTCCAACATTTGAAAATTAATTATAATCAACAAAAACTATTTCCCACTAACAATAAGCTTTTCTTAGCTCCCAAATCCATTTACAATACTAAATTTTTTATATCTCTGATTTGATAGCCCAATTTGATCTAGCGTCCATAATGAAATGAAGCTAGTAGTTGCATAAGGAACTTAAAAAGTGTTACAGGTAATGAACCAATCTTATTCTCTATTTGACCTATTTATTAGCAATTACATGAATCAGTGTAATATACTATCACCTATGTTTCTCTATCTATCCTAATTGTTATATCCTATCTCCAATAATCTTCTTCAATTATATGCATTTGTTATTATTTAGCACATAGCATTTATCATAAGAGACATAGGGTTAGATACATTATACCAAGAGGGTGATTCTTGCCTTTGTATCCTTAGGAACTCTTAAGGATTTCCTTCATTGCAGCCGAATATACTGCTATACCTTTATATTCTAGATCTATTTGCTTCTCCTTGAATGATCTTCATATTCTCTTCATAGAAATCTTCTGGTGTATGTAAGATATATCCTTTTTATTTCATTGTTCTTCTCTTCTATATCTGATGAACTTCTCTTCTCTATATCTGCATTATCTTCTCTTATATATCTATATTAATCTCCCTTCTACTGATCTTCTACTACATCTTTATATGTAGATCTGTATGTGTTTATCTCCTTTCCAAGATATATCAGAAGTAGATGTTTAATTCAAAATATTTTATTACTCCTTTTTAAAATCAGTTGTTATTCCTTCTTTTATGCCCCCTCAAATGCCAATCAAAACCCAATATATATTTCCCTACATTAATGAATAGATGACCTTTCAAATGATCACACCTCTTCTTTTTGAGTTGCATCTCTTTGTAATACAAAAGACCACTAGAAGACAAACTCGGGTGGCGAAAATGCTCTGCTAGGGTTTCAACGCAAAAGAGGATGTGAGAGAGATGGCGCTAGACTGGACTGGTAGCTGCCGCGGAGACCTCCGAAGGCGGTGCTATCCATGGAGGAGAAAACAACAAGCATATGGTTTTCTCCGTTCTTTGCAAAGGGTTGCAATCATGGTGGAGATTACGCCTAGAATGATGCAGTGGTTTACTCGCATAAGGGTTATGGTTTAGTCATTGGCGGCAGCTAGCAATTGTTTTCGCGGTGGACGCGGTGGTGAAGGTTTTGGAGTTGGGTTTGTGAAGAGGGACGGTCGTGAGCTGAGAAGAGCAGATCTTTTGCTCTGACTGTTGGAGACGGTTGCAGTCACGGCAGAATTACAGACTGGGACGGTTCTGCTTGTGCCCCTGTCGTCTCTTCTTTCTGTTCTGTCAAGGGCAAGTCGATGGTGGTTGCTGCAAGTTTTTTGCTTCTATTTTTGGCGGTGACTATGCTGGCGACAGCTACAAACGGGGGTGATGAAGTTTATCGTGAAGAAGAAGGTTATGGCGGTAGAGACCTATGGGGGTTTTGCTACGGCTACAAAGAGCACAGTCACATGGCTTGTGACACAAGTTTTTGTACGCTTCCTTCTCTGGCGTGGAAGGAAGCCTTGCTATGTTTGTTTATTTTTGTAAATGTCTGACTTCTGGGCTCTGCCCATATGACTTTGGGGTGTGCCTTTATACCACCCAGCCCTTTTTTGTGAAGGTGTATTATTTATCTTTTTTTAAATAATAGATAACCGCATTTCATCAAAAAAAAAAAAAAATACAAAAGACAACATTACTGATCGCTGCTTTATTGTCACCTTAATCTGTATTGCATTACTTCTAAACTTTGATCGCTGACTTCACTTTAATGACTTTGCTGCCTTTAGAATATTAATCGCAGAATTAGACTAATTCATTGGTTTTACAAACTTCTTCTTATTAAATGCGTTGCCTTATGTCTGATTATAAGGAGCGCTGCCTTATGTCTTATTACGTCCCATTTCTTTTGTTAGACTTTCCTTATATCCTTATGTCTTATTACGTCCCATTTCTTTTGTTGGACTTTCCTTATATCCTTTTGTGGCATATATATTGCTTCCGTATAAGGCTTTCTCTCTTATATGAGGTTAAGTATATATATTTATTATATTTAAATATTTATATTTTTATTATTAATATTTATATTATATATTTATATTTATATATATAATTATATTTATTAATATATCATATTGTAATTATAATAATATTTAAATTGTTAATATTATATTTATATTTATATTCATACTTACATTTATATTTATTATTTATAATTATTTTTATATAATATAATAATATATCTTATAAATATATTATATATGAATTATATTAAAAAAATAATAATATTATTTAATATTATTTATTTAAATTGACTAAACACCCTTTTTTATGAAAGCAACTTCACCGTCTTTTAAACAATGTCTTAATATTGGGACATCACAGGGTAAGGGGCTCTTCCTATTCCTTTGCATGCTCATCCTCCTTAGAACTCTCATATGAATCCTTTTCTTCCTCTCTATCCTCTAATCGATCATTTTATTCTTCAACATGTACATCTTCCTACTTTTCAACTTTATTGTTAAAATCCATTTTTTTTTTCCCTGTTTTTTCTTGACTGTAAAGGATTTGAAAATACTCTAAACTCTCTAAAAATCACATATCTAGAATAAACTATTTTTCAAGGGTTAGTGGATTCTAAATCTTATAACCCTTTATATTCTCATTGTAAGCAAAAATACATTTTGTGCTTTTGGATCCAATTTAGATCACATTTCGTTGAAGATACGAACCAAAGCCTCACAACCAAATAGCCATAAATGTGAAATAGAAGGTTTTTTACATGTCCATTCTTCATAACAAGTTTTCTCAATGAGAGCCAAACAAGGAGATCGATTTACCAAGTAGCAAGAAATACTTACAGCCTTTGCCTCAAAGCACCAATCTAACCATGTAACACTTAACATAGTTCTACCTCTTTCTATTAAGGTTTGGTTCATTCTCTCTACTTTGTAACTCTATTTTGTTGTGACATGTAAGGAGTAGTCTTTTGTTCAAAGAGACCTGCAAGATTACAAAAAACATCAAATTACCTGGAACATTATTCACCACCATTGTTAGATCTCAACAACTTTATTTTCTTATTTGTTTGCTTCTTTACAAGTGCCTTAAATTCCTTAACCTTGGAGAATTAAAAGAGAGAAAATATAGCTAGGTGTATCTAAAACAATCATCAATAAAAGTGACATAATACTGGGATTCACCCATAGTACCCACATCCATTAGACCAAACACATATGAATGAATGATTTATAATAATCCTTATCGACAAATAAAAATGATCTATTTTTTCCCAAACACACAATGTTTAGAAAAATTAAAATGCTCATCAGAGCCAAATGAATGATTTCTAATAATCCCTTAGCTTTATAACTTCCAAAAGGAAAAGATGCTCTATTCTTTTTGTCAAACACACAATGTTGACACAAATTAAATTGTTGAGCAAGGTAAATAGAAAAACCATCAACAATCTTTTTATTAATAAGGATCCTAAGACCTTTTCCATGAATATGGTTCAAATGTTGGTGCTACAAAATACATGTATTTTCAGAATTTCCCATTACATTTATAGAGTTACAAAATATGGAGGAATCAAGCCTAAAAAAGGTTTCATAGTGAAATCCTCTAGCTACCACCATATTTCCTCTCACCAACCTACAACCAGATTTGTCAAATATCACATTCACTCTAGAACCATTCAACTTGAATATAGAAAGTAAGTTTCTTGCAAGTTCTAGAATATGTAAAACATTTTTAAGTGTTTTGACTATCCCATCACTGAAACACAACTATACCTTTCCCTTATCAACAACCCAATGTATATTGTTGGACCAAGGAAAACTTCATTGTAATCTCTGTATAATAAGAACCACTAATTGTGGGGAGTCATATGGTAGAAGCATTCTGAATCAATGAGCAAAGCATCATTACTAATAGTGTTAGCAGAAATAAATAATACATGATTAGCACCATCATCAAAAGTTTTTTGTGGAGGGATCATTATAGGATTTCTTTTTGTTTCTGCATTCCTTCTTCACATGCCCTCTCTTCCCATAGTTCAAACACTTTTCTCTTCTCAAGGATTTTTTACTATCTTTTTGAATTTGACTTATCTTTTGCTTTCTTCTGATTCCCTTTATCCCCACCTTTGTCCTTAGGCATTCCCTAAACATGCAGGGCATCCTTTGAGCCATCATCTAAGGATTTCCTTCTCATTTCCTCTAAAAGCAAGGTAGCAATATGACCATCTTTGGATCTACAACACTATCAGTAATAGCAAGAATTAAATTTTTTCCAAGATTTGGGTAAATAACAAAGTAATTTATGATACAATCTTCTTCTTCCTAAAACTTGACGTCTACTGAAGCTAGTTGACTTAAAATTATTTTAACAACATTTAAAGGTTCTGCAAAAGAATCATTATCCCTCATTTTCAAAGAATACAAATGTCTTTTGATATGTCATTTATTAGTTAGACTTTTAGTTTGGTAAATATCACCTATCATCTTACACAATGCAAATGTAGTGGTCTCCTTTGAAACATTCAAAGAGGAAGAAATCCGCAAGACACAACTGAATGTTTTATGTGCTTTCTTGTTGAACCTTTTCAAATTTTCATCAGACATTCCCTTTGGCTTTCCTCAATTTGCAACAACTTTCCATTGATCCCTCTCTTCCAAGAGATGCTCCATCTTTAGCTTCCAAAACTCGTACCCAATGTCATTGGAACTATCAATATTTAAACAAGAGGTAAAAGCCATGGTTTCACTCACAAATTGATAAAACCACTCTAGTCAAAAGCTCCCACTATAGCTAGAAAATCCACAACAGTTCAAGAAAGTCATCCTTTTCTTAGTAGAACCAAGGATTTGATACCAAATGTTATAAAATAGGGAAAACTACTACAAATGTAATCTTCTTAAAAGAGTGTGCAAATCTATAATTTGTTTACACAATTATTTGATTAACCATTAAGAGAATGTGTGGAAGTATAAATCAGCAAATAATAAATTAGGAAATCATAAGGTTTAAACACATGACGCTATATGTGTTGAAAAATACTTTCAAGAAAAAACTCCACCATCAAAGAGAGCACAAGTTTGTATTAATCTTTGAATCAAGAGTACGCAATCAATAAATTTTTCATTTCAATCTAACAACATTATAGGCAGTACCTATGTACCTATAAATAACCCATAAAATCTCTATCTAAAGCATAGAATGCATATAGAAAAGAGTTTAAAGGAAAACACATTTGGATTGTTGAAACTATAACAACTCAAAACTATAGTATGGTAACTGTAAAACCCAATGCTCCATGTGACTCATCAATGCATCCGTGAATACAAAATGTAAGTCTTAAGCATCTTTGAATTTATTCTTACTAGTAGGCACCTCCCGCAAGGCTAGCACTCCAAAATGAGACCACTACAATTGGACCACCCCATCATATGTTACGTTTGGCATGATGGTTGTCTTGCCATTGATGTCAAAATGATGTGGTCACAAGGTATGGTTGATCACTTAGGTAGTTTGTTTGGAGCTCAAGTTATGATGACAGTGCAGTGCCTTGTCATTGATGATAGACCTCTTCATGTGGTTGTTTGAAGTTGGAAATGATGCTCTTATCATACTTCTTAGTTCATCATGACTGCTTGGGTTACATTGGCTCATCATACTTCTTGGTTCATCATGTCTGTTTGGGTTAGGTTGGCTCATCATGCTTCATGCATCATGTTTTTTATCACAGAGTTGAACAATGCAGATAGGGAATGATGTTGATGCCATTATTGTCTAGCTCTTGGTGAACATTCATTCAAAGTTGCAAGATTGGAGTAAGTTGATGCTTGATACTACAAGGTGTATGCCAGGTGCAGATTACATTGGTGCAAGGAAAGATGTTCACAATCATGTCAAGTATCTTGGTGAAATACAGAGACACCTGGTCTTAAGTATAGAGACACTTGGTCTTAAGTAATGTCTTGGAGAAATTTCTCTTGAGGTTTCTTTGTTCACCTAAACCCTTGTTGAATATCTAAACCCTAATAATGACCTAATGCACATCATAAAAAGCTCTTAATGCATATCTTTTAAACCCTATGTTCCCTGTCATACCTTTATTTCTAATTGTGTGTTGACTTGGTTAACCGGTAACTTATAACTTAAGTTATATCTTGAGGGTACCGGCCTCGACATCCTAGGGGTAGTAGTATTAAAAAGCCATTATAAAGTCTTAAGCGGTAAAGTAAATCGTGCGATGGAGATTAAAAAGGATGATGGCGCGAAAAGCAAATCGTATGGTTGCTTTTTAAATGCTTTTTGAAACTCAACGGTCGCAACCTATCGTTTAATATTGACATTCAAAGGGTTTTAAAAGGCAGAAAGGTAGATTTTTAAAGCTCTATTAGCATGCAGAGAGCTAGAGAATTAAATCCAGAGGTTTGTACGGTGAATTGAATGACTGTAATCATTGGTTTGAGTTTTTGATATGATTATCTCCATGTCTATATAAAAAGTTAACCAGATGTGTGTAGGAAAGTGTGATATCTGCAATATATGAAGGTTGTATGGCTTGCTATATGGTATTTGAAGTATGGTTTCTATAGTAAGTGATCATAACAGAGTTGAATTGCTTGCAGAATGGTATTTGCAGTATGATGATTGCAGCATGTGTATTAGCTTAAATAGCTTGTGAATAAAGAAGATTTCAATGAGTGAAATCTAAAGGAGTGATAAGGTTTTTGTACAAAAGTGAATCAGGGTAACCCCCTGAGTTGTTTTGTTTTGTATCCAAGGTGATTGTACAAGTTAGTAAGACTTCCTTTTTGCCAGTGAGGCATTCATCAGCCAGTGAGGCTATGTAATTGATGGTTTTTATGATTAAGCCAGTGAGGCAGTTTTGAGTGGTTTTTCATCCCTATGAGGGTTTTCCACTCGTGAAACCTATTGTGTTATGGTCTCAATTTCTGTGTGATTTATTTGTCCTTCATGCTTGAACATTCAGTATTTGATTCCTTCTTTTGATAAAGCTTATTGTCAAGTTTGATTCCTTCACTTTATCTTTTCAAGTTTGATAAGAAGTAAATATCTTGTTTTAGATTCAACACTGATTCACCCCCCCCCCCCTCTCAGTGTTGATTGTACTCCAACATCATAAGCAAGATTCTCCACTCTCTCCTCTAACTCCTCGAAATAAGAATGTGGTGTAAATGAAGTGAAATGAATTTGTAACTGCCATTGTCGTGCTCCAACTCCCTTCTTATTGCCATTACAACTAATATATACAAGTAACAAGGAGAATAATAAAATAATAATCTCTCAACCACCTACATGGGCATGCAAGTACACATTCCAAGATGTTCAGAGATGTGACATTAGTACAATAGGATTACAATTAAATCACACTATCCTAACAAGGTGCTAATTCAATCATATTGATTAGCCACACTTTTCCTTCATGTTTTTAACTTAAATTCTAATATTAGTGCATAATAGGAACCTCCTTAGCACCTAAGCCTACCTTGGTGTACTTTAACCTAACCTCTATGATTTGAAGCACTGTTCATATCTCTTTATCATGGAAGGTGTCTTGGAGGTGCAATTCTCAAGTTTTCCACTAATCATCATTAGAATAATTTTTTATTCAAACAATGACATTGAATCACAACTTCCCTAGGAAGGAAATATAGTTAGGTAGGCATTAGTTCTTGAATATGACTTTCCTAATCCTCTTCTTTATATAAGACCAATGGCAACACATCCATGTATCCCTTGGAAATGATAAATGTTTGAAACATGTCAAACAATAAGTGCACAACATCCCTGAGGAATTCAAGCAAAATCCCATGGTGTGACATGTTATTCAGGAGGGTGAGGTGGCTTCTTTCCTGGAAGGTATGAGAGGTTATGACGTGAACCTCTCTAGGCAATTTGCTGAATCTAGGGATAACAATCGGCAGGTCCATGTTGCGGGCATTGATTTCGAAGTCTCAGAGGAGGTAATTGGGCATGCCACTGGTATGTCTACCAGAGGCAAGAATCATTGCCGAAGGAGTAAGGTGCCGGACTCAGACAATATGGGACTATTTTTCAAAGAGGGAGAAGATGTGATTAAGGTACATGATGGTTTCGAGAGGGAGAAGCTGCCAGTGCCATGGGACCAGGTTTGTCATATGATAATGAAATACTTCACCCTTGAAGGGCATTTTAGGGTTTTTTTTACCACTATCATTTTGCTTTGGTCAATCATTTTAAGCATAGCATAAAATCAAGCCTCCCCTTCTTGTTGTCATCCATGTAAAGCTCTATCTAGTCTGCCAAAGATATTTAGTCCACGAACCCTAATTATCTGGTTATTCTGCTTCACTAGGGGCTCATTCTACAGCTCTACCATTTCCATTTAGCTTTGTGCCCTCCTAAGCAAATCAAAGTCAACCTTTTGGATGATTCCCCTTCGGTCCCAACCTCTGCTGCTAAGGGTAAGGGTAAAAAAGTTGTTGGGACCCCTAAAATGACGACACCTAGTGGCCCCATGGAGGGGCCCAGAATTGAAGAAGTTTGTGAGTTGTCTCTGATGGACACCCTTGTTCCCAAATCAGACACCAAACCATAAACTACCCCTAAGAAATCTAGCAAGAAGAACAAGTCCCCGACCCAAGAGATTGAGAAGGAAGCTGCAGCTGTGGGGAAGAGGGGCCTGGATATTGAGGAGGAGGAGATTCAACGCTGTAAAAAGGCTAAAACTAGGAAGATAGAAGCGCTGAAAGATGTGGGTGATTCAAAGGTTATTGATTTAGAGATCAGTACTAAATAGGAGGAGGGCGGTGAGTTGGGAGTTGCTAGTATTCAGGGTGTTCGAAGGTCTAGTGGGATTGCCGGCATCCCCTTTGCCAACCTGCAGGGTATGGATTTGCTGAGGGATTCTGAATTTGTGCAAGATAGTTTGGGTGAAGGGGAGGATGAGACTCCCAAGGAGTTGTATCATGAAGAAGAGGGAACCAACCATGTCCTTGAGCTGAACTTACCTTACTCTGGAGATGAAGAAGAGGAAACCAGAGAAGCTTAGGAACAAAAGGATGACGATGCAGGTTGCTCTCTATGTAGTAAGACAGCCAAGGACATTGTTGAGCTCAGGACAAAGATTAAGAAGCTCCAGAAAAAGTGGCGAGTTATGGCGGAGTTCGTTGTAAAGGCTCTTCATTGTGTGACTTCTATTTTTTTCTACCGCTAAATATTTTGATGATAAGGTTAAGGGAATCGGGGTTGATAGTCTGGGGGATTACAAGGAAATGCTTAAGTTCCTGCCCAAGTATGGGATTTCTAAGAATCCCTAGCTAGTTTCTGGGTCTCTTTGTTGTTTTGGATTATTGTTTGGTCATTTTTTTTGGGTGTTGTTCTGCAGCTGTTAATGAACTGGTAATGTGCTGTCTCTAGCTTGTTTAAGGCCTTGTTTTATGATAGCACACTCCCATACATGCTCTAAAAACCCTTTACTAACTATTGACTTAAATACCTAGTCTCACCACATTCAACCGACTTCCACAAACCTCCTACCACAATAGTGACAGGAACCAGGTAGTAACGATAAAGATTACACAATAACACCACATATAAGTAGTTCATAATCAAACTCAGTCCTACGACAGGGACTTGCAAGTAACACTTACAACTTTGTTTACAAGGCGACAAGAACAAAAATATTACAATGAATCAAAGCTTATCCTAAGGAACCGTGTCAACCAAGACAATAATAGCCAGCATATACAGATCAATAACTCAAACCCTTAACACCATTTTATATTATGAAAGAACAGATTACAAATATCTTCTATCTCATACATTGCCCAGATGGATTGGGCCACAGTGGATAAACAATCACCTTCTACAATGTACGTCCTGCGTCGACTCGTTTCTGCACTCCTTGTTCTCCTCTCGTCATTATTTATTTAGCTTCCCACTTCTGCCATCAAAGAATCTTTTTCCTCCTCTTGTCTTCTATGGACCCTTCTATTATGATCCCATCTTCATCTCTTCTTTGTTCGGCCTCTAATCCTCGGTCTCATCTCTGACTTGTCTACAAACACCGCTCCTCTTTCTCTGACTATCGACCCTTATGCCCTCCTCTGATTTACGACCTCTCTCTCTCCTTTATTTCACGGCCTTCTCTGTTTTCTTCTATTCGGCCTCGACTCTTGGCCTGCGGCCTCACTCTCTACTCGTCCTTCTCGGCCTTCTCTATCTTTCTGGCCGCTGCTTGTTTGGGCGTCTTTAGCGGCCTGCTAAAACTATCCTTTTTTGGGCGCTAACGTCGGCCTTCTAACTATTCTTCTCTATTCGGCCTTCTCTATTTGGCTTTAGATCTTCGGCCTTCTTCTAATCGGCCCTTTTCTCTCCATGACCTTTTCTTCATAGCGATAATATTCTTTTTATTTTCCTTTCACTAACTCTTCTGCTGTCGTGACAGAAGTCTCTTATTCTTCTAACTGCTGCACCACCGTTACTGAGTGCTTCATGCCACGTCCATTGTCATCTGACCATTCCTCTTCGCTTAAAACTGTAACGGTCATTAAAATTCAAGACTGTTGGTTACATAGTGACAGGAGAATTCTGTGACTGCTCACGACTCAACCATTTCAAAGAGTCCATCGAATTACCTTCCAGCTGTCATGCGATTCTTCTCTACTCCCAACCTTTCATTTGCCTCCAAAATTATAACTGATAGAACTAACTCTTGGCAGTCTCTGCAACGGTTACTATTCTTTGCATTATAGGCGACATGGAGATAAAATGCATTGCAACAGGAAGATACACCCAACCAACGAAACGCTATAAAAACCCAAAACTAAAAGAAATTCAAACCAAAAATTTAGATGGAGAGTGATGCCCCTGCATCAGACTCCCTAGGGGACAAAATGAATGTGCTTCTGCACATGTGATTCTTCTGCTAACTTATCTAATCTTTTCTTCCGCTTTTTCCACAATCTCTCTAGTCCATATGCCGCATCCTTCCAACATTGTTGTGTATCACTGTCTGCAACAATTTTTATCCACCTCCAATCCACATTCAACATATCAAGAACAAATGGAAAGTTTCCTATGTCTTCAACATCACCCACTGTATCACCAACATTTACTATTTCTATGTCATACTCATCCAACATTCTTTCCAGCCACTCTTCCTCTTTGACCATTTGCTGCAACATCAAATCATTTTCAGCTTCATCTTTTGTTTTATTCATCTCAGAATTTGCCATGACTACAACATCTTTGGTCTTCATTCTTACAACAACTTCTATATCATTATCTTCAACCTTCCTTGGGGTGTTCTTGGTGGCCCCACACATTCTCAAAGCTTCAACCTTTTCATCCCATTCTTGCTCAATGGCTGACAACTACTTCCACAAATCCTCTTCAGCATTTTCTATTACTACTCCCCCTTGTAACTCTATCTCTGCATTACCATTACCATTCTTTTGTTTTCCTTCTTCCTCTGGGATCACTGTTGTTCCACCCTTACCTTCTTTATTTGCTGCTACTTCCTTATTCAAATCTGCACTTTCATGTTTTGTAACATATGCTACTGCTGTCCTCTTTTTACGTTCCACTCTTTCAACCAACTTTTCCTCTTTTTTGTGACACTGGTAGTCATTCATACTACACTTTACAATCTGCCTTTGCTTACCTTTTTTCTTCTGACATTTATTTCTTCTCATCTCTTTCTCATCCACAATCCTCCACATCTCCACCTCATACTCATTCATCTCCCAATCACAATTCAATTCATCAACCTTGGTATCTTCTTTATAAATTTCATTCAAAGCCTCATAACCATCATCATCACAATCTGACATCTTGTTTAAATTTTCTCTATCTTTTCTTTCAACAAAATCTTCCAAAGTTTCAAAAACATCATAAATTAACTCAACTTGCTTACCTTTCACATTACATTTGGCATTCTCTAACTTCTGCCAATCTAGTGCCTCAATGTTCTTCACATCAGGTTCCTCTACATGCTCTTTACCAACATTTTCCTTTTCAAATTTCACTCTTTTATCAGCATTAATTATTGCAGCATCACGGGCTTCTACTACCACGCTCTTTTCTCTCCATACTTGGTTTGCCACAACCTTGGGCTGATCACTCTTTATTGCTGCACTTTTTGGTCTTCTTGCCTTTTTCCTTTCAATATTTTCTCTAGCCCCCCTTGCTGGCCACTTTACCTTCAAATCTGATTGCCACTTGTTCATCTGCATACCATTCTTTCTTTGCACCTGTTTGTTAGCGCAATCAAAAGCATCTACTTCTTTACATTTTAACTGCATCCTTTCAACAATCTTTTTCTTTTGCCAAAATGGAACCATATACCCATGGTCTACCAATTTCTTTCTTTCTGACAAACTTGCTTATTCATATTCTCATTTCTATATACATAATAAAAAACAATATTTTTACCTCTATTTTTATGTGCAATAACTTGCTGTCCCAAATTGTTCCCTTCATTCGCTTCTCTGACTTCCATCTCTTCCTCTACATGAGCAACTTGTACTGCATCTGCAACTTCTTCCATGGCATCATGAAATTTTGGGGCTGCCCTCTCATCTGCATCATCAACCTCAAAATCTTCAGCTTCATACTCTTCATTCTGAGGTACTCTACATTGTACTAATGCTGCAAACTCTTCTTGACACACTGCTGCAACTAGTCTTCCCTCATCTTCAACTCTTTCTCCGGGTGCTATTCTTGCCCCATCTCTCATCATCTTCAAGGTCTCATTCTTGTACTTCCGTAATGCATTCTTCATACCTGCATACACATCTACAAACACAATATTAGCAAACAAAATAAGAGACCACAATGTCTCCATTCGTGTCTTCTTCATGGACACTCTCCTCTCTTCATTTCTCTTTCACAAGTGCTGCTTGCTGCACTTTTCCCTCTTCCTCTCTTTCTTTCTTATCTTCTCCTCATGTTCTCTTCAATGAGAACTCTTACTATCCCAACCTCTGTGGGTATTCTCTTGTCTTTTCAAAACATTCATCCTCTACCTTTTTCTTTTCTCCATAATCATCTTCACAGGCCACTTTACTTTCTTTTGCATTGGCCATACCCAAAAATACTCTTGGCTTTCTTCTTCCAACATTTGCTACCTTGCAATCAGGTATTGTGCCAAATCTTTTCTCAATTCTGCTAGCCCTCTTTCAAAAGCTACATTTTGCTTCTTCATGTTTTCTTTCCTCTGGTCTCTTTTCTTGAGACTTTCTTTTCCAAAATTCTTCTGCATCTTACTTTCTTCTTTCGTCTTTCGGACACCTCACCTAGGGCTCTTTCTTTTCCACTCTGCCCAGTCTTTTGGTGCCACACCTTTCTTGTTACTACATCAATCTACAACAAACTACAATCTCATCTTTCAACCAAAATCAATATCATCCTCTATATTCTCTATCTAGATCTTTCAGGGCTCTGATACCATTCTGATAGCACGCTCCCATACATGCTGTAAAAACCCTTTACTAACTATTGACTGAAATCCCTAGTCTCACGATATTCAACCGACTTCTACAGACCTCCTGCCACAATAGTGACAGGAACTAGGTAGTAACGATAAAGATTACACAATAACACCACATATAAGCAGTTAATAATCAAACTCAGTCCTGCGACATGGACTTGCAAGTAACACTTACAACTTTGTTTACAAGGAGACAGCTGGTGAGAATATTTTCACACCATTTTGAAACTTTTAAATTGTAGTTTGGGACCCTTCAGGGGAGTTTTAGTTTAGTGTCAGATAGTTTCTTTGGGTTTCATTAAAGATCCAGGGTAAGTAGATTCAATCACAGTTTCAAGGCATGGGCATTCAAATCAAAAGGAATCAAAAGGGACACCAACCACATAAACACAAAGATAACTAATGTTGAGAAACTCAGTTTCCGTCAGCAGAATCACCGGAGTCTTTAGTCGAGGGCAATACTCCACTAATGTATAAAAGGCACAATATGTATATAAGGGTTTATTTCTTAGGGCACAACCATGGAATATGTCACCACCTGTGAAAGCTTTAGGCACGGTCATTGTTTATGTAGTGTCGCCAGATAAAGGAAGTGCTGCCAGATAAGATGGCAGGCAACAAATGTGATTCTAAGGAAATGAAATGAGGCACATTGTGTAAAGGAGCGGCTCTAAGCAGGAAGTAAAGTGGCGACCTATGTTTGAAGATTTGAACCATTCAAAGAAGGCATTTCAAAGGTGGCAGTTTTATGATTAAAGTTTTTGCATTAAAATCAAGGCACTCCATGCCACAAGATGATTGGGAAAAAGAGTTCCCAGTTGTGAGAAGTTGATGTTATAAACAGGTTTTGCAAATGAAGATCAGTGGTGTGAAGAAAATAAGAGCCCTCCTTAGCATTAATGATAAGGTGTAACTCCAATGATATGGCAGTGTCATTCAAGGCACAAGTTGTTAATATAAATAGAATGGCACAACATTACATTAGTGGCGGCCTTTTTAGGAGGAAGTCCAGCACTAAGAATGAAAAACATAGCCATCCAAAATGGTGGTGTTCCATTAAATAATGCGAACCATAGATTAATCCAGCCATTCAATATAGTGTTGCAGCCAACATAAAAGAACCATAAAGATGGTGTGATTTCTAGCGTCATTAACAAGTGAGGCGTGGGCTCTAAACTAACAAGGCAAACATCATGAAGGATGGGTGTGAGCCATAAAAGGGTCCAGTCCCAAACAAAGGCACAAGCAAATCAAAGCCCGCGGCCTACTCTTGGCGTCAGCTCATAACAATGGCAGTCTTTATTCAAAGCAAGGTTCTATCCACTAGTGCAGAACCATAAAGATGGTGCAATTTCTAGCATTATGGATAAACAGGCAACACAACATTATTATTATGTTTCAAGGCACTAAAAGGCTCAACATAGATATTTGGTGTGGTCTCAAGATAATGGTGCTACCTAAATATGGCGTTGTGTAATTGAAACTACAATTGGCTCATCCATATCGATAAAGGCAGGATTGAAACTAATGAAAGATACTCAGCATTGAGATGTAAGATGACGCAGCCTTAAAAGCAAATCATAGGCAATAACACAACTCAGCCTAATGAAGTATGGTGCCTAGGCTTTCAAAGGGATTGGCTTCTCTCATAGTGCAAGTATCATAGAGAGGCATTGTTACTTCAGAGGCACAACGATACTAACCTGGCTCAGCCGTGAAACAATTAACAGATAGTCTTAAGGTTCTCAGCAAGAAGTGAAGACATAGTAACCATTAGATCAAAACCAAATCTAACGGTTCAGATTGTGGAGGAAGGAAGTTCTCGGAAGAAGCCATGTGTCAGAGAGATAAAAGAGAGAAGCTCAGAGATGATGTGGAGTTAAGCACGTGGAAGAAGTGGAGGATTAAGAAGGAAAAGAAGTTGCAGAGTTCCCCACGTGGCTCAAGCCGAATAAAGATAAATGTCTCATTTCATTTTATTTCAAAACTCATAAATGCATCAAATACATGGTGGGGCCCCTTTTTTTTCCAGCTAAACTGCTTTATTTTTTATAAATGCATAAGGCCTCATTTGCAGCTAAAATGCTCACGGGAGATAAGGCATAAATAAATAATGAAGTCTATTTTTATGACACATGGGTCCTGGCAAGTAGCAAGGTGAAGATTTATTAAATAAAGATTTTTGACTCTATTTTACCTCACGTGAATGCAGACATATGCTGCCCTAACAAATGCAGCCTCTCTTTCACAGAAATTTAGAGGAGGTAAAATGAGCGGCGGGAAGTAAGTTTTTCATTCCGCAGGCCAAAGGGGAAGAGATATTTTCCGACCACAGTTCAGTTAAGATTTTCAGTTGCAGATACAGTCACTGTCGGATTTTGTGCCGGATTTTGGGGGAAATATCAGTTTCAAATATTTTGATAGTTGGGAAAGATTTTCGGTTGCAGAGATCTTCAACGGGTTTTGGTTTTTGGCTATAAAAGGCAAGTCCAGGTTAGAGATAGTGAGTTCCACACATTCACAGATCGGAGATGAGAGCAGCAGACAGAGATTTTTCTTCTTGCCTTAGCAGTTCTTTCTTTCAGGAGAATGTAATATTTTACTTTGTGCAACAATTTCTACCTCTATAAATTTGTTATCCATTCAAATAATGAGAAATATTGTTCTGTGCATATCTGAGTGTCTTTATTTCTAGTTTCTTTCATTCTTTGTTTCTTTTGCCTCTGTTAAATCTGCTCACAAACTGGGTATCAATCATGCATTTTGCTCTTTGATCTCTCAATTAATCTTTCAAGGTTTGACATTGTGCTGATTCAGGTTAAGTTTTAAATCTGGCGCATCGCCATAGGAAGATAGTTTAATATTGTATCTGTAATCTTGTTAGTTCTATCCTTTTCTCAAGCCCCCACTGAAAGAACGAAAGAGCGAGCTTCCTTAAAATCTGGAGGTCACTTCAGGGGTCAATCCCATGTCTCTGAAGTTTCCCATGTTGTTGCTAGATTAGACTCACAAATTTATGTTTCAACAGTTTTTGGCATGCCCGGTGGGACTGGATTCAAAGACTTGGGTCTTTTCTTTTTAGTGAATTTTTTTGCCCTGCATTTTGTGGTTTTGATGGAAAGTCACAGAAATATCTGCTCATAGGAGCATGAATCATCCATCTGGTGACTCTACTGAAGGTTCTTTCTTGAATCTTTGCTTCTGCAGACTATGGCAGCCCCTAGTATCTATGTGCATCTGCACATTCTTGCAAGAGATCTACCTTTTGTGACTTGGGATTCAAGTCCTCTTGTTCTTCAGCAGCAAGGTCAAGTTCTTGACACAGCATGGAAGGCACTGCCTCACTTTCTTGGAGATGGCTCAGTTTGTCCTGCAGATTACATTCAAGATGTAGCCAGTCTATGCTCCATTCACAATGTCACAACTGAGGATCATGCTCTCTTGTTGCTTGCATCTTCTCTCAAAGGCAAAGCAAAAAAATGGTACAGAAGTTTGCAGCCTGGTTCAATCACTGGATGGGATCGTCTTGGTGGGCTCATCTACAATCAGTTCAAGGACAGGACAAATATCAGCACTCTTACCTAGAACCTCATCACCATCAAGAGGCATCCTATGGAGCCCATACATGACTTCAATTCAAGATTCGATAAGGTATGGAAAAAACTCTCAGTTGACATCAGGCCATTTCTAGTTTTTGCATTCTTGTATTATTTAAAGGCTTTAGACCCTAAGATATCCATGATGATTCAAGCCCTAGGAGGTGAAACTCTTCCTTAGTCATATGATCTTGCTATTAAGGCTGAAAGTAACCTCATAGAGGATGGTAAACTGCTTCCTCTGCCTTTAAAACAACTGATGCCTCATGCAAATAGCCTATCTCAAGTCCTTTCTTGCAGTCAAATGTATACCTATTCTGATCCACCCACTCTCCCAGCTGATTTTTCAAATCATGAGGAGATGATGGAGGTAAAACAACTTATTAAGACCCTCACCCATGAGATCAATGAGCTCAAAGATCAAGCCACGTATAATGCTGATCCAATTTTCATGCCTCTAAGTTTATGTGAACAGCAATATAAATATAGTCAGAGAATGCCCAATTGTCTTGAGAATTATACTTTACAAACCTTTGTAGCTGCATATCTGCCCATAGAAGTCACAGACCAAGTTCTTTGCCATTTTGATATCCAAGAGGAATTAAGTCTCAAGGATCAAATTACAAGAAGAGAGGTAGCTCCTGTCAATGTTCTTTTGATCCTGAGCCTCAGACATATGTGGCAAGGTTTAATTTAGAGATTCTGTCAAGTTTTGAAGAAGATTCGGATTGTGCTGATGAAGTGATACTTCTAGAAGCTGAAAAGTATTGCAAGACTGGCTTTGAAGCTGAAAAGTACTGGGTAAATGATGATTCGCAGTCTGTACCTCATCTTGAGAAAGAAGTTGCAAATGAAATTGCAGAGTCTACAAAGAACGATTGTCTTTATTTCAGTAATGAGTTTTCACACTTGGAAGGAGATATCACAGAGATGCCTGGACAGCAAGAAGAGTACAATGAAGATTTGTTCTCACTTTTTCAACAAGGTTATTAGCTATTGGAAGATGATGATCTTACCATTGAGCAGGTGCAAGGCTCATTTACACTCTATGTTGGGAAGATTTACACTTGTAAGTGGGTTGCATGGGTTTAATGTGGACTATCGTGATTGTTTCTGGCTCATGGTTTTGATCCAATATTTTCTTGGACCTCCTTGGCCTATATATTGAGGTCTTGGGATAGAGATTGTAAGTCATGTTTCATGTAAAATTATGTTGTTCGAATTCCTTTAGAATCCAATTGTAGAACTCAACGAATCACAAAAACCTTGATATTGTATTATAAGCTTTATTGATGATTAATACATTGAGTGTGGTGTTTTTGAAGGCTAAGTTTTCCCTTATGAGGGTTTTACTAGAGTACATCTAGTTTCACATTGTTTTATGGTTGTTCTATTCTTGTTTACTTCTCTTTTATTCTTATTCTTAGTCCAAGTGTTATTACTATGTTGAAACTCTACCAAAATTTATAGAAATTTAAAATATTGCAATACTCTCCTCAAGATTGAGTAGGATTTAGTGCATATTTGATATTTCCTTTCATCAACCATATATCTCAAGTTAAAATTAACCTTCTAATTAATATAAGATAAGGGCATCACACCCAATAACCTCATAAGTCCTTGCTCCTCTCAAAGACACGAATTGGATTCAATTATGTTGGGAAAGGTGTCGCAAACTTGCATCCCAATATTGCATATTTAATTACTTATTATATTTACTTATTATTTTTTTCATAAATGAAAAAGGGAATCCCACTTTGAGGTGGCACTTCTGACCACATTCAGATACTTTATAATGTGGGTAAAAGTTGCAAGAGCATCTAATGTCATTATGATATTGTAAGATGTGGGGGTTACATTTAACATATTCTATGACACATGTGAGAGCATGATTATAGGGAGTAATATAGTAGACTTGACTTTTGACCAACTCTATGACACATGTTATGATGTGTCATAAGGCATCTCTGAAATGAGAATAATGGAGCCAAAATGTAGGAACCAAGTTGGTAAGTTGGCTATGATGGATTATAACAACATAAGAGAATCTTCTAAAACTAGCATGTTGAGTCATCATGAGAGTTGGGTGTTGGAATTCCTCATGGGGATTTGGATGCCATTTTGTTGAGTGGTATTGTCCTATGATTTATAGTTTACTATTTGTGGTTTCTAGATTTGTATCTTCTACATATTGGTACCTAGGATGGAGATGTATGGTGTGATTTTGTAGGGGTTATGCTATCAAAATTTCTTCAGACTTGTGTTGGTTGTTCTCTTGTGAAGGCTTGAGCCTGTTGATGTATTGTAATTGGATTGGTACTATGAATTCATTGGTCTGAGTTTTGGAGGCTGGGTTTTTTGCTGAAAGGGTTTCCCTAGGATTAACATTGTGTCATTGTGGTATATTTTTTTGTGTGTATATTTTCCTTGTGAAATTGCTAGATCGTATGCATTTCTCTCCTCAAGATTAGTGTAGGAAGTGATTATTCTATCAGCTTCATTTCATCTAACATTAGATTCTGATAAACTCTATTTCCTAGGTGGTAGGAAAAAGTTTTTTAGACTAATCTTGGTTTGAGTGGAAGGCATGTGTAGAAGATCTTTATTTTGAGGAAAAGTGATAAGTACATCATGGTTGGAAATGGAACAAACTTTGAGCTATGGAAGCTGAATATAGAGGATCTATTGATAGACAAAGATCAATAATTAGCAGTCTTCAGAAGTAAACCTCTAGGCATGAAGAATGAAGATTGGGATGTGTTAGATAAGAAAGCTAGAAGCTTCATTTGGCTTTATTTGGAAAATTTAGTGCTCTTAACGTTGTGGAAGAACCCACTCTGGGAAAATTTAGGAAAGTTGGACCAACTTTTTCTATGGAAGAAGTTGTATACTTTGAGGATGGGTGATGGCTACTTAGTTGTTGAGCACTTGAATGCATTTAAAACCATTGTAAGCTTATTATATTTTGTCAGTGTGAAGATGGAAGAAGAAGATCAATGAACAGTCCTGCTATGGTCTTTGCCAAACTCATGGGATAATCTAGTGATGGCTGTGGGAATTACTACTTTAAACTTTGTACTTAATAAGGTAGTGGCTTCTCTTGTCTTGGAGGAGATGAGATAGAAGGCTTCCAAATCTACCAAGGAAGTGCTGGTTATTCGTGGATGGTCGAAGGAAAAAGGAAAGGACAATAAAAATGATAAAAGCATATCTAAGTCTCAGTAGAGATCTTACTCTCTTGGTAAATCCAAGGTAAAATGTTAGAACTATGGTAAGAGAGGCAACTTCAAGAAAACCTGCATTGAGAAGAACTGAGAAGAAAGAAAAGAATGAGTTAGATGATGATTCTGATTCTAGAGCCTCTAAGGATGAATCAAATGCATTTGTTGTAGCCCTTGCCATGAATACATGTGAGAAGGCATGAATGATTGACTTTGGCACCTCTTCCCACATGACTCCCCACAGCGAGTGGTTTTCTGGCTATGATAAGTTTGATGGTAGAAAGGTATACCTTGGTGATAACTCTTTTCTAAGTATTGTTGGGCATGGTTGAGGCAAGATTAGATTCTTTGATGGGAGGATCAAGGGTATTTCAAGAGTTCTACACATCCCATGTTTGGCATAGAACCTATTATATGTTAGCAAGATGAATGATACGAGTATGCATGTAGTCTTTAACAGTGGTATGTATAAGATGGTTCATGGAGCTATGGTGTTAGCAAAGGGAATTTGGACTAGAACTCTTTTTTTGCCTTGTTACCACCTACATTTAGTGTAGTACCTATAGCAAAGGGACTTGCAACACTTAGAAAGGTGGTATAGGTTCCTAAACATGTTCTCACCTCAGAGAGTGAGCTACCAACTAAGAAGACTATGTTGTGGCATGAGTGCATGGGCCATAGTTGAGAAGAGTCTTAGGACCTTGAAAAATATAAATCTTGTAGAGGTTGGTTGATTGTTCTCTTGACTTTGACTTTTGTGAACATTGTATTAAAGGTAAATAAAATCATGTTTAGTTTTACTCAAGCTAGGATAAGTCTAGTGGGATTTTGGATCTTATTCATCATTGTTGTTATATGGAGCCTAATCAGACTCAGAGGTTAAATTTTTCCCCACTTTTATTTGCTTGGTTTCCCCCCAAATTATTTAACAGGGGTTTGGGGGCAGCGCCCCTTGCGTAGTCTAGGGGTAGCGCCCTTGGCGTAGTTTTTTATTACTTTATAAAGGTGTCAGGAGTTATTTTTCTATTGGCCGACATAAAAAACCCTATTTTGTAACCGACATAAGTCTTGATAAAAATGGCTAAGGGTTAGGGTTTTCGTTGATATTGTATTGTAGCATTTGCAGCGGTATTGAGTTGCAGGGATTGCTGGTTGTAATCAGTTTGATTTACTGGATAATAATATTACTCTCTGTTGGTGGATGTAGCCTGAGTTTGGGTGAACCACGTTAAAATTGTCTCTCGCTATTATTATTTCTGTGTATTTTTCATACCTCTGTTTAATCTTTATTTGCATTTAATTGAAATCTTCTGCCATCTAACTCTAACAAGTGGTATCAGAGTGGGTTGTGTTTGATTATTGTTTGCAGGAAGGTTTCGCGATTGAGTGGGAGTCTCATGGTTAGGTGGGAGCAATGGCAGACGAGGGTAAATTGAAGGTAGATAAATTCAATGGGCAGAACTATCAATTATGGAAAATGCAGATGGAGGATTATCTCTATCAGAAGGATTTATGAAGGCCGTTGGAAGGAATAGCCAAGAAACCAACAACAATGACTTATGAGGATTGGGAACTTCTGGACAGAAAGGCACTGGGAACCATTCGGTTGTGCCTGGCACCATCTGTGGCATTCAATATAACAGAAGCGAAGACAACAAATGAACTGATGAAAGCTTTGGCTAAATTGTATGAAAAACCCTCAGCCTCAAATAAGGTATTTCTCATGAAGCGTTTGTTTAATCTAAAAATAATTGAAGGTGGATCTATGACAGATCATTTAAATGAGTTTAATATGATTACCAGTCAGTGAACTTCTGTAAAAATAAAATTTGATGAAGAGGTGAGGGCTCTCTTGGTTTTATGTTCTTTGTTAGAAAGATGGAATAGCTTTGTAATGGATGTAAGTAATTCTGTCTCTGGTTCAAATACTTTGAAATTTGACGATGTTGTTGGTGTTATCCTTAGCGAGGAAATGCGACGAAAAAGCTCAGGAGGGTCCACATCAAGTAGTGTTTTGAATGCAGAAAGCATGGGCAGATCAAATGAGAGAGGAAAAGGTTCTAGAGCTCATGGGAAGTCACTAGGAAAATCAAAGGACAAGAGGTCCCAATCCAGAGGACAGAAGGATTGCTGGTATTGTGGGAAACCAGGTCATTTGAAGAAAGATTGTTGGTCTCGGAAGAGTAAAGGAGACAAACAAGAAGACACTAAGGAGGTAAATGTGGTAAGTAATAAATCTGAATATGATGCTTTGATTCTTTCCGTAGATAATGCTGATGATTCATGGGTTTTAGATTCAGAAGTCTCATTTCATGCTACGCCCCATAGAAGTTATTTTCTTGATTATGTCCAAGGGGATTTTGGGCTGTTTATTTGGTAGATAACGAACCCTGTTAGATTGTTGGAAAGGGAAGAATGAAGATTAAGTTACAGAATGGGAGTCATTGGCTACTACAAGAGGTAAGGCACGTTCCAAGGCTGAGTAGGAATTTAATTTCAGTAGGGTAGCTAGGTGATGAAGGTTGCACAGTTACTTTTAACGATAAAAATTGGAAGGTTTTAAGAGGTGCCTTAATAGTAGCAAAAGGTGTGAAAATAGGCACCTTATATCTTTGTACAGGTCATTGTTCCGTCTACTTTAGTTGTTGCAGAGAAAAAACAAAGAGGTTCAGGAACAGTTGTTACGAGTTCACAAAAAGAGACTGAAACATGAGTCAAAAAGGTATGAAGGTACTTCATTCTAAGAAGGTTTTACTAGGTCTGAAATCTATTAATATGGATTTCTGTGAAAGTTGTGTGTATGGTAAACAAAAGAGAGTTTTCTCAAAGATGGGAAGCAAAAGAAAGATGAAAAGTTGGAGCTTGTGCATACAGATATATGGGGACCGGCTCAGGTATCTTCTCTCGGTGGCTCTCAGTATTGTTACATTCATAGATGATGCAATTAAGAAGGTTTGGATTTATTTCCTTAGGTAGAAATCTGATGTATTTGAAACATTTAAGAAATGGAGAAGCTTGGTTGAGAATGAGATGGGTAAAAGATTAAAATGTCTCAGATCTGATAATGGTGGTGAGTATTGCAACAAAGAATTTGAGGATTATTATTCCTTTAATAGAATTTGTAGGCAGAAAATGGTTCCAGGGACTCCACAAAAAAATGGAGTGGCTGAGCGCATGAATAGGATAATAATGGAGTGTGCAAGGAGCATATATTGGATGTTGGGCTGCCTTTAAACATGTGGGCAGAGGCTGTCAATACCGTTGTATATTTTATCAATAGAGGTCCTTTAGTTCTTTTGGGCTGTGGTATTCCAGAGGAAGCATGAACAGGTAAGAAGGTGAGTTATTATTTTCTCAAAACCTTCGGATGTGAAGCATTTGCACATGTAGATTCTGAAAATAGAACCAAGCTGGATGCAAAATCAAAAAAATGTATCTTCGTTGGATATGGCATTGATGAATTTGGTTATAGGCTTGGGGATGTTCAAAATCTGAAAATTGTGAGAAGTGGGGATGTTGTATTCAATGAGGTGTTGTACAAAGATCAGTTGCAACAGCAGGAGAAGAAAGAAAAGGATTATGTGGTGCTGGATGATACTCCAAATAGTGATGTTCCAGTGGTTCCTCATACTCTGCAATAGCAACAAGAAATACCACAAACTCGATTGAATGTTAGACGGTCAACAAGGCTAAGTAGACCTCTTGAAAGGTTTGTTCCCTCATTGTATTCTATTTTGTTAACAGATGCTGGTGAACCGGAAGGGTATGATGAAGCTATGCAAGTGGATACAAAGGTTCGATGGGAGCTTGCAATGAAAGAAGAAATGGATTCTTTGCTGAAAAATCGGACTTGGGAATTATGTAAGTTGCCTGCAGGTAAAAAGGCTTTACCAAACAAATGGGTTTATAGGCTGAAAGAGGAAGATGGAGGTAAGAACAGATTTAAATCCAGGTTAGTTGTAAAAGGATTTGCATAGAAAAAGGGTATTGATTTTGATGAGATTTTTTCTCCAGTTGTTAAATGACTTGTATTCGTACTGTTTTAAGTATTGTGGCTACTGAAGATTTGCATTTGGAACAACTAGATGTGAAAACCACCTTTCTCCAAGGTGATTTGGAAGAAGAGATATATATGGAACAACCACAAGGATTTGAGGTCAAAGGTAAGGAGAAATTGGTGTGCAGATTGAAGAAGAGTTTATATGTTTTGAAACAAGCACCTCGGCAATGGTATTTGAAATTTGATAGTTTTATGGCTGAGCAAGGCTATAGCCGGTGCAATTCAGACCATTTTGTTTATTTTAAGAGGTTGGATAATGACAGCTACATTATTTTATGTTTATATGTTGATGACATGCTTGTAGCGGGGTCTAACATGGGTCACATAAGAGAATTAAAACATCAGTTAGCACAATTATTTGCTATAAAGGATTTGGGGGCAGCAAAACAAATCCTTGGTATGAAAAATTGCAGAGATAGGAGGAACAGAAAATTGACTCTATCTCAGGCTAATTATGTTGAAAAAGTGTTGCAGAGATTCCATATGTAGAATGCAAAAGCTGTCAGCACACCTTTGTCTAGTCATTTGAAATTGACTTAGGAGATGTGTCTTTAGACACAAGAGGAGGAAGAAAAAATGTCCAAGGTACCATATGCTTCAGCTGTAGGAAGTTTAATGTATGCTATGGTATGCACGAGATCAGCTATTGCACATGTTGTAGGAGTCGTAAGCAAGTATATGAGTAATCCTGGATTGGACCATTAAAATGCTGTAAAATGGATTATTAGATATTTGAGAGGTACATCCAATAAACATTTATGTTTTGGGGGCTCTAATATTGATTTAGCAGGCTATGTGGACCTAGATTTGGCAGGGGATCTTGATACCAGGCGGAGTACTACAGGTTATGTCTTTACTGTAGGTGGGACAGCGGTGAGTTGGATCTCTAGCTTGCAAAAGGTTGCTTTATCCACCATGGAGGCAGAGTGTGTAGCTGCAACAGAGGCAAACAAGGAGATGATATGGCTGCAATCTTTCATGGAAGAATTAGGCAAACAACAGGCTAACAGTTGTTTGTTTACAGATAGTCAAAGTGTCATTCATCTTGCCAAGAATTTTGCCTTGCATTCAAAGACCAAACACATACAACTCAGGTATGACTTCATCCAGTCGGTGTTGGATGATGGACAGTTAAGTTTGAAAAAGATACATACAGATGAAAATCCAGCGGATATGTTTACAAAGGCAGTGACAAGGGAGACGCTGAGCTCCTCTTCAGCTTCGGTTGGTTTTCAAAACTGAAAACAGTAAAATCAGAACATGGTTTAGGGTGCTTATTTCCAGTGGGAGCTACAGGGTCAGCGGTGTTATGATCAGTGTCCAAGTGGGAGATAATATGGTGTGGCAAGTGGGAGATAATATGGTGTAGAGTTTGATCAGTCTCCAAGTGGGAGATTGTTGTTATATGGAGCCTAATCAGACTCGGAGGTTAAATTTCTCCCCACTTTTATTGGCGTGGTTTTCCCCCCCAAATTATTTAATGGGGGCAACACCCCCAAGACGAGGCCAAGGGGCAGCACCCCTAGTGCGGTTTTTTATTATTTTATAAAGGTGTCGAGAGTTATTTTTCTATTGGCCGACAAAAAAAAACCCTATTTTGTAACCGACATAAGTCGATAAAAACGGCTAAGGGTTAGGGTTTTCGTTGATATTGTATTGTAGCATTTGCAATGGTATTGAGTTGCAGGGATTGCTGGTTGTAATCGGTTTGATTTACTGAATAATAATATTGGACTCTTTGTTGGTGGATGTAGCCTGAGTTTGGGTGAACCATGTTAAAATTATCTCTCGATGTTATTATTTCTGTGTATTTTTCATTCATTTTTTTAATCTTTATTTGCATTTAATTGATATCTTCTACCGTCTAACCCTAATAATCATGATGTGTTTGGTCCTGTAGGTGTGACTTCATTGGAAAAAACCATGTATTATGTTTCTTTTATTAATGATTTCTCCAAGAGGACTTGTGTCTATTTTATTTGGCCTAAATCGAAGGTCTTTATTTGGTTCAAGGAGTTTAAGGCTCTTGTGGAAACCCATACAAGTACTTAGAAAGATCAAGGTGTTGATAATAGATAATGGTGGAGAATGTTATTTACTTGAGTTTGATAGGTTCTGTAAAGAGAAGGCAATGAGTATGCTAAGTGGGGCTAGTTTGGAACATATATTTTGGGCATAGGAAATTAGCACCATGTGTTACTTGATTAATAGGTCTCCTACATCAACACTTGTGAAAGGGTACAAGATGTGGGACTTGTGACCAGAAAGGTATTATATAGTCAGAATGTGATATTTAGAGAGATTAGGCCTTTTCCTTTAGTTGAGCAACCAAATTGGAGTACAAAATCTAGATTACATTTACCACCAAGGACCGAGATAGCTACACCTGAGGTTTAATTCAAGCTTTATGATGGACCTGATGAGAAGGATAGTACAAAGAGCTTAAAGAGTTTGGAAGAAGAATCTCCACCTCAACTTTTGAGGAGGTCCACTTAATAAAGGAGGCAACAAGAGAGGTATAGCTTTCTTAATTTTAGGTATATTTTTTCCTTGATTACTAACATTGATTGTTGAAATACACAGGACAACTGAGAGGGGGGGATGAATTACTTGTCACAAAAATTTAACTTCATAAATCATCAACTAATTAATTACTGATAATTGGATTTAACCATGAAAGCATGAAACCATAAACTCAATCACAATCACACATTCAACACAGTAGACACCAGATTTTTATGTGGAAAACCCTAAAAGGGAAAAACCACGGTGGGTGTTAGCCCATAGAAAATATATAAGTTATATCAATACCGAAAAACAGAGGCTCACTACCCAAATTGTTCACTGCAAAGAATGACTCATTGCCAAAGGGTGGCTCAGTGCTAAGGGGTGGCTCACTGCAAAATATGGTGAACTGATTGAATAGCATCTTGTAATGCCTTGTCATGCAACCCTAGAGTGTTAGTCTAACCCGAGCGGAAACAGAACTATAATTTTTATTTTCTTTTTAAAACAATAAAGTACAAAACAGGATCCAAAGATATAATAAAATACATAAAACGGAAAAGCACACTTCTAACCACTCTAGGGCAACATAACTGCATTAGGAAAATTAAGTAAAACCATGAGAGTGATAACCATCAATCTGCAGAGGTAACCAACCCAATAACTTTTACAACAACAATATCATTTGATTACATAGTCACAGTTCCAAATTACAAGATTACAAGATTGCAAGATTACAAGATCGATCTCGTCAATTTACAAAATAGTACATAAGAAGGTATACAACACTGCTGAAGAATGAAAGCCACCTGAAACTGGGACATCTCCGCACACGACGCAAACTGAATCTCCAAGAACACCAATGGATAGCTCTACCTCCCAACCATGTGGAACCCTGAGGTCCACCCCACCGAGCTAGGAGATAACAAGAGGATTACCACAAGACAACCAAACCGAGGCATAGTTCCAAGGAGTGACATCCCGACTCCCGACTTCAACCAAAAGATAGAACCTGACAATAGACCACATGACGACCATCAAACAGAAGGTTGAACTGACCTAGGGAATAATCCTCATGTTGGATCTAGGGCATACAACTGAGAGGGGGGGTGAATCAGTTGTATAAAACTTTTTCTTTCAAACACTTGATTCTTCGTTGTTAGTTAGCAGCATATCAATTAATCATCCATGAAAGCATAATACATAAACACAAAAACATCAACACATTGAACACCAAGATTTTGACGTGGAAAACCCGGTTAAGGGAAAAACCACGGGGTGATTAACCCAAGAATTATTCTCTGTTAGAAGAATAAAGAAGAATGAATGGCACATGCCAATTAGGGCTCACTGCCCGAGCACACTGCTCACAAAGAGGCCCACTGCCTACAAGGAGACACACTGTCTACAAAGTGATAAAAATCACAGTCTTGAACTGGAGAATGACATCTCTACCATGTCCGGATCAGTTCCATTTAAGCCCAAAAACCTCTGCTCTGCCTTTCGCACTTCTCTTCGCTATGCCACACTTATCCACACAATCCACACTTTGAAATGAACTCACAAATCGTTATTTATACAAGACATCGACTTAGGAACAAACATCTAAATCGGCAAACAACCATAAGAGTATCCGCAAGATGAATAACACATCCGGTCGCCACCACAAGAACATTCGCAGGATGAACAACTCATCCAGTCGGCTAAACAGAGCAAGAACTTCATCCGGAAGAATAACTTCAATTCCGGGCTCTACTATCAATGTGGATCAACAACACAACCTCAACACGATCCAGAAAACTTCACAAGCCTGCCTGAATGACCAGGTACGTCCGCATTTCCTTTACTTACCGAAATCTCTTATCCTCCTTATCTGGAACTTCAAGAACAATGTCTGTTGCCACTGTCATAATGCAAGAGGTACTTCCGGACCTCCAAATCATACACAACTCGAGATGGCACATCACAAGGACATCCCAAACACTCCTTCCAATCCGCAGATTAGGATAATACAATTCCGGACCTCACCGGACCTTTCTGTGATCCTTTGTCACCCCTGAACACTTGCCGGAACCGGTTCTGCACCGACAGTCACAACTCCTTCAGATCTCCATGCGGACCTCTGAAATCTTAACTGAAGCATCTCAAGACTCATATCTGCAAACCCTTTAATCCGCATCCTCCGGTTCTCAACCTATACAATACATTTGCCTTCTTCTCATCACTGTTCTTCACTGTTCCTGACTGAGGCTAATTTTCTCAATATCCTCAGCACACAGCTCATCAAATCCTTCTTGTCAATGCAATATGAGTATGTTGAAATCAATGACAACACTGGCTCACCTCATACTTGCAACAAGCTCTACTTCCCAACCATGTGGAACCCTGAGGTCCACCCCACCGAGCTAGGAGATAACAAGAGGATTACCACAAGACAACCAAACCGAGGCATAGTTCCAAGGAGTGACATCCCGACTCCCGACTTCAACCAAAAGATAGAACCTGACAATAGACCACATGACGACCATCAAACAGAAGGTTGAACTGACCTAGGGAATAATCCTCATGTTATCTCCGTCAACATTATCCATGGTGTAGGGCCCACTCAAACCTGCTAAATCAGGTGGAGTCGAGGCCCGGTACCTGCAACCTGCGTGAAAATGAATGGGTTATATATGATCAACTGTAAATATATATATCACACACACCGAGTCAGAGAATCGCGGCGCAGTAGGGTGCTCGATCCAAGCAGTACTACACCGTCCCCGCTCCAACACAAGACTATAATCAGAAGCATAAACATGATACTTTCTAACCATCACTAAGCATATCCATCTCATCATAACTGAAATAATCATGATGTCATCAAAACTCATAACACATGTCATAGTCCATCAAGATTAAGGAGAGCATAAACCAACACATACTGGACCAAATGTCTCGAAACTGTAATTATGCAATATAAAACTATCAACTGTTCCAAAATTGACAGAAAGCAATATAAAAATAACATCTATCACAAGCCAAAAAGCGAGGGGCATTACATCCTCCCCCCCTAGATCTAGGCTTACTTCTGGAAGCCTGCAAAAAAGTGAGGATATAACTCCCTCATCCTGGTAGCATCCTCCCAAGTAGCAGAGGCCTCATCATTAGGGTCCCATTGGACCCTGACCTGCTTCACGTCTTTGCCCCTGAGAGCAAGTCTCCTGTGCTGAAGAATGCCTACGGGCTCCAAAGCCAGCTGCCTGTCCTCTACCTGTAGAGCAATCCAATCAAGAACATGAGCAATATCTGGAAAGTAAGGTCTAAGTACTGAAACATGAAACACATCATGGATGCGTGAAAGGCTAGGCGGCAAAGCAAGGCGATAAGCAATAGCACCGATCCTCTCCAACACCTCAAAAGGTCCTACAAAGCATGGCGCTAGCTTAGAGCCCTTTCCATAATGGATTGGACTCTTTCGCGGTCGCACACGCAAGAACACCCGATCCCCAACCGAAAACTGACGATCGATCCTACGAGCATCTACATACTTTTTCTGTCTGTCCTGAGCTGCCACCAAATGCTCTCTAATCCTCTCAACCTGCTGCTCCATATCTCTAAGCATATCAGGACCCAGAAAAACTCTATCCTCCAGACGATCCCAACTCAAAGGGGTCCTACAAGGACGACCATATAAGGCCTGAAATGGAGACATGCCGATTGAACTGTGATATCCATTGTTATAGGCAAACTCCACCAGGTATAGGTAATCCTCCCAACGGCTTTGCCGATCCATTACATACATCCTCAACATATCCTCGAGAACTTGATTAACCCTCTCGGTCTGACCATCGGTCTCAGGGTGATAAGCTGAACTAAAGTTCAACTGTGTCCCCAAGGCATGCTGCAAGGAAGTCCAAAGGGCGGAAGTGAACACTGGATCCCTGTCAGAGATGATCCTACGAGGAATCCCATGAAGTTTGACAATGTCCTCCATGAACACTCTGGCCACCGTAGAAGCATTGTACGAAGCACGGACAGGAGAGAAGTGAGCTACCTTCGTCAAGCTATCCACAGTGACCATAATAGCATCGTGTCGTCGAGCAGACATCGGCAAACCGACAATGAAGTCTATCGAAATGATATCCCACTTCGACTCTGGGATCAAATAAGGCTGCAAAAGACCTGCAGGGTGCTGGTGCTTCGCCTTCACCCTCTGACACTCAAGACATCTTGACACAAAATTAGCAATATCCCGCTTCATGCCACTCCAAAAGTACAGCTGACGCAGATTTGCATACATCTTCTTAACACCCGGATGAGCAGAGTAGGGTGCCTGATGCGCCTCGGACAAAACTAGGGTACGAAGACCCTCAGAACTAGGAACATAGATACGACCCAAATGTTGCAAAAGACCATCAGAGTCAAACGAGTAACCAGAGAATCTACCCTCTAAAGGTCTACCAGACTCAATTTCGGATCTCACCTCTTGGCACCAACTGTCCGCCGGAAGAGCAATGAGAATCTGACCTCTCAAATCAACTGTAAGAGAAACCGCTGAAATCTCGTGCCTCCGACGACTAAGAGCATCAGCTACCACATTCTCCTTGCCCTGAATATATCTGACCTCGAAGTCATACTCGCACAGGAACTCCATCCAACGCCTCTGTCTCGCATTCAAGTTTGGCTGCGTGAAAATATACTACAAAGTACGATGATCACTGTGCAGCTCAAACCGATGCCCTAACAGAAAATGCCTCCATCTCACCAAGGCATGCACAACTGCTGCTAATTCTAGGTCATAAGTGGGATAGTTCAATTCGTGATCCTTGAGTTTGCGAGACTCATAGGCAATCACGCGACCATCCTGCATCAGGACTGCCCCCAAACCCTCCAAGGAAGCATCAGTACAAACAACAAAATCCCTATCAGGATTAGGAACTGCTAATATCGGTGCACTAGTCGGCTGCTCCTTAAGAGTCTGAAAAGCTGCCTGACACTACTCTGACGAAACAAACTTCTTCCCTTTCCTCTGAAGAGAAGTAATAGGGTGGGCAATCCTTGAGAACCCCATAACAAATCGACGATAGTAGCTTGCCAGTCCCATAAAACTACGGACCTCAGAAACATTAGTGGGTGCAGTCCAGTCCATAATAGCTTGGATCTTCGAAAGATCCACCACAATACCCTCTCCAGAGATGACATGACCCAAATACTTAACCTCTGACTGAAAGAACTCACATTTCGATAAGTTGGCAAAAAGCTGATTTTCTCTCAGACACTGCAAAACCTGGCACAAATGCTCCTCATGCTCCTCCATAGTCCTTGAATAAATTAGTATATCATCAAGGAACACAAGGACAAATCAGTCAAGATAAGTACGGAAAACACCATTCATCAAGCTCATGAAAACTGAAGGTGCATTCGTCAACCCGAATGGTACCATGGTGAACTCATAATGTCCATAATGGGTACGAAATGTTGTTTTGTGAATATCTGCCTCAAATATCCGCAATTGGTGATATCCTGACTTAAGGTCAATTTTAGAGAATACCTTTGCTCCTTTAATCTGATCAAACAAATCATCGATCCGAGGCAAGGGATACCTATTTCTCACTATTACTTTATTGAGCTGTCGATAATCGATACATAGCTGCAGAGATCCATCCTTCTTTTTGACAAAGATCACAGGTGCTCCCCAAGGGGAAACACTAGGTCGTATGAACCCTTTGGCTAACAGCTCCTCCAACTACAGTCGAAGCTCCTTAAGCTCCTGAGTGGTCATTCTGTATGGAGCTCGTGAGATAGGCTCTGCACTGGGAATTAGATCAACCCTTAAATCGATGTCACGCTTAGGTGGCATCCCCGGAATATCAGAAGGAAAAACATCTGCAAACTCCCTCAAGAGTGGGTGATCATCAAGCGATGCCTCTCGGCTCTCCTCCATCTCCAAATCACTCACAGTTACTGCAAAAAGATGACATCCTAGATGCATGCATCTCTTGAGTTGCATAGCGGAGATCATACGTAGGGAAATGGGTCTCTGAACTCCTACCACCTCAACCTCAGCACCAGAATCATCCATACATCTAACAGACTTATGCCGGCAATCTATCACTGCCTGATGAGCCTCCAACCAATCCATCCCCAAAACTATGTCATATGAACCCAGGGGTAGAATGCGAAGGTCCATAGAAGTAGATAGAGAGCCAATCATCAAATCACACCCAGAAACTAGAGACTCAACTGCTATCTTAGCCCCGGAAGCCAACTCAACCTGCCACCTATCATCCTGCTTTGTTGCCACTAAGCCACAACACTCCACAAGAGGAGGAGATATAAATGAATCAGATGCACCGGAATCAAATAACACAGAAAAATTAATACCTCGCATGCGACCAGAAGTCTCCACCACGGTGCCCTGATGCTCTGCCTGTCGGTCATCTACTGCTGCAAAGACTCGGTGTGACCTACCTGCATCACCAACCGTCGGCTCAGATACCACCGGTCGATGTCCAAATCCTGATGCACCCTTTTGCGGGCACTGTTTAGCAATATGGCCCTGCTGGCCACAAGAGAAACACCCGGTGCCTCTACCAAAACCTCCGTCACCCCTGAAGGTACTAGACTGCTGGAAGCTACCTCTGCTCACTGTGGACTGCCTACTCTGAGCTGGCTGATCAAAACGGTTCTGCTTATTGCGCTGCTAAGACCGGTCTTTCATTTTCTGAAATCTATTACCTTGCTGATGCTGAGAACTCTTCGGCTTAGCCTGCGAAAACTGTTGTCGACCACCCTTTGAGGGTACATGGGAACCTGATGCCTGAGTGTGACCACCTCGAGAACCATATCCTGAAGATGGTGCAATGCCAATGTGCACTCCCATATGCCCACCAAGTGCCATAGCTAGATTCTCTTCCACTAACCGGGATTTCTCCACGGCAACCTCCATAGTCTTAGGTTCGAATACACGAACCCCTCCACTAATCCGGGCATTCAAGCCCCTGATGAAATGCTGCACCAACATGGACTCGTCATCCCCAATACCTGCATACTATTTGAGCTGGTAAAATCTGCGCTCATACTTCTCAACTGTCATGGCCAACTGCCTCAGCTCGTGGAACTCATCTGCTCGACGCTGCCTCCAATGGTCAGAAAGAAAGCGGGCTCTGAATCTCTCTAAGAATAACTCCCAAGACACAGTGCTAATATCCAAATGCAGCTTCTGCTCCTCTAGCCGCCACCAAGTTGAAGTGAACCCTCGAAGATACAGAATAGCACATCTGGCTTTGGTGTTGCTGCCATATGGATGCATGGCGAAACACCTGCCTAAGTCCAAAAGCCAAGTCTCTGCCTCTAGTCCACTACCAGCTCCATCAAAGATGGGAGGGCGTGCTCTCAGTAAATCCCTCATATGGCTGGCTAGGGTGGCCTCCTGCTCAGCTGTCAACTCCCTAGGTCTAGGAGACCTCTCTCTCTCTCTAGGACCCCGCTGGTCTACCTCCTACTCTCCTCGGGTCCGCCTGCCCTCCAGCCTAGGGCCTAAATGGGCAAGGGCCTCTAGAATCTATCTCAACTGGGCTCCATCAGGCTGACCTTGACCCTCCATGTTCTGACCTCCGCCTTCATGGGCACTCGAATGAGAACTGGGAGGAGGTGTACTGCCACCACCTCTCCCACGACCCCTACCTCTGCCCCGACCTCGGCCCCTACCTCTAGGCATCTACCTACAGCACCAAGGCAATTATTACATTAAAAAGGTTCACAAATGGAATAAAATTATTCTACAGAGTACAAGCACAAGGTTACATAATGGGCTCAAATATAACCAGGGTACCCAGTGTTTTAACCTGGCTCTGATACCAAATGTAATGCCCTGTCATGCAACCCTAGAGTGTTAGTCTAACCTGAGCGGAAACAGAACTATAAATTTTTTTTTTTTTTTTTAAAACAATAAAGTACAAAACAGGATCCAAAGATATAATAAAACACATAAAACGGAAAAGCACACTTCTAACCACTCTAGGGCAACATAACTGCATTAGGAAAATTAAGTAAAACCATGAGAGTGATAACCATCAATCTACAGAGGTAACCAACCCAATAACTTTTACAACAACAATATCATTTGATTACATAGTCACAGTTCCAAATTACAAGATTACAAGATTGCAAGATTACAAGATCAATCTCGTCGATTTACAAAATAGTACATAAGAAGGTATACAACATTGCTGAAGAACGAAAGCCACCTGAAACTGGGACATCTCCGCACACGACGCAAACTGAATCTCCAAGAACACCAATGGATAGCTCTACCTCCCAACCATGTGGAACCCTGAGGTCCACCCCACCGAGCTAGGAGATAACAAGAGGATTACCACAAGACAACCAAACCGAGGCATAATTCCAAGGAGTGACATCCCGACTCCCGACTTCAACCAAAAGATAGAACCTAACAATAGACCACATGACGACCATCAAACAGAAGGTTGAACTGACCTAGGGAATAATCCTCATGTTATCTCCGTCAACATTATCCATGGTGTAGGGCCTGCTCAGACCTGCTAAATCAGCTAAATCAGGTGGAGTCGAGGCTCGGTACCTACAACCTGCGTGAAAACCAATGGGTTATATATGATCAACTGTAAATATATATATCACACACACCGAGACAGAGAATCGTGGCGTAGCAGGGTGCTCAATCCGAGCAGTACTACACCGTCCCCGCTCCAACACAAGACTATAATCAGAAGCATAAACATGATACTTTCTAACCATCACTAAGCATATCCATCTCATCATAACTGAAATAATCATGATGTCATCAAAACTCATAACACATGTCATAGTCCATCAAGATTAAGGAGAGCATAAACCAATACATACTGGACCAAATGTCTCGAAACTGTAATTATGCAATATAAAACTATCAACTGTTCCAGAACTGACAGAAAGCAATATAAAAATAACATCTATCACAAGCCAAAAAGGAGGCAACAAGAGACGTATAGCTTTCTTAATTTTAAGTATATTTTTTCCTTGATTACTAACATTGATTGTTGAAATACACAGGACAACTGAGGGGGGGGGTGAATCCGTTGTCACAAAAATTTAACTTCATAAATCATCAACTAATTAATTACTGATAATTGGATTTAACCATGAAAGCATGAAACCATAAACTCAATCACAATCACACATTCAACACAGTAGACACCAGATTTTTATGTGGAAAACCCTAAAAGGGAAAAACCACGGTGGGTGTTAGCCCATAGAAAATATATAAGTTATATCAATATCGAAAAACAGAGGCTCACTGCCCAAATTGTTCACTGTAAAGAACGACTCACTGCCAAAGGGTCCCTCAGTGCTAAGGGGTGGCTCACTGCAAAATATGGTGAACTGATTGAATAGCATCTACTGCATGCCTGGGTTCAGTTCCATTGAAGCACAATATAACTTCTCTGCTCAGCTCTTTCACACCTTTGCACTTATCTCTTCATATTCGCTCACTCATACTATCTTTTCGCAATTCATTACAAGTTTTTATACAAGTCATCAACCTTGGAATGTACATCAAGGTCGGCAATGCAATCATCAACCCTTAGAGCAATCTCCAAGGTCGGCATTACAAAAACATACATAGAAATAGATCTAGACCTACTATAAAATTTAGCTAAAGAAAGATGTAGAGAAGTATGATGAACATGCCACGCCTTAGCTGGGACTCAAACGCAATCCTCCACGCCACAACGCGCTTCTACAATCTTCAATGCATCTCCACAAATAGTGAAAACAACCAAGTCGGCCAAGACTAGAGTTAACACTAGGTCTTCTAAGAACATTCTTCTATCACAATCCAAACTTCTCTTTGCATACCAATCCAAAGGTAGGAACATGATCATGAGACATCCATAAGCACATTGTAATCACCAAGAACAACCGCACGATCTCTAACCACTCTATCAAGAAGATTCTTCGAACCGGAGCACAAGAACAACACTGTCAGCCACTGTCATAAGGAAAGGATAGCTTGCGGACCGCCAAATCACGAACCATTGTAGTTGAAAGCACTTATCATCATTCCAGACTTAACTCTAGAACTGCAAACAAAAATAATTCAATGCAGAGGAATGCAGAGCATAATACTTTCTCCCTGTCACTGCCAAACATACAAAAAAAGCTGTTTTCACTCTAGTAAACAAAAATCACTCAATTCTTCATACTGGAGGGTCAAACTCGGAACATAGCATCTTCAGATGTGCCTCTAAATAATTTCCAATCCGCAGACAAAGATATTCATCTTTCAGGAAACTTGGAGCAATCTACTAGATTGTTCTTCTGCAATACACAAGAAACTCTGCAACACATTGTTTCCATCGGAGGATCAAATTTTCTCAATATCCTCAATATCCAGATCTCCAATACTTACATAGGCCAATACAAAGCATCTAACTCATTACAATCAAGCATCGAAACAAGAGCACAGTTGACACTAATGACAACATTGATATGTTGACATCAATCACAACAACGATTAGGCACATACTTGCAACATTGATGAGCCTCGAACTATGGCTACGTGAATAGATATAGATGATAGTAAGTCTTGGGAGTTGGCCATGGATGATGAGAGGGCTACTTTGGAGAAGAACAACACTTAGGACTTGGTTTAATTGTCAAAGGGTAGGAAGCAAGTGTTGGTTTCAAATGGGTCTTCAAGAAGAAATTTAGTTCCAATTGTAATGTTGAGAAGTGACAGCCTAGATTGGCTGTGAAAATATATTCCCAGGTTGAGGGAATTGATTATTTGAGATGTTTTTTCTAGTTGCTAAGCTATCATCCAATCGATTCTTTTTATCTATTACAACAGCTCTTGATCTTGAGATTGAGTGGATGGATGTGAAGACACGTTTTTTGCGTGATAATTTGGAGGAAGAAATCTACATGACACAACTTGACCACTATGTGTTAAAAGATAACGAGTCATTGGATTGTAGATTCCAAAAACCTTTGTATGGTCTCAACTAGTGTCCTAGAATGTGGTGCCAAAAGTTTGATTATATGTTTTGAAGTTAGAATTTGTAATGTCCAAATTAGATCATTATATATATTTTAAGTAGGATGGTGATCATTTCCTTGTTATCACTTTGTGAATGATATATTGATATTTCATAACAGTAAGGGGATGATTGAGGATCTACAGTCTCAATTCTCATTGCAATTTGGTATGAGGAACTTGGGGGGTGCTAAGTTCATCTTAGCGTTATGGAGTAAAAAGTGGACACATGCCTTTCTACCTCCTAGTTTAGCTCTTAGGTCCTCATGTTAACATTATACATTATAAATATTCATTTCGATGCAATCCCCTGATTTGTCGAGGCTAATTTTAATGAATGTTGGCATAGGACCTTTAAAAAGGTCTCTCCTTGTTAGCTCTTTTGATTTAATTCACGAATGTTAGCAAGAAAACATATATAAGTGAGGTTTTGAATTCATTTTGATATAGGTTGATGATAGCGAACTTAAATTATCTTGGAGAAAAGAGCATTCAAAGCATTCATTGCGTTTCTAGAGCATATTTATGTTTGTATTGTGTGTTGTTGCAGATTTAGAATCATCATCCATCTCCTTATGAGTTGAAGGATCTTCATTCTCCTAAGGGATTCACCTCCGAGGTGACATCATTGTTATTTGAATCATTTCATCATTTGGTTTATCTTTAGCCTCTACCATGCAAGGGCATGCACTCTCTATCTAACAACAGTGTTGGGAAGCTTGAATGCTATCCCGGGATTTGGTTGAGGCAAATCCCTGAACACCACAACCCCCAAACCCCTTTTCTTCTTGTGTGTAGGTTATAGGTGCAAAGTTTGAAGAAGTGAAGGTACAGGAAGGTTGTGTAAGGGAAAGGGTTTCAGGATCTGAAAGAAGTTTGCGAAAATTCCTCCACGAAAGACTTGGGTGCCTGCACTGAAGTCCCGCTCAAACAAGCACTGAATCCGGCATCAGAACACTCTCTGTGACATTTTTCTAGTTTTGAGTTTCTAATGATTCCGTCTTTATGGACTTGGGCGCTTGCCCTATAGTCATCCGACTTTCTAGCTTCCGTGGCACAGGTTTTGACATCTTCCTGATCACTCTTGTGCAATTGGTTTCTAGGTTTCAGTCATCTTCTGTCTGTTACAATTCGATTATCTTAGAACTATGGTTTTATGCATATTTGACCTAGGGTTTGATAAAAGAGCTTGGTTAAATTATATCTTTCTATAGCACTCTTGAGCACAAGATCTGTAGCTGATTCCACCTCCTCTTGGTAGTGATTTAGCTCAATCTTGTCGTTGAATGTTATTGTGGAAGAGGGTTTGATCTTGTGTACATACATTCATCCTTATCTCCTTTTGCCTATTTAACACTTAGGTATGGAGATTAGAAGAGAGAGCTAATAGAAAGTTCAAGTTGGGACAACGTAAGTATATTGAGCCTATGTTATAGTGTTTTACAATGGTAGACTATAAACCTGTGCGTGTTCCTACTTCGGTGGGGGACTATGTTATCACTTGAGCAACATTCATCTTCAACTACAGACATGGAGGATCTGTATCATGTTCCTTACAGTAGTGTAGTTGGTAGTTTAATATATACAATGGTCTATACCAGACCAAAGTTTTCCCAAGCAGTGGGAGTGTTGAGCCATTTTATGGCTCATCTTTGCAGAGAGCACTAGGTAGCAGTGAAGAGAGACTTTAGATACAATCAGGGCACTACAAAGTATTCTATTTGCTACTAGGATTGCATGCAACATAATGTTGGTCACAAGCAACATCGTGGTGGTTGGAGGCAACATCTTGGTAGCACTTGCCAAAAAGATGGTGAGTACTTGCAACACTTGGAGATTAGGGGTTTTTTGACTTAGATTAGGTAGGAAATTTGGATAACAGAAGATCTACTAGTGGTTATGTTTTTAACCTATTTGATGTTGTGATTAGTTGGATGAGCAAGTGAGAGACAGTGGTCACTTTGTCTACTATAGAGGAAGAGTACATGGTACCTGCTCATGCATAAAAGGAGGCAATCTAGCTTGAGAGATTGTGTTTAGATATTGGGTTAAGTCAAGGAGTAGCTCAGATTGGATGCGATAGTTAGAGTGCTATCAGCTTGGAAAATAACTTTTCATGCGCATATGAATTATATAGATTTTCAGTGTCATTTTTTTGTGACATGCTAGAGGATGGAAAGGTGATGCTTAATAAGGTTGACACTTTGGTGAATGTTGCAGATGGATTGAGGAAGCCTATGATCACAAAGAACTTTAGGTGGTGTAGTGAGTCTATGGTCCTCTTGGCCCCTTGCATTTAGTTTACAGATTGTTGGAAGTTCCACTTTTCTCTTGGAAGGTGTTCAACAAGTGGGAGAATGTTGGGATAGGTGTCTCAACCTTGCATCACAACGTTCCATATTTAAATTTTTATTGTATTTATTTATTATTTTGTGTTCACATGGGAACGGGGGCATCCCACTTTGAGGTGGAACTTTTGGCCATGTGTTGGATACTTTGTAATGTAAGTAAGAAGTTGTAAGAGCATTTAATGTCATTATGACATTGGAAGATGTGGGGGTTACTAATGATGGTTTCTATGATGCATGTAAGAGCATGTTTATAGAGAGTTACATCTTAGACTTGGCTTTTGAGAAAATCTATGATGCATGTTATGACACATCATAAGGCATCTTTTAATGTGGATAATGGAGCCAAAATAGAGCTCCCAAGTTGGCAATTTGGTTATGATGGGTTATGAAAACATAAGAGAATCTTCTAATATTAGCATGTTGACTCATCATGAGAGTGGGGCGTTGGAATTCCTCAAGGAAATTTTAGTACTATTTTCAAGAGTGGTATTCTCTCATGGTTTATGCTTCACCATTTGTGGTTTTTGGATTTCTATCTTATATATATTGGTGCCTAGGAGATGTAGTACAATGTGATTTTGTAGGGAGTTATGTTTCCAAAATTTCTCTAGACTTGTGTTGGTTGTTCTCTTGTGAAAGCTTTATCCTGTTGATGTATTGTAACTAGATTGGTACTATGAATACATTGGTTCATGATTTGGAGACTAGGTTTTTTTGTGAAAGGGTTTTTCTAGGATAAACATTGTGTCACTATTATAGAATCTTTTTTGTGTATATATTCCTTTTGAAACTACTTGATTGTATTTTGGATGTAGTTCTCTCCATATAGATTAGTGTAGGAGGTGTTTCCACTATCAACTTGCTTTTAAATTATTGAATCTCGAGCATAACACTCCATGAAACTCTTTGACAACTCACTCTTATATGTAGCAATACACTGTATATATAGGTTTAGAATATTTTAGATTGAATTGGCTTTGACACCATGTTAAATTTTTAGACCATGGTAAGAAAATTCTAAACTCAGCAAATTAACACTAACAACGAAGTATCTTAAAACACAAACCTCCAATTAAAATTGTATATTTGAGTACATTAATCTACAAACACATACTACTGAAAATATAAACAACAAATACTCATAAATCTATATCCTCCTTCAATACTGCATCTATCTTCTATTAAAACTAAAAAATAATTACACTGCACTAGTTCAAAACTCAATTGCCTCTCTATCCTTCTCAGTTGTGTGGCCTACGTTTGTTTAATAGAACTAAAGAACTCTATGGTTTACAATGATGAATGCCCATCTCAATGGACTTCCTAGACTAGGAGAAGAGAAAACCCAACCTTATTCTAAAAAACTTAGTAGAAAAGTATCTTGTTCTAAAATAAGAGTAACCACTAACTAATAGACTTAGTGTTAGATTCTACTAGAAGAAAGAGTGAAAACCAAGATCTATTGTCGGTGGTAGATCACATGCACTCCAGTCGACAGATGATTGACGATCAAAATAGTAGAATGAAGAGATTATCTTGGAAGAAAGAAATAAAGAGACAAGACTACAAGACAATTTAGGCAATGCTCATGTTACTCTCACTGACCAGTAAAGGTGAGAAGTGAGTGCTATATATATATAGCAAAATATGGGCATATACATCCAAGAGTTGTAATAACTCCAACTACCCAAAATCGCTGGAAGTTTTACCTACTTGGTAAATGCCAAAAATACACGGTTACACCTACTAAGATAAAGACAAATAAATGGTTATGAGAGGTGGCATATAAATCCAAAAGAGGGTGCGAGACTCAACTACCCAAAAGTGGGTGAGAGGGACACATGTAGCTGATGGATTATGCCACGTGTTCTTACAATAATCATGTCTAAATAACCAAAGCAAGCTTAATAATGTGTAGGAAAAAGAAATATCCCCTAGCATAAGGAAAATAAAAAACCTACACTAAGACCCCCTTAAGCATAGTTTAGGTGGGTGAAAAGATGTGTCTCGACAAATAAATCCTGATGAGGTACCCATGTACAAATAATTTACACCCAAGAGAGAAGAGGGCCCCCAGAAAATAGAGAGAAAATACCCCCTAGAGTATAGAGAGTGAAAGTGAAGGACTAAGAAGCCCCTCCCAAAGTAGATAATTGTTGCAAGCCCAACAAAGCTCGCAGATGAAGGAACTTTCTTTTAGGGAAGGGTTTGATGAAGATGTCTACGATCTGCTCTGATAGCTGGCAATACTTCAGATCAATAATGTTTCCATGAATTAGCTCTCGGATATAGTGAATGTATATCTCAATGTGTTTGGTCCGTTGGTGATGGACTGGAATCTTTGAGATCTATATTGCACTCTGGTTATCACAAAAGATGACTGTAGGCTTTCTGAATGGAATGCCAAACTTAGTGAGAACATTATGAAGCACGATGGCCTTAGTGGTGGCATTAGTTACCCCTCGATACTAAACCTCTGTAGATGAAACAACAATTGTAGATTTTTGCTTGCTTGACCAAGAAACTGGACCAGAACCAAGTGAAGTAATACTCTAAAGTAGACTTGTGATCCTAAGAATCGTCTGCTTAATCTGAATCTGTGTGTCCCACCAAGTCAATATCCACACCCTCTGTATACTGAATCCTATAATTATGAGTGCCCTGAACATAGTGGATTATTCATTGGACTGCTTTCTAATGTAATTCATGGGGCTCTTGCATGAGCCGAGAGACTATGCCCACGATATGTACAAAATGCCAGGCCTCGTGTGAGTCAAATAGATGAGACTCTAAACAAGGTATCAATATAAAGTGCCATCAACCAAGGGTGAAAAACACTTAGCCTCAAGTTTGACCCTTGACAAAAATGGAGTTGGTGCAAGCTTACAGTTAGCCATGCAAAATTTGGAGAGCATGTCTAGTGCGTACTTGGGTTGTGCAATGAAGATACCTGAAGATGACCAAGTGATCGCAATCCCTAAGAAGTACTGTAGAAGACCCAAGTCTAACATCAAAATTTGATCATGAAGAGCAATTTTCACTACCTTGATGGTGGATCAGTGACTCCCTGTGATCAACAAGTCAACGACATAGAGAACCAAAAATGTGAGAGTATCATCCTATTGCAGAATGTATATGTTCAGATTAGAATGGCATTGAGTGAACCTAACTGACAGAAGGAAGGAGTCCATGTTAGCATACCAAGCCTAAGGGGCTTGTTTGAGGCCATAGAGAGATTTTCAAAGTCGAAAAACTATTGAAGGATCTTGGACGAACCCTTGTAGCTGATCCATGTATGTTTCCTCCTTAAGGTTGTTGGGAATTAAAGTGTCTCAACCTTGGTAATTCCTTGCATTATTTATGATTGTATTTATTAATTCATTGCCTATGTTGTAAATTAATTGTAAATTCCATATTGTCATATTGTGGGATGTGGCATGGTGATATGTCATCCTACATGGAAGATGACAACTTGTAATTTTGTCCTCACATGAGGAGATAGGCGCCCCACTTTGTGGTAGGAGCATTTTGCCATGTGTCGGCATCTTGGATGTTGTGTAAGGGAATGTTTGACCGAATCCGTTATGACGGATTCCTATGACGAAGTTATGACATGTAAGAGTCAAAAATAGAAGGTTGTAAGACAGGTGAAGACATGTGTCATGAAGCATCTTTGAAAAAGACATATTTAGGCTCCCCAAGGTGGACTATGACATGTTGTAAGAGAATATGCTATTTATAGCCTCTGTATGACAGATTCTCTTACAATTGTAAGTTGTAACCGCTATGACAGATTCTATGATGGTCGTAAGTGTCGTAAGAATATCTGTCATAGCCCATTTTGGAAATAGGTGACCTCTTTGGGATGGGAGCAGTGGACAAGTGTCAGGCACATTCTACAATGTTGACCAAGTGTCCTTAGGCATGGGTTTTGGGCCATGAAGCCAAGTTGGACGCTCATTCCAAGTTTGGACCAATATTGCCTTGTATATTCTATATAAACAGGTGCTTGGAGAGGGAGATGTATTACAGATTTGACAGATACTGTTTTGCTGTCAGTTTGTCTCCAGATACAAGTGTCGAAGACTCCTGAGAGCTTACATTGCAAGTGTGTTGTAAACATTCTTTGTTTTGATAATACATTGTGCAGGTTTTGGAGTGTGGGGTTTTTCACCCGTTAAGGGTTTTCCCCACGTATATCTTGTGTCTTCTTCTGTCTCACCTTCTCTGTTATGTGTTTGCTGCAATATGTCATGTCAATGGTTTAATGTTGCTGTAATAGTTAGGATAAATTTGAATTTGCACTCTCCTCCCCTCATTAGATTAGTGTAGGAAGCGATTTCCGCACACCTAGCTTCCTTTCAGTTGGTATCAGAGCCTGGCCAGTTTTTGGTTCTAGCTGCTGGGTAGGGGTTTTTTGAGCTAATCTTAGGTTGAGTGGGAGTCTTGTGCAGAGTATTCTGTATCTTATTGCAGCAAGGAGATGGCAACCACATCTGGAAGGTTAGAGGTTGAGAAATTTAATGGCACTAATTTTGAGTTGTGGAAATTAAAGAACCTACTTGTTGATCGTGACCTGTGGGAAACGGTATCCGGTGTAAAACCCGCAGCAATGCAACAAGTTGATTAGGACCTCAAAGATCGGAAGGCTAAGGGTCTCATTAGACTCTGTTTAGTTGACTTTGTTCTGTTAAACATCCATGAGGAGAAGACAACGAACGATCTTTGGAAGAAGTTGGGTGATGTTTATCAGGCCAAGTCCTTGGTGAACAAACTCTTCCTGAAAAAGAAGTTGTTTGCTCTGAAGATGGAAAACAGAGGATCTGTTGCGGACCACATGAATGCTTTCAACATGATCGTTGCACAGTTGACATCTGTGGGTGTGAAAATGGAGAAGGATCATTGCATGACCCTGCTTTGTTCTTTGTTAGATTCGTGGGATCATCTTGTAATGGCTATCGGAAGCACCACTACCACCTTCAAGATGGAAGATGTGGTGTCCTCGCTGTTATCTGAAGAAATGTGGAGGAAGACATCCGAATCAGCTAAAGAGGCTCTTGCGGTTCGTGGAAGACCCAAGGAGAAAGGGAAAAAGAAAGACAAGAAAGCTGAGAAGGGTAGATCCAAATCCCATGGGAGATCCAAATCTCTTGGAAAGTCCAAGGCTCTTTGTTGGAACTGTGGTAAAACTGGGCATTTTAGAAAGGAATGCAAAAAGGAGAAGAAAAAGAAGAAGAAAGCTCTTGATTCAGATTCTGACAAGTCACAAGATGATGGAGATGCCTTCATCGTAGCCCTGGCCACCCATGCATCTGATGATATGTGGTTGATTGATTCTGGTGCATCATTCCACATGACCTCGCATCGAGACTGGTTTATCAAATATGAAGAGTTCGATGGTGGAAGGGTGTACCTTGGTGATGACTCATCTGAAGATTGTTGGTCGTGGAAGAGTCTCAATCTGATTCCCTGATGGACGAGTGAAGGGGATCACTGGAGTTATGCACATTTCAAGCCTTGCACGGAACCTGCTTTCTGTAAGTATGTTTAATGATGTAGGTGTGCAGGTTGTCTTTTCGAAGGATGGATGCAAGATGACAAGAGGATCTATGGTGCTTGCGAAGGGTACTCGGAGGGGTACTCTGTTTCAGCTGGAGGCATGCACTTCATAGTGTAATAGTTCTTCTGACTCAAGGAAACGAGTTGCTGTCACTTCATCCCCACCATCTGAACATGCAGTGAAGAAATCTGTTGTAACCGGTTCCGATGGTTGTGCACATGCTTTGGAAGCTAAGCTTCCTGCTGAAAAGACTATGTTATGGCATTTGAGATATGGCCACATTGGTGAGAAGGGTCTGCATACCTTGAAAAATAGAAACCTCGTTGAGGCGTTAAATGATTGTAATCTCGAGTTCGACTTTTGCGAACATTGCATTTATGGAAAACAAAACCGTGTTCAGTTTTACTGTAGTTCTCACATGTCTTCTGGTGTATTGGATCTTATTCATTTTGATGTGTTTGGTCCTGTTAATGTTCCTTCGTTATCAAAATCTGTATATTTTGTATCTTTCATAGATGATTACAGTAGGACATGAGTTTATTTTATCATAAGCAAGACTGAAGTCTTAAGTCGGTTTAAGGAGTTTAAATCTTTTGCTGAAAATCAGACTTGTAAAAAGATTAAGTGTTTGAGAACTGACAACAGTGGTGAGATTTGTTCAGCAGAGTTCGATAAGTTCTGCAAAGAGCAAGGGATTGAAAGGCATAAGACAACTCCATATACCCTGCAACAAAATGGAGTTGCAGAGAGGATGAAAAAGACACTGATGGAGAAGGCTAGGAGTATGCTTAGTGGAGCAAGCCTCGAACAAAAGTTTTGGGTTGAAGCTGTTGCCAGTGCTTGCTATTTGGTAAACAGATCTCCTACATCAGCTCTTGTTGGCAAAACACCTATGGAGGTGTGGTCTGGTAAGAAGCCTTCAATAAGGCATCTTCTTGTTTTTGATTGTGACGCATATGCACATGTGCCTAGGGAGAAACGGTCTAAGTTGGAGAACAAGGCTGTTAAATGTAGTTTCATTGGCTATGGTGTCGAAGCTTTGGGATCCCGTGACTGAGAAAGTGTTGTATAGCAGAATTGTTATCTTCAGAGAGCTAACCCCCTCTTCCATTGTTCTACAACCAGAACAATCAGAAAAGAAAGAAGATGTGGTTCAGTTTCCTTCTACCCCTGAGAAGACTGAACTGACAGACCCTGTGAGGCCTAATGATGAGGAGAGCTCTAGCAGCTCTGGAAGCGAAGAAGAAGAAGCAGAACCTCAACCTCAGCCATTGAGGAGGTCTACATGAACAAGAAAGCAACTTGATAGGTTTGGTTATTCATTACTTGATTCTAGTTGTGTTTTTGCTTTACTTTCTAACACTGATGAGCCTAGAACTATGAAAGAGGCTATGGGCATGAAAGATGCAGGTTCCTGGAAGGAGGCCATGGAAGATGAGATGGCTTCTTTGGAAAAGAATGAAACATGGGACTTGGTGCCTTTGCCTGATGGATAGAAACCCGTTGGTTGTAAATGGGTGTTCAAGAAGAAATTTGGTGCAGATGGCAGTGTTGAAAAGTACAAGGTTAGATTGGTTGTGAAGGGTTACTCACAAGTGGAAGGAATTGAATATGGTGAAATTTTCTCTCTCGTTGCAAAGCTGACCTCGATTAGATTTCTGTTATCTCTTGCAGTTGGTTATGATTTAGAGATAGAACAGATGGATGTGAAGACAACTTTCCTTCATGGTGATTTGTAGGAAGAAATCTACATGTCACAGCTAGAGCATTACATAGTGAAAGGTAAAAAAAATTTGGTTTGCAAGCTTAAGAAGTCTTTGTATGGTTTGAAGCAGTCTCCTAGGATGTGGTACTTGAAGTTTGATGCCTTTGTATTGTCCATTGGTTATTTGAGATCGAAATCGGATCACTGTGTGTATTATAAGTTTGATGGTGATCGTATTCTCATTGTTGCATTATATGTTGATGATATGCTGCTCATTGGGAAGGGTAAGAATATGATTTCTGATTATAAGTCTCAGTTGGCAGCACAATTTGAAATGAAAGTTTTAGGGGAAGCCAAGTACATTCTTGGAATGGAAATCAGAAGAGACAAAACTAACAGAAAACTTTGGTTAAGCTAGAGTAAGTATGTGAAGACCGTGTTGGATAGGTTCAACATGGTAGATTGTAGACCAATGAGTGTTCCTGTTTCATTGGGGACAAAGTTGTATGTTAATGATTGTTCGAAATCTCCTAGTGAGGTGGAGGACATGAGCAGAGTACCTTATGCTAGTGCTGTTGGTAGTTTGATGTATGCTATGGTTTGCACAAGACCAGACATTGCCCAAGCAGTGGGAGTCCTTAGTCGGTTTATGTGGCTAATCTTGGATGGGTACATTGGGATGCAGTTAAGCGAGTGTTCAGATATTTGAGGGGTACTTCCGAGTATTCCATTTGCTATCATGGCAAGGCTACAGGTCCTCCGCATTCAGTTTGTATTTGTGGATTTGTGGATTCTGATTGGGCAGGTGACATTGACAGCAGAAGATCCACCCGTGCTTATGTGTTTACACTGTTCGGTGGTGCAATTAGTTGGATGAGTAAGCGACAACCTGTGGTTGCTTTGTCCACTACAGAAGCTGAGTATATGGCTGCAACTCATGCTTGTAAGGAAGCCATTTGGTTTAAGAGATTGTGTTCCGATATTGGTGTTGATGCAGGTCAAATTACGATCAGTTGTGACAGAGTGCAATTTGCCTTGCGAAGAATCCAGCTTTCCATGCTAGAACAAAGCATATTGATGTTCAGTTTCACTTCATGCGAGACATAGTTGAGGATGGGAAGGTAAATTTGGAGAAGGTAGATACATTGAAGAATGTTGCAAATGCATTGACGAAGCCAGTGGGCACAGAGAAGTTTAGATGTTCGGAGTCTATGGGCCTCTCGGCCTATAGCAATTAAATCCTGTTATTCTATTGGCTCTTACAAGGTGTTCGACAAGTGGGAGAATGTTGAGAATTAAGGTGTCTCAACCTTGGTAATTCCTTGCATTATTTATGATTGTATTTATTAATTCATTGCCTATGTTGTAAATTAATTGTAAATTCCATATTGTGATATTGTGGGATGTGGCACGGTGATGTGTCATCCTACATGGAAGATGACAACTTGTAATTTTGTCCTCACATGAGGAGATAGGCATCCCACTTTGTGGTAGGAGAATTTTGCCATGTGTCGGCATTTTGGATGTTGTGTAAGGGAATGTTTGACCGAAACGGTAATGACGGATTCCTATGACGAAGTTATGACATGTAAGTAAAAAATAGGTGGTGGTAAGACAGGTGAAAACATGTGTCATGAAGCATCTTTGAAAAAGGCATATTTGGGCACCCCAAGGTGGACTATGACATGTAAGAGAATATGCTATTTATAGCCAGTGTATGACAGATTCTCTTACAACTGTAAGTTGTAACCGCTGATAGATTTATGACGGTTGTAAGTGTCGTAAGAGCATCTATCATAGCCCATTTTGGAAATAGGTGACCTCTTTGGGATGGGAGCAGTGGACAAGTGTTAGGCACATTCTACAATGTTGATCAAGTGTCCTTAGGGGTGGGTTTTGGGCCATGAGGCCAAGTTGGACGCCCATTCCAAGTTTGGACCAATATTACCTTGTATATTCTATATAAATAGGTGCTTGGAGAGGGAGATGTATTATAGATTTGACAGATACTGTTACGCTGTCAGTTTGTCTCCAGACATGAGTGTCGAAGACTCTTGAGAGCTTGCATTGCAAGTGTGTTGTAAACATTCTTTGTTTTGATAATACATTGTGCAGGTTTTAGAGTGTGGGGTTTTTCACCCGATAAGGGTTTTCCCCACGTATATCTTGTGTCTCTCTTATTTTGTCTCACCTTCTATGTTATGTGTTTGCTGCAATATCTCATGTCAATGGTTTAATGTTGCTGTAATAGTTAGGATAAATTTGAATTTGCACTCTCCTCTCCTCATTAGATTAGTGTAGGAAGCGATTTCTGCACACCTAGCTTCCTTTCAAAGGTAACCATGAAGAAAACCATCCTTCACATCCATCTGATGAACTTCCTGTTGGGAATTAAGGTGTCTCAACCTTTTCAAGTTTCTAATGTTGTATTATTTATTTTTTCCTACTACGATAATTTTCTATGTAAATTTTGTCTTCATATGAAGAGCTAGGCATTCCATGTTGATTTGGCATAGTTTTGCCATGTGTCGGCACCTTGTGGTCATGGATCATGTGTTATGATAGATTCTATGACATGTAAGAGGTGAAATGATAGGTGTGACAAGTTATTAGTATGTGGTGACTGGTCATGCTGCGGGACTATGGGTACATGCAGTAAGGTAAATTTTGTTGGCTTTGTTAGTTGTGATTACCCCCAAAAAATGCCCTATATTTAATAAAGGCGTCGGTAGACATGGAAAAACTGACATTGGATAACTACCAAAGAGGCTTGATAAATAAGCGGTTGGAGAATGTGAAAGGTCATGGGATGCGAATGAGAATCAACATTGTGTACTCTTGAAAGAGCTTGCATTGCAAATGTGTTCTAATCATCTTTTGATTTGATAATACATTGTGCAGGTTTTGGAATGTGGGGTTTTTCACCCGAAAGGGTTTTCCCCACGTGTATCTTGTGTTGTGAGTTTTGTATTTGGATTTGGATGTTGTTATTATCTTTATGCTAATGTGCATTTTAATATGTAACTATAAAAGTTAAAATTTGTATAAATCTTTCCTCAGTAGATCAATGTAGGAAGCATTTCCGCATACCTTACTTCCTTTAACTTCCCAATGATGGGTTGCAGCTATAGCAAGCACAAGTCAAATGGAATTCATTTTGGCAATGGGCGCAAAAGTCTCAGAGTACTCAATCCCAAGAATCTAGGAGAATCATTTGGCAACCAAGTGAGTCTTATGCTTGTCAACCAATCTATCTACTGCAAATTTTGTTTGATAGATCCACTTGTATCGAACAAGTTTCCTTCCCTTAGGAAGGTGGACTAAATCCCAAGTATGGTTCCTCTCCAAGGAACTAAACTCTTCTTGTATAGCAGCATCCCACTCGGGATACTAGAAGCTTCCCAAAAGGATTGTGAATCAGAAGCTGAAGCAACAAAGAGATATGGAGCCTTCTGAAAATGTGACCTTGTTCTTCTAGTATCTGAAGGATCACCAACCCAATCACCTGCTGACTATAATATCTGACAATCCCAAAGAGGCCCAATAGTTGGAGAGTTGGGAAGAGAATCATCAACCTCTGAATGAAGACTAGTAGAGGAAGGTGGATCCTCATCATTGTTGTTTCCATTTGAATTATAGGAAGAAGACTCCTCATCATGATCAAGAGGATTAAAATCTTTTGAAGAACTGCATCATGCTACGATGTCTCCAATCTTATGTTAGATGAAGAAGTGGTAGGAGAAGAACTGGAAGTGTTCTCGAAACAATCACTCCTCCCAATGAATAACTCATGAGTGGTAGGGAGGAGAAGCTTGTAGCCTTTGACACCATCTGGATACCCAACAAATAAGCAAGGCTTGCTTTGCAGATCTAGAGCCTTGCATTTCTTTGTTGAAATAGGGCCCATGCAAAAAAACTGAACACTTGAAAGTGCTTTACTGTGGGCTTCTGACTGGTTCAAGCTTGGAAAGGAGTTACCCCTTTCACAACTCGGTGAGGAACTTGGTTATGGATATAACATGCACAGTTGATGGCCTCTGTCTAGTACTAAGGTGTCAATGATCTGGAATGTATCATACAATTGGTCATCTCTTTCAAGGACCTATTCTTGCATTTTGCAACACCATTTTGTTGAGGATTGTATGGAATTACATGTACTGCAAGTCAATACCTTCTGAAGCACAATTTTTTTCAAACCAATGGTTAACCTATTCACCCCTATTGTCTATGCATAAAATCTTAATGGCCTTCTCTGATTATTTTTCTATAAATGCTTTCAAGTCCCGAAACAATATAAACCTCCCACTTTTGTTTGAGAAAATAAATCCAAGTGTATCTAGAAAAATCATCAATAAAAGTCAAGACATATTTATCCCTTTAGGAAGATGGATATGGAAATGGCCTTGCCAAGTCACTATGTACTAACTCCTGAAGTTGCATAGCCCTCCATGTTTTTCCTTTATCATATTTCTCCTCGGGGTGCTTACCAAGAATTCATCCTTGGCAAATTCTATCAGAAAAGAGAATAGAAGGCAACCATGAGACCATGTCCTATTGAAGTAGCGGTAATTCAAGTGACCAAACTGTTGATGCCACAAATTACTCACCTCATCTGAGTGAGTGAGTACTACTATTGAAGGAGAGTCAGGAACAAAGTGAGAAAAGTGATATAGTCTGGATTGATGATCTACTTTGCCCACAGCAATTCTAGACCCACTATGCAACTCATTGGTTATCACTGTGTCTGGTGTGAACTCAACCCACTTTTTGGAACTTGTGTGAGTGATATAATAAAAATATAGGATATTAGTTGACAAAGATGGAACAAAGAGAATATCTTGAAATATTCCTTTGCCCATGTCAACAGACCCTCTCCCATCCACTTCAATAGGAGTGTCATCACCTATTAGTATGGCAGACATAGAACATGGCTCTAAGGAGGTAAAACCATCTTGTGAGAAAGCCATGTGATGTGAGGCACCCGAGTTAATGATCTATGTATCAGGCTATGAAGCAACAACAATTAAGGCCTTGTCTTTTCCTTTCACCTTACTTTTATCTGTCCTTTCAAGACACTTTTGATCAACCTTGTTTGACAGAGTCAGGCACCTTGATATTGTTCTTTTCAAAAATATGTGTAACGTGATCAATTTACTTCTTTAAACACTTGTGTTCATCATGTCTAGGCCTCTTATAGTAGGAACACTTGACCTTCTCCTTCTTAGGGTGTTCACCTTTTGATGAAGAGGTCTAATTAGCTGCATTTGAAGCAACAAGTTTCTGATGTCTTCTTCTCTCCTTGGTTCTTTTGTTTATTCTACTGTTTGCCAGACGCCTTTTGTTCTTTTGTGCCTTGATTTGCACGCAAGGCATATGATTTAGAGGGTTTAATTGTACCCATGTGAACCAATTTATCTTGCTCTTTAGTGAGTTTTGCAACAAACGCATTTAGAGAAGACGTTTTATAGTTGGAACCTAGAGTACATTTTGTGGCATGAAAAGTAGAAACAAATACAGAATAGTTTGGACCAAGCTTAGAAGGAATACTTAAGATCAGTTGTGTCTTTTTTTATTCCCTAAGTTTCCGGTTCTAGTTCTGGTTTAGGTTCGGGTTCGGTTCGTGGACTCGACCAAAAAAATTTTGGAGTTGGGTTCGTTTTTGGGTTTGATATATATATATATATATATATATAGAATATTAATAATATAATTATTAATATATTTATAATATTATTATATTATTAATATTTATTTTAATTATAAAATGAATATCAATAATACAATAATATATATAAATATTTAAATAATATTCATAATATAAATATAATATATAAATATTAATAATATTAATTAAATAAATATTAATAATATATATAGATATATATATAATATTAATAATATAATTATTATTATATTTATAATATATATATTTTTTTTTGCTAGATAAGTGTGGGAATTTTTAGGCTGGCCCACTCTAGCGAAGGTCACAAGGGGGACCTCCTCCCTATCAAACTGCCTACCGTCACTGTAGCGCAGATCACCAACGGTGCAGCCCTGCTAAGTCACTGTAATCAAACCGCTTGTGGCGCGGATCACCACTAGTGAATCCATCATTGAACTCCACTACTTGCCACGACCTGTTGAGCTACGAACCAAGGTACACCAGAATTCGAACACACTCCACTTAAGAACCACAGAGTGCTAAGAGTCACCTACATAGAGCCAGAACCATTTAGAAGCCAATATGTCTTTAGGGGGAAATATATTTATAATACTATTATATTATTAATATTTATTTTAATTATAAAATAAATATTAATAATATAATAATATATATAAATATTATAATAATATTCATAATATAAATATAATATATAAATATTAATAATATAAAATATAATATATAAATATTAATAATATAATAATATCTTATAAATATTATAATATATATTAATATATATAATATAAATTATAAAGATTAATAATTAGGTTATAGGTTTTTATATGTAATGTGAGCATTATAGCGCTCGGAAAATCGTCTCACACCTTAAAAAAATTCACGGCGGAAAATTTTCTAAACTCCTCCGTTGAAAATTGTTGCATGCCCTACAAAAATTCACGTCGAATAAATTTTCTAAACTCGTCGGTTGTCCTATCGGCGTATTCCTTGAACCTTTGAAGGGCTCAACTTAGACACAGGCACACCAGGCATGAAACATCCATAACACGAAAACAAGATATTAAAAAACGTCGGGTTGGATGCTCCTAACAAAAAAATAAAATAAAAAATGCTGGGTTCGATGCGGGTTCTCTGCAGGTTCGGCTTGGATGAACCCATAACAATTTTTCCGCACCCTGTCCGCACCGCCTCACGAACCGGACCGGATCGCAAACCGAATCCGAACTAGACCCGGATCCGGCTAGAGGTCTGGTAAATCCGGTAACATAGTTTATTCCACACTACTTTAACTACAATCTAATGGATTTTAATTTTGTGAAGTCCTGAAATCATGTCAAAATTGCTAGGACTCAACCCTATGAGTTCATTTTCCAATTGATGACTCCTCAATTCATCCTGGTTACCAAAGAGGTTTTTCAAAGTGGTCCTCACATCATTTGGTGTAGTGGTAGATTCGATGTGAAAAAATAAGTCAGGAGACACTGACATACATAGAGTACCAAATGCTTCATCACATTTCTTAAACCATTTTGGGTTTTTTACATCCTGTGTGGGTTCTATTTCAAGTCACATCGTACCCTTTGCAATCCTTGCTTTTTGAGATAGATTATTATTTTAGATTTCCATTCAAAATAGTTGTATGGTGTCAGAAAAAGAACTATTGATAGATTCATTAGTGCAAAAAAGTAGATTGTTATGCAGAAAGAGAAGTGCAAAAAAAGAGACACAAGACACCCCCCTTTTTCACTAGTTTTTGAAATGCCTCCCCAGAAAATACAATGTGTGGCACTATATAATTAATGTGATTTACAATGCAAATATCATATTTTCAGACTCTTATAGATCCCAAAATGGCCAAAACATTGAAGCTATAGCTCAAGTATAATATGAGATCAATATGAGAGTACCAGTGTGGAGTATGTAGAAAATACGAACTCTAGAAAAAATGGTACCAAAAAAGAGTTCGTTTGCATAAGTTATGGCTCCCGAAAGGTTTCAAAATGGGAACTGTGCAATAAATTCTGGAAGAATCTTCAATTTTGAAAAATTGGAGCATCAAATTAGAAAACCAATCTCAACACTATGTAGAGCACAAAATTCTATGCCACATAAAAATAATGGCACCAAATAAAGCCTCCGTATGACCGAGAATGAGCCTCTCAAAGTTGGCCTACAAAATTGAAAATTACAATGGTAAGGGGTCAAGCTTGGAGGGTGAGGATGGCTAATGTTATGTTGACGTCATCAAGGAATATTCCAAAATTCTCCCAGAATATTTTGTCACGGAATATTCCAAAACCACCCTTGAAATTTTTGAAAATCACTTTTAGAGGTCAAAACCACCCCTTTTAAAATAAAACACCTGTTTTTGGAGGGAAACCAGTTTTGGTTAGATAGTTGTTTTTTTGTAGTTATCTAGTTGCCAACATTTAATGTAACTTCTAGAGGTTAACTTCTAGCTATTAACTAATCCTATTAATTTTCAAATAAAAAATTACGTATAGCACGGTAGTCTGTACGACCTGGGAGTGAAAATTTTTTTCCTCAAAGATTGCCAACTTCGATTTCGACGATTTGACAATTGATCTTTAGGTTTTTGGGTCTTCTGAGCGTCATAACAAGGTCCATTTGGGTTGACAGTACTCTAAAATGACAGTTACTTTTAGGAACCATGCTTCAAACCCTTGTTTGTAATTGTGTCCTCCGATTTTTGAGTTTGGTGAAACGAAATCCAATCTTAACTTTCTTGAGCCTTTTGAAGGCTATTGAGCAAATGAAAATGGTTCTAGAACTATCGAAAAACTACAATAACCCAAATATCACAAGAACACATATAAGCAAACTAGAGTAATACAAATGCTTATTTTTCTTTTAAACTATTATGATTCTCCAGATCATCTGAGGATGCAACAGAAAATCATACTGGATTTTTGAGAAAAATATTAGCAATGATTATTCTCAAATCTCTCAGATAATATGATAATGAAATGAGCTATACCATGCAACTAGACTTTCATACCATGTTAGATTCTACGAGAAGCAAAAATCAGAACCAAGATTTGTTGTCAGTGGTAGATCATATGCACTCTAATTGACATATGATCGATGATCAAAATAGTAGAATGGAGAGATTATCCTGAAAGAGAGAAATCAAGAGACAAGACTACAAGAGAATTTAGGTAATTCTCACATTAGTCTCATTGACTAGCAGAGGTGAGAGGTGAGTGTTGTATACATAGAAAAAAGTGGGCATATACATCCAAGAGGTGTAATAACTCCAACTACCCAAATTAGGCAAAATTTTTACCTACTTGGTAAATGCCAAAATACATGGTTGCACCTATTCAGATAAAGATAAATAAATGGTTATGAGAGGTGGCATATAAATCCAAAAGAGGGTGTGAGACTCAACTACCCAAAAGTGGGTGAAGGTGACACATTTAATTGATGGATTATGCCATGTGTTCTCAAAATAACCATGTCTAAATAATCTAAGAAAGCTTAATAATATGTGTAGGAAAAAGAAATATCCCTTAACATAAGTAAAAAAACTTATACTAACACTTAAAACTCAATCTAAAAACAAGAAGAGTATGTGTTGTCTAAGTGCAAAGAGAATTATGTTGAGCTAATAATGAGAAAATCTTATGTACTCAATGTTGTGCTGAATTTGGTGAGTGCATCCTCTTGATGGAGAATAGCTGCTAAGATTGCTGTACTAGGTTGATGCTACTTTTAATTGTGCCTTAGACCCACGTACACATGGATGAAGCTTATAGTTGCTAGGTAGACTTCTCTACTCAGAAGAAGTTGCATTGTACTATTGTGTTACTGAGGAAAGAAGACCTTTAGAGAAACATGGATAAAACTCTTAACATAAACAAGTTGGGATATAGTGGTGGATAGGGAATGATATTATGAGAAGTATAATAAGGTATAATAGGGTTTTGATGTAGATGGGAAGTGGGACTTGGAAGGGACTAGTGGTGGTAGAAGATATGCAAAATGAATCAGATGTAAATGTGAAAGGGGTGGCAAGTGGAGAAGTGGAATAGGGTAGGCAGAAAGTAGTGAATGGAGTTTGGGAATAAAAATTGGAAGGGGAGGTTTACAAATGTAGAGGGAAAGAAGTCTAATCAAGAGGGCATAAGACCACCATCTTTTGACCTATGCCTTTTAAGCACTTCCATTTCATAACATTTATACATGAGCATACTATGTAAGAAATTAGCCTAGTCTACAGGATTACCGTTAGCAAGATCCATCCTAAAATGTTGTGATTTAGCAATATCCCTTTTATCTATCCTAGAAAGGTAGGATTCATGGTCAAAGCAATCTTCTTCGTTTAGGTAAACTATTGTACTCAGATTTTAATTGATAGAAGCTTAAGTTCGGTGAATGACCACGATTGGATTTAATCTAGGATTTCTGTCAAGTGGAAGACTAGGGATTTGTTAATGTTTTGACGTGCAGACAATGATAAATTAAAAGAAAGGAAGCGATAGAAACAGAAGTTTCAGATCCGAAATAAAAATCAGCAAAATTTGAAATTCAGAAACAAGTTGATTCAAACCCTAGGGTAAAGCTAGAGATGTTTAGAAAGTTGGAGCTCACCAAATTGTAGGGAAATAAGTGGAACCTAAAAGTACTTACAAATATAAATATTTAGTTAAATAATATCATAATTATTTTAAATTAGACTTAAATAAATACAATGAGTTGAGTCTAATAGAATGATAAATTAAATGGAAGATTAGAATTTCTTAGCTCTTGATTATGGCATAAGTCAATTAGTTGATTAAGATTGTTCATAAGTGTTTAACAATTAACCTTGATTTTTCTAAATCAGATTTGGAGTGTGACTCCTATAGTCAATGCATCTTTGTTGTTTGCTTCTCTGTCGAATAGGATTGTGTGATTCTGTCCTAAGATTACATGATTTTATCTTGGCATAGATACTATTTGTTATTGTTGCCAACCTATGAAATTTGTACACCTTTAAAATTATTTTAGCACTATGGTAGTGTTAAGTAATATCTTTAGGATTCTTTTGTGCTAGGATTGAATTTTTAAACTTCGTTAAGTCTTGGTCAGACTCCTTTTGTTATTTTTCACAAGAGTTGGAAAGTATTAAAGACACACAAGGTGCCTAGGGTAGTATTTGTTGATGCAAATGTTGAGTGATCTATCTGACATTATGCTCTGTAATGTTGATTGAATGTTGTCTATAATATGTGATTACTTCCTTGGATGTAATCTAGTGCCTTAGGACTTCTCTTTAAATATGACATCCTAGGTGCTAAATTTGAATATTTTTGCACAAGACAACGAATAATAGTCCACTTTTGGGAAGAACTGAGCTCGTGATGAGTTAAAGTTAAGTTCATATGAGGTGGATAAGATCATGGTGGTGTTTAATCCTAGCGAACAAAATTGCACCTACCATTTATTCTAGGGTGGGAAAACTAATAGGAATCATGCTAGGTGTAGACTACTAGTGATAAACTGATTAAAGATAGAAGAATTGATTTGGTTTTGTCAACTTATCCTCAAAAAAAATATTGAATTGAACACTAAAATGACACATATAAAGACAAGACTAAAATAAATACAAAACTTGTGACTAAATTTTCTCCACTACAATTATCAAGTCGTACTAAATATTTAGTATGGTTGATTATGTATGCATGGTATACAGTGCAATGTAAATCTAAAACATTTGAGATGACATTTTTACCTAAGGGATTTCACCATGTGAAATATTTGAGCAAAGGTTTTTTTTGCAAAGCGAATTTACTATGTATAACTTCTTTTCGTATAGAGTTGTTTCTGTTTCATAATCGAGAAAATAATAATATGGGTTTGTTTTCATGGGTATTAAAAGGTCTAGATGGTGGTAATCTGTTATGATTTGACACGTCAATACCATTTTCTTTCAATAAGATAAAATAATATAATAATGTGAATTCTATTCACCAAATAAATTAATATACACTTTAGATTATTTTAAGATATGGTACAAATTTATGTAAAATAGTTATTAATAGTTTATGGACTAACATTCTCTGTGCCAATAGACATTACGTTTGGAAGTGGAGAACTTACAAAAAGAGACAACACATTTAGAAAAAATGTGCAAGTAAGAACTTTGAATATGATGAACTTTTAATATTTATTTATAGATTATAAATTTCAGCAGAGTGTTTCTATGAAGTTCAGGTATAAAAAATATTACTCTTATGACAGACATATGATTGGTGAAGACTTGGATCTACTAAATTTTAAAGATACACAACTACTTGAGAACAAAATCAGTTTGAGTGCAAGAAAGATACGTCTCAGAAAGGTAACTCATAATAGCTTTTGGATTTAGTATAATATTTCATAGATTTTATGGATTATGGTTTAAAATTTAAGCCTTACATTTATTATTATTAAAATTAGATGACCTTAATGTAGTATGTTATGCATACCGTTTTGAATATTTTCTTGCTTTGGGAAAAAAATTCAAAAGTAAAACAAATTTATAAATTTTTACATTAATTTTAATCAAAGTTATATTGTCTTATGAATGGAAATTTTGCAGGATAAAATCTCACAAGAATATATTGGGTCTCTAAAAATGAAGGTAGATACCATTTCCTTTTCAAGAAAGTATTATACTTTATTTATTTATTATTTTTACTATTTTAAAAATGTTGTGGTATTTTATTTTTCTTCTCTATTTAGTTTGTAAGTGATAAAAATATTATATTATTTTTTGATGAGAATTACATAATCAGAGAGAAGATTTTATGAGCTTATTTAATTTATTTAAAGAGCTATTTTTAATTGAGATTTACAAAAAGCTCCCCTTAAATTTTTCAATAAGTTTGACATTGTTTTCGATAAATTAGAAAGGGATGTATTAGGGAGCTCACACATGAATTTTCATTACAATTTGAATTAGGACTAAAAAAAAGTCTTTACCCAAATATCTAATGATACAAAAATTTAATTAAATGACTATACGTGAAAAGTATTATTTTTCTCTAATTACACTTATTGTCTAGGCTTTCATCTGACGCTTGCATAAATTTACCTAGCATGGGTTCTTAATAATAGAAAAATACATAGGAGACAATATTAGATGAAACACTTAATTGCCAATAGCATCTATCTCCATTAAACTTCAACTGCATAGAGACCCAACTTCAAAATCAAGAGTGAGCTATCACCACAAGACAGTGCCCCTCTACAACGTCTCTTGTATCCATCTTTGTTCTAAAGGAAGTTCCTTTCTTCTTCCATGTCTATTTGGATCTAGACCAAAGCAAATAACACATTACATTCCTACTTCTAAACATAGCCATTTGAGGGGATTATTGTCTGTCAAAACATGCAACTAAGGCCTAGGAGGCTAGAGATGCTAGAATAGGGGGCAAGACAGCCATAGATTCTCATAGACAACTTTCAAATCGGTGAGAACCTCTAGAGAAAGCCAACTTCTTGTTTAAACTAAAAACTAAACTAATGCTTGTAAGGAAAAGGGATAGGAGAAGGCATAGGGTTTATAAAGAGGGATAAGGGTTAGAGAAATAAAATTAAAATGGTGGTGAGAGAGGTGCCAAAGAAATAGATTAGTCATCCGTTTTTCAGCACACAACTAATCTGTTAGAAATGAAGGTGCAAACGACACAACGAAAATTTGATTCAAACCTTATTTATGTCCCCTAAACAATGTAGAATCAATGGAGATTGCAATAGAAATAAAACCCACTTCACAAAAATGACATGCATTAAGAACTAAACACATAACACTAACGTGGAGAAAACCCTTTTGGGTAAAAAACTCCACTAAGAAAAGAGGCTCTTAGTTGTATTATCTTCAAATATAAGATTACAATACATGCACTTCCTCTTCTTCTTTAGTCTTCAATCCAACGACGTCTGTTACTCTCAACTCTGCTAAAAACGTAGTACAATATCTTTATAAAAGATGATTGCCTTCTAGGGCAAGAAAAAGGACATAATATCGATCGTCAGATCTGTGACCTTATGATGAATGATCCAGATTGACAATGATAAAGAATTGTAACGTCGAAAAATGTCCCCTTGGGGGCTTTTCCCTCTTAAGGTTTAGCTCCCAAGTTTTTTGTCTACATTTAGGACATCTTGCATCATATTTTGACATCTCGATGAAATGAGCCCTAAGTTTCATGACAAATGGGACCTAGGGGGATCCCTTGAACCTAACCCTGACCAAAATAGGGGGGGAGGACTTGGGCACCTGCGCCCTAGTCCTACCCTATTTTGGGTCAGTCCCATATTTTGAGTGTCGGTTTGTGACAATTATTTGGGTCCAATGTTGACACGGTAAGTTTAAATTACAAAATTCTTGGCGGGAGTGTTTGTAGTTGCATATATAAGCATGCTTAGGCATTCATTTGTAAACTAGATTACAACTAGATGATTACTAGCTAGCAATTTGAATTCTCAAGTTTATGTGAAGGTGATTCAAGGCATTCATTGTGTAGTAAGAGCAGATTCGTGTTGTCTATGTGTTTGTATTTGCAGATTTGAGCAATCATCTTCTCATGGCATCAAGAGCTTCTTCCTCCCATGAGATCTTCACTACAAGGTGATATCATTTGTGTTTTGAGCATTTATCATTTGGTTTTTGCCTCTGCCTCACAAGGGCACGCACTCTCTATTTGACAACGGTGTTCGAATGACTTGAATGTCTCTCCGGGGCTTGACTGAGGCAAGCTTCTAAACACCACAACCCCCTCCCAAAGTTTCTGTGATTGCAAGTTACAGGTTGAAGATACAGGAAAAGTGGAGTTGCAGGGGGGTACTACAGAGTGTTAGATTTGCAGATCAGAGTTGAAAACAACACCCTGGACTTGGACGCCCGCTCTTTAGTCCTCCAGATTCTATAACGGGAAAATCTCTGATGCAGCAGGAACAGGTTACAGATCAAGCTTCCAGATCCCGACAAAAACCTAGGCATTGGACTTGGGTGCCCGCTTATTAGTCCCCGACTGTTCTGCTTCCGAACCCCGAAAATAGGTGCACAGGTATCTATCATTTTACATCTTTCTGGAGCAGCATTTTCCGATATTCATCCGTCTGCTTCCGTATTTGCATAATTAGGGTTTTGATGTATAATTGAGCATAAGTGAGCATAATTGATAATCAAATCATACAAATTCAAGTTTCCTTACATCTCACAGTGACCTAGGGTTTGATAGTACATTGCCACTCGATCCTAGGTCCTTGAATGAAAGGGTGAAAGGAGGATACACACAAAACTACCAAAAACTCAACTATCCAAATTCCACCCTTTACAAGAATAAATAAATTGGAGAAACCTCCGTGTGACCCCCCGTCACGAACAAATTAGTGTTGGGTAATGGATATAAACATGCAGCTGAGACAAGATCGTTGCTGGTGAAACCTTTCATCCCTTATGGGTAATTTGTTAGGAATTAGTGTTCATATGGTTTATTCAATTGGCATTATAAGTGTAATAGATATTAAGTTGTTGAGAAACAACTTAATATTATTGTTAGTGTGGTTTGTTAGAATATTATGTATAGGACAAATATATGAGATATTGTAGTTATATGAGTTGTTAAAACAACTCATTATTAGGGAGTGGTTTCTAAAATATAGGAGATTAAAATCCTATATAAATGTGTAATATGTGTTGAACGAAGATAGTGAAAGAGAATATTATTTATCTGAAAACAAATGCCACAAGTTCAATCTTCTTTGGTTGCGGCTTGATCAAACTCAGCGACCTTCTTTAGTATGGGGCACTAATCTCCTTTTTGATCGGCTGGATAATCTCAAACTTTTGCAGTCTCCGATGATTTCTTCGTATTCGGATCTCATCAACCTCCTACGATCAGACTACACGGATCTTCCACTCTTCTTCATCGATTTTTGTTTCAGTAACTACAGCTATGGGCTCCAAGATCTACAGATCTTAATACAATTCCTTTTGCAACTTCAACTCTGCCCTGATCAACCTAGCTTTGATACCATATTGAATGCTAGTGAGGTGACTGCGTTAAATGTTCTTTTCTCTTGCTGCATGGCATTTTCTAGCTCCTCTTCTCGGGTCTCTCTATGAAGCCTTTGTAACTTGCCATTTATCCTCAATGGTGTCTCAACCCGCGTCTTCTACCCCAACATCTGGGCTATCCAATGGTATTTGATCGACCGTTGCCAAGAGGGTCGTTGTTTTCAAAGCAGACGCCGTTTGGTATAGAATCATTTAGTGAGCCCATATAAAGTTTTTTAAAGTCATTCGATTCATTTTGTATTAAGTATAAGTTAATAGTGTTTTAAATAATTTCATATTTAGGCATAGTTATTTTAGTGGCTTATGTCTTTCATAGAATGATGGTCATTTTTTTTCCTTTTTCAAAAGTTTCCAAGTAGTTTGTTTATTACATTGTTATTAAAAGTGTCTGAATAATAAAAAATAAAAAATGGGTCCATTATTGTGTCGAAATCAAAGTCCTTCTATCATCTAGTGTCATAGGTGAGTATTAGGAGTCCTTACATTCGGGTTTTAAGTCGTTTATAGTCAAATCAGTCAATACTTGTCAAAATAGTATACACAAAACAAAAAAAATTGCCTGCATGTCAACTGGACGCATTTTCGGTGTAACCCAACGTTTGAGTTAAACTTGAGGAGGGGGCATTTTCAAATAAGCCTCAAAGTCAATATCAGTTGAGCTAAGCAACAGAGGAAGGAGGACACTCAACGTCCTCTCGTCAGTCACCAATGACGAGGCCGCTTATATGCTTTGGTGATGTTCCATTTTCTATTGTGGTGTGTGTTTTTAAATTTCACATTGCGGGGGGGAATATAACACTAATATTCCATTCCAATGATAGTGACAATTTCCTGTGCTGTTAGAGATCAAATGGCAACGATCGATAACAGTGACTGCAATTAAGAACATTGTGTTCTTATGGAATGTAATGTGAAAATGTTTCCAGTGTGAGTTTTTCATATTAATGATATGTTGACTCCTATATATTTCCATGATGTACAAGCATAGTGGTGAACAAAAGCACCAAAGTAAGTCAATTCATGGATTTTGAAAGGGTTTGTGGGAGGATCCAGAAAACCACACGAGGTGGATAGTTGATGAGTTCTTGTCATGTCAAGGTTTGTGGTAAGCCTGTTTAAAACCATGGAAGGATAGAGCCTTTCTTTTGGATCAAGGTCATGAGTCACATAGTTGGACATGCCACAGGGGTGAGCATACTGTAGAAGAGTGTGTGAATGTTTCTCTACCATGTTCACACTAAGCGTGGGTGTTAGGAATTAGTGTTCATATGGTTTATTAAATTGGCATTATAAGTGTAATAGATATTAAGTTGTGAGAAACAACTTAATATTATTGTTAGTGTGGTTTGTTAGAATATTATGTATAGGACAAATATACGAGATATTGTAGTTATATGAGTTGTTAAAACAACTCATATTATTAGGGATTGGTTTCTAAAATATAGGATATTAAAATCCTATATAAATGTGTAATATGTGTTGAACGAAGATAGTGAAAGAGAATATTATTTATGTGATAAATCTATTACTAATTTCCAATATGATTTACAAATAATAATAGGAATAATAAATTACATAGGATTTACAAGGTTGATGGCACCTTAATCCTAACATTCTCCCACTTGACATCATACATTGTAAATACCCATAGGAAAACAATAAAATAATCAGGCACTAGAAACAAGGCCCATAGCCTCTCTGCACCAAACAAATTTCTCTATGCTCACAGGCTTGGTCAAAGCATCTGCAACATTCTCCTGAGTGTCATCTTCTTCAGCTCAATTTGTCCATTTGCAACCATTTCTCGAACAAAGTGATGATGTACATCAACATGCATAGTTCGAGCATAATACATAGGGTGCTTGGTCAAACAAATAGCACTCTGGCTATCACAACCAATTTGAATGATCCTGCAATCAAAACCAATATCTGTACACAATCTTTTCAACAAAACTGCCTCCTTAGAGGCATGAGTAGTAGCCATATACTCTGCTTCAATGGTGGACAAAGCAACCGTGGGATGCCTTTTGCTCATCCTATTTACTACTCCAGCAAACAAAGTAAACACATAACCACTGGTGGACCTTCGACTATCCAAATCACCTGCCCAATCTGCATCAACAAATCCTTGTATGTCCAAAGTTTTGTCAGCACTGTCAGTACCAGAATAAACCAAACAATAATCAGAAGTACCTGCTAGATATCTAAACACCCTCTTCGCATAATTCCAATGCTGCCTACTAGGGTTAGACATAAATTTGCTCAAAACTCCAACTGCTTGGGCAATATCTGGTCTAATGCAAACCATTGCATATATCAAACTCCCTACAACACTAGCATATGACACATTAGACATATCCTCTAAATCATCCTCTTTTTTTGGACACATATTTGATGAAATCTTAGTACCAATGGGTAAAGGAACTCTAACTGGGTTACAGCCCTGCATACTAAATCTCTGCAAAATGGTATTCACATACTTACTCTGAGACAACCAAATCTTTTTGTTACCTCTATCCCTACTGATCTCCATACCCATAATATACCTTGCTGCTCCAAGATCCTTCATATCAAATTCACCTAAAAGTTGGGCTTTCAATTCACTGATCATACCCTTAGTATTGCTGAAAAATAACATGTCATCAACATCCAATGCAATGATCAGAATATAATCATCAATACAATGAATGTATACACAGTGATCTTCCTCACTTCTAACAAAACCCAATTTCAACACAAATGAATCAAATTTCCGGTACCACATTCTGGGGGACTATTTCAAGCCATAAAGAGACCTCTTCAATCTGCAAAACCAATGTTTTTTCCCTTTTACCTCAAAACCTATAGGTTGTTGCATTTTAATTTCTTCCTCAAGATCTCCATGCAAGAACACAGTTTTAACATGCATTTGCTCTATTTCCCAATTAAAGGCTGCAACAATGGATAAAAGAAATCTAATAGAAGTTAATTTAGCAACATGAGAGAATATTTCACCAAAATCAACTCCCTCTCTCTGGGAGTAGCCCTTGGCTATCAGTCTAGCCTTGTACTTCTCCAATGAACCATATGCTCCAAACTTTTTCTTGAAGACCCACTTGCAACCTATGTCCTTTCTTTCTTTGGGTAAATGAACAAGATCCCAAGTGTTGCAAGAGTCTAAAGCTATCATCTCCTCCTGCATGGCTAACTACTAAGACTCATTATCATCTGCATGAATAACTTCCCTGTAGGATCTAGGCTCATCGTCAATACTCAATAAAACAAATACACAATGGAAATCTGGTGGGATATACTTGTCAATTGGGTTCCATTGTCTTGTGGATCTTCTTAGAGGTGGAGTAAGAGACTCTTCAGGTTCTTCTGCATGATCTTCTGTACCAACTTCTTCTGTTATAATAGATTCTTCCTCATTAAAATTTTCACTCGTGTCTTCTTCTGCTTCTTCACCCCCCAATCCATCATTTTGTTCTTTCTGAGGTGCATCTTCATGCTCTAATTCAAAATGCACTCTCTTCACCTTTTGTTCTTTTTCCTTTGACTATTCAGGTCATGAAATAACACTAAGTTCCCTTAAAATAACATCTCTAGAATAGACAATATTCTAGGTTAGTGGATTCCAAAGCTTATAATCTTTTACATTTTCACCATATCCAATAAAAATACACTTCTCAGGTTTTGGATCCAACTTAGTTCATTTTTCTTTAGGCACATGAACATAAGCCTCACAACCAAATACTCTTAAATATGAAATAGAAGGTTTCTTTCCTATCCACATTTCATAAGGAGTTGAAACAAGAGCCTTACACAAAGATCTATTAACCAAGTAGTTCATAGTACACACAACTTCTGCTCAAAAACATTTGTTCAACTGTGATTCACTCAACATACTTCTATCTCTTTCCATTATTGTCCGATTCATCCTTTCTGCCACTCCATTCTGCTATGGTGTATATGGAGTTGTCTTCTATCTTACAATACCTACATGCTTATAGATATCATCAAATTCCTTAGAACAGTATTTCCGTCCATTGTCAGATCTCAAAACCTTTATCTTATGATCTGATTTCTTTTCAACTAAAGCTTGAAATTACTTAAATTTGGTGAAAACTTCATATTTCTTACGCATATATTTCCCCAAAATTGAAATTTTTGGTTGATCTCTGTTTTCCCTTCATCCTTCTGTCTTGTTCTAAGTCTTAGTTCCCCTTTTCTTCTTTTATCGGCAAATTGTCCTTTTTCCAAACTTAAAGTTTGAGGTCTTATTCTACTTGTAATGTTTTGTCGGCAAACTCAAGACTTCCAAAACTTGATTCATCTCTTTGTTCTGTCAGAGGATACCTTTATCGGCGAACTGGTCGGAAAAATATTGAGTTCACGAACTATATGGGCAAATTTCAAAGTTCTCAAACTCTTATTTTTTCCAACAAGCGCTCTTTGTCTTACTTTCCTTTAGTTGGCATTTTCTTGTTTTTGCAAACTCTCAAACTTGGTTCATAAATTATGGATTTCCTGATTCGCTGATTTCCTGATAACCCGACTAGCATTTAGTCTTGTCGAGCCCTTTTATCGCTTGTCTTTGCTTTTTGTGAACTAAGTTTGGTTCTTGAGTTTCGTTTTTCCCTAGTTTCTGACAATCCAATAAGTCGATAGTCTTTGTTTGTCAAGCGTCTCCCGCTGATAAAAGAAGAAATGTCTTTGGTTCACAACCTTGCTCAATAATGTTCGTGGAGACCACATTTTGTTGACTGTCATCACAATTTCAAGCTTGGTTCATAATTTGGTGTAATCTCCAACAAAGCAATGGGCACATATATATAATCGAGCACACATAAAGTTCGCAAACGCCACTTTTTTCCAACAAAACAAAAGGTGTTAAAAGCCGTGTTCGTCAAAATAAAAGTTCACTGATAATTGAGTTTTGCAATAGCTAAGAATCATCAATGGAAGATAAAATGTGATTGTATTGAAAAATTTGGATAAAATGAAAATGATAAAACAATGAAATGCATTACTTAATCCAAATCTTCAATACCTCAGATAGATAGAATGATGGATGCATGCATGATTGATTGATCAATTGATTTGATATGTTGGTTGCTCAATTCGACAGCATAACGATAAGGTGGAGATGATAGATGGAAAATGATGGATGAGAAGATAATTGATGAAAGATGAATGATGCAAAGGTTCTAATGTGATTTCGACAGCATAAGGATACTCAAACTCAATGCATGCTACAAATGGCTTGTGAGAGGGTTGATTTATAGGCAAGGATTGATTTGAATGGATGGTTGAGATTGAAAGGCTAATTGAATGATGTGGATGGCTAGGATTGATTAGTTGTTCCCACTCTTCAAAGGAGTTGTAGTCATGTGACAAGTGTAAGGAGGAGGATAAAGCTCATGTGTGACCGTGTACATAAAAACAAGTTCATGTGTGATCGTGTACACAAAAAAGATACTAAATGAAAAATGTACTACCACACATGATTTGAATTGGGAGGTGGACAAGTGTTGGAATGTGGTGAAAGGTGAGGACATAATTCAAATATTTTATTTGAATTAGTTGGATATGTGGATAGAAATTAATTAAATAAATAAGATTTATTCAATTAATTGGAAAGTGGGATAAGGATGGGATTAAGATGAAATTTTAATTAAATTAATAAAATTTATTTAATTAATTGGATAATGGATTAAGGTGAATTAGGAGTGGGATTAGGACAAAATGTTACATGATGTCTTAATAATGTTTTTGACTAGGTGTTGCAAGATATGGACAAATTTGGGGACAAATTTGGGTGTCTACATTTTGCCTGTCTTTGATGAGATTTATGTCGAGTAACATCATTTCAAAGAAGTTAAGGTATGGATAGAGGAAAAGGATGAGATGAAATGATAGGACAATGATGGAAAGATAGGATGATGATGAAATGGAAAGATAGGATGAGGATGCCCCCTCGAGAGGATAGGCGGGTTGGACAAACATGGGTAGGCTCTCGAAATGAAAGGGATTGATCAAGGAAGAAAGATAAGAGAATGAATAGAAGAAATGAAGGATGCGTTATGCTGCAATGAAAGTGAGCAACCATGATGTTTGATATAGCACTAGACATTATGCACCAAGGTATAAGGACCAGAGTGACGAGGTGTCTTGTGCACCCAACATAATACAACCTTGTCTATCGCATGAGGAAGAAAACTTAGAGCATTAAAGTCCTAATGCATAAAAGGTATAATGTGACCTTAGATGCAAAGGATAGTGCAAAAAGCTATTCCAACATACACAAGATATGAATATTAGCTAGAAAGATATGGATGTGATACAAATGCAAGATAAAATGATAACACACACAAGCAAGCAAACATGCATAAATGATTCAAAAACAAACAAGGTATTGCCCCTGTCAAGCTGTAAACCCATGATTTGTTGATAATGATTGATTGATAATAATAGTGATAATGATGATGATAGTAGTGTTGTCATGGCGGGGAACGATATATCCTTAGATCAACATAAGGATGTGAGAACAATATAATCCCATTGATGATGATGATGATTGATTTGGTTTATGATAAGATTAGGATCAAGACCATTGATTGCGATTGGATAATTTGACAAGATTGATTGACTTGATTGGTATGGATTAAGGATGACTTGCATTTGGATCATTGCTTGGATGACTTGATAAGAATGAATGGAAGAAGTGATTGAAGAATTGATTTGAAAGAATTGGATTGATATGGATGAATGTGATTGAATGAAAGAATTGATTTTGAAAGATTAATGATGATGATTGGATTTGATTTCAGGTGTTTATTGATGATGTTGGAGATAGATGATAGAAGAAATGAGAGATGGATGAAGATAATGATTGATGAAGATTAGAAGAAGGATGGAAGATGGAAATGGTCTATTGCCTATGCCTGAATCTAGGTACTTCCTTCTCATCCTAGATTGCCTACATACCCTGTATCCATGGGATCAGGGCACTTATGATAAAGATGAGATGTAGTTATGATTTTGTGTTTTATTGATGGTGATGATGAAGGTGGATGGATGATGGACCAATGGATTGATTGGGATTCATTGGTTTGATGTTTGATAATAGATGATATTATTGATGAGATGATATGGATTGGATTGATGTGATTTTGATTGATTGATAGATTGGCTTGATTTGATGATTGGATTGGATTTGTTTTGATGGATTGTTTGATGATGATTGATCTTATTGCTTGGATTTTTGTTGAATATTTGATTTTTTTTGGCTTTTTGGGAATATTTGGTTTTTTTTGTATTTTTTAAGAATATTTGATTTTTTTGTTTTTTTGAAATGTTTTGAGATGTCAATGGATTTATAATTGGTGTAGCCTTTATGCTAGATACCAATGACAAGGAAAAACCAAGTCTAGATGCAAGGATGGGGGTAGGATAGATGGATAAAAGGATGAGCGATTAGTAGATGGGATGGAAGGCTCATGATAAATGGATGGGTAAGAGGATAGGCCATGGAACAAAAAAGTTCATGATAAATGGATAGATACAAGGATAAGCTAAAGTGGATGGATGTATGACTCATAATTGAGCTAGGATGTGATCTCCAAAGACTATGTCGCATATGAATAATATGCCCCATTCTAGGTAGTAGACTTAGGATTTTGCATGACAAGGCTTATGACAAAAGAATGGCATGATGGATTGGTTTGGAAAGGACAAGGTATATCAAGAGTTTTTGTTTTCAAAACATGTTTCAAAATTTTGCCACTATGTCTTTATCAAGATCAAAAGGAGGAAGGGAGGATGAATAGACTCAATAGGATAGTTATATGGGTGTAATGGCTAAGGATGGTAGGATGTTAAGGCAAGATGGAAGATGATAGTGTGGTGTGGATGAGACAACGTGCCCCAAGTGTAAGTGACATAGAAGATCAACCTACACATGATGCCTGTTTGCCAGGTTTTCATCACGGTACTTGTACAAGGCGCACCAAAGGTAGTTTTCGCCATTGCACGAAGGGATTTCTCTTTACTATTTTTTTTTTTTTTTTGAATATAATAGGATGACAATTACACATGGTGCCTGCAAGCAAGTTTTAACCATGGTAATGGATGAGGGACTCAAGTGTCTAGTGCAATGAAAGGTGATAGTGTCCCATTGGAGAGGAGTGTTATCACATGGACCATGTCATTATTCTCATAGATGTTGGTAGGGGTGATTGCATGAAAGGAAGATGGATAAGGTAGATAGTGGATTATGATGTGGATTATATAGGGAAGGATAACATATGGGGGAATGCAGATTACGATGTGGATTATGTAGGACTTATGCAAAAGGATAGATAGAAGGCTTATGCAAAAGCATGGACCATAGGGATAGGATGATGGGAAAGATATGTATGATAATAGGTGAATGATGGGGTGATGGAGGTATGTGGAAATGTTGTGGAATGGAAGAGAACCATGACCAACGGTTGCACACACTGTGATGAACATTGAAGCTTTTGATGGGAAGATGGTGTAGGAAGCAATGGGGGTGTTTTCTTACGAGATGGATGATGTAGTGACTTAGGTACTCACATATACTTAGTATATTTATTATTTTTGTTTTGCTTGTGGGATTTTTGGATTTTGTGAATGGAATGGGATTTTTGGGATTTTTGGATGGAAGGGGATGGTTGGGATTGTTGAGAGGTGGACGCCTCATTTGACTTGCTTGATTTTTGCTTAGGGGCCCAAACCATTTTAGTTTTGACCCTTTCTTGTGAAGGTATGGACTTAGGTAGTTTTTTGGATGTACTTTGCTTTGACTCTTTGAATTGATGTCCTAAGGTATGAGGATCCTTAGGATTTTTGATAGGATTTTTGGCTTTATAGGTAGAGGCATCCAAATTTTTATTTTGGAATCCCATGGGTTTAGTAGAATGAGTGGAAGCTTTATGTTTAGATAATGTGTGCATTTGTTGGTCATGATTAGGATCCTTAGGGGACTTATGGATAAGTGGATAATTAGGCGTTGGTAAAAGTGGAGGCAAAGTGGATGGAGAGATAGTAGGAGTTGGAAGTAGTGGAGGTAAAGTTGATGGTGGAAGGTGTATGGTCACATGCTTTTGAAATTTGTAGGATTATGGAGGTGGAATGGTAACATATGTTTTGGGTATATGATGTGGTTCGCGATGGAAAGTGGACTTAGGATGTATGGAGGGAGTACCAACATCTTTAGATTGTTTACCTTGTGGTGTGTATCCAAGGCCATATGAGTGTGGAGGGACATTGACATGGATGGGCTCCAAAATACCTTGTTCATAAAGGCCTAGGCCTTTACCTTGGTAGTTCATGTTTTGAAGGATGTGATGGACAATGGGACTTGGTGTGGTTTGAACACTACACTTGAGTTCGTTATTGGGTGGGGAAGGTGAGGTGGAGGACAAAGGTTGTTGTTGTCCTAAGGAAGAACATTCATGGATGAAGGTGGATAGACCAATAGGATATGATGGTGGATTTGAGGTGGGATTGATGGTGGAGGTGGAAGGATCAATAGGATCTTGATTATGTGCATTTAGATCCAAGCTATTTGTTTGATCTTCTATGCTTACTTGGGAGCCACGTGTCTCATCAAGACAAGTGGAAACTTGCGCATTAGGACTAGATGGAGCAAGTTGGATATCTAGCTCATGGATGGTTATGGGAGTAGGGATAGGATCAAGGTGCTCATGGATAGCTTCGTCATCATAGATAATATCTTGATCATGGATTGCATAAAGTTTGGCTAAGAGGATCATCATGATTTTCATGATCATAGATAGAACCTTGATCATAAATGTGAGCAAAAATAGGATTAAGTTGGATATGCATGGGATAAATTTGCTCATGAACAGGCTCATGATTATAGATAATATCTTGATCATAGAAAATATATAGGTCATGGATATGTAGAACTTAGAAGTGGTTTGATCTTGATTAGGACTAGGGCTTGATGTTTCCACATGTTTAGGATTATACTCTCGACATACCTCTTGATTTTGGATGGAAGTGGAAGTAGGAGACTCTTGGATAGGTTCTTGGATAGGCTTGACATGCTCTTGATGGTTATCAACATAAGGGTATGATGGATCTTGACTTGGACTCATGATAGGAGGTTTGTAAATATGCTTGATAGTTTGTAGGTCACATGATAGGCTTGAAGAGCTAGGCATGTTAATGGAGGGTTCTTGAAGAGGCTCAAGGATATGTGGACTATGTGGAGGAGTTGTAGGATTGGACATGACCTTTGGAAGTTCTTTGATATGCTCATGAATGGGTGTTTGACATGGGGGTGTTCTATCCCTTGCTAGTAGCCATTGGATCACATCCTTCATAAGTGTATGGGTATAGGGACAATATAATGGATGGATAATAAAGGTGGATGGTATTGTAGGCTCAGGATTGGGATTTTGATTAGATGGAGGGATAATGGGATTGGATGGATTAGGATTGGGATTGCATGGTGGATGGATAAGGGGAGGAGATGTTGTAGGCGCAACTTTACAACAATATATTAGGTTTTTGATCAATCTCTTAAGTTTGGTACAATTGAATGTCATATGGCCCTTAGCCCTATGGTATGCACAATAATGGTTTTCATTATACTAATAGGGTTTAATGTACATTTCTTCAAAGGGTTCTATCGGTGGTAGCTCAATCACATTTTCTTGGACCAATTGTTGTATAGTTATCTCCAAGGGATCTTTTTGTGAAAGATTGGTGGAACATGGGGATGAAGGTGATGAAGGTTGATGGACCAATGGACTAGGAATAGGATCACATGAAGGTGTTAGGATAGGACTAGTTGGCTCATGTGTTGGGATGTGATTGGATGGTGGAGGTGACTCATAGGATGCATCGGCTAGATTGGTATCTCCCTTGTCAAAGAATATTAAGTCTTGCATAGGATAACTTGGGCTTCCTTGATTTATATACAAAGGGCCACTTGGACAAGTGCATGTGCTTCTTGTTGCAAAGGTGGACTTAGGTCTATCAACGGTGCTTCTTATGGGGATACTTGGTTGCCTTGTGGATGGGTTTGGTGATGTGTTGGAATGTTGGAATGTGGAATTGGATAATCTTGGGGTGGATATTGATAGGTTGATATGGCATTCACATAATGTGTAGATAGATTAGGTTGGTATGAAGTGGATGGGTATGACACATAGGATTGAGATGGAATTTGAGGTTGGGATGTTGTTTGGTCTTGTTGTATATGACGTTGTTGTTGTTGGTCAATGTGTTGAGGTTGTGATGATGGAGGGGTTGCATAGGATAATGGTTGTTGAGATATGGATTGATATGAATAACGGTTGACATTGGAAAACGTTTGATAGGTTGATGAAGGATTGATGTGACATGTGGATGGATGAGGTTGATATGAAGTGGGAGGTGATGACATATAAGGTTGAGATGGCATTGGTTGATGTTGAATAGATAGGGGATGATGTGCTTGTTGGGTTTGACAAGTGGCGATGAGGTGTTGTGCTTGTGCTATGAGTTGTCGCATTTGAGGTGATGATTGGCTTGTTTGAAGTTTTTGGATGATGACATGGACCTCTTGAATGGTTTGTTGATTTAGAGGTGATTGGTTTGCTTGAGCTTGGTGAAGTATGTGAATGAGTTCTTGAGCTAGGTCTTCTAATGTTGACATGTTGTCTCAAATGTATTTAAGGATTAAGCCCCTTTTGGCAAGTGCTTGATTAGGATTATGATGATGATGTGGATTGATAAGATTGGATGATGATTTGATGATTAGGATGAAGGTGATGAGGAATGATTAGGATGAAAGTGATTGGGGTATGATTAGGATGTGATGTGGAATGACAAGATTGGATGATGTGTATGAAATTGAGTTGGATATGATGTGTGGGATGACTTGTTTGTGTATTTAGTGTTTATAGCTTGATTTGGCAATGTTCAAACAAATGATTATGCATGTACACACATGAATCACTCACGCAAGACACATAAGCAAGTTTAATTTTGAAATTTGAAGAATGTGATGATTAAGCAAGCACACGTGGAAGACACATCAACAAGCCCTAGAACTAGTCAAATGGGTATGGCCAATGAGGTATCAAGCTAGGTTGCACAAGGTTGACTAAGGGTGCAATGAAAGCGAAATCTTGCCACATAGCTGGGAGAAAGGGGTAACCCACCCTTCACCTTCAGTTTCCAAAGGTATAAAGTTCTTTGGGGCTTAGCCAAGATTGACAAAGTTCCAACTCCCAAAGGAGGGTGTCTTTCAATTCACACATCGATTGAGGTTGTCCCTTGGAGTGGTGTGTGTAATATACAACCCCAATTTTTTTCAAAATTTACATACAAGGATATCACGTTAGCATCAAAAGCAAAACCAACTAAAGTCCTCACACTTTTTGATCACCAATATCTCAAGATGGACAAGGTGAGAGCATACAGTGATTTTGGCTTACAGTAACAAGTATGCAAGAAAGAAATACACTTCTTCCGCTGCGGCGGGCATCCACATATCGTGGGGATTCACCACTTTATCAGTGGTTATGAAATAAGTATGAAAGATTACAAAGCCATCCACTTATTCAGTGGGTATTCTCCACTTGTTTCAGTGGGTAAAAGCAAAGGAAAGGTTCTTTCTCCACACTGGCGGTAAACCATCCAAGGGTCCTTATATGATTGCATTAAGAAATGAGTACAATGAATTCAAATATTGTAATAACCAGAAAAGCATTATTGGAGCTTGGCAATGTACCAATGAGAGATCTTGGAGCAAAGACCATACCATGCACAACATCACTGAACAAGACCTGAATCCATTGCCTTAATGAAGATGATTAATGTCAAAACTGAAGTTGATCACTGCCCACACTGAAATGAAGACATAAATCAGACTGATAGAGACATGTATGGCTGCTCACTGTCATAGGAAATCCACCTTAACTTCATACAAGAAGAATCCCTTCCAACACATCAAGTATCACTGCAAATCACTCAGAAACTGCAAATCAACAATATCTAACAAGGTGGACTTCTGATTATTCAAGACTGTTGACCCTCTACAGGGCTGTATGGTACGGGAATACTGACTTCTTCACAGCAGATGCAAAACACAATCAAACCACTGTAAAATAAACCCAAAGTGATCGCCTATATTCCACAATATGATTGCAAACAACTAACAATGCAAAGGCTTTGACAACAATTTATAATATGCATCGATCCCATTCCAGCTGGTACGGCAGATTTGGTACGGACTTGCTCATATTGTCTCCAATATGCATTAAAACATCTACGAAATAGGTTTGAAAGAGATGTCTATAGCATACAAAAATATTGCAATAAGCTTAAGTTTCAACACCTTCCACAATAATTTCTAACATATACCATTTCAGTTGGTACGGCAATGGAAATGTACAACATTGTCTAGAATCCTGAAAACAAGTTTAAATCTATATCAAACTGCTCAGAAGTTTAAGCAATCACATTTTAATGATTATACACAAATCAGAGATGATAAGATTCATCTATAAGTTTCTGATCAACAAAATTCATTTCCAGCCTGTACGGCCATGGTAGTACGGGCTTCATCAATACAATTTCATTTCTGCTTTAAACCCACAGCAAAAGGTCTTAAAGAAGGCATTTTTGGCATACATTGCTAACACAATATGATTGATTTTCAGAACCACTAATATTATTTTCAAATATCAGTCGAACCATTTCAGCTGGTACGGCTCAACATAGTACAGCCATATCAGAATCTTCATACAAAATGCAATACAAATACTGAAATCTTCTAATACCAAACACAAATGAAATCCCACACTAAAATATAAACTAGAAACTTAACAAACTTCATGAAATCTCAAATCTTCTTAGCCCAATGGTGATTCCTGTAGTGAAACCACACCCAATCTGCAAGAGGGTTTTCGTCCTCAAGAGAAATTCTACAAGAGGGTTTTCGTCCTCAAGAGAATATGGAAGAACTCACAGGTTCAATCCATCATCTGCAATCCAATTCCAAAAAATAACATAACATAACCCTTCCAAATGAGAGCTCATTCTCTTTATAAGGCATTGGAGGAGTTACAAAGAAAATGAATTATTTTTTGAAAATAATAGCATTTTCCTTCTAACTTAAATTATTTCTTTTTTCCTCCACTTAAGTGCTCACTTTTATGTGCCTACATAAAGTATATGTTTTCCCCTTTTAAATGAGCTATAACACTTAATAATATTTTAATTATTTTTCACCCTTAGGAACTTAAGTGAAAAATATAATTAAAATAGCTCATTAAATATTAAATTTTGCGGGAAATCCCAAACGGCCGCCGAATGCCAAATAAACTGAACCAATATGCTCTGTAAGGTTTGGGATGTGCAACGATGCCTTCCGGATGACTTTCCAAAAATAGAAAATTCCTCCAAGATTCTTGGAGAGCAAATTAGAAGCCCAATCAAACTTTAGAAACCAACACTGTTACCCGGAGCATCAACTGAGCCAATTAATTGTTCTGCAGACTGAACTAAGACCACTCCAAGAACATTGGAGTTCTTCCCAAACATGTTGGATAGCCTCCAAGAGACTAGGAACAAGCACAAAACTCACAATATTCAATGCGCCAAAAAATGGAACATTACAGTCCTCCCTGCTCAAGATTGCTTGTCCTCAAGCAATTCTTGCTATCCAACCAAGAAATTTGCGTGATTAACAATAATATGCCTGGATCCCAAATCAATCTAAAGAATGCTTCACATTGCTTCTGCTGCATCTCTCTGATATATCTGTGAATTGCACAACAGACACTTTGTATAATCATCTGAAACATTCTTCCAATCGTACAACTTGCTGGATACCAAACATCATTAACTCCATAAATGAAAGAGTTAGCAATCCTCAATATAATCATCCAACATGAAACAACTACTGGAAACCAAAAATTGTAATGTCCCTCCGAGGAAGAACATAACTCAACTTAATAACAAGCTGAAAACAATTCAGAACAGCCATGAATCAGCTGATTCTCACTCTCCAAAAGAGCATTAATAACTGCAACACTTGTTCCTTTCAGCTGAAAACTTCTGTCATCTTCCCATAAAAGGCTAAAAGCATCAAAAAGTTCAATCTCATGGCTGCTTAAGTCTGAGATAATCTCATGAAAATCAGATTTCAATGATCTCAAAATGGGATAGCAACAATAAAACTGAAATCTTTTGAGAACAATAAGAAATTTAGGCCATCTACAATCAGAATAAGTCAAAGTTATGACCAAAATTTCTCTCCAATCAATCATTATGTATGCAAATGAACATTTATGATGGCTGATTGGATGAAGCACAGCAGCTTCATGACATAAATTTGACTCAAAATTCATCCATAAAACAATCTTACCAACTCCACTATCCTGCAAATAAACTCCATTATGAAAGTGAGCCATCATAGAACCTAATCCATTGCATACTTGAAACTTATGTCCATTTTCAACAACTGATAAAAACTTCTAGTTGAAAAAGTTTCTGTGCATAGTAATATTCCATGAATGCTTTGCACCAGGATCCCATATCCTGTTACTATTCTCCTCCATGTTATTTACATCCAATTGTTCTTCATCATTCAAAATGAGGAGTGAATTTTCATGCATTAACTCAACTTCCGTTATAGAAACAAAATCATCAAATGATTGGAAGTTGTTTTCACCTTCATATTCAAACAATTCATCAATTGACTCCCACTCTATATTTGCATACTTAGGAGACTGTCCTAAGTCAAAATTTCCTTGGAGCAAATCAAGCTCTTCAATTATCAGCTTGCCTTTATCTGCTCTAGCAGCTCCAACTTTTTCCTTGAATTGGTGTACATCTACAAACTGACTTTCAACTTCTAAGAGAGCCATTTGGGTACTCTCTAAAGAATCCATAGTTGTTTTAAGCTTAAATATAAGCTTATCAAATTTAGCATCTCTTTCCTTCAATGCATCAAAAATTTGGCCAGCAATCTCAAGGACATGATCCCTATCAATAAGCAAGTTCAAATAATCTGATTTCAAAGTTTCCAATGCCTTCCTGACTACACACCAATCTTCAAGTGAGGATCTTTTTTCTATGCCCATTTGTCTCCTCTCAACTTCAGCTCTCCAAATGTGATCTTCAACAAACTTATGTGAGCTATCCAAATGTGTTAGAACTTGCACAACCTTATCTTCGGTGACTAACAATTGATTCTTAAAATCCAAATCAGCTGCACACAATAAATTTTCTGTCATAACATTAGAAGCATGATCCTTGAAATCAGCTGCTTTTAAGTTATCCTCTTCATAGCTACTTTGACTACAAGAAGTAGCATCACATAAATTCAATGTTGAGCCAACCTTTGAGGCTGATCCAAATCTTCCAACAAAATCTTCATCAACATGCTCATCAACTGACTCTTCTGCAAGGATACTAAGTTCTTCAAATTGCATAGGAGTTGAATCTTCTTCTTCATCACTTAGATCAAATGAAATGGCAGTCTCATAATCAAACATTGAGTCATCACCAATGGCTGATTTAAAGTCTTCATCAACACATTCTTCGTCAAGGATCTTTGAAGAATCTAACTGCTCTTCTCTTTGCATGGAACAATCCCACTCATAATCAAGACTTCCATCACTAGAATGGTGGATATGCTCTTCATTAGGTGTTGTTCTGAAAGTTGCAGCAGCATCAAACTTTTTATCTTTTGTGATTTCATTGTCTCCCATGTCCTCAACAAGACACATTGCTTCAATCCTCTCAGGCTCACTTGCATAGTCACCTTCTAGCAGTCTATTGATCATCTTCATCTCCTCACTTGTAGTGGCATCTTTAGGATCTTCATCAAATGAAGGACTTGCAAAGTCCAACACCTCTGGCTCTTTGTCAAAGCAAAGCTCAACTTCACTAATTTCTGTTGTAGACTTCTCCAAATCAACAAACTCCTCTATGCATGTCTCATGATTTGTGACTTTGTCTTCATCATACAGAGGCTTAGACTCATTTATTTCAACTAACAAATCTTCATCTTTACCATTTTCAGATTTTACATCATTCAGCAAGAAAGAACATGTGGTGAAGGTTGCTGATTCATCTTTCTTTTTCTTGCATTGGTGGTTAGGCTCCCAAGCATCTTTGCATAGGAAACAAAGATTTCTTCTTCTAAGTTCATTTTTGCTGAACTCTTTCTTCCCCGAAATAGGAGGCTTCTTGTTTGGTGGGCTGGAAAGTGAATACTTAGAAAAGTTCTTGGTCCTTGCCTTTGAAGTAGTTAACTCAGGCTTGCACAAGGACATTTCCTTCATCTCCTCTTCATTCCTTATCTTCTGAATGTATTCTATAAATCCCTTTTTATCTAGATTACCCTCCTTGATGATTTCCAAGAAAACATTCCAAGAAAGCTGCTGCTTATAGTCATCTGGTAGTTCTTCATACTCATCAATAATCTTAGTGGCCTCATGATGATACTTCCTTCGATCCAATTTCTCTTGAACAACTTTTTCTAATTCATCCAGAACCTTTGTCTCACTTCTTTCCTGCATAAGAGATGCTATGATCTCTCAACACTGCTCAAAATCTTTCAACTGCCCAACTCTGAACACATATGCAAGTGCTGATCACTCACAAGCAACGCTGAAAACTAACTTGCTCAACTGAAAGATCTACAACAAATTAGCTTCCCAACAGGCTAGCAAGAACATACCAGCTCTGATACCACTGTAATATACAACCCCAATTTTTTCCAAAATTTACATACAAGGATATCACGTTAGCATCAAAAGCAAACCAACTAAAGTCCTCACACTTTCTGATCACCAACATCCCAAGATGGACAAGGTGAGAGCATACAGTGATTTTGGCTTACAGTAACAAGTATGCAAGAAAGAAATACACTTCTTCCGCTGCGGCGGGCATCCACATATTGTGGGGATTCACCACTTTATCAGTGGGTATGAAATAAGCATGAAAGATTACAAAGCCATCCACTTATTCAGTGGGTATTCTCCACTTGTTTTAGTGGGTAAAAGCAAAGGAAAGGTTCTTTCTCCACACTGGCGGTAAACCATCCAAGGGTCCTTATATGATTGCATTAAGAAATGAGTACAATGAATTCAAATATTGTAATAACCAGAAAAGCATTATTGGAGCTTGGCAATGTACCAATGAGAGATCTTGGAGCAAAGACCATACCATGCACAACATCACTGAACAAGACCTGAATCCATTGCCTTAATGAAGATGATTAATGTCAAAACTAAAGTTGATCACTGCCCACACTGAAATGAAGACAGAAATCAGACTGATAGAGACATGTATGGCTGCTCACTGTCATAGGAAATCCACCTTAACTTCATACAAGAAGAATCCCTTCCAACACATCAAGTATCACTGCAAATCACTCAGAAACTGCAAATCAACAATATCTAACAAGCTGGACTTCTGATTATTCAAGATTGTTGACCCTCTACAGGGCTGTATGGTACGAGAATACTGACTTCTTCACAGCAGATGCAAAACACAATCAAACCACTGTAAAATAAACCCAAAGTGATCGCCTATATTCCACAATATGATTGCAAGCAACTAACAATGCAAAGGCTTTGACAACAATTTATAATATGCATCGATCCCATTCCAGCTGGTACGGCAGATTTGGTACAGACTTGCTCATATTGTCTCCAATATGCATTAAAACATCTACAAAATAGGTTTGAAAGAGATGTCTATAGCATACAAAAATATTGCAATAAGCTTAAGTTTCAACACCTTCCACAATAATTTCTAACATATACCATTTCAGCTGGTACGGCAATGGAAATGTACGGCATTGTCTAGAATCTTGAAAACAAGTTTAAATCTATATCAAACTGCTCAGAAGTTTAAGCAATCACATTTTAATGATTATACACAAATCAGAGATGAAAGATTCATCTATAAGGTTTTGATCAACAAAATTCATTTCCAGCCTGTATGGCCATGGTAGTACGGGCTTTATCAATACAATTTCATTTCTGCTTTAAACCCACAGCAAAAGGTCTTAAAGAAGGTGTTTTTGGCATACATTGCTAACACAATATGATTGATTTTCAGAACCACTAATATTATTTTCAAATATCAGTCGAACCATTTCAGCTGGTACGGCTCAACATAGTACGGCCATATCAGAATTTTCATACAAAATGCAATACAAATACTGAAATCTTCTAATACCAAACACAAATGAAATCCCACACTAAAATATAAACTAGAAACTTAACAAACTTCATGAAATCTCAAATCTTCTTAGCCCAATGGTGATTCCTGTAGTGAAACCACACCCAATCTGCAAGAGGGTTTTCGTCCTCAAGAGAAATTCTACAAGAGGGTTTTCGTCCTCAAGAGAATATGGAAGAACTCACAGGTTCAATCCATCATCTGCAATCCAATTCCAAAAAATAACATAACATAACCCTTCCAAATGAGAGTTGATTCTCTTTATAAGGCACTGGAGGAGTTACAAAGAAAATGAATTATTTTTTGAAAATAATAGCATTTTCCTTTTAACTTAAATTATTTCTTTTTTCCTCCACTTAAGTGCTCACTTTTATGTGCCTACATAAAGTATATGTTTTCCCCTTTTAAATGAGCTATAACACTTAATAATATTTTAATTATTTTTCACCCTTAGGAACTTAAGTGAAAAATATAATTAAAATAGCTCATTAAATATTAAATTTTGCGGGAAATCCCAAACGGCCGCCGAATGCCAAATAAACTGAACCAATATGCTCTGTAAGGTTTGGGATGTGCAACGATGCCTTCCGGATGACTTTCCAAAAATAGAAAATTCCTCCAAGAGACTAGGAACAAGCACAAAACTCACAATATTCAATGCGCCAAAAAATGGAACATTACAGTGTGTCTCCAAGCAGGCCTCCTATATAGGGTATGACAAAAGCAAACCAAGTGCGGTGCTGACACACACTTGATTCACACTCATAGTTGTTAATTGCCCTTTAGAAAATGAGATGTGTGATCAAACAGTTCAAGCACTTGTTCTTTTGAGATCCAAAACTAAGTGTGTAGAAAGACACTTGTTTGTTTTAATGCCCAATTTTTTGATGTGTGATTGCAAACAATGTTCGTTTTTAATAGCCCAAATCCAAGTGTGTTTGCAAACAACAATTAACAGATGAAAGATGGAATGTGTACACCTGATTATTATCACTTTCCAAGTTGCTGTTGTAACTGATCCAAACGCTGCTCCAGCTCCTTTGATTCACCTACAAGCGACAAAATCGAAAAAGAAACAAGTAAACTTGCACATGAATAAGATATGCGGAAAATGAAGAATCTGATAAAAAATGATTAAGATGACCTGATACAGCTGAATGGATTGCATAAACAAAAAATTCAGGAAATTTCATGCACTTTTAAAAAAAATTTGTTGAAAATGGATCAATTTTGCTCAAAATATGCTCGTTTGAAGTTTTAAAAGAAGCTGAACTTTGACTATGAAAAAAGCCCGTAAAATGATAGTCACCTGATAATAATTGTTCAGCTGCGAAGTTCGTCCTGTTATCTTTCCGATGAGTCCTTTCGCACACAATTTGGCCTCCGTATGACCAAGTTATGAAAAAAAGAAAAAAAATGCCCCTCCTAGGGCTTATGGAAGACAAAAGGGCAGGCCTAGCTGTTTAGTTGACCGCTAAAAGTTTGCAAAAGTGTGTTCACATGCACTAGTTTCGAGAGATGACGGTTATCCCTATAGTTAAGGCTAGATTAGGCTCTGGTCATCTATGTGACCAGGGGCTTAAGAGAAGCAAAAAATAAAAATGATATACAAAAGCGTTCGTCCTTCCCAAGAGATCACTAATCATTAACCAAATCAAAATCAAATCTCAAAGTTCCAAATCTAACTATTAATACCGAACCCTAAACTGGGAAACCAACAACTGCTGCAATTTTAACACTAACATTTATAGCTTAAAGTCGAGCTCAGGGCTTTGGGCCGCGGGCGGAGGGAAGCCTGTCGCAGAGGCAAAAGATTTGAAACAATAAGCGGGGAGATGGAAGAGAGGGGCGACGGAGTCTCGGCAATGGTCGAGTGGTTCCTACGAGCGGTTGGTGGTGAGATCTAGGATGGTTGAAGTAAAAGACAGTGTGCAGGGTGGCATTAGGGCTTCGTAGCATATATAGTTGACGGGAGAGTTCACCCACCAACCAGGGGTCGACAAGTACTCCAGTGATGACAGTGACGAAACAAGGCATGGTTGAGGACTTTGTAATGGTGCCTACAAACTGCGACCGGGGCTACAGAATGGTTTGAAAGGATTAAGGTCAAAGTTAGGTCGCCACTTAAGAAATACACTCTATAGAGTTAGGTCGAAGATGGTGGTGACAAGCTATGGGCGGGAATTGCAAGCAGAAAGGGGTGACTACAGTGGATTTTATGGTGGCTCGGGGGTTTTGAGCAGGGGATTTCGATGGGGTCTTTATGACTAGGTCGACAGCAGTGTCAAGCAAGCGATGGAGGGGTCAATGAGCATAAAAGAGTAGAGTATGCGATGGGCAGACATTGATATAAACCTCAACACAATCACAAAGATAAACAATCGACCTATATATAAACCTCAATACATAAACGATATAAATGCCTGCAAACCTCAAAGACAATCACAGAGATAAACAAAGCCTTCAACACAACAAAACCTACCAATTCAAACATAAATCAAACAAGCATGAACGACACCCACAGATTCCCTGCGCAGGTCGTACGGCCCCGTACAGACCCGTATGGTACGACCTGTAAACTAAAAAGCAATCACCAAACTTAGGCCAGTTTATAGTCAAAATTCATGGAAACGGCCTCCCGGATGCAATGGTGGAGTCTGTTTCAGCCCAGGAGGTCACCTGCAACAAATCACTCTTAAAACGTGACAAACTAAGATTAGAAAAATGCAATTTTTTTGTAACAAAAGCCTACAAAAATTAATGATTAGATCCAATAGGGCATGTTCACGTCGGATTCACCAAAATATGATAAAAAAATTTGAATAAAATGAAAATGATAAAACAATGAAATGCATTACCTAATCCAAATCTTCAATACCTTAGATAGATAGAATGATGGATGCATGCATGATTGATTGATCAATTGATTTGATATGTTGGTAGCTCAATTCGGCAACATATAGATAAGATGGAGATGATAGATGGAAAATGATGGATGAAAGATGAATGATGCAATGGTTCTAATGTGATTTCGACAGCATAAGAATACTCAAACTCAATGCATGCTACAAATGGCTTGTGAGAGGGTTGATTTATAGGCAAGGATTGATTTGAATGGATGGTTGAGATTGAAAGGCTAATTGAACGATGTGAATGGCTAGGATTGATTAGTTATTACCACTCTTCAAGGGAGTTGTAGTCATGTGACAAGTGTAAGGAGGAGGATAAAGCTCATGTGTGACCGTGTACATAGAAACAAGTTCATGTGTGATCATGTACACAAAAAGGATATTAAATGAAAAATGTCCTACCACACATGATTTGAATTGGGAGGTGGACAAGTGTTGGAATGTGGTGAAAGGTGAGGACCTAATTCAAATATTAGTTGGGATATATGGATGGAAATTTAATTAAATAAATAAGATTTATTCAATTAATTGGAAAGTGGGATAAGGATGGGATCAAGATGAAATTTTAATTAAATAAATAAAATTTATTTAATTAATTGGATAATGGATTAAGGTGAGGGTCATCGCAGGAGGCCTAAACAACACAACACATCACGGGGGAAACACATCACGAGAGGTAAAGGATTAGAAATACTTACCTGTAGGGACAACCTAATTAAAGGTTGTCAACGAGCAAATCATTATCATCATCATCATCTTCCCACTCCTGAATGTTAGAGGAAAGTGGGACATAAGGTACCATAACCCAACTCTTATTCTTGTCTTCAAGTTGTCCATTCTTAAGATCTTGATTTGATTGAATGTTAGGTGAGATGTTTTCTTGTTGAGATGCAAGTCATTGGGCATAAGCTTGTCATCTCCTCCTTTCTTTTGCTTGTCAATTTCTTTTTGTCTTACCACTTATCTCTTGTAAGATAGTGTTTTGCTCTTCCACATGTTTTTGTGTTTTAGAGGAAGCACCAGGATCAAATCTCATTTGTCTAGGTAGAATGTTTTGTTGTCGACGGCTACCTCCCAATCATTGTAAGGATGGCGGGGGAGGAACCTCAACATAGGATCCATTTCCTTTCGGTCTAGGATTCTCTGCAAATGTGGGTTGTTCGTCTCTTGTTGTTTCTTGCATAAAAGGACCGGCCACTTGATGTAATAGTTTTGTTTTGTAGTTTCTATAGCTCAAGAAGTTAAAGTCTGTCTGTGGATTTGGTACCACTTCAGATCTTTCCCAAAAGTAATCAAGTGTAAAGTGTTGTCTTGTAACCAAAGGTTTGTACTTATTGCAAGGGATAGTAATCACTTGTCTATTCAAAGGAAATTTTACACAGTTATGAATTGTTGAAGGGACAGCTTTCATAGCCTTTAAACATGGATGCCCTAGTTTTATGCGAAAGAGGTTAGAAACGGGGACGACATTAAACCATTGTTCTACAGATTTCTCAAATATAGTAACCAATAAGGATATCTTCCCAAAAGTGTTTACAAAGGTTCCCTTACGTGTCTTAATCATCATATCCGAAGGGTCATAAAAGCCTTGCATCAATCCATGTGAATAGAGGATCTCTTATGTTGCCACATTAGTCATACAATTAGGATCAATAAGGGTTCCATCCACAAGATTTCCCATTATTTTCATAGTGATATAAAGAGGTCCTTCAGTGTCTCCAATTGTTCTATCATGAGGTGTAAACACAATTTCAAGTTCAAGGACCTTTCTTTTCATGTAAGGCCTAGGAGGGAACTTATTGTTGTTGTTGCGATTAGAAGCCATGTGTTTATGTTTTCAAATAAATGTAAGATCAGATTTTAAAAGATTTTCAAAATTTATGCAAAAGACAAGTGCAAAACTATGTGTGAAAATGACCTAAAATGCTTGATTTTTTCAACTTTTTCAATGCAAATAAGTGAGAGAAAAGGTGTTGTAAGGAAATTGATCAAGTGCAGCAAGTCATATGTCTAATATCAGTCCAATAAATGAATAATATACTTGACAACACACTTTTGATGCAAATCTAGAGTGATGACAAGTCAAAACCTAGTGAAAATACACTAAAATATGTAATTTTTCACAAACTTTTAATGCAAAGACCCAATTAAAGAGGTGTTGTAAATAATTTTAGGAGGTGCAGCAGATTATAGTAGTAATATCAGTCACCTAAAGCCATAAAATCTATCACAACATGCTTGGAGTGCAAATCTAAGTCAAACCCTAGGGAAAATATAATTAGAATATGCGATTTTTCACCAAATTTTCAATGCAAAGACTCAATAAAAGAGGTGTTGTAAATAATTTTAGGTGTAGCAGATTATAGAAATAATATCAGTCACCTAAAGGCATAAAATCCATCACAACATGCCTGGAGTGTAAATCTAGGTCAAACTCTAGGGAAAATATAGTCAAAATATGCAAATTTTCATCAAATTTTCAATGTAAAGGCCGAATAAAAAGGTGTTGTAAAGAATTTGAGGAGGGGAAGCAGATAATAAACTTGATAACAACCAATTAGTGCAGAAAGATCCTTTACAAAACGCCTATGGTGCAAATCTAGAGAGACGATAAGGCCAAAATCTAGTGAAAAAACAAGGTTTTCAAACCCTAGGCATGAAATTTTGCAAGCAAACCACTATGATGCAACACTACAGTTATAAATCAGTCCTAGTGAGAGTTTCAAAAGGGTAGTAAAATTTGAAACAAAATTTTGACTACAAACCCTAGCTAATGCAAAACTAGGTTATATCAAAAAATGCACAATTTAAAGGAATCTTTATCAATTTAAGCATGAAAATGCAATATAAATGAATGATGAATGAAAATTTTCTGCATTTTAAATCAGATCTAATGATAATGACAGAAATTTATTGAAATTCAATGCCAATTAATCTAAATTATTTGAAAATGCAAGCTAAAAATGCCAAATTTTTTCAAATTTTTTGTAATTTTTCAAATGCAATAAGATGAACAATGAAATGACTATAAATCTGAAGTACAACACTCAGCAAGATGCAAAATTTATTAAAAACACGGGTTCACCAAAATGTTTAAGATAAAAAAGGGGGGATTTGGTTTAAGGTGTATTTTGCTAGTTTGTGTTAATCCTCCTTTCACTACTAAACATTCAAGGACTTTTAGACGAGTAGAGGAACCTACTACAAACTTTTTGTCACTTGGAACATAGGGGAAGATTGGAATTATGTGATTTAGTTGTTTAATTAAGCCCAGTTATGCTCAAAACCCTAATTATGCAATTTCGTGAACAAATGGACAAATTACAGAAAATGATTGCACACAGAGATATCAAATGATAATCAAATGCGTACCAGATTTCGAAGTTCAAAAAATGGAAAAGTCAGGGACTAATGAGCGGGCGCCCTAGTCCAGTGCCATAGTTTTTGTCAAGATCGGGGAATCTTGTCTGCAACCTGTTCCTGTTGTTTCGGAGATTTTCCTATTGCGGGATTCGAAGGACTAATGAGCGGGCGCCCGAGTCTAGGTCCCTACTTTCTTTTCTGATTTGCAATTCCGACAATTTACACTGCTCTCATGCAAATCCACTTTTTCTGCTTTTGCAACCTGTAACATGCAATCATGGAAAAATGGGTTGGGGGTTGTGGTGTTTAGAGGCTTGCCTCAGTCAAGCCCCGTAGAGCCATTCAAGTCTCCCGAACATCGTTGTTAGATAAAGAGTGTGTATCCCTGCAGGATAGAGGCTAAATCCAAATGATAAATGATAGAAAAAACAATTGATATCACCTTGTAGTGAAGATCTCATGGAAGGAAGATGCTTTTCACGCCATGAGGAGATAGATGACAAATCTGCAAATACAAACACAAGAACAACAAAAATTCTGCTCTGCAACACAATGAATGCCTTGACTCACTTTCACATAAGCTTGTAGATCAAAATTACCATCTAATTTCCATTTAGTCTGCAAATGAATCACTAATCATGCTTATATATGCAACTACAAACATTTCCGCTAATAATTTCGTAATTGAAACTTACTGTTTCGGCATAGGACCTAAATAACAGTCATAAACCGACACTTTGAAATTGGTCCTGACCTAAAATAGGGCATGACTAAGGCACGGGTGCCCAAGTCTTTCTTGTTGCAAGTATGCACCTAATCGGTGTTGTCATTGGTGTCAACTGTGCTCTTGTTTTGTTGCTTGCTTGTAATGAGTTTTGAGTATATTGAGAAAATTTGCTCCTTCGATAGAAACAATATGTTGCAGAGTATCTTTGAAGAATAGTCTATCAGATAGCTCCGCATTTCCTATAGATCAAATATTCTTGTCTGCGGATTGGAAGTTATTTAGAGGTCTGTCTGAAGATGCTATGTTCCAAGTTTGAGCCTCTGCTATTAAGATTTGAGTGAGTTATGTTCACCTGTGTGAAAACTGCGTTTTCTATATGTTTGGTGGTGACAGGGAGAGTATTATGCTCCGCATTCCTCCGCATTGAAGTATTTTTGTCTGTGGTTCTAGAGTTAAGTCTAAGATGATGTTATGTGCCTTCAACTCCAATGGTTCATGATTTGGTGGTCCACACGTGATCTTTTCCTTATGACAGTAGTTGGCTGTGTTGTTTATGTGCTCCAGTTTGAAGGATCTTCTTGACAGAGTGGTTAGAAGTTGTGTGGATGTTCCTGATGATTTCAATGTGCTTGTGTATGTCTCCTGATCGTGTCCCTACCCTTGAATTGGTCCGCAAGGAGAAATTTGGATCGTGGATGAAGAATGTTCTTAGAAGACCTAGTGTTTTCACAGTCTTGGCCAACTTGGTTAATTTCACTATTTGTGGAGATGCTTTGAAGATTGTAGAAGCGTGTCATGGCATGAAGGATTGCATTTGAGTCCTAGCTAGGGCATGGCATGATCAGCATACATCTTTACATCTTTCACTTAGCAAATTTTTGTATTAGGTCCAGACCTATTTCTATGTATGTTTTGTAATGCCGACCTTGGAGATTGTTCCAACGGTTGATGAATGTATTGCCGACCTTGATGTACATTCCAAGGTTGATAATTTGTATAAAGACTTGTAATGAAGTTGCAAAAAATGTATCGGTGTGGAAAAATGAGCAAATAAGTGCAAAGAGTACGAAAAGCAGAGCAGAGGAAGAATATTGTGCTTCAATGGAACTGAACTCAGGGATAGAGTAAATGCTATCAAATTAGTTCAAAAATCCTTGGCAGTGAGCCACCCCCTGGCAGTGATCCGATCTTTGCAGTGAGCATTTTGGGCAGTGAGCCTCTAATTTTTGGTATTGTTGTAACTTATATATTTCTGTGGGCTAACACCCACCATGGTTTTTCCTTTATAGGGTTTTCCACATAAAAATTCTGGTGTCTCTTGTGTTGAATATGTGATTGTGATTAAGTTTATGGTTTCATACTTTCATGGTTGAATCTGATTATCAATAATTAAATAAGTTGATGGTTTGATAATTATATGAAGTCAAGATTTTGTGAGAATTGATTCACCCCGCTCTTAGTTGTCCTGTGTATTTTAACAATTGGTGTCAGAGCAGGTTCCTCGGAAGAAAGCCCAATAGTTTGAGGGGGATCCAGGATGTCCTTTAGAAAGGAAGCTCCACAGTTTGATGGGCCAAATTATGCTCTTTGGAAGGTACGAATGAAAAGCCATCTCCTTTGTCTTGGTTATAAAGAGTGGAAAGTTGCAGAGACAAAATATACCATGCCTCAAAATGGTTTGACAACTGAAGATGAAATCAAGGAATATGAGTGGAATATAAAAGTTAGAGATGCTCTGTTAAGTTCTTTTGCTGACACTGAGTTGATAAAAGTCATGGATCTAGAATCTGTAAATGAAGTTTGGGAAAAGTTGAAGAAACTGTATGAAGGAGATGATTCTGTAAAAGAAGCCAAGCTACGTGGCCTGAAAGAAAAATATGAGAGTTTAAAGATGAATGAAGATGAAAACATAACAGCCTTCATGCAAAGGGTTGATGAACTTGTCAATGGAATAAAAGGTATGGGAGGAACTATTGGTGATAAGGAAGTTGTGATGAAAATTCTTAGATCACTACCAAAGTCATATAGTCACAAGGTAACTACATTTGAAGAAGTAATGATTGTAACAACTATCGACAGAGATTAATTTCTTGGAAAACTTACAGCCTTTGAGATGAGATAGTTTGGTGATGCTCTACCAAAAGTTGAGACTACTTTCAAATCCAGTACTTCTGATAAAATCTCCAGAGCTGAAAAATACAAAGTGGAGCCTAGTGATGACTTTGATGAAATTAAAGCTAACTTTGTTGACAGATTGCAAAAAGGTTCTGGTAAGTTCAAAGGCAAATTAGCTTTCAAATGTTTTTCATGTGGTAAAATAGGTCATTATGCTTCTAGATGTCCTGAAAGAATTGAAAGGAATAGAAAAAGATATGAGAACAGGCCTAAAGCTCCAAAGAAATGCTACTATGTTAGAAATCTTGATGATGAAGGTGTGACTGATGATGAATCTAATGATGCTAGTACTAGTGCAAATGAATGCTTATTTATTGCTATTAAAGAAGAACCTATGTCTACTAATCCTGCTAGCTGTGTGAAGGAAGAAATACTAGTGGAAGAAAGTGCTTTGGTTGTTCAGGTTGAGAAAGATAAGGATGAATGGGTTATTGACAGTGGATGCTCACGTCACATGACTGGTGACAAAAGTAAGTTTGTTAGTTTTGAAAAATATGATGGTGGATTGGTTAGGTTTGGAGATGATATAGTTGGTAAGATTTGTGGAAAATGATCTATTTCTTTTGATGGTAAACACAATACTGATGGTGTTCTGTATGTAAAGGGTTTAAAGCACAATCTTTTGAGTGTTGGTCCGATGTGTGGCAAAGGTTATGATCTGAGATTTAAGGACAATGGATGCAAGATCATGGAAAGCTCCAGAGCAGTAATTGCTATTGGTAAAAGGACCAGAGGTAATTTTTATTATTTGAAAGGAACTAATGATTATTGTTTATTGGCTCAGACTGATGAGAGTTGGCTGACATAGAAGGATGAGTCGTATCAATTTTGACAACTTGGTAAAGATAAGTTCTGTTCAGGCTGTAAGAGATTTGCCTAAGTTTGTGAGGCCTGCCAACATCATTTGTAAATAATGTCAATTTGAGAAACAAACAAGAACAAGTTTCAAAAGTAAAGAACAATCCTCTGCTAGGTTACTGGAGCTGGTTCATACAGATCTGTGTGGTCCCACAAGAACAAGAAGTCTGCAATGAGACAGGCATTTCATGTTGCTTATTGATGATTACTCTAGAATGATTTGGGTTACTTTTCTTAAAGATAAATCAGAAGCCCTAGACAAGTTCAAAGCCTTCAAGGTAATGGTTGAAAATGAGTTAGAGTTGAAGATTAAGTGCTTGAGGTCTGATAGAGGAGGTGAGTTCACATCAAATGAATTCAATATTTTCTGTGAAGAACAAGGGATAAAGAGACAATTGTCTGCACCTAGGACTCCTCAATAGAATGGAGTTGTTGAAAGAAAGAACATGACAGTTCAAGAGGCTGCTAGGACTATGTTGAAAGAAGTTGACCTACCGGAAGTTTACTGGGGAGAAGCAATACACACTGCTGTGTACATCCTAAACAGGGTTCAAGTAAAAGGTAACAGTGCCAAAACTCCTTATGAGTTGTGGTATGGAAGAGCTCCTATAGTAAGATATTTCAAAGTTTTTGGTTGTAAATGTTATATCAGAAGAGAAGAATATCTAGGCAAGTTTGATGCTAGGTGTGATGAAGGAATCTTTCTTGGATACTCTACCAAGAGTAATGCCTACCAGTGCTATAATAAGAGATTGAAGAAGATCATTGAAAGTACTAATGTGAAGGTTGATGAAGACAGGGGAAGAATATCAGACCTGAGTGACTATGAATCAGATGAACCTGCTATTATAACAAGTGAAGAAAAAATTGAACAAGAAGACAGTCAAGATGAAGAAAAAGCTCCAGAAAATGCTGCTAAGACTCCCAGGTATGTAAGAATTAATCATTCTGAAGATCAGATTATAGGAGACAAAAGCAAAGGGGTATTGACAAGAAAAAGAGCTGCAGAAGAACAAGTGAATTACTGTTTACTTTCAAAAGTTGAACCTAAAACTATGAATGAAGCTTGCAATGATAAAAATTGGGTAAAGGCTATGGAAGAGGAGCTGACATAGATAGAAAAGAATCAAACTTGGGAACTGGTTCCTAGACCTGCTAATACGAATGTGATTGGCACCAAATAGGTTTTCAGAAACAAGATGAATGAGAACGGAGTGGTAAGGAACAAAGCAAGATTGGTATGCAAAGGGTACTCTCAGGTTGAAGGGATAGATTTTGAGGAGAATTATGCCCCTGTGGCAAGAATTGAAGCAATTAGAATGTTTTTGGCATTTGCAGCATTCAAAGACTTCAAAGTATATCAGATGGATGTTAAGTTTGCATTCTTGAATGGTGAATTGGAAGAAGTCTACATTGAACAACCGGAAGGATTTCAACTATCAAAACAAGGTGATATGGTGTGCAGATTGAAGAAGGCCTTGTATGGACTAAAACAAGCCCCCAGAGCCTGGTATGCATGGTTAGACAAATATTTGTTACAATTAGGATTTAGTAAAGGCACCGCTGACAACAATCTGTATTTCAAAATTAATGATAATCAGATCTTGATTGTTGTAGTCTTTGTTGATGACATTATCTTTGGAGGAAATGAAGGTATGTGCATAAAGTTTGCAGGAGAAATGCAAAATGAGTTTGAGATGTCTATGTTTGGTGAAATGAATTTCTTTCTAGGTCTGCAAATTAATCAATCAGATAAAGGAATCTACATATCTCAGTCTAAGTATGTGAAAGAGTTGTTGAAGAAGTTTGAGATGGAAGACTCTAAACCGGTATGTACTCCCATGGTGACTAGCTGCAAGTTGAACAAAACTGATGAATCACCCAAGACTGACTAGAAAAAGTATAGATCCATGATTGGAGGATTGCTTTATCTAACTCAAGCCAGACCTGATATTATGCATGCAGTTTGTCTTGTTACAAGATTTCAAGCAAATCCAAGAGAATCACATGTGATGGCAGTATAGAGAATCTTGAGGTATTTAAAAGGCACACTGGATCACTGCATATGATATCCAAGGATAATGATTTCACTCTCAGTGCTTATACAGATGTTGATTGGGCCGAAGATGTTGATGACAAAAAAAGTACAAGTGGAGGCACTTTCTTTTTAGGTAACAGATTAGTTTCATGGTTGAGCAAGAAACAAGACTCAATCTCTTTGTGAACAGCAGAATCAGAATATATTGCAACAGCATGTTGTTATACTCAAGTGTTATGGATGAAGCAAACTTTGAGGGACATAAGAGTTGTGTATGAAGATCTAGTTGTAATCTTCTATGACAATACAAGTGCTATAAATATTTCAAAGAATCCAATGATGCACTCAAGAACAAAGCATATATCTATAAGGTATCACTTTCTGAGAGAAAAAGGTGACAAAGAATGAAGTAAAGTTGGAATATGTGTCCACAAAGGATCAAGTTGTAGATATCTTCACCAAGCCTCTGCCTAAGGATACTTTTGAGCATCTCAGAGAAAAGCTAGGGGTCATTACCCCTCCTGCCCTAAACTAAGATGCATGGAATTGCATCAGTCCAGTGGTGCCCAAAGTCTCATTCTTTGAGTTGGACTAATGTTTTGAGAGCTATCTCTCAGGGGGAGTAGCTAGATGTTACCGGTATGAGTTCCTGATAAAGAAAGTATTGATATCAGAGAAAGTTCAGTTGGATCAGAGCAGTAGGATGCAAGTATGTGCCCTTTTCCATTGATGTCAAAGGGGGAGAGAAATCATGTAAAAAACTTAGAAAAGAAAGGGTGCAGATGTGTAAAGAGAAAGGGGGAGAATCTTGTCTTGATGGTCTCTACAGTTTTTCACATCATATGTTGCCATCAATGACAAAGGGGGAGATTGTTACAAGTATGTTCATAATCGGTGTTGTCATTGATGTCAACATATTAGTGTTGTTATTGGTGTCAACCGTGCTCTTGTTTTGTTGCTTGCTTGTAATGAGTTTTGAGGATATTGAGAAAATTTTCTCCTCCGGTAGAAACAGTTTTTGCAGAGTATCTTTGAAGAACAGTCTATCGGATAGCTCCGCATTTCTTATAGATCAAATATCCTTGTCTGTGGATTGGAAGTTTTTTAGAGGTCTGTCTAAAAATGTTATGTTCCATGTTTGAGCCTCCAGTATGAAGATTTGAGCGAGTTATGTTCACCAGTGTGAAAACTATTTTTTTGTATGTTTGGTGGTGACAGGGAGAAAGTATTATGCTCCGCATTCCTCCGGATTGAAGTATTTTTGTCTGCGGTTCTAGAGTTAAGTCTAAGATGGTGTTATGTGCCTTCAACTCCAATGGTTTGTGATTTGGTGGTCCGCAAGCGATCTTTTCCTTATGACTGTAGTTTGCACTGTTGTTTATGTGCTCCAATTTCAAGTATCTTCTTGACAGAGTGGTTAGAAGTTGTGCAAATGTTCCTGATGATTCAATGTGCTTGTGGATGTCTCCTGATCGTGTTCCTACCCTTGAATTGGTCCGCAAAGAGAAATTTGGATCGTGGATGAAGAATGTTCTTAGAAGACCTAGTGTTTTCACCAGTCTTGGCCAACTTGGTTAATTTCACTATTTGCGGAGATGCTTTGAAGATTGTAGAAGCGTGTCATGGTGTGAAGGATTGTGTTTGAGTTCTAGCTAAGGCGTGGCGTGATCAACATACATCTTTACATCTTTCCCTTAACAAATTTTTGTATTAGGTTCAGACCTATTTCTATGTATGTTTTGTAATGTCGACCTTGGAGATTGTTTCAATAGTTGATGAATGTTTTGCTGACCTTGATGTACATTCCAAGGATGATGATTTGTATAAAGACTTGTAATGAAGTTGCGAAAAATGTATCGATGTGGAAAAATGAGCAGATAAGTGCGAAGAGTAAGAAAAGCAGAGCAGAGGAAGAATATTGTGCTTCAATGGAACTGAACTTAGGCATAGAGTAGATGCTATCAAATCAGTTCAAAAATCTTTGGTAGTGAGCCACCCCCTGGTAGTGAGCCGATCTTTGCATTGAGTATTTTGGGCAGTGAGCCCCGTAGGCAGTGAGCCTCTGATTTTCGGTATTGTTGTAAATTATATATTTCTATGGGCTAACACCCACCGTGGTTTTTCCCTTATAGGATTTTCCACGTAAAAAATCTAGTGTCTCGTGTTGAATGTGTGATTGTGATTAAGTTTATGGTTTCATACTTTCATGGTTGAATCTGATTAGTAGTAATTAAATAAGTTGGTGGTTTGATAATTATATGAAGTTAAGTTTTTGTGACAACTGATTCATCCCCCCTCTCAGTTGTCATGTGTATTTCAACACTCCCCCCTATTTCAAGTAGGATTTATGTTAAGTGCATCCCCTGAGTCCTATTTGCCATGAAACTTCAGGGTTTTCTCATCGGGAGTCATCAAAATCATGCAAGATTCTCTAAATGCAATCTAAAGACCCGGGAGCTAAACCTTAAGAGGAAAAAGCCCTCAAGGTTACTTTTTCCGACATAATAGGGGCCCCTTCTATTCAAGGTGACATTCATAATGCAAAGCTATTAGTTGATATTTTTGCCACCCGATTAGAGGAGAAGGAAAAGGAGAATAAAGTCTTGGAGGATCAAGTAGATATTTTGACTTCATATATTAAATCTATTGTTGATATTAATTTTCAGCCATTGCATGCTACCATTGGCATTCCTCGGGCTTGACCATAGAGATGTTTGATCAGATAAATGTTGGCGTTTGAATTCGCACCTCTGAAATGCAAGTTGGAAATGGACAGTTATGCACAGATAAACTGCTCTTCTATTATGAGGCGAAGTTCACTTTTTGCTGATGTTTGCTTAAAAGATAAATAAATGAAATTTTGCCTATCTTTTTGCTTCTCAACTGCAAGCACAAGATTACAAAACTCTATCGTTGCAGCAAAGGTTTTTCTTTTTAACTTCTAACTACAACTAGGCCTAAACTAAATGACGCTTTTGATCACCTAGGTAAATTCAGAGCATAGGAATCAAAAGTTAACAGAGAATGATTTGTTTTAACATAAAAGCTCAAATAAACTTCTTCGAGATCACATCAGAAGACTCATTGTACTTTAAGATGAAAACTGAAAGTAAGATTACGCAAGCCACACATCTGACGACAAAACTAGATGATCGTGAGATAGAGAATCAAAGCAAATGGCAGGCATGAGATTTCTATTCTCAATATCATAAAGTTATTACAACTCCAGGACAACGATATTGTAGCAAAAGGCAGGCATACAATATGCGATCAAACACTGGATAACAGATAACATAGAGTGAACAAGCACTTGAAATGATTCTGCAGGCTAGAATAGGCACAACAATTTTTTCTATCAAAATTACAGTTCCCTAAACAATGGGCAAGGCTGCCCTTATTTATACTAAATCAAAGGAGTAGGGAACCCTAAAATTTCCTTGATTTTATCTAACTTGCCAACATGGAAGATTTATTTCTATTCTAAGATAAAGATTACAACTAACAACTGCTTTAAAACAATTTGCTTTAAAGCAAAGAAAGCTCCAACTATTACAAAGTGTTTTTTTACTATTTTAACGATGGATAAGCTTTGAATGAAAGCAAATGCTTTAAAACAAAAATTATTGAGTTAAAGTTGCTTTCTTTTGAGTCACATCCCCATCTTTATTGCTGCCTTATTGGTGACGTCATCCACTGGTATTTTGGGAAATAATATCTTCTAAAAAGCTAGTGACCGCGTCTTTGCCAGGAACACTAATACTCTCTAAGATGATATTCTGATTTTCTAACATTTCTTCACCATTCGCAACCATCTGGAGGAATTCACGAACTTCACCCACAACTTTATCAAATTTTACTGTCATTGCGGTAAAACGATCCATCTTGTTGGTAGTGGGATCACCATTAAAATTGTTGTGGACGAGAGTCTGGAGTTCTGTCTGTACTTCCCTGAGATCATACAGGGTACCATCTTGTCTCTCATGCGAGCACGGTATCTGAGAAACAAAAGACCTTATGAACTTGAGAACATTTGTCACTTTTTCTTTCCATTCTGCTAACTACAAGGTTATATTCTCATAGGTTTTTACTGTGAAAAGATACTGTGCTTTCCAAGTAGAAACCATCTTATTTTCTGTTGAATCAACGGAATCATATGCTATCTTCAAGTCGGAGATTATGATCTCAAAAACCGGTCTGCTTTCAGCCATAGTCTGTTGAAACCCCTGAATGCCTTGACGCAGATCATGAGCTTTGTATTTTAATTAATAGATTTGTGAAAGTACACATTTGCCTTTAGTTACAAATTCTTCCACCCAATCCTTAATGTGCCTCCCATAAATGGCCAATTGACTCAGTTGCTACTGATCGGCCGGTGATTCCAGAATCTGAGGAAGCAGTAAGTTGGCCTACGAAGTTCCATGAAAAAGATTGGAAATATACTGCTGCAACTACCTATTTTCAGCCTTGAGGGCTGCTTTATCTTCTCCATCTTTCAACACCCTCTCCTTTAAATTATCTGTTGCAACCTGGAAGAGATTTACATCTGTATGCCGGGTACTACTACCAAGATTGGCTCTGACAACTTTGAAGTCATCAACCTCAATCTCATTAACATTCTTATCTTCTGGCAGTGTTGCAGTTTCAAGGATAATTTCTCCATCAACATTCTTTTCAATGTGAACTTGCTTTTTAAGTTTCCTGTCTGGTATATCTTGGTAGACGCTATTATGCTCTGTCAAGTTCAACTGATATGAAGGCTTTCTCCTCTTCCTACCCAAGATGTTCTCAAGCCAAGATGGGCCAACCTCTCTAGGATGCTCGGTTCTAATTTCATCAACTCTTGATGAACCAATATGTGTCTCAGTGTTATGAACTGGCGAGTCTGGCTCTGAATCTAAATGAATGGGAGAAGAGCTCGGTGATGGAGGTGGAGAAACATGAACTGAAGGCATTGTTTCAATATGCAGTGCTAGTTCAATTGGAACTTCTGATGCAACTGCTGGCTATTCCTGTTGAATATGGACTAGAGACTCAACCTTTTTCTTATTCAACTTGGCCATCTTTGTTCCTTCTGGAAGAACGCTCATAGCCTTAACCCTTGGGTTTGGTTTGGAAGTGGAAGGTATAGATGGTTGAACAATTGGAGGCTCTGCAACTGGAATAGCTTCTTTCCGCTTCTTATTATTCAAGAATATCATACTGTTTTTGATAACTCGGCTCGTTCTTTCATTAATTGAGGTGATTTCTTTGGCAGACCAATTGATTGGTGAGAGTGGTTGTTGCTCGACCTGATCTCTGAAATATGTGGGAAGTAAAACTTCATCATCATCATTTGACAAGCCCCTTACATCTTTTGACAAGATATCAGCCAACTGCTAAAGGGTAAACTTGTAATTACGTTTCTGCACTTCAAATTCATTTGCACAATTAGCCCAGAAATCTTCAACCACAGGCGCATGCACACAATTTTGACCAAGGTGTGATGCGAAAACACCACGAGGATCATATGAAAACCTCTTGTCGAAAAAATTACGGCCATACTTGGACGATTCACTACCAATTACTTTGGCATCTGCTCCAGATCTGCATCTGTAAATACCCATCCCAATCAGAAAACTGAAAGCTGCCTTGCGCGTGCTACGCAGAAATGAATGAACTTCATAGACTTGCCTCAGAAATTCCATGAACGCTACCTCATCTGTAGGATATCTTGGCAGCATAGCTGGCTCTCCTGAGAAGCCATATACTCTGATGTAGGAGAAAGTGGGAAACTGGATAAACCAATCATCCCATTCTGCCATTGTCAATCTGGCATCAACTAAAAATCGTATATGCAACTCATTATCCAGATCTTGCACCGCATGCATAAGGAATGCATCATTTACCCGCTTTTAATGTCGTTCAGCCTGAGAAAAGTCTAACTACGGGAAATGGTGATATACATGTTGAATGCCTAGAGTTCTGACAATATTCAAACCCCTAAACTGACCCTAAAAAACCATTAAATATACGAGGTATGACATCATGTGGAATTCATGGGCCCTTTGAAAATCAATTATCTAATGGTGGAGACTATCACTGATTAGTGCTAACCAATCATAGTATTCTTTTCTATCAACAATCTAAGACATGATGTAAAACATCTATGGATGAAATTTGTTAGCTTCTGCTTGACCTATGATTCGGCTCAGTAGAGTAATCATTATTGCATGTTCTTCCTTGAACTCTCCACGTCCAACGTTCTTTGGCAAAACGTTCTGCTTTTCTTTCAACCACTTTTGAGCAATCTTTTTCCGATATTTTTCTTTATCATTGTGCCACACCCTCTTGCATTCTTCAATAGAAATGACTGAGTTCTCCTTCCATATTGGTATTGAAAAACATTTCTCAATGACATTTGGCCTGAGGTTGCAGAGCACACGTCCATCTACTAATTGGATTTCTCTTGTAATTGAATTGTAATGCTTAGTACAAGCAATTACAAATTTAATGCTTTGCACTGTGACAGGGAATGAAGTTGCTGCAAGCAACCCGGAGTGACTCAGATTCCACAAATCTTACTAGCTGCATTATCTCCAAACCTAATCATTCCTCCATCATACTTTTGCAAACTTACAAACTTACTTTTGTCACCAGTCATGTGATGTGAGCATCCACTATCAATAATCCATTCATCCTTATCTTTCTCAACTTGAACAGCTGAAGCACTTTTTTCCACTGGTTTTTCTTCCTTCACACAACTAGCAGAATTAGTAGACAGAGGATCTTCTTTAATAGCAATAAACAAGCATTCATTTGCACTAGTACTAGCATCATCAGATTTATCATCAGTTACACCTTCATCATCAAAATCTCTAACATAGTAGCATTTCTTTGGAGCTCTAGGCCTGCTCTCAAATCTTTTCCTATTTCTTTCAATTCTTTCAGGACATCTGGAAGCATAATGACCTACTTTACCACAAGAGAAACATTTGAAAGGTAATTTATCTTTGAACTTACCGGAACCTCTTTGCAACCTGTCAACAAAGTTAGCTTCAATTTCATCAAAGTCATCATCCATCTTATATTTCTCAGCTCTGGAGATCTTTTCTAAAGTACTGGCTTTAAAAGCTGTCTCAACTTTTGGCAGGGCATCACCAAATTGTCTTATCTTAAAGGTTGTAAGCTTTCCAAGTAACTGATCTTTGTCAATAGTTTTCACAGTTATAAATTCTTCAAAAGCAGCTACCTTGTGACTATAGGACTTTGGTAGTGATCTAAGAATTTTCATCACAATTTTCTTATCACCAATGGCTCCTCCCATTCCTTTTATTCCATTGACAAGTTCATTAACCCTTTGCATGATGGCTGTAATGTTTTCATTTTCAAGATTTCATATTTAGCTTTCAGGCCCTAAAGTTTGCCTTCTTTTACAGAATCATCTCCTTCATACAAATCCTTCAACTTTTCCCAAACCTCATATGCAGTTTCTAGGTCCATGACTTTTATCAACTCAGTGTCAGTCAAGGTACTTAATAGAGCATCTCTTGCTTTTATATTCAATTCATATTCTTTGATTTCATCTTCAGTTGTCAAACCATTTTGAGGCGTGGTATATTTTGATTCTTTAGCCTTCCATACGTTATAACCAAGACAAAGGAGATGGATTTTCATTCGTACCTTCCAAAGAGCATAATTTGTCCCATCAAACTGCAAAGCTTCCCTTTTATAAGACATCTTGGATCTTCCTCAAGCTGTTAGGCTTTCTTTTGAGGAACCTGCTCTGATACCAATTGTTGAAATACACCAGACAACTGAGAGGGGGGGGGGGGTGAATCAGTTGTCACAAAAACTTAGCTTCATATGAATATGAAACCATCAACAACTTAATTATTCATAATCAGATTTAACCACGAAAGCATGAAACCATAAACATAATTACAATCACACATCCAACAGAGTAGACACCATATTTTTATGTGGAAAACCCTAAAAGGGAAAAACCACGGTGGGTGTTAGCCCAGAGAAATATATGAGTTATAACAATACCAAAAAAATAAAGGCTCACTGCCTACAGGGCTCACTGCCCAAAATGCTCACTGCAAAGAATGGCTCACTGCTTAAGAGTGGCTCACTACCAAAGTGCTGAACTGATTAAGTAGCATCTACTCCATGCAAGGGTTCAGTTCCATTGAAGCACAATATAACTTCTCTGCTCTGCTCTTTCCATAGTTACTCGACTCGAACTCCGCTCGGACTCGGCAAGTTGATTTTGGATTCGGACTTGGACTCGGCAAAAACTCGGTGAATTGAAAAACCCAAGAAATTCAGAGATTTTTAAGGATTTAAAACTTGTTACATTCACCCTTTAATAAATAAACCTTAAAGACACAATAACATCATCAAATAGAAGCTAATTTGATCACATACACAAGTATACATCAATCACATAATTATAAATGCAAATTGTAGCTGAGCTGCTAAAGGAAATAACACACTTAGATATATAAAATTATAAATATAGTCAAATGTCTACAAAACTCATGGAATATGAAATCTATGACACCAAATGTTCCAAACAAATATAAAATATCAAAACAATAACTAGAGTCTAGAAGTCTATGGCTCAGAGGAGCCTGCATCCTTTGCCTTCCTACAAAGGCATAAATGGTAGGTTTTAAATGATGCCAAAATTGACGAGTCAACAAAAACTTGGAGAAAACTCGGCAAAAACTCAACAAATCAATAAGATCTATCTCATCCAAATCAATAGGATCCAATGATTTGTCCTCTACTCTTTTTGTGCAAAATCGAAACCCAGAATCTATCTCAAACATCTTGACAGTATATTTCAAAATATTTAAAGTATACTTAAATATATTTTGAAATATACTGTCACAGTGTTCCTGATTTTTTCACTTTTTCCCGAGTTTCCTTGACGATACTCATGGTTCCAAGCGAGTCCGGCGAGTCTAGAGAAATCGGTGAGTCCAGGAAAAACTCAGCCGAGTCCGAGTCCGAGTCCGAGTCCCCCAGACTCGGCCAGGCTGCCTCCCCTTGGACTCCCGAGTTTAGGCGAGTCTGGGCGAGTCTCGTAACACTGACTCTTCTACACCTTCGTACTTATCTCTTCATATTTGCATCACATACACTTCTTTCGCAACTACATTACATGCTTTTATACAATTCATCAACCTTGGAAAGTACATCAAGGTCGGCATTACATTCATCAACCATTGGAATAATCTCCAAGGTCGGCAGTACAAACATACATAAAATAGGTCTGGGCCTAATACAAATTAAGCTAAGGAAAAGATGTAAAGATGTATGTGGATCACGCCATGCCTTAGTTGGGACTCAAACACAATCCTCCACGCCACAATACGCTTCTACAATCTTCGATGCATCTTCACAAATAGTGAAATTAACCAAGTCAGCCAAGACTGATGAGAGCGCTAGGTCTGCTAAGAACATTCTTCATTCACGATCCAATTTTCTCTTTGCGGACCAATCCAAAGATAGGAACATGATCAAGAGACATCCACAAGCACATTGTAATCACCAGGAGCAACCACGCGATCTTTAACCACTCCGTCAAGAAGATTCTTCAAACCGGAGCACAGGAACAACACTGTCAGCCATTGTCATAGATAAAGGATAGCTTGCGGACCACCAAATCACGAATCATTGTTGTTAAAGGCACTTAACATCATTACAAACTTGATTCCAAAACCACAGATCGAAATACTTCTATGCGGAGGAATGCGGAGCATAATACTCTCTCCCTGTCACCACCAAACATACAGGAAAAGCAGTTTTTACACTGGTGAACCCAACTTACTCAAATCTTCATGCCGAAGGCTCAAACTTGGAATAAACATCTTCAAACAGACTTCTAAATAACTTCCAATCCGCAGACAAAGATATTCATTCTACAGGAAATGTGGAGCAAACTTTTGGACTGTTCTTCTGAATACAATACACTGTTTCCACTACAACACACTGTTACCACTGGAGGGGCTAATTTTCTCAATATCCTCAACATCAGGATCACTTACAAAGCATCTCACTCCATAAAAGCAAGCAACAAAATAAGAGCACAGTTGACACCAATGACAACACAGATATGTTGACATAAATGACAACACTGGTTAGGCACATACTTGCAACAATGGCAAGGTCACGCCTGATGAATATATAAACACCTTCTTCGCTGCATGCTCTATATTGGGTGTCCAGCATGAGGATGTTTCTGTTGGACTTTTTGTGGAGGCCTTGTTTGGAGCGGCTACTGAGTGGTTTTACCACCTTGCTCCTAGTTCTATTGATGGTTGGGCCACCATGAGAACCAAATTTGAGGACAAATTAAAAACCACAGAGAATGAAAATACCTTGTTGGCTTAATTGACTTCTTTGAAGAAGGAAATAAATGAGCCCATGAGGGAATTTGTAGCCAAGTTCAATCAAATTGGAAACAGAATAACTCCTAGCATCAGGCCTAGTAATGAGATTCAGAAGTGTTTCTTCATAAACTCCTTACCTCTAGATGTTAGTTACACTCTAAAAAGGAAGGAGCAACAAACCTCTAGGGAGATCAGGACATAGCCATTTCTATTGACAACGATCTCATAACGGCGAGAAAGTGGAGAAGTGTAGACAAATAAAGGACATACAAGTACCTCTACTGATCCTATAATGCAATGCTTGGCCAATGATGTGCTTTCTTTTAAGAGACAAATACCCAGGGGACAGCAGCAACCAGCTACTAGCATAATCCACCTAAGAGGGACTATGGGATGCCAAGTGTCAATAAAGCTCCAATGTTGCCTGGGCCAACACAAAGATTGGCATTAGAAGGCCCTTCGACCAATGGGAAGGCCAATCATATGGTATGTAACTTCTATCTCACCATCGATCATGATGGCAATTCCTGCCCAGAAATGACCAGATTCATGCAAATGCTTTCCATGAACGATCATGTTAATGAACCCATAGTGGAGGAGGATGACATAGACTAGCATGGGGATGCCACTGTAAATTTTTTGAAGTATGAATCTGACTCAGATGGAAGTGATAATTTGTATGCTGAATGGGAGAACCCGAATTGTACTGTCTTCACAAGGGGGCAGCAAAATCATAGGAGAGATGATGAAAAGAAGAATAAATCTGGCAATGATACTTTTTCTCCCAGGATATTAATATTGCTAGAGGACCAAATAAGGTAGATGGGGGCATTCCTAAAACTGCATCTCCTAAGGTACCTTTTACTAATCCTTTGAAGAGTCTATTCCACTTTCTTTTGACATTATAGAATCTTGTAAAAATACTAAGATCCATATTTTCTAGGTAGAGTATCTTAGGCTAAATACTGCAGAATTAGAATGACTTGTAAGATATGTAAAACAAGAGATCTCTTCATCTTCAGCCCATGTAAATGCCTAGTTTTCAAAGAATGTAGAAAAAGGAAAAGCTTCTCCTAATGAAAAATCTTATGATTCTATAAAGCCTCAGCCAAGAAATCCTTTTGACAAACCTAATGCTTTCTATATGTCTTTATTCATATTTGGATACAAATTGAGTAATTGTGTAATTGACTTAGGGGCCTCTGACAATGTTATGCCTGTCCAAGTAGCCAAAGCACTAGGTTTGTCTCTTACTTCATCCCATGGAAAGTGCTATTCAATGGACTTCACCCAAGTCCCCATTATTTGTCAAATTAAGGATGCTCAGGTAGCCTTATCAGCCTACCCCAAGAAGAGGATTAAGCTGACTATTTTGGTGGCTAACATCCTTGCTAGTTATGGCATGCTGTTGAGCAGGAGTTTTGTAGAGACCTTGGAGGAAAAATCCAGATAGACTGGTCTCATGCGTTGATACCTATAGAAGGAAAGAAATTCTGGCTAAAGCCTAAGGCCAAGACTAAATTCACTGTTTTGAAATCAGGGGATCCCAAGTCAGAGATCTTGTATGTGGAAATTGCCCCGAGAATTGATATGTTCTCATCTACTTTAGAGGAGGAAGATCCTAAGCTGATTGGGCCCAACTTGTCGAATGAGTTATGGACATTAGAGTTTGATGGCAGCTATTCATCATTAGGGTCAAGAGTAAGAATTGTGTTAATAGATCTCTAGATGATTATAAATTTTCCTTTTCTTTCAAGTTAGAATTTGAAAACACTAATAAAATTGTTTAATATTAAGCTTTGCTTCCGGGACTAGAGATGGCCAAGGAGAAAGAAATTAAGCAGTTAAGGGATCTTGGAGATGCTGAACTAATTCTTAAACTGGTACGAAATGTTTTCTTTGTAAAGAATGGTAAACTGAAATATTACCGAAATAGGGTTTGGGACAACTTAGAGTATTTTGATGTATTTTCTATTGAGTCTGTTCCTACGGAACAAAATACTAGAGCAGATTCTCTGGCTGTTTCGGCATCCTTACTCCTTCCTCACCCTGACTTTAAAGACAATTCCTACAGAGTGGAGGTTCTTTATAGGCCTAGTGTGCCAGACAAAGGAAATATTGGCATATGTTTGACAATGATAAACAGATCTTCTCTTTCTTAGAGAAGGCTGATGCTTTTGTAAATCTGTTCTTTGAGGGGAGTAGCTCAGAAAGTAGTGAGGTTACAGAAGGTGTTGCTAGTCAACTTGATGGGGTAAGTGAAGAAGTAATTGAGCTGAAAGGGAATACACTTCCCAAAGGCTTGGTGAGCCTTGAAGATCTCTTTGATAAACATGACAGGTATATTAAACAAAAGATCCAGTCTTCTATTAATTCTTTAGTTGAATATGACTATATAAATATTGGCACTAATGCAAAACCTAAGTTGGTATGCATTGGCAAATGTTGTACAACCCAAGAGAGGGAATGACTGATCTCTTTGTTGATCAAGTATAAAGATGTTTTTGCCTGGTGCTATGTAGACTTTAAAAAGTTCATGGACGAGAGATTGCAACATCATATTCCATTGAAACCAGGTACTAATCCTTTCAGGCAAAAGTAGAGATCTTATAACCCTAAAATTGTAGATGCAATTTTTAATGAGATTGATAAGATGCTGAAAGCAAAGATTATATATCCTATACATCATTCCACTTAGGTGGCCAATAGTGTCCCTGTTAGAAAGAAGAGTGGAGAGATAAGGATCTGTGGTGACTTCAGAAACTTAAATCAGGCTTCGTTAAAAGATAACTACCCCTTACCTATAATGGACCATATTTTGCATATTGTTTCAGGTTCTGAAATGAAGTCCATGTTGGATGGTTTCTCTAGATGCTATCAAATTGGTGTGGCTCCTGAAGACCAACATAAGACAACTTTTACTACTCCTAGAGTGACCTTTGCTTATAATAGAATGCCTTTTGGTATCATAAATGCTGGTGCAACCTTCTAGAGAGCCATGGACTTGTCTTTTGGGGATCTGAAGGATAAGATAATTATGATATATCTCGATGACCTGATTGTCCTTTTTAAGAGGAGATTTGATCACATTGACCACCTAGAGGTTGTATTACAAAGGTGTAGAGCCAGAGGTATATCCTTAAATCCTAAGAAGTCTATGTTTGTAGTTACTAAAGGAAAACTTCTAGAACACATTGTCTCTAATGAAGGTATCAAGATAGACCCTAAGAGAGTTAAAGCAATTCAACAGCTAAGTCTCCCGACCAGCAAAAGCCATACAAGGTCTTTCTTTGGACAAGTTAACTTGTTAAGAAGGTTTGTGCCTAATTTTGTAGAGCTGACTAGACATATAGCAGAGATGATGAAGGACAAGCCTATATTCAAATGGAATAATGAGGGAAAGGAAGCATTCAAGACCATTAAAGAATCAATTGCCAATGCCCCAACCCTGATACACCCTGACTTCGCCAAAGATTTCATCATTTATCGCTATGCGTCAAATAAAACCTTGTCTTCTATACTGCTTCAGAAGAATGAAAAATGTATAGAGTCCCCTATAGTTTTCATGAGTACACCTCTAAAAAAACATGAGCTGCCCATGGAGAAGCATGCCTTTGCAGTAGTGAAAGCGGTAAAGCAATTCAAGTTCTACATTCTTCATTCTCATGCTGTCATTTATGTTCTTGATCCTACAGTCAAATCTATTTTGACACAGCAAGAGATAAGTAGTAATAGAAGAGAGGCTTAGGTAATGAAAGTGCAAGAATACGATGTTACTATAAAACCAACAAAGCTAGTCAGGAGAAGAGGTCTTTCTGAACTAATAGCAGAAAACCTACCTGAAGAGAATGAGGATACTCCTCTCACTTTGCTTGTAGACACTACTAATGAGTGGTTTTCTAACACCACCTTCTTTCTGACTTATGGAGAATGCCCACCTTACCTTTCAACTAAAGAAAAGAGAAACCTCAAGCTCAATGCTGCAAAGTATGTTATATGGGAAAATTCCTTGTGTAGACACTTAAATTTATCGATGTCTTGACCAACACCTTGTTAATACATTATTAGAGACATCATATGACATTTTTTCGTAATCCCACTCCTAATCCCATCCTAATCACCTAGACAATTAATTATTTATTTAATTAATTTCCCCTTTCACATGTTCCAACTAATTCAAATAAAATATTTGAATTAGTCCTCACCTTTCATCTCATTGCAACACTTGTCCACCTCTCACTTGAATCATGTGTGGTACTATATTTTTCATTTAATACAGTTCACATGTCAAACTAATTCAAATAAAATATTTGAATTAGGTCTCCTTTATTCTCCTTTACACACTTGTCACATGACTACAACTCCTCATGGAGTGGAAAACCCTAGTTGATCTCAACCGTCCACATAGCACAAAACAACTTTCAATCTCAACCCTTCATTCAAATCAGCCTTTTCCTATAAATCAACCCTCTCACAAGCCATTTGCATATAATGAGTCTTCAAGCACCGTTATGCTGTTGAAATATTGAGCAACCAACATTCCTCCCACAATCATCCTTCAAAATCTTGCAGTCTTATGCGAGGTTGAGAAGAGCAATGGAGATAAATTGGGTTTAGCATGGATTCAATTTGCATTTAAGTTTATTATTTTTATTTCCATGTTATCTCGTGCTCTATTGTGCTAGTTAGGGTTTGATATTTTGCTGTTTTAGTTTCAAACCTGATTTTTGCCCTGATGACACCTTGTACAAAAAGGGAATTGATGGTACATTTCTGCAATGTGTAGGGAAGGAACAACAAAGAAAACTCCTTGAGTTCTTTCATAATGAATCTTGTGGAGGGCATCTGTCAGCATCGGTGACAACCTTTAAGATCTCAAGACAATGTTTCTATTGGCCCGACATGTTCAAGGATGCTTATGACTGGGTGTCTAAGTGTGAAAAATGCATGAGGTTTGCCAACATACTCCATTTAGCTGCTCTCCCTCTCAGACCAATGGACATTGAAAAACCCTTTCAATAGTGGGGTTTAGACTTCACATGGCCTATCAATCCAAGCTCCAGTGCATGGCACACTCATATTTTGACAGCCACTGATTATTTCACCAAATGGGTGGAAGCTGCTCCTGTCAAACATACTACCTCTGAGGTGGTGTGTAAGTTCTTGAGTGAAAACATCTTAGTCAGGTTTGGGGTTCCTAAGAAAATTGTAACAAATAATGCTTCAAGCTTCTCCTCTTCATAGATGTCTCTTTTCTACATTATGATTATGGGATTAACCTTTCACATTCTTCTGATTACTATCCTCAGGGAAATGGGCAGGCAAAATCCAACAATAAAATTTTAATCACTATTGTTCGTAAGCTGATAGAGGACAATCTGAGGAATTGGTACAAGAAACTAAATGATGCACTATGGGCAGATAGGACTACCTCGAGAAGGGCAATTAGTATGTCCCCATTTGAACTTGTGTATGGTGTTGGTAGTGCTCTACCTATTCCATTAGAGCTCTCAGCTTTAAATCTGCAAAAAGCCATTAGAGATGAGCATTTTAGGGATGCTGTGGAAAAGAGGATTATGTATCTCTGAAAGATTGAAGGATAGAGGGAAGAAGTGGTGGATCATATTACAGAACATTAGAATAAGGTAAAACGAATTTTCGACAAGAAAGCAAGGCAAAGAGACTTTGTTATTGAAGATCTGGTATTGTTGTGGGATAAAAGGAGGGAGCCTAAAGGAGCTCATGGTAAGTTTGATTCGCTTTGAAAGGGTCCTTTCAGGATTAGAGTAGTTGCTGGTGACAATGCCTATTTCTTGGCATAGCTAGATGGTGCTGAGTTACCTCTTGCCTATAATGGCTAAGATTTGAAACATTATAAATGTTGATTTTGTCTTTTCATGTACTATAGTTTCTTTGTTGTCCCGTTTTGTCTTGTTTTTCTTTCTTTTTGGTGTGTTCGGGTCTGACTCTTTGGCCCAATGAATAAGGCAGTGGCTTGCCAGAGTTTTTGGGTTCTCTACATCCTTCTAGTCTTTGTCCCCAGTTAGAGCCAGTTGTTTCCCCAAAATTGAAATTTTTGGTTTGTCTCTATTTTCCCTTTGTCCTTATGTCTTGTTCTATGTCTTAGTTCCCCTTTTCTTCTTTTATTGGCAACTTGTCCTTTTTCCAAACTTAAAGTTTGAGGTCTTATTTTGCTTATAATGTCCTGTTGGCAAACTTGGGACTTTCAAAACTTGATTCATCTCTTTGTTTTGTTGGAGGATACCTTTATCAATGAGTTGGTCGGAAAAATATTGAGTTCACGAACTATATCGACAAATTTCTAAGTTCTGAAACTCTTATTTTTCCTGACAAGGACTCTTTCTCTTACTTTCTTTTAGTTGGCATTTTCTTGTTTTTGCAAACTCTCAAACTTGGTTCGTAAATTATGGATTTTCTTGGTTCGCCGATTTCCCGATAACCTGACTAGCCTTTAGTCTTGTCGAGCCCTTTATCGGTTGTCTTTGCTTTTTGTGAACTACGTTTGGTTCTTGAGTTTTAGTTTTCCCCAGTTTCCTGACAAGATGATAAGCGGATAGTCTTTGTTTGTCAAGCGTCTCCCGCCGATAAAAGAAGGAATGTCTTTGGTCCACAACTTGCTCAATAAAGTTCATGGAGACCACATTTTGCTAACTGTCATCACAAATTCAAGCTTGGTTCATAATTTTGTGAAATCTCTGACAAAGAAATGGGCGCATAAATATAATCGGGAACACATGAAGTTCACGAACACCACTTTTTTCTGACAAAACAAAGGTGTTAAAAGTTGTCTTCGTCAAAATAAAAGTTCACTGATAATTGAGTTTCGCAATACCTAAGAATCATCGATGGAAGAGAATGTGATCTTTGACAAAGTGCTTTGGTAAGTCAAGCAGTGGCATTTATTGTGAGGGGTATTAATGTCCTAACCCTATTTTGTTGCCTTATAAAGTAAAATCTTTCCTTTAAGCGTCATTCACAATTGTTAGCAAGAAAGTCGTTCCTAGGAGCCAACCATAGCTAGTCAAGCCATCCTCTTCCCATAAAGCGTCGCCATCAAGGTAAGTTCCTATTTTTTGTACTTTTCAAATTGAAGAGATCATTACTAGCTAGCTGAAAGGGGGGTGTATTTGTGGTCTTCCCTATTGTTCATGACTTGTGACACCCTACCTCTTCCGGTTGTTAATCATAGTTCCCCATTACTTGAACTGAGTCTCCCGTGCCTAACCCTAGTTGAAAATCCTACTCACTGGTTACTTAGGTCAGTTAAGATGAAGTATAATTATATAGGGTTAGACATTTATTTCATTGTCGAGAATGAATTAGCAGGGGTTAAAGATACTGACCTGGAGCATGTCGATCTTGCTGAATTGTGGGACAGGATAAATGCCAATCCTAGGTCACCAATTACCTAGAAGACCTTGAATAGTGGGCTAGCACATGCTAGCAGTTTCCCCTGAATCGTTAATGCACTAATCTAATCATGGCTTGTATTCAAAACTACCACGCTGAGACTCGGGAAATCAGAATAGTGAGCGACAGAACCATTCTACAGATAACTGCCGATGCAATTAGTGATAGATTGGGCCTGCCTGTACACGAAGAATATGCTAATGTAACACAGGAAACTGGAATGAACATGTACCTAGATAAGCAGAAGAATGTAAGGACTCCAAGCCACTACGTGGCTAAAGAAGAAGGGAGGCTCACAATTGCCCAAAAATCTGGTTAGCGGTCATTTGGAGGATGATATCTCAGATATAATTATTCTGTTGCATAGGGCGATGGGTAGTGAGGAATGTGATGAATTTGAAAAATGGATGTGTCAATTCATTCTTGTGATTTGTATTGGGAAGCAATTCATTAATTGGTCTCAATTAATAAGTGGCCACCTACATGACCAATTGGTCAATTTTCACAATACGGGTAAATTTCATATGTGCTCATATTTGATTTATTTGTTGGCTATCACACAATAGAACTGGCTAGGATTGGAGATAGTAGGGCCATTGACCCTAGATGTACAGGTGTATGATTATAACTTTCCTTAACTTCAAGAGGAGAATGGAATTAAAGTGTATAGGAGAGTAAATGATGCTTTCCTAATGCTTATGGTCAGGAGAATTTCAGAGAATCTTGAAGTCAAGATCTCAACTGAAGCAGCCAATTGGATAATGACTTTTGGCAGTTATTTCACTCAATTTGATAAATTTATCTATATCAGAATAGGTGGTTTTGAGTTTGCCACACTAAAATTGCCAAGACAAGCTTCTGATGTTGTGATATTCTTAGAAGTGTATAGACAAGCCTATTTGGCAAGGAAAAGCTATTATGACTCTAAGAAAAGAGGGTGCTCATTCCCACTAAAGCTAACTAACTACACCTGCACTAAACCAAAAAATGCCAAAAATATGGATAGATTATTGGCTCAATTTCACTTTCAGTCTTATGGCTCTAGAAGTTTCTTTGATAGTTAGGACTTTTTGAAGAAAATTTTGTATTTTCCCATGTTAAGAGAGCATAGGCCTCAGTTGGAAGACTTTTGGCCAGATTGTGTTGATGAATATGAAGTCAGAAGAAGAGATTGGTTCAGACTAACTTTAGGTCAAATGAGAATTTATAGACTTGGTTAGAAACTTCCTGATGTTGTTGATGACTACTCTGATGTGGTAGACCTTGCCATTGCTATTGAAAGTTGCAAACCCTTACATGAGATTGATTGGGGCGTAGATGAAATTAAAGATCTTAAGGCTAGGTCTCATTTTGTGTTACATAGAATTCAAATGTGGCTACATTCTAAGTTGAGTGCTGATGATGTAGGTTCTCCTCTTAAGGAGCAAATTATGGCCCAACAACAGATATCTACAGATACTGCTAACATTATCATCCATGCCATTGGCCAAGATACTGGGTTAGCATCTCTAGGTACAAGGTAAGATGGGTCATATGGTCAACAACAAGAAACACCTTCTAATGTTTCTGTTGGTGATAGTGTGCAAACGCCCATGAAGAAACAGAGGACCAAGAAGTGTCTAAATCCATAGGTGGATAAGGCATCAAGGCAACATCAACAGGGGTTGTAGAATGAAGAGGATGAGGAGGTAACAACACATGCAAAACAGAATGTAACCTCTCCTCACATTTCCCAGGATGGATCATTCCAGACTCCCTCTTCTCCCTAACAGCAACCAGCAATGGACAATAATCCTAAATCTGATAAGGTTTCTCAAAAGGTCACAGGTGATTTTTTAGTGACTACCACCCCAGCTTGGTTGAGGACAGAGGTTGGAAACAAACAAAGGTACTCTTAGATTATTGATAAAAAATTTGATGCAGTAGCTAGACTACTTAAGCTAGAGTTTACCCCAAAGAAAGCTAAAAGGATGTCTAGATTAATGGTAGATCCAGTCTCCAAGCATCAATATGTGGAGATAGAAGAACCAATGGTAGATAAAGAGGACATATCTGTAGATGATTTTCAGGTAAGCATTGTGGATTTGGGGCCACCTTCTGTTCAAGGTGACATTCATAATGCAAAGCTATCAGTTGATATTTTAGCCACTAGATTAGAGGAGAAGGAAAAGGAGAATGAAGTCTTGGAAGATCAAGTAGATATTTTGACTTCATATATTAAATCTATTGTTGATATTAATTCTCAGCCATTGGATGCTACTAGTGGCATTCCTAAGGGCTTGACCATAGAGATGATTGATTAGATAAACAAATATAAATATCTTGGGAATGCAACATGGAGGAATGGGCTGAGAAACTAATAGTTGATGGTCTTCTCTTTTATTCATGATGCTTTTTCTTTTTTATGTCAAAATTTCTAATAAACAGATAAAAGTTTTGAATGATTTGAAGATAGTCAAGAAAGATGAAGCTATGTTAAATGTGGCTAAAATTCATCTTACTGTCATGGTTAAGATGGATTCTAGTATTCTTGTTACAGAGAAGGTCATTGAGAAACCTGAAGAAAATGAATCAGTAAAATGGTTGGCTGTTGTAGACTGGAAATTTCAAATGGAGAAACAATGCATAAATGACTTGAAAAACCTAGCCAAAAATAATAGATCTTACTTGCTTGATCTTAGAAGTGCTTGTGGCTCTTTGGGAGTAGATCTTTACGATGACAATGAATCTAATATGTTGGATTTGGATGTCATTAAACAAACCTTTAAGAGTTTGTTGACTGAACAACTAAATATGAAGGAAGATTCTACAGGGAATCCTATGGAATGGATAAGTAGTGTGTCAGCCCCGTTTATTCAATTTTAAGAAGGGTATTGTAGAAATGGGAAGGAAAAATGAAGAGGCTAGTAACATACTGCAAGCATGGAGAATAATGATGGCAATCACCAACATTCCTGACACTAAAACAATCATTTCAATTCCGGCCAACTTCAAAATTCTCCAGACCAAATTAGATGCATCTCAAAGGGAAGGGAGTGGAGCAGGAGAGAAGGTTGCAGATGGACCAGAAAAGTCTGATACGGTGGATGAGGAATTCAATGAAATGTCTTCATAACTATTTTTGAATTTCATGGTTTGTTAAATCATTATTCTTTATTATTTGAGATTTTATCTCGCTTAATTTCTCATGGACTTTATTTTATTATATATAGTTGGTTGTATAAACAGTTATACGGGAAAGAGTTAGTTCTCCTCTTTTACTATATAATGGATGAGTAAAAGAGAAGAGGGATCTTTTGGTGAAATGTACTTTTCAAGACTAGATCACAAAACATTTTGTTTTGGGGAAGTAAGGGGGATATTTGATATGGTGTATGTAGTTAATTGATTTCATAAATACCAGAGGAAGATTGGTAGTGAGTCTATTGTTTCTTTGAGTATTTATCATTTATTCTTTGTATGTTGACTATCTGATGTATTCAATTCTGATATGTACATTCCACTGTGTGAAGTATTGATAACCTGCTTCTTTATAAAACTATTGCCATTGATGTGTCTTCTTTCTTATGTTAGAATTTGATGCAAAGATGGTGGTATAATTGTTGAAGATTGATCCTTGGTTTCTTTCATTCATATGTTTGGAGGAAAGTCAAATAGATCATTGTTGTGAATAAAGTCCTTGCCTGCAATGCAAATGTGTGTTGTGGTTAGTTGAAAGTTTATACTTGTATAAAATGCCTTTCCCGCTTTTAGGTTAAAAGCACATCAGTAAACCTTAAATTCAGTCATACGAAGGGAGTTGTACCTTCCAAAATATTTAGAGGGAAGTTTATAAAATTAACCAAACTGATTGGTACAGTTTGTTATTGCTAAAATTTGGTAGGTCATTATTAAACAAGCAGTAACAAAATCTGTTTACCAACAACATAAAATAAATCTACATAAACCTTGAGGCATCATCAATGAAGGAAACAAAATATCTAGATTTTCCAATTGATTCAACATGCTCCACTAGACCGAAAACATCCAAATGGATAAGTTCCAATTTATCATTAGATTTATCCTGCTTGAAGGAAATGGAGATCTATTCTATTTTCCAAATACACAATGTTCAAAGAATTTGAAAGTCTCGTCAAAATAGGATAATTGTCTAACAATTTTTTTATCTATGATAGTCTTTAAACTAGATTGACTTATGTGGCCCAATCTATGGTGCCATAGAATACATGTATTTTATGTATTAGCCTCAGGTGCATAAGAGGCATTACAAACAGTAGTAGCTTCTAGCTTAAATAGTGTTCCCAATCTTTTCCCCTTCGCTACCACCAAGTTTCCTCTCACCAATCTACAACCATGCTTATCAAATGTCACATGCATTCCCAAGTCATTCAACTTTGAAATAGAAATCAAATTTATAGCTAATCTAGGAACATGCAAAACTCCAAGGAGGGTTTTAATTCTCCCATCATTGAAACACAACATTACCTTCCTTTGTCCAACAATAGGATATGAAGAGTTGTCTCTGAGGTACACATTTCCTCCATCATACTCTTCGTATGTGGAAAACCATTCTTCATCTGGGGTCATGTGGCACAAGCATCCTGAGTCAACCAACCAATGATCATGAGAAACAACATTACATGCAAAAATTAAAACCTCATCACCTACATTCCTTTCTCACATGTCCTCTCTTTTCTTTGGGTGTCTAGATTCCTTTCTCACATGTCCTCTCTTTTCGCAGTTCCAACAGTTGACTCTATTCATCTTTCTAGGAGTCTTAGAACTTCCCTTAGACTTTTCTTTAGACCCCTTCTGATCTCCTTTTGGTCCTCTTTCCATAGATCTTCCCCTGACACTGAGAGCATTCCCTAAACTATCCGAACTTTTCTTCCTCAATTCATGTGACAGTAGAACTGAAACAAGAGCATCCAACTTCAGATCTGTGAGGTTAACAGTGATAGCCAAAATAATATTGTCCCATGACTCAGGTAAAGAACAGAGAATCAATATACATTTATCTTCCTCATTCACATCAACATCTATAGATGCTAGTTGACTCAATCACAAATAAAACAAATTCAAATGCTCTGCAACTGATTCACCCTCTTTCATTTTCATGGATGATCCCCCTGGACCCCTCGAAGAGGGGAAACCCCCCGCGACCCCCTGTCGCAGATGAATTAGCATCGAGTACCGAATATAAACATGCAGCTGAAACAAGATCGCTGCTGGTGAATTCTTTCATCCCTTACGGGTGATTTACAAACAATAATAGGAATAATAAATTACATAAGATTTACAAGGTTGATGGCACCTTAATCCTAACATAATCCTCATCCATGAAAATGTAAATACCTATGGCGAGGTTTCCTCAACTTAAATTGTGTTAACTTGTTTATGGAGAAAATATAAGTAATCCACTTTCATTTAGGGTCATAAGAAAACAAACACAAGACACATTCAGAAATTAGACCAAGGGGCACTCTTTGGGATGCGGTATGAAGAAGAAAAGCTTAAAGCAACATTTAATTAGTCAGAGGCCAAAAGATCAATGATCAATAACAATTTTTTAGGAGAAGAACATAGTTAAATTGGGAAAAGATAACAAACAAATATTTAAAAAGAGGAAGAATCCTATACATATAGATTGCTCAAAAAGATGAAGCAATTTGGACTCCACTAGGGTTAATCCAAGGGATCAAAATCACTTGCATGCTAAACCTAAAAAAAGACATCCCTTTTTAGGTTATTTGCCTTACACACCTTATAAAGGGGGGAGGAAGTTCTACATTAAATATTTAAAAAGAAAAGCCACAACAAATGATAATAGCATTTTAAATTCTGAATGTGGTGAGAAAATCACTAGAGGGACTTTGCTCGAGATTCAAACAATAAATCCTCATAATATCACTTAACATGGGTGCGTTAAGAAAGTAAACAAGAAGGAGCCCAACAGCGCACACACTTCCTTTTTTAGACAATACAATTATAAGATTTATACCACAGAAAAAAGGATATATTGGCCACAAATTTATGCATTATGTCTTATACCAAGGGAGAGTTCCCTTTGCCTCTCTATATCCTTTCTACACAAATGTGATTCTTAAGATAAGTTTGCAACTCTGATTCCATGTTGATCCCATTAAATAAACCAAATGGGCACTCACCAAAATTTCTCTCCACAAGTTCATCTACTAGGACTATTTAACACCATTTCCCTACTTGACACCATATTTGAAACTCATATACTATCACCCAGATTGAGTTCATCTAGCAGCTTGATATTATTAGAGGTGAATACCCTCAAAATGTAGTTGCCTACATGTCTATCTATATTTGGGTAAATTGATTACTCTTGACCAATGTTGCCAATCTACAAAATAGAAAAGGATGGAAGAAGCAACAACCAATAGGTATTTGATAGGGGAACAATATTTAGACATAGAAGGGTCGATGCAACTAAATATGATTATTCCTGATTATGAGATCACAACTCCAACATCCACAACCCATCCAGATACGAATAAACATATCTCCAAATCTACCATAAACAATGCAGCCCCATTCAGCATACAACCTTGCTCTAAGGGTAGAAGGGTTTCCATCATCCCATACAAAAGGGAGCCTATATAGTCAAAGCACCCAACCCCAGATGCAACATAAACTAGTCTTCAATATATAATGCCAATAGCTACAAACCATATTTCGTAAAACAAATCTGACCCACAACCAACGCTTCATGCCCCAAAATTGTTTTTCAATGTGAGGGAAGAGTATACACACACCTCAAGTCACAACCAAGCTCACCAAACAAAGAAAAAACATAGGGTTTTGAAATAATAAGTCTTCGACCAACAAATCTACAACAAACTTGTTAGTAGTTTTAGAGACTTTGACCTTTGACAAGTAAAATGCTGCAAAACAAGTGTTAGCTCAAAATGATTAAATTTACAAAAATCAGAAATGGATGATATGATACTACAAATTAGAGAATTCCATAAGATTCCTAGCGATTTTCTATGTAATTTCAAAAAATAAATCGTCAAATTTTGATTTGAAATGCAAAAGATGAGAGATTAAAGTTTGTATGAAAACAACAAGTTTGAACGATTACACTTGATTATTTTGGTCAGATATGATGAAGAGACCTACATCACTGCGAAGTTCGTTGAATTATCTTTCCAACACCTATAATTTTGCAAAAATCTGATACGATTTGAAAAAGATGCAAAAATGATTTAAAAATAGCTAGTTATGGAGCACTAGGAGGTGGGGTCTAGCCCTGGCAGTCAGTGTTAACGGCTAGAGGTTTTTGTCGATGTGATCACACGAGAAGTCAAGCATGTGGTAGTTAAGTCGTGCACTAGTAGCTTACAAAACCAGTCGTGGTCACAATTACCTGTTCACATGGAAATGTTTTAATGCCTGTCAGTTTACCCTACAATAGATGTTAGTGGCTTGCATCAAACCATTAAAATAAATGTTAACATTATAGAAGTGACTAATGGAGGTTACAAAATCTGCTAGTGCTAACAATTAGAAGTGACTAAGGTATGGTCAAAGATTATAAACTGTTATTAAAAGTGCCAAACATTATGCATAAACATGAACGGTTAATAGTAGCGCTGAATCTTGATGACCACAATTGGTGGTTATGGTTTGAAGTGCAGGTGCTAACAGCGTACAAACTATTAAAGGTCGATAGTGAACGAAGAATGCCAACCAACAAAGATGCTGCCAATAAATGTTATGATAAGCATTAACATTAAATTTCAAGATTGTTTTGCAGGTGGTTAGAAAACCCAAAGGGCGGTCGCAGTTAAACCATTGAGGCGCATTCAGGGACATGACCAGGGTTGGAGATGCCAATAGCCCCTGGTCTTAATATGACCAAGGGTTCAGGATCAACCGTTGAGAGTATGAAGCCACACGAATGCTAGGAGGTGGCCCCTGGTCACTGATATGGCCAAGGGTTGGCAGAGAAAAATTAAACTACACGTAGCACGTAAGCCTTAACCCACGGGTAAATAAGAAGACCGGTGATCAAAAAATAAAACTTGCATCCAAAGTGTAATATCCTGCGGACAAAGACTAGCGGTTAACTCCAAAATGAAAACAAGCGAATAAAACCTATTGACCAGTGGACAATGGTAAAGACCTCAAGACAAAACAACTATTAAACCCTGTGGTCAAAGAAAGCTAGCGATAAATCAACAAACAAATGACACACCTACAGACCATGTCAGGGGCCATATGGTACAGATCCATACAATACTGATCTACCTCAAGCGGTTAAGCTCTCTTCCAAGGAAACTTGCTCCAATACCAATTGTTGAATGCACAAGACAACTGAGAGGGGGGGTGAATCAGTTGTAACTTATAATTTCAAAAACCCTCAAACACATTTAGATCCACATCAATTCAATTAACTCTTAAACTGTTATGATGATTAAGCATGAAAATCAGAAACTAAATCATCTCAACAACAAACACAAGAGAACACCAGATTTACATGGAAAACCCAAGAAGGGAAAAACCACAATGAGGATTATGTCACAATATCAAGTAGTATAAACACCGAAAAACAATAGGCTCACTACCAGAGTAGAGAAGAAGATAGAGAAGATTGTTACAAGGAGAAAACTATCTCAATGCAACAAAGATTTCCACCGCAACACCTTTGCAATCATACTAAAGACTTGTAGACACCTTCTACTCATTGCATCCAATAATCTAGCACATGAAAGCTTGTACTGCACCATACATTCAACCACACTGTTATTCACATCACATTCATTACGCGCCCACACGATCACGATTCCTTGACACTTATTTATATTGTCTTCAACCTTGAGAACATTCTCCAAGGTTGGCAAGTCACCTTAACCCAAAAAATTCAAATTAGGTTTGGACCTAAACATTCCCGTGGTGGAAAGGAATGAAGGCGGACCACAACACATCTTAGCTTGGACCTAAATTCGTCCAAGCACGCCACTTCACACTTTCACAATCACCATAGCAACTCCGCAATTACTGTAATCATCCAAGGTCGGCCAAACCTGTGTTAACACAATGATCTTTTAAGTACACGCTTCCTCAAGACAAAATACAACTTTACGGACCAAAAACCAAGCTTCAACACAATCTAGAGTATTCCACGAACATCCTGAACCATCCTGAGAATGAACAAATTCCTCTACAACCACTTTCACCTACCGCACAACCTTATCGTGTTTATCCAGTATGCTTAACTATCTTTGTCATGCATTGTATCTCTAGAAATCAACTTCTGGAGTATCAAACCACAAACAACTTCAACAGAAGATATGAACCTTATAAGCACACTTCTAGAACTGCAAGACCTGAAACCACTTTGCGGAGAAATGTGGAGCAAAGACATTTCTCCCAGACACCTTTGCAAACCTTCAAAAACATAGTCTTCATACTGGTGAACACAACTTCCTCTACACAACAAACCAGAACACCAAATTCGGAATATAACATCTCTAAACATCTTTGAACAACATATCGAAACCGCAAAGACAAATCTTCAACATAGAGGAAATGCGGAGCAAAACTAAAACACTACTCTGTAAACCAAAATGCTATTTCAACACACTATTTCCTCTATTAATCAAATTTTCTCAAAAGCACTTGGAAACCAACCAACAAAAACATTTTCTTAACATCTTCAGCACCTCTTCAAGGCAACTAAACCATCTTCAACAAAGCAACTCAACCAAACAACTCATACCATTGCGATAACCTCATCTCTGCTCAACCAACCTCATCATCAGAGACAGTATCCACTCAACACTAACTACTCATACTTGTTGCAAGTATGTGCCTAATCGGTGTTGTCATTGATGTCAACATATCTGTGTTGTTATTGGTGTCAACTGTTATCTTATTTTGTTGCTTAATGTAATGAGTGAGATGCTTTGTATTTACCTATATAAGTGATACTGATGTTGAGGACATTGAGAAAATTAGCTCCTCTAGTGGAAACAGTGTGTTGCAATGGAAACAATGTATTGTATTCAGAAGAACAGTCCAGAAGTTTGCTCCACATTTCTTGAAGATTGAATATCTTTGCCTGCGGTTTGGAAGCTATTTAGACGCATGTCGGAAGATGTTATGTTTTGAGTTTGAGCTCTTCGCATGAAGATTTGAATGAGTTGTGTTCACCAGAGTGAAACCTATTTTTTTTGTTTATTCAGTTGTGATAGAGGGAAAGTATTTTGCTGCACATTTCTCCGCACTGATGTTTCACAGTCTGCTGTTCTGGAATTAAGTTTGTAATGATGATAAGTGCCTTCAACTCTAATAGTTCATGGTTTGGTGGTCCGCAAGCGATTTTTCATTTATGGCAATTGATGACAGTTAAGCTCGTGCTCCGGATTGAAGAATCTCATGGATAAAGTGGTTAGAGGTTGTGCGGATGTTCCGGATGATTACAGTGTGCTTGTGGATGTCTCCTGATCATGTTCCCTCCCTCAGATTGGTCTGCGGAGAGAAATCTGGATCATGGTTGAAGACTGTTCCTAAAAGACTTAGTGTGAACACCAGCCAACTTGGTTGTTTTCACTAATTGTGGAGGTGCATTGAAGATTGTAGAAGAGTGTTGTGGCGTGAAGGATTGTGTGAGTCCCAGCTAAGGCATGGCGTGATCAGCATACATTTTTACAACTTTCTCTTAGCAAATTTTTGTATTAGGTCCAGACCTATTTCTATGTATGTTTTGTAATGCCGACCTTGGAGATTGTTCGAACGGTTGATGAATGTATTGCCGACCTTGATGTACATTCCAAGGTTGATGATTTGTATAAAGACTTATAATGTAGTTGCGAAAAAAAGGTGTGTGTAGAAAAATGAGAAGATAAGTGCGAAGAGTAAGAGTAGAGGAAGAATATTGCGCTTCAGTGGAACTGAACTCGGGCATAGAGTAGATGTTATCAAATCAGTTCAAAAATTCTTGGCAGTGAGCCAATCTTTACAGTGAGCATTTTGGGCAGTGAACCTCTGATTTTCAGTATTGTTATAACTTATATATTTTTGTGGGCTAACACCCACCGTGGTTTTTCCCTTTTAGGGTTTTCCACATAAAAAATCTGGTGTCTCCTATGTTGAATATGTAATTGTGATCAAGTTTATGGTTTCATGCTTTCATGGTTGAATCTGATTATCAGTAATTAAATAGTTGATGGTTTGATAATTATATGAAGTTAAGTTTTTGGGACAACTGATTCACCCCCCCTCTCAATTGTCCTGTGTATTTCAACAATATTCTTGCACCATTTCTCACCCACACAGATGACACAGTTGACACCAATGACAACACAAGCTTGTTGACATCAATGACAACACCGACTGCACATACTTGCAACAGAGTATTCCTAGAGAGGAAATAGATTTCAGTGAGATTTTTGCTCTTTTAGCTAATTAAACTCTATCAGAATGTTGTTGTTTATTGCTGTTGCTTTTGATTTTGAAGTAGAGAAGATGGATACATCAAGAATGTATTCTTGCATGGAGATATGTAGGAGAAAATTTACATGGATCAGCTTGAAGGATTTGAGGTTAATGAGAAAGAAGATCTAGTCTATAAACTAAAAAGGTCCTTGTATGGTTTAAAGTAGTCATTACATATGTGTTATCAAAAGTGACCTCCAGAAACTCTTCTTCAATTATTTTGTAGTTGTCCTATCCTTTATTAGACATCAACTTTTGGATGTATGTGGAAAATAGTTCCCTCTCTCCTAATTTGGCATATTTGGAGAGAGAAACTACAGAGTTTTCAGAGACTCTGCTAGTGACTGGGATTTGGTGATATATAAATTGGAGATTGATATTTGTTAGATGGTAATGTCTTATGTTTCTTCCTTAACACAAAAAGGTAGATGTTTCTCCTCCTCCCAGGACTCCTCTCTTCTGAAAAGATGGCCTCTATTGAAACCTTCTCCTCCTCCTCTTAGATCTGTTAGTGGTATAAAGATTAATAGTAGAGCTGATTCTAAATGAATTCCTCCTACCCCTTGCTTTATAAAAATAAATTTTGATGGAGCAGCTAAAGGTAACTTGGGTCCTTCAAGGGATGATTGTGGCTTTAGGGATCATTTAGGGAAAATCATCTTAGCAGCTTGTAAGAAACTCTCTCCAGGTACTAATAATGAGGCAGAAATACAAGCACTACTTTTGAGCATTGGAATTGCAATCAATGAAAAATTCTCTAAAGCCATTGTGGAAGGGAACTCAATGTTAGTTATTAATGCATTGAGGGATAGGGAGCTTTATGCATGGAAGCTTAGAAACATGATGGAAATGGTGTGGACACAATTATCTTAGTTTGAATTCATTGAATACAAGCACTGCTTTCGGGAAGCAAATAGAATAACTGATAGGATTTCTAATTTAGCTATTGAAAGGAAAGGTGAATACATTGAGAGTATGAATGTTAGAGATTGGGAGGACAAGACTCTTTCCTTGCTTATGGAAGAAGAGTCAATAAATTAATGGTGAATTATATTCACCGGACTTTCGGGACACAAGGATGACAAATTAGTGAGGTCTTTGATGACACAAGGATGACAATTCAACAATGACTAATGATGTGGTTTTTTATAGACTAACTTGATTTGTTCCTTAGTGCAGGTACAAATATGTGATTTTGGCCTTGGCTCATCTTTTAATCATTGAAAGTACTTTATCTTTGTATGGGTAGCGGCTATCAACTATCTTCAAAATGATTCTGCATGCTTTTCCGATAAGTATTTGATGGCTATAAATGGCCTTGCACGCCCTGCTAATAAGTAACCATGTACGACTTGCATACAACTCCATGTGAATTGAAAGCATGGTGTTTTTGGGAGAAATAGGATTCATACCCTTATGTTAAGGAAAAATTGAATTGTGTTTTCATTTTACAATGTGAACCAGTCGAAGAAGTAATCCGAACAGTGATTGGTCGGAAATGGCTAAATGAAAATCGTAAGGCACTATTTTCTGAGGTTGCTTTGGTGTTTCTTTCCCATGGAAGGGACCTGCTGTTGAAGAAAGGGCTAGTGAAATTCTTAGCAGAAAACTACATTCATCCATTTATTTTCTCGATGTCGACTTTGGAAGGTGCGTTGGAGAATTGCAATTTGGATTATGGTAAATGCAGTTGTGGGAGGTTTATTTTCAAAATCTAATTTGATGAATCTCCCTGTTATCCATTCGGCACTCTATGTCATAAGAAATGGTTTAATAGAGGATTCTCCCGAGGATACATGGTCTTCATTGAATTGCATGAAACATGAATTAGGGGAAGAGCTTTATATACAGGGGTCTAATGTATTCAATTCGATCCATTTCCTCCTGAAACATGCACAGGTGAACCTTCATCACCCTATTTAGCCTGAACTAGGTCCGTTAGATATAGCAAGCTCAAATGGAAGCTACGAAGGGTAAATCTGAAGATGTTCTTGCAAATCTTTGTTAGGTCCTGTCATATCTGTCTTTGTAATTTCTATTGGCCTGGTTTTTTTTGTTTTAAGGCTTTTTGTATACTTGATGGTGATTCCATCGTTCAATGGACTGGTATAATCTGATGTAATTATCTTTTTTATTAATATAAAATAATGGCATCCTTGCCACCTTGATCAATAAAAAAAAAAATTAATTCATATGCTTTGGAACTAGGATTTTCTAAGAGTAAAGTCGATCACTATGTTTACTCTGAGGAGGTTGCTGATGACAATTTAATTATTATTTTGGATGTTGATGATATGCTTATTATTGGCAATAATTAGGCAACTCAAGGCTCAATTGTCTAAAAAGTTTGATATAAAGGACTTAGGGGAAGTAGGATATATACTAGGTATAGAAATTAACAAAGATAGGGCTACCAAACCAGATGAAGTACATTAAGACTTTTTGCAAAATTTTAGTATGCATGATAGTAAGCTTATAAATGTCCCTTTACTTGTACCTGCACTAAGTTGTGTTTGGAATAATGTCCTAAGTCTCAAGAGGATTTGGAGGATATGTGCAATTTTATTATGCTAATGCAGTAGGAGGCTTGATGTATGCCATGGTCTGAACTAGACTAGATATTTCCTAAGTAGTGGAAGTTCTTAGTAGGTTCATGTCAAATCCTAGCAAAGAACATTGGACTCATGTGAAAAGAGTTTCTAGGTACTTGAGAATAATCTCTAATTACTGTTTGTGTTAACATGGGACTAATATTCTTAGTAAGTTACATTGGATACACAAGGCTTCGTGGATTTGGTTGGGTTGAAGATCAGCAAGCAACTATTTGTTTACTCTATTTGGAGGAGTAAATTGGATGAGTAAAAAGCAACCCACATTTGTGTTATCCACTATTGAAGTGTCGGTGTGAACAAGGTTATTACCTATCCAGTTTACCCTTGTGTGGGTAATTCATATTATTTAACTATTTATTAGTTAAATAATATTCACACATCACACATAATTCACATGTTAAATTGACTTAGCGAGTCTACTAGATGTTTCTAGTTGTGTCTAGTTGTTGCTAATTGTCATTTTATCCTATAGTTGTCACATGTCATAGGATTATGACTCTTGTCACATGACTACAACATCCTACATCTCATCCTTGTCTTTATAAGCAAGGCATATCATGTACATTGTAACAATCTTGTAATAATCTTTTGCATTCATTGATAGAATATAATTATTCTCTCATTTGATCTCTCTTGTGCTTTCATGAAGTCCTAGACTCTGGGTGGCTCCAATGAAGGGGGTAAGCTCTCAATAGCACCCTGAATGGTTGAACTAGTAGTACCTGACCTTGTTGTTGACTCAACGTCAATGACACTGTTATCCTTGACAATTAATGGCTTGTGAAACTGGGTACTTGCTACTCGTAACACTGATGGGGACATGATGGTAGACACTAAAATGTGTTGGAAGGCAAGGGGTGTGGCTATCCAAAACAAAATGCTACAACAATGTGGACAAGAAAGATAAACACAAACACAAAAGGAGAGAGACCGGGATACACAAAACAGAATATATATATATTTATATTTTCCACTTCAAAAATTACATTCAAAACTTCATACAAACTTGATGCTGAGCTACTACTATGTTTCTGATTTCCTCCTATCTTTGGAGCGATTGTTCATTTCATCTCTAGAGATGACTATAGGAACTCCGGAGCTTCCTGCTATTCTCTATTGCTGCAGGCTCAAAACATTCTCTATATTCTCTTTGTTCTATTCCCCTATTTCCTTCTACTGTTGTAAGGTCTCATTCAAATTCCCTTCGGTCAACTTCTTTTCCTTCTCTTTTGTCTCATTCAAAAAATGGCCACCAAAAATTGGCACTCAACACTTCAAATTCAAACTTACCTACGATATTAACTTCTGGCAGGGGTGGCAAAGGAGGATCACCAAAACTGACAGGGGCAGGTGCATTTAATACGCTAACTATAGATTATCATAAATTCCAACACTCCCCCTTAATCTAAAGTCAAATGTCATCCAACAAATTTCTTTTCGGAACTGATCTCCAGAGTTAAACCTTTGTATTTGCCTTTCCAGAGCAAATCTTCAGAGTTGTTTCTGTCATTCTGGAGCACCTTTCTGCATCTCTGGAGCTGACTTCCTACATCTCCGGAGCTCTGTTTTTGCATCTCCGGAGCACCTCCGGAGCTGCATTGACTTTCCAGAGTTGAACCTCTGGAGCTCTTTTGTAACTCCAGAGCATCTCTGGAGCTTTGATGTGACTATCTTCTTTTTGGATCTGAACCTCCAGAGCTGTCTACAATGCCAAGCCTATCTCTTAGGTGTTCAAAAGAATCATTTGGCAATGCCTTGGTAAAAATGTCAACGAATTGCTGCTCAGATCTGCAATATTGAAGCTCAATCTCTCATCATTTTACCAACTCTCGTATGAAGTGATAACGGATCTCAATCTGCTTGCTTCTTTCGTGAAAGACTAGATTCTTTGTCAGGGCTATTGAAGAAACGTTGTCACAATGAATGGTTGTACCATCTTCTTATTGCTCCTTCAAGTTTGCAAGGATCCTTCTCAATCAAATAACCTAACATGTTGCTGCATTTGCTGCAATATACTCAGCTTCTGCTGTGGAGAGACAATGAGTTGCTTCTTGGATGCCCATGAAATTGCTCCTGAACCCATGTGAAATACATATCCTGATGTATTTTTTCTGTCATCTACATTACCTGCTCAAGCACTATCCGTGAAACCATTCAGCTTAAACTCATTAGATGCACCATACAAGATGCCATAACCTGTTGTGTCATTTACATATCTCAAGATCCTCTTTCCTACTTGCCAATGTGTGTCCTTAGGTTTCTCCATAAACCTAGAAATCAGACTTACTGCATACATCAAATCAGGCCTAGTAGCTGTCAAGTACATGAGGCTTCTAACCATGTTTTTGTAGCGGGTTGGGTTTACTTCCTTGCTGCTGTCTTCTTTACTCAATTTCAGTCCTATAGATGTTGTTGGGGCAAGTTTGCTATTTTCCATTATAAATCTCTTAAAAATCTGTTTGGCATAGTTAGTTTGTGAAATAAATATGACATGCTCTGCTTGTTTGATCTCAATGCCTAGAAAATACTTCATCAAACTTAAGTGTATCATCTCAAACTCATTCTTCATTACCTCTTTGAAATCAGCAATGAAAAGATCACTATTTTCAATAAAGATCAGATCATCTACATACAAAACAACAATCAAAATTTCAACTTGAGCTGCTTTGATGTGAAGTGTGGGCTCACTGTTGCTTTTGCTAAAGCCATTACTCACTAGATATGAGTCTATTCTTCTATACCATGCCCTAGGTGCTTGTTTCATCCCATAGAAGGCTTTTCGGAGCCTATATACTTTGTCCTTTTACCCTAGGACTTTATAGCCAGGTGGTTGCTCCAAGTACACTTCCTCCTTCAGTACTTCATGCAAGAAGGCTGGCTTCACGTCCATTTGTGTTGGGTTGCTATTACTATAATTGTCTGGACTGTTTCCAACCTTGCAATTGGTGCATATGTCTCATCATAACCTCTTCCAGGTTGTTGTTTGTACCCTTTAACAACTAGCCTTGCCTTATGTCTTTCTATCTTACCCTCAGTAGTATATTTGGTCTTGTAGACCCACTTAACTCCAATCACGTATTTACCCTTGGATAAATTAGTTAGTTGCCATGTGTCATTCCTCTCTATAGCATCCAACTCATCCATGGCCTTACACTTCTCTTCTTTCACAACTTCCTCAAAGTGTATTGGATAACTATAAGAAAATAAAGCAAAACTCAAATTCTCATCAAAATCAGCATACCTTGTGCTGTCATAAATCTCCCTTACAGTCCTTGTCCTTTGTGGCATCAATGATGTGAGTGTAGGATCTTAATTACCTCTAGAACTACTATTGTTCTGACCTCCGGAGCTACTATAGTGTTGATCTTCAAAGCTATTGCTCTGCTAAACTCTGGAGTTGCTGATCTCAGGAGTTGCAAACCTCCGGAGCTGTTGTTCTGTTGAACACCTCCAAAGTTGTTTTCTAAAGCTCTATGGTAGTTTCTCGCTGAGTTGTTACTCTCTAGAGCTCCTCCGGAGCTTCTTCATTTTCAAGGGGTATTGTGACTGGAATACCCATAGTACTGTCCACCATTCCATCCCATGCTTCATTCTCAATGAACTCAATGTCCTTGCTGATCACAACCTTTTTGGTGATGGGATTATACAGTTTGTAGGCTTTTAACTCTTCACTATAGCCTAGGAAGATACATTTTTCACCTCTATCAACAAATTTCTACCTCTTCTCTTTTGGCACGAATGTGTATGCCACACCCAAAGATTCTTATGTGTTCCACGCTCCATTTGTTGTTTGTGCACACCTCTTGTGGAATCCTATCACGAACAGCCTTTGTAGGGCACCTATTCAATAGGTAAACTGTTGTTGCTACACCTTCGCCATAAAAATCATGTGACAATCGTTTTGCTTTTAGCATGCTTATTATCATCTCTTGAATTGTTCTATTTTTCCTTTTAGCCAGTTCGTTTTGCTGTGGAGTATACCTAGTTGTAAACTGTTTTTCTATCCCTTCATTCCTGCAGAAATTCAGAAATTCCTTGGAGATATACTCCTCCCCTCTATCCGTTCTTAGGGCTTTGATATAGTGGCCACTTTGCTTTCTAGTTGAGACCTTAAACCACTTGAATTTCTTGAAGGCTTCTGATTTGTTCTTCAAAAAATAAACCCAGATTTTCCTGCTGTAATCATCTATAAATGTCATGAAATAAGTATTTCCAGCCAAGGTGTGGGTTTTCATAGGCCCACATAAATCTGAGTGCACCAACTCCAATGGTGCTTTTGCTCTCCTAGAATACCTTGATTGAAAGGGTTGCCTATGCTACTTTCCTAAAATGCAGGCTTCACATTTTCCATCAGACTCTACAATAGATGGTAGCCTTCTAAACATGCCTTTCTTTGATAATAAACTCAAATCAGAAAAACTTAAGTGTCCATACCTTAAATGCCAAAGTTTAGATGGGTCTTTGATGACTGTCGTAAAAGCAAATTATTGTCCCACTACTGTGAGCGTTGGAGATAGTGGTGGAAACTGTGCTAGAGATAGCATCGAAGATAGCTCCAGAAATAACGTCGAAGACTCAATATGTATCCTTAGAGGAAACATTTTGTTTCTTGTCATCTACACTACTGCAATCACTTTCTTGCTGCCTCCTTTGTCAAATATTATGCACTCTCCATTCTCCATCAAGATTTTTAACCATTTTGGACCATTTGTCCAATGCTCAATAGGTTTTGTTTTATGCTAAAGGCATAATAGACATCCTGGATCTTCCTCCTTTCACCATGCTTGGTTTGGATGTTGACTGTACCTTTTCCCATGACAGGAACTTTCTCATTGTTTCCCATTTTGATCTCAGTTTTTATGCTGCTATCTATGGAGGCAAAGAAATTTTTGTTACCACTCATGTGGTTGCTACAAGCATTGTCTAAATACCATACTTCATCACTACTCTCAGCAAGATTGCAAACAATAAATACATTTGACTGTTTTTTATTTTCATCCTTGTTTTCATTTGCTACATTAGCATTTTGGCCTCCATGATCACGTTGTTTCTTCCTACATTCACTAGCATAATGACCAAACCTATGACAGTAATAGCATTGAACATTACTTTTGTCATACCTCTTATTAGAACTGTTCTTCTTCTTCTTGTCTTGGTAGCTTGGCTGTGACGTGCTTGCCTCCTCTTGGTTGTTTGAAACTACTCTTTCGGAGTTGCTTCTTCCTCTAGCTCTTTGACCTCTACCTCTGTTGTTTCTTCCTCTTCCCCTACCTCTTGCATTGGTTTGAGCCTTGAAGGCTTGCTCTAGGGAAGGAGTAGATTTATTCAGTCGCTTCTCATGGGTTTGTAGTGAACCCATCAACTAATCTACAATCATTTTTGAGAGGTCCTTGGCCTCTTTAGACGCTGACTATAGGATCAAATATAGAAGGTAGACTCCTTAGGATTTTTTCAATAATCCTTTGGTCTTCCATGGTTTCTCCGTTTATCTTGTAATTAATCAAGGTGGAAACCCTAGTGTGGAAGTTTGAAATGGACTCACCAACCTTCATTTGCAAGGTCTCAAAATCTCTCCTTAGCAGCTGGAGTTTTACCAATCTCACTTTGTTAGCCCCTTATAACTTTTTTTGGGGTATTTCCCATGTATGTTTTGAGTAGTTTGTTGTTGCAATGTAGGGGAAATAGCCTCTGTCAAGATTGCCTCAATCAAGCTGAGGGCTTTTGCATCTTTCATCCTTGTTTCCTTCAACTGATTCTTTTGGACATTTGATAGGGTTGCATAGGCTGCTTGGTCTGTAGTATCTATAAAACCATTAATGACTAGCTCCCATAGGTCATTTGAAACCAAGATTGTCTTCATTTTCTTAGCCCAAATATCATAGTTCTACACATCAATGTTTGGTGGCTACTGCCATGCTTTGTTGTCCTCACTTGCCATTCTTCTCAGATTGGAGAAGACTAATAATGCCTAGAAGATCTAGGGCTTTTCCAAAACAACCACAAAAAACTAACCACCCAAAAAAACAAGGCTCTGATACCACTTGTTGGCAGGTAGGGGGTGTGGCTGTCCAAAACAAAATGCTATAGTAATGTGGATAGGAAAGACAAACACAAACAAAAACTGAGAGAGACCAGGATACACAAAACAATATATATATATATTCTACTTCAAAAATTACATTCAAAACTTCATACAAACTTGATGCAGAGCTACTGCTTTGTTTTTGATTTGCTCCTATCTTTGGAGCTGCTGTTCATTTCATCTCTGGAGCTGACTGTAGGAACTCTAGAGCTGCCTGCTATTCTCTGTTGTCGTAGGCTCAAAACATTCTCTGTATTCTCTCTGTTCTATTCCCCTATTTCCTTTTGCTGATGTAGGATCTCATCTAAATTCCCTTCGGTCAACTTCTTTTCCTTCTCTTTTGTCCCATTCAAAAAATGCCCACCAAACACTGGTGCTCAACACTTTAAATTCAAACTTACCTACCATATTAACTTCTGGCACGGGCGACAGAGGAGGATCCAAAAAACTGATGGGGCAGGTGCATTTAATACGCTGACTGCAGATTATCATAAATTCCAACAAAATAGTCTGCCTATCAATTCTTTCATCTTTCTCCATCAAGGATGAATTTGACACTTCTATAGTGAAAACTTTAGGACTTGCTATAAGACTAGAGGCCACATAGTTCTTATCTTCAATTTCTCGCTTCTCTGCATATCTCTGCCTCCCAACATGTTTTAGAATCCTGTGCATGTTCTCTCTAATGTTGAATGACAAAAGCTCATGAACCTCATCAAGAACAAGAGAACAACATCCATGAGTTTGAACTTTTCAGCCTGACTTATTTCTGAAATTCTTCCTGAAATTCCTACTACAAGTAAAGGCATGTTCTTTTTTAATGCTTCCTCCTATGTTGACTTGTTTACACCTCCCATAAGCTGTTGTACTGCTCTCTGATGATCTGATCCTAAAGTCTATTCTGCCTCTTTCACAATCTGCATTGCAAGCTCTCTCGAAAGAGCAACATGAACAACCGCCACCTCAATTTTGTTGTTGCCTTTAATATTTCCTCATTTTGCATAACATACCAGAGGATTTCCAACAAATCTTCTGAAATCCATTCTCGAGGAAGTGCCTCTATGAAATCGTTTAGTGTCTTTTCACTATGGGTTTGAAGATCAACAATTGCATCCTCTTGTTGAAGCATGACAACTATCCATTTAAGATTTTCTCGCACCATCTTTGCAGTGTCTATAGCTTTAAGACCTATGTTGTTGTTTGTCGTTGATATCTGATGAGCATATTTTATGGTCCAAATTGTAAGGAAGTTAGAGTAGTGTAAACAACTTCGTACGCCAATCTAGAGGAGAGATATTATGCAAATTTTAAAAATTGATCTAACAGTTACAGAAAATTCTAGAAACATATTTAAAACATGAAATAAACAAATGAATAGAAAACACCAGATATACGTGGGGAAAACCCTTTCGGGTGAAAAACCCCACATTCCAAAAGCCTGCTCAATGTATTTCAAATCCAACAACAAGATTACATACACTTGCAGAGCAAGTTTATTACAGGAGTATCAACAGTAAACAATTCTGGAAGAATTTCGGTAGCATTCCGGCAGCATAATAGTACCTGAAAACTCACTCAAAAACTATGTGCTTAACTTCTCAGCCAAGATAACAGTCTAAAAATAAGCTCTCGCGTCCAAATTGATATCCCCTATTTTAGACCCTTACAGTTGTTATAGAGTCTATCATAATACCTCTAAAAATAGTCCTTCCATGATATACTATCATGTGGGCATCTTTTGACAACCAATATTTCAATTTTCAAGGCACCAACATGTGGCAAATGTGCCAATTAAGAATTGTCACGCCCCAACATTGTTTTGGAGCTAAATAAAAATAATAATTGACAATGGGAAAATATTAAATACAAAATAAATAACTACGAGAAATGTGCAAGGTTGAGACACCTAATTTCCCAACATTCTCCCACTTGTCGAATACCTTGCAAGAGCCAGGAGAATAACACCATAATGGATCAACTGCTAGGGGCTGAAAGGCCCATAGAATTGGAACACAACTTGAATATCGTTGTGCTCATAGACTTAGTTAATGCATTTGCATCATTTGCCATTGTCTCGACCATATCTCTCACGAAGTGATATTGAACATCAATGTGTTTGGTCCTGGCACGAAAAGTTAGGTTCCTCGCAAGGCAGATTGCACTCAGACTATGACAATAAATGGTAACTGCACCTTGTTTCAATCCAATATCAGAACATAGACGCTTCAACCAAATGACTTCTTTACAGGCATGAGTAGTTGCCATATACTCTGCCTCTATAGTGGACAAAGCAACCACAGCCTATCGCTTGCTCATCCAACTGATCGCACCACCATTAAGAGTAAACACATATGCATTGGTGGACCTTCTACTATCGACATCACTGGCCCAATCTAAATCCACAAAACCATGAATACTCAAGAAATGTCGATCTACTGTACCATGAAAACATATAGAGTACTCTATTGTACCTCGCAAACATCTGAAGGCCATCTTAATTGCATCCCAATGCACTCTTCCAGGATTAGACATAAAATGAGAAAGAACTCCCACTACTTGGGAAATTTCTAGTCTTGTACAGACTATAGCATACATTAAACTTCCAATTGCACTCTAGTAAGGCACTCTGCTCATGTCTTTCATATCCGATGGAGATGTAGGACATTGTGAAATAGAGAGCTTTGTTCTGAAAGTAACAGGAACACAAAGTGGTTTACAATCCTACATGTTAAACCTTTGCAAAACTGAACAAACATACTTACTCTGGCCTAGCCATAGCTTTCTGTTCTCACAATCTCTTCTAATCTCCATCCCAAGTATGCGTCTTGCTGTACCAAGATCTTTCATTTCAAATTTCGCAAAGAGCTGAGATTTCAATACTGTAATCAAACCTTCTCCTTTCTCAAAAAACATGTCATCAACATATAAAGCAATTACCAAGAAACAATCACCATCAGATTTAAAATACACACAGTGATCAGATTTAGACTGCACAAATCCCAAACTCAACACATATGTATCGAACTTCTAGTACCACATCCTAGGACTTTGTTTAAAGCCATAAATGGATTTCTTTAACTTACAAACCAACTTGCTTTTACCTTTCACCACGTAGTGCTCTAGCTGTGTCATATAGATTTCTTCCTCCAAATCACCATGAAGGAAGGCAATTTTCACATCCATTTGTTTGACCTCTAGGTGATAAGCTGCTGCAATAGATAATAAAAACTAAATGGATGTCATTTTAGTAACAAGAGAAAAGATCTCACTGTAATCATACCCTCAACTTGAGAGTATCCCTTCGCAACCAACCGTGCCTTATACTTTTCAACATTTCCATCTGAACCAATCTTTTCTTAAACACCCATTTATATCCAACAGGTTTGCGTCTTTCAGGCAAAGGTACAAGGTCCCATGTTTCATTCTTTTCAAGAGCTGCGATTTCTTCATCTATGGCTTTCTTCTAGGACTCTACATCATTCATACTCAAAGCCTCTTGCACAGATTTCGGTTCATCAATGTTAATACTCAAAGCAAATATACACTTCCAATCATCAGGTGAATACCCATACCTTTTAGATGGTTGCCTATGCCTTGTAGATCTTCGAACAAGATGAGGTGGAGGTTCTTCCACTTCTTTCTCCTCTTCTTCCTCTTCTGAAGATTCAAATTGTGATGATCTCTCCTCAACTTCTTGTCTATCTTGGGGCCTCGATTCAACTTTCTCAAGCATAGTAGGAAGTTGAATCACATCATTTTTCTATTCAATTACTTTAATTTGTTTTGGCTGAATATTAATAGGAGAAGATTAAGTCTCTCTAAAAATAGCACTTCTAGAATAAATTACCTTCTGTGCAACAGGGTCACAAAACTTGTATTCTTTCACACCATAGCTGTAGCCGATGAAGATACATTTGACAACCTTAGAACCCAACTTTGTTCTTTTCTCCTTAGGCACATGTGCATATGCCTCACAACCAAAAACTCTCAAATGTCTAAGTAAAGCCTTTTTCCCTGACCATGCCTCAATTGCATTTTTATCAACAAGTGTTGATGTAGGAGATCTATTGATCAAATAACAAGTAGTGGCAACAGCTTCACCCCAAAACTTTTTTTCTAGACCAGCTCCACTCAACATGCTCCTAGCCTTCTCCATCAACGTTATGTTCATTCTTTCTGCAACTCCATTCTGCTAAGGAGAATACGAAGTTGTCTTTTGTCTTTTAATCCCACAATCTATATAGAATCTGTCAAAATCTGCAAAATAGTACTCACCGCCATTGTCAATCCTCAAACATTTAATTTTCTTTTCAGTTTGAGTTTCTACCATAGACTTGAACTCCTTAAAACAACTGAAAACTTCAGATTTACTCTTTAAACAATTTACTCATGTTCTCCTACTGAAATCATCAATGAAAGTAACATATTAAACTGATTTACCAATAGAAGATACATCAACAGGACCAAATACATCCGAATGGATTAGATCCAAGATGCATGAATACTTATGAGAAGATGAGTAAATTGAATGTGGTTCTGTTTGCCATAAATACAATGTTCACAGAAATCAAACTCTAGATTGCTATCATCAACCCCTCAATGAGGTTCTTATTCGTCGGGGCTTTTAAACCCTTCTCTCCAATGTGGCCAAGCCTTTGGTGCTAAAGCATAATCTTCTCTGCATGAAGTTCTATATCTGTAGATAGAGCACCCTGGGATACCCAAAATGAACGACCATCCACTGTAGAAGAAACCTCTCCTTTACATAGTGAATCATTTAAAGGTTTGGTCTTTATAGAAGCACTATTGCACTCTATTGTGCATGCATTTAGTTTGAATAGTGTGCCAATCTTGACACCCCTTGCAATCACCATAGCACCTCTTACAAATTTCACACCTACATCATAAAAGACAACCTGCACTCTCGATTCAATCAGCTTACTAACAAATAACAAGTTTCTTGCCAATCCAGGAATATGCAACACACCTTTCAAGACTTTTACTCTACCATCAAGAAGTCTAATCTTAACATTTCCTCAGCCAACAATTTTTAAAGAAGAGTCATCACTTAGATACACCTTACCTCCATCAAAAATTTCATATTCAGAAAACCAGTTTTGGTTTAAGGTCATGTGAAACGATGCACTTGAGTCTATTAACCATGCACTTTCTTTTGCACGAGTTGCCAAAGATGCTATAACCTAGCCTCACCATCCTCCTTTTCAAAATCTGAATAAGATTTGAACTTCTTTTTCTTTTTCTTCTTCTCCTCCTTACATTCTTTCCAGAGATGAATAGGTTTGTCATGATTCCAGCAAATAACTTTGGACTTGCCAGAAGACTTAAATCTCCCTCTGGACTTAGATCTTGATTTGTCTTGTTGCTTCTTGTTCTTCTTGCCTTTTTCTTTTCTTCTACCTCGAACATTTAGAGCCTCTTTTGAACTAATGGAGACCTTCCTTCTCATCTCTTCCGAAAGGAAAGATCCAACAACATCTTCAACATTCAAGGTGACAGAGGTACTCCCAATGGCCATGACCAGAGAATCCCATGAATCTGGTAACAAACAAAGCAGTATCTGACATCTCTCGTCTTCATCCATCTTGACACCAATTGATGCCAACTAAGCCACCAACATGTTGAAAACTTCCAGGTCCACAGAGATCCGTCCACCTTCTTCCATTCTCAAGGAATATAACTTTTTCCTAAGAAAGAGTTTGTTGACTAAAGACTTAGCCTGATAAATTTCACCGAGTTTCTTCCAAAATAACTTTGTAGTGGTCTCTTCATGGACATTAATCAATACAGAGTTTGCAAGGCATAATCTTATCAAACCCTTAGCTTTACGGTCCATTATATCATATTGTGCAGCTACGATTGCATTTGTGGGTCTCTATTTATTGGGATCCATAGCACCCCACAAGTCTTGATCCACTAGCAGATCTTCCATTTTCATCTTCCACAGCTCAAAGTTGTTGCCAAAAAATTTTTAACCTCCATTCTCCTAGATGTGCTTGCCATCTGAAAAATGCCTGCAACAAGATCACAAGGTATTCTCTGCACAAGCTCTCACTCAAACCTTGATTAGCACAAAAAACTCAACAACCCACAACTGAAACCAAAGGCGATCAGGCTTTGGTACCACTTGTAAGGAAATTAGAGTAGTGAAAACAACTTCCTACACCAATCTTGAGGAGATATATTATGCAAACTTTAAAAACTGATCTAACAATTACAGAAAATTCTAGAAACACATTTAAAACATGAAATAAACAATGAACACAAAACACCAGGTATATGTGGGGAAAACCCTTTCGAGTGAAAAACCCACACTCCAAAAGCCTATTCAATGTATTTCAAATCCAACAACAACATCACATACACTTGCGGAGCAAGTTTATTACAGAAGTATCAACAGTAAACAATTTTGGAAGAATTCCAGCAGCATTCTGGTAGCATAACAGTACCTGCAAACTCACTCACAAACTACTCCTCAAGCCTTCAATTTATAGACTTCTGGCTATACAAGAAACCATCTGTGGTTTACAAAACCATATGCTTAACTTCTCAACCAAGATTCCAATCTAAAAATAAGCTCTCACGTCCAAATTGATATCCTCTATTTTAGACCCTTACAGTTGTCATAGAATCTGTCATAATACCTCTAAAAATAGTCCTTCCATGATATACTATCATGTGGGCATCTTTTGACAACTAATATTTCAATTTTCAAGGCATCGACATGTGGCAAAAGTGCCAATTAAGAATTCTCACGCCCCTACATTGTTTTGGAGCTAAATAAAAATAATAACTCGCTGTGGGAAAATATTAAATACAAAATAAATAACTACGGGAAATGTGTAAGATTGAGACACCTAATTTCCTAACACAGATTTGGTAGACATTACCTCCCAAATGAAGATAAAACAGAGGCAACACCCTTCAAAATCATATATATATATATATTCAACTGAAAACATTTTTGTTACCCTCAAATAAAAACTTGTCAAGGCCGCCATTTGACACATCGTCAAATTTCCCCTTATATCTACACCAGCCCATTATCGATATACTTGGGAGCGTATCAATACCAAGAGACAACTGAAAACATTTATGAGCGAGGTACAATGCTTAAAAAAATGACCAAGCTGGGACAACTTCACATGTAGCTCGAGGGAACAAATAATACATATATGATTTGGTTTCGACAATATTGGAAGATGGGCAAAATTTTTATATTTTTCAGGTTCAAAATTGCGGACAACACATTACAAGGCAGTTGGAATGTTGAGTCAATTGGGATTGTAGGGAAACAACTCAGTCTGCATCTAGTCCATGACACGGTAAGGAAGATGATGATGCTGTCATTGAGAAGTGCTTGTAGAAGCTATACACTAGAAGTCTGCAAATCGAGGAAGGTGGAATAAGGAGATTGTATCGTGATTGGATGTTAAACCTTGTGTCTCATTTGTGGTTTGTGTGATCTCACGTTCTTCCATAATATTTTGGAAATTGAATTTGAAACAATAACATAACTGTAATTTGACCACATAATCTAAAGTTCTAAGGCAATCAAATTACTGTAGTGTGGATTAATTTCCACCATTTATCACCTATCCAAGTGGTGTCAAAGGGTATTGGTTGATGCATCCTGATATTCAGGAGTTGATCACTATGAGGAGCGTAAGATTCAAGGAAAGATCTCCAAGCTTAGAATCTATTAGTTATCCTTCTTCCTTTGCTATGATTCCTTGCTTGGTGGGGCCACTTCAAATTCTGAGATAGAGAACTATCCTCCTCCCTCTCAAACTCATAAGTCTGAGATAGATGACACTTCTTCCTCCAACTTCTCCAACTCATGGACCTGCTTGTCTTCCACTTTGGGTCTACAAGATGCAAGCTCACTAGTTGAGGATCCTTAGGACACTCGAAGGATACAATCACAACACCTAGATATTTCTCATGGATGCATTACCAGCATTAAGCATTTGGTATGTCAAGTGGGAGTAAATAACGGAGGAAGAATACAATTTTTACTTAGAAATCACACTTAAGATCTGTTCCTACTTCCCAAGAGAAGAAAATGGGTTTGATGCAAGTGGATCTATTAGACTAAGTATGTTGTGGATGTTAGCATTGATAAGTTCAAAGCATGACTTGTGGCAAAATGTTTCTCCTAGGTTGGAAATGTTGATTACATTTAGACCTTTGCCTCATCAAAAGATTTCTCCTAGGTTTCAAGATTCTTCTTTGGTATGCAAGCATTGCAAATCTCTCTATAGTCTTAAACAAGTCCCTTGGTATTGGAAGATGGATTCCTTCCTTTGAAAAGGTTTCTCTCAGTGTCACTCATATCTAGATGTCTATATTTTGTGGAATGATGATGCACTGCTAACCTTAGTTCTATATGTTGATCATAGATCATTGTCATAAGGATTTCTTCATCCATCATTGTTGTACAATGAAAGCACCACATCACAAGTTTTATATGAATAGCTTAGATCTCTTGCACTAACTTCTGGGATTAAGGTCCCTCAATCCAATTTCATGATAAGTATGCACAACCCATTATGCCCTCAATCTCTTAGCTTGTTTTCACATGATTGATTGGATGTTTGTTAACACTACCATTATTTCTAGTGTCAAACTTGAGGCTAAGTGTTGTACTCCTTTGGTTGGCAAATGGATATTGCATTATGTCAAAGTTACATGTACATATGGGATTCACTATTTGTAAGGGAGTGCTACAAATTTCTATAGGGCATACAAATCCTAATTGGGCTGGTGACTTTGAGGATTACAATTCCACTTTTGGCTACATCTTCCATCTTGGTTATTGTCCAGTATGTTTTTCTACAAGAAGTGACAAGCTATTGCTTTATTATCTACAAAAGGCTGAATATCAAAGGATTGGTAGAGCAACTACTAAGGCCATCTAGTTTCAGCAGTTCTCCTAGAGTTTTGTGTTCCTTTCACATGGCCTTAAGTCATTTAGTGTGAGAATTAGATTTCTATACATATCTCTTGGAACCTAGTCCAACATCAAAGGACCACACGACTTTAAGTCTGCCAGTGTGAGAATTAAAGTACTATACATATCTCTTGGAACCCAATCCAACATCAATGGACCAAACATATTTACTACATATGCACTACATTTGGGAGTTGATCAAGGAGTAGATTATTGATGTGCAGTTTTGCCCTGCTTTAGAGTTCTGCAAACATCTTCACTAATTCCTTCACAAGAAGCAATTATGTTCATCTAGAGATATGTCAAGGTTTTAAGAACCTCTTCCATCACGGGTTTCTTAGTCCTTCCTCTCTTTTCTCTCTTTTTTTTAAGGGGCGCATCTCTCTTTTTCATCGCAGGGATTTTTTTGTATATGGATACCTAACATGGCACTAGCTTTCTTGGACCTATTTTACCCACCTAAGTTGTGTTTAAAGAGGTGTTGGTGTAGTTATACATTTATTACACATATTTATGCATTTATTACATCCTAGGTTAAGATTATTTTAGGTTTGATTTTGATTCTTTTTGGAGAGTTTGGTGTCACCTCATTAAGAGTTATTTTTCTTTGGAGAGTGTCATCTAAATCCTCAGGAGTAATGTTCTTTTGGAGAGTGAGGTGTCATCTCATTCGTGAGGAGTTATGTTTATTGAAGCAAGGGCATCGAGCTCTTCTAATTTTGGTTTTATTTGCTCTTTGATGTTTTTAGTTTTATTTGCTGTGTCATCGTTAATAAGTGCAGAATTCCTAGTCTTCTATTATTCTGGGTGAGCTCCTGTCACTGAACAGAAGCGAGTATTGGAAGGAAATTCCTATCGCAATAGTGTAGCAATGAAGCTCCTGTCGCTCGAATGACAGAAACTTGGTCCGAGAAAGGCATTTAATCTGCCGTTAGTTATTTTCTATTTTTGGCTGTGACATTTATCATTCAGCTGAAGATTGTTACAAGAATTTGGAGGAAGTCGAAAGGATCTTTGGTAGGCGGTTTAATGACAGTTGGACAAAGCAAGAAAAGAATTTTCAGTGACGGTTAGAATACAGATAGCAAGAAAGAATATTTGAGTAGGTAGTAGAGGATCGACAGAAAAGGCCAGTTGCAGAGCTATTTTTGGTCACCGCAATCCTCTCTAGACAGGGTCAACAGAAGGAAACGAGTAGGCTGAGGCCAAGTGGAGGCCAAACAGTTATGTTGCAAACAAAGTCAAATGGTAAGGAGAGCAGACAGGAAGAAGCCATTTTTGTCAGGCCGTGAAGGTAGGCCAAAGGGAATAAGAATAGTTGAGCAGCGAACAGTCCTCAGACAGATGGAAGGAACGAATGGAAGACATAGTTATCAGGGAGCAGGCCCATCTTACAACAGATGGAAAATCATATGAAGGAGGACGGTTATAAAGAAAAGGCCCAAGAATAGAATCTGGGAGAACCCCGATATGGAGGTGATCGCACATACAGATAGAAGAAGGCTGAGTATAAAGAGAGAGAGGGCTGTGAAATAGAAAGGAGAGAGAATGGTGAGAAGGAAGAGATAGAGGCCGAAAGCATATAGATAAACCGAGGCCGTAGCTAGTCAGCTCGCAGGCAAAAGGTGAAGAAATGAGATCGATGTGATGGAGAAGATTCAGATTGACAGCGAGGTTGAAATCTTTAAGAGCAGTCATTTGTAATGAGTTCTTGTTTAATGCATTTGGGAAGGCCGTTGGATGTAGGCCATTAGATAGGTTTTGTAGTGCTTGTTATTGTAATAAAATAGGGTGGAGTTGAGTCTATTTTCTGCCTTGGAGATTTCTTTAAGAATCTGAATGAACTACTTTCGGTCATTGTGGGTATATCCCTATTCCTGTCATTATTTTTGTATCTTTGATGATGATGTTTATAATCTGAATGTTTAGTTCCTGTCATTTGCATTTGTATGCTGAAAAAGGAAGATATTCTAGGAAGATATTCTGTATTCCTGTTATTGTTTATGGATTTACTCTTTGTTTGAGTTCCTATAAATGGATTTCATGTGTGGTGACTAGCAAGGTAGCCATTAGAAGAGCAAGAAGCAGAGCATGTGCATGAGTTTTTGTGAACTTGTGCTATCAGATTGGTATCAAAGCGCAGAAGATCGCTGGCATGGTGAGAAGCATGTTTGAGGAAGGAGGTAGGAAAGAGTTGTTTGTCAAAGGTATGAGAAAATTGTTCTTGCAGACATGAGAAAGGGTCTGTGAATTCTATCCTCCAGCAGAGATAAATTGAGTAGAAAGTGTATGACTTCCTCCACTAAGAGAGAGTGAGTAGAGGGGGTTTTGAGAGATACATCTTCCAGGTCTTGTTGGGTAGAGGGTAGTTGTGGAAAGTGAGAGATTCTGTTGCAGCAGTGACATATGTTGTTGTGTGAACCGATCGCCAAAGGAGAGGCAGTTTGCACTTGAAGCTTGAGCAGAGTTGCGGATTTGCAGCAGTGTGAGGATGGGTATTAGTGTAAGGAGACCCATGATAATCCCATTTTGGGAAAGATATTGGGATGAAGTGGAAGGTAGAAAATACCGAGAGGGATTGGAAGAGATTGCAAGAAGAACGGAAATTTTGGAAAAGATTTATTTTCCTGACAAGGTTGTGGTTGCAGAAAAAGGACAAGAAGAGAAGAGGAAAATCCTCATTCGAGACAACAAGGAAAAGAGAAAAGAGAAAGTGCAGCAAAGAGCACTGAAAGAAGAGGAGAAGAAAGTGTCTATGGATGTAAGGACCCGACTCGTCCTAAATCAAATAACACTAAACTCTGATTTCAAAATTACCAATGAATAAACATTTTGATCTGGCAGATGTAGGAAATGTGAAATTCTTCCAGAAGTGCTTAATGTATGCTATAGAAATGCGATGAAACTTGAAATTTAGTTTCCTAGAATCATCAGGTTCTTAAAAGATCACCAATTTTAAATCTAGTAAAAAGAGAGTACATTATGTATGATAACCTAGAAGAACAACGGATCAGTTCATACCTTAAGTCATGCATTACATCCTGCATTCATTTTCGATAGCTTGCTTCTCCTCTCGTAACTGTATCCTTATCATCTGCACAAAATTAACTTAACAATCTCATGTTAACAACTCAGTAATCACTACTCAGAGAATTAAGATCACGATGCTAATTGTAGAACACCCTACATCCAGGGGACCTGAGTACTGGGGGCATCCTTCGCCGTCCAGATTGCCTACATACCTTGTATCTACAGGATCAAGGCCCCCTCCTTAGGATGTGACTAACACGGGGAATGTGAACATGTAGTTCTATTTTGCACTATGTTTGGTGTAACTGTGAGCGGGTACCCAGCCCTTTCTAGGGTTATTCCCTGCCCCAGACAGTTCTTCGTCGGCTGCCACCCACTCGGTGAAACCGGGACGGGAGTTAATCCACTACCACAAACACCTAAAGGGGTGTTTGTCAATTAGTCCTAGTGTGGACGAATCCCTATTAGGTATCTACCCATGATATCTAATTTGCTTCCCCAAGTCAAATTAGATAATTATCGTGACTAAGTCTGTTCCTGATCCCCTAGTACTTTCACCACGATTTGCAAGGGCAAGGTGAAAGCATATGATAGATAGTGTTTCTGGATTGGCCTAGTTCTCCTATTTGACATTTCACATGTCCTCCCCGATCTATATTAAGCCTCGTTTTCTGATAGTATGCTTGGAGTGTTTTCCAAATGAGCATCATGGTAATCATTGTTTCAATAGACTAGGATGATACTAAGTGGATGTCATCATTTCATAATAAAACATAAACTAGAAAAGATATAATGCATATAAAAGTTTGGTCTTAAAAGAGACTAGGAAATCTTATTCATACAAGTAAATAATTGATACAACTTCTTGCATGATCAATACTTACTTTTAATTGGACCCAATGAGGACTTTAATAAAAGTTGTCAATTAAGACAATTATCCCAACAAGAGGTTTACTTGAAACTCTCTCAATGGGTTTACACTTTAACATACCTAACCTACCTTCATTGTTAATAAACATTCACCAATTATTAAGCAATTTATATTCTAACATCATTATTGGAAATATCGTTTTACTATAGAACTACTTATAACTTGCAAGACAACTATACTACTTGAATGATCCACCCCGAACATATTTATAATACTTTTCTTTAATCAATTCCCATGAGCCTTTGAAGGATACTTGATCAATCAAATACATCATGATCTATTCTATACCATATAAGGAATTATTGATAACTAAATTGTCGTAAATAAACATTGTTCAATAGTATAGTACAAAATCAATTCCTTGCATAATCATTTCAACTTACTTAGATTTGAAAACGGATAAGAATTTATGATATTTGAGTCTAAATAAGTTTCTCAATCTTAACCCTATTAGTCAAATAAATTTTACTTCTTTCCATAAGTCATTGATAACTTATTGGAATAAAAGAATTTATCCCAAATCACTAAGTTTTCAACTTGTACCTCCTAGTATCCCTTAAGGTTTGACAATCACTTATGCAGTCATGATTTATTTCCAATTATTATTCTCACTTTAATCTTATAGCAAGATTTAATTATGAAGATTTCATTTTCTATGTTAATAGGTAATTATAAGGATACTATAGCTTAATCTTAAGTTTAATCTTACATGGAAATTGGCGTGATATTGTAGGATTGAAAATACCAATATTGCCTAAAGAAAATAAATTGTGTTGTCCTTAAGATTGTTGGCAACAATCACTCCTATCTATTTTAGTTAGTCCTACGATGAGACATACCTAGCTTAATACATTTTAATACAGATGGAACTTTTCACATCATTGTACACAGTGTCAATGGTTTGCAATATATCATCGTTCTAGATAGTTGTATGCCAGCGCTCCACATTATACAAGCACTTGTAGATCATAGAAGTAGCAATAGTGTGGAAAAAGTTACCATCAAGGAAAATATCCATAACGTTTGAGAGAAACGTTGACATCACATCCGACCAATGAAGCTTGTGGTCCCTTGTCCCATTGAGCCACTTTTGGCCGCATATATTCTTGACTCAAAACTAGGCCAATGTGCAATCAATCTCAAAAATCTACATCAGGTTCCCATGGAAGGGGAGGGAATGGTAAGCAACCATTAGCCTTGACTTCATTCATTCTGCACCTACACAATAGCACACAAAGAAATAACAGCTTGACAGACAAGTGAAAAGAGAGATATCTGAATTCAAGACAAAGGATGTTTAGATAAAAATAGATTTGGAGTTTATAGCCATTTGACAGATGTAGCATAACATCGTCTATATGGAGGGAAAGACTATTGTTTTCGTGGGTGACAAGACTACAATCAAATGTTAATGGTTTTAGATCGACATCCAGCCTATAAGGATAGTCATATCATATATTAATAACATAGTCATATCACATGCTAATGGGCACATATATATGAAGTCTTAGAGGAGAGAGCACCCAATGAAGGATATGTCATCAATAAGCATTCACCCTGTAATCCTTTCCGGATCATCATTAATAACTTGCCATAGCTAGCATATGCCAACAGTCCCATCTAAGCACCAAGAAACAAAAAAAAAACAAAAAGAGCTGGGCGAGGAGAAGAAGTACCTCGTGATCTTGTTGAAGGGCACTAGACTACAACACATTCAATGTTCCATTAATAAAAATATACTCCTGATCTAGCCATCAGATATTGTGAATAAAGTTGTTAGTCCATACGATAATGACACTTAATCTTATGGAATCCACCTCAGCAGTGCACAACTATTTTTTGTACATATAAGGAAGACAAGTTGACTGGGTTGCCACCTCGCCCAGTAGCTGAGGGACCTCGCACATCCCACTCTAAACAAGTAATTAACTATTGGCTATACTCTGATATACATATACGCAGACTATTGATTGCAGAATATGCAGAAAATGGATTTGATGATAAAACATTAAAACTATCAAGCAAATGCAATTGTCAACTGTAAATCTCAATTCCACAACCTCTGCTAGCGTCCTCCCTGCCAGTCAGCGTGGGAATTTTGGAGCAAGGCATCCATATAATGAAAGGCGATTTTTGTCAGGTTGGTAACTTCTATTTGCTTTACTTTGCATGCCTCTCACCTCTTAAATCCGATTATGGTTGTTAGAGAAGGCATAACAATGCAACACTATTTGAACTTGGAGGTGTCAGAGAGATCAAAACCTGTGATTTAATGACTCAAAGACTTTACTGATAGGTTTTTGACTAAAAACTCAAACATAAGAAGATATTAATTGATATATGCATGCTTAGTTTATTTATGCAGTGAGATCTAGGAAAAGATATCACCTGGGTGGAGTCATTTTATCTTTCAACGGCTTGATAGTTCTCGAGAGACACCAATATCTACATTGTTGGCAATCGCCTTGGTTACATCCAGAGGAGTGGTGGAGAGTCCAGCGATGCACCAAAACACCTTTGCGAAGCGCAGCGACTGGAACACCGGAGAAGTCCATGGCTAAAAACCTCACAACAACCAGTATTCCCACACTAGATTTCTCCAGCACTTCCAAAGATGAGTGTGTTTCTTCCTCATAATTCAAGGCATTTTATAGAAAAGTCCATGATCCTCCACTCTCTTTGTTTAATGGTAATGTTTCATCCACCTTCTTTGTTTAATGATAATGCTTCATCCACCTTCTTTGTTTAATGATAATGCTGCATCCACTCTTGTTATTTTAATGATAATCTTATCCTCAATTAAAATAATCTTCTCCTCAATTTTTTTAATGGTGTCCACATTATTTGTATTTTTAAATTAATCTACATTTTATGTTTTATGTTTTCAAATTTCTAATATTCAAAATTCAAATGTTGTGACATTATTACAATAGTATTTGAATTTGAATTCAAAATTCAAATGTGGGTTGTGACAATGGAGGAGGCGCCTGAAGAGACATTCTAGTCTCTTGATTCATTTGCTACTGATTTGTTTGAAAGTGTGGATGCAAGTATAAAGAAGACTAAGAATAAGCCTTTGGAGGCAAAAGAAGAAAGGGCAAGAAGAGAGCCCGTAGATGAAGATGAAGATAAGAGCGAAAGAGGACAAGTTGCAACAAAAGATAAGGGAAGACAATTTGTAGCAGCAGTACAATGCCCGGTACCTGAAGATGGAGAGAGGGCTGATAAAGAAAAGAAGAAAGCCTGTGAAGAGAAAGAGATGGCAAGACATGAAGCCAAGAATGTAAGCAAATTGAGATAGCAGATCGATGAAGAGGTAAAAGTGTGTTTTGAGGGTGATTTTGTTTATGCAAATGAAGATAGGAATGTAAACCTACAAGTTAGTAGGGGAAAGAATGAAATAGTGAATCATGGCTATATAGTGCCATATTGGCAAAGAAGATCAGTTGTAAATGTACAGCAAGGAGTAGTGAGGCAAGTAGTGGTTTGTACTAACCCTTATGACAGCAAAATAGCATCAAGGATGGAGGATATTTAGAGGAGACAAGAGAATAGGCCTAGTGTAGACGCAGAAAGGCATCAACCCAAGAAAATGGGAAACCAAGTGTGGATAGTGAAGCATGGGACAGCAGTAGAAGAAGTTGATAATGAGGAGAAGAAAATACAAGAAAAGAGGAATAGTGTCGATGTGGATAAATCCAATGAACCAGAAAACATAATAGAGCCCATAGAGGATGAAAAGAAGGACAAGGCTCCTGAGCATGCAACAGAGTTAGAGGAAAAGCAGCATGGTAAGTGCAAGATAAGAGGTAAACAATCTGATTTGTATGATGATGATGATGATGATGAGGCTTTAAATAAAATTTGTGCATATGAGGAAAAGGTTTGGCTGACTGTGGATGAAAAGAAAATGAGAAAAGAGAGATATAAAAAAGAGAGCCAAAGAAGGCAGAGAGAAATGATTAGTAATGAATGAGTTGACCAAAGAAAATAGAAACCAAAGGGGAAAATAGGATAAAGACATGAAGAGTGAAGGAGGAGCAGCACAGAATAAAGAAGGTAAAGATAAAACTAATGATAGAAACAAGGTCGAGGTGGAAATTGAAGAAGGGACAGAAAACAAGGATGTTATAAATAGTTTGTGGATACCATTCTCTGAGTTTGAATCAAAAAGGCAAAGGAAGACTGATTGTAGAAGTATGCAGGAAGGTAGGACAGCAAAGAAGGATGGAGAAAGAAAGGATTCAGCTAGTGATAAAGAAATGGGTGTAGCAGTGCAGGCAGAGGTACACATGAAAACTTTTTATAAGAATATTGTTTTATATTCATTTGGTAGGTTGATTTATGAAGAATCTGAAATAGAGTATGTCATTGAGGGTAGTGATGAGGAAGAAATAAAAAGTAATTTAATGTTGCATAGTTGGACCATGGGGAAGGGAGTTTCTGAATTGGTGAATGCAGATTTATATGACTTTGAATGACTTTGGCAAAGGTGTACAAATAATGAGGACAACAAGAGATTTTAAGAGCTTTCTTACAGAGGTGCAGAACGAGGTAAATGGAAATGTTGATTCATTTGAATTATTTGTGTTCCGTAAGGAGAAACATGAATACAATTTTATAGATACAAATTTTAGTAAAGATAATGTGAGATGTAACGTGTATGATGAAATTCCTGTCGAATGGTTGTCGGAAGATGATTCTATTGAATTGATACGACAAGTGGGTCAAATGTATGAGTGGGAAGACATAGACTGTGTTAATTTTCTGAAAGTTGATAGTGTTGTTGATGATGAATGGATGAGGAGACATTGGAAGAAGGTCATATACAATAGAAATGTAATGATAAGAGAAGAACAGAACAGCGAATGTGGGAGAAGCATGATGAGGATTCCGGAACGATTATGGAGGAAGAGGAAGAAAGAATATAGATGGATTAGTTTTTAAATAATGGCACCATGTGCAGGAGCACATGATCTTAGTCCCCTGGGGAGTTTGATGCAGAGGCATCGAGCTCTTATAATTTTGGTTTTATTTGCTCTTTGATGTTTTTGGTTTTGTTTGTTGTGTCATCGTTAATAAGTGTAGAATTCCTAGTCTTCTATTATTCTGGGTGAGCTCCTGTCACTGGACAGAAGTGAGTATTGGAAGGAAATTCCTGTCTAGTGTAGCAATGAAGCTCCTATCGCCTGAGTGACAGAAACTTGGTTCGAGAAAGGCATTTAATCTACCGTCAGTTATTTTCTATTTTTGGATGTGACATTTATCATTCAGCTGAAGATCGTTACAAGAATTTGGAGGAAGTTGAAAGGATCTCTGGTAGGCAGTTTAATGACAGATGGACAAAGCAAGAAAAGAATTTTCAGCGACGGGTAGAATACAAACAGAAAGAAAGAATATCTAAGCGGGCAGTAGAGGATCGACAAAAAAGACCAGTTGCAAAGTTATTTTTGGTCATCGCCATCCTCTCTAGACAGGGTCGATAGAAGGAAACAAGTAGGCCGAGGCCAAGTGGAGGCCGAACGGTTATGTTGCAGACAAAATCAAACAGTAAGGAGAGCAGACAGGAAGAAGCCATTTTTGTCAGGCCGTGAAGATAGGCCGAAGGGAATAAGAATAGTTGAGCAGCGAACAGTCCTTGGACAGATGGAAGGAACGAATGGAAGATATAATTATCAGGGAGCAGGCCGATCTTACAACAGGTGGAAAAACATATGATGGAGGACGGTTATAAAGAAAAGGCCCAAGAATAGAATCTGGGAGAACCCCGATATGGAGGTGATCGCGCATACAGATAGAAGAAGGCCGAGTATAAAGAGAGAGAGGGCTGCGAAACAGAAAGGAAAGAGAACGGCCAAAAGGAAGAGATAGAGGCCAAAAGCATATAGATAAACCGAGGCCGTAGCTAGTCAGCTCGCAGGCAAAAGGTGAAGAAATGAGATCGACGTGATGGAGAAGATTCAAATTGACAGCGAAGCTGAAAGCTTAAAGAGTAGTCATTTGTAATGAGTTCTTGTTTAATGCATTTGGGAAGGCCGTTGGATGTAGGCCATTAGATAGGTTTTGTAGTGCTTGTTATTGTAATAGAATAGGGTGGAGTTGAGTCTATTTTCTGTTTTGGAGATTTCTTTAAGAATCTGAATGAACTACTTTCGGTCATTGTGGGTATATCCCTGCTCCTGTCATTATTTTTATATCTCTGATGATGTTGTTTACAATCTGAATGTTTAATTCCTGTCATTTGCATTTGTATGTTGAAAAAGGAAGATATTCTGTATTCCTGTTATTGTTTATGGATTTACTCTTTGTTCGAGTTCCTGTAAATGGATTTCATGTGTGGTGACTGGCAAGGTAGGCATTAGAAGAGCAAAAAGCCGAGCATGTGCATGAGTTTTTGCGAACTTGTGCTATCATTTATTTAGAGAGAGAGCTGTCATTCTCATCTCGTCTTTATAATTTCTACTAGTGCATCTTCATTGCATTTATTGTACACTTCATAAATAGAATAGCTGCGTTTTGATCATTGCATTTTCAATTCTATGTTAATTAGATATGAGCAACTCAGTTTTATGTAAGCATTTTCAAGTCTTTTATTTCTGGAATAAAGATTTTATGCATTTATAATTGGGTTACTTAATAGAGCCTGATTTCTTGTGTCCCTCAGTTTTCATGATGGAGTATAGCATGAATTGAGGAGTTGTGCTTATATAAGAATTTAAACTCATAGAATCCAAGATTCAACAAGTTTAAGGCTTGGAGCATTTTATGCCCAATAAATTACCTTATCAAAGGGGTAGAACATTTTATTTGTTTTTTAATATTTATCTGTTTAGATTTTAATGTTTTTTAAAATTTTCAAGCTGACTTCCATGAATAGGTTTTTTTGTTTGGTATCTGCAACTTAGATTGTACCATCATAGATTAGACGAAGCGGGTGTTTTTGACAACTGATCATAAGGATTGTTATACTAAATTCGCATGGGTTTTAACAATCTCTGAAGTCAATCCTGTACTAAATCTCATTTTAGCTTTATTTGGTTTTCTTTTAGCATTTTTTGCATTTTAAATTAGAATTGCTATACACTGCATAAACAGAGGAGCCGTAAATTCCTTGCTGATCAATGATCACACCTGTACTGACGCTATGTTGGTAATAGCTGATGATTTCATTGTAACGCAGGAAAAGTTACTTAGACTGGAAAAGGCTAATATGGATAAAAAGGTAAGAGACTGTCCTATCCTTACCCTCATTTCCATCCAATGTTTCTATTGCTTTTGACCAGAATGGAATTCTATACATGATACAGATTGGTAAAAGTCACATGGAAGGAGCCAATGATTATTTGGAAACAGATGCTGGAACTCAACAAGATCGGCCACAAACTAACCTTAATCTCAAGTAATTTTCAGGATGATAATTTCTACTGCTAATTGATTCTTCTTTATCTCAAAAGACAAATTTTAATGAAGAGATTGTGTGTGCAGCCTGTCATGAATTCAAGGGCATTCTGTGGTCCATGAGATTTTCTGTAACTCATTTCAGACGCTGTGAAGTTCAACTCTATTTAACCAGATCATAGACATCTATGTTGATTCTTACGAAATCTGAATATCCCATTGAAGTTATTAGACTCACAAATCTCTTACTTTGTTTGGTGTCTATGCTCTGATTTGAACTTGGGATTTTTTTTATTTTTTTTTTTCCAACAGTAATTTTATGAAATTGAAAATAATTTCTAAATTGTAAAAAAATCCAAGAGTAAAATTCAGAGCGCCTTATGGTTCTCTTTTATGATACTCTTACTTGTAAAGATTGGCATTAGAATTTTCTTCAATTTTTTTTCTGGGTTACAAGTGTTTATCAGGTGGTAGCATTTTAGATATGTATGCCTCCTATTTGAAGCATAGTTAGGTGCCTCCTACATTCTGGAGTCTGAGGTAGTCTCATATGTTATAAGCCATCTGTATTGGCAAAAGACAAAGTAAAATATTTATAATATTATTAATATCTTTGTGATTTAAATGTAGAGCTTTGATTTTTTGCATGACGTCTAAACGTAGCCAAGATGAACAAGAAAAATATATGTCCACATTTTTGAGTCAAAACTTCAAAATTCTGGTTGAACTGCATTTAGATAATAATCACCACAACTAGACCCATAGCAAATGTCTCTAAATGAAAATGAAAATGAAAGCAATGGAAGTTGCTAGTTAGTACATCTACACTAAGTGAAATAAAACACATAAAACTGTAAGGGAAAAAACATCATTCCACAAATCAATAGGTGATTATAGACATTTGACTTTTAGTAAAAATTGGAGTTCATATTGATATCTAAGATGCCCGATCTTTAATTGATATTTAAGATACGTGATGTTTAATTGATCTTACATTTTCAATGCATGAACTACTTAGAGTTTGAAAGTACAAGATTGTGTTTGGCATGTTTGATATGGATGATCTCAGGTTATGATTTTCTAATTAAATTGGAAGGTTTTATTTTTTCATATATTCACATACATATCCTATAAGTTTTTTTTAATGTAGAACAAACCAATCGTATAACAATGACTCTTAGAAAATATTAAGGTAGCCTAACCATATTCTAACACCTCATTGTCTATTTTTCTAAGATCACTTTTTTTAAAATTTCAAACAAGAACCAAAAGAAAAAATAGATAGGAGACAATAATCTTTTAGAACCATTAGTAAGTTGGTTAAGAGTTGGAATGAAATTGATGGTCACAGTAAGAGAGTCAACAAGGGACTGTCCAACTGTGCAGCCCACAACAAATGACTACAATCACAAGAATACATACATTGAATAGACAACTTATAAAATTATCACTGAAGTATAACCACATAATGCAAGAAAAATCCCCTCCCTTGCTCTGAACTCACAATTCACAGACTCAAAGACAAAATTCACAAAAATAAAGTCGCAATACACCCCAATTAAACTCACAATTTATTAGTTTCTGCAAAATCAAACAAATTACAAATTCTCACAATGCACAACATGGCCTCAATGGCCTCTGCCCTTTATTTTTCTATACACAGGCTCTTTTCGAATCAACACTCCAAACTCATCTGCCTTTTCTCATGGTCATTCTCATTCCAGACACACACTAGCTGCTCCAAATCCACGCTCAGGGTTTCATCTGCCTCTTCTGGTGAAGTTTTGTTTTCTCTGCAACTCAGTCATACTTTATTTCTGCAAACTATGGCCACTTTTCCAAGTACAACTCTTCTCTCTTCTCCAGGTCTCTCTATGTTGACGATTATTCCTCTTATGGTCGAACTTCCTCCTCTAATTCCAACGTCCCTTCTCACTCTTCTGGTATGGACGTACACTATATATGTTTTTCATTTATATTTGGACTGAATCCTCTATCCTGCCATGCCCCCCTATCCCGATAAGAGGCGGTTCAGCTTCCTTTTTTTTTAACGATTTCTCAATGGTTAGGATATGCGAAGCTTCTCTATGAGAGGTCGCTGGAGAAGACCTAGCCTCCGGTAACCAACACAACAACCAAGCTATTCTCAGTAGAAGACATCAAGTAGGGAATAAAGAATTTAGCTAGCGGCAAAGCTCAAGACATTGACGGGCTGCAAGCTGAATTTTTAAAGTGGGGGTTGATCACCTTGCCCCACACATCAAAAGGATTTTTAACGACATTTCAAAAGGGATTTTTCCGGTTGAGTGGATTACCAGTGTCGTTATCCCTCTTTTCAAGAGTGGTGATGTCAATAATCTGTCCAATTATCGAACTATCATGGTCAACCCTCTCCTTGGAAAGCTTTTCGGGAGCTTGATTGAATGCAGAATCAACAGTTGGGCAGAAAGGGAAGGAAAAAGAGCTAGAGGGCAGGCTGGTTTTAGACCAAAACACTCTACCATAGACCATTGCGTCACTCTTAAGACATTTAGTTGAAAAAGTGTGGGACACGCAAGGTGAAAAAGTCTTTTGCTGCTTCATGGATTTCAAAAAGGCCTTTGATACGGTACCCAGGGACAAACTTTGGAGCAGAATGGAAGATCTTGGGGTTCCGGAGGAATACAGGGCTGCTATTCACAAGCTCTATGAGCAGGTTAGAGCTAAAATCCGGACTAGAGAGGGTATGTTGGAGTGTTTTGGTAGTGACATTGGGGTCAAGCATGGCTGTCCTCTTTCTCCCACTTTGTTCGGCTTATACATCGACAAACTGGAAGAGTGGTTGCAAAAATCTGTGGGTAGGGGTATCCAGTTGGTTAATTTTGTGGTGAAGCTGCTTTTATATGCTGATGACCTTATTATGATTGCAAAAACCGTCCAGGGTCTGAGAGAGCACCTGAGGGCTTTAGAGCTCTTTTGCCAGGAGGTCGGGATGAGTGTGAACACTAGTAAAACCAAGATTATGATTTTCTCTTTAAAAAGGAAGCAGTAGCAAGTCAACTTCATTTTTGATGGGAGCCCGTTGGATATCATAGAAGAATACAAATACTTGGGAATTGTTTTCCACAACAGGCTGAATTGGGATACATGTAGAACGCAAAGGATCTAAGGAGGTTGGAGGGCCTCTTTTCTACTCCAAAATAGGTGTAGGAAAGCGGAGCTCTGGGATTGGAAAACCACAAAGACTCTTTGGGCTGTTAGTCACGCCGGTTGTCCTCTATGGGTGTGAGGTTTGGGGAAATAGCTTGTCAAATCACAAGTGGAGGCAATTAGAGAGAATACAAAAGCATCTTATTACTAGTAATCTTAAGGTCAAGGCTATGGTCCCTTATGAGATCCTGTTAGCTGAGGCAGGCTCATTCCTGATGGAAGCATATGCTATAATCCGATTGATAACATACATAAGAAAGGTGGAGAACATGGGAGAGCAACGATGGCCTAAGGTGGTGGTGGAGGAGGGGTTAGACCGTAGAAAGAAGACTTGGATGAAGCAGAACAACAAGTGGCTAGACAAATGGGATATTAGGCTCCACGGATGTCATATAACTAAAGAAGACATTAAGAAGTTTGTTTTAGAAAAGTTTAGGATTGCCATGTGGGCTAAGCAGATTGGCTGAAAAAAATCATACTATGTCAAAGAGTTCAACCCCACGTGGGAACATGGGGAAAAAGCCTACTTGCATGCCACTATTAAAGGTAAAGCTAGGATTCTAATGGCGCAGTTGAGGACCGGTTCTCATCATTTGAGATGCGAAACGGGTAGATGGACGGTCCCCAAAGAAGAGTATGAAGACAACTTGAAGGTGGGTAGTATTATCGAGATTTTTGAGGAGTCAAGGCTTCAAATAACTACAGGTTTCTTGGTTAAAATCCATGGCAGGAGAAGTGACATCGAAAAGATCTTGAAGATTTCTTAGGGCTGCGGATCTTGGTCCCTTAGGCTGCTTGGTCTCGTGGACGTCATTAAAATCTATTCATTCATTCATTCATTCCCACTCTGTTTTTCCCTTCCAAGGAAAAGGTAACTGGCATCAATTCCAACGCTTTGCCACTGCAGCGACCCCTCCTTCCTTTTTCCTTATTTCTGATTTTTTTAAATTGGTAAAAGATTCTTTTTCCAATGTTGTTTGCCTTGTTTTATAGTCCCTTATCATGTTTCAAAAACAAAATCATTGAAGAGTCGCCCAGAAATGGAACGACATTCCCCAAGTGCGTGGTATCCAATGAAGTCTTTTGTTCTCCAGATTTAAAACAGCAGTTAAAAATCTCACATTCTATGCAAATCAAAAGGTCTTTTCTCTAATTTGGAAGGGGATTTATTAATATGAGAACAAATGTATTTTTTCCACGGCCGCAGCTCGCCCAAACTCACACCATCGACCCATCTTCACTGGAATTATTTACGATGACGTTTCATTTCTGAGGATGTAGATATTAAATGAGACGTTGCCATTTATAAAAAGAGATTAAATGATTCTTTTCGTTTTCCTCTTTTATGAACTTCAAATATGGGCGGATTCTTATAGAGTCAACATGCCCTGCAGTCAAGGCTTAAATTTGACAGTTGTATAGCTGTATTTAGGCATTTTTGCTGTAAAATACAATCGAAATTTTGAAAAGACTATCATATGAAAGGAGAGATTTTGGACAAACTGTCAAAATTTATATAGGATTATGATAATAGATATATTTGATTTTTATATGATTTAATTATAATAAGGCATGTCATAGTATTTGAAGGGTAACATTGAATAGATAACTATCATACAAAAATTGCTTGATAAGCAAGGTCGATTGTCAAATTTAAGCCTTGGCCCTGCCACATGGGCATTCTAAACATAATCACTTCATCTAGAGTTACACTTCAAACCCACGCTGTCCACAAGTCTCTATAACATACCAAATGACTGTGACAAGAAAATGCAAACCTTCCATGAAATAGCACATAGTGCCCATGGCACTTTTCAATGATCATGACATAAGCAGAGCAATGCAAGACGGAATCTACATCACATTGATTTGGAGGAAATCACAATCATATGTGAAGAACTCACCCAAATACATTTAAGAACATTGCCAGTGCCAACATATGCAATAATAACATCTTGTCGCCAACAGGGTGGATACATGTAACAAAAAATTGACTTTTAGTTACAACTTCTTACTAGAAGCTTGGATTGTCACAAAAACTTGCAAAGATGTACATTGCAACATCATCTAGCTTCCTGCCAAGCCATTTTGCCTCACATCTCATGAAACTCAAGATTTTAAAATTTCGTCAATTTGCCACTGTAAGTCGCAAAACAATTGTTTCTCCAAAACCAGGAAGAATCTGATTACAAAATCTTCAGCATCAATTCTGGAATGGAGTCAACAACCTCCTTGTAAGAGGATCCATCATCAAACATCACCAATCCACTCGAACAATCGTTTTTGTGAAAATCGCCAATGTGTGCCGAAATCGAACATGGCAAAAACTGAATTCTTGCAAATCCGATCACACCATGTGTTGCTGACGGTGTGAGAGACAAAAGCAAGCCAAAACTGAAATAAATAGCTGAAAAATATTTTTGGGTGATGCTGATTGTACGTGCACCCAGGTGCCCCTGCATCACCACAATTTGTCGCGATGGGCTCTTTTACATGCCAAGCCGATGTCGTTTGTTTACATAAGATTAGCGGGATTACACAAATACCACTTCTTGATTTGCTACTAGTGGCCACATAATGATTTCTAGCCTAAATTACCCTCAAGATTTAACAAGATTTGTGGCAAGGGTTGTGACATGACTTAAAAGAAGTATTCTCATTGACACAGTGTAGCAACCAACATGCCACAATGGATACCTTAGATTGTATTCCACATCATATTATTGTTACCATGCTCGGTCACTTAGATCTCATTCCCTCGCTATTGAACTTACCTTGTGCGTCTATACTCCCTCTTGTTCTTCGCTTGCTTGCTACCAATTCAAAATTTCTTATTTATATCATTTGTAAGATCCTCACATCATCTACGTCGGTCTGAAGTTGATGCAAAAACCACCTAAAATGTGTCACCGACTAGATATAACAAACTTTATAAATTACAACGATCTAATGGTGGAGACTCTCCATGTGGCACACCACATACCTTCACAACGGATACTAAACATCTCACAATATTCTCCTTTGGCACAAACTTAAAATAAATCTCCCACACAATAGAAATAGTTCTAACAACACACTATCAAACTGCACTCACTTTGTTAACCAATCCACAAACCTCCACTTATCCAATCAACCTTAACTTTTAACTGAAAGTATCAAAACCACATACAAAACTACTACCACAACCAAAAAAGCTAATTCCTCCACGCTGTGAAATGTGCCAACCTTTACCACTACAAATAGCTACCCACAAATGTATGCTCACACACAACTATCAAATTAGGCCACAGATTCCACTTCCTTAAACATGACACCATATTTTCAGGATTCCTAGGGATGCACTTACATTAGACTCCCAGGGTAAATAAAAAATGAGTCCCTCATTTCCCATGGCAAGCTACCATTCCTTAGAGATTCCACTTTGTTGTTCCTCAACCCGTTCTTTCCACCTCCTTAGGTATGCCTCAATCAATCCACCCTAAGTACTACTTTCCCTCATTTTGTTCGTCACTTTGTTCCACCAATCATCCTCCATGTTATTTGTTCTTGGTTGACATTTAGTCACAATTCACTTGCCCTTGTCAACAAATAGTCCCTCACATTTGTCAACTTCTTTCCTAGTTGTTGCATACCTTTTTGTTATGCTTTCCTCAATTGCATTTTCCTTAGTACAACTCCTCATCCTCTTGTTCATATGTCCTATCCTTTGGATGTTCCCCCTTTGGCTATCCTCTGGATGTTCCCCCTTTGGCAGCCCTCATTCTCCTATCCTCTCCTATGGGTTACTTCATTTGCATTTATGGTGCTGCCACCTATTTTAACAATGCTACACATCTTAAGGATCAATGCATACCATCTCTCCCTAATGTAGACACCAGCATGGTTGTAAAATTGTCATTCGCTTACCTTCAACAACATCAATTTGTAATTATGTCCATCATTCTCTCCCATCATATATCACCTCCTTGTCAAGTTGTTACGATCTTCCCAACAGAAGATGGAACACATCCATTGGTGCAATATCACACAACACCTCCTCATGGTATGCTCCTATATTGAACCTCATTCAACACTATTTCTCCACCAAAATCTAGTCTCCTTGGTGGAACTAGCCTATCTAGTATTGGTGCAGATGTTTCATTAGTTTCAGCTCCAATTTATTGACCATCTCCACAAACACCAAGTTGTCTATGCTGCCACTATCCACCACCACCTCACAACACTTACCACCTACCTTAAATCTGGTCTTGAACAAACTCTTCCTTTGTGTCGACTCATCCCTTCTATTGTACCTCAAAGGTCTCTGTGAGACTAATGAATCTCCACACTCAGGATTTCTTTTAGAAGTGGGTGACCTCTCATCACCAAATGCAGCTCATGTGCTATCCTCTACACTCTTTCCTTGGCACTTGAATGCCTCCTTTTTTCACCACACTTGAAATAGGCTCCCCTGAATGACTTTTGTCTCTTCTCTCATATCCTTCTCTAGCTTGTTGAGTATACCCTCCACGCTCTCCTCGAGCTTCTCTACAGTAAATATCTTATTCTCTTTCATTTTTATAGTATCTTCTATTATCCTCTCTACCTTTGCAGTAGTCATAAAGACCTAATTGGTCTAGTATCAAATTCTTTAATCACCAAGTAGGATGAAGTTAGGTATATTTTTTTATCGACTAATCATTCTAAAGGACTTATTTAATTAAAGTTAATATGCAAACTCCTTGATTAGGTTTAACTGAATAATAAAGGAATGACAATAGCCAGTTTGGACTATCCTATCCAATACGAGGCATTTAATTTCATAGCCAATCTAGGCTCTTCTTTCCATTGGACTTACTTGTCCATATAAGATGAATTTAAATTAACATAGTCAATTCAAGCCATTCCTCTATCCAATACAGGATAGACAACGTAGTCAACCACACGGGCTCTTCTATCCAATACAAGATAGGCATCACATTCAGCCATATAGACTCTTCTAACCAATATGAGATAGGTAACATATTCAACCATACAAGCTCTTATAAGGATAGACAATTTTAAATATGCTTTGGCTAGAGACTTTAACTCTTTCAAGACCAATTCAGGTCCTTGAGTTTCTCATTGAAAGACCATAGTATGCCCATAATATTATATAAAGGGCTTTGTCAATCAGAAGTTATATACAAGTATCTTGTATCTCACCTTAGATTTTGACCTACTCGTCAAGTACAAGTAATCGACACTGGGGATTCTTCTAAGTATTAGTGTAAATCATTTTCTTATCTTGATTAGTCTCTTAAATTTAGAGTTAATTTATGCTTAAGAGTAGTATTATAGGACCTCACACTGTTCTTTGCATTTGTGTATTGAAACCATTCTTCGTTCACTAGACTACCTACATAGCCTGTATTCATGAGATCAAGGCACATGAGAATCGAGTGAACATATATGTAGTTTTGTTTGTTTCTATGTTTTATGTAATTGTACAAGTGGGTATATAACCCTTTCTATAGCCTAGTTTCCTTAAACAATTCTTCATCGACTGCCATCCACTTAGGTGAAATAGGGACAAAATCTTATAAAGAAAATAAACTACTTTGCAAACACACTCTAAGGAGGTGTTTGATGTTGAGTTTTGACTGTGAAGATTTTCATGTTTACGTAAAGCAAAAGTTTGGTCTGAGGAAGATTTCTCGTTCACTCGAACTATTAAGTTTTAGTTTTGCTTATTACTTCCAATCAATTTAAAGGGATGAGCCACAAACACCATTGTTGTAGCTATGTTAGGCTATAGATGCAGTAGTTCAAGCACAATGACTTTACCCATAAATGTAAACCAAAGGCATCATAATTATTGAACACTATGAAAGGTTGATGGTTTTGCATATTAGGTGTGTGTTATGCCAAATCAAATTTTTTGCTTCATTAAGGTATTTTGTGAGAATCTTAAAAAGTTGTCATCAAAAAGTTAAAATTTCTAAAAATAGAAAGTTTCTACTTTTAGAAAGTTTCTAAAAATAGACGTCAATTTAGGTTTTCTAGGTTTCTTGAGATATAGATGTTGGCAAAATTTTCTAAAAGTAGAAAGTTTCTAAAAATAGCATCTCTGATTCAGAAGCTCTGCTTGATTCAGATTGGCTGATATTGCTTCATGATCAAGGTGGTCCAGACGGAATCTGCAAAAGATCAAGTTTTCTCTACTAGGTCAATTTTACTTTTCCAGAAGGCGAAGCACGAACTCCGAGTGCATTAATGAAGAGAACTCATCTGTCAGGGGTTAGTTTCGAGATGTCAATGTTGTTCAGAACGCGAGGAGCCATCGAGTAACCGTCAACTGACGAAGAACGGAGAATAGAGCAGGATGAATCTGAAAAATGAGGAAAAGATGGAAATCATAAAAAATTGACTAAGTCTGGAAAATCCAAGCACCCCTGGAGGCTAGGGGCGCCCAAGCAAGCCAGTGTTAGATTTTTTACGTTTTTTGAAAAATGTCAAAAATGCCTCGTCAGCCTATTTCCGGGTGGATAAAAGAAGTCAAACTTAGTCAAAAGACCCGTAAAAGCAGGGGATTCATCTTAGATATGCTGAGGCTATCCAGTCTACCTTCATCCTGATGCATGTCCCTGAAATCCTGAAATTGACTAAGTCTGATGTTCTGAAGCTTTGAAAAACTGACTAACTCTAAAATCTGGTGGATCCTCAAAAATCTAGAATCTGTATGTTAAATCCCATGGATCCGAGACCTATCTCAAACATCTTGAAAGTATATTTCAAAATATTTAAAGTATAAGAAATTCCATATTTAAACATATACTTCAAATATTTTGAAACATACTTAAATATATTCAATATATTTAAAGTATAGGAAATTCAATATCTAAACATATACTTAAATATATTTTGAAATATACGTCAAGCAGGGGCCTTCAAAATCTGGTGAAATTCCACTTGCCATCAAGATTTCCGGGAGAAAATAAAAAAATTCAAAAAATTTCTAAGGCATGGAATCTCAGGTGCCCCAGGAGGCTAGGGGCGCCCATCATCTCCAGACTTAACCATTTTTTCATATTTTTTCAAAAAATGACAAATCTTCCTTCGTCAGCTTGGTCAAATTCTTAGAAAATTAGTCTGATCCAGTTTTTGACACAGGCAGAAGATACAATCCATTCAGTTTTCATCAGACTTACCTAATTGACTGACCATCAATCTTGGTTTTGCTCTGGCAGACGAAATTTAGCGTTCAAACAGGAACCCACAGCCACCGGAGCGCATGCAAAAAACAAAAAATGAGCAAAGTTGAAAATATAAAAAAAATGACTAAGGCATGAGTCCGAAAGCACCCTTGGAGGCTAGGGGCACCTGGGTTCTCCAGAGATAATTTTTTTATGTTTCGGCAGTGTTTCTTGCAGCCGCTTACTGGTCTTCATCCGACGACAATTCCCAGAAGTCAAATTTGTAGTCAAACGTCGTCGGATCATCAGTTTGAGGTTGGGGATGAAATTATGATTGATAAAACTCCAAAATACCATGATCAGTCAGCTTTTTCAGTCAATGGTGATAGTTTTCCATCTTGTTGAAGTCGGAGGTAGGCCACGCTAGGGTCAAAATGAGTGCAAAAGCTTCAAAATGAAAGAAAATTTGGCTCACTTTTGCAACTTCACGTGATTGATGACATCATCGAAGAAGCAATTTTTATCATCCTCACACATGAAGCCATAGGTAGCTATAAAATAGGGATTCTTTTTATTCAAGCATATCACCTTAGATTTGTGCTTTAAAAAGTTGCTATCTTCACGGATAAGCTTCAAGTTTTATACTTTCACAAAGAAAGTTGCTTTTTCGCCCTACAGTTCTATAAAGACAAATCTTTGGCCTTCTTTATTCATTATTTTTGCAGGTTGCATCCAGAGGAAGAAAACATCTTTTTCTTCTCATGAAGATTTGAGAACCCAAACGGAGTGCTTTTTCAGTGTTCTTCGTAGTTTCGAGATTGGGAAGCACAGAGGCACGCTTTTTCGAGGTCCATTTGTTAGATTCAAGATAGACAACTGAGAGGGTAGGGGGTGAATCAGTTGTCCCAAAACTATCTCTTATTAACCACTTAAATCCTTCTTGTAATTCAGTAGCATAATAATAAATCAATCATGGAAACATAATGTAACAATTCAAGAGCAGAAACACATTAACACATATGACACCAAGATTTTAACTTGGAAAACCCGGTTAAGGAAAAATCACGGGGTGACTAACCTAAGATTGTATTATCTGTTAAAAGAATAAGAAGAACAAAATGGCACATGACAATTAGGGCTCACTGCCCGAGCACACTGTTCACAAGAGGCTCACTGCCTACAGGAGACACACTGTCTACAAAATAATAAATATTACATACTTGAACTAAAGAATAGCATCTTCACCATGCTTGAGTCAGTTCCATTTAAGCCTAATACTTCTGCTCTGACTTTTGCTTTCGTCCTCTCTACCACACTCTCATCTCTGCCAAGATACCTCTGAAATGACTTCACAACTCTTATTTATACAAGACATCAACTTTGGGATAATCATCCAAGTCGGCATACTTTACAGAGCAAATACACAAATACAACTTGACTAATTACAAAGACTTCATGCGGATCACCACATTGTCGGCTACACAAATCTGAGACTTCAATCTTCTTTGAGGAACACACCATGCTTCGTAGAACATCTTCAAGATCATCCGCAAGATGTGTAACTCATCCAGTCGGCCAAACTAAGGAAGAACATCATCATTTGGAAGTAATTTTACAATTACAAGCTCAATTTTTAATGCGGACCACCAACACGAACTAGACACAATCCAGAGACCCCCACAAGCTTGTCTGAATCACCAAGAACATCCACACTACTTCTGCTCACTGAAATCATTCTCTCCTTCATCTGGAACCTCAAGAACACAGTATATCATCACTGCCATATTGGAATAGATGCTTGCGGACCTCCAGACCACGAACCAATTGAGTTGTCAATTCACATTGACTTCCTAAATAATTCACCAAATCTGCAGAATAAGATATTACATTTCTGGATTTCACTGAACCTATTTGTGTCACCCTGTCACCTCTGAACATCTGCCAGAACTAGTTTTACTCATATGGCCATAACTTCTTGTAATCTTCATGTGGACCTCTCAAGTATTTACTGGATCACCTTTAGACACATATCTACAAACCCTTTGATGTGCATCCTCTGATCTTCATCTTAGCTGGGATCTTCAATTCAATGTCTTCACTGTTCTTCTATGTTCTTGATAGGACTAATTTTCTCAATATCCTCAGCATACAACTCATCCAATCCTTTTCATCAATGCAATAGGAGTATGTTGACATCAATGACATCGGTTAGGCCCATACTTGCAACAATCTCCCCCTTTGTCATTGATGGCAACATATGATGTGAAAAATTATTTTAACCATCAAGACAAGAACTTCTCCTTACTGACTGAAATAACTCCCCCTATCAACAACAACCATTCACATGTCTTCTCTTCCTTTACTGCTCCCCCTTTGATCAGCGACCACTTTTTGTTTTTCATATGTCTTCTCTCCCCCTTTGACATCAATGGCAAAGGGCACATACTTGCATCACTCAGAATCATACCAACTGCTCCCCCTGAGTAGCAGCTTCCCATCAACAATCTGGACCACAAGATATGACTGTGAGATCCATCGGACTGATGCACATCAGTGCACCTTAATTCAGAACTGGAGGGGTAATAACCCCTAATGTCTCCCTGAGATACTCAAAAGAGTCCTTAGGTAGAGGTTTAGTAAAAATACCTACAATTTGATCCTTGGAGGGCACAAACTCCAATCTGACTTCATTCTTATTCACCTGCTCTCTCAAAAAGTGAAACTTGATGGATATATGTTTTGTCTTTGAATGCAACACTAGATTTTTTGATATATTTATTGCACTTGAATTATCACAGAAGATTGTGATAGGTTCCTCATATTCCACTCTGATGTCTCTTAGCATTTGCTTCATCCACAATACTTGAGTGCAACTACCTGCTACTACAATATATTTTGCTTCTGCAGTGAACAGAGATATTGCCTCTTGTTTCTTGCTCAACTAAGAAACCAATCTTTTCCCTAAAAAGAATACTCCACCACTGGTACTCTTCCGGTCATCCACATCTCCTGCCCAATCCGCATCTGTATTTGCATGAAGAGAGAAATCATGATCTCTACGATACCATAAACCATACTCAACTATTCCTTTTAGATATCTAAGAATCCTTTTGATTGCCATGAAATGAGATTCTCTAGGATTAGCTTGGAATCTAGCAACAAGACCAACAACATGCATAATGTCAGGTCTAGTTTGAGTAAGATATAGTAGTCCTCCAATCATTGACCTGTATTTTTTCTTATCAACCTTAGGAGAGTCATCATCTTTGCTCAATTTACATCCGGTTGCCATGGGAGTACTCATTGGTTTTGAGTCTTCCATCCCAAATTTCTTCAACAATTCTTTCACATATTTAGTCTATGAAATGAAGATTCCTTTCTTTGTTTGAATGATTTGCAGACCCAAGAAGAAATCTATTTCTCCAAACATGGATATCTCAAATTCACTTTTCACTTGATTTGCAAAAGTTTTGCACATACTATCTCTTCCTCCAAAAATGATATCATCAACAAATACTTCAACAATTAAGATATTTTCATGATCAATTTTGAAGTACAAATTACTATCAGCAGTACCTTTGTTGAAACCAATCTTCAAAAGATGCTTATCCAATCTTTCATATCAGGCTCTTGGGGCTTGTTTGAGTCCATACAGTGCTTTCTTCAACTTGTAGACCATCACCATGATCAGACAATTGAAATCCATCCAGTTGCTCAATGTATACTTCTTCCAAGTCACCATTCAGGAAGGCAGACTTGACATCCATCTGATATACTTTGAAGTCCTTGAAGGCAGCAAAGGCAAGAAATAATCTGACTGCTTCAATTCTTGCCACCGAAGCAAAAGTTTCTTCAAAATCAACTCCTTCTACTGGAGAATAACCTTTGCAGACCAATCTGGCTTTGTTTCTGACTACTTCACCATCTTCATTCAGTTTATTCTAGAAGACCCATTTGGTTCCAATCATATTTTTGTTTCTAGGCCTGGGAACAAGATCCAAAGTGTGATTTTTCTCAATTTACAACAGCTCTTCCTTCATTGCTGTAGTCCAACTTTCATCATTGCATGCTTCACTCATCATCTTTGGTTCAATCTTTGAAATCAGACAATAATTTTCTGAGTCTTGAGCAATCTTTCTTCTTGTTTGAACACCTTTGCTTTTATCACCTATGATCTGATCTTCAAAGTGATTTAGTCTTACATATCTAGGAATTTTGGGAATTTCTTGCACTTCTATTTCTTCAATAGGTTCATTCAAACTTATCTCTTCTTCCTAATTCTCCAGATTAGTCTGGATCTGAATTTCAGAAGGGGCTTGGACTTCTTGGACCAAAACATCATTCTGATCATCTTCATCATATTCATAAAACCTTAAGGGGTTTTCAATAACCTTCACATTTGTACTTTCTATAATCTTTCTCAATCTCTTTCAATACTGGTATGCTTTGCTTTGAGTAGAATAACCCAAGAATATTTCTTCATCACTTCTAGCATCAAATTTGCCAATGTCTTCATCTCTTTTAAAATAACATTTGCTACCAAAGACTCTGAAATACTTCACAGTGGGAGTGATGCCAAACTAGAGTTCATAAGGGGTCTTACCAGTATTGCTTCTGATTTCTACTCAATTAAGAGTATAGACAACAGTGCTTAAAACTTCTCTCCAGTAGATCTAAAGAACATTTGCTTCCATCATCATGGTTCTAGATGCTTCCTAGATGGTCCAGTTCTTTCTCTCCACTACTCCATTCTGCTATGGAGTCCTTGGAGCAGACAACTGTCTTTTTATCCCATGTTTCTCACAGAATTCTATGAACTCTCCGGATGTGAATTCTCCACCTCTACAGAATTTTATCCCCTGGAGGCTAGGGGCGCCCAAGCAACCAAGTGTTAGATTTTTTACGTTTTTTGAAAAATGTCAAAAATACCTCGTCAGCCTGTTTCTGGGTGGATAAAAGCAGTCAACTTAGTCAAAAGGCCCGTAAAAGTAAGGGACTCATCTCAGATATGCTCAGGCTATCCAGTCTACCCTCATCCTGATGCATGTCCCTAGAATCCTAAAATTGACTAAGTCTGATGTCCTGAAGCTCTGAAAAACTAACTCTGAAATCTGGTGGATCCTCAAAAATTTAGAATCTGCATGTTAAATCCCATTGATCCGAGACCTATCTCAAACATCCTGGAAGTATATTTCAAAATATTTAAAGTATAAGAAATTCAATATCTAAACATATACTTTAAATATTTTGAAATATACTTAAATATATTCAATATATTTAAAGTATAGGAAATTCAATATCTAAACATATACTTCAATATATTTTGAAATATATGTCAAGCAGGGACCTTCAAAATCTGGCGAAATTCCACTTGCCATCAAGATTTCTGGGAGAATCTAAAAAATTTCAAAAAATTTCTAAGGCATGAAATCTCAGGCACCCCAGAAGGCTAGGGCGCCCATCATCTCCAGACTTAACCATTTTTTCATATTTTTTCAAAAAATGACAAATCTTCCTTCATCAACTCGGTCAGATTTTTAGAAAATCAGTCTGATCTAGTTTTCGACGCAGGCAGAAGATACAATCCATTCAGTTTTCATCAGACTTGCCTAATTGACTGACCATCAGTCTTGGTTTTGCTCTGGCAGACGAAATTTAGCGTTCAAACAGGGGCCCACAGCCACCGGAGCGTGTGCGGAAAACAAAAAATGAGCAAAGTTGAAAATATCACAAAAATGACTAAGGCATGAGTCAAAAAGTGCCCCTAGAGGCTAGGGGGGACTGGGTTCTCCAGAGAATTTTTTTATGTTCCGGTAGCGTTTCTTGCAGCTGCTTACTAATCTTCATCTGGCGATAGGTCCCAGAAGTCAAATTTGCAGTCAAACGTCGTCGGATCATCAATTCAAGGTTGGGGATGAAATTAGGATTGATAAAACTCCAAAATGCCATGATCAGTCAACTTTTTTAGTCAATGGTGATAGTTTTCCATCTTGTTGAAGTCGGAGGTAGGCCATGCTGGGGTCAAAATGAGTGCAAAAGCTTCAAAACGAAAGAGAATTTGGCTCACTTTTGCAACTTCACGTGATTGATGACATCATCAAAGAAGCAATTTTTATCATCCTCACACATGAAGCCATAGGTAGCTATAAAATAGGGATTCTTTTTATTCAAGCATATCACCTTGGATTTGTGCTTTAAAAAGTTGCTATCTTCACGGATAAGCTTCAAGTTTTATACTTTCACAAAGAAAGTTGTTTTTTCGCCCTACAGTTCTATAAAGACAAATCTTTGGCCTCCTTTATTCATTATTTTTGCAGGTTGCATCCAGAGGAAGAAAATATCCTTTTCTTCTCATGAAGAGTTGAGAACCCAAACGAAGTGTTTTTTCAGTGTTCTTCGTAGTTTCGGGATTGGGAAGCACAGAGGCATGCTTTTTCGAGGTCCATTTGTTAGATTCAAGATAGACAACTGAGAGGGTGGGGGGTGAATCAGTTGTCCCAAAACTTTCTCTTATTAACCACTTAAATCCTTCTTGTAATTCAGCAGCATAATAATAAATCAATCATGGAAACATAATGCAACAATTCAAGAGTAGAAACACATTAACACATATGACACCAAGATTTTAACATGGAAAACCCAGTTAAGGGAAAAACCACGAGGTGGCTAACCCAAGATTGTATTCTCTATTAAAAGAATAAGAAGAACAAAATGACACGTACCAATTAGGGCTCACTGCCCGAGCACATTGTTCACAAAAGGCCCACTGCCTACAGGAGACACACTGTCTATAGAATAATAAATATTACATACTTGAACTGAAGAATAGCATCTTCACCATGCTTGAGTCAGTTCCATTTAAGACCAATACTTCTGCTCTAACTTTCGCTTTCGTCCTCTCTACCACACTCTCATCTCCGCCAAGATACCTTTGAAATGACTTCACAACTCTTATTTATACAAGAGATCAACTTTAGGATAATCATCCAAGTTGGCATACTTTACAGAGCAAATACACAAATACAACTTGACTAATTACAAAAGACTTCATGCGGATCACCACACTGTCAGCTACACAAATCTGAGACTTTAATCTTCTTTGAGGAACACGCCATGCTTCGTAGAACATCTTCAAGATCATCCGCAGGATGTGTAACTCATCCGGTCAACCAAACTAAGGAAAAACATCATCATCTGGAAGTAATTTTCCAATTACGAGCTCAATCTTCAATGCGGACCACCAACACAAACTGGACACAATCCAGAGACCCCCACAAGCTTGCCTAAATCACCAAGAACATCCACACTACTTCTGCTTACCGAAATCATTCTCTATTTCATCTGGAACCTCAAGAACACAGTCTGTCATCACTGTCATATTGGAATAGATGCTTGCGGACCTCTAGACCACGAACCAATTGAGTTGTCAATTCACATTGACTTCCTAAACACTCCACCAAATCTACAGAACGAGATATTGCATTTTCGGATCTCACCAAACCTATTTGTGTCACCCTGTCACCTTTGAATATCTGCTAGAACTGGTTTTACTCATATGGCCATAACTTCTTGTAATCTTCATGCGGACCTCTCAAATATATACTGGATCACCTTTAGACACATATCTACAAACCCTTTGATGCACATCCTCTGATCTTCATCTTAGCTGGGATCTTCACTTCAATGTCTTCACTGTTCTTGATAGGACTAATTTTATCAATATCCTCAGCATACAACTCATCCAATCCTTATCATCAATGCAATAGGAGTATGTTGACATCAATGACAACACCAGTTAGGCCCATACTTGCAACAATCTCCCCCTTTGTCATTGATGGCAACATATGATGTAAAAAAAATTTTAACCATCAAGACAAGAACTTCTTCTTACTAACTGACATAACTCCCCCTATCAACAACAACCATTCACATGTCTTCTCTTCCTTTACTGCTCCCCCTTTGATCATCGACCACCTTTTGTTTTTCACATGTCTTCTCTCCCCCTTTGACATCAATGGCAAAGGGCACATACTTGCATCACTCAAAATCATACCAACTACTCCCCCTGAGTAGCAGCTTCCCATCATCAATCTGGACCACAAGATATGACTGTGAGATCCACCGGACTGATGCACATCAGTGCACCTTAATTCAGAACTTGAGGGGTAATAACCCCTAACTTCGCCCTGAAATACTCAAAAGAGTCCTTAGGTAGAGGTTTAGTAAAAACACCTGCAATTTGATCCTTGGAGGGCACAAACTCCAATCTGACTTCATTTTTATTCACCCGCTCTGTCAAAAAGTGAAACTTGATAGATATATGCTTTGTCTTTGAATGCAACACTGGATTTTTTGATATATTTATTGCACTTGAATTATCACAGAAGATTGTGATAGGTTCCTCATATTCCACTCTGATGTCTCTTAGCATTTGCTTCATCCACAATACTTGAGTGCAACTACCTGCTACTGCAATATATTATGCTTCTACAGTAAACAGAAATATTGCCTCTTGTTTCTTGCTCAGCCAAGAAACCAATCTTTTCCCTAAAAAGAATGCTCCACCACTAGTACTCTTCCGGTCATCCACATCTCCTGCCCAATCCGCATCTGTATATGCATGAAGAGAAAAATCATGATCTCTAGGATACCATAAACCATACTCAACTATTCCTTTTAGATATCTAAGAATCCTTTTGATTGTGATGACATGAGATTCTCTAAGATCAGCTTGGAATCTAGCAACAAGACCAACAACATTCATAATGTCAGGTCTAGTTTGAATAAGATATAGTAGTCCTTCAATCATTAACCTGTACTTTTTTTGATTAGCCTTAGGAGAGTTGTTATCTTTGCTCAATTTACATCCGGGTTGCCATGGGAGTACTCATTGGTTTTGAGTCTTCCATCCCAAATTTCTTCAACAATTCTTTTACATATTTGGTTTGTGAAATGAAGATTCTTTTCTTTGTTTGAATGATTTGCAGACCCAAGAAGAAATTCATTTCCCCAAATATGGACATCTCAAATTCACTTTTCACTTGATTTGCAAAAGTTTTACACATACTATCTCTTCCTCCAAAAATAATATCAACAACAAATACTTCAACAATCAAGATATTTTCATGATCAATTTTGAAGTACAAATTACTGTCAGCAGTACCTTTGTTGAAACCAATCTTCAAAAGATGCTTATCCAGTTTTTCATACAAAGCTCTTGGGGCTTGTTTGAGTCCATACAGTGTTTTCTTCAACTTGCAGACCATATCACCATGATCAGACAATTGAAATCCATCCGGTTGCTCAATGTATACTTCTTCTTCCAAGTCACCATTCAAGAAGGTAGACTCAACATCCATCTGATATACTTTGAAGTCCTTGAAGGCAGCAATGGCAAGAAATAATCTGACTGCTTCAATTCTTGCCACCGGAGTAAAAGTTTCTTCAGAATCAACTCCTACTTGAGAATAACCTTTGCAGACCAATCTGGCTTTGTTTCTGACTACTTCACCATCTTCATTTAATTTATTTCGGAAGACCCATTTGATTCCAATCACATTTTTGTTTCTAGGCTTGGAAACAAGATCCCAAGTGTGATTTTTCTCAATTTGCATCAGCTCTTCCTTCATTGCTTTAGTCCAAATTTCATCATTGCATGCTTCACTCACTTTCTTTGGTTCAATCTTTGAAATCAGACAATACTTTTCTGAGTCTTGAGCAATCTTTCTTCTTGTTTGAACACCTTTGCTTTTATCACCTATGATCTAATCTTCAGAGTGATTCAGTCTTACATATCTAGGAATTTTAGGAATTTATTGAACTTCTATTTCTTGAATAGGTTCATTCAAACTTATCTCTTCTTCCTGATTCTCCAGATCAGTCTGGATCTGAATTTCAGAAAGGGCTTGGACTTCTTGGACCAAAACATCATTCTGATCATCTTCATCATATTCATAAAACCTTGAGGGTTTTTCAATACCTTCATCAACCTTCACATTTGTACTTTCTATAATCTTTCTCAATCTCTTGTTATAACACTGGTATGCTTTGCTTTGAGTAGAATAACCCAAGAATATTTCTTCATCACTTCTAGCATCAAATTTGCCAAGGTCTTCATCTCTTTTAATATAACATTTGCTACCAAAGACTCTGAAATACTTCATAGTGGGAGTGATGCCAAACTAGAGTTCATAAGGGGTCTTACCAGTATTGCTTTTGATTTGTACTCGATTAAGAGTATAGACAACAATGCTTATAGCTTCTCTCCAATAGATCTGAGGAACATTTGCATCCATCATCATGGTTCTAGATGCTTCTTGGATGGTCTGGTTCTTTCTCTCCACTACTCCATTCTACTGTGGAGTCCTTGGAGCAGACAACTATTTTTTTATCCCATGTTTCTCACAGAATTCTATGAACTCTCCGGATGTGAATTCTTCACCTCTATCAGACCTGAGACATTTTATGTTTAATCCGGTTTCATTCTCTACCATAGCTTTGAATATTTTGAATTTCTCAAGAGCCTCAGATTTCTCTTTCAAAAAAGTCACCCACATCATCCGGGAGTGGTTATCAATTAATAACATGAAGTATCTATCACCTTGCAAACTCCTGATTCTTGTCATACCACATAGATCAGTATGTACTAAGTCCAACAATCTGGCAGAAGACGGTTCCTTACTTTTGAATGTGGCTCTGATTTGCTTACCCAACTGACATTCTTTGTACAAACTATTAGTAGGTTTCACCAGTCTTGGGAGATCTCTTACAGCCTAAGTGTTGCTTATCTTGATGATATTATCAAAATTCACATGACACATTCTCCTATGCCACAACCAACTCTGATCAATTTGAACAAATAAACAAGTTTTGCCAGTACCAACCAAGTGGAAGATGATACCTTTTGTTTGAGTATCGGATGCAATCTCTGTTCCAGAACTTTCAAAGATCCTACATTTTCTATTTTTGAATCAGAGATCATAGTCTTTGTCTACCAACACTGAGAAGATTGTGCTTCAGACCTTCAACATATAGTACATTACTGGTTTTGTTCTTTCCATCAAAAGAAATAGTTCCTCTACCTCTGATCTTGCCAGTAGAATTATCACCAAATTTTACAACTCCTCCTTCATATCTTTCCAAATCTATAAACTTCTTTTTGTCACTTGTCATATGGTGGGTGCATCCACTGTCAATGACCCAATCATCATTTTCTTCAACTTGGGCAACCAGAGCTCTTTCTATCATTTTATGATTGATAGATTCAGAGGGCATTGGATCTTCTTCCTTGATGGCAATAAACACCCAGTCACTTCTAGATTTGTTTCCTGTCTCTAATTCATCATCTGTTATTCCTTCATCATCATCATCTTCATGAACATAGTAACATTCCTTTTGGAATCTTGATCTGTTTGGATTTGCTCATGAAAATATTTCCGGACACCTTGAGGCAAAATGACCAATCTTATTGCAGTTAAAATATTTAAAGGGCAATTTTCCTTCATACTTACTAGATTCTCTTGGCAATCTTTTTGCAATAAGGGCTTCAAGTTGAATAGCTTCTGCTTCATCTTCTTCCAGATCTTTTCTTGCTTTTTCATACCATGATAGTTTCTTTGAAGAGTTCTCTCCCGGACCAAACTTTTATTTGCCTTTTACAGAGGCACTAGCTTTGAATGTAGATTTAGTCTTGGGGGTGCATCTCCAAACTCGGCCAGTTTAAATGCAACTAATTTTCCAACCAATTGATCTCTTTTGATATTTGAAAAAGATTTGAATTCTTTAATAGCAGCAACCTTGTATTTGTAAGGAGGTAGGGATCTGAGAACTTTGGCAACAATCTCATCTTCATCCAAGATTCCACCAGCACATCTAATGCCACAAACAAGCTCATTTAGTTTTGGCATAAATGTAGTGATATTCTCATCTTCACTCATCTTCAGGTTTTTGAATTTTCCTTTCAGACTCTGTAGCTTGGTACATTTAACATACTTGTCTCCTTCATGCAGAAGTTCCAGTTTTTCCCAGATCTCATATGCAGTTTTTAAATCTATAACATTTGTCAGCTCTGAATCAGATAAGGCACTTAGAAGAGCTTTTTTTAGCCCGAAGATTGTTTTCAGCATCTCTGATTTCATCTACAGTTCTCAGACCATTCTGTGGAGGAACATACTTCTTTGAAACCATGATCCAATATTGCATTCTCATACATTGCAAGTGACATTCCATGTGGCTTTTCCAAAGAGTGTAATTGGTTCCGTCAAACCTTAGACTATCTTTCTTGTAGGAAGACATCCTGAATCTCCTCAAGTGGTTAAGCTCTTTTAGAGGAACCTCGCTCTGATACCAATTGTTAGATTCAAGACAGACAACTGAGAGGGGGAGAGAATTAGTTGTCCCAAAACTTTCTCTTATTAACCATTTAAATCCTTCTTGTAATTAAGCAGCATAATAATGAATCAATCATAGAAACATAATGCAACAATTCAAGAGCAAAAACACATTAACACATATGACACCAAGATTTTAACGTGGAAAAACTAGTTAAGGGAAAAACCACGGGGTGACTAACCCAAGATTGTATTCTCTATTAAAAGAATAAGAAGAACAAAATGGCACATGCGAATTAGGGCTCACTGCTCGAGCACACTACTCATAAGAGGCCCACTGCCTACAGGAGACACACTGTCTACAGAATAATAAATATTACATACTTGAACTGAAGAATAACATCTTCACCATGCTTGAGTCAGTTCCATTTAATACCAATACTTCTTCTCTGCCTTTCTCTTTCTTCCTCTCTACCACACTCTCATCTCTGCCAAAATACCTTTGAAATGACTTCACAACTCTTATTTATACAAGACATCAACTTTGGGATAATCATCCAAGTCGGCATACTTTACAGAGAAAATACACAAATACAACTTGACTAATTACAAAAGACTTCATGTGGATCACCACACTATCGGCTACACAGATCTAAGACTTCAATTTTCTTTGAGGAACACACCATGCTTTGTAGAACATCTTCAAGATCATCCGCAGGATGTGTAACTCACCCGGTCGGCCAAACTAAGGAAGAACATCATCATCCGGAAGTAATTCTCCAATTACGAGCTCAATCTTCAATGTGAACCACCAACACGAATTGGACACAATCTAGAGACCCCCACAAGCTTGCCTGAATCACCAAGAACATCCACACTACTTCTGCTTACTGAAATCATTCTCTCCTTCATCCAGAACCTCAAGAACATAGTCTGTCATCACTGTCATATTGGAATAGATGTTTGCGGACCTTCAGACCACGAACCAATTGAGTTGTCAATTCACATTGAATTCCTAAACACTCCACCAAATCTGCAGAACAAGATATTGTATTTCCGGATCTCACCAGACCTATTTGTGTCACTCTGTCACCTCTGAACATCTGCCAGAACCGGTTTTACTCATATGGCCATAACTTCTTGTAATCTTCATGCAGACCTCTCAAATATTTACTAGATCACCTTTAGACACATATCTACAAACCCTTTGATGCGCATCCTCTAATCTTCATCTTAGCTAGGATCTTCACTTCACTATCTTCACTGTTCTTCTCTATTCTTGATATGAGTAATTTTCTCAATATCCTCAGCATACAACTCATCCAATCCTTGTCATCAATGCAACATGAGTATGTTGACATCAATGACAACACCAGGTAGGCCCATACTTGCAACTCCATTTTTCTAGGGCATCATTTTCTAGAAACAGAGGTGGAGCTTTTTCAGTTTTCATCGAAATGTGTTCATCTGGAATTACGTCCTTTTAAAGATTAGAAAATTTTAGTTTTTCTGAAATCTATTTTTTTGCTGCTTTTTTGGGAAATCCTCTACTTTTTCAAAATCCGACGATCTAGGTTGTTTCAAAATGGGATTGTCTACAAAACCCATGTGCCATCTTTTTCTCTTGAAATCTACTTTTTAGAAGAAATCAACAAACAATTTTCATTCTTTTGTGCAAAATATTTCCAAATATAGGCGTGTTCACATGTATTTTTCAAGTTTTTCAGTATGTGTACTCTGTACCCTCCGGGCCAATGACATTGAGAAATGTTTCTCAATACCATCGTAGAAGGAGAACTTTGTCATTTCTATTGAAAAATGTGAAAAGGTGTGGCACAATGACAAGGAAAAATATAAGAAAAGAATTGCTCGAAAGTGGCTGAAAGAAAAGCATAATGTTTTTCCAAAGAACATTGAACATGGTTGACTTCAAGGTGGTTAGATCCAATCTTGGTAGAAGTACTCGGCACACGGATGTGAATCTCTTTGAGGTTGCAGCAGATAATCTGAAGGAGAGTGTTGCAGGATGGAAAAGATAAAGCAACCATCAAGGCTAAGAATAGGTAGCTGCGGCAATATATTTATATCAGTGGATGATGTCACCAATGGGGCAGCGATATAGATAAGGATGGGACTCAAAAAGTAGCTTTAACTTAATGTTTTTTTAATTAAAGCATTTGCTTTCATTCAAAGCTTATCCATCCTCTCAATAGAAAAAAATACTTTGTAATAGTTGGAGCTTTCTTTGCTTTAAAGTAAATTGTTTTAAAGTAGTTGTTAGTTGTAATCTGTCTTAGAATAGAAATAAAGCTTGCGAGTTGGCAAGTTAGTTAGCTAGGATCAAGGAGATTTTAGGGTTTCCTACTCCTTTGATTTATGTATAAATAAGGGTAGCCTTGCCCATTGTTCAGGGAACTATAATTGTGATAGCAAAATTTGTTATGCCTATTCTAGCCTGTAGAAATTGTTATTTCAAGTGCTTGTTCACTCTGTGTTATCTGTTATCTAGTGTTTGATCGCATATTGTATGCCTACCTTTTGCTACAATATTATTGTCGTAGAGTTGTAATAACTTTATGATATTGAGAATAGAAATCTCATGCCTGCCATTTGCTTTGATTCTCTATCTCACAATCATCTAGTTTTGTCGTCAGATGTGTGGCTTGCATAATCTTACTTTCAGTTTTCATCTTAAAGTACAATGAGTCTTCTGATGTGATCTGAAAGAAGTTTATTTGAGTTTTTATGTTAAAACAAATCATTCTCTGTTAACTTTTGATTCCTATGCTCTGAATTTACTTAGGTGATCAAAAGTGTCATTTAGTTTAGGCCTAGTTGTAGTTAGAATTTAAAAGAAAAAACCTCTGCTATAGTGATAGAGTTTTGTAACGTTGTGCTCGTAGATGAGAAGCAAAAAGATAGGAAAAATTTAATTTATTTATCTTTTAATCAAACATCAGCAAAAATGGAACTTCCCCTCATAATAGAAGAGCAGTTTATCTGTGCATAGCTATCTGTTTCCAACTCACATTCCAGAGGTACGAATTGAAACACCAACAGTGTGTAATACCTAATACCTAAGAAATTACATTAAAGAAAAAAAAAATACAACATAAAATCAATCAATCCAATGATTAATTTTTCTCTATTAATCTAATTTTTAAATAATCAACTAAGTCAATTTAATTTAATTTTAAATAATTAATTTAAATAAATTTGTACCAAAATCAAATCAATCAATTAATCTAATTCTAACTAATTAGATTGAATCACAAATAACTAGCATGAAAAATGAGATCAATTTGTTTATCCTTTAGAGATAAGAAGACCAATTTTACTTCAAAATACACATATATGTTCAACAAGGTAATTATTCATACCCATAACTAATCAACTGGAATTCAAAATGCCTCAAACAACACTATGCAATAATTAATGATGCAAGTGAATCAGTCTAGACATATAATTAGGCAACAACTTGCTAAACAATCACTATGTGATCATTTTTCTAAACAAGACTAAACCACTTATTTCTCTAATACTCTTGATGTTGTAACTATACCTCATAGAGAGATGATCTAATTAAGTTAATCTTATTGTTGTTGACATTGCAATTTTTCTCAAACGAAGCAATACACAACCATAGGTTCTACATTATTTTCACTAGTATCCAAATCCAAGTATCACAATAGTATCATATATTAACGCTACTTCAAATATCACTAGAATCCAAGGTTATTAAATCTATATCTACTCATTCAGTAATATACTAGTAAAACTAATTAAGTAATCACAAGATTCAGGACATGAGTTCCCATTAAGTTCCACCTACACAAATTTTGATTACATACATTGTAATAAGAGAATTATCAAAATAAGACAAGAAAAATGTATGATCTAATTTAATTCTTAGATCCAAAGCACAATAAAGAGATTAGTATCATAACTTTTTCTTTATACTCATTCATTAATTAATTCAATTTGACATGTCAGAGAACATAGATTCACTTGTTCAATGGTAACCACTACTTTTAAATTGGTGATGTCACTAAAATAAGATAGTACATATAATAATTAATTTGATTAAAAACTACAATAACAACTAGAAATAGAGGATTCTAATATTAATTATCAAGAGACGAAAGACTTTAATAATTACAACTTGGAAAATTTTAGAACAAGGAAAGGGAAAAATAAGATTGTGGGCCAAGATATTAAAGCACCCAAAGGCAAAGTTCCTAATCTGACCTTTAAATTATCAGCAAATGTTATTTAAAGATCCACTAAACTTACAACAAAGGAAACAAATGGTACAAACTTATATAGAACAGTCAAATGAGATTACAAATCAAGATTGGTGTTTGTCTTCTTAAACAATATAGTCATTAGTTAAACTATTTAAAGACCTTTAAACAAAGCTACAAGATTCTCCTTAGATGATCATTATTACAATATTTGTTGATTCACAACATATGAATTTTAAAGTCACTACACTCTATATAACTAAATCCTCACTAATAAATTTATCTAATCTAAGGGTTTCTTTAATAACTCTTAACTTACAAAATGCACCAAATGTTTCTTTAATAACTCTTTATAGATTTTTGAAAGGTTTGTATGAAATACAAAATGCATTTGGTGCATTTTGTATGTTGCATAGACGCTGCCCCTAGTCAGCAGCGTCTATGCACCATACAAAATGCACCAAATGTATTTTGTATTTCAAATTTAAATTTGTTGAAAATTTGGGGAGTCGGCATACTAAGTTCTTTGAAGTGGTCTTGCCTCTTTTCTTATCATGGCGTGCTAGCAGTTCAAGATATTCCTTAGATTTTTGAAAGGTTTGTATGAAATACAAAATGCATTTGGTGCATTTTGTATGCTGCATAGACGCTGCCGTGTTATATTCAAAATCGACATGCATAATTGAGAGTAGAGTAGAAATTCGTTGTTTGTGAACAAGATTGTCTCCCAGGAGCTCTTGGTTTCTTAGAAATGCTAAAATCTACTAGAATAAGCAGGGAGCTCGTAATGCATAATCAAATTATCTGGGGTTGAGGTAAAATATTTATAATATTTTTATGATTTAAATGTAGAGCTTTGATTTTTAGCATGTTGCCTAAACGTAGGCAAGATTCAACAAGAAAAATTTTATTAGGGGTAAAAAATGATCTCCAAATAGATAGATTACATCCAATTTCTGTCCACATGTTTTGAGTTAAAACTTTAAAATTCTAGTTTAACTGAATTCAGATAATAATTCTAGTTTGATTGATATCTAAGAGACATGATGTTTAATTGATCTTACATTTTCAGTTCATGAACTACTGAGTTTGAAAGTCTGATATGGATGATCTCATGTTATGTTTTTCTATTTAAGTTGGAATGCTTTATTTCACTTACATATTCTAAAAAGCATTTATGTATAACAAACTAATCATCTAATTAGGTTGTCTAACCATATTCTAACACCTCATTGTCTAATTATTTTAGATCGCCCTTTAAAAATCGTTCAGTTCAGAACCCAAAATTTTTGTATAGGAGACAATAACCTTTTATAAGTTGGTTAAGAGTGGAAATGAAATGTTTCTATTGTCTCACTATTATACACCCCTTTGATGAAGTGGTAAGAAACCGTGACATGCTAGGATTGTTAGTGCATAATATGATTCTTCACTATCTTTAATACATTTTAATAATCGTAATACATTGTTATCAGTTTCCTAAAGGGGATACCCACATCACTAAGGATTCTTTGAAATAACATTTTTTTTTGTGTTCCCTTGTAATCTACATCAATAGAATAAATGTCAAGAATCATTTACTTTCTTAATAACTTAGGAGAGTTATTCTGAGCCATGTTGTAAACATTAATAGCTATTAACTTTCAACTACCAATGGAGCTTTACAATTAACAAACAAGCAATTAGCTAAATGAAACTTGTTGTTCTTTTATACTTGAATTAAGAGCATCTCAAGCGTTGAGCAATCTTTATCTTTTTGTTCTTGTGTTTTCTATGTTTTGTAGATATTTGTAGTTAGAGTTTTGCAGTGTCATTCTAATAGTAGCTTTATTCATGTCTAGGGATGAGATCACAGTAATGCGAAGTCCTATTGATAAGTTTTCATTAATGCACAAAGTATAGAGGCCAATACATACTCTTGTGTAGTGGCACATGAGACAAAGTCATGATCTATAAGTTATGCGGTGACTAAGCGGTTTATTAGGATTAAAAAGTATCATCTACCTTGCAATCCTTGTTAGTTTTAGGACAGACAACTGAGAGGGGGTGTGAATCAGTTGTCTCAAAACTTTCTTTTCTTTAAACACTTAAATCCTTCTTGTATTTCAACAGCATAATAATAATTCAATTATGGAAGCATAATGCAATAATTCAAGAGCAGAAACACATTAACACATATGACACCAAGATTTTAATGTGGAAAACCCAGTTAAGGGAAAAACCACGGGGTGACTAACCCAAGATTGTATTTTCTGTTAGAAGAATATGAGGAACAAAATGGCACTTGCTAATTAGGGCTCACTGCCCGAGCACACTGCTCACAAGAGGCCCACTGCCTACAGGAGACACACTGTCTACAAAATAATAAATATTAAATACTTGAATTAGAGATTAGCATCTTCACCATGCTTGAGTCAGTTCCATTTAAGCTCAAAACTTTTGCTCTACCTTTCACTCTTCTTCTCTCTACCACATTATCATCTCCACGGATGCTTTGAAATGACTTCACAACTCTTATTTATACAAGACATCAACTTTGGGATAATCATCAAAGTTGGCACAATACATACTTTATTTTATTACAGAGCAAATACACAAATACAACTTGATTTGTTACAAGAACTTCATGCATATCACCACACTATTAGCCACACATATCTGGGACTTCAAACTTCTTTGAGGAACACGCCATGTTTCGTAGAACATCTTCAAGATCATCTGCAAGATGTGTAAACATCCGGTCAGCCATGTTTAGGAAGAACATCATCACCCGGAAGTAAATCTTCAATTACAAGCTCAATCTTTAATGTGGACCGCCAATACGAACTGGACACAAACCAGAGACCTCCACAAGCTTGCCTGAAACACCATGAACATCCACACCACTTCTTCTTACTGAAATCATTCTCATCTTCATCTAGAACCTCAAGAACACAGTCTATCATCACTGTCACATTGGAATAAATGCTTGCGAACCTCCAGACCACAAAGCAATTGAGTTGTCAATTCACATTGGTTTCCTAAACACTCCACCAAATCTGTAGAACAAGATATTGCATTTCTAGATCTCATCGGACCTATTTGTGTCACTCTATCACCTATAAACATCTGCCAGAACTGGTTTTACTCATATGGCCATAACTTCTCCAAATCTTCATATTAACCTCTCAAATCTTGACTGGATCATCTTTAGACACATATCTACAAACCCTTTGATGCGTATCCTCTGATCTTCATCTTAGCTAGGATCTTCACTTCATAGAGCTTCACTGTCTTTACTGTTCTTATCTGTTTCTGATAGGACTAATTTTCTCAATATCCTTAGCACATAGCTCATCCAATCCTTGACATCAATGCAACAGGAGTATGTTGACATCAATGACAACACTGGTTAGGCCCATACTTGCAACAATCTCTCCCTTTGTCATTGATGGCAACATATGATGTGAAAAACTATTTTAACCATCAAGACAAGAACTTCTCCTCACTAACTGACATAGCTCCCACTATCAACAACAATCATTCATATGTCTTCTCTTTCTTTACTGCTCCCCCTTTGATCAACAACCACTTTTGTTTTTCACATGTCTTCTCTCCCCCTTTGACATCAATGGCAAAGGGCACATACTTGCATCAATCAGAATCATACAGGCTGCTCCCCCTGAGTAGTAGCTTCCTATCATCAATCTGGATCACAAGATATGACTGTGAGATCCACCAGACTGATGCACATCAATGCACCTTAATTTAGAACTGGAGGGGTAATCACCCTAACTTCTCCCTGAGATACTCAAAAGAGTCCTTAGGTAGAGGTTTAGTAAAAATATCTGCAATCTCATCCTTAGAGGGCACAAACTCTGATCTGACTTCATTCTTGTTCACCTGCTCTCTCAAAAAGTGAAATTTAATGGATATATGTTTTGTCTTTGAATGCAACACTAGATTTTTTGATATATTTATTGCACTTGAGTTACCACAGAAGATTGTGATAGGTTCCTCATACTCCACTCTGATGTCTCTTAGCATTCGTTTCATCCATTATACTTGAGTGCAAGTACCTGCTGCTGCAATATATTTTGCTTCTGCAATGGATAGAGATATTGCCTCTTGTTTCTTGCTTAGCCAAAAAACTAATCTTTTCCCCAAAAAGAATGCACCACCACTGGTACTCTTCTGGTCATCTACATCTCCTGCCCAATCAGCATCTATGTATGCATGAAGAGAGAAATCATGATCCCTAGGATACCATAAACCATACTCAAGTGTTCCTTTTAGATATCTGAGAATCCTGTTGATTGCCATGACATGAGATTCTCTAGGATAAACTTGGAATCTGGCAATAAGACCAACAACATTCATAATGTTAGGTCTAGTTTGAGTAAGATACAGTAGTCCTCCCATCATTGACCTATACTTTTTTTATCAGCCTTAGGAGAGTCATCACCTTTGCTCAGTTTACATCTGGTTTCCATGGGAGTATTCATTGGTTTTGAGTCTTCCATCCCAAATTTCTTCAACAATTCTTTCACATATTTGGTCTGTGAAATGAAGATTCCTTTCTTTGTTTGAGTGATTTGCAGACCCAAGAAGAAATTCATTTCCCCAAACATGGACATCTCAAATTCACTTAAATTCATTTGATTTGCAAAATTTTTGCACATACTATCTCTTCCTCCAAAAATGATATCATCAACAAATACTTCAACAATCAGGATATTTTCATGATCAATTTTGAAGTACAAGTTACTGTCAGCAGTACCTTTGTTGAAGCCAATCTTCAAAAGATGCTTATCCAGTCTTTCATACCAGGCTCTTGGGGCTTGTTTGAGTCCATACAATGCTTTCTTCAACTTGCAGACCATATCACTATGATCAGACAATTGAAATCCATCCGGTTGCTCAATGTATACTTCTTCTTCCAAGTCACCATTCAGGAAGGTAGATTTGACATCCATCTGATATACTTTGAAATCCTTGAAGGCAGCAAAGGCAAGAAATAATATGACTACTTCAATTCTTGCCACCGGAGCAAAAGTTTCTTCAAAATCAACTCCTTCTACTTGAGAATAACCCTTGTAGACCAATCTGGCTTTGTTTCTAACTACTTCGCCATCTTCATTCAGTTTATTCCGGAAGACCCATTTGGTTCCAATCACATTTTTGTCTCTAGGTCTGAGAACAAGATCCCAAGTGTTATTTTTCTCAATTTGCATCAACTCTTCCTTCATTACTTTAGTCCAGCTTTCATCATTGCATGCTTCACTTACTGTCTTTGGTTCAATCTTTGAAATCAAACAGTACTTTTCTGAGTCTTGAGCAATCTTTCTTCTTGTTTGAACACCTTTGCTTTTATCACCTATGATTTGGTCTTCAGAATGATTCAGTCTTACATATCTGGGAGTTTTGGGAATTTCTTGCACTTCTATTTCTTGGATAGGTTCATTCAAACTTATCTCTTCTTCCTATATTTCAGGATTCTCCGGATCAGTCTGGATCTAAATTTCAGAAGGGGCTTGAACCAAAACATCATTCTGATCATCTTCTTCATATTCATAAAACCTTGAGGGATTTTCAATGCCTTCATCAACCTTCACATTTGTACTTTCTATAATCTTTCTCAATCTCTTGTTATAACACTGATATGCTTTATGAACTCTCCGGATGTGAATTCTCCACCTCTATCAGACCTAAGACACTTTATGTTTAACCCAGTTTCATTTTCTACCATAGCCTTGAATATTTTGAATTTCTCAAGAGCTTCAGATTTCTCTTTTAGAAAAGTCACCCACATCATCTAGGAATGATCATCAATTAGTAACATGAAATATCTATCACCTTGCAAACTCCTGATTCTTGCCAGTCCACATAGGTTAGTATGTAATAAGTCCAACAATCTGGTAGAAGATTGTTCCTTACTTTTGAATGTGACTCTGCTCTGCTTATCCAACTAACATTCTTTGCACAAACTATTAGTAGGTTTCACTAGTCTTGGAAGATCTCTTACAACCTGAGTGTTGCTCATCTTGATGATATTATCAAAATTCACATGACATATTCTCCTATGCCACAACCAACTCTGATCAATTTGAATAAATAAACAACTTTTGCCAGTACCAACCAAGTGGAAGATGTTACCTTTTGTTTGAGTACCGGATGCAATCTTTGTTCTAAAACTTTCAGAGATCTTACATTTTCCATTTTTTAATCAAAGATCATAGCCTTTGTTCACCAACTGCCCAACACTGAGAAGATTGTGCTTTAGACCTTCAACATATAGTACATCTTTGGTTTTGTTCTTTCCATCAAAAGAAATAGTTCCTCTGCCTCTGATTCTGCCAGCAGAATTATCACCAAATTTTACAACTCCTTCATATCTTTCCAAATCTATGAACTTATTTTTGTCATCAGTCATATGGTGGGAGCATCCACTGTCAATGACCCAATCATCCTTTTCTTCAAATTGGGTAGCAAGACCTCTTTCTATCATTTTATGATTGATAGATTCAGAGGGCATTGGATCTTCTTCCTTGATGGCAATAAACACTCAGTCACTTCCAGATTTGTTTTCTATCTCTGATTCATCATCTATTATTGCTTCATCATCATCTTCATGAACATAGTAACATTTCTTTTGGAATCTTGATCTGTTTGGATTTGTCCTTGAAAATATTTCCCGGCATCTTGAGGTAAAATGACCAATCTTGTTGCAATTGAAACATTTGAAGGGCAACTTTCCTTCATACTTACCAGATCCTCTTGGCAGTCTTTTTGTAATAAGGGCTTCAAGTTGAGCAGCTTCTACTTCATCTTCTTCCAAATCTTTTCTTGCTTTTTCATACCATGATAGTTTCTTTGAGGAGTTCTCTCCTGGATCATACCTTTGTTTGCCTTTTATAGAGGCACTAGCTTTGAATGCAGATTCAATCTTGGGGGGTGCATCTCCAAACTCAGCTAATTCAAATGCAGCTAATTTTTGAACCAATTGATCTCTTGTGATATTTGATAAAGATCTGAACTCTTCAATAGCAGTAACCTTGTGTTTGTAAGCAGGAGGTAGGGATCTGAGAACTTTGGCAACAATCTCATCTTTCTCCAAGGTTCCACCAACACACCTAATGCCACAAACAAGCTCATTAACTTTTGGCATAAATGTAGTGATATTCTCATCTTCATTCATCTTCAGGTTTTTGAATTTTCCTTTCAGACTCTGTAGCTTGGCACACTTAACATATTTGTCTCCTTCATGCAGAAGTTCCAGTTTTTCCTAAATCTCATATGTAGTTTTTAAATCCATAACATTTGTCAGCTCTGAATCAGATAAGGCACTTAGTAAAGCTTCTTTAGCCTGAAGATTGTTTTCAACATCTTTGATTTCATCTACAGTTGTCGGACCATTCTTTGGAGGAACATACTTCTTTGAAGTTATGGTCTAATATTGCATTCGCATACATTGCAAGTGACATTCCATTCAGATTTTCCAAAGAGTGCAATTAGTTCCATCAAACCTCAGACTATCCTTCTTGTAGGAAGACATCCTGGATCTCCTCAAGTAGTTAAGCTCTTTTAGAGGAACTTATCTCTGATACCAATTGTTAGTTTCAGGATAGACAACTGAGAGGGGGGGTGAATCAGTTGTCTCAAAACTTTCTTTTCTTTAAACACTTAAATCCTTCTTATATTTCAACAGCATAATAATAATTCAATCATGGAAGCATAGTGCAATAATTCAAGAGCAGCAACACATTAACACATATGACACCAAATTTTAACGTGGAAAACCCAGTTAAGGGAAAAACACAGGGTGACTAACCCGATTGTATTCTCTATTAAAAGAATATGAGGAACAAAATGGCACTTGCCAATTAGGGCTCACTGCCCGAGCACACTGCTCACAAGAAGCCCACTGCCTACAGGAGACACACTGTCTACAGAATAATAAATATTACATACTTGAACTGGAGATTAGCATCTTCACCATGCTTGAGTCAGTTCCATTTAAGCTCAATACTTCTGCTCTACCTTTCACTCTTCTTCTCTCTACCACATTCTCATCTCCACAGATGCTTTGAAATGACTTCACAACTCTTATTTATACAAGACATCAACTTTGGGATAATCATCAAAGTCGGCACAATATATACTTTATTTTATTATAGAGCAAATACACAAATACAACTTGATTTGTTACAAGAACTTCATGCGTATCACCACACTGTCAGTCACACATATCTGGGACTTCAAACTTCTTTGAGGAATACACCATGCTTCGCAGAACATCTTCAAGATCATCCGCAAAATGTGTAAACATCCACTCGGCCATGTTTAGGAAGAACATCATCACCCAGAAGTAAATCTTCAATTATGAGCTCAATCTTTAATGTGGATCACCAATACGAACTAGACACAAACTAGCGACCTCCACAAGCTTGCCTGAAACACCATGAACATCCACACCACTTCTGCTTACTGAAATCATTCTCATCTTCATCCGAAACCTCAAGAACACAGTCTGTCATCACTGTCACATTGGAATAAATGCTTGCGGACCTCCAGACCACGAACCAATTGAGTTGTCAATTCACATTGGTTTCCTAAACACTCCACCAAATCTGCAGAACAAGATATTGCATTTCCGGATCTCACCGGACCTATTTGTGTCACTCTGTCACCTCTGAACATCTACCAAAACCGGTTTTACTCATATAGCCATAACTTCTCCAAATCTTCATGCAGACCTCTCAAATCTTGACTAGATCATCTTTAGACACATATCTACAAACCCTTTGATGTGCATCCTCTGATCTTCATCTTAGATGGGATCTTCACTTCATAGAGCTTCACTGTCTTTATTGTTCTTCTCTATTTCTAATAGGATTAATTTTCTCAATATCCTCAGCACACATCTCATCCAATCCTTGACATCAATGCAACAGGAGTATGTTGACATTAATGACAACACTGGTTAGGCCCATACTTGCAACAATCCTATGTATATGTTGTGTCTCCAACACTCTTGGAAAGTGTCATTGGATGTCAAGGATGTAATTGGAGACTTTAATTTGTAATCTATGTTCCCTAGATTCTTGGCATTAGTTGTCATAAACATTCATGAAGGAGGTAGAGCTATAAAAATAGGCCCAAAATAATAATAAAAAACATAATAGCAGCTCCAAACAAGGCAAAATAGGGTATAAAACAAAACTAAATGGGTGAAGAAAGTATTATATTAATCTAGCTTTCATTACATTCAATCCAATGCTATGCAATTTTGTGCACAGTTACATGTTTAAAGTTCTAGGTCACAAGATAAAATCTAGGAAGTCACAATTTCTGGAGGATTCTTCAATTTAGAATGTTATAATTTCTAGTTTGTTCTATCCTAGAAAGCTCTATTTTTTGGATACTTCTATGGAATAATCTAGATAGTCTTATATTCTTAACATCTCCTCTTAAGATTGGCTAGATCAATACAAAGAACATACAAAGGAGAGGGGAACAATATACCACTATCCACCCTTAATGTTCATCTCTAACATGCCAAGCATTCCTCACAATCTTAAGAATTTGGCATCAATCATACTCAGTATCTATATACGAACTGTTTGTTCTTCACTTGGACAAAATTGAGATTGATAATAGTTGCTTGAAGAAGATCTCGAATATAGTTAACATCAATCTCAATATACTTTGTTTTATGATGGAAAACTAGATTGTTTGCAACCTGTGTGGTACTTTGATTGTCACAATACAAAGCACCACCCTTAATGTTCACCTCTAGCATGCCAAGCATTCCTCACAATCTTAAGAATTTGGCTTCGATCATATTCAATAGATAAACCAATTGTTTGTTCTTCACTTGGACAAAATTGAGATTGATAATAGTTGCTTGAACAAGATCTCGAATATAGTGAACATCAATCTCAATATACTTTGTTTTATGATGGAAAACTAGATTGTTTGCAACCTGTATGGTACTTTGATTGTCACAATACAAAGTAGTGGTAGAACATTGTGGAAGGCCAAGCTTAAATAAAAGATTTTGAATCCAAAGTGTTTTTTTTTCTTTCTTCTTTTGTTGCATTATATTCTTCTTCAAATGAAGATAATGATGTACTTGTTTGTTTTTTACTACTCCATGTAATAGGGCTTGACCCAAGCTGGGAAACATAACCTCCAATAGATTTCTTGTCATCTATATCACCGCCCCAATCTGAATCTCTAAAGCCAACCAAAGAAATTAAGGACTTATAACCATAGCGTGGGTAAATGCATGGAAATGGGGAACCAAAAGGGGGTCAAAAGTGGCCACTTTTTTTTTTAAATTAGTAAAAACTGATCTTGGATGAGAAATTGAAGATAGCCATGCTCAAAGTTAGAAGATGTGATAAGAACACATTTTGTAGTGCTCTGAATCTAGTTTTTAAACTACTATTTTTTTCTAAAAATGTTGGAGATTAAGAGGTTCAAATAGAAGCACACAAAACTATAACATAGTGTTTGGTGTGCTCCCCCTAAAATCTCTACTTTTTTAAGTATTTGACAAATCACTTTGGTGGAACATTAGCTAACACCATGTAGTTTAATGCTTGATTTTTCTATTAATTTTTTAATCAATTTATGATTTTTTATGAATTTTCAAAGTGGACACGTCTTGAAAAATAAAAATTTGAGCATGCTCCCCCCCTTTTTTTTTGAAAACTAATCAAAAATAAATAAAAATAAAAAATTTCAATATGTATATAATTGAGTCTAGAATCTAAAATGTAATCTGTTTCAAATTTCAAAAAAAGTGTAAAAAATGACACCAAAGATACTAGACAAGTTTTTTGAAAAAACACATTAGAAAAAGAAATTGAAGACAGAAACTTTAATGTTATCAAATTTTTGAAAACAGCACATGGTTAGAAAGCTAATAAAAAATTTGAAGTCATCCTAGCATTTTTTCATATTAACATTGAAAATTTTGTAAACCTGGTGGGGAGCACGCATGGTATTTGGTTGAATTTTCTAACTTTTGTTGAAAACACGTACTTGGCATCCAAAAGGTACCTCCAACCCTTTGGGTTGGATGCCCAAGAAAAATCCAACCCTTAGGGTTGGAATTTCCCAAAGTAGTAAAAAATGCACTGACATTATAACATGAGCACATTTTAAAGTAGTTAAAATGCCTTCTATACATATATTTCTCTCCCTCTATCTTGTTTCCTCTATGGACCCCCTCTCTCTCTAACTCTTGAATTCTATCTCTATGCTTCCCTATCTCTCTCTCCTCTATCTCTCTTTCTAACTCTATCTACCTCTCTATCTCTCTCCCTCTCTATCTTTCTCTCTCTATTGACCCCCTCTCTCTAACTCTATCTCTCTCCCCATCCCTCTACCTCTCAGTCTCTCTCCTTATGTACCTGGACATCTCTCCATCTCTTTCCCTATCTCTATCTCTCCCCATATCCCTATCTCTTAATCTATCCTCTCTACCTTTCTCTCCCTCCCTCTCTATCTCTCTCTCTAACTCTATCTACCTCTCTATCTCTCTCCCTCTCTATCTTTCTCTCTCTATTGACCCCCTCTCTCTAACTCTATCTCTCTCCCCATCCCTCTACCTCTCGATCTCTCTCCTTATGTACCTGGACATCTCTTCATCTCTTTCCCTATCTCTATCTCTCCCCATATCCCTATCTCTTAATCTATCCTCTCTACCTTTCTCTCCCTCTCTCTCTATCTCTTTCCTCTCTCTCTCTCTCTATCCCCATCCCTCTACCTCTCAATCTCTCTCCCTATGTCTCTGGAAATATCTTCATCTCTTTCCCTATCTCTATCTCTCCACATAACCCTATCTCTTAATCCATCCCTCTCTACCTGTCTGTCTGTCTATCTCTCTCTCTCTATCTCTATATCTTTCCCTCTCTATCTCTCCTTCACTCTCTATCTCCCTATCTCTCCCACTTTATGTTACATCCCCAATTTTTGTCTTGCTATACTTTTTACTTTTACTTGGACATAAGTAAATCTATTATGATGTTTAGATTAATGTCAATGAATGATATAGATTATATTGAATGTCATAAATAGAATTATGGAAATGAATATTTTATTGTTGATTTAATATTGCATTATGAGATTTGGTTTATTATATGAATAATGATGCACTGATCATAATTTGTTGGTTACAAGTTTGATACAGGATTACAGGTTTTCAGATGACTCTCGAAGAAAAGAGAGAGAGAGAGAGAGTATCTTTTGAGGAGAGAGATATAGACCTCGAATAATGAGTGATGATTGCCAAACGAGTAATAGTGTTAAACAAAAATGTGAACAGTGTTGTAAGAGGTAAGTCTTGTCTTGTTAGTTTACTTTTGAACCCAATCAACAGGTACTTGATATATTTCAAATCTTTTCAAGTCGTAGTGTGTCGTCATAGTCATTTGTGACATAAATGATGTCATCTGAGTAAGAATTATGACCATTCACGTTTAACATAAAAGTTATGACGTTATTGTCATAAAATGGTGGTTTTATTATTATTAAGTCACTTAGTGTTTTTATTGTCGACATTTAATGTCAAAAGATGATCTCATCAAGTCTATGTGATTTTAATGAAGGATTGTGATGGGGAGGTAAACTTGACCCATTCACATTATCCATAAACTTTTGTTTTATTACTATTATTATTATTGATCAACCATAACTATCGAATAGGATTAATGTTTGGAAGCCATATTCGATATAAACAAATAAGTATTTATATATTCATCAAATGAGGATAATACCTCATGTTAATTATTAAAGATTACTCTTGAGCAGCCATAGGCATATTTCATGGAGTGCCTTCATTTCAAATGCATGATAGATCAAATCATCCCTTATGGTCATTGATTGCTTAAAGTTGGTTTATATGTGTGGCGGCCTCTTAGAAGAGGAGTGGTGGTTAATCCAACCACATTTGGGGTTTTTCCTCAAATGATGCTTACATTATTGACATATGTTGTCGATTGCATTATTTTAGCTGGCGGTTGAAGTTGAATCATGAAACAAAACCATTTTGTTTTGAATGTGTTTTAACTGCAAAGAAGTGGAGCAAATAGTTGGGATGACTCATTTATGAGTCTGTTTGAGCTCTTAAAGCCACGACTCAGCTAGTCGTTGGTGGTATCTTTTTGTTTTGTTATTTTTTTCCCATGGTCTCTGTCATTAGAGAATATGTAGAGGCAGTCGTAGCTGGCAACTGAGAAGAGATAATCAGCCAGTGGAGTAACATGGGGTTCTAGGCATCGACTGTAGTGTCTTATCTAAAATTCTTGCAAACTCTAAACCGTCGACTATCAGGTATTCCTCTGGTTTCATGTGCTTGATAACAATGAGAAAATTGATTGTTCTTTTTAGATATTCATCGTTGCGTCTTAGGCATATATATATAAATATGCTTGTGAGACTTATCCTCCCAAATTCATTATGTAATTGTTAAAAACTAATAGTGTCAATTATAGGAGAATGCAGATAGCATTACAACTAAACTATTTAGATCTTTTTCTGTAATTGATATGGCATCAAATACAACTATATGGCCGATGCTTGGTGATACAAGAGAATACTTTATCATAGTATTCTGAATCGACTATTTACTTATTGATTTTTAAACCGATAAACATAGCAAACTGTAGTATTGGTAGATAAACGATCATCATAGAAGAAGGTTATCATAGTTTTCACATGCTTTGAAAACCAGTCACTCTATTGAATAAGTTTTTCATCTTGTAGCAAGCCAAAGATATGGTTATAAGATAATCATACAATAGACTCTCAGTTTTAGTAGTGTTAACTAAACTTTGATAGTTATACTCTTAGCCTTGAGTAGTATAGTTAATCCTTGATTTAGGATAATATTATTTTAAACCATTTTTAGTATTCTATAGTAACTATGGTAAAACCTATTGAGTGGTAGAAGACTAGGGTTAGCTTGAAAATGGGATAAATATCAAAGGACTATCTTTTATGTCTATTTTAGCAATCTTGATGAGTATAGCTTTATAGTAAAATCATTATGTCGAAATAGACTATGTATATATTGAAATAACTTTGTATAAAAACATATATGAGTATATATGTAATGATGGTTAATGACATCACGTAAATGTAAATTGAAATGTATTATTTTTCCTTATGAGTAGGAGTTTTTATCTATTACAAGAATTATAGTATTCCTAACTATGGTTGAGTTAAACCAAAGGTCGAGTATGAACCTAGGTCTCATAGAAATGAGATATGTTTATATTGAAATATCATATTATCCAAAGGTTAATAGGAAAACCCTAGAGTTGATTATGAACCAAATGAATAGTTATGTCATATAGACTTATCTAAGTAAAGAAAACTATTATCATGAGAAGATAATTAAACTATATACGTAAATATAGTTGGTATGAATAAACTATAAGAATAAGACAGTATCCAAGTTGAGTAGGGGTGGGTGAACACTATGACCATGTTCATTATGAACATTATTGATATTAAAACTTTGGCCAAAGTAATGCATTTGTTTTCTGCATGCATTGTCGGTTCACTATATCCGGATTGCTCAACCTATCGAAAATCATACTTAGCTAGAGGGTATCTAGTGTTGTATGGTTGATAGAGTTGTGTAGAATACAACACTATGTACTCAAAAAAGGCAAATTACCATTGGTCACCTAAGGTCTATATCCCTCGTGAAGGGTAGGGCCACTTCCTATGTGGAAGATGTGTGGGAGACTGTTGGTCTGTGGTTGGAGGTAAATCAATGGAAAGATACTCTCTCTCCAAGCAGGAAACATACCAGGACTTGTGATAAAGATGTCAGATATTTAGATGCCATAATTATTCCAAAATTTGTATATGTAATTGGTTTACATTTGTAAACATTGTAATTGGGAAAGATAATATGGTTTATTGTATTTGTAAAGAGAAATCTTGTAATTGTAGTTACTTGATTATATGTTAAATAAAAAGAAAAATTTTCTCTATCTCATTTTTACGTTGTTGATTTATTCTATGGTAAATTTCTGGTTTTACTATGTTTTTAGAATATGGATGTTACATATGGTATCAGAGCTACCAGGTTTAGCACTAGGGCTTATGAGACCACTATGTTTGCTTGTAGTCAACATTATGCGGTTAACTAATGTTTGAAATTTTTTGTGCCAGGATGGTACGTTTTAAGAAGACAACAAGAAAGTCTGTTAATATGAGTCAACATTTCCTTAAAGCAAAAAGAGAATGTGAGGCCATTATCAAAACCTTTGAGGGAACCAATGATGAGAGTGACATTTGGTTAAGTGATACTTAAACTATGGCAACTGCCTTAACTCAAATCAAGTGAGTGAGAAGGGAAAACATGGAAAGAGTTAAGATCACTACCAAAATCATAGAGTATATGTCATATGAGGAAACAACTATGGTTAGGCGAGATCCCCACATACCCCCAATTGTTGAGATCATAGAAGTTAGGTCCAATAGTGAGTCAGAGGGTTATATACCTCAAGATTATGTATCTGAAAATGAATCTGAAGGATATACTCCTCTTAAGCATGACTTTTGAAGTCATTTCTTGTATAAATGAAGAATACTCTATACTTTTGAAAAGAAATAAATAAAAAGAGTTGTTTTTGTACCAAACTATTGTTTAATTTGAGTTTATTATGTTTTGATTTAATGGGATGTATTATAATCATGAACTAATGGACAACTCAATATTCTCAGGTGTGAGAAATCAATAAACATGGTTCGGACAAGAACTAACCAAGGAGAAAGTGAAGAGGAAAATCACCCGCCAAATAATAAGCTGGACCAAATCATAACCATGCTTGAGGAAACCAAGAAAAGACTGGGTGATTTGGAAAAGAAGGTGGATGATAAAGGAAATTCTAAGGGAGGAGGTGAAGACTCTCATGGAGAAAGTGGAGAAAATCATGAAGAGCGTAGTAAGAGTTCAGAACCTCATAAGGAGACAAGGGATAGACTGACCTCAGAGTTCTCAAAGGATATGAAGAAGGTTACTCCACCAAAATTCGATGGGACAGTGACCGGAGACGCTGCAGAAGCTTGGTTAACAAAAACAGAAAAATATTTCAAGATAAAAAATTACTCGGAAGTGACCAAGGCAGTTTGGGGAGCATTCCAACTGGCAGGAGAAGCATCCACTTGGTGGATGAATAAGAAGATGGAATTGAATTTAATCTCTCTGAGGGTAACTTGGGATGAGTTTGTGGAGCTCTTTCGCAAGAGATGGTTACCACAACTCTATTTTGATCAAAAACTGATTGATTTTCAAAATCTTCGTCAAGGAGATATGACAGTGGTGGAATATGGAGAAAAATTCACCCAACTCTTGAAGTATGTTCCTCAGTATCAAAAGGATGAGAGATTCAGGATCAAAAAATTCATCATGGGTTTAAATGCTCAAATCGATGGAGAAGTGGACGTGCATGGTCCCACAACAATGGATCAAGTGTACAAGAAGGTGATCAAGCAAGAGAAAAAGCTGAAATCCATCTCGGCTTATCATGATAGAAACCACAAGAGGTTTAGTGGAACTCCTAACAACCAACCATACAAGAAAAGATATGAAAAGAGTTATGAGAACAAGAGAAGAGATAAAGGATCACAGAAAAACAAGGGTGGATCTGGAAATGAGAAGAAGATCAACAATTTTAAAAGGAATGGGGATAACAATGGGAAGACTTCAGATAAGAAAGGACCCATTGGAGGATGCTTTACTTGTGGGGGTGACCATTATGCAAATCATTGCCCTAACAAGAATCAAAATGGTCAACAAAGAGGTACTGCATTACCTACTCAGCAAGAAGCATTCCAGCAAAGGATTCATGCAGCTCTCGACAATCGTCAAGCAAAGTATCAAATCACACCCATTGAGATGACAGGTACTTTGTTTGGAGTCCCTATATCTATTTTGATTGATACAGGAGCCACTGAAAACTTTGTTTCTCCTAAAATTTTGAATAAGTTTTCTAGAAAAGCTGGTTACATGTATAAACCTTGGTCAGTAGAATATGCTAACCAATCTAAGGCTCAAGTAGAGCAATGTTTGTTTGAAGCCAAGATTGATCTCCCTAGTTTCTCAACTGAAGTAAACTTGTATGTAGCTCCCTTGGGTTCCTATGATGTAATCCTAGGAATGAGTTGGCTGTGGAAGCATAGAGCTAAGGTAGACTATTTTTCAAAAATAGTTGAATGCTTAGATGATTTGGGAAATTAGACCCAATTCCAAGGGATTCAAAGAGAAGTTAAAATCAAACCTATCTCCACCAAGCAATTGAAGAGGGATAAAAGGAAGGGTTGTCAGTTGTTTGTAGTCAAAATGGAACAAGTGGAGGAAGGGTTAGAAAACCCTAGTTCATCTTTTAGAGAAAAGTATCCTCTTCTCCAAGGGTTTCAGGATGTGTTTCCAGAAGAACTTCCAGGATTGCCTCCCAAGATGGTTTTTGATTTTGCAATTGCTATTAAACCAGGATCTAAGCCTATATCAAAAGCACCCTATCATATGACAACTATAGAGTTAATGGAATTGAAAGCACAATTACAAGAATTGTTGGCAAAAGGTTTGATCAGAGCCAGTGTTTCACCTTGGGGTGCTCTGGTTATTTTTGTCAAGAAGAAGGATGGAACCCTTCAGTTATTCATAGATTATCGTATGCTTAATAAAGCAACAATAAAGAACAAATTGTTGGCAAGAGACGCTGCTACGCATGATAGATGTTGTCATATATGGCAACTAAGTCTATCTTACACATCCGCATAACATAATTTGTTCATACCAAAAGTCAGAGTGAAGACTTGTCTAAGTCCGAGCTGTCAAAAATAGAGCATGTGACAAGGTCCGGTATCTTGATCTAGATATTTCCGATGGTAAATCACAGTGTGCTGCAAATCTGAGGGAGTGATAAGGATTGTCAAGACTATCTAAATCCAGAAATTTAGCCTCTGGTGATGAAGGATTCAAAAGTTATAAGCATATGAGTATCGGGTTCCAATTAGTCAGCATAGTTAGAAGAAGAACAGGCCAACCTAGCATTTGATCTTGGTCCAAATGAAGAAAAGCTACTGGTTAAGCAATTTGTGATAATCAGTGGTATTAGCTGACATGATTAATGACTTGAGAACACAAGTTTTTGGTCTGCGTTGTTGATTGTGCATGGATTCAGCCGATAGAGCAGAGTTCTTAATAAGTGTTCTAAGTTTTCTTGAAGCTAACTACAGTTGATTAAATTTCTTGATGTTGATATATATAGCTAATGGATTCAAGTGTTTTGAGGGGTGATTGTGATGTCATGATGGAGTAAGTGCAAAAAGGGTAGGAAGAAGTGCGAAGGTGAAGATCTAAGCTCAAATTATGACTGAAGAGTGAAACAGAGCAGAGTAAGGATGAAGTGTGTAAGATCAGTATTCTGTGCTTAACCGGAACTAAATTTTTGCCTTGGTAGATGTTGTTCATTAGTTCAAGCATTCTGTAATCTTCTTGTAATCATTTTTGTAGCCAATGAGCCTCTTGGAACAGTGAGCTTTGGGCAGTGTGCCCTGAAGGCATGTGCCTTCCCCATTTGTAATACTTTTAACAGAGTATAAATTCTTGTGGGTTAAGCCCCACCGTGGTTTTTCCCTTAACTGAGTTTCCACATAAAAATCCTGGTGTTATGTGTGTTGATTTTGTTTTTGCTCATGTGTTGTTGATTCATGCTTCCATGGTTGTATCATTCATCTATTAATAAGTGGTAAAGAAATATAAATTGCAGCAAAGGATAAAATTTTTAAGACAATTGATTCACCCCCCCTCTCAGTTGTTTGCCCTTATTTCAACAATTGGTATCAGAGCAAGGTTCCTTGGAAGAAGTTTAATAGCTTGAGGAAGATCTGGGAAGGTATTAAAATGGATTCATATAACCTCCAGGAACAACTTAAACTTGCTTTAGAAGATCTTGATCAGTCCAAAGAAGATGTCAAAGAACTGTAAGAGAACCTTAAAGATGCTGAAGACTTTATTGAGACCTTAAAAGAAAAATTGAGCAAATCTAATGAAAAGAGGAAGGAGCTACTTCTTCAACTAGGAAATCAGAATGAAGCCAATACCATGGATGAGGCCCTGAAAGAGAAGACAAAGAAATGTGAGAAGTTAGCTAAAGAAGTTATCCTAAAACATGAGATGGAATCCTGGGTGATGAGGCTAACCAAGGAAATTGAAGAAAGGAAGAAGACTGAAGAAAAATTGAATCAATATCTAAAAGAAAGAATAGAAGAATGTTGCAGATTGGACAAAATAGTTGGTCATCTAGAGTCTGATCTACATGAAAGCAGAGACAATGAGGAAGAACTTTAAAGGAAAATTGTTATTCTCAAACATGATCTAGAAGTTGCAAATGAATACAAGGAAAAGTTCAAGATAAGCTCAGCTAAACTTGAATTGTTGCTTAAGAGTGAGAAGAAGTCTGATGATAAGCATGGTCTTGGGTATGAGAAAGGTAAAAGCTCTGGATCTGGACAAATAAATTTTCAATCAAGGAATGGGAGAAACCGACCTAGAAGACCTCCGATAAGACAACCTAATGCTTAAAGGTATCAATCCTTCAATGGAAATTGTTTCAATTGCAATAAATTTGGTCATAGAGCTACTTAGTGAAGAAGCAGAGTAAATCAAAGTGGTCCATCCTTCTCTGGTCAGTGCTTCAAGTGTAAGAGGTATAGTCATAGATCTGATGAATGCAAAAGTATGATAATGTATAACTCTAAAGGAAATGGCAATTATTTCAATGGTAAATGCTTGGCATGCAATAAATTTGGACATATGGCTAATCAGTGCAGATCAAGAGGAAATCAATCAAATGGGCAAAGAAATGTTGTGTGCTTCAATTGTAACTGATCCAGTCATATTGCAAGATTCTGTAGAAGCATGAATAATGAAAGAAGAGGTCCAGTAAATAGAAAATCAGATGAGCAGAGACAAGACAAAGGCAAGGGCAAAGTTGATGTAAATGAGATCCAGAACAAAATGAACAAGGCATGGGTGAAGAAAAGTGTAAGAAATGATGGTGATGGATCCGCACCAAAATCTGGTGCTGAGAATTCCTTAGGGAACTAAAATGGGAGCTCTAGCTCAGGGGGAGCTACATTGAAAATCAAATTCCCCCAACCAGTAAGTGGGTGCCTGAATCTAGCATGATGAGAGAAGATAGTTTGGGTTATTGCAGATCATTTGAAAGGATTTCTGGAAGAAAAGAAATGGATATGGCAATTTATGGAGCAAGTCATGAGAAGCTACATCAAGAAACAGAGTAATCGGATGAAGTTAGGGCAGTGCATTTATTACAATGGAGAATTAGGTTTTGCAGAGTATAAAAAGTCATTCTTTCATCATTTAGATCACTTTGCATTCGAAGAGAGCAAGCAGAAGAGCACCTAAGCTAAGATTTCAAGGATTTGAAGTGCGACCGGTGAATTCATCAGCTAACCCTAATTCTGTGGAAGAAAAAGGTATTTTTCTGTGAAGCTTTGAACTTGTGATCTTTTGCAATGGCTACACCGTTAGTTGTTGATATTACTGAAAGGTCTCGACCCAAATTCAAGAAGCATCCACACAAATCAGTAGAAGTCGACCCGTTATGTGCATTTTCAAATGTTCCGTATTGTGTATTACATGTTGAAGATATTAGGGCCTATATTCATGCGAGCATAGATGAATTTGGGGACTCAAGGTTTGTAGATTTGTTCAAGAATCATCTAAGGGATGAAATTCACGGTCTTAAACCTGAGTATAAGGCACTCCACAATAAACATTTCATTCAGATTATAGGGTTTCCATCTTTCGATGAAGATGAGTGGGTCCAGTATGTGCTGAGCCGAATGCATGATGAGTTTATGTGGCTAATGAAACCTTTCAAGATCACCAAGGACGCCGTCAAGGCTATGACAAGGCTGACTCATCTGATGGACTGCCAATGTTGAAAGCAGTAAAGAATCAACAGTAATTGATGCTACCAGTTCAAGATTTGACAAAAGGGCAATGACTATAAGTGACATCACTGATCCAGATGTCAAATTTGCTTCAATGGTGATTGGATATAAGATTTATCATTCTAGCAGGGAAAATTGTGTATCTGGTACAACTATCTATGCAGCTTATCAGATGTTGAGGAAGAATGTTGATTATGACTTGTGTGAGTTGCTACAGAACTAGTTGATGGAAAACTTGAATAAGGTTAAGAACCTGATAAAAAGAATACCTTCAAATATGGTACACTGGTCTTGTGTTTGTTCTTCTATTTCATGAATGAGTTACCCGGCAAGAAAAGCATGTATTGGACCAATGATAAACCTATTGCAATACAGATAAGGGAGCACTTGAATAGTATTGGAGATTCCAATGCCCAAAGGACTGCTCTTTGGGGATTTTTCAAGAATTTTTAGAACATGATGCATTCAAGGGAGAGAATTCCTACATCTATGGTTGAAAAATACAAGGATAGTCTATTTTATGGTGGATACAGATCAATGTCTAATGGAAGCTATTGAACCCAGAACTATTTGGATCACACACATGGGGTATGAGGTAGATAAGAAAATTTTGGATATGTATTCACAACAACTTTTGAGGTAGTCGAAGGACACAATAGTTGAATGATTTGGGACATATAAGGAGCTTAGTTTTAAACTGCATGTTGAGCTCATAAAACCTAAAATCAAGAGGAAAGTTCAAAAGCAAGTAGAAATGTATGTTGAAAGCATTGGCATAACTAAGGAAGTTGTGAAGCAGAATAGAGAAAGGATAGAAAAAGCTGAGAAGGAGATGCAAGATAAGAAACAAGGAAGTGCTCCAGAAGTCTCCACTAGCCAGCATAGAAAAACAAGAAGCTCTGTTGCTTCCTTTGCTTACACAAAACTTGTTAGAACAGAGAAACTAGAAGACAAACCATCTGGTAAAGATGGTAAAAGAATGAAGACTAAAGTATCTAAAACATATAAAAGCATGAAAAATGATGAAGAAGAAACTGATTCTGATGTTGATATCAAAGAGTTGAAGTCCTCAAGTACAAAAGCAGCCAAGGTATCTAAGGAGAAGCCCTCCGAAATAAAAAGGGCAAGCAAGAGGCAAAAGGCTGAAACATATGTTGAAAAGCCTACTCTTTCTATGGATGCCATCATCAAACCAGTCATTGTAGATGGGAACTTAACGCTAATGATTGAATTTTATGGGCCAATGACTAAATTTTATGATGATTACAGTGATGCTGATAAGAGGATTCGAGAGGAAGCAACAATTAGCTATCTAAATATCTACAATAAGGATTTAATTGAAATAACTTCTGAAATTCCAAAAGGCCTTGCATATATCCTAGAGTTAAGAAAAGAAAATGCAAAAAGTAAAGACATTGAGCTTAGGGAGCATATACTGATAAAATTGTGCCCTCAGATTACTCCAGAACAAATGAACATGATATTCAAGGAAGTGAAAGATGACTTCAGGAGTAAGAAAAGAATGAATAAACTCATGCTTGGTGAAACTGATGAGATAGTCAAAGATACTTAGGAGATTCTTCTGAGTGCATTGAAAAGACATAATCTTCCCATTGTTGAAGAACAGATTGATGATGGGATTGATTCCTCAATCCCAGATGTTGAAGAATTGAAGATCAATGAGTAGCAATCTAAGATAGATGACTCTATTTTGGAAGAGGAAGCAATAAACAAAGAAGATGAAATGATGATAGATAAAACTGATGATGCAGGAGGTATTCAAACTCCTCCAGATCAATCTGGAAAAGAAGATACAAAGATGATTATTGAAATAGATGCTCAAACTGAAGATAATTCATTGAAGAATAAAGAGCATGAAACAAAAGAAGCTAAGGACCAAGAAGCAGAAAAGGCCAAGGATAAAAATGAAAAAGAAGAAGAGATTGCAAAGGTTGATGAAGAGCCCAAGCAGGATAATCTAGTTGACAATACCAATAAGGATCAAATAGATACATCATAATTTTGGGCAAGAGACACTACAGAAGCAGTGAAAGAAATTTTGGAAAGAGATAGACAAATTGAAGAAGATCAAGACATAATATAAGGTCCAATCAATTTTGATTCCTTATCTCTGGTACAGAAGATAAAATTGGCCTCTATTGCTCAAGCCAAGGCAAGAGAAGATATCTTAAAGTCTCACATAGAAGATAGCAAGTTTCTTGGCCTTGCATCTGGGATTCTAGAGAAAATCATGCCAACAAATGTCCAGAAGGACTCACCTGCATCCCCCTCCAGTCAGTTGAAGAGTTTGATAAATTCTTTAAGTACACATTTTGAGTCCCTTGAAAAATCTGCAGAGGTCAAGGTTAAAAATGAATTCAATCATAAAAGATTTGATGCTCTGAAAGGGATGATTGCATTAGATAGAATTGTGCTAGATACCAGTGTAAAGAGTATTCAAAATGCTCTTACAGAAGGAGGGAATATATATAAATTTTGTTTATCTTGTCCTAAAGCTATAGAGGACATCAAAATAAAAATAAAGGAGTCTAAGGCAAAACTATCAAGTGTATCGCAATCTTTTGATCCTCTTACAATATCATTGATGAGCCAAGAATGTCAAACAATCAGCTTGATTGAAGAAATAAAGAAATTGATGAAGGAAAAGGACAACATTGAGACAAGGATGTGTGAGCTCCGGGGACTGATTTCCCCCAAGTTGGAAGCAATGTTCAATATCATGACAAAAGCCCAAGCTGCTGCTAAGTCAAGTAATCCTACTGACTTGCAGAAAGCAGAGTCTCAAGCATTCTTATTCAGTGGTCACATCTCAGTTTTGAACAACATGAAGAAGAGTTGAGACAATGAGTTGGTGATGTAGAAGAATGTTTTTGGTGATGTGTTCAAACTTATGTAAATAAGTCATAAGGTTGTTTGTATATATGCCCCTGTACATAAAATTTTTGGTATGTAGATTATGTCGAGTTTGATGCTCCATTACAGATATTAGAACTGCTGAACCACAAGGTAGTATTCACTCTTGGCTATAAATCTATATTGCATATACACTCCATTGTGGAGGAATGTAAGATTATGGAATTGTTACATCCAAAAAGTCTAGCCTTTGCCATTGATGTCAAAGGGGGAGAGGAAAGCAGTGAAAAATGAGGAATCCAACAAAGGGGGAGCATTGGAGAACAGTGAAAAGCATAAGTGTACAAAGTAAGGGGGAGTTGTTCTGACACTTAGTCATTTTTTACTAAGTGTTGCCATCAATTCCAAAGGGGGAGATTGCTGGCAAGAGACACTGCTACGCATAACAAGTGTTGTCATTGATGGTAACTAAGTCTTCTTACACATCCGCATAAAATAATTTGTTCATACAGGAAGTTAGAGTGAAGACTTGTCTAAGTCTGGGTAGTCAAAAATAGAGCATGTGACAGGGTCTGGTATCTTGGTCCGGATCTTTCTAATGGTAAATCACAGTGTACTATGGATCTGAGAGAGTGATAAGGATTGTCAGGACTATCTAAATCCAGAAATTTAGCCTCCGGTGATGAAGGATTCAAAAGTTATAAGCATCTGAGTATCGGGTTCTAGTTAGTTAGCATAGTCAGAAGAAGAACATGCCAACCTAGCATTTGATCTTCGTCTAGATGAATAAAATTTGTTGGTTAAGCAATTCGTGATAATCAGTGGTATTGGCCAACATGATTGATGATCTGAGAACACAAGTTTTTGGTTCGCATTGCTGATTATGTATGGATTCAGCCGATAGAGCAGAGTTCTTAATAAGTGTTCTAAGTTTTCTTGAAGCCGACTACAGTTGATTAAATTTCATGATGTGGATATATATAATTGATGGATTCGAATGTTTTGAGGGGTGATTGTGATGTGATGATGGAGTAAGTATGAAAAGGGTAGGAAGAAGTGTGAAGGTGAAGATCTAAGCTCAGATTATGACTGAAGAGTGAAACAGGGCAAAGTAAGGATGAAGTGTGTAAGATCAGTATTATGTGCTTAACCGGAACTAAATTTTTGCATTGGTAGATGCTATTCATCAGTTCAAACATTCTGTAATATTCTTGTAACCATTTTTGTAGCCAGTGAGCCTCTTAGAGCAGTGAGCTCTGGGCAGTGCGCCCTGAAGGCATGTGCCTTCCCCATTTGTAATACTTTTAACAAAGTATAAATTATTGTGGGTTAACCCCCACCATCATTTTTCCTTTAATCGGGTTTCCACATAAAATTCCTGGTGTTATGTGTGTTGATTTTGTTTCTACTCATGTGTTGTTGATTCATGCTTCCATGGTTATATCATTCATCTATTAATAAGTGGTAAAGAAATATAAATTACAGCAAAGGATAAAAGTTTTAAGACAATTGATTCACCCCCCCCTCTCAGGTGTCTACCCTTATCTCAACAATTGGTATCAGAGCAAGGTTCCTTGGAAGAAGTTTAACAGCTTGAGGAAGATCTGGGAAGGTATTAAAATGGATTCATATAACCTCCAGGAACAACTTAAACTTGCTTTAGAAGATCTTGATCAATCCATAGCAGATGTCAAAGAACTATAAGAGAACTTTAAAGATGTTGAAGACTACATTAAGACCTTAAAAGAAAAATTGAGCAAATCTAATGAAAAGAGGAAGGAGCTACTTCTTCAACTAGGAAATTAGAATGAAGACAATACCATGGATGAGGCCCTGAAAGAGAAAACAAAGGAATGTGAGAAGTTAGCTAAAGAAGTTGTTGTCCTAAAACATGAGATGGAATCCGAGGTGATGAGGCTAACCAAGGAAATTGAAGAAAGGAAGAAGACTGAAGAAAAACTGAATCAATCTTTGAAAGAAAGAACAAAAGAATGCTGCAGATTGGACATAATATCCAGTCATCTAGAGTCTAAGCTACATGAAAGCAGAGACAATGAGGAAGAACTTGAAAGGAAAATTGTTATTCTCAAACATGACCTAGAAGTTGCAAATGAATACAAGGAAAAGTTCAAGATAAGCTCAGCTAAACTTGAAGTACTGCTTGAGAGTCAGAAGAAGTTTGATGATAAGCATGGTCTTGGGTATGAGAAAGGTGAAAGCTTTGGATCTGGACAAAGAAATTTTCAATCAAGGAATGGGAGAAACAGACCTAGAAGACCTTCGGTAAGACAACCTAATGCTCAAGGTATCCATCTTTCAATGGAAATTGTTTCAATTGCAATAAATTTGGTCATAGAGCTACTCAGTGCAGAAGTAGAGCAAATAAAAGTGGTCCATCCTTCTTTGGTCAATGCTTCAAGTGTAAGAGGTATGGTCATAGATCCAATGAATGCAGAAGTATGATAATAAATAACTCTAAAGGAAATGGCAATTCTTTCAATGGCAAATGCTTTGCATACAATAGATTTGGACATATGACTAATTAGTGCAGATCAAGAGGAAATCAATCAAATGGGCAAAGAAATGTTATGTGCTTCAATTGTAACAAATCCGGTCATATTGCAAGATTTTGCAGAAGCAGGAATAATGAAAGAAGAGGTCCAGTAAACAGAAAACTGGATGAGCAGAGACAAGACAAAGGCAAGGGCAAAGTTGATGTAAATTAGATCCAAAATGAAATGAACAAGACATGGGTGAAGAAAAGTGTAAGAAATGATGGTGATGGATCCACACCAGAATTTGGTGCTGAGAATTCCTTAGGGAACTAAAATGGGAGCTCTGGCTCAGGGGGAGCTGCATTGAAAATCAAATTCCCCTAGCCAGTAAGTGGGTGCCTGAATCTGGCATGATGAGAAAGTTTGGGTTATTGCAGATCATTTGAAAGGATTTTCAGAAGAAAAGAAGTGGATATGGTGATTTGCGGAGCAATTCATGAGAAACTACATCAAGAAACAAAGTAACAGGATGAATTTAGGGCAACACATTTATTACAATGGAGAATTAGGTTTTGCGGAGCATAAAAAGTCATTCTTTCATCATTTAGATCACTTTGCATTCGAAGAGAGCAAGTAGAAGAGCACTTGAGCTAAGATTTCAAGGATTTGAAGTGCGACCAATGAATTCATCAGCTAACCCTAATTATGTGGAAGAAAAAGGTATTTTTCTACGAAGCTTTGAACTTGTGATCTTTTGCAATGGCTACACTGTTAGTTGTTGATATTACTGAAAGGCCCCGACCTAAATTCAAGATGAATCCACACAAATCAGTAGAAGTCAAACCATTAGGAGCATTTTCAAATGTTTTATATGGTGTATTACTTGATGAAGATATTAAGGCATATATTCATGCGGGCATAGATGAATTTGGGGACTCAAGGTTTGTAGATTTGTTCAAGAATCATCTAATGGATGAAATTCACAGTCTTAAACCTTAGTATAAGGCACTGCACAATAAACATTTCATTCAAATTATAGGATTCCCATTTTTCGATGAAGATGAGTGGGTTCGGTATGTGCTGAGCTGAATGCATGATGAGTTTATGTGGCTAATGAAACCTTTCAAGATCACCAAGGATGTCATCAAGGTTGTGACATGGTTGAACTCATTCGGTGGACTGCCAATGTTGAAAGCAGTAAAGAATCCAACAATAACTGATGCTACTGGTTCAAGGTTTGACAAAAGGGCAATGACTATAAATGACATCACTAATCCTGATGTCAAATTTGCTTCAATGGTGATTGGATATAAGATTTATCATTCTAGCAGGGAAAATTTTGTATCTGGTACAACTATCTATGCAACTTATCAGATGTTGAGCAAGAATGTTGATTATGACTTGTGTGAGTTGCTACAGAACTAGTTGATGGAAAACTTGAATAAGGTTCAAAAGGAAAAAAAGAATACCTTCAAATATGGTATGCTGGTCTTGTGTTTGTTCTTCTATTTCATGAATGAGTTACCCGACAAGAAAAGCATGTGTTGGACCAATGATAAACCTGTTACAATACAGATCAGGGAGCACTTGAACAGTATTGGAGATTCCAATGCCCAAAGGACTATTCTTTGGGGATTTTTCAAGAATTTTTAGAACATGATGCATTCAAGGGAGAGAATTCCTACATATGTGGTTGAAAAATACAAGGATATAGTCTATTTTATGGTGGATACAGATCAATGTCTAATGGAATTTGTTGAACCCAGAACTATTTGGATCATGCCCATGGGGTATGAGGTAGATAAGAAAATTTTTGACATGTATGCTCAACACCTTTTGAGCAAGCCAAAGGACACAATAGTTGAATGATTTGGGACATATAAGGAGCTCAGTTTGAAACTGCATGTTGAGCCCAGAAAACCTGAAATCAAGAGGAAAGTTCAAAAGAAAGTTGAAATGTATGCTAAAAGCATTAGCATTACTAAGGAAGTTGTGAAGCAGAACAGAGAAAGGATAGAAAAAGCTGAGAAGGAGATGCAGGATAAGAAATAGGGAAGTACTCTAGAAGTCTCCACCAACCAGCCTAGAAAAACAAGAAACTTTGTTGCTGCCTCTGTTTACACAAAACTTGTCAGAATAGAGAAACCAGAAGACAAACCATCTAGTAGAGATGGTAAAAGAATGAATACTAAAGTATCCAGAACATATAAAAACATGAAAAATGATGAAGAAGAAACTGATTCTGGTGTTGAGATCAAAGAGTTGAAGACCTCAGGTACAAAAGTAGCTAAGGTATCTAAGGAGAAGCCCCCCTGAAGGAAAAGGGCAAGCAAGAGGCAAAAGGCTAAAACATATGTTGAAAAGCCTACTCTTTCTGTGGATGACATCATCAAATCAGTCACTGTAGATGGGAACTTAAGGCCAATGATTGAATTTTATGATGATTACAGTGATGCTGATAAGAGGATTCTAGAGGAAGCAACAGTCAGATATCTAAATATCTACAATAAGGCTTTAATTGAAATAACTTCTGAAATTCTAAAAGGCCTTGCAGATAGCCTAGAGTTAAGAAAAGAAAATGCAAAAAGTAAAGACATTGAGCTTAGGGAGCATATACTAATAAAATTGTGCCCTCCTGGATTACTCTAGAACAAATGAACATGATATTCAAGGAAGTGAAAGATGACTTTAGGAGTAAGAAAAGAATGAATAAATTCATGCTTGGTGAAACTGATGAGATAGTCAAAGGTACTCAGGGGATTCTTCTGAGTGCATTGAAAAGACATAATCTTCCCATTGTTGAAGAAGAGATTGATGATGGGATTGATTCATCAATTTTGGATGTTGAATAATTGAAGATCAATGAGCAACAATCTAAGATAGATGACTCCTCTATTTCAGAAGAGGAAGCAATAAACAAAGAAAATGAAAAGATGATAGATAACATTGATGATGCAGGAGGTATTCAAACTCCTCTAGATCAATCCGACAAAGAAGATATAGAGATGATTGTTGAAATAGATGCTCAAACTAAAGATGATTCATTGAAGAATAAAGAGCATGAAATAGAGGAAGCTAAAGACCAAGAAGTGGAAAAGGCCAAGGACAAAAATGAAAAAGAAGAGATTGCAAAGGTTGATGAAGAGCCCAAGTAGGACAATCCGGTTGACAGTACCAATAAGGATCAAATAGATACATCATCATTTTGGGCAAGAGACACTACAGAAGCAGTGAAAGAAATTTTGGAAAGAGATAAACAAATTGAAGAAGATCATAACATAATACAAGGTCCAATCAATTTTGATTCATTATCTCTAGTGCATAAGATAAAATTGGCCTCTATTTCTCAAGCCAAGGCAAGAGAAGATATCTTAAAGTCTCACATAGAAGATAGTGAGTTGCTTGGCCTTGCATCTGGGATTCTAGAGAAAATCATGCCAACATTCTAGAAGGACTCATCTGCATCCCCCTTCGGTTAGTTGAAGAGTTTGATAAATTCTTTAAGTACACATTTTGAGTCCCTTGAAAAATCTGTAGAGGTCAAGGTTAAAAATGAATTCAATGATAAAAGATTTGATGCTTTGAAAGGGATGATTGCATTAGATAGAATTGTGTTGGATACCAGTGTAAAGAGTATTCAAAATGCTCTTACAGAAGGAGGGAATGTATATAGATTTTATTTATCTTGTCCTAAAGCTATAGAGGACATCAAAATAAAAATAAAGGAGTCTAAGGAAAAAATGTCAAGTGTATCCCAATCTTTTGATCCTCTGATAATATTAGTGATGTGCCAAGAATGTCAAACTGGTGTAGTCATAGTAGGAGGGTTCACATAATGAATTGTCTGGACCATGCAGTAAGAGTAAACACAATAGAAACAACTCAAGATATAAAGTAAATGCAGATTCAGTTATTCGTATAAATTCAAATAAAGATTGGCCGACAACATTCGGGCTTACAATTAGGGCTCAAAGGCCTGATCACATACATGCGCAAGATAAATCTTTGAAGCTCCTTCGCACAAAATATAAACTATCAACTATCACTATGTTATGAATTTGATAATTACTTTCCTACAGATTTATTACATCAATATATATATCAAGTTCGGATCAATAGATTCCTCCACGTTGGCCAAGGAAGATCACAAATTCCACGGAAGAGATGTAACGTGTGTACATAGATAGGTCAGACCTCAATGCATAGAACACTTCTGTAAAATGAATGGAATGATGTTTGGATCTTCTGGGAAGGTCAGCCATGAACCAAATATCATTGAATGATGTGTCATTAGGCTCCAAAGATCAAGAAATGCTTCCGCAAGTTTCTCCTTTAGCTGGTTATTTGTGATTATCAGGATACTCTACTCTGAGAAACAGTCAACTTCTGATAGCAATATCTTTCTAGTATTAAAGTGCGGATCTCTGAATTCTAGATATGATGTAGATGAATGAATGTAGATGCTAAATCCAAATCCACAGGATTTGAAGTGTAACTATGATAGAATGTCAGATCAAACTATAGAAGCTGCTTCTAACTAAACTGCCTGAACTGAACTAGAAAATGAAATAAACTGAAATGCAAACAAACTGAAATGCAAATGTTTTTGGTTGATGCAAGATTGCTCTTGAACCAGGGATGCTCCTGCATCAGACATCTGGGGTTATTGAAAAAGTGAGTCCCTCACTTTGCTGGGGCTAAGGGAGAACCAAGATGGTCCACCTTAGCCTGAGAAATCCATGATGAATCCTCTTCTGATCTACCTTTCCACTTCACAAGATATTCTTTGTATTGTCTTCCTCGAGTGCTGCATCCAACTCTACTGTCCAAAATATCTTAAATCTACTCCGATGCTTGTTGTGGTTGTTGGTTTAGGTCCGGACAACTGAGAGGGGGGTGAATCAGTTGTCATACATTTTCAATCTTTTCTACTTTTAATCTTCCTTTGCCACTTATAATCAATTTAATGATATAAAGATTTCAGCATCAATCAATAACATATGAACATAAAACATAAATAACACATTTGACACAAGATTTTGACGTGCAAAACTGGGTAAGGGAAAAACCACAATGGGGGTTAACCCACAAAGATTAATACCCTGTTAAAAGTATTTTTACAAATGGGAATGCACATGCATTTGGGCTAACTGCTCAAATGGAGGCTCATTGCCTATGGAAATATTACAAGAGAAAGACAGAGATTTGAACTGATTAATAGCATCTACCCATGCAAGAATTTTAGTTCTGGTTAAGTACAAAAACTGATCTTACACATTTCATCTTTTGTTTGCTCTTATTACTATTCTACCTTCATTTATACTTTGGATTTCTGCTCTTCTCAAATACGCCCTATTCGTATATACCACTCATGCCACAAAATCATCCACAACAATCAACTATATATATACTCATCTTGATTTGTAATCACTTGCCAGTTGGCTACAACAACACTTAGAATATTTATGAATGCTTTGCTCTGTCGTCTAGATCTATTCATAACTTAAGGTACGTGGACCAAAACTTTCTCTTGAAAAATATCACTCATGTTGACCACTATCACTGATCATTACCATTTGTCCAACAAACAACTTCCATACATCCGGAATCAAAACCTTCTGCAAGGTCGGTCTGTTCTTCTTCTATCTGCTCTGACAAACTAGAACCTGGTACTCAGAGGTTAATATCTTATGAATCCTTCATCACCGGAGGAAAAAAATCTTGATTTAGGCTGTCTTGACAATGTATATGACTCCCCTAGATCCACAGCTACTCATGACTTTCCACTGGAGAGATCCGGACCAAAATACTGGACCCTATTACTGCTCTATTCTTAACTGTCTAGACTTAGACAAATTCTAAATCTGACTTCTGATATGAACAAATTGTGTTATGTGGATGATTGGGATGATCTTAGTTGCCATCAATGACAACACTTATCATGCCTAGTAGTGTCTCTTGCCAACAATCTCCCACTTTGGTATTGATGGCAACACTTAGTGAAAAATGACTAAGTGTTGCAATAGCTCCCCCTTAGCTTGTGCTTCATACTATTGTTCATACTACTTTTCGATACTCCCCCTTAGCTGAGTTCCTCATTTTCACTAATCTTCACTCCCCCTTTGATATCAATGGCAAAGGATGGGGTCCGCAAGCCAAAACTCTCCAAAAATTCTGTATATACTGCTGCATATGTACAAATAATAATTAATTCTTATTTACATGAACTTGAGAATGTCTACAAAGTTGGTTTTTATTTGCACAAGTTCAAAGGCCCAAGTACTCTTCATTTCATCCAAAATGGAGATGTGCCCATTTAACAAAAATGAATATGCTTATGCCTTTGACAGATCTGCTGGATCACTAGTCTGAGTTGTACTCAGGGCTTCAGATAGGGCATTATACATTGTCTCTAACTTAGGAGCAATTAATCCCCAGAGCTCACACATTCTCTTCATAATGTTACCTTTTTCTTTAACAAGCCTCTTTATCTCATCTGTTAGGCTGATTACTTGACATTCTAGACTTATAGGCGAAACTATTAGAGGATCAAAATTTTGAGAGAGATCTGACAATTTCTGTTCTTGCTCCTTTATCCTTTTCTCAATATCCTCATTAACTTTGGGCCATGATAGACAAAATTTGTACATATCGCTTCCATCATTTAGAGCATTCTGAATACTTTTTATGCTAATACCAAGTATTCTTCTATCATTTCCTATCAGATTCTTTATTTCACAAAATTTCTTATCCAGGAATTCTTTCTGAACTTTTGCCTCCGCAAACTTCTCAAAGGACTCAAAATGAGTATTCATAGAACTTACAAGATTTTTCAGATGTTCAGAGGGGGAATCAGATGGATTCTTCTAGTAGGTAGGCATTAACATTTCCAAAATCCTAGATGCAAGCCCCAATAGTTCATTGTCCTCCATGTGGAATTTTTTCTCTTTCTTCCTCTATCCCTGCTTTATCTTTCTCTGTGTTCTCTACAAAAGGACTCTTTCTTGTTTGTTCATCACTTGCTACCTGAACCGGAGGGCTCTGTGTAGTAGCAATATTCTCTTCTTTTTTAGAAAGATCAGGTGGGGGAATTACTCCTGCATCAATTGTTTTGTCTATCATATCTGTCTTCCTGATTGACTTGTTCCATTTCCAGAACAGAGGCTTCACCCAACTCAGATTGCTTCTCGATGATGTTCTCTTCTTCACCATCCAGAACTTCTTCTGTGACTATAGGAAAATTGTTCTTTTTCAATGCTTTCAAAATAATTTCTTGGGTTTCTTTAATGATTTCACTTGTTTCTCTAAGCATGAGTTTGTTCATTCTTCTTTTGCTTTTAAAGTCATATTTGGCTTCCTTGAATATCATATCTATTTGATCAGGTGAAATCTAAGGACACAAATTTATCAGCTCATGTTCCCTAATTTCCATGTCCTTGCTCTTGGCATTTTCTTTTCTCAATTCCAAAATATTTTCCAGACTTTGTGGCAACTCAGAAGTTATCTCAATCAGTACCTTATTGTAGATATTGAGGTATCTGATAGTTGCTTCTTCCAATACCCTTTTATCCACATCACTATATTCATCATAGAATTCAATCATGGGTTTTAGATTACCATCTACCATGATTGACTTTATCACATCCTCTAGGGAAAGTGTGAGCTTCTCAACATATTCCTCATATGCTTTTATCTTTTGCCTTTTACTGGCCTTTTTGCTTTTGGATGACTCTTCTTTGTTCACTTTTGTAGCTTTTATTCCGGTGGTCTTTATTTCCTTGATTTCAATGTCAGAAACTATATCTTGTTCTTCTTCTCTTATGCTTTCATAGGTCTGGATTTCTTTTGTTTTCTTCCTTTTCTCCCATTTTCCAGATGATTTTGCTTCTAATTTTGTAGTCTTAGAAGGAGCAGGGGCATTAGCAGAGCTCCTAGTAGTTCTTGAAGTGGAAGAGAGTTCCATCAGATCACTAGTTTGTTTCTTATATTGTTTCTCTTTCTCAGCCTTCTCTGTTCTTTCTCTAAATTTTCTCATAGCTTCCTTACTTAGGCCTAGATTTCAGCTAACTACTCAACTTCTTTTCTTACTCTCCTATTGGTTTTAGGTTCTCTGAGCTCATTATGTAACTTTAAACTCAGCTCCTCATAAGTTCCAAATCTTTCAACCATTGTGTCTTTGGGCTTGCTTAGAAGATGTTGAGCATACATATTCAAGATCCTTTCATCTACTTCATACCCCATTGGCATAATCCAAACCGTTCTGGGTTCCACTACTTCCATTAAACATTGATCAGCATCAACCATGAAGCATATTTCATTTTTGTACTTGTCAACAATTGAATTAGGGATTCTTTCCTTTGATTGCATCATACTTTGAAAATTCTTGAAGTAACCCCATATTGTAGTTTTCTAAGCTTTGAAGTCACCAATGCTGCGAAGATGATTTTTGATCTGAATGGCAACTGGCTCATCCTTAGTCCAGTGCACACGTTTTACTCCAGGTACTTCATTCATAAAGTAAAAGAATAGACATAGAATCAATGTACCATACTTGAAAGTGTTTTTCTTATCTTTCTTGTTTTTGTTTAAATTTTCAATCAGTTGATTTTGTAGTAGTTCACACAAGTCATAATCAATATTTTCCTTTAGCATCTTGTATGCAGCATATATGGCTATTCCAGAAATAGAATTTTCTCTGCTCGAGTGGTAAATCCTGTACCCAATCACCATGGAGGTGAATTTGACATCTGGTTCTATAATGTCATTAATGGTCATTGCCCTTTTGTCAAACTTGGCACTAGTAGCATCAGTCACTGTCTGGTTTTTCACGGCTTTCAGCATGGGCAATCCTTCGGTTGAGTTTAAGCTAGTTACATTTCTGGTAGCATCCTTGGTAATCTTGAATGGTTTTAACAACCAAATGAATTCATCATGTATCCGACTCAAAATGTATCGGACCCATTCATCCTCATCAAATGTTGGAAACACCATAATTTGAATAAAGTGTTTATCCTGTAGTGTCTTATACTCAGGTTTAAGTTTGTGATTTTCATCCCTAAGTTGTTTCTCAAACAAGTCTACATATCTTAAATCTCCAAACTCATCTATATTTGCATGAATATAAACCCTAATGTCTTCTACATGCAACATACCATACAAAACACTTGAAAAAGCTCCTAACAGATTGACTTCAATTGATTTGTGAGGATGCTTCTTAAATTTAGGTCGAGGCCTTTCAATAATGTCAACAACATGAGGAGTAGCCATTTCAATAGATTTTAGATTCAAAGCTTCACAGAGAGGTACCTTTTTTCTTTAGCGAGGTTAGGGTTGATCAATTCCTGGTTGAATTTGCTCTTTGCCTTAGTCTCTAGACTTGCAGCTCGAATTCTCTTCTTCTTGTTTCCTTCGAATGCAAGGTGATTCAAATGAGTGACCAAGTGACTTTTTATCTTTTGTAAAACCTATTTTGGCATTATAATAAATGTGTTTCCCTAATTATATCCAGTTACTTTGTTTCGATAGTTCTTCATGAATCACTCCACAAGATTTCACATCAACATTTTTCCTTCTAGACATCCTTCCAAGGGTTTTGGACCAATTCGGAATATTTTCTTTTAATGTGCTAGATTGAAGCACATGCTTACTGACAAGGGGATTTTGATGTTCAATGCAGCTCCCCTTGAGCCACAGTTCCTGAATTAATTCCTAGAGGAATTGTCAGCACCTGATTCTGGTGTGGACTCATCATCATTGTTTATTGTATCTTTCTTTATCCAAATCTTGTTCATTTCACTTCGTATCTCATTCACATCAATTTTCTTTTTGCCTCTATCTTGTTTTTTCTCATCTGGTTTTCTATTTACCGGACCTCTTCTTCCATTGTTTCTATTTTTGCAGAATCTTGCAATATGACCAGATTTATTGTAGTTGAAGCACACTTGATTTCCTCTTGATCTACATTGATTAGCCATGTGTCTAAATCCATTGCAAGCAAAGCAGTAGCCATTGAAAGAATTGCCATTTGAGTTATTCATTATCATACTTCTACATTCATTGGATTTGTGACCATACCTCTTGCATTTGAAGCATTGACTAGAGAAGGATGGACCATTTTGATTTGCTCTACTTCTGCACTGAATAGCTCTATGACCAAATTTATTGCAATTGAAACAATTTCCATTAAATGATGGATATCTTTGAGCATTAGGCTGTCTTACCAGAGGTTTTCTAGTTCTATTCCTTTTATTCCTTGGTTGAAGATTTCTTTGTCTAGATCCAGAGCTTTCACCTTTCTCATCTCTAAGATTACGCTTGTCACTATCCTTTTTTTATTCTTCAATTAGTGCTTCAAGTTTAACTGAGCTTATTTTGAACTTCTCCTTGTAATCATTTGCAATTTCTAGGTCATGTCTGAGAGTGATAATCTGTCTCTCAAGTTATCTCTCATTGTTTTTGATTTCTTGTAGATTAGATTCTAGGATCTACCAACTATTCCATCCAATCTATAGCATTCTTTAGTTCTCTCTTTCAAATTTTGCTTCATCTCTTCTTCAGATTTCTTCCTATCTTCAATTTCCTTGGTTAGTCTCATCACCCCAGTTTCCATCTCATGTTTTAGGACAATAACTTCTTCAGCTAACTTTTCACATTCTTTTGTTTTTTTTTTCAAGGTCTTGTCTTCCAATTGAAGAGGTTGCTCTTTTCCTTTTGCATTGGATTTTCTCAACTTTTCTTTTAAGATCTCAATGAAGTCTTCAACCTTTTTGAGATTATCTTGCAGATCTTGGACTGATCAAGATCATCTAGGGTGAGATTAAATTGCCCTTGAAGATTATATTCATTCACTTTTACTACCTTCCAAGATCTTCCTTAAGCTATTAAACTTTTTCAAAGGAACCTTGCTTTGATACCAATTGTTGGTTTAGGTCTGGACAACTAAGAGAGGGGGGGTGAATCAGTTGTCACACATTTTCAATCTTTTCTACCTTTAATCTTCATTTGCCACTTATAATCAATTTAATGATATAAACATTTCAACATCAATCAATAACATATGAACATAAAACATAAATAACACATTTGACACAAGATTTTGACATGGAAACCTAGTTAAGGGAAAAACCACAATGGGGGTTAACCCATAAAGATTAATACCCCGTTAAAAGTATTTTTACAAATGGGAATGCACATGAATTCAGGCTCACTGCCCAGAGCTCACTGCTCAAATGGAGGCTCACTGCCTATGGAAATATTACAAGAGAAAGATAGAGATTTAAACTGATTAATAGCATCTACCCATGCAAGAATTTCAATTCTGGTTAAGTACAAAAATTGATCTTACACATTTCATCTTTACTCTACTCTTCTTACTATTATGCCTTCATTTATACTTTGGATTTCTTCTCTTCTCAAATACACCCTATTCACATATACCGCTCATGCCACAAAATCATCCACAACAATCGGCTATATATATACTCATCTTGATTTGCAATCACTTGCTAGTCAGCTGCAACAACACTTCAAATATTTATGAATGCTCTGCTGTGTCAGCTAGATCTATGCATAACCTAAGGTGCGGACCAAAAATTGCTCTTGAAAAACATCACTCATGTTGACCACTATCACTGATCATTACCATTTGTCCATAAAACAACTTCCATACATCCAGAATCAAGACCTTCTGCAAGGTTGGCTTGTTCTTCTTTCTGCTCTGACAAACTAGAACCTGGTATGCATAGGTTAATATCTTATGAATCCTTCATCACCGGAGGACAAAAATCTAGATTCAGGTTGTCTTGACAATGCATATGACTCCCCTAGATCCGCAGCTACTCATGACTTTCCACCAGAGAGATTCAGACCAAAATACTGGACCCTGTTACTACTCTGTTCTTAACTATCTAGACTTAGACAAATTCTAAATTTGACTTCCAGTATGAACAAATTGTGTTATGCGGATGATTGGGATGATCTTAGTTTCCATCAATGACAACACTTATCATGCCTAGCAGTGTCTCTTGCCAACAGTGGTAACTGCCTCTACAAGTCTTCTTTCATGCTGTAACTGAACTCTACTTCATGATACTAATATAAGTCTACAATGTTGAAAATAGGTGATATACCCAATGTCTCCGGTAACTCCACTTCATATGCATTTCTTGAATCAAATTTCCTGAGTATCCTACAAGGTCCAAACTTCTTCATCTTCAACTTGTTATATGTCCCAACTGGAAATCTTTCTTTTCTCAAGTACACCATCACTTCCTCTCCAACTTCAAATTCCTTATGTCTTCGCCTCTCATCTGCCTTTTTCTTATACTTACTGTTCATATCCTCCAAATGCTTCTTCACCTGATTATGCACTATCTTCATATGATCTACAAATTCTTCTACTTCTGCACTTCTCTTGTCTTTCATGCAAATGTCCCTCAATTCTACAACTCCTCTAGGATTCACTCCAGTTACAATCTCAAAAGGTGTTCTTCCGGTACTCTTGTTTACTGAATTATTATATACAAACTCTACTTGTGAAAGAATCATATCCCAACTTCCCGTCTTCTCTCTAACCAAACATCTCAACAAGTTTCCCAAACTCCTATTCATTACCTATGTCTGTCCATCAGTCTGTGGATGAAAAGTTAAACTACACTTCAAATTTGTCTTCATCTTTTTCTAAAGTATCTTCCAAAAGTATCCAACAAACTTTGTATCTCTGTCTGAAACTATACTCTTAGGTAATCCATGCAATCTCACAATCTCCTTGAAAAATAGGTCTGCTACATGCACTGCATCAGTTGTCTTCCTGCAAGGTATGAAATGAGCCATCTTTGAAAATCTGTCAACCACTACGAATATTGAATCATGTCCTCTCTATGTCTTAGGCAATCCCATTACAAATTCATGCTTGTCTTTCCAAGGTCTCTCTGGTATTGTCAAAGGTTTATACAATCCAGTATTCTGACTACTTCCTTTTACAACTTGACAAACTCTACAACTCTACACAAATCTCTAAACATCCTTATGTATCTGAGGCCAAAAGTCATTTTCACTCACCAAAGCCACTGTCTTATCAGTGCCAAAATGTCCTACCAATCCACCACTATGCTTCTCCTTGATCAAATTATCTCTCATTGAACTTCTAGGTATGTACAACTAACTTCCTTTGAACAACATATCATCTTGAATGAAATAGTCTAACCACTTACTCCTATCTATCACAACAGGTTCCTTACATGCCTTCCAAGGTTTAGCAAAATCAATGTCTCCCTCATACATGTTCTTCAATTCATCAAAACCCAACACTTCAACTCTCATCTCTGTCAACAAGTTTCTTCTCCTACTTAATACGTCAACAACTTTGTTTGATTTTCCACTCATATGCTTCAACACAAAAGTATAACTCTACATGAACTCTACCCATCTCATATGTCTCTGATTCAACTTACCTTGACTATTCGAATATTGTAAAGCTTGATGATCTGTATACAACATAAATTCCTTAGGCAACAAATAATGTCCACTTCTTCAAGGCTTGAATTATGGCATAGAACTATTGATCATAGACTGAATATCTCCTCCTTGCATCATTCAACTTCTCACTGAAATATGCTACAGATCTACCTTCTTGACTTAACATTGCTCCAATTGCATTTCCACTTGCATCACAATCAACTTGAAATACCATATTTAAATCTGGTAATGCCAAAATAGGTTTCTTTGTTACTTTCTTCTTCAACAACTCAACTTTTATCTACTCCTGATGTCCACTTAAAATCTTTTTTGTCACCTCTCATTGTCTCTGTCACAGGGTTACAAACTGAACTAAAATTTCTGATGAATTTTTGGTAGAAACTAGCCAATCCATAAAATGATCTAACTTCTCCTATGCTCTCCGTTGTAGGCCATTCAACAATTACTTTCACTTTCTTAGGGTCCATCTTCAATCCTTCCACAGAAATCACAAATCCCAAATATACCAACTCTTCCTTCATAAAACTACACTTCTTGATATTTATCAGCAATTTCTCTTCTCTCAACCTCTGTAAAACTTGTCTAATATGCCACAAATGTTCTTCTTTTGTTTTACTAAAAATTAGAATATCATCCAAGTATACAATAACAAACTTACCCAAGAATTTCTTCAGAACTTCATTCATCAATCTCATGAAAGTACTCGGTGCATTTGTCAATCCAAAAGGCATCACTAACCACTCATACAATCCTTCATTTGTCTTAAAAGCAGTCTTCCATTCATCACCTTCTCTGATTTTGATCTGATAGTATCCACTTTTCAAGTCTATCTTTGTGAAATATATTGCTCCACTCAAACAATCCATGATATCATCCATCCTAGGTAAACGAAATCTATACTTAACTGTGATCTTGTTTATTGCTCTAGAGTCAGTACACATTCTCCATTCTCCATCTTTCTTTGGTGCTAACACTGTAGGTACTGCACAAGGACTCAAAATTTCTCTGATGAAACCCTTCCTCAAAAACTCTTGCATCTATCTATTCAATTCTTCATTCTCTATTGATGTCATTCTATGTGCTTCTTTGTTAGGTAAAATTGCTCTCAGTATAAGATCCATGTGATGACCGATACTCCTTATAGGTGGTAATCCTTCAAGTACATTGTCTGATATGATGTCTTCATACTCTGTCAGTAGTTCTCTTATCTCCTCCAATTGTCCTTCTTCAGTTTCTTTCTTCAACATTTTAGGCTTCTTAGGAATCAAGGCATAACACATATTCTCATGTCTCAAACCATCCAAAAATTTCCTTCCATCTACCAAACAGATTCTAGCATTCCCACATACTTCACTCTTAGGATCATCTTCTAAAGGAATCAAAGTAATTCTCTTTCCATTTCCTGTTATAGTATATGTGTTCTTTATCCCATCATGTATAGATTTTCTATCATACTGCCAAGGTCTACCCAACAAGATATGACAAACATCCATAGGCATAATATCACACAAGAATTCATCATCATAAGATCCAATATGAAATTTCACCAAACATTGCTTACTCACTAGTACCTTATGATCATCCTTAATCTATTCTTTCTGATAGGGCTTAGGGTGTTTCAATCTTTCCAACTTCAACTTAGTCACCATCTCCTCTGAAACTAGGTTATTTGCACTACCACTATCAATTACAACTTTACAACACTTACCTCCTGATTTGCATCTAGTTCTGAATAGACTCTTCTCTACGGTGGTTCCTCATTTGTCTCTACTTGAAATAGTGCTCTTCTCATCACCAATGATTCTCCTTTCTTAGATTTACCAACTGAACTAGGTGATCCAACAGGTTCTTCTTCAACATAGGTTGTTCTTCCACTATTTTCTGTCTTCTTACTTGTACTACCCTGATTACATTAAAATACTCTATGTCCTTCACCTCCACACTTACAATAAGTACCTCTGAATGTTCTCTTATCCAATCCTCTTCCTTCTCTTCTGTATCCTTCATTCTGGTATGAATTATAGTTGCCTTTGGGATGAAAATTTTTGTCATTTCTTTGCTATGCAATAGTATCTTTGTCATCCTTCTTAAATGGGTTGTCAGGCTTGCTCTGCTTCGGAAATGATCTGTCTCCTCCAGAATATGTTCTTCCTCTTTGAAATTTACCTCCTTTGCCTCTTTGTCTCTGATCATGTCTCTTATTCAGCTTCTCTTCAACTTTTAGGGCAAACTGATATGCTTCCTCCAAAGATGTTATTGTTACCAAGATTAGTTCTTCTTGAATGTTCAATCTTAGTCCATTTATATATCTAGCCACTTTCTCCTTGTTTGCTTCACTATGTCCTATTCTTATGATCATTTTATGAAATTCTTCAGTGTACTCTTTCACAGATTTATCCTTTTGTCTCAAGTTCTGTAGTCTCTTCAACAGTTCTAACTCATAGTCAGAAGGTATAAACTGATTATTCAACTTTGTCACCATCCTATCCCATTTTGTAATCTTTTCTTTTCCTCTTCTATTTCTTTCCAACTGAACTTCTTTCCACCATATAGCAGCATGTCCTTTCAACTTGGTCTTTGCAAATTTCACCTTCTCCAGATCTTCAATTTCCTCATATTCAAAGTACTCCTCCATGTCATTTATCTAGTCAATCAATTCTTCAGGGTTCAAATTGAATGATGTATCATTAGGCTCTAAAGATCGGGAAATGCTTCCTCAAGTTTCTCCTTTAGCTGGTTGTCTGTGATTATCAGGATACTCTGCACTGAGAACCAGTCAACTTTTGATAATGATATCTTTTTGGTATTGAAGTGTGGATCTCTGAATTCTGGATATGATGTAGATGAATGAATGTAGATGGTAAATCTAGATCCATAGGATTTGAAGTGTAACTGTGATAAAATTCCAGATCAAACTGTAGAAGCTACTTCTGACTGAACTGCCTGAACTGAACTGGAAAATGAAATAAACTAAAATGCAAACAAACTGAAATGCAAATATTTTTGGTTGATGCAAGATTGCTCTTGAACCATGGATGCTTCTAGATCACAAACAATCAGCTTGATTGAAGAAATAAAGAAATTGGTGAAGGAAAAAGACAACATTGAGACAAGGATGTGTGATCTCCGGGGACTGATTTCGCCCAAGTTGGAAGCAATGTTCAATACCATGACAAAAGCCCAAGCTGTTGCTAAGTCATGTGATCCTACTAACTTGAGGAAAGCAGAGTCTCAAGCATTGTTATTTAGTGGTCACATCTCAGTTTTGAACAACATGAAGAAGAGTTGGGACAATGAGTTGGTGTTGTTGAAGAATGTCTTTGGTGATGTGTTCAAACTTATGTAAATAAGTCATAGGGTTGTTTGTATATATGCCCATGTACATAAAATTTTTGGTATGCATATTTTGTCGAGTTTGATGCTTAAGTACAGATATTAGAACTATTGAACCACAAGGCAATATTCACTCCTAGCTATAAAGCTGTATTGCATATACACTCCATTGTGGAAGAATGTGAGATTATGGAATTGTTACATCCAAAAAGTCCAGCCTTTTCCATTGATGTCAAAGGAGGAGAGGAAAGTAGTGAAAAATGAGGAATCCAACAAAGGGGGAGCATTGGAGAATAGTGAAAAGCATAAGTGTACAAAGTAAGGGGGAGTTGTTCCGACACTTAGTCATTTTTCAGTAAGTGTTGCTATCAATGCCAAAGGGGGAGATTGTTGGCAAGAGACACTGCTACACATAATAGGTGTTGTCATTGATGGCAACTAAGTCTATCTTACACATTTGCATAACATAATTTGTTCATACCGGAAGTCAAAGTGAAGACTTGTTTAAGTCCAGGTAGTCAGAAATAGAGCATGTGTCAGGGTCTGGTATCTTGGTCCAGATCTTTCTGGTGGTAAATCACAGTGTGCTACGAATCTAAGGGAGTGATAAGGATTGTCAGGACTATCTAAATCTAGAAATTTAGCCTCCGGTGATGAAGGATTCAAAAGTTATAAGAATTTGAGTATCAAGTTCTAGTTAGTCAGCACAGTCAGAAGAAGAACATGCCAACCTAGCATTTGATCTTGGTCCAGATGAATAAAAGATGTTGGTTAAGCAATTTGTGATAATCAGTGGTATTGGCCGACATGATTGATGATTTGAGAACACAAGTTTTTGGTCCGCATTGTTGATTGTGTATGGATTCAACCGACAGAGTAGAGTTCTTAATAAGTGTTCTAAGTTTTCTTGAAGCCAACTACAGTTGATTAAATTTCTTGATGCAGATATATATAGCCGATGGATTCGAGTTTTTTAAGGGGTGATTGTGATGTGATGATGAAGTAAGTGTGAAAAGGGTAGGAAGAAGTACAAAGGTGAAGATCTAAGCTCAAATTATGACCGAAGAGTGAAACAGGGCAGAGTAAGGATGAAGTGTGTAAGATTAGTATTCTGTGCTTAACCGGAACTAAATTTTTGCATTGGTAGATGCTATTCATCAGTTCAAACATTCTATAATCTTCTTGTAATCATTTTTGTAGCCAGTGAGCCTCTTGGAGCAGTGAGCTCTGGGGAGTGCACCCTAAAGGCATGTGCCTTCCCCATTTGTAATACTTTTAATAGAGTATAAATTATTGTGGGTTAACCCCCACCATGGTTTTTCCCTTAACCGGGTTTCCACGTAAAAATCCTGGGTTTATGTGTGTTGGTTTTGTTTCTACTCATGTGTTGTTGATTCATGCTTCCATGATTATATCATTCATCTATTAATAAGTGGTAAAGAAATATAAATTGCAGCAAAGGATAAACATTTTAAGATAACTAATTCACCCCCCCTCTCAGTTGTCTACCCTTATTTCAACACAAATATCCTTTGCCACGTATCGATGATCTTTTTGATCAGATACGTGAAGCTGCTGTGTTTTCAAAGATTGACTTGCGATCAGGATATCATCAGTTAGGACTGAAAGATGAGGATATTCATAAGACATCCTTTAGAACCAGATATGGACACTATGAGTTCACAGTGTTGCCATTTGGTTTGACAAATGTACCTACTGCATTCATGAATCTCACAAATAGTGTATTCAGAGATTGCTTGGACAAGTTTATTCTAGTCTTTTTGGATGATATACTCATTTACTCTAGGAATGAAGAAGAACATCAATGGCATTTGCAAATAGTTCTGCAATGGTTAAGAGAACATAAGTTATATGGAAAATTGTCTAAGTGTACATTCTTCTAGAAGGAGATCCAATACCTAGGGCATATTATTTCTGCTAATGGAATATCTTTTCATCCTACAAAAATCACATCTATTATGGATTGGTCTGTACCCACAAATGTGCATGAGGTGCGTAGTTTCATGGGCCTAGCTGGCTACTATAGAAAGTTTGTTTTAAATTTCTCCAGTATTTCTAGTCCAATCACTTCCCTACAAAGGAAAGGAAAGAGATTTGAATGGATAGACAAATGTCAGGATGCATTTGATCTCTTAAAGGAAAAGTTAACATCAGCTCCAATCTTGAAAGTTCCTGACCCTGAAGGATGATTTGAGGTAATTATAGATGCCTCGGGAGAAGGATTAGGAGGAGTGCTTATGCAAGATGGGAGAGTTATAGCATATGAGTCAAGGAAATTTAAATCCTATGAGAAAAATTATGCACCTAATGACTTGGAACTGGCAGCAGCAACTCATGCCTTGTAGATGTGGAGACATTATTTGTTGGGGAAGACTTTTGTACTTAAGTCAAACCATCAAAGTGTTAAGTATATTTTCTCTCAACCACATCTGAATGCTCGACAAAGGAGATGGTTAGAATTGATATCTAACTATGACTTTGAGATAAACTACATCAAAGGAAAAGAGAATAGAGTAGCTGATGCTTTGAGTTGTAGAAGACATATAGCTTCTATTGTTTTTGTTCGTGGAAATTTCAAGGATTTGGTGTTACAAAATTTGTCTGGTGATGAGTATTATGAGCAGGTTAAGCAAGCTTTGGAAGATAATCCTAGAGATCCAAGGTATGATGGGTTTCTATTTGATTCAGATGGACTATTGATGTATAAAGGTAGAATATATGTTACTGATTCAACTGGATTAAGGGATCTAGTATGGAAAGAAGTGCATACTGCACCATATTCTGGACATCCAGGAGTGATTAAACTTCTAGCAGATGTTAAACCTCTTTATTTATGGAAAGGAATGAAGAATGATGCTGCAAGATTTGTAGCAAGCTATTTGGAATGTCAGAGGGTAAAAGCTGAACATCAACACCCTACAGGATTGTTGTACCCGCATGATGTGCCAGAATGGAAATGGCAAGTTATTAGCATGGATTTTGTTCAAGGTCTTCCTATGTCAAGGAATAGACATGATGCCACTTTAGTTGTGGTTGATAAAATCATAAAGGTAGCATATTTTATACCAGGGAATTTCACTGATGGAGCACCTGTGTTAGCTCGTAAATTTGTGCAAGATGTGTTTAGATTGCATGATTTCCTTGAAAAGATTATCTCAAATAGAGATGTGCGTATAACATCAAGGTTTTGGCAAACTTTATTTTCTACGCTAGGAACTAAACTCAATGTGAGTACAACTTATCATCCTGAAACTGATGGGCAAACTGAGAGAGTTAACCAGGTCTTGGAAGACTTGTTGTGAATGTATTGCATGGATCAGCAATATAAGTGGGAGGAATACTTACCACTTATGGAATTTGCTTACAACAATTCCTATCATTCCGCTATTAAGATGGCGCCATTTGAAGCATTGTATGGAAGAAGATGTCGAACTCCTATAAGCTGGGATAAGCTAGAAGATAGGATTAGCATCAGACTAGAAATGCTAGCTAAAATGGAAGAGAAAGTTAAGTTGATCAGAAAAAGATTGGCAGAAGCCAATGATATGTAAAAGAGTTATGCGGATGCAAAGCATGTACTGAGACATTTCTTTGTTGGAGAGAAAGTTCTCTTGAGAGTTAAACCTCAGAAAAGTTCAATTAAGTTTGGGAAGTCTTCTAAGCTAGCTCCTCGTTATGTGGGACCCTTTGAAGTACTCAAAGTGATCAATCCGGTTGCCTATAGAATTGATCTACCACCAGCCTTGTCTATAATGCACAATGTTTTTCATGTGTCTTATTTGAAGAAATATATTGCGGGTGATAATCATATTTTGAATTGGAATTCTTTACAGATGCAAGGCCCAGGGGTGGTCATGATCGAACCACTCAAGGTGTTAGAAATGTGCAAGCTCCACTTGTATAACAAAGAGGTCTTGCAGTGCAAGGTCCAATGGGACCAATATGCTGAGGAAAATGCTACATGGGAGGATTACCATGAATTTTATCAAAAGTTTCCTCATTTATCTAATGTTGTTACCAATTGAAAATAATAAACTTATTTTAGTCACATTTTGATACTTTATATCATCAAGGACGATGAATCTTTAGGGGAAGGATATGTTACATCCCCAATTTTTGTCTTGATATATTTTTTTACTTTTACTTGGACATAAGTAAATCTATTATGATGTTTAGATTAATGTCAATGAATGATATAGATTATATTGAATGTCATAAATAGAATTATGGAAATAAATATTTTATTGTTGATTTAACATTGCATTATGAGATTTGGTTTATTATATGAATAATGATGCACTGATCATAATTTGTTGGTTACAAGTTTGATACAGGATTATAGATTTTCAGATGACTCTCGGAGAAGACAGAGAGAGTATCTCTCGAGGAGAGAGATATAGACCTCGAGTTACGAGTGATGATTTGCCAAACAAGTAATAGTGTTAAACGGAAATGTGAATAGTGTCGTAAGAGGTAAGTCTTGTCTTGTCAGTTTACTTTTGATACCAATCGACAAATAGTCGATATATTTTGAATCATTTCAAGTCGTAGTGTGTCTTCATAGTCATTTGTGACGTAAATGATGTTGTCTGAGTAAGAATTATGACCATTTACGTTTAACGTAAAAGTTATGACGTTATTGTCGTAAAATGGTGGTGTTATTATTATTAAGTCACTTAGTGTTTTTATTGTCGACGTTTAACATCAAATGCTGATCTCGTCAAGTCGACGTGATTTGAACGAAGGATTGTGATTGGGAGGTAAACGTGACCCATTCACATTATCTGTAAACTTTTGTTTTATTACTATTATTCTTATTGATCAACCATAACTATCGAATAGGATCAATATTTGGAAGTCATATTCGATATAAACAAATAAGTATATATGTATTCATCGAATGAGGATAATACCTCATGTTAATTATTAAAACTTACTCTTGAGCAGCTGTAGGCATATTTCATGGAGTGCCTTCATTTCAAATGCATGATGGACCGAATCATCCCTTATGGTCATTGATTGCTCAAATTTGGTTTATATGTGTGGCAACCTCTTAGAAAAGGAGTGGTGGTTAATCTAACCACATTCACTATTTTTCCTCAAATGATGCTTATATTATCGACTTATGTTGTCGATTGCATTATTTTAGCTGGCAGTTGAAGTTGAATCATGAAACAAAACCGTTTTGTGTTGAATGTGTTTTTAACTCCAAAGAAGTGGAGTGAATAGTTGGGATGATTCATTTATGAGTTTGTTTGAGCTCTTAAAGCCATGACTCAGCTAGTCATTGGCGGCATCTTTTTGTTGTTATGTTATTTTTTTTCCCATGGTCTTTGTCATTAGAGAATGCGCAGAGGGAGTCGTGGCTGGCAGCTGAGAAGAGATAATCAGCCAAAGGAATAACATGGGTTCTAGGCGTCAACTATAGTGTCTTATCTGCAATTCTTGCAAACTCTAAACCATCGACTATCAGGTATTTGTTCGATTTCATGTGCTTGATAACAATGACAAAATTGATTATTCTTTTTAGATATTCATTGTTGTGTCTTAGGCATATGTATATAAATATGCCAGTGAAGCTTATCCTCCTGAATTCATTATGAAATGTTAAAAACTAATAGTGTCGATTATAGGAGAATGCAGATAGCATTACAAGTAAACTATTTAGATCTTTTTTTGTAATCGATATGGCATCGAATACAACCTATACGACTGATGCTTGGTGATACAAGTGAATACCTTATCATAGTATTCTGAATCGACTATTTACTAATTGATTTTTAAATCGATAAACATAACAAACCGTAGTATTGGTGGATAAATGATCATCATAGAAGAAGGTTATCATAGTTTTCACATGCTTTGAAAACCAGTCGCTCTATTGTATAAGTTTTTCATCTTGTAGAAAGCCAAAGATATGGTTATAAGATAATCATACAATAGACTCTTAGTTTTAGTAGTGTTAACTAAACTTTAATAGTTATACTCTTAGCCTTGAGTAGTATAGTTAATCCTTGAGTTAAATTATTATTATTTAAAACCATTTTTAGTATTCTATAGTAACTATGGTAAAACCTATCAAGTGGTAGAAGACTAGGGTTAGCTTGAAAATGGGATAAATATCAAAGGACTATCTTTTATGTCTATTTTAGCAATCTTGATGAGTATAGCTTTATAGTAAAACCATTATGTCGAAATAGACTATGTCTATATTGAAATAACTTTGTATAAAAACATATATGAATATATGTAATGATGGTTAATGACATTATGTAAAGGTAAATTGAAATGTATTCTTTTTCCTTATGAATAGGAGTTTTTATCTGTTACAAGAATTATAGTATTCGTAACTATGGTTGAGTTAAACAAAAGGTCGAGTATGAACCTAGGTCTCATAGAAATGAGATATGTTTATATTAAAATATCATATTATCCAAGGGTTAATAGGAAATCCCTAGAGTCGATTATGAACCAAATGAATAGTTATGTCATATAGACTTATCTAAGTCAAGAAAACTATTATCATGAGAAGATAATTAAACTATATACATAAATATAGTTGGTATGAATAAACTATAAGAATAAGACAATATCCAAGTCGAGTAGGGGTGGGTGAACACTATGACCACATTCATTATGAATGTTATTGATATTAAAACTTTGGCCAAAATAATGCATTGTCAGTTCACTATATCCGAATTGCTCAACCTATCAGAAATCATACTTATCTAGAGGGTATCTAGGGTTGTATGGTTGATAGAGTTGTGTAGGATACAACACTATGTACTCAGAAAAGGCAAATTACCACTGGTCACCTAAGGTCTATATCCCTCGTGACAAATAGGGCCACTTCCTATGTGGAAGATGTGTGGGAGGCCGCCGGTCTGTGGTTGGAGGTAAATCACTACAAAGATACTCTCTCTCCAAGCAGGAAACATGCCAGGACTTGTGATAAAGATGTCAGAATATTCATATGTAGTAATTATTCAAAAATTTATATATGTAATTGATTTACATTTGTAAACATTGTAATTGAGAAAGACAATATGGTTTATTGTATTTGTAAAGAGAAATCTTGTAATTGTAGTTACTTGATTATATGTTAAATAAAAAGAAAAATTTTCTCTATCTCATTTTTACCTTGTTGATTTACTCTATGGTGAGTTTCTGGTTTTATTATGTTTTAAGAACATGGATGTTACACTTTATCTCTATCTCTATATCCTTCTTTATCTTTCTTTCTCCCTCTATAGATCCCTTTGTGTACCTCAACCCCCCCTCTCTCTCTCTCTGTCTCTCTCTATCTATCTATCTCTCCCTTTGTCTCTTTATTTCTCTATACTCCCTTTCTCTAACTCTATTTCCCTCTCGATCTCTATATCTCTCTCCCTCACATGCCAAGGGATCCATAGAGAGAGAAAGATAGAGAGGGAGAGAGATATATAGAGAGGCAAATAGAGTTTAAGAGAGGGAGGATAGAGAAATAAAGAGATAGAGAGAGAGAGGTCCTCCCATGTAAATACAAGGTTGCACTTGTCCCTCCTAATACAAACAAGTTCTATTTCACCAACCAAATGGAGATTTGAGTCTAGGAATTCTCTTGGACCATCACTTGATTACCTATTTGATACACTACATGCATAGTTACAATAGATCTTATGTGATAGCATGACATCCTAGACCATTATTTTGGCACCAACATTAAGAATGATATGGTTTATAAGAGTCTAATATTAATTTCCTCCTTTCACTTGTGCTGAAATGTAATTATATAGTTATTTCTTCTAGGACATGCTCTCCAATCTCTCCTCAGAATCAAATGGTAACTTGTAGAGAAATGATTCATAGTACAATTCCAATATCAAAGTGGGAAAGAGTTTTCTTTAAACTAAAGCCAACTAGAAATCAAAGCTCTCCACAACCTTATGGAAGATGCTCTAATTTCCAAGATTAGCCTTAGCAACTAGTTCACTAGATGTGAAAACAAGATAGTGGTCATTCTTGTGACCCAATCAATAAAACATAATCCTCTTTAGAGGATTACCACTTCCACTTCTACAATATGAAAGAAGACTACAACTTGGGCCATAAATTTGATCATAATCTTCAAACCAAGAAGATTGAGCTAAGGAAATGATGACATGGTCTAATACAAATATTCAAGCATGGTGGTGTTACTAGTACAAAACCAAATAGTAATTAATTATCTATGAACATGTGATGGATGAAGAGATCAATCAACTCTTTGATTATTAGGCCAAAGAAAAAGAAGCATAAGGGATCTCAACTCTACACATCAATGCACTAGAGACACCTACAGGATTTGGGCATGCGACATCACACTTACTAACTATGCATGAGGCACAATCAAGGTAGGGGAACAAACATAAACCAACAATAGTTGATGAATAATTCTCTAATGAACTTCAAGAAAAATATGCCTCTAATTGACACATCATGGTGTAGGCTTCACACCAAGTTCTAGTCTTGGAACGTACAACTAGGTATAATAGAACCAATTCACCTGAGAGTTTCCTATGACCTAGTTCATTTTGAAGGGATGTCTCATCCCTTATATTATGCAACCAATAATTGAATCTATACCTCTCTAGTCATATATTCTATTCTATTTAGAAATTTTGGAACAACTAATTCTAGTTACAATCCAAGAGGCTGAGGGTTGAGTGTAATGACTTCTTGGTTGGGTCCTTAAAAATGCAAGGAACCATCCTTTGACTCTAAACCCAGAGGCAACATGAACAATAATATGACCAATCATCTCTAGAGTTTTAAGGAGAAGTAAGTGCCATATGGCCTAAAACTTGCCTTACAACGGTTTCTTTTGTAGCAACTATAATTGAGCTATGAGTACCCCAATCAATAAGTACCCCTAAATTAGAACCCCACTCCCTATCTATATGCAACTATATGAATTTGTTCCACATCAAGCCCCTTTCTATCTCATTGGATTCTAAGAAGAACATCACTCCATACTATATAAGTTTCTACATCCATGAACTCTTGGCATGTGCTAATGACTTGGTCCTTATCTATAGTAGACAAAAATGTGACCGCATTATAATGCGATCATTTTATAATTTCCTAGGACCAAAAAGTGGGGTGGCCACTTTTTGGTCCCCCATTTTCATGCACATGCTCATGTATTGTTCCACAAATGCATTACAAAATTCTCTTTGCATCCAACCAATTACTTTCTTTAGGCACCTGCATAAATCTAGATACTAGATTGACTGCAAAATAAATTGTTGATCTAGAATAAGTTACATAAATCAAGCTACCAACAAGTTTTTTGTATAAAGTGGCATCTACCCTCTTGTAAGTACATTCTTAGTAAGCTTGACTTCGAATTGAAAGGGAGTAGAGGCTAGCTTGCATTCAAGCATGTTAAACTTTTCTAAAAGATCTAAAGCATATTTTTATTGTAAGATGAAAAACCCATCATGTAGCCTATAAACTTGTAACCAAGAAAATATTTTATTTTACCCAAATCACTCATATGAAATGCCCTTTTAAGATCTAATTTTAAATTATTGATTACCCTAATATTCGATCTAGCAATGAGTAAATCATATACATAAATTGTAACAAGAATAATCTCATCTTGGACTTTCTTCACATAAAGATTCAAATTTGATATACATTTTTTAAACCCATGAAACTAAAAGTACATGTCAATCTTCTCATTCCATGCTCTTGGTTGTTGCTTAAGACCATAAAAGTGACTTTTTAAATTTTTGAACAACATATAAGTATGGTTTTGATCTAAAAAACCTAGTGGTTGATCCATATATTTCTTTATATAAATCTCCATTTAAGAAATGATTTTAACATCCATTTGATGAATATGTCACCCAAGACTTGCAGTCAAAGAATGAATATTTCTAGTTCTATTCATTTTAATGACATGAGCAAATATTTTTTATAATCAACACCCTTTTTTTAATTAAATCCCTTAGCAACCAATATCTAGCTTTGAATTTTTCTATAGCACAATTTGATTTAAATTTTGTTTTGTAAACTGATTTGTAACCAATAACATTCTTACTTTTGGGAGGGGCATAAATTCCCAAGTTTTGTTCTATATAAATGCATCAACCTATTCTTTCATTGCTTGCTCCCATTATTTCCTCCCTCTTAACTTGCTCATGTGAGATTGGATCATTTATCTATAGGGCTTGTTGGGAAGCATTTTTTGTTGTAGAATGAGAAGAAGTGGTTGTAAGTGGTGAATGTTCATCAAACTTTACATCTCTACTAATAAAATTCATTTTTGTTGCTAAATCATATAACTAGTAAGCCTTTGATTCTTCATTATAACCCATAAACAAACATTTATGACCCTTTGGTTCTAAGTTTTTCCTCTTTTCATCAAAGATGTGTGCTCGAGCAATACACCCAAATACTTTAAAACACCCAATGTGAAGCTTTCTTCCACTCAATGCATCTTTAGGGGTGACATTTGGGAGGGCTTTGGTGGGGATTCAATTGACAATATGTGCACAAAGAAAAGCCAAACCCCAAAATTTATTATGCAAATTTTCAAAATGTAACATACAATGAGCCATTTCTAAAAGAGTTATATTCATCCATTTAGCTGCCCTATTTTGTTGAGGGGTATGTGGAACTATTCTTTGCAGCTTAATACCATAATTTTCACAAAATGATTCAAATGCATAATTGCAATATTCACCTCCATTTTCCATCCTTAAGAATTTAATTATTTTTCCACTTTGGTATTCAACTAATACCTTAAACCTTCAAAACCCCTCAAATACTTCACTTTTCCTTTGAAGAAAATAAACCCATACTTGTCTACTACAGTCATCAATAGAAGTGAGAAGGTACCTAGTTCACATAAATTACTATGAATGAGTTTTAGTGGATGATTGGCTCTCCTTGCTTTTCTTGAATCAAAGGGATCTTGATAGTGTTTACCTAACACACATCCTTCATATACACCTTCAGAAGCTGAAATATTTATTAATCCTCTAACCGTATTCATTCTAACATTGTATTGTAATTTCTATAATTTATATGTCCAATTCTAGCAGGCCAAAGTTCCACTAGTAGAAATATGGCAAATAAATGACCAGGTGACTAAAACTTTTAGTCACGTGACCAAACTTTTAGTCATGTGACTAAAACTTTTTGCAACACAACTATAAATGAGTAAATAAATGACTAATTTGGTCATCAGTTGAAATGACTAAATAAATGAACAAATAAATGACTAATTTGGTCATCGAGCAAAAAACACAACTAAAGTGGATAATTAAAAAAATATTTTGAATTGAGGGAGTGGGTTGTATTATAATATTTAATATAATAATTGTTGCAAGTATGGGCCTAACCGGTGTTGTCATTGATGTCAACATACTCCTGTTGCATTGATGTCAAGGATTGGATGAGTTGTATGCTGAGGATATTGAGAAAATTAGTCCTATCAGGAGTAGAGAAGAACAGTGAAGACAATGAGGTAAAGATCTCAGCTAAGATGAAGATCAGAGTATGTGCATCAAAGGGTTTGTAGATATGTGTCTTAAGATGATCCAGTAAAGTTTTGAGAGGTCCGCATGAAGATCTGAAGAAGTTATGGCCACTTGAGTAAAATTGGTTATGACAGTTGTTCAGAGCTGGCATAGTGACACAAATAGGTCCGGTGAGCTCCAAAAATGCAATATCTTGTTCTATGCATTTGGTGGAGTGTTTAGGAAGTTAATATGAAGTAACAACTCAATTGGTTCGTGGTTTGAAGGTCCGTAAGCATCTATTCCAATATGACAGTGATGACAAACTGTGTTCTTGAGGTTCTGGAAGAAGGAGAGAATGATTTCAGTAAGAAGAAGTAGTGTGGATGTTCTTGGTGATTCAGGCAAGCTTGTGGAGGTCTTTGGATTGTGTCCAGTTCATGTTGGTGGTTCACATTGAAGATTGAGCTCGTAATTGAAAAATTACTTTCAGATGATGATGTTCTTCCTAAGTTTGGCCTACTGGATGAGTTACACATCTTGCGAATCATCCTAAAGATGTTTTGTGATGCATGGCATGTTCCTCAAAGAAGATTGAAGTCCCAGATCTAAGTGGCCGATAGTGTAATGATCCACATGAAGTCTTTTGTAATTAGTCTAGTTGTATTTGTGTATTTTCTTTGTAAAGTATGCCGACTTGGATGATTATCCCAAAGTCAATGTCTTGTATAAATAAGAGTTGTGAAGTCATTTCAAAGCATCTCGGCGGAGATGACAGTGTGGTAGAGAGGAGAAGTGCGAAAAGCAGAGCAGAAGTATTGGGCTTAAATGGAACTGACTCAAGCATGGTGAAGATGCTATTCTTCAGTTCAAGTATGTAATATTTATTATTCTATAGATAGTGTGTCTCCTGTAGGTAGTGGGCCTCTTGTGAGCAGTGTGCTCGGGCAGTGAGCCCTAATTGGCATGTGCCATTTTGTTCCTTTTATTCTTTTAACAGAGAATACAATCTTGGGTTAGTCACCCCGTGGTTTTTCCCTTAACCAGGTTTTCCACGTCAAAATCTTGGTGTCATATGTGTTAATGTGTTTCTACTCTTGAATGATTGCATTATGTTTCCATGATTAAGTTATGATTATGCTACTAAATTACAAGAGGGATTTAAGTGATTAATAAGAGGAAGTTTTGAGACAACTGATTCACCCCCCTCTTAGTTGTCTACCTTGATTCTAACAATTGGTATCAGAGCTAAGTTCCTTTAAAAGAGCTTAACCGCTTGAGGAGATCTAGGATGTCTTCCTATAAGAAGGATAGCCCGAGGTTTGATGGAACCAATTTCACTCTTTGGAAAAGGCACATGGAATGTCACTTGCAATGTATGGGAATGCAATATTGGATCATGGCTTCAAAGAAGTATGTTCCTCCATAGAATGGTCCAAGAACTGTAGATGAAATCAGAGATGCTGAAAACAATCTTCGAGCTAAAGAAGCTCTACTAAGTGCCCTATTTGATTCAGAGCTAAAAAATGTTATAGATCTAAAAACTGCATATGAGATTTGGGAAAAACTATAACTTCTGCATGAAGGAGACAAGTATGTTAAATGTGCCAAGCTACAGAGTCTGAAAGGAAAATTTAAAAACCTGAAGATAAGTGAAGATGAGAATATCACCTCTTACATGACAAAAGTTAATGAGCTTGTTTGTGGCATCATATGTGCTGGTGAAGTTCTGGATGAAGATAAAATTGTTGCTAAGGTTCTCAGATCCTTACCTTCTGCTTATAAACACAAAGTTGTTGTTATTGAGGAAATCAAATTCTTAACAACTATCCTTAAGATATCTGCATTCGAGTTAGCTAAGTTTGGTGATGCACTTCCCAAGATTGAATCAACATTCAAAGCTAGTGCCTCTACAAAAGGTAAACAAAGATATGATCTAGGAGAAATTTCCTCAAGAAAAATCTTATTAGTATGAGAAAGCAAGAAAAGATCTAGAAGAGGATGAATTAGAAGCTGAACAGCTTGAGGCTCTCATTGCAAAAAGACTACCAAGAGGATCCGGTAAGTATGAAGGAAAATTGCCTTTCAAATGTTTTAACTGCAATAAGCTTGGTCATTTTGCCTCAAGGTGTTCGAAAAGATTTTCTAGGCCAAACCCTAATAGATCAAGATTTCAAAAGAAGTGTTACTATGTTCATGAAGATGATGATGAAGGTGTAACAGATGACTAATCAGAGATAGGAAACAAATCTGGAAGTGACTGGGTGTTTATTGCCATCAAGGAAGAAGATCCAATGCCCTCTGAATCTGTCAATCATAAAATGGTAGAAAGAGCGCTGGCTGCCCAAGTTGAAGAAAAGGATGATTAGGTCATTGACAGTGGGTGCTCCCACCATATGACAGGTGACAAAAATAAGTTTATAGATTTGGAAAGATATGAAGGTGGAGTTGTAAAATTTGGTGATAATTCTACTTGCAAGATCAGAGGTAGAGGAACTATTTCTTTTGATGGAAAGAACAAAACCAGTAATGTACTATGTGTTGAAGGTCCGAAGCACAATCTTCTCAGTGTTGGATAGTTGGTGGACAAAGGCTATGATCTCCAATTCAAAAATGGAAAATGTAAGATCTTTGAAAGTTCTGGAACAAAGATTGCATCCGGTACTCAAACAAAAGGTAATATCTTCCACTTGGTTGGTACTGGTAAAAGTTATTTATTTGTTCAAATTGATCAGAGTTGGTTATGGCATAAAAGAATGTGTCATGTGAATTTTGATAATATCATCAAGATAAGCAACACTCAGGCTGTAAGAGATCTTCCAAGATTGGTGAAACTTACTAATAGTTTGTGTAAAGAATGTCAGTTGGGGAAGAAAAGCAGAGTCACATTCAAAAGTAAGGAACAATCTTCTACCAGATTATTGGACTTAGTTCATACTGATCTATGTGGTCCGGCAAGAATCAAGAGTTTGCAAGGTGATAGATACTTCATGTTATTAATTGATGACCACTCCCGGATAATGTGGGTGACTTTTCTGAAAGAGAAATCTGAGGCTCTTGATAAATTCAAAATATTCAAAGCTATGGTAGAGAATGAAATAGGATTAAACATAAAATTTCTGAGGTCTGATAGAGGTGGAGAATTCACATCTAGTGAGTTCATAGAATTCTATGAGAAACATGGGATAAAAAGATAATTGTCTGCTCCAAGGACTCCACAACATAATGGAGTAGTGGAAAGAAAGAACCAGACCATCTAGGAAGCATCTAGAACCATGATGATGGAAGAAAATGTTCCTCAGATCTACTAGAGAGAAGTTGTAAGCATTGCTATCTATACTCTTAATCAAGTACAAATCAGAAGCAATACTGGTAAGACCCCTTATGAACTCTAGTTTGGCATCACTCCCACTGTGAAGTATTTCAAAGTCTTAGGTAGAAAATGTTATATTAAAAGAGATGAAGACCTTGGCAAATTTGATGCTAGAAGTGATGAAGGAATATTCTTGGGTTATTCTACTCAAAGCAAAGCATACCGGTGTTATAACAAGAGATTGAGAAAGATTATAGAAAGTACAAATGTGAAGGTTGATGAAGGTGTTGAAAAACCCTCAAGGTTTTATGAATATGATGAAGATGATTAGAATGATGTTTTGGTCCAAGCCCCTTCTAAAATTCAGATCCAGACTGATCCGGATAATCAAGAAAAAGAGATAAGTTTGAATGAACCTGTTCAAGAAATAGAAGTGCAAGAAACTCCCAGAATTCCTAGGTATGTAAGACTGAATCACTTTAAAGATCAAATCATAGGTGATAAAAGCAAAGGTGTTCAAACAAGAAGAAAGATTGCTCAAGACTCAGAAAATTATTGTCTGATTTCAAAAATTGAACCAAAGATAGTGAATGAAGCATGCAATGATGAAAGTTGGACTAAAGTAATGAAGGAAGAACTGATGCAAATTGGGAACAATCACACTTGGGATCTTGTTCCTAGACCTAGAAACAAAAATGTGATTGGAACCAAATGGGTCTTCCAGAATAAACTGAATGAAGATGGTGAAGTAGTCAGAAATAAAGCCAGATTGGTCTGCAAGGGTTATTCCCAAGGAGAAGGAGTTGATTTTGAAGAAACTTTTTCTCCGATGGCAAGAATTGAAGCAGTCAGATTATTTCTTGCCTTTGCTACCTTCAAGGATTTCAAAGTATATCAAATGGATGTCAAGTCAACCTTCTTGAATAGTGACTTGGAAGAAGTATACATTGAGAAACCGGATGGATTTTAATTGTCTGATCATGGTGATATGGTCTGCAAGTTGAAGGAAGAACTGTATAGACTCAAACAAGCCCCAAAAGCTTGGTATGAAAGACTGGATAAGCATCTTTTGAAGATTGGTTTCAACAAAGGTACTGCTAATAGTAACTTGTACTTCAAAATTCAACATGAAAATATCTTGATTGTTGAAGTATTTGTTGATGATATCATTTTTGGAGGAAGAGATAGTATGTGCAAGACTTTTGCAAATCAAATGAAAAGTGAATTTGAGATATCTATGTTTGGGGAAATAAATTTCTTCTTGGGTCTGCAAATCACTCAAACAAAGAAAGGAATCTTCATATCTCAGACCAAATATGTGAAAGAATTGTTGAAGAAATTTGGGATGGAAGACTCAAAACCAATGAGTACTCCCATGGCAACTGGATGTAAATTGAGTAAATATGATGACTCTCCTAAGGCTAATCAGAAAAAGTATAGGTCAATGATTGGAGGACTATTGTCTCTTACTCAAACTAGACCTAACATTATGAATGATGTTGGTCTTGTTGCTAGATTCCAAGCTGATCCTAGAGAATCTCATGTCATGGCAATCAAGAGGATTCTCAGATATCTAAAAGGGATAGTTGAGTATGGTTTATGGTATCCTAGAGATCATGATTTCTCACTTCATGCATATACAGATGCGGATTGGGTAGGAGATGTGGATGACCGGTAGCGTACCAGTGGTGGAGCATTCTTTTTAGGGAAAAGATTGGTTTCTTGGCTGAGCAAGAACCAATAGGCAATATCTCTATCTGCTACAGAAGCAGAATATATTGCAGCAACAGGTAGTTGCACTCAAGTATTGTGGATGAAGCAAATACTAAGGGACATTAGAGTGGAGTATGAGGAACCTATCACAATCTTCTGTGATAATTCAAGTGCAATAAATATATCAAAAAATCTGGTGTTACATTCAAAGACAAAACATATATCCATCAAGTTTCACTTGTTGAGAGAGCAAGTGAACAAGAATGAAGTCAGATTGGAGTTTGTGCCCTCCAAGGATCAGATTGTAGACATTTTTACTAAACCTCTACCTAAGGAATCTTTTGAGTATCTCAGGGAGAAGTTAGGGGTTATTACCCCTCCGGTTCTAAATTAAGGTGCACTTATGTGCATCAGTCCGGTGGATCTCATAGTCATATCTTGTGGTCCAGATTGATGATAGGAAGCTACTACTCAGGGGGAGTAGTTGGTATTGATACAAGTATGCGCCCTTTGCCATTGATATCAAAGGGGAAGATAATACATGTGAAAAACAAAAAGTGATTACTGATCAAAGGGGGAGCAGTAAAGTAAGAGAAGACATGTGAATGGTTGTTGTTGATAGGGGGAGTTATGTCAGTCAGTAAGGAAAAGTTCTTGTCTTGATGGTTAAAACAGTTTTTCACATCATATGTTGCCATCAATGGCAAAGAGGCAGATTGTTGCAAGTATGGGCCTAATCGGTGTTGTCATTGGTGTCAACATACTCCTGTTGCATTGATGTCAAGGATTGGATGAGTTGTATGCTAAGGATATTGGGAAAATTAGTCCTATCAGGAACAGAGAAGAATAGTGAAGACAGTGAGGTAAAGATCCCAGCTAAGATGAAGATCAAAGGATGCACATCAAAGGGTTTGTAGATGTGTCTTAAGATGATCCAGTAAAGTTTTGAGAGGTCCGCTTGAAGATCTGAAGAAGTTATGGCCACTTGAGTAAAACTGGTTCTGGCAGTTGTTCAGAGGTGACAGAGTGACACAAATAGGTCCGGTGAGATCTGGAAATGCAATATCTTGTTCTGCGGATTTGGTGGAGTGTTTAGGAAGTTAATATGAAGTAACAACTCAACTGGTTCATGGTCTAAAGGTCCACAAGTATCTATTCCAATATGACAGTGATGACAGACTGTGTTCTTGAGGTTCCAGATGAAGGAGAGAATGATTTCAGTAAGAAGTAGTGTGGATGTTCTTGGTGATTCAGGCAAGCTTGTGGAGGTCTTTGGATTGTGTCTAGTTCGTGTTGGTTGTCTGCATTAAAGATTAAGCTCGTAATTGAAGAATTACTTCTGGATGATGATGTTCTTCCTAAGTTTGGCTGATCGGATGAGTTACACATCTTGCAAATGATCCTAAAGATGTTCTGCGATGCATGGCATGTTCCTCAAAGAAGATTGAAGTCCTAGATCTGTGTGGCCGACAGTGTGATGATCCACATGAAGTCTTTTGTAATTAGTCTAGTTGTATTTGTGTATTTGCTCTGTAAAGTATGCTGACTTGGATGATTATCCCAAAGTCAATGTCTTGTATAAATAAGAGTTGTGAAGTCATTTCAAAGCATCTTGGTGGAGATGAGAGTGTGGTAGAGAGAAGTACGAAAAGTAGAGCAGAAGTATTGGGCTTAAATGGAACTGACTCAAGCATGGTGAAGATGCTATTCTTCAGTTCAAGTATGTAATATTTATTATTCTGTAGACAGTGTGTCTCCTGTAGGCAGTGGGCCGCTTGTGAGCAATGTGTTGGGGCAGTGAGCCCTAATTGGCATGTGCCATTTTGTTCCTTTTATTCTTTTAATAGAGAATACAATCTTGGGTTAGTCACCCTGTGGTTTTTCCCTTAACCAGGTTTTCCACGTCAAAATCTTGGTGTCATATGTGTTAATGTGTTTCTACTCTTGAATGATTGCATTATGTTTCCATGATTAAGTTATGATTATGTTGTTGAATTACAAGAAGGATTTAAGTGATTAATAAGAGGAAGTTTTGAGACAACTGATTCACTCCCCCCTCTCAGTTGTCTGCCTTGATTCTAACAATAATAATATATTATATTACAATACAATATAATATAATATAATATATTATAATATAATATGATATTATATAATATAATATATATAATATATATATTATATAATATTATATTATTAATATTACAATATTATATTTATATTATAATGTATTTAATATTATATAATAAGATAATATTATAATATATTTAATATTATAATATTATATTATTATTATATAATATTATATTGTAAATATTACATTTATATTATATTATTAATATTATAATATGGGCGCCAAAATTATACAAGGGCTACCATATTCATGTATTTCATTTAAATTTCACTTTTGGCATTGGCGCCCACCTCCATTTCACTTTTGGCACTCGTTGCTTCAAGTTAGAACCCTAAAGGTAAACCCTAACTTGGAAAAGCTTAAAACCCTAACTTATTTTGTTTCATTGGAGCAGAGCCAGGCGCATTGAGAGCCATGGTGAGGGCCATGGCCCTCACTCGAACATTGTTCCGGTAGAACTATTCCCCATGCAGTTGCGGTCGACGTGTCACGGGATATCAACGACAACTGGAAGGCAGGGGCAATCATCAGAGCATTTGGGTTTCTGTATGTTGCGCAGAGTCCACATGAAAAGGAGACAGATGCAGGGTACCCTAGAGGAATTGGTAGTAAGGCTTCCTTAATACAAATAAAATAAAGACAAAAATATTAATTATAAAACTTTTAAATATACTATATAATTTTAGTTCACTTTATTTCTAGGGTTTAGGGTTTAGGGTTTAGGGTTTAGAGTTTAGGGTTTTAGGTTTCAGGTTTAGGGTTTAGCATTTAGGGTTTAGGGGTTTAGGGTTAAGGGTTTAGGCTTAAGGGTTTAGGGTTTAGGGTTTAGGTTTTAGTTTTTACGGTTTAAGGTTTAGGGTTTAGGGTTTAAGGTTTAGGGTTTAGTGTTTGGGGTTTAGGGTTTAGGGTTTAGGGTTTTGGGTTTAGTGTTTAGGGTATAGGGTTTAGGGTTTAGAGCTTAGGGTTAAGAGTTTAGGGTTTCAAGTTTAGGGTTTCGAGATAGGGTTTAGGGTTTAGTGTTTAGGGTTTAGTGTTTGGGGTTTTGGGTTTGGGGTTTCAAGTTTAGGGTTTTGGGTTTTGGGTTCAGTGTTTAGGGTTTAAGGTTTGGGGTTTAGTGTTTAGGGTTTAGGGTTTGGGGTTTAGTGTTTAGGGTTTAGGGTTTTAGGTTTAGGGTTTAGGGTTTAGTGTTTAGGGTTTATGGTATAGGGTTTAGTGTTTAGGGTATAATGTTTAGGGTTTAGGGTTAAGAGTTTAGGGTTTCAGGTTTAGGGTTTTGAGTTATGGTTTAGGGTTTAGGGTGTCGAGTTTAGGGTTTAGGGTTTCAGGTTTAGGGTTTAGGTTTTAGTGTTTAGGGTTTAGGGTTTAAGGTTTAGGGTTTCAGGTTTTAGGTTTAGGGTTTAGGGTTTAGGGATTAGTGTTTAGTGTTTAGTGTTTAGGGATTAGGGTTTAGGGTTAAGGGTTAAGGGTTTAGGTTTTTTTGTTTAGGGTTTAGGGAGTTTGTTTAGGATGATGGACATAAGCTCTATAGGCCTTTTGGGAGATGGTAGGAGTTTGTTTAGGATGATGGACATAAGAGGTTGTATAGGCCTACTGGGAGATAGTATGAATATGGTCTCTATGAAGATTTAGTGATCTCAAATGACAATAGATGGGGATGGAAAATTATATTCAATCTCTTATAGAAAGTGATGATATTTTTGTATATAATGGAGTTTTGATCCCTACAAATAGCATTCACATTCGCCTTTCATCGACTTAGTAGGGAGTACTGAGGATCTGAGCATTTCTATCTCTGTGAGATTCATAATGTTCTTTGGTCAGAGCTTTCTTTTGTTGTGGTTATATGTGTCCAGCTCCTATTTCTGTCAATTAATGCAGAACCAAATGATTACGCAAAATCAACATTGGACAACATAAAGCAGGAAGCAACATACAAGGTGCCAGAGGCCATAAATTCTGAGATTGAGTGGATACAAATCTACCCAGATAATATGTGCACAAATGACCCTCATGAAGTGATGTGCGAGTGGAACGCAGGCAAGTGTAATGGGGTTTCAATTTTTATGTGTAATGAAATTGCAACAAACAGATATTACTTTTTGTGGTAGAACAACAAATAACTATGCAAATACCTCTTTTTTAAAAAGATTTCCTCCACAGCCTTGGATCGATTCCTCAGAAGGTGATTCTTTTGTTTTCTATTCGCACTACCCTTCAACTCACCTCAAATATTGCAATTTGATATGCTCACCTGAGTTATTTTTTAAACCCTTTTCACAGAGAACAACCGAAGAGTTAAGAAAATTTCCCACGTGTGAATTTTTTTACGGCATGAGACAATTCTAAGCACTATAATGCTCATATATAAAAGCCTATCAGCTAATAATAATATATATTATATAATAATATAATATAGATATTATAATATATATTATATAATATTATATTATTAATATTACAATATTATATATTATATAATAATATAATAATATAATATTATAATATATTCAATATTATAATATTATAAATATTATATTATTTTATAATATAATATTATAATATTATAATATAATATAATATTATATTTATATTATATTATTAATATTATAATATTGAATATATTATACAATAAGATAATAATATATTATATTTAATAATATGGGTGCCAAATTTAATTTTCATTTCATTTTGGTGCTTCTCATTGAAACCCTAAACAGGAAATGATGCGCAAATTTGCCAAAATAGTGCAGCAGAAAAATGGTGCTCATCTCCATCGGAGGCGGGGGTTCCAACTCCACTACCTTTGCTCTCATGGCAAGCAATGCGATCTGGCTTGGAGTGTTGTTTGCACAGAGGTTCTTCACAACCGTGTATTTTGCGCAGAGGTTCTTCGTATGGGGTGAGCACAGAAGCTACCTGGCGGTCTATATGGTTAGTAATATAACAATTTACATGTTATTGAGAAAAGGGAGATGGTTGTAGTTTATAAAAGTTGTAGATTCATGCATTGATTGAGTCATACATATTTCAGGACTTCACTTTAGTTATTTGGACAATCCTTCATCTTTTGATGTGGGCATATGGCTTACAATTTGTAGAGAATATATAATCTGGGAGCACGAAGGATTGTTAGCATGGGAGTTGGAGCCATTGGTTGTTGCCCATGCAGATCATAGAAACATATTGGGCTTTCAAAAGCACTCCAGGTTGTTTCTGAAAAAAAATTAAAAATGCCCCTTCTCTCTATGTTAACATGCTTGCACACTCAATCCCCTGAGCACACATGCCGACACTCAATACTCAGCTAACCATCAATGTAATTCGGATTTCCTAATTTGAACTTTGATGTGTTATTTCTTGATAGTTGTATAACATGTAAATGATGAATCTATTATTTTTGATGTGTTAATCTTATTGCTTAGTTTAATTTTAATTTTTATTTTTTAATATATCAATTTTTATATTTTCTATGTTTGATTTCATATATGTTGTAATTTTCCACAACCATGCACCTGTGAACCAGATTTCAAAACACCGCACACACAGTTGTGAATCCTGGTAACAGTTGTGAATCCTGGTAACTAAAGTAAATACTATTTGTTTTTTCCAATCAGTATTTTTGGACATAAAATCTTAACCCTAGTCTCTAGTGAACAACAGATCACATAGGGCCACAAGGAGACAAGTTCCCTAGCTGATTGAGGATATTATAGGTAGGTACACTCATCAACCAGGATTTTCCCTTTATATTGCATATTTACCGAAAAATATATCTATAAGACCTTGCATGAGTTGATTTTGTACAAACATTTGATTGAACCTTATCAAAGCTACACAGTATACATAAATTTTACAGCCAACAAATTCACTGTTTATTTAAGGGTAAAAAGTTTAGGTCATTTATTGGGTCATTGCCATGCTAGACTCCAATTTGAAGTTGAAATTATTCAAACTTAGCCCTAGATTTCAACATTACAGGACTAACTTGAATCTTGCCAATCTACTTACACACGGAAGTGGCACATTGCACATAATTCCAGAAGTAAGTAGAACAAGAGCTCGCAAATCACATGTCAGTGGCACAAAATAGGCACTACTGATAACCCTACTTCTATCTCAAATGCTTATAGCTAGAAAATCCCAAGAGCCAGAAGTTTTTCAATTGCAAAGGAAAGTTGTTTTTTTGTTTTTTTGTTTAAATTGAGAACAATTTGGCTTGAAACTTCAATGCTACCTTAAAATCCCTCTTCGTTTCACAACTAACACCAAATCTACAAGGCCTCATCTATGCTTTTTGTAACACATATGGAGTGGCATCTAGCTACTTTTAGAATCCCTCTGTATACGGTACATCATATCTAGATTTCTATCATTGAATCCCACATTACAAAATCAAAAGAATATTATTGGTAATAGATGATAATATGCTACTTTATTGGTAAGGACTATATTGTAAATTGGTAAATAATATTTCAGTCAAAGACTAGTGATATTTGTATTGGCTAGGGATGATTTATAACCTATCATGACCAAAATAGTCACATTTTGAATGAGTTTCATTTATTGTCCATTCAAGTTTCTTAAACATGATCACTTCATGTGCAGTACAGTGGTCCTATTTTAGATGCTCTTGTATATGCTAAATGGTGAAGGAAGATGCTCGATTTAAGCACATACTTGTCTAGATGTCACCTTCTTCTACTCATACTTTTCCAAGATTGAAACTACGGCATAAATCTTCACTAGTGCAGGCAAGCTATACTTCATTATTTTATCATGTTTCTTTTGCCTTCTTTTGGTTTTATAGATGGCAAGATTAATCAGGTCACAGAAAGACATTTTCTGTGTTTAAATGCCCTAGATTTAAAATTTTTATACTGTGGACTCAAGTCTCTATTGTGATATGTTCATTAAATTATTCCATTGATTTTAAGCATATTGTCAATACTGCTCATTTGTCTTTTAATGTCCTAACTTGATTGTTATACAGTAATAACTTTCTGGAAACTCCATTTTACATTCATGAATTTAGTGTATCTTGAACTAATAACAGAGGAGTGTGCATCATATATCCTTTTGGTTTGACTTGTTTTCTGTGAACTTTTAATCCACACGCTTCTGAATTGTTCATATTTCTCTACAATGCACAGGTGGAGGGTGGTATATCCCATCTTCCTATTTTGTATCCCATTTATTTTTGTGTACCCTTTATTAAGTAAATGTCTTGCATCTAGAAAATACCCTCCTGCCTTCATCTCCCAAGCCAATTGCTCCAACTTTGCATAGATATGCTGTGTCTGTGGATGTGATCTGTCTCCTACAGAAAAATCATGTACCATTTTATGGCCTTCAATCCAACTACACCCAGGGATCTTTTTAATTCTTCTATCTTTCATCAATCTCCCTACCATTTGAACCTCACCCTAGTTGCCCACTTTTGCATATATGTTTGAGAGAAGAACATAAGTTGCAGCATTTTTAGGATCCAAGCCAAAAAGTAGCATTGTTGTAAATACCCCTAAGCCTATATTCATATGTGATTTACAAGCACCAAGAAAACACATCCACACAAACACCACGGGTTTAACTGGCATCTTAATGATAAAGTTTAGGTTGTCCTCAAGATAGCTAGCATGGGCAAGAAGGTCAACCATGCACACATAATGACTGACTGTAGGAGTAATGCAACAAGGGTCACTCATGTGATTGAAGTATGTACAACCCTCATCCACTAAACCTGAATAGTTACATGCACATAAAACACAAGCAAAACTTACAATGTTAGGATATGCTCTAGAGTGCTTCATTAATTCAAAGATTTTGAGAGAATCCTTGCAAAATCCATTTTGTGCATATCCTGCAATCATGGCATTCTATGAGACCACATTTCTTTGATGCATTTTGTCAAGCAGGTCACATGCCTTGTCTATACTTCCACATTTTGCATACATGTCTACCAGAGCATTTCCAACTATAATTTCTTACAAAAATCCCCCTTCCATTATGCTTTGATGGATGTCCATACCCTGTTCCAAAGCTCCCATTTTGGCATAGGCAGGGAGGATGCTAGCAAAGGTTGTGGAATTTGCCTTTGCACCTACCAATTACATTTTCTTGAAAGTTTTTAAAGCCTTTTCAAAAAATCCATTTTGTCCATATCCTGCAATCATGGCATTCCACGAGACCACATTTCTTTCAGGCATTTTTTCAAACAGTTCACGTGCCTTCTCTGTGCTTCCACATTTTGCATACATGTCTACCAGGGCAGTTGCAACTACAACAAATGACAAAATTCCTGTATCCTTTATGCTTTGATGGATGTCCATATCCTATTCCAAAGCTCCCATTTTGGCACAGGCAGGGAGAATGTTGGCAAATGTTGTCGAATTTGGCTTTACACCTGCTAATTACATTTGCTTGAAAGTTTCTAAAGCCTTTTCAACAAATCCATTTTGTGCATATCCCGCAACCATTGCATTCCATGAGATGACATCTCTTTGAGGCATTTTGCCAAATAGTTCACATTCCTTGTCAGTGCTTCCACATTTTGCATACATGTTTACCACAAGGTGGTTGTTGGGCCTTCATGGTGATGCAGGGAACTCCCTGCATCACCGTGAAGGCCCAACAACCACCTTGTGGTGTTGCGGTGAAGCCTGGTACAATTTATGATCAGCAGTGGAGGATACTGGAAACCATCTCTTAGGGGAAGTCTGTGTTTGTGACCGGGTCTATAGGCACTGGTAAGAGTTACTTGATGAACAACCGAGAACAAACACAGAGGAAAGAGATGCATACTTCAACATTCCTTGGCCTCCAAGATTGATTATAGCTATGGCCAAAGGAGATATCATCTACCTCTACCAAATTAATGCTAAGTGGAAATCAATAGAGCCAAAGTCGTGCACTCAACAAATACACCAATGACCTTTACCTGCAAGAGCGACATCAAAGAAGATCAATGAAAGGTAGAAAATCTATACTAGTGGGGCCACACTTAGCCGATCCATAGAAACATGTCAAAATGTGCCAACTATAGTCGTTATGCTACAAAAGGCTCCACGGTGAGGAGATGCATGGCCAATGAAAATGTCTCATGCATTCGCATAGATTCATAAAATATTCCCTTGCATACTCATGGTATGTGAACATTCTCCTTTTAAATGTAACTTTGGTATCATTTGGAAATATTTTTTTAGTGGTAGAGAATATTACTAAGAAAGCACAAAAATGCCAAGTGGATGATCAAGATCATCTACACCATTCAAAGATCGATAGCTAGTAGAGGGTCTATAGACTTAGAGAGGCCCCACTTGATAATCTATAGAAAAACTTTCCACATAGCTTTGAACTTAGGAACATTATTATTATAGAAAATAATAATGAGGTCATTATTATTATAGCAAATAATAACGTGGGATTCACGGAACCAATATTTCAAGATAGCTTTATTTATATAATTAATATTTAGATCCCTCCTCTATCACAAGACTTTGACTCGTTCAAATTCTACAAATAGACTTGTGGCAAATTGAAAAGCTAATTTAAATAATTTTGCATTTTAATGATGTATTTTACTTATTTTCTTACAGACCAAAATATGCTATATTAGAGTAAATAAATAAATTGTTTTATATAAAAAATTTATGTAAATTAAATTTAATACAATAATTGAGCACGATTAATTTATATTGTTGGATGAATAAATTTATTTTAGAAATTAAACACAATAGATGGGCAACTTAACTTTGGATAAATAAATTGATTTTAGAAATTAAATGCCATGTTTCTTTTTTTTAATCGATGGTGATTATTTGTAATAAAAGATGTGTTTACAAAAATATTTTAAATTGAACTTCTAACATATAGTAATGGTTAAATAATGTCATTTTGCCCCCTGCCGATGCGACGACATTACCCCCAGCCCTTAAAGAGAACAATTTTTATCTATAAATGAATATATTACAGTAGTTAAGCTTTTGATATATACTCTTAACCCTATGATATAGACAACTTTTGCATGACCTAAACCAACTAAAAGTTTTTTAATGCTCTTCAAGAAATTTATGTCATTAAAATTTTGAGATTAGCTAATACTTTAATATGTGTTTTTTTTGTAGTTTGAGGTTACACCATTCTTGCTTGCCTCCATGACAAGTGATTCTTTTCTACACACTTCTAAGCCGAAAGACAATTGCATTGCATCTAAAACTGTTTGGGCTCTTCCGTAAGTTTTGTGAAAATCTTTCAACACTTAGTAATATTAAATGTAAAGCTTCTGGAATCACTGTGTCTTTCTTTTTTTATGTCAATGTAAATCTTCTTAACCTTGCCCCACCATCTCTTAGCTTCCCTCCCCTTGTGAAGGTGTAGGTCTCATGAGACGAAGGTCCTCGCTCTTCTTTTCTCTCAATGCTTTCTCTCTCTTGTTTTTATCCTCTTTCTTTAGGGTTTTCTTGCTCTCATTAAACTGCTCTCCTACCTTCTTGACCTTGCCCTACCCTGGCTCTTTTCCCCCTCTCCTTGATTTATTTTTGTTGTCTTTTACTCCCTTTTCTATGTTCCCTCTTGGATTTCTTCTCTTTCCCCAATTCCTTGCCTTATTTTTGTCGTCTATTACTCCCTACTCTGTGCTCCCCCTTGGATTTCCTCTCTCTCTCTCTCTCTCTCTCTCGTCCTTAACTTGTTTCCTTGTTGATTTCTTGTCCATATATCTTGTTGGTTTCTTTTGTCTCTTTCCCTTCATGTTTTTTCATTCTTAAGTACTTTGTATTATTTTAAACATTTTCTTCATTTATTTAAACAAAGTATATATATATATATATGTTTTGTCTCTTCTTCTTTTTCATTATTTACTCGCTATTTGCATAAGCTATGCATATATAGATATATATACTCTATTTACATAGATAAGGTAGATATTGATATATATACTAATTTATACAAATATTGGATATATGTTTTTATTTATTTTCTTCCTCAATTAATTTACTCCTTTTCTCTTGATTTTTACATAAGTATTATTTGTTCCTGAATTCTTTAGTTATATATTAGGGTTGTGTTTATTATTCTTCCTATAGATATATTTTAGTATTGCTCTCATTTTTCTACTGATTTTTGTATTTTTTTCTCCTTATATGTAATTTTTAACTGTATTTTCTCTCTATAGATATATACTTCAATTATACAAATAAGTTCTAGTTATATATAGTTTGCCTTGTTAATATATATTTATCTATATAACCGTGTTTTGTGTATCATTAGAATAGATATTGATATGTCTGCCTTTTGTTTTTGTTTTTGTCTATTCAAATATATATGCCTTACTTTCTTTATATTTATTAAATTATGTAAAGTTATATTTACTTTATTTATATAAATAAAATACATTTTCCTCTAGTTTCTTGTTTCTTTATATATTCTTTATGTACATTAATTTAGTATGTATACTTATATGTATTTTCCTCATTTTGTATTATTTTTGTATTTGTTTAGTTTAGTATTGTTTCTCCTCTTCTTCTTTTTATTTAAATAGTTCCTCAAGTATTTTTCTTCTTACCCCCCTTTTTATTGTTATATAAACTTTTTTTCCTTATTTCTATAGACTTTAATTAGCCTTGATTCTTTGTTTACCCCTATAGTTTGATTTTTGTATTGTTTTTCATCAAGTTTGCTTTAGATATAAGAAATTTCTCTATATTATTTTACCCTATATTTATAGAAAATATTTGTTTAATTATGGGGTTTTTTAATTTATTTATGCTCGTTTTTTTGCCCCCCTCCCCTTCTGGTGGTCCTTCTACTTTGAATTCTTTGACACTTTTATCTTTCCTTTCATTCTAATTTTCCATCTTTTCCTTCATACCCTAATCTGTCCCTTTTCTACTTTCTCCTTTTATTAATTTTGGTTTATACTTTGTAGCTATTCCTTGCCCTACGTGCCCCCTCTCTCCTTTTTATGTAACCTTCTTTGGAATCTTATCCACATTTCATTCTCCATCTTTTTGTCCTAATGATGGATAATTGAGTATGATCCGAAACGTTGACATAAAAAAAACAAGACACAGTGATTCTAGAAGCTTTACATTTGATCATGGACTGTGGAAATATCATGTCTACAACTCAGTAATATATTAATAATTCAATTGTTGAATTTGAAATGTTAACATGATTTCATTTTATATTTTGTTGTTTATATTTTTTAAATCTTGCTTGTCAAAAAACATGTTGCAACTTTGGTACTTGTTATTATTGTTAACTACCTCAGAAAGTTATTCTTGTTGCCATAATTTTAGTTTAGATAGTTAACACCTCAATGGCTTGTGTGAAGGAGAATATGGAATGCACCAAGCTTGTAGTCAAAGCACATAAACTGGTTAATAGAATGCCAAAAGAAATGATGTCTCATGGAATGCTCAGTGGCAACATCTCTTTTCTAAGTGTCAAAAGATGTGAAGGGTTTCATCGGTTCGACCTGTCTTTCCATTGTTTTTCTATTGTATCTAATGTGGCTGCTAAACTGGTTTTCTCTTTAGCCAGTCCTTGTAGTTTGTTGTACATGATAGAGTTGAACTAGTTTTTTCTAATGGCAGCCTTGTGCTACTTTTTTATTATTTGTAATTCTTTTCCTGCATTGTTCTAATACAAAAAAAATATTTATTGCCACTTTGCTTTGTCTTGTTTCATTTTCTTATTGGTCGATTCTCAAATAGAAAGTGTTGGCTCAAATTTATCAATATTTACTTGGTAGCATCATAAAATATATAGTTTTCCAAATTTATTTGCTTTTATGTTTTAATTCAAATTTAATAATATGTTTTTTCTACATTATAAAATTTATGGTATTTAATAAATTATTCATATCATGACTAAATTTACTACCAATTAATGGAAACCAGTAAATAAAAATGACTACCATAACTAAATAAATGACTAGTTAACAACAATCAATGACTAAATGATTAATATGACTAAATATACTACCAAATTGATGATTAAATATACTACCAAATATACTACCAAATTAATAACTAAATTAATGACTAAAATTTGTTTAGTCATAAATTTGGTCGTGAGATAAATGACTGACAATAAACTACCAATGGTCACGTGACTAAATATACTACCAAATTGATGACTAAATATACTACCAAATTTATGTCTAAATATACTATCAAATTAATGACTAAATTATATACTACCAAATTTATGACTAAATATAATACCAAAATAATGACTAAATATACTACCAAATTAATGACTAAAATTTGTTTGGTCATAAATTTGGTCGCGAGATAAATGACTGGCAATAAACTACCAATGGTCACGTGACCAAACTACTGATCACAAGACCAATTTTTGGTAGTTTTTTAGTCATTTATTTTTGTTTTTCTACTACTGTTTTGACATATAATTAGTCTGAGCAATAAAAGCATGGGAGAGTGTGTATTCATCATCAACAAAGACAACAAATTTAAGGAGACTCTCTTTATGATCAACTCTACTGATAACAATTACATTTCTGGGGTATTTTATATCTCTAACAATGGCTTGATTAATGGTGACAACAAACTCATAACCAACTTGAGAAATTTTATATACTAAAATAAGATTCACTCCTAATCTTTCAACTAGTAAAATAATTTTCAAAGTCACATTTGTTATACTAATAGTCCTTGTTCCTAAAATTGGAAGTTTCATTTTATTGCCAATGATAATTTCTTCATCTAAATTCTTCCCTTCATAAAAAGAAATAAAAAAGATCTATATGCAATCATGTGAAACAATGCTTCAAAATATAAAATCTATTCTTTATTAGAGTTTGAAACATAGTGTTCCCCCTTAACACTAGATTTATTTTTGGGTCCCAAAATTGCCTCCACACTTGATTCTTCTTGCTTTTTGAAGGGGATGGCACTAAAGCTATGTTTATCCATATTTCCCTCCTTAAATCTTTCTTTCTTAGGCTTATATTAATGCATTTCATTGTCCCTCTTCTTCAAACAAGATTTCTCCTTCTGGTTCTCTTCTCCACAATACCTACAAATAATGGGTTTTCTTCCATCTTGCTTTTCTACATCATTTTTAGAAAATGGTTAGAACCATCATTATTTCAAAATTTATTATAGTTTTCTAATTCTTCTTCTCGTCATATCTAGAAAATTGATTTACCCTTAACTGCATATGGGCAATTCTTCTTTAATATATCCTTCTTTAAGAAGCTAAAATTCTTCATCTAAAACTGACTTACAAAAATGATCAAAAGTGTTGGGGTATTGGGATTTAATTGAATAACACTTTTCCTTGATTCTTTACATACCTTTTAAGGTTGGGGAAGCAAGCTTCATTGTTTTTGCATATTCAACACCTATTTTCTTCAGCTGGGCATTTAAATATGTAACTTCATTAAAGTAATCAGTCATTTTGAAAAATCAGCTAGCTCTAAGTTCACCAATTTTTCTGCTATATTAAACATGCTAGTACTATTTGTATATTTATAATTCTTTTCTAAATTTTACCACACATTTATTAGATTATCAACATCAACAAATCTTCTATTGATATTGGGGCTCAATGCTTTACTGATAATACCTCTAGCTTGCTCCAACTTGCATTTCCATAACTCCTTTTCTTTAACATTTTGTTGAGGATCTCCAATTTCTTTATTCACTATCCTCCATAGAGCCTTTTCTCTTATAAAATTCTTAACTACAATCTTTCAATATGCAAAACCACTTCTATCAAAGATTGGCAAACCTTCATTTGTAGAACCCATGTTAGGAAAAAAACTAGTCATCAAATAAATAGATTAAATCACTTCAAAGATTATCTAACTAAACAAAGATCAATTCAAAAACATCACAATCCTATTGGAAAATTTTTAGCTCTAACTTGGCTTTGTTACCATGCAAAAACAAGCCCAAAACAACAATAAAAACATAACAACAACTGCAAACTGGACAAACAAGGCCTAAAAGAAAGTTAAATGGCTGAAGAAAAATATTATATTAACTAGCTTTCATTACATTCAATCCAATACTATGCACTATTGTGCACAATCCTAGTTCTTCCTTCTTTCACCATGCTTGTTTTGGATGTTGACTATACCTTTTCCCATGACGGGAACTTGCTCATTGTTTCCCATTTTGATTTCAGTTTGTATGCTTCTATCTATGGAGGCAAAAAAAATTTTGTTACTACTCCTATGGTTGCTACAAGTGCTGTCTAAATACCATACTTCATCACTACTCCTCTCAGCAAGACTGCAAGCAATAAATACATTTGATTGTTTTTCATTTTCAGCCCTGTTTTCATTTGCTACATTAGCATTTTGGCTTCCATGATCATGCTATTTCTTCCTACGTTCACTAGCATAATGACCAAACTTATGAGAGTAATAGAATTGAACATTACTTTTGTCATACATCTGATTAGAATTGTTGTCCTTCTTCTTGTCTTGGTAGCTTGGCTGTGATGTGCTTGCCTCCTCTTGGCTATTTGAAACTCCTCTTGTGGAGTTTCTTCTTCCTCTACCTCTTGGACCTCTACCTCTGTTGTTTCATCCTCTTCCCCTACCTCTTGTATTGGTTTGAGACTTGAAGGATTGCTCTAGGGAAGGAGTGGATCTATTCAACTGCTACTCATGGGTTTGTAGTGAACTGACCATCAAATCATCGACTATCATCTTGGACAAGTCTTTAGCCTCTTCAATGGCTATGACAATAGGGTCAAATCTAGAAGGTAGACTCCTTAGGATTTTCTCAATAATCCTTTGATCTTCCATAGTTTCTCCATTTATTCTAAGCTGATTTATCATGGTAGAAACCCTAGTGTGAAAATTAGAAATAGACTCACTGTCCATCATTTGCAAAGTTTCAAAATCTCTCCTTAATAGCTAGAGCTTTACCAATCTCACTTTATCAATCCCCTTATAACTATTTTGGAGTATTTCCCATGCCTGTTTTGAGTAGTTTGCTACTACAATGCGGGGGAAAATAGCCTTTGTCAAGGCTGCCTCAATCAAACTGAGGGCTTTTGCATCCTTCATCCGGGTTTCCTTTAACTTGTTCCTTAAGGAATTAGATAGGGCTACATAGGTTGTTGGGTTTTTAGTATCAATGAAGCCATTAACGACCAGCTCCCATAGGTCATTTGCAACTAATATAGTTTTCATCTTCTTAGCCCATATGTCATAATTCTGCCCATCAAAGTTTGGTGGCTGTTGTGATCCTTTGCTATCCCCACCTACCATGCTTCTCAAACTGAGAAGACTAATAATGCCTAGAAGATCTAGGGCTTATACAAAATACCCACAAAATATTTCTAATTGCCCAGAAAAATAGGGCTTTGATACCACTTGTTGGCAAGCAAGGTGTTTGAATGGCTGTCCAAAAACAAATGCTACAACAAATGTGGACAGAAAAAACAAACACATAAAAGAAGAGAGAATACACAAAATAGAAATATGTATTTATATTTTCCTCTTCAAAAAATTACTTTCAAAAAACTTCATACAACTTCAATGCAAAGCTGCTGCTCTATTTTCTGATTTACCCCAATCTCTAGAGCTGCAAGTACCTTCACTATGCTACTGCACAAATCCTCTGTTTAACTGTTGTCGTTCTAAACATTCTTTTTTCTATAATATTCTTCTTCTGTCTGTTGTTCACCTTCTCCTTCTACTGCTGCAGGCTTCCTTCCAAAAAATTCTCTTCTAACCGTAACATTCTTTCATTTTGTCTTGTTCTATTTCCTTGCCAGAAAACTAGCACTCAACACTTCAAAATTCAAACTTACCTACCAATAATAAATGTTGATAGGGAAAATGGTTCCTGGGGCAGATTTTGGAAAGATCCCCAAAACTGACGCAGGGGCAAGTGTATTAAAGGCTCTGATGGAAGATTAAATTCCAACACTATTAACCTATATATTGTGACACTCAATGATGGAATCAGAAGGTTCTAGATACCCTTAATTGTAAGTTAAAATGGTTTACTTATAAATATTACAAGGTGTAGATAGAGAGGAAATGGTAGTATCTCTGCAACCATAGCTAGATTGTTTGTTGTTTCAAGGAAAATTTAGCCCTTGGCCCCATACCAACATGTTGTCATAAAAGTATATGATTGAAACTATTAACTCAGCTGCTCACAAGGGTATTATGACTTGAGTTTGTTAATCCTAGAGTGGGTAAACCATCTTATAGTGAAGCATTTGCCTACATGGTCTTTCTCTTGGTGTATAAACTTCTGAAACAGGTGAGAAATGGCTTACCCTCCCAACTAGCATCAGGGTTAAAACCAAGCTTGAGTGTATTCAAGCCTTATAACTATCTCAACTACGATAAAGTAGACTATATTATATACCTAGGGACTATGCCTTAGTAGCTTGGTAAGAAGGAAATGTAAGGTCTATGAGGTATACACAAAGAAAGGAATATTTTATGCTTGAGTAGAGATTGAGACTTAATTATGGTATGAGATTGTGTCCATATTGTCATCACGCATTAGAATAACTTGACTTAATCATACTGTTATAGCCTTCTTTCAAGTTAATTGTTAATCGAGTTAAATATCGGGTGCCTTTGGTTCATGATAACCAATCGCTTAGGGGCCGAGGTTATTAATATGAAACCCCTAGTAAAATGAAGCCTTGAGACCCTATCCAATGAATTTGGTGGTAGAGGACCACATATTAGAACCAAGTGTAGTATAGGTGCGGTTAGCCAATTGTCATTAGTACCATGCAGGTGATGGATGCCAAAAGTTAACCGTCGTACTTAAGGATTAGCTAGCTTTCACCAGTAGTATGGAGGTGAAGGATACGAAGAGCTATCCGTAGCATGATATAGGAGAAAGTTAGTAGGCTATCAACTATACCATGTAGGTGACAGATGCTAGGAGCTCCCCTTCATATCTTCAGAAATAGCTAGTTGTCACCAATAGCACAAAGGTGATGTATGCCAAGAGCTACTCTTGGTATGATAAGGTCTAGTCAGCCTTCACCATTTCCATGCAGGTGATAGTGCTAGGAGCTAACCCATACCAGGATTGCTAGACTTTTGCTAGTGACACGGAGGTGATAAATGTATGGATCCATCGACTTGAAAGGTTCAGTAAATTGTAGAGTTCTTTATCACCAAAGGTGTTATGATATACACTTTTCGCCAGCTAGTGATGGTGGTAATTTTTATGGATGCTTGTTGGCTATCCTAGTTAGTAGTAATCCAGATAAGGATGGACGTTTAGTATGGGATGCACTGTACTCCTTTTCCAATTGTGTTGTACTTAAGAGATGGGCAAGTGTTTGCAAGCTCGGTAGAAGAGAAATGCAAAAGAATTGTGTTTCTTTTCTATCACCCAAGGGAAGGTATGATTACTGAGGTTGATCATTTGAGCTAACTGAAGATTTTATATAGGCCCAACCAACTAATAAAGCAATTATAACAGCAGAAAATAAAGCCACTTACAACAGAGACCAAAACCTGCTAACCAATAACATACACAAAAACATGTTTATATTTCTGAAAGGACTATTAAACAACAGATTTAGGCTTGCATACAAAGCACAAAGCCTTGAATATTTGTAGAGGTTTGTAGCCCATAGCAAACTAAAAAAAATAGTCTATAAATAATCGTTGATCATGCATACAACATGTAGCTTACAAAAACAACTTAAACTATCTCTAAAAGTAGTGCTCACTCACTGCACTCTAGTTAACTGGTAGCTACATGATTATGTGAGCATCAATTATTAACATACTCCCCCTTGATACAAATTGGACTCACAAGATAATCATTCTGAGTGAAGCTTTTTTGAACTAACTTTGCCTTCTGTCTTTGAAGACTACCATCATTGCTATACTTTGTCTTGTAGACCCATTTAGTAGAATTCTTTTCCTTGTCATGTGGAAGCTTTGTAAACTCCAAAGGTTCAAAAGCTACTTGTGAATGTAAAGAAAAATTTACTGTCTCACCTAGAGGATTCTCTTCATGTGTTTGTCTACACCTCTGAAAAATATCACTGAGACTTCTTACTTTCCTTGTAGAACCTGGACTGCAAGCTGGACATGCACTTGGAATTGAAGAACTTATCTTCCTTGTAGAACTTGGACTTCAAGAACTAGATGTGGGGCTGCTTGGTGGATTTCTATTACTTGGTGTTGGAGTACAGGATGATTGAGAGGGGGGGTGAATCAGTGGTCTATGAAATTTAACATTTCAAAACTTAACTCAAAGATCTTGTGCAAAGGAAGTCATTTAAAACATAGTAATCAAGATATGCAAATTAGAATACAAAAACATAAATAAGGATGACCAAATAGATACAATATAATCAACCATAAAGAGAAGACATGACATAGGTTTTGATGAGTGGAAAACCCTCATAGGGATGAAAAACCACTCTGAATTGCCTCACTGGCTTAATCATGAAAATCACTAATTACAGAGCCTCACTGGCTGATTAATGCCTCACTGACAACAAATAGGTCTGACTAACCATGCAAGCCTCACTGGCTACAATATGCCTTGAAAAAATATACAACTTCAAATTAATAAAAAAATTAGAGGGTTTCTCTATTTCAATACAATGCTCATAACCACATATCATTCTTTCTTAGTCTTAAAATCAAATTGCTCTCCATATGTACTCCATAATGTCTTCTCAATGTACTTGAATCACTTGCAATATCATCTCATATACTTCTCAATTCTCAAACAAAACATTCTCTCTTCCCCTTCTATTTTTCTCTTCAAAAACCACATATCTCATAATATAATTTTCTGCCAAAACATATCTTCTGCTGCATATATCAGTCCTACAATAAAAATTCACAATGAACCTGCAATATTTTCCTCTTCTCTACATGACCTTACCATCTTTCAAAAATCACCTTCAATAAATAGATTCCATGTCATTTTACTTTGAAGACCCTTCCAAAATTTTATACAAAATCTGTCAAAGAATAAATTCACTGTCATAATACCCATTCGGATTCTCTATCTGCAATAAGACAAGAAAAGGTTCTCTAAAAACAATCATTTAAAAAAACACCTCTTAGTCTTCTCAAAACAAGCATTTGAAAACCCACTAAAAACTCCTCTCCTTATTTTAGAAAAAAAAATAAACAACTCTCCTTATTAATATCTTTAGTTGCACAAGTGGGAAAAATAGAAGGAAACTCCTAAAAAGAAGAGCTTTTAAAAATCCACAAGAATCTACCTTTTGAAGGGCTTAAAATAGCCTTTAAAAAAAAACACTGCAGTCACCAATAGTCGACGTTCAAATGCACATCAATGTGCAGGCTTGAGTGGAGAGGTTGAAGTTTGAATTTTAGCCTTTGATCGGCCTTGCCAACTTTTAAACTCATCCGCCGATATCCTTTTTGGTACCCAAGCGCATATATAATGACTGCTATCGAAGGTAAATGGGGTCGATGGGGCAGGTCATCCATACGACTAAGAACCCCTCTAGCGGGTCAACTTTAGTGAAGTGACCTGCTACAACAAGTCACTGACAAAACATTAAAAAGTGCATTTAAGATATGACGGGTAGAGAATGGTATGTAGACAGAATTTTAGACTTTAAGGTTTTAAACCTTTAATGAACCTTGAGCCCTTACACAAAATTCACTATTGGAGCAAAGATGTATGCCATTAAGTAAATATCATTGAGACTGTCATCAAACATCCTAAACCAACTTTACAGACTCATTATCATGAGGATCTTGTGAATCGACATAAAGACCATGTACTCCAAATTCCACTTTTGTGACCATCTTAGCATCATGAATTACAATTTCTATGACCAAAACACCAATGATCAACATAATCATAGTGTGTTTAACTTACATCAATATCACCAACACAAGTGACATCACCTGATAAACATCATCATTAAGCAAGATCATCAATCAACATCAACTTAACCACTCATCATAAAAAAAATATCACTACTCAACTCCTTTGCATTTTGCATCAACCAACTCTGCTTGCAACTCTCTAGAAAACTAATGTGAGTGACTTCATCACTAATGAAACAAACTTCTTAGAACATACATATGAATCAATCAATCATCAAACACAATACCATAACAAATATGAACACAAACACATGATGATCTTGAAATAAAGATTCTGACATACCAACTGTCTTCAACCCTACCATCAAGGAGGTCATTTCATCATACCTCTAACATCAATGAGATACATGGGTATGTGCAGGATCATGATGGGCCAAACTATACCTCTAAGTGGCAATGAAAATACAAAAAATCAGACTTTATCAAGTTCATGTGAAAATTTGAATGGATTATCTACACAATTTGAAAAAGATGTAAGAACGAAATTTGTAGAGAATTGAATCTAGTTTATAGGCTACTATTTTTTATTTTTTTTAAACTAAATTTACTTAGTGAAAATTGAATATTTCAATGAACAGCTATTAAATTTTTCAAAAAAAAAAAAGTGGGTGTCTGTCTAGCCAACCTAAATATAAGTAAAAAAATATATATTTTTTTGAAACTTTCAAAATAAGTAGAGGACTCGTCCAGATGTGACGCATATTTATTTGAATTTTTTTTCCAATAAAATAATTAGTTATGATTTTTTTACTGTGACTTTTTTAAAAAAATAAAAAGTAATTTTCCAGCCAACCTAACTCGATAAAAAAAAACCAAAATCCAATTTTTTTTTAAAACCTATAGCCAGAAAAGCATAGAGTGTGACGTAGGTTTCGGATCTCAAAAAGGTGAATTGGTTTGAAAGTTATGGATGTTTTTCAATCAGTGTGTCCATTAGGATTTCAGAGACACTGTATATAGAAAATTATTAATAATTATTTAATAAAATGATAACCAAACAAATCTTATATTTTTAGAAAGCTAACAATTTTTTCTATAAACCCTTTTCATTTTATCAATTTTGCATTAAAAAAAAGTCATCAGCACAAAGGGTGAAGTTCGAAGAAGAGACTGAAACATGAAAACACGTTAGAATCCATGAAAAGTCAACAACCAAAACAAATATCTTTCTTGCTTTGTACCAAAGCAAGACAGATATCCGTTTTACTTCGGTAAAAGCAACTCAAAACGGATATCCGTTTTGAAAATGGATATCCATTTCCTTGATCTATGAAATTTTTTGTACCATTGGTTTTGGATGAAGAGAAGCAACATATTTGAAACATTGAGGCAATAATACAAGAAGTTAAAGTTAGTTGGTCATTTATAGGTGTATCTATTGTTTCATATCACATTACACAGAATTCTAATTAACATTCCAGTTTCCTCATTTGGGGGAACATTTTTTTATCTGTTTCTAATGGAAATATTTAGTTAAAAATTGGTGGCTCCTTGTGAAAAGTATGGGCTCTTATCAAGCACACATAACCAAGAAGGTTGATATCTATTTTTCTTACATGTTTGTTGATCACATCTTATGAAACAGATGTTGCTTGGTGATAGTTCTAGGTTTAGTGAACAATATTCTCAAGCTTATTGCAATTTTTACACTTGTGACCAAATTTGTTACCAAATCCTTTCACCTTTTCAATTAATCCTGATAGTGTCATCTCACTCCATGCAAATCAAACCAACATTAGGACCATGTGAATGAGATTAAGGATAGCCTTGAAATATGAATCTTTGTACTGTTGACTATCCTTTTAGCATGACAATCCTTTAGGATCATTGTACCCAGGTGCAACAATCCTTCAATCTTCTTTTATTTATATTTCTTTCCTCTTCATACACAAGATTCTTGTGCCTTGTAGTCATGACAATCCACAAATCACCTAACTGTCCTTAGTGAGACTATATCTTATTTTGACAGTGATAGTCATCATCCATTCACAACTCTCTTCTTTAACATAGATACCCTTTGCACATGTTTTGACTTCATGATTTTCCTTTTGTATGTTGTATTATGGTATGAAAATACTATGGCCCCTTCTTCATCCTCTTGTATAATGAAATTGAAGGTCGACACTTACGGTTATTCTTCTTTATTACTTGGTGATAATGAATCCCTAAGCTCATTTTTGATTGTCTTGAAGCCAAATTTACCACTGTTGAGACAGTTAGAGTTGATTCTTAATCATGAATATTGCGAATTACTTCAAATATCCATGGACAATTTCAATTATGTTTCTTAAGACACCCATGCCTTGACTATCCCTTGATGTTGGTCATGATTGTGCTTGGATGGCACAATATTGTGTAAAGTTGTAATCTATTTCCATTTACACTTGCCATAACTACAAATGCTTAGTGTTTATTCTCAACCCCAGTATATGAATAAAATGTGACCTATTGTTCTAATAGGCCTATAGGGACAAAGAGGTGATAAAGCCTTTAATTTTAAACATGACATGGTTTTGATAACTTCCCATATTGGTAAGGTCCTGGATGACAATCCTTTGATGCACCTAATTGTAATAGGTGTTATGATAGTCCTTGGTATCTTTTCATTTCTTTCTTGAATGGCCTGCAAATAAGACATAAGACCTATTAGATCCTTCATAAAGAAGAATTCTCATACATTACATTTAAACTTAAACTCCCTAAACATCCATCAATCCATCCATTAATATCAAAATGCCATGAATATCCTATGATCAACCATTCTAATTCCTAGGATAGTCATATATTGCAATTTTGCTTCTCTATACTAAAATAGCCCAAGGAATATCTACCCTTGAATTTGTATTTTAACAATCTAATGTCTTTACGAATAACAGTGAGCCTTCTTTTGGGACAACTTTTTTGCGTTTAGAAGCTCCTCATTTGATGATAGCCTAAAATAGAATAAGTGGATAGTCATAACATTTTAGCATAATGGGAAAACCCTAAAGTGTGATAAGGTCTATACATTATCTATTCCCATCCATGTCACGAAGCAACTATTCAAATGCTAGGCCAACATGATTTAAACAATCATAAGGGCCAACAATCCACTCCAAATGCATGGGAAAAGGACAACTCTTGGATCCCATATTAATCATGTTCACATGGATGCTAGCATCTTCAAGTGAGTCAATACAAAAATTGAAATCCTCAAACTCATACACTTCAGAAAAATGTACCTAATTATAAATTTGATATGCATGAATAAGGAAGTCCTCATGCAATACAAACTAAAATGTGTCATATTGAGACATGTCATCAAGTTGAACTACATCATGTTGAGACTCGTGTTTACTTAAGCATTACAAGTCACTTGCCTCTTTGCATGCTTCAAAGTTCCAAACAAAGGACTCAACTTTAGGTGTAGCAGAGTCCTCATCAATGACTGATTTACATGGCCTTCAACAAACTAAAATTATATATCATCTTTATGCTTATATGGAGGCTATATCATCTTTACAATTGTATGTCCGGGCTCTTTAGGAGTCTTCACAAATGTGTCCAAAGTAAGATTACTCAAATCAAATAATGGCTTATATCCAGAGCTTTATTAAGTTGATACCTAGGTGGATTAGTGTGTAAACATTCAAATTAGATGGTAATTCACAAGTTTATAGAATAATAAAATGAATCTCTAGTCTAGAATCCAAATGTACATAATAAAATGGATATCTGTTTTGTAGTAGCGATATGGACGTTGCATAGTGTTCGTTGGCAAAGAATTGGGATTTAGTTAAATTTGCTTGTTCATGCTTCTCACAGGACGTCACCTCCCCTATCCATCCAACTCTACAAAAGAAGAGAGACAACAAATGATCAAGAGGGATCACCAATTGGCGTTAAGTGATTGATTACTTATGTCATGTTATATATTTTGAATATTAAATTCTATATTAATGTGCACGTTATTTGATTGTATTAATAGGTGGAAATTCAAAAATCTCTATCGAGGAGGTCTAGTCGATGAGCGATAGAGGATGAGTCATTGACTGGTTCACCATCTTCATGGCCTAGCAAGAGCCATATATTATTTGATAGCAATCCATATGAGATTTGATTTTGGGACATTTTGTTACATATGCCTATTTGGTTTTGTAAACATACTTTTGTATGTTATCAATGTATATCGTTGTATATACCCATATGGTTTTATTTGTACATGCCTATATGGTTTGATATATACACTATACATTATTTTTATGACATTATGCATATATGTATATATAAGATCCTAATTTGGCACAAGTAGGGAGAATGCTTGCAAGTTATGGAATTTGGTTTTAAACGTTCCAATTGTATTTGCTTCAAAGTTTCTAAAGCCTTTTCAAAAAATCCATTTTGTGCATATCTTGCAATCATTGCATTCCATGAGATAGTATCTCTTTGAGGTGTCATGCCAAACTGTTCACATGCCTTGTCTATGCTTCCACACTTTGGATTTACACCCGCCAATTGCATTTTCTTAAAATTTCCTTTCAATCCTTATCAAAAATTTTGTTTTTTGCACATATTGCAATCATTGCATTCCTTCATTTACAACACATGATTAAATAAGAAGATGCATATTTACAACAGTTAAGAATATGTAGTAGTGTTGCTCATGTCACCAATACTATGTTTACATCTTCACATACATGGCTTACAACATGTGACAATATGAAGTGATGAAGAAACTTGTTATTTTGATGTATTTCAACTCCAAACTTACGCCTAGAAGTGAAGGCGCTAATCCTTGATCAAACTAACCTAAAAGTACGCCTTGGTACTTAGGGCACTAGATTATGATTGATCAACCTAAAATGTGCGCCTAAGGCTAGATATTGAATTGGAAGGATAAAATGCATCATCAAAGGAGTTTATAGCTATTGAAGGCATCAAATGATGACTTGGGTGCACATCTTGTTGGCAAGAGACACTATATGGATTCATGGTTGTTGTCATTGATGGCAACAAAGGTCATCCCACATATCCGCAAGTCATGATATGTCCCTACCGGAAGTCAGAATAAAGATTGTTGTGGTCCGGTGAACAAGAACAGAGCATGTGGCAAGGTCCGACAGATTGGTCCGGATCTCTCAGAGGAAGTGTCTTGGTGCAGTGCGGATTTGGGGAAGTCAAGAGGACTACCTTGAGTGGTATATTCCAAGGATTTAGCCTCCGGTGATGGACAAGGAAAAAGATATGAATAGTTGAGTACCAGATTCCTGAGAGACAGTGAAAACAGAGGAAGAACTGACTGACAGAGTATCAGACTACTTTCCGGATGTGTTACTGTTGATTATAAAGGTTGTGAAGGCATGAATCATGTTTGGCCGACATGATTGATGATATCTACAAGTATATGCTTGATCCGCATTGCTTGATGAGCAAGGATTCAGCCGACAGAACAAAGTTTGTAAGAAACTAAACTGTTCCGGATGCTGACTAGAAAGGTGATGAAATTACTTGTGCGGATATATATTAAGGATGGATTTAGTTGTGAAAGGTGTGAATGTGCGAAGACATATGCGAACAAGTCCAGAACAGAGCAGAAGTAGCAAGAAAGATCCGGTATGTGAAAGGATAGCAGAATAAAGAACAGAGGAAAGATGAAGTGCAACAGATCAGTGTACTGAGCCTAACCGGAACTGAACTCCAGCATATGCAGATGCTTCCAATCAGTTCAAGACTGTGATTCTTATCACTTTGTAGACAGTGTGTCTTCTTGTAGGCAGTGAGCCTCTTGTGAGCAGTGTGCTCGGGCAGTGAGCCCTAATTGGCAAGTGCCATTTTGTAATTTCCTATTCTTCTAACAGAGAATAATTTTTGGGTTAATCACCCCGTGGTTTTCTCCCTTAACAGGGTTTCCACGTCAAAAATACTGTGTCATGTGTTTCTTATTTCATGGTAATGTTTTTTGTGTTTGATTCAATGCTGCATTAATTAATAAGAAAGTTCAGATAGAGAAATAATTAGGATAACTGATTCACCCCCCCTCTCAGTTATCAACAATTGGTATCAGAGCTAAGTTCCTCCTAATAAAGCTTAACAGCTTGAGGAAGATCTGGGAATTCAAATGGATGCATATGGTTTAAGGGAGCAACTCAAGACTGCCCTTGAAGATCTTGAACAGTCAAATGCTGAAGTCAATGAATTAAAAGAAAGACTCAAATAGGCTGATGAATTCATGAGGGAATTAAAAGACAAATTAAGTCTCTCTATGAAAAAGAGAAAGGAGCTGCTCCAACAGTTGGCAAGACAAAGTGAAGAAAGCAATACAAATGAAGAATTGACTGAGCAAACCAAGTTATGTGAAAAGTTATCAAAAGAAGTCATTATGTTAAGACATGAAATGGAATCAGGAACTATAAAGTTTACTCAAGAGATTGAAGAAAAAAGAAAGGCTGAAGACAATCTAAGACAATCTCTTAAGGAAAAATTAGAAGAATGCCACCAGATGGACAGGATTATCAGACATCTTGAATCTGATCTTGAAGATGCCAAAGATAATGAAGAAAAACTTGAGGATCAAATTGCCTCTCTCAAAAGAGACCTTCAAACAGCAAATGAATATAAAGAGAAATTCAAGATAAGTTCTGCTCAACTTGAAGTTCTTCTTGGAAGTCAAAAGAGGACAGATGACAAGTATGGTTTGGGATATGAGAAAGGAGAAAGCTCCGGATCCGGTCAAAAGAATCTTGGATCAGAAAATCCAAGGAGCAGGCCTAGAAGACCTCCGGTAAGACAGCCAAATGCTCAAAGATATCCATCCTTCAATGGATACTGCCACAGCTGCAACCACTTTGGTCACAAAGCTAATCAGTGCAGAATGAGAATGAATCAGATTAATTCATCCTTCTCCGGATAGTGCTTCAACTGCAAAAGGTATGGACACAAATCCCATGAATGCAGAATTATGCAAGTAAACGAATCATTCAAAGGTAGATGCTTTACATGCAATAGAGTAGGTCATATGGCTAATCGATGCAGATCAAGGGGATATCAGTCAAATATGCAAAGAAATGTTATTTGCCAAATCTGCAATAGGTCCGGTCATAATGCTAAAGTCTACAGAAACAAGAATCAGGACAAAAGAGGTCCGGTGCATAATCAGAATCAAGACAAGGGTAAACAAAAGATAAATGCGGATGAAGTTAGGAATCAGATGAGCAAGATTTGGGTGAAGAAAAGTTCAGAGAATGTAGAGGTTGGATCCGCACCAGACTCTAGTGCTGATATTTCTTCCAGAAATTAAAAAGTGAGCTCAGGCTCAGGGGGAGACTCAAAGAAAATCCTATTTCCCCAGCCAAACAAGTGGTGCCGGATGTGGCACAAGATGCGGATTAAAGGGTTTGTAGATATGAGTCTTGAGATGCTTCAGTCAAGTTTTCAGAGGTCCGCATGGAGTTATGAAGAAGCTGTGATTGATCAAGTAAGACCTGTTCAGGGAGACGCTCCGGTATGACAAAGGATTACAAAAAGGTCCGGAGAGATCCGGAAGTGCACTATCTTGTCCTACGGATTGGACAGAGTGTTTGGGATGTTCTTGTAATATGTTACCTTGATTTATTCATGATTTAAAGATCCGGATGATATTCACTGATCAGGACTAATCCGGGATACTCCAAGCTATCCAGACAGGGCAAACCGGAATAATGCAGGTGAAGCATTTATTGCAGACAGATATTAGGGTTTGCGGAGCAATATAAGGGATTTCTCAAAAGTCATTTGCTCATTCTGCACTCAAGAAGAAGTGAAAAGTGGAGCTCTGCAACAAGATTCATCAAGCACACCAAGGATCTCCTGCCGAAGTCATTGCATAAAGAAATCAATCCAACCACTCCGTGCCAACCGAAGACGCATAAGGTATTCTCCGTTTTTCATTATCTCACTGTAAATCCTTGAAGAATGGCTACTCCAAATATAGTTAAGATCTCTGATAGACCTCGCCCCACATTCAAGAAACATCCTTACAAATCATTGGAGGTAGATCCACTAGGAGCCTTCTCTAGTGTTCCTCACAGAGTTTTACATACTGAAGACATTAGGGTTTACATACATGCAAGCATTGAGGAATTTGGGGAATTCAAATTAAGAGACCTCTATCACAAGCAACTGATAGACAATGCTTTTGAGCTTAAACCAGAGTATAAGGGTATCCAGAAGAAACAATTTGAGCAATTTATTCATTTCCCCAGCTTTGAAGAAGATGAATGGGTCCGGTATGTACTGAGCAGGATGCATGACAACTTTCTATGGCTGGATAGACCCTGCAAGATCACAAAAGAGGCAATTAGGGCAGTAACTGGTCTATACTCTTCCGGAGGGATACCTATCCTCAAATCTGTCAAGAACAACATTGTAACTGAGGCCACCGGATCAAAGTTTGATAAGAGGGCAATGACCATTGAAGATATTTCGGACCCGGATATCAAGTATGCATCCATGATAATAGGATACAAGATCTATCACTCCAGCAGGGAGAATTCTGTATCCGGAACTGCAGTATACACTGCCTATGAAATGCTAAGAAAGAATGCAGAATATGATCTCTGCGAACTACTGCTAAGCCAATTAATGGAAAATATACAGAAAATCAAGAAGGACAAGAAGAATTCCTTTAAGTATGGTACTCTCATTGTATGTCTATTCTTCTACTTCATGAATGAGCTACCCAGATCAAGTGGATGGGTATGGCAAAATGACAAACTTGTTGCAGTCCAGATAAGAGACTATTTGCATGAACTTGGGGATGCAAAAGCAAGAAATACAGCTCTATGGGGATACTTCAAAAACTTTCAGAGCATGATGCAAGCAAGAGAGAGAATTCCCCAGTCTCTTGTTGAAAAATACAAAGACTCAGTGTGCTTTATGGTTGACACTGATCAGTGCCTAATGGAGGCAGTGGAGCCAAGGACTGTCTGGATCATGCCCATGGGGTATGAGGTGGATGAACAGATAGTGGAGCTGCATGTTCAACACATGCTAAGTCAGCCCAAAGATCCTAAGGCAGAAAGGTTTGGAACCTTTGAGGAGCTGAGTGTAAAAATACATGTAGAACTCAGGGAACCTGAGATTAAGAGAAAAGTGAGAAAAGAAGTAGAGCACATTGCTCAAGGCCTAGGCATCTCAAAAGAGGCACTTGATGCCAGTCGGGAAAAGAGGAGGAAGGCTGAGGAAGAAGAGAAAAGTAAATAAAGTGCTCCGGTTGAAACTCCCACCCAGACCAGATCATCAAAAAGATCTGCACCTCCCACAACCAAAAGTTCAAAACCAGAAGTCCAGGCATCCGGTAAAAGATCCAAGACAAAAGCCACAAGGGCTTATGAAAGCCAAAAGGATGAAGAGGAAACAGAGTCAGATGAGGGTGTAAAAGAAATAAAGAAGCAGAAGAAGAAAGGATCCGGTAAACCCTCCACAGGCCAAGACAAGGATGAAATGGCAGAGGTATCTGTTGAAAAGCCCACTCTGTCTCTAGAGAATGTAATCAAGTCGGTCACGGTGGATGGAAACCTTCAACCAATGACTGAATCTTATGATGACTTCAGTGAGGCTGACCAAAAGACTCTGCAGGAAGCCACCATCAAATATCTGAACATATATAATAAGGCTTTCATTGAGATCATATCTCTTATTCCTAAAAGCCTAGAAAAGGAATTGGAAGTAAGAAAGAACAGTGCTCATGCAAAAGATCTTGAGATCCGAGAGCAGATAGCTATTCAGCTATATCCTCAAATTGATCCCAAGACAATGAACATAATCTTCAAGGACTGCAAAGATGAGTTCAGAAGTAAAGCCAGGATGAATCAACTCATGCTTGGTGAGACTGACAAAGTGGCACAAGAGACAGAAGAGATCCTCCGGAAGGCCTTCAAAAGGTTCAATCTTCCTGTTGTAGAGGACTTAGGTATAGAAACAGCTGCAGATCTGGAATCATCTGTTCCAGAAGAAGTGGGCCCCGAACAGACAAACATCTCTCCTCCGGTTTCCCCTACAGTCTCCGGATCCAAAGAAGAAGAGGAATTACAGGAGAAGGAAGCAGGGGTGAAAGACAAAGAGGTTGACAGTTCCAAGACTGCAGAAGAAAAGAAACATCTGTCTCTGGCAAGAGACACTGCACAAACTGTTCAACAATTTTTGAGCAAAGAAACTTTAGAGATTGATGAACCGGAGCTTCTAAAAGGCCCATTCGACTTTGACTCTCTCTCTCCGGTACAAACAATGAAGATAGCTTCATTTGCAAATGCCAAGGCAAATGAAAAACTCCTGAAGTCTCATATGGAAGACTGTGAGTTGATAGAGGCTGCTTCCGGAGTACTTGTAAAGATTATGCCATCAATCCAGATAGATCCGACAGCCTCCTCTTCCGGTAATCTAAAAACCTTAGTCAGCAGTGTTGATACACATTTTGATTCTCTAGAAAAATCAGCTGAAGAAAAGGTCCGGAAGGAATTTTTGGGTAAGAGATTTTCAGAAATATTAGAATTAATCTCTAAAGATAGGAAGATTGTGAGCATTGGAATAAAGAGCTTAGAGAATGCTCTTAAGGATGGCGGTGACATCTACAAATTTTGTATATCCTGGTCAAAGGCAACAGCAGCAATTGACAAGAAAATAAAAGAGGAACAGGACAAGCTTCAAAGCTTATCTCAAAGTTTTGATCCTCTCTCTTCCTCTATAATAAATCAAGAATGTCAGACTATTGCAGTCTTGAATGAAATAAAGAATCTTGAGAAGGAAAGGAAGAATATCACCAACCGGATGGGAGAACTTAGAAGGATTATAATCCCTAAGTTGGAAACTATGCATGAGGCCATCAGTGATGCCCAGACCACCGCCCAAACAAAAGATCCGACAAATCTCAAGCGGGCAGAAGCTTTTGCATTTTTGTTGAGTGGTCACATTTCAATTTTGGACAGAATGAAGCAAAGTTGGGCTACTGAAATGATCCAATTGCAGACATCCTTTGCAGACATTGTTCAGTATATGTGAGTATGTAAATATGCGGCTATATATAGAAAATTTTTTGAAAATTTTGGTGTGCGGACCCTACCCTTTGCCATTGATGTCAAAGGGGGAGTAAGGAGCAGTGAAAAATGAGGAATCCAACAAAGGGGGAGTTCCGGAAATTGTATATAAAGACAGAGCATCAGCAAAGGGGGAGCATAGTGTAAACACTTAGTCATTTTTCACTAAGTGTTGCCATCAATGCCAAAGGGGGAGATTGTTGGCAAGAGACACTATATGGATTCATGGTTGTTGTCATTGATGGCAACAAAGGTCATCCCACATATCCGCAAGTCATGATATGTCTCTACCGGAAGTCAGAATAAAGATTGTTGTGGTCCGGTGAACAAGAACAGAGCATGTGGCAAGGTCCGACAGATTGGTCCGGATCTCTCAGAGGAAGTGTCTTGGTGCAGTGCGGATTTGGGGAAGTCAAGAGGACTACCTTGAGTGGTATATTCCAAGGATTTAGCCTCCGGTGATGGACAAGGAAAAAGATATGAATAGTTGAGTACCAGATTCCTGAGAGACAGTGAAAACAGAGGAAGAACTGACTGACAGAGTATCAGACTACTTTCTGGATGTGTTACTGTTGATTATAAAGATTGTGAAGGCATGAATCATGTTTGGCCGACATGATTGATGATATCTACAAGTATATGCTTGATCCGCATTGCTTGATGAGCAAGGATTCAGCCGACAGAACAAAGTTTGTAAGAAACTAAACTGTTCCGGATGCCGACTAGAAAGGTGATGAAATTACTTGTGCGGATATATATTAAGGATGGATTTAGTTGTGAAAGGTGTGAATGTGCGAAGACATATGTGAACAAGTCCAGAACAGAGCAGAAGTAGCAAGAAAGATCCAGTATGTGAAAGGATAGCAGAATAAAGAACAGAGGAAAGATGAAGTGCAGCAGATCAGTGTACTGAGCCTAACCGGAACTGAACTCCAGCATATGCAGATGCTTCCAATCAGTTCAAGACTGTGATTCTTATTACTTTGTAGACAGTGTGTCTTCTTGTAGGCAGTGAGCCTCTTGTGAGCAGTGTGCTCAGGCAGTGAGCCCTAATTGGCAAGTGCCATTTTGTAATTTCCTATTCTTCTAACAGAGAATAATTTTTGGGTTAATCACCCCGTGGTTTTCTCCCTTAACAGGGTTTCCACGTCAAAAATACTGTGTCATGTGTTTCTTATTTCATGGTAATGTTTTTTGTGTTTGATTCAATGCTGCATTAATTAATAAGAAAGTTCAGATAGAGAAATAATTAGGATAACTGATTCACCCCCCCCTCTCAGTTATCAACACATCTACCTCTCTACACCATCAAATGTGCACCTAGATTAGTGAGGCACCACTTCATATCTCTATGACTTTGGATATGCGCCTTGATAATGAATTGATCTTGCAAGTTGAGGTTGTCTCCACAAGTTGAAAGAATGTCCAAAGAATACAAGGCGCCAATTATTGAACAAACAACCTAGAATGAGTGCCTTACTATTTAAGGTGCTAGTTCATGCTTCTAGAACACCAAAAGTGCACCTAGATGTTGAGGTGCTAGCTCTTGCTCAAGCAACCTTGAAAGTGCACTTTAACAAGGAGGTTAAAATGTATTATCAAAGGATTAAGTTGAATCAAGGAATCATCATTAAAGACAAGTAAAAAATGATTGTGAATGAGGTGCACTTTTCATCATCTCCAACCTCACAATTGCACCTTCCCTTGGAAGCTCATAGTGTGCCTAAAGGAATGGTACTGAGATATCATCCATGTCAATGATTGAGAATGTGTCAACTAGAACAATATTTTTTGTTTTAATCATCGTGGGGTTGAACGGACTATGCCAATGCATCGGGGTGGGTGGGTAAATGCCAGTGGAGGTCTCATTTTGTGCGCCAAGTGTCCCAGTCATTCTGGGCAAGAGGCTACCGGCAAAGTCCCTTAAGATCCTTGAGACCAAAAATGTGCCAAACTTTGATGGAGTAGTTCTTAGAATTCGTGACAGCTGGGAATATTGTGTTTAGACCTACAAGTGCACGTGGGGTCCTTCGACAATAAACTCTCTCATTTTTGGTCAACTCCATTCTGTTTGACCGTGCCGAAATCAAACGCATTATTGCAAAATGCTTCAATTTGATGCAGTGGAAAGGTGCTAGGTGTTACATTTTTCATTCCATAGCTCATGGGGTCAAACGGATTGTGCCAACACGTCGGGGTGGGCGGGTAAATACTAGTGGACATCTCGTTTCATGTGCCAAGCGTCCTAGTCATTTCAGGCAAGAGGCTACCGGCAAAGTCCCTTAAGATCCCTGAGACCTGTTGTGACCAAATCACACATCGCCCCATTGCAGATGGGGACCCCCTATTTTTGATTGATTCCAGTGCTTTCCTGAGTCTTGTAGGATGTCTTAGGTTGACTACATGATGGAGTCAGTGGTTTGAAGTTCTCAGTCAAGTCCTAATCCAAGTGTCATGTGCTTTCATTCTGACAACTTGATCTTGATGTTTGAGATCCTGAAAATGACTAAGTCGGGTATCTGATCCTGAAAATCTTGAAAATTGGCTAAGTCTGAAATCTGGGGGGTCCTCCGAATTCTATAATCTGCATGTTAAATCTAGTGGATCTGAGACCTATCTCAAACATCCTGAAAGGTATATTGAAAAATATTTAAAGTATAAGAAATTCAATCTCTCAACTTATATTTTAATATATTTTTTAATATACCTTATGCTTTGGGACTTCCATTTCTAGACGTGAATTCGCTCTGGAAGGCTAGGCGCATTTTCACACTCGCAGATACCCATGATAGCGCCTTAGGTTGAGACTCATATGTGCGCCTAGAGGAAAATCAACTTTCAAACACTCCAAAGGATGGCACCTTGATTGGTATTGAAGATGGAAGGCCTTGGACGTTGAAAATCCGACAAGAAAGTAAGTCATGAGTTTGAGTGCCTTTGCATGTTCAAACTATCAACTTTGAATGCTTAGATTGAAAATGATAGTCAAGTTTCCATCAAGTATGAGCGCCTTGTGTAAAGCACCTCAACTTTGGCACATAGGCAAGAGTCTCCAATGAAGGTGCCTTGTATCAAAATTCCTAAATGACCAAGTTTGTAGCAAAAGAATAAAGGCGCATTTTATACCTCCTTTCCACACCTTCTGGCGCCCTCACATGGAATCTTGTTTGTTTTGGGCACCCTATGGAGAGGATTAAGAGGGTTGTCTTGGGGTGAGTGAAGTGTTCTATTTTGGCGCCCATAGGACTGAGGATATGCATTAGAAGCTAAGGCGCTCTTGGCCTTCAGTATTAACATGATGGGGAAAGTAATAAAAAATGGTGAGCTTGGGCGCCTTGGGTGCTAAGTTCTCAAATCAACTAAGTTGTTTCACATCTTTAAAGGCGCATTTCTTGGTGGTTTTCTTTTGGCGCCTAGGAGGTAAGTAATGAGTTTGAGCACCTAAGCATGGAAGCGAAGTTTAAACCAATGATAGTTGCACCTAAGGGTCTTGAAATCAACTAGAAGAAGGAAGTGAGGAGGTAAGTTATGTGGTTTTTTGGGTTCCCATTCTATGCAAAGTATGAATCATTTGAAGTGTTAACAACCTAGGCGCCATTTCTTGTAGTTCCAATCATCTTGAGCACCTTGGAAACTAGGTTCCTATAAAGGTGAACTTGAGCGCCTAGTGAGGTGGGTAGGACTCCACATGCATCCTGATAACTTGGAATCACAAAACCTTGAAATGAACTTAGGTGCAAATCCATACCTTAGCCACTACAAAGTGCATTTAGCAAAGATATTAGGCACATTTTACTCTTTGAACAACCTCAAGAAAGCACCTCAAGGTCTTAAACATCAAGGAATGCCAAGTTGGGGAGTGAATTGGTCATATGAAAGCTAGGCACATTTCCTTGTTAAAGGCATCTTGTATGAGCGCCCTGGGTTTAAAGGGTTGGAGAGATCATATGGATAGTGCCTAGAAGAATGAAAAAGTAAATCATGTGTGTTGGCACTAGTCTATATTTGAATTATCCTTTATGGGCGCCCATTCAATACAAAATAACTAGGTACTAGCACCTTGGTAGATGCCTTTATTTGGGGGTTTGATCAAGTCTAGTGAATAAGTGTGTAAGTTCCCAAAAGGTCTAAGACGCTCCTTTGAAATTACCTTAGATGATTGAACACAAAGTAAACATCTTTGAATGAGAGGAAATTCATGATTTGGCGCCCTTTGTTTGGAAGATTTCACATCTTTTGGCGTCTCTAAAGTGTTTTGTTTACCTCATCTAGCACCTTATGTTGGAGTAACCTCTTGATGTGCCTATCTATACTTGAGGGAATTGTGAGTGGTGCCTTTGAGCAAAGAGGTTGGAGATTCTTGAATGAATACTTGGAATTGTATCACTTATATTTGGCGCTTTGTATGTTTGAAACTCCCCTTTTGGGTGCCCTTATACACAGAGTAACTACCTAGTGGTGCCTTGAGGTAGGACACTCATTGCGGAATCTCTAAGAAGAGCGCCTTGTTTTAAAGTCTCTGTGATGGCTAAGTCTCAGTTCATCATCTTGGGTGCTTAGGAATATGAGGTAGTGAGTATTATAAGATTTGAGCACCTTGATTGGAAGGTTGTTAAAAGACCTCAAGAAGTGGAAGGTTGACAAGAAAATGCATTATAAATTGAAACACCCTTCATGCTACAAAATCACTTCGTTCCAGCAAGGTGAGTACTATGAGTTTTGGTGCCTTGATGTTGGATTCACCTAGAATGTAAAGCCTTGAGGGCTAAGGCGCTCTTTCACTTCTATGAAGACATACCTCAGCACCTAAGAGGTGTATGGAGTAAAGTGTGATGTTGTAAGCATGGAGAATGGGCGCCTTGCAAAGGGAAGTGTCTATGATAAGTTCAGATCATTTGAATAACTAGTAGGTGCCCTTTTGGTCACTAAATGCATCCTCATTGGCGCCTAGGATGTGGACCATTTGAAAAGTAACATGGGCGCCTTATATATGTTTAAAGAATCACTCTTGGCACCTTGAAGTTGTGTTAAAACCTTAAAATTATATTAAATGCCTAATAAGGCTAACCCCCTTATTTTGCCGACTAGCATTTAATATAGATAAGCCACTATATAACAAGGGCACTCCCTCTACATTTGATCATAATTCATAGTGCAATCACTAGGAGCAGCAAAATTACAAGAGGGGCAGCAAATTTCTTCAAGGAGAAGGAGCGAATTTTTTAGAGAGAAGTAGATTTTTAGGCAAATTTGTATTTTGAAGGCTAATTTTTAACATTCTACTTCAGATTTCTACCATTTTTTCTATTGATTTTTATTATAAAATCCAGAAATCTGCCTTTTTCTAGATTAGAAATTGATACAAGGTATGTTTTAAATCACTTTTCACTTCATAAAACTACCTTCTATGTATTTAATTTTTCTAAATTTCATGATTTTATCATCTAAAAATTAGGTTTGCAAGGGTAAGTTCTATTATTTCAAGTCGCTTATTCGAGTCTTGTTTGTAGATAAATGGGCATGACGGCAAAGGAGAGGCAAGTGATGATCAAGATGGATGCCAAGTCCAACATACCTGATTCCAAGAATGAAACTCATTAGAAGAACATGGGAGACACTATCATGGGACACGTCAACCTTGAGGAGGTGAAGGACCTCTTGCTCGCCATCACAAGGAATGAAGACATCAAGGCTATTGCGAAGAGTGGAATTGTACAAGCAACATGCTTCCCACCTACCTTGCCTAGCACTAGTTTAGTGTTGGAATGTGTTCAGTGTTATGACAAACAAAAGAGACAGATTATAGCCAAAGACGAGACTGTTCTCGCCTATTTGCAAAGAGAAGCCATCTAGGAGATCTTCAACATCCCAAACTTGAAGGGAGTGTTCATTTGTCCCACAACTGGTCAATGTACTTTTGAAGGCAACTCCAAGCACTACATGCAAGAAGTGAGAAAGAAGTGGATGACAGATTCGTCAATCAAGATATACAACTCTGAAGATCCAAAGTATCACAAGGCAGACTTCAAACAGGAGATAAGCTACTTCATTATATTCCTGAATCGAGTAACAGGTAGGCCTCAATCATCTACTTTCAAAGGATGGATGTATACTTATTTTGATCATGTGTTTACAAAGAATAAGATGGTTGACTGGGTTGGCCTTATAAGCCATTGCCTTGATGAACAATTTGAAAGGTTTGATGAAACAAAGTCATTCTTCATGACTTCTTATCTTATATATATCTTAGCAAGAAATGTGGTTTATAAAGGATTAGCATCTAAAGGAGAAGTAGGTACAAAGCCTGGACAGATTCTTTCACATGAGTGTTATCCTCAGCTCCACCTGAAAAGATCAATCATTACAAGAGGCTCAATGATGCCTTCGCCATGTTCATAGTGAGGTTGTGAGGTGAGATGCATAGAAGACTGACAGGTGCCGCTAAGAACTTCATTGAGCAATATGGAAGGTATTACATCCAATATGACAAATTCACATATATCAGGATTTAGGGTTTCACATCCTTTCCATACAGATTGCCTAGATATCCCACCAATAGGATAGTGTTGCTAGAGGTTTCAAGACAGTTGCTAGAGTTTCATAAAATGCAAAGGGCAAGAAAGAAAGCCGGAGTTCAATTTCCTCTCCAGCTTGGCAGATATTACTCTTGTCCACCACTTCAAGTAGCTGAGCATTTAGAGGTTGAGCTGCAGGCATATCATCTACATCCTCATGATTCAAGGAGGGAGAACTTCGATCCACATGGAGCCATTAAGCAGTCATATTCTTCCTACAGACATGCTGAGTAGCTTGAGGACCATTGGGCTAATGCCATTGATGATGATGATGTCAGGATGCAAAAGTGCTCAAGGCTGAAATGGGATTTAGTGAGAGCTACTAAGGTATTAAGGATTCTTGATTAGTTAGATAATGAAAGAACTCTTTTGGGTGATGAATACAATAAGATCCAGAACCTACCTTATGATATCAACTGGGCAGATAGAGAAAGGGTTGATGATGAAGGGTTGATAAAACTTATCATTGCTATTACTGAAGAACAAGTAAAAGAGCAAGTACAAGAATTGCTTAATGAAGGTAAGAAACTCACTTATACTAAGATGGGAGAAGTAGAACATCAGGAACAGCATAGTGCACCTAGTAGAAGTTCACAGAGTAAGGATAATGAAAGGGATTCAGGTCAAGCAAAGAAAAGAAAACAACTTGAATCCGCACAAGGAGAATCAAGCAAGAAAAAGAAAAGGATAAGTAGTGAAACTGCTTCTTCTAGACAGCCAGGTGATACTCCACTGAATCAAGACATAGTGGTATGTGTTGATGATGTAGTACCAGAAACTCAAGTTGAAGAAGTGCCTTCAAGTCCACATGATACTGAGATCATTGATGAAGCTAACACTGAAGACAAGGATGAAACTGAAGAAGAGTCATTACATGCACAAGGAAAGCAAATACAACATTTACAAGATCTTTCATCATTGTCAGAGTGGCTACAGGATAGAATCAGGGAAAATTATGAAGTTGAGAAATATCCTCTAGTTCCAGTTGATGAGTTACTTCTGGACATATCTAATGAAAAACCAAAGAAGAAGGCCACTATTCTTTCAAAGATCACTAAAGATGAAATAGGTGTAAGGAAAGTTCATGTAGCAATTCCAAGGCTTGAGAAGAATATAGAAGATATAACGCCTGATGATTATGACATTAATACGATCAATTTGGGTCCATTGACTGGAATGCAACTAGAAGAAGAACTTTAAGGTTCAATTGATAATGCTCGAGCTATCATAGGCAAGAAACAAAAGGTAGAATTAGAGCAGAGCAAAGGTGTCAAGTTTTAGAGTAGTATATCCAGCACTTGGTTCATCCCATTCATCAACAGGACAGGGTGTCTACACCTCCATCTCTTCTTCCTCCAGAAATAGTTGTACATCTTGAGGAGTTGAAGTCTTCATCTCATAGGATGAGGGATTGGATGAAAAGATCAAAGGAAGCTACATATAAACACCTAGAGGATATTATGCAAGTGTATGATAAGATTGCTGATCTCAAAGAGAGGGTATTTGCATTGTTGGCAATTTGTGTTGAATTCAAAGATATCAAGGAACAATACCTGCCACATTTGAAGAGTTTGATGGAGACATCAGTTGATGATTTGATACGTGCTGAAGTGATTGAAGAAGGTAGAACATATGACTTCTCTTCTTGGTATTATGGCTTTCACATTAAAGGACAGTTGCTAGATAAAATAGAAACAGATATGTCAAGAGTAAGGAGTGTACTTCAAAGGATTCAAGATGGAATACATGCCTCCTTGATGAAGATATGTAATCCATTTGCTCTTGATAACATGAAAGAACAAGTTCAAGCTTTCTATTTCCAAGAAGATGATGTTTCTGATGAGAAGCTTGATAGTATATTTTCGCTTGCTGTCCACCTTGGTGCCAACAAAGCGAGGATGACTGATTGGGAGAAGACACTTGGCCTTTATTCAGATGATGTACTTAAAGCTGAAGGAACCATTCAAAACGCGCCAAGTGTACCTTTGGATGATGTCAAGCAGATAGTGTCCAGATTCATTGAATGTCAAGCTTCTAGTGATGGATATTCACATGGAGACTCCTCATAGGTTAATGATGTGTCGTCCTTATCTCCTTGAGAAGTGTGCCTTCATTGCCTCCTTCATTTACTAAAGATAGCCTCTTTCATTTAATAAAGATAGGAGTTTGTTATAACTACTTGTGATGTGGCATGATCTGGTCCATTGGCTTTGCCGATCGATCTTGACCCTTCATACATTTTGAGGTCTATAAAAGGGCTCTTGTTGCTCTCATTTGTAAGATTGAAGACTCTAGAATTGTTACAAGAGCTCTCTGAAATAATATAAGACTCATTGTTTTGGTGATTCTATATATGTTTCTAAGTGTTGCATGGTTTGGATTTCTTCAAGTGAGTATCAAGATTAGATTAAGTTTTCTTTAAGTATATGTTAGTTGGTGGAAGGATTTATTATTGTTTGTGGTGAAATCTTTATGTTCACACCATTTGTAGCTTGCGGCTTGCAAATTGCAGTGTATGGTTGGTCTGAACAAAATAGAGCTTAACTTTGATCTCTATGTTTGTTGAATGTTTCATGAGCATAAGTGATTTAAACATCTTGTATAACCTTAGAAGATTGCATCAATCTTGTGCAGTTGTCTGATTTGGTGAAGCAAGATTTGGTTTGATTTCATTTGAGCAGTAATTGTCCTTGCATCTAGGATTAGATTAGTTTTCACTACACATTACATCTTTTACCTTTTCTTTTATCAATTTGGTTAGAATTAGAATCCAGTACTTCATCGCTAAATCATACGCCATAAGCTGTAGTACCTAGATATTCTAGTGTCCACTTCTTTCATTAAATCAACAGCTTGTCGAACAATTGCATAAGTCCCTTTGTGTTTACCAGCATAATCATACTAAGTCACTGAGTTATCCTTTATAAAATCATAAAAAGGAACCTTGGAGTCATCTTGTTTGATCACTTTGTTCAGCATTCAAGAGGCTTTGCTCAAGAGAGAGTTAGATACTTTGTATTTTACTCCATTGTTGACTTGTCAAAAAACAAACATCAACAAGACCAAAAATGCGCCAAACTTTGATGGAGTAGTTCTCAGAATTTGTGATAGCTGGGAATGTTATGTTTAGACCTACAGGTGCACTTCAGGTCCATCGACAATAACCAGCCACATAAAAAATTAGTCTTCAAACAAATATTGCTTTAGCAATATAATAGCCCTACAAACAAATATCACTTCAACAATATATAAACCCTGCAAACAAATCACTCCAGTAATGTATTTCTAGTTGAACCTAGCTCTGATACCATGTAAGAATAGGCCCAAAAACAATAAAAACATAACAACATGAATAAATAGATAACAAGGCAAAAATAGAGTTAAGAAAAACAAGATATATATTTCTCTAACTTAAATTATATTTCATTTAAAAATGTCATGTACAATAACTATCTTCAATCATACATATATATTTACAAAAAACTTTGAAGTCTGGAAGCTTCTAGCTTTCTAGACAATTCTATATTTTAATTCTAAAAGCATAGAATTTTCTTTTTCTAAAACTAGCTTTACGGAAGAATCTAGTTTATGGAAACCTCTAGAAAAACCCTGCCTTTTCCTTGTGAAAACTCTAGAAAAATTTGTCTTTTCCTTAGACAATCTTACTTTCCTTAACCGAGATGATCTCATGTTATGCTTTTCTATTTAAGTTGGAATGCTTTATTTCACTTTCATATTCTAAAAAGCATTTATGTATAACAAACTAATCATCTAATTAGGTTGTCTAACCATATTCTAACACCTCGTTGTCTAATTATTTTAGATAACCCTTTAAAAAAGTTCAGTTCAGAACCCAAAATTTTTGTTTAGGAGACAATAACCTTTTATAAGTTGGTTAAGAGTGGAAATGAAATGTATCTACAGTTTCACTGTTATACACCTCTTTGATAAAGTGGTAAGCAACCGTGACATGCTAGGATTATTAGTGCATAATATGATTCTTTACTATCTTTAATACATTTTAATTATCATAATATATTGTTATCAGTTTCTCAAAGGGGACACCCATATCACTAAGGATTATTTGAAATAAGATTTTTTTTGTGTTCCCTTGTAATCTACATTAATAGAATAAATGTTGAGAATCATTTACTATCTTAATCATTTTGGAGAGTTCTTTCAAGCCATGTTGTAAACATTAATAGTTATTAACTTTCAGCCACCAATGGAACTTTTTTGGGAAAATATGTCTCAACCTTGCAATTATATAAGGCTTGTTATTGATAGGGTATATATATTTATATATATTTCCTAGTTACACCAATAGGTGTAATATAAAATGGGACCATGGATTTTTTTGTTAAAAGAAACTGTTAAATGACTGACATACATTAAATTAATGCTATCTTATAAATCTGGACCATTCATTATTAGGTTTTAAATCTGATGGTAGATATTTTGTTGGCTTGTCTTGCCCTAGAATGTAACCCTATTTTATGAGGGCATTTTATTATGGATATGGTATTGTGATGTATTTTAGGAGTCTGATAGTGATCGTATTATCTATGGATCTCTAGTGGTGATATTCATTTGAGAACCTTTCTCTACAAGTATATTGTAATATTTGTGATTTCTGAATAATATATTGGGTTGCTTTTGGATTATGGGGTTTTTCTCCCGAAAGGGTTTTACCCATGTAAATCACTTTGTTGTGGTATGCATGATATCTATGTTTATTTCTATTTAAGTTTTTGTAAATGTTAAAGATCTGTAAAGTTTTGCATTATCCTCCTCTCAAGATTAGTGTAGGAAGGTGTTCTGCTACCTTAGCTTCCTTACAACTTTCCAATTAATAAATGACCAATTACCTAAATGAAACTTGTTGATCTTTTATACATGAACCAAGAACATCTCAAGGGTTGAGCAATTTTTATCTTTATGTTCATGTGTTTTCTATATTTTGTAGATATTTGGAGTTGGAGTTTTGCAGTGTTGTTCTAATAGTAGCTTTATTCATGTCTAGGGATGAGATCACAGTAATGCAAAGTCCTATTGATAAGTTTTCATTAGTGCACAAAGTATAGAGGCCAATACATAGTCTTGTGTAGTGGAACATGAGACAAAGTCATGATCTATAAGCTATGTGGTGACTAGGAGGTTCATTAGGATTAAAAGGTATAATCTACCTTGAAATCCTATGTATATTTTATGTATGCAAGACTCTTAGAAAGTAGTGTTGGATGTCAAGGTTTTAATTGGAGAAATTAATTTGTAATTTATGTTCCCTAGATTCTTTGCATTAGTTGTCATAAGCATTCATGAAGGAGGTAGAGCTATAAAAATAGGCCCAAAATAACAATAAAAAACATAATAGCAACTACAAACAAGGCAAAATAGGGTATAAAACAAAATTAAATGGCTGAAGAAAGTATTATATTAATCTAGATTTCATTACATTCAATCCAATGCAATGCAATGTTTGCACAATTATATGTTTAAAGTTTTAGGTCACAATATAAAATATAGGAAGTCACAATTTCTAGATGATTCTTCAATTTGGAATGTTATAATTTCTAGATTGTCTTATCCTAGAAAGTTCTATGTTTGGACACTTCTATGGAATAATCTAAACAGTCCTATATTCTTAACATCCCCTCTTAAGATTGGCTAGATCAATATAATGAACATACAAAGGAGAGGGGAACAATATATCACTATCCACCCTTAATGTTCACCTCTAACATACCAAGCATTCCTCACAATCTTAAGAATTTGGCTTCAATCATACTCGGTAGATATATCAATTGTTTGTTCTTCACTTGGACAAAATTGAGATTGATAATAGTTGCTTGAACAAGATCTTGAATATAGTGAACATCAATCTCAATATACTTTGTTTTAGGATGGAAAACTAGATTGTTTGCAACCTGCATGGTACTTTGATTGTCATAATACAAAGTAGTAGTAGAACATTATGGAAGACCAAGCTCAGATAAAAAATTTTGAATCCAAAGAGAATTTTTTCTTTCTTATTTTGGTTCTTTATATTTTGCTTCAAATGAAGATAATGATGTACTTGTTTGTTTTTTGCTACTTCATCTAACAAGGCTTGACCCAAGCTAGGAAATATAGCCTCCAGTAGATTTCTTATCATCTATATCACCATCCCATTCTGAATCTCTAAAGCCAATCAAAGAAATTAAGGACTTATAACCATAGCGTGGGCAAGTGCATGGAAACAGGGGACCAAAAGGGGGTCAAAAGTGGCCACTTTTTTCTAAAATCAATAAAAACTAATCTTGGATGAGAAATTTGAAGACAACCATGTTCAAAATTAGAAGATGTGATAAGAATAAGTTTTGTAGTGCTCTGAATCTAGTTTCTAAGATAGTTTTTTTCTCTAGAAATGGTGGAGATTTAGAGGTTCAAAAAGAGGGATCACACAAAGTGCTCCTATTTTTGTCAGAAAAATATAACATAGTGTCTGGTGTACTCCCCCTAAAATGTCTACTTTTTAAAGTATTTGACAAATCACTTTGGTGGAAAATTAGCTAACACCATGTAGTTTATGCCTGATTTTTCTATTAATTTTTAATGAATATATGAATTTTTATGAATTTTCAAAGTGGACACATCTTGAAAAATAAAAATTTGAGCATGGCCCCCCCTAATTTTTTTGAAAACTAATCAAAAATAAAAATAAAAATTTCAATGTGTATAGAATTGAGTGTAAAATCTAAAAATGTAATTTGATTCAAATTTTGATAAACATGTAAAAAATGACACTAGAAATACTAGACATAGGTTTTTTGAAAAAAAAGAACACATTAGCAAAAGAAATTGAAGATGGAAACCTTAATGTTATCAAATTTTTGAAAAAAATACATGGTTAGAAAGTCAATAAAAACTTGAATTCATCTTGGTATTTTGTCGTATTGACATTGAAAAATTTGTAAACCTGATGGAGAGCACATAGAGTACTAGGTTGAATTTTTAAACTTTTGTTGAGAACACATACTTGGCGTCCAAAAGGTATCTCCAAACCTTTCGGTTGGATGCCCAAGGAAAATCCAACCCTTAGGGTTGGAATCTCCCAAAGTAGTCTAAAATACACTCACATTATAATGTGAGTGTGCTTTAATGTAGTTAAAATGCTTTCTATGCATATATCTCTCTCCCTCTATCTCGTTTTCTCTATGGACCCCCTCTCTCTAACTCTTGAATTCTATCTCTATGCTTCCCTATCTATCTATCTCTCCTCTATCCCTCTCTATCTCTCTCCCTCTCTCTATCTTGCTCTGTCTATCGACCCCCTCTCTCTAACTCTATCTCTCTATCTCTCTCCCCATCCCTTTGTTACAAGTATGTGCCTAACTGGTGTTGTCATTGATGTCAACATATCTGTGTTGTCATTGGTGTCAACTCTACTCTTATTTTGTTGCTTTCTTGTAATGAGTTAGATGCTTTATATTTTCGTATGTAAGTGTTGAAGATAATAAGTAAGTGATCCTAATGCTGAGGATATTGAGAAAATTAGTTCCTCCAATGAAAATGGTGAGTTGTAGTTGAAACAGTGCATTCCAGAGTATCTTTGTTTACAAAAGAACAGTCCAACAAATTGTTGTGCATTTCCTGTAGAATGAATATCTTTGTCTACAGATTTAAATTTATTTAGAGGCATGTCTGAAAATGCTATGTTCCATGTTTGAGCCTCCGGTATAAATATTTGAGTAAGTTATGTTCACCAGAGTAAAAACTTCATTTTCTGGGTGTTCACTAGTGACAGGGAGAATGTATTCTGCTCTGCATTCCTCTGCATTGAAGTTTCACAGCTTGTAGTTTTGGAATCCAGTTGGTAATGATGTTAAGTGCCTTCAACTCCAATGGTTCATGATTTGGTAGTCTGCAAGTGATCTTTTTCTTATGACGGTAGCTAGCAGTGTTGTTTATGTGCTTCGGTTTGAAGAATCCTCTTGACAGAGGGTTAGAGATTGTGTGGTTGTTCCTGGTGATTACAATGTGTTTATGGATGTCTCTTGATTGTGTTCCTACATTTAGATTGGTCTGCAAAGAGAAATTGGGATCGTGGATGAAGATTGTTCTTAGAAGACTTAGTGTTAACACCAGTCTTAGCCGACTTGGTTGTTTTCACTATTTGTAGATTGTGGAAACATGTTGTGGTGTGGAAGATTGCTTTTGAGTCCCAGCTAAGGTTTTATGTGATCCACATACATCTTTCCCTTAGCTAACCTTGTTTAGGTCTAGACCTATTTTCTATGAATGTTTGTAATGCTAACCTTGGAGATTGCTCCAATGATTGATGAATGTAATGGCGACCTTGATGTACATTCCAAGGTTGATGAGTTGTATTAAAACATGTAATGTAGTTGCAAAAAGTGTGTTGAAGTGCAAAAATTAAAAGATAGGTGCGAGGGTGTAAGAAGAGAAGAGAAGAGGTGATATATTGTGCTTCAATGGAACTAAACTCAGGCATGAAGTAGATTCCATCAATCAGTTCACCAATCCTTAGTAGTGAGCCACTGCTTGGCAGTGAGCTGATCTTAGCAGTGAGCCCTAACATTTGTAGTGAGCCTTTGTTTTTCAGTATTTCTATAACATATATATCTTTGTGGGCTAACACCCACCATGGTTTTTCCCTTATAGGGTTTTCCACATAAAAAATCTGGTGTTTCATGTGTTATTTTTTTGAGCTTTTTTATTTCATGCTTTTATGGTTAAATTTGAATAATGATAAATAAGTGTTTAATGTGTTGATGTTCATAAGTGTTCAAAGTTTTAGGGACAACTGATTCACCCCCCCCTTAATTGTCTAGTGCATTTCAATACCCTCTACCTCTCAACCTCTCTCCCTATGTATCTGGACATCTCTTCATCTCTTTCCCTATCTCTATCTCTCCCCATATCCCTATCTCTTAGTCTATCCCTCTCTACCTTTCTCTCCTTCCATCTCTATCTCTCTCCTCCTCTCTATCTCTCTCCCCATCCCTCTACCTCTCAACCTCTCTCCATATGTCTCTAGACATCTCTTCATCTCTTTCCCTATCTCTATCTCTCCACATAACCCTATCTCTTAATCTATCCCTCTCTACCTCTCTCTCTCTCATCTCTATATATTTCCCTCTCTATCTCTCCCTCACTCTCTTTCTCCCTATCTCTCCCCTCTCTATCTCTATCTGCCTCTTTATCTATCTTTATCCCTCTATAGATCCCTTTGTCTATCTCAACCCCCTCTCTCCCTCTCCCTGTCTCTATCTCCACCTATCCATCTCTATCTCTCTATTTACCCCTCTTTCTATATTTCCTGCCCTGTCTCTCTCTCTCCCTTTCTATCTATCTATCTCTCTTTTTATCTCTTTATTTCTATATCCTCCCTTTCTCTAACTCTATCTTCCTCTCTATCTCTATATATCTCTCCCTCACATGCCAAGGGATCAAAAGAGAGAGCAAGATAGAGAGGGGGAGAAATATAGAGATAGAGAGGCAGATAGAGTTAAAGAGAGGGAGGATAGAGAAATAAAGAGATAAAGGGAGAGATAGATAGATAGAAAGGGGGAAGAGAGAGAAATAGAGAGAGATGGAAAATATAGAAAGAGGGGTAGATAGAGAGATAGAGAGGGATAGATGGAGATAGAGATAGGGAGAGGGAGAGAGGGGGAGTTGAGATAGACAAAGGGATCTATAGAGGGAGAAAGAGATAGAGATAGATAGAGGGGAAAGATTGGGAGATAGAGAGTGAGGGAAAGATATAGAGTTAGAGAGAGAGAGGTAGAGAAGAATAGATTAAGAGATAGGGATATGGAGAGAGATAGAGATAGGGAAAGAGATGAAGAGATGTCCATAGACATAGAGATATATATATATATATATATATATATATATATATATAAAGAGAGAAAGAGAGAGACAGAGTACTGTGTAGATACAAGGTTGCATTTGTCCCTCCTAATAAAGACAAGTTCTATTTCACCAACCACATGGAGATTGGAGTATAGGGATTCTTTTGGAGCATCACTTGATTACCTATTTGATACTCTACATGTATAGTTACAATAGATCTTATGTGATAGCATTACATCCTAGACCATGAGTTTGGCAACAACATTAAGAAGGTTATGGTTTAAAGGAGTATAATATCAATTTCCTCCTTTCAGTTGTGTTGAAATGTAATTATATAGTTATTTCTTCTGGGACATGCTCTCTAATCTCTCCATAGAATCGAATGGTGAGTTGTAGAGAAATGATTCATAGGACAGATCCAATATAAAAGTGAGAAAGAGTTTTCTTTGAACTAAATCCAACTAGAAATCAAAGATCTCCACAACCTTATGGAAGATGCTCCAATTTCCAAGACTAGCCTTAGCAACTAACACTAGATGTGAAAATATTATTGCGATCATTCTTGTGACCCAATCAATAAAAGAGAATCCTCTTTTAGAGGATTACCACTTCCACATCTACAAGATGAAATAAGACTACAACTTGGGCCATAAATTTGATCATAATCTTCACACCAAGAAGATTGAGCTAAGGAAACAGTGACATGGTCTAATACAAATATTCAAGCATGGTGGTGTTACTAGTACAAAATCAAATAGTAATGACTCTTATCTACGAACATGTGATGGATGAAGAGATCAATCACCTCTTTGATTATTAGGCCAAAGAAAAAGAAGTATAAGGGATCTGAACTCTACACATCAATGCACTAGAGACACTACCACTCCATGCTTCTTTAGGGGTGATTTTTGTGAGGGCTTTGGTTGGGATTCTATTCACAATATATGCAACACAAGAAGCAGCCAAACCCCAAAATTTATTATGCAAACTTTTAAAATGTAACATAGAGCGAGCCATTTCTAAAAGAGTTCTATTCATTCGTTCAACCATCGCATTTTGTTGAGGAGTCTAAGGAATTGTTCTTTGCACCTTAATACCATACTTTCCACAAAATGACTCAAATGCATAATTGCAATATTAACCCCCATTATCCATCCTTAAACACCCAATTCCTTTTCCACTTTGATTTTCAACTAATGCCTTCAACTTTTGAAAAACTTCAAATACTTCATTTTTCCTTTCCAAAAAATAAACCCATACTCTCCTTCTGTAATCATCAATAAAAGTGAGAAGGTACTGGCACCTGAAAGTGAAGGATAGCCTAGTTCACATAGATCACTATGAATGAGCTACAATGGATAATTAGCTCTCCATGCTTTGCCTGAATCAAAAGGATCTCTATGATGTTTTCCTAACACACATCCTTCACACACACCTTCAGAAGCTAAATTTTTTGTTAATCCTCTAACCATATCCATTCTAACCATGTCTTGTAATTTTCTATAATTTATATGTCCAAGTCTAGCATGCCAATGTTTTGACATATAATCAGTTTGAGCAATAAAAGCATGAGAGATTGTGTATTCATCATCAAAAAACCCCACAAATTTAAATAGACTCTTTTTATGATCAACTCTACCAATAGCAATTATATTGCTTGAGTCTTTTCTATCTCTAACAATAACTTGATTAGCAGTGACAAGAAACTCATATCCAGCTTGAACAATTTTATATACTGAAATAAGATTCACCCCTAATCCTTCAACCAGTAAAACATTTTTCAAAGAAACATTTGTTATATTAATAGTCCCTTTTCCTTAAAGTGGAAGTCTCATTTTATTTCCAATAGTAATTTCTTGATCTGAATTCTTCCCTTCATAAAAATCAATAAACAAAGATCTATTTTCACATCGATTTTCACTAGATTTGGCCTTCTCGACTCTCTAAATTTGTACCATAGGTGTGTTGTGAAGAGTATTTTTGCATTAATTTTCTCTTATTAGGGTAATTATTTGCTTCCCCTCCTAAAATGCTTCACAACACCTTTTAATTGGGCTCTTGTATTGAAAATTTGGTGAAAAACTACACATTTTTGTTATTTTTGCCCTAGGGTTCGACCTAGTTGCACTCCAAGTGTGTTGTGACAAATTTTATGGATTGAGGTGACTGATATCATTGCTTTTATTCACTACACCTCCTAAAATTCATTACAACGCCCCTTTTCCTAGGTCGTGGAGTTAAAAAACCGTGAAAAATAGCCTATTTTTGCTATATTTTCACTAGGGTTTGACCTTAAGTGGCACTAAAAGTGTGTTGTGATGGATATTTTGACATTAGGTGGCTGTTATTAATGATATAATTTGCTTTCCATCACTATTTTCCTCATAACACCCTTTGTCATGCTCTTTTGCATCAAGATTTGATGAATTTTTTTTTGCATATTTTGACATATTTTCACTACATTTTGACTTGTCATCCTAGATTTGCATCAAGAGTGTGTTGTGAAGGATCCTATTGCTGTTTTGAAATGATATGAGACATATAATTTTCTGCCCCTGATCAAAATCCTTAAAACGCCTTTGCTTTCATTCATTTACATTGAGAAAGTACCAAAAAATCAAGCATTTAAGGCCATTTTTACATATAGTTTTGCACTTGTCTTTTGCACCAATTTTGAAAAGATTTCAAAATCTGATTTTGCATTTATTTGAGCATATAAAAGTGGCCTCTAATCATAACAACAATGATAGGTTCCCTCCTAGACCTTACATGAAAATAAAGGCCCCTGAACCTGAAATTACGTTTACACCTCATGATAGAACAATTGGAGAATCTAAAGGGCCTCTTAACATCACTATGAAAATAATGGAAAATCCTATGGATGGAACTCTTATTGATCCTAATTGCATGAATAATTTTGCCACTGAAGAGTTCCTCTTTTCACATCAATTAATGTAAGGTTCTTATGACCCTTCGAACATGATGATCAAGACACATATGGGAACCTTTGAAAAATCTTTGGGTAAGATATCATTGTTAGTAACTATATTTGAAAAACATGTTGAACAATGGTTTGATATTACCCCTACTTCTGATACCTTTGAAATCAAACTTGGAATCCCTTGGTTAAAGGCTATGAAAGCTGTCCCTTCAACTATCTATAAATGTGTAAAATTTCCTTTGAACGGACAAGTGCATGTTATTCCTCGAAATACATACAAGCCTTTAAGTACACAACAACACTTTACATTGGATTACTTTTGGAACAAATCTAAACAAGAACCATAGTTACAAACAGATTTTACCTTTTTGAGCTATAGAAACTACAAAGGAAAACTTTTACACCCAATGCCCGGTCCTTGATATCGATACATGATATCAACCACCTTAAGGTGGGGGCATATATAAGGTAAGCTATCTAATATAGATGTTAGCAATGTGCTTGTCCTCAGATGCAGTTTAAAGACTAGCTCGATGAGTGCTTCCTACATCCTGAGTTTATTTGTAATCAATCAATCAATCATGTAAGCCCTTTGTGGAGGCAAAATATCATGTATATCCTTTTTATCTTAATCCCTCTGCGGAGGCGGGGATGGTGTATTTCTTGGAGCAGATTGCATCATCCTGTCATTTTCAAAAGTCCTCTATGGAGGTGGGGAGAGGTTCTGTGACTAACTCAACCCTTAAACATGTTTTCGGTGATTGTTGTGGTGAAGCCCAATCATCGGCATGTGCCTATAGTGTGCCTGAGATGGTGTTGAACGTAGAAATAGGAACACTCCATCGCTTGTCTGCCGTGTTTTCTCCGTGTCTTCAAGTGTGTGTGTGTTTGGCATGCTTTCTTTATGTGGAGTGTCTATTGCCCCATTTATAGTCTAAAGACTAGCTCGATGAGTGCTTCCTGCATTTTGGGAGGTTTTACATGTCTTGCATGTGTGTTGCCCCATATATGTAGTATAAAGACCAGCGCGATGAGTGTTTCCTGCATTATGGGAGGTTTGTTTACTTTCCAGTACTTACATCTGCATTTTATATATATGAGAAAAAGAAAAGAAAAGAAATCATGCCTATCTTCCATGCATTAATGTGTCTTCTATGCATTTATTGTATTCTCCTTGTTCTGCGTGACTGTAACTATCTTCTCCATGTTTTGCGTGCCTGTTACTGTCTTCTATGTGATTGTCGTATCTTCTCCATGCTTGGTGTGTTTGTGACCATACTTTAATGCATGTATTGGCCTCGTGTTTATACATACATTAAAGTGGGGGCTAAATGTAATGTTAGAAAATGTCCCCTTGGGGGCTTTTCCCTCTTAAGGTTTAGCTCTCGAGTCTTTAGTGTGCATTTAGGACATCTTGCATCATAATTTGGCATCTTGATGGAATGAACCCTAGGTATCATGGTAAATTGGACCTAGTGGGACCCCTTGAGATTAACCCTACCCAAAATAGGGGGGAGGACTTGGGAGCCCGCGCCCTAGCCCTGCCCTATTTTGGGTTAGGTCCAAATTTAAAGTGTTGGTTTATGACCATTATTTGGTCCCTAGGCTAACACAGTAAGTTTGAATTTATGAAATCTTGGCAGGAGTGTTTGTAGTTTCATATAAAAGCCTGTTTAGGCATTCATTTAGATACTATATTGCAATTAGATTACAACTAGCTATCAACTTGTGAATCAAGACTTTCATTGTGTTGCTAGAGCAAATTTGTGTGGTTTATGTGTTTGTGTTTGCAAATTTGAGCAATCATCCTCTCATGGAGTGAAGGGCATCTTCCTCCCATGAGACCTTCACTACAAGGTGACATTATATTGTGTTTTCATCATTATTTCATTTGGATTTTGCCTTTGCCTCACAAGGGCATGCACTCTCTATCTGATAATGGTGTTCAGAGACTTATGTGTCCTCCAGGGCTTGACTAAGGAAAGCCTCTAAACACCACAACCACCTCCCAAAGTTTACATGGTTGCAGGTTACAGGTTGAGGATCTGGATGAAGTGAAGTTGTAGGAAGACATCTTGGAGTGTCAGAATTGTAGAACAGAAGGAAAATCTACCCCATGGACTTGGGCGCCTGCTCATTAGTCCTCCAAGTTTTGTAACAGGAAAATCTATGGAACAACAGACACAGGTTGCAGACTGAGTTTCCAGTTCTCGACAAAAAGCAGGGCCTTGAACTTGGGCACCAACTCTTTAGTCCCTAATTTTTTCTACCTCGAAACCCCAAAAATAGGTACTCTATGATTTGTCATTTTACATCCCTCTACAAGAGCATTTTTCGTAATTCATCAGTTTACTATCGTATTTGCATAATTAGGGTTTTGATGGTTAATTACACATAAGAGAAAAAAATTGACCATTAAACACCCTAATCCAAGCTTCCCTACATCTCATAGTGACCAAGCACTTGATAGTGCTTTGCCACTCGATCTGAGGGTCCTTGAATGTAAAGGGTTGAAGGAGGATTCAAACATTAAACAAAACAATCCAAATTTTACCCTAAACATTTTGGTGAACCCATGTTTTCGGATTTAATTGCAACTTACTGAGTGTTTGTCTTTAGTTTTGGATTGATTTCATTCATTCATATAGTTATTCATCTTATTGCATTGAGAAAAATTCAGAAAAGAAATTTTGAAAATTTTGAAAAAAATTGTACTTTAGGGTTTCTAATTTGCATCATGTTGGGTAAATATTTTGTCACTTAGCTAACTAATGACAAAATGGCTATATCACCACAGCTATGATGAGACTAAGTCTCTCCTCTCAGCAAGGGGAGGTTCCCTCTAGATAATGAGCTCTTTCTAACAAACAACTTTTAATACTTAAATAAACTAAAACTATTCTTAGGGTGGAAAGTATTGAGGGCACTTCCTCTTCAAATTTTCTATGGACCATCTCTTCAAAGGAACTTACCATCTCCTCTGCTAAGAGGAACTTGTGATCTTCCCCTGTTGAGATGCATGGAAGTTCTTCTAGCCGATGTAGAAGTGTGACATCACTATCTTCACTAGCTTCTCGGGCTTGACATAGATCTTCAAGTAAACCCTTTATTATGTGGATACGATGAACCAGAGTCTCCTTGGTTTTAAGATATGATTCCTTGTTTACGATGACACCAATGGTGATCAGGTTCATTATCTTAATCTTTTTCATATCTATCCACTCCTCCAAGCTCTCTTCTTGATCTTGCAACTCCTGTGAGAGTAAATCTACCAGGTTGTCTAGCTCAGCTTTAGCTTTATCCATCTTCTCTTTTCTTTCTACCATGGTTTTTAGCAGAATTCACCCTTGAGCTAACAAATACTCCACAATATCACCTACCACCCTTCCTCTGGCTTGTTCTTTTTCAACCTTCTAGATTAGGGGATCTTCTACAACCACTGCCATGGGTTCTACAATTTCTAATGACTTTACTATCTTTTGAAGAACAGCAGCAAGTTGTTCTGCTTTGTCCTTATACTGTTCTTTCTCTTTCTTGACTTCATCATAATTTTCAAAAAAAGTGCTGGTAGTAGTCTGAAAATCTTCTTTTATGCCCTCATGAGTTAGTTTGCCCAACTCAACCCTTGAAATGACATAATTATTCATGTCAAAATTGTCAACTGTGGCATCTTCTGGAGGTTTAGCAATCCCTGCGTATCTGATTCCTTTCTCATTGATAAGCCTAGAAACAGTCTTAGGCTTCTTCTTCACAGTCTTTACTTTTATAGGTAACAGCTTTTCAATATCAATCTCATCAGGTGAAATAGCTTGCTTCTTCCTCTTTGGAGTATATGTAAATAACCATGGGGGAAGCACAGAAGCGCCAACAACCGAAGATGTGTCTACCACTTGTTTTGCTGGATCCATGTTTATACCTATTATAGTCACAATAGGACTGGTGTTGGTAAAAACCACACTTGTATCAACAACTTTCTCTGAAGCATCCAGAAGATTCTCTAAAATAGATTGTTCACCAATGTCAAAAGATGGAGAAGATAAACTTGGGATGGAACCGGAAGAATAAAAAATGGTCCCAAAACTAGTTTTTGCAGAAGTAGGGGTATTATCAGAAGAAACAACAAAGATAGATGAAATAAGAACATTTGAAATCACTGGGAAACTACCAGAAATTGGAACATGAGGAGGAGGTGTAGAAACTTGTGTTCTTGTGGGAAGATCTTTCTCAGGAGATTGAGGTGGATCACCAAGTTGTTCCTTTTCTGCATCCTCATCTTTGCCTTGTTCAGTTTCATCTTCTTCATCAGATTTATCAGATACTATTGTCTATTGAGCATCCTTAGACTTCTGAATATTTTTCTCTTTAGCCTCAAAATCTTCAGTCTCCATTTGGTCAATGTTAGTATCTTCAACACCTGATTCATTGATATTGGAAGTTTCTGCAACCTCCTTCTTCTTCCCTCCTTTGGACACAAACTTGATTTTTGGTTTGTGTATTTTAGAAGAAGAAGGGGCATCACTCTTATTTTTGGTTTTGTTGTCTACCTTCATACCTATCTATTCCTGTGCTTCAGTCTATGACCCTATGAGAAATTCTTTCAATTTAATCCCTTTACTTTCCAACCACACATTTGTGTTGGATAGGATTGGTTGAAATCTTTTCCTTATGGATATTTCTTCTTTAACTGACCATTTCACCTCTAGGAGAGGTGAGACTTCAACATTCTCTATGTTATATTTGGGATCAAGAACATCCCCATCATCCTCCATTCCATCTGGAATATCAGCGAGGCCCAGCTCTTCAATCTGACTCAGGTGAAGTTTGCAGTAGTCTAGTTTTCTGATCTCGTTCTGTGTCCTGAGATCAGCCCAAATATCTTCAACCATTGGTACATGGAAGTTTCACTTCCTTTTGATCTTATCTTGAACTCTTCTGAAGTCAAAACGGTCTCTTTTCTTGTAAGTTCTCATGGTGACCAGTTGTAATTCAGAATCAACTATTTTTGCTTTGTTAGCTGATTAAATTGAATACCTTCCAATTTCAACAGGGAACTTTATCCCAGACTTCTTTAGTTCCATCTGTTTATTGTGCACTATAATCAGATGTCTGCATAGCTCCATAAGAATAATACGGTCACTAGGATACCCTAGAAGAATATAAGGGTACCTAGGATAATATCCTACCCTTAGATATGTGAAAGTGGGGAATTGCAGGAACAAACAACCAAAATAATTCACTACCTCCCAAGCTTCATCTGAGACTCTTTTCTAAACAAGTTCATTATCCCATAGGCACATCAATACTGAAAAGAAGGCATCATTGACCCTTCAGAAATGATGAATTGATCCCTTTAGAGTAATTTGAGGGTAATACTCATATAAAGGAATCAATCTCCTATCACCAACCTAAGTCAAACCTGGAAATCTTCTCATGCTTGCAGCAACATATACAAGATATGAAGTCATATAGAATTTCAATGTTGTGTTGACCTTCACCAGTTGCTCATGCAATGCATTATTGATCTGTTCTCCCTAGAATATTCTCTGTGTACATCCATTCTTGGAACTTGGAAGAAGAGGGGAGTCCTCTGATGCGACTCAAAAGAGTAATCACATCACAAACTTCCTCCACAAAGTCACTCCTAGGAAGATCTTTTGGCCATCTGGTCAAATTACTTCTAGGGATTTTCAACCATTTATTGTTGATGTACCGTCTTGTACCTTCCACATCTGTGTCATAATCCTTTTGTCCCTGAGCAAAGTCAATCCTTCCAATGTTTTCAATGGGTGGACACATGAAGATTTTGTCTAGGAATTCTGCATCCAATCTCATGGTCACATTCCCCTGAGAATTTGTTACAACCCTAGTGTCTCTGTTGTAATGGTTGGCTACTTGAAGAACAAACTCAGGATTGTGTGCAGAAACTGGAAATGGTGCAACCAAATGAATATTACTATCAATGATCTTTTGCATAGGTTTGGAAGGATTTGTTTGTTTTGTTCTTTCCACAAATTCTACCATGTCCACATGTCCAATTTCTGTATCCCTGATTTTGTCAATATTTGATTGCAATGCCATCACCGGAAAGACACCTTGGTACTTGTACTTCATGATTTTTGCTTTGGATAGAGATGGCTCTTACATCAGTTCTGAAGAGAACTCTGAGATTGATATCTATCACGAACACTAGTTGAGAACTACAAAAGGCCATGATCTCGTAGTTAGGGGAAAAATGGATAAACTGGGATAACCACGATTCAATGATCATGGACAGGAAAGCATGCGTTGAAGGGCTTGAGTCTGCGCAAATCGAGGCAAGGGCAAAAGTGGGTTAACTAGCCTTGAAAGGTGAATTTTCCCAGTGTTGAAAAAAAAATTTAGGAAAAGATGCATGAGTGGTCAAAATGACCGCTCCTGCATGAGGAAATACTTGCACGTGTAAAGGCAGATGTTTTAGCCGCTAGTCCATGTGTTTGGGAAGAACATTCATTATTATGTAAAGTCAGTGAAAAATACTGACATTACACGTGTATTCTTTCTTGGAAGAATGTTTTACATGTAGGGGAGGTCAAAATGACCGCCCTTACATGAGGGTATTCTGGCAACTTGAAGGGCATGTGCATGGTCAGCAATTTCAACCGCTTCTGCAGGTATGTTGAATTGCATGATGTTTTAGTGGCGAGAAATGCCGACACTGCATATAAAGGGGAGTTATAAGTGTTCGAGCGGGGGTTTCAACCGACTTTGCAAGTTTGGTATTTCAATCTTCTATGTAAGGGTGACAAAATTTGTCACCCATACACCTTGCATTTGGATAAATCTTTAGAGGCTTAAGCGAAAAAATCACTGACTTCACATCTTGTCAAGTTCACAACAGGAACATGTGAGAGCGGCTAATATAATCGTCATCATAACGTTTTGTAAGATTTGGTTTTCAACTAACATGTTTTGATGGGTAAAGCCTTGTCGAGTCAAACCATCGATGACACACATTACCTTAAAACCTAGGGCATGAAGAAAACCGCTGACGCACAAGGGTAAAATGAAAAATGACATGGACCCGACAAATGTGTAACCACCGAAGGAAATACGCATAAAGCATGATAGATGGGTTTAACAATCATTATCATTTGTTTTAAAACTTAAATCAAGGAAATAAAATGAAAAACGTATAAACAAAACCCTAAATAGAAAAACAATAACAAGGAAAGAAGACATACCTTGTCGAAAGGAATGAAAACCCTAAACTCATGCACAATCCACAGAAGACAAACAAATCAGTCAATTGTATGCTTCCAACTGATCTTAAAGAGGATTGACAACTGAATGAGTAGTTTGAATTGAGAGATAAACAAACAAAACAGATTTAAAATGGTTTAAAAAGGCTTAAGCCAGATACATTAATGCCAACACGAGTGGCATTAATGCCATTGATTTAGAAAGATTATGCTCGGGCGGTGGGAATGACCGATGATGCATGTATTACTCATCATGCTAAGATGGAGGAAAAGACCGCTTGAGAATGTTGAAAGAAAGATCGAACATGTGCAAGCGGTGAAAAAGACCGACCTTGCATGTCAAGACTCAAAATTTCACTAAAATATGCGAAAGCGGCAGAAATAGCCGACTATGCACATAACAGAACAAAAAGACATCCTAAAGCAGTGAATTTGGCTGACTTTACATATAAAGACTCAAAATTTCACTAACACCTCAAAAATAACCAAATTTGATATTTTGGTCAATTCACAACCGAATTGAGTTGCGCAAATATCGAGGAATCGATTTGAGGGAATGTTGTAAACTAGTTTAGGATGCCATACGACTTCGCACCGGACCAAGAGAATCTTGTCTCGATTTGCAAACTTAGAGTGTAGATTACGAAATGGACAAGTTTCATAGGGGTTGTCTACAAAAATGAGCGTAGTTGATTTTGAGAACAATAGCTAGCTCTAATTGGGGAACTTCCATCGATCAAACTTTGAAATGATCGAAGGGAGGAGAATCTCATCTCTAAGTGCCTTCATCCATGCCATTGGGCTATAGAGTCAAGCTAAAAAGAAAAAGACACAAAAGACTAAACAAAAACACAAAACTATACAAATGTACAAATGAACTTATCTGATACTTCAAGGATTGAAGTGTTTCAGATGTTGCCCACTGTGAGGCAGCAAGGATAGTGTTCCATCCTGATACTCTAGCAAGAAGCTATTCTTACCACAAAATTGATAAATGGTGAATGAACCTCTCCACAAGGAATCAAACTTTCCATGCATTCCCTTTGGTTCTCTCCTCTTGTCCCACAACAAGACTTGATCTCCATTCTAAAACTCACGAGTCCTTGCTTTCTTGTCAAAGAGTTTCTTTACCTGACTTTGATGCTCAGCGATACGATCCACTACCATAGTTCACTGCTCCTCAAGTTCAGTTAGGTACATAATCCTTTTATCAATAGAACTAGCAAAAGTTCTATCTTCCATTGCCTTTGCTAACTTCAGTGCTAGCAATTCCAAGGTAATTGGTATCTCCACATTCAGACCATACAGAAGCTGAAATGGTGACATACCTATTGCCCTTTTAGGAGTAATCTTGTTTGCCCATAAAGCATCAAACAACGCTTTATGCCAAATTCTCTAATTCTCATCTACCAGTTTCCTGATAATAGTAACCAGATTTTTGTTACTTGATTATGCTTGACCATTTCCTTGTGGATAACAGTTTGAAGAGTGAGAAAGAATTATCCATGCTTGTAGCAAAAGTCAGTAATCTCATGGGAAGAGAAACAAGTAGCATTGTCTGCTACAATCTTGTTTGGAACTCCAAACTAGGAAATAATGTTTTCCTTGAGGAAATTGCATACCACTTTAGAAGTAGCATACTTAACTGGGATGGCTTCCACCCACTTGGTAAAATAATCTGTCACGGTGAGAACATAGTTGTGTCCCGCACTTGATGGTGGACTCACAGCGCCAATGAAGTCGATGCCCCATTGCTGAAAAGTTTCTTCAATTACCACCGGCTTGAGAGGTAATGCGGCCAACTTCAGTTTCCCAACAAACTATTGACATAATTCACACCTACGTACCTAATTGTACACATCTTGAAACAATGTGGGCCAATAGTATCTAGCTCGTAGAATCTTGTGAGTTGTCACAGGTGCAAAAAAATGTCCTCCACAAGCCAAATTGTGGAAAGATTCCAAAAGTCTACTTTGTTGTGCTTTATCCACGCAATGGAGAAATACTCCATCAAGGCTTCTTTTGTACAAACCATTGTCCCATAGGACATAGTTAGCTTCCTTCAACTTAATAGTTCTTTTCCCCTTATAAGACAGATGTGTAGGACACTCACCATAGGTAAGAAAATGAGCGATATTTGAATACCACTCATCAGTAGTTGTGACAAAAAGAACAGTTGGCGTATCCTCAACTTCTTCTTTGTCCCTTGTCTCTTTTGGTACATTATCAGCGATCAATTGACACAAACCTCTTCCACACACAAGGTTAGTAGGTTTGACATCAAGATCAAATTCTTGGATCTTAGCAATCTAATTGCCTCTTTTTGTTCTGAACTCCTGTTGAGTCAGAATAGACTTGACTGTTGTATCATGCACTAAAACAATAGTATGTGAATTCAGAATATAGAACCGGAAATGCTTCACCGCTTTGACCACGACATAAGCATGATTCTCCATATTCGAATATTTCAATTCATGAGCTTTGAGAGGACAACTCATAAATGATATGGGGGATTCCACACCTTCTTCATTCTGCTGAACCAGAATAGCTGAAAGTGTATGTTCAGAAGCCTAGCTGTAAACTACAAAATCTTTGGTATAGTCAGGACAAACAAGAACTGGAGCATGAGCAATATCTCTCTTGATATCCTCAAATGCCGCTTTACCTTCCGCAGTCCAATAGAAAGTAGCCTTACCCTTCATCATGTTGATGATGTGACGGGTTTTCTCTGCAAACTTAGGAATGAACCTTCGCAGAAAATTAACCTTTCTGAAGAAAGAATGAATTGCAGTCTTACTAGCAGGTAGAGTAAGACTTTGAATGAATTTGACTCTTTCTGAGTCAATTTTAGTTCCTTCTCAAGATACAATGTGACCGAGAAGTTTACCTTCTGTAACCCCAAAAACTGACTTCTTAGGGTTGAGAGAGATACCATTTTGTTGATAGCATTCCAGCACTTGTCGTAAATGGTGCGCATGATCAGGACAGTGTTCGGAGAAAACAATCAAGTCATCAAGATACACCACGATGAACTTCCCCATCTCATCTCTGAAGGCAAGGTCCATTGCTCTCTGGAATGTGGTGCCAACATTGATCAGACCAAAAGGCATTATATGATATGCAAACGTGCACCATGGTGTTGTAGAAGTAGTCTTGTACTGGTCTGCTTCATTGACTTCCACTTGATTATACCCCGAAAAACCATCTAACATAGACAGCATTTCTGAACTAGTTACTATTTGCAATACTTGATCCATGATGGGTAAGGGGTAGTTATCTTTTAGGAAAGATTGGTTGAGATTCCTGAAATCAACGCAGATATGGATTTCTCCGTTCTTCTTCCTTACAGGAATTATGTTCACGATCCAGGTGGAATGATGAATTGGAAAAATTATCCTTGCATTCAACATCTTCTGAATCTTGGAAAGGATAGTACCTAATAATTTAGGGTTGTATTGCCTTTGTTTCTGCTTGTGAGGCAACGACCCAACTTTGAGGGGAATTTCATGCTGAATTTCCTTTAGTCTGAAGGACTTCAGGTCATCATAGGAATACGCCAAGACATCAATGTAATGGCAAAGGAGTGTAATGAATTTGAACTTTTCATTGGTAGTGCAACATTTCCCAGTGTTTACCATTTTGGGATCCACCTCCGAACTTAAATTTACTTGCTCAAATTCCATAGAGGAACTTGAATCCTGTTGTTGCTGCTTGATATACCTGTCATGCTTATCAAATAGCTTCTCAAGGGAAACCAAACCTTTTGGAATCTTATTCCCTTTCAGTTGAAGAAATGCTTCACTAGTTTGTGAATCTATTTTAGAAACGTATTCCCGTGGTGGAGATTCACTACCTTTGAAATAGAGTTCATCAAAGATATCCATCTTTTCCAAGAAAGCAATGATTTGGTTATCACCATTGAACACCTGCCAATGGTCAGCATTATCAGGTACACTTGGTCAGAAGACCAGCTCAATAGTGTACTTGTTTCCTTTGAAATCCTTATGGGGAACCATAAGGGTTGCGGAGACAGCTAATGAATCTACACGATCATTAAACTCTCTCAGCACCGCAGAAATGTTGAAAGAATCAAAACCTTCAATGCAATCCCACATGCAATTGCGATAGTGTCTCAATCTTTCATTTTTGGTTTGATACAAATTTCTCACTTGACAAACCACTAATTCAGTATCTTCTTAAGCATGTAGATTTTTAACACCTCTAGCATGAGCAGCTTCTAATCTAAGCAACAATGGCTCGTATTCAGCGGTGTTGTTGGTATTGTCGAATTGTAACTTGTATGAGAAAGGTAAGATATCACCTTGTGGAGATATCCAAACAACTCCAGCTCCAAAACCGGTAGAAGAAAACCTGCCATAAATTCTAAAACCCAGACCTCATTAGAATTTGATTTTTTGGAATTTTGTTGATTAGAAGATTCCTCTTCATCAGTGAGTGAAGAATCTGGCATTATTATACCTTCACCTGAACTTTCATCTGAAAACTCTTTTGATTCTCCATCTGAATTATCTGAGCTATCACCTGATGAACTCTCATATGATGAACTAGAAACATCTTCAGTGGACAGGAAATAATTACCCATTCCCGGGACTCAAACAAAATTTGAGCTTTGGGATTAGCCATTTGGGTAAGAACGTATTTCACCTCTTTTTCAGGAAGTAACTTTTGGATGACACCTTTAACAGGTATCCTTTCTTTAGATAGATCCATGTTCAACTCCCCACCTACATCCTTGCAAAAATTATGCCCAAGCAGAATGCCATAGGAAGCTGGAACATCAGCTACTAGGACTGTCATCTTAATCCTCTTGTTTGGAAAGGTTGCAAATGCAAATTGGGCATCTTTGATTTGACCCAATAATGGTACTTGTTTATTTTCCATGGAGAAACATCTCCCAAAGGTCTTAGTTAAAGTGAGGCCAAGGGAGTCTGCTACTTTGGCGGGCATAACATTATCAGAGGCTCTAGAATCTATTATGCAATTGCTCAACTTATGACCATTTACCAATAGAGAAACATAGAAAGGTTCCATTTTTCCAGAGGCAACAAGGGGAGTTGTGAAAAGATTATTTTGGGTAGATTTATTCTTTGAGGGATCATGGGCAACTTTTGGAAAATCTTGTCCTGTAGAGACGGTCTTGTTTTTGACGTATTTAGCTAACCTATCAAACTGTTCAGGATTAGCTTGTAAATACTCAACTTCAGACATTTGGATTTTAGTCTTCCTAGCATGATCTATTATATCAAATAACTAGAATGAACTAGAAATAGAGGAAGGAAATCCATCATTCTAATTTTTATTAGGGGTAGTATTGGTTTGAGGGATAGAAGTAGAAGATACAGGATTATTGGATGTACTTACTTGCTTATTACTCACTGGGTCCTTTGACTGAAAAGGCAACAGAGTTCCTTGTTTAGCAATTGAGATCACTGGTTGAGGTTCTTCTCTCACTTTTCCTTTATCAACTTGCTGAGTTGACTAATTTTGGGACCTAGTGAAAACAGCGTATGCTCCATCATACACTTCTCCTTCTTTTTCAGCTTCATCTTGGTAATTTAGAAAGCCAATGGTAGAGTCACCAGCTAATTCTTCTTCTCTTTCTGTAAAAAGATTAGCATCATTCCCTTGGTCCAACTCAGGTTGGAAAGAATGATCATGTTCTACTTCATAATAGCCAACTGCTAAGTTGACCGGCACTGCTTCAATGGTAAGCTTCCCCTGTGTAGGTGGAAGATGATTTTGTCGCCCTTGATTTTTGGCAGCATTACCTTGATATGAATTGTTGGGAAATGTCCTCCTTGGTATATCCTGATAAGAAGGAGGGGTAGTCATACCTTGAGACATTTACCTTTTCAAAGCTAGCAATTCATTTGCTAACTTTTGCACCATAGGGTCCATGGTGCTTGTGGAAGAGTTATCAGTAGAAGATGGAGATTTATTTATGTTCGAATATCTTTTTATCTTACCCACAAGGATAAGATCATCTTCAACTTTGGTAGCCAAAATCTGAGCTACTGGAAGATCTGTAGGGCCAGCTTGCCTTAATAGAAAACTCACTTCAGGAAGTTGAGTATTGATAAAGAAACACTTAAGATTCTCTGTTGTTGGCTGAGAAGTTACAAGAATCCTGTTTCTCAGCTTATTGAACTTAGCGATGAAGTCTCGCAAAGGTTCATGAGGCTCTTTCTTTATTTGTGTAAGCTGAGCCAATAAGGCATGTGCATCTTCTGCAGGTTTGAACCTAGCCTCAAACTTGGTCTTGAGAGTGTTCCAATTGGTTATAGTTTGAGCTTGAAGATGATAAAACCAATCTGCAGCAGCACCTTGCAGTGTTTCCATAAAAAGCCTTACTGCTACATCTTCATGCTCAACACCTATCACACCACAAGATATGTAGAAAGTTGTAATGTGTTCATCCAGATGAACTTTCCCATCACCATAGAACTTAGGAAAATTCTTCCTTGAACTACGAGGTAGTTCGTGCAAAGGTGGAGTTAAATTCAAAGGACCAAAAGTGTTACCCCAAGGGCCTTGAGCTGCCATGATGCGTTGATTAAAGGGTGGGATAACAAACCTCTGTGGAGTATGAATAGACAAAACTATGCTAGCACTAGAACTAGAAGCTTCACCTAGTATTGGAGACCTGGCATTGGTAGGAGGAAAACTCCTATTTTGTTGAAGGCGAGGTTGTAGACGCAAAAGACCGAAATTATTTTTTTTGCATCAACTCAAATACAGGATCAATAATACCTTGAGCTCTCTTGCTTCTTGTATATCATGAATCTGCCAGAATGTAGTATACTTAACAAAATTTTGCAACAAATGGAAAAGAACTGAAATGCTTCAACTTGGAGTGTGAGGCTTCAAGTTACGCGTTCCTTCCCCAATAGAGTCGCCAAAAAACTATTGGGTGAATATTTTGTCACTTAGCTAACTAATGAGAAAATGGCTATATCGCCATAGCTATGATGAGACTGAGTCTCTCCTCTCAGCAAGGGGAGGTTCCCTCTAGATAATGAGCTCTTTCTAACAAACAACTTTTAATACTTAAATAAACTAAAACTATTCTTAGGGTGTTTTCATCACATCCTATTCTCTTTTTTTAGAATAGATGTTTGTTTCTTACAAAATAACAACTTCACAAAAGATGATATTTGACCATTCTTGAACTGAGACAAACAATAGAAATGCAAAGTTTTCTATCGTTTGGCTTATTTCTCACAAACAAACTTAATTGAATTCAAATGCAGCCAAAAGTCTCCACTTTCACTCAATACAATATAACTGACTTGAACACAACAGTTTACAGCACAAAGTGTCTAAACAATTTTGTTCCCACAAATACATATAAACTCCCACAATGAGAAAAATAACACAGTCTATTCAACCAAAACAAGAACACTCCTCTCAAATCTCAATAAACTCCATGATTCCATCAATGATTCAATACAATGTAACACCAATGACATAAGAACATTGATATCATAAAACAATGTGATTCAACTCAAAGTTTGATACTCAAATTGTCTGCTTGTATTGATATTCCCTTGCAAATATGATAAACATAAAAAGCTCAAAGTCTTGAAATGTTTTCCAATTTGGCAGAGTTTCTTTGGAATAGAAAAAAGATAAAATTTACAATAGAGGCCCTCTTTATTTATAGGGAGGAGCCTGGAGCAAAAATAGGAAATTTACAACTACTTTGACTTATTCAACAAAAGAGTCCTATTTGACTTGGGACTTCCTTTGTCTCACATGTAATTACATTTTGGTAAATTACATATGAGAATGTTTATGATAAAATTCAAATTACATATCATATACAAGAAAAATAAACTAAGGCACTAGCTTCCTCTGTCATTCTTCTTTAGAAAATTCTGGTCCATCGCCTGTATGGCTGCCATCTCACATGCATTTGGTTTAGCTATATTTTCTAAGATGGTGTGGGCCCAAAGAATTGCATCCTTTACCACCTTTATTGCCTTTTCATGCTTGTCCAGATTGTCCTTCAAGTTCTCCAAAGTTGAATTTTGATCATATAGATTATCCATGGAAAGTACTGAGGGCACTTCCTCTTCAAATTTTCTTTGGACCATCTCTTCAAAGGAACTTACCATCTCCTCTGCTAAGAGGAACTTGTGATCTTCCCCTGTTAAGATGCATGGAAGTTCTTCTAGCTGGTGTAGAAGTGTGACATCACTATCTTCACTGGCTTCTCGGGCTTGACATAGATCTTCAAGTAAACCCTTTATTATGTGGATACAATGAACCAGAGTCTCCTTGGTTTTAAGATATGATTCCCTGTTTGCAATGACCCCGATGGTGATCAGGTTCTTTATCTTAATCTTTTTCATATCTATCCACTCCTCCAAGCTCTCTTCTTGATCTTGCAACTCCTGTGAGAGTAAATCTACCAGGTTGTCCAGCTCAGCTTTAGCTTTATCCATCTTCTCTTTTCTTTCTACCATGGTTTTTAGCAGAATTCTCCCTTGAGCTAACAAACACTCCACAATATCACATACCACCCTTCCTTTGGCTTTTGCTTTTTCAACCTTCTGGATCAGGGGATCTTCTACAGTCACTACCATGGGTTCTACAATTTTTGATGACTTTACTATCTTTTGAAGAACAACAGTAAGTTGTTCTACTTTGGCCTTATACTGTTCTTTCTCTTTCTTGAATTCATCATACTTTTCAAGCAAAGTGCTGGTAGTAGTTTGAAAATCCTCTTTTATGCCCTCATGAGTTAGCTTGCCCAACTCAACCCTTGAAATGACATAATTATTCATGTCAAAATTGTCAATAGTGGCATCTTCTAGAGGTTTAGCAATCTCTGCGTATCTGATTCCTTTCTCATTGATAAGCCTAGAAATAGTCTTAGGCTTCTTCTTCATAGTCTTTGCTTTTACAGGTAACAACGTTTCAATATCAATCTCATTAGGCGAAATAGGTTGCTTCTTCCTCTTTGGAGTATATGCAGATAACCATGGGGGAAGCACATAAGTGCCAACAACTGGAGATGAGTCTACCACTTGTTTTTTCAGATCCATGTTTATACATGTTATAGTCACAATAGGACTGGTGTTGGTAAAAAACCACACCTATATCAACAGATTTCTTTGAAGCATCCAGAAGATTCTCTAAAATAGATTGTTCACCAATGTCAAAAGATGAAGAAGATAAACTTAGGATGGAACCGGAAGAATAAAAAATAGTCCCAAAACTGGTTTTTGCAGAAGTAGGGGTATTATCAGAAGAAACAACAAAGATAGGTGAAATAGGAACATTTGAAATCACTGGGAAACTACCAGAAACTGGAACATGAGGAGGAGGTGTAGAAATTTGTGTTCCTGTGGGAAGATCTTTCTCAGGAGATTGAGGTGGATCACCAAGTTGTTCCTTTTCTGCATCCTCATCTTCGCCTTGTTCAGTTTCATCTTCTTCATCAGATTTATCAGATACTATCATCTGTTGAGCATCCTTAGACTTCTAAATATTTTTCTCTTCAGCCTCAACATCTTCAGTCTCCATTTGATCAATGTTAGTATCTTCAACACCTGATTCAGTGATATTGGAAGTTTCTGCAACCTCCTTCTTCTTCCCTCCTTTGGACACAAACTTGATTTTTGGTTTGTGTATTTTAGAAGAAGAAGGGGCATCACTCTTATTTTTGGTTCTGTTTTCTACCTTCTTACATGTCTATTCCTGTGCTTCAGTCTCTAACCATGTGAGAAATTCTTTCAATTTAATCCCTTTACTTTCCAACCACACATTTGTGTTGGATAGGATTGGTTGAAATCTTTTCCTTATGGATGTTTCTTCTTTAACTGACCATTTCACCTCTGGGAGAGGTGAGACTTCAACATTCTCTGTGTTATATTTGGGATCAAGAACATCCCCATCATCCTCCATTCCATCTGGAATATCAGTGAGGCCCAGCTCTTCAATCTGACTCAGGTGAAGTCTACAGTAGTCTAGTTTTCTGATCTCGTTCTGTGTCCTGATATCAGCTCAAATATCTTCAACCATTGGTACATGGAAGTTTGACTTCCTTTTGATCTTATCTTGAACTCTTTTGAAGTCAAAATGGTCTCTTTTCTTGTAAGTTCTCATGGTGACCAGTTGTAATTCAGAATCAACTATTTTTGCTTTGTTAGTTGATTGAATTGAATACCTTTCAATTTCAACAGGGAACTTATCCCAGACTTCTTTAGTTCCATCTAGTTATTGTGCACTACAATCAGTTGTCTGCATATCTCCATAAGAACAATATGGTCACTAGGATACCCTAGAAGAATATAAGGGTACCCAGGATAATATCCTACCCTTAGATATGTGAAAGTGGGGAATTGCAGGAACAAGCAATTAAAAGAATTCACTACCTCCCAAGCTTCATCTGAGACTCTTTTCTGAAGAAGTTCATTATCCCATAGGCACATGAATACTGAAAAGAAGGCATCATTGACCATTCAGAAATGATGAATTGATCCCTTCAGAGTAATTTGAGGGTAATACTCATATACAGGAATCAGTCTCCTATCACCAACCTGAGTCAAACCTGGAAAGCTTCTCATGCTTGCAGCAGCATATACAAGATACAAAGTCATATAGAATTTGAATGTTGTATTGACCTTCACTAGTTGCTCATGCAATGCATTACTGATATGTTCTCCCCAGAATATTCTCTATGTACCTCGAAGAATCACCTTGATATAAGTGTACATCTATTCTTGGAACTTGGAAGAAGAGGGGAGTCCTCTGATGTGACTCAAAAGAGTAATCAAATCACAAACTTCCTCCACAAAGTCACTCCTAGGAAGATCTTTTGGCCATCTGGTCAAATTACTTCTAGGGATTTTCAACCATTTATTGTTGATGTACCTTCTTGCGCCTTCCACATCTGTGTCATAATCCTTTTGTCCCTGAGCAAAATCAATCCTTCCAATGTTTTCAATGGGTGGACACATGAAGATTTTGTCTAGGAATTTCGCATCTAGTCTCATGATCACATTCCCCTGAGAATCTGTTACAACCCTAGTGTCCCTGTTGTAATGGCTGGCTACCTGAAGAACAAACTCGAGATTGTGTACAGAAACTAGAAATGATGCAACCAAATGAATATTACTATCAATGATCTTTTGCATAGGTCTAGAAGGATTTGTCTGTTTTGTTCTTTCCACAAATTTTACCATGTCCACATGTCTAATTTCTGTATCCCTGATTTCATCAATATTTGATTGCACTGCCATCACCGGAAAGACACCTTGGTACTTGTACTTTAGGATTTTTGCTTTGGATGGAGATAGATCTGACATCAGTTCTAAAGAGAACTCTGAGATTGATATCTATCACGAACACTGGTTGAGAACTACAATAGGCCATGATCTCGCAGTTAGGGGAAAAAGGGATAAACTGGGATAACCGCAATTCAATGATCATGGATAGGAAAGCATGTGTTGAAGGGTTTGAGTGCACGCAAATTGAGGCAAGGGCAAAAGCAGGTTAACAGGCCTTGAAAGGTGAATTTTCCCAGTGTTAAAAAAAATTCAGAAAAAGATGCATGAGCAGTCAAAATGACTGCTCCTGCATGAGGAAGTACTTGCACATGTAAAGGCGGATGTTTTAGCTGCTAGTGCATGTGTTTGGGAAGAACATTCATTATCATGTAAAGTCGGTGAAAAATACCAACATTACATGTGTATTCTTTCTTGGAAGAATGTTTTACATGTAGGGGTGGTCGAAATGACCTCCCTTACATGAGGGTATTCCGGCAACTTTAAGGGCACGTGCATGGTCGGTAATTTCAACTTCTTTTGCAGGTATGTTGAATTGCATGATGTTTTAGTGGCAAGAAATGTTGACACTGCATATAAAGGGGAGTTATAAGTGTTCAAGCGGGGGTTTCAACTGACTCTGCAAGTTTGGTATTTCAATCTTCCATGTAAGGGCAGCGAAATTCACTGCCCATACACCTTGTGTTTGGATAAATCTTTAGAGGCTTAAGTGGCAAAATCCCCGACTTCACATCTTGTCAAGTTCACAATGGGAACATGTGAGAGTGGCTAATATAGCCATCATCATAATGTTTTGTAAGATTTGGTTTTCAACTAAAATGTTTTGAAGGGTAAAGCCTTGTCGGGTCAAACCATTGATGACACACATTAAATTAAAACCTAGGGCATGAAGAAAACTGCTGATGCACAAGGGTAAAATGAAAAATGACATGGACCTAAAAAATGTGTAACCATCAAAGGAAATACACATAAAGCATGATAGATGGGTTTAACAATCACTGTCATTTGTTTTAAAACTTAAAGCAAGGAAATAAAATGAAAAATGTATAAACAAAAGCCTAAATAGAAAAACAATAACAAGGAAAGAAGACATACCTTGTTGAAAGGAATGAAAACCCTAAACTCATGCACAATCCACGGAACACAAACAAATCGGTCAATTGTATACTTCCAACTGATCTTAAAGAGGATTGACAGCTGAATGAGTAGTTTGAATCGAGATATAAACAAACAAAACTGATTTAAAATGGTTTAAAAAAGCTTAAACTAGATACATTAATGCCAACATGAGTGGCATTAATGCCATTGATTCAGAAAGATTATGCTCGAATGGCAGGAATGACCGATGATGCATGTATTACTCATCATGCAAAGACGGAGGAAAAGACCGCTTGAGAATGTTGAAAGAAAGGTCAAACATGTGTAAGCGGTGAAAAAGACCGACCTTGCATGTCAAGACTCAAAATTTCACTAAAATATGTGAAAGCGGCAGAATTAGCTGACTATGCACATAATAGAACAAAAAGACACGCTAAAGCGGCGAATTTGGCCGACTTTGCATATAAAGACTCAAAATTTCACTAACACCCCAAAAATGACCAAATTTGATATTTTGGTCAATTCACAACTGAATCAATTTGCACAAATATCAAGGAATCAATTTGAGGGAATGTTGTAAACTAGTTTAGGATGCCATATGACTTCACACCGGACCAAGAGAATCTTGTCTCGATTTGTGAACTTAGAGTGTAGATTACGAAACAAACAAGTTTCGTAGGAGTTGTCTACAAAAATGAGCATAGCTGATTTTGAGAACAACACATCAATTCATTCTAATTTTTTCTCATTCATATTTTTGCATCAGATCTGATATAAACTATAGAAAATTACAAACATACAATAATTTGCATTTCATTTTCATCATATAATTGCTAGGGTTTTGTAGAAATTTTGACAATTTTCATATAACCTAGTAATTCTAAAATCTAGGGTTAGTAGGCAAAATCTTCATTCAGATTTTTCTACTAATTTTAGAGACTCATTAAAACTTGCATTTGGCTTTAGTCTTGCATTTTAGTTTAAATTTGCATTTAGATTTCAAATATTTGCATTTTTGCATAGAAATTTTCAACAAAAAACTAGCAATTTTCATGCATTTTCATTAAATTTGCACTTGGATTTTGCATCCTATAGTGTGGAATTCACTTTCATATCTGAGTACAATTCATTTTCATCATAAATTAGACTTTAAAGCATTCATATAGCATTTTGTGTCAAGATCTCAAACCTAGGGCTTGAAAAACATCATTTTTCACTAGATTTGGCCTTATCGACTCTCTAAATTTGCACCATAGGCATGTTGTGAAGAGTATTTTTTCATTAATTTGATCTTATAAAGGTAATTATTTTCTACCCCTCCTAAAAATCTTCACAACACCTTTTTATTGGGCTCTTGTATTGAAAATTTGGTGAAAAACTACACATTTTTTCTATTTTTTCCCTAGGGTTCAGCTAGTTTGCACTCCAAGTGTGTTGTGACAAATTTTATGGATTGAGGTGATTGATATCATTTCTTTTATTCACTATACCTCCTAAAATTCATTACAACACCCCTTTTTCTAGGTCTTGGAGTTAAAAAACCGTGAAAAATAGCCTATTTTTGCTATATTTTCACTAGGGTTTGAACTTAAGTGGCACTAAAAGTGTGTTGTGATGGATATTTTGACATTAAGTGGCTATTATTACTGATATAATTTTATGTCCATCACCATTTTCCTCATAACACCCTTTGTCATGCTCTTTTGCATCAAGATTTGGTGAATTTATTTTTGCATATTTTGACATATTTTCACTACATTTTGACTTGTTGTCATCCTAGATTTGCATCAAGAGTGTGTTGTGAAGGATCCTATTGCTGTTTTATACTGATATCAGACATATAATTTTCTGCCCCTGATCAAAATCCTTAGAACACCTTTGCTTTCATTCATTTACATTGAGAAAGTATCAAAAATCAAGCATTTAAAGCTATTTTTACATATAGTTTTGCACTTGTCCTTTGCACCAATTTTGAAAAGATTTCAAAATCTAATTTTGCATTGATTTGAGCATATAAACATGGCCTCTAATCGCAACAACAATGATAGGTTCACTCCTAGACCTTACATGAAAATAAAGGCCCCTAAACCTAAAATTATGTTTACACCTCATGATAGAACAATTGGAGAATCTAAAGGGCCTCTTTACATCACTGTGAAAATAATAGGAAATCCTGTGGATGGAACTCTTATTGATCCTAATTTCATGACCAATGTTTCCACTGAAGAGTTCCTCTTTTCACATCAATTAATGCAAGGTTCTTATGACCCTTCAAACATGATGATCAAGACACATATGGGAACCTTCAAAAAACCTTTGGGTAAGATATCATTGTTAGTAACTGTATTTGAAAAACATGTTGAACAATGGTTTGATGTTATCCCTACTTTTGATACCTTTGAAATCAAACGTGGAATCCCTTGGTTAAAGGCTATGAAAGTTGTCCCTTCAACTATCTATAAATGTGTAAGATTTCCTTTGAATGGACAAGTGCATGTCATTCCTCGAAATATTTACAAGCCTTTAAGTACACAACAACACTTTGCATTGGATTACTTTTGGAACAAATCTAAACAAGAACTTGAGTTATGAACAAATTTTACCTTTTTGAGCTATAGAAACTACAAAGAAAAATCGGCATGTGAAGAGAACCTTAGACCGAAAGGACAAGGTCCCTATGCCAGGTTCCTCCCTCGAAATCCTTACAAGGATCAAGAGGTCCTTGTCGACAACAAAATATTCCACCTCGACAAATGAGGTTTGATCCCAGTGCTTCATCTTCTAAATTACATAAACCTATGAAAGAGAAAAGCCCTATCTTACAAGAGATAAGTGGTAAAATAAAATGAAATAGAAAAGAAAGAGAAAGAAGAAGAAGAAGACAAGCTTATGCCATAAACCTTGCATCCCAACAAGAAAACAATGATCCTAGCATTGAACCAAACAAAGATGATCTTAACAATGAACAACATAATGAGCAAGACATGAATTGGGCTATGGTACCTTATGTCCCACTTTCCTCTAACATTAGGGAGTGGGAGGATGATGATGATGTGCTTGATGATACTCGCTAACCCAACGGACCCTACAGGTAAGTATCTCTAACTCTTTATCTCTCATGATGTGCTTCCCCCGTGATGTGTTATGTGTAGTTTAGGCCTCCTGGGATGACCCCTGATTCTCTTGTAAGGTCCAGGATACCAGGAGACCGCCTTTGTTGTGACCTTCTATTTGTATCACCATTCTTCTATATTGCCTCTCTCTAATTTCATTGTTGTGTGTTGTGTCTTATGGACATAGCATTGCGGTTGGTGACTTGGGGGTACCCTCCTACGTGATTGTCCCTAAGACACTTGTTTCTCCTCTCTGATTTATTGACTCCCTTCCTCTAGTGTTTCCATCTAGCAAGCGGATGAGGATTTAAACATTTATACTGATGCGGACCTAGTGTCCCTTTCGAGAGCAATCAAAAAATGGACTTAGTTCCTAATATGACGATGGGGTTGTAATAAATTATTTGACGCTTGGCTAGTAGAAGCACTCATGCTTTCTGCGTAGTGATTTTGATGGTATGCTATCTCATTTACAAACCTTAACAATACTGTTGCTTTGTGCACCTTTGTTTGTCTTTGAATCTAGCCTTGGTGGTACTCGATTTGGAGAGCTTCGTGATATAGCCCCATGGTTATCCTCGAACTCTGAATTCATTGTATAACCTTGGTTCTTTGTGGGGTTAATCATTTGCATTGACATTGTTGTTTATCATTATGTTGTAGACACTAGCATGTTTCTTGCAGGGATGTGTTTGTGGGAACATATGGTGATCATGAAGTACATGTCACCTCCGAGGGGCATGGGCTTTTCGAAAGTCTGTGTTCCCTTGTGTGTTTTCTTCCTACCTTAATGTGCTTGATATCAATACCTAATATCAACCACCTTAAGGTGGGGGCATCTATAAGGTAAGTTGTCTGTTATAGATGTTAGCAATGTGCTTGTCCTTAGATGCAGTTTAAAGACTAGCTTGATGAGTGCTTCCTGCATCCTGAGTTTGTTTGCAATCAATCAATCAATCATGTAAGCCCTCTACGGAGGTAGTATATCACGTATATCCTTTTTATCTTAATCTCTCTATGGAGGCAGGAATGGTGTATTTCTCAGAGTAGATTGCATCATCCTATCATTTTCAAAAGTCCTCTACGGAGGTGGGGAGTGGTTCTGTGACTAACTCAACCCTTAAGCATGTTTTCGGTGATTGTTGTGGTGAAGCCCAATCGTCGGCATGTGCCTATAATGTGCCTAAGATGGCGTTGAACTTAGAAATAGGAACACTCCATCGCTTGTTTGCCGTGTTTTCTCCGTGTCCTCAAGTGTGTGTGTTTGGCGTGCTTGCTTTGTACGACGTGTCTGTTGCCCCATATGCAGTCTAATGACTAGCTCGATGAGTGCTTCCTACATTTTGGGAGGTTTTGTGTGTCTTGCGTGTGTGTTGCCCCATATATACAGTATAAAGACTAGCACAATGAGTGCTTCTTACATTATGGGAGGTTTGTTTACTTTCTAGTACTTGCATCTACATTTCATATATATGAGAAAAAGAAAAGAAAAGAAATCATGTCTGTCTTCCATGCATTAATGTGTCTTCTATGCATTTACTATATTCTCCATGTTCTACATGATTGTAACTATCTTCTTCATGTTTTGCGTGCTTGTTATTATCTTCTATGTGATTGGCATGTCTTCTCCATGCTTGGTGTGTTTGTTGTGTTTGTGACCATACTTTAATGCATGTATTGGCCTCATGTTTATACATACATTAAAGTGGGGGCTAAATGTAACATTGAAAAATGTCCCCTTGGGGGCTTTTCCCTCTTAAGGTTTAGCTCCCAGGTCTTTAGTGTGTATTTAGGACATCTTGTATCATAATTTGGCATCTTGATGGAATAAACCCTAGGTATCATGGTAAATTGGACCTAGGGGGACTCCTTGAGCTTAACGTTGCCCAAAATAGGGGGAGGACTTGGGCGTCTGGTCAGGCACAAATTTGAATATCAGTTTATGACCGTTATTTGGTCCCTAGACCAACACGGTAAGTTTAAATTTACGAAATCTTGGTGGAGTGTTTGTAGTTGCATATAAAAGCATGTTTAGGCATTCATTTAGAAACTAGATTGCAATTAGATTACAGCTAGCTATCAACTTGTGATTCAAGGCTTTTGTTGTGTTGCAAGAGTAGATTTGTGTGGTTTATGTGTTTGTGTTTGTAGATTTGAGCAATCATCCTCTCATGGAGTGAAGAGCATCTTCCTCCTGTGAGACCTTCACTACAAGGTGACATTATATTGTGTTTTCATCATTATTTCATTTGGATTTTGCCTCTACCTCACAAGGGCACGCACTCTCTTTCTAACAACGTTGTTCAAAGACTTAAGTGTCCTTTAGGGCTTGACTGAGGCAAGCCTCTAAACACCACAACCCCCTCCCAAAGTTTACATGGTTACAGGTTATAGGTTGAGGAGCTGGACAAAGTAAAGTTGCAGGAAGACATCTTGGAGTGTTAGAATTACAGAATAGAAGGAAAATCTGCCCCTAGACTTGGGTGCCTACTTATTAGTCCTTGAAGTTCTGCAATAGGAAAATCTCTGGAACAACAGACACAGGTTGCAGACTGAGTTTCCAGATCTTAGCAAAAAGTAGGGCCTTGGACTTGGGCGCTCGCTCTTTAGTCCCCAACTTTTCTACCTCAGAACTCTGAAAATAGGTACTCTGTGATTTGTCATTTTACATCCCTCTACAAGATCATTTTTTGTAATTCATCAGTTTACTGTCGTATTTGCATAATTAGGGTTTTGGTGGTTAATTAGACATAAGAGAAGGAAACTTGACAATAAAACACCCTAATCCAAGCTTCCCTACATCTCATAGTGACCAAGGACCTGATAGTAATTTGCCACTTGATCCAAGGTTCCTTGAATGTAAAGGGTAAAAGGAGGATTCAAACACTAAACTAAAGAATCCAAATTTTATACTAAACATGGACTTATGAGGAACTGTCTACAAAAATACATGTTGAGTTGAGAAAACTTGAAATCTCAAGAAAGGCCCAGAAGATGGCAGGGGATTATGCCCTAAAAAGTGGTTTCACATAAACACAAATCAAAGAGACAAGAGAAAAGGCACAAGTAGAGAGACAAACAAAAGAGATAAAATAAAGTGAACTAGTTAAGGCTCCAGAAGAGCCAAAAGGGAAACTAGAGAACCCAACAGTAACCAAAAGAAGTACTAGAGGTTCTATGTCCGCAGGAACTGTATCTATGTCCTCTAGTTCTACACCCTCTGCAAGTGTGGAAACCTGTGCAACAAGTCATAAAAGATAGAAAACCAAAGGTCGTAGAATGTCTGTTAGTATAGGAGTTGATGAAGAAGAGACCAAATCAGATGAAGAAGTGAAGAAAATGAAAACTAAGGCTACCAAAGCCTTTGAAAGTAGCAAGAAGAAACCTTCTGGTAAGGGTAAAGTTGAAAGAAGGCTAGGGCAAGATGAGACAGGAGAAGCCACTATAAATCTTGAGGATGTCCTAAAGCCCATAACCCAAATATATGATGAGTACAATGATCGAGATAAAAGAATTATTGAGACTGTCATTGTCAGATACTTGAACATCTATAACAAAGCACTTATTGAGATTATTACTAATCTCCCAAACAACTTGGCCAGTATAATGACTGCTAGAAAGGAAGTTGGTGTGGTGAAGGATGTGGATCTCAAAGAATATACATTGATAAAATTATGTCTGGAGATCTCACTGGAAGACAAAGTTAAAATTTCCAAAGTACTGCAAAAGGAATTCAGATCAAAGAAAAGGATGAATACTCTCGTGTCAGATGACATTGAGAAAGTAACCAAGGATATAGAGGAAATCACCTTGAAAGTGTTGAGGGATCATCATCTCCCAACAATATATGACAATGATGAAACAAATGCTAGAGATGATACATCTGTTCTGGAAGTGAATTTGGACCAAGGGTTAGATGACAAAGTGGCTAAAGAGAAGGAAGCCTCTACTACAATTATTGAGACTAGTCTCCCTCTAGAACAACAAACAAGTGGGAAAATAGAAATGGAGAAGACTGAAAAGATAGATAAAGCAGATGATCAAGAAGAGAAAAAAGACAAAGAAATACCTGCACCAAAACAAAAAGATGGTGCAAATGAAGCTATGGATTTAGATGCTCTGGAACTAAACCAAGAAAAAGAAGTCTCTAGTATAGAAATAAACACTGCAGAATCGATTAAAGACTTTTTGGAGAAAGAGAAACAGGTCTTGGATGAGCCTGAATTTTTGTAAGGACCAATAAATCTGGATTCAATGTCTCCTATATAGAAATTTAAATTGGTTTCAATTGTACAAGCAAACGCACAAGAAGAAATTTTAAAGTCTCACATACAAGACAATGAACTGATTGGTGAGGCATCCATCATTTTGGAGAAGTTGATGCCATCATATCAGAAGGACACCTCGTTGTCTTCAATAAGTCAATTAAAAAGACTCATAAATTCTGTAAGTAAGCATTTTGAATCTTTTGAGAAATTTGATGAGACAAAAGTGAGACAAGAAGTTGATGAGAAAACATTAAATGAGTTGAAGACTATGTTAGCAAATGACAAAGTTCTAATAGAAAATAAAATGAAAGGCATACAGAGTGCTATCAAAGAAGCAAGTGACTTGTACAAATTTTGTTTATCTTGGCCAGAGGCCACAAAAGAGTTAGAAGAAAAGATAAAGGATTTGAAACTGTAGCTTGTAAATATTTCTAAATCATTTGACCCAGCAGCTGAGTCCGTGAGCAGCAAAGAAATACAAGTAATTAATATTCATGATGAGTTAAGTAATATTGTCAATAAGAATGATCAGATGAAAAATAAAATGTATCAGTTGAGAGGACTAATTAGTCCCAAGTTAGATTCAATGATCAGTATTACAGTAGAAGCACATGTAGCTTCATAAATTGACACACATTCTGATGTGCAAAAGGCATAAAAATTAGTCTTTTTGATAAATGGTCACATCCAAATTTTGGAAGGAGCTAAGAATCAATGGGATGAAGAGATTACACATTTAAAGATTATGTATAAGGATATTCTTTCACCAACAACTAATTGACTTGAAGATTGTATGTGTACAAATGTGGCAGAGTATGAAATTTTTTGCAGTTTTGACATAATTTTGACCTTTGTACATATACCCTTTGCCATTGATGTCAAAGGGGCAGAAGAAGACCAGTGAAAAATGGGAAAAGACCTTAGGGGTAGAAGAAATACAGAGTAAGGGGGAGCATATATGCATTTTTCACTAAGTGTTGCCATCAATGCCAAAGGGGCAGATTGTTAGCAACATAGTCAAGAGACACTACTGATTGGGTAATGTTGTCATTGATGGAAACAAGGCAAATAGAACTTGATGGAGCTAAGGATGATTGGGAACTCAACTTGGAATAGTCTACATACAAGGTTCTAGTCTGGACACAAAAGACTAATGCAGAATGGCTAAGTACTAACAACATAGAGTTAGTAGCAGAGACTCAAGTGGTATTCCTCTGCAGTTGATGGTCAAGGTATGCGGTTTAGATATGTTATTTAGATTTGTTTGGAGGTACTATGTTCAAGATTACAAGACTTGATGACTTCCAGAAGTTGAGTAGTGATTGGTCTAAGTCTGGGTGAACTCAGTTAAGTTAGGAATAGTGCAAAGTGCATGAGTATTTTTGTGTGCATTTCTCCGCAAGTGATTGTATTAGTATGTAGTTTTGAGGCAATATGGATAGATGTCAGAAGCATCCAATTGATGAGTTACAGAGTCTAAAGTGATCCAAAAGATTGTCTACAAAACTCCTAGTTCTGGTAGTTGGTTTGTTAGTACTTCACCAAGGCAAAACAGATAGTTCTTAGTTACACATTTCACCGCATAAGGACATCATGTCTTGTGGTTGGTAAGACATAATCTATGAGGTATAATGAATGGTTTATGTGATTCTTTGAGTCTCATTTGGTCTACAGTAATAATTTTTGTATGACAGATGATTAGGTCATGCATGTTCCTACGACTCAAGCTGACAGGCATGTTAGATCTCAATGCAGAGAAGATATATTGTCTAAACTATCAATCTAAGTGGTTGAATGTTAGGTGCCAACCGATATAAAGATTATTTCATGTTTGTTTGGGTCCACATTGTTCTTTATACACATGATCAACCTGACAAGGTAGAATACATTACATACACACTTCATGTCTGGTTTGCCAACCTGATTATGAAATGAATCTTGTTGTAGATATAAATACTCGATGGATTGCGATGTACAAGTGTGTGTGGTATGGTGTGCAAATTCAAAGTGTGAAGAATTATGAGTAGAGTACAGAGTAGAAAAGGTTAAACAAGGGTAGAGAATAGAGTATATGTAGTTAAGTTGGGAAGCAGGCAGTATAAATGAAGACCTTTGAATATGTGTATTGAACCTTCAATGGAACTATGATCCAACATATGGTAGATGTGTTTATAGAAGTTCATCTTCTGGAAGTGAGCCAATCCTTCTTCTATATTCTTCTCTCTTGGTATTGAGCCTTTGTGCAATGAGCACTTCTTGATAGGGAAATGAGCCCTAAGGTAGTGAACCATCTTGTAATTCAGCATTGTGCTATCATAATATATTATGAGCTAACACTCATCATGGTTTTTCCCTTTTTGGGTTTTCCACGTACAAATCTTGGTGTCTATGTGCTATGTCTTTATGGTTGTTGTACTTATGCTTTCCATGCTTTCATTTTATTAATCAATAAAGAAGTTAAGAAGTGGTTTTGTAGATTAATGATTCACCCCCCCTCTCAGTATTCCTTACTTTCAACAATTGGTATTAGAGCAAGGTTCCTTGGAAGAAGCCTAACAGCTTAAGGAAGATTTGGGAGAGTTTAGTCATGGTAGCTAGAAGATATGGAAACTTTTCATATGAAAACAATGTTGAACTGGAAGCAACTCTTATTGATCTTGAAAAGTCTGAAGAAGAAATCAAGGATTTGAAGGATAACATACAAGAAGCTGATGAATGCATTCTAGAGCTGAAATAACAAGTCAAGAAATTCAAAGAAAAATACAAAGATGTTAGTGAACAATTGATATTAGCAAATGAAACCATAGATGATTTGAAAGTGGAAGTTATAGAAAGAGCTAAAGCAGAAGAAGATCTAAATCTAATGGTAAAAAGCAAGATAGAAGAATGTGCCAAATTGGAAAAAGAAGTTGTGACATTGAAAGAAGACTTGGAAAAAGTGAAGAGCTATGAAGAAACATTCAAGATAAGTTTTACAAAACTTGATGAGATGATTTCTAGTCAAAAGAGTTCCAGTGACAAGTAAGGCTTGGGATTTGAGAAAGGAGAAAGTTCAAAATCAGATCAAGCAAACACTGTGTTGAAACAAAACAAAGGGAACTAGTTCAGAAATCAAAGAAGAAGACCTAGAAGACCTCCAGTCAGACAACCAAATGCTCAAAGGTACCCATCTTTCAATGGCCATTATTTTAATTGCAACAAGTTTGGTCATAAAGCTACTCAGTGTAGGAGTAGAATAAATAAGAATGTTCCATCATTCTCTGGTCATTGTTTCAATTGCAAGAAAATTGGTCATAGGTCAAACGAATGCAGAAGTTTGGTAAGAAATGGTTCTTACAATGCAATGAATACTCAATCATTCAATGGAAAGTGTTTTGCATGCAATAGATTTAGACATATGACTAATCAATGTAGATCATATCGAATCAATAGAAGGAATCAAGGACAAAGGAATGTGAGATACTACAATTGCAATAAGTTTAGACATGTTGCAAGATTCTACAGAATTAAAAATGTGAAAAGAAACTACTATGCTGAAGAGAGGAAAACAAAGAGGAGGAATGATAGGGAAAGGAAAAAGTTGATCCAGTTGAAATCAAGAAGGAAATGAGAAAGGTCTAGATTAAGAAAGATGTTGACAATATCAAGGATGGATCTGCACCAGCTTCTGGTACAGATACTTCCTCTGAGAAGTAGATTGTGAGCTCTGGCTTAGGGGGAGCTACAATGAAAATCTTGATCCCCCAGCCAGATAGTTAGTGCTAAGATTCAACATGAGGATATGTAGAAAGGATTCATATGATAGATCTTTTGAAGGAAATTCTAGAAGAAAAGGATCAAATGTGGAATATTGTGGAGCAATCCATATAGACTACATTCTATTGAGATGTGTTTGATAGCTTTTTAGGAGCATTTATGATGATGAAGTTAAGAAGTATAAAAGAGCTCATTCAATGGAAATTTCATTTTGCATTCAAATTGTCAAGTGTCTAGGACAAATTGAAGCGAAATTCCAAGTGACTCAGTGATTTCCAAAGCAAATTAAGATGACTAAAGAAAACCCTATTTCAATGAACAGAGGTATTTTTCAGATTTAAAACCCTACTATGAATTTATCTAAAATTTTGCAAAAGATGGCAACCCAACATGTGATTGATATAACCGAAGGAGCACGGCCAAAATTCAAGAAATATCCATTCAAATCAATAGAGGTTGATCCAAATAGTGCATTTTCAGAGATTCTGTTTGGTGTAATACATGCGGAGGACATTAGGGCTTATATACATGTTCCCTTAGAAGAACTTGGAGATAGTCAACTCAAAGATTTGTATCTAAATCATTTGAGTGACAATAAACTTGATATAAAGGAAGAATTCAAAATACTGGAAGAGAGGAAGCTTATTCAGTGTATAGATTTCCTAGTTTTTACAGAAGATGAATGGGTCCGGTATGTCTTAAGCCAAATTCATGATGAGTTTATTTGGCTCCACTCTACATTCAAGATCACTAAAAATGCCATAAGGGCCGCCACAGGACTAAATTCTACCGGTACAGTACCTGTATTGGAGGATGTGAAAAATGACACACTAATGAAAGCCACCGAAGCAAAATTTGATAAAAGGGCACTAACTATCAATGGTATTGAAGATTATGTAGTCAGATTTGCATCCATGGTGATTGGCAATAAGGTCTACTTCACAAACTGGGAGAACTCTATCTCTGGTACAACCATTTATACTGCCTATCAAATGATTAAAGAAAATGTAGAATATGACCTATGTGAACTGCTCCGACAACAATCAATGGGGAATTTGAAGAAAACAAATACCCCTTCAAATTTGATACGTTGATCCTATGCTTATTTTTCTATTTTATGTAAGAGTTACATGGCATGAAGAATTATTTTTGGACTGAAGATAAACAAGTTGCAGTTTAGATTAGAAACCGGTTGAGTAACTTAAGTAATATTGATGCACAAAACTTAGCCCTATGGGGCTATGTCAAAAATTTCTAGAAGTTAATGCAATCTAGGGAAAGGATCCCTAGATCAGTTGTTGAAAAATACAAGGACACTATCTACTTTATTGTGACAAAAGACCAATGCTTGATGGAGGTCGTTGAGCCTAGAACAATATGGGTTATGCGAATGGGCTATGAGGTAGATGGAGGAATATTGGAAAATTATGCCCAACATATGCTAAGCAAACCTAGAGATCCCAATGAACAAAGATTTGGGACTTATGAGCAACTATCTATAAAAATACATGTTGAGGTGAGAAAACTTGAAATCTCATGTAAGGCCTAGAATATGGCAGAGGATTATGCCCTAAAAAGGGGTTTCACCAAAACACAAATCAAAGAGATAAGAGAAAGGGGACAAGTAGAGAGAAGCAAAAGAGAAAAAAGAAAGTGAACCAGTTAAGGCTTTGGAAGAGCCAAAAGGGCAACCAGAGAACCCAACAATAACCAAAAGAAGAACTAGAGGTTCTATGTCCATGGGAACTGCATCTATGTCCTTCGGTTCTACACCCTATGCAAGTATGGAAAGCTTTGCAACAAGTCACAAAAGACAGAAAACCAAAGGTCGTAGAATGTATGTTAGTATAGGAGCTAATGAGGAAGAGACTGAATCAAATGAAGAAGTGAAGAAAATGAAAATTGAGGCCACCAAAGCCTCTGAAAGCAGCAAGAAGAAACCTTCTGGTAAGGGTAAAGTTGAAAGAAGGCTAGGGAAAGTTGAGACAGGAGAAGCCACTATAAATCTTGAGGATGTCCTAAAGGCTATAACTATTGATGGAAACTTAAAGCCCATAGCCCAACTATATGATGAGTACAATGATCCAGATAAAAGAATTATTTAGACTGCTATTTTTAGATACTTGAATATAATAGAGCACTTATTGAGATTATTACTAATCTCCCAGATAGCTTGGGTAGTATAATGATTGCTAGAAAGGAAGCTGCTATGGCCAAGTATGTGGAGCTTAGAGAATATACATTGATTAAATTATGTTTGGAGATCTCACTGAAAGACAAAGCAAAAATCTCCATAGTACTACAAAAGAAATTCAAATCAAAGAAAAGGATGAATACTCTCATGTCAGATGACATTGAGAAAGTAGCCAAGGATACAGAGGAAATCACCTTGAAAGTGTTAAGGGATCATCATCTCCCAAACAATTTATGACAATGATGAAACAAATGTTGCAGATGATACATTTGTTCCCGAAGTGAATTTGGACCAAGGGTTAAATGACAAAGTGGCTAAAGAGAAGGAAGCCCCTACTACAGTTATTGAGAGTCTCCCTCCAGAACAACAAACAAGTGGAAAGACAGAAATGGGGAAGACTGAAAAGATAGATAAAGCCGATGATCAAGAAGAGAAACAAGATAGAGAAATCCCTGCATCGGGACAAAAAGATGGTGTAAATGAAGCTATGGATTTAGATGCTTTGAAACTAAACCAATAAAAAGAAGTCTTTGATATAGAAAGAGACACTGTAGAATCAATTAAAGACTTTTTGGAGAAAGAGAAATAGGTCTTGGATGAGCCTGCATTTTTGCAAGGACCAATAAATCTAGATTCAATGTCTCTTGTATAGAAATTTAAATTGGTTTCAATTGTGCAAGCAAAGGCACAAGAAGAAATTTTGAAGTCTCACATACAAGGCAATGAACTGATTGGCACTACAACAAAACAGGCAATTAGCACCTAAAATAGCACCAAACTTTAGTGCATTTGCGTCCATGAATTGGACGCTTCCGTCGGTACAAAACTTAGTGCCCAATAGCATCTCACTATTGCACTGGGTTTAGAGCCAGGTTTAGCACTGATTATAACACTTGGTTTAGTGCTGGATTGTAGTGCCAGGATTAACACTAGATTTAGCACCAGATTTTGTTTCTTCTAGTTTGGCTTCTGATTTTGCTTCTGGTTTTGCTTCTTGTGTTGCTTCCAAGTTTGCTTTGGGTTTTACTTCCAGTTTTGCGTCTAATTTTGCTTCCAGTTTTTCTTCCACTGTTGCTTCCAATTTTACTTCCAGGTTGGCTTCCGATTTTGCTTCCAATTTTGCTTCTGGCTTTGCTTCCGGTTTCACTTCTAGTTTTGCTTCCAGGTTTGCTTCCAATTTTGCTTCTAGTTTTGCTTTCGATTTTACTTCCAAGTTTGCTTCTAGGTTTGCTTCCAATTTTGCTTCTGGTTTTGCTTCTAGTTTTGCTTCCAATTTTGCTCCCAGGTTTGCTTCCATTTTTGCTTCCAATTTTGCTTCTAGTTTTGATTCCACTTTTGCTTCCAATTTTGCTTCTGGTTTTTCTTCAAATTTTGCTTCCAGTTTCGCTTCCAATTTTGCTTCTGGTTTGCTTTCAGTTTTACTTCCAGTTTGGCTTCCAATTTTGTGTCTAGTTTTGCTTCCAATTTTGCTTCCAGTTTTGCTTCCACTGTTGCTTCCAATTTTTCTTCCAATTTTGCTTCCAATATAACATCTTTTGTTTCTTCTAAAAATGCTTATTGTTTTGCTTACATTTATTAATTTAATATGTTTTATTTCAATTTAATTAGTTAAATATATCATGCCTCTTAAATAACTCATATAATTATAAAGTAAGTAATTTAATTATTTAACTCATATGATTAAATAACAAGATAATTATTATAACATGATCATCATCTATAATTAAAACAAGTGAGTCAAATATCTATAATTTAATTGAATTTGACAACATCCATCCTGAGCAGTAAATTAAAATCATCATACGTAATAAATATCCATGTCCAAATGATATAAGTAAAAATGATACATAAATTTATGATACAACTCATTAATATGGCACTGTAGGCCGTGAAAATGATACATATGATAGCTAGTGACTATGAAAAGAGGCATCATAATGATATATCAACAATGATCCATGATGCAATCTATATGATCTTGAATGTCACTAGCTACTATGAGCAACTGCCTCATCATCATCACCACCATCGTGATCATCATCATCATCACCATCATCGTCGTCATCATCATCGTCATCGGCCTCAGTGTCTTCTATATTTGGGTCATCATCATCCTCTGCCATGTGATCTGTACCAGAACCAACATAATCTAGATCTCTATCATGAGGATCATCTTGACCTTCTGGAAGACCCATGTTCTGCAAAAAAAATTTAAAATGAAAAGTTATTATTTATTTCATACAATAATTTATTTTTCTGTTATATATCTAATATTACAACATACGAAACAAAGCCATAATCATATTACATCATATCAAAGTGCACATACCATAATAAAATTTCAAAAAAGTTACAGCTGATATGTCATTCCAATGATGTAAAACATGCAACAATTCTAATAAATGTTAGTAAAGATCATAAAAAAAATTGTTATAAATTTAACTAGCAACTGTAAATTCTATTACATAACCTTAAGTGCTACAAATTGCTTGGTTGAAATCTCCCATTTTGACATAGGTAGGGAGGATGGTGGCAAAGGTTGTGGAATTTGGATTTAGACCAACCAATTGCATTTGCTTTAAAATTTCTGAAGCCTTTTCAACAAATCCATTTTGTGCATATCCTGCAGTCATTGCAGTCCATGAGACCACATTTCTTTGAGGCAGTTTGTCAAATAGTTCATGTGCCTTGTCTATGCTTCCACATTTTGCATACATGTCTAACAGGGAAGTTGCAACTACAACATCTGACAAAATTCCTCTATCCTTTATGTATTGATGGATGTCCATACCCTATTCCAAAGCTCCCATTTTGACACAGGCAGGGAGGATGGTGGCAAAGGTTGTGGAATTTGGCTTTACACCAGCCAATTGCATTTGCTTTAAAATTTCTGAAGCCTTTTCAACAAATCCATTTTGTGCATATCCTGTAGTCATTGCAGTCCATGAGACCACATTTCTTTGAGGCATTCTGTCAAATAGTTCACGTGCCTTGTCTATGTTTCCACATTTTGCATACATGTCAAATAGGACAGTTGCAACTACAACATCTGACAAAATTCCTCTATCCTTTATGTATTGATGGATGTCCATACCCTATTCCAAAGCTCCCATTTTGACACAGGCAGGGAGGATGTTGGTAAATGTTGTGGAATTTGGCTTTACACCAGCCAATTACATTTGCTTTAAAATTTCTGAAGCCTTTTCAATAAATCCATTTTGTACATATCTTGCAGTCATTACAGTCCATGAGACCACATTTCTTTGAGGTATTCTGTCAAACAGTTCATGTGGCTTGTCTATGCTTCCACATTTTGCATACATGTCTAACAAGGTAGTTGCAACTACAACATCTGACAAAATTCCTATATCCTTTATGTATTGATGGATGTACATACCCTATTCCAAAGCTCCCATTTTGACACAAGCAGGGAGGATGGTGGCAAATGTTGTGGATTTGGCTTTACACTAGCCAATTACATTTTCTTTAAAATTTCTAAAGCCTTTTCAACAAATCTATTTTGTGCATATCCTGCAGTCATTGTAGTCCATGAGACCACATTTCTTTGAGGCATTCTGTCAAATAGTACACATGCTTTGTCTATGCTTCCACATTTTGCATACATGTCTAACAAGGCAATTGCAACTACAACATCTGACAAAATTCCTCTATCCTTTATGTATTGATGGATGTCCATACCCTATTTCAAAGCTCCCATTTTGACATAGGTAGGGAGGATATTGGCAAAGGTTGTAGAATTTGGCTTTACACTAGCTAATTGCATTTGCTTTAAAATTTCTGAAGCCTTTTCAACAAATCCATTTTGTGCATATCCTGCAATCATTGTAGTCCATGAGCCTACATTTCTTTGAGGCATTCTGTCAAATAGTTCATGTGCCTTGTCAATGCATCCACATTTTGCATACATGTCTAATAGGGCAGTTGCAACTACAACATCTGACAAAATTCCTCTATACTTTATGTATTGATGGATGTCCATACCCTATTCCAAAACTCCCATTTTGCCATAGGTAGGGAGGATGGTGGAAAATGTCGTGGAATTTGGCTTTCAAACAACTCATACTCATAGAGTCATGGTTTTAGGTCATGTATGTTATGGTAACAACAAGGGATTCCAACTATGGTTACAATAGCTAAGACTGCCCTCACTTGTGACCATAACAAGGTTCTTGGACAACACTATCTTGCTCTTCACACTGGGTACTATATAGGCCAAGATTGGGTTGAAGAAATCACTTTATGGTTACCTATATAGTGATACCACACCATAATACCCCATGCATTCTAAATAGCTTGAGATTTATACAATACTCAACCAAGATTAAATTGTATCACTGTACCACACTTAACTATGACAATCCTTTCTTGACAACAATTTGTAATCTTTAGACTATTGGGATACTTGCCACAAATAAATATTAGGTCAATGACACAAGGATTTTAAACAAAAACCATAATCCCAACTCTATATCCATCCCCTTGGCAGTCTCAAGGGCCACCTTGAGACAAAAAATGCTAATGTACTATTATGACAGTTATGATTGTCCTCCATCATTTCATTGTGCATTTGAAACTTGAGATGAGGATTGGGGAGGTCTCCATTTGTAAAAACATGGAAAATACTCATGGTAAGATCTTTAAAATAGGCATATTCAACTTCAGGCATTTCTGCAAACCCTAGGAAGGTGGATGTAAACTTAGTGACTTTAATTACCACCACAAAGACGACCTGTTTTGTGACTATGTGAAGGTAACACTGTCATGCTCTTTATGACAATCCCTTCTCCATTGGGTGATGGCCTAATAACATTTATCTCCTTTGTGATTTCAATGCCTCTCTAATGCACTATCATAGGAGTCTTGACAGTCCTTATGTATTAGTGAAGAAGGATTCCAACAAATAGGAAAGGAGGGCTTAAGATTACATACAAAGTCCTAGTCTTCATACCCTAGTCACATATCACTCGTCTAAGAAGACCTCAAGACAATTGCCCTTTAATACAGGAAGTCAATGTAGTTTTAAAAGATAAAGTGCAAGAGGCCAAAGGAAAAGAAAACTTAAGGCCTTAAGGGGTTTAAAGGAATAAAAATATAGGCTTGCAGACTCGACTTCAAACCCTAACCCTAGGTGGGTACCACCAGATACCACCAGAACCCTTTAACTTGGCACTGTAAAACCTTGTCCAATCTGATCATGGGAAGTCGAAATCAAGCATGTACACTCACATATGACAGATAAGTATGCCTACCAAGTGGTTTGACATAAAAATGAAAAGGCTTTGAATTATAACCCTTCAAAGTAGGCCACTGAAGTATATTGTACAAGTGCATTTCTAAGTGCTACAGTCAGATTTTTCATCATGGGAACCTAAAATTTTTGCAAAAAATGGTAGGAAATTTTAGGTTCCAACAAGTCCATTAGTTGGAGGTAGGCAAACAAGGGTTTTTTGTTGATTATTAGCCCGTTAAACTTAAGCATATGAGATAGCATGGCACACACAAAATGTTGTGGATAATGACCACAAGATTAGGTTAATTGTGACCACTTTTTGTAAGCAAGCACAAGACTAGTATACTCATTATTATCCTAATGGCACCAAGAAGGGTCCCAAAAGATATAAGAGTAATCATTTGTCATCTAAGATAAATCTTACATTTAAGGGCTCTAGGGCCAACAGAGAAGCACTTTAGAACTCATCCTAAGCATCAATAAACAACTCAACACAAGAAATTCAAATTGACATATTAACACAACAATGTCCAACTAAATTATTGAAAGTCAACTATTGATACCTCGTTCTCCATCTAGATTACAAAATTAGTCCACTTTTTGCTTTGTAACATTTCCTTTTCAAATTGGGTTGGATGCCGACCATAGTTCTCCTCCTGTCAAAACATGGCACATGGACTAGTTAAACTAATTAATATGCAATCATTTACTTTTTCCTAGGAAATTAAAAAAAAATCATTTAACTTACTAAATATACTTACAAATGTACAGATCAAGGCCTGTAGACCTTTCTAGCCACTGTGATGTGTGGGACAAAGTTTGTTAAGCCACGCCTTGGAGGCCTTGTCCTGAAACATATACTAATTCAATTTAACTATGCACAAATAAAATTTAAAAATCATTTAATAAATTTGATATAATCTTATGAGAAAATTCAAATACCTGTGTACTCTCCTCACCAGACTTCCTCTGTGCATTAGACTTCTCATATGCTTTTACAAGCTCTTTCCATACTTTCAAACTTACATCAATTGGCCTTTTTTGAGACTTTTCTCGGGAGGGAGTTTTTTTATCTTCTTTGTTTGGTTGCACCAAAATCTCTTGCAGTTTTGAGACATTCATAGCTTTATCTTCTTTACAGACCACCTGTGCCAAATTCAATCTCCATGTCTTGGATAACTACTTTTTGTAGGTGCATGGGTATCTTTGAGAATGGCAAATGTAGATGGTCTTTGAACCATTGAAGGCATGATTCCTTCAACCTATTCACAAATGTTTTTCTAGCATCCATCATTCGGACATCCCCTAAAACCACATCATATTCTATCTTGGTATCGTAGGTACTAATGCAAGATGCAAAACATGGCGTGGTGGTCAAAGAAGTCTGTGTCCCAGGATTGGGTGGGACATTGGAAGCTTCTGTTCCCTATTCCACATTCTTAGAGGTTATTGTTATTGATTTCCTCCTGGATCTTTTGCTTGATCCATGACTGGTTGGGGAATCAATTGATTCCCTTTGACACTGTTGATTTGGTTGTAATGTTTCAGGGGCTTTACCAGATCATTTTTCTATGTATCTGACAAGCATTGTCAAGTCCACACCATCCAATTTGTTTACTACCTCTACCCGCAATATGGAAGCCAATGCATCTTTATCTTTGTTAGTATCATGTTCCTATAAAATAAATTTATGCTTTTAAATTTACAAATAAAAAGCTAAAAACTAAAAATCAAAGAAACAATGGAAACATTTACAAATCTATAAATTGACAATGAATTACCTCATTGTGGCCAGAGTCTGCTCCCTTTGCTCTCTTCCCTCTATTGCTTGACATTTTGAGGTGACCTAGGGCAAATTATTTTTTTTTAGTCTATGGAGGCAAACGAAGTACACACTGCTAGGTATGAAAGTTTTCATCCAATTTTTCTGTATTCCTCAAGGTTTTTGACCTTTACTTTGTAGAGCAAATCATGAAGTTGTTTTCCTATGAATCAATTGGTGCCTTGGGAGGGAATCTATAGTTCCCAACCTAATTTTAGTTTTCTCACCCTCGTCTCAAAAGCCCTATCTCCTCGTATTGTCTCGACCAACCTCTGTTTTAGTTTGCTCACCCTCGTCTCAAAAGCCCTACTTTTAGTTTGCTCACAATCAACTTGTCTAAAAGCACTCGACTACTTTTTTAGGAAGGAAGTGAGAAAGTTGTGTTCAGAAAAAGGTATTGATGGTAATGATAAGTGAACCTGGGCATTGGGGTTTGAAAAATGCGTTCACTGCTCTCGGATGTAGAGGAAGTAATGCAATGTCTACAATTTTACCCTCCTCCTTTGCAACCACATGAGACTTGAATGATTCGCTTGTAAACAAAACAATATTTACAACCCTTTCTTCACAATCCTCTCCATTTAATCGAAACAAAAATATATTTGGGAATGAATTTTTTTTATTGTAATTGTAACCTTACCTATGGTGTCGAAAACTAAATTGAATTTCTCATCTCTTCACGCAGCATTTTTCTCCTCTCTTCGTGTGGCATTTTTCTCCTGTAATTATCAAATTTCTCATATATTAATTTAGGCAAGACTCCAACCCAAATTCTCATTCTCCAAACAAAAAATGAACACCAAAAATCAATAAAGTTTTTTTTTTTGGGTATGTGTAGGTGGGAATTTTTTTAAAAAAATTTGATCCAGTAGTCAACGCTATAGTCGAAGCAGTTAATTTCGACTATAGTACCAAATTTTAGGGCAAAAATGTAATTTGTTTGGGGCACCAATTAGTGTAAAAATGATGTATTTTGCTTGGAAGTTGATAAAAATGTAACCTCACCAAATTTGGATTGTCCTTATAATAAGTAACTATATCTTATTTCCATGATAGCATTTTGAGTTCATGCTTCTCTTATGATTAGCTCAATAATGACTCACTCTTTCACGACCTTAAATGGTTGGTGACAATCCTTATGCAAGTGATATGGCTTTGGAAAAGCCAAACAACTCTTCTCTTACTATCATGACGACATGATATTGGGACTATATTGGCAACTTATGGAGTGTGCTTATTGTATTGTGATTTTCATTTCTATGTTCTCATTAACCTATTTTAGGTTGAAGCATGGTAACTAACCCACTAACTATTATGACAGTCATACAATGACTAGACAATCCTCTCCACTTTGACTATGACAGTCCTATGCATGGTGTTTTCTTCATGACAGTCCCCAATAATGTGAATTTTTGATAGTAGCTAGTTCAAATGGAGTTTTGGATGGTGTAGTAAGTTGTCCCTATGGCTCATGATAGTGCATGCCTTGGTTATGTCCTTGTGACATTACTCTCTAGATATCTCCTCTTTATAGTAACAAGGTTTCAAGGTTGCAATGTCCTATTTTGTTTTTCATAGTGGGCTTTAATGAAAAGTGAGTATATTAACAAGATAAATTCAAGAATATTCTCTTGGTGCATATCTGTTATGTGACTATTGTCATTGTTGTGTATTGTAGGATCCATAGGAGGCCATGGAGAGAGGATGTGGATGTCGTAGAACTACTAAATCGCAGAGAAGAAAGTGGGTGGAAATAGATATGACAACTGAATCTACAGATACAATAGAGGTAAGAAGAGAAAGAAACCTCAACCAAAGGAGGAAGGTGTTTATGAATTCACAAATGTTACAACATAGAGGAGATAAAGTCATTTTTTTGTCCACGAGGCCTTTGAGGTCAAACTTATTGGTTGAAAATGCACAGGAATGGTGATTAAATGTGATTCTATGATCGAGGGAAAAGTTTGAAAATTAGGATGGCCAAAACATGATATCAATATGTCAATTATATGACTAAAGTGAGGTTTTGTGTTGGATAGCATATTCGTTGAAATGATATAATTGGTGTACTAAACATTATTTACTATGTTGTGTATTATAGGGGCCAGACAAGGCCATGACAATAGATTGTGTCATAGTATCAAATGAGGACACAATGGATGAAGTGGGAAATTAGGTACTCAAATCTAATTTCCTTAGGAAAAAATGATCTGATGACATTTTGTGATACGTCCATCTTTTTTCACAGTATTATTGACATTTATAATGTATTATCCAATCTTGACATAAATTAATGCATGTTGTTGATTATTTTAGATGGAGATTGGAGCAAATGTAGAGCCTGAGCATTCAACTTGAAAATGAAAAATATATGTATGTGGATGTGGACCTAAAACTGTTAAATCACGTAGATGACAATGGGTGGAAGAGGATATGACAATGGATCCTACAGACACAACAAATGATTGCACTGAACAAGAGGTTGGTCAGGACTATAGTACATGGGATGAATACTTTGAGAAAACTGTTGTTTGTGGATGTTCTGTATATATGTTCATACAACCAATATTTTTATTTCTTAAGCCATACTTGATTATATTTCTTTGAAATTGATACATTTATGATTTATCCAATTGTTGCCAAATATTAAATAATGCTTGTGTTTGTTGATACGTAGAAGATGTTGATGAAACACATACTAATACCCAAGATCCAATTGGGTTATTAAGATTTGGATGGGATGATCCAAACCATCCTTTAAACAATACCAGGGTGAAAGGAGCATTATTGAAGAGAATACTATCAGCTAAGAAATTTGAAGAGCTGATGAGATCTGCATACACTGATGACATGCCACCTAGCCTTAATGATGATGATCATGATAGTGAAAATGCAATGTATGAAGAAGGATTGAATGAAATGCTTACATATTTCTTTGGGGATGAAAACAATGATGACAATAATGATCATATCGTTGACAGTAAAGATGATAGTAGGGGTAATTACCACCAATGTAATGTTGATGATAACAACCTGAAAGACTCCATCAAGCAGGTAGCGAAGACACCTGTGTTCAAATCAGATGCAAGTAGAACCTCAAAATTGGCATGCACATTAATATTATTAGAAATCAAGTCATTATTTGGTTGTTTAGACAAAGGACTCACTACCCTACTGAAGTGAGTTGAAATCTATTTCTTACTTTGCAATTGTCAATTGGTGTACATAATTCATAAACATTCATCAACTTTGTTTATATTTCTTTAAGGGGATTTTAAAACCATATATTGTATATAAATATTCCTAGTATAGATTTACATATCAAACATGTTCATCATAAGTCAAACATTCAATTGATTTAATCTCTGGCAATCTTACAGGGCACTAAAAACTAAAATATTCCCTGAAGATAATGTGTTGCCATCAACTTGCAGAGAGGTGCGTCTGTTGGTGGTTGAGTTGGGGATTGAATATAAGAAAATTCATTCATGTAAAAATGATTGCATTTTATACAGAGATGAATATCAAAACAAGGTAGAATGCCCTGTATGCAAAGAGAAGAGATATCGTATAGATGTACAAGGTCCTACAGTTCCAAAGAAGGTTTTACGTCATGTGCCATTTATACCTAGACTTCAACGAATGTTTCGTTTCAAGTCACTTGCACAATCGATGGACTAGCATGCAAAGAATAGGAGTAAAGATGGATTCATGTGAATTCCAGTCGACTCTAAAGAAATGAAACACATAGAGGAAAAATGGCCAAGAAAATTCAAAGATGAACCCCGTAGTATCAGGTTTGGTCTTGCAATTGATGGAGTGTGCCCATTCTCTTTCCTAAGCTCAAATTATAGTGTTTGGCCAGTTAGATTGATAGTATACAATATTCCCCCATGGATGAGTGTTAGAAAGGAGCACCTTATGCTGACTCTCATTGTTCCAGGAAAACATAAAGTTAAAAACATGGATGTTTATCTTGCGCCTTTTATTGATGAGATGCAATTGCTATGGAAAGGCATAAGAATGTATGACATATCACATCCCCCATCAAATAGGTCCTTCATGTTATATGGTGTGCTATGTTGGACTATTCATGATTTCTGAGGACTTGGTGTTTGTTCTGGTAAGATAAAATATTTACGTATTTACAATCATAATTTATTTTCATCCCAACTTTCATACTTAGTTTTATACTATTTTTTGATGTTATTAACATTACTTATTGAATTGCAGGGCTTCAAACAAAGGGGATATTTGAATGTCCAAGATGTGTAGAACAATTTCAAGGGCAGTATTCTAAAGATCTTCATAAATTTATTTACGCAAACAACAGGGTTTTCCTACCACTAGATCATAAGTTTAGAAATCGCCTGAAGAATCAATTTGATGGAAAAGTTGAAAATAGAGGCCCTCCCATGATTATGGGTCCAGGTGATTGGCTTAAGAAGTATGAAGATGCTAAATTGAAAGGTTGGGAGGATTTTTTTGATCGGGGTGATTCAATTGAAGAACCAGAACAAGTTGTAGTTAATATGCCAGAAGGAATGAAAAGGAAATCCATATTTTATGAGCTCCTTTACTGGAAGAATCTATTAATATCTCACCTATTAGATCCTATGCATGTCTTCAAAAATGTCTCAGATTCTATATTTTGACATATATCAGGCAAAGAGGACACCTTGTCTTCGAGGAGAGATATTACTCTCATGTACCAAAATTGATAGAAAACATTTGTGGCCAAACAGGGAAAATGAAACATATGCAGAAGTTCCATGGATTTTGAAAAAAAAGAGCTAGACCAACTAAAAAATGTCATCCGTTCAATAAGGACACCTACTGGCTATGGGTCATCATTGGCTAAAGCTTTTACAGTTGATGGACATATCACATGATTTTCATAATTTTATGAAGGTATTATTTATCATCATTTAACATTTATTGGTAACATTGATTAAGTACTAAATATATTTTGATATCATTATGTTGTGCGAGAAAAAAATACTACTAACCTTTTCCTAAATGTGTTTCATAGCATATCATGCCATTGGCAATTAGGGGGGATTCCTGTCTTACAGTTGACTTAAGGAATGCCATAAGTCAATTGTCAACATTTACAAGGTATGTGGTTAATGTGTGAGAGACATAGATATATTATATTGCATTTTAATTTTTGACTAAAGGTTCATACTAATTTACTATTCTTATATTAGGTGGGTGACCTCCAAGGAGATCCACGAATGTGAAGTGCCAAAATGGAAGAAGGAAATTGCAGAAATTGTATGTGTATTTGAGAAGGAGCTCCCTACAAGTATCATGGACCTACAAGTCCATTTACTTATACACCTAGTGGATGACATTGAATTGGTGGGTGTCGTATCAATGAGGTGTATGTTTTTCTTTGAGAGGTATATGAAAACTCTAAAAAGATATGTTCGATAAAAGGCACATCCAGAGGGTTGCATGGCTGAAGGGTATGTATTGAATGAAGCATTTTTCTTCTTGTGTGAATTCCTTGGTAAAGATTTTGAAGATAGGCCACGCTTTTGGGATGAAGAACAAGCATCAGATATTATTGATGGAGAAAAACCACAATCTAATGGTGTTCAAGTAGAAATTAGTAAGTAAATTCATGATCAGTGTGGTTTTTTTTCTTGCAATCATTAATTTACTCTGTAATTTATTTGTCAAATTAATAGCATGACATTTGGAGTTTGAAATAAACATGTTGACATGTAATAGGTGTAGACGAAAGTGCTATACTCGACAAGTTCATTTTGTATCACATGGACTTTATGAACAAATGGATTGATCTGTATGATAAAAAGAGAGAAGAAGTGTTAGAAGCAAGGAGACAATTTAAGAGATCGAACCCAAGGAATACTCCACTTCCCACTGATCTACTTGGGGAATGGGGCAAAGATTGCACACTAGAATGGGTTACTAAACAAATTCAAAATCAAATAGAAGATGCAGGTATAGATTCAAACATAACAGAAGGTGAAATCAACATGTCTAGAGGATGTGAAAGAAAGGTACAATTGGAATTTTACAAAATGTTGTTTCCTTACAGCTTTGACACTATTAACTATTTTAATATTCATCATTATATTTATTTTCACTAAAATAAATGGTCTTTCACATGTGAGGAAATATCTAGCAATGTGAACATATGGTCAACATTATCATGTAGAAAGTGTAGATGTAAAGAGATGATCCTTCGATTGTGGCATCATGGTTGACTTCAAGCAATCGAGTCGATCAAGCTCAAAAGATAAAAATATAATTGAAGAGAATCTACAATATGTTGGGAAAATACAAGAAATTATTGAGTTGGATTACCACTCTTTTAAATATTGTATTTTAAAGTGTAGATGGTATGAAGCATTTGAGAGGACACGAAGACATGATACCCATAGTGGATTGTTTTCTATAGATTCCTCATGTTTCCTACCAGAGGATAAGGAGCCTTATGTTCTACCAATTCATTGTGAGCAGATATTTCTTTAACTCAAACAAGAAGCGGTAGTGATCATTAATCTATTAATTCATAGTTTATTGTGAATATTTACATGTGTTTATTAATCAATAAAATTGTTATACCATACGTCTAATACATGTATGTCGTTCATGTGTAGGTATTTTTCTATGAAGATATTTTGGACCCGAAATGGATATTTGTCATACATTATGATCCAAGATTAAGGCATTTATTTGATGATGCATTAGTGGATACTGACCAAACAATGATGGCCAACAAAATGAGAGAGAGGGATTAGAGAACATCGAAGAAATTGACATCCATGATGATGTTGAAGATGGTTATGTTCAAGAACAAGAAGACAACAATCCAGAGTTGGATGATGTTATGGAAGACAACAATATGGATGGTATACAAAATGATGATCCAAATACATCTGGCAACAATATAGATGGTCTATAGTCAGATTTCAATGATGATGAAGATGATGGAGGTCAAGATGAGGATGATGATAATATTAAATACTTGAAAGAACATATGAACATTGGCAATGATACACTAGATGACATTGTAGCTGACAATAAAGTTAATGACCAAGACTTCTAAATTTTTAGAATTATTTGCAATCCATGTTTAAAAAAGGATGATTAAATTGTTGGCAATAATGTTAATTAAATGGATTGTTCAATTGTTGACAAATTACCTATTGCAATATCCTTAAATTGTTCAATCTTTGGTATGAATTGTTTGCAATAATGTTAATTAAATGGATTGATTGATGTTCTTCATAACTTGTTAATAGATAATCCTTATGTGATGGAAGTATTAAGTAATATAGGTCAAAGGATAAGCTCATCAAGTTTCTTAAATAGTGGGTGTTACCTTGTTTCACCAATGGCAATTTACTTTCAAGTTTGTTGGTGACTTCAGAACAGATTAAGGAGCTTATGTAATTTTGTCAATTAAATCATCCACTTCACTTAACCCAATCTGGCATATGATTTGGATTAATGTTTTCTATAAATATTTAAACCCTGCTCCTAAAACAGAAAAAGAAATTTGGATTTTGAAAATATATACAAGGGAATGATTTTCAAAAGAGAAAGACCGGTGCCTACCACATGAGGAATTTGTTTATCTTTAATTATTTTTCATATATATCCTTAATTGTATCTATGCCATGTTATCTTGTGATAAGTACTTGAGTAAGACCATCAATGAAATATGAAGTGGACATATTATCATCTATATTAGCTACTTGATTGCACAAATATTTCAATTTATCATCGATCTCATGTTTCTATTCATTTTCAACACTTTTAATAAAGACATCATGCTCATAATATTCTTATTCATCATTAGTTTGATAAATATCACCTATCCTCTTTTGTAATGTGAATGCAGGGGTCTCTTTTGATTTGAATAACAAAGAAAAAGTAAATTGGAGACAACCAAATAAATTATTAGCAATCCAATTCAACAAACAAATGATAACCAAAAGTTGACCACCAGAGAATAGCAGCTTTTATATTGATTTTCTTCAAAGTACAGGAAGTGCAATGTATCTTTAAAAAAAACAAAATCCCTGATAGATTCTAAGCCATAAGGTCTTGGTTTCCTTTTATAAAGGAAGCAACAAGCTTCAGACCTTTCACATTCAAAATGGCTCTTTGTATTCCTAACCCTTGATATTACAATATTTGTCTTTTATAAGTCCAATTTAGATTTTCAAATATATTTGAATACATTTTGAAAACATGAAGAAAACATAAAGAGACAAAAAGAGAGCGTTCAAGATGTGGTGGTGCTATTTAATGCCATCATATGGCTCATTGCTCTTCTGCACCTCAACATGTGCTACTGATGATTTATCTCTAAGATATTTCTCCTCCCATTTATATATTGTAAAATCACCAAGCCATTGGTAAGCCTAAATCTAAAGCAAGTTCTCTTGGTGATCTTTGCATCTTTTATCAAGCAAAGCTCTGACATCCATAACAAATTTTGCATACCCAGCATCCAACGCAATTACTCGATCCAATATCATGTTGAAACTGAGAATGCTAACATCTCCATCCTACTTCAAAAAATCCATAACTTGGAATACTATTTGGTCAAATTCCATTTTCCATGTGTCAAGACTTTTGATTTTCTCTTCTTCTGTCAGTATGAAAGGAATAAATTTATGCTTGAATGTAGTAAAAGATTCAACCTTTGTAACTTTTTCATTATATTATTTCATTTTCATTTTTAGCCAGATGTCCTTTTGTTTACTGCCCAACCACAAATGTTATGAATGACCATTGTGGGACTGTGAGGATGAAAACCAATTACATTCTCCTCTTGCTGCTCTACCGCAAGCCTCAGTTGAAACCCTTACAGGGACGTGATAATTGTTATTACCACAATGCCGCCGGTTACTTTTCAAACCTCTGTGGGACCGTGGAAAGAGACTAACACCACCAAGCATGAGATGAACACCGCCAAGGCCCAAGCATCAGATGAACCATCCATGGGGTAGTGGTAGCTTCTTCATATCAACCGATTCCTATCACCAAGCCACAAATTATTCTTTTATGCTCTGCGAGAATGCGATATGTGCTATATTTCATTCGTCTTGTTCCCGCATAACCACAAAAGATAATCAATTAACCTGAGGGATAGAGTTAATAAATAAAAACAATCATATAGTAAAAAATAGTCAAGATTGTTTCACAATGGTCAAGATATATATGTATTTATTTAGTTGTGGGGGAATGTTGGGGGTGATTGATTTAATTAAATAAATGTGGATTTATTTAATTAAGGATGAGACTTTAGAGGAAGGGTTAATATTTAATTAATGTCAGAAGAATGGTTAGATTTATTAATTAAATAACGTGACTTATTAAACCGGTATTAGGAGGAATGATCAAAGTGGTTAATTAAATAAATAGAATTTATTTAATTAACATTGTAAGAGAAGATGTGGGATAGATCTAGTTTGGTGTTAGGCCATGGTAAGATTTAGGTGTCTACATTTCTAACAGTGCATTAGTTTTTGGGTCGATGAATAATGATCACAATTTATCTTTGGTAATTTTTTCCTTCACCACATCATGAGACAATTTTGAGGAACAAAATTGATGACAAATTTCTCTATGGGTTGCCCATGTATTTATTTTCCTTCACTATTAAGATAGATTGAATTAGGAATAGGAGAGCATCAAATAAGGATCAAATTAATGAGTGCAATCATGATTATGTTATTGGATTTCAAACTTTGTCAACAAAGATACACTATCAAATTCCTACTGATGATTTTGATACACTAGCTAATTCTTAAGTCTAATGCACTTAAATATTGATCTCATCCTTCAAATTTTCAATAGAAAAATTTAGTCTTCAAAAGGGTGAAAATAAGCAAGAAAATCAACAAAATGCTCACCATGTTGTTAATTTATAGTCAACTTTAGATGTTATTTCATCTAATTCCCAAGGTGAACTAGTGAGGGACAATCCTATATTATCTATTAATGTAATTAATAAGATCATAGAATACATAAAGAAAAATAGATATGTAAACCAAAACACATTCATATATGTTACTTCTATTCAAAATGAACAAAGGAAATATACATAGAGTTAAGATGAAATTTTTTTATATATACCTCATTTTTACTCTACAAAATGTACAAAGTAGGCATTTGTTCAAGAATACCATCAGTTATTCTACATGTAGATGTTGACAAATATCCAACATATTGTATGGTGCATTTCTTATATGGATGGGATGAGAACAAATGTACTCAAACTTGTATGGTCATGCCAACTAGTAGATCATTGTGGCATATTGTGGCGTACATGGTGTTGGTTCTAAAAAATGCAGGCTTCAGGACACAAGAGGTTGCCAATCTCTTGATACATTTTTGGTCAACAAGACAGGGTTTGTGTGATAGGACCCCCTTCTCTTTTGGCTCTGCCAGACCTAGGTGGGTATACCTATGTAAATGAGACAGACTTAAACGGTGTGTTTCCTAATCTAGCAATCTATCCACAATGGCAATTGGAAATGGAAAGATATAGTTCTAATTTGGTATAAATTGTATAAGCAATATCAAGGTAAATCCTATGTTTAATTGATAGAAAGTTTTAAGTAAAATGAAACGGGTGAGACCAGTGCCTTGTTGGATAAATGGAGTCAAATGAAAATATAAGATAAGTGGCTTATACTTGGTAGTAATTCTAATGGTTTGGCACACTAATATTGGTTAATAACTTGTATAAACGTGCAAGGAAATAATTGACAGACTCTTCTTAATAATCCAACTGACACAACTAGGTTACTTGTAATTTATCAAAAGGATTTTTAATCCCTACTTGAAGGAACCAATTGAATAAATCAAACAAGAACAGTAGATGATATCAACTTGGAGATAGAATACCAACCCTAATTAAGTGGTTCTTCTTACTGATCCAAATAATACTCCCAGATTATTGTGATTGACTAGAAGGATTTAATTCCTTTGAGGAAACCAATTAATCATATCACACAAATACAACAAATGTGCATTGATAAACTGAGTATATACTTGATATATCAGTTTTAATAATAAGGAAGCACTAAAATGGAGACAACCAAATAATTGAATAACTTCAACAAACAATTGATACCAATGTGGCGCTACAGAATCAAAGATTTTCCATTAACTTCTTCAAAATTATGCTTGCAATATGGTCTTTGAGTTTGTAAATATTATGGAACTTTTCTACTATCTACCACTACTCCCTTCCCCCCCTCTTTTTATCAGGTCTTGGTCTCTCTTTTTATAGGAGAGGCAAACAAGCTTCAAACCTGTTACAATAGAAAAGACATAACTGTTCATAACTATTAAGAAAACAACTTTAAACTAACAAGTTTTAAGCAAATATTTTTAATTAGAAAGACCAATCCGTTATTCACTGAATATAAACCCATGACCAATCAAGGCTTGAGCAAGGCATTCTATTTTCTGATGTGGTATCTCCTCTTCACATTCAATCTTCTTCAGAACCCAAATATGTTTCCTGCCATTCACTTATTTTTAGATCACTAGGCCACTTAAATTCTTGTGCGGATGCAAAGATTACAAGATGGCTTTTCCATCTATTGTCTAAGAGGTTCCTGATGTCCACCAGAAACTTTGTGTATCCATTGTCCAACATGATAATTCCATCAAGCAGACTATGGAACTTAGTGAGTTTAATTTCCCCATCATTCTGTACATGTGCCAAACATTTAGGAATCATCTGATCAAACTCTTCTCTCCATTCATCTACACCCTTTAATTGGTTATCATATTTGAGGATTGATGGGCTGAAATGACATTTGATGGAGTCAAATGTACTCCTCTTACCTTCCACATTCCTTTTTGTATCTACCAAATAATGATACTCCTCAATTATGCTTTTCACCATTTCTCATGTAGGCTTGAGCCTTGATGGGGCATCTAGATTTCTGTGTGTGGCTTTGCATAAAGTAGTCAGAATGTGGAAGGTAGGTTGCCATCTCTTTTGAATATTTTCAAGAATGCAAGAATTAGTGTTTATTTGTTCTAGAGCTTTAATCAGATTGCTGAATTGTTTATGTACCCCATTTATTTTGTCTTTCAATATGTCAACTTTGTGCTTTAATATCCTGCTCAGGATCTTTATGATGTGATTTTTGACATCTTCCTCATTATGCTTTTTTAGCTTATCAATTTCCTCTTTTATTTGTTAGATCTAGGGATCCTCTGTATGGACTAGTGGGTGATAGGCAAATAATTCATCTCCCCTTACTGTGGTGGCTTGTTGCAGCTATTGTTTTAGCTTTTTATTCTCAATGAACAATTTGTTCACCTCATCATTAGATAGCTTTAACCTTTTCTCATATTCATTAATTTTCTTTTCTATGTTTTCTACCACATCTCTGGTGAACATTGCAGAATGCATGGTTATGGTGGCAGCTTCAGTAGGAGTTGTGTCTCTCATAGTTCTAATCATGGATAACCCCCTCATTTCTTGTACCACATCAAGGAGCCAAGGATTCCTTGTGTTCTTCTGCTTTGTCCATAGGGCAAGTGTTTGGGTAGTAGGGTTATACCCTACTCCTGAGACACCTTCCTCTGAATCAAATTCTGCAACTAACATTGGGTCATCTTGTGCTCTGATCTGATCCAAAAGAAACATTTTGGACAACTCCATCCCTGGTATAATCAACATATCACTTTTCAACACCATTTCTCTTGCCTCTTGGGGAGTGACATTAATATTATCAATATTCAATTCTGCAAATGTCTGAGCCTGGATCTCAGCCTATTTTGACTCATCAGCTCCTATAAGATTAATCTTCAACTTTTCATCAAATTGTTTCATTTTCATTTTGATCCAAAATTCTCTGAACTCATTTCTATGTATAAAATTATCATCCTCTATGAATCTTAGAGAGGCCACTACCCTCTCATCTTCCTGAATCTCATCATTTCCCTCCTCTGACATCTTGACCTTTGGATCATGAGGCTTTTGACTTTTTTGTTGTTCCGCTGCCTCTTTCAGTTCAGTCAAGGCCAAGATTGCTTCATGTTCTTCCTCATCACTTGAATCATATTCCACTAATGGCTACATCTTCTAGTTTTTGGCCTATGGCTCATGAGTGGGAGATGGAGGGGATGGACGTGTAGGTGATGGGGGTGATATCTGAGATGTGGATGTTTCATGTGGTATTTGGTGGGGTGTGGGCAATGGAATGAGTCCCTCATCTTGGGCCATTTTGTAAAATTCATCAAATTTACTTAAAATCATTTGCATTCTTTTTAGAAGGTTGGGTTCATTTGCAAAAAAGCCTTTGAAGCTTCTATATTTTTCCTTCTTCTGATTTTACCACCTCATCATTGCATTCCACCTTTTTTTGGCCTGCATTACATCAACAAAATACACCAGATTCCTTATAACATCCTCTCCAGAATGAAATTCATGTGAAATAGCCTTCTTTGTCAATAGGGTTCTTTTGATCATATTGATGTGACCCTCTGGGTCACATACTCTTTCTGTTCCAGGTTTGAAGGAGTAATTGGCCCTTATAAACCTCTGCACTTCTTTGAGAATATCTAACCCAATGGCCAGTTCTTCAAACATAGTCAATTTAGGCAAAAATGTGTCTTTCCTCTGATTTCTCATCAAGTCATGTTCCATCCAGAGCACCTACCACATAAACTCTAGGAAACACACTCTTGTAAGTACAAACTTAGGTAAAATGTGTGGTGCTTGGTTGCACCCATATACTTTGATAATAGTGTGTTGTGGCATAAGAAACCAATTAGCATAATTATGAGTATATCCTTGGTCTGGCCCATACTGCACAAGCCTCATTACCTTCATCAATGACTTAGGCATTCTTGGTGTTGGGTAACCAAGAGTAACAATCAATCTAACATCAAAATCATCTCAAAACACTACAAAATCACTTTTTGTACACTTGGTATCCCAAATGTAGCACCAGTTTTGCACAGGGAGTCTAACTCCTCTTTCTTGTGTACACAATTACATCCTTGTAGTCCACTTCATTTCATTCTGATACATAATTAAGTGACACAATAAAGAATATTTTCTGAAAGTAATAGGGGCCTTGGCTTCCCTAACTTGTAGCAGACCTTCATGTATTTGTTCTTCAATCAAAGATGCAAAATCAGATTCTACATTTGACTCAAAATGTTGAATTATCATAGCCATTCTCATCAACCCTATTTACATTTGCTCCTCGGCATCTATCCCCAAAACTTGATGCAACGCATAATAGGTATTCTTGAAATAAACTTGGAATTCAAAAACTTGGAAAGGTTCCATTTTGGAAGAAGGAATAGAGAGCCTTCTATTATCATCACCCCTCTTCATGTGTAAAGGGAGCTCATCACTTCAATATGTTCTCGTTAACCTCTTATATTCTTTCTCAAGTTTCACTAAGTTCACCTCTGTTACAACTTGTTTATTGAGGTTGAAACATTTGATAATGGCATCTCTACTGATATCCACTAAGAATTCACCATTGGGAAGCCTCATAGTTTGGTTGGGGCATGGTAACTATGTGCAAGGGTTTTAATCAGCTCAACGTCAATGAAAATGTTGGAAATAATTAATTTAGCCAAATCTAGGGCCCATGGGTTTGATGTTGGTTCCTGGTCATTCCTTTTTATATAAAAGTACCAATAGAGATTCCATCCCTACAGCCTTGAGCTAAGTCTCTAAAAATCTTTTTAGAACCTTTGTCAATTAAGCCAGGCAACAATGAAAGCAGAGGGGATTGCAATGAAGACTTACTGGTTTTGGCTCCATCCTTCTTAGTTCCTACCTCAGTCTTTTTAGGTGCCATTTTATGAAATTCACAAGAAATGATGAGCAAAGCTTACCTGGATAAATCACCTTGAAGAATTCTCTTTACTCCCACGGTTTGAGCTCCTGTGTATTTTGTCTTCAACTACTATGATTGAGAAATCTTAATTTGTTTCATGTATTTTCAAGACTAAGACGCATTTACTTCTGGCTCATAAATTTGCACGATTCAAATCTTCGTGTTGAGCTTAAATCATCATATTTTTATGTTGATGTGATTGGTATGCTTTAAATAACCCAACGGCTTGATTACCACACTACCACAGGTTAGGTTTTGGCCCCCTGAGGTATAGCGGTATAGTGCGTAGTGTATAGTATTAACTCTTCTTACTGTCATACTGCGAGCTATTTGAGAATGTTCTGTGGTAAGGAGGTATGATATGGGTATTATGAAGGCTAGCCAGTGTGATAGCGATATCATGATAAAAGGCAAAGATGACTTTATGAATGGTAATAACATGATTTATTATGGAAAAATAAGAGTGGGAGTCATGGATACACAAATAAAACACTCAGAACTTTTATGAAAATTTTGGTTCCAACACGTCGACATCATGACCATGTGTCATATGCATACAGTGCCAATTATATGATCATGTTTTGCAGTACAAATGTCATTAGGTGGCACACATGTATGGAAGCATAACATGTGGTTGTTGATGTTTCATGTGTCTAACTAGCCACCAACATGTGTAGCAATGTGTATAGCCACACTATCTAGATCCTTGAAGATCTGTAAATCTTAAATAATGCTCCTAATGACCCTAAACCCTAACCCCTAACCCCTAAACCATAAACCCTAAATAATTCCCCTTATAAGCCCTAACCTGGCCCTAACCCTCCATAAACTCTAAACCCCTAAATCCTAAACCGCAAACCCCTAAACCCTAAAAAGTACTAAACCCAAGCAACCCTAAACCTCTATCTCCTTATCTCCCTATCTAGCCCTATCTCTATCATTCCTCTACCTCTTAATATCTCTCCCTATGTCTCTGGCCATGTCCATCACTCTCTATATCTCCCTATTGGTCCTCTCTCTCTAAACACTAAACCCTAAACCTCTAAACCTTAACCCCTGAACCATAAACCCTAAAGTACCCTAAATAATGGCCCTAAAGCATAAACCCTAAACCCTAGTAAACTCTAAACCCTAAACTTGAGAAATGCTAAACTCATAAATGCTAAATAATGTCCCTAAACCCTGACCGCTAACCCTAAGCAACTCTCTATCTCTCTCTCTTTGACCTATATATTATCTACTAGCTCCTAGCTAGTTAAATCCTTTTCCTAGCTTGCCTAGCTTTCATTTTCCTTTCCAATTTCCCTTTAGATCCCTACACCAATTTTTCCATATTTTACTATTTTCCACCTCTCCTCTCATTGTTTGATCTTCCCATCCAATGAACTTTAGTTTTATCAGCTTGTTTCCATTTCATTTGGCTGCCAATTTATATCCTCATCCCTCTTTTTATGTCCTAGTAATTTTCTTGTTTCCATTTGCTTTATTGATAAGGGAGACGGATAGAGACAAAGATGAAGTGAGAGAGAGAGAAAGAGTCCTATAAGTTTTCCATGCTTGTTCATTAATGATATATATAGGAATGATAGGGCCAGGGGTTGAGAGAGGCAAGAGAAAGAGAGATAGGGAGAGATAGATTGGTAGAGAGAGATAGAGAGGAGACAGATTATAGGGAGAGATAGAGGAGACAGAGGGGAGAGATAGGGAGATAGAAAGTGATCACTAGAGAGATGTCTAGAGAGATAGGGAGATAGAGAGAAAGGCATGAGATAGATAGGTATGTAGAGTCGAGAGAGAGGAGATAGATTGGGAGAGATAGAGGAGATCACAGTCCAGTGAGAGATAGGGAGATAGAGAGTGAGTGAGATGTCTAGAGAGATAGGGAGAGAGATTGAGAGGTAGAGGGATGATAGCTAGAGAGAGGGAGATAAGGGAGAGATTATAGGGCGATAGAGGTTTAGGGTTGCTCAGGTTTAGTGTTTAGGGGTTATGGGTTAGGGATTAAGTGCATTATTTAGAGTTGAGGGATTTAGAGAGAGAGAGACTTCTTTTGACATGCAACCATAAACCCTAAATAATGCCCCTAAACCTGAGCAACCCTAAACCTCTAAACCTTAAATAATGCCCCTAAACCTTAAACCCTAACCCCTGACCCCTAAAACATATATAAACCCTAAATAATGCCCCTAACCCTTAACCCATAAACCTGAAACCTAAGAAACCCTAAACCCCTAATTAATCCTAAACCCCAAACCCCTAAACCCTAAACACTAAACCCAAGCAACCCTAAACATGTATCTCCCTAGCTATCTCTCTATCTCTATCGTTCCTCTACCTCTCAATCTCTCTCCTTGTGTCTCTGGCCATGTCCCTCACTCTCCATATATATCCCTATAATCTCTTTCAGCTATGTCTCTAGCCATGTACCTCACTCTCTATATCTCCCAGCTATTGGTCCTCTCTCTAAACACTAAACCCTAAACCTCTAAACCCTAAACCGTAAGCCCGAAATAATGTTGAGCCTAAACCTTAACCCCTAAACCCTAAACCTGAGAAACCCTAAACCCCTATATATCTCCCTATCTCTAATATTGTCCCTCTACCAACTCTCAATCCTTCTCCCAATCTCTCTGCAGGATATATATCTCACTCACTCTAGTAGTCTCTCTCTCTCTAACTATCTCCAAATCCAAGCAACCCTAAACCCTAAATCCAAGAAACTCTAAACCTCTATCTCCCTATGTTCTATCCCTTATCTCCCTATCTCTATCATCCCTCTACCTCTCAATCTCTCTCCTTATGTCCTTGGCCATGTGTATGTGCCTCACTCTCTATCTCCCTATCTCTCTCCACAGTCTCCTCTATATCTCCCTATCATTCATCTCTCTCTATAAACCCTAAACCCTAAACCTCTAAGCCTGAACCCCTAACCCCTAAACAATAAACCCTAAACCCTAAATAATACCCCTAAACCCTAACCCCTAATCCCTAAACATGATCAGAAACCCTAAACCCTAAACCTATATCTCCCTATCTCTCCCCTCTCTCCCTATCGCCTTTGTCCCTCTACCTCTCAATCTCTCTCCCTATGTCTTTGGCCATGTCCCTCACTTTGTTACTCCCTATCTCTCCCCTCGGTCTCCTCTATATCTCCCTATTAGTCCTCTATCTCTAAACCCTAAACGTCTAAACCTTAACCCCTAATCCCAAAACCATAAACCCTAACCCCTAAATAATACTCTTAAACCTAAGTAACCATAAATTAGGTGCTCAATTAGGTGCTAAAACAAGCACTACATTAGGCACTAAATTAAGGTGCTACATAAGGCATTAAATAAGGCATTACCACGGGTGCTACAACAAGCACTAAAATAGGTGCTAAACTAGGCATTAAATGTGGTGCTAAATTAGGAGCTACAGTAGGAGCTAAAGTAGATGCTAAAGTAGGTGCTAATTGAGGCACTAATTTGTGTCAAATTTAGCGTTGACTTATTTTGTTCGGCACAAAAAAATGCAAAAAATAATGCCATCCCGATAAATAGTGCTGACTTTTTCAAAAACATGGAGAAAAATACATTAAAACAGTGGGTGGAAGCAAAAAAGGGAGATGATCTCAATGATCTATTGTAGTGTGGTGAGGCATCCAACATTTTGGAGAAGCTGATGCCAACATATCAGAAGGACACCTCTTTGTCTTCCATAAGTCAATTAAAAAGACTCATAAATTCTGTAAGCATTTTGAATCTTTTGAGAAATTTGTTGAGACAAAAGTGAGACAAGAATTCGATGAGAAAAGATTAAATGAGTTGAATACTATGTTAGTAAATGACAAAGCTCTACTAGAAAATAAAATGAAAGGCATACAGAGTGCTATCAAAGAAGCAAGTGACTTGTACAAATGTTGTTTATCTTGGCCGAAAGCCACAAAAGAGTTAGAAGAAAAGATAAAGGTTCTGAAACTGCAGCATGTAAATATTTCTAAATCATTTGACCCAGCAACTAAGTCTGTGAGTAGCAAAGAAATACAAGTAATTAATATTCATGATGACTTAAGTAATATTGTGAATAAGAAGGATCAAATGAAAAATAAAATGGGTCAGTTGAAAGGACTAATTAGTCCCAAGTTAGATTCAATGATTAGTATTGTAGTAGAAGCACGGGTATCTTCACAAATTGACACACATTCTCATGTGCAAAAGGCATAAAAGTTAGTCATTTTGATAAATGGTCACATCCAAATTTTGGAAAGAGCTAAGAATCAATGGGATGAAGATATTACACAATTAAAGATTGTGTATAAGGATATTTGTTATGGGGAATATTGGATAATATTAAAATGAATCATAAACCACATAACTCAATGGAATATGCAAATAACAAAGATTTAAACAAATAAACAAACTTACAGAGCTTTGTTACCTCACGGATTCCATTGTTCACCTAGTCTCGATCGATCTTTTGTGATGAATGTAGCTCTCAGGAAGCTTGCTTCCTTGCTTTGTTTCCTCAAGATGATGATGGAGAAATGGCTAGGATACTTGTTGTATCAAAGGTGAGCTTCAATACAATGTAGGATGGATAATGAATAATGTGAGAGTGGGGGTGTCAATGGCGCGCTATGGATTCTGTAGAGTGACCTTACTTGAAAGCTTCTTGATATGAAATGGAAGAATAGAGAGGTATTTATAGACTTGTGTGAGAGAAGATCAACGGTGTAGAAGAAATAAGAAGATCAACGGTAGAGGATGTTTGAGAGAACGTGCACGAATAGAGAGAAGACATGTGTCATTCAAAAAGATGCTTTATTGAGTTAACTGCTTTCTTGACGAGGATGAGCTTTGATTTCATAAATTAGAATATATTTTTCTAATTTAAGAGTTTGTTGATAAAAACAAAGTTGTTTTAAATCAGTTAACTCATCTTTTGCTTTTGTATGACAAGGAAGATTTATTTTTAGAAGATTTGGAAGATAAGAAAGCAAATTAAATAAATAAATTTATTTAATTGATTGTGCAAGATTTAGAGGAATAAATAAAATATTTGATTATATTTTATTTTTGGAGATTGAGATTTAATTTAAATAAATTTGCATTTTATTTAAATTTGGGAGAATGAATGATTTAATTAAATAATTAAAATTATTTAATTGTTTAGAAGAATAAAGTTGATATTGATGAAATTAATTAAATAAATGTAATTTATTCAATTAATGGGAGAAAAGTGAATCAAATAAATAAATTGATTTATTTATTTATTGATAGAGGAATATTAAGATGAAATAACTATTAAAAATATTTATTTAGATAGAGTCGTGTCATTTTTAGGTGTATACATTTTTCCCCTCTTTGATGCAATGTGTTTTATCATGTTTCAAAGAATAAGAATTTTTGACAATGATACATGCCCCAGTTTGCCCCTAGTACAAGTTTGACGACAGGGTGCCCCCTTGGGAGATTGGATGGGAAGAAGGTAGAAGGCGGGAGATGAACAATCTCACAAAGAAGAAGGTGAAAAGTAGGTTAGATTGAAGAAAACAAGACACGGTTTGGAAAAATAGGTAGAAACAGGCATGGGAAGTAGTCATAGTTGTCACACAATCAGTTATGGTTCACTTGTTATATATAGAAGCTAGGTCCACAAGTCCTATTCATTTGCACACTTGTCCTTAGTTGATTTTTCTTTGAGAGCTTAGGAGAGTAGAGGAGCTAGAGTAGTCAACAGAGATATGGATATTCCGCATGAGGAGCACCATTTTGAGTGAGTTTGACGGTTCGATTGGCCAGCTGAGGCAAGACCATCGGTATGTAGTTCGACAAAACTTGCTTAAAGTCATTTACTAGGGCAATAAATGTTATGGAAAAATAGTTAGGATAGATGCACTAAACTTCATTTTGGCGTATATATGCCCCAAAATGGTGCATATGTCAGGAAACCGTGCATTTGAGTAAACTTGCGGTGCATATGATAAATCTACGCATATATGATAGGGATCAGCGCATATACTGTGGAACTGCACATTTGACACAAGAAGGGATGCATATGCCCAGAACGATGCATATACATCAAGAAACAACACATTCATAGCGAAGTAGTGCATCTGATATGATTCGGTGCATTCGCTACCTGGTTCGACGATTTTGCACTAAGACAGTCAGCTGACTTAACAAAATTAACCCAATTGGCACCTTGATCGATGCGTCAATTGATAGATCTCTGAGATTGCTAGGAATCTAGTCAAGAGATGATATGTTGTTTTGATTAATTTGATATGTTAAGTCAGTTATAGGATAGTTTGATTGCTTTGAGTAGGTTTGCTTGGATATGGGTTTTTGCTTGACGCTATGCTTGGTTTGGTTGCAGGAGGACATTCACGATATTCTGATGTCACGAGAGTAGTTCCCTTTACTGCTGTTGCAACGTTATATGCTAACGAAGATGGAGCGCAAGGCTCTTGGTGCTATGGGTTTGCACTATGTTTGTTTCATGCCTGAGGTTCGCGCGAACCTTGGTCTATTGACTATGGCAGTGGAGCGATTCCACAGCGAGGACAAGACATTCCATCTTCTGACCGGGGAGATGACGATCACTCTAGAGGATGTTCACAAGATTATGCACCTTCCCATCTAGGGGGAGTTGGTGGAGTATGATCCACAGTGCGATGCAGGACTGGCAGAGTGCAGACGTGTGTTTGATGATCCTGAGCTGGATGAGTAGGTGATTTCATGGCAGGATATACATGACTGTTATGACTACTTCTCGAGGATAGTGGTAGGATTGATTGGTTGCATAGTATGCTCCGATAGGAGATCACATGGGTTCCCGATTGGCTGGGGGAGGGTGATGGAGAGTATGATTACCAATGGGACTTGATACTCATGGGGTGTGTGCGTGTGGGCACACTTGTACAGGGATATGCACTAGGTTGTGTATCACAAAGAGGCCAGCTTGTTAGCAGGTGTGTCTCTTTTGCAGTTTTGGTTGTGGGAGCACATAGCAATCATGCAACCGATATGTGTTTTTCATAGGCAGAGAGGTGATCCTTACAGCTATAGATATGTGGGCATGATTTCCCAGCACAAGTTGGGAAAGCTTGAGTACTAGAGACACACACTAGATAATGTAAATACAGTTATCTAGTGCCCATACCTAGACTGCGAGGTATGGGAGGATGAGGATGACGAGCTGCCATATTGTTTCCAAACTCGATGGCTCATTGGCAGGATGTGGTACATACTAGAGCATCAGATTGTTAGTAGAGTCAAAGGCAGTTTGGTAGAGTATAGGGTAGGCTTGATTTGCGAGGACCCATGCAGAGAGACTAAGGTGGGATCCCATGGCATCTTATGAGGAGGTGTTAGCAGATTTTTGGTAGATCCCTTATGCAGCGTGGTTGATGAGGAGAGAGATAGTAGACATGAGGATGACCCCAGATTATGAGGAGTGGTTCACCGCTCATCCATTCCTAGATATTCAGGACCTGGAGAGCTAGCTCCTCGCATAGATGAGGAGGATTCAGATGAGGAGGACGGGGCTGGCAGGAGGAGGAGGAGACAAAGGAGGGGTGGAAGGGGTCAGGGAGAGGGAGATGATGGTGGGGATGGAGAAGGAGGAGGAGGAGGAGGAGATGGAGGTAGACCAAGATGGAGGAAGAGGTTTGGGGAGGGACCCTTAGGACAGCAGCATGTTGTGCAGCCACAGGCTGCAGGGTAGGTGCAGGTTCTAGTGCAGCAGGTGGCATAGCAGAGACAAATGCTGCGACCACAGCAGGTGGCACAACAATAGGTGTAGGGACATAGAGAGTAGGCTTCGTAGCCTGATTTGTAGTAGCAAGCCATTACTGTGCTATAGGGTCAAGTGAGGCAGTTGAGGGCCTACCTTAGAGCAGCGGAGTCTTAGAGAGAGGCAGACATGGGACATGTATCAGAGATCTCCAGAGAGCAAAATTCAGCCTTGGTGAGTGTGTGGGCTATCAGAGTAGAGAGAGATGTAGTAGTGGAAGCCCTAGGTATAGACAGTACCACTAGCTTTTTAGTGACACAGGTGTAATAGGCACAGGCACAGCTTGCACAGGCACAGCTTGCACAGGCACAGCTTGCACAGGCACAAACACAACTAGCATAGGTACAGAGTCAGCTGGCATAGGTACAGGTTGAGGTTACCAGAGCGCAGGCTCAGACACAGTATTACAAAGGACTATATCATGGGGCAGTGCCAGCAGACCAGCATGCACCGAGCTATAGGAGCCAGTCTGTGGCTTCACAAAGGGCAGGTGGATCTCAATTTGTAGCATTAGTGAGAGGCCCCCAACAGTCAGGGGGTGATAGAGGAGAGGGTAGTGTAGGGAGCAGTGTTCCACGGTAGCAGGGCTAGCCTATTTTTTATATTTGTACCAATTTTTCGCTTGATGTATACACATTTTTGATGGCTCAGATAGCCTGATATGTATATATTTGTATTATTTTGCCTCGAGACATGTATCATTATCTTTTTGTACTTTGTATACATTTCATGACATGACTCCAAGAGATGGATAAATATTTTGATATATTGTACATTTGGACATATTTTATGTGTACATGATGATGCAACTATTGATGTTTTACATGTTCTTGTTCTATGTTTATATGCCATGGATGCAATCTATCTTATGATGTTTTTACATGTGATGCCTATTTCAATTATGTTTATGCAGTCTTAGATGGATTATGATGATCTAATATGTAAATGCAAATGTGAATGTTATTGATATGATTATGCAGCATTCAAGATGATCTTTATGTACTTGTCTATGTTTTTGATTTTGATATGATGTACTGATGCAAATGTATATGGATGACCTGATGCACTTATTATGTATGAAAATGATTTAATCATGTGAATGACTATCTCATGTGATATGATACGCAATTTATTCTATGTTTTTGGTATGTCCAAATGTACTCAATCGACACAGAGATGACATAGATGGGAAGAAAAAGAGAATGAAAGGATCAGAGGCTTTCTTGTGATACTCTATAGGATTTTCTTATTTGTATGGATGATATGGATTTCTAGATATGAGATGGATGTGAATATTTTATCATCATTAGAGCACAAGTACTTTTCTTTCATCATTGGGTGCGTTTTGTTTCTTTTCGCTTTTTGAAATGTTGAAAGAAAATACAAGCATCTAGGTATAATTAAACCAAGATGACCTGAGTATTCCTTACATGGATTTTGATATAGCAAGTTGATACAAGTGTCTAGTCAAACTTGAATCTAGATGACCTGAGTACCTCTTATGTTTCAACAGACAAGGATTTGCCCCTTTTCATGTTCAGACCTCTGAAGTCCTCGATGATCTTTTGCTGATCATGTCGTTAGACAAAAGTCATCACATTACTAAAGTTTGATCCACAAACAGCAGACAAAGAAAAAGATTATGCCCCCATCATAGCATCTCTAGCTTTTAGCATCCTCGAGTAGCATAGAAAGACATAATGACAAAAATCCAAGACCTTGTAAGTTATCCTATTCACAAAACATTCTTGCATTAGATGTGTCTTCTTGCCATAATTGATATAGAATTAGCTTGAGTGTTTTGGTATATGTTTTTCTTCGCTTTGGATAGGTTGATGCTTTGTGCCAAGATTTTTGTTTTGGGAAGCTTGCTTTACTACATGCGTGTGTCTAGTGAAAGGTATCACAATCCTTACTGGTATCCTCTTAGAACATGTGGCATTCAAGAATCCAAATCCACAACCAGGTCGAGGAGTTGTCCCTAGTTTAGACAAAGGATCGACTTATTATGGTTGACAAAAAGACATAGAGAGATGGACCCTAATGGACTGACCTAGTGCCTCGGAGGCACATTGCTAAATGGCCTTGCCTACGTGACGACACAGAGGCAATGTAGTTCGAGGAGAACTTGGTGGACCTAAGACCTAGGCGATAGGAAATGGTACAGACTTAGATAGATAGAAGGACAGACGACACGTAATGGAATGGACAAGAAGTGGAGCCTCAGGGGCGCATTGATATAAGATGGCCTTGCCTATGTGATAGTGTAGAGGCAATGTAGTTCAAGATCGACCCTATGATACTGACGACAGACGCCATGCTAGGTTGATACTGCTAATAGGATACTAGATAAAACCTTAGTTGATAAGGCGACAAAAGAGATAGAGTATCAAGCCATGATAGGTTAAGACAACATTATGGATAGCCTTAATGCTAGATACTGATGACAAGGAAACACCACGAATAGGCAGATGGATGGGTGATAGTGGACACAGATGGTTAGGTAGAGGGAATCAAGGATGTGATCTCCAAGGACTATGTCATATAGGAATAACGTGCCCCATTGTAGGTAGAATACTTAGGATTTTTCATGGCAATACTTATGACGATAGGAGGATAAGAGCATAATGAAGGATTGGTGTGGCTTGGAGGGATAAGGTATGTCAAGAGACATCTAAAACATTTGTCAACATTGTGCCCCTAATCTTTATCAAGATCAAAGAAATAGAGGAATGAAAGATTAGGATGGATGGATTTGACAGTATAGGTATGTAATGGATAGAAGGATAGGATAGGAAATGGTATGGAAGGAAATTGATAGGAGAGGAGTGATATGCCAATGAGACAAGGTGCCCCCAAGTATAGGTGACATAGGAGATCAACTTTACACATGAAACCTATTTGCTAGGTTTTCATCATGGTACTTATCCAAGGTGCATGTTTGCTAGATTTTCACCATTGGACAAAGGGTTTTTTCTTTGATTTTTTTTCAATTTTTTTTTTATATTTGGATGGGAGAAGGTAGAATACGGACGAGAGGAACTCAAGCATCAGGTTCCATGAAAGGTGATAATCCCGCTAAATGGATGCTATCACATGGACTATGTCAAGTGTTCTCATAGATGTTGGTAGGAGATTGCATGAAAATGAGATGGAGAAGGTAGATAGCGGATTATGGAGGGTGTGATAGTGGATGATGATGTAGAATATGGAGGACTTATGCAGGGATGGAGGGAGGGATTATGCAAAAGCATGGACCATAGGGAAGTGATGTGGTAGATATGTAGGATAATAGTTGAAGGTAGGGGAGATGGAGTTATACAGAAGTGTCATGTGATGGAAGGGAACCATGACCAATGGTTGCACATACCATGATAAACATTGAAGCTTATGATGGGAAGGTGGTCTAAGAAGAAATGGAGATTTTTTCTTGGTGGATGAATGATTTAGGAATTTAGGGACCCACATAGATTGAGTATTTTTCTGATTATTGCTTGTCCTGTGGATTGGAAGGATTGGATACTTTTGGATATGTGGGTGGAAGAGGAGAAAGTGGATGGCTGGGATTTGTGAGAGGTGGATACCTCATTTGACTTGAGGGCTTTTTGCTTAGGTACCCAAACCATTTTGGTTTTAGGTTTTACCTGCGAAGGCATGGGATTGGGTATATGCAGATTTTGTGCAGCTTCTGAGGTAATTACTTGTTGCTTGGGGGGACCCACACCTTTTTCAGTTTTTCTTTGAGGTATGTGGGTGTATGTATCTTTTGATATGGATAATTCTTTGATTCTTGGCTTTTTTATCCTAGGTCATGAGGACTCTTAGGATTTTTGACTTGAGAGGTAGAGGCATCCAAATTTTTACCATTGCATCCCTAGGGTGTGGATGAAGTGTGGTTGGTGGAAGCTCTTTGTTTAGACAACATGTGCATTTTTTGGCCATGATTGGGATTTTTAGAGGGTTTATAGATGGATGGATAAGGTGTTGGAAGAAGTGGTGGTAAAATGCATGGAAGGGTGTTGTAGCAGAGGTAGATTAGATGGTGGAAGGTGTATGGTCACATGCTTTTGACAATTGTAGGAAGATGGAGGTGGAATGGCAACATATGTTTTGAGGATATGATAGGATTTGTGATGTAAAGTGGTGGATTTAGGAGGAGTGGAGGAAGTACCAACATCTTGAGATTGTTCACCTTGGGGTATGTATCCAAGGCCGTATGAAGGTGGAGGAACTTTGACATGGATAGGTTCCAAAATACCTTGTTCATGAAGGCCTAAGCCTTTACCTTGATAGTTCATATTCTGGAGTATGCAGTGGACAATGGGATTATGTACAGGTGGAACACTAGACACGAGTTCCTTATTGGATGAGGAAGGTGAAGAGGTAGACAATGGTTGTTGGTGTTCTAAGGAAGAAGAATTATGCATGAAGGTAGTGAGACCAAGGGGATATGATAACAGATTTGCAACATGGTTGATAATAGATGGTGGAGGATCATTAGGATCTTGATTATCATTATGTTCACTAGGATCCAAGTTATTGGTTTGATCATCTATGTGCACTTGGGGTACAAGTGTCTCATCAAGGAAAGTGGAAGTTGTTGGATCATGGATAGGATTAGATGGAAGATGGATAGAAGTAACGAAGGTTTCTTGCTCACGTATAGGTATGGGATCAAGTTGTTCATGAACATCTTCTTCATAAAAGGTAGTATCTTGATCATAGAGAAGGTATAGATTATGGACAGGCTAGAATTGGATCTCTTTCCCATGTATAGGATCAAGTTGCTCATGGATAGCTTCTTCATAGGTATTATCTTGATCATGGAAGAGATAAAGGTTATGAACGGTTTGAAATTGGATGGGGGTGTTTTGATCTTGATTTAGACAAAGGGTGGTTGTTTCCACATGCTCTAAGGTGTGCTCTTGACATAGCTCTTGGTCTTCTTGAATGGAAGAAGATAGCTCTTGGATATCTTCTTGGTTGACAACATGGATGTTCGATGGACCTTGACTTTGGTTCCTGGTAGGAGGTTCTTCGATAAGCTCAAGGGGTTGTGGATGACATGAAGGGGTTGTAGGATTTGACATGGCATTGGAAGAATATTTGGTAAGGTCAAGGGTCAGAATTTGAGGACATGTTTGACTCTCTATTGGTAGTCCTTGGATCACATCCTTTGTAGGTGTATGGGGTAATGGATGAGTGGATTTGGCTTTCTCCATAGCTTTTCTTTTACTGTATAAATTTGGAAAACATTTTTTCCAAAACTCATCGAAGGTTTTTTGGGTTGTCCATGTAGAGCTTGAGGAACTAGATGGCGGTGTTGGTGTAGAACCGGTATGCTTTGGGATATGTGTCTTAGAAGATAGCGAAGGAGGACTAGTAGACGGGGTGGTATATGATTTCTGACTTGAGGTGGTGCTTGCCTTGTCAATAGTATCATTAAGACAAGATAAGAAGGTATGATTTTGATGCGAGGTGTAGCTAGTACTGGTACGTTCAGCTTGCAAGATTGCCATTTCTTGTTGTAAGACTTGGATTTGTTGAGAAATTACTATACAATCTTGGGGTGAGGGACCTAAGTTTATTTACAATTGCAGATATTGAGTGTTTGAGCAATATATTCTAATTGGTTTGCCATCTCTATAGAAATTGACACAAGACCGAAAAAGCTTACTGTGATAGATGCGCAGCTACAAATGCACGCAAACAGAGCATAAATGCATAGCAAGTCGATATAAATGTGTAGTAGATCGAGATATATGTGCAACTTCAGAATGTATATGTGCAACTCTGGTTTTCTGAATGTTTTTGTAAAATTTTTGACACATTTTGCAGTTTTTTTGGTTTGCAGGCTAGTCTTTTGACCAAATTTTATCAATTTTTAGCAAGAAGACACAACAAACACATAGAATGATTTTAAGTTTTTTGAACTTTTTTGTAAATTTTGGACTCTTTTTGGACACAAAAACAATTACGATCCTAGGCTGGTAAAGACAGTATTTGTCAGATCCCCTAGCTGTGCATATTCAAAGCGGATAGCTTCAGGATCTTGGTAGCATCAGCTCCTCTCCACAGCACACACTTCTCACGCATACCAAGATCTAGGTTTCCCAAGTCTCGTACCCCCACTGAACCTTAGGATTGCCCCTGCTACCTCTACTAAGAACCACATGAATCAGGGTGGCTTCAAAGGTCCCACCTTTTGTGCCAACAAATAGAAGGATCTTGGTATACTAGATAATGGCTAAGTGGCCAGGGCAACCATTCGAGTGGTTATACGTGTGGCAATGCTACTCTCCATTATGGAGTCTCCGAGCCTTCAAGGGTTAGGCCTTGAAGGGTTTTGGGGGAGGTTGGATGTCGATATAACATAGTGGCACTCGTTGTAGGAAGCTTTCGCCTCAAGCACAATTTATTTATAGTGGATCGACAGGGCTTGACTTTAGCCTATTACCACTTAGGGTCGTTCCCACTTGGATAGGTAGGTATCTAAGGGTAGGCACCTCTAAAGGTTATACATGTAAAAAGTCTGGTGTTCTGGTCACCCAATAAAGGGGAGAGCATAAGCCTATTGTCATTCTGAAGACACAGTAAACAGCGGTTTATCCAATCCTATTTAAAATGAGAAAAACTATATGCGTTACTCTACTTGGGCACACACACAGTTGTTAACTTTGAAGTGATTAAAAGATAGCAATGGTTCTTTCCTTTGCAAGATAGCAATATTCTTAACTTAAAGAGATAGCAATATGGCAAAGATAGTAGTGATTTCATTACTACCCTCCTAGTTAAAAACTATGTGAGATTTGCATACATATTTTTACTTTTCTTACTAGTTAGCCTATGATGTGTTGATAAGTGCAGCTAAATGACTATTCAGCCCCTAATCCTACAAGACAAATGTTAGCATTAACCCAAAAAACCACAAGAAATCCTAGGATCACTGTGAAGAATAGATGCATAGCTTTAGAGTCTGCATTCGCTGAAACAAAGACTATAAGCACAAAAATATAAATGCACTAAGACAGGTGTCAAAAGCATAGGAATAAAGGACAGATATGTAGTTTCTATGGATGCACCATTCTAGAGGATGAAAGTGCAGTGTCTGGGGGTATATGCACTAGAATATTGCAGGTGCTGAAATAGGTTGTAGATGCGCAACTTATGGTGATAGATGCGCCGATTTGACCTTTGTACAGAACCTGTCACTCAAAAGCTTGATTTTGGATTAGAAATGGGGCAAGGCCCCATGGTAGGTGCCAGAAATGTTATGGGGAAAATTGGATAATATTAAAATGAATCATAAACCCAATAACTCAATGGAATATGCAAATAACAAAGATTTAAACAAATAAACAAACTTACAAAGATTTATTAAATCACGGCTTCCATTGTTCACCTAGTCTCAATCGATCTTTTGTGATGAATGTAGCCCTCAGGAAGCTTGCTTCCTTGGTTTGTTTCCTCAAGATGACAATGGAGAAATGGCTAGGATACTTTTTGTATTGAAGGTGAGCTTCAATACAATGTAGGATGGACAATGAATAATGTGAGAGTGGGGGTGCCAATGACACGCTATGGATTCTATAGAGTGACCTTACTTGAAAGCTTCTTGATATGAAATGGAAGAATAGAGAGGTATTTATAGACTTGTGTGAGAGAAGATCAATGGTGTAGAAGAAATAAGAAGATCAACAGTAGAGGATGTTTGAGAGAACATGCACGAATAGAGAGAAGACATGTGTCATTCAAAAAGATGCTTTGTTGAGTTAACTGCTTTCTTGATGAGGATGAGCTTTGATTTCATAAATTAGAATATATTTTTCTAATTTAAGAGTTTGTTGATAAAAACAAAGTTGCTTTAAATCAGTTAACTCAGCTTTTGCTTTTGTATGACAAGGAAGATTTATTTTTAGAAGATTTGGAAGATAAGAAAGCAAATTAAATAAATAAATTTATTTAATTGATTGTGCAAGATTTAGAGGAATAAATAAAATATTTGATTATATTTTATTTTTGGAGACTGAGATTTAATTTAAATAAATTTGCATTTTATTTAAATTTGGGAGAATGAATGATTTAATTAAATAATTAAAATTATTTAATTATTTAGAAGAATATAGGTTGATATTGATGAAATTAATTAAATAAATGTAATTTATTCAATTAATGGGAGAAAAGTGAATCAAATAAATAAATTGATTAATTTATTTATTAATAGAGGAATATTAAGATGAAATAAATATTAAAAATATTTATTTAGATAGAGTCATGTCATTTTTAGGTGTATACAATATTCTTTCACCAACAACTAATTGACTTGAAGATTGTATGTATACATATGCGGCAGAGTATAAAAGTTTTGTAGTTTTGACATAATTTTGACCTTTGTACATATACCCTTTGCCATTAATGTCAAAGGGGGAGAAGAAGACCAATGAAAAATGGGCAAACACCTTAGGGGGAGAAGAAATATAGAGTAAGGGGGAGCAGATACACATTTTTCACTAAGTTTCTCATCAATGCCAAAGGGGGAGATTGTTGACAACATAGTCAAGAGACACTACTAATTGGGTAATGTTGTCATTGATGGAAACAAGGCAAATAGGGCTTGATGGAGCTAAGGATGATTAGGAACTCAACTTGGAATAGTCTACATACAAGGTTCTGGTCCGGACACAAAAGACTAAGGCAGAATGGCTAAGTATTGACAACACAGAGTTAGTAGCAGAGACTCAAGTGGTATTCCTCTGCAGTTAATGGTCAAGGTATGTGTTTTAGGTATGTTATTCAGATTTGTTTGGAGGTATTATGTTTAATATTACAAGTCTTGATGAGTTCTAAAAGTTGAGTAGTGATTGGTCTAAGTCTGGGTGAAATTAGTTACATTAGGAATAGTGCAGAGTGCATGAGTATTTTGGTCCGCATTTCTCTGCAAGCAATTGTATTAGTATGCAGTTTTGAGGTAGTATGGATAGATGTTAGAAGCATCCAGTTGATGAGTTATAGAGTTTTAAGTGATCTAGAAGATTGTCTATAAAACTCCTAATTCTGACAGTTGGTTTGCAAATACTTCACCAAGACAGAAGAGACAGTTCTAAGTTTCGCATTTCAGCACATAATGACATCATGACCTGCGGCTAATAAGATATAATCTATGAGGTATAATGAATGGTTGATGTGATTATTTAAGTCTCATTTGGTCCACAATAAGAATTTTTGTGTGACAAACAATTAGGTCATGCATGTTCCTGTACGCTCAGAATCGTAACTCTGGTTGCCTGGGGGTTGTCAGGTCAGATTTTGGCATGCACACGGACCCTTTCCCTCCTTGCCACGGGGCAATTTGCCACATCACTCTCACTCACGTGGGAGTAGCCAGTCAAGAGGAGGTGAGACATGGTGGGGGTCTGGTTCATTTGAGAGATGGACTTCGCAAAGGGGGGTCAACAAGATCTGTGGCCTTTTTTGTTGTGTGTTTGTGATTCTTGAGATAACCCTATGACTCAAAGAGTCACTAGTCTCTCTCCTTCTATTTGGGTTCCTTGAATTCCACCTTTGTGTGGGTAATCAGTTATTCTCGTTGATGGCTTCTACTATTTCTATGTCTTTGAGAAATGCTCTGTGTAGTCGCAATTGCCTAATTTCCTCAATCAACAAGAGAACAAATGGGTCTTCTTATGGTGGAATGTGTGTCTGTTGTTAAGGTTTCTGATGTAACTCTTTGATCTCATTTTAGATAGCCCTTACCCACTCTTCTCGTACTCCTAAACACATTCATGAATCAGGATAGAGGAAGTTGTCTAGTTGCTAACTCTAACCAGATCTAGGGTTTGGACCTATGGTTTTGTTGACCTAGGGTTTGTCTATGTTTTGACTGTGAATACCTCATGATGGAATTGAAGGTTTGTTTCTGAATACCTCGTGATGGAATCAAGGGTTTTGCAATGTTATCTATTTTATCAGATCTATATGATGCAAGCTAAATGATAATATGCAAAGCATTTTTTTGGTATTTTTGCAAATGAAAATGCTTCTAATCTATGAAACAAATGTGCATGCAATCCTATATGAAAAGTTGAATCTATGTTTTTGTGGGTTTTTCGTATTTTCAATGAAATCTAATCTAATGAAAATGGAAGAAGCTTTTTCTAATAAAGTAGATCTAGGAATGCAAAAGTGACTAATCTAACATGCAAGATCTAACCTATCAAGGAAAAAGAAAAATGTTACTATTCCCAAGAGCAAAATGTGACTATCTAATTACTATGAAAACAATGAAAAGAACCTGAAGAGATGAAGATTTGAAGACTCCACTACCCTCAGTAATCCTTGTATAGGAAACCTCAAATCCTTTTGTGACAGTAGTTGGTTCTCTCGATGACAAAAATATTCAAAGAAGTGAAAAGAAGCTTTTGCAAAGCTTGTGTGAGCTCGATGCGAGCTTGGATTGAGCACAATGGCATAAGAAAAAGAAGCAGCATAGTGTTGCTTGTCCAAGCAATAGAAGTAAAAGGCACTTTCATCCTTTATGAGCATATGAATGCTAGATTTGGAGAGCAAAATTGGCAAGAGTTGTGTGCACAATGAATTTGCCTCCCTTTGTGCTTGGGGGAGGGGGGTATTTATAGGTTTAAAGAAAGGATTGGATTGAAGAGTTAACTCATTTGATTGATGAGTTAACAAGAATAGATTGGGGAGATAAGAAGGTTGATTACTGTTGATGATGATGATGAGTCATAACAACATGCATAAAAACTTGTACATCAAACCTTTATTATCGTGTAAAGTAAGATCAACTTAAGATAAGTTGATGACTCCAAGTCTCCATTGATCAGGTCATGATCGTCTGATGTTACTTAGAGGTTGATGTGACATGCTATTTTCCATTTCAAGGGGTCTTACGTTTGTCTGGATGATCAGTATTATTTGTTTCCTATAAATTTACTCCACAGAGAGGTTATCTCTACTCTATTTTCAAAGATAATGATGTATTTTCAATTTTGATCAATTCTTCTGACTATTGATCATCATGATCTTGTTCTTTCTTCTACATAGTATATTGATTCAAATTATGTGTCTCTAAGTGGATATTTGCATGGATTTGCATGATATTTGTCAATTTAACATGCTTTTACCCTAAATATGCTATGTATTTCCAATTATCTATGGGATATCAACATATTTCATGTTACTTGCTTTTAATTCTCTGTTATTTGTAGTTATGGTGATGAATTGTTATGAAATTGAAAAGAAATCTAAAAGAATGCTTCTGATTTTGGTGAATCTTTAGCTATTCAACCACATACATACAAGATACATTCATGAGGAGAAGAAATCAAACCATATTGTCACTAGGATGTTCCACAGCTAGATATGGATGATGCTAACTTCAAAGGATAAGGAATGAAAACAACACATGTAAACTGACAAGCACTCAAAGGGACGTAGCTGATCAATGCATGTATTAAGATTTCAAACATAGATTACTCAAAATTTATGATGATTTGTAATCAAATTGTCTTCTCTATCATTCAGTATGCATAACATGTACATTTACAGTAGCTTTGAAATGAGTCTTGATATTTCAGCAATCAAATTTCAAGTAAGTTTCCAAATATTCAAAATGTGGCACCCCTACACCTTTTATAGAATAAGGTGAGGAGGTAGTTACAAATGACCTACGATCAGGATTTATCAGTTAAGATCAATGGTAGATTATCACTCATTGACTCGGTCAACCTCTTCCTTGTGGCACAGGTTGCCAGCTAGCAACCATCTGGATGACTCATTATCTTATGAGTACCTGATGCATATGTCTTCTTTGTGATGCATCTTCATTTATTCCTTGGGTTCCTCCTCTTCATGTTCTTCTTCTTCATCATGATCATCATCCTCATTGCTTTCTGTATCAATATCACCCTAATGAATATCATCCTGTATATGGACCTTCATTGTCATCCAGATATTCTCATAGACTTGTACTATTTTATCTACCTCCCCACCATCTTGGGTTTTGGCTTTCATTATGGCATTTTTATGAGATTGGAGTTTGGCTTTGATCACATCCAGCTTACCCTTTCTATTGTTTAAAGTCTCATTGTAAGTCTCCACCTTGACCTTGATCCTCATGATCTTATTCATCACCTCTTCTGTTAAGTGGGTGAGGGGGTCATCAGCTACCGGCTGAAAATTATCATGTAGTACCTTGATGGCAAAGTTTGCATCTTGGTTTTCAATCTTCCCTTCTACTTTTCCTTCCAAAGCTTCCAGGATCTCTACCTCATATGCCATCATACTGTGTAGCTTTATACTGATATCCCTGAGCTTGCCACTGCTTTTATTCAGGATATCACATTCGAACCTGATATCTTCATACCATACATCTATCAACAGGGCTGTGTTATTATTCAGCACTCCATTATTTATTAATATCTGAGGATCAATCCTCTTTATCTCACTCAAAGTAGTTAGGTCCTTTTCCAATTGGAATGACCTTCTCCCTGTTTCATTCTGCATTTTATCTACTTTTCTCTTCAAACTGCTTAGAGAATTCCACCTCTGTAAAGAGGTTCTCAAAACTTCTTCAGCTCCTGTGAGGGCTGACAATATCCACTTCTCCATTATCATGGCTTCATGTTTCATGAGGTCTAATTTGGTGACCTCCTCTTGGGATATGAGAGTCAATGGGACTGCTGGATTCACTGGTGTACTATCAGGGTTAATCAACCCCTTTATATATGAATGCAGCTGAGCAATGTGCTCTTTATGCTGTTTATTTTTCTCTTTCTCCTTCTTTACCCTTTGGGTCAAAGAATCAATGATATCCTTCCCTTCCTGACCCTCTTTGTCTTCATTGGCAAAACCCAAATCCACAGTTGTGATTTAGAACTCTTCAAGGGTGATCTTACCCTTCTCTTTCTCTATAGTGGGAAGTGCTACTTGGGTTGTCTTTCTGCCTATAGCAGGATCTCTTCTAATAGCCAATGTTAATCTAGATTTCCTCTTGGGCTTCATGATTGTCTCTGCAAATAGGGTAGAAACATCAAATTCTTGGATTTTAGACCCTCCTTCCATACCTATTTATTTTTCCAGCCACTGAGGCACATCCTGTCTGGATCCTTGATGTCTTTTGTCATCATCATGTTTGCCATGATCTCCAGTATCTGTCTCTATTCTGGGTGGAGAAGCCAACTTCCTAGTTTCTTCCTCATGAAGTTCCTCATGAGGGGGATCTTGTTGCATATCTTCTTCTTGAGGGGCCTCCTTTTGTGGGGGAGGATCCTATGGAATGTCAACATGATGATCCTGTGCTTGATCTTTCTCTCCCTCTTTCGGAGTCTCATCCACCTTAGTGTTTTCCTCATCCTAAGGCATGTTTACATTTGTGGATGCATGGGTTTATGGGCCTCGTGCATCACCTTGATCTTGGGCTACCTCTTGTTCTGTACCTGATGCACCCACATCCTATGTCTTAAGGTCGTCATGACCTGATTTATCCTATTCTCCTATATCCCCTTGAGTTTGGGCAACATCATCACCTGATGTATCTTTATCTCCCTCACCCTTTTGTTGGACCTCAACTATCTTTGGCTCAACGGGTATCTTATGCTATTGCTGGCCCATATCTGGAGCATTGCTCTCTTCTTCTGCCTGCTTGGCCTCTTCAACTTTATCTATCCTATCAGGTGCACCCACTTTGTCTTTGGGGCTCACATCCTCCCTGTATGTCAAATCTATAATTGTAGAACTGGTCACCTCATCTACCAACTTATCAAGATGGATTTGTTGGACTTCCCTTTCTGGACTACTCTCTTTTTCTTCTGGATCCGTTTGCTTTACCTCTTCCAGTACCGCCATCTATGCTAATGGGGTCCCATATGGAGTCACGCGGGTATTGGAAGTGAGAGTTTCCATCTTCTAAGAGGCTATGTTCTACACAACTTCATCATCTGATAGGTCCACGGTGTCTTCCAAGGAGAAAGTACCACCCTAACCTGCTTTGAAAGTCTTTGTCGCCTCTTCCTCTGCTCTCTCAGTCTTAAATTTGATAATGGTCGGAAGTGGCACATCATGTTGCATCTCTTTCCTAAACACTTCACCACTAGCTCCTCTTAATACTATAGGATCAGTCCTGATCTCGCCTCGCATAGATGTTCTATGCTTCTTGGGTGGGGACATCAGGGGCGCCGCGCTCCTCTTCTTGCTGACCATCATTAGGTCATCACCTGCCAGCTCCTTTTCTACTTTCCCTTCTTCAAACAAGATATCCTCTTCTACCTCATGCTGTTAGGTTTGGCCTTCTTCCTGTACTTCTATGATTTCCACAGCTGGCCTCAGGATCCTCTTCGTCTTTGGTTTATCCATCAAAGGCGGTGCAGATGAGGTAAAAGCCTGCCCTGATGTTGATGCACCTGCAGTTGGTATGGCAACTCTCTTGATTATCACCCCCTTAGGCTCATCATCAGTTTTCTTTCCTCTAGGGGGACCCTTCCTCTATTTCTGGGTAGGTAGTCTCTCTCCATTTGATTTCCTTTTCTCATTGAGGAAGTCATCATACTCCTCATCAGTTAGTTCCTGCCTTTTCTTCTTGGCATCTACAGTAAGGGCTACACCCTTTCTCTTCAATCTACTTATCTATTCATCTACCCAGGCTTGGGTTAATTGCAGCGCCCCACCTATAAACTGCTCCAAGGAAATATCCTCCGGCTATGTTAGATCAGGGGCTAAGATTGTGTCATTGTAGACCTTCTTGTCTTCATATTTATTTGACATCATTTTTCCATCATCTTTCTTCAGCTGTGATGGCACTGGGATGCAATCATATGTTCTTATCTGGTTCAAGGTGAGCCTTTGGTATTTTCTTCTTCTCACCTCAGCTTCATCCTCACAATCTATCCAAAAATCCTCCAGATGCCTCTGATGTATAGGCGTCCCCATTATTTTCTACATCTTGCCATAGGGGTCATAAGATCTAGCCAATGGAAATGGCTGCAGATACATTAGCTTCAGGCCCCCTAGGACATTCTCTATGCTCTGTGAATCTGAACACATATACCACCCCATTGATACTAGAAATAGTACCGGAGGTATCTTCTTTTGTTCTTTATATGCCTCCACTATGGTAGACACCTCTCTAAGAAATTCCATTAAGACTACCCCATCAGTAGGGTATCTTGGTAACGTCAGGGGCTGATCTTCAAATCCCTCTATTCTCATATATGAAAATGTGGCATACTAGATGAACCAGGCCCCATGTCTGTAAACAACTTCCTGAGCTTCCATGCTTAGTCTCTTGGTTCTATCTTCCTCAATTGTTCTGACTAGATGCATAGAGAATGCATCATTCACCAATTTGTAATCTAGAAGGTAGTTCTTTCTTTGTATCTAAGGATAATGATCCCATATGTGGGCATCATCTACACCATCGCTAACCTTCCCCACTATAGTCAGGGCATCAAATGTTCCCTTATAGGCACATGAATACACAACATATGAGGTCATGTGGAATGAGCACTCCTGACCTCCCAGGTTCTTCATCTCTTCATCCAATGCATCACTAATGACCTTGGCCCATAATGGCTTGTTATCTATATAAAGGACCATCTGGATGATTTGAAACATCCAATTCTTAAAGTTCCCAGCATGAGGCTGACCTGTCATCCTACTAAGTAGGCCAATCATGTATTAGTATTCATCATCAAAATCAAATTTGTACAGGTGGACTGGCAATTTAGCCGAGGCAGTGTAGGTGCTATTTTTTGACCTCCACTGGTACATCCTCTTCCTTGCATTCTTCTTATTATTATTATATTCTGTCTCCAGTTTATGTAGATTCACACTAACCACCTTCTTTCCAACTGGCAGGTTAAACATAGATGTGATGCCCTTAATTGAAAAGTCTGCATAAACTCTTCCATGTTTCTCCACCCGCCTTGTCAGAGGGTTATAGTTCTTGGCGTATTCCACTACCAGTTCTGGGGTCTCCATGGCATATGGGAATCTGGTTGCATGCCACATCCTAGAAACATATACTGCATCTAGAAGGGTATTGTCCTTATCATGATCTATCCTGGTGGACCATATTGCTAAATCTGTATCTCCCTGGTGAGTGTCTCCAATGACACCATACTTGAATTGTATCCCTTTGGGCTAAACAAACATTGGCTTAAGAAATTCTACATCAGACCTATTTCGCCTAAGATCCGCCATGGATTCCTGCAATAAACATGACTTGTCTTACCATACGGTACCCATATGTATTCATGCAACATTATATATCTCTACAACATCATGCATTTTCCATTTATCATCTTTACTACATCATGATGTGCATATTTATAGATTCAAACCACAAGAAAGGACATACTACCTGAACATGTAGATAATGACAACAGGAGGGTTTTTATTAGTTACCTGATAACGCTTTCTCCTGGGTTAGGTGGATGATTACGGAAAAGGGTGGCAAATGCTGATGATTACCGTTCCATTACGCTGTAAGATCTAGTCCGTTCAAAGGTAGGTTGTATGAAGGTTTGACTCCTTATGCTCTGTAATTTTCATTTTTTTGCAAGGTAAATGAAAATAACCCTAGAAAATTACCTTTAAACTCATCCGTAGGGCAAATTAGGGTAAAACTAAGTTAAATCGATCCAATCTGTTGATCTTCTACAGAGAATCCATGGATGATGCCAAGTGTTTGAATTGCATTCGCAGTTAGCGGGAATCAATCTATCGCATTTAAGTCTATTTAATGTTAGAAAATAGGGGGGAGGGTGATCTTTGAAATATCAGGTGATGTTCAAAATATGACCTCCCTAGATAAAATGACCTTCCGCCTTTGAGTGGTAAAACTAATGCAAAAGAATCAGGTGATGTGGTCAATGTTGACCACATGTAAATTAGGTCATGAATTTAATATCAGGGGATGTTTAAAATATGTCCCCACAACTAAAATAACCCCCTTCAAAAAGATCAGGGTGACGTCAGCATGTTGACGACCTTGTTTAAGTGTTGTGTTGTAATGACATCATCGTCATATTATTGAATATGGTGGGCACTAGATATATACATCCGTGGGGTAAAATGGAATGATGACATCATCACCAGGGTGATATTCTTTGTTTGTTGGGTTTTGATGATGTCATTGTCATATTGACATAGGGTGATATTTTGCAAAGAGAGTGATATTCCTAAGATGATAGATATTGAAAATATGACCCCCTCGCAAAATATATGAAGTTATTTGATGGGCAAATATCAGCCACTACGTAAAATAGACGTCTGAACTCCGTAGACCAAGAGATTATTGGGTGATAAACTTATATCAGGGTGATCTTATATAATGTGACTGATGTTTGAAATATGACCCCTTTCCTCGGAATATCAGGTTTGACCAAAACTTTGACTTAGCATAACTTTCTTTCCTTAAAGGATTTTAGGGTGATCCAAAAGGCAAACCTGCTTGGAATTTTGTGCACTTTCCAACCATGAGGTTAATGATATGAAATACTAACTTTGGCAACTGACCTCATCATGGTGACCTATCTACCCCCCAACAAGGTGTTTATGCATGACTTACTTTTACCAGACCGCCCAACGCAGAAAAGTAACAAGCCAAAGAAGCAAAAAAAAGTTGGGTCCCTGTTTTGTCAAGTCAAAATGGGGCATGTTGTGTAACCACCCAACAACTTGCCACCAAAAACATAACTAAATTCCAATGATTCAAGTGATGTGATCACATCCTAACATAGTATTTTAACTCTTTCTAAGTATAAGTATTATAATCTTTCTGAATGATAAGGTTTTCATCATGGCAACAATGCTAACAAAGGATCAGGTGTGTACATATGATTAATTATCCTCATCTAAAAAGTAAGTTGAAAACATGAGTAACTGGTGTTATGTTACATAGTTTGGGAGCATCCCTCATAGCCAACCTGGATAGAGCCTTGCTACCAGCAAGCATCCATAGCCCTGGCAAAGTTATCTATACAATCCCCCTAAGTAGAGCCCCACTGCCAGCAGACATCTATAGCCCTGGTAGAGTTACTTAGATGGCCTAATTTTATTTCTTTTAAAAAAAAAATTATCTCTCTTATTCATATGATGTCATCATGTAGGCTTAATGTGCAAGGCATGGTCACTTGCTGATTTATGTTGGAGATTGCATTAGTAGCAAGGGAGTCCCTTTAGATTTTTCACTTAACACCTATACTTATGTGTTCCACAAACCCAAGGCTGTTAGGTGAGTCATTGTGAAAGAATCACTTTGGTCAAGAAAGGGCACCCTGTTGAAAAGATATCACAGACCTGATCACCAACACTTCTCAAAATGAGTCATAACCTATATATGAATTTGTTCTCATCACTTGAATCTTAACAATTTGGTTATTTTCTGAGGGTGATGAGCTGCATCATCTTGGCTAAACAAAACAGAACTCAACAAGCAAACAAACAAAATAAAACCAAACTATACAAGCAACTATACAAATATGCACACTATGATACACATTGACTTGCACGACACTGTTCAAGCTTGAAAATAATGCTTGAGAAACTGTCCATTAACTAGTAATGGGACATCCTCACCAGTTAAGGTCTTTAGCCTATAGGTGTTGTCTCCTAAAATTTCTGAAACTTGAAAGGGACCTATCCACAGTTTGTCAAATTTTACATGATCACCTTTCCTTTCATGTGCTTTGTCCCACATCAGAACCAAATCTGAGATTTTAAAAGCCTTAACTCTGGCTCTTTTGTCAAACCAAGGCTTGACAATAGCCTGATGTTTAGCAAATTGATCAATTGTTTTATTCCTTTTTTCTTCTAGGTGCATCAACTGAAGTAACCTAACTTCTTGTTTGTTATCTATGCCTAGATATTCTTGTGCAAACTGTAGTGTGGGAATCTTTAGGTTAATAGGGAGGATGGGATCCACCCCATATACTAGGTGAAAAGGAGAATTTCCTAATGCAGCCTTCATTCTGGTTCTATCTACCCACAAGGCATACTTCAATAGGGTGTTCCACTCCCTTGTGTTCTTTTCTATCAATTTCTTTATGATGTTCAATAAATTATTGATTGTAGATTCTGCTAATCCATTCCCTTGAGGATAGTAGTTTGAGGAAAATTTCAAGATGATTCCATGGTCAAAAGCCCAACCTAATAATCTAATTGAAGAAAAGGTAGACCCATTATCACATACCAAAGCATAAGGAACCCAATACCTAGTTACTATGTTGCTTGCTAAAAACTTGATTATATCCTCAACATTACATGTCTTACTACTGACAACTTCAGTCCACCTGGTGCAATAATCAGTAATAGTCAAAACATACATGTGGCTTGAAGATGATGGAGGATTGATAGGTCTTATGAAGTCCATTTCCCATTGAGCAAATGGGTACATTTCCATCACTGGCTGCAAAGGCTGAGCAGCATATCTTTCTTTATTAGTAGCAACTTGACACATATGACAATATTTAATGTGTTCAGCAGTATCTTTAAAAATAGTGGGCCAATAATACCCTGCTATGAGGATAACATGAGTGGTATCTAAGGATGATCCATGAGTAGTTCCAAACTTGTCATGTAATTCTGCTAGCACCTTGTCTGCTTCTTTCCTCTCTAGGCATCTTAGGTATATTCCCTCATAATTCTTCTTGAAAAGGACTCCTCCTTTTATCATGTATTTCTATGATCTTATTTTTAAAGCTCTCCTCTGTGAGTCCTGCAATCTTGAAGGACATCTTCTAGTAATTAAGATGTGCCTGATGTCTGAATACCATTCTCTATCTTCCCTTGTATTTATGACATACTATTGGCTCATGATGTTGGGATCAATTTCTGATATCATCTAACTCAATGCTTGTCCTCTCACTAATTTCATGGGTGTTATGTCCATATCATACTCTTGGAGGATAGTTATCCATTTGGCTCTTTTCTCACCTGGTTCACTTTGCATTAAAAGCATCTTTACTGCTGCATCTGGCACTATAGTGATCACCTTACTTCTTAAGATGTAATGTCTGAACTTCTTGACTGCTCGAACCAGAGAAAGTGCTTGTCTCTCAACATCCATGTATCTAAGTTATGCATCCCTAAAAGGACAACTCATGAAGGCTATGGGATTTTCTTCTTTAGCCTCATTTCTCTGTGTTAATACTGTTGTAGATGTATGCTCTGAAGCAAATGAGTAAATGTAAAAATCCTTGGTATAATCTGGACTAATCATGACTAGAGCATTAGATATGGCTTTCTTGATATCTTCAAAAGCTACTCTAGCTTTAGGTGTCCACTCAATTTTGGAATCCTTTTTGAGCATGGCATTCAATGGTCTGACAATTTCTGCAAAACCAGTAATAAACTTTCTAACAAAATTGATCTTACCAAAGTAATATTTGAGCTCCTTCTTACTTCCAGGAAGTTGTATCTTCATGATTGATTCTACTCTCTCAGGGTCTATGATGATCCCATTTTCTATTATTAGGTGTGCTAATAACTTCCCTATGGTTACCCCAAATATGCATTTCTTAGGGTTTAAGGATATTACATAATGTTCACATTTCTTTAGTACCTTCCTGAGGTCTTCTATATGATTTCCTCTATCTTTAGAGAAAACTATCAAGTTATCCATGTATATGACTATGCACTTACCAATTAGGCCTTTGAAGGCTATATCCATCGCTTGCTAGAATGTTGCTCCAGTATTTATCAATCCAAAAGGCATGTGCCTGTAGGCGAATATTCCCCACTTTGTGGTGAATGCAGTCTTTAGTCTATCTATCTTGTCTACAATCACCTGGTTGTAACCTGAAAAACCATCTAGAAATGACATCATCTTTGCACCATTTACAATATGCAAGACCTCATCTAGAGAAGGCAAAGGATAGTTATCCTTTTCAGAAGCTCTATTCAAATTCCTGAAGTCTACACACAATCTGATGTCACCATTCTTCTTTCTTATTGGGACCAAGTTGGCCACCCATGTGGAATGTCTCACAGGAAATATGATCCTGGTGTTAAGCATTTTCTTAACTTCAAAAATGATGGGCTCTAGCAATGCATTGACATGTCTTTGTTTCTATCTGAAAGGTTAACATCTGGCTTTAGAGGTATAGTGTGAGTGATGATTGATGTATCATAAGTTTTCAACTCATCATATGTCTAGGCAATGACATGGATGTAATCTTTAAGTGCTTGGGTTATTCCCTCCAGTTCTTCTTTGGTACACACTTTTCCAATCAGGACGTTCCTTTTTTCATCATTATGTCCAATGTTGACTTGTGAATATTCTCCTCCATTTGCTTTAGGGAGATCTTTCTGTTTTAGCATGTTGTCTAAATCAAATGCTCTTTCTAACTCTATCATCCCCTTAGGAATCTTGTTGCTAGGCAACTCTAGGATTTCTTCTTCTTCCCAGATATGATCTTCCACATTACTTTCATCTATGATCTGTCCATCAAAGACATCCCTGTTGGAGATAAAGTCTAAAATATGTTGATCATCATCAAACACTTGAAGGTTAACCACATTATCTGGCACAGAGGGTAATGATACTAATTCAACTGAAAATCTCTTCAAACCAGATATAGATAGTGGTTCCAAGGTACTTACGACTTGGGCCAAAGCATCTACCTTGTGATTTTGTTCTCTAGGTACATGGGTGATGTTGAATGCATCAACATCTTCTATCAGGTCCCATACCCTATGTCTATAATTGGACATCTTCTTCTAATTACAACAATATATGCCTCTTACTTGTCTTACTACCAATTCTGAGTCTCCAAAGACATGCAGAATCTGCACTTTTTTTCTGAGTGCAAATAATATTCCATGAATCAAGGCTTCATACTCTGTCACATTATTTGTGCATGGGAATTGCAACCTCTATGCTACTAGGTAGGATTTACCAGATGGATCAATAAGATCTATTCCTACTCTGGCTTCTTGTTTTGATTTGCATCCATCAAACCTGAGGATCCATGGCTTATCTTCAGTTAAAGGCTTATCTGGGCCTTCTCTTTTCTTTTTAGCTCTAGCAGCTACACCATTTGATATCCATTTCAATTTTGGTGTTTCAATTTTCTCAAACTTCACCTTATCTTGCTGATGTGAAACTGATATCTCCTCTTTTTCTTTACCATCAGAAGGAAAATATTCTAGACTAGACAACATCTGCCTCTTCAGAATATGCAAACATAGGGAACAAGCAGTTTCTAAATCTGGTGCTTCATGTAACCTACACCATCCCTCAATAAGGGCATCCCGTGGAGATTTTTGCTGCTATATTTTCTCTTGAATTTGTTTTGACAAAAATTCTTCAAACTTGGACAATTTACTACCCCTATCTTCATTAGATAGTTCATAATCTAACTCTACCAAACAATCATTTCCTGGGGTGATTTTCTTGTTACTCTTAGCATTACTCTTGCTACATACTAGAATCTCTTTTATCTAAATAGGATCTTTATCATGATATGTGCATTCCTCTGTTCCTGTAGATGACAAACAAGAATCAGTCTGCAGAACTTACCATGGATGAAGATGATGATGCCACACTGCATGCTTGTTCCAATTCCATCACGTCTAAGCAAGCATCACAAGTCTTTTCATAATGTGCCTCATCATGTAACCTACACCATCCTTCAATTAGAACATTATGAACAGGTATTTTTAACAATTGACAATGTTGCACCTCTTTGGACAAGTGCATCTCAAAATTTTTGAAGTGATCTACCTCTATTTCGTTTTCAAGATTATAATCAGACTCTAAAGTTATTTTACCATCCTGAAGATTACCCTCATGAACATGAACATCATACATGAGGATCTCCTCTATCCTGATTGTCTGAGGTCTGATGGGGTAAAATCTGGGTTCTACATCCACATACATGATTTCATTGCTTTTATTATATACAGTGATCATATGTTTCATGCCAAGCTTAGCATCTATCCTTATTTGATTAGGTATCCCTTTCCAAGGAAACCACGTGACTAAAATCAGTGGATGTATATCCATTGAGGGTTTTTGACCAATCTCTACTCAGTAGCATCCCATAGGTATCAGGTATATCCACTACCTAAATATCAATGTAGTATTGGATTCTTGGATCTGATGCTAGCTGCATATGAATGTGAGTTAGTTCTCCTACTACACTCACCTCTGTTTTGTCTAACTGTGTTACTTTCTTCAGTGACTTAGTAGGATACAACCCTAGAGCATTGCATATGGACAGGGGGCATTACATTGGTAGATGCTCCTGAATCTACTAAGTAGTTGTGCAAATTTTTACTAAACATCCTTACAGTAAGGAGAAAAGGAGGTGACTCAGTTTAATCTCTGTAAAGAGCCATGTGTGAAGTCTCTGTAGCTTGAACAGTGGCTAGGGCTTTGTGTTTAACAGTAACATCCCTAGCAGCATGATCTTTATTTCCTGTCTGACCTGAGGTATGATTATCCTCTTTTTGAGTAGGATCATCTAAGGATTTCATGAAAGCTTTCTTGATTGCTAGGGTTTTGAGTAGTTCTAACAATGACAGGCTAATTTTGATCTTTTTCATTTCATCTGCCAGATATGTGACTAACTTATTAGACTCAAGAGGCAGATTACTAGCCTTTGGTGCTGTATTTTATGGGGCCAAGTACTGAGCATTAACCTTAGGAAATCTAGGGTTATTGCTTGTTTTAGGATTAGGAGGAGTGTTGAAATTATTTGGAGGCAAGGATGTAGTCAAAGGACCAGTAGGTCTGTTTGAGTTGTTCCTTAGGTTATAATTATGCCTACATTGATACTATTGTTGATAAGCATGTACCTCTTCATGTTCAATTGATGGCTCATTTTCATCTTCAAATGGAAAAACATAATTAGTTTCAAAAGCCATGGCTGACTCTTCAAATGCTAGGGTGTAATCTTGATGAGGATGGTTGATGAAACTTTCTAGTACTAAGGCAGAATCATATCCACAGGGGACAATTTCATTTCCTTCAACACAAGATGGATTACCTTAAGTGTTGGATACTTTAGTTTGGAATATACTGGCAGCAATCCTGAACTGAGGACAATCCAACTCTGCATGAGCATTGGTGTTATGTATCCTACACCAGTTTGTAAGAGCTGCCTCTGCCAAATTCATTCTAGTGGTATGCTTAGGTTTACTATGAGGCTAATTATCTAGGGGGGATGGTAGAGAACCATTGTTTGGCCTAGTGTTCCACACTCTTGGCTGTCTAGGGGCATTATTGTTACCATTGTTGTTATTGTAGTTATTATTATATCCCCTATCAGGATAATTAGGCCTATCATTGGCATATCCTCTATTCTGATTTGGTTGAGAATAGAAATTCTGACTCCTTAAATGAGTGATCTCAGTGGTGAGTTTTCTCAATTGTGTTGATATCTCTTTAATTTCTTCCTTCTCTTCCTGAACTTTGGCTACTACATTCTCTGTTTGAGGTTTGAAAAAGGAAGATCTATTGTTATTGTTATTGGACTATTCTACAACCTGAGGTACCTGTGTATGTCCTGTATATTGTAGAATTTGACCATTTCCATTTGGCGGTGGCATGATACTGAGTGGAGGTATTTGCAAAGGACTTGGCATTACAGCTGGAGGCATCATGGCTCCATTAGTCTGTTGTTGAGCAGGATATGTAGGATAAGTAGGAAGTGTTGGAAATGCAATATTAGGCATTGGAGCAGGAATCAGCTGCTGATTGACTTTGACAGCTTCTTCAAAATCTCCTGTTAGGGTTGTGACACTAGGATGTGCTCTCCTGATAAACACAAAAGTCAATGGATCTAAGGTTGAGTAATATATACTCCTAGCAGCTTCATCTAGTACAATATAGACAGCAACTAGCTTTGAGGCATTACAGCTGGAGGCATCATGGCTCCATTAGTATGTTGTTGAGCAGGATATGTGGGATAAGTAGGGAGTGTTGGAAATGCAATATTAGGCACTGGAGCAGGAATCAGCTGTTGATTGACTTTGACAGCTTCTTCAAAATCTCCTATTAGGGTTGTGACACTGGGATGTGCTCTCCTGATAAACATAGAAGTCAACGGATCTAAGGTTGAGTAATATATACTCCTAGCAGCTTCATCTAGTACAATATAGGGAGCAACTAGCTTTGAAAGCATCTTTTGGAATCTTGCATTGAAATTAGCAATAGGAACTCCTTCAGATCTCTTAATTATGGCAAACAGATGATAATTCATTGAAGGATCTATAGGTATTTTGAATCTATCCTTAAAGGCTTTCTCCAAGGTAGCCCATGAACCGACTGATATACCAGTTATATGTCTCTTCCCCTAAGGAAAATGGAAATAGCCTGCATACCACATCTTGATGTTCAATTCTAGCCCTACAACAAGCTTCCTTGAAAGTTCTAACGTGATCATCAACATCTTGATATGGATGATATTTGGGACAAATCTTGTCAGGATTTTTAGGTAGAGGATGATATGCAGTAAAAGTCAGAGGTGACTCTGCAGTAAAGAATGACATTGTGACTGGTGGAGGTTGGACCTGAGGTGTGACAGGTGGTCCTGTAGGTGTTTACAACCCAATAGGAGTTATAGGAGTGTGTTTTGGTGAAGCTCTTGATGCACTAGAATTAGGAGAATGGTGAATATCTACTATTCTAGGTCTAAATCCCCAGATAGGCAATTCTTCAAAGAGTCTGCTAGATCTGGACCTGGTATTTGGCCTGAGAGCCAGGATTTCTTGAATTTAGGGAAATTGTCTTGTTTACTGTAAAGATCAGTTGAAACACTCCAACAAAGGCTATATTTATGATCAAAAGTTGAAATTGACTGGATATTTACATAATATTTTTAGAAATGATGCAAATATGAGGTGATATGAGGCTTAGGAACACAAGCAACTAGATATTAGGTCTCTAAAGCAAATTACCTCAAAGCTTTAACAAAAGACCTGAAATAGAGCTTATCTTTGAGATATCATGATGATCGACCACAAAGCTTGAAATATTTATGATCAATTTTGGAAACTTTGCAAAGTACAAGCATGCACAGACTTAAAACAATGAATCTTTGCATATGACTTGAAATACAGAGCTACACAAATATTACCTTTTTGTCTGCGTCATTAAATCAGACAAAATCTATTGATAAAGGGGCCCTCCTTCTAGCGCCAATTTATGTTGATGATGATGATGAGTCATAACAACATGCATAAAAATTTGTACATCAAACCTTTATTATCTTGTAAAGTACGATCAACTTAAGATAAGTTGATGACTCCAAGTCTCCGTTGATCAGGTCATGATCATCTGACGTTACTCAGAGATTGACGTGACATGCTATTTTCCATTTCAAGGGGTCTTACGTTTGTTTGGATGATTAGTATTGTTCTGTTTCCCGTAAATTTACTCCACAGAGAGGTTATCTATACTCTATTTCCCAAGATAATGATGTATTTGCAATTTTGATCAATTCTTCTGACTATTGATCATCATGATCCTGTTCTTTCTTCTATACAGTATATTGATTCAAATTATGTGTCTGTGAGTGGATATTTGTATGGATTTGCATGATATTTGTCAATTTAACATGCTTTTACTCTAAATATACTATGTATTTCCAATTATCTATGGGATATCAACATATTTCATGTTACTTGCTCTTAATTTTCTATTATTTGCAGTTATGGTGATGAATTCTTATAAAATTGAAAATAAATCTAAAAGAATGCTTCTAATTTTGGTGAATCTTTAACCATTGAACCACATACATACAAGATACATTCATGAGGAGAAGAAATCAAACCATATTGTCACGAGGATGTTCCATAGCTAGATATGGATGATGTTAACTTCAAAGGATAAGGAATGAAAACAACACACGCAGACTAACAAGCACTCCAAGGGATGTAGCTGATCAATGCATGTATTAAGATTTCAAATAGAGATTAGTCAAAATTTATGATGATTTGTAATCAAATTATCTTCTCTTTCATTCAGTATGCATAACATGTACATTTAGAGTAGCTTTGAAATGAGTCCTAATACTTCAACAATCAAATTTCAATTAAGTTTCTAAATATTCAAAATGTGGCACCCCTGCACCTTTTATAGAATAAGGTGAGGAAGCAGTTACAAATGACCTACGGTTAGGATTTATCAATTAAGATTAATGAAAGATTATCACTCGTTGACTCAATCAACCTCTTCCTCGTGGCACAGGTTGCTAGCTGGCAACCATCTGGATGACTCATTATCTTATGAGTACCTGATGCATATGTCTTATTTGTGATGCATCTTCATTTATTCCTCAGGTTCCTCCTCTTCATGTTCTTATTCTTCATCATGATCATCATCCTCATTGCTTTTTGTATCACTATCACCCTGATGAATATCATCCTGTATATGGACCTTCATTGCCGTCTAGATATTCTCATAGACTTGTACTATTTTATCTATCTCCCCACCATCTTAGGTTTTGACTTTTGTTATGGCTTGTTTATGAGACTAGAATTTGGCTTTGATCGCATCCATCTTACCCTTTCTGTTGTTTAAAGTCTCATTGTAAGTCTCCACCTTGACCTTGATCCTCATGATCTTATTCATCACCTTCTGTCAGGTGGGTGAGGGGGTCATTAGCTACCGGCTGAAAATTATCATGTAGTGCCTTGATGGCAAAGTTTGCATCTTGGTTTTCAATCTTCCCTTCTACTTTTCCTTCCAAAGCTTCTAGGATCTCTACCTCATATGCCATCATACTGTGCAACTTTATACTGATATCCCTAAACTTGCCACTGCTTTTCTTCAGGATATCAGATTCGAACTTGATATCTTCATACCATACATCTATTAGTACGGAGGTGTTATTATTCATAACTCCATTATTTATTAATATCTAAGGATCAATCCTCTTTATCTCACTCAAAGTAGTTAGGTCCTTTTCCAATTGGAATGACCTTCTCCCTGTTTCATTCTGCATTTTATCTACTTTTCTATTCAAACTGCTTAGAGAATTCCACCTCTGTAAAGAGGTTCTCAAAACTTCTTTAGCTTCTGTGAGGGCTAACAATATCCACTTCTCCATTATCATGGCTTTATGTTTCATGAGGTCTAATTTGGTGACCTCCTCTTCGGATATGAGAGTCAATGGGATTGCTGGATCCATTGGTGTACTATCAGGGTTAATCAACCCCTTTATATATGAATGCAGTTGAGCAATGTGCTCTTTATGCTGTTTAGTTATCTCTTTCTCCTTCTTTACCCTTTGGGTCAAAGAATCAATGATATCCTTCCCTTCCTGACCCTGTTGGTCTTCATTGGCAAAACCCAAATCCACAGTTGTGATTTGGAACACTTCAAGGGTGATCTTGCCCTTCTCTTTCTCTATAGTGGGAAGTGCTCCTTGGGCTGTCCTTCTGCCTGTAGCAGGATCTCTTCTAATAGCCGATGTTAATCTGGCTTTCCTCTTGGGCTTCATGATTGTCTCTGTAAATAGGGTAGAAACATCAAATTCTTGGATTTCAGACCCTCCTTCCATACCTATTTCTTTTTCCAGCCATTGAGACATATCCTGTCTGGATCCTTGATGTGTTTTGCCATCATCATGTTTGCTATGATCTCCAGTATATGTCTCTATTCTGGATGGAGAAGGTGACTTCCTAGTTTCTTCCTCATGAAGTTCCTCATGAGGGGGATCTTGTTGCATATCTTCTTCCTGAGGGGCCTCCTTTCATGGGGGAGGATCCTATGGAATGCCCACATGATGATCCTTTGCTTGATCTTGCTCTCCCTCTTTCAGAGTCTCATCCACCTTAGTGTTTTCCTCATCCTGAGGCATGTTTACATCTATGGATGCATGGGTTTATGGGCCTTGTGCATCACCCTGATCTTGGGCTACCTCTTGTTCTATACCTGATGCACCCACATCTTATGTCTTAAGGTCCTCATGACCTGATTTATCCTTTTCTCCTATATCCGCTTGAGTCTAGGCGACATCATCACCTGATGTATCTTTATCTCCCTTGCCCTTTTGTTGGACCTCAACTATCTTTGGCTCAGTGGGTATCTCATGTTGTTGCTATCTCATATCTGGAGCATTACTCTATTCTTCTGCCTGCTTGGCCTCTTCAACTTTCTCTATCCTATCAGGTGCACCTGATTTGTCTTAGGGCTCACATCCTCCCTGTATGTCAAATCTATAATTGCTGGGTTGGTCACCTAATCTACCAACTTGTCAAGCCTTATTTGTTGGGCTACCCTTTCTAGACTACTCTCTTTTTCTTCTTGAGCCATTTGTTTTACCTCTTCTAGTACCGCTATCTGTGCTAATGGAGTCCCATGTGGAGTCATGCGGGTACTAGAAGTGAGAGTTTCCATCTTCTGAGAGGCTACGTTCTGCACAACTTCATCATCTGATAGGTCCACGGTGTCTTCCAAGGAGAAAGTACCACCCTAACCTGCTTCGAAAGTCTCTTTTGCCTGTTCCTCTGCTTTCTCAGTCTTAAATTTGATAATGGTGGGAAGTGGCACATCATGTTGCATTTCTTTCCTAAACACTTCATCACTAGCTCCTCTCAATACTATAGGATCAGTCTTGATCTTGCCCCGCATAGATGTTCTCTGCTTCTTGGGTGGGGACATCAGGGGCACCGTGCTCCTCTTCCTGCTGACCATCATCGGGTCATCACCTGCTAGCTCCTTTTCTACTTGACCTTCTTCCAATGGGATATCCTCTTCTGCCTCATATTGTGAGGTTTGGCCTTCTTCCCGTACTTCTGTGATTTCCACTGCTGGCCTCAGGCTCCTCTTCATCTTTGGTTTATCCATCAAAGGCAGTGTAGATGAGGCAGATGCCTACCCTAATGTTGATACACCTGTAGATGGTATGACAACTCTCTCAATTATCACACCCTTAGGCTCATCATCAGTTTTCTTTCCTCTAGGGGGACCCTTCCTCTATTTCTGGGTAGGCAGTCTCTCTCCATTTGATTTCCTTTTCTCATTGAGGAAGTCATCATACTCCTCATCAATTAGTTCCTACCTTTTCTTCTTGGCATCTACAGTACGGGCTACACCCTTTCTCTTCAATCTACTTATCTGTTAATCTACCCAAGCTTGGGTTAACTTCAACACCCCACATATAAACTGATCCAAGGAAATATCCTCCAGCTGTGTTAGATCAGGGGCTGAGATTGTGTCATTGTAGACCTTGTCTTCATATTCATTTGACATCATTTTTCCACCATATTTCTTTAGCTATGATGGCACTGGGATGCAATCATATGTTCTTATTTGGTTCAAGGTGAGCCTTTGGTATTTTCTTCTTCTCACCTTAGCTTCATCCTCACAATCTATCCAAAAATCCTCTAGATGCCTCTGATGTATAGGCTTCCCCATTATTTTCTGCATCCTGCCATAGGGGTCATAAGATCTAGCCAATGGAAATGGCTGCAGATACATTAGCTTCAGGCCCCCTAGGACATGCTCTATGCTCTATGAATCTGAGCACATATACCACCCCATTGATACTAGAAATAGTACCGGAGGTATCTTCTTTTGTGCTTTTATATGCCTCCACTATGGTAGACACCTGTCTAAGAAATTCCATCAAGCCTACCCCATCAGTAGGGTATCTTGGTAACATGAGGGGCTAATCTTCAAATCCCTCTATTCTCATATATGAAAATGTGGCATACTGGATGAACCAGGCCCCATGTCTGTAAACAACTTCCTGAGCTTCCATGCTTAGTCTCTTGGTTCTGTCTTCCTCAATTGTTCTGACTAGATGCATAGAGAATGCATCATTCACCAATTTGTAATCTAGGAGGTATTTCTTTCTTTGTATCTAAGGATAATTATCCCATATGTGGGCATCATCTACACCACCGCTAACCTTCCCCACTATAGTCAGGGCATCAAATGTTTCCTTATAGGCACATGAATACACAACATATGAGGTCATGTGGAACGAGCACTCCTGACCTCCCAGGTTCTTCATCTCTTCATCCAATGCATCACTGATGACCTTGGCCCATAATGGCTTGTTATCTATATAAAGGACCATCTGGATGATTGGAAACATCCAATTCTTAAAGTTCCCAGCGTGAGGCTGACCTGTCATCCTACTAAGTAGGCCAATCATGTATTAGTATTCATCATCAAAATCAAATTTGTACAAGTGGACTGGCAATTTAGCTGAGGCAGTGTAGGTGCTGCTCTTTGACCTCCACTGGTACATCCTCCTCCTTGCATTTTTCTTATTGTTATTATATTTTGTCTCTAGTTTATGTAGATCCACACTAACCACCTTCTTTCCAACTGGCAGGTTAAACGTAGATGTGATGCCCTTAATTGAAAAGTCTGCATAAACTCTTCCATGTTTCTCCACCCGCCTTGTCTGAGGGTTATAGTTCCTGGTGCATTCCTGGCATATGGGAATCTGGCTGCATGCCACATCCTAGAAACATATACTGCATCCAGAAGGGTATTGTCCTTATCATGATCTATCCTGGTGGACCATACTGCTAAATCTGTATCTCTCTGGTGAGTGTCTCCAATGACACCATACTTGAATTGTACCCTTCGAGCTGAACAAACATTAGCTTTAGAAATTTTGCATCAGACCTATTCCACCTACGATCGGCCATGGATTCCTACAATAAACATGCCTTGTCTTACCATACGGTACCCATATATATTCATGCAACATTATATATCTCTACAACATCATGCATTTTCCATTTATCATCTTTACTACATCATGATGTGCATATTTATAGATTCAAACCACAAGAAAGGACATACTACCTGAACATGTAGATAATGACAACAGGAGGGTTTTTATTAGTTACCTGATAACGCTTTCTCCTGGGTTAGGTGGATGATTACGGAAAAGGGCAGCAAATGCTGATGATTACCATTCTGTTATGCTACAAGATCTGGTCCATTCACAGGTAGCTCGTATGAGGGTTTGACTCCTTCTGGTCTATAATTTTCATTTTTTCGCAAGGTAAATGAAAATAACCCTGGAAAATTACCTTTAAACTCATCCGTAGGGTAAATTAGGGTAAAACTGAGTTAAATCGATCCAATTCGTTGATCTTCTGTAGAGAATCCATGGATGATACCAAGTGTTTGAATTGCATTCGCAGTCGGCAGGAATCCATCTACTACATTTAAGTCCATTTAATTTTAGAAAACAGGGGGGAGGGTGATCTTTGAAATATCAGGTGATGTTCAAAATATGACCTCCCTAGATAAAATGACCTTCCGCCTTTGAGTGGCAAAACTAATGCAAAAGAATCAGGTGATGTGGTCAACGTTGACCACATGTAAATCAGGTCATGAATTTAAGATCAGGGGATATTTAAAATATGTCCCCACAACTAAAATAACCCCCTTCGGAAAGATCATGGTGACGTCAGCATGTTGACGACCTTGTTTAAGTGTTGTGTTGTAATGACGTCATCGTCATATTATTCAATATTGTGGGCACCGGATATATACCTCCATGGGGTAAAATGGAATGATGACATCATCACCAGGGTGATATTCTTTGTTCATTGGGTTTTGATGATGTCATCATCATATTGGCATAGGGTGATATTTTGCAAAGAGGGTGATATTCGTAAGATGACAAATATTGAAAATATGACCCCCCGTAAAATATATGAAGTTATTTGATGGGCAAATATCAGCCACTACGTAAAATAGACGTCTGGACTCCGCAAACCAAGAGATTATCAGGTGATAAACTTATATCGAGGTGATCTTATATAATGTGACTGATGTTTGAAATATGACCCCTTTCCTCAGAATATCAGGTTTGACCGAAACTTTGACTTAGCATAACTTTCTTTCCTTAAAGGATTTCGGGGTGATCCAAAAGGCAAACCTACTTGGAAATTCATGCACTTTCTAACCATGAGGTTAATGATATGAAATACTAAATTTGACAACTGACCTCATCATGGTGACCTATCTACCCCCCAACAGGGTGTTCATGCATGACTTACTTTTACCAGACCACCGAACGCAGAAAAGCAACAATCCAAAGCAGCAAAAAAATGTTGGGTGCCTATTTTGTCAAGTCAAAATGGGGCGTGTTGTGTAACCACACAACAATTACCCAGTGAACTTAGTTGAAAAGGGAGTGATGAATCAATGATAACTTATCACTGATGAAGAAGATGGAGTTAGAACAGTGCATGAGATTGATTGGGGAGTTAATTTAAGATCAAATAGAGCTAATTATGCATGTGTGGGTGCATGAAATAGTTATCTCTATATCAAGGATCAAAACTCATGCAAACAGAAAGAAAAATGGGTGAAAATGGAGCTAAAACGCAATAGAAACTTTAGTTTTTCCACGAGTCAAAAGATGGCAGGGTCACCACCTTCATTAGTCAAGGTCACCTAGGGAGATCCTGGGTTGCCCTTGGGGTGACCCTAGGTCTCCCTAGGGGTGACCTTGGATCAGGGATGCAGAATGTAGAAATCAGGATGGAAGAAGGCAAGGGGAAGAAAAGAATGGATTCTAATTCAGAAAATAGGTCAATCAAATGGAAGAATCTAAATCTCCACTTTCATCCTTAGGATCCCCAATGGGGATCTGGAAATAATAGGGGGAGATTTGGATTGGAAGGTTGAAATTGAAAACAGAAAATGAGAGATGGATCGGGGGACCTCTAGAAGGCTTTTATGAGTTGGACTAGATGAAATTCAAAGGAGAGAGGTGAAAACTCACCTACAAGACACTCACAAGGCTTAGGATCAAGGTCGAAAGCTAGAAAATGCAAGTTGATAAGTGTTGCAACAAGTGTCAAAAAGCGTCTCAAATGGGGAAGGAAGGGAATCGACAAAGCATAAATGACACAAGACAAGAAGAAAGGACACGTCATCAAGAGGCCTGCTGTCAAAAGGATTTATTTTCACATTTACATGTACGTGATAAGGATTTGAATCATCATAGGGGTCCTCATGGAGGGAGTGTGTGATTTTGGTGCTTACATATTTGCCCCCTCGAGGATGGTAGTCTACATGAAAGGTAGGTACCATTCCCAAACTAGGCCTTACCTGTTGTCAATTTTTTTGCAATGTGTACTTGCAATAACTAGTATCAATTCGGCATCTAAATATATCAAAATGAATAATGAAAATTGAAATGACAAACTTACCGTGGATCGTTTGAGTTTGATTAGTCGCTTGCTTTTGTTGGTATGAACCTGTAGGTATGAGAGCATGCAAAACAATGCACAAAACAAAAGCATAAAAGCAAGAAACTAAGCTAAATGCATGAAATGAAACTAAGCTAAGGGAAAACAAAGAGAGTCAAATTGTGAGATCGAAGTGAAACAGCGACAGAATCATTCGCGTGAGCAGTCGTTAGAAAGGTATCGTCGAGAGGACCGCAGAGATGGCCACTTCTTCCTCAGCCATGGAGAGTCAGGTGAGTAATTAGTGAAAGACTCTCCTCTAAACCCTAGGTTGAATTGTATGAAAAATCTCTTGAAATCATTTGTTTTTGGTAATTTTTCTTGTCGTATCTTGTTTGTTTCGTCATTTAGAGCAATGTCAAACTTTCATTTTTTGAAATCTATCAAGAAATAGGGTTTTTGGACCAATTTTTGCTTGAGGGGTCACTCTTGAGAGTCACTCCTTTTGGTAGGTAGGGTCACCCATGGGGATCCTATTTGACAACAAGGTCATCCTAGGGGATCTTGCTTTATAATAGGGTCGCTCGGGAGGCGACTTGACTAGCAATTGGGTCATCTGGGGGGCAACCCTATAGGGTTGATTCTTGGCTACACTTGATGTTGATTAACGCTTCTTTCACTCTGAACTGACATGATTTGGTTACTTAATCTTCTTGTTTATTACAATTTTTTATGGTTTATACACTTTTTTTGTGTGTTTTTACGAGTTTACGAGGTCTAACCTAAACTTCTCTTTCAATTTTGTAGGAGGGGCACATTTGATGGAATGATGGGCGAGAGCAAGGGTGGCTCTTAGGGATGTTCACTTCTCTTAGCGTAAAGGATCATGCCATACTCAAGAGGAGAGGCCTTGGCAGAGTTTGTCATGTTCCCATGGTCCATACTGTATCTCGCATAGGCTATGATATCCTGACTTACTGGGATGCAGATAGGAACACATTCAGGTTCCCATAGATTTTTTGAGAGTAGACTATCACTCTCTGTGATGTGTATCGTATCCTTGGGGTTCCTGTGAGGAGTCAGACTCTATTTCTTCCTACTAGTGAGTCTCATGAGAACAAGGTTGCTTGGGATACTTTTATGGGTGTTAATCACCCCGAGGATCAGATAGGTGTTCTTCTTTCTTCTATATTGTGACTTCGCATTCCACTCCTGTGGAGGTTCCTAATTGGTTTGATTGCTTCGAGGCTATTAGGAGACAAGGCCTCAGCTAGATTAAGATGGTGTTGGGCACCCATCATTCATGGTTTGGAGGAGGGTATAGTTTACGCATGGGAACCTGATATCCTGGCCATGGTCTACAGAGATTTTTATCAGATCTCTCGACAAGGGGCTCTTGCTTTCAGCCACTCTTCCTTGGTTACGACATGGATCTTTGAGCATGTGAGACCTTATCAGAATCTTATTCCTCTTCCAGACAAATGACTTCCAAGAGCAATGAGGTGTGCACATGTTGGACACTATGATGCTACTCTTCTAACCATTGCCACCCTTATGGATGATGACATGATTTTTTATCCTTATCATGATATGGAGGGGGTTTGGACCTGAGATGCTGAGGTGAGAGCATACTTCTGCAAGGTCTTAGAGATCATGGATCACAATGGTCAGGTTGAGGCTCATCAGGTGGATCGACGATTGCAGCAGTTTGGTGAGGAGATCTTGGAGGACCTGCCCCCAGTGTCCACTTGCTACAAGACCATTTAGGAGATGGGGGAGATTAGATAGAGGAGCGTTGTTTGGACACCCTTGACTCTAGGTGTCTTTATCACTAGAGCTTCTAGAGGAGGATGGAGGGGAGGGAGAGGGACTCCTTCCCGATTTGTGACTGTGACAGTTGTAGACACCCTAAAATGACCGTGTCATTGAATCACTCACATTTCAGCATTTCTGTCGCATCACCTGCATTTCACACATTAATTAAATAATCTAATTATTTAATTAATTTCACCAAATTCTTTTAAATCACATACTTTCGACATTAATTAAATAAATTCTCTTTATTTAATTAATTAAATTAAATTCCTCTGTTATTCTTCCAAAATTAAATAATTTTAATTATTCAATCAAATCATCATCCTTTTTCAAAATTCAAGTCTACGTTAATTAAATAAATCCAATTATTTAATTAATTCATCACAATTCTATCTTATCTATAATTAAATAATTCTTACATTATTTAATTAAATCAAAATTGTTCTTCCAAAATCATGCACAACAATTAAATAAATTTATTTATTTAATTTGATTTCAAATCTTCTAAATTAAATAATTCTAATTATTTAATTATTTCTTCCAAAATATCTTCTCTAAATTTAAATAAATCAATTATTTATTTAAATTGCTTTTTCTTCTAAATTTGAGTTATCTCTAATATAACTCAAGCTTTCTATATTTAATAAAGCAAAATATCTTCTTTTCTCATGCAAATCCCTTCTTCTTGTTTTAAATCACTTAACTAATTGTTACATTCTATTAATTGCTTTAACTCATTCTTCTATTCTTGATAACTCCTCTCATGCAAAAGAAAGCAAGACACTTGTCTTCTTCTCATTCGTTGCACGTTCCTCAACTATTCTCCTCCGTTGATTCTTCTGAATTATCTGGACCGTTGATCGATCTTCCTTGAAATCTATATAAACCCCCCTCATCTCCTTCATTGAGCCTCTCTCTTTGATCGTATTCTTAGGCATACTTAATAGAGCTTGGAGCATACAAAACACGTCGATTGAGCAACCTTACAATCTTTTGACATTGATCTTTGAGCAGATTGAGCACACTACTTGCTTGTTGCAGCTATGGTTTCGCAACTTCATTGAGAAATCCACACATCTCCAAAAGGGAACAATACAGGTTTTGGTAAGAGCTTTCATTTTGTCTTTGATTTTATGATAATGGCTTTTACTTAGATTGGTTCGCTTTATGTGATTGGTTTTTAGTTTTATTAGTTTAGATTTAATCAATTTTTCCTCATACACATTCTGGCATGCCCGGTGGGACCCACTAATCCCTTTGTTTCTTTAAGAAATTGCTTTTTTTGAAGTTACAGTACAGTACAGCGCAAATGACATTACAAAGCACTTCTGGTAGAATCAGTAAGCGCTATTGGAGGTTTAGTTCAGCGCCCTTGGGGGCACTGCGGCGCTTTTGGTAGCACAGAGCGGTGCTCTCGGTATCACAGAATGGCACTTTCGGTAGCATCGTTCAGCGCTTTTGGTTAAATTAGGTTTTTTGACTTCATTTTGTGTTTTTGTAGGGTTTTCTCATTACATATCTTGTGGATTTGTCTGACAATCTGTTGTATTTGTCTTTCAAACCTACTTTTTGATACTTCCTAAGCTGATTTATTTAGGGGTATCTTTGGTATTTGCGTTAATCTATTGTCTTGATACATTTTCTGAGTTTTTCGGATTTCACTATTTAGATCTATCAGATATTGTTGCTCAGAACAGCAGATCAACCATGAAATCCCATTTTGATCTGGTTCTTTTAACAAAAGCTAATCTTTTTATGATCTAAGACCGTGCAGCGCATTCGGCATAATAGTATCGCGCTTCTGAATATAAAGTACAGCGCCTCTGGTCCTTGTTCAGCGCTTCTGGTAGTATCCTTTGACACTTCTGGTAAACATTACAGCGCTTTTGGCATAACAGTATCGCGCTTTTAGATGCACAGTACAGCACTTCTGGATATGTGTCAGTGCTTCTGGTAATATTCTCCGACGCTTCTGGTCTGTGTTACAACGCTTTTGGAAATACAGTAAGTCGATATGTACAAGGAACCATTCCCTCATCATGGTCCACCTCCTCCTCAGGATAGAGGTAAAAGTATCAATCATGCTTCCACTTCCTTTGATTCCATTGTCGGTCGTTTTGAAGAGAGTCGAGTGTCTACCCTCACAATCAAAGGCAAATCTACGGATTGCGCTGTTACAACTCGTCGTGGTTGTGTCACCATTCGTGGTCCTACACCTAGTCTTCTGACTCAATCTGATTATAATCTTGTCAAACATCTAGGGAAAATGCCAGCATAGATCTCTAGTTTAGACCTTTTATGGTCATCACCTGCACATAGATTTGTGTTAGAAAAAGCCCTCCAAGAGTCTTCAGTTCCTAACAATATAGCGGTCGCAGATTTCCAAGCTATAGTAGGTAACATTGCTTCACCCTACAATGTGGTCTTCTCTGAGAAAGATCTCCCATCCCATGATCCTTATCACAATGATGCCCTTCATATTGAAGTTCTCATCCATAAGCGCAAAATCAAATGCATCCTCATAGATGGTGGTGCTGGTCTCAACATCTGTTCTTTAAAGTTACTTAAGCAATTGGGATAATCTGAGGATCATGTCAACTCTGATCATAGTATTACAATCAAGGGGTATGATGATGTTGAATGCTGCTCTGAAGGTGTTATCCACTTGCCTATACAACTGGGCCCTGTCATGCTTGAAACCAGGTGTCAAGTCCTTGATATTGAGCTACCTTATAACATTATCCTCAGCCGCCCATGGATCCATGCAATGAAAGTTGTTCCCTCCATGTACCATCAGTCTCTAAAGTTCCCATACAATGGTACGGAGATCACTATCCCAGGAGACCCCAATCCTTTCAAATTTTGTCGTGTCTTGCAAGGAAGCTATAAGAATTGCAACCAAGTGCCTAAAAATGACAAAGCCATTGAATCCCCACTATATGTTGACCCTGCAACTCTCACGCAAGCCTCTACAAGTAACCCAAATCCTCTACCTAAGATCATGGCTCGCATCCGAGATATAGGCTTTGGCACTTACAATATCTCAAAATCTTGTTGTGTAGGGTGGATGCCTTTATCTCCAAAATCTTACGGCCAACCACCCATTGCCAAAGTAACCAAAAAAGTAGCTATTCCTCCCCCAACATTCCTAACCCAATTCCAACATGGACGGTTATTGGAAGAGGAAACTATTGAGGATATTTCTTCTTGGCTCTATAAGGAGAAAGAACTAGTCACAATACCAGTCAAGCAATACGGCAATGGCTTAAGGATAGTAAAAAACATGGGCTATAAAGGCAAAGGTGGCCTTGGGAAACAGAATCAAGGAACTATGGAACCCATTGTTGTGACAAAGAAACTAGACAAGAAGGGATAAGGATTTGGTAAGAAGGTACCACACGCCTTGGACATCGAGTATATCCTCGATGAGGTAGCTGACACTTTTCCCACCGATTCGACGTCTAATGAGTATATCATCAATGACTCTTCCCTCCATATGACCAACCTATTTGCAGAATCCTCCATTTTTACGCTATCCTCCGTATCCTTAACCTCCACCACCAGCACCCAGAACGTAACACTTGTCTACCCTGAACTTATCGATTGGGACCAACAAGGGTCCCCTGTAATAGATGAATTTCAGAATGACGAAGCTCTAGCTGAGTTCATGGGACTCCGGGATGGTATCCCTCTGGGTGATCATAAAGCAAGTTTTGTAATGGAACTTGAGCCAATAGCTTATTTTGGTGAGAATACCAAATCCTCCAGTCGCAAAAGTGAAAATAAAGCAAGATCTCTAGGTGAAAACCACACTATGGCACCTCCTGATCACAAAATAGTAAAAATAAAGGACGTATCCAACGGTGAAAACCCAACTGTGGCACCTGAGGATGGAGGATTTGACCTTCCCCTACCATCTAAGTATCAAGAGAAGTTAGCTCTCCTAGTGGAAGATTCTACAGAGATAAACCTGGGCACAGAACAAAATCTAAAGACCACATTCCTAGCAGCATCATTATCAGAAACAGAGCATAAGAACCTTAGCACATTCTTCTTATAGAGAACCATCAACTTTGCATGGACCTATGCTGATATGCTAGGGCTAGACCCCAAGCTAGTTGTTCATTATCTCACAGTTGATCCAAAAGCAAAATCAGTCACACAAAAGCTGAGAAAGATGCACCCTCAGATAGCTCTCTTGGTAAAGGTGGAAATATAGAAGTTGTTAGATGCAAAGTTCATATGACCCATTGACTATTTAGATTGGGTATCAAACATTGTACTTATGTCTAAACCTAATGGGCACATCCACATGTGTAACGACTTTAGAGATCTGAACAAAGCATGTCCTGAAGATGACTTTCCACTACTGAACATTGACATTATAGTAGACTTGACAGTAGGTCATGAGATGCTTTCTCTCATGGATGGATTCTCTGGCTACAATCAGATAAGGATAGCAGAGGAAGATCAACATAAAACAACCTTCACTTGTCCGTGGGGTAACTATTGTTGGTGTGTCATGCCATTTGGTCTAAAGAATGCAAGAGCAACCTATCAGAGAGCAATGACAGTGATATTCCATGACCTCTTTTATCACATCATGGAGGACTATGTGGATGACATACTAGCTAAATCTTCTAGGGCAGATCACATACAGGTTCTAGGATAGATCTTTGATAGGCTCGAGAAATATCAAGTAAGACTCAATCCAAAGAAGTGTGTCTTCGGTGTAACATCAGGAAAGCTGTTGGGATACATAGTATCTCATAGAGGCATCGAAGTAGATCTAGTGAAAGTAAAAGCTATAGTGGAGATGCCTCCACCAAAGAATCTTAAAGCATTAAGGAGCCTTCAGGGAAGGTTTCAATCCATCAGGCATTTCATCTCATAGCTAGCAGATAAATGTCAACCATTTCAACACTTGCTCCAAAAGGATGTCTCATTCCGATGGGATTATAAGTGTCAGACAACATTTGATCAACTTAAAGAGTATCTAGCTACACCTCCTGTATTGGTTCCACCAGTTGCGGACAAACCTTTGATATTATATATCTCCACTACAAATTCAGCCCTGGGGGCCCTGCTAGCACAAAATGATGAATCAGGAAAGGAACATGCAATTTATTATATTAGTAGAACCTTGGTGGGATACGAGCTCAATTATTCACCAATGGAAAGGGCTTGTTTAGCAGTAGTGTTTGCTTCTCAAAAGTTGCGGCATTACATGCTGAACCAACACACAAATCTGATGCCAAGATTGATCCCTTGAAGTATCTACTAGCAAAAGCAGCTCTCACAGGCAGACTAGCTAAATGGGTCATGATCCTTAGTGAGTTCGACATTGAGTACACAAATCGTAAAGCAATCAAAGGACAAGCTCTCGCTGATCAACTAGCAGAAGCACCTATGATAGATACACACCCTATGGTAGCAGACTTTCCAGATGAGAATCTATTCACTCTTTCCAACTCAATAATGTGGAAGTTGTACTTTGATGGTTCCTACACACAACATGGATCAGGGGTCGGCATCTTGTTTGTCACACCTCAAAATGACTATATTCCTAAGTCATATCGGCTTGCATTCCCTTGCACCAATAACATTGCCGAGTATGAAGCACTCCTCATAGGTCTAAATACAACAGTTCAATGGGACATCACAGAATTACAAGTATATGGAGACTCACAGCTAGTCATTCGCCAAGTCACAGATGCGTACCAAACAAAGGATGAAAAGTTGGTCCCCTACAAGCAACTAGTGGATGCCTATAAACCACACTCTTCTAGCATCACATTTGAGCAAATTCCAAGAGAGCATAACAAAGCTGCAGATTCTATGGCTTCTGTAGGGTCACTGATTGACATGCCTGCAAATACACAGAAATGCAACTTCTTGATCGAGCAATTGTTGATACCAGTCGTCGATGTTCCCATTACTGAAATCATCCGCAAATTTGTTGGTCCCAATTCCCCATGGTACGAAGATATCTATGAATACCTTAAACACAATACCTTTCCCCCTAACCTATCATCCACCCAACGCAAAACCTTCATCCGTCGATCCTCTCGTTACATCATTCTGGGTGATACACTATATCGCCGGAGTCTCGATGGTATCCTCTTACGATGTCTTAAAGCGGAAGAAGCCAAAGCTACCTTACGAGACATACACGAAGGTGTCTGCGGTGCACATTCTACCGGTCCTAATCTTGCTAAGAAGATACTCAGAATAGGTTATTACTGGCCTACAATAGAGCAAGATGCTACATAGTTTGCTAAGAAGTGTCTACAAGGCCAGCAGCATGGAGATTTGATTCACGCACCAGCTCATGAATTACAACCTGTGACAACTCCATGGCTTTTTTCTCAATCGGGTCTCGACCTCGTAGGACAAATCCACCCTACCTCCTCCAATGGCCACAAGTTTATCATTACCGCCACTGAGTATTTCACGAAGTGGGTGGAAGCCATTCCTATGACCTATATCACCGGTAAGCAAATAACCAAGTTTATTCTAAACTACCTCATATGCTAGTATGGTATTCCCCAAGCCATTGTCACTGATAATGGGAGACCATTTAAGAACCAAGATGTCCATGCCTTGTGCACACAATACAATATCCAACATCGCTTTTCAACTCCCTACTATCTACAGAGTAACGGCCAAGCTGAGGCTTCCAATAAAACCATTCTCAAGATCCTCAAGAAAATAGTCAATGAAGCTAGTCGTGATTGGCACTTGCAGCTCAATCATGCCCTATGGGCCTACCGCACTAGTATCAGAACACCAACGGGTGCCACACCCTATGCCTTAGTCTTTGGCTCTGAAGCCATCCTACCTATAGAGGTCGAGATCCCCTCCCTCAGAGTTTCCATGTAGGACCTGATTGATGGAGTGGAGTATCGCACTTCCAGATTAGCTAAGCTTGAACTACTAGATGAGAGGCGCCTTGCCGCACTTAATCATCTCCATGTCTATCAAAACTACCTCCAGCGTAATTACAACAAAAAGATCAAAGAAAGACGGTTTCAAGTTGGTGATCTTGTACTTAAAGAGAATCAGAGAAATCAAGCAGATTGAGAGAAGAAGGGTAAGTTTGAGCCTAACTGGTTTGGTCCCTTTATTGTCACCACAGCATATGGATCAGGAGCTTATACTTTAGCTACACCTGACGGAATTCCTCTAGAGGAGCCACTTAACAGTGTCCATCTCAAGAAGTTCTATGCCTGATCCTCAGAGTATTCAAAAAAAATTAAAAAAAAAAACAAAAAAAAAAATCCATCCTCTGGCGAAAACCTGGCAAACAGGCGCCTTGGATAAGTACCATAGTGAAAACCTGGCAAACAGGCGCTATGTGTAGAGTCAGCATCCATCGTCTATCGAGTCCTGTCCACTCCTTCTCCAGTTCACAGCACACTTTCCATCCATCCATAATAAAACCATTGACTTTGTTTGCATTTCCATCTCCCTACCTAGTATAGCTTCGGAATTTGTCAATGTCCATCATCGTCTCCCCACATCTTGATCTGTGTCAATAGTTAACACTATCTTGTCCTAGGTCAAAGCTTTCGGTGTCTTCTTCAGCAGTCACCTGTACAGTTTCCTCTACTAGAATGGGGGCAACTCTTTCCTTAACTTAGGTCTAGGGGAGGTTCCTTGTTCGTGGTTCGTAGCACATACTTCAATCTTTTCTCATTTCCACAGGTAACACCCTTTAACGGACACATCGCTCCTATGATTAGGATGTTATCTTCTCAGCACTTTTCCCACATCATCACATCAACCAGAACTACATATCATCTCTTCTCAATCTTAAGGTACCTTGATTCCATGGATATGGGTATGTAGGTAGTCTGGAATACGAAGGAAGTATCTAGTACTCAAGTACATAAGATCCCCTCTTCTCAGCACTTTTCCCACATCATCACATCTACCAGAACTACATATTATCATCTTCTCAATCTTAAGGTACCTTGATCCCATGGATATGGGTATGTAGGCAGTCTGGAATACGAAGGAAGTTTCCAGTACTCAGGTACATAAGATCCCCTCCTTTCACCTTGACCCATTTCATCACTCTATCCAGAACTACATATTTATCATTTTCATCTTTCATCGTAATGTGCCTTGATCCCGTGGATACAGGGTATGTAGGTAGTCTGGAATACGAAGGATGTATCTAGTACTCAGGCACACACGACCCATCATTCTCCACCCATCTCAATCCAGTTGCACTGTCACTTTTCTAGTCTTCCATTTATCAAAATCCATTCACCTCAACTTGACTAACTCAAGCAGCAAGCTAGCGCATCCTTTCAAAGCTAAAGTCCTTAACAAACCTGAAGCAAAGCAACTTTCTTCCAGAGTCATCTACTGTCCTGCATACCGATTGCCAACATTAGCTAAGTCCTTCTTAACCAAAGCCCTAGATCAACAAGCTTGTCTTCTACGCAGTGTTCCATTGTCGAGACCAACACACGTGTCTCCTATGACATGTGGCATCCCTTGCAGTAAGATATTGTCTTTTTAGGTAGATAGCCCCCTTTAACAGACACCAAGCTCCTACGATAAGGCTGTTATCTTCCCTATCTAATCTATCCTGAGCAACCTCTTTGGCAAGAGAATATGTTGGCTGTATGTTTACTTTGTAAGTCAGTCAATTTGTGTTATGGTTTATCTTTTGTTCCTTTATCCAATACCTATTCAAGACTACCTTGATTTATCTATAATCTTGGTATGTTGCGATGCAGTACGGATTGGGGGCATTGTCATTGCTTTCTATGTGCTGTGTTTGAGGAATGATCTTTAGTATCTTTCTTAGCATTCTATTTATCTTGTGTGTGTTAAAGACCTAGCATCTTACATATTTAATACTCTTCTTGCATTTACATGTATTGAAGTTTATTTTATGTTCAAGACTATGGCTTATTCACATGTTCCAGAAAGGTTATATTATGTCTAAGGGATCTAAGTTCAAACTGCTTGCTTGCAGAGTCAACGTCCACGCACTCGGATATTACTGCACCTTGGTCTCTTATACCTTGGTGGCGAACTATCCACATGCTATATCAAAATAAGGATTGCTCTTTATATACAAATGCGAAACTATTGCAACAAGCTCATCTTTCATCCATTCCCACAACCTTTATATCGTTTTCATTTGCAGTAATCAATCAACAGTCACTATCTCCCATCTCCTCCTGTTCTCCTCTCTGGTGCATATCTGCAAAACCCACATGTCAGATATCACTAGTCGTTACATCTATAAGCATCATATAAGAAACATATGTCATCACGTGAATCCATAATCATACATACATATCATCACATCCATGACATCAAGGAATGCGTACACAAAAGCATGAACAACAAGTGAGCCGAATAGATCATCATATATATCATGCAATGGTCATCATAATACAAAATGTCTATGTCTACATCAACAATACAAAATATGTATACATCCAAATATACATCAAAATAGTACATCAAGGCTATCAAGAGCCCGCAAAATATACATCAGAATGCACGCAGGCATCTGTCCAAAATGATACAAATGGTACAATATACAAATGTCCATCGTAATACAACTATGGAACAAATATGATACAATACACATGTGCATGCCCTAGTGGGTAGAGCTGCCCTCCTGCTGTGGCCCCTGTCCTCCCCCTATGCTCGGTGGAGGTCCCCCTACTAGTCCTCCTCCACCCCCTGGTGGTAAAAATGGTCCCCTAACTGAGGACACTGACTGCCCTGTCCTATGGGATCCGGATGCCCTAGATATGCTCCTATTTCTATAACTCGGTGCCTGCTGAGCTGCTGCACCGTACCCACATACAAACCCCTGTAGTACTCTGCCTCCCTGCCGACTAATACTAGCTCACCCTACACTCGAGACGAGCTCGCTGTATAAGGTCCTCTGATCTGCACCCAGCGCATGGCGTGCCTCCTCTCTCTCCCGCCTCACTCTAAAGAGTGTGGCCTCTACTGTCAACCACAGTTGCACCTCTACATCCCTCTCTCGTCTAGTCTGGGCTAGCTGCCCATCATCCCTTGCTGGTGCGGGTGCTGCCTATGCTGGTGCCTGTACCTGTGCCTGCACCTGGGCCTGTACCTGTGCTTGCATTCTAGCCTGTAGCTGTACCAAGGCTGTCTGTGCTGCCGAGGCTGCCTGTGTCTGTGTCTGGGCTGTGGCCTCTGCCTGCCTCACCTCTGCCTGCGCTGTATCTCTATCCCTCCTCAATCGTACCATCCAGAGCTCTAATCAAGTCCTCTGGGCTATCTCCTCCTGCAACAATCGCTCGGCTCTCTACAGATCGGTCTCTATGACCGGGCCCACTGCCTCCGCCATCTCCACATCGGCCTGCTGGCCGCTACCCTCTCCACCTGCCTGCTAACCACCTACCTACTGCCTGGCTGCTTGGGCCTGTCATCTCATCCTAGCCTCCCACTGAGGACTAGTACCTCTCCCACTACCCCTGCTACACCTGGTGTAGTCAATTTGATCAGCCTGTGAGTCTGCCAATACTGATCATACTCTGGCAGCGTCCTTGGGTCTACCAACCCAAAGTCCCAATCCCATCTCATGGGGACAAGTCCCCACACCTTTGCTAAAGCTGTAGCCACTGGGATCTCTGCATCCCAGTCTCTAACCTCCCTCTGCATCCTGGCATGTGTGGCCTCCCCCATGGGTAGTCCCTGCGGTAATCCAAATTGCCTAAGAACTCGCTCTGGCAGGTACCTCTCTATCATAGCTGTCTGTCTCCCAAACAGATAGTGAGCCTATCTGCAATACATGAGTTGCTCATGCTCGTCATCCCACTCCTCACATCGCAGCCAAGGCCTCCATATGAATAGGTCCATCTCATCAATTTGCCGCCTCCAATGGCTAACCGACCCCATCCTCCTGTGTGTGATCACTCCGTCATATAAGAACGCATAGGGCTCGCCTCTGTCTCGATGGCGCTGTACCATGGGTCAGATCACTGGGATATGCTCCCACACCCATACCTGTAACAAGGTCACCCCTGCTGAGAGGCTCCTGCCTCTCCTGTACACGCAGTGGTGCATGTCATGATATAACTGTCCCAACACACAGGGGCCCCACGCATACTATCTGCCATGTGTGAACATCCCTGATAGCACAGTCCCCTAGCCAACTGATAATCCTCAGGATCTCCTGTCTGGACATAGGAAGCCACCAATCAATGACGCCACTATCCATCTGATCCTGTCACAGAGTCTCGGGACGTCTGCCCATTGAATCTCCTCGTCATCTATCCACAGGTCATCTATGCAGAAGACCTCTACCATGCCTACCTCGCCCTGTGCCGGGTCAAAGTCCACTATCTCTCCATCAATTTGAATCTGTAGGATCTGGTACATGTCCTCTAGTGTCACTGTCACCTCCCCTGTCGAAAAGTGGAAAGATGAGGTCTTGCTGTGATACCTCTCTACCACTGCTGTCACTAGGGCAAGATTCACCCTAATGTGTGTCAGGTGCGCAACGTGCCACAATCCGGCATGCTCTAAGAATGTGTCCTCCTCCCAGGTTAGCTGTACAACCTCCTGTGCTATCGCGTGGTGTCGCTCCCGCGACATCAGTGGTGGGAGAATCCTCTGCATACATCGCAACTCACTTGTTAGTTTTTCATTACTCAATCCCTCAAATCCTTTCTACCCATGGGCTATGCTATGTAATCCCCAACCATCCCTTTCCCCTCTTGTTAGCTAGGCTAGGCATCCCTATTCTAAACCCCCCATTCTACTTAAACCCTAACTTTTCTACTACTTAACCAAAAGCGCTTTGTTTTATACAATAGCGCTGTCCTTCCATGCCAACCGTGCTATACTGTTTATCCAGGTGCGCTGCATTTTTTTCTACCAAGTGCACCTTGTTTACCAAGTGCGCCGCGCCAAGCTACCAACCGCGCCGCTCTGTCCTACCAGAGGCGCTTCAATTTTTTTCTACCCCCGCCAACTACGCTATTCTACGCTACCCAACTCGCTGCCCTACCTAACCATACGCGCTTCGGCATACTGCCAAAGGCGCTGTGACACTACCTGAAAAATCATATGTGCTGCATTTTTACCAACCATGCTGCACCCACCTACCAACTACGCTGTGGCGTGCCGAGCGCACTGCAAACGACTACCATACATGCCGTGACTCCCTACAGCACTTTTAGCTGGCATGTAAACCCTACCTAAACCTAGCCCTAATCTACCCTCAAACAACAAATTCAAAGGGGTTTTTCAACCACTTACCACTGTCGGAGCTCTTGCTGGCCTCCTGTAGGTCCGCACCACCTCCGCCTAGTGTTTGTGCGCTGGAATTGGCATCTCTCCTCGCTGTCAGCTCCTTCCACTCAACTCTCTCCCACTAGTCTCTCCTCTCTAAATTTAGAATCTCCTAGGGTGCAAATGAGGATTGTGGTCCCCATGGGACCTATTTATAGTGTCCCACCCTTAGTTTTTCTTCCCACCCCTTTTCTGCTTTTCCTCCTACCTGGTTGCGTAATCTTCTAGTTGAGCGTCAACACAGTTCTTCTACCACTTCCCTGTCTTCCCGCTCGAGGGGGCATACACTGGGGCAACTACCTACACTGGGGCAACAAAAAAAAAATTGTATCATGTATTCAACTATCGATTTCTTTGACGCAACGCTATAGGCTGCATTGCATCAAAGAGGGGCAAAATGTAGACACCCTAAAATGACCATGTCGTCGAATCACTCGCATTTCAGCATTTCTGTCGCATCACTTGCATTTCACACATTAATTAAATAATCTAATTATTTAATTAATTTCACCAAATTCTTTTAAATCACATGCTTTCGACATTAATTAAATAAATTCTCTTTATTTAATTAATTAAATTAAATTCCTCTGTTATTCTTCCAAAATTAAATAATTTTAATTATTCAATCCAATCATCATCCTTTTTCAAAATTCAAGTCTACGTTAATTAAATAAATCCAATTATTTAATTAATTCATCACAATTCTATTTTATCTACAATTAAATAATTCTTACATTATTTAATTAAATCAAAATTATTCTTCCAAAATCATGCACAACAATTAAATAAATTTATTTATTTAATTTGATTTCAAATCTTCTAAATTAAATAATTCTAATTATTTAATTATTTCTTCCAAAATAACTTCTCTAAATTTAAATAAATCAATTATTTATTTAAATTGCTTTTTCCTCTAAATTTGAGTTATCTCTAATATAACTCAAGCTTTCTATATTTAATAAAGCAAAATATCTTCTTTTCTCATGCAAATCCCTTCTTCTTATTTTAAATCACTTAACTAATTGTTACATTTTGTTAATTGCTTTAACTCATTCTTCTATTCTTGATAACTCCTCTCATGCAAAAGAAAGCAAGACACTTGTCTTCTTCTCATTCGTTGCACATTCCTCAACTGTTCTCCTCTGTTGATTCTTCTGAATTATCTGGACTGTTGATTGATCTTCCTTGAAACCTATATAAACCCCCCTCATCTCCTTCATTGAGCCTCTCTCTTCGATCATATTCTCAGGCATACTTAATAGAGCTTGGAGCATACAAAACGCGTTGATTGAGCAACCTTACAATCTTTTGACATTGATCTTTGAGCACATTGAGCACACTACTTGCTTGTTGCAGCTATGGTTTCACAACTTCATTGAGCAATCCACACATCTCCAAAAGGGAACAATACAGGTTTTGGTAAGAGCTTTCATTTTGTCTTTGATTTTATGATAATGGCTTTTACTTAGATTGGTTCACTTTATGTGATTGGTTTTTGGTTTTATTAGTTTAGATTTAATCAATTTTTCCTCATACACAACAGTTGACTCAGAGTCTACTGATGAGGAGTATGTTCCTGATAGTGATGGTTCGTCAGATGAGGCACCCCTCGAGGATGAGGATTTTGATGACGTTGATGTCTCACATGAGGTTTCTAACATCCCTGAGGGTCCTCCTATTGTTCCTTGACCTCCTCATTGAGATGAGGTGATGCAATAGCTTGACCCTAACTGGCAGTCAGGAGATCCACATGAGTTTAGTTTACTTGCTCTTTCTTTGGCTTTGGTCTTGACTTCTCTCTTCTTTCTTTTCACTTTTCATGTGGCATTGACTTGGTCTTGTCTTTGATTTGGCACTTAGGCAATGTCAAAGAATGGAGGGACTTGGTTCGTGAGGTTAATTTTGGATTAACCTTTCCTTTCACTATGATGCCTTGTGATTGTCTTTTGGATGATCCTGGTGTGCCCCCTGCTGCCGGATGACACACAGACATTTTTGCTTTTGTTTACCATGGGTGTGAGATGATCACCAATTTGAGGGCCCAGGTAAATATGCTTTAGGGTGAGAACAAAGTACTACGGGAGATGGCTCACCTTAATGTTGGGCGTTTTGGTACTAGTATGGTGAGGCCTTCACAATCACATGCCCACAACAGATAACATCATTCTCATAGGTCCCATGGATCAACGTGTGGTACTCATAGATGGAGGATCTAGAGAGCTTATACTTCTCTCGAGAGCATTTTGTTCTTAGCTCTTTGATACCTATTGTCTATGTAAACTTTGGATGTATCTATGAAAGTTTATCCTTTTTCTATGGTTTTTCTCTTTGTCAATTTCTGTACCCATCTCTTGTGCATGTTTAGACATTTTTAGGAATTTTTTTGATTATGTTTGACCTTTTCAATTCTTGTAGCAAATGCAAGTATGACAATGATGACATGTTTTTGTAATTTTGTAGAACATATATATGATATGCAGTTTACGATATGATAATGCAAGAGCACAAGAAATGTTGTAAATGAAACTATAACACTTTGCTGAATGTCATGAGATATGACACTTGACTTTATTGCTTTGAGACTCTTTTTCTAATTTTGGTATGTATGAAATGTGGATCGAATAAAATGACTGCTCTTAAATACGATTTTCAATCTAGAGGATTGCGGGTTGTCCTGATATAAGAGATCTATCCAAGGCTGTGAGATAGGACTTTTAGGAAAACTCAAGTGGGGAGTGAAAATGAATCATGGAGTGCTCATGATTTCTAGGCTTTGCTAAAGGCTAAACACTGATCGTTATCTAGATAAGATAACTTGATAAGGTTTCAACTTGGATGAGTATCAAGTTTTGTAGGTGTTCACTGGACTTAGATCATAGATGGCAAACAATGTAGACCTGGGGTAAAGGATAAAATAGGAAAGAACAAGGGTCCCAAATAGAAGATGATCCTAGAGACTACTAGATTCTTTGGCTTTTCTTAGCTAGTGTGTGTGTGTGCTTTGTACCTTTCTTTCTCTATTAGAATGTCACTCTTGAGGCTTCGAGCTTAGACTGATCTCCACCCAAGAGTACGGACACTCAACAATCTTCTCTCTCTCACTCTTTTTTTGTATCTCTCTTTTTTTTCTTTTTCTTTTTTACTTTTTTTGTATTTTCCTCACTTGCCTTTTCTCACCTTTTTTTTTAATTTTTTTTACTTCTCTAGAAATGAATGCTTTTGGAACTATTGCTATGCAATGATTTGATCTCTCAATTCTCACTTTTCTCCACTCTTATTTTGATCACTCATTTTTTTATTCACTTGTATCTTAGATTGCTTCCTTCAGAGTTTTGATCTTCCTAATGTTTTTGGCCAAGAAAGATAAGGGGCTGAGCGCCATCTAAAGTTTTCGTAATCTGGTTGGACTTCTCTTCTACTAGGGAAGAATTGGGAAGGTCTACTTGCAAGCTTCCTTTGAACACTATGTTGGCAAGAGACACTACATGGATTCATGGTTGTTGTCATTGATGGCAACAAAGGTCATCCCACATATCCGCAAGTCATGGTGTGTCTCTACCGGAAGTCAGAATGAAGATTGTTGTGGTCCGGTGAACAAGAATAGAGCATGTGGCAAGGTCCGACAGATTGGTCCGGATCTCTCAGAGGAAGTGTCTTGGTGCAGTACGGATTTGGAGAAGTCAAGAGGACTACCTTGAGTAGTATATTCCAAGGATTTAGCCTCCGGTGATGAACAAAGAAAAAGATATGAATAGTTGAGTACCAGATTCCTGAGAGACAGTGAGAATAGAGGAAGAACTGACTGACAGAGTATCAGACTATTTTCCGGATGTGTTACTGTTGATGGTAAAGGTTGTAAAGGCATGAATCATGTTTGGCCGACATGATTAATGATATCTACAAGTATATGCTTGATCCGCATTACTTGATATGCAAGGATTCAGCTGACAGAACAGAGTTTGTGAGAAGATAGATTATTCCGGGTGCCGACTAGAAAGATAATGAAATCACTAGTGCGGATATATATAGAGGATGGATTTAGTTGTGAAAAGTGTTATGGTGTGAAGGTGTATGCGAATAAATACAGAGCAGAGCAGAAGCAGTAAGAAAGATCCGGTATGTGAAAAGATAGCAGAATAAAGAACAGAGGAAAGATGAAGTGCAGCAGATTAGTATACTGAGCCTAACCGGAACTGAACTCCAGCATATGTAGATGCTTCCAATCAGTTCAAGACTGTGATTCTTATCACTTTGTAGACAGTGTGTCTCCTTGTAGGCAGTGGGCCTCTTTGTGAGCAGTGTGCTCGGGCAGTGAGCCCTAATTGGCAAGTGCCATTTTGTAATTCCTTATTCTTCTAACAGAGAATAATCTTTGGGTTAATCACCCCGTGGTTTTCTCCCTTAACAGGGTTTCCACGTCAAAAATACTGTGTCATGTGTTTTTCATTTCATGGTAATGTTTGTTTGTTTGATTCAATGCTGCATTGATTAATAAGAAAGTTCAAAAGAAGAAATAATTAGGATAACTGATTCACCCCCCCCTCTCAGTTATCAACAATTGGTATCAGAGCTAAGTTCCTCCTAATAGAGCCTAACAGCTTGAGGAAGATCTAGGAGTTCAAATGGATGCATATGGTTTAAGGGAGCAACTCAAGACTGCCCTTGAGGATCTTGAACAGTCAAACTCTGAAGTCAATGAATTAAAGGAAAGACTCAAACAGGCTGATGAATTCATGAGAGAACTAAAGGACAAATTAAGTCTCTCTATGAAAAAGAGAAAGGAGTTGCTCCAACAATTGGCAAGACAAAGTGAAGAAAGCAATACAAATGAAGAATTGACTGAGAAAACCAAGTTATGTGAAAAGTTATCAAAAGAAGTCATTATGTTAAGACATGAAATGGAATCAGGAACTATAAAGTTTACTCAAGAGATTGAAGAAAAAAGAAAAGCTGAAGACAATCTAAGACAATCTCTTAAAGAGAAATCAGAAGAATGCCACCAGATGGATAGAATTATCAGACATCTTGAATCTGATCTTGAAGAGGCCAAAGATAATGAAGAAAAACTTGAGGATCAAATTGTCTCTCTCAAAAGAGATCTTCAAACAGCAAATGAATATAAAGAAAAATTCAAGATAAGTTCTGCCCAACTTGAAGTACTTCTTGGAAGTCAAAAGAGGACAGATGACAAGTATGGTTTGGGATATGAGAAAGGAGAAAGCTCCGGATCCGGTCAAAAGAATTTTGGATCAGAAAATCCAAAGAATAGGCCTAGAAGACCTCCGGTAAGACAGCCCAATGCTCAAAGATATCCATCCTTCAATGGATACTGCCACAGCTGCAATCACTTTGGTCACAAAGCTAATCAGTGCAGGAAGAGAATGAATCAGACTAATTCATCCTTCTCCGGACAGTGCTTTAACTGCAAAAGGTATGGACACAAGTCTCATGAATGCAGAATATGCAAATAAACAAATCATTCAATGGTAGATGCTTTGCATGCAATAGAGTAGATCATATGGCTAATCAATGCATATCAAGAGGTTATCAGTCAAATATGCAAAGAAATGTTATTTGCCAAATCTGTAATAGGTCTGGTCATAGTGCAAAAGTCTGCAGAAGCAAGAATCAGGACAAAAGAGGTCCGGTATACAATCAGAATCAAGACAAGGGTAAACAAAAGATGAATGTGGATGAAGTTAGGAATCGGATGAACAAGATTTGGGTGAAGAAAAGTTCAGAGAATGTAGAGGTTGGATCCGCACCAGACTCTGGTGCTGATATTTCTTCCAGAAACTAAAAAGTGAGCTCTGGCTCAGGGGGAGACTCAAAGAAAATCATGTTCCCCCAGCCAATCAAGTGGTGCTGGATGTGACACAAGATGCGGAGTAAAGGGTTTGAAGATACAAGTCCTGAGATGATCCAGACAAGATTTCAGAGGTCCACATGAAGATGTAAAGAAGTTGTGATCGATCAAGTAAAGACCTATTCCGGGAGATGCTCCGGAATGACAGAGGACTACAAAAGGGTCCGAAGAGATCCGGAAGTACATTATTTTACTCTGCGGACTGGACAGAATGTTTGGGATGTTCTTGTAATGTGTCATCACGATTTATTCATGATTGAAAGATCTGCATGATGTTCATAGATCAGGACTGATCCGGGATACTCCAAGCTATCCGGACAAGGCAAACCAGAATAATATAGGTGAAGCATTTATTGCAAACAGATATTAGGGTTTGCGAAATGATATAAGGGATTTCTCAACAATCACTTGATCATTCCACATCCAAGAAGAAGTGAAAAGTGGAGCTCTGAAACAAAATTCATCAAGTTCACCGAAGATCTCCTGCCGAAGTCATTACATACAGAAATCAATCCAGCCACTCCGTGCAACCGAAGACGCAAAAGGTATTTTCCACTTTCGATATCTTGCTACAAATCTTTTGAAGAAATGGCTACTCCAAATATAGTAAAAATCTCAGATAGGCCCCGACCTAAATTTAAGAAACATCCATACAAGTCATTGGAGGTAGATCCCTTAGGAGCATTTTCCAGTGTTCCTCATGGAGTTTTACACACAGAAGACATTAGGGTTTACATACATGCAAGCATTGAGGAATTTGGGGAATTCAAATTGAGAGATCTCTATCACAAACAACTGATAGACAATGCTTTTGAGCTTAAACCAGAGTATAAGGGTATCCAGAAGAAACAATTTGATCAATTCATTCATTTCCCCTGCTTTGAAGAAGATGAATGGGTCCGGTATATACTGAGCAGGATGCATGACAACTTCCTATGGCTGGATAGACCCTGCAAGATCACAAAAGAGGCAATTAGGGCAGTAACTGGTCTATACTCTTCCGGAGGGATACCTATCCTCAAATCTGTCAAAAATAACATTGTAACTGAGGCCACCGGATCAAAATTTGATAAGAGGGCAATGACCATTGAAGATATTTCTGATCCGGATATCAAGTATGCGTCCATGATAATAGGATACAAGATCTATCACTCCAGCAGGGAGAATTCTGTATCCGGAACTGCAGTGTATACTGCCTATGAAATGCTAAGGAAGAATGCAGAATATGATCTCTGCGAACTGCTCTTAAGCCAATTAATGGAAAATATACAGAAAATCAAGAAGGACAAAAAGAATTCCTTTAAGTATGGTACTCTTATATTATGTCTATTTTTCTACTTCATGAATGAGCTGCCCGGATCAAGTGGATGGGCATGGCAGAATGACAAACCTGTTGCAGTCCAGATAAGAGACTATCTACATGGGCTTGGGGATACCAAAGCAAGAAATACAGCCCTATGGGGATACTTCAAAAACTTCCAAAGCATGATGCAAGCAAGAGAAAGAATTCCCCAGTCTCTTGTTGAAAAATACAAAGACTAAGTGTGCTTTATGGTGGACACTGATCAGTGCCTAATGGAGGCAGTGGAGCCAAGGACTGTCTGGATCATGCCCATGGGGTATGAAGTGGATGAACAGATAGTGGAGCTGCATGTTCAACACATGTTAAGTCAGCCCAAAGATCCAAAGGCAGAAAGGTTTGGAACCTTTGAGGAGCTGAGTGTAAAGATACATGTAGAACTCAGGGAACCTGAAATAAAGAGGAAGGTGAGAAAAGAAGTAGAGCATATTGCTCAAGGCCTAGGCATCTCAAAAGAGGCACTTGATGCCAGCCGGGAAAAGAGGAGAAAGGCTGAGGAAGAAAAGAAAAGTAAAGAAAGTGTTCCAGTTGAAACTTCCACCTGGACTAGATCATCAAAAAGATCTGCACCTCCCACAACCAAAAGTTCAAAACCGGAAGTCCAGGCATCCAGTAAAAGATCTAAGACAAAAGCCACAAGGGCTTATGAAAGCCAAAAGGATGAAGAGGAAACTGAGTCAGATGAGGGAGTAAAAGAAATAAAGAAGCAGAAGAAGAAAGGATCCGGGAAACCCTCCACAGGCCAAGACAAGGAAGAAATGGCAGAGGAATTTGCTGAAAAGCCCACTCTGTCTCTAGACAGTGTAGTCAAATCAGTCACTGTGGATGGGAACCTTCAACCGGTGGCTGAATTCTATGATGACTACAATGAGGCAAATCAAAAGATCCTGCAAGAAGCTATAATAAGGTACTTGAACATCTACAATAAAGCTTTTATTGAGATTATCTCTGAAATCCCAAAGAGCCTAGAGATGGAATTAGAGATAAGAAAGAACAATGCCATGGCAAAAGACCTTGAGATCAAGGAACAGATAGCTATTCAGCTATATCCTTCAATTGATCACAAAACAATGAACATGGTATTCAAAGACTGCAAGGATGAATTCAGGAGCAAAGCAAGGATAAATCAGCTTATGCTTGGTGAGACCGACAAGGTAGCCAAGGACACTGAAGAGATTCTCTGAAAAACCTTCAAAAGGTTTAATCTTCTTGTTGTAGAGGACTTAGGTGCAGAAACAGCTGTGGACTTGGAATCATCTGCTCCGGAAGAAGTGGCCCTTGAACAGACTAACATCTCTCCTCCAGTTTCCCCTACATTCTCCGGATCCCAAGAAGAAGAGAAACTACAGGAGAAAGAAGCAGCAGTTAAAGAAAAAGAGGTTGACAGCACCAAGGATGCAGAGAAAGAGAAGACCTCAACAGAGAAAACCACAACTGAAAGTGGTAAGAGTAAGGAAGGAGAAAAGATTCTAAAGGACAAAACTGCAGAAGAGAAGAAACATCTGTCTCCGGCAAGAGACACTGCACAAACTATTCAAGAATTCTTGACAAAAGCCACTATAGAAATTGATGAACCGGACCTGCTAAAAGGACCATTAGATTTTGACTCTTTGTCACCGGTACAAACAATGAAAATAGCCTCATTTGCAAATGAAAAAGTCAAAGAGAAACTACTGAAATCTCACATGGAAGACTGTGAGCTTATGGAGGTAGCATCTGGAGTGCTGGAAAAGATCATGCCATCTTTTCAGAAGGATCCCACAGCCTCCTCTTCCGGTAATCTCAAAACCTTAGTCAGCAGTGTTAGTACACATTTTGAATCTCTAGAAAAATCAGCTGAAGAAAAGGTCCGGAAGGAGTTTTTGGATAAAAGGTTCTCCGAGGTTCAGGGTTTGATCATTAATGATAGGAGAAACATGAACATTGGGATAAAGAGCTTAGAAAATGCTCTTAAGGATGGCGGTGAAATATACAAATTTTGTATCTCCTGGTCCAAGGTAACAGTGGACATTGAGAAGAAAATAAAAGAGCAAGAGGACACACTACTAAGCTTGTCTCAAAGTTTTGATCCTCTTTCTTCCTCTATAACAAATCAAGAATGTCAGACTATTGCAGTCTTGAGTGAAATCAAGAAATTGGAGAAGGAAAGGAAAAATAGAATAAGCAGGTTGAGTGAGCTCAGGGGCTTAATTGTCCCTAAGCTAGAGGCCATGCATGAGGCCATAGCAGAAGCTCAAATCACAGCCCAGACAAGTGATCCGAAAGATCTAAAAAGGGCAGATGCATTTGTATTTTTGTTGAGTGGTCACATTTCAATTTTGGATAGAATGAAGCAAAGTTGGGCTACAGAACTAATCCAATTGAAGACATCTTTTGCAGACATTCTTCAGTATATGTGAGTATGTAAATATGCGGCTATGTATAGAAAATTTTTGAAAATTTTGGTGTGTGGACCCTACCCTTTGCCATTGATGTCAAAGGGGGAGTGAGGAGCGGTGAAAAATGAGGAATCCAACTAAGGGGGAGTTCTGGAAATTGTATATAAAGATAGAGCATCAGCAAAGGGGGAGCATAGTGTAAACACTTAGTCATTTTTCACTAAGTGTTGCCATCAATGCCAAAGGGGGAGATTGTTGGCAAGAGACACTACATGGATTCATGGTTGTTGTCATTGATGGCAACAAAGGTCATCCCACATATCCGCAAGTCATGGTGTGTCTCTACTGGAAGTCAGAATGAAGATTGTTGTGGTCCGGTGAACAAGAACAGAGCATGTGGCAAGGTCCGACAGATTGGTCCGGATCTCTCAGAGGAAGTGTCTTGGTGCAGTGCGGATTTGGGGAAGTCAAGAGGACTACCTTGAGTAGTATATTCCAAGGATTTAGCCTCCGGTGATGAACAAAGAAAAAGATATGAATAGTTGAGTACCGGATTCCTGAGAGACAGTGAGAACAGAGGAAGAACTGACTGACAGAGTATCAGACTATTTTCTGGATGTGTTACTGTTGATGGTAAAGGTTGTAAAGGCATGAATCATGTTTGGCCGACATGATTAATGATATCTACAAGTATATGCTTGATCCGCATTACTTGATATGCAAGGATTCAGCCGACATAACAAAGTTTGTGAGAAGATAGATTATTCCAGGTGCCGACTAGAAAGATAATGAAATCACTAGTGCGGATATATATAGAGGATGGATTTAGTTGTGAAAAGCGTTATGGTGTGAAGGTGTATGTGAATAAATACAGAGCAGAGCAGAAGCAGTAAGAAAGATCCGGTATGTGAAAAGATAGCAGAATAAAGAACAGAGGAAAGATGAAGTGCAGCAGATCAGTATACTGAGCCTAACCAGAACTGAACTCCAGCATATGTAGATGCTTCCAATCAGTTCAAGACGGTGATTATTATCACTTTGTAGACAGTGTGTCTCCTTGTAGGCAGTGGGCCTCTTTGTGAGCAGTGTGTTGGATCTAGGGCATACAACTGAGAGGGGGGGTGAATCAGTTGTATAAAACTTCTTGTCTTTCAAACACTTAACTCACTGTTGTTAGTTAGCAGCATATCAAATAATCATCCATGGAAGCATAATACATAAACACAAGAGCAGATAAGCATCAACACATTGAACACCAAGATTTTGACGTGGAAAACCCGGTTAAGGGAAAAACCACGGGGTGATTAACCCAAGAATTATTCTCTGTTAGAAGAATAAAGAAAAATGAATGGCACATGCCAATAAGGGCTCACTGCCCGAGCACACTGCTCACAAAGAGGCCCACTGCCTACAAGGAGACACACTATCTACAAAGTGATGAAAATCACAGTCTTGAACTGGAGAATGACATCTCTACCATGTCCGGATCAGTTCCAATTAAGCCCAACAATCTCTGCTCTGCCTTTCGCACGTTTCTTCGCTATACCATACTCATCCTCACACCACACACTGAAATGAACTCACAAACCGTTATTTATACAAGACATTGACTTAGGAACAAACATCTAAGTCGGCAAACAACCATAGGAGTATCCGCAAGATGAATAACACATCCGGTCGGCCATCACAAGAGCACTCGCAGGATGAACAACTCATCCGGTCGGCTATACAGAGCAAGAACTTCATCCAGAAGAATAACTTCAATTCCGGGCTCTACCATCAATGCGGACCAACAACACAACCTAAACATGATCCAAGAACCTTCACAAGCCTGTCTGAATGTCTGGATACTTCCGCACTTCCTCTGCTTACTGGGATCTCTTGTCTTCCTCATCCGGAACTTCAAGAACACAGTCTGTCGCCACTGTCATAATGCAAGAGGTACTTCCGGACCTTCAAATCATACACAAATCAGGATGACACATCAAAAGGACATCCCAAACACTCCTTCCAATCCGCAGATTAGGGTAATACAATTCCGGACCTCACCGGACCTTTTTGTGATCCTCTGTCACCTCTGGATACTTGCCGGACCCGGTTCTATACCGGCAGCCACAACTCCTTCAGATCTTCATGCGGACCTCTGAAATCTTAACTGTAGCATCTCAAGACTCATATCTACTAACCCTTTAATCTGCATCCTCCGGTTCTCATTCTATACAGTACATTTACCTTCTTCTCATCACTGTTCTTCACTGTCCCTGACTGAGACTAATTTTCTCAATATCCTCAGCACACAGCTCATCAAATCCTTCTTGTTAATGCAATATGAGTATGTTGACATCAATGACAACACTGGATAACCTCATACTTGCAACACAGTGTGCTCGGGCAGTGAGCCCTAATTGGCAAGTGCCATTTTGTAATTCCTTATTCTTCTAACAGAGAATAATCTTTGGGTTAATCACCCCGTGGTTTTCTCCCTTAACAGGGTTTCCACGTCAAAAATACTGTGTCATGTGTTTTTCATTTCATGGTAATGTTTGTTTGTTTGATTCAATGCTGCATTGATTAATAAGAAAGTTCAAAAGAAGAAATAATTAGGATAACTGATTCACCCCCCCCTCTCAGTTATCAACACACTATAGGTTTGAATACTGACTTTGCTTAGACCTAACATCTCAACTCATTAAGACTAGGATCAGTGTAAATCTAAGAGCTAGGCCTTGATTTTTAGAATCACTGGGAGTGAAGGGGGATAATGGCAAATCGTGAAGAATGAGGAATCTCTAGGTCCTGAAAGGATGGCATATATCTAGGCAACATTAGACTCCTTACTGAAAGGAAAATAGTATAAGAGTAAGTCATGAATTGTAATGTAAAATGAACATAATGAAACTAAAATGCAAGAGACAAATTGTTTTTGACATTTTTTAGTTTTATAATTTTTTTGTATTTTTATGTTTTCTATTTTTTTGTTTTTTTAGATGTAATATTTCTTGAGGTGAAAGGCATTGACTATTTTGCCAAATTCCTCTCCCTCCATTGTGCACAAGAGATAAGCACCATTTCTGATATCTTCTTTAACCATGTAGGGGCCTTTCCAGTCTTCTGAGAATGCTCTTTTTCGTCTCCTTTTCTTATTTTTCATGCTACCTCTTCTTAGAACTAGTTCTCCTATTCGGTATGGTTTACCACTTGAGTCTATTGTCTCTAATTCAGTTATTTATCTTGGCATTGTGAGACGCAGTAAATCATGAAAGACATGTTGGTGGGAAGGGGTCCAGTACAGGACTCCATCACAATTGAGTAATTCCATCAATAGATCAAATTGTTCTTGCATGTAGATTTTTATTTTTGGTCTCTCTTGGATTCTTTGCAAGAATTGGAATAGTTCAAGAGGGGTTTGTGGCTCCCTTTGTTCATCAGGAGAGACAAAGCTTATACTTGTCCTCCCATTGGGTTATGGTCTCAAGTCCATGGCATACCTAATATAACTCTTTGGCAGTTCAAAAATAACAGGGTCGTCGATACCAACTGTCACTCTCATCTTCCACTCTCTGTGAAAGATTCCTTCACTTTCTTCATCTTCATCAGGAAATCTTTCCACCATTTCTATTTGTACTTGAGGTGATTCCCATTCACCGAGTTCGTTTGATTGAACCGAGGCGGAAGTGGTTGGTCTTTCCTGTGGCTTGGCCACTACAAACATACTAGGTAACATCCCTAGAACATTAGTTGACTCATTGTCCATAGAATATGCTTCTTCCATGGCTAATATCAGTTGATGTGAGTCCTCTGTTGGTGTAAGGGGCTCATATGATTCTATTTCTTTAGGTGTATTTGGGAGATGTGACTTACTTAGTGGTGATAGTGGGGTATAATCCTCTGTTATGTCTTCCTCCGCATCTGAGAAAGCATGTGGGGCTGCATCTCTCAGATCTAATGTGGTAGTTTGAAATACCAACCCTTCAGTTCTATGAGGATTTTCCCCTATGCATGGGAAAAGTTTGTAAACTTCGTGGATGTCAATGGTGAGTATCTCTAGAGGGAATTGGAGTGGTCCATCCCTTTCGATCAACTCCATGATTTTGATTGTCTTTTCCTTTGAGACTATCTCTTTCTGCTTCAGTCGTGGCCCATTTTCCAAAGTTTTGATGTATGTCATATTTACGATCTTTTCTAGGGTTCCCATCCCTTTGACACATATTGACTGTGGTGTTGGACTTGGGATGGTTAATTTGTTAGTAGGGAGCTCATAGTCTATCGGAATCCCTATGCATTTGTTTGGGGTATTAGATTTTAACATGCTTAAAGGTTTTGGATCTCCTTGCACAACATATACCTTCCCTAGATGTAGGAACCAAAATTCTTGAAATAGCGTGGATGACACAACTTTCATCCTGTGTATCCATGGCCTTCCAAGAATCAAGTTATATTCTGTGTCCTTGTTAATGACAGAAAAACTTGTCAGAATAGTTTTGGGTCCCAAGGTCACTGGGAGGGTGATTTTCCCTATGGTTGCTTCCTTCAAATTGTCATATCCACTCCAAGTATCCCTTGAAGTGGTGATGTTTGTGTGCCCATAGCCCATTCTCTCCAAAAGGGAGAAAGTCACTATATTCACTACAGCTCCATCATCGAACAACGTTCTTTTGATACATTATCATAGACCTGAACTTGGAGATATAATGTAGGGTCTCCTTTTTTTGTTAATTCTGCCTCGGAGGCCATCTATTATAAATTGAAGAAGAAGCCTAGGTTCTTACGTTCTGAGTTTGGTGGGGTAAGATCATAGTCAATATAATTGATTTATTCGCTAGGTGGATACATGATTTGGTCAAGATATCTCAGGCCTATGGCTTTTAACAAAGCTGAACGATGTGAGGAGGAGTTCCTGAGCAAGTCAATGAATGAGATGTGAGCATATGTTTTCTTTAGGTCTTCTATTAGTTCATACGGTCTGATTGGAGTTGGTGTTGGTTCAACTACCAAAACGGGGTTTTCACATGTTTCAATCTGCTCACTGTCTTCCTCATGACTCTCCCCTTTTTCTTCATTGTACATGATCTCAACCAATCCAATCAACTTAGTTTCTCCTTTTTATCCTAGTTGAGGTGGGACTTTGGGGTTACTATTTTGGACTACTTTATCTTGATTTGTTGTTTCCGTGTTTTTGTGTGCCGGGAACAGGTCTTGATAGATCCTCATGTTTGCATTTTGAGGTGCTATAGGCGCTTGATTCCACCTTGTGTCCTTGATGTCTAGAGTGCTCTGTTGTGGGTTCAAGAACATTTCTATGAACAAGCGTTGTTGATCCTCTGGAAGCTTTTCTATGAATCTGTTGTATTCCCTACAAGATTTTGTGCTATGCCCCTTTGTTCTATGAAAAGAACAATACTGGTTGTATTCATAAGTGGGTCTCTCATATCTCCCATCATTTTCATTCCCATTTCTGTTGCGGTTCCAACTTTGATAGTTATCCCAAGGATAGTACCCATTGTTTCTTGGTTGATCTATGGCATTTACGTTAGGAGGATAGTAATCTCTCCCATTGTAATCATCTCTTATCCTTTTGACCAGGGGTTGATCCGTTACCCCATCTGTGGTTGCATTCCTATTGTTTTTGAGAATCTTAACAACATGGCCATTGTTTCCCATGTCTTCTTTTGTTATTTTTTTGTTTGCACCATAAATGTTTCGTCCACTGTCGATGGCGGCTTGATCAATTCTTAAGGCGCTTTCCAATGCCTCTTCATAGGACTTGTATGGTAGTTTATGAACATCTTCTCTCATGTCTTTGTTAAGGGCATGCAAGAAGAGGTCACATAGTTCTCGGTGGTCCATGTTTGGAGCGATGGTCGATGAATAGAGCACTTATCTCCATCGAGTGACGATGTGTGCTATGGATTCATTCAGTTCTTGTTTCATTGTGAGGAACTCTTGGATCCCTATTTTCATGAGTTTGTTCATGTCAAATGCCATGACAAACTCTCTGATTAGTTGTCTAAATGAATGGATCAAAGCCTCTAGAAGGCGATAATACCACTCCAAGGCGGTGCCTTCAAGCATTTTTGGGAAAATCTTTGTGACAACTCCATCCCAAGGAAGGAGTTCTCTTATGGCTATGGTATAAGCTTTGATGTGGGAGTTTGGATCTCCCTCTCCTTTAAATTTTAGGAGTTCTGGTAGAGGTCGGGGTAGTTGCACATTCCTTATACTCAGGTCTAGAGGCTCTTTCAGATATTCGAGATATGTTCCTAAGAAAGCACTTTGAGATTGCGGGGTTGTTATTAATAAACATGTAGGTGGGTTTTGATAACCCATTGTTGGATTTGTTAGATTATTTTGAATAGGAGGATTCCCATTCAGACAAGTGTCATTACTAGCATGCCACGAATAGTAGTTGAGGTAAGGGGGTTTTTGAGATGCCCCCTAGTCTTGTTTGTGAGATTTTGTTCTTTTCTCTGGAGCAGCTTGTTCTACTTCTAGGATCCTGATTCTTTGTACTAGAGTTACGATTACATCTATAGGAGTTGCAGCTCTAGTATTTTCTTCATTTCTAGGATGTTCTCTTCGACTATTTTCATAGTGACGGGCTTCCTCTCGTGCAACTTTCTCTTTTTGTTCTTCTTCTAAGGAAATCCTCAATGCTTCTTGAGTATCTTTGGTCTCCTATAGAAGCCTTTCTAACCTTCTAACCTCTTCGTCAAGGTGAGTATTTAATGTGTTGGTGGAGGGTTGTTCAGGTCAATTAACTTTTGATCTTATCCTCCTAGCCTTATGCGGTGCAGCTGGTATGGTTGTGTCATTTTCCTAGGTTGGGTTGTTAAAGGATAGGAACACCTAGACCCTTTTGGATCTAGCTCATAATCAGAGTCTTCATAATCGTAGCAGTTTGTAACATGTGCATCAGGATGAGCAGCACATACCTATCAAAAGAAGGTGTTTCAGGTTCGTTTGTGGGAATGTTTCCCTAGTTTAGGTCTAGTTCTGTCATATTCAGGGGTGCCATAGACACCACAGAACAAATGGAATGGATGGTTGTGCAAATGATGGAGATCAAAGAGGCTATGAAAAGCAATGAGAGAATGTTTGAATGTTTTTGTTGAAATGATGATGGAAATGAGATCCACGCAATTGGAACGCAAAAAATCTTAACCAAGAGGCTTTTTCTCTTCACGTCAGGTTCACCAAAATATATAAGCTCAAAATCATGACTCTGGTTGCCTGGGGGCTTTCAGGTCAGATTTCTACATGCACATGGACCCTTTCCCTCCTTACCATGGGGCGATCTACCACATCACTCTCCCTCATGTGGGAGTATCTAGTCGAGAGGAGGCGAGACATGGTGGGGGTTTGGCTCGTTTGAGAGATGGACTTCGCGAAGGGGGGTTGGGAAGATCTATTTTCTTTGTTGTTGTGCATTTTGTTGTGTGTTTGTGATTCTTGAGATAACCCTATGACCCAAAGGGTCACTAGTCTCTTTACTTCTATTTAGGTTCCTTGAATTCCACCTTTGTGTGGGTAATCAGTTATTCTTGTTGATGGCTTCTACTGTTTCTATGTCTCTGAGAAATTCTCTGTGTAGTCGCAATTGCCTAATTTCCTTAATCAAGAATAGAACAAATGGGTCTTCTTGTGGTGGAATGTGTGTCTGTTATTGAGGTTGCCGATGTAACTCTTCAATCTCATTTCGGATAGCCCTTACCCACTCTCCTCTTACTCCTAAACACATTCATGAATTGGGATAGAGGAAGTTGTGTAGTTGCTAACTCTAACCAGATCTAGGGTTTGGACCTAGGGTTTTTTTGACCTAGAGTTTGTCTATGTTTTGACTATGAATAATTTGTGATGGAATCGAGGGTTTGTTTCTAAATACCTCGTGACGGAATCAAGGGTTTTGCAATGTTATCTATTTTATCAGATCTATATGAATGCAAGCCAAATGATAATATGCAAAGCATTTTTTTGGTATTTTTAGAAACAAAAATGTTTCTAATCTAAGAAACAAATGTGCATGCAATCCTATATGAAAAGTTGAATCTATGTTTTTGTGGGGTTTTCATATTTTCAATGCAATCTAATCTAATGAAAATGGAAGAAGCTTTTTCTAATAAAGTAGATCTAGGAATGCAAAAGTGACTAATCTAACATGCAAGATCTAACCTATCAAGGAAAAAGCAAAATGTGATTATCTAATTACTATGAAAACAATGAAAAGAACTTGAAAGAGATGAAGATTTGAAGACTCCACTACCCTCAGTAATCCTTTTGTAGGCAACCTTGAATCCTTTTGTGACAGTAATTGGTTCTCTTGATGACAAAAAGACTAAAAGAAGCAAAAAGAAGCTTTTGTGAAGCTTGTGTGAGCTCGATGCGAGCTTGGATTGAGTACAATGGCATAAGAAAAAGGAGCGTAGCATTGCTTGTCTGAACAATAAAAGTAAAAGGCACTTTCATCCTGTATGAGCATATGAATGCTAGATTTGGAGATCAAAATTGGTAAGAGCTATGTGCACAATGAATTTGCCTCCCTTTATGCTTGGGGAGGGGGGTATTTATAGGTTTGAAGAAGGGATTGGATTGAAGAGTTAACTCATTTGATTGATGAATTAACAAGAATAGATTGGGGAGTTAACAAGGTTGATTACCCAGTGAACTCAGCTGAAAAGGGAGTAATGAAGCAATGATAGCTTATCACTGAGGAAGAAGATGGAGTTAGAAGAGTGCATGAGATTGATCAAGGAGTTAATTTAAGATCAAATAGAGCTAATTATGCATATGTGGGTGCATGAAATAGTTAAATCTATATCAAGGATCAAAACTCATGCAAACAGAAAGAAAAATAGGTTAAAATAGAGCTAAAACACGAGAGAAACTTTTGTTTTTCCATGGGTCAAAAGATGGCAGGGTCACCACCTTCATCAGCCTAGGTTGCCCGGGGGTGACCCTAGATCAAGGATGCAGAATGTAGAAATCAAGATGGCAAAAGGCAGGGTGGAGGAAAAGAATGGATTCTACATCAGAAAATAGGTCAATCACATGGAAGAATCCAAATCTCCACTTGCATCCTCAGGATCCCCAGTGGGGATCTAGAAATAATAGGGGGAGATTTGGATTGGAAGGTCAAAATTGAAAATGAAAAGTGGGAGATGGATTGGGGGACCTCTAGAAGGCTTCTATGAGGTGTACTAGATGAAATACAAAGGGAAGAGGTGAAAACTCACCTACGAGACACTCACAAGGCTTAGGATCAAGGTCAAAAGCCAGAAAATAAAAGTCGACAAGTGTTGCAATAAGTGTCAAAAAGCGTCACAAACGGGGAAGGAAGGGAATCGACAAAGTAGAAATGACACAAGACAAGAAGAAAGGACATGTCATCAAGAGGCTTTCTGTCAAAAGGATTTATTTTCACACTTACATGTACGTGATAAGGATTTGAAACATCATAGTGGTCCTCGTGGAGGGAGTGCGTGATTTTGGTGCTTACAGTTCCTAAGAGCCAAGCTGACAAGCATGTTAGATCTCTATGTGGAGAAGATATATTGTCTAAACTATAAATCTAAGTGGTTAAATGTTAGGTACTGACCTATATAAAGATTATTTCATGTTTGTTTAAGTCGACATTGTTCTTTATACACATGATCAAGCTGACAAGGTAAAATACATTACATACATGCTTCATGTCTGGTTTTCTGACCTGATTATGAAATGAATCTTGTTGCGGATATAAATACTTGATGGATTACAATGTAGAAGTGTGTGTGGTATGATGTGCGAATTCAAAGTGTGAAGGATTATGAGCAGAGTGCAGAACAGAAAAGGTTGAACAAGGGCAGAGAATAGAGTATATGAAGTTAAGTTGGGAAGCACGACAGTATAAATGAAGACCTTTGAACCTATGTATTGAACCTTCAATGGAACTATAATCCAACATATGGTAGATGAGTTTACAACAATTCATCTTCTGGTAGTGAGCCGATCTTTCTTCTTTCTTCTTCTTTCTTGGTAGTGAGCCTTTGTGCAGTGAGCCTTGGGCAGTAAGCCTTCTTGTAATTTAGTATTGTGCTATCATAATATATTGTGAGCTAACACTCACCATGGTTTTTACCTTTTTGGGTTTTCCACGTAAACATCCCAGTGTCTATGTGTTATGTCTTTATGGTTTTTGTTCTTATTCTTGTTATGCTTTCATGTTATTAATCAATAAAGAAGTTAAGAAGTGGTTTTGTGGAACACTGATTCACCCCACCTCTTAGTATTCCTTACTCAACAAATACATAGTCTTGTGTAGTGGCACATGAGACAAAGTCATGATCTATAATTTATGTGGTGACTAGGAGGTTTATTAGGATTAAAAGGTATCATCTACCTTGCAATCCTATGTATATTTTATGTCTCCAAGACTCTTAGAAAGTGTTGTTAGATGTCAAGGGTATAATTGGAGAAATTAATTTGTAATTTATGTTCCCTAGATTCTTGGCATTAGTTGTCATAAGCATTCATGAAGGAGGTAGAGCTATAAAAATAGGCCCAAAATAACAATAAAAAACATAATAGCAACTACAAACAAGGCAACATAGGGTATAAAACAAAATTAAATGGCTGAAGAAAGTATTATATTAATCTAGATTTCATTACATTCAATCCAATGCAATGCACTGTTTGCATAATTACATGTTTCAAAGTTTTAGGTCACAAGATATAATCTGGGAAGTCACAATTTCTAGAGGATTCTTTAATTTTGAATATTATAATTTCTAGATGTCTTATCCTAGAAAGTTCTATTGTCATGCCCACATTTCCCCTATGGCCACGACATGCAACACACGTGTCATGTCCACATTGGTCATGTGGTCATGACACGAAATATCAAAAACTTTTCCATGCATCCCTAGACACCCCCTCGCACGCGTCAGTGTGCTCGATGGCAATACACATAAGGTGAAAACATGTCAATCAAGTCTCAGGGTAGTATAACTACAAGCGCAAACCCCTATGTGATGATAGTTGACTATTGGGTTATGCGACACGATGAGCGTCGCCTCTAGGGTTAGGATCGACTTGACCTGAACCCTAAGTTTCCTAAATGTGTGATGCGATTTTGACACGTGGCGAAATCAAAACCTAGAAACTAAAGCATAAATTAACTAGTCAAAACACATAAATAACCACTAAGGTAAAAATAATTCATTTATAAAACCTTACAAGATTCCAGAAAAATCTGGCAGCATAACGCCTCTAGGGCATGCATAGAAATATATTTTAAAACAATCTACCCACCAAAAGTTTATTAAAACTAATTAAAATTTATTAAATTAACATTCGCTAGGTTGACCTACTAGCTGCACTAAAGTTCTCAAAGTGGGTTTACTAGGTTAAATTAAATAATTAAGTAACCTCAACACAAGGTGCTCATAATTAAAATTTATTAAATCTAAGGTTATTAATTAATCAAAAACATTGCCCAAAAATAACTGATTTCCATCCCTTTAAATTCCCACACTAATATTATTCCCATAAGTTAAGTTAATGGACAAAAATAAATTAAGTTAAATCCCCATAAAGTAACAAAAATTAAAAAAAAAAAGTTTCCAACCACATAATATTCTACCCTAAGTTTAAAATTTCATTAATAGTTTCAAAAGAGAGGGAAAAAGAATAAAAGAGAGGTATGGGTTCACGTGCACGCATCCTCTCCCAATTTAAAATTAATTAAAATCTCCACCTCATAAGAAAAATAAATTTAAAAATCTTAACAACCCTAAAAGTTCTAGGAATAAAATAATAATTTCCTTATAGCAATTGAAAGAAAGCCCTAACCCTCATTTCTCTACTACATTCTACTATTCTCCCTCATTTGGTTTTCTCATTTCTCTCCTCTCTTCTCTTTTTTTTTTGTTTTGCAGGTCTTTCATGTTGGGCAGCCATGGCCACCAAGGCATGGAGGTATATTCGTTGTGTATGTGATAAATCCATCAATATAATTTCTCTTTTTTTCTTTATTTTGAGGTATATATATATACCTGTATTTAAAAAAATAGAGTACACAAATTATGCTTTAAGAAATGGAGAGGGATATATATATAAACCCTTTTAAATTTAATGCAGGTTACAACTCATGTAGGTCGCGTAGACATCAGCGGCCAAGGGCTGTGGCTTAAGGGAAGGAGGAACGGACGCTAAGGATCGTAGTGTCCTTAGAGCTTCGTAACAGTTTAAAGAAAATGATGGAGGTTTTTAAAAAAGGAGGGGTGGGGCGGATGCCCCACCCACCGATGGGGATCCGTCCCCCTCCCCCCACCATAAACCAAACAAAAGGGGTGGCCACTACAAACATTCAACCTGTGATGCCTACCTTTTCATTCTCTTATATTTGACTACTTTATTTTATTGTTGGTGATACTTACTAGACTTGTGAGACTGTTGATCCTGAATTTCAAGACGATTAGACTTTATGCTGTATGTGGATTTATTATGTTTAGCATGATTACGATGTGATTAGAACTTGATATTGATTTATTGATGATGTTGGACATATGGTTTATATTATGATGTTATTGAGATACTATTCATGTGATGTTAGTTAGAAATTTATTATGTGATTCTATCTTGGGATGGATTGTTGAAATGTAGAATTTAGAATTTAATTATAATGTGATTTCTTTGATGCTTATATGAACATGTCATGTTGTATGTGCTTGTTTCACTTTGCTTCGGCTATCATAAACATGTCAGATTAAAATTTCATTGGAGTGCACAGGTGTTTCTAATGAAGCCACAAAAATTCAGAGATTATCCCACACACTGTGTTGTTTTCCCTTGTGAAGCCGATCTAGTTCCAAAAGGAACCAAGATCAACTATGATGCATAATGAAATTTTGTAATGTTGTTGCAAGGTGTTAGTTGGGTTAGGTCTACCCCTCTTTTATTTGATTTCTAATTAGTGTTGTAAGTTGTAGTGTCTTTTGAATTTCATTTTTGAGTTATAATTTTTATGACCCCTTTTTATGTGTTTTTACTCAACCTTTGGTGCTCAAAATGGGTTAAACTTGACCCTAGGTTGTATCCCTAGAGTCTAGGGGCCATTTGGGCTTGTGTAAACTTAGGTAAACTTCCGTTTGGTCATTTTAACTTCACTCTAAAGTAAAGTGACGAAACTGGAAGCTTGGGAGGGAAAGGATGAGTGGGTCAAACACTCAACCTCTTCCTTTCCTCTTCCCTAGGTTGGGGGAGTCTTCAAGACCCCTTAATTGTGGAGGACTTTACTCCAAGTCTCTCCCACAATTGGTGAGGGTACCTTGGGTTTGAGTGGTCCTCCTTAGGAGGAGAGGATTGGGGCAAATGTGTCACCCACTCCTTCTTTGGCTCCACCTTTCTCTCCCACTTAACCAAGAGAGGACAAGTGGATGGGAGAAAGACTTGGTGGGGTGGGTGAATGACATGTGTCACCACCCCATTCCAAGAGTCTTGCTAGTAGTTGGGAGGAGAAGTGAGGAGGTGACATGTGTCACCTCCCCATTCCTCAAGGCTCATGAGAAGTGCCTATTTTAATCCCTCTTGAATGGAGGGATGGGGTTGTTGAATTTTTAACAATTTTTTATTTTAATTATTTTGGGAAAAAGTTGGAGGAAAAATTGGTGGCTCAACTTGGAGAAGGAGTTAGAGGAGCTCTTCTCAACTATCTTCCAATTTGGCTTTATAAGGTTGGTCTCAAGGCAAATGCCTCTTCCTATTCATTTTCTTTACTTGTATGTTGTGTGTGTGAGTTCCATTTTGTTTGTTTTTACTTTGTGTTGTGGAAATTTGGGTATGGGAGTTTTGAGAGCCTCTCCTACTTGGGAGAAGATGCTCAACATGTGTGGGGTGGGGGATGAGTGAACCTCCTCGGGGCCACATCCTTGGTTTCATGGAGTTTTAGCCTTGAGGGAAAAATTGTGAATTTTGAGCAATATGTGTATAAGAGGAAATTGTGAAATCAGGTTTATATGTGTGGGCTTGAGCCCTTGAGGGATTCATGTTTTGGGAAGTTTTTAGAGTGGCACTCTTGAGTGAGTGATGTCCACTCCCCTACCCCTTTAAACTCATCTTGAGTGAGTTTTTGTGTTGTGATAGCCATGGGAGTAGTTTGTTTTGGGTGTGGAATGCATTGTTGTGTTGTGGTTTGAGTTTTCCTAGTGTGAGGATGACCTCCTAGCTTGGGGGTGACTCATGAGTGAGTCAATGGTAGGGTGGAGAGCAGTTTGTTGTGGCTTCTTCCCCTTTTTTGTGTCTTTGCAGGTTATTTGGAGCTATGTGAAGTTGAAGAAAATATCATTGTTCTTAAGAGTTGTTAACTTACTTTTTTTTTTTGCTCTTGAGAGAGCATGGCCAAGTTAGGCTTTTGTATCATTTTTTTAAATTTCAAAAGAGAACCTTGTTCTCTCTCTCTAATGTTGTAAAAGTATGTTTTTACTTGTGTGTATAGACTAATTGCATTTGCAATAGAAATTTTAAGTTGCTACTTTTTAAAGCCATATGAATTCAAAAGAAAAGAAAATAGAGTGTTGGAGGAAAAATATGGTCTTATTGCTATTTTATTTGTATGTTATGTTTTTTTAAAAAAAAGATAGTTGTTGTTTTATCTATGTGGGATAGAATGAAATTTTTTTTTACATTTTATTTCCTTAGAAAAAAAAAAATTAGTTGTTGCAATATATTTGAAGGATTTAATTAAATGCATTTGCTTTTAAAAAAAATATAATGAATAAATTCTTTGAAGAAATGTTTATATGGAAATATGTTTTTTTTTTTTTAAATATATTCATTTGCTCTATATAAATCTGATAAAGAAAAATGTATCTTTTGCTTAATTGTTTAAAAAGAAAATCTGTGAGTTTTGAAGGAGAAATGTATATTTGAATGTATATATTTATTTATATTTAAATATAAACTATTTTTATATACTGTTTAAACAAAAAAAGAGACCACATTGTGTATACAACAGTATGTATATATATTTATTTATATATATGATAGTATACAAAAAAATTGTGTTTTGAAATGAAATTGAGTTTGCTGTATATATATAATACTCATAAAAAAAAGAACGTTGTGTAACGAAGAAAAGAGACTGTGTTTGATTTTATACTATTGCAGATTTTAATAGGAAAAAAAAATAAAGTGTTTGGTGGGGGGATTCGAACACCCCCATTGCTATTGTTTTACATATGGGTGTGGGGAGGGGGCGGAGCCCCCACCCACACCCCATTTTGTGGGATGTGAGTGGGGCCTCCGCCCCCTCCCCACACCCCCCATCACTGCCCTTAACCCCGCGCAGGACCTTCCCTGCTGCCGTCAGTCCCTTTACCCTCCGCGGCCTCCGCTCACCATCCCCTCTGCGGCTCCCTTGCTACCCATAGTCTGCGGCCCTCCTCCACACAATGCCACTCCCCACGTTTCTTCCTGCCACAAAAAAAAGGAAAACTTGGGGGTTTCAAACAATAAAAAAAAATATTTATATTAATAAATTCACTGCTATATATATATAAGCACGGGTTTATTAAATGGGAAAAACCTTTGGTTTTGAATATCATCCATGGTTTCCCATCATCCAACCTGCAACAAAAGCATAGAAGAAGGAAGAGAAATTCTTTTTGAGAAAAGAACAAAATGAGATTTGAGAAAATTGGGTTAGGGCTTTTTGCCCTTAAGGAAATTATTTTTTTATTTGAGTGGATTTTAGGGCTTAGCATTTAAAAAGTGCCCTTACTTTTTATTCCCACTCTTTTTATTATTTTTCTTTATCTTGTTTTAAAATTTGTTTTTAGAATGGAATTTTTAGATAATTATAAAATGGTTAATCTTTATTTCATTTGGGAATGTTCTATTTATTTGTTAGTGGCATGGTAATATATAGATTAGATTATGATTAGAGGGATTATATATTTTATAGCTTTTTAATTTGATTTATGAAAAAGGGATTTTTTTTTTATTTAAATTTTACACCAATTTAATTATTTGAGATGTATTTACTTTAACAATTGGGTTAATCCTTTCTTTCAAACCTAATTCGATGAGGATAATATAAACTACATTGTTATTACTTTAATTAACCTAGAGCAATTTTACTAATTTAATGAAGACGTTTTAATCCAACTTGGAAACCTAGTAAACTATCCAAATGAAGTTAGTATATCATGCTCCCGTAATCTGGTCTACCAAGAAATTAGGAATAACATAAAGGATGCAGTGATAACTCTGATTGATAGAAAATGTGAAGGAGAACAAATTGATCGAGCTTTGTTGAAAAATGTTCAATTAATCTATTTAACTGATCTACCAATTTAACTAGTGTAACATAGGTAATTTAAAACCAACCCAGTAAACTTTTGATCAAAATTAGTTTTATTATAATAAACCCTAATCACACCCGTGAGGTGTTATACTGTCAAATTTTTCTAGAATTTAGGGTTTAGATAGGTTAGTGAAATTTAACCTTGATTAGGATTAAATTATTATTTTTTGCCAGTTATCGACATTAGGTTTTGACATTAATTTATATTTAATCATGCACTAGAGTTTGGTTTTTTTTATTTTGACTTAAGTCAAAATCCCATCATTGACTTAGGTTAACCTAGGGTTTTGATCTCTGATCCTAACCCTATTAGCAACGTTAATCACATCGTATCGACCCCCTAGTTGGCCTTCATTGTGAAATGGTATGCGCAAGTGAACGCATTGCCTCGCCTTCAACTGTCATGTATGCCTTATGCGTAATGCCACCAAGCATGCTTAAGCGTGCGAGGGGGTTTCTAGGGAAGCGTGGTAAAATTTTTGATATCTCGTGTCATGACCACATGACAAATGTGGACATGACACGTGTGACGCGTGTTGTGATAGTATGGGAAATGTGGGCATGACATTTGGTATCAGAGCCTAAGTTTGAACACTAGGCTTATTTGGGCACATTACTTATTCTGCAAATTCAATTAATTAATGATTACCTTGTTTTGTAGGATGCCTCCCCGACGAGTTCGGTGAGCACATTCATGCCACACTACATCCATTGAGGTGCACAGTGATTCTTCAGCTGAGGGTCAGGGACTAGCAGCCTTATCAGATCAGCCGGTACTGCAGACACCACCAGGACTTGATATAGGACCTCAAATTTTACAGACATTACATGCTATGTTAGAGAGGTTATCGCCAGTTGTATTAGTGCCACGTGACAAGCCCCACATGACAAGCCCCACATTGATCTGTGAGAGGAGCCACGTGAGGAGCCTCGTGCTGAGTCATGAGCTGAACCATGTGTAGAGCCCCGCATTGACCCGCGAGAGGTACCACGTGTGAAGCCCTTTATAGAGATACCAAATAATATGGTGGAGGAGGTAGGGTCAGCTTACAGAGCACGTAGCAGGAGCCCTCCACATCATGATAGGCGTGAGGAGATAGTGCGAGTGGAGTAGATCATTCACAGGCTGTACGATTATTATGCAGATGAGCCCATTAGAGGGCACAAAGACTAAGGAGACCCTATCAGGTAATTGATGAGGTTGAATCCTCCTACTTTCACCAGGACTATAGAGAGACCTAAAGTTGAGGCTTGGCTCATCAGTCTAGATAGATGCTTCGCATTGCGTCCTTACGAGGGCAACACAAAGGCACATGTGGTAGTCCACTTGTTGCGAGATGCAGCAATTACTTGGTGGCGTACTAAGGAGTGCAAGAATCATTTATCATTGGACACACTCACTTGGGAGACCTTCATTGAGCACTTCAACATGCAGTATTTATCCGATCACTATAGACAACATCACATAGACAAGTTTCACGATCTTCAGCAAAGAGGGCTTACTGTTGCTCAGTACGAGGGCAAGTTCACTAAGTTGTCTCGATATGCGGAGTATCTCCATGATGAGAAACTCCTAGTTCATAAGTTCATCAAAGGATTGAACCATAGCATAGCAGGGCCTATACGCATGGCAGACCCCCAGATATTGAGTGATGCTACCGAGAAGGCATACATAGCTAAAGAGATATAGGGACGATGGCAGGGATCATGCCCCCAGTTTCAGGATCATGGACAGCAGCAGTACCAGCAGAGTTATCACAAACCACCACTACCACTACAGAAAGGAGGATTTAGTTCTCTGTCGTTACCTCCTAGACCTCCACAGCAGTAGCAGCAGCAGAATTAGTAGAGGTCTAGACCCCAGCAGAGGGCATAGGGAGGGAAGAATTGAGGATGGTAGCAATAGGGCCCGCGTAGAGACCAGAGGCAGTAGAGACCACTTATGGGGCCCACGTAGAGACCAAAGGCAACAAAGACCACTTGCTGGGCTCGTGAGGTCTCAGCAGTCATACAGGGGTTCACAGGGTTCCACAGGTAGATCTGGACAATAGCAATCAGGTAGGACTTAGACGAGATAGATACAGGCTCGAGGCCCATGCTATGTGTGTGGAGGAGCATGAAATCTAGTCAGAGAGTGCCCATAGGGCTTTACGGTAGGTGGACAACCCTGTTCAGGAGGGTTAGAGCAGACGGTAGGAGATGTGGGCAAGTCCCACCGCATGTTCGAGCAGTTGATAACCGCCAGGCTGACTATCCGGCATCAATGATTGAGACATCAGGTACAATCGGGGGTGCCCCCATCTCTATTCTTTTTTACTCTGAAGCTACTGATTCTTTTCTATCTACATTGTTAGTGGAACGTTGCAGGCTGGTGGCTTTTAGGCAAGACATTAGGTGGGAGGTTGAGTTGGCCTTTGGGGCTAGGATGTCAGTAGATACCTTGGTTCAGGATTGTGAGATTTCTTTGGGGTCCTTCACTACATCTTGTGACCTTAGAGTTATGCCATTAGGATCCTACGGTGTGGTTTTGGGTATGGACTGGCTTGTGGCTCATAGAGCCAAGCTAGATTGTCACTGAAAGGTGATTAGCTGCTTAGATGATCATGGTGCACTGGTTGAGATAGTGGGCTTTCGGAGGCCCATGATAGTTTGTATGATATCCGCTCAGCAGCTTAAGCACTGCATGCGAAAGGAATGTCAGATGTTCACTATCACAATTAGTGACAGATCAGAGGATGAGCCTGAGGCATCATTCGATGATCACCCTATCTTGAGGGAGTTTGCCAACATGTTTCCACTAGATTTATCAGGGATGCCACCTCATCGTGAGGTAGACTTTCATATTGATTTAGTGTTGGGTACTGAGCTAGTGTCTCGTGTACCCTACAAGATGACCACTCATGAGCTTACAGAGCTCAAGCTACAGTTAGAGGAGTTGCTCAAGAAGGGGCACATCTGACTGAGCGTTTCACCTTGGGGCGCTCCAGTTATCTTTGTGAAGAAGGATTGGTCACTTTGGTTATGCATGGATTATAGGCAATTGAATAAGGTGATGGTGAAGAACCATTACCCTTTGCCTAGGATTGATGACCTTTTTGACTAGATGTTGTTGGTAGGTGGCGACTGATCAGGAAAGTACTGTAGGAGTTGTTAGCAGGTATATGAGTCATCCCAGATTTGAGCATTGGAATGTAGTAAAATGGATTCTCAGATATTTGAGAGGTACATCTAATAAACACTTATGTCTTGGGGGCTCTAATACTGATTTAGTAGGTTATGTAGACTCAGATTTGGTAGGGGATATTGATACCAGGCAGAGTACTACAGGTTATGTCTTTACTATAGGAGGAACATCGGTGATTTGGATTTTCAGGTTGTAAAAGGTGGTTGCTTTATCCACCACAGAGGCAGAATATGTAGCTGCAACATAGGCAAGCAAGGAGATGATATGGCTGCAATCTTTCATGGAAGAATTGGGTAAACACCAGGCTAATAGTTCTTTGTATACAGACAGTCAGAGTGCCATACATCTTGCAAAGAATTCTACTTTGCATTCAAAGACCAAACACATACAGTTGAGGTATCACTTCATTCGGTCGGTGTTGGATAATGGACAGTTAAGGCTGGAAAAGATACATATAGATGAAAATCTAGTGGATATGTTTACAAAGGTAGTGACAAGGGAGAAGTTGAGCTCCTCTTCAGCTTCGGTTGGTCTTCTAGACTGACAACAACAAAAATAGAATAGTAGAGTCCAGGGTGCTTATTTCTAGTGGGAGCTACATGCGCAACGGTGTCATCCAGGCTCAGTCTCCAAGTGGGAGATAGTTTGGTGTGGAGCTTGGTCAGTCTCCAAGTGGGAGATTGTTGGTAGGTGGCGACTGATCAGGAAAGTACTGTACACTAGCCATGTATCCTCGTCGAGGTTCAGGGTCAGGCCGGGCCCCGAGTAGGGGTTTGGGGGCGGCAGCCCCCAAGAAGCGGGGGTTCGGGGGCGGCAGGCCCTGAGAAAATTTTTTTTAGGGCCGACTTAAAAAATCCTATTTTTATGACCGACATATGAAAACCCTAATTTTTGTAACCGACAAAAAGGCTTGATAAAAAGCAGCCAAGGGTTAGGGTTTGGGTATTATATTGTAGCATTTGCAGTGGTATTGAGTTGTAGGGATTGCTGATTGTAATCATTTTGATTTACTGGATAATAATATTGGACTCTCTATTTGGTGGATGTAGCCTGAGTTTGGGTGAACCACATTAAATCTTGTCTCTCGCTGTTATTAATTATGTGTATTTCCATTTCTCTGTTTAATCTTTATTTGCATTTAATTGATATCTTCTGCCGGCTAACCCTAACAGATCTAGGGAGCTAGAGTGTTCTCAAAAATTGATCTAAAATTTAGGTATCACCAGTTGCGCATCACAAAGGCAAATATTCATAAGACTGCTTTCTGAAATAGATATGGCCACTACGAGTTCACCGTGGTCCCCTTTCGGTTTAACGAACACCCCTGCAGTGTTCATGAGTCTCATGAACAGGGTGTTCCGTACTTACTTGGATCGGTTCATGATTATTTTTCTTGATGACATATTGATCTATTTGCGGACTGAGGAGGAACATGAGGAGCACCTATGTCAGGTTTTGCAGTGCTTGAGAGAGCAGCAGCTGTATGGCAACTTGGCGAAGTGTGCCTTTTTTAGGACAAAGGTATAGTATTTGGGGCACATCCTATCAGGTGATGGTATCTTCGTAGATCCATCGAAGATCAGAGCTATCAAAGATTGGCCAGCACCCACCAGTGTGATAGAGGTCAGGTCAGGAGTTTCATGGGATTAGCCAGTTACTACTGTAGATTCGTAAAAGGCTTTTCTAGGATAGCGCACCCCATCACTTCCCTTCAGCAGAAAGGGAAGAGTTTCACTTGGACCGAGCAGTGTGAGAGGGCCTTTGGGGTCCTCAAGGAGCATCTTATCAATGCTCCCATTTTAGCAGTTCCTAATCCTGCAGAGGATTTTGTAGTTTGCACAGATGCATCACTTGAGGGTTTGGGAGTCATGCTTATGCAGGGTGGTAGGGCGATTGCATATGAGTCACGTAAGCTCAAGACACATGAGCTGAACTACCCTACTCATGATTTAGAGCTTGCAATAGTGGTACATGCTCTTGTTCATTGGAGACACTTTCTTTTGGGTCATCGCTTTGAGCTTCATTCGGATCACCATAGTTTGTAGTACATATTCACACAACCAAATTTGAATGCTCACCAGCGGCATTGGATGGAGTTTCTATATGAGTACGACTTTGATGTCCACTACATTAAAAGGGAAGGAGAACATGGTCGCTGACGCTTTGAGTCGGAGGCACCATGGGATCTTGACCTTGACCTTGAGTGTGGACTTGAAAGAGCGCATCATTCAGCATCTGCCTAAGGATGAGTGGTTTCTTGAGGTGTAGTAGGAGATCTAGAAACAGAGGGCCCTTAAGGACAAATTTGCAAGATATTCCCTTTTTACTTCATTTTTTTGGTTAATTGATTTTATTTCTTTTTCATCATTCTCTTTTACTTTTTAAAAAAATTTCGTGGTCTCTTTTCTCTCTTTTGTCCACCTTCTCTCTTTTTATTTGATCATACTTCTTTCTAGTTTGTTCCCCTCTTGCTCTTACTCTTTCCTCTATCCCCTTCCTTTTTAATTTCTCTCTGTAGTCTTCCTTTTTTGCTTATTTTTTCCTTTCCTTTCTTATCCCTCTACTCAACCCCTTACCATTCCTTAACCTTGGGTTACACTCCTCACTGAACCCCTCTCTCCCTTCTTAAGGAACTCAATCTACAAATTTATCTCATTTGGTTCTCTTCTTTTTTCCTGATGATGGATCACGGAGTGTGATTCGAAACGTTGATGAAAAAAAAAGCATAACACAATTTTTCTAGAAACACTGTTTTCTCATACTATGGACTGTGGAAATATCATGTCTACTATATTCCCTTGAGTCAGATGGGTTTCTTAGACATCGACAGCGTATCTATGTACCCCATGTGGGTGATCTTCGTGTAGTGGTTCTTTCAGAGGCTCATAGAGCACCTTATGCAGCACACCCAGGGGTGAAGAAGATGCATGCTGACTTGCAAAATTATACCATTGGGTAAGTATGAGACAAGATATAGCAGAATATGTTGCTTGTTCCCTCAAGTGCCAGAGGGTCAAGGCCGAGCATCAGCATCCAGTGAGCCTTTTATACCCTCACGAGATACCTGAGTGGAAATGAGACACCATTTCCATGCATTTTATTGTTGGTCTTCCTATGTCATCACGTCGCCATGATGCCATCATGGTGACGGTCAACAAGTTAACCAAGGTGGAGTATTTCTCACCTATACGCACGACGTACAATGCACCATCAGTGGTGAGAGTATTTTTGGATCAGATTGTTAGACTACATAGGGTACCTCACCGTATCATATCATATAGGGACTCAGTGTTCACATCAGCCTTTTGGAGGGCTTTGCAGCAGGCATTGGACACACAACTCAACTTCAGTTCCGCTTATTATCCTGAGACCGATGGATAGACAGAGAGAGTTAATCAAGTTCTTGAGGATATGCTCCATATGTATGTCATGGATCACTAGAGTAGATGGGAGGAGTATCTGTATCTAGTTGAGTTTGCCTACAACAATGGGCATCACAGCTCATTGGGTATGCCTCCTTTTCAGGCCTTGTACGACAGACCTTGCAGGACACCTTTGAGTTGAGACTGTATTGAGGATAGGGTTGTGATAGGGCCAGAATTGGTTCAGGATATGAAGCAGTAGGTGACTTTGATTAGGTAGAGACTTCAGGAGGCACAGGATCGACAGAAGAAGTATGCCGATGCTAAGAGGGTAGATCAGAGTTTCTCAGTTGGGGACAGAGTGTTCTTGAGAGTGCGACCACACAAGAGTTCAATCCATTACGGAAAGGGCTCTAAGCTCGCACCTCTTTTTGTTGGACCTTTTGAGATCTTGGAATGGATAGGACCCGTAGCCTATTGTCTAGCCTTGCCACCTAGCTTGTCACGTATCCACGATGTTTTTCATTTTTCAGTTTTACAGCGTTACATATCTGATTTATCTCATGTATTGGATTGGAGTGCTCTTCAGGTAGAGACGGATAGTCAACTGGCTTTGGAGCCAATTCACATATTGGCTCATTGGACGCTGGGCCTTCGAGGTCAAGAGTTGGACCAGGTTAGGGTCCAGTACGACATATACGACGAGGTCACGGCAACATGGGAGGATGTAGTGAGATTGAGGGCCCTTTATCCTCACCTCTTTGATGACTTCTAGGAAGAAGTACAGTCTTTGGGGGGAGGATGTGAGGCCTACTTTTTCATTCCCTTATATTTGACTACTTTATTTTACTGTTGGTGATACTTACTAGACTTGTGGGACTGTTGATCCTGAATTCTAGGACGATTAGACTTTACGTTGTATGTGGATTTATTATGTTTAGCATGATTACGATGTGATTAGAACTTGATATTGATTTACTGACAATGTTGGACATATGGTTTATATTATGATGTTATTGGGATACTATTCATGTGATGCTAGTTAGAAATTTATTATGTGATTCTATCTTGGGATGGATGGTTGAAATGCAGAATTTAGAATTTAATTATAATGTGATTTCTTTGATGCTTATATGAACATGTGATGTTGTATGTGATTGTTTCACTTTACTTCAGATATCACATACATAGAAATTTAGAGATCATCCCACACACTGTGTTGTTTTCCCTTGTGAAGCCGATCTAGTTTCAAAAGGAACCAAGATCAACTATGTTGCATGATGAAATTTTGTAATGTTGTTACAAGGTGTTAGTTGGGTTAGGTCTACCCCTCTTTTATTTGATTTCTAATTGGTGTTGTCAGTTGTAGTGTCTTTTGAATTTCATTTTTGAGTTATAATTTTTATGACCCCTTTTTATGTGTTTTTACTCAACCTTTGGTGCTCAAAATGGGTTAAACTTGACCCTGGGTTATACCCCTAGGGTCTAGGGGTCATTTGGGCTTGTGTAAACTTAGGTAAACTTCCATTTGGTCACTTTAACTTCATCCTGAAGTAAAGTGACGAAATTGGAAGCTTGGGAGGGAAAGAATGAGTGGGTCAAACACTCAACCTCTTCCTTTCCTCTTCCCTAGGTTGGGGGAGTCTTCAAGATCCCTTAATTGTGGAGGACTTTACTCCAAGTCTCTCCCACAATTGGTGAGGGTACCTTGGGGTTGAGTGGTCCTCCTTAGGAGGAGAGGATTGGGGCAAATGTGTCACCCACTCCTTCTTTGGCTCCACCTTTCTCTCCCACTTAACCAAGAGAGGACAAGTGGATGGGAGAAAAACTTGGTGGGGTGGGTGAATGACATGTGTCACCACCCCATTCCAAGAGTCTTGCTAGTAGTTGGGAGGAGTGAGAAGGTGACATGTGTCACCTCCCCATTCCTCAAGGCTCATGAGAAGAGCTTATTTTAATCCCTCTTGAACGGAGGGATGGGGTTGTTGAATTTTTGACAATTTTTTATTTTAATTATTTTGGGAAAAAGTTGGAGGAAAAATTGGTGGCTCAACTTGGAGAAGGAGTTAGAGGAGCTCTTCTCAACTATCTTCCAATTTGGCTTTATAAGGTTGGTCTCAAGGCAAATGCCTCTTCCTATTCATTTTCTTTACTTGTATGTTGTGTGTGTGAGTTCTATTTTGTTTGTTTTTACTTTGTATTGTAGAAATTTGGGTATGGGAGTTGTGAGAGCCTCTCCTACTTGGGAGAAGATGCTCAACATGTGTGGGGTGGGGGATGAGTGAACCTCCTTGGGGCCACATCCTTGGTTTCATGGAGTTTTAGCCTTGAGGGTAAAATTGTGAATTTTGAGCAATATGTGTATAAGAGGAAATTGTGAAATTAGGTTTATATGTGTGGGCTTGAGGCCTTGAGGGATTCATGTTTTGGGAAGTTTTTAGAGTAGCACTCTTGAGTGAGTGATGTCCACTCCCCTACCCCTTTAAACTCATCTTGAGTGAGTTTTTGTGTTATGATAGCCATGGGAGTAATTTGTTTTGGGTGTGGAATGCATTGTTGTGTTGTAGTTTGAGTTTTCCTAGTGTGAGGATGACCTCCTGGCTCGGGGGTGACTCATGAGTGAGTCAATGGTAGGGTGGAGAGCAGTTTGTTGTGGCTTCTTCCCCTTTTTTGTGTCTTTGCAGGTTATTTGGAGCTATGTGAAGTTGAAGAAAATATCATTGTTCTTAAGAGTTGTTAACTTACTTTTTTTTTTTTGCTCTTGAGAGAGCATGACCAAGTTAGGCTTTTGTATCATTTTTTTAGATTTCAAAAGAGAACCTTGTTCTCTCTCTCTAATGTTGTAAAAGTATGTTTTTACTTGTGTGTATAAACTAATTGTATTTGCAATAGAAATTTTAAGTTGCTAGTTTTTAAAGCCATATGAATTCAAAAGAAAAGAAAATAGAGTGTTGGAGGAAAAATATGGTCTTATTGTTATTTTTTTTGTATGTTATGTTCTTTTAAAAAAAAAATAGTTGTTGTTTTATCTGTGTGGGATAGAATGAATTTTTTTTTTACATTTTATTTCCTTAGAAAAAAAAAATTTAGTTGTTGCAATATATTTGAAGGATTTAATTAAATGCATTTGCTTTTAAAAAAAATATAATGAATAAATTCTTTGAAGAAATGTTTATATGAAAATATGTTTTTTTTTAAAAAAATATGTTCATTTGCTCTATATAAATCTGATAAAGAAAAATGTATCTTTTACTTAATTGTTTAAAAAGAAAATCTATGAGTTTTGTAGAAGAAATGTATATTTGAATATATATATATATATATATATATATATATATAAATGTATATATTTATTTATATTTAAATATAAACCATTTTTATATACTGTTTAAACAAAAAAGAGACCACATTGTGTATACAGCAGTCAGTATATATATATCTAATAGTATACAAAAAAATTGTGTTTTGAAATGAAACTGAGTTTGCTGTGTGTATATATATATGTATATATATATATACAAATATAAATAATACTCATAAAAAAAAGAACGTTGTGTAACGAAGAAAAGAGACTGTGTTTCATTTTATACTATCACAGATTTTAATAGGAAAAACAAAATAAAGTGTTTGGTGGGGGGTTTCGAACCCCCCCCCACCGCTGCTGTTTTGCATCTGGGTGTGGGGAGGGGGCAGAGCCCCCACCCACACCCCATTGTGTGGTATGTGGGTGGGGGCTCTGCCCCCTCCCCACACTCCCCATCACTACCCTTAACCCCACGCAGGACCTTCCCCGCCACCACCGATCCCTTTACCCTCCGCGGCCTCCGTTCACCATCCCCTCTGCGGCTCCCTTGCTACCCACAGCTCCGCACACAGTCCGCAGCCCTCCACACAGCGCCACTCCCCACGTTTCTGCCTACCACAAGATAAAAGAGAACCTGGGGGTTTCAAACACTAAAAAAAATATTTATATTAATAAATTCACTGCTATATATATATCTAGAAAAAAGAACGAGTTTATTAAATGGGAAAAACCTCTGGTTTTGAATATCATCCATGGTTTCCCATCATCCAACTTGTAACAAAAGTATAGAAGAAGGAAGAGAAATTCTTTTTGAGAAAAGAACAAAATGAGATTTCAGAAAATAGGGTTAGGGATTTTTGCCCTTAAAGAAATTATTTTTTTATTTGAGTGGATTTTAGGGCTTAGCATTTAAAAAGTACCCTTACTTTTTATTCCCACTCTTTTTATTATTTTTCTTTCTCTTGTTTTAAAATTTGTTTTTAGAATAGAATTTTTAGATAATTATAAAATGGGTAATCTTTATTTCATTTGGGAATGTTCTATTTATTTGTTAGTGGCATGGTAATATATAGATTAGATTATGATTAGAGGGATTATATAGTTTATAGATTTTTAATTTGATTTATGAAAAAGGGATTTTATTGTTTTATTTAAATTTTACACCAATTTAATTATTTGAGATGTATTTACTTTAACAATTGGGTTAATCCTTGCTTTCAAACCCAATTCGACGAGGACAATATAAACTACATCGTTATTACTTTAATTAACCTAGAGCAATTTTATTAATTTAATGAAGACATCATTTTAATCCAACTTGGAAACCTAGTAAACTATCCAAATGAAGTTGGTATATCATGCTCCCATAATCTGGTCTACCAATAAATTAGGAATAACGTAAAGGATGCAGTGATAACTCTGATTGATAAAAAACGTGAAGGAGAACAAATTGATCGAGCTTTGTTGAAAAATGTTCAATTAATCTATTTAACTGATATACCAATTTAACTAGTGTAACATAGGTAATTTAAAACCAACCTAGTAAACTTTTGATCAAAATTAGTTTCATTATAATAAACCCTAATCACGCCTGTGAGGCGTTATGCTGCCAGATTTTTCTAAAATTTAGGGTTTAGCTAGGTTAGTGAAATTTAACCTTGATTAGGATTAACTTATTATTTTTTGTTAGTTATCGACATTAGGTTTTGACATTAATTTATATTTACTCATGCACTAGAGTTTGGTTTTTTTGATTTTGACTTCAGTCAAAATCCCATCATTGACTTAGGTTAACCTAGGGTTTCGATCTCTGATCCTAACCCTATTAGTGACGTTAATCACATCGTATCAACCCCCTAGTTGGCCTTCATTGCAAAATGGTATGTGCAAGTGAATGCATTACCTTGCCTTCAACTATCATGTTTACGCCTTATGCGTAATGCCATCGAGCACGCTTATGCGTGCGAGGGGGTTTCTAGGGAAGCATGGTAAAATTTTTGATATCTCGTGTCATGAGCACATAACAAATGTGAACATGACACGTGTGATATGTGTCATGACCGCATGGGAAATGTGGGCATGACACGGCCACACTTCGAACCCTATGCAATTTTTTTGCATTTAATTATATTTTATAAACAACAGCTTGCAATGTATATTTCGCAAGGTTTAAATGTATTGATTTATATATATATATAGACACAGTTGAATATACACTAAAACACAGTCTCTTCAAATCTGTAATATATATATATATATATATATATATATATATAGTAAGAAAATATTCTATTCTATTCTGCATAATATAAATATTCTTCCAGCATAAAGTAATGTCTTTGTATTATAATATATATATATATATATTTATATACATGTATATATATAGTTACTTCCATATATATATACATGAAATCTGATTCCACAATTATAATATAAATTTTTTTTTTTTTGGTAAAATAATAAACAAAATACAATTAGATTAAATACTATATATATATATATATATTTATGATTTCTAAAGTATGACTAATTCTTTTTTTTGTAACACTTACAACAACTTTAATCTTTTTTTTTGACACAATAATTGAAAAAAAACAACAAAATATATCTTCTTTCCTTTTTTTTGACATCAAAGAGTAAAACATAGGCATATTTTTCTTTTCATTGCAAATTTCTCACAGTCTCATAGTAAAAACTAGCATCATATATATATATATATATATATATATATATATATATATATATATATATATATATATATATATATATATATATATATATATATATATATATATATATATATATATATTTACAACTCCAACAAATAGAATATAACACAACAATCATTTAAACATTACATAAGAAGGGAGTAATTTTTTCTCTCTCTTTATATTTGAACAAACTACACATAGGCCAGCTTTGGCCATGGCTTCCAAGTAGCCAAAATAACAATGAGCATGAACTTAAATGCACTTCCACCAAGCTCTCAAGATCACCAAAATGAACCTACAATAAGCCAAATAATGGAGGGGCAACCAAGCCACAAAAACTACTTTCCTCCCTACCATAGACCCGCAAGTGGGTCACCCCCAAGCTAGGAGGTTGATCTTCACACGGGTTTAACACTCCACAACACAACAATATGCAAGCCAACAAAACAAGAAGAACACCCATAGATTTAACACAACACAAAACTCATGGAAATGAGTTTGGAGGGGTAGGGGAGTGGACATCACTTAACTTAAGAGGCCACTCCAAGAATCTCAAAGTCTCAACACAAGCAAGGCCTCAGACCCAAAATACTAACTCTAAGAAACACATAGATATCACCATGGCACTCATGCCAAACAAAATGCTCCATACTCAATATCTTTCCCTCAAGGCCATAAAATAACAACACCAGGAGGGTGACCTCGAGGAGGTTCACTCCTCCCCCACCCCACACAAGGAAGGACACACCAAATAGATAGTCTCATCCCAATACACCCAAAACCCCACAACAAGAAGAAAAATAACACCCAAAAACATATTTCAAGCACACAACAAAAATGTAACAAACATAAAGAATAGCTAAAATGCCATGAGGCTTACCTTAAGAGCCCAACAATGGATGCAAGTTGAAGAAGAGCCCACAAGCTTTCTCCAAGCCTCCAATCCTCCAAAAACTCTCCAACTTCCCCAAAATCCCTCCAAAGATAGAAAAATTCCCAAAAGTAAGAACCCCATTCCCCTCTAAAAGAAGAATTCAAATAGGCCTCATTCCAAGGCCTTGAGAAATGAGAAGGTGACACATGTCACCTTCTCCTTCCTCATCCCAAACCACTTGTAAGGGAGAAGGAATATGAGGGTGACATGTGTCACCCTCCTATCCATTCAACCCTCACCCTCTCCACTTGTGCTCTCACACATGTGTGAGAGTAAAGGTGGAGAGCTAGCATCTTTCCCCATGGCTCAAAGAGGATAAGGGATGACACATGTCATCACCTTATTCTCCAAGGGGAGCCCCTTCACTCCAAAATGCTCTCACACATGTGTGAGAACCTTGGAGGAAGGTTCCACACACTTGGGGGTCTTGAAGACTCCCCAAGTCTTCAAGGTGGAGCAATCCCAAGCCTTGGGAAGGGAGATGGGCCTTCTTTCAAGGCATGACTCATCTCCCACCCTTAGCCAATTTGAACTTTTGTCACTTTTATTTAACCCAAATTTAAGGTGACTAGACGTGAGTAACCCTAGGGTTTGGCATGCTCAAATGGGCCCCAAACCCTACGGGTACCACGTAGGGTTAGTTTTAGTCCTTAAAAAACTCCTAAGGAGGTAAAAATTTACAATAAATGGCCACAAAATTTAAAAGACTCCAAATGGTGTGAATTAAAACACATATTTTACAACACATCATTTAAATAATAGAAAAGGTGAAACTAGTCCAAATAATAAAATACAAGCATTTGTGAAAACATCATTCCATCACACATGATCCTTATTCCTCTTGGGAATGGATCAATCTAACATGGAAACACATAGGTGTGAGATTGATCTCTGATTTTTCGTGGCCTAGAAAATCACTTGCGCACTTGGACAAATGGTCAATCCAACATATATATATCATAGCCGAAGCAAAGAAATGTAACACTCACGTCATCGCATAATTCATATAAAACATTAAACAACTCACATCATAATTAAGATTCATAATTACATTTCTATATACTATCTCAAAATTAAAATCACATAGCAAATCCATATAATGAGTTCACAACTAACATCTCTAATATCATCAAAGTGCATCTCACATGTTTAAACATCATAAGAGAATCAAAATCAAGATATAGTCAAATAACCACATACTAAGCATAACTAAGCCAAAATAAAGAGATATAGTCTAAAATTTGCATATTGGGATCAACAGTCCCCAAATGTATAAAATGTCTCCAACTACAATTATGAAATGATCAAAATAAGGGAGTGAAATAATTAGGCCTCAGATCTATGTTTGGACACTTCTATGGAATAATCTAGATAGCATATATTCTTAACATCCCCTCTTAAGATTGGCTAGATCAATACAAAGAACATACAAAGGAGAGGGGAACAATATACCACTATCCACCCTTAATGTTCACTTCTAACATGACAATCATTCCTCACAATCTTAAGAATTTGGATTCAATCATACTTAGTAGATATATCAACTGTTTGTTCTTCACTTGGACAAAATTAAGATTTATAATAGTTGCTTGAACAAGATCTCGAATATAGTGAAAATCAATCTCAATATACTTTTTTTTAGGATGGAAAACTAGATTGTTTGCAACTTGTATGGTACTTTGATTGCCACAATACCAAGTAGTAGTAGAACATTGTGCAAGACCAAGTTCAGATAAAAGATTTTGAATCCAAAGTGTTTTTTTCTTGCTTCTTTTGCTGCTTTATATTCTTCTTCAAATGAAGATAATGATGTACTTGTTTGTTTTTTGCTACTCCATGTACCAAGGCTTGACCCAAGCTGGGAAACATAACCTCCAATAGATTTCTTATCATCTATATCACCATCCCAATCTGAATCTCTAAATCCAACCAAAGAAATTAAGGATTATAATAACCATAGCGTGGGCAAGTACATGGAAACAGGGGACCAAAAGGGGGTCAAAAGTGGCCACTTTTTTATGAAATCAGTAAAAATTGATCTTGGATGAGAAAATAGAAGATAACCATGTTCAAAATTAGAAGATGTGATAAGAACAAGTTTTATAGTGCTCTAAATCTAGTTTTTAAAATAGTTTTTTTTTTCTAAAAATGGTGGAGATTAAGAGGTTCAAACAGATGGATCACATAAAGTGCTCCTATTTTTATCAGAAAAATATAACATAGTGTTTGGTGTACTCCCCCTAAAATGTCTACTTTTTAAAGTATTTGACAAATCATTTCAGTGAAAAATTAGCTAACACCATGTAGTTTATGCCTAATTTTTCTATTAATTGTTTAATGAATATATGAATTTTTATGAATTTTCAAAGTGGACACATCTTGAAAAACAAAAATTTGAGTGTGCTCCCCTCTAATATTTTTGAAAACTAATCAAAAATAAAAATTAAAAATTTCAATGTGTATAGAATTGAGTCTAGAATCTAAAAATGTAATTTGATTCAAATTTTGATAAACATGTAAAAAATGACACCAAAAATACTAGACATAGGTTTTTTGAAAAAAAGAACACATTAGCAAAAGAAATTGAAGATGGAAACCTTAGTCTTATCAAATTTTTGAAAAAATGCATGGTTAGAAAGTCAATAAAAAACTTGAATTCATCTTGGTATTATTTCGTATCGACATTGAAAAATTTGTAAACCTGATGGAGAGCACGTTGAGTACTTCATTGATTTTTTTAACTTTTGTTGAAAACACATACTTGGTGTCCAAAAGGTATCTCCTACCCTTTGGGTTGGATGCCCAAGGAAAATCCAACCCTTAGGGTTGGAATTTCCCAAAGTAGTCTAAAATGCGCTCACATTATAGTGTGAGTGTGTTTTAAAGTAGTTAAAATGCTTTCTATGCATATATCTCTCTCCCTCTATCTTGTTTTCTCTATGGACCCCCTCTCTCTAACTCTTGAATTCTATCTCTATGCTTCCCTATCTATATATCTCTCCTCTATCCCTCTATATCTCTCTCCCTCTCTCTATCTTGCTCTGTCTATCAACCCCCTCTCTCTAACTCTATCTCTCTATCTCTCTTCCCATCCTTCTATTACAAGTATGTGCCTAACCGGTATTGTCATTAGTGTCAATTGTACTCTTATTTTGTTGCTTTCTTGTAATGAGTTAGATGCTTTGTATTTGCCTATGTAAGTGTTGAAGATACTAAGTGATCCTGATGCTAAGGATATTGAGAAAATTAGTTCCTCTGGTGGAAATAGTGAATTGCAGTGGAAATAGTGCATTGTAGAGTATCTTTGTTTACAAAAGAACAGTCCAATAGTTTGTTCCACATTTCCTATAGAATGAATATCTTTGTCTGTGGATTGGAATTTTTTTAGAGGCATGTCTAAAGATGCTATGTTCCACGTTTGATCCTTCAGTATAAATATTTGAGTAAGTTATGTTCACCAAAGTAAAATCTTCTTTTTCTGGTTGTTCACTGGTGACAGGGAGAATGTATTCTGCTCTGCATTCCTCTGCATTGAAGTTTTACAGTCTGTAGTTCTGAGATGAAATTTTACCAATAAGGGAAGTAAAGAGAGAAAAAGGCAAAGTTCATAAAAATCTAGATTTGCCGATAAGGCAAAAAGCAAGCTTGGTTAGAAGAATTGTAACTTTGCCGACAAAGGGAGTAAATGAGCCAAGTTTGCAAAATCAAGATTTTACCGACAAAGGTAAAAAGAAAGACCAAAGAAAAGTTTGAAAAAGTGTATTTTTTCTGATAAAGGGCAAAAATGGAATAAGCAAAGATAGTTCGCAAAAATCAAATTTTGTCGATAAAGGAGAAAATGCGAACACAGGCCAAGTTTGTAAAAGTTGAGATTTGCCGACAAGGTAAAAAGAGACTTGAAAAGAGAAAATAGAAGAAGAAAGGAAGCAGAATGCCAAGTTCGTGAAAAAATAATTTCACTGACCAAAGAGGAATATGAAAAAGACAAAGTAAGAGATAGTTTAGAAAATTGAAAATTTGCTGATTGAAGGGACAAAAGCAAAAATGAAGGGAAGACCAAACAAAAATGGTTTGTAAAAGAGGGATTTTGTCAATAAGGAAAAATAAAGGCTAGAATTTTAAGTAAAGAAAAAATCAGTGAAAATAAAGCTTGTAATGTAATGTCTGTTGGCAACACGGTCAAGAGACACTGCTGATATGTTGGAGATTTGATGTTGTCATTCATGGAAACAACTAGATATGATTGGAGACAGTTCTTGAGATAGATTATGCATAATATTTTTGGTCTGGTAAGAATAACATAGTCAAATTGACTAAGTGTTGGCAGCCTATTGAGTCAGTGACAGAGGATTCATTGATACTCCTCTACAGATGAAGACTTTGGTTTGTGGTTCTGGTATGTTGCATATAGTTGTTTGATGGTATTATATTCCAAGTTTCATGTCTTGACAATCTCTGAAAGCCATACTATGAATTGCCTAAGTCTGGTTAAGTAGAGTTCAATTATAAATAGTGTAGATCACCTGAGGATTTCAGTCCGCATTCCTCTGTGAGTGGTTATTTTGATTTGTGGTTTGATGGTGTTGTAAACACATATGAGAAGTATCTAATTCTATATTTACAAAGTTTGAAGTCTACTGGAAGATCATCTACAAGCTTCCAACTATCGACATTCAGTTTGACAGTGTTTCACAAAGACAAAGTCAATAGTTCTAAGATCCACATCTTGCCACACAAGAATATTATGACCTATGGTTATGAAGGTATGATTGGTGATGCATAATGAATGTTTGGTATGAATTTTGGAGTCTAGTGTGATCTACATTAGGAGTTGTGCTATGACAGACAACGTGGTTAAGTGTATATGTTGACCTATTTTCCTCTATTCATAGTCAAATGGTCAACTCTTAAAATTCTTGTTGAATCCATCTAAAGCCTAGTTTTGCAGACCCATAAGCCTTCAAATTCCCATGTGTTTAGGGTCATGGAGTTTCAAATTTTCTAAAGAATCATGCTTCCAAGGCCTCAAACCCTAAACCCTAAGGGTATTCTAGGGGGCCGAGTGCTTTTTGTTCTATTCTCCCATTGACCTGCTATTGACCACGAGGATCTTCTAAGTTATAGCCTTGAGCTCATTTATGTCATAAAATAACTAGCCCTAGCCTTTAATTTCTGAAGGCTCTAAGTTAAATATTTTGAGCCCCTTGTGTCTCATCTACCTAGCATGGCCCCCTTTTTAAAAAAAAAAAACTTAACAAGGATGTGCTTTGTTTTGGTTTGAATGAGCCATGTGGTGAGTTGTCGCATGCCTACAAGCCTCCCAAGCTGATGTCACTTTCCTTCTGCATAGCTGTGAAAGAACGATAGGTGTAAAGTATGGTCTATGAATCAGTCAAATGAAGCAGAGCATGCCAAATGTCGGGCCAATGCAGATCGAATGGTCGCGCACTACCGCAAGGGAATCTTGCCAATGGTGAAGATCTTGTGTGTGCTCATGAAATGCCTCCATGTGGAATACAAGTGCCTTCTTTTCTAGATCTCTCAGGTGGGCCCTCATACATCGACAACTATTGAAAGAAAATGCACACTCAGCGCTACGTGTCCTATCTTCTATAGAAGTGAAAAGACTTTCATAGGGCCGACCACGTGGAAGATTTAGTACGCTTCCGTGGAGCTAAATGAATATGGCTCAAGATTTACTACTCAGGCCCGAAATGGTGTCACATGTCATAAAGGCCTGGGCTTACGACCATGAAATCAAGAATCTCATAATCAACAGAGGACGCTCTACCAGGCATCAAAAGGACAAAGGAGTTGTAGGAGATGAAAGATCCAATGGCAGTATAGCATCGCAACAGAATCAAGACTATGGGAAAGATTTAGTGTGAGGCTACGAAACAAGGATACATGGAAGGCTTAGCACACTCACACAAAGCCAAAAGATGGTGACCCACTTCCTTCCACATGGCTATGATAGGATGATGCATGGCGAATCGATGCGCCTCCTCAACAAAGAATCAAAAAGAAACCTTGGTGGTTGTTGATCTCTTAAAGTAAATCTCATCAATGGCTAGAATTTGAAGGAGATTACCAGGCATCCAAAAGGTGGTAAAATGCAGAGCCCAACTATTCAAAGGTTTCAAGTAATGAAAGATGCATAAATTCAAAGGGTTCAAGGACTTCAAGTGTTGTAAAGGATTTTCTCAGGATTTTTGTCTCATTTGCCATCAATAGGATCTGATCTTCTCAACTACCTCTTAAGAGATATTCACTGCATTGATTGTTACAGATTAGTGAATCAACTACTCGCATTAAAGGAGAAACATTTTTCATCTACCCAAGCTCCAGATATTTTCTACAATTAATTCTTGTAGACAGTCATCCCTTCAGATGTAGATATTTTTTGACAGAGCTCATGAGGCAATTTATTGTAACCTAATTAGGTCAAGGTTTGGAATTAGATGCTATATATGCATAAATGTAAGATGTAAAAAAGGTTGGAAAATAGTTAGTCTTATGCTTCTATATTCCAAACAGAACTTTCCTGTACTGTAACTGTGCCTCTTGATCAATACATATGGTTTTTTACTTCATACTTTTAACTTTGTGTAGTCTTAGAATTGCCCATTGTTTGTGAATGTTTAATTCTTGGCAATCCATTATTTACCTCTATTAAAAGTCTTCATGATCTATGTAAGTTTATCAACTGTATTCCTTTATTTGTGCATCTCTGAGCTCTTTGAATGTTCTTTATTCAAACGTGGTGTATCACCCCCCTTTACTTTCAGTTTTTGCTCCCTCTTCCTCTTTTCCTATCAGGTGAATAGATTAGGTTTAGTCTTAGGCTCATTGAATCTCATTTTCAGAAAAGGAACTAGCCTCTCCCTAGAGACTCAGCCTCCCTATAGGGTCCCATACCTAGAGGTCATCTCAACGTTTCACTAGATTGTTGGAGCCCTAAAAGCCTTCAACACTAGGTGCAAATCTATGTGACAATAGTTTCTAGAACACCTAGTGGGACTGTAAGCATCAACAATTAAAGAAAAATGAATTAAGATGAGAATCTAGTGTTCTTCTCAGCACTCTACATTGTGGCAGAACATTCCATGCACCTGGAAACTCTACAAGCTATTGGTTCTGATCAGTACCATCTTTTATGCCTATACAAACTAGGGCATCTTCTAGAGGTAACTTTTAGTTCACTGAATTATCTGTTGCTGATTCAAGGAGAAGGTCTAGGTTATCTAGGCCTCCTATGAGAAGGGGTAGTACCTCTATTTTACCTCTTTCAAGGGCTCAATCTACACCCCCTCCCGTTAGGTTTCAATATAATAGAATAATCTTAAATATCCCTAGACTAAATTTGAATATTCCTAGGATGGCAAGGAATTTGCCTTTTGTGACCTTCAATGGATGAAGTCCATTAGATTTGGCTACATATAATGACATACTTGTTGCAGCCTTGAAAAGTGTTTCACCCTTCATGGGTGATGGTTCTGTAACCCCTGCTGAACATATCAAAGATATATCCAATGTATGCTCAATCCATCATATACAACATGAAAATGTTGCAATCCATCTCATGGTCTCATCTTTCAAAGGGAGAGCTCTTCAATGGTTCAAGAGCATAACCTTTGATTCTATACATACCTAGGATGAGCTAGGAGAGGCCCTCTATAAGCAGTTGGGTGAGAGGATAGACAATGTTTCATTGCTTGAGTAGTTGACGACTATCAAGAGGGCTCCAAGTGAGATGTTGGCAAACTTTAACTTCAGATTCCAAAGGATGTGGGAGAGAATTCCAACGACCCTCATGCCATCTCCGCAAGGTGTTTTCTTGTACTTTTTACGAGATTTAAATTCTAACATTACAGTGATGATGGAATCAATGGGTGTTGAAACCCTACCAGATGGCTATGAGACAACTTCAAAGGCTGAAAATTTTTAATACAGGCTGGGAAAATTGCTCCAAGACCCCCTGTCCCACTTTTTCTAGAGCTTCCTTCCTCATCCCAATAGCCTACTATTGCTCCTATCCCAGAGCCTAAAGCTTCAACATCCTCTCTTTCTCAATAAGAGAGCAATCTTAAGACCCTAATGTCTAATTTGACCAACAAGGTGAATAGTATAGCTATTCAAATTGCTCCCAAATCCTATCACAACTATAACCAGGGGTAGATATCTAATTAGAATTGGAACCAAGGGTATAATTCTAATAGAAATCACAACTAGAACTAGGGTTACCAATTAAATAAATACACAAATCTTATCCTTGCACAACCTTTGCAAACTATTAGACCTATCCAACAAATATGAGCTGTAAATCTAGTTAGGGATTTAGTCCCTACACAAAATAATCTAGCCCAAGAGGCAGATTGGTGCTACCCTTGTAACCAACCTCACAATCAGTTCTCTTGTGTTCTTGGTGCACAAGAGAAGGCTTTGATGGTACAGAACTTTCATTCTTAGTAGACATCATATTCAGAGGTAGCAAATAGCAATCTTAAAGTACAAAATGAGGCTACCCCTGATGCCAGTATGATGCTATGGACTGCAAAAGACCTTTGTGTTGTCATTTAGCCTATGGACATTGTTGTTATGCTTATTATAGACAACATTAGGTTAAAGAAGAGGTAGTTGGAGGCTAGCCCTATACCTACTGTATTGCAAAAGGAGCTTGTTCCTAAGGCTAAAGTGGCCAGTGCCACAATTACAATTCATAGCAGTAAATCAGCTGCTACAAAAGAGATTCCACCAAGCTTAAAAGTGCTTGATCTATCTATAGATCAACCAAAAAGAGGAACATGGATTCCCTCTATGCATAAGGCAACCACAATTCCATTAAATATTGTGGAACAAATGAAGAAAACAAACATAAATGTTTCTATGTGGGAAGTGATGTCCATCCCCTCTCAGAGAGACCTTTTACAAGAAGCCTTAAGGCACTTCCCATCTGCTGAGTTAGCAGCATCAGGGTCATCAACTAAGCAAAAGGAAAAAAACCCCTGCTAGTCTTGTGCAACCAAGTGAAGGACAAGTAAGTATAGTTAAGAAACCATCTCCTTTCTACTTGTATTTTATCATTGGCAAATTTTTAGTACACAACTACATGATAGACTCTGGGCCTAGTGTTTCAGTCATGCACAAGAAGATAGCGGATGCATTAGGCATCGAGTATAGTTCTATTTCATCATGAATATTACAACTGGATGGCACCTCTGTGAACACTATAAGAGTGATCAAGGGACTAGATTTGACTCTGCATGCATGTCTAAACTTGACTTTCAAACATGACATTTCATTCATTGATCTTCCTCCCTTCTTTGCTATCTGTCTATCAAGAGACTTCACATCCAAGGTAGGTGGCTATCTTTCTTTTGACTAGTCTCATATGTTGCTAGAGACCAGATATGGTACACGATTCACCATCAAGGCTGAACCCATTTTAGAATATCATGTGGAGAATTACAATCACAGCCTGGTGAACCCACACATGATGATTCAGGGTGAGGAAGTGTATGACTCAAAACCCATTAAGGTAGAACCTTCACCTCTTCCTATCCCTGACCTATTTTTAGACGAGTAGGAGGGGGATCATGAAAATTTTGATCCTTATGAGGCTACCGAGGAAACTAACTTGGGCAACTACATGATCCATGAAAAGGATCCTCTAGTCCCTTTTGTACTTAAGCCAGATGGTGACTCCAATGGCCCATGGAAGATGTTTTTTGATGGTGTGAAGAGCAAAAATGGAGTTGGTGCAAGTGTTTTGCTAGTCTCTCTGACTAGTAATAAGTTGCATTTTTCTCATAGGTTGTACTTTTCTTGCACCAATAATGTAGTCAAGTATGAGGCATTAGTCCATGGCCTGTTGATTGTTGAGAAGGAAAATATCAAGCATCTAGAGATCTTCGGTGATACTGAGTCGTAGTTAACCAAGTTAGAAAGAGATGTGTTGGAAAAAACTAGCTTCTAAGAGCTTATAGACATAGAGTTTGGGACATGTTTGAGAGTTTTGATGCTCTCAACCTATAGGTGATCCCAAGAAAACTGAATGCTGATGTTGATCAATTAACAATGGTGGAATTCAATTTTCCCCACCTATAGATTTGTTTTAAGGTCCCGATCAACATGTGAAAATGGTCATCAGACCCTCTGTTCCCGATAATGATATTCATTGACAAATTTTTGATAGTGATGAGCAAATTGCATGCTTCATCTAGAATGAAGTTGGGTTCTCTTCAAGGGTGAAACCTAGGTTACAAGAATCCTATGGTGATTAGATCATCAAGCTCAAATCAAACAAGCTGCCCACGGGTCTAGTCACCCTGGAAGCCATTTTCAGCCATGATGACATGTTTAGGGGCAAGAAAAATAACATGACCTTCAAGAAAGAAGATTACCAAAAGGTGACCATCACCCAGGACAAGGAGTTGCTTCTAGGAAAGGTATGTGATGATGCAAAGCAATAGGAATTCATAAGACTTTCCTAGATGTACAATGATGTCCTGGCATGGACATATGAGGATCTTAAGGGATTCAATCCGAATGTGGCTCAACATGCCATTGATCTGGATCCCAATTGCAATCTAGTTCACCAAAAGTAGTGACCTATAAATCCAAAGATCGATCTGCTCATGAGGAAAGAGATTGCTAAGCTCATACAAGCAAGGATTATCTTCCCTATTAAGTATTCTACTTGGGTTGCTAATCTAGTGCCTATGAGAAAGAATAATGGAGAGATTAGGCTCTGTGTAGACTTTAGCAACATGAATTAGGCTTCTCTGAAGGATCATTACCCTCTACCCTCTATTGATCAAATTTTGTAAACAGTTGCAGGGGTAGAGAGGTTTTCATTATTAGATGGCTTATCTGCTATAATCAGATCTTTGTCAGGGAGGAGGATAGATTTAAGATGACATTCACAACCAAATGGAGAACCATAGCAGATGCAAAGATGCCATTTGGTCTATCTAATACTGGTGCAACATTTCAAAGGGCAATGGATATTGCTTTAAAAGGATTTATAAACAAGTTAATCCTGATTTATTTGGATGACATCATAGTCTTCTCCAAGAAGGGAGATAATCACGTGGAGCATCTAGAAAAGTTTTTCCAAAGATGTAGGGAGTTTGGGGTGTCTCTGAACCCCAAGAAATGTATTTTTGTTGTTTCCCAAGGTAATCTTTTGGGCCATATAGTGTCTGAAGATGGAATATCCATAGATCTAGATAGAACATCTGCCCTGCTTTCTCTTTAGTTGAATACTCACAAAAAAGATTTACAATTATTTTTAGGGAAGGTCAACTTCCTTAGGAAGTTCATTCCTAATTGCACTGGCTTGGTGAAGCCTCTAAGCCTTATGCTTAAGAAGGATACAATCTTCAGATGGACTAAAAGGGGGAAGGGTGGTTTTGAGAAGATTAAGGAGGAGATTGTCCAGGTGCCTACTCTCATGAACCCAAATTATAAGGACTTTGTCCTCTATGCATATGGAGGAAAGAATAGTATTATTGTTGTCTTGATGCAACAAAATGAACATGGACTGGAGCAACCTTTGGCCTTCTTCAGTTAGACCTTGAAGGATTATGAGGTTAGATATAGCCCCATGGATAAATAGATATTTGTCATTGTTAGAGCTTCAAATAAATTCAGATATATGCTGGAAAATAATCATATTAAAGTTTTAGTTTCTCATCCTAGTGTGAGAGATTACATAATGGGGATAGAAATTAGTGAAAAGAGAGCCAATTAGGTCACAAAGATCCTGGAATATGATGTGTTCATCAAATCCACTAAGTTGATTAGAGGTAGAGGATTATGTGAATAGCTGACTCAAGCATCAACGAGTGAAGTCGATTCATCTTACCATTCGAATGAGGAGGAACCTACAACTGAGCCATCAGTTATGAGTTCTTGGACAACAGAGATGGCTAGTTTCCTATCCACTGGTGAGTATCCCTATGGAATAAACAGAACCAAAAGAAGACATTTTAGGCTACAGTCTATCCCTTATGCTTTGGTAGATGGTGTTCTCTGCAAGAGAAACATAGATGGAATCTTACTGAGGTACATAGAATTAGATCAGGTTGATAAACTTCTTGATGAGTTTCATGCTGGCCCAGTTGGTGGCCATTTCTCTACTAGAGCTACAGAAATGAAAAGAATGAGGGCAAGTTACTTTTGGCTCACATTATTCAATGATGCCCATGTTTTAGAAAGAAGATGTAAAGAGTGTGTTCTCTTTGCAGGAAAGAAAAGATTAGCGACACTACCACTCCACCCTATTTAGGCTGATCAACCCTTTTCACAATGGGGATTAGATTTCATCGGCATGATAAATCCCTTTTCTAGTGCTGGTCACAAGTGGGTTTTGACTGCAATGGTTTACTTCACCAGGTGGGTTGAAGCAGTCCCACTCAAGGAGGCCATTGAATCATCTATCATGGATTTCTTGGAAGAAATCATGATAAGGTTTGGAGTTTCTCATACTATTATTTTTGATAATGCAAAAGCATTGGACCCTTAAGTTCAATGTGTTCTTAAAGACTTCATCTAACTATTACCCCCAAGGTAACAAGCTAGTTGAATCTACCAATAAGACCCTGATCGGGATACTAAAAAAACCATGGAGATAAACCAGAGGCAATGACACAATAAGATCAGATTAGCTCTTTGGGCTGATAGGATCACATACAAGAGAGCCATTGGAAACTCTCCCTTTGTTTTGGTGTACGAAAGAGAGGCTAGGTTGCCTATATCCTTAGAGCTTCCTACAATAGACTTAGCTCATCAATTGGAGCTAGAAGGAGAAGATACAAGGTCTATTAAGATGGCTAAATTGACTGAATTAGAAGAAAAAAGATAGTCGGCCACGATCACATTAGAAGAACATTAGATGCAGATAAAGAGGTATTTTGACAAGAAGGCTAAGATCCAAACCTTCAAGGAAGGTGATCTTTTTCTAAAATGGGATGCAGACTGAGCCAAACCAGGAGGTCAAACCAATGGGACGCCTTCATTCTTTCAAGGCTGGATGGTGACATTCTACCAATATCAGTGTGTTGGGTGAATATTTTTTCTTCAACTAACTGAAGGCAAAATGGTTATATCAACCACAGTGTAATGAGATAAATCTCTCCTCTCAGGAAGGGGAGGTTCCCTATTAACTATCACAAACTTATTTACACTAAATACTAACTTAGGGGTGAGACCATATCATCCATTTCTCTTTTTTTAGAAATGATGTTTACAATATAAAATAGCACTTTCACAATACAAATTTGAATAACCAAGAAATCCATGAGAGTACAAAGTCTATTGTTGCTCCTTTTACTGATTTACCTTTTAGAACTAAGTAGGATAAGATGCAGCTAAAAGTCTTCACTGAATGCTACGATAAAATATATGATCACAAAAGATAATAGCAGCTCAAAGTCTTTCCAATATCTTTTACTTCAAAACATAAAATCACAAACTAAAGATAATTGTTGTAGCATAAAGTCTCCACAATCAGCTTTAGAACATCTCCCAGACTATTCACACTCACACTACAATTTGATCAAGCAGATAAGATAGTATAAGGAAAAGGACATAAGAACAATTCCCAATACGCCACAAGTTATTCCAATGCAAAGATTTAAAGATCGCTTGCTTTTATATTCACTTGATAAAATATGATTTACAATTTGAACACAAAGTCTCAAAATGCTCTTCAATTTGGCAGAGTTTCGCTGTAATAACTAAAAGATATCTATTACAATAGAGGCCCTCTTTATTTATAGGGAGGAGCCTGGAGTAAAAATAGGAAATTTACAACTACTTTGACTTATTCAACAAAAGAGTCCTATTTGACTTGGGACTTCCTTTTTCTCACATGTAATTACATTTTGGAAAACTACATGTGAAAATACAAAAATAAACTAAGGCATGGTCACTTTCATCAACTCTCGTTCCCATCCTTCTTCAGAAAATCCTCAAACATTGTCCACATTGTTTGCATCTCAAGGTTATCCGATCTAGAAGTATTCTCAGAAATGACACAAGTCCTTGTTACTGAATCTTTCATAGAGGTAGCAGCCTTCTCATGCTTATCCAAAACTACCTTGAGAATGTCCAAGGTCAACTGTATATCTAACAACTTATCCATAGAAGCCACTGAGAAATCTTGATCTTCAAACTCCTTTGGATCATGTTATTGAATGCCTCTATCTTTTCATCTGTGGAAAGAAACTTTTGGTCTCTATGACTGGAAATTATAGTAGCGAGGAAGAATTGAGCATTTGCATGGGCTTTAAAGGGCTAATAGTGCGATTAGAGCGAAAAATTGAGTGAAAGCGGGCTAAAGTTAACAACTTGAAAAATTTCCCAGAGTTAGAAAATTTTTAGGGAGTGACATGCACGGGCGGCAAAAATCGCCGCCAATGCATATAAAGATGTAATGGAGGCAAAAATTGCCGCCAGTGCATATAAAGATGCAATGGAGGCAAAAATCCCCGCTAGTGCATATAAAGATGCAATGGAGGAAAAAATCCCCGCCAGTGCATATAAAGATGCAATGGAGGCAAAAATTCCCGCCAGTGCATATAAAGATGTAATGGAGGCAAAAATCACTGCCACTACATATAAAGATGCAATGGAGGCAAAAATCGCCATCATTGCATATAAAGATGCAATGGAGGCAAAAATCCCCACCAGTGCATATGAAGATGCAATGGAGGCAAAAATCCCCGCCATTGCATATGAAGATGCAATGGAGGCAAAAATCCCCGCCATTGCATATAACAAAAAATTACTAACTCCTAAAAAGTGAAATTTTCAATTAGACTTGTTTTGCAAAATTTAAGAAATCGACACAAGTTGACGCTCAAAAAGATGTTCCAAGGCTAGGAGACCATGCACGAGGGCAAATGCGATTCACCTTATTTTGCATGTTTAGAGTTGTAGGCTACAAAATGGATAAGTTTTGTAGGGGTCATCCTACAAATTGAGCGCAACTAAATTTGAGGATAACAGCTGGCTCCAACGAGGGAACTTCCTTTGATCATCCTTTGAAATGATCGAAGGGAGAAGAACTCCAGTCTCTAAGTGCCTTCATCCATCCATTGGGCCATAGAGTTAGGTGACACAACAAAAAGACACAAAAACACAAAAATGACTAAAACAGAAAAAAGACATAAACACTACAAAAATTCACGAACTTATCTGTCGCTTCACTTTGAGGATAGATTTAGATGTTGTCTATTGTGATGCAGAATAAAAGATGTTCCACTTCTTTTTCTTTTACTATAGAATGAGTAACATTTCCCAGTGTTTGACATTCTACGATCTTCTTCTGCATCCAAATTTAATTGTCCCACTCTTGCTGATGAATTCAGTACCAACTGTTGTCATCATTTGACAAAGTGATCATTGATGCAGAGTACATGGTGGAAGCTCTCAAAACATGGGTGAAATACCCATCATGCCCACAGTTTAAATAGATTAATGTTCAAACGGTTTTAAAAACCCATCTCAAAGACCAAACATTACTGAACCACATTCATTCAGTACCATCGGCGAGATAACCGACATCAGAAAGACTTTCCCAAGTCTTACCGTGGACCTACCTCATACCGATGTGTCCCTGACACCTCCTTCGACGAGACTTCTTCCATCGGCATAGCTTTAAACTTATCTGTCGACATCGATGCTCTTACCGATATGCCTCAACTTGTATATGCTTTAGTTGACTTACTATCACCGGTTTCCTTCACCACTGCTATGGGTCACCTCTTGCATCTAACACAATGTATATGCACAATGTATATTCTCAATATACATTCAAAAGATACATTCAAAACATCCATTCAGAATATGCATTCAGTGGGACTGTTAACTTTCTTTGTATGCCGATACACTATCAGTCAGATTACTGTTGTTGGCTCAATGCAACTTTGTCTACCTGATAGTTCTTGTCACTCCGACGTCTTCAACTTAGCATATGCATAACATGACTTGTTATTACCGATACTCCAATGTATTTCCAACCTAATGTCACCATTATGACCGGTCATCCCTTTGTATCTAACTTAATGTACATTCACAATGTACATTCGCAACATGCATTTGCAACATACATTCTAAAGAGGCTTCTGTGATATACGCATGAAACGAATCTCGACATGCATTTGTAATATACACACGAAATGCATGTTCAGGGAAATAACGTGAATCTGACACTGATATGAACCTTTGCAAACCTTGTAGCTACATAAACCCTTTTCTCTGATGATCTAGCACATGACAATGCTAGGATCCCTCAGTGCATTTCGTACTCAATCCTGTAGACACAACACGAAATGAACAAAACTGAAAGCAACAGAAACTGTATAGCCATTCCACCGATTTCAAAGAACTATAACCGGTGGAATGGACTAAGAGTCCATATCGACCACAAAATAGAATTCAATTGCATAGAGAGAGAATAAAGAATTCGAAAGATAGAAAGATACACAATAGAACTTTGTTTATTATGCCTTTCAGAAATGTGCATACATAGGCACTCTATTTCACAATTGCAAATTGCACTCTCTTCGATCTGATCTGATCTCAACTTAACTGATTACATTCAATTTGTTCTATTTATCTACTCGCCCTGAGTAGTACCAACCCAACTCCAAGCGGCTGGGAGACAATTGTCTAACAACCTCCAACTGCCTAATAACCTTTTGTGATTATAGATTGACAAGTGTCCTTGGGACTTACAAAATGAACCTAGATAGAAACTAAAATGACATGCATTGGTCAAATAGACCTTATTACATGATTGGTCTTCTAGGACCTTATTGGAAACAACAAAAATGAACATTAGACACATCATGAAGTTAAATGCCTCATGGAGGCCACTGTGGATTAGGTGCTCCTGCACCAATCATGCTCATCAAAAGGTTTCTCTAGAAAAACTAGTCTTTTGGAAATCATATTTCCTTTCAGTTGCAAAGTCTATTCTCTTGAAGAGGACAATCGATCTGTTTCTATACCTTCAATTGAAGCACTATCTGGTGACTCAATATTTTCATTAGTGGTCAAGAAATAAGTACACATATTAGAAAACTCAAAGAGAATATGAGCTTTTGGATCCTCAGATTTCATCACTGTGTACTTGGCCTCCCTTTTAGGATGAACCTCCTGCATAATACCCTTAATAGGTATTCTTGCCTCAAGCATTTGAATATGTGTCTCCTCAACATGATTTGTGATACCAACAAGTTGATATGGACTTGCTACAGAAGACAAAAAACTCTCATCTTGAGGTTTTACATTGGGGGTACTAGTCTTAGGAACATAGGATGAAGTGAGAATATCTGGTGTACTTACTTGATTGTCACCAACCACATCTTTATGATTTGATGTATTTTGTGACCATGTGAGAACATCATAAGATTCACCAAAAGTAACTTCATCTTGTCCCATCTCATTATCCAAGTTCAGGAACCCGATGGTAGAGTCTCCAGCTAATTGCTCCTCACCTTCCATGAAAAGATTAGCATCATCTTCTCCTTAATCATATTCTGATTGAAGAAGATCGTCTTGCTCTGATTCGTAATAGAAGATTGTTGCATCCATAGGTGGTGCCTCTAAATCAAGTCTTCCTTGTGGTGGAGGAAACATGTTTTGATCCTGATCCATTGAAGCATTGCCTTGGTAATTCAGAGCATTTGGGAATGTCTTCCTTGGAATGTCCTTGTAGAGGGGAATGGAAAACTTTGTGAGAACTATTTTTTCAGAGCTAACAGCTCATCAACCAACTTTTGCACCATAGGATCCATGGTGCTGGTAGAAGGTAAAGCCAAAAAAGGCTAGTCATTAGGCCCAATAGAATCCTTCATCAACTTTCCTGCCAAGATCAAATCATCCTCCACTTCAACTGCTAAACTTTGAGCAATTGGAAGATCAATTGGTGCTGCTCTTCATAAAAGAAAACTTACTTCTGGCACTTGTGAATTGATGAAGAAGCATTTTAGGTTCTCAGCTGTGGGTTGAGCAACAGTTGGGATCCTATTCTTTAGCTTATTGAACTTTGCTACAAACTCGTGCATGGGCTCATGCGACTCGTTTTTCATTTGAGTAAGTTGGGCCAACAAGGCGTAAGCATCTTCTACTGGCTTGAATGTGGCTTTGAACTAGGTTTGAAGTGTATTCCATCTAGTGATAGTTCCAGGTGCAAGGTGATAGAACCAATCAGCTGCAACACCTTGGAGTGTTTCTACAAACAGTCTTACAGAAACATCTTCATATTCAACTCTGAGAACACCACATGTAATGTAGAAAGCTACAATATGCTCATCTAGATGTTGTTTACCATCCCCGTAGAACTTGGGAAAGTTCTTACGCCAACCTTGAGGTAGTTCAACTAGAGGTTGAATCAAATTCAATGGCCCAAAGGAATTTCCCCATGGACATAGGATAGCCATATTCCTTGATAAAATTATAGAGCAGATATAACAAAAATATATTACAAAATATGAGACCGGTATGCTTCAACCAAAGATGAGAGGCTCTTGATTTATGCATTCGATCCCCAATAGAGTCGCCAAAAACTGTTGGGTGAATATTTTGTCTTCAACTAACTGAAGGAAAAATGGTTATATCAACCACAGTGTAATGAGATAAATCTCTCCTCTCAGCAAGGGGAGGTTCCCTATTAACTATCACAAACTTATTTACACTAAATACAAACTTAGGGGTGAGACCATATCATCCATTTCTCTTTTTTCAGAAATGATGTTTACAATATAAAAGAGCACTTTCACAATACAAATTTGAATAACCAAAAAACCCATGAGAGCACAATGTCTATCATTGCTCCTTTTACTGATTTACCTTTTAGAACTAAGTAGGATAAGTGATGCAGAGCATCTAGGACAGCAGAAGCATGTTCATAACTTCACATGCAATAACTCTTCAAGTTCACTATCTTCTATGACAGAGGTCAAACTTCACACCATGATGGGCTTCAATACACTACTAACTTGTTCTTGAATATACACAATGAGGGAGGACTCCAGGAAACCTATTCCAAGATGCCTAACTCCATCTAACATTCCTTCAACTCCTCTACACAAACCTGTAGGACAATAGTCTTCATTTTGCCTTTCTAGGATAGTCACAACATCCACCTTGGGATGACCCCCTTCTACACAAAATCAGTCTCATTGCAACCTACCAAGCCCATAACATGCTTTCACCCTAATGCCTTCATTGGCAAAACAATGACAAACAATACTTACCACCTTCTCAGTAATGACTGTCTCCAAGAGGACTGTCAGAGACAGCAAAGGTAAGAAAAGACTGTTATCTTAGAGAGATCCCTCCCTACTCCTTCTTGTCACAAGGCCAATGCTAGATCAGGAGCCCTTGTATTGTTCTCAATATATGGCATTCTCTGGTTGACCACTGAATGCAGTCAAGAATGATTACCAAGCTGCTGCTATCCTTCACCCAGTCTCAACACATGACATTTGCAGAGTCCTTTACATGGAATCCTCAACACCAACCATCCTCCTACCTCCAAATCCTTTACAAGGCCTTGAACCAACTAATATACAACCCATTCCATTGAGTAGGACAGACAAAGGTCAATGGAATGGGCAAAAATCCATTGGGTATTCAGAAGAAGCCCTAGTTTAGGTTTTGAGATAGTCTCCCACAAAACAATGATCCTCTCACACCTCCACTAATGTCAAGACCTCAAAATAGATTTAAATCAAAGCTATTCCAACCTACTAACAATCAAATGTACTCATATGCTATGACAGTACCGTACAGGTACAGATTACTCAGGAAAACAACAAATAACTTGACTGAACAGTAGTTTAAAGAGTAGTTTGGGGAAACTAATGATTTCTTCCCCCTAGATCATTGTCAAGACCTCAAACAAGATCCAAATCAAAGGTACTTCCCTCCTCTAACGTTCCATTACAAACACATGCTATGACTATTCCATACAGGTGCGTGTACGGCAGGAAAACAACATAAAAACACAGGAAAAGTAGAAAAGGCAGAAAAATAGTTGTCTTTTTGTTATTTCTTTCAAATCTTCCAAATCTCTGCTTACTCTCCATCCTTCCTAGCTTCAAATAAGCCTTATACATTGCAAGAAGTCATTTGGGGTCCAAGGAAACTAACCCACCATCAAGCTTTTCTTGATTTCTAACTGTTGTTCTAAAGATTGTTTTAGTAACTGTCCAATCTTGGACTGCATTTTCTATTTTTATAGTTTCATAATGCTTTTCAACATGTGGTTTAACCTTGGACAATGTTCTAACTCATCTACCCACCTTTGACATGCCTTTAAAGGCTTACAACCAATAAGATTACCCCTTACAATCATTAAAACTTAAATGAGTCCCTATGACTGACTTTTTGCCACAAGACTGTCCTCTTGAGGACTACTACATGAAAGTAGATTCTTTTAGACATTTGGACATAGTCCTATTACAAACATGGCTTTCAAGCCCTATTACCACATTTAATGGTCTCAAAGACCTTATTGAACCAAACAATCAACTTGAAAATCAAACAGAACTTAGATGTCTTGGTGCTCTTGCACCAATAAGGTGTAGCTCAAAGTCTTCACCAAATGCTACGATAAAATATATGATCACAAAAGATAATAGTAGCTCAAAGTCTTTCCAATATCTTTTACTTCAAAACATAAAATCACAAACTAAAGATAATCGTTGTAGCACAAAGTCTCCACAATTAGCTTTAGAACATCTCCCAGATTATTCACACTCACACTACAATTTGATCAAGCAGATAAGATAGTATAAGGAAAAGGACATAAGAACAATTCCCAATATGCCACGAGTTATTCCAATGCAAAGATTTAAAGATCGCTTGCTTTTCTATTCACTTGATAAAATATGATTTACAATTTGAACACAAAGTCTCAAAATGCACTTCAATTTGGCAGAGTTTTGATGTAATAACTAAAAGATATCTATTACAATAGAGGCCCTCTTTATTTATAGGGAGGAGCCTGGAGCAAAAATAGGAAATTTACAACTACTTTGACTTATTCAACAAAAGAGTCCTATTTGACTTGGGACTTCCTTTGTCTCACATGTAATTACATTTTAGAAAAATACATGTGAAAATGTCCAAAACTGAAAATAAAGTACATGTGAAAATACAAAAATAAACTAAGGCATGATCACTTTCATCAACTCTCGTTCCCATTCTTCTTCAGAAAATCCTCAAACATTGTCCACATTGTTTACATCTCAAGGTTATCAGGTCCAGAAGTATTCTCGGAAATGACACAAGTCCTTGTTCCTGAATCTTTCACAAAGGTAGCAACCTTCTCATGCTTATCTAGAACTACCTTGAGAATGTCCAAGGTCAACTATATAACTGACAACTTATCCATAGAAGCCACTGAGAAAGCTTGATCTTCAAAGTCCTTTGGATCATGTTATTGAATGCCTGTATCTTTTCATCTGTGGAAAGAAATTTTTGGTCTCTTTGACTGGAAATTATAGTAGCGAGGGAGAATTGAGCATTTGCATGGGCTTTGTAGGGCTAATAGTGTGATTAGAGTGAAAAACTGAGTGAAAGCGGGATAAAGTGAACAAAGGGAAAACATACAAGCTGGACCCGAATGGGAAGTCAAATTTGGCAAATTCAGCAGTGGGGTCTGTGGCTTGTATGTTAAGTGCTTGTATATGCCGATATACAAAGGGAAGTGATGCAAGCTAGATTTCAAGGGTTTTTCCAATCCGACTGATAAATGCAATAGAATCCACCTTGTATGTATATTGCATATTGTATATATGCAATGTACAAGGTGATATGCAAAGAATGAAGATACAAGCCGGACCCGAATACGATTTCAAATTGATTCATAAAAATTTGGGGTCCGCGCCTTGTATGTGTTATGATTGTATGTATGTGCCTTTGCATATACATAGGAAAAAAAGGTGAAATGGAAGAGGGAAAAGTTAGCGATAGGAAAAAGACACCTGCGTGGTACGTTTTAATTGGTTGTTGACTTTTCAGAGCAATTTAAAGCCATAGATCTTGGCAATGAGGAGGAACTTGATGGCCTAATTCAAATCTTTAGGGAAGGAGGAATTTCCTGTCTGCTGCATCATTTCGAGCGGGAAGAAGCCTCAAAGGAACGTGAGCCATTGTTGCATCTTGAGGCTGTGGGTAGGTTGGCCATTTATGGCAATTTGCAGAGGTATGGGTCTAATTGACCAGCCAACTACCAAATTTGTGAAGAAAATCTCTAGGCGGCTACACGGCTCCTGATTTTACCTGCTCTTTCTCTCTTCTCTTCTTTGTTGCATTGAATATTTTGGGCATCATTCTCATGGTGTAGTGTATTTGGCAGGATTTTGAAAATGCCTTGTAATTATTCTAAGTACACAATCTTGCTATAAAATGCAAACTATGTTACTCATTTAGGTGGTTGAAGTTTTGGGCATTTTTGGGAAAATAACAAAGAACAAAGCTTTTCTTGGCTATTTTATCTCTGTTGGAGTTTATGAGTTGCATTTGAGTGCACCTTGCACATATGTTAAGTTTCATTGTTGTTTTATATGAAAAATGCATTTGTTGCACGTGTTTAGTTGTTTGTCTCCATTTGTTGTATGCATCCCTTCTTTTGAATCTGGTTGCTAAGGGTTTCTTATATTCTAGGATATAGATTTGTTGTGTCACATGCTTGATCTCTAACTTCCATTCAAGGAATGGATTAAATTGTTTTAGGTCAAGTATGAAGAAGAATGTATGTCAGCTGGGATATTTATAAGTAGATGTAGTTAAATACTCATTCTTGGGTGGTGTTTGTAAGGCAACTACTAGTCCTAACCCCTTAAAACTTGAATGCCAGTGCAAATCATTCTCTTGTATATGTCTAGTTGACTCCTTTCCCTGAGATAGGCACCAATCTACTCCATGTGTTGTGTTATGTTTCCAAAACCCCTATCTTGCATCCAAAGTATAAAACAAATTATTTCATTATTCCAACCTGTTAGTTTGTAGGAGTAGAAATAGGACCCTTGCATACTCTCATCCACAACTAGTTAGATATGTCCAAGAATAATGCCAGCCTTGTGATCTATCATGCAAATCTTGGTCCAAACATGAGAGTATTCTGCCTGTTGTTGTAAAAGCTAAATCTTTCTGTCATTCGGCAAGTCAAAGTCAAATCTTTAGCTATAGGGATACCCCCCTTGGTGCAGCAGAACTAAAAGTAAAGGCAAGGCAGCTCACTCAACCTCTTGTATTTGTTGGCCGAATCTACCTGCGCATTGGAACTGGCAAACCCTCTGCTGATTCAAAGAGAAAGAACCAACAAAGTGGCGACTCTACTGGTGAGCTGAATTAAAAGTGTTATTTTTTCCCATCCAAGTCACCAACAAGGTGGCGACTCTGCTGGGGAGTCAAGAAATTTGAAGATTTAGAAGACCCAGGTGAAGTTATTGTAGCCATACCAAAGAATGACCATGTGGTGCTCTGCTGGTGTGATGAATCCACAAAACAAAAGTGCCTTCTGTCCTCTCTGTGAGAGGTGGTGACTCTGTTGATTGAACCTATCAAAGCTACAACATATTTCTAGGTATTCCATCTTTTCACTCAAAATGTTTCAAATAGAGCAATAGTCCTGGTTGTGCTCTCAAAGAAGACCATTTTTTATTGAAGGATATAAAGCCCTAAATTTCAAAGGAATAAGTGGTTACCCAAATGTTATTCCCAATAAGATTAGAAAATGTTTGCTGAAATATAGTGGATCAAATTCTGAGTCTGCAAACAAGCATCTACAAAAATTTTGTAATTTGATAGAAGATTATGAGGTAGAGGCTGAAGATGTAGTAATGAGACTCTGTGTTCAGTCATTAGAGGATGATGCTAGGGTCTGGTTTTCAGACCTGCCTGTGTGTTCAGTTTCTTCATGGGTAGATTTAGAAGTTGCATTCCTAGAGCAGTTTGGTGAAAGATTTGATGTGGCCTCATTGATCATACATTTCATGAATATCCAAAAGGAAGATGAGGAACTAGTTCCAACCTTTAATCTTAGATTTATGAAATTGCTCAAGCAGATTCTTAAATATATGAGACCCCATGATGCATTGTGCTTGACAATTTATTTGGCTGCATTTGATAAGAAAATGAGTTATAGATTGAGAGATAAAGAACCAGCTACACTTCACCAGGCCTACAAATTTGCTATGGACATTAAAAATAATCAGAAATATGGAATGCCAGTAGGTTTCATGACTACAAGTTTTCAAAATAGTTTCCAATGTGAACATATTTCAGCTTTCCCAGTGTGTTCATTGAGAGATGATTTTGTAGAGGGAAATATATTTCAGAATAGTATGTGTAGTCATGATATGATGCATAAACATGAAGAAGATGTAGAAAATGTAGGCACATCCTATAATGGCAAAGACAAAGATTGTTGTCAACTTCTAGAAGAAAAGCCTATAGATGCAAAATGCCCTTCAAATGATCAAATGAAAGATATACATGAAGTTGTGTCTTGCAGTAATAGGTATATCCTAGTTATTCATGATTATTTATATGAGGTGGAAATGCAAAGTTTCACTCTGAATACAGAAGATGGTGATTCAAGGGGTGGCAGTGAATATGTTAGTGATTGTCAGCATTCAGATGCATATGTGAGCCTTTCAGATGATGAAATATATATGGATGTTGAATATGAGTGCTTCCTTGAAGATTATGATCATCTCTACAATGAAGAGGTTAAAAAATTTGCTATTGATCATCAGTGCATTGGTCAGAAGAAAAATTAGGGTCACTATTTAGATGTGAATGGACAAGTTGCAGATGTGTGTGCTCATATAGATGGGGATAGTGTTGGTTGCAGGGGTGACCACAAAGCTTTCAGTGAAGGGTTGCACTCTGAGCTTTTTATGCCTTCTCTTGAGGCATTCCAAGTGGACCTTAATGACAAAATTATTGAGCACAGTGATGATGGATACTTGAATTTTTCAAAAAATGAATATGATTATGAGATGTTGCTTGTGCCTGAATATTATGTGTTTAATACAAAGGAGCTCTTATTTTTTGAAGAGGGGTAAAATTCTGATGTGGATTCATTTGTTTCATGTGAGTCTGTTATTCTTCCAAGCAACATCAGTGACTCATATGATGATGACATTCTACAGCTGATGGTAGATTCTTGTGAATCTTGCTGTAGATTTGTTAAAGAAAAAGAAATGGGTAGCAGCACAATCAATTGCAATGCTGGGTGCTGCAAACAACAAAATGCTTTCAGGGTTCATTTGAAGAAATCAAAATAAAATCAGATATTTGACAAAGGAAAATTTTGGTTTTTCCTTTTTGGTGGCCCTGGCCACCAAGTACGTTTCAAAAATGTGATTTGTGATGCAGATTGGTCCGGTGTTTGACTCTATGTGCCCAATGGATAAGGGACTGGTCTGCATCCTAGAGATCTATGGTTCTCACCATGCCTACAAGAGGCATGCATCCCCAGATAGAGCCAATGTTGGTGCCTGCATAAAATTTAGATTTCAAGTATTTATTCGCAGGCACTTTTCAAGAAAACCCAAAAAATTCTAAGTCCCTCGGCCTCCTAATTTACATGCATGTATCTTTGTATATACATTGTTGTTTGTATGTACATTTGAATGTACAAGTACAAATGTACATCGGTGGGCCTGAAAAATGAGTTCAATCGGCTTCAGAATGGAGAAAAGTAGTTGTATGCATTTTGTATGCATATTGGGTTGTACATTGCAGGCATATTTCGTCGCAGATTATGTGCTTGTATGTAAGGGTTTGTATGTTGTTGTTGTATATTCGAGTATACAATGGGTATATACAAGTGGCTGACGTCAAAAGATTTAAATCAGGTTGAAAAATGGTGGTCGGGTCAGGTCTGTGCATCGGGTTTCATTGTATGTTTGCCTTGTATATTTGATATACAAAGGAAATGTGCAAAGGAAATGTACATCGCGCACATACAAAAGGCAATATACAAGCAGAAATATGCAAGGGGCGGACGTAGCCAAAAAATTAACCACATTTGTGAAGTGGCTGGGGTCCGCAGGTTGTACATTGGGATTGTATGTTCCCAATGTACAAGCAGACATACAAAGGAAAGATACATGCAAGGCAAGAACCAAAGGGTGGGGTCCACCAGTTATATATTGGTGATTTTATGTTTGCACATGCAATCGAACATATAAGTTCATATACATTCCTAATATGCAGGGCCCGAACCTAAAAAGATATACATTCTGGTTCATAAAAGGCAGGGGTCCGATTGTATGTATGTTTTGCTTGTATGTTCGCATTGTATATGCGATATACAAGGCTGATATACAAAGAGAAAACATACAAGCCAGACTCGAATGGGAAGTCAAATTTGGCAAATTCAGTGGTGGGCTCCGCATCTTGTATGTTAAGTGCTTGTATATGCCGATATACAAAGGGAAGTGATGCAAGATAGATTTCAAGGGTTTTTCCAATCCAACTGATAAATGCAATGGAATCCACCTTGTATGTATATTGCATATTGTATATATACAATGTACAAGGCGATATGCAAAGAATGAAGATACAAGCCGGACCTAAATGCGATTTCAAATTGATTCATAAAAATTTGGGGTCCACGCCTTGTATGTGTTGTAATTGTATGTATGTGCTTTTGCATATACATAGGTGAAAAAGGCAAAATGGAAGAGGAAAAAGTCAGCGATAGGAAAAAGACACCTACGTGGCACGTTTTAATTGGTTGTTGACTTTTCAAAGCAATTTGAAGCCGTAGATCTTGGCGATGAGGAGGAAATCGACGGCTTGCTTCAAATCTTTAGGGAAGGAGGAATTTCCTATGTCTGCTACATCATTTCAAGAGGGAAGAAGCTTCAGAGGCACGCGAGCCATTGTTGCATCTTGAGGCTGCGGGTAGGTTGGCCATTTATGGCGATTTACAAAGGTATGGGTCTGATTGACCGACCAACTACCAGATTTGTGAAGAAAATCTCTAGGCGGCTGCACGGCTCTTGATTTTACCTACTCTTTCTCTCTTCTCTTCTCTACTGCATTGAATATTTTGGGCACCATTCTCACAGTGCAGTGTATTTGGTAGGATTTTAAAAATGCCTTGTAATTATTGCTGAGTACACAGTCTTGCTATAAAATGCAAACTATGTTACTCATTTAGGTGGTTGAAGATTTGGGCATTTTTGGGAAAATAAGAAAGAACAAAGCTTTTCTTGGCTATTTTATCTCTGTTGGAGTTTATGAGTTGCATTTGAGTGCACCTTGCACATATGTTAAGTTTCATTGTTGTTTTATATGAAAAATGCATTTGTTTCATGTGTTTAGCTGTTTGTCTCCATTTTTTGTATGCATCCCTTCTTTTGAATCTAGTTGCTAAGGGTTTCTTAGATTCTAGGATATAGATTTGCTGTGTCACATGCTTGATCTCTAACTTCCATTCAAGGAATGGATTAAATTGTTTTAGGTCAAGTATGAAGAAGAATGTATGCCAGCTGGGATATTTATAAGTAGAGGTAGTTAAATACTCACTCTTGGGTGGTGTTTGTAAGGCAAATACCAGTCCTAACCCCTTGAAACTTGAATGCCAGTGCAAATCATTCTCTTATATACGTCTAGTTGACTCCTTGTCCTGAGATAGGCACCAGTTTGCTCCCTATGTTGTGTTATGTTTCCAAAACCCCTGTCTTGCATCTAAAGTATAAAACAAAGTATTTCATTATTCCAACCTGTTAGTTTGTATGAGTAGAAATAGGACCCTTGCATACTCTCATCCACAACCAGTTAGATATGTCCAAGAACAATGCTAGCCTTGTGATCTACCATGCAAATCTTGGTCCAAACATGAGAGTATTTTGTTTTTTGTTGTAAAAGCTATATCTTTCTATCATTGGGTGAGTCAAAGTCAAATCTTTAGCTATAGGAATACCCCCTTGGTGCGGTAGAACCAGAAGTGAAGGGGAGGTAGCTCACACAACCTCCTGTATTTGTTGGCCGAATCTGCCTGCACATTGGAACTGGCAAACTCTCTGCCGATTCGGAGAGAAAGAACCAACACATCCTACAAATTGAGTGCAACTAAATTTGAGGATAACACTGTGAATATCTCAAACCCTACCATTAAGGTTGGTATGAGACCTTTGTACATATTGTTTTAGCTCATTTCAGTTTTAGGTTTCCCTTTTTCCTAAGTGCTTTTGCACAGGCTGCATTGTCATTAGGAGAATGCAGGCCCTTTCCTCTTTTTATGTTTTGAAGGCAGGTTTCAGTTTTCTTGACCTATTTTCATTCCTCTCTTGGACTCCATGCCCAATGGATGCTAATGCCACTAATCTAATTGTTTAGCAAACAAACATCCTTGAGAAGTCACAAAAATGTTGACCTATTTTCCTCTGTTCAGAGTCAAATGGTCCACTCTTAAAATTCTCGTTGAATCCATCTAAAGCTTGGTTTTGTAGACCTAGAAGCCTTCAAATTCCCATGTGTTTAGGGTCTTCGAGTTTTAAAATTTATGAAAATCATGCTCCCAAGGCCTTAGACCCTAAACCCTAAGGGTATTCTGTGGGGCCAAATGCTTTTTGTTCTATTCTCCTATTGACTTTCTATTTCTCACGAGGATCTTCTAAGTTATAACCTCGAGCCCCTTTATGTCATAAAATAACTGGCCCCAGCCTTTAATTTCCAAAGGCTCTAAGTTAAATATTTTGAGCCCCTTGTGTCTCATCTACCTAGCATGGCCCCCTTTTAAAATAACAACTTAACAAGCACGTGCTTTTTTTTTGTCCGAATGACCATGTGGTGAGTTGTCACATGCCCGCAAGCCTCCCAGGTTGATGTCACTTTCCTTCCACATGGCTATTAAAGAATGACAGGTGTAAAGTATGGTCTATGAATAGGTCAAATGAAGTGGAGTGTGCCAAGTGTTGTTAGATAATGAAAGGAAGAGGGTAGATGCATATCGGATGGTCACGCGTTGTGGCAAGGAAATCTTGTCGGTGGTGAAGTGTTGCAAGTATGTGCCTAATCAGCGTTGTCATTGATATCAACATATCAGTGTTGTCATTGGTGTCAATTATGCTCTTGTTTTGTTGCTTTCTTGTAATGAGTTTTGTATTTCACTGGAGAACCTGATATTGAGAAAATTTGGTCCTCTGGTAGAAATAGTACATTATAGAGTATCTTTGAAGAATAGTCAAACAGATAGCTCCACATTTCCTATAGATTAAATATCCTTGTCTTCATATTGTAAGTTATTTAGAGGTTTATCTAAAGATGTTATGTTCCAAGTTTGAGCCTCTGGTATGAAGATTTGAGTGAGTTATGTTCACCAGAGTGAAAACTACTTTTTCTATATGTTTGGTGGTGACAGAGAGAAAATATTATGCTCTGCATTCCTCCATATTGAAGTATTTTTTCTACGATACTAGAGTTAAGTCTAAGATGATGTTATGTGCCTTCAAATCCAATGTTTCGTGATTTGGTGGTTCGCAAGCGATCTTTTCCTTATGACAATAGTTGGTAGTATTGTTTATGTGTTCCAGTTTGAAGAATCTTCTTGACAGAATGGTTAGAAGTTGTGTGGATGTTCCTAATGATTTCAATGTGCTTGTGGATGTCTCTTGATTGTGTTCCTACCCTTGGATTGGTCTGCCAAGAGAAATTTGGATTGTTGATGAAGAATTTTCTTAGAAGACCTGGTGTTCTCACCAGTCTTGGATGACTTGGTTGATTTCACTATTTGCAGAGATGCTTTGAAGATTGTAGAAGCGTGTTGTGGCGTGAAGGATTACGTTTGAGTCCCAACTAAGGCATGGCATGATCAGCATACATCTTTACATATTTCCCTTAGATAATTTTTCTATTAGGTCCAGAACTATTTCTAGGTATGTTTTGTAATGCCGACCTTCGAGATTGATCCAACGGTTGATGAATGTATTACCAACCTTGATGTGCATTCAAAGGTTGATGATTTGTATAAATACTTGTAATGTAGTTGCGAAAAATGTATCCTTGAGCAAAAATGAGATGATAAGTGTGAAGAGAAAGAAAAGAAGAGCAGAGGAAGAATATTGTGCTTCAATGGAACTAAACTCAAGCATAGAGTATATGCTATTAAATCAGTTCAAAAATCCTTGGTAGTGAGCCACCCCATGGCAGTGAGCCAATCTTTGCAGTGAGCACTTTGGGCAGTGAGCCCCGTAGGTAGTGAGCCTCTGATTTTTGGTATTGTTATAACTTATATATTTATGTGGGCTAACACCCACTGTGGTTTTTCCCTTATAGAGATTTCCACGTAAAAAATTTTGTGTCTATTGTGTTGAATGTGTGGTTGTGATTAAGTTTATGGTTTCATTCTTTCATGGTTGAATCTGATTATCAGTAATTAAGTAATTGATGGTTTGATAATTATATGAAGTTAAGTTTTTGTGACAAATGATTTTCCCCCCTCTCAGTTGTCCTGTGTATTTCAACAATTGGTATTAGAGCAGGTTCCTCAGAAGAAAGCCTAATAGCTTGAGGAAGATCTAGGATGTCATTTAAAAAGGAAGCTCCACAGTTTGATGGGACAAATTATGCTCTTTCAAAGGTATGAATGAAAATCCATCTTCTTTGTTTTGGTTATAAAGTGTGAAAAGCTGTAGAGACAAAATATACCATGCCTTAAAATGGTTTGACAAGTGAAGATGAAATCAAAGAATATGAGTTGAATATAAAAGCTAGATATGTCCTATTAAGTGCTTTGACTGACACTGAGTTGATAAAAGTCATGGATCTAGAATCTACAAATGAAGTTTGGGAAAAGTTGAAGAAACTGTATGAAGGAGATGATTTTGTTAAAGAAGCCAAGCTATAGGGCTTGAAAGTGAAATATGAGAGTTTAAAGATGAATGAAGATGAAAACATAACAGCCTTCATGCAAAGGGTTGATGAACTTGTCAATGGATTAAAAGGTATGGGAGGAACTATTAGTGATAAGGAAGTTGTGATGAAAATTCTTAGATCACTACCAAAGTCGTATAGTCACAAGGTAGCTGCAATTGAAGAAGTAATGACTATAAAAACTATTGACAGAGATCAATTACCTAGAAATATTACATCCTTTGAGATAAGAAAGTTTGGTGATGCTCTGCCAAAAGTTGAGACTACTTTCAAAGCCAATACTTCTGAAAAGATCTCCAGAGCTGAAAAATACAAAGTGGAGCCTATTGATGACTTTGATGAAATTGAAGCTAACTTTTTTGACAGATTGAAAAGGGGTTCCAATAAGTTCAAAGGAAAAATACCTTCCAAATTTTTTTCATGTGGTAAAGTAGGTCATTATGCTTCTAGATGTCTTGAAAGAATTGAAAGGAATAGAAAAAGATTTGAGAACAGGTCTAGAGCTTCAAAGAAATGCTACTATGTTAGAGATCTTGATGATGAAGGTGTGATTGATGATGAATCTAATGATGCTAGTATTAGGTCAAATGAATGCTTGTTTATTGCTATTATAGAAGAACCTGTGTCTACTAATCCTATTAGCTGTGTGAAGGAAGAAATACTAGTGGAAGAAAGAGCTTTAGTTGTTTAGGTTGAGAAAGATAAGGATGAATGGGTTATTGATAGTGGATGCTCACATCACATAACTGTTGCAAGTATGTGCCTAATTGGTGTTGTCATTGATATCAACATATCTTTGTTGTCATTGATGTCAACTGTATCTTATTCTATTACTTGTTTAGAAGCTTTGTATGTTGAGGATATTGAGAAAATTAGCCTCTCTAGAAGAAACAAATGAGTTATAGTAAAGTGCAGTATAGACAGTAAGTTGTATGCTGAAGAACAGTCTGGTAAATGACTCCGCATTTATTGCTACTTTAAGATCATGGTCTATAGATTGGAAGTAAGTTAGAGATATGTTTGATGATGCTACATTCCAGGTTTGAGCTCTCTGCATGAAGATCTGAGTGAGTTGTGTTCACCAGAGTGAAACCTACTTTTTCTGTAAGTTCATATGCGACAGGGAGAAAGTATTCTACTTTGCGTTCCTCTGCATTAAAGTATTTTGCTCTGCTATTATAGAGGGAACTCTGGGATGATGATAAGTACCTACAGTTGCAATGGTTCATGGTTTGGTGGTCTGCAAGCTGTCTTTCTTTCATGACAGTTGAAAACAGTGAAGTTCATGTGCTCTGTAGTGAAGATCCTTATGGGTAAAGTGGTTAAAGGTTGTGCAGTTGCTCTTGATGATTACAATGTGTTTGTGGATGTCTCATGATCATGTTCCTATCTTGACATTGGTCCACATTAAGGAATTGAGATTGTGTTTGAAGATCATTCCCAGATAATGTAGTGTGTAACCAGTCTTAGCTGACTTAGTTAACTCTAGTAATTGCAGAGATCCCTTGAAGATTATGGGAGTGTGCTGAAGAGTGAAAGATCATGTTAGAGGCCCAGCTAAGGTGTGGCATGATCTATGTACACTTTTAATTCATCTCCCTTGCATAATATTGTAATAGGCCAAGACCTATTTTGTAAATGTTTGTAATGCCAACCTTGGAGATTGTTCCAATGGTTGATGATTGTAATGCCGACCTTGATGATCATTCCAAGGTTGTTGAAGTGTATAAATACTTGTAGTTGAGTCATAGAAAAGTTGTCCTTAAGCAGAAATGGAAAGATATTAAGAAAGGTCCAAAAGGTAGAGCAGAGAAGAGGTAGAGGAAAGAAGAGGAAGAACATAGAAGAGGCAGAGCAGAACAGAGGAATTATTGTACTTCAAGCATAGATATAGAAAGGTTTTGATCGTGGCAATGAGCTGCCAGTAGGGTTTAACAATCCTTAGGATTTAACAGCCATTATTGTAATCTTGTTAGGCATAACATCAGAAAATGTCCCCTTGGAGGCTTTTCCCTCATAAGGTTTAGCTCCTGGGTCTCTAGAGTGCATTTAGGACATTTTAGTTCATATTTTGGCATCCCGATGGAATGAGACCTAGGTTCCATGACAAATAGGACCTAGGTAGACCCCTTGAGCTATACCCTACCCAAAATAGGGGGGAGGACTTGGGCACCCACACCCTAGTCCTTCCATATTTTGGGGCAGCCCTAATTTCTAGGTGTCAGTTTATGACCGTTATTTGGTTATTTTGCCGACACGGTAGAGTTTGAATTTTAATATCTTGGTGGGAATGCTTGTAGGTACATATATAAGCATGTGTAGGCATTCATTTGTAAACTAGATGGCAATTAGATAGCAAGTGTGATGTTCAAGTGTTTTCAAGGTAATTCAAGGCTTCTATTGTGTTGCAAGAGCAGACTTGTATGTTTTATGTGTTGATATTTGTAGATTTGAGCTTCAATCTCCTCATGGCATGAAGAGCATCTTCCTCCATGAGAGATTCACTACAAGGTGACATAATATTGTGTTTTCAACATTGATTTCTTTGGTTTTTTCCTCTGCCTCACAAGGGCACGCACTCTTTTATCTAACAACAGTGTTCAGAGACTTAAGTGTCCTCTGGGGCTTGACTAAGGCAAGCCTCTAAACACCACAACCCCAAACCAAGTCTTGTGATTGTAGGTTACAGGTGTCATATCTGAAAAAAGTGGAGCTACAGGAAGGCTTGGAAGACATCAGGGATTCAATATCTGAAGAAAAGTTAGACAAAGGAGCACTTCTAGGACTTGGGCGCTCCCACCAGTGTCCTCCATAGATAGATCTCAGGAAACAAAAGTTACATGGCTGATCAGTGTCAAAAGGAGGTCCAAATTCCCTGAAAAAGAAGGTACCTTGGACTTGGGCATCCGCACCTTAGTCCCTGACTATTCCTCTTTGGAACCCCAAAAAGAGGTATTCTATAATTCAGTATTTTACTCCCGTCTGCAAGAGCTTTTTTCGTTATTCATCAATTTGTTGTCGTATTTGCATAATTAGGGTTTTAATGGCTAATTAGACATAAGAGAAGGAAAAATTGATAATTAATTCCCTAATCAAAGTTTCCCTTCATTTTCAAGTGACCTAGGGTATGATAGTGCTCGCCACTCAACCCTAAATCTTTTAATGTTTAGTGGAGAGGCAGATTTTAACATCTAAACAACAAAGATTAACAAAATCCAATTTTACCGTACACATTTTGGTGAACCCATGTTTTTGGACTCAAATTACAAATTTCTAAGTGTTTTTCTTCAGATTTGGTGTGGTTTCATTCATTCATTTGGTCACTTATTTTATTGCATTGAGAAAAATTTAAAAAAAATTAAAAATTGGAAAAATACAAAAAAAATGCATTGTTTGGCTTACTAAATTGCATTAGTTCTTTCTAAATTTTCCTAATTCATAATTTTTGCATCAGATCTGATATAAACTACAAGAAAATCTAAAAATTCAAAATTTTTCCTTGCATTTTCATCATTTAATTGCTAGGGTTTTGTGGAAATTTTGACAGTTTTATATAACCTAGTAATTCCAAAATCTAGGGTTTGTAGGCAAAATATTTTATCAGATTTTTCTACTGATTTTAGAGGCTCATTAAAATTTGCATTTGACTGTAGTCTTGCATTTTAGTGTGAATTTGCATTTAGATTTAAAATATTTGCATTTTTACATAGAAAATTTCAACAAAAACTAGTAATTTTGATGCATTTTCATTAAATTTGCATGGACATTTTGCATGTTAAGGCTTGAAAATCATTTCTAGATCTTACAGTAAGTCAATTTAATCATAAATCAGACTTCAAAGCATTCACATAGAATTTTGTCCCAAGATCTCAAACCTAGGCCTTCGAAAGCAACAATTTTCACTAAATTTGGCCTTATTGACTCTCCAAATTTGCACCGTATGCGTGTTGTGAAAGGTATTTTGGCATTATTTTTTTGTTATTAGGGTAATAATTTTCTTCCCCTCATAAAAATCTTCACAACACCCTTTTAACGGGCTCTTGTAGTGAAAATTCAGTGAAAAACTACACATTTTGGCTATTTTGGCCCTAGGGTTTAACCTAGTTTGCACTCCAAGTGTGTTGTGATCAATTTTATGGATTGAGGTGACTGATATTATTGATATTATTTGATGTACCTCCTAAAATTCCTTACAACACCTCCTTATTGAAAAACCGTGAAAATTTGCATATTTTGCTATATTTTCACTAGGGTTTTACATTAAGTTGCACTACAATCATGTTGTGTTGGGTATTTTTGCATCAAGTGGCTGTTATTTCTGATATTATTTACTTTCCATCATCATTTTCCTCACAACACCCTTTGTTATGCTCTTTTGTATTGAATTTTGGTGAAAAAAGTGCTCATTTTGACATATTTTCACTATATTTTGACTTGGCATTATCTTGGATTTGCATCAAGAGTGTGTTGAGAGTGATTATATTTCTGTTTTGGACTGATATCAGACATATAACTTTCTTCCCTTGACTTAAATCCTTACAACATCCTTTGCTCCATTCATTGGCTTTGAAAAAGTATCAAAAAATCAAGCATTTTGGCCATCAATCATATCCTTCTCCTAGGATTTGTTCTCTTAGTTTGTGAAGTGTGTATTGTATGATTTTGTACAATCTTTATGACACGCTGTCCTAAAAAAAATATCCCTTTGAGAAGAAGTAAAATGTTAATGGGATCTAACTTGCTCTTGAAGAAGTTGGTTCTTTGGACACCTTCTTTACAAAGGGAGACAATCAAATTGGGCAAGCTATTATACATCCTCCAACCTCAATGGAAGAACAAACTTTTCATGATGTTGATAATACTATTGAGGCAATAGGATATTTATCTGATGAGCAAATAGAAAAGTTGGATAAAGACCTAGCCAAATTTCAATCATTCATGGAAAATGAGAGAATAACTAAAGAAGTCGTTCCTACAATTCATAATATAAGAGAATTGATAAAAGAAGGACAAGATGGTGTAAATGCAATTCGTGGTCTAGCACATATTGTACAAACCAATATCATTCCAGTAACCGAATGTACGCAAGTGATACATAACACTTTATCACCATCTCATACTCAAGTTTCCATACCTATACCAAATACAGGAGTATCCACTTTTACTTCAACAATCTTAACAACTAATGCAAATGCTTGTAGTAATGCCACCACTAGTATTGGAGTATCTAATGACACTAATTATAAAAATGTGGGATTTAATTATCAAAATTTGGTTCCTAAAGGGACCTCCTCTATGCATAATGGTTCTCAACCACCTATCTATTCCACTCATTTCTAACCACCTATTACCTACTCACAACCATCTTCAACCTACCAATATGTCCAACAACTGTTGACCTATTCTCAACCTCCGCCTATTGTATCTCAAGCTCAATCACCTCCTCACCTTAGTTCTAATTCCTCACAACAAACTGCATCTCCCAATGATTCCATCCTAAACCAACTTTTACAGGGCATGACTGCTTTGCAACAAAAGGTAACAAATTTGACAAATTCTTCGCAGCCTAGTCTACCAACATATCATGCCTGTAATCTATTATCCTATGCAATTTTGAGAACTCCTATGCCTGAGAGGTTTGAGAATCCTCACTTTGAAAAATATGGTGGAAAAGGTGATCCTAATATTCATGTGGCAGCATTTACAGCTATGTGTAGTGATTTTTATTTTGAAGAGGATTTGTTAGCAAAACTTTTCCCACGATCTCTCAAAGATACTACTTTAGAATAGTTTTGCTCGTTGCCTCCAAATTCAATACACTCCTTTTCGCAGTTGATTGATCAAGTTTTACAACATTTTCAAGCAAATATCAGACCCCAAGTCACTCTTATTGACTTGGTTCAATGCAAACAAGGTCCCAAAGAAAAGTTGACTGAATTCATTAGTCGATATCAAGGGCTTCATGTACAGATTCAATATCAAATGAAAGATGAGGATGTTCAAAATATATTTATTACAAATTTGCAACCCAATATTCATGATAAGATTCTCTTGATGAAAAATAACTCCTTTCAACATTTATGCCCCGCTCTTCGCAATTATCAACTTTTGTCTAGTCAGTATGAAAACCAAAACTCATCAGCTCAAGTTGGTCAATCCATGGGCAGATCATCACAAAACAATTTTAGAAGGAACAATAATAGGAGTTTCATCATGATCAATGGACCAAATACGAATGTGTCTGCTATAAATAATCCAAAGAAAGCATCATATTAACCAAGAAAGTTTACTCTAATATCTAAGTCCTATCATTCTATCATGAATCAAGTTGTGAGTAGTAACATTTTGAAGCTTCCCCCGATCAAGCCTGTTGATCCTAGTAAACAAGGACCTTACTTTGATTCTAATGCCTTTTGTCATTATCATCGAATGAAAGGACATGACACTGAATGATGTATGTGTCTTAAACATGAAATACAGGACCTTATTGATTCAAATGTCATCCAGGTATCAGGTGTGAATGACAATGGAAATAAGTCGGTTGCTCCGTCGAATCAGAATTTACAAATCTTCACTAATCCTTTTCCTAAACATATTGAGAATAATATGGTGGAACAAGATTTAGTGGAAGTAGACAAGGATGATCACTTGGACTATGATAGTATCGTGGGTATGATTGAAGTTGACAAGAAACAAATGGATAATCCACCTCATCCATGAAGAAATGGAATTTATGCTGAGGTTCCTCCTCTGTTGTCCTTATATGGATCGGGAGATAATCAGAATGTCTTTAAAGAGCAAGAACAAAAACTGATACAGACGAGCAAGATGGTACAGGATGATTCCTATTACTACTCTAGAAAGATTCAACAACGAAAAACTCGCTAAAAACTAGAAAAGAGAAAAATGACAATCAATAGTCAGAAATAATAGTGGTTCTCCCCCTCATAAGCAACAAAAAGTCTCATTTTAACAAGGATTTAATGAACAAACATCATATGATAACAAACAAGATTTTCATAAGAACTGTATACACCTAAAAATGACATGACTCTACCTAAATAAATATTTTAAATATTTATTTCATCTTAATATTCCTCTATCAATAAATAAATAAAACAATTTATTTATTTGATTCATTTTCTCCCATTTAATTAAATAAATTACATTTATTTAATTAATTCCATCTATATCAACTTTATTCTTCTAAATAATTAAATAATTTTATTTATTTAATTAAATCTTTTATTCTTCCAAATTTAAATAAATTGCAAATTTATTTAAATTAAAATCTAAATCTCCAAAAAACTAAAATATAATTAAATATTTTATTTATTCTTCAAAAATCATGTGCAAGTAATTAAATAAATTTATTTATTTAATTATGCTTTCTTATCTTCTAAAAAATCTTCAAATCTTCTAAAAATAAATTCTTCTTGTCATACAAAAGCAAACGCTGAGTTAACTGATTTAAAGCTATCAATAAAGCTCTTAAATTAGAAAAATATATTCTAATTTAAGAAATGAAAACTCATCCTCATCAAGAAAGCAATTAACTCAACAAAGCATCTTTTTGAATGACACGTCCTTCTTCTATTCGCGCATGTTCTCTCAAACATTCTCCTTCGTTGATCTTCTCTCACACAACTCTATAAATACAACCCTCTTCTTCTTCATTTGATATCAAGCTTTCAAGTAAACTTATGCTACAGAATCCATAGCGCGCCATTGGCACCCCCACATTCACATCCACCATTTATCATCCATCTCATATTGTGTTGAAGCTCATCTTCAACACAAGTATCTGAGCCGTTTCTCCTTGTCATCTTGAGGAATCGAAGAAAGCAAGCAAGCTTCCTGAGGGCTATCTTCATCACCAAAAGATCAAAAGAGAATAGGGGAACAATGGAAATTGCAAGGTAAAAAGGTTGTAAGTATCACTTTCATTTCTTCTTATTTTAAATCTTTTTTATCTGCACATTCCATTGATGTTTTGGGTTTTAATAATTAGTTTTATTCATCCCATTTTACCCATCACATTTTTGGCGCCCACCGTGGGGCTCTTGCCCCTAATCTAACCAAAAATTTGAGTTTCTGAGTGACAGGTTCCATATAGATTCTGTGCAGGATTCAAACAGGTTTAGTCAGCGCACCTGATCGATCTCGATGTGCATCTACAACCTATTCTAGCGCATGCAAACTTACGACGCATACACCTTCTGAGCCGGCATGTTTACACCCTATTTCGGCACATATAGAGTTACGACGCATACACCCTCTGAGTCGGCGCATATACCTCCTATTATGGCACCTGCGGTATTCTAGTGCATACACCATCTGATACTGTGCTTACATTCTTTTTTATGATGCATTTGTAGAAATGGTGCTTCTGCCTCTTATTCCTGCGCTTTTGACATCTATCTTAGCGCATTTGTAACATGGCACTTACAGTCTCTATTTCTGCGCATACAGACTGTTAAGCAGCACATCTGACTTTTCATTGTGATTTTAGGATTTTTCATAGTTTTCATATTAACGCTAATGTTTGTCTTACAGGATTAGGAGCTGGATAGATCATTTAGCTACACTAATTAACTCATCTTAGATTAATTAGGGGAAAAAGTAAAAAATAAAATAAAAATGCATGCAAATCTCACGTAGTCCTTAACTAGGAGGATAGTAATGAATAATCACTACTATCTTTGCATTACTGCTATCTTTGCATTATTGCTATCTTCCTTAGTTAGAACATTGCTATCTCACAAAGGGAAATGAACCATTGCTATCTTTAACCACTTCAAAGTTAACAAATGCGTGAGTGTACAAGTAGATAACACATTTAGTTTTTTTCCTTTTAAATAGGATTGGATTAACCACTATCTTTTGTGTCTGTTGAATGACAATAGGCTTATGCTCTCCCCTTTACTAGGTGACCAGAACACCATACTTGTTATTCCCTGTGTATAACTTTTAGAGGGGCCTTCCCTTGGATGCCCGCCTATCCAAGTGGGAATGACCCTGAGTGGTAATAGGCTAAAGCCAAGCCCTACCAATCCACTTAAAATAAATTGTGCTTGAGGTGAAAGCTTCCTGCAATGAGTGCCGCTGTGTTACACCAACAACCAACCTCCTCCAAAACCCTCCAAGGCGTAACCCTTGGAGGCTAGGAGACTCCATAACAAATAGTAGTGTTGCCGCACGTATAACCACTCGAACGGTTGCCCTAACTATTTAGCCATTGTCTAGTATACCCAAATCCTCTATTTGTTGGCGGAAAAGGTGGGACCTTTGAAGCAACCCCAATTCATGTGATTCTTAGTAGAGGTAGCAAGGACAATCCTAAGGTTTGGTGGGGGGATGAGCCTAAGGAAACCTAGATCTGGTATGTGTGAGAAGTGAGTGCTGTGGAGGGGAGCCGGTGCTACCAGATCCTGAAGCTACATGCTTTGAATATGCACAACTAGGGGATTCAACAAATACTGTCCTTTCTAGCCTAGGTTGTAATTGCTATTATGTCAAAAAGTCCAAAAACACAAAAAAATAATAAAATATAAAAACCATGAAAACTTCTATGTGCTTGTTGTGTCTTTATTTGCTATAAATTAAACATCAGAATTCAAAAAGACCAAGTTCTCAACCAAAAATAGAATTTTTTTAAAAATGTGCCAAAAACTCTGCAACTAAAAACTAGAACGGCACATCTATTGCAACCTATGATGCATATACTTAAACCTACTATGCTTTTATCCTTTGTTTCCACGCATTTGTAGTTGCACATCTATCACAGTAAGATTTTTTGGTCTTGTGTCAATTTCTGTAGAGATGGCAAACCAATTAGAATATATTGCTCAAACACTCCAATATTTGCAATTGCAAATAAAATTAGGTCCCTCACCCCAAGATTGTATAGCAATTTCTCAACAAATCCAAGTCTTACAACAAGAAATGGCAATCTTGCAAGTTGAATGAGCCAGTACCAGCTACTCCTCGCCCCAAAATCGTATATCCTTTTCCCATACTCATGACAAGGCAAGCACCACCTCAAGTTGGAAATCATATACCACTCCATCTACTAGTCCTCCTTCATCACTTGCTAAGATGCCTATCCTAAAACATACCAATCCTACACCAACACCGCCATCTAGTTCCTCAAACTCTAAATGGACAACCAAAAAAGAATCAGATGAGTTTTGGGAAAAATATTTTCTAAATTTAAATACAGCAAAAGAAAAACTATGGAGAGAGCCAAATCCACTTATCCATGTACTCCTACACCTACGAAGGATGTGACCCAAGGACTACTAGCAGAAAGTCAACCATGTCCCCAAATTTTGGTCCTTGGCCTTACCAAAGCTTCTTTAAATGCCATTTTAGATCCTCAACCCTTTGAGCTTATCGAACAACCTCCTACCATGAGCCAAAGTCAAGATCTGTTGCACCTTTAGATTGTTGACCAAAATCCTATCCAAGAGTCTTTTACCTCCATTCCAATTCAAGCACCTCAAGCGGTGTGTCAAGAGCACACTTTAGAGCATGTGGAAACATCTACCCTTTGTCTAAATCAAGATCAAAACACCCCCATCCAATTTCAAACTATTCATAACCTTTATTTCTTCCATGATCAAGATAATACCTATGAAGAAGCTATCCATGAGCAATTTGATCCAATACATGAGCAAGGGAACCAATTCCAACCTCTCTATAACCTCTATCCTTTCGGTGGTCAAGATATTGTCATTGATGAAGAACCTATAGAAGAGCACCTTAATCCCATCATGCTTAATCCTATCTATGATCAAGATCCCATCTATGATCAAGAGCCTATCTACAATCAAGCAGACCATGATGATCCTCTTAGCCCACTTTATGCATTCCATGGTCCTAAGCTTATAACCCCATCTAGTCCTATCCAAGATCCAACAACCTCCACTTTCCTCGAGACATTTGCCTCCCAAGTGCACATAGATGATCAAACTGATAACTTGGATCCTAGTGAACATAATGATAATCAAAATCCTAATGATCCTGCACCATCTATTATAGACCATGTTGCAAATCTGTTATCATATCCCCTTAGTCTCACTACCTTCATGCATGAATGTTCTTCCTTAGAAGACCAACAATCGTTGTCTACCTCTTCACCTTCCTTATCTAATAAGGAACTCGTGTCTAGTGTTCCACCTATACATAATCCCAGTGTCCATTGCATACTTCAGAATATGAACTATCAAGGTAAAGGCTTAGGCCTTCATGAACAAGGTATTTTGGAACCTATCCATGTCAAAATTCCTCCACCTTCATACGGCCTTGGATACATACCCCAAGATGAACAATCAAAATATGTTGGTACTTCCCCCACTCCTCCTAAGTCTACCACTTTCCATCATACATCCTATCATATCCCCAAAACATATCTCGCCATTCCGCCTCCATCATCCTACAATTGTCAAAAGCATGTGACCATACACCTTCCACCATCCAATCTACCTCTGCTACTTCCAACTCCTAACATTCCTCCATGCATTTTACCACCACTTCTTCCAACATCTTATCCATCCATCTATAAATCCTCTAATAATCCAAATCATGACCAACAGATGCACATGTTGTCTAAAAAAGAGCTTCCACCAACTCTATTTCCACCATCCCAAACAAAAATTCAACGATAAAAACTAGGATACCTCTACCTATAAAATCAAAAATCCTAAGAGTCCTCATGACCTGGGATACAAAAGCCAAGAATCAAAGAAACATCCTTCTCCAGAGCTGCATGCACCCACACAACTATACGCCAAACTGAAAAAGGTGTGGGTCCGCATCTAACAAATAATTACCTTTGAAGCTACATAAAAGCTGCATACACCCAAGCCCATACCTCTATAGGTACCATCTAAAAGCAAAATGGTTTGGGTACCTAAGCAAAAATCCCTCAAGTTACATGAGGCATCCACCTCTCAAGAGTCTCAAGCATCCACTTTCTCCCATTCCATCCAAAAGTCTCAAATTCTTCCATCCCACATGGCAAACAAAAATTAGAAAAATACTCAGTCTATGTGGACTCCTACATACATAAGTCATTCATCCATAAGCAAAAGTCTCCATTGCTTCCTACACTACTTTCCCATCACCAGCTTCAATGTTTATCATGGTATGTGCAACCATTGGTCATGATCCCCTTCCATTCCACAAAATTTCCACATACCTACATCTCCCCTGCCTTTAACTATTATCCTGCATATCTACCACATCACTTCCTATGGCCATGCTTTTGCATAAGCCCTCCCTCCATCCTTGCATAAGTCCTACATAATCCACTATTGCACCCACCATAATCTGCTATCTACCATACTCCATCTCACTTTCATGCAATCTCCTACCAAGATCTATGAGCACACTAGACAAGGTCCATGCGACAGCATCCATCTAGCGAGACTATCACCTTTCAAGGAACTAGATGCTTGAGTCTTTCCATATCCATCTTCTCCTATCTAAATATTCCCCAAAAAAAAAATCCCTTCGTCCAACAGTGAAAATCTGGCAAACAAGCACCTTGGATAAGGACCATGATGAAAACCTGGCAAACAGGCGTCATGTATAAATTTGATCTCCTATGTCACCTACACTTGGGGGCACCTTATCTAATCGGCATATCACTTTTCTCCTACCAGTTTCCTTTCATACCATTTCTTATCCTATTCCTCTATCCATTACATACCTATACTGTCCAGTCCATCCATCCTAATCTTCCATTCCACTATTTTTCTTGTTCTTGATAAAGATTGGGGGCACAGTGTTGACAAATGTTTTAGATGTCTCTTGACATACCTTATCCCTCCAAAACCACACAAATCCTTCATTATCCTCTCATCGTCCTTCGTCGTAAGCTTTGAGTTATTCCTATGTGACTTAGTCCTTGGCGATCACATCCTTGCCCTCTTCTGTGTGCATCTCATTCCTTATCACCCATGCATCTACCTATCCATGGTGTTTCCTTGTCATCAGTATCATCTGATCCATATCTGGTCCATATCTATTCCATACCTGATCCATATGGGTTCCCTATCATGTCTCATCTGGTCTATATATCAGTATCACAGGGTTCACCCCGAACTGCGTTGCCTCTGCATCATCATGTAGGCAAGGCCATTATCAATGCATCCTCGAGGCTCCGCTACCCATCCATTCCCTACCTTATCACCTATCCTCCAGTTCGTCCATGTCTGTACCTTTCACCAGACGTAAACGTACGCAGCAAAGCAAGCTTCCCAAAACAACAAAAATCTTGGCACAACAGCATCAACTTGTCCAAATGCAAAACAAACAAGGACCAAAAACGTATCAAAATGATTTTTATCAATACTATGGCAAGGAAGCACATCTAATGCAAGAATGTTTTGTGGAAATGTTAAGTCAGAGAGTCTTGATTTTTGTTATTATGTCTTTCTATGCTATTCGAGGAGGCCAAAAGCTAGAGATGCTATGATGGGGGCATAATCATTTTTCTTTGTCTGTTGTTTGTGGATCAATCTTTAGTAGTGTGATGACTTTTGTCTGACGACAGGATCAGCAAAAGATCATCGAGGACTTCCGAAGTCTAAACATGAAAAGGGGCAATCCTTATCTACTGAAACGTAAGAAATACTCAGGTCATCTAGATTTAATTTTGACTAGATGCTTGTATTAACTTGCTATATCAAAATATGTAAGTAATACTCTGGTCATCTCAGTTTAATTATACCCCAATGCTTGTATTTTCTTACAACATAATAAAATCCCAATGATGAAATAAGCACTTCAAAATACTTGCAATATCAAGATGACAAATATCCATATCCATATCTGTATCCATATCCATATCCATATCCCATGCAATAAAGATTCTATGCAGAGTATCAATGTTTACAAAAACTTGTGATTCCTTCTATCGAGTCTTTCTTCTATCAATCAAATTTATGTCTATCATTGTATCTCTTGTCAACTGTTCTAGTTGTCAATCCGAGCAATGATCCAAATACAAGTCTATCCTTAATCGATACCAATCATGTTAGTCAATCTTGTCAAATGATCCACTCACAATCAGTGGTCATGATCCTTGTCTAGTTCTAAACCAACTCAATCAGTTATAATCAATCAATTGTCTTATACAGGATGTTGCATTATCAAAATCAGACCAACACACGCATCTTACACAACATGTTTTCATTTCCTGAAACCAGACACTATCCTATCGTGTTGCTCTAGGGATCTATCGTTCCCCGCCATGACAACACTGTTGTATATTGTTATCGATTTGGTTTACCGCTTACCAAGGCCAATACCTTTTTTGTTCTTATACCATTTGTGCATACTTGCTTACTTGCTTGTGTGTGTTATCATTTTATCTTGCATCACATATCATTCAGCTCTTTCTTCAATCCGTTTTTCTTCATCCTAACCTATTTTTCACCTTCTTCATCGTGAGATTGTCCATCTCACTCCTTCTGCCTTCTTCACGTCTAATCTCCCGAGGGGGCATCCTGTCATTAAAATTGTACCAGGGGCAAACTAGGGCATGTATCATTTTTTTTTTTAGAAAAACTTATTTTTTGAAACAATGTGATAAAACACATTGCATCAAAGAGGGGCAAAATGTATACACCTAAAAATGACATGACTCTACCTAAATAAATATTTTAAATATTTATTTCATCTTAATATTCCTCTATCAATAAATAAATAAAACAATTTATTTATTTGATTCATTTTCTCCCATTTAATTAAATAAATTACATTTATTTAATTAATTCCATCTATATCAACTTTATTCTTCTAAATAATTAAATAATTTTAATTATTTAATTAAATCTTTTATTCTTCCAAATTTAAATAAATTGCAAATTTATTTAAATTAAAATCTAAATCTCCAAAAAAATAAAATATAATTAAATATTTTATTTATTCTTCCAAAATCATGTGCAAGTAATTAAATAAATTTATTTATTTAATTACGCTTTCTTATCTTCTAAAAAATCTTCAAATCTTCTAAAAATAAATTCTTCTTGTCATACAAAAGCAAAATCTAAGTTAACTAATTTAAAGCTATCAACAAAGCTCTTAAATTAGAAAAATATATTCTAATTTAAGAAATGAAAACTCATCCTCATCAAGAAAGTAGTTAACTCAACAAAGCATCTTTTTGAATGACACATGTCCTTCTTCTATTCGCGCACGTTCTCTCGAGCATTCTCCTCCGTTGATCTTCTTATTTCTTTTCCACCATTGGTCTTTTCTCACACAACTCTATAAATACAACCCACTTCTTCTTCATTTGATATCAAGCTTTCAAGTAAAATTATGCTGCAGAATCCATAGCGCACCATTGGCACCCCCACATTCACATCCACCATTTATCATCCATCTCATATTATGTTGAAGCTCACCTTCAACACAACAAGTATCTGAGCTATTTCTCCTTGTCATCTTGAGGAATTGAAGCAGGGAAGTAAGCTTCCTGAGGGCCAACTTCATCACCAAAAGATCAAAAGAGAAAAGGCGAACAATGGAAATTGCAAGGTAAAAAGGTTGTAAGTATCACTTTCATTTCTTCTTATTTTAAATCCTTTTTATTTGTACATTCCATTGATGTTTTGGGTTTTTATAATTAGTTTTATTCTTCCCATTTTACCCATAACAAGAACCACTCAAATTTTGCATTAAACATGATCGAGTACCTCTCCAAGAGGTTCAAGAGCTCCAAGATATAATATGAAGACCCTACAAGTACGTATCTATAAAATTTTATTTCTATCATAATGTGCTTCCCTCGTGATGTGTTATGTGTTGTTTAGGCCTCCTGGAATGACCTTGGATTCTCTCGTAAGGTTTGGGATACCTGGAGAGCACCTTTGTTGTGACCTTCTTCTATTTATATCATCATTCTTCTAAATTGCTCTCTCTGATTTCATTGTTGTGTGTTGTGTCTTACGGACATAGCATCGTGGTTGGTGACTTGGGGGCACCCTCCTACACGATTCTACCTAAGACACTTGTTTCTCCTCCCTTATTTATTATTTCCCTTGCTCTAGTGTTTCCATCTAGCAGGCGGATGATGACAAACATTTATACTGATGTAGACCTAGTGTCCCTTTTGAGAGCAATCAAAAAATGGACGTAGTTCCTACTATGACGATGGGGTTGTATATGTTATCCAATGCTTGGCTAGTGGAAGCACTTGTGCTTTCCACGTAGTGAATTTTATGATGTTTCTATCGCATTTACAAACCTTAACAATACTGTTGCTCCGTGTACCTTTGTTCTCCTTTGAATCTAGCCTTGGCGGTACTCGATTCAAAGAGCTTTGTGATATAGCCCCTAGTTATTCTCGAACTCCAAACTCATTGTATAACCTTGGCTCTTTGTGTGGTTAATCATATGCATTGATGTTGTTGTTTATCATGATGTTGTAGACACTAACATGTTTCTTGCAAGGATGTGTTTGTGGGAACATTTGGCAATCGTAAGGTACATGTCACCTCTGGGGGGCATGGGCTTTACAAAAGTCGGTGTTCCCTTGTGTGTTTTCTTCCTACCTTAACGTGCTTGATATTGATAACTGATATCAACCACCTTAAGGTGGGGGCATATAAGGTAAGCTATCTACTATAGATGTTAGCAGCGTGTTTGACCTCAAATGCAGAGACTTGTACCCCAGAGTAGTGCATCATACTTCTTGAGCTTGTTTGCAATCAATCAATCTGTAAGCCCTCTGCGGAGGTGAGATATCATGCATATCCTTTTTTTTAAGCCCTCTACAGAGGTGGGGATGGTGTATTTCTCAAAGTAGATTGCATCATCCTGTCATTTTCAAAAGTCCTCTGCAGAGGCGGGGAGAGTTTTTGTGACTAACTCAACCCTTAAGCATGTCTTAGGTGATTGTTGTGGTGAAGCTCAATCGTCAGTGTGTGCCTGTAATGTACCTAAGATGGTGTTGGACCTAGAAATAGGTACACTCCATCGCTTGTCTGTCATGTTTTCTCCATGTCTTCAAGTGTGCGTGTTTTAGCATGCTTGTTTTGTATGGCATGTTTGTTGCCCCATATGCAGAGACCAACGCCTTTAGGTAGTGCTTTGTGCATTTTGGGAGGTTTTGTGTGTCTTACGTGTGTGTTGCCCCATATATACTGAGACCTATGCCTTAAGGTAGTGCATCCAGTATTATGGGAGGTTTGTTTACTTTCCAATACTTGCATTTGCATTTCATATATATGAGAAAAAGAAAAGAAAAGTTATCATTTATGTCTTCTATGCATTAATGTGTCTTCTATGCATTGACTGTCTGCTTCATGTTCTACGTGACTGTAATTGTCTTCTCTGTGTTTTGCGTGCCTATTACTATCTTTTATGCGGTTGGCGTGTCTTCTCCATGCTTGGTGTGTTTGTTGTGTTTGTGACCTTACTCTAATGCATGTATGGGCCTCGTGTTTATACATACATTAAAGTGGGGCTAAATGTAACATCAAAAAATGTCCCCTTGGGGGCTTTTCCGTCATAAGGTTTAGCTCCCGGGTCTCTAAAGTGCATTTAGGACATTTTAGTTCATATTTTGGCATTCCGATGGAATGAGACCTAGGTTCCATGACAAATAGGACCTAGGTGGACCCCTTGAGCTATACCTTGCCCAAAATAGGGGGGAGGACTTGGGCACCCATACCCTAGTCCTGCCCTATTTTAGGGCAACCCTAATTTCTGGGTGTCAGTTTATGACCGTTATTTGGTTATTTTGCCAACACAGTAAAGTTTGAATTTTAATATCTTGGAGGGAGTGCTTGTAGGTGCATATATAAGCATGTGTAGACATTCATTTGTAAACTAGATGGCAATTAGATAGAAATTGTGATGTTCAAGTGTTCTCAAGGTGATTCAAGGCTTCTATTGTGTTGCAAGAGTAGACTTGTATGTTTTATGTGTTGATATTTACAGATTTGAGCTTCAATCTCCTCATGGCATGAAGAGCATCTTCCTCCATGAGAGCTTCACTACAAGGAGACATAATATTGTTTTTTCATCATTGATTTCTTTGGTTTTTGCCTCTACCTCACAAGGGCATGCACTCTTTTATCTAACAATGGTGTTCAGAGACTTAAGTGTCCTCCAGGGCTTGACTGAGGCAAGCCTCTAAACACCACAACCCCCAAACCAAGTCTTGTGATTACAGGTTATAGGTGTCGCATCTAGAAAAAGTGGAGTTGTAGGAAGGCTTGGCAGACATCAGGGATTCAGGATCTAAAGAAAAGTTAGACAAAGGAGCACTTCCAAGACTTGGGCACTCCCATCAGTGTCATCCATAGACAAATCTCAAGAAACAAAAGTTATAGGGCTGATCAGTGTCGGAAGGAGGTCTAGATTCCCTAAAAAAGAAGGTACCTTGGACTTGGGTGCCCGCACCTTAGTCCCCGACCGTTCCGCTTCAGAACCCTGAAAACAAGTATTCTGTAATTCAGTATTTTACTCCCGTCTATAAGAGCTTTTTCTAGTATTCGTCAATTTGTTGTCGTATTTGCATAATTAGGGTTTTAATGGTTAATTAGACATAAGAGAAGGAAAAAATGATAATTAATTCCCTAATCCAAGTTTCCCTTCATTTGCAAGTGACCTAGGGTATGATAGTGCTCGCCACTCGAACCTAGATCCTTCAATGTTTAATGGAGAGGCAGATTTTAACATCTAAACAATAAAGATGAACAAAATCCAATTTTACCCTAAACACTAGGTTTAAGGTTGAGGCAGTGAGCCTGATAGACCTAGTTGTTCTTCATGGAAATGAGCTAGTATGTTTAGTCCTGTGGAGTGACCAAGTTGATTATCACTATTTCAAGATTGCAATATATATTGAGAGTTAATCCTCTCTGTGGTTTTTCCCCACCTTGGGGTTTTCCACATAAAATTTGGTGTCTCTTGTGTTTGATGTTGTATCTATGGTTAAGTTTCTGATTTCATGCATTCATTGTTAAATCATAATAATTGTGGATAAGTGATTAGTGTTTAATTATAGAAAGTGTTTAAGTTTTTAGGACAACTAATTCACCCCCCTCTTAGTTTTTTGACGCATATCAATAGTTGGAATCAGAGCCAAGTTCTTCTGAAGGAAGTTTAACAGCTTGAGGAAGATGCAAAATGTCTTACAAGAAGAAAGGGCTGCATTTTGATGGAACGAATTATGGTCTCTGGAAGGCTCAGATGAAAAGTCATCTTCTTACTCTTGGTTACAAAGTATGGAAACCTACAGAAACAAAATACACCATGCCTTAGAATGGTCTAACGACTAAAGATGAAATCAAAGAATATGAGATGGATGTCAAGGCAAAAGATGCTTTGGTAAGTTCCTTAACCGACTCAATACTGACAAAAGTTGTGGATCTTGAAACTGCAAATGAGGTATGGGAAAAGTTGGAAAATCTGTATGAAGGAGATGATTCTGTGAAGGAAGCCAAGTTACAAAGTCTAAAAGTGAAATATGAAAGTTTGAAGGTGAATGAAGATGAAAACATATTAGGCTTTATACAAAGAGTTGATGAACTTGTCACAGTGATAAAAGCTATGGGGGGAACTCTTGATGATAAGGAAATCGTGATGAAAATTCTCAGATCTCTGCCCAAGTCCTACTGTCACAAGGTATCTGTAATTGAAGAATTCATACAAGTAAAAAAGGTTAACAGGGATCAGCTACTTGGTAAGCTTACTGCCTTTTAAATGAGAGAGTTTGGTGATGCTCTGTCAGAAGTTGAGACAACCTTCAAAGCCAGTACTCCTAGAAGAACTCCCAGATCAGAAAAGTACAAGGTGGAATCTGATGATGAGTTTGATGAAATTGAAGCCAACTTTGTGGACAGACTGCAAAGAGGATTCGGTAAGTATAAAGGAAAATTACCTTTCAAATGTTTTTCCTATGGAAAAGTAGGTTATTTTGCTTCCAGATGTCCTAAAAGAATTGAAAGAAATAGAAAAAGATATGAGAACAGGCTTAGGACTCAAAAGAAGTGTTATTATGTTAAATATTTTGATGATGATGAAGGAGTTTCAGACAATGGTGAACCGGACAATGTTATTACCTCTAGAAATCAATGCTTGTTTATTGCTATTAAGGAAGATCCTATGTCTACTAATTCAACTAGCTGTGTGAAGGAAGAAAAACTAGTAGAAAGTGCCTTGGCTGCTCAGGTTATTAAGGACAAAGATGAATGGGTCATTGATAGTTGGTTCTCTCACCACATGACTGGTGACAAAAGTATGTTTTTTAGTTTGGAAAGATATTATGGTGGACTGGTTAGGTTTGGAGATGATACAACTAGTACGATTTGTGGAAAAGTATCTATTTCTTTTGATGGCAAGCATAATACAGAAGATGTCTTGTATGTGAAAGAATTAAAGTACAATCTTTTGAGTGTAGTTCAAATGTGTGACAAGGGCTATGATTTAAGCTTCAAGGACAATGGATGCAAGATCAGAGAAAGCTCAGGAATAGTCATTGTAACTGGTAAGAAGACCAAAGGTAATATCTATCACTTGAAAGGAACTGATAACTATTGCTTGTTGACTTGGACTGATGAGAGTTGGTTATGGCATAGAAGGTTGTGTCAAATAAATTTTGATAATATTATGAAGATAAGTACTGCACAAGCTATTAGAGATCTACCTAATCTTGTGAAGCCTTCTAATCCTATTTGCAAGGAGTGTCCGTTTGGGAAACAGTTAAGAACAAGTTTCAAAAGTAAGGACCAATCAGTCAGAGGACTACTTGAGTTAGTGCATACAGATTTGTGTGGACCAACCAGAGTAAGAAGTTTGCAAGGAGACAAATAATCCATGTTGCTTATTGATGATTATTCTAGAATAACTTGGGTCACCTTCTTGAGAGAAAAAGTTGAAGCTTAGATAGACAAGTTCAAGACATTTAAGGCAATGGTTGAAAATGAGATGGATTTGAAAATCAAATGCTTGAGGTCTGATAGAGGAGGAGAATTTACATCAAATGAATTCAATTTCTTTTGTGAAGAACATGGAATAAAGAGACAACTATCTGCACCTAGAACTCCACAGCAAAATGGAGTTGTTGAAAGGAAAAACAAAACAGTTCAAGAAGATGCTAGAACCATGATGAAGGAAGCTAATCTTCTGGAAGTATATTGGAGAGAGGTAACTTACACTACTATATACATTCTAAACAGAGTCCAAGTAAAAGGTGTAACATTAGAAAATGTCCCCTTGGGGGCTTTTCCCTCATAAGGTTTAGCTCCCAGGTCTTTAGTGTGTATTTAGGACATCTTACTTCATAATCTGGCATCCTGATGGAACGAGCCCTAGTTATCATGACAAATTGGACCTAGGAGGACCCCTTGAGCTTAACCCTACCCAAAATAGGGGGGAGGACTTGGACAGCCGTGCCCTAGTCCTACCCTATTTTGGGTCAAGCCCAAATTTGAAGTGTCAGTTTATGACCCTTATTTGGTCCCTAGGCTGACACGGTAAATTTGAATTTATGAAATCTTGGCTGGAGTGCTTGTAGTTGCATATAAAAGCACGATTAGGCATTCATTCAGAAACTAGATTACAATTAGAAATTACATTCATGAGCATTAGAATTCTAGAAGTGATTCAAGGCTTTCATTGTGTTGCAAGAGCATATTTGTGTTGTTTATATGTTTGTGTTTACAGATTTGAGCATCGATTTCCTCATGGAATGAAGAGCATCTTCTTCCCATGAGATCTTCACTACAAGGTGACATTCATTGTGTTTTCTATCATTGTTTCATTTGGATTTTACCTCTGCCTCCCAAGGGCATGCACTCTCTATCTGACAAAGGTGTTTGGAAGACTTAAGTGTCCTTTAGAGGCTTGACTGAGGTAAGCTCCTAAACACCACAACCCCCCTCCCAAATTTTTTATGGTTGCAAGTTACAGGTTGAGGAGCTGGACAAAGTGAAGTTGTAGGAAGGCATCTTGAAGTGTCAGAATTACAGAACAAAAGGAAAAATAACACCTTGGACTTGGGCGCCCGCTCATTAGTCCTCCAACTTCCATGACGGGAAAATCTCTAGAATAGCAGGAAAGAGTTGCAGACTGAGTTTCTAGATCTCAATAGAAACTAGGGCCTTGGACTTGGGTGCCTACTCCTGTGTCCCCAACTTTTCTACCCCGAGCACCGAACCTAGGTACTCTGTGATTTGATATTTTACTTCCCTCTACAAGAGCTTTTTCTATTATTCATCCATTGGCTGTCGTTTTCACATAATTAGGGTTTTAATGGTTAATTGAGCATAAGAGAAGGAAAATTGATAATTAAACATCCTAATCAAAATTTCCCTACATCTCATAGTGACTTAGGGTATGATAGTGCATGGCCACTCGACCCTAGGTCCTTGAATGTTAAGGGTGAAAGGAGGATTCAAACATCTAACAACACTAAACTAAACAATCCCAATTTTACCCTAAACAAAATGTAATAGTTCTAAGACTCCTTATGAGTTGTGGTATGGTAAAGTTCCTACTATGAAATATTTCAAAGTTTTTGGTAGCAAATGTTATATCAAAAGAGAAGAAGATCTAGGCAAGTTTGATGCTAGATGTGATGAAGGAATCTTCCTTGGTTACTCCACCAAGAGCAAAGCCTACTGGTGCTATAATAAGAGGCTGAATAAGATAATTGAAAGTACAAATATTAAAGTTGATGAATGTAAGGAAAGAACTTCAGAATTAAGAGGATATGAATCAGATGATCAGGATGTTTCAGAAGTGGTGCAACATGAAGACAACTTAGATGAAGAAGAACAAGCTCTGGTAAGTGCTACTAAAACTCCAAGGTATGTAAGACTCAGTCATTCTAAAGATCAAATCATAGGAGATAAGAGAAAAGTAGAAGAAAAGCTACAGAGGAACAAGTAAATTTCTGTTTGATTTCTAAGATTGAACCTAAAACTGTGGATGAGGCTTGCAAAGATGAGAATTGGACAAAGGCTATGAAAGAGGAATTGATGTAGATAGAGAAGAATCAAACTTGGGATCTAGTTCCCAGACCAGCAGATAAGAATGTAATTGGCACAAAGTGGGTCTTCAGAAACAAGATGAATGAGAATGGTGAAGTGGTAAGAAACAAAGCAAGGTTGGTATGCAAAGGATACGCTCAAGTTGAGGGAATAGACTTTGAAGAAACTTTTGCTCCAGTTGCAAGGATTGAAGCAATAAGGATGTTTTTGTCTTTTACAACATACAAAAATTTCAAGGTTTACAAAATGGATGTGAAGTCTGCTTTCTTAAATGTAGAATTGGAAGAAGAAGTCTATATTGAACAACTAGAAGGATTTCAGTCATCAGATCAGGGTGACATGGTATGCAGATTGAAGAAAGCTTTGTACGGATTAAAACAAGCCCCCAAAGCATGGTATGCATGGTTAGACAGGTATCTGATACAAATAGGGTTCAGTAAAGGTACTACAGACAACAATCTCTACTTTAAGATCAATGACGAACACATCCTAATTGTTGCAGTCTTTGTTGATGATATTATTTTTGGAGGCAATGAAGGTATGTGCTCAATTTTTGCTGGAGAAATGCAAAGTGAATTTGAAATGTCCATGATTGGAGAGATGAACTTGTTTTTAGGTCTGCAAATAAGTCAATCAAATAAAGGTATCTTCATTTCGCAGTCTAAGTATGTGAAAGAGTTGTTAAAGAAATTTGGGATGGAAGACTCTAAACCAGTATGCACACCTATGATAACTGGTTGTAAGTTGAGTAAAGATGATAACCCACCCGTGGTAGACCAAAAAAGGTACAGATCTATGATTGGAGGATTACTTTATCTAACTCAAACTAGAGTTGACATAATGCATACAATATGTCTTGTGGCACGATTTCAAGCAAAACCCAAGGAATCACATGTGATGGCAATCAAGAGAATTCTGAGATATTTAAAAGGTACAATGGATTATGGTTTGTGGTACCCTAAGGATAGTGACTTTACTCCTAGTGCATATACTGATGCAGATTGGGCCGAAGGTGTGGATGACAGAAAAAGTACAAGTGGAGGTGCATTCTTCTTGGGAAAAAGGTTAGTATCTTGCTTGAGCAAGAAACAGGATTCAATATCCCTGTCTACTACAAAAGCAAAATATATTGCAGCAGCATGCAGTTGCACTCAAGTCCTATGGATGAAGCAGACTTTGAAGGACATCAGAGTTGTGTATGAGGATCCAATTGCAATCTTTTGTGCCAACACAAGTGCCATAAACATATAAAAGAATCCAGTGATGCATTCAAGGACAAAGCACATATCCATTAGGTATCCTTTTTTGAGAGAAAAGGTGATAGAGAATGACGTCAAGTTGGAGTATGTTTCTACAAAAGAGCAAATTGCAGACATTTTCACCAAGCCTCTACCTAATGATACTTTTGATTATCTCAGAGAAAAGTTAGGGGTTATCACCCCTCCTACTCTAAACTAAGATGCACAATAGTGCATCAGTCCAGAGGTGCTCAGAGATTCATATTGATGCTTTTCAGGGCTACTTATTAGGGAGAGTAGTTAGAGAGTTCAAAAAAAAAGATTGGACTAGAGTAGAAGAGTGCAAGTATGTACCCTTTTCCATTGATGTCAAAGGGGGAGAGAAGTCATGTGAAAAACTTAGAGTACAGATGTGAAAAGAGAAAGGGGGAGAATCTTGGAGAAAGAAAGTAAGGTAGAGAAAGGGGCATATCTTGTCTTGATGGTTGTTCAAAGTTTTTCACATCATATGTTGCCATCAATGACAAAGGGGGAGATTGTTGCAAGTATGTGCCTAATCGGTGTTGTCATTGATGTCAACATATCTTTGTTGTCATTGGTGTCATTTGTATCCTATTCTATTACTTGTTTAGAAGCTTTGTATGTTGAGGATATTGAGAAAATTAGCCTCTCTGGAAGAAACAAGGGAGTTACAGTAAAGTGCAGTACATACAATAAGTTGTATGCTAAAGAACAGTCCGGTAAACTACTCCACATTTATTTCTTATTTAAGATCATGGTTTGTGGATTGGAAGTAAGTTAGAGGTATGTCTACAAATGCTACATTCTGGGTTTGACCTCTCTACATGAAGATCTAAGTGAGTTGTGTTTACCAGAGTGAAACCTACTTTTTTCTATAAGTTCAGATGGGACATGGAGAAATTATTCTACTCCGCATTCCTCACATTAAAGTATTTTGCTCTGTGGTTCTAGAGGGAAGTCTAAAATTATGATAAGTACCTATGGTTGCAATGGTTTGTGGTTTGGTGGTCCGCAATCTATCTTTCTTTCGTGACAGTTGAAGATAGTGAAGTTCATGTGCTCCGATGTGAAGATCCTTATGGGTAAAGTGGTTAAAGGTTGTGCGGTTGCTCCTGATGATTACAATGTGCTTGTGGATGTCTCCTAATCATGTTCCCATCATGATTTTTGCTGAAATCACATATTTTTAGAAAATATAATGATTTAAGCCTTGAAAGGTTCCATTTAAAGGATTTTAATTGAAGAGGGTTTGATCAAACCCCCTTGGATAGAACCCCGTTAGTTTTAAACCATACCTATAATGGAGTCTCCTCTACACCTATCAAAATGTTGATAAAAAACTAATTTTGATTTACCTTTTAGGGGATCAAATGAATTCATTTAAAATTTATGTTTTGTAAGTATGTAGTCCTTATTATAAGCTTCCCAAAAAGTATAATTTTAAATATATTTAATTTGATTATTATATTTATTTTTTATTTCTTGTGAATGTAGGTTTTTCACCGAACATCAAGTTCTCTATTCTACACACATGGAAAATTAGTAAATTAGTGAAAAAAAATATGAAAATATCTATGCCCTAGGTATTGATGTCTTTGTTTCAACAAATAAAAAAATTGAATTTTGATACATACATAAAAAGTTATGTTTTACGGAATACACCTATGTCTAAATTATAATTGGTTTGACTTCAAAACTTAATTAAAAGAATATATTTAACAAAACATTATGAAACCAAATGCATGCCCTATATATCGGTGTTACCAATCTAAATTCAAAAGAATTAGAATTTTATCCTTTGTAGAAAAAAAGTTATGTGCTATGGAATACATATCACTTTAAAAAAATGTTGTTTACTGTTAAAACTAGTTATCAAAGGAGACAAAAAATTTTACAATTTTTACAATTTAACTCCAATTTTTTTAAAAAAAATATATTTAGAATCTACAAACAAAATCTCACAAATCATTAGTTCGCATCATCTTCAAATTCCTAATGGTTTATTAGCTATAGCTATCAGAAAGTGAAGATTTAGTTCAAAATGTTGATTTCAATGTCAAGTTTGGCCAAAGAGTGTAATACATTATTGTGGGATGACCCTGTAACTAGTCTTAGCCAACTTGGTTAACTCTAGTAATTGCGGAGATCCCTTGAAGTTATGGAAGTGTGCTGAAGAGTGGAAGATCATGTTAGAGGCCTAGCTAAGGCGTGGTGTGATCCGTGTACACTTTTACTTCATCTCCCTTGCATAATATTATAATAGGCCAAGACCTATTTTGTAAATGTTTGTAATGCCAACCTTGGAGATTGTTCCAATGGTTGATGATTGTAATGCCAACCTTGATTATCATTCCAAGGTTGTTGAAGTGTATAAATACTTGTAGTTGAGTCCTAGAAAAGTTGTCCTTGAGCAAAAATGGAAAGATATTAAGAAAGGTCCAAAAGGTAGAGCAGAGAAGAGGCAGAGGAAAGAAGAGGAAGAACAGAGCAAAGGCAGAGTAGAGCATAGGAATTATTGTACTTCAATCATAGATATAGAAAGGTGTTGATCGTGGCAGTGTGCCACCAGTAGGGTTTAACAACCCTTATTGTAATCTTGCTAGGTTTAGGGTTGAGGCAGTGAGCCAGTATGTTTAGGCCTGTGCAGTGACCAAGCTTGAACATCACTAATTCAAGATTGCAATATATATTGAGAGTTAATCCTCTCCGTGGCTTTTCCCCACCTTTGGGTTTTCCACGTAAAATCTAGTGTCTCTTGTGTTTGATGGTGAATCTTGTTGGCAAGAGACACTATATGGATTCATGGTTGTTGTCATTGATGGCAACAAAGGTCAGCCCACATATCCGCAAGTCATGATGTGTCTCTACCGGAAGTCAGAATAAAGAATGTTGTGGTCCGGTGAAGAAGAACAGAGCATGTGGCAAGGTCTGACAGATTGGTCCAGACCTCTCAGAGGAAGTGTCTTGGTGCAGTGCGGATTTGGGGAAGTCAAGTGGACTACCTTGAGTGGTATATTCCAAGGATTTAGCCTCCGGTGATGGACAAGGAAAAAGATATGAATGGTTGAGTACCGGATTCCTGAGAGACAGTGAAAACAGAGGAAGAACTGACTGACAGAGTATCAGACTGCTTTCCGGATGTGTTACTGTTGATGACAGAGGTTGTGAAGGCATGAATCATGTTTGGCCGACATGATTAATGATATCTACAAGTATATGCTTGATCCGCATTGCTTGGTGAGGAAGGATTCAGCCGACAGAACAAAAGTTTGTAAGAAACTAGACTGTTCCGGATGCCGACTAGAAAGGTGATGAAATTACTTGTGCGGATATATATAGAGGATGGATTTAGTTGTGAAGTGAGCGTGGATGTAAAGATATATGCGAATAAGTCCAGATAAAGAGCAGAGGTAGCAAAAAGGATCCGGTATGTGGAAGATAGCAGAATAAAGAACAGAGGAAAGATGAAGTGCAGCAGATCAGTGTACTGAGCCTAACCGGAACTGAACTCCAGCATATGCAGATGCTTTTAATCAGTTCAAGACTGTGATTCTCATCACTTTGTAGACAGTGTGTCTTCTTGTAGGCAGTGGGCCTCTTGTGAGCAGTGTGCTCGGGCAGTGAGCCCTAATTGGCAAGTGCCATTTTTGTAATTTCCTATTCTTCTAACAGAGAATAATTTTGGGTTAATCACCCCATGGTTTTCTCCCTTAACAGGGTTTCCACGTCAAAAATACTGTGTCATGTGTTTCTTATTTCATGGTTAATGTTTTTGTGTTTGATTTTATGCTGCATCAATTAAAAGGAAAGTTCAATAAAGGAAATAATTAGGATAACTGATTCACCCCCCCTCTCAGTTATCAACAAATCTATGGTTAAGTTTCTAATTTCATGCATTCATTGTTAAATCATAATAATTGTGGATAAGTGATTAATGTTTAATTGCAGAAAGTGTTTAAGTTTTTGGGATAACTGATTCACCCACCCCCCCCTCTCAGTTGTCTGGTGCATATCAATAATAACTGGTGACAAAAGTTAGTTTGTTAGTTTGGAAAAATATGATGGTGGACTGGTTAGGTTCGGAGATGATACAACTGGTAAGATTTGTGGAGAAATATCTATTTCTTTTGATGATAAGAATAATAATGATGATGTTCTATATGTAAAGGGTTTAAAGCACAATCTTTTGAGTCTTGGTCAGATGTGTGGAAAAGGTTATGATCTAAGATTCAAGGAAAATGGATGCAAGATCATCGAAAACTCAAGAATAGTGATTGCTATTGGTAAAAAGACCAAAGGTAATGTTTATCATTTGAAAGGAACTATTAATTATTGTTTACTAGCTCAAACTGATGAGAGTTGGCTATGTCATAGAAGGATGTGTCATATCAATTTTGACATGTTGGTAAATATAAGTTCTATTCAGGCTGTAAGAGATCTGCCTAAGCTTGTAAAGCCTGCCAACATCATTTGTAAAGAATGTCAATTTGGGAAACAAACAAAAAGTTTCAAAAGAAAGAACATTTCTCTGTTGGATTGCTGGAACTGGTTCATACAGATCTATGTGGTGCCACAAGAACAAGAAGTCTATAAGGAGACATGTATTTCATGTTTCTTATTGATGATTACTCTAGGATGATTTGGGTCACTTTTCTAAAAGATAAATCAAAATCCCTAGACAAGTTCAAAGACTTCAAGGAAATGGTTGAGAATGAGTTAGAGTTGAAGATTAAATGCTTGAGGTCTAATAAAGGAGGTGAGTTCACATCAAATGAATTCAATATTTTATGTGAAGAACAAGGGATAAAGAGATAATTGTCTGCACCTAGGACTCCTCAATAGAATAAAGTTGTTAAAAGAAATAACATTACAGTTCAAGAGGCTACTAGGATCATGTTGAAAGAAGCTGACCTTCTGAAAGTCTACTAGAGAGAAGCAATACACACTGCTGTGTACATCCTAAAAAGTGTTCAAGTAAAAGGTAACAGTGCTAAAAATCCTTATGAATTGTGGTATGGAAGAGTTCCTACAATAAGATATTTATAATTTTTTGGTAGTAAATGTTATATTAGAAGAGAAGAAGATCTAGGAAAGTTTGATGCTAGGTTTGATGAAAGAATATTTCTTAGATACTCTACTAAGAGTAAGGCCTACCGGTGCTACAATAAGAGATTGAAGATCATTGAAAGTGCTAATGTAAAGGTTGATGAAGATAGGGGAAGAATATCAAACTTGAGTGACTATGAATCAAATGAACCTGTTGTTATTGTTGCAAGTATGGGTTTAACCGGTATTGTCATTGATGTCAACATACTCATGTTGCATTAATAAGAAGGATTGGATGAGCTGTGTGCTGAGGATATTGAGAAAATTAGTCTCAATCAGAAATAGTGAAGAACAGTGATGACAACAAGGTAAAAGTCCAAGATAGGTTGAGGATCAGAGGATGCAATTTAAAGGGTTTGTAGATATAAGTCTTGAGATGCTCCAGTCAAATTTTCAGAGGTCCGCATGAAGATCTGAAGAAGTTATGGTTGTTCAAGTAGAACCGGCTCCAGCAGGTGTCCAGAGGTGACAGAGTGACACAGATAGGTCAGGTGAGGTCTGGTAATGCATTATCTCATTCTACGAATTTGAGGGAGTGTTGAGGATGTCCTTGTGAAGTATCAAATAGATTGGTTCATGGTTTGAAGGTTTGGAAGAGCCTATTCATTTGTGACAGTGATGATAGACTGTGTTCTTGAAGCTCCAGATGAAGGAGAGAAGAATTCCAGTAGGATGATGAAGTGCAGATGTACTTGGTGATTCAAGGAAGGTTATGATGATTGTTGGATCATTTCCAGTTCATGTTGGTGGTCCGCATTGAAGTTAGAGTTTGCATTTGAAGAATAACCACCGGATATTGGTGTTCTTCTTGAGACTGGCCGACCGGATATATTACACGTCTTGCGAATGTTCTTGTAAGTGTTTGCCGACTTAGATGATTGTTCCTAAGTCGATGCCTTGTATAAATAAGGGATTGTGAAGTCATTTTGAAGTGTGTCTTGTGGCAATGAGTGTGTGGTAGCGAGGAGAAGTGCGAAAGGCAGAGCAGAAGTTTTTGGGCTTTAATGGAACTAATTCAAGCATGGTGAAGATGTTATTTTCTAGTTCATAAAGGTGATACTTATTTCTTTGTAGACAGTGTGTCTCTTGTAGGTAGTGAGCCTCTTATGAGTAGTGTGCTCAGGCAGTGAGCCCTAAATGGCATGTGCCATTTGTTCTTTTCTATTCTTCTAACAGAGAATACATTCTTAGGTTAATCACCCCGCGGTTTTTCCCTTAACCAGGTTTTCCACGTCAAAATCTTGGTGTCTTATGTGTTGATATGTTTCTGCTTTTGATTTGAATGCATTATGGTTCATGATTAATATTCTTCTAATCACTAAAGAAGATTCAAGTGCTTAATTTGAGAAAGTTTCGCACAACTGATTCACCCCCCCTCTCAGTTGTGTGCCCTAAGTCTAACAATTGGTATCAGAGCTAAGTTCCTCTAAAAGGAGCTTAACCACTTGAGGAGATCCAAGATGTCGTCATACAAGAAGGATAGTATGGGAATGGCGTACTGGTCCATGGTCACAAAAGCATATGTACCTCCACAGGGTGGTCTGACAACCCTAAATGAAATCACAGATGCTGAAAACAATATGCAGACCAAAGAGGCTCTTCTAAGTGCATTAATTGACTCAGAGCTCTCAAATGTTATTGACCTACCAACTGCCTATGAGATCTGGATTAAACAGGAACTTTTGCATGAAGGAGACGAGTATGTTAAATGTGCAAGGTTACAGAGTCTAAAAGGGAAATTTGAAAAACTGAAGATGAGAGATGATGAAAATATCACCACTTTTATGCCAAGAGTGAATGAGCTGGTTTGTGGAATTAGAAATTTTGGTGGAGTCTTGGATGGAAATGAGATTGTTGGTAAAATTCTCAGATCCCTTCCTGCCTCTTACAAAATCAAGGTTGCTGCCATTGATGAATTCAGAACCCATGCCACTGTCACAAGAGACCAATTGGCTGGCAAACTGGATACTTTTGAAATGACCGAGTTTGGAGATGATCCCCCCAAAACTGAATCTGCATTCAAAGCCAGTGCCTCTGTGAAAGGTAAACAAGGATTTGATCCAGGAGAGAACTCATCAAGGAAACTGTCATGGTATGAAAAAGAAAGAAAAGACCTTGAAGAAGAAGAAGTAGAAACTGCTCAACTTGAAGCCCTCATTACAAAGAGTGTGCCAAGAGGATCCAGTAAGTATGAAGGAAAATTACCTTTTAAGTGTTTTAACTATAATAAGATTGGTCATTTTGCCTCAAAATGTCTGGAAAGATTTTCAAAGCCAAATCTTAATAGATCAAGGTTCCAAAAGAATTGTTACTATGTTCATGAAGAAGATGATAATGAAGGAGTAACAGATGATGAATCAGAGACAAGAAACAAATCTGGAAGTGAATGGGTGTTTAGTGCCATCAAGGAAGAAGAACCAATATCCTATGTATCTATCAATCATAAAGTTGTAGAAAGAGCTCTGGCTGCCCAAGTTGAAGAAAAGAATGATTGGGTCATTGACAATGGTTGCTCTCACCACATGACAGGTGACAAAAATAAGTTCATAGACTTGGAAAGGTATGAAGAAGGAGTGGTGAAGTTTGGTGATAATTCTGCTGGTAGAATTAGAGGAAGAGGAACTATTTCTTTTGATGGAAGACACAAAACTTGTAATGTATTGTATGTTGAAGGTTTGAAGCACAATCTTCTCAGTGTTGGACAGTTGGTGGACAAAGGCTATGATCTCTGATTCAAGGATGGAAAATGCAAAATCTTTGAAAGATCTGGAACAGAGATTGCATCCGGTGCTCAAACTAAAGGTAATATCTTCCACTTAGTTGGTACTGGTAAAAGCTATTTATTTGTTCAAGTTTATCAGAGTTGGTTATGGCATAGGAGAATGTGTCATGTGAATTTTGATAATATCATCAAGATAAGCAATACTCAGGCTGTAAAAGATCTTCCAAAATTGGTGAAACCTACTAACAGCTTGTGCAAGGAATGTCAGTTGGGTAAGCTGAGCAGAGTCACATTCAAAAGCAAGGAACTGTCTTCTATCAGATTATTGGACTTAGTTCACACTGATCTTTGTGGTCTGGCAAGAACCAGGAGTATTCAAGGTGATAGATACTTCATGTTGTTAATTGATGACTATTCCTAGATGATGTGGGTAACCTTTCTAAAGGAGAAATCAGAAGCTCTTGAGAAATTCAAAATATTCAAGGCTATGGTAGAAAATGAAATAGGATTAAAGTTGAAGTGTCTGAGGTCTGATAGAGGCACATCTGGTGAGTTCATAGAGTTCTGCGAGAAACATGGAATCAAGAGATAGTTGTCTACTCCTGGGACTCCACAGTAGAATGGAGTAGTGGAGAGAAAGAACTAGACCATCCAGGAAGCATCTAGGACCATGATGATGGAAGCAAATGTTCCTTAGATCTATTGGAGAGAAGCTGTCAGCACTGTAGTCTATACTCTTAATCGAGTTCAAATCAAAAGCAATACCGGTAAGACCCCTTATGAACTCTGGTTGGCATTACTCCTATTGTAAGATATTTCAGAGTCTTTGGTAGCAAGTGTTACATCAAAAGAGATGAAGATTTAGGCAAGTTTGATGCTAGAAGTGATGAAGGAATATTCTTGGGTTACTCTACTCAAAGCAAAGCATACCGGTGTTATAACAAGAGACTAAGAAAGATGATAGAAAGTACAAATGTGAAGGTTGATGAGGGAATAGAGAAACCCTTAAGGTTTTATGAGTATGATGAAGATGATCAAAATGGTGTTCTGGTTCAAGGAGCTCAATCCTCTCCTGAAAGTCAGATTTAGACTGATCTGGGAAATCAGGAAGAAGAGATAAGTCTGAATGAGCCTGATCAAGAAGCAGAAGTGCAAGAAACTCCCAAAGTTCCAAGGTATGTAAGACTGAACCACTATGAAGATTAGATCATAGGTGACAAAAGCAAAGGTGTGCAAACTAGAAGGAAAACTACTCAAAATTCAGATGAATATTGTCTGATTTCAAAGATTGAACCTAAGACAATAAATGAAGCCTACAATGATGAAAACTAGACCAAAGCAATGGAGGAAGAGTTGATGCAAATTGAGAAAAATCACACTTGGGATCTTGTTCCTAGACCTAGAAACAAGAATGTGATTGGAACCAAATGGGTCTTCCGGAACAAACTAAATGAAGTTGGTGAAGTAATCAGAAATAAAGCCAGATTAGTTTGTAAAGGCTACTCTCAAATAGAAGGGATTGATTTTGAAGAAACCTTTGCTCCGGTGGCAAGAATTGAAGCAGTCAGACTATTTCTTGCATTTGTTGCCTTCAAGGATTTCAAGGTGTATCAGATGGATGTCAAGTCTGCCTTCTTGAATGGTGACTTAGAAGAAGTGTACATTGAACAACCGGATGGTTTTCAATTATCTAAGCATGGTGATATGGTCTGCAAAATGAAGAAGGCACTGTATGGACTAAAGCAAGCCCCTAGAGCCTGGTATGAAAGACTGGACAAACATCTTTTGAAGATTGGTTTCAACAAAGGTACTGCTGACAGTAACCTATATTTAAAAATTGATCATGAAAACATCTTGATTGTCGAAGTATTTGTTGATGATATCATATTTGGAGGAAGAGATAGTATGTGTAAAACCTTTGCAAATCAAATGAAAAGTGAGTTTGAGATGTCAATGCTCGGTGAAATGAATTTCTTCTTGGGTCTGCAAATTACTTAGACAAAGAAAGGAATCTTTATTTCTCAAAAATATGTGAAAGAATTGTTGAGGAAATTTGGAATGGAAGATTCAAAGCCAATGAACACTCCCATGGCAACTGGATGTAAGTTGAGCAAAGATGATGACTCTCCTAAGACAGATCAGATAAAGTACAGATCAATGATTGGAGGATTATTGTATCTCACTCAAACTAGACCAGATATAATGCAGGTTGTTGGTCTTGTGGCGAGATTCCAGGCTGATCCTAGAGAATCTCATGTCATGGAAATCAAAAGAATTTTTAGGTACTTAAAAGGAACAGTTGAGTATGGTCTGTGTTATCCTAGAGATCATAATTTTTCTTTTCATGCATATATAGATGCAGATTGGGTAGGAGATGTGGATGATAGGAAGAGTACAAGTGGAGGAGCATTCTTTTTGGGAAAAAGATTGGTTTCTTGGCTAAGCAAGAAACAAGAGGCAATATCCCTGTCTACAACTGAAGCAGAATACATTGCAGCAACAGGTAGTTGCACTCAAGTTTTGTGGATGAAGCAGATGCTAAGAGATATTCAAGTAGAATATGAGGAGCCTATCACAATTTTCTGTGATAATTCAAGTGCAATAAGTATTTCTAAGAATCCAGTGTTGCATTCTAAGACTAAGCATATATCTATCAAGTTTCACTTTCTGAGAGAGCAAGTGAACAAGGATGAAGTTAGATGGGAGTATGTGCCCTCCAAGGATCAGATTGCAGATATCTTTACTAAACCTCTACCTAAGGACTCTTTTGAGTATCTCAGGGAGAAGTTGGGGTTATTGCCCCTCCAGTGATGAACTAAGCTACACTAATGTGCATCAGTCTGGTGAGTATCAAAGTCACATCTTGTGATCCGGATTGATGTTGGGGAGCTACTACTCAGGGGGAGTAGCAGGTATGAGTCTGAGGTGGTGAAATTGCAAGTATGAGCCCTTTGCCATTAATGTCAAAGGGGGAGAGAAGACATGTGAAAAACAAGTGGTTGCTGATCAAAGGGGGAGCAGTAAAGGGAGAGAAGACATGTGAATGGTTGCTGTTGATAGGGGGAGTTGTGACAGTAAGGAGAAGTTCTTGTCTTGATGGTTTTTCACATCATATGTTGCCATCAATGACAAAGGGGGAGATTGTTGCAAGTGTGGGTTTAGCCGGTGTTGTCATTGATGTCAACATACTCATGTTGCATTAATAAGAAGGATTGGATGACCTGTGTGGTGAGGATATTGAGAAAATTAGTCTCAATCAGAAACAATGAAGAATAGTGATGACAACAAGGTAAAAATCCAAGATAGGTTGAGGATCAGAGGATGCAGTTTAAAGGGTTTGTAGATATAAGTCTTGAGATGCTCCAGTCAAGTTTTCAGAGGTCCGCATGAAGATCTAAAGAAGTTATAGTCGTTCAAGTAGAACCAGCTCTAGCAGGTGTCCAGAGGTGATAGAGTGACACAGATAGGTCCAGTGAGGTTTGGTAATGCATTATCCTATTCTGCAGATCTGAGGGAGTGTTGAGGACGTCCCTATGAAGTATCAAATAGATTGGTTCGTGGTTTGAAGGTCTGGAAGAGCCTATTCATTTGTGACAGTGATGATAGACTGTGTTCTTGAAGCTCCAGATGAAGGAGAGAAGAATTCCAGTAGGATGATGAAGTGCGGATGTTCTTGGTGATTTAGGGAAGGTTATGATGATTGTTGGATCATGTCTAGTTCATGTTGGTGGTCCGCATTGAAGTTAGAGTTTGCATTTGAAGAATAACCACTGGATATTGGTGTTCTTCTTGAGACTGGCCGACCGGATATATTACACATCTTGCGAATGTTTTGTTGCAAGTATGAGGTTAGCTAGTGTTGTCATTGATGTCAACATACTCATATTGAATTGACAAGAAGGATTGGATGAGCTGTGTGCTGAGGATATTGAGAAAATTAGTCTCAATAAGGAACAGTGAAGAATAGTGATGAAAAGAAGGCAAAAGTACTCAATAGGTTGAGAATCAGAGGATGCAGATTAAAGGGTTTGTAGATATGAGTCTTGAGATGATCCAGTTAAGTTTTCAGAGGTCCGCATGAAGATTTGAAGAAGTTGTAATTGATCAAGTAGAACCAGTCCCGGTAGGTGCTCTGGAGTGACAGAGCGCTACAAAGAGGTCCGGTGAGATCCAGAAGTACATTATCCTATCTTGCGGATTGGATGGAGTGTTTGGGATGTCCTTGTGATGTGTCATCTCAATTTGTTCATGATTTGGAGGTCCGGAAGCACATGTTTCAGTATGACAGTGGCGGTAGACTGTGTTCTTGAAGTTCCAGATGAGGAAGAGAAGAGATTCTGGTGAGCAGAGGAAGTGCGGATGTTCCTGGTCATTTAGGCAAGCTTGTGAAGGTTCTTGGATCATGTTGAGGTTATGTTGTTGATCCGCATTGGTGGTAGAGCCCAGAATTGAAGATATTCTTTCGGATGAAGTTCTTGATTCAGATTAGCCGACCGGATGAGTTGTTCATCTTGCAAACATTCTTGTGATGGCCAACCGGATGTGTTATTCATCTTGCAAATGTTCTTATGGTTGAGTGCCAACTTAGATGATCATTCCTAAGTCGATGTCTTGTATAAATAAAGGTTTGAGAATTCATTTCATAGGGTGGTGTGAAGTGGATGAGAGTGGTATAGCGAAAGAGCAAAAGGCAGAGCAGGTGTGACTCAAACTTAAATGGAACTGATCCAGACATGGTAAAGATGTCATTCTCCAATTCAAGGTTGTGATCCTTATGATCTTGTAGACAGTGTGTCTCTTTGTAGGCAGTGTGCCTCCTTGTGAGCAGTGTGCTCGGGCAGTGAGCCCTAATTGGCATGTGCCATTCATTTTTCTTATTCTTCTAACAAAGAATAATTCTTGGGTTAATCAACCCGTGGTTTTTCCCTTAACTGGGTTTTCCACATCAAAAATCTTGGTGTCAAATGTGTTGATGTTTATCTACTCTGGTGTTTATGCTTAGTGCTTTCATGAATGATTAATTGATATGTTGTTAACTAACAAGAAGAATCAAACATTTGAAGTAGAAGCAAAGTTTTTGTACAACTGATTCACCCCCCTCTCAGTTGTGTGCCCTTGATCTAACAATTGGTATCAGAGCCAAGTTCCTCTGAAAGGAGCTTAACCTCTTGAGGAGATCCAGGATGTCGTCATACAAGAAGGATAGTCCGAAGTTTGATGGAACCAACTTCACTCTCTAGAAAGGTCGCATGAAATGTCACTTGGAGTGTATGGGAAAAACATACTTGAGCATGGTCTTAAAACCATATGTACCTCCACAGGGTGGTCCAACAACTCTGAATGAAATCATAGATGCTGAAAACAATCTGTGGACCAAGGAAGCTCTTCTAAGCTCATTGAATGACTCAGATCTTTTAAATGTCATTAACCTGCCAACTGCATATGAGATCTGGACTAAACTGGAACTTCTGTATGAAGGAGATGAGTTTGTCAAGAGTGCAACGTTGCAAAGTCTAAAAGGAAAATTTGAAATATTGAAGATGAGAGATGATGAAAATATCACTACCTTTATGCCAAGAGTGAATGAGCTGGTGTGTGGAATCAGGAATGCTAGTGGAGTTCTGGATGAAAATGAAATTGTTTGTAAAATTCTCAGATCCCTTCCTGCTGCCTACAAAATCAAGGTTGCTGCCATTGATGAATTCAGAGCCCATACAACTTTCACAAGAGAACAACTGGCTAGCAAACTGGCTGCATTTGAAATGACCGAGTTTGGAGATGATCCTCCCAAGACTGAATCTGCATTCAAAGCCAGTGCCTATGTGAAAGGCAAACAAAGATTTGATCCGGGAGAGAACTCTTCAAGGAAGCTGTCATGGTATGATCAAGCAAGGAAAGACATGGAAGAGGAAGAAGCAGAAACAACTCAACTTGAAGCCCTCATTGCAAAGAGACTGCCAAGAGGATCTGGTAAGTATGAAGGAAAACTACCCTTCAACTGCTTCAACTACAATAAGATTGGTCATTTTACTTCAAGATGTCCAGAAAGATCTGCAAGGTCAAATGCTAACAGACCAAGGTTTCAAAAGAACTGCTATTACATTCATGAAGAAGATGATAATGAAGGAGTAACAGATGATGAATCAGAAATAGGAAGCAAATCTAGAAATGAATGGGTGTTTATTGCCATCAAGGAAGAAGATTCAATATCCTTTGAATCTGTCAATCATAAGGTTGTAGAAAGAGCTTTGGCTACCCAAATTGAAGAAAAGGATGATTGGGTTATTGACAGTGGATGCTCTCACCATATGACTGGTGACAAGAACAAGTTCTTAGATTTAGAAAAGTATGAAGGAGGAATGGTAAAGTTTGGTGACAATTCTACTGGCAGAATCAGAGGTAGGGGAACTATTTCTTTTGATGGAAAGAGCAAAACCAGTAATGTACTATATGTTGAAGGATTGAAGCACAATCTTCTCAGTGTTGGTCAGTTAGTGGACAAAGGCTATGATCTCTGGTTCAAGAATGGAAGATGTAGAATCTTTACAAGCTCCAGAACTGAAATTGCATCCGGTACTCAAACAAAAGGTAATATCTTCCATCTAGTTGGTTCTAATAAAAGTTGTTTGTTTGTTCAAGTTGATCAGAGTTGGTTATGGCATAGAAGGATGTGCCATGTGAATTTTGACAACATCATCAAGAGATCTTCCTAAATTGGTGAAACCTACAAATAGTTTGTGCAAAGAATGTCAGCTAGGTAAACAGAGCAAAGTCTCTTTCAAAAGCAAGGATCAGTCCACTACTGGATTGTTGGAATTAGTTCATACTGATCTCTATGGTCCGACAAGAATCAAGAGTATGGAAGGTGATAGATATTTCATGTTGCTAATTGATGACCATTCACGGATGATGTGGGTTACCTTCATAAAAGAGAAATTAGAAGCCCTTGAGAAGTTCAAAATCTTCAAAGCTATGGTAGAGAATCAAACTGGATTGAAACTGAAATGTCTAAGGTCTGATAGAGGTGGTGAATTCATAGATTTTTGTGAGAAGCATGGTATAAAGAGACAGCTGTTTGCTCCTAGGACTCCACAGTAGAATGGAGTAGTTAAGAGAAAGAACCGGACCATCCAGGAAGCAGTCAGGACAATGATGATGGAAACAAATGTTCCTCAGATATTTTAGAGAGAAGCTCTCAGCACTGCAGTCTATACTCTTAACCAAGTTCAAATCAGAAGCAATACCGGTAAGACTCCTTATGAACTTTGGTTTGGTATAACTCCCACTGTGAGATATTTCAGAGTATTTGGTAGCAAGTGTTACATCAAAAGAGATGAAGATTTAGGAAAGTTTGATGCTAGAAGTGATGAAGGAATTTTCTTGGGTTACTCCACTCAAAGCAAAGCATATCGGTGTTACAATAAGAGATTGAAAAAAATGATAGAAAGTACAAATGTGAAGGTTGATGAAGGAATTGAGAAGCCCTCAATATTCTATGAATGTGATGAAGATGATCAAAATGATCCTCTGGTGCAAGGAGCTCCATCCTCCTCTAAAATTTAGATCTAGACTGATCCGATAAATTAGGAAGAAGAAGTTTGTCTGAATGAGCCTGATCAAGAATTAGTAGTGTAAGAAACTCCCAAAGTTCCAAGGTATGTAACTCTAAATCACTCTAAAGATCAGATCATAGGTGACAAAAGTAAAGGGGTACAAACAAGGAGAAGAATTGCTCAACATTCAAATGAATACTGTCTGATTTCAAAGATTAAACCTAAGACAGTTAATGAAGCTTGCAATGATGAAAACTGGACCAAAGCAATGGAGGAAGAGTTGATGCAAATTGAGAAAAATCACACTTGGGATCTTGTTCCTAGACCTAGAGACAAGAATGTGATTGGAACCAAATGGGTCTTCGGGAACAAACTGAATGAAGTTGGTGAAGTAATCAGAAACAAAGCTAGATTAGTCTGCAAAGGCTACTCTCAAATAGAAGGAATTGATTTTGAAGAGATCTTTGCTCCGGTGGCAAGAATTGAAGTAGTCAAATTATTTCTTGCATTTTTTGCCTTCAAAGACTTCAAGGTATATCAAATGGATGTCAAGTCTACTTTCCTAAATGGTGACTTGGAAGAAGAAGTATACATTGAACAACCAGATGGATTTCAATTGTCTGATCATGATAATATGGTCTACAAGTTGAAGAAAGCACTATATGGTTTGAAGCAAGCCCCAAGAGCATGGTATGAAAGGTTGGATAAACATCTTGTGTAGATTTCTTTCAACAAAGGTACTGGTGATAGTAATCTATATTTCCAAATAGATAAGGAAAACATCTTGATTGTTGAAGTATTTGTTGATGATATCATCTTTGGAGGAAAAGACAGTATGTGTAAAACTTTTGCAAATCAAATGAAAAGTGAGTTTGAAATGTCAATGCTTGGTGAAATGAATTTCTTCTTGGGTCTGCAAATTACTCAGACAAAGAAAGGCATCTTTATCTATCAGACCAAATATGCAAAAGAATTGTTGACGAAATTCAGAATGGAAGATTCAAAGCCAATGAACACCCCTATGGAAACCGGATGTAAGTTGAGCAAAGATGATGACTCTCCTAAGATAGATCAGACCAAGTATAGATCAATGATTGGAGGACTATTGTATCTCACTTAGACTAGACCAAATATAATGCAGGTTGTTGGTCTTGTGGCAAGATTTCAGGCTGATCCCAGAGAATCTCATGTCATGGCAATCAAAAGAATTTTTAGGTACTTGAAAGGAACAGTTGAGTATGGTCTATGGTACCCTAGAGATTAGGATTTCTCTCTTCATGCATACACAGATGCAGATTGGGTAGGAGATGTGGATGATAGGAAGAGTACAAGTGGAGGAGCTTTCTTTTTGGGAAAAAGATTGGTTTCTTGGCTAAGCAAGAAATAAGAGGCAATACCTCTATCTACAACTGAAGCAGAATACATTGCAACAGTAAGTAGTTGCACTCAAATTTTATGGATGAAGCAGATGCTAAGAGACATTAAAGTTGAATATGAGGAGCCTATCACAATTTTCTATGATAATTCAAGTGCAATTAATATTTCTAAGAACCTGGTATTACACTCTAAGACTAAGGACATATCTATCAAGTTTCACTTTCTGAGAGAATAAGTGAACAAGGAAGAAGTCAGATTGGAGTATGTACCCTCCAAGGATCAGATTGCAGATATCTTTACTAAACCTCTTCCCAAGGACTCTTTTGAATTTCTCTAGGAGAAGTTAGGGGTCATGGCCCCTCCAGTGATGAACTAGGATGCACTGATGTGCATCAGTCCGGTGGATATCACAGTCATATCTTGTGATCCAGATTGATGAAGGGGAGCTGCTACTAAGGGGGAGAAGCTGGTATGATTCTGATGTGCTAGAAATGCAAGTATGAGCCCTTTGCCATTGATGTCAAAGGGGGAGAGAAGACATGTGAAAAACAAGTGGTTGATGATCAAAGGGGGAGGAGCAAAAGAAGAGAAGACATGTGAAGAGTTGTTGCTGATAGGGGAGCTGTGACAGAAAGGAGAAGATCTTGTCTTGATGGTTTTTCACATCATATGTTGCCATCAATGACAAAGGGGGAGATTGTTGCAAGTATGAGGTTAGCCAGTGTTGTCATTGATGTCAACATACTCATATTGCATTGACAAGAAGGATTGGATGAGCTATGTGCTGAGCATATTGAGAAAATTAGTCTCAATAAGGAACAGTGATGAACAGTGATGAAAAGAAGGCAAAAGTACTCAATAGGTTGAGAATCAGAGGATGCAGATTAAAGGGTTTGTAGATATGAGTCTTGAGATGATCCAGTTAAGTTTTTAGAGGTCTGTATGAAGATTTGAAGAAGTTGTAATTGATCAAGTAGAACCGGTCCCGGGAGGTGCTTCGAAGTGACAGAGCGCTACAAAGAGGTCCGGTGAGATCCGAAAGTACATTATCCTATCTTGCAGATTGGATGGAGTGTTTGGGATATCCTTGTGATGTGTCATCTCAATTTGTTCATGATTTGGAGGTCTAGAAGCACATGTTTCAGTATGACAGTGGCAATAGACGGTGTTCTTGAAGTTCCAGATGAGGAAGAGAAGAGATTTTGATGAGCAGAGGAAGTGTGGATGTTCCTGGTCATTCAGGCAAGCTTGTGAAGGTTCTTGGATCGTGTTGAGGTTGTGTTGTTGATCCGCATTGGTGGTAGAGCCTGGAATTGAAGATATTCTTTCGGATGAAGTTCTTGATTCAGACTAGCCGACCGGATGAGTTGTTCATCTTGCAAACGTTCTTGTGGTGGCCGACCGGATGTGTTATTCATCTTGCGAATGTTCTTATGGTTGAGTACTGACTTAGATGATCATTCCTAAGTTGATGTCTTGTATAAATAAAGGTTTGAGAATTCATTTCATAGGGTGGTGTGAAGCGGATGAGAGTGGTATAGCAAAAGAGTGAAAGGCAAAGCAGGTGTGACTTGAACTTAAATGGAATTGATCTAGACATGATAAAGATGTCATTCTCTAGTTCAAGGTTGTGATCCTTATGATCTTGTAGACAGTGTGTCTCTTTGTAGGCAATGTGCCTCCTTGTGAGTAGTGTGCTTAGGCATTGAGCCCTAATTGGCATGTGCCATTCATTTTTCTTATTCTTCTAACAGAGAATAATTCTTGGGTTAATCACCCCGTGGTTTTTCCCTTAACCAGGTTTTCCACATCAAAAATCTTGGTGTCAAATGTGTTGATGTTTATCTACTCTGGTGTTTATGCTTTGTGCTTTCATGAATGATTAATTGATATGTTGTTAACTAACAAGAAGAATCAAACATTTGAAGTAGAAGCAAAGTTTTTGTACAACTGATTCACCCCCCCTTTCAGTTGTGTGCCCTAGATCTAACATGTTCTTGTAGGGATTGTGAAGTCATTTTGAAGTGTGTCTTGTGGCGATGAGTGTGTGGTAGCGAGGAGAAGTGCGAAAGGCAGAGTAAAAGTTTTTGGGCTTTAATGGAACTGATTCAAGCATGGTGAAGATGTTATTTTCCAGTTCATAAAGGTGATACTTATTTCTTTGTAGACAGTGTGTCTCTTGTAGGCAGTAAGCCTCTTATGAGCAGTGTGCTTGGGTAGTGAGCCCTAATTGGCATGTGCCATTTGTTCTTTTCTATTCTTCTAACAGAGAATACATTCTTGGGTTAATCACCCTATGGTTTTTCCCTTAACCAAGTTTTCCACATCAAAATCTTGGTGTCTTATGTGTTGATATGTTTCTGCTTTTGATTTGAATGCATTATGGTTCATGATTAATATTCTGCTAATCACTAAAGAAGATTCAAGTGTTTAATGTGAGAAAGTTTCGCACAACCAATTCACCCCCCCTCTCAGTTGTGTGCCCTAAGTCTAACAGTTATAACAAATGAAGAAAAAGTTGAACAAGAAGACAGTCGAAATGGAGAAGAAAAAGATTCAAAAAATGTTGTTAAGACTCCTGGGTATGTAAGAATTAATCATTCTGAAGATCAGATTATAGGAGATAAAAGAAAAGGGCTATTGACAAGAAAAAGAGTTGCAGAAGAACAGGTGAATTACTGTTTACTTTCAAAGTTGAACCTAAAACTATGAATGAAGCTTGCAATGATGAAAATTGGGTAAAAGCTATGGAAGAGGAGCTGACATAGATAGAAAAGAATTAAACTTGGGAACTAGTTCCTAGACCTGCTAATAAGAATGTGATTGGCACCAAATGGGTCTTCAAAAACAAGATGAATGAGAATGGAGAAGTAGTAAGGAACAAAGCAAGATTGGTATGCAAAGGATACTCTTAGGTAGAAGGGATAGATTTTGAGGAAACCTATGCTCCTGTGTCAAGAATTGAAGCAATTAGAATGTTTTTGGCATTTGTGGTATTTAAAGAATTCAGAGTGTGTCAAATGCATGTTAAGTCTACATTCTTGAATGGTGAATTGGAAGAAGAGGTTTACATTGAACAACCAGAAGGATTTCAACTATCAAAACAAGGTGATATGGTGTACAAATTGAGAAGGCATTTTATGGACTAAAACAAGGCCCCAGAGCCCGGTATGCTCGGTTACACAAATATTTGTTACAATTAGGATCCAATAAAGGCACTACTGATATCAATCTGTATTTCAAGATCAATGATAATCAGATCCTTATTGTTGTAGTCTTTGTTGATGACATTATCTTTGGAGGAAATGAAGATACGTGCATGATGTTTGTAGAAGAAATGCAAAATGAGTTTGAAATGTCTATGTTTGGTGAAATAAATTTCTTTCTGGGTTTGCAAATTAATCAATCAGATAAAGAAATCTTCATGTCTCAGTCTAAGTATGTGAAAGAGTTGTTGAAGAAGTTTGGGATGGAAGACTCTAAATTGGTATGTACTCCCATGGTGACTGGCTACAAGATAAACAAAATTGATGAATCATCCAAGAATGATCAGAAAAAGTACAGATCCATGATTGGAGGATTACTTTATCTAACTCAAACCAGACCTAATATTATGCATGCAATTTATTTGGTTGCAAGATTTCAAGAAGATTCAAGAGAATCACATGTGATGCTAGTAAAGAGAATGTTGAAGTATTTAAAAGGCACACTGATCTTGGCTTATGGTACCCAAAGGATAATTATTTCACTCTCATTGCTTATATAGATGCTGATTGGGTTGGAGATGTTGATGACAGAAAGAGTACAAGTGGAGGCACTTTATTTTTGGGTAACAGATTAGTTTCATGGATGAGCAAGAAACAAGATTCAATCTCTTTGTCAACTATAGAAGAAGAATATATTGTAGTAGCATGTTGTTGTACTCAAGTGTTATGGATGAAATTGACTTTGAAGGACATAAGAGTTGTGTATGAACATCTAGTTGCAATCTTTTGTGACAATACAAGTGCTATAAATATTTCAAAGAATCTAGTGATGCACTCAAGAACAAAGCATATATCTATAAGGTATCACTTTCTGAGAGAAAAGGTGACAGAGAATAAAGTCAAGTTAGAATATGTGTCCACAAAGGATCAGATTGCAGATATCTTCACCAAGCCTCTGCCTAAGGATACTTTTGAGTATCTCAAAGAAAAGATAGGGGTCATTACCCCTCCTACCCTAAACTAAGATGCATGGAATTGCATCAGTCAAGTGGTGACCAAAGTCTCATTCTTTGATCTAGATTGATGATCTGAGAGATACCTCTCAGGAGGAGTAGCTAGATATTACCAATATGAGTTCCTAATAGAGAAAGTATTTATAACAGAGAAAGTTTAGTTGGATCAGAGCAGTAGGATTCAAGTATGTGCCCTTTGCCATTGATGTCAAAGGGGGAGATAAATCATGTGAAAAACTTAGAAAAGAAAGGGTACAGATGTGTAAAGAGAAAGGGGGAGAATCTTATCGTGATGGTCTTTACAGTTTTTCACATCATATGTTGCCATCAATGACAAAGGGGGAGATTGTTGCAAGTATATGCCTAATCGGTGTTGTCATTGATGTCAACATATCAGTGTTGTCATTAGTGTCAATTGTGCTTTTGTTTTGTTACTTTCTTGTAATGAGTTTTGTATTTCATTGGAGAGCCTAATATTGAGGATATTGAGAAAATTTACTCCTCTAGTAGAAATAGTATATTGCAGAGTATCCTTGAAGAATAGTCAAACAAATAGCTCTGCATTTACTATAGATTAAATATCCTTGTCTATAGATTGGAAGTTATTTAGAGGTTTGTCTAAAGATGTTATGTTCCAAGTTTGAGCCTCCGGTATGAAGATTTGAGTGAGTTATGTTCACCAGAGTGAAACCTACTTTTTCTATATGTTTGGTGGTGAAAGGGAGAAAGTATTATGCTTCGCATTCCTTCGCATTGAAGTATTTTTGTTTGTGGTTCTAGAGTTAAGTCTAAGATGATGTTACGTGCCTTCAACTCCAATGGTTCATGATTTGGTGGTCTACAAGTGATCTTTTCCTTATGACAGTAGCTAGTAGTATTGGTTATGTGTTCCAGTTTGAAGAATCTTCTTGACAGAATGGTTAGAAGTTGTGCTAATGTTCTTGATGATTTCAATGTGCTTGTGGATGTCTCCTAATCGTGTTCCTACCCTTGGATTGGTCCACCAAGAGAAATTTGGATTGTGGATGAAGAATGTTCTTAGAAGACCTTGTCTTCTCACTAGTCTTGGCCGACTTGGTTGATTTCTCTATTTGTGGAGATGCTTTGAAGATTGTAGAAGCATGTTGTGGCATGAAGGATTGCATTTGAGTCCTAGCTAAGGCATGACATGATCAGCATACATCTTTACATCTTTCCCTTAGCTAATTTTTGTATTAGGTCCAGACCTATTTCTAGGTATGTTTTGTAATGCTGACCTTAGAGATTGTTCCAACGGTTGATGAATCTATTGTCAACCTTGATGTACATTCCAAGGTTGATGATTTATTTAAAGACTTGTAATGTAGTTGCAAAAAATGTATCCTTGATCAAAATTAGAAGATAAGTGCAAAGAGAAAGAAAAATAGAGCAAAGGAAAAATATTGCGCTTCAATGGAACTGAACTCAGGCATAGAGTAGATGCTATTAAATCAGTTCAAAAATCTGTAGCACTGAACCCCCCCATGGAAGTGAGCTGATCTTTGTAGTGAGCACTTTGGGCAATGAGCCCTGTAGGCAGAAAGCCTCTAATTTTCAGTATTGTTATAACTTATATATTTCTATGGGCTAACACCCATCGTGGTTTTTCCCTTAAGGGTTTTCCACATAAAAAATCTGGTGTCTACTATGTTGAATGTGTGGTTGTGATTAAGTTTATGGTTTCATGCTTTCATGGTTGAATCTAATTATCAGTAATTAAGTAATTGATGGTTTGATAATTATATGAAGTTAAGTTTTTGCGACAACCAATTCACCCCCCTCTTAGTTATCTTGTGTATTTCAACATGAAGATCCTATGCGTGACCGCGAAATGCCTCCACATGGCATCCTGGTGCCTTCTTTGTCAAATCTCTCAGGTGGGCCCTCATACACCGATAACTATTAAAAGGAAATGCACACTTAGCGCTACATGGCCTGTCCTCTACATAAGAGAAAAGACTTTCATAGGGCTGGCCACATGGAAGATTTAGTATGCTTCCAAGGAGCTAAAAGAATATGACTCATAATCAACAAAGGATTCTCTACCAGCATCAAAAGGACAAAGGAGTTGTAGGAGATGAAACATCCAATGGGAGTGCAGTGTCACATGGAAATCAAGCCTATGGGAAAGATTTAGTGTGAGCCTATGAAATAAGGATACATGGTAGGCTTAACACGCTCATGTAGAGCCAAAAGATGGTGACCCACTTCCTTCTATGTAGCTACAATAGGATGACACATAGAGAATTAGTGCTCCTCCTTAGCGAAGAATCAAAAAGAAACTTTGGCAGTCGTCGATCTCTTAAAGAAAATCTCATCAATGGCCATAATTTAAAGGAGATTACCAGGCATCCCAAAGGTGGTAAAATGCAGAGCCCAACTATTCAAAGTTTTCAACTGATGAAAGATGCATAATTCAAAGGGTTCGAGGACTTAAAGTGTTGTAAAAACTTTGTTCAAGATTTTTGTCTCATCTACCATCAACAAGATCCGATCTTCTCAGTTGCCTCTTAACAGATATTCACTGCATTGATTGTTGCAGATCAATGAATCAATTACTCACATTAAAGGAGAAACATTTTTCATCTACCCAGGCTCCAGATATTTTCTGTAGTTAATTCTTGCAGACAGTCATCCCTTCAGATGCAGATATTTTCTGACAGAGCCCATGGGGCAATTTATTGTAACCTAATTAGGTCAAGGTTTGGAATTGGGTCTATATATGCATAAATGTAAGATGTAAAAAAGTTTGGAAAATATTTAGTCTTATGCTTTTGTATTCCAAACAGAACTTTCCTCTACTGTAACTATGTCTCTTGATCAATACATATGGTTTTTTACTTCAGACTTTTAATTCTATGTAGTCTTAGAATTGGCCATTGTTTGTGAATGTTTAATTCCTGGCAATCCATTCTTTACCTCTGTTAAAAGTCTTCATGATCTATGTAATTTTATCAATTGTATTTCTTTATTTGTGCATCTCTGCTCTATGAATGTTCTTTATTCAAACCTAGTGTATCACCTCCCTTTACTTTCAATTTTTGCTCACTCTTCCTCTTTTCCTATCAGGTGAATAGATTAGGTTTAGTATTAGGCTCACTGAATCTCATATTTAGCAAAGGAACTAGCCTCTCTCTAAAGAGTCGGCCTCCCTGTAGGGTCCCACATCTGGAGGTCATCTCAATGTTTCACTAGATTGTTGGAGCCCTAAAACCCTTCAACACTGGGTGCAAATCTATGTGACAACAGTATACTTAAGAATGAAGCTGACACTCATGTTGGATCATTGTGTAGTGAAAATATATTACTTGGATCATGTTGCAGTGCACCTAGGACATTTTTATGTCATTTGTTTGAAAATTTGGCTTGTTAAAGACTAAATGAGTTTTGATATATTGTAATAAAGCCTTCTAAAGGCATTGTCATATAGTGGGAGCCTAGTATAGGCATTTTCCTTTAGTGGAGTATGCAGTCATTTAAACTAGCACAGTCTATCTTTAGTAAAACAGTCTTTTTATGAAAAAAGCTGACAGTTTATGCTATTTTTAGCATCTTCCCACGATGGGAATCCATGTAATGGAGACATAAGGTTATAAACATAAGGAAAATGCATTGTAAGAGATAGAGTGGATGAGGAGATGAAGTTGGAGAAGGATTTGAAAAGGAAAAATGAAGAAAAATCACAGTTTTATGCCTTTTAACTGTCTTTCTATTGTTTCTCAGTCTAGTATAGGACCGTACAGTTGTGTCACATCTCCAAATGTATAAATTGTTTAATGGAATTATCTTACCTTTGTTTTGAACCAAGTTTGGATTTATTTCATGATCATTGAAGGGTTTAACAAACACTTTTCCTGTCACTGCCCTGTTTTCCACTTCTATCTCTATTTTTTTTATGTTGTTCCTCTATGTTACATTCAACCGTACAGTATAGTCATGGTTAGAAATGGCAAAAATGTTGCAATATATGTTCTTACCTTCCATTGGAGTCAAGTTAGAGGGAATATCAATTAGGTTTAGTCATCTTGTGGTTGCTTTTTGTGAAGTTGGTCTCAAACCCTTGTTTTGAGGGTTTTAGAGAGGTTTTTGTTTTCCCAATTCATATTGCTATGTTAGAACCCCAAAATGGGTGGAATGAGTGTAGGATGGTGAGTTTTCTAATGGGTTTTGTGTGCAGGATCAAAAGATAAGTAAAAGTTGGAGTTGGGAGCTATGGAGGCCTAGTTGCATCATGCTTAAGGCAAACTAGCCTAAGTAAAGTGAATATTTGATCATAGAATGAGTTGAAATGATCTTAGACCCTAAAAATTGATGAAATATATCTATTTTCATACTAATGCACCCTTTAGAATAGGAGTGAGAAGTTTGGGATTGAGTTGGTGGGTACTTTGTGTGTAAAACTGCCCTAATTAGGCCTCATTAGGAAGCGGTACAGTCAAGTTTAGAGTGTTGTGTTCCAAAACAACCTATAGTACATGTTGAGTATGTTAAAGAATAAGATAATGGGTATCTAAAAAGACTATGATAGTATAGTTAGGAGGTCTACATCTAAAGTTATTGCATGACAATCCTTTTCTAAGGGCTACAAGGAAGTTAGGACAGTTGTGAAGGAAGTGGTACAAGGAGTTACCCCCTGAGCATTTTTATGGTTTTGTGAGCTTGGGATAGTCAAACCTAGAAGGTCTAGGGTCCCTAGAAATTTTGGAAAATTTCCCATGTATATGAACCTAAAAATGGGGTTATTGTGTAGTTGTGAAACCATGGAGAATGAGTGGATAGTCATGTCCTATTTAGAGTCAAGTGTTGCAGCTTGGTCCACTAGGGCCTAGAAGACTTATTTTTCCTGCCATCCCCTATATCCTCTTCCTCATGAGAAGTTTGATTGTGACCCCTTTGTGGTCTTGTGTTGTTAGCTCTGCATCAGATCATTATTCTGAGTGGTTCTATAATAGGTCCACACCTATATTAAGGTTCTTGAAGGATTATATAGGTTTGCATTGTTGTTTATGTAAAAGATCAAGCTGACAAAGTATAACTTTTGTGTACACATTTCATACTTGGCATGCCAACCTAGTTTTGAGTTAAATCTTGTTGCGAATATATATACTTAATAGATTTTGATGTTGGAGATACATGATATATGCGAATGTACTATGAAGTTGTTGTGTATGTGATTCTTTTGATCTGAAAAGTGTAGTAAGGGTTTAGAAGACTAAAGAATAGAGCATATGTGAACAGGGCAGAGAAACAAGGTAGGCATAATGAAGATCTTTGAATCTCTATTTTGAACTATCAATGGAACTGTATTCCATCATTTAGTAGATGCAATTGTAATAGTTCTTTCTCGGCAGTGAGCCACCCTTTCTCTGTCCTCTTTCTTTATGGCAGTGAGCCTATTGTAGTGAGCACTTCTTTGGACAATGAGTCATTGGGTAGTGAGCCTTTCTATAATCCAATTTTGATATTATAATATATTGGGAGCTAACACTCATCGTGGTTTTTCCATTTTTGGGTTTTCCATGTAAAAATCTTGGTGTCTGTGTGTTATGACTTTATTGCTACTCTTCTTATGTTTATTTTGCTTTCATTTTATTAAATTCAGTAAATGGATTAAAGAACATGTGAAGGGATGGTTTTATAGAATACTGATTCACCCCCTCCTCTCAGTATTCCTTGTGTTCAACAACTGGTATCAGAGCGAGGTTCCTTGGAAGAAGCCTAATAGCTTAAAGAAGATCTAGGAAAGTGAACACATGGCAGCCATAAGATAGCCTACTCCTCCAACAACAATTCATCTAGGAAGTGTCATAATTGATGATTGCACATATGTCAGTAATGAAGAACTGAAAACTACTCTTGAAGGTCTTGATAAGTATGAAGTAGATATCTGGTATTTGAAGGAGAATCTCAAAGAAGATGATGAATGTATCCTAAAGCTAAGAGAACAAGTCAAGAGATCAAAGGAAAGGAGCAAACAGCTAAGTGAACAATTGAAAGCAACAAATGAAACCCTAACTAGTTTATCAATACTAGTTGAAGAGAAAGAAAAGGTTGAGGAGCATTTAAATCAAGTTTTGAAAGGCAAGTCTAAAGAATGTGAAAAGTTGGCAAAAGATGTTGTGCTTCTGAAGTATGATTTGGAAGTAGCTAATAGCTATAAAGAAAAGTTCAAACTAAGTTTTGCAAAGATTGATGAGTTGATTGACAGCCAGAAAAATCTAGATGACAAGCAAGGTTTGGGTTTTGAGAGAGGAGAAAGTTCTAAATTACCTAACAAGCTAACACTGAGATGAACAGAGTTAAAGGAAACCAGGTCTAGAATCAGAGAAATAAACCTAGAAGACCTTTGGTCAGGCAACCAAATGCTCAAAGGTACCCATCTTTCAATGACTAGTATTTCAAATGCAATAAGTTTGGTCATAGGTCTACTCAGTGTAGGAGCAGAATGAATCAAAAGGTCCCATCATTCTTTGGTCAATGTTTTAGTTGCAAGAGAATTAGTCATAAACCAAATGAATATAGGAGTCTGATAAGGAATGGTCTCAACAATGTAAGGAATACTCAATCTTTCAATGGAAAATTCTTTGCATGCAATAGATTTGGGCATATGGATAACCAATGCAGATCAAGAATGAATCCAATCAATGGAAAGAACCAAGGATAGAGGAATATTGTTTACTACAATTGCAATAGACCTGGATATGTTGAAAAATTCTGCAAAAGCACGAATGTGAAAAGAAACTATTCTATAGAAGAGAAGAAAACATAGTAGAGGGAAGATAAGGGAAAGAACAAGGTTGATCGAGTAGAAACAAAGAAGGAAATGAGCACAATTTGGATTAAGAAGGATGTAAAAGATGTTAAGGATGGATCCGCACCAGCTTCTGGTGCAGATACTTTCTCTAGGATGTAAATTGGGATCTCTATCTTAGGGGGAGCTTTTATTGAAAATCTTGATCCCCTAGCCAAATAATTGGTGCTAAGATTTAGCATGAGGATATGAGTTAGTGAGATATTTGATGAATCTTTTGAAGAAGTTACCAACAAAAAAAGATCTAATGTGATGCATTGTGGAGCAATCTTGATTGATTGTGGTTGACATTGAAATGTGTGATAGCTATTGGGAATTAAGGTGTCTCAGCCTTGGTAATTCCTTGCATTATTTATGATTGTATTTATTTATTCATTGCCTATGTTGTAATTTAATTGTAAATTCCATATTGTCATTTTGTGGGATGTGGCACGGTGATGTGTCATCCTACATGGAAGATGACAACTTGTAATTTTGTCCTCACATGAGGAGATAGGTGTCCCACTTTGTGGTAGGAGTATTTTGCCATGTGTCAGCATCTTGGATGTTGTGTAAGGGAATGTTTGACCAAAACGGTTATGACAAATTCCTATGACAAAGTTATGACATGTAAGAGTTAGAAATAGAAGCTTGTAAGACATGTAAAGACATGTCCAATGAAGCATCTTTGAAAAAGGCATCTTTGGGTGCCCCAAGGTGGACTATGACATGTTGTAAGAGAATATGCTATTTATAGTCTATGTATGAAAGATTCTCTTAGAGTTGTAAGTTGTAACTGCTATGACAGATTCTGTGACGGTTGTAAGAGTCGTAAGAGCATCTATCATAGACCATTTTGAAAATAGGTGACCTCTTTGGGATGGGAGCTATGGACAAGTGTCAGACACATTCTATAATGTTGACCAAGTGCCCATAGGTGTGGGTTTTGGGCCATAAGGCCAAGTTGGACACCCATTCCAAGATAGGACCAATTTTACCTTGTATATTCTATATAAACAGGTGCTTGGAGGAGGAGATGTAAGTATGTGATTTATAGGTACTGTTACATTGCCAGATTGACTCCAGACACAAGTGTTGAAGACTATTGAAGCTTGCATTGCAAGTGTATTGTAAACCATATTCAGTTTTGATAATACATTGTGCAGGTTTATGAGTGTGGGGTTTTTCACCCGATAAGGGTTTTCCCCACGTTATATCTTTGTCTCTCTTCTTCTGTCTTCTTTCTGGTTCTATGTGTGTTGCTGTAATATCTTTGTTAGATGTTTAATTTTGTTGTTATTGTAAGGATTAAATTGAATTTACACAGCCCTCTCCTTATTAGATTAGTGTAGGACATGATTTTCACACACCTAGCTTCCTTTCAGTTGGTATCAGAGCCTGGCCAGTTTTGGTCTTAGCTGTTGGGTAGGGGTTTTTTGAGCTAATCTTAAGTTGAGTGGGAGTCTGTGCAGAGTATTCTGAATCTTATTGGAGCAAGGAGATGGAAAGCACATCCAGAAGGATAGAGATGGAGAAATTCAATGGCACTAATTTTGAGTTGTGGAAGCTTAAGATGGAAGACATGCTTGTTGATCGAGACCTCTGGGAAACTATCAGTGGAACAAAACTAGTTGCAATGTCACAAGTTGATTGGGATCTAAAGGATCGAAAGGCTAAGGGTCTCATAAGACTTAGTCTTGTTGATTCTGTCATGTTAAATCTTTATGAGGAGGCTACTGCAGACTTGCTTTGGAAGAAGTTGGGAGATGTGTATCAAGCCAAATCCCTGGTTAACAAACTTTTTCTGAGAAAGAAGTTGTATTCCCTTCGAATGGAGGACAGAGGTTCCATTGTAGAACATATGAATGCTTTTAACATGCTGGTTGCACAATTGACATCCGTTGGTGTGAAGATGGAGGAGGAGGATAGTTGTATGACCTTGTTTTGTTCTTTTCCATACTCGTGGGATCACCTTGTCATGGCTATTGGAAGCACCACATCCACATTCAAAATGGATGAAGTGGTTTCTTTGCTATTATCTGAAGAGATGTAGAGAAAGTCTTCTGAGGCAGCCAAAGAGGCTCTTGTAGTTCATGGAAGACCCAAGGAGAAAGGGAAAAAGAAGGACAAGAAAGATGAGAAGGGTAGATCCAAATCCCATGGGAGATCCAAATCTCCTAGAAAGTCCAAGGCTATCTATTGGAACTGTGGTAAATCTGGGCATTTTCGAAAGGAATGCAAAGAAGAAAAGAAAAAGAAGAAAAAGAACCTAGATTCAGATTCTAACACGTCACCAGATGATGGTGATGCCTTCATCGCAGCCCTGGCAACCCATACATCTGATGATGTGTGGCTGATTGATTCTGGTGCATCATTCCACATGACCTCGTATTGAGACTAGTTTACTACGTATGAGGAGTTCGATGGTGGAAAAGTGTACCTAGGTGACGACTCTCATCTAAAGATTGTTGGTCATGGAAGAGTCTCTATTTGATTCCCTGATGGACGAGTGAAGGGGATCTCTAGGGTTATGCACATCCTAGGCTTAGCATGAAATCTACTTTCTGTATGTATGTTGAATGATGCAGGTGTGCAGGTTGTCTTTTCAAAGGAAGAATGCAAGATGACTAGAGGAGCTATGGTGCTTGCTAAGGGTACTAGGAGAGGTACTCTGTTTCAGTTGGAGGCATGCATTTCACAATGAAATAGTTCTTCTGACTCAAGGAAGAGGGAAGCAGTTACTTCATCCCCACCATTTGAATGAGCAGTGAAGAAATCTGTTGTATCTAGTCCTGATGGTTGTATTCATGCCTTGGAAGTTAAACTTCCTACTGAAAAGACAATGTTATGGCATAAGAGATTTGGCCACATTGGTGAGAAGGGTCTGTGTGCCCTAAAAAATAAAAACCTCATTGAGGGGTTAGATGATTGTAATCTTGAGTTTGACTTTTGCGAACATTGCATATATGGGAAACAAAACCGTGTTGAATTTTATTCAAGTTCGCATAAGTCTTATGGTGTGTTGGACCTTGTTCATTTTGTTGTATTTGGTCTTGTTAATGTTCCTTCATTATCAAAATCTATATATTTTGTATCTTTCATAGATGATTATAGTAGAAGGACATGGATTTATGTTCTCAGAAGCAAATCTGAAGTCTATAGTAAGTTTAAGGAGTTTAAGGCCTTTGCTGAAAAGCAAACTAGTAAAAAGATTAAGTGTTTGAGAACTGACAATGGTGGTGAGTTCTGTTCTACAGAATTCGATAAATATTGCAAGGAACTTGGGATTGAAAGACATAAGACAACTCCATACACCTTGCAACAAAATGGAGTTATAGAGAGGATGAACAAGACACTGATGGAGAAGGCTAGAAGTATGCTTAGTGGAGCTAGCCTAGAACAAAAGTTTTGGGCTGAAGCTGTTGCCACTACTTGCTATCTTGTAAATAGATCTCCTACATTAGCTCTTGTTGGAAAGACACTCATGGAGGTGTGGTCTAGTAGAAAACCTTCAATAAGGCATCTTCATGTTTTTGGTTGTGAGGCATATGCACACATGCCTAGGGAGAAGCAGTCAAAATTGGAGAACAAGGATGTTAAGTGTATCTTCATTGGCTATGGTGTCGGTGAAAGGATACAAGCTTTGGGACCCTGTGGCTAAAAAAGTGTTGTATAGCAGAAGTGTCATCTTCAGAGAGCTTACACCTTCTTCCACTATTTTATAGCCAGAAGAAAAAGAAAAGAAAGAGGATGTTGTTCAATTTCCTGATACCCCTGAGAAGACTGAACAAAAAGACAATGTTGGACCTGATGATGAGGAGAGCTCTTGTAGCTCTGAAAGCTTAGATGAAGAAATTGAATCTCAACCTTAGCTCTTGAGGAGGTCTACACGAATAAGAAAGCAACCTAAAAGGTTTGGTTTTACATTTCTTGATTCTAGTTGTGCTTTTGCCTTGCTTACTAATAGTGATGAACCTAGAACTGTATCAGAGGCTATGGACATGAAAGATGCAGGTTCCTGGAAGGAGGCCATGGAGGATGAAATGGCTTCTTTGGAAAAGAATCAAACTTGGGACTTGGTACCTTTGCCTCCTGGATAGAAACCTGTTGGATGCAAATGGGTGTTCAAAAAGAAATTTGGTGTAGATGGCAATGTTGAGAAGTATAAGGCTAGATTGGTTGCAAAGGGGTATTCACAAGTGGAGGGTATAGATTACAGTGAGATCTTCTCTCCCGTTGCAAAGCTTACATCCAATAGATTCTTGTCGTCTCTTGCAGCATCTTATGACTTAGAGGTAGAACAGATGGATGTGAAGACAACTTTCCTTCATGGTGATTTGGAGGAAGAAATCTACATGTCACAGCCAGAGCATTACATGGTAAAAGGTAAAGAAAATTTGGTTTGCAAATTAAAGAAGTCTTTGTATGGTTTGAAGTAGTCTCCTAGGAGGTGGTACTTGAAGTTTGATGCCTTTGTGTTGTCTATTGGATTTGTGAGATCAAAATTGGATAATTGTGTGTATTATAAGTTTGATGGTGATCATATTCTCATTGTTGCATTATTCCTGGTGATTGTGTTTTTAGAGTGCTTTATGTTAGGCTGCACCCGTTGGTACTGTAATGGGTTTCTCCAAGTCCTCTTGGAGCAAGATCGATTAGGATTTCTAGGAACTTTAGGTCTGTTCTACTTCCCTCTGCGAACCCAATGATGGATCGATGACTACTATTCCCACCGATCAATGACAGACGACGACTTCTACATCTATAGAGCTCAGTGATGCCTATGATAGGGATGGTAATAGAGGTGAGGGTAGCGCCCCTACCTCCAATGATGAAGGAATCATACCACCAACACCATAACAGTAGACAATCATGGCACCAACCACCCGCCCCTAGGAAGGCGAGGGTAGGGCCAAATTTGTTAGGGGATTCCTAGCCTGTTAATGGATCGATGGACCATTTGGATGGACTTCCAAGTCTGCTCCCCTTCGTGTACCCTCTCCAATGGCACTCCAGTCGCTCACTAGATGGGAAGAGTATCAAATGATGTTGGAAGATTGTTGTTGTGTGGGATTAAGAATAACCTTCTGACCCATCTAACCTCTAAGCAAATGAGAACTCGGCTAAAGGACAAGATATTTCATAACCGAGTCATCTGATTCCTGTGACTAACTCGGTAGCAAGTGGCTATTAGAGACATATGTGCTGGGTCCTTGACCAACTATAGGAAAGTGGCAGGTAGATCCAGTAACAGAGTGAGACCCATACCCATAGCCTATAGGTGCATAGCTAGTTACAGGTCCAAGAGTAGCATTAGTAACATAGCCAGTAACAACATGGAGGAGCATACCTAGGAGCAGCTTATCCCGTATAACCAAGTGATCAGTATATTGGAGAGATCCAGTTTCATCATATGATCCAATCTAAGTAGTTGATCTAGCCCCTCCTCCAATTCTATATAGAGGGGGCAGTTATGATTTTGATGTTCAAGATTGATAGCCAAGGATCTATCAACAGTATGAGAGGTAGTTCCTAGTCCAGTGGTAGCAGTTCTGAAACCAAGTACAGATTAAGCATACCTAGTTTGAGGTAGATTTGGGTAGCTAGGACCAGTACAAAGCCAACAGCATACCTTAGTTCTCCAATTCTAGGTCCATTAATAACCACTAGTTCTATATAGGCAAGGGTATCATAAGCTATAGAGATAGAAGCATGTAACTGGGTTACAACACCAGTAGCATCAAAGGTATAAGAAGCAGAAGCAGATCAAGTAGCAGAAGTTGGTATAGCACCTCTAGCATCCTTTCCATATAGGAATCTAGAAGAAAACACAATGATAGCATATCCATATCCATATCCATATCATGATCAAGATCCATACCTATAGCCAATAGATCATAGGAGGTATGAGCATAAGCAAAGGTGGTAGTTACTTTTGTATATGAACCAGTTGATCCAGTATCAGTAACAGTATACCCATAAGGATATCCAGTAGCTTAAGAAATAGGTCCAATTCCAGGTCCAACAGTAGTTGTAGCTTAAGAACCAATTGATTATCCAGTAGCACTAGGAGTTTGAGCTGCAGGAGCAGATACAGTTAATAGCCAGATCCATATCTACTTCCAAAAGCATATCTAGCGGAGGTAGGAGCCAACATCTCCCTTCCACCTGAGGTTATGACTCAGCATATCCAGAACCACCATAAGAACAACTAGCATAAGTAGGAGTAGAGGCATGAGCATAAGCGACAGAAGCATCAGTAGATTACATAGTAGCACTAGTAGCACCACCTACAGAAGCATACCTAGGAGCATGGATAGGAGCAGTGACAAAGCTAGCACCAAGAGCAGAGGTAGCACCTAAGGCATCAGAAGCATAAGGACCACTAGCTAAAGATCCAGATGCACCAGTAGCATAGGTAGCAGCATAAGCAAGGGTTGGGACAGAGACAAGCACAGCATGGCTCCCCTCTGATCTATACGTAGAGAACTTTATTGCACTAGCAGAGGAAGCAATTGAAGCACCTATTTAAGCACTAGTACAATAGCATGGGAATAAGCATACATAGAAAAGATAGGAGCAGGAGATCCAGAGTAAGTAGCTTCTCTAGTAGTAGCAGATCCCTATATTCTATTAGTAGAAGCAACAGAGGCAGGGTTCATCAGGTGCACTAGTAGATCCTATAGGGACAAAAGCTAGGAGTGTTAAACAAATGGTGGATTGAGATCCATATCCATACCCAGACCGAGAGCTAGCTAGCACTTTCTATAGCAGCATCAGTAACAAAGGTTGAAGTTGACTGAGTTCAAGCACCTGTTGACCTAGAACCACCACCGGGTAAAGATAACTTTTATTTCACAAGGGGTGGGTGGGAGATATAGCAGATTCGTACATAGAGATAGGAGCATCATAGCTAGTTCCAGTCCAGGATTAGGAGCCTATAGAGAATATATAGTTCCATATCCAAAGCCATAGCCATCTAAGCCATCAGTAGCATATAGAGATTACCCAAGTGATATCCAGTAACTAGAACATAGGCAGAGGTACCACTAGCTAGAGAACCATCAGTAGCTTCTCCAGTCCCAGAGCCTGCAGAGATAGCTATAGGAGAATAAGCAAAGCTACCAATAGCAGCATCCGTAGAAGTTGATCTAGCTAGTTATTCTTCTATAGATTATATTGTTGAAGCAGAATATTCAATACCAGTAGATCCACTTAGTATAGTAGGGGTAGGGGCTAAGGATAGGGTGACATCTAGAAGGTTGAGGTTGAGGGCATTTATGAGTAGAACACTAGTTCCATGCCTTTGAAATGCCTGTAGTTTCTTTAGGCAATAAAGGTTGGATGGGCTGAAGCCATTCAGTAGAGAGAAGAAGGCAGTTCGATCCGGTGGCAAGCAATAATATGAGAGGAGGATGCATCTATAATTGGCTGGGTGTTGTTCGATTAGGCTTGGTCAGGTTCAATAGGAAGGTGATGAGCTTGGGCTTCGCTGAACTCGAAGTGGGCCCCTCCACTACTATAATAGTTGGGTGGGTGGGAGGTGGAACAACAATAGAAGAAACCTCCCTAAACAATAATATACCCAGGGGGCTGAAGCAACTATTGCGGGGTGGGTGGGTGGATGATAGTTGGGTGGGTGGGTGGATATAGGATAGCCCACCCAACGCCGGGGGCCAATATATATATAGTTCAGGCAGAACTAGAATTGGCATTAAGCGGGCCCCTGATGATGGACTAGGGTGGGTGGGTGGGTGAAGGGCAGGTTCCTTCCATGACCAGAGAGAGAAAATGTTTGTTGGGGTAGGGGCCAGTTCTGGTTAACCATCAACTAAACTCGTTTGCCCTCCCCTCTTAAAAGGTAGGTAGCTAGGGTAGGTAGCTAGGGCTATCCTCCATACCCTACTATCTAGTTGGTAGCTAGGGCTATCCTGCCCCTACCATTCCTCTCGTCCCTTAGGCATATTACATCTATATGCTGATGATGCGACATCAGATGCTGATGATGCAGTGTCCTTGTTCTCTGAAGTGAATGAAGTATTGAGATAAGCTGTTCTCCCACTATGATAGATGAGGAGAGCAGCTAGCCCTTCGTTGGAGGGACTTTGGGGGATAGTCTGCAGTGTAGCATTGGGGGATGTTGATGATATGTTGCTCATTGGGAAGGGTAAGAATATGATTTTTGATTTCAAATCTCAGTTGTCAGCATAGTTTGAAATTAAAGATTTAGGGGCAGCCAAGTACATTTTAGGAATGGAAATCAGAAGAGCCAAAACTAACAGAAAACTTTGGTTAAGCCAAAGTAAGTATGTGAAGACTGTGTTGGATAGGTTCAGCATGGCAGATTATAGACCACTGTGTGTTTCTGTTTCTTTGGGGACAAAGTTGTCAGTTGAGGATTGTCCAAAATCTCTTAGTGAGGTGGAGGACATGAGCAGAGTACCTTATGCTAGTGTTGTTGGTAGATTGATGTATGCTATGGTCTGCACAAGACTAGCCATTGCCCAAGCAGTGGGAGTCCTTAGTCAATTTATGGCTAATCCTGGATGGGTTCATTGGGATGCACTTAAGCGAGTGTTTAGATATTTGAGGGGTACTTCTGAGTATTCCATATGATATCATGGTAATGTTACAGGACCTCCGCATTCTGTTGATATTCATGGATTTGTGGATTCTGATTGGGCAGGTGACATTTACAGCAGGAGATCCACTAGTGCTTATGTGTTTACACTGTTTGGTGGTGCTATTAATTGGATGAGTAAGTGACAACCTGTAGTTTCTTTGTCCATGACAGAAGCTGAGTATATGGCAGAAACTCATGCTTGTAAGGAAGCCATTTGGCTTAAGAGATTGTGTTCAGATATGGGTGTTGATGCAGGTCAGATTATGATCAGTTGTGATAGTCAAAGTGCGATTTGCCTTGCAAAGAATCTAACTTTCCATGCCAGAACAAAGCATATTGATGTTTAGTTTCACTTTATGCGAGACATGGTTAAGGATGGGAAGGTAAATTTGGAGAAGGTAGATACTTTGAAGAATGTTGCAGATGCATTGATGAAGCCAGTGGGCATAGAGAAGTTCAGATGGTGTTCGGAGTCTATGGGCCTCTTGACCTATAGCAGTTAAACCCTGTTATTCTATTGGCTCTTACAAGGTGTTCGACAAGTGGGAGAATGTTGGTAATCAAGGTTTATCAACCTTGGTAATGCCTTGCATTATTTATGATTGTATTTATTTATTCATTGCCTATGTTGTAAATTAACTGTAAATTCCATATTGTCATTTTGTGGGATGTGGCACGGTGATGTGTCATCCTACATGGAAGATGACAACTTGTAATTTTGTCCTCACATGAGGAGATAGGCATCCCACTTTGTGGTAGGAGTATTTTCCATGTGTTGGCATCTTGGATGTTGTGTAAGGGAATGTTTGACCAAAACGGTTATGACGGATTCCTATGATGAAGTTATAACATGTAAGAGTCAGAAATAGAAGCTTGTAAGATAGGTGAAGACATGTGTTATGAAGCATCCTTGAAAAAGGCATCTTTGGGCACCCCAAGGTGGACTATGACATGTTGTAAGAGAATATACTATTTATAGCCTGTGTATGACAGATTCTCTTACAACTGTAAGTTGTAATTGCTATGACAGATTTTATGACGGTCGTAAGAGTCATAAGAGCATCTGTCATAGCCCATTTTGGAATTAGGCGACCTCTTTGGGATGGGAGTTGCGGACAAGTGTCAAACACATTATACAATATTGACCAAGTGTCTATAGGAATTGGTTTTGGGCCATGAGGCCAAGTTGGACGCCCATTCCAAGATAGGACCAATTTTGCCTTGTATATTCTATATAAACAGGTTCTTGGAGGAGGAGATGTAAGTATGTGATTTACAGGTACTGTTACACTACCGGATTGACTCCAGACATGAGTGTTGAAGACTATTGAAGTTTGCATTGCAAGTGTATTGTAAACCATATTCAGTTTTGATACTACATTATGTAGGTTTCTAAGTGTGGGATTTTTCACTCGATAAGGGTTTTCCCCATGTTATATCTTTGTCTCTCTTCTTCTGTCTTCTTTTTCGTTCTATGTGTGTTGTTGTAATATCTCTATTAGATGTTTAATGTTCTATTATTGTAAGGATTAAATTGAATTTGCACAGCCCTCTCCTCATTAGATTAGTGTAGGATGTGATTTCTGCACACCTAGCTTCCTTTCAACAGCTTTTGGGAGAACAACATTTATGATGATTAGGTTTTTGGAAACAAAGGTTAAAAAGGGTTGCATCCAAAAGATTAATCACTTTGCATTTAAGTTTTCAAGTGTCCAATGAGATCAAAAGTAGAACCCTAAGTAACTTCAGTGATTTCTAGCAATTCAAAGCAGAGAAAACCCTAATTTTGGCAAAAAGAGGTATTTACCATTAAAACCCTACTCAGAAATTGTTTGAACTATTGTAGAAATGGTGACACCACAAGTAATCGACATCACTGAGAGACCTCGACCAAAATTCAAGAAACACCCTTTCAAATCAACGAAATTCATATGGTGTATGCATGAGGAAGATGTTAGGGCATACATTCATATTGCCCTAGAAGAACTTGGTGGTAGTCAACTTATATATTTGCACCTGAAAAATCTAACCAGTGATGATTTTGAGTTGAAGGAAGAGTACAAGGCATTGGCAAAAAATAAATTTATACAATATATAGACTTCCCAACTTTTGCAGAGGACGAATGGGTTCGATATGTATTTAGCAGAATTCATGATGAATTCATGTGGCTTGACACACCCTTTATGATTACAAAGGAGGCTATAAGGGATGTAACAGGATTAAACTCTACTAAAACATTTCCTGTGCTAAAGGTTGTAAAGAATAGTACTATGATGGAGGCCATTGGAGCTCAATTCAACAAAAAGGGCATTAACAGTTAACACAATTGCAAACCATTCAGTAAGATTCACATCGATGGTAATTGGATACAAGATATACTTCACAAACTGAGAGACTTTGTCTTTGGTACATCCATCTACACTACTTATGAAATGGTTAAGAAGAATGTGGATTATGACCTCTATGAGTTTCTCTGGCAACAATTGATGGAAATTTTGAAGAAGACTAAGGAATCTAAATATGCATTCAAGTATGGTACATTGATTATCTGCCTATTTTTCTATTTCATGAATGAATTACTAGGAATGAGGAATTTGTTCTTGTTTGATAACCAACTTGTTGCCTCACAAATAAGGAATGATTTAAATAGCATAGGAAGCCATGATGCATAGAATGCAGCCATGTGGGGGTATTTCAAAAACTTTCAAAAGGAAATGCAATCAAGGGAAAGAATACCTAAGACAATTATGGAAAAGTACAAAAATGACATATGCTTTATTGTAAATAAGGATCAATACATGATGGTGGTTGTGGAGCGAAAAATAGTTTGGATCCTTCCAATGGGTTATGAAGTAGCTGAAAATGTGTTGAATGGTTATGCTAAGCTCATGTTGAGCAAACCTAGGGAAACCACAGAAGAAAGATTTGGCTCCTATGAAGAAATCTCTATCAAAGTTAATGTTGAATTGAGAAAGCCTGAAAGTGTAAAGAAGGCTAGAAAAATGGCAGAAGAATATGCCTAGAGAAAGGGCTTTACTAAAGAACAGATTGTTGAAACAAGAGATAAGGCAGAAGCAACAAGGGCAACTGAAGAGAAGAAGCAAGGTGAACATGAAAATGCTCTGGAAGAACTTGAGAAGAAAGTGAAGGAGCCTGCAATAACAAGGAAGAGAATAAGAGGTTCAACCTCTACTTATACTACATCTGCATCCTCCGGTCCCACACCTTCTATGAGTGTGGAAGCACCTACAAAGGAAACCACTACAAAAGAGCACAAGAGAAAGAAAACAAAAGGCAAAAGAATGTTTGTAAGTATAGAAGCTAATGCTGAAGAGACTGAATTAGATGAAGAAGTGAAGAAAATGAAAGCTAGGGCCAGTGAATCCTTTGAAAACAAACAAGACAAGCCCTCCGATAAGGGCAAAAGCAAGAAAAAGCCAAGGCAAGCAGAGCCTAAGAATGCAGAGGGTACAATAAATTTGAAAGATGTCCTAAATGGTTTGATAGTCAATGGAAATCTAAAGCCTATAGCACAACTATATGATGAGTATAGTGATGTAGATAGAGACATCATTGAGAGTGCTGTGGTCAAATATTTGGAGATGTACAACAAATCCTTCACTGAGGTAATCACTGATCTCCCAGACAGCTTGGCAAGCATAATGTCTGCTAAGAAGGAAGCATCAATGACTAAATATGTGGAGTTAAGATAATATGCCTTACTAAAGCTATGTTCAGACATAACTACTAAGGAGAAAACCAAGGTCACTAAGATATCTGGAGAAATGCTTGAAATAAAGAGAAGGATCAACACCTTGATGTTTGGAGATATAGAAAAGTTGGTTAAAGACATAGAGAAAGTGACTCTTGATATTTTAAGAGAGTTCAACATCCCAACAATCTATGACAAGGAAGAAACAAATGTTGGTGATGACAATCCCCTTCCAAAAGTAAGCTCTAAGCAAGACTTGAATCAAACAAAGACTCCTCCAGTAAGTCCTAGAAAAGATGAAGAAATAAAGGAGCAAGAAGGGGATAAGACTTATGAGAGTACTGAAGTCCCTCCGAAGCAAACTAAAAATGTTGATCAAGGAAATCAAGAGGATGAGCAAGCTAAGAAGAACCTCCTCTGGAACACAAAATTGATGAGCAAGAAGCTGAGGATCAAGAACCTCTAGAGCAGTCTAAAGAAGAAGTGGCAAGAGAAACTGCTGCCACACAAGATCCAGTTAACACTGTTAGAGAATTTTTGGAGAAACAACTGACAGGTTGTCGTTGTACCTCATCATTTAATCTGTTTCCAAATGTCAAAGAACCAAGGCTGTGTCCATGGCTGTCTGCAACTAGGGATCCTAAGTGACCAGTTTATAGCTAATCCTAATGCTTAAAAGAATGACTAATCTATCTGCCTGTTGGATAAATGGAATGAATGCTTGTAAAATAGAAGAAAATAGGAAATGTACTTAAAGAAAAGAAACAATAACACACATCTATCTATTAAAATAGGAAACACCTTTATAAAAGAAAACTTGAAACAATAAAACAGAGATACTAGCCTCCTACCTGATTGGTGAGAGTGGGCCCTTGCTCCGCACCTTTGAGGCTGAAAGCTATTGTAGGAAATTAGCACAAAAGATGATCTATACTAAACTCAGTCCAATTCATTCATTTCTATATTCATGAAAATGTATGGCTATAGCAAAACTGAAATCTCTAAAAGATCAGAATAATTTTATCATTGTTGTCCTATTACTATTTCTGAAAGTATATATAAAAAGAGTGATGATATATCACTGAACTTATCTATTAGTCTTTCTAGAAGATGACACCATCTCTTATTTAACTGTCTAACTTATGAAAGATCACCATGCAAGAAAGGTAGACTTGAGTGAAACAGAAGTCCACTCAGAGGTCTAAGTTTAGGTCTTAATACACTTGGGCATCAAAGCCCTGAAAATAAGATAGTTCAATTCGTGACTCATGCAAAATCTTTGGAAAGATAAAACTTCAGCAGTTTAACTGATAGTTGAACCTTCACCACTCAGGTGATGATTTAAGTGAAGTGAGTGGGGTATTAGGATTGCTGCTGAAGTGTCTAGGCGGCAGCTCTGTCTGGAACATGCCCTATTCTCAAGAGGCACTGGAGATAGTTGTTCCTGTCTGCAGCTCCGGAGATATTCCAGACACTCGCAGAGCTCCGAAGAGTCATTACCCATATCTTCAAAACACCAGGTGTCACTGTTCTTTGTTATGGTCTCAGGAGATGCACAAAATCGCTATTTCTGACCTTTACACCTGCTGATTCAAAAAGGAAAGAGAAATTCTATATTTTTCCATTAATCCCACGCACATTAGTCATCTAATCAGAAATTCTAATTTCAAGTAATCTATCTTAATTAATCACAAAATAGAACAATCTTGCTAACTGATTTGAGTGCAGACACAAGGAAGATGAACTGAATAGGGGAAAAAGAAAGGCAAAAAGGGGTGTATTTTATGAGTGCAATTTGACACTCATCATCCCCCCCATACCTAAGGTTTGGCAGGTCCTCCTGCTTTTTTTACATTCTTAATTTATTTTGATGAAGCAATCTGTCAATCAGACTATACTCCTGGAGATAGGTTGTCCAAGTAGTTTTATTGGTGTTACCATTCCCTCTGTACTTGTCAACTTGCTTCATCCAATCTTGCAATTTTTCATCTTCCAGCTATTCTGTCCATATAGGGAGTGGTTCAATTATCAGAGGAGGTCTGAACTGCCCTCCTATCCATTCCTGCTTATGTTTATCCATTAATTTGGATATCATCTTTGCCTTCCTCATGAATAGTCTCAGGTTTGCAGGGGTGACCACCTCTCTAAGTTTTTGCTCTGGGGTTAAAATACTCCATCTCCTCTTTGCTACAGCAAGGACAGGTTTTACTAAATTAATCATAAAAAGACCAAGTCAATGGAGCATTCCTGCAAACTTTTCAAGTATAATGGCAATATGCTGGTTGCACTTGCAGGATGGTAGATGATGGACCTGAATTGGGTCTGAAAAGCAAAAAGGATTGGGACATTCTTTTCTGAGGAGGAGATCTATTTTTGAATCCTTTTGAAGATGATCTTCCATCCTTTCGTCCCAGATCTGGTGGTTTCTCATGAGGGACATAAATGCCTTAAGTTGGCATTCTCCCACAAAGTGGTTAATCATGAAGGCTATATCATTAATGCAGAACCCATGTAAGTATAATTCACACAAGAAGTTTTTGTCTTCATCATTGCTTCTGGTGTAAGCTGTCATGAAACCTTCTGCTGTTTCAGTATCCTCATTCATGTCAGATAGGACTAAGGAGAGTTTTCTTTGCAGTATCCTTTCTTGTAGGAACATTGAATAGCTAGCACTTGGAGGTCTGCAAGATAGAATTTCTAAGGAAAGGGAGGCCATTTGAATGATTTTGCTTTCCAAAGTTGCTATCCTTTCTGCTTTGGCAGTGACTGCCCTTTGTAATTGCAACATTGGCTTGGAGGCCTCAAATTCCCTACATCTTTCCTCCCAATGAAATAGGGTTTTAGGAATGTCAATGGGGATTGGACCCATATAGGCATTTGTTTGAATTTCCTGTTCATTGGTTGCCCTTGGGCCAGACAGTTCTTGAATATATTCTTCTTGGTCATCTAGTCTGTTATTGGCCCAAGTTAATTGTTTATCCTGGCTTTGCACTTTTTCAATCAGTGCTGTCATTACTGTGAGGCCGTTGTCTCTAGCCATGGTGAGCTTAGAAACTTTTTGTGCTGCTTCTTTTTCTTTTTCTTCCATCACTTTTGCTGCCTCACTTTTCTGTGTTTCCAACTCTGCCTCCCTCTCCTGGATGATTCTGTCCTTGTTTTGGAGGTCTGCTTGGATTTCTGCAATAGTTTGCTTCAGTTCCATCTCCATCTCTACTTTGACCTTCTTGAGGTCAGTAATAATCAAATTCTTTCCCCAGAGCATCCTTTTTAAATTCTCAATTTCTTCCATTAATTGTTGCTCTATTGAGATTTTGATATCCTCTTGGTCAGAGGGATGTGATAGAGTTTCTGCATCTATTTCTAGGGCTATTGGCTAATTATCAATATTATCCATGGCCACCTGCCCTGCTTCTCCCAATGTATCTGTGTGCCCTGTTTCTTCTTCTGCATTGTTCCTGTCCTGAGGATCCTCTGTTGCTGCTGACCCGGATGAAGGTCCTGCTCTGTCCTCATATGTGCTCAATTGTAGGAGTGCCTCAGCGAGCAGGGCAGTATCCTTCTCAGCTTGTGAGAGCTGCCTCTTCCTTTTGCTTCTCCGGAGCACAGGTGGAACTAGTGCCTCATGAGCAGGTCTTCCTTCCTCAGAATCTGAGGAGATAGTAACAGTTGGTAAGCTTCCTGTCTCCGGAGCACATGGTGGTGTTGAAACTAGACTTGACTCCATATGAACAGATGGGGCTGGAGAGGTTTCACTTTGCTTCCTCTTTCTGACCAGAGGTACCTCATCGGAGTCATGGGATGGTTCTTCAACCCACCATCTCCCCTTAATTCCCTGTCCTGCCTTTTCCTCTGTTAATTTTCTAGGCCTAGATTCCTCAGGTAAAGTCATTTTTCACCTGACTGACCGAGTCATGTATAGAGGTCGTGCAAAAGCAGGCTCTGCAATTTGTTTGCCTTTCCCCTTCTTGTTGGGAACAGGGGCTGCAGATGATGTAGCCTCCTGTGAGGGTGATGTCCTTTTGTGAGAAGCGATGGGGGAGGCTGTAGGCTCAGTTTCTTCATCATGGTGAGGCGGGGAACTCTCATCCTCTATTTGTGTTATCTCTGGTTCTTTGACCTGAGGGTTATTCTCAAGAAAGTTCTGCAATAGTTCTTCTCCATTGGCCTGAGATAAGAAGTGTTGTTTTACTATCAGGAAGATGAGGCCATGATGTTTCATGGGTCCTTTACCCTGCTGGTATTTCTCTGCAGTTGCCCTGATGGCAGAATATAGGAAATTGGGGATATTTATGTTATATTTGGGGTGCCTATTTCCATGTCTGAGAAAAATTAGCATTTTCATTATGGGCCCTAAAACTATGGAGAATTGGCCATCACAAGTAAAGTATTTCATTAACTAGGTAGCAACAGTTGCCCAAGGGTTTGGGAGAGTGGACCTTAAAATTCCTTTGACCTCATTCTTATTCATATGCAATTGAATAGCAGGTTCACCACGAACAGAAAAATTTCTAATTAAATCTGTATACAAGGTTTTCAGGTGGTAGAACCTCTCACCTTGTTCAGGGAGTCCAGAGATGTGGCTGATAATTGTGGAGGAGAGACTGATTTAGTTTCCTCTCATAGTGGTCTGGTCGTTGCTTAAATTCCTAAGGAATTCATCCACAATATCCTCCTGAAACCCTTCGAACTTATCTAGGAAATCTAGCCATCCAGCAGCCCTTAAAATGTTTGCTGCAGCTGCATCCTTTAGAAGACCTGTAGTATTTTCTAGCTCAGACTTTTTCTTGACCCCCATTGCTGAATTGATGGCAATTTCTGTGTTCTATTCTTTTACTTCCATGACCTGTAGTCCCTGTCCCTCTGATCTGTGGGCTCTGGAGTACTGTTCAAATTTCTCTGTATACTCCGGAGAGTTGTTTAATTTATCTTATGCTTCAGTCTATTCCGGAGGTTTGAATGAGGGATGTTATTGTTTTCAGGTTGGGCTTATGTAGATGGGTTAAGGGGCCAAAGCAGCCATAATTGTAATGAATTGACAGGACGCTCCAGAGGTAAGGTGGCATTAAGGCACATATGGCGGCATGCTTGGATGTGAAAAAGGAAATGACGGCGGAGGGACGTGTCATCATGGCAGCACCCAAAATAGAAAGACAGGACAGTTACTAATTAATGATTAATTAAAAATAGGTTTACCTGGATCAGTTTTAATGATGAGGTGACGTACGCGGGAGAAATATTGCGCCGTTTTGGAAACTGCACGCGTCGTGGCATTTAAGCGGCGGCCTGAAATGACATCCACCTCCTACTTGCATGCGACCTACAATCATTGCACTGAGTGGCACTAAAATCCATGCCCATGGGTGATGTCAGCACCGGCTTGTGGACACTCCTGTAATTATTAGTATTCTAATTTTTAATTATGATGTGCGATGAAGTAGAATATGAGTCATGATGACCTCATCATATGAGTCATCTACTTTACCACCTGGCGAGGTAGGTCCCGCCTTTATTATGGAACTATCGGCGTTATTAATAGAGCGCCAGAGGTGCTCCTAATTGGAAAGCACCGGAGGTGCTTCTTATTAGAAAGCGCCAGAGGTGCTCCTTATTGGAAAGCGTCGGAGATGCATTGGACCAATTTCTGGCAACGGATCAGATCCGGAGCTTAATTATTACAACTGTCCTGGAGAAGGGAACCGCCATTTACTAGTTTTCAACTCCCTTGGCCGAGAAAGACAGCCATTTGCTAGTTTTCCATCTTTCTCAAAAAAAATTTTTTTTAGAAGGCAGCCATTGCTGGTTTTCAACCTTCTTTTATATATTTATTTTCAGAAGGCAGCCATTGCTGGTTTTCAACCTTCTTTTTTTTCATTATTCCAACACCGTGACAGAGGAGGTATCCCCTATATCAAAACATAGATCATCAAGAAATTCTTCTTTAGTAGACGGTCTTTTGTAGAGCTTTATCCGGTGACCGTTTACTAGAAATGTGTTTGTGCTCCCATCAATTGGTTGTAATAATACAGTTCCATTTTCAAACACTTCCTTTATTTGATAAGGACCCAGCCAGTGAGTCTATAATTTCCCTTTGAATTCCTTGAATTTAGAATCATAGAGAAGAACCCAATCTCCTTGTTGAAATGTCCTCCTCTTGATATGTTGGTCATGCCATTGTTTCCTTTGGTACTGAACCAGTTCTGTTTGCTGAATGGCTTTTGTCTGAATCTCATCCAACTCGTTGAGCTGAAGAATTTTGTTCTGCTGAATTGTAGATAGCAGCAGCCCAACATCCAATACAGTTTTAAGTGTCTGGAGTTCAAATTCTATAGATAGTATAGGCTTTTTCCCATAAACCAATTCATATGGTGAAAACTTTGTTGTGGACTTCCAAGTGGTGTTGTAAGCCCAAACTACTTCAGGTGGTCTATTAGCCCAATCCTTTCTATTCATTGCTACTATCCTTGTTAGGATATTCTCAAGTTCTCTGTTAGTTACTTCTACCTGCCCATTTGCTTGAGGATGGTAAGGTGAAGCTTTTCTATGCTTGACTTGGTATAAATCTGTGAATGCCTTGATTACCTGTGAAGTAAATTGAGGTCCTCTGTCTGAAACTATTGATTTTGGGGCTCTAAATCTCAAGAAAATTATATTGTAAAGGAAATCAGCAACTTTTTCTTCTCTTGCAAACTGTAATGATTGAACCTCAGCCCACTTAGTAACATAGTCTGTGCATACTAGAATAAACTCCTTGCCTGATGATGGCGGTGAAATTGGTCCCACAAAGTCTAGACCCCATTGCTCAAATGGTTCCATCATGACTTGAGGATGTAGCAGCATTTCCTGGGTAAAGGTGGGCTGCCCCATCCTTTGGCACTGGTCACAGTGCTGCACATACTTCTTTGTGTCTTTATGAAGAGAAGGCCAATAGTAACCAGCTCCAAGGATCTTGTGGACTGTCCTATGGAAAGAGTAGTGGCCACCAGATGGTTCATCATGACATGCTCTCAACACATCAAAAGTCTCATCAACCTTCAAGCACTTGCGTAGAATGAAATCAGGACTACATTTAAATAATAAACCATTCAACCATTTGTAGGATAAACTTTCTTTAACCAAATGTTTTCTTTGTTTTGAAGTAAAATGGGATGGATACAAGCCTATAGCTAAGAAATTAGCTATGTCAGCAAACCAAGGTGCAGTAGTGGATATGGCAAAAAAATGTTCATCTGGAAATTTGTCCTCCACTGGTTGATCTTCTCCTCCTGTATGCAATCTTGACAGAAAATCAGCAACCAAATTAAACTTTCCTAGATTATCAACTATGGTAATATCAAATTCTTACAACAGCAATAACTACCTGATGATCCTTGCACCTACTACTAGTTTATTCATTAGGTACTTGATGGCTGCATGATCAGTGTGCACAAATATTTTATATCTGGTAATATAATGTCTGAATTTGTTTATAGCATAGATAACTACCAAAAATTCTTTCTCAGTTGTTGTATAATTTCTTTCTGCAGAGGTAAAGTTTTTGCTGATGTAATAAATGGCATGCATACTCTCTCCTTCCTCATTTTGTCCTAAAACTACCCCAATGGATTCATTTGAAGCATCAGTTTGTATGTGGAATGGTAAAGTCTAATTAGGTCCCCTTAAAATTGGTGTCACAGTAAGCTTCTCCTTCAAAGTTTCAAATGCTAATTGACAGTCTGCTGTCCAGAGAAATTCTATTTCCTTGTTAAGCAGGGTAAACAGGGGGGCAGCTATTCTGCTAAAATTTTCTATGAACCTCCTATAGTAGCCTGCATGACCTAGAAAACTTCTGACATCAGTCTAATTTTTGGGTGAAGGCAACTGTGTGATTACTTCTATCTTGTTCCGATCCACTCTAATCCCTTTTTCTGAAATATGGTGTCCCAAAACAATTCCTTCCTCCACCATCATAAAACATTTCTCATGGCTAAGGGACAGTCAATTTTTATCACAACATTTTAGTACTTTTCCAAGGTTTGTGAGAGCTTTCTCGAAGTTATTCCCATACATAGTAAAGTCATCCATGTAGACTTCCATGCATTCATTAGCCAGTTTAGCAAAAATAGCTAGAACCAGTCTCTGAAATGTAGCTGGGGCATTGCATAGCCCAAAAGGAAGAACTTTGTAAGCAAAGGTTCCCCAAGAGCATGTGAAGGTGGTTTTGTCTTGGTCCTCACGTGCTACTTGAATTTGATTATACCCACTGAATCCATCTAAGAAAGAAAAATACTTTCTCCTAGCAAGGTTGTCCAGAACTTGGTCAATAAATGGTAAGGGAAAGTAGTCTTTTTTTGTGGCCTTGTTGAGTTCTCTATAATCAATACACACCCTCCATTTCCCATTCTTTTTAGGCACAATGACAAGGGGTGAGACCCATTGACTGTCTAAGATTGGATATATGAACCCTGCCTGGAGTAATTTTTCTATTTCAGTCTTAACAATGTCCTTTAAGGTAGGATTCAATCTTCTTTGTGGTTGTCTGACAGGTTTAATATCCTCAATGTAGATATGATGGGTACAGATTTCAGGAGGTATGCCTTTCATATCTTGGTATTCCCAGGCAAAAGATGCTAAGTGGGAAACCAAAAGCTGAATAAGTTTTTCTTCCTGACTTGCTGTTAACTGAGTATTTATATTAAGTGTTTTCCCTGGTAGAATCATGACCTATTTTGTAATTTGATCCATAGATGTGGTGGGTCCATACATTGGTGTCATGGCATTGAGAGGACAAGAATGTGGGAGTAACATGTGGAAGGTGGCTAAGTCCCTGTAAAAGGTTTCCCCACAAGGAATAATGTTGGTAAGGGTACAATGAGAAGAAACAAGAAGTTCTCTCTGAGGATCTTGGGTGAGTTCCATCACATCTTTGTTGATTAGGATGTGAGTGAAGTCTTCCATTGTATCATAGTATACTTCTTCTCCTAATTCTCCCAGATGTTCCCTAATGGTTACCATAGCTAATGAGGCACTGTTGTTCATGTTATCTGGTTCATCCACCCATACTCTTCTTGTGTAATGCACCGATGGTTTAGCTGGAAGATACAGAGATATTTTCTTTAAATCTATCCCATTAGAAATGACCATATCTCCAGTTTGACAATCAATAGATGCTGCTGTAGTAGCCAGCCATGGCCTTCCTAAAATCAACGGATAAGCATTTCTCTGGTTTCTAGGTTCCAGTATTAAGAAATCCACTAGGAATTCCCATGAATCTATCACAACAGGTACATCAGTGATCACTCCCTTTGGAACAGCTACTGACTAATCAGCAAGTTGAAGAATTGTAGTTGTGGATTGGATACCTGACAGAGCTAACCTATCCATTGTATGAACTGTCATCACATTAATTGCTGCTCCTAAGTCAATCAAAACATTTGAAATTTCTACCCCCGAGATGAAAACAGTTATGACAGGGTTCCTAGGGTCTCCATATTTTGGGAGGAGAATTTCTCCCATCAATAGATCCATTACTTTTCCTTCCACATGTATTGTGGAGGAAAACTTTTCTTTCTGCCCTGCGTTTTGATGCAATGCTGTTTGATGAATTGATTTAGTTTGGGTACATCTCTGATGGCCTAGAGGAGAGGAATTTCAATGTTTAGCTGCTTGAGTTCTTGTAAAAGCTCTGATTCCTGATTGGGTTGGATTTGTTTTTGTAAAATCTTTTTCTGGGGAGCATTTTGTTTAAGTCGTTCTGGGTAGGGTGCTAGCTTTTCCATCTCCGGAGCATCTTCGGAGCTCTTATCAGAATTGTGTTCAAGACTATTCTCCGGAGCTGGCTTTTTAGGAGTAACTCCGGAGTTGTTTGGGGTTGATTTTTCTAGCACTTTTTCGTTAGTAATCTCCTCTGGGGGTTGATTGGATGGATTTTCAAGTTCCTCATCATTGGTTATTTCAACTATAGTTGGAGGAGAAGGTCTTGGGAATGCTTTCCCAGAACGTAGTTGGAGATTATTTGAATATATAGCATTAATTCTAGCCAGATTTTCTTGATCTGTCATATAGACAGCTGCTCCCTATTTATTCCGTGGGTTTGGTATAGGCTGAGCTAGTAAAGGTGGTTGACTAACTGGTTCATTTTGTGTTTGACCCTAAGTGTTGGAGGATCCAGTTAGTAAAGCCTGCTGTTGAGGTTGGAAATGTCTAGGTTGTCCTTGGTATTGTTGATGATATCCCTGTTGAGGACCCCATTGAGGTTGCATGCCTTGTGACCCAAACTATGGTGGCCATTGTTGATTTCCCCAAGGCTGATTTTGCCAGTTTTGGTTTTGCCAATCCTGTTGGCCCCAAGGAGGATTATTTTGAGGGCCATACCAAGCTAGATTCCACTGATTATTTCCCCAATTAGTAGGACCCCTGTAAGAAGACTGGCTTGGGTATTGATTATAAGGGAAATTTTCAGCTTGTTTTTGTCCCACATAGTTCAACTCCTCCTCTATCACAGCATTCTTTTTACTCAATCTTTTCAAGGCTGGAAGCTGACTACACTGAGTGGTAGGATGTTCCCTATCATAGATTTAACAAATCTCTGATTTGTCCAAGGGACATTCTCTCAACAGGTGTTTGTTTCTACACCTAGGACAATAAATGGAAAGCGGTTCAGTTGCTCTACTTTGATCAGTTGTTCTGGTTTTTGCTTGAATCCCATCCAATGTGGTATTTAGTTGGACCAGAATATCTATTTTTAGATTTGCAATTTCCTCCATCAATTGTCCTATCTCATTCTTCCCTTTAAAAGTTTTGGATGACCTTACTCCATCTTGAGTTCTGGAATAATTCCTGCAGAATTCCTCTATGTCAGGTATTTCCATTTTGTTAATGTTCCCTTTTCCCATTAGGTCCAGTGCCTGTTTTGATTCTTTATCCAATTCTTTTATAAACAGGGTTCTAGCCAAGGAGTGATCCACTGGATTGCCATACCTTCTCAAGGCAAAATTAAACCTATCCACATAGTCTTCTAAGGATTCTTCCTCCCCCTGCCTAAATTTAAACAGTTCTTCATTTTTATTACTGGATCTACAATAATCTTGGTATTTTTCAAAAACTCTATTTCCATTTTATTCCAAGAACGGATAGAACTGTGGGGTAAACCCATAAATCATTTCATCGCAGAATCTTTCAGGGTTGAAAGGAACAGTTTAAGTTTCTGGTTATCTGATCCATAATCATAAGTTTGGAAAACTACTTTGAATTCAAACAAGAACTGATCTGGATCCTCAGAGGAAAGTCCTCTAAAATTTGGCAGATGTGCTGGTGAGATATTCTTCATGGGAGCATTGTCTCCAGTAGCCAAAACAATAAGATAAGAGAATGTTCTTGGGGCCTGATTTTCCTCTTCCCCATGATTATCATTTTCCATGTTTAGTACTAGTTCTTCTTCCTGAGGTTCTAGGAAATTAGGTTCTACCAAAGGATCTGCCTCAACTTTTTGTTGTAATTCCTGGATATAACTGGCAAGTGGAATATCTGTAGGATCTAAGGGATTGTTGTTTTTAAGTGCAGGTTCCAAATTAAGATCTAGGTTTCCTTCAACAAGATTTTGTACCACCTCACTACTTTCCCCTATGGTGTGTTGTTGGGGTGTCTGCTTAATATATCTTCCTTTGAGATCTCTAGCTCTAACCATACAGATCTACTCTAAAAACTATTTTTAAACTCAATGTCCCTAATTAACACAACTAAGTCCCCGACAACGGTGCCAAAAATGACAGGTTGTCGATGTACCTCATCATTTAATCTGTTTCTAGATGTCAAAGAACCAGGGCTATGTCCATGGCTATCTGCAACTAGGGATCCTAAGTGACCAGTTTATAGCTAATCCTAATGCTTAAAAGAATGACTAATCTATCTGCCTGTTGGATAAATGGAATGAATGCTTGTAAAACAGAAGAAAATAGGAAATGTACTTAAAGCAAAGAAACAATAACACACATCTATCTATTAAAACAGGAAACACCTTTATAAAAGAAAACTTGAAACAATAAAACAGAGATACTAGCCTCCTGCCTGATTGGTGAGAGTGGGCCCTTGCTCCGCACCTTTGAGGCTAAAGGCTATTGTAGAAAATAAGCACAAAAGATGATCTATACTAAACTTAGTCCAATTCATTCATTTCTATATTCATGAAAATGTATGGCTATAGCAAAACTAAAATCTCCGAAAGATCAGAATAATTTTATCATTGTTGTCCTATTACTATTTCTGAAAGTATATATAAAAAGAGTGATGATATATCACTGAACTTATCTATCAGTCTTTCTAGGAGATGACACCATCTCTTATTTAACTATCTAACTTATGAAAGATCACCATGCAAGAAAGGTAGACTTGAGTGAAACAGAAGTCCACTCAGAGGTCTAAGTTTAGGTCTTAATACACTTGGGCATCAAAGCCCTAAAAATAAGATAGTTCAATTCATGACTCATGCAAAATCTTTGGAAAGATAAAACTTCAATAGTTTAACTGATAGTTGACCCTTCACCACTTAGGTGATGATTTGAGTGAAGTGAGGGGGGTATTAGGATTGCTGCTGAAGTGTCTGGGCGGCAGCTCTGTCTGGAACATGCCCCGTTCTCAGGAGGCGCCGGAGATAGCTGTTCCTGTCTGCAGCTCTGGAGATATTCCAGACACTCGCAGAGCTCTGAAGAGTCATTCCCCATATCTTCAAAACACCAGGTGTCACTATTCTTTGTTATGGTCTCCGGAGATCATTGAAGATGATCTCTCGAGATGCACAAAATCATTGTTTCTGATATTTACACCTACTGATTCAAAAAGGAAAGGGAAATTCTGCATTTTTCCATTAATCCCACACACATTAGTCATCTAATCAGAAATTCTAATTTCAAGTAATCTATCTTAATTAATCATAAAATAGAACAATCTTGCTAACTGATTTGAGTGCAGACACAAGGAAGATGAACTGAATAAGGGAAAAAGAAAGGCAAAAAGGGGTGTATTTTATGAGTGCAATTTGACACTCATCAAAAACAAGCAACATAGATGATGTAGAGCAAGGAAAAAATTCTTTTCAAGTCCAACCAAGCCAATTTGTAAGTCTCAAACCACTAAGATGAATGATTTCCTTCACTAGCCCTTCATATTCCTTGTAGCCCTCCTAATTGAATTTTTTCAACATAACTTTCAAATTTGGCCTCAAACCCACAACTCATTTACCTTTTTGAGTACCCTTTATGTGCTTCTTCAACATATTAGAAAATTTAGTAAGGTTGTTTTAGACCAACCCACTCAACAATTCATTGTTGTTGTTGTTCCTAGGCCTATTTAGGACAACAAAAGTGGTAATTTTGACATAACTTTCAGAAAACAGCTCAAACCTGCAAAAGAATCATCATTTCAGATACCCTTTATGGCATTCTTTAACATATCTAATTTTTGCATACACTTGTTTCAGAACATCTTCCTCAAAATTGGACTGTTACATTATCCTTAAAGGGGCAATTAGGTCACTTTTACAAAGCAACCACCATGCAAACTCTTCCTTAACTCCAAATCTCAATTACAAAACTTTAATAAGATTTCAAATGAATCAAATCAACAATTTTTGTCAATGAAAACTCTTGCAATTTCACTCAACACCAAAATCTCACTTCTAGGCCTTTTAGTCTTGCCTACCATAAGGGTTTATTGAAACTTAATGCTTCAGACCTTTTCTAACCTCACCAATTGCTCAAACACCTTGTATTGGACCTAAAAATGCTATACTAACCATTACAAGTCACTTTCCAAAAGTTTTGTTACCAACCCTAACCTCTATGCATCAAAATTGTTCCAAAAACATGCTTTTTCCAGCCTAGGGTATCAATATTTTTGCACAAAACCTTATCTCTGACCCTTGCAACTTGGAGAACTTTAAATAACATGTCCCCATAGACCTTTACACCAAATTTTGTGAATTTTCACCAAAGTAATTTGTCACAAAGTCAATTTTCTCATTTCATACCCTCAAAAATAGGGTTTCTAGGCTGCTTGCACTCAAAAGGCCATAAAATGCTTCAAATTCAATAAACATTGATGCAACCACTTGGAAAAGAAGGAATATTAAAAGGTTCATTGATTAAAATCATTAAAAGTGTACTTACAGGTCATACCATGCTGTACTAAGGTTTGTAACAGTAAATTTTAGCCTTTTTTCACAAAAAATAGAGTTTTATTAGTTTTTCCACCTCCAAATCCACTTCTCCTCCATTGTTTCGACTCTTTCCAGGTGAATATCACTATTACACATCAAAACCAACTAAAATATTTGACCAAACTAACCTTTAGACTCCTATGACTATTGGTATTCCACCATTTTGGCATTTTTGCAACATTACATGACAACATTTGACCATATTACAAAAATATGACAATATGAACTCACATGATTCCAACTAGAATAATTACATCATAAAATGGTCTATTATGACCTTATAGAATAAAATAAGACTCAAAACACCCTAAACCAACCTAAGATCATATTTACAAAAAATGGACTAACATGGTGCCCCTGCACCATACACCCAGACAAAGAACTCAAGTCCCTTGAGGACTGTACTACACCATTTCTTTGCTTGATCATCTTGTCTTGTTTCTCTCCACATGCTCCTCCACCTGGTAGTCCCTTTCACTGGGTCATGTATTGAAACTTTGCATCATCCTTTGCCTTGTTGAACTTGTTATCACGTTGTTACTACTCCATCTTCACAATTTGACCTGATGAATGTTCCCTTATCTTTCTCTCATCTGAGATTGATGTGAAACTTGCTTGAACAGCTATAAACAAACATTGTTCAGGTGCTCCACAAACTCTCTTCTTCATCACATTTGTTGCATGCTTGGACTCACCCACTTTCTTCGGCCAAATGCCCATTTTCACTTCCCTTTTTGTCTTCATCTGCACTCTCAGGTTCTCTGCTCTTAGAACCCCTATGTAATCAAGTCTACAGACCTCTATAATGGAAGGATATGACTACTTACCAACCTCTTTCAAAGTTGATGATTTGAGATAGGAAATCAAAGCAAAAGGCAGGCATAAGACTGCTATTCCTAATATCATAAAGTTGATACAACTCTAGGATAACAATATTGTAGCAAAAGGAAGGCATACAATAAGAGATCAAACACTGGAGAACATATAACATAGAATGAATGAGAACTTGAAATAACAATTTTTGCAGGCTAGAATAGGGACAACAAATTTGCTATCACAATTACCATTACCTACAATGGGCAAGGCTTCCCTTATTTATACTAAATCAAAGGAGTAGGGAACCCTAAAATCTCCTTGATTTAACCTAACTAACTTTCCAACTCGCAAGCTTTATTTCTATTCTAAGACAAAGATTACAACTAACAAACACTTTAAAGTGAATTGCTTTAAAGCAAAGAAAACTCCAACTATTACAAAGTGATTTCTTTCTAAATAAAAAATGGATGAGCTTTAAATGAAAGAAAATGCTTTAAAACAAAAAGCATTGAGTTAAAGCTAATTTTTGTGTCTCATCCTCATCTACATTCTTGCTTTATTAGTGATGTCATCCACTGATATAAATATATTGCCGTAGCTACATATTTTCAGCATTGAGAGCTGCTTTATCTTCTCCATCCTTCAACACTCTCTCCTTCAAATCATTTGCTGCAACCTCAAAGAGATTCACATTCATGTGCCGAGTACTTCTACCAAGATGGGATCTGACCACCTTGAAGTCATTCACGTCCAATGTTCCTTGGCATGGCATTTTGCTTTTCCTTCAACCACCTTTGAGCAATCTTCTTCTGATAATTTTCTTTATCATTGTGCCACACCCTTTTGCATTCTTCAATTGAAACAACCAAGTTTTCCCTCCAGATTGGTATTGAAAAACACTTCTCAATGTCATTCAGCCTCAAGCTGCAGATCATACATCCATCTCCTGATTGGATTTCTCTTGTGACTGAATTGTAATGATTCATACAAGCAACTACAAATTTGATACTTTGCACTGTGATGGGGAAGGAAGCTGCTGCAAGCAACCCAGAGCGATTCAGATTCTTGATAGCATTGTTTCCTGCATCTTCCAAAGGATACAAATTGAACACTAGAAGTACGTTATGCAAGTCTATCTTGAAAGTTCTCAGGTAATCGTGAACCAACGTTATTTTAGGCTTGATCTCTACTGGAGAGTACTGCATACTGAAAGATTTGAAAAATGACTGTGAACATGCCTATGTTGAAAAAAACTTGGGCAAAAACCTAAAAATTACTTTCTGATTTCTTCTAAAAAGTAGAATGTGAGTGAAAAAGATGGCACATGAGTTTCGTAGACAATTTCATTTTGAAATAACCCAGATCATCCAATTTTGAAAAGTGAAGGATTTCTAGAAAAAGCAGCAAAAATGCATATTCCCAGAAAAATAAAAATTTCCAATCTTCAAGAGGATGAAATTCTAGATGGACCCATCTCGATGAAAATTGAAAAAGCTTTAGTCCTGTTTCTGAAAAATGATCCCCTAGAAAAATGGACCTTAAAAAAGCATGCCTCCTTGCTTCCGCATCCCAAAACTATGAAGAACGCTAAAAAAACACTTCATTAGGGCTCTCAAATCTTCATGAGAAGAAAAATATGCTTTCTTCCTCTGGATGCAACCTACAAAAGTAATGAATAAAAGCGGCCAAAAGCTTGTCTTTATAAAATTTTAGGGCGAAAAAGTAGCTTTCTTTGTGAGAGCATAAAACTTGAAACTTATCCATGAAGAAAGCATCTTTTAAAGCACAAATCCAAGTTGATATACTCGAATAGGAAGAATCCCTATTTTATAGCTACCTATGGCTTCATGTGTGAGATGATAAAAAATATTTTCTTTGATGATGTCATCAAACACGCGAGGTTGCAAAAGTGTTAGCCAATTTTTTATTTGTTTTGAAACTTTTGCACTCGTTCTGACTCTAGTATGACCTGCCTCTGACTTCAAAAAGATGAAAAACTATCACCATTAACTGAAAAAGTTGACAAATCATGGCACCTTGAAGATTTATCAATTGTGATTTCATCCCCAGCCTCAAACTGACGATCTGACATCATTCAACTACAAATCTAACCTCTGAAACCTATCGCTGGACAAAGATCGAGAAGCGGCTGCAAGGAAACACTATCAAACATGAAAAATTTCTAAGGCATGAAAACTCGGGTGCCCCTAGCCTCCAGGGGCGCCTAGTTTTTTGTGCCTCAGTCATTTTTCTAAAAATTTCAACTTTTTCAATTTTTTGATTCCCGCGCGCGTTCCGGTGACTGTAGACCCCTGTTTGGCTGTCGATTTCCACCTACCAGAGAAAAACCAAGTATGATGATCTGGAAAATAGGCAAGCATGATGAAAATTGAACTGATTGTACCCTCTATCTACCTTGAAAAATGTGCCAAACTGATCTCCTGTGAATCTGACCAGGCTGACGGAGGAGGAATTGTCATTTTTTGGAAAAAGATGAAAAAATGGTTAAGGCAAGAAAAGATGGACGCCCCTAGCCTCCAGGGGTGCCTGGCATTTCATGCCTTAGGAAAATTTTAATATTTTCAATTTTTTATTCCATTCCTCGATTTATGTGCCAACAAGACCTGTTTGATCATTGTTTTATGTCATCTGGATGATTGCTGAAGTAGGACGGGAGGTGATCTGAGTTGTGTGAACATACCTAAGATGAAATCCTAGTTTTTTCAAGTTTTTGACTGAGTTTGACCACCTGGGAATGGGCTAATGAAGGCTTTTTGACATTTCTCAAAAAATGCAAAAAAAATTTGAAGGCATGAAAAGATGGGTGCCCCCAACCTCCAAGGGTGCTTGGTTTTTTGTGCCTTAGCCAAATTCATGATTTTCAACCTTTGTTTGCAATTTGCCCCATTTCGCATGCCGACAGCTGCTTCCTGTCACTAATTTCAAGGTTTTGCTAGTCAACTGCCACCAGATGAGGGATGGAATGGATAGCCTGGGTACATCTGACGTGGATTCCATCTTTTCAGGGCTTGTTGACCAAAATGACTGCTTTTGTCCACCCCAGAACTGACCGATGGAGATATTTCTAGCATTTTCTTGAAAAACATGAAAAAAATCTAACACTGCTAAATCCGGGCGCCCCTAGCCTCCAGGGGTACTTAGAAATCCATGCCTTAGTCAAATTTATGATTTTCAACTTTTTCTCCTCACTCCGGATCCATCCTGCTCCATTTCCTGTTCTTCGTCAACTCGACGACTTTTCATCAGTTCTGCGTTAGCTGAACAACCTGGAAGACTTGAAACTGATCTTTGGCAGATGAACTTCCTCCATTGATGGCTCCGGAACTCATGCTTCACCTTATGAAAAAGCAAAAATGACCTAGTAGAGAAAATTTGATCTTTCGCAGATTTCGTCTGGACCACCTTGATCGTGAAGAGAAATCAACCAATCAAAACCAAACATGACACCTGAATTGGAGATTCTATTTTTAGAAACTTTCTATTTTTAGAAAATTTTGCCAGCATCCATATCTCAAGAAACCCAAAAAACCTAATTTGATGTCTATTTTTAAAAATTTTGACTTTTTGACTTTTTTAACAAAAATTTTTCTAGACCTTCACAAAATGCCTTAATGAAGCAAAAATTTTGATTGGGTACAACAATTGGCTCTGTCGGGGGACCATGTCAGATACTTACGGCATAGGAGAACCAAGAATCTCTGGACTTTTCTAGATTGGACTAGTGCCTTGTCAGTTGGGCAATAGAGTCAGGTAACTTTCCTAATCACCTAGAACAAGACTTTAACCTACATCACCTAAGAACTGTACTTCCTTAAATCACCTAAGAGTTGGAACTTCCTAGAACACAAAGAACACAACTGTTACATTACAAAAAGGGGAAAAACATTACGACATAACGATTACAACACAAAAGGGGGAAACACATTACGAGAACAAAAAGGTGTTCACACAAACGCTCTTTTTCCTGAGTGAGGACGAGAAGAACAAAGAGTGTCAGACAAAACCATCAACTGATTTGAAAAAGTAAGAACCATCTCTCCTTAGCTGTGAAGATTGTCTTGACAACACAAAACTTTTCTTTCTCTGCACCATCTCTTCAAAGAGCCACAGTTCAGGAGGGTATTCACATTTAGGCCATGAGAAGTTCACGAGGAACTAGTTGATACGCCAAAGATCAGGTGGAGTATCTTCTTCTAAAGCAAGCAACCTCTATAACAGATGAAGGTACATAACCTCTTTTTGAAGATATGAAGGAATGTCTTGTGGCCAAAGTATGCTTGTGGGAATGGTAATCACCATGTATAGAACTTGAATTTCATTTATATCTTGACCACACGCAACTTTGAATTCAGTCAATGTATCATCTTCTAAAAAGGGTGTAAGCTGCTCATACACAACTCTCATTACTGATTCTTGGCTCATCGGATCCACAACTGTCATCACCAATTTCTCCAGTGCTTCAAAAACTTCTTCTTCATTGGTCAAGCTTTCGTCCATCCAATCCTCAGAGTCTAATAGATCATCCAGGTCTGAATGCTCGAGCTCTTGATCATCATCAAAGTATACTTGATGGATAACATCTTCACCTAGTAGTTCACTTTTCCATTGATTATTTTGAGTCTCGTCAACCTCCATAGAGCAATCTTCTTCAGTGCAGATATCTGGTAGCATCTCATTTTCAGTAACCATGTACCCTTCCTCTTCTGATAGGTAAGCAAGATCAACAACAAATTCTTCTAAGCTTTGTGTTTCTTCTTCTTGTGTTTGATTGATTTCACATATGACATATCTCACCATACACTTGTTGAGTATTTCTGATTTCTCTAATTGATTCTCTTCAGTGAACAAGACTGGATATTCTAGAGCTTTTCTTCTCCATGAGCCTCTTCATATATTGCATTTTGTGTTGACTTCATCATATCTGTGATGTCTCTTGATTGCACAGGTTCAGGGATAACCTTCGAAAGTTTAGCATCATCTTCTTCACTAATGAAAACTTCTTGAGACAAAGATGAAGATGAGCTAAACTATAAAAGAAAATTTACAGTATCCTCTACTAAAGAATCACTCTCCAAGTGATGTAGAAAACTGTCAAGATCCAATGATGAATCTTCCATATGATCTCCAATTTTGAGAAATTCCTCCAATGATGAATCATCTTCAAAATGAAGAAGATCTAGTTCTTTCTCCAATTGCAACGTTTCTTTGGTCTCTTCTCCTTTGAATGTATCTGACACAGGTTCTTCAAACCAACCTTCAAAAGATGAGAAGAACAAATTGGATTCATCATTGCTCTCTGCAGTATTTTTGATCTCTTCCTCATAATTTTTCTCTTGAGAAGATTGTTGCACTTCTTCTTCCTCATAGAAAGTATGCAAGTTGTACATTTCTTCAGGTTCTTCCATCAATGATCCTTCTTCATATTTGAAGAAATTATGTAAATTTTCAGCTTCTGATGAACATTCATGTTCCATATGCAAACACCTGATGTCGCTTGAAACAGAGTTAGGAAAATGATCCCTTTTAATATTTGATTTACACTGGTCAAATCCCTTCATAGATCCACCATCGGATTCATGAAAGAGAAGTTCAGGATTATACGAAAATCCTTGATTTTCATTTGATGCTTTTAGTATTTGCATGAATCTTCTCATCTCTGAGCAACTTTCTCCATCATGTTGGTTTGTTGCGTGGAACAAACAGTAGATTTGTATTGCAGAAAACACATCTGCCTCTTGATGTATAGGTGATACTTGACACACAGGTGAAGCAGGTTGATCACTGACATAGTTAATGAAAGAATCTGGTATACTTGAAGGAGATGGAACTTGCCGAAGTGGTACAACATTCAAGGGGACCAATGGTTTTTATTGAATCTCTCTGGATCTTTCCTGAAGTGATCATATGATCTTCTAATTCAATAGCATACTCTTGAGCTTCTTGTAGTTCTGTAGCATGCTTGAGGTAGAAAGAAATTTCTAAAGATTGTGCATTCGTGAAACAACTTAGCAAAATTTCTGATGAAGGATTCAAGGTGTTCATGACTTTTCCAACCAAATGGTTGAATTTGGCCACAAACTCTCACATCGGCTCACTTATGTCTTTCTTGATTTTTGAGAGTTGTGCAAACAAGACATGACTGTCTTCTACAGGCTTGAAATGAATGAGAAATTTCTCCCTCATCAACTCCCAACTTGCGATAGAGCTAGCAGCGAGGTGATTGAACCATTCAGCTACTGAACTTTGCAATGATTCCACAAACAAATGCACTACAACATCTTCATGTTCAACGCCAAGAATTCCATAGGCGGTGGTGAAGGCAAAAATGTGCTCATCAGGATGCTGCTTACCATCACCATGAAACTTCAGAAAACTTTTTCTTGATCCTTCAGGAAGCTCATGATATTCTGCTAGTGTCAAAGGTCCAATGTTGTTACCCCAAGGTAATGGGGATGGATGCCTCTGATTCTGATTATTGCAAGCATTATTATTAGCATCACCCATTGCTCTAGGTTGGATTACAGGTTCCTCTTGAGGTTCTTCCCACTTGACTTCAGGAACTAACTGGACTTTAGGAACTATGTTGGATGCTTCTCCAACTTCTGTAGGAATAAGTTCTTGGAAGAATGGTTATGTAGTATCATCTCTCCCCCTTCTTGTATAAACCTTGTGAGCCAGGATTATCTATTGCCACACGAGGGATGGTAATACAGGTCTTCTAAGTGAAAGATCTGCTTTGTTTTCTTCTTCATCAATAATAGTAGCCACATTTCTCTATTGATCAGGACTTTCCTTTTGCGCAAATATGAAACTCCTCAGGCTACTAATGATGTCCGTTTGCTCTCCTTCCACACGTACAAGATTTGGTTGAATAGAAGGTGGTGTAAGATTTGGTTGTTGAACTAGAGCAGGATGCCAGAAAGTCATTCCCGTGTCATAAGCCTAAGCTTGCTTGAAGTTTTATGCCTCGTGCCCCATGGTGGGCACCAGAAAACTATTGGCGTTTCAATTCGCACCTCTGGAATGCGAGTTAGAAATAGACAGCTATGCACAGATAAATTGTTCTCCTATTACGAGGGAGAGTTCCCTTTTTGCTGATGTTCACTTGAAAGATAAATAAAACAAATTTGCCTATCTTCTTTTTGATTCTTAGCTGCGAGCACAAGGTTATAAAACTCTATTTTGTTGCAGAAGAGGTTTTTTTTTTAATAAACTTCTAACTACATCTAGGCCTAAACTAAATGACGCTTTTGATTGTCTGAGTAAACACAAAGCATAGAAATTAAAAGTGGACAAGGAATGATTTGTTTTAACAAAAAAACTTAAATAAATTTCTCCCAGATTCACATTATAAGACCCATTGTACTTTAATGATGAAAACTGAAGTAAAATTTACACAAGCCACACATCTGATGATAAAACTTGATGATTTGAGATAGGAAATCAAAGCAAAAGGTGGGCATAAGATTTCTATTCCCAATATCATAAAGTTGATACAACTCCAGGACAACAATATTGTAGCAAAAGGTAGGCATACAATAAGCGATCAAACACTAGAGAACAGATAACACAGAATGAACAAGCACTTGAAATAACAATTTCTGTAGGCTAGAATAGGCACAACAAATTTGCTATCACAATTACCATTACCTACAATGGGCAAGACTGCCCTTATTTATACTAAATCAAAGGAGTAGGGAACCCTAAAGTCTCCTTGATTTAACTTAACTAACTTGCCAACTTGCAAGATTTATTTCTATTCTAAGACAAAGATTACAACTAACAAATGCTTTAAAACAAATTGCTTTAAAGCAAAGAAAACTCCAACTATTACAAAGTGATTTCTTTCTAAATAAAGAATGGATGAGCTTTAAATGAAAGCAAATGCTTTAAAACAAAAAGCATTGAGTTAAAGCTTCTTTTTGTGGCTCATCCTCATCTACATTCTTTCTTTATTAGTGATGCAATCCACTGATATAAATATATTGCCGCAGGTACCTATTTTCAGCATTGAGAGTTGCTTTATCTTCTCCATCCTTCAACACTCTCTCTTTCAGATCATCTACTACAACCTCAAAGAGATTCACATTTGTGTGCCGGGTACTTCTACCAAGATGGGATCTGACCACCTTGAAGTCATTCATGTCCAATGTTCCTTGGCATGACATTCTGCTTTTCCTTCAACCACCTCTTAGCAATCTTCTTCTAATACTTTTCTTTATCATTGTGCCACACCCTTTTGCATTCTTCAATCGAAACAACCAAGTTTTCCCTCCAGATTGGTATTGAAAAACACTTCTCAATGTCATTCGGCCTCAGGCTGCAGAGCACACATCCATCTCTTGATTGGATTTCTCTTGTGACTAAATTGTAATGCTTCATACAAGCAATTACGAATTCGATACTTTGCACTATGATGGGGAAGGAAGCTGCTACAAGCAACCCAGAGTGATTCAGATTCTTGATAGCGTTGTTTCCTCAATCTTCCAAAGGATGCAATTTGAACACTAGAAGTACTTTATGCAAGTCTGTCTCAAAAGTTCTCAGGTAATTGTGAACCAACGTCATTTTAGGCTTGATCTCTACTAGAGAGTACTGCATACTAAAAGATTTGAAAAATGGCTGTGAGCATGCCTATATCGAAAAAAACTTTGGCAAAAGGCTGAAAATTACTTGTTGATTTCTTTTAAAAAGTAGAATGTGAGTGAAAAAGCTAGCACATGGGTTTTGTAGACAATTCCGTTTTGAAATAACCCAAATCGTTCGATTTTGAAAAAGCAGAGGATTTTCTGAAAAAGCAAATAAAAAACATATTCTTGGAAAAATAAAATTTCCCAATCTTCAAGAGGATGAAATTCTAGATGGACCCATCTCGATGAAAATTGAAAAAGCTTCGGTCCTGTTTCTGAAAAATGATCCCCTAGAAAAAAGGACCTTGAAAAAACATGCCTCCTTGCTTCCTCATCCTGAAACTATGAAGAACGCTGAAAAAACACTTCATTAGGGCTCTCAACTCTTCATGAGAAGAAAAATATGCTTTGTTCCTCTGGATGCAACCTGCAAAAGTAATGAATAAAAGCGGCCAAAAGCTTGTCTTTATAAAATTTTAGGGCGAAAAAGCAGCTTTCTTTGTGAGAGCATAAAACTTGAAACTTATCCATGAAGAAAGCATCTTTTAAAGCACAAATCCAAGTTGATATACTCGAATAGGAAGAATCCCTATTTTATAGCTGCCTATGGCTTCATGTGTAAGATGATAAAAAAATATTTTCTTTGATGATGTCATCAAACACGCGAGATTGCAAAAGTGCTAGCCAATTTTTCATTCGTTTTGAAACTTTTGCACTCGTTCTGACTCTAGTATGACCTGCCTCTAACTTTAAAAAGATGACAAACTATCACCATTGACTGAAAAAGATAACACATCATGGCACCTTGAAGATTTATCAATCGTGATTTCATCCCCAGCCTTAAATTGACGATTTGACGTCATTCAACTGCAAATCTGACCTCTGAAACCTATCGCTGGACAAAGATCGAGAAGTGGCTGTGAGGAAACACTGTTAAACATGAAAATTTTCTAAGGCATGAAAAATCGGGCACCCCTAGCCTCCAAGGGCGCCTGGTTTTTTGTGCCTCAGTCATTTTTCTAAAATTTTCAACTTTTTCAATTTTTTTATTCCTGCACGCATTCTGGTGATTGTAGACCCCTATTTGGCTATTGATTTCTGCCTGCTAGAGCAAAACCAAGTATGATGATCTGGCAAGCAGGCAAGCATGATGAAAATTGAACTGATTGTACCCTCTGTCTGCCTCAGAAAACATGCCAAATTGATCTCCTGTGAATCTGACTGGGCTAACAAAGGAGGAATTGCCATTTTTTGGAAAAAGATGAAAAAATGGTTAAGGCAAGAAAAGATAGGTGTCCCTAGCCTCCAGGGGTGCTTGGCATTTCATGCCTAAGGAAAATTTTGATATTTTCAATTTTTGATTCCATTCCTCGATTTTTGTGCCAACAGGACCTGTTTGATCATCATTTTCTGTCATCCGTATGACTGCTGAAGTAGGACGGGAGGTGATCTAAGTTGTGTGAACATACCTAAGATGAAATCCTAGCTTTTTGAAGTTTTTGACTGAGTTTGACCACCCAGGAAAGGGCTAACGAAGGCTTTTTGACATTTCTCAAAAAATGCGAAAAAATTTTGAAGGCATGAAAAGATGGGCACGCGAAAAAAGTTCTAAGGCATGAAAAGATGGGTGCCCCCAACCTCCAGGGGTGCTTGGTTTTTTGTGCCTTAGCCAAATTCATGATTTTCAACCTCTGTTTGCAATTTGCCCCGTTCACATGCTGACAGCTGCTTCCTATCACTGATTTCAAGGTTTTACCAATCAACTGCCACTGGATGAGGGATGGAATGGATAGCCTAGGTACATCTGACATGGATTCTAGCTTTTTAGGGCCTGTTGACCAAAATGACAGCTTTTGTCCACCCCAGAACTAACCAACGGAGATATTTCTAGCATTTTCTTGAAAAACATGAAAAAACTCTAACACTGCTAAAGCCGGGCGCCCCTAGCCTCCAAGGGTGCTTGGAAATCCATGCCTTAGTCAAATTTATGATTTTCAACTTTTCCTCCTCTCTCTAGATCCATCCTGCTCCATTTCCTATTCTTCGTCAACTCGACAACTTTTCATCAGTTCTGCGTTAGCTGAACAACTTGGAAGACTTGAAACTGATCTTTGGCAGATGAACTTCCTTCATTGATGGCTTCGGAGCTCATGCTTCACCTTCTAAAAAAGCAGAAATGACCCAGTAGAGAAAACTTGATCTTTCACAGATTCTGTCTGGACCACCTTGATCGTGAAGCGAAATCAGCCAATTAGAACCAAACACGACACTATTATATTTTTAGAAACTTTCTATTTTTAGAAAATATTTCCAGCATCCATATCTCAAGAAACCCAAAAAACCTAATTTGACGTCTATTTTTAGAAACTTTCTGAAAATAGAAATTTCTAGTTTTAGAAATTTTGACTTTTTTGACGAAAATTTTTCTAGACTTTCACAAAATGCCTTAATGAAGAATTTTTTTTGATTGGGTACAACATATTTGTTTCAAAGAAGTCAACAAACCAATAATGTTTTGCAATGTTAGGAAGATCATTGTAAACCTTGTGACACCCGCTCGCACCAACTCTTTCCCTTTTGTGTGTTCTCTCATCAAATTAAAAATCCAAGGGTGATTATAAATAAATTTTGTTATGTTTCTTGCAACTTCTATAACTAGTCTCACCCAATCAAGTTTGCCAATGTCCTCCAAAAGAAGGTCAAGGCAATGTGCTATGCAAGGGGTCTAAAAGAGTGTTGGATGCCTCTCCTAGAGCAGTCTCCTAACTGCCACATATGGTGTTGCATTGTCAATCATAATTTGCACTACATTCTCTATGCCCACCTCCAAGACAACTTCCTCCAACATTAAACTTAAAGTTTCTGCATTTTCTATTTTGTCAGAGGCATCAACTAACTTCAAAAAAACTATCTCACCATTTGAAGCTACCAAAAAGTAGATAAGGATGTGGCTCTTTCCATATATCCACCCATTTGAGAGAATAGTGTAGTCATACTTTCGCTATTGCTTCTTTTATTCTTCCACAACTATCTTTGCATCTTCAACTACATTTGTGAGCAACTTCCAACATAAGTCTTTTCGAGAGGGTGTCTTGTAGCTTTTTCCTGCAACTATCAATGCAGTTACTAAATTCTTTTAGTATGGGCTCTCTACCACATTGAAGGGAAGGTTGTTGAAATACCAAAAACTAGCACATGCATTATCTACTTCTCGGTGCACCTCTTTGTTCCACCCTGTACCTTCCAATGATGGTCATGCTCCAAGTGTATTTCTAGGTACAAAAAATCTGTGGTGTCCATGTAGGTGCTCTACTCAAAGATGAGGTGGATGCTAATGTGTTTTGTATGCATGGACCATGAACAAAGCTCACTATGCCTTCAAATACTGTATCTTTAGCTATTTCCACTTGCAATTGAGGACCTCTAGAAATAGCTATGGATGCTTCTATGGCTGCTCTTGTCTTCTCCCTCTGTAGTTTTTTCTCTTCTGTCAATGCAAGGAGTGCATTCATCTCTCGTTTTATCTCTTCTATGGTCTTTTGATGGGGCTTGGCATCACGATGAGTAATGCTTGCATGAGAGTATTTGAGGCAATTGATGCCTCCATGATATAGGTTATTACATTCTATGTAAATGATTGTCCCAGGTGTCAGTCTCTGTATGACATATTTCCAAGCGAGGTCTCTCACTCCAAGGGATGAGTTCTGGTAATTCACATCAATTGTGCTGAGTGGAGTGGGAGTCTGATCCAAAGGCCAATGGATCTCTATTTTTCATTGTATCTAAGGGTAACCTACAAGTACAAAGTACAACATATTTAATTTTTAAATTAAAAAATAACATAAATTAATATAAATCAACATAAATTCACCATATATTAGTGTAAATCAACATAAATCAGTATAAATCAGTATAGATTAGTGTAAATCAACATAATTTCGATATAACCTAGTGATTTTATTTCAAAAACAAAGTATAAATCAACAAAATAATTAATTTGTAGAAAAAATAGCGATTTCGTCAAAAAATTAGTAAAAATAAACAAAAAATTCTTAATAATAAATAAATGTTTTTTGAAAATAAAATCGTAAATGCATGGTATAGTATGAAATTATGAATTGTTTACAATCTACATGCTGGATTTTAGCAACTAAAATGAATTTAAATGCTTGCAAATTTTTTTAAAATGGTACTAACCTACCCTTGAATTTCTTTAAATCTTCCCTTCAAATTCGCTTAAAAATCTTTGTAATAAGCTCAAATGCATGTAAGAATGTTGTATAAGTGTGCGGGGTGAATGAGGTTTTAAAGGTAAAAAATGAGTGTTTTTTGTGTGTTTTTTCTGCATCCTAGTTGTATTTCATGTTTTCCTACATCCCATGAGTTTTTGGTACAGACTCGCCGAGTATTTGGTGAGTTTTTTGCCCAAACTTGGCAAGAAAAAACTCATGAATTTTTTGGCGAGTAACTCGCTAGAGAAAAAAACTGGTGAGTACTCGTTGAGTTTACTATGTGTAAGAGTACACAAAAGAAGATTGATTCTTAAAGAAGAATGACTAGTGAAAAACAAGGTGGCCTAGAACAACATATTATGGGTTTATTATCATATGATAGAAGTTACAACAGATCCATGTATAATATGAATGTTTAATACAAGTACATGCACAAATTCATAATCCTTTTTGATGTTGTTGCAAGGTGTGCACCCTTGGTCTTCTTGTGTTGTGCAGCATAGCGCTTGGGTTCATGACAAAGCTTAACCGCCTCCCGTCAATTCATTAACTCTGGTAATTGTATCGAGCATTAATAGGTCGATCTTTTGGTGCAATGGCAACTGTCTTTCCAACAATTGGTATCAGAGCCTGGGTCACGGGTTCAAACCCCTCGCTTACACTAGGAGGGGGATTGTTGCAAGGTGTGCACCCTTGGTCTCCTTATGTTGTGCAGCACAATGCTTGGGTTTGTGACAAGGCTTAACCATCTCCCGTGGATTCATTAACTTTGGCGGTTGTATCGAGCATTAATAGGTTGATCTTTTGGTGCAACGGCAGCCCTCTTTGCAACAGATGTTTGATGTTTAATTTTCTCTATCTCCCATTTTCTCCTTGTTGCTTCCCTTCAATTGATTTTCCAATTTTTATAGGGATATTTTGATGTAGTTAGATGTGTTAGGAAATTTATCAGGTTGATCAAACTATTTCCTACATAACCCTATGACAAATAATGATGCATACAAGCTTACAAAATAACCATAATGCAAAGATCAAAAGACAAGCCACAAGATAACACAAGATATATCTTGGGAAAAGCCAATAACAGTGTCATTTTGTTTGTAAACACTAATGTAGCTTCACAAATCCTAAAGACAACACCAAAACCTAAGGCCAGGGAAGGTCGACATAGGGTGATTGGGTAGACTTATGATCAAACAATGGCAACAATGGACGAATGCATGAAAGTAGGCAATATCTCTTTTTTCTTTAGGTTCTGTTAGGCCAATGGGGAGTTCCCTGAGGTCATTTAAGAGGACAATTAAAGAAAAATGAAAATAACACATTCGGCCTCAACAAACCATACCCAATGTATGATAAATCCCTATAATTTGTCACTAGGTTTATACCATATTGGTTGTTGTATCTAAACCTTCAATACCTCAATTAAGTAAGCAAAGATGAGATTACCAATGGAACCAAATATATGAAAATTAAATTATCCCAAAAAATAAACCCCCTTAAGATTACTTACATCATGTGTAACTTACAATCTGACTAGTGCAACTCTTTAAATGTTCATTAGTTATAAGTTAAAGGCTCGCATAAAATATGTCAAAGGCAAATAACAATGAGTTCCACAAATGCGTAGGACATAATATACATATAATCTACTTGAAGAGAGAAGTGAACCATGAACTAAAATTTTTTTTATTCCTATTCATTGAGAACTAGAGTCACAATGACAAAAAGGACATAGTTATATATGAATCTACAAATCGGAACTAGACTCGCCAATTGCTTGTAAATCAATGAAACAAGAGATGTACACATAGAAAGATCTACTTGAAATATGCACACATACTCAAAAATAATCCACATGCATTAAGGAAAAGACTGCTACAAAGCCTTTTTAATAGTTTTACAATGATGCTACACCAACTAGTCCATTAACACAGACAAGTTAGCAAATGTGACTTGAGAGATCCATATGTATATAATCCACTAAAATACTTCAATTACATGTGAAGACATCCAATTATAGAGAGGGCTCTACATTATAATGCCTTCTTGAGATTCATAAATAAAATAAAACCCCAACTCTACATGTTATGACATATAATAGTTGATCCCCTAAACTACACTTAGGTGGCCCTATATACAAGAATGGCTAAAAGATCTATTCTCACATAAGAACCACATATTTATATCATTTCAACCCTAGCTTAGATCACATGTGCTACTGACACTTGTTGCAAATTGGATTCATTTCAAGGAAATAACCTATGTAAGTTATTACTTTCATAAAAAAATAACACAATCAGATATGATCCTTGGATACAAGTAGGTGATATCTTGATTGGATTGGAACTCTAATGGGAATAGGGGAACATTCTCCTCATCATGCCTGCAATATCCTGCAACTGTCAAACTTCTGAATAGGGATCTAATCTACATATTGTAGTGGGTTTTCCACTATAGGTGTCCAAAAAATGTTTTTGAGCCTTTTTTTGATTTTCTAAAAATGTTACAGATTTTCTATCTCCTATATGTCTTTTTCTCATTCTCCCTTTTGTATATTCTTTTGGTTCTTTTTCATGTTCCACGATCTCTATTTTGATGGGTGGCATCCAAGTGATTGACTGCATGCTCATTATACTCTCATGTCATTCGATCAACCAACCTAAATGATCATCCTACGATCTGCGGGGTAGTGGCTCGCAAAGTATAAAGGAGAACTATCAAGATCATGCTATTGGTCTAACATGGCACTAGAGTAGCTTGCATCATCATGAAAAGGAAAGAACTTTAAAGGTGGGACCTACATGATGACAACAATGAAAGGCAAGGGCTATGTGGCATTATTACGAGTGTTTGTGAAGGGGATTTGGAAACCAACTTTCAAAACTCTCACCAACCCTCTAATTTGCCAAATCACCTACCTCATCCAACGTCCCGTGAGAACTAATGAAAAGGAAAACCTCGTTTCTAAGCTAAAAACAAATAGGATGCTCCTTCATGATATTGGGGATATTATAATATCGGCCAGTGATTTTTAAAATCAAGTAAATTAACCATATTACCTGTTAGTGATATTTTATGTCCAAGGTTTTTCTGCATGGCCCCTTCCCTAAAAATCCAAAGTGTTCTAAGTGTTGGACCTCCTCGGCATTTTTCAGCTGCAGCATCATATTTTCCTAAGGAGGATGTCAGCATCATCATGTTTTCTGTCAACCGTTTTTTTATCAGGATCATCATGTTTCAATATCGGGTGATGTTTGGATATCATCCCGATCCTGCTGATGAGCTACAGTGTGCCTTGATTTGCTTGCGGGGGTGATTTTTTAAGTATCTGGTGATTTTCCAAATATCACCTTGCCCTTTTATGATGATGATGTCACCCCGATCTTCTGAAGGGGTTATTTTTTGAGTTGTTCGACCCGACTTATTTTTTCTTAAGGGTCGTCATCATCATGATCATATTTCCAGTTATCGTCGTGTTGCTTGCGAGGGTCATCATATTTTCTGCCTGCATGATCTTTCGCAGGGTGATATTTTAACATCGGGTGATCTTTGTTAAGATCATCCTGATGATGTTGCTGTAAAGTTCTAAGTGTGACCCGATATTCTTCGTGGTCATCATATTTTGAATGTCAGGATGATCTTAGTCAATATCATCCTGATGTTGTTGTATCACTTCATGTTCGTTGTTTTATCATCCTGATGATGCTGACGTCATTCTTATGTCAGGGTGATATCTATTTCTCTGCCTATCTGCATCATGATATTTCTGAAGGAGGGGGTGATATTTTCATATATCTGTCATATTCATCTATCACCCCGATCTTATAGTTGAGCTACAGTGCAGCATGATATTTGTGCATCAGGATGATATTTCCAAATATCCAGTTATCTTCCGAATATCGTACTGATGTCGACATGATGATGATGTCATCCGGATATGAGGAGGTGCGCAGTAGGCAGATATGCTGATGATGTCAGCAGGATATGACGGTGACGTCATCAGGATGTTCATCGGCCAGACATTTGGTATCGGCTAAGCAGGAGGATCTTCCTCCGATGGATCAGGTTGTGCCGATGAAGGCGATTATCATGCAGGTTATATTGCGATATGATGCTGGCGTCAGGGTGATATTTCAAGCGACAGGATATCATGCTGCTGAAGGATAATGATGATGAAGTCTTATACTAGTGTCGTCGGGAGCAAAAGCACCGACAACATATATGCTAGTGGCCTAGTATATAAAGTGATGAGGAGGTTGCTGCGGGGTGCATGTGGGATAATTCGACCCTGCATATTTTCAAATATCATGACGAGGTATTTTGGCGGGAAATGGTTGCAATCGACTGTTTGACGTTTTCCCGAGGCCGCGGGTTGGTGCGCCATTAATGGCGAAGGTTGCAGAGGTATGGACGGATCTGGTACCCGATTGAAGATGTGGATCCCTAGGCGGCGGCGCAAGGCTCGAGATTTCTTCCTGTCTCCTCTCCCACCTGCTGCATTCATGTTTGGGCGCCAATCTGGTAATGCGTTGAGCGCCATTTTTCTGATACTGTGTATCTGGCGGGATTTTTGGTCAACCATGTAATTAATTGCTGTGGTACACTACCTGGCTGTTATAAGCAGGAAGTGTTACTCATTTTTGGTTGTTGAAAGTTGAAGATTTTTGGCTCTGTAATTCAAAACAAGCTGATCTGGTTGCTCTGTACAGCTTAACCTGTGAGTCTATGTATCTCTTGTTGTATGTTTTGGCATGAACCCACTGATTTCATGATTAATCTTATATGAGAAATGCTATCTTAGCATGTGTTTTGTTAATTCTGTCTCCAGTATTGCATGTATCTTTCTTCTGAGTCTGGATATTTAAGCAATATTTGAGACTCTAGAACATAGAATTCCTATGTTGAATGTCTGATCTTTTAACTTCTGCTCAAGGGGTAGATTAAACTTTTTTCAGGTTGAACATTGGGAAGGGTATACTGCAGTAGGGATGCCATAAGTAGAGATAACTTAACACTCTGTATTGGGAGATATCTGTAAGGCAGGTATCACATATATCCCCCTGAAATCTAGTTTTAGCTGTTCATGCTGATCATTCACAGGTGTATGTCTACTGACTCCAGGCCCTGGATAGGCACCAATCTTGCTGTGTGTTTGTGTTACAACCATGTCCAGCTTTGCATCCAAACTTAAAATCCAAATCAAAATCTAAAACAACCTTTAGGACATTAGAATTAGTTTTAGGATCCTCAGTCCTCTGTCTACAACTGCAAATAGGCCCAAAGCTAGCCCCTTTGCTCTTATCTTTCAGTTTTGGTCTACTTACAGGAGGACTTATCTGCTTTCTGTCAGCATCCCAGCCTTGTATGCATATCCTCATGGATGTTGAGTAGGGAATACCCCCCTAGGTCTAGCAGAGCCTGAAGAAGAAGAGGAGATAAAATATAGAGTCTATCTCCTACACTGTTGGCCCCTGGCCCAGAGATCCTATTGATCACTGATGGCTACCTTGTAGGGAAATCTGGGAATAAGCATCCAGTCTGGGAAAAAGTCAACAGAAATTGGTGACTCTACTGGGGAATTTGTGAAAGAACCCTGGTTTTCAAAAGAAAACAGTTCCTAGTAATAGGTGGCGACTCCGAAGTAATCTCCCAACCAGTTAAAGTAAAATTTATATGCAGGGGAGAAGATCCCAACAAAATCCTTTATTTGAAGAGTTACCAGTGACAAGAAGAATGATGTACAGAAGAAAGGGAGCTGTCTCAGTCAGTCATGAGGGTTCCCCCAGAAAAGGTGATGATATACAAGATAACCCTAGGCCATCAGGACAGCATGTTCCTTACTTTTCAAATGCAGAAGCTGATATTCAAGGTGCATATGAGAGGCAACAGGGTGGTAACATGAGAATGAGGTCAGAGGTGTTCCAAGAATGCCCATTTCTAGACCCTAGTGAAAGGTTTGAAGAGGCCGAGTCTCTGAAGGATGATGAAGACGATGACCAGAATGGTATGAGACCATCTACCTCCATGCCTAAGGAAGAACAGTTAGCTGAAGAAATCAGAAATCTAAGAGCAAAACTAGAATATCTACAAGCCATGAAAATCAGAGATGACATGAAGCAAAAAGTGCAAGCTTTAAGAACTGCCCAAAATGATTCAGTTCCTACCCTAGAGAATGCAAATGTGCAGAGACATCAGCAAAGAAATGAAGTGCAACATCAGCATAATGATGAGAGACAAAATGTGAATGATGCTAGGATACCACTGAACAATGTAAGGAACCAGAATGCAAATAGAAATAGTGATGTTAATCAGTTAAACAGACAGCCAATGCAGCTAGATAGATTCAGACAGCTGGTATTTGATGGTATTCCTGGGTATCCTAACCCCATTGATAAGCATCTGAGGCTGCAAGTGCCTAAATTTTTACGAAATAACACTGTGTCAAGAGAAGATCATCTAAAAGCCTTTCAAAATGTCATGGATAACTTTGAGGTTGAGCATGAGGATGTTTTCATGAAGTCATTCATGCAATCCTTAATAGATGAGGCAAGAGAATGGTACAAGAATCTGCCTGACAGGAGTATTTCATCATGGGATGATTTTAAAAGGATGTTCAAGGAGCAATATGGTGACAAAACTGACCCTAGCTTTTTTGTAAATGAGTTCACCAGTATCACTAAAGGGTCAAATGAGCAGGTTGCAGATTTTAATGCAAGATTTACTAAAGTGTTAAACAAATTGCCACATCACATGAGGCCAAATGAACCAATGTGCATAATATTGTATATCAATGCCTTTGATGCAAAAACTGCATATGGATTAAGAGATAAAGGTCCTGCTACTCTCAGGGATGCTTTCAGAATTGCAGTGAATATTGAAAACAACAGGAAAGCATCGGGCAAGACAAATAGAAGGGATGATATAAAAATTCTGCAGAATCCAAACAAGCCTCAGAACACTCAAGGTAATACATCTGCCCCTGAAGATAAGATAGACAAATTGGCAAATGTTGTTAAGGACCTAAGCTATAGATTAGCTAGAAGTGAAAAAGGGATAGGTCCTGATAGGCAAGTCTATCAAAGGCAGGAAAAGAGGCCATCATTGCATGATATGCCTTATAATACCAATTGGCATGATGGTAAGCCTATATTCCCACGTAACAACACAAATCAGAGAGCTCAACATGTCAAAGAAACTCCTGATCCTCTAAAGAAAGCTGTAAATATTGTTGATGATGCTCCATGGTGTATGATTTGCCAGATGCCACATTCATAGTCACAGTGTATGATTGCTCAATCCTTGTATGATAATGCTACATCTTGTAATGAATGCAATGAGCCACATTATGTGCAAGATGATGATGTTAATATGATGTCCATAGGCAATGGATACACTCTTTATGATGCTGATGAGAATACAAATCATCAAATTCAGGCCTGCCAACAGTTCCCATATGATGAAGATAATGAAGATAACTATGTGTATGCTCAGAGCTCACACAATTTTCTGAGTAACTTACGACGACCTTCTGATGAGGAAATTAGAGCCTTCACAGCTGCAGCAGTTGCTCAAGTCAAAAGCAACTACAATCTCAGAGGTAAAAATCAAGTAGGCAGCCCACATCAGCCAGAAGATATTTCTGCAGGTTAGCTAGTGCATGGTCATAAAGGAATTGAACCACAAAAAAGGCAGTGGGTAAATAATAAACAGAATTTTAGACATAGAACAGGTCATGAATCTCAAAGACCAAAAAACAAAATCCCTTAGGCTGAAGATCAAAGTAAAGGTTCCCAAGACAAGAATGATGATCAGGGAACTATGAAAGTAAGAGCTAAATCAGCTCAGGATAAAAACAAGATTGTGGAGCAAGCTACAACTGTTATACAAAATTATGCTCCATTTGATATAGCTCAGGTCCTCTCTCAGGTAAAAGTCTCTGTTCCACTTATGGAACTGATGAAAGTGGAAGAAATCAAGAGTAGGACAATATCCCTAATCTCAGGGGTACCTTTTCAAGCTAAACAAAATGCTCAGACCCAGGGTGAGAAACATGTCATATGTAGTGAAGAAGATGAGGCTCCTGAAGTCTATTTAGGAGTGACTATGACAAAGTGTCCTTCACAAGTGGAACCATTTTATGTATCCCTGGTTATAAATGGAAAAATAATCAGAAATTGTATGCTTGATTCTGGAGCATCTACAAATGTCATGCCTTTGGCCATCATGCAACAAGCTAGATTGAAAATTGACAAGGCATGTGGAAAATGTTATGCTATGGATGCCAGAGAGGTACCAGTTATTGGAATCATGAAGGATGTAGATTTCAAACTGGCAGCATTTCTTTAAAAGAGATATAAAATGAATATAACAGTGGTTGACATCAAGCCACAGTATGGTATGTTGTTGTCAAGAAGATGGGCAGCACTAATTGGTGGAAGTATGCAGCTGGACCTGTCATATGCCATGATTCCAATGAATGGCAGGGATGTTAAGCTAATCAGAGAACAGAGATCATCAGAGACAGTGGAAGACCAAGAAGCTGAGGAACAGATATGCTTTGTAAACACTGACTGTGATAACTTCAAGGTTGTCTCAGATGATAGAGAAGATAAAAAGAAAAATGTCTGCATTGAAGAATTGGATCAACAAGGTTTGTGGACCATGTTTTTTGATGGAGCTTGTGCAAAAGAAGGCTCTAGAGCTGGAGTTGTTTTCCTGTCTCCAACTGGTAAGCTCCTCAAATTCTCTTTCTTGCTGAGGTTTGTTTGCACAAACAACATTGTAGAATATGAGGCTTTACTCTTAGGCCTAAATATTGCTCTCAAACATGGAATTAAAATGTTAAGAGTATTTGGCGATTCTGAGCTGATTGTATCCCAAATTAGAGATAAGTATGCTTCAAAAAACAAAAGATTGAAACAATACAAGCATGTTGTTTGGGATACCATTGAACTATTTGATGCATTTTCAATAGGCTGGGTAGAGAGGTCAAAGAATGTTATGGCTGATTTCTTAGCCAATGTTGCAATAAGGCCAGATGACATCACTCTGTCAGATGTTACAAATGTAGAAGTTAAAATTAGGCCTGCAGTACCAGAAAATATATGCAGTTGGCAAGTGTTTAATGATGATAGGGACTTGTTAAAATTTTTGCACTGCATAGATGAATATGAGAATCAAGAAATTGATTTCCAAGCTTTTGTAGAGACTATAAATGGAAAAGAAACTCTTGTGGGAAAAGAGATAATTCAATTGAGGACTAATAAAATCCCTAGAGGGTTGGTAGCTTTGGAAAGAGCTTTTGACAGTAGAGATAAATTGGTCACAGGGACATCTCCCACAAATAAGGAAGATTTAGAAGAGATAAATTTGGGGACATCTCAGGCCCCTCAGAAGGTATACATTGGTAAATAGCTCAAACCACACATTAGGAGTATGTTGATTGCATTACTGAAAAAGTATAAACATGTTTTTGCTTGGTCATATGAGGACCTAAAAGCCTATAGGGAAGATTTATTCCAGCATGAGATCCCATTGAAGCCTGGAGCTAAGCCATTTAGACAAAGGCAAAGACCTATTAATCCTACCCTAGCTCCAAAGATGCAAGAAGAACTCAAAAGGCTCAGGGAAGCTGGAATAATTGTGCCAATCAGGCATTCAACTTGGGTGTCTAACCTTGTCCCAGTCAGAAAAAAGAATGGTGATATTAGGCTTTGTGTTGACTTCAGGAACTTGAATGTATCCTCTTTAAAGGATAACTATCCACTGCCTAATATGGAAGCTATGTTGCAGAGAGTGACTGGTTGTGAACTCTTATCCATGATGGATGGATTTTCAGGTTATAATCAGGTGAAGGTAAAGGAATCAGAACAGTATAAGACCGCCTTTACCACTCCATGGGGAACTTATGTGTATGTTAGAATGCCCTTCGGACTAACCAATGCAGGTGCTACATTTCAAAGAGCAATGGATGTTGCTTTTGCAGGGCTGATTGATTCAATTCTAGCTATATATCAGGATGACTTGACTGCTTACTCAAAGAAAGAAGAGCAGCATTGTTTGCATCTGGAGCAGATTTTCATAAGAGCACTAGAGTATGGTATTTCTTTAAATCCAAAGAAGTGTGCCTTTGGGGTAGTTGAAGGAAAGCTCCTGGGACATATTGTTTCCAAGGATGGAGTCAGGATAGATCCAGAGAGAGTGGCTGCTATTGACAGAATTCAAATGCCGAAAACTGTAAAAGGAGTTCAGTCCTTCTTTGGACAGATAAATTTTGTTAGGAGATTTGTTCCCAACTTTTCAGAAACTACAAGGAACATTTCCAAAATGATGAAGAAGGATGCAACTGTCCACTGGGAAAGTGAAGCAATAGAATCATTTCAGAGTATCAAAGAGGCAATCAAGATGGCCCCTGTCCTTAAATCTCCTGATTTTTCTAGGCCATTCCAAGTGTTTTCATTTGCTTCCTTTCATACTGTTGCTGCATGTTTGCTACAGAAAAATGAAGATGGTTTTGAACAGCCCATAGCTTTCTTCAGTATGTCCTTGCAGGCCTCTGAGTTGAAGTATGATATTATGGAAAAACAGGCATATGCACTAGTCAGAGCCATCAAAAGTTTCAGACCATACTTGGTAGGATCACATATAATTGCATATGTACCCCATGCAGCAGTCAAAGACATATTCACTCAGCAGGAGGTGACTGGAAGAAGGTGCAGATGGATAAACAAACTGCAAGAGTTTAACATAGACATACAAATTACCAAGTTGGTAAGAGGACAAGGGTTAGCCAAGATGATGGCACAGTCAAACTTGGAAGCATGCCAAGTTAATGCAGTCCAAAATGAGAGTGTAGATGTATCAGGATCTGAATGGTACAAGGATGTTATCTACTATTTGCAAAATCTGAATTGTCCTTCCCATTTCAGTGACAGTCAAAAAAGGACTTTAAAGTTACATGCAATCAGGTATGTTATTGTTCAAGGTGAGCTATACTGGAAAAACTATGATGGTGTGCTGCTGAGATGTGTGGATGAGGATATGGCTAACAATGTTTTGATTGATATGCATAAGGGATTGTGTGGTGGACATTATACTGCTCAAACAACAGCTCATAAGATTCTTAGAGCAGGATATTGGTGGCCCACTCTCTTTTCAGATGCACAAAAGTTAGTGAGGAAGTGTGACCCTTGCCAAAGATTTTCAGGAAAGCTGAAATATGATGGTGCTTTACCCCTCAGAAATGTAACTGTGGATGTTCCATTTCAGCAATGGGGAATTGACTTCATAGGGGAAATTGCAGACAAATCAAGTGGGGGACACAGTTGGATTTTGGTGGCAACTGATTACTTCACCAAATGGATTGAGGCCATTCCAACTAAGAGAGCTACAAGTAAGGTGGTGATGGATTTCATACTAGAAAATATTATCATCAGGTTTGGGGTACCATTCAAGATAGTCACTGATAATGCTATGTGCTTCAGATCAGGTGAATTTGTTGATTTTTGCCACAGGTATGGGATAAATCTATCATATACATCACCATATCACCCACAAGGGAATGGTCAAGCAGAATCAAGCAATAAAAGCATCATGAAAATTATCAAGAGGATGCTGGACAAGAACAAGAGAGCTTGGGACTCAAAATTGAACTTAGCAATATGGGCTGATAGAGTGACAGTAAAAAGGGCTATTGGAATGTCACCCTTTGAGCTAGTATATGGTGCATTAGCCAGATTGCCCATGAACAATCTCCTACCAGTTTACAAGTTCATCTAAGAAAATGATGAGGAGATTGAAGATTCCATGACAGAAAGAGTGAACCAGTTGGTTGCACTGGATGAAAACAGAAGGAAAGCCCACCAGATTAATCTCAAGAGACAACAAGATGTGAAATATCAGTTTGACAGGAGAGTTATAAAAAGGAAGTTTCAAGTCAATGATCTGGTGCTCATTTGGAATGCAAAAGGTCAAGAAAAGGGTAAACATGGTAAATTTGAACCCTTATGGATGGGCCCATATCAGATTTGCAGTGCTCATGGGGAGGATTCTTATTTCCTCCAGGCCCTAGATGGTGAAGTTCTGGAATTGCCTATGCATGGCCAATTCCTTAAGTTCTATTTTGCATAAATGACTTGTCGCTGTGCACATTTGTAAAAACATGTATGTAGTGTAAATGCCTTGTACAGCTCGTGCTTTTTGGCTTTTTGTCTGGTCTGCCCAGAGATCTGGTTCTCACTGCAGTCTTGCACCTGCACGTCCCCAATCGGAGCCTATGTTAGTGATATTTTATGTCCAAGGTTTTTCTGCATGGCCCCTTCCCTAAAAATCCAAAATGTTCTAAGTGTTGGACCTCCTCGGCATTTTTCAGCTGCAGCATCATATTTTCCTGAGGAGGATGTCAGCATCATCATATTTTCTGTCAACCGTTTTTTTTATCAGGATCATCATGTTTCAATATCGGGTGATGTTTGGATATCATCCCGATCCTGCTGATGAGCTACAGTGTGCCCTGATTTGCTTGCGGGGGTGATTTTTCAAGTATCTAGTGATTTTCCAAATATCACCTTGCCCTTTTATGATGATGATGTCACCCCAATCTTCTGAAGGGGTTATTTTCTGAGTTGTTCGACCCGACTTGTTTTTTCTTAAGGGTCATCATCATCATGATCATATTTCCAGTTATCGCCGTGTTGCTTGCGAGGGTCATCATATTTTCTGCCTGCATGATCTTTCACGGGGTGATATTTTAACATCGGGTGATCTTTGTTAAGATCATCCTGATGATGTTGCTGTAAAGTTCTAAGTGTGACCCGATATTCTTCGTGGTCATCATATTTTGAACGTCAGGATGATCTTAGTCAATATCATCCTGATGTTGTTGTATCACTTCATGTTCGTTGTTTTATCATCCTGATGATGCTGACGTCATTCTTATGTCAGGGTGATATCTATTTCTCTGCCTATCTGCATCATGATATTTCCGAAGGAGGGGGTGATATTTTCATATATCTGTCATATTCATCTATCACCCTGATCTTATAGTGGAGCTACAGTGCAGCATGATATTTGTGCATCAGGATGATATTTCCAAATATCCGGTTATCTTCCGAATATCGTACTGATGTCGACATGATGATGACGTCATCCAGATATGAGGAGGTGCGCAGTAGGCAGATATGCTAATGATGTCAGTAGGATATGACGGTGACATCATCAGGATGTTCATCGGCCAGACATTTGGTATCGGCTAAGCAGGAGGATCTTCCTCCGATGGATCAGGTTGTGCCGATGAAGGCGATTATCATGCAGGTTATATTGCGATATGATGCTGGCGTCAGGGTGATATTTCAAGCGACAAGATATCATGCTGCTAAAGGATAATGATGATGAAGTCTTATACTAGTGTCGTCGGGAGCAAAAGCACCGACAACATATATGCTAGTGGCCTAGTATATAAAGTGATGAGGAGGTTGCTGCGGGGTGCATGTGGGATAATTCGACCCTGCATATTTTCAAATATCATGACGAGGTATTTTGGTGGGAAATGGTTGCAATCGACTGTTTGACGTTTTCCTGAGGCCGCGGGTTGGTGCGCCATTAATGGCGAAGGTTGCAGAGGTATGGACGGATCTGGTACCCGATTGAAGATGTGGATCCCTAGGCGGCGGCGCAAGGCTCGAGATTTCTTCCTGTCTCCTCTCCCACCTACTGCATTCATGTTTGGGCGCCAATCTGGTAATGTGTTGAGCGCCATTTTTCTGATACTGTGTATCTGGCAGGATTTTTGGTCAACCATGTAATTAATTGCTATGGTACACTACCTGGCTGTTATAAGCAGGAAGTGTTACTCATTTTTGGTTGTTGAAAGTTGAAGATTTTTGGCTCTGTAATTCAAAACAAGCTGATCTGGTTACTCTGTACAGCTTAACCTGTGAGTCTATGTATCTCTTGTTGTATGTTTTGGCATGAACCCACTGATTTCATGATTAATCTTATATGAGAAATGCTATCTTAGCATGTGTTTTGTTAATTCTGTCTCCAGTATTGCATGTATCTTTCTTCTGAGTCTGGATATTTAAGCAATATTTGAGACTCTAGAACATAGAATTCCTATGTTGAATGTCTGATCTTTTAACTTCTGCTCAAGGGGTAGATTAAACTTTTTTCAGGTTGAACATTGGGAAGGGTATACTGCAGTAGGGATGCCATAAGTAGAGATAACTTAACACTCTGTATTGGGAGATATCTGTAAGGCAGGTATCACATATATCCCCCTGAAATCCAGTTTTAGCTGTTCATGCTGATCATTCACAGGTGTATGTCTACTGACTCCAGGCCCTGGATAGGCACCAATCTTGCTGTGTGTTTGTGTTACAACCATGTCCAGCTTTGCATCCAAACTTAAAATCCAAATCAAAATCTAAAACAACCTTTAGGACATTAGAATTAGTTTTAGGATCCTCAGTCCTCTGTCTACAACTGCAAATAGGCCCAAAGCTAGCCCCTTTGCTCTTATCTTTCAGTTTTGGTCTACTTACAGGAGGACTTATCTGCTTTCTGTCAGCATCCCAGCCTTGTATGCATATCCTCATGGATGTTGAGTAGGGAATACCCCCCTAGGTCTAGCAGAGCCTGAAGAAGAAGAGGAGATAAAATATAGAGTCTATCTCCTACACTGTTGGCCCCTGGCCCAGAGATCCTGTTGATCACTGATGGCTACCTTGTAGGGAAATCTGGGAATAAGCATCCAGTCTGGGAAAAAGTCAACATTACCTACTGAAAGTTATGGCCATCACTTCCTACTGATGGGCAACTCTCATGGTTCCCCAGATCTCTGATAAAATCATTTGTATAAGGGAATTAATGGAGACAAAAGATCTACAAGGATTGTGTGCACATTCATTAATTTCTCTTAAATGGTGACAACCTTTTCTTTGAAGGCGACAAGTTTTCTTTTCCTCCTTCTCTATATAAAGGAGTGACCTAGTAATTAAAATCAAAGTATTTTTCTTGCAACTAAGCCAAGACTCGGCCTGATGTGAAAGAGGTTTCTCCCCATGTTTATTTAGAGATAAGCAACCTTTATAGTTGTGTCTTTAGATCATATGTTTTTATGTTTTCATTTAAAAGTAATATCATAATCTTCAGACAATGAAGTTGCTATTCTTGAAGTTCTGAATCATTGTTGTTGCCTGTGAAATATTGCTCGACATTTATTATAATCCATAATGGCCCTCATTGACTATATTACCATGAGTCAATTCCTTACACTCTGAATATGTAAGAATCTTCTCTTTGGCTTATGGCCCCTTATAATTTAGTACTGTATTTTTCATTGTTCCTTTTTATTTCCCTTTTCCTCAAAAAAATTGTCATAAGCCTCAAAGTAGGGGAGTCAACCCTTATCTATAGGTTGACTAAGTAGGGTGATTCCCCACTCTAGCTCCTATTTCTATTGTTGATAGTCCTGAGTAATGTGCATAGAGGTGCAAATCCTTTAGCATAAAAAGACCGTCAACACATATATTATATTTTTAGAATCTTGATAGTTTCCTCTATTGGTTAGGGGCACCTAGTCAAATGATGTAAATAGTGTCTAATGTTGAGTTTTGGTGTTGTTGAGTCCAATTTTGGTGTAATAAGGTCTATTTAGACCATGTCACATGTTTTTAGTCATATGGGGTTGGTTGTGAGTCTTGCAAGAAGTTGAAAAGTTGCTCAAGTAACATTGTCATTTTTGGGTGTATATAGAAGTTGAACGGTCACCAATTCAAAAGATGGTTGTGAACCATTGAGTTTGGTTTGTTGATGTTTAAGTATGTCTTACAAAGTTCAAGGCATGGCTCTAGAAAGATTTTTCATGCACAAACAATAAGAAAGCTTCATTTTTCTATGTGTTTTCATTGAAAACTGTTGTTATAGCGTGTGGTACCACTCTGTATAGTTTGATCATGTACTAATCTACATTTGATTTCATAGGGGAATGTGTTACCTATCATTTGCAGTTGGTTGCATCCAATTTCATCAAGTTTGAAGCCTGATAGAGACATTTTTTCTGAAAACGGGTTAGAAACCTTGGTCTTGAGGGTTTGAAGGCAAAATCATGGAATAAAAGACCATTCCACTAGTGGAAATCTCTAGAACTCAGTGGAATGGCATTAGTTAGGGTTATCTTCATGTAGGTAGTGATTGTAGATGCAGGGGATGGAGGTAGGGCCCTGTTTGTGCAAGCCCTAGCCTAATATCTCAATGTATTAGGCCTAGGAGTGTAGGTAGAAGTAGGGTTTTGAAGTTTGGTGAATTTGTGGGTGTTTCAATTGACAAAATTTGTTGTTTCTGACTCCATGTGATCTAGTTGAAGTCCTGGAATGGAATTTTCTGATTGGGAGAAGGTTTACCTTGAAGTTGCCTTGTAAAAGAGGCCTAATTGGGCTTAAGGGTAGCGTAGTAGTCCATTTTAGAGGGTGAAGTTCTGAAACAAGTCTATGTACAAATTTGAGATGTTAAGGAAGAGCATAAAGGGTATTCTAAATGGTAACCAATTCATGGGTTTGAGGCCTTATCTAAAATATATGTTGAGTTTTCATTGTTTGAAGGGCTACAAGCAAGATTGAAGGAAATGAGAATAAGACACCAAGTTAGGGTTCCCAAATTGAAATGTTGGTTGAATTGTGAGTGATTTGAAAACCTCCACTCTACTCTGCATCATAGTGGTATCAGAGCATATGTTCTGATTGAGAAGTGGAAAAGAGGTTGAAGTTTGAACAAACAAGATGCCTCCAAAGAGCAATCCAACGGCTAGAGAAGTCAGAGAATTGAAAGAGCAACATGCTAAGGAGTTGAGATGGGTAAAGGAGTCTCAAGAAGCTATCCTAGCCAGACTTGCAACATTGGAATCTAACCAAAGGAGAGGTGTGGTTAGTGGAGACCAAAGTGACCAAGAGGAAGAGGAAGACAGTGAGATTGAAAACCCTCAAGAAGGAGTCCAAGAGGAAGAGGTGGAACTTGATGAATTGAGAATGGTTAAGATGATGAAGGCTGTCAAGGGAGATACTCCTAAGGTGAATATGGAATTGCCCATGTATGGTGGGAAGATGGATAGTGAAGAGGTATTGGGTTGGATAGATGCTCTTGACAATTACTTTGAGTATGAGGAGGTAGCAGATGATAAGAAGGTAAAGCTTGCTAAGACAAAGTTGAAAGGCCCTGCCCTAACATGGTGGAACTATGTGCAAGAGGAGAGAGTAAAGAAGGGCAAGACAAAGATAAGCTCATGGGATAGAATGGTAGCTAAGGTGAAAAAACAATTTCTTCCTGCTGACTATGCAATGCAGACCTTTAGGAAGCTGCAAAACCTAAAATAGAAGGAGTTGGATGTCATGGCATACACTGAGGAGTTCCATAAGCTAAGCATTAGACCAGGACATATTGAAGATGAAGTAGAAAAGGTAGCAAGATACCTAAATGGCCTAAGGTACAACATTCAAGATGAGATAAGTCTCACAACTCCTAAGACAATTGAATAATGTTTCCAAATGGTAGTCAAGGTAGAGGAAAGAATAAAGAGGAGACAAGAGCAGCAAGGCAGAGGTAGAGGGAAGAACTTTAGAGGTAGGGAAAACTTTGGAGGAAGAGGACATGTTGATGATTGTTTTTAGACAACACAACAATAGAGTAAAACACTAAGTATCCCACTCTCTCTTGAGTAAAGTTTCTCAAAGGCTAAGCTATGTGATCCAGTGAGACAACTTCAAGGTTCCTTAGTCCTGATTGCATTGGATAAACTTAGTGAATGCATGTGATCTTGCTGATAATCACAAAGGGACTTACACAGACTTCTTCTTGCTTCATTCAAATTATTTCTCCTTTCAGTGTGGATGATATATGTACAATGCTTCAATGATAAAGAAAAGGAAAAAGATAAAGGTTTAGAGCAACTAATCTAAGGTCAATGAAGCAATGATGATGTGTGAATAGACAAACTCCTTAATCAACCTAACTCCACTTTGCCAAGGATTCCTACAACTACATGAAGTTGGTGCAATCTCTTAAGGATAGCGAAAGGTTTTCAAATCATGAAAGCTCATATAAGCACCCATTAGATGACGCAGCTCAAACAAGCATCCATAATTGAACTCAAGAAAATTATAATGAATCTCATACTAGCTTTACACAACACTTCACCAATGATGAGTGTCAAAAGCATGAGCTAGGAGTTGATCAAATATTCAATACATACATACATCACATCAGTGAGCTCTAATCTACTTCTAATCTACTTAGAAACATCTCTCCACTTCATCAAGATACAAGAAACCATGTTATTCCACAAGACAACACTTAACACCAAACAAGCTCTAATGTCTTTGCATTAATCTTGAGAAATATTTACAACTTCAAGTAATCTTAGAGAATTTTGAGAGTCTCTTTTACTCTACTCTACTACTAGCTGACTATTCCCTTCTGACTTTACAAATGAGGCAACAAGTCCTTTAGATAGAAGTCCAGAATTATAATGAATGGCCTAGATCAATCCAGATAGCCAAGGGTCTAGATCATGCCATCTCATCAATTAGTTACAACTTGCTATTTTTAGTACATAAGAGAGGCAATGAAGGCATGCTTTCCAAGAAAAGGATAAAATAGAATCTTTTGAGTATCTTCCACATGGACGTCCTCTTTGGCTTCTTTCTTGTTGAATGATGTGGCGAACTGTGATAGGATGAATAATATGTAGATGCCATGTAGGTGCCACCTTAGCTTATTCCCAAATTGTATCATCTGCATGATGTCTTCGAATATGATTGCTTTGAATGAACTTATATGTTTGGGATGCTCCTTGTTGATCTTGCCTTATTCATCTTTTTGTAAATTGGATGTGTATGATATATGTTGCTCATTTGACTAACTCTATGTACTTTCTTCTTGTAGGTAGGTTGATCTTCTTTGGATGCATCTTGATGGAGAGTAGTGTAGATGATGATGATGCTTGATAGATAACACGAAGTAGGAGACTCTTCTCAAAGACTTTGAAGATTGAGAGAACTTGAAGTATGGTGGATGGATGTCTTCTCTAGATGTCATTGATAATGAAGTGTTCCAGCATGATGATCTTGAAGTGGCCATCCTCTGTTTTCATTTTACTCCTTGCATGAAGGTGGTTCCAGGAACTTGCTCTTTTGATGACTCCTTAGCTCAATCCATGGTCCTGCAACACAAACAAAGAAGCAATATCAATCCTTTTGATAATACTTAATTTCCTAACACATAAGAATCATTTCATGCATTTCTAACCTAGGCACATTGGATGCCAAATTAGATCCTTGCTTAAAAGTCTTATGAAACTTGCAATCTAACTCTATCAAGCTAGTGCATTGGTTGAGGATTTCAACCTTTGGTTGAAATTTGTCTTTAAATTATGAGTTTCCTTACTCCAAATGGTGGCGCATCAGATCAGCAATTTGGATCTTGTTGAAATGTGTTATAAGATTTACAATTTACACCTCCTCTTCAAGCACATTGGATAAGAATTTTGGACTTCTCTTAAATTTACATCCTAAAACTTGAGTCATCAGATTCCAAGGCAACGCATTAGATCCAAATTTTGATCCTTTCTTCAATGTCTTCATGAAAATTGAGATGCCATTACGAGCTATGGAATGCAAAATGTCACTCCTAGCACCTTTCAAGTTTGCTAATAACTTGCAGCCCGGAATGACTGACACACTTGGCGCATGAAATGAGACCTCCCCTAGCATTTACCCACCCACCCAAACGTGTTGGCATAGTCATTTTGCCCACAAGACCTATGGAATGCAAAATTTCAGTGTTAGCAACTTTCTACTTTGTCGGTAGCTTACAACCCCAATCGACTGGGATGCTTGGCACATGAAATGAGACCTTCCCTAGCATTTACCCACCCACCCCGATGTGTTGGCATAGTCCATTCAGATCCATGATGAGCAGAACAAAAAATATGGCACCTAGTAACCTTTCCATTGCATGAAATTAAAGAATTTTGCAAGAATGCGTTTGATTCTGACATGGTTAAACAAACTGGAGTTGACAAAAATAGAGAGGTTATTGTAGACAAACCCCACATGCACCTGTAGGTCCAAACAGAATGTTCCCAGCTGCCATGAATTCTGAGAATAGCTCCGTCAAAGTTTGGCAGTTTTTTCATCTTAGGGATCTTAAGGGACTTTACCGGTAGGCTACTGCCCCGAATGACTGGGGTGCTTGGCACATGAAACGATACCTCCCTTGGCATTTAATTACCCACCCCGATGTGTTGGCAAAGTCTGTTTAGCCCCATGAGCTATGGAATGTAAAATGTCACTCCTAGCACCTTTCCACTGCATGAAACTAAAGCATTTTGCAAGAATGTGTTTGATTCTGACACGGTTAAATATACTAGAGTTGAACAAAATTGAGAGAGGTTATTATGGATGGACCCCACATGCACCTACAAGTCCAAATAAAACATTCTCAGCTACCATGAATTCCAAGAATTGCTCCGTCAAAGTTTGGCAGTTTTTTCATCTTAGGGATCTTAAGGGACTTTGCCAGTACCCTGTTGCCCCGAACAACTACGACGATTGGCAAACAAAATGAGACCTCCCCTGGAATTTACCTGCCCACCTCAATGCATTGGTAAAATCTGTTTGGCCCCATGAGCTATGGAATGCAAAATGTCACTCCTAGCACCTTTCCACTGCATGAAACTGAAGCATTTTGCAAGAATGTGTTTGATTTCAGCACAGTCAAATGGATTGGAGTTGAATGAAACCGAGAGAGGTTATTGTGGATAGATCCCACCTCCATCTATAGGTCTAAACAAAACATTCCCAGATGCCACGAATGCCAAGAACTACTCCATCAAAGTTTGGCAGTTTTTTCATCTTAGGGATCTTAAGGGACTTTGCCGATAGCCTGCTGCCTCGAATGACTGGGGCACTTGGCACACGAAATGAGACCTCCCTTAGCATTTACCCACCCACCCTGACGCATTGACGAAGTCCATTTGGCCCCACAAGCTATGGAAAGTGTGGAAGCATATACTTGACGAACATGAACTGTTTGACATGATGCCTCAAAGAAATGTTGTCTCATGGAATGCAATGATTGCAAGATATGCACGAAATGGATTTGTTGAAAAGACTTTAGAAAATTTCAAGTAAATGCAGTTGGCACATGTAAATCCAAATTCCACAACCTTTGCCAACATCCTCCCTATCTGTACACCAATATAGAATGTTTGGAATGACTTATCGACATCCATCAAAGCATAAAGGATATAGGAAATTTGTTGCATGCTATAATTGTAGCTGGCCTTTGGTGCAGGGGCACCTAGCCTATTTCATGAACATGATCAAATGATGAATTTTGATGTGTTGAGTCATTTTGGCATTGTAATGAGGTCATACTAGACCACTCCTAATGTAATAAGGGTCATTGGAGTTTAGGAGGTCATAGGCTGCAAAAGTTGTCATGTTGCAAGAAAAGTTGTCAAGTTGCAAGAAAAGAGGTCAAGCAACTTTTCTTGCAACCAAATGGCTAATAGTTGTCATAGTTGTTTAAATTAGTGTTTGTGCATCCATTTTGATGTAATAAGGCCTTGCAGGAGTGACCAAGGGTGTTTTCAATTAAATTAATGATGTCCTAGGCAGACAACCTGTGTGTTTTTGGTCTATTTGACAGTGCAATGATGAGGGTTTTGAAAAATGGTTAAAGAAGGGTCTTGAATAATTATTCTAATGAGTGATTCAGTCTGTATAGGACCTAACTCAACCTCTGGAGTGCAATTTTTAGTTTAGGGGTCAAGAATAGTAGTTGATGCTTTGTAAAAGTAGGCTAATTAGGCCTCATACACAAATTACTAGTCCATTTTTGAAGGGAATGTTCCCAAAAAACACATGGTACATTTGAGATATGTTGTAAAACATCCAAATGGGTATCCTAATCTGTCCTCCTTTGTGTCATAGGTCATGGATCAGTAAGTTATGTTCCAAAAATTAGTTTTTTGGAGGGCTACTAGCTTGTAAGGGCAGTTTATGAGGAAGAATAACCTATATGAAAAGTTAATGTTCTTGGTAACCATGAATGGTCTTTTTATGTTGCATTCATCATTTCAAGGGTGTTTCATGATTTGGTTTGCAAAGATTGAGGTTTTGAACCAAGTGTTGGGTTTGTAGTCTTGATTGAGTTCATGTCTAGTTGAAAAAGGGTTTGGGGTCTTAGCCCATTGTTGTGAAATATGTTTCCATGGTGTTGAGTCATCCTCCTTACCTACTACATCACCCTTGTAGACATGTATGCAAGCTGTGGAAGCATAGACAAGGCACGTGAACTATTTGGCATGATGCCCCAAAGAAATGTCACCTCATTGAATGCAATGATTGCAAGATATGAACAAAATGGATTTTTTGATAAGGCATTAGAAACTTTTAAGGAAATGTAATTGGCAAGTGTAAAGAAAAATTCCACAACCTTAGCCAGTATCCTCCTCGCCTATGCCAAAATGGACATCCATCTAAAGGATAAAACATATGGGAATTTTGTTAGATGTTGTAGTTGCAACTGCCCTCAGAGACATGTATGCAAAGTGTGGAAGCATAGACAAGGCATGTGAACTGTTTGGCATGATGCCTCAAAGAAATGTCACCTCATGGAATACAATGATTGCAAGATATGAACAAAATGGATTTACTGATAAGCCTTTAGAAAGTTCCAAGAAAATGCAACTGGCAAGTGTAAAGCCAAATTCCAAAACCTTAGAAATGGTATGTTTGGAGCACGGTATAGACATCCATCAAAGCATAAATGATATAGGAATTTTGTCAAATTTCATAGTTGTAAGTACCCTGCAAGACATGTATGCAACTTGTGTGGAAGCATATATAACGAACATGAACTGTTTGACATGATGCCTCAAAGAAATGTTGTCTCATGGAATGCAATGATTGCAAGATATGCACAAAATGGATTTTTCATAAGACTTTAAAAACTCTCAAGCAAATGCACAAAAATAAATTTCAATCATTTATGCAAATTTTGGCACATCTAAATCCAAATTGCACAACTTTAACCAACTTCCTCCTTGTCTATGCTATAATGGGATCTAGAGAACATGGTGTGGACAACCATCAAAGAATAAATGATATAGGAATTTTGTCACATGTATTGTATTTGCAAAGTTGCCCTTGTAGACATTTATGGAAAGTATGGAAGCATAGACAAGGCACGTGAACTATTTGAAATGATGCCTCAAAGAAATGCACAGTCCCATAGAATTCAATGATTGCAAGATATGCACAAAATGGATTATTTGAAAATGATTTATAAACTTTCAAGAAAATGCAATTGGCACTTGTAAAACCAAATTCATGTAACAATAATTGATTATCATATTAAATATTTAATATAAACTATCGTATACATAATGTCATGAAGATAACATCTAGTTTATATAAAAATCCATATAGGTGTGTCCAAACAAAGCCATACAGGAAAATATACAAAAATATACATCGAATTAACATACAAAAGTACGTATACAAAGCCATCTAGGCATATAAAAAAGTTCCCAAAAACTAGTTTCCTATGGACTTTTTAGGAAATAATTGGTGGCCCTTCTTTGACTGTGAAGATGGAGAGCCAGTCAGTGACACATCCTCTCTCTGCCATCGAGTAGACCTCTTCGAATAAAGTTCATCCAGCTACACCTATTAATACAAATAAACAATATGCACATTAGTATACAAAATGTATGAAATATATAACATCACATATGTAATTGATCACTTACCGCCAACCGATGATCACTCTCCATCATCTTGTCTCTCTCTTCATCCATAGTTGGATAGACTGGAGTTGTGACCTCCTGTGAGAAGCATCAAGAAGCAAAATTGACTAAACATAAATATTGTTTTTGTACATCAAATGACATGAGATAAAAAAAGAAATACAAAATTATAATATTTTCATGTTATTGGCTCATACCTCAGTCAAAGGATTTGCAGACATCATGGCTGCATCAATGCCTATCTGCACTGACACATGCAGATGAGGAGTCTCCACTATATTCAGCATCTGAAAATCAAGTTCAAGATTATTCAAACAAAATAAATACATAACATTATTTTAAAAATGCATAATGATTAGAAATGGTTAAATTTACCTCCATAAAAGTGGTGGTTTGGCGTCCAGGGGACCAAGGAAACCATGGAGGTGCTGGTGACTGTTGAAATCATCAAATTGTCACAAAATAATATTACCATTGACATATCTACAATAATTATGATTATGTGATAAATTACATACCTACTGACTTGACCTCCTCTCATAACCCACCAATGGATGGCTAACGGAGGCAGGATGAAGACTCTAACCTTGGAATTTCATTGTGCAAACAATTACATACATTATTTTTGACTTATAATATAGATAATCATATAAAATTAATTACAAATTTTAAATAACAATATACTAAATCAAGATGAAACTTGTAACAAATTACCTGAGAGTTAATACCAAATGTATGTTGTAAGAGATCGTTACTGAGAACAAGATCATCTAATATGTCCTGCCCCTGTGTCGTATCATGCTGCCCCTATGTCGTAGAGTCCTGTCGTGCCTCCTGCGTCCCATAATCACATAGGTTCCCACATGTATTGTACAAATGTGGGGACACATGACACCTACTACTCACCCTCATCGGCCTAGCTAAAATCATCGACATGCTGTGATAGAGTTTGGGTGAGAGTAGTCAATGAATGTAAAGTCTCCAGCTCAACACTCTCCTTCAAAGCCAAAGGGAGTGACCTAGGTTCTGGCCTTGCTCGAGGTATAGGCACATGGTCTTCATCTTGCTGAGCCCTAGGTCTATCTTGGGCAGAGACACCACCTCTACCTTGGAACTCACGAATGTCAAAATAATTTAAAATCTTGTTAAGGATGAACTCGCAATAGAGTTTCCTCAAGAAATATTATGGTACCTCATCATTGTTGCATGGCCGCTCATCGAAGACCATTTACAATCTATCCCAAAAGTTTCAGGATATGTCTTCATTCCTACACCAATGTATAGGAAACCATTTGCAACTTTCTTCTAATCTTTGGCCAGTTTTGGGATTAATAAATTCTGCACATAATTGAGATTTTGTAATTTTTTCCTTCTTGACTTATTCACATGACAACTTGTCAGCATAATATTGCTGACTCCTCTCCCTATAGTCTTGGAATTTGGTGATTTGTTTTGTCACCAAATCCATGTGGGAAACAATCTCCTATAATGATTTTGCAAGTGCCCTCCTACGATTAGTGGTTCCACTTGGATTGTTTAGGGTTTGAATAATAGTTTCAAGATGTCTCTTGTTTTCTTCTATTATCCGTAGGTGGTGTTCTTGATCATCCCTTACATGAAAAGGAGGTGAAGGTGGGTTTGGAGGGTTTGGAGGGTTTTGGGGGTTGTTTTCACCCTCTGCAACTGGATTTAGGTTTTCTCCTTCTCCAATAACTGTAAATGCAATATAAAAACAAATCAAACATTGCAAAACTAAAAAATTATTCTCAAACTAACAAAATCAGACAAACCCTACCTTCTTCCTGTGCTGGAGCCTCCAAATTTGCATGATGATGTCTTTAGCGGTGAGGTGGCATTGTGAATTCCTCGTTTTCTCAGATGCACTTGATTCAATGGCCTCTTCTTCAACGCGATCTCATTTTTGTTTGTTTTCTTTGTTGTCGTGAAGAGAGAAGTCTTGACGTGAATGAGCATAAATGCTTTTTTTTTTCTTTTATTGAAAGCAAAACGTGAGCGCGTTATAACACGCTCACATTTTTTTAAAATTTTGGAGGTGGTGGCAACTTTTTGGTCCCTTGTCTCCTTGCATTTACCCTACTATATGTCTAAAACATGACAAACAATCGATGGAAGGAGCCTATTGCTAGATTCCCACCATCTCAAACACGCTACAAGAACATCTAATGGTTGGGCTTATGCCACAACAACCACCAAAGACATGCTTAAGGGAGGATGCATGAACCCCGCCTACTTAAAGGATGTGCACTAGCTCAAGAGATACACCATCCCTGCCTTCGCAGAGGGATTTGAATAAAAGGATTCGCACTAGCTCAAGAGATACAATATCCCACCTCTAAAGAGGGTTTTTTGATTGCAATATAGAATAAAGATGTGCACTCATGCGGAGATACAACATCCTACCTCTGTAGATGGTTTATAAACATGCTTCATTAGTACCAAAATCATTAGACAACTTACCTTTATATGCCCCCACATTAAGGTGGTTGATATTGTGTACCAATATCAAACATGTTAAGGTTAGAAGAAAACACGCAAGGGAACAAGAGCTTTCACAAAGCCTATGCCCCCAAAGGTGACATGTGCTTCACAATCACCCAATGTTCCCACAAACACGTACAATTTCCTGCAATGAAAGGGATTAGAAACCACATAATCATAATAAAAGCAATGCATGTAATCATTCACATAAAGAGATGAGGCTATACTACGGTTTTAAAATCTGAGTATAATCGTGGGGCTATACTGTAGAAATCTCAAAATTGAGTGTAACTAGGTGAGATTCAAAGATAAACAAAGTGCATGGAGCAGATGTATTGTTATGGTTTGTTAGTATGATAAGACAACATCAAAATATCACACGGAGTGATTCTACTAGCCAAGCATCGGATAATATATATCAACCCCATCATCATATATGGACTAGGTCCATTTTTGCTTACTCCCTGAAGGGACACTTGGTCTTTATCAGTATTATTTGTTTTCATCATTCGACAGCTAGATAGAACCACTAGAAGAAGGTAAACAATAAATCAAGAGAGGAGAGCAAGTGCCTTAGGGTCGTCACGTAGGAAGGTGCCCCCAGGTCACCAATCGCAACGCTATGCCCCTAAGGCATGACATACAACAATAAAAATAGAGGAGAAGTAATATAGAAGAATGATAGTACAAATAGACAAAGGGTCACAATAGAGGTGGTCTCCCAGTATCCTTGACCTTACAAGAGTAACAAGGGTCATCCTAGGAGGCCTAAACAACACATAACACATCACGGGGGGAATCACAAGGGTTAGAAATACTTACATGCAAGTACAACCGTACTAGAATTTGGAACTTGCGAGCCTCTTAGAAAGATACTCCATCAAGTTTTGTGTGAAGTTTGATTGGTTCATATTAGATTGTTCTTTGTTTTCAGGATGTTCATGTGGTACTTGTTTTTTAAATCCTTGTATATGTGAGATCTTTTGTTTCTTATGAGGAGGAGAACCACTGTTATTTCCTACTGATGATAACCATCTTATTCTTTTCTGATCTTTAGCTCTCTTATTTTGTTGAGTTCGTCTATCATAACGAAATGGGATATTTTCCATTGTAGCATCTTTTTCCTATATCATGATCTCTTGCTTTGATTTTTCAAGTTGTTTTTCTAATGCATCTTGGTTAACTCCTAATCCTTGAAGAGATAACAGTGGAGGAACCTCAGCATACATACCATTTCTCCATGGACGAGGTGAGTTCACAACTTTCTCCTTATCCACTTCTATCATACCAATTATTTTGTCATAGTCATAAAAATCTTGTTCCACTGTTATTTTATTTTGTTCCATCATGTTGTTATCGGTATGCTTAGGGAAAGGATTAGTAGAGATTTGTAAATTCTGATTCAGAGGAGCAACTGACTTATTTCCATTATCATTCACACCAGATACCTGTATAACATTCAAGTCGATCAGGTCTTGTATTTCATGTTTAAGACGCATATATCATTCAGTATCATGCCCTTGTTGTCAATGAAAATGACAAAAAACATTAGCATCAAAATAAGGTCCTTGCGTTCTATGAGGATCCAATGGTTTAATCAGAGGAAGCTTCAAAAGATTATTACTTACTACTTGATTCATGATAGAGTGTAAGGAGTTAGAGATCAAAGTAAATTGTCTTTGTTGTTGTCTATTTTGAAACAGTGCCCTCTTCTGATTAGTGATAGCGGATACTTGTGAAAAGTTATTTGAATTCTATCTGTTAACCTTGATGAAACTCTTATTATTCCTCTTAAAGTTGTTTTGTGAAGGTCCACCCATGGATTGACCAACTTGAGATGATGAGTTTTGGTTTTCATACTGACTAGACGAGAGTTGGTAATCACGAAGGGCTGTACTAAATGTTGAAAAGAGTTATATTTCATCAATAGAATTTTATCACAAATGTTAGGTTGTAGATTTGTAATAAATTACCTTTTGAACATCCTCATCATTCATTTGATATTGAATTTGTGCATAAAGAGATTGATACCGACTAATAAATTCAGTTAACTTCTCTTTCAGACCTTGCTTGCAATGAACTAAATCAATCAATGAAACTTGAGGTCCAATGTTTGCTTGGAAATGTTGTAAGGATTGATCAACAACTTGTGAAAACAAATGTATTGAATTCGGAGGTAAAGATAAAAACCATTCCAAAGTTGTTTCTTTTAAGGGATCGCAGAAAGATTTTTGCTAACAAATCCTCTTCAAAGAAGAAATGACTACACATAGCCGTGAATGCTGCCACATGAGTATTAAGATCACCTTTACCATTATACTTTTCAAAGTAGGGAGTTTCAAACTTATCAGGCATTTGAGCCCGTAAGGTTGCAACGGATAAAGGATTGCAGGCATGGTAAGTTGGTATATTAGGTTGTGAAGAATTTGTCAAGCTTGTCACCTTTTATTGAAGGGCATTCATGCCTTGTAGGAGTTGATTCAATAGGGCATCATTAGGAGATGCAGTTTGTTGTGAGGAATTAGAACCAAAATTTTGAGGTGATTGAGTATGAGTAGAGACAAGCAGAGGTTGTGAATAAGTGAGTGGTGGTTGGACATAATGATAGGTGGAAGGTGGTTGAGAGTGATAAGAAGTCACCCTAGGTGTTAGGTTTTGATAGTTGAATCCCACAGCCTTATAATTTTGTGTTACATTAGATATTCCAATACTAGTGGTAGCATTACTACAAGCATGTGCATTCATTGTCAAAATTGTTGATGTAAAAGTAGACATTCCAGTAGTTGGTATAGGTGTCGATACTTGTGTATGAGTCGGTGATGACATGTTATTAATAACGTTCTCACATTTAGTCACCGATATAACATTGTCAAGTACTATATGAAGCATTCCACGAACCGTGTTAATACCATCTTGTCCTTCTTTTATCAATTCTCTTAGACCATGAATAATAGGGACATCTTCTTTGGTTGTCCTTTCTTTCTTTACAAATGCTTGAAAATCAGCTAATTCCTTATCAAGTTTGTTTATTTGTTCATCAAGTACATGGGATATCACCTCAATGGTATCATCAAAATCATAAAATACTTTCTCTTCCATTGTAGCACCTGGTATGATTTCTTGTAAGGTTTGTGTTTCACCTCTTGTAAAGTAGTTATTTAACAGACTAGTCGATGTTGGTATAACATTACTATCAAAAGCATTAGAACCCATAAGTCTAATACTTCTCCTTAGAGGGATGTTTTTATTAGGGTAATAGGTTATAAGACTCACGCAAAAGCATACAACATTCAATGCATAAAATAGTAAAACAATCCCAAAGGACAAAATATGCTTATTGAAATACACCTAAAATGTTCACTTTTTCACAATTTTTCAATGTAAATGGCAAAAGCAAAAGGTGTTGCAAGGAAATTAATGAGGGAAAATGAATAATAATCTATATATCAGTCCCATAATGCATCAATATCCTTCTCAACACACCTATAATGCAATTCTATATGCAAAATAAGTTAAAATCTAGTGAAAAATGTAATTTTTTCAAACTCTAGTTGTGAAATTAAGGCATGAATATTTGCAAAATGATATGTAAATGAATTCTAATCAGATTTGTGATGCAAAATAATTCATCTCATATATGAAAATGCTTTTAAAGTCCTACAATACTCAATGCAAGTGCAATTTTTAAGGATGATGAATGAAAAATGCTAGTTTTTGTTGAAATTATTTGTGTAAATGCAAGTTTTTGAAATATGAATGCAAAAAAACACTAAAATGCCACACTACATACAAAATCAGATTTGAATGAGTGCCTAAGATGAGTTGTAAAGTTTGAAACAAGATTTTAACTACAAACCCTAGTTTTTGAAACCACTAGGTTATAAGAAAAATTCAAAATTTCACTAGTAGAATTTTGGCAAATAAATGACTACGTGACTAAAATGTTTAGTCACAACAACTAAAAATGACTAAATTCTACTAATTTTTTGCAACTCAGCTTTAAATGAGTAAATAAATGACTAATTTGGTCGTTGACTAAAAAATTATTTAGTCACACATAAAAATGACGAAATAGTTAGTCATTTATTTAGTCACAATCCATTTTAATAAATAATTTAAGGAATCAAGAATCAATAGCCCGCCAAAATACTCTAAAACTTTAATAAAAATACTATAAAACTTTTGTCCAAATCTTATTTTTAGGTGTAGCCCACCAAAATGGAGTTTTCATTTTAATAAACATACTCTAAAACCTTGGTCAAAACCTTATTTTCAGGCGTAACCTGCCAAAATGGAGAAGTGTTTCAATAAAGAATGATAGAGAATGGTAAGGAGATGTGCGTGACAAGAGGCATAGGATTCATTGCTACTTATCTCATTCCTGCTCTGCTCAACAAGGGTTACATTGTTTGTGCTACTGTTTGTAATCCAAGTATTTGATTGACATATATTTGCATAATTTCAAATTCCTTCAGATGCTTTTGAAGTATCAATGTATCCTATATTGGGTTTAGAATGATTTCTTTTAATTAAAAAAAAAACAAATAAATGATGTATTTGCCTATGATTAGATAATGTGGAGATCTCCTAAATCTACCCCAACTCACTGTCCTCTTTGGCACTGTATTCATTACTTCAGTTGCTAGGGTTTTGCATGTGACATCTTCAATATCTTCATGACAGTGGATTTTAAATAGATCTCCGTCTTTGCTTTAATCTTTATCATGGTAACCTAATAAATCTAGAGCATTTTTTCTTTCAGAGTCAATCCTGGTGTTGGAAATTGATGATGAAGTTCCTGGATAAATATTCCAAGGCAGTTATTATCTATTTCAACAAATCTTCTAAAGCATAGTCACCAGGAAACTTTAGTTCTGCCCCTGTACCTCTACCTACAGCTTTGGAGTCTTATATTTAAATGGGATATAACCTGTACCATTATTCATATATTCATGTATCCTATTTAAAAATGACACCCCTGTCTCCATATGCCATATTTCCATATGACTAGCTATAATATTTGGATAAATAACTAAACTGTCATGTGTTACTGATAAAACTAGTGGCCATATAATGTCAAACTCAGACAAATAGAGAAATGTCTCTCACTGATACAATTCAATAATAGGATAGCCACAGGTCTGAGAAATCAAATAATTGTGGCCACACATTATTGCCTTGGAAGGCAAATACAGGCCAAGAAATTAGTAGATGCTCTGATAGACTGATACCACTTGGTATGCCCCTAGGGCATTTTTATATAACCCTTAGTAGGTAAATATAAATGAATATAGTACTTTGGGTGTAGGTTGATTGGGGTAGTCTATTTACTTCTACACTTGTAAAAAAGGTTGACATTTGGGTATAAAGTTTCAACTTATATGCAAATTTTAACACGTTGGCACCTAACTCTTAATTATAGGGTTCCATAATAAGATAATTAAGGATGTGGGAACTTCCTAAAGTGTTGTAGTCTAGAAAAGTATAAATTTGAATAACCATGTGATTATTTTTGGTGTAAAAAGATGGTCCTGGGGCACCAGGAGGTCAATCATGGATAGTAGTGTGGCTTAAATTTGATAATTCTTATAAAGGTACAGAGTAGAGCTGAATTGAACCTCATGTACTAGAATTTACCTTGATCATGAATGAGCAAAAAAAAAATTCTTGATTTTGTGAAGGACATAAAAGAGAGGAGGGACCTAGATCTTCTGGTATTGCCGACTAACGTTGTTCTTTTTGAAGATCCTAGATTCAAGGTAATTCTTTAACTAGTTGTACTTTAGAATCCCCATGGACCTACTCTGGTCATTTGTGGTGGTTAATATAATTTCCATCTTTCTTTTTGGTTCTTCAAGCTCAAAAAGAATACTCCATTTTAACCTGCCCTTATTTTTGCAAAACTAGGCATTTTAAAATCCATCTTGAACTCCAACAAAGCTTGATGTCAACTTATGCAAGTTCAAAGAAGCTGAAGAATATTAATGAGATATGTCAAAAGAATCAATCTTTCCATTGACATAACATACTAATAATGCTAAGCCAATATCTTAATTCTTGTAGCAAATCTTTTTCTCCTTTTTGAAAAAAATGAGATACATTTTACTAGATAATTCAACTCAGTGAAGGATATATGCATCTGAAATAAAGTTTTAGAGGATGCCTATAGTTGATTTCCTTTCAATAATAAGGAAAGTGCTGATTGGATTTTAAAATTTTTTATAGGTATATGCTGAGAAATATGCAGTTGATTAGGATGCATTTTTTAAGGACTATGCAGAGGCTCATGCAAAACTTAGTAACCTTGGTGCCAAGTTTAATCCTCCTAATGTAAAGTAACTCAACTCCTAAACACTCTCTACCTATCATATTCATTTTTCATTTTTCTGTTGTTTCATGATGTTCATGTGATAAGCTTAATTTTATGAGAATATTTATTTGGGGGATCAGAAATGATAAATTCACATATCATGGTATTAGTTAAGGTTTGAAAATATTATTTTAAAAGCCGTCTTAAAAAGTCTCTTATGCATGATGCTGAAAGAAATGGAAACTCCAAAACAATTAGGAAAAAAGAGTTCTGCTATGGTTTTTTAATATTTTATATATCATAATTCACATGAGCTTTACGTGTTTTGATAAAATGCCTATCTTTGGTCGTTTTGTTAGTTGACATCTTAAACAGTGCAATTTTGCCACTAAGTCAACACTTAAGCTACCTTGGGTGTAGGTAGATCAGTGAAGCTGGGTTTAGTATGCATATATGTTCATATATAATAGGGAGGGGATACATTTCCAAGCTCATGAGGGCTATTACAAGCAATTACCATGGCAAGAAAATTGCTATATATTGTGATGGCATTCCATCATCATGAGACAAGGCAATGAACTATTCAAAAAAATGCCTCAAAGAAATGTGGTCTCAATGTACTTGTCATAGCATTCCATCACCATGAGACCGCATTTCTTTGAGGCATTTTTTCAAACAGTTCACTGCCTTGTCTATGCTTGTTAGAGTCATTGTTAGAGTCTTCCAAGGCTTGTTAAAACAATAAATTCTATTGAGTTTTGAATTTATTATTTGCCTTGTCTAACAATACAAGGAAACAAGGATTACAACCTAGTTTGAAGTCTTTCTCAAAATTTTGAATCAAGAGTAAAACACTAATGATACGAAACAATAATAGGAAACATGGTTTACAACTTGGTCCCCATAAATTGTTGACACAAAGCAACCTAAAGAAAAAAGAAACTAAAGATGACATTTTAAAATAATCAGAGCTCTATAATTGTTTAATTATGATTAAGTATGTGTACATGCTAAACCCTAAACCCCTAAACCCTAAACCCCAAACCCATAAACCCTAAACCATAAACCCAAGCAACCATAATACTTTGTCTTCCTATCTCTCCCCTATCTCCCTATCTTTGTTCTCCCTCTGACTCTCAATCTCTCTCCATGTCTCTGGTCATGTCCCACACTTTCTATCTCCCTATCCCTCCCCTCGGTCTCCTCTATATCTCCCTATTGGTCCTCTCTCTCTCTCTAAACCCTAAACCCTAAGCCTCTAAACCTTAACCCCTATACCATAAACCCTAAATAATGCCCTTAACCCCTAAACCAAAGTAACCCTAAACCCTAAATCTAAGCAACCCTAAAGCTCTATTTCCCTATCTCTCCCCTATCTCCCTATCTCTATCATCCCTCTACCTAGATCAATCTCTCTCCTTATGTCTTTGGCCATGTCCCTCACTCTCTATATCCCTATCTCTCTCCTCTGTCTCCTCTATATCTCCCTATTGGTCCTCTCTCTCTAAATCCTAAACCATAAACCTCTAAACCTTAACCCTAACCCATAAAACATAAACCCTAAACCCTAAATAATGCCCCTAAAACCTAACCCCTAACCCCTAAACCCTAAACCTGAGAAACTGTAAACCCCTATCTCCCTATCTCTCCCTTATCTCCCTATCTCTATCATCCCTCTACCTCTTAATCTCTCTCCCTAGTTCCCCTAACCCCTAAACCCTAAACCAAAGAAACCCTAAACCCTAAACCCAAGAAACTCTAAACCTCTATCTCCCTATCTCTACCCTATCTCCCTATCTCTATCTTCCCTCTACCTCTCAATCTCTCTCTCTCTATGTCTCTGGACATGTCCCTCACTCTCTATCTCCCTATGTCTCCCCTTTGTCTCCTCTATATCTCTCCCAATCTCTATCGGTACTCTCTCTCTATCTCTCTCTAAACCCTAAACCCCTAAGTGCTAAACTCTAAACCCGAGCAACACAAAACCCCTAAACCCTAACCCTTAACCCCTAAACCCTAAACCCTAAATATGAGCAACCCTAAACTCATAAACCCTAAACAATGCCCCTAAATGCTGACCCCTAAACCTAAGAAACCCTAAACCCCTAAGTTACCCTAAATAATTCCCCTAAACCCTAACCCCTAAAACCTAAACTTGAGCAACCCTAAACTCATAAACCCTAACCCCTAAACCTGAGAAACTCTCTCTCTCTCTCTCTCTCTCTCAAAACCCCTAAACCTCTATCTAGATCTCCCTTATCTCCATATCTCTATCATCCCTCTACCTCTCAATCTCTCTCCCTATCTCTCTATACATCTCTATCTCTCCCCTTTGTCTCTTGTATCTCTCCCTATCTGTCTCCTCTCTCTACCTATCTATCTCTCCCTATCTCTTGCCTCTCTCTCCCCTATCATTCCTCTATCTCCCTTCTATCTCTCCCTCTCCCTTATCGATGAAGGAAATGAAAACAAGAAAACTAGGACTCTCTCTCTCTCTCTCTCTCTCTCTCTCTCTCTCTCTCTCTCTCTCTCTCTCTCTCTCTCTCTCTCTCCCCTTATCAATAAAGAACATGGGAGCAAGAAAACTAGGACATGCAAAGAGGGATGAGGATATAAATTGGGAGGATGAAATAGAAACAAGATAAAACCAAAGTTCATTGGATGGGAATAATGAGGAGAAGAGAGGTGGAAAATAGTAAAATAGGGAAAATTTGGTGGGATCTAAAGGGAAATTGGAAAGGAAAAGGAAAACTAGGAAAGCTAGGAAAAGGGATCTAAAGTGACATGTTTTATCAAAGCATAATGCGAGCGCATTATTTGGTAATTTCCAAGCCTTTGGCTTGGATTTGCCTTGGCCTTCCAACCCAAAGGCTTGAACTATGTTTAGGTCATCCAAGGACATGTTTGTCTAGATTCTAATAAAATTCACATAATCTGGAGCGTACTCCCCATTAGGATTGCACTTTTTTCAATGAAAAGTCAAAAAAATACCACCATAATCTTAAGCTCTCTGTTAGTTATCTAACCATATAATTTTTTTCACATTTTGAGTATGTTAAGGATTTCATCTTTAATTTCTTTTGTTAGTGTATTCGTTTTTGTCAAAAACCAGTGTCTGGTATTTTTGACTTTTTTTAACCGTTCATTGAAATTTCAAATAAATTATATTTTTAGAAACTAGACTCCATTCTACATGTATTAAAAAAAATTAATTTTCATTAGTTTTCAGACATTTTAGGGGGGAGCATGCTCAACTTTCTATTTTTTAGGATGTGTCCACTTTGAAAATTAATAAAAAATTAATTATTCATGAAAAAATTATTAGAAAAGTTAGGGATAAACTACATGGTGTTAGCTAATTTCTTACAGAAGTGATTTTTTAAATAGTAAAAAAAAGTTAACATTTGGGGGGAGCACACTAGACGTTATGTTATGTTTTTTTGAGAGAAACGGGACCAATTTGTGTGCTCCCCCTTTTTGAACCCTTCAATCTCAACCATTTTTTAAAGAAATAGTAGTTTAGAAACTAGATTCAGAGCACTACGACTCTTATTTTTGTTGTATCTTTAAATTTTGAGTGTAACTATCTTCAATTTCTCATCCAGCATGTTGGCATTCTTTGAATCAGCATTAGGATTTGCCACTTCTAATGCACAGGCAGATTCAGCCAACTGAATACAGGAGGTTGCGTGAGCTCCTCCCCTTCACTTCTGGTTCTGCCGCACCAAGGGGGGTATCCCTATAACTCAAGATGTAACCTTGACTAGCTCAAAGCTAGAAAGATCTAACTTGACAACAACAGGCAGAATACTCTCATGTATGGACCAAGATCTGCATGATAGATCACAAGGCTGGCAACATTCTTGGACATGATGTCTGGTTGGGTATGAGAGCATGCAGGGGGTTCCTAATCCTACTCCTACAACTAACAGGTGGAAGTATGAAATGGTTTGATATGAATTTGGATGCAAAGCTGGACATGGTGTATAACACAAGAACACAGCATGATTGGTGCCTATCCAGGGCTTGGAGTCGGTAGACATACACCTGTGAATGATCAGCATGAATAGCTAAAACTAGATTTCAGGGGGATACACATGATATCTGCCTTACAGATATCTCCCAATGAAGAGTGTTGAGTTATCTCTACTTATGGCATCCCTACTGCAGTATACCCTTCCCAATGTTCAACCTGAAAACAGTTTAATCTGCCCCTTGAGCAGAAGTTAACAAATCAGACACTCAACATAGGAATTCTATGCTCTAGAACCTAAACATTATGCAAATATCCAGATCCAGAAGAAGAATACATGCAATACTGGAGACAGAATCAACACAACACATGCTAAGATAGCATTACTCATATGAGATCAACCATGAAATCAGTGGATTCATGCCAAGTCGTACAACAGGACATACATAAACTCACAAGTTAGACTGTACAGAGCAACCGGATCATCTGGTTTTGGATTACAGAGCCAAAAAATCATCAACTTTCAACAACCTTGAATAAATAACACCGTCTGCATTATATAGCAGGAGGGTGTATTCAGCATTGACTACCAGGTTGACCAAAAATCCTGCCAGATACACAGTACCAGAAAGATGGCGCTCAAACACTACCAGATTGGCGCCCAAACATGAATGCAGCAGGTAGGGGAGGAGACAGGAAGATTTCTCGAGCCCTGCGCCACTGTCCGCTGATGTACACCTTCAATCGGGTACAGGATCCATCCACGCCATCGCCCATACCTCTGCAACAATCACCATTAATGGCGCACCAACCCGCGGACTTGGGAAGAACATCAAACAGACTATCGCAAGCATTTCCCACCGAGATTCATCATCATGATATTTGAAAATGCAGGATATCAATTATCTCACATGCACCCCGCAGCAACCTCAATAACACTTTATATACTAGGTCATGAGCATATATGATGTCGGTGCTTTTGCTTCTGATGACACTAGTATAAGACCTCATCATCATCATCCTCCAGCAGCATGATATCCTGTTGCCCGAAATATCACCCTGACGTCATCATGATATTTGAAATATAACCTGCATGATAATTGGCACAACCTGATCCATCGGAGGAACATCCTCCTGCTGAGCTTAAACCCAAAGTCTGGCCGATGAACATCCTGATGACGTCATCATCATATTAACATCATCATGATATTCGGAAGACAACCGGATATTTGGAAATATCCTCCTGATGCACAAATATCAGGTTGCACTGTAGCTCCACTATAAGATCGAGGCGATAACTGAATATGATGATGATGCTTGAAAAGATCACCCCCAGTAGATAATGCGCGAAGCCAGCAGGTGGATATCTCCTTGAGATCAGCATCATCGTGATGCTGGAACAAACATATATCCGGGTGATATGAAAATATCACCCCCTCCTTCGGAAATATCATTGATGCAGATAGGCAGAGAAATAGATATCACCCTGATATAAGGATGACATCAGCATCATCAGGATGAGAAACAACGAACAAGAAGTGATAGAACATCATCAGGATGATATTGACTAAGATCATCCTGACGTTCAAAATATGATGACCCTAGTGAATATCAGGTCACACTTAGAATTCTTCAACAACATCATCAGGATGATCATAACCAAGATCACCTGATGATAAAAATATCACCTCGGCGAAATATCCTGCAGGCAGAAAATATGATGACCCTCCGCAAGCAGCACGGTGATAACTGGAAATATGATGATGATGACGACGACCCTTAAGAAAAAACAAATCAGGTCGAACAACTTAGAGAATAACCCCTTCAGGATATCGGGGCAACATCATCATCATGTCTGGGCAAGGTGATAAATGAAAGATCACCGGATACTTGAAAAATCACCTCCGCAAGCAAATCAGGGCGCACTGTAGCTCATCAGCATCATCAGGATAAAAACCAAACATCATCCGATAGTGAAATATGATGATGACGATGAGAAACTGGTCGACGGAGAACATGATGATGCTGACCTTCATCGAAACAAACATGATGATGATGACCTCCTCCTCAAGAAAATATGATGCTGCAGCTGAAAAATGTTGAGGAGGTCCATTACTTAGAACATTTTTTGGATACTTAGGGAGAGTGCCTGAATGAAAATTGCTCAAAAATTGTCAGTCAATTCAGGCACTAACAGTGGCTCTGTCTGGGGACGTGCAGGTGCAAGACTGCAGCGAGAACCCCAGATCTCTGGGATGCAGACCAGTCCCTTATCCATTGGGCACAGAGTCAAATACTGCACTGACCTGCATCACCAAACACACTTGATGGCCTAAGGCCACCAAGAAAAGAAAAGCATGTATCTCCCTTTGTCAAATATCTTGTTTTCATCTGCATGCACTGGGTCAAGCTTGGAGATACTGTCAGGATCCACCCACAAACAAATCTTGTCATCTGCATATTCAATCCTCTGATTTGGCTTGTCATTTTCACCCCTGTGCAGATAACCCTCAGCATCATGTGACATGTGGGTGCAGAATGTATCAAACAATGCATGTTCATATGGCATATAGCACTTATCACCTATATCATCATCATGCATTGCAACATGATCTCCTAGCTGGACTGCAAATAGGAAACACTCGGAGTCCACCATAAAACTAGGAAGATCAAGGCTCATTGTATTATATGCTGGCACATCAAAAGAAAAGCTTTCAAAATCACAATTGTGTACATCATGTACACAACCAATAGTAGCACCAAGCTGGAAAAGATCAGGCTCTGGCACCTCTTTACAATCAGGCACATTTTCACAGTCACTTACCTGATGTATGTTGTTTCCTCTTTCATCAGGATGAGAAACAGAATCCAAGTCAAAAATAATGTTAAGATCCTCACCATACTCAGACAGATCCTCATCACCATATGTGTCATAAATGGGTGACCTAGGTGCATCAGTTTCATCATAGTATGCCATTTGTTCATGGGCAGCAGAGCACACATCTTCATCACCAATGGATTCACTCTGTGGAGGAGTATCAGCCTGTGTGTCATAAGCAAAACAGCCATCAAATGAAAAACAATCATGCTCTGAACTAGCACTTATTTTAATTTCTGACTGCTCTTCATGATCTCCATGTGTTTGAAAGATAGGCAATGGGTCACACATAGGACTGCTTCTCTGTTTGCTTATATCTTCTCTGTCTTGAGTACAATACTCACAATTATCTCCACAGGTCCATTCCAAAAATTGCTCATTGCTGTCCACAACCTCGTTATTGTTTTCATGGTCAGATGCCTCATCATTGCAATGGGAATCCTCATTAGTCCTTTCACTGGCATCCTCAATTGGTAAACAATCCAGTTGAGCAGTATTGTTAGCATTATGTTCAAAAACAGCAGTCTCAACCTCTATGCTTTTATTTTCATTTTTATCTGCACATGATGCCATAATCATTTGGTCATTTGCAGCTTCATAACCATTTCTCACACCAAAACCTGGGGACAGGGGTTTCAGCAGGTGCACATTTCTTATTTCTTCTACATTTTCTAAAAATTTGTATGCCATCTGCATACTTGTCACCTTGAAATCCCTCAGTAATGCACTAGAGCCCTCCTCAAAAGCTTCAAAGAATATGCCAACACAGGCTGAAATATCAGGTCTGAAACTTTCAGGGACATGTGAAAGGGCTACTGCAAACCTATGACTGAAATCAACACATGGCTCTTCATCTTGTTTTCTGATTCTCATCAATTCTACAACAAGATCAGCCGGTTCTTTTGCAAATTCTTCCTTGAAACAGTCAGCAAGCTCATCCCAACAAGCAAAAAATTTCTTTGGAAAGCTCAAATACCAGTCTTTTGCTTTTGCATCAAAGGACCTAACAAAAAACCTCATCCACATATCCTCATCTCTGAATGAATGTTCTCCCATAAAACTTTGAAAATTTTGGATATGTGCATTCCCATCACATACATTGTGACCACTAAATCTAGGCATCTGATAGTATATCCTAGCAGGCATAGTTTCTACTTTATAATCCACCCATGACAAATCCAGTTGGTCATACAAAGGATCAAAAGGGCCGATAGGAGGTTTAGCTTTCTGACAGGCAGACACAACAGGGTTACTGCTTCTTAACTGGGCCTGCTCAGCCTCTAAGAATATCAACCTATTTCTTATCTCTTCTATTCCTTTATCCAACATTTCACCACTGAGTATGGGATAACTCATACTTGGATTCATAAAAACCCTACTCTTAGACATTGTTTGTCTGTCTAAGACCTAAGGCTTCCCCTGGCATCTAACCTATGCAGTAAAACAACAAATAAAGGGGAAGTAACAAAGTACCTTTTCTCATACAGATGCAGAAATATGTACATCTTTCAACCAATAACATACATCTATCTTTCACGTGCATTGGGATCTTTTTTGCAGAGTCGCCACCTCTCCAGAGAGGACAAAATTTTCAATAGCTGAAAGCTACTTTTCCAGGTTCATTCCACCAGCAGAGCATCATTTTGCTAGTGACTCGGATGGGCCACAAGTATATCATTTTTTAGTCCATCCCCAGTAGAGTCGCCATTCTGTTGGCATTCTTTGAATCAGCATTAGGATTTGCCACTTCTAATGCACAGGCAGATTCAGCCAACTGAATATAGGAGGTTGCGTGAGCTCCTCCCCTTCACTTCTGGTTCTGCCGCACCAAGGGGGGTATCCCTATAACTCAAGATGTAACCTTGACTAGCTCAAAGCTAGAAAGATCTAACTTGACAACAACAGGCAAAATACTCTCATGTATGGACCAAGATCTGCATGATAGATCACAAGGCTGGCAACATTCTTGGACATGATGTCTGGTTGGGTATGAGAGCATGCAGGGGGTTCCTAATCCTACTCCTACAACTAACAGGTGGAAGTATGAAATGGTTTGATATGAATTTGGATGCAAAGCTGGACATGGTGTATAACACAAGAACACAGCATGATTGGTGCCTATCCAGGGCTTGGAGTCGGTAGACATACACCTGTGAATGATCAGCATGAATAGCTAAAACTGGATTTCAGGGGGATACACATGATATCTGCCTTACAGATATCTCCCAATGAAGAGTGTTGAGTTATCTCTACTTATGGCATCCCTACTGCAGTATACCCTTCCCAATGTTCAACCTGAAAACAGTTTAATCTGCCCCTTGAGCAGAAGTTAACAGATCAGACACTCAACATAGGAATTCTATGCTCTAGAACCTAAACATTACGCAAATATCCAGATCCAGAAGAAGAATACATGCAATACTGGAGACAGAATCAACACAACACATGCTAAGATAGCATTACTCATATGAGATCAACCATGAAATCAGTGGATTCATGCCAAGTCGTACAACAGGAGATACATAAACTCACAAGTTAGACTGTACAGAGCAACCGGATCATCTGGTTTTGGATTACAGAGCCAAAAAATCATCAACTTTCAACAACCTTGAATAAATAACACCGTCTGCATTATATAGCAGGAGGGTGTATTCAGCATTGACTACCAGGTTGACCAAAAATCCCGCCAGATACACAGTACCAGAAAGATGGCGCTCAAACACTACCAGATTGGCGCCCAAACATGAATGCAGCAGGTAGGGGAGGAGACAGGAAGATTTCTCGAGCCCTGCGCCACTGTCCGCTGATGTACACCTTCAATCGGGTACAGGATCCATCCACGCCATCGCCCATACCTCTGCAACAATCGCCATTAATGGCGCACCAACCCGCGGCCTTGGGAAGAACATCAAATAGACTATCGCAAGCATTTCCCGCCGAGATTCATCATCATGATATTTGAAAATGCAGGATATCAATTATCCCACATGCACCCCGCAGCAACCTCAATAACACTTTATATACTAGGTCATGAGCATATATGATGTCGGTGCTTTTGCTCCTGACGACACTAGTATAAGACCTCATCATCATCATCCTCCAGCAGCATGATATCCTGTTGCCCGAAATATCACCCTGACGTCATCATGATATTTGAAATATAACCTGCATGATAATCGGCACAACCTGATCCATCGGAGGAACATCCTCCTGCTGAGCTTAAACCCAAAGTCTGGCCGATGAACATCCTGATGACGTCATCATCATATTAACATCATCATGATATTCGGAAGACAACCGGATATTTGGAAATATCCTCCTGATGCACAAATATCAGGTTGCACTGTAGCTCCACTATAAGATCGGGGCGATAACTGAATATGATGATGATGCTTGAAAAGATCACCCCCAGTAGATAATGCGCGAAGCCAGCAGGCGGATATCTCCTTGAGAGCAGCATCATCATGATGCTGGAACAAACATATATCCGGGTGATATGAAAATATCACCCCCTCCTTCAGAAATATCATTGATGCAGATAGGCAGAGAAATAGATATCACCCTGATATAAGGATGACGTCAGCATCATCAGGATGAGAAACAACGAACAAGAAGTGATAGAACATCATTAGGATGATATTGACTAAGATCATCCTGACGTTCAAAATATGATGACCCTAGTGAATATCGGGTCACACTTAGAATTCTTCAACAACATCATCAGGATGATCATAACCAAGATCACCCGATGATAAAAATATCACCCCTGCGAAATATCCTGCAGGCAGAAAATATGATGACCCTCCGCAAGCAGCACGGTGATAACTGGAAATATGATGATGATGACGACGACCCTTAAGAAAAAACAAATCAGGTCGAACAACTTAGAGAATAACCCCTTCAGGATATCGGGGCAACATCATCATCATGTCTGGGCAAGGTGATAAATGAAAGATCACCGGATACTTGAAAAATCACCTCCGCAAGCAAATCAGGGCGCACTGTAGCTCATCAGCATCATCAGGATAAAAACCAAACATCATCCGATAGTGAAATATGATGATGACGATGAGAAACCGGTCGACGGAGAACATGATGATGCTGACCTTCATCGAAACAAACATGATGATGATGACCTCCTCCTCAAGAAAATATGATGCTGCAGCTGAAAAATGCTGAGGAGGTCCATTACTTAGAACATTTTTTGGATACTTAGGGAGAGTGCCTGAATGAAAATTGCTCAAAAATTGTCAGTCAATTCAGGCACTAACACAGCATTAGTATTTCTTGATTTCAAAAAAAAAAAAAAGTGGTATCTTAAGACCCCCTTTTGGTCCTCCATCTTTGTGCACTTACCCGCAAATATTATTACAACTAGGATTGCCTAACTAGTTATTATTAATTAAATCAAAAGTTAGATTTTTTCTACTTAAAATTTAAAAAATGACAATACGAATTCATCTTAACACACTTGACCCAATAAAAGAAACAATAACAAAACCTAAAAAGTATCATATGTCAAATGACCCAACAAATTTTTAGGCTTTAGCATGTACAATGTTCCATTGATTCTATTACATAATAATCTATAGTTTATTTTGTAGGTTACGGTTTGTACTTCAACATTTTGTCATGAAATGAAATTCCACAACATTTTATTCATGATACACATGAATAGAGAGATTAAGAATATAATTTCCAATCTCAAACATTAATATTATAAATATTATTTTATAAAAGTTATTTTAATATCAAAAGGACCCATTGGATCTACTATTTCAAAGTTCCAATAGTTGCTCACTTATAATCAACTGGCAATAAAATTTGTTTGGGTACAACCTAATTTTCAACTATACAAAATTGACTTACCATTTGCCAACATATTAATAGTGTAGATAATATATTAATAAGAATTATGATAAATATTAATAATATAATTAATATACTAATAGTAATATTTATATTAAGTTATTATTATAAAAATTAATATGAATATAATTATATTGTATTTGAGAAAATGGAGAGAAAATCATATATACATATTGCACAGAAAGAAAAACATGAAATACTTGATTCAAGATTTGATACATTCAATCTGCTGATTTATACATTACAATCAAATGACTTATAAAGCCTTATTTTCCCGTGTATAACCTCCTACGGGAATAACTTCCTAAAAACTAACAACAAACAATAGTTTTATTTATTATTATAATTATTTTTTAATGATGTAATAATATCAAAATTCCCACCTTATTACATCAATTTGAACCAAGGATGGAACACTGTAAGGACTGAACACAATAGCTCTTCTAAAAACTTTGATGAAGCGCCTCCACCAATTCTCCTCGCTCACCCAAGACACACCAATATGAATCCACCATCGGATGTCCTGACTATCAAATCTCAAAATACCTGTAAATCGTGACATACTCAATTATTCACAAGTAGACCACTCCTCTTGTGAATCAAGACAAACTCAATTATCCATAAGAAAAACATCAACTGACTATGAATCGAGACTTACTCAACTATGCACAGTACCACAAAAACCAACCAACTCTGAATCAAGAACTTACTCAACTATCCATAGTAACACTCAGGTCCTTTTGTGGATCAAGATTTACTCAATTATTCACAAATACAAACCTATAAAACTATGGATCGAGACATACTCAACTATCCACAAACAATAAAATAACTGGCATGCCCCCTTTCTCCATGAAGGGATTAAAGATGAAATTGGTGCTTCTCATGCAAAGTATCATCTCTGAGTGAGAAGCTAGCTCAAGATGATAATGTACCTCCTACCTCTGATGCCTCCAACCTCCAATATGGCCTTGTTACACCTTAAAATTGATAATACTCCTTGTTGTCACTAAGAGGAGAGTCTTGATCATATATTGTAAAAGCACATCTTTCTCCCTCGGTTTCAGTAGCAGTCAAATAATAATTTGTTTTTAAATTGCCATCGATAAAATCCATGGCATGTTGAATACAATTCAATAAAATGTGTGCTATTTGATTACAATAGAATAATGGTTGCAAATGGACAGATTGAGATGAAGAAGGTAGACATTCAAGAGAATGTTGCAGATGCTTTGACCAAGTCTATGAGCATAGAGAAATTTGTTTGGTGTAGAGAGGCCATGGGCCTTGCTTCTAGTACCTGATTATTTTATGGTTTTCCTATGGGTATTTACAATGTATGATGTCAAGTGGGAGAATGTTAGGATTAAGGTGCCATCAACCTTGTAAATCCTATGTAATTTATTATTCCTATTATTGTTTGTAAATCACCCATAAGGGCTGAAAGGTTTCACCAGCAACGATCTTGTTTTAGTCACATGTTTATATCTGATCCCCGATGCTAATTCATCAGTGATGGGGAGTCGTAGGGGGTTTTCCCGTACAAGGGGTCTGGGGGCAGTGCCCCTAGAGCCAAATTTTATCATTGTAAATCTAGACCATTCGTCATTAGGTCACAGATCTGACAGTCGATATTATGCTAGTTTTCTTGCCCTAGAAGGCAACCCCCTTTTATAAAGATATTTGTACTACATTTTTAGCAGAGTTAAGAGTAACAGGCATCGTTGGATTGAAGATTGAAGAAGAAGAGGAAGTGCATGTATTGTAATCTCATATTTGAAGATAATACAACTTGGAGCCTCTTTTCTTAGTAGAGTTTTTTACCTAAAAGGGTTTTCTCCACATTACATACTGTGTTATGTGTTCAGTTCTTATTGCATGTTATTTCTGTGAAGTAGGTTTTATTTTTGTTTTAATCTCTATTGATTCTACATTATTTAGAGGACATTAACAAGGTTTGAATCAGATTTTCGTTGTGTGGTTTGCACATTCACTTCTAACTAGGCCCACACTCAATACCTCTCAATATTCCTATATCTATCTTCTTTGAAACAACATTGTTTCTTCTAGTCGCAACACTACTTCAAACAAGGGCAAGTGTAGACACTTAAATTTCACCTCACATATTCGACATTAAAATTCACCACTTCTAACCCCTACCACACTAACATTTCTCCATTCACTAATTAAGTGGCATATTCATTTACCATAATCAATTAATTAAAAAATCATATTTAATTAATCTATTTTAATCTTTCAATGAATTAAATAATCTTGTTATTTAATTAATTTAATCCATTCACCTCCCATTCACAATTAGATAATTTTATTATTTAATATTCTAATTATTCCTCCATGCATAATTAAATTTTATTTATTTAATTATCTAAATTGTTCTTTCATCACTAATTAAATAAATTATTTAATTAATTATTTCCTCAAGTGCTACCTTAATAATTTATCACTCATCATCTATTAAATTGAAATAATTTAATAGAGTAATGAAGCCTTTCCTAGCATTTAGTAGTTAACTACCTTATTACATTTAATCATCCACCTTCTCCAACTCGAGGACAAATTCAAAGAATATTTCAAAGCCCATTAATATTTCTAACTAAAAATATAAATGAAACTTTAATAAATTAACCATTTTCCCCTCTCATTCAATCACAATTGTTGATCTAATCTTTTAATCTTGACCATTGATTTCAAAAATAAAAAATTCTATAAATTAAAGTTATGTCCTTGAACAATTCATTTGTGAATGTGAAGTAAAATTATGCTTTAGAAATTTCATAGAGCTTCATGTTGAGCAACTACATCCATTGGAGCATATCTACTTTACAATAAAGTTTCATCTGGGTAATTGTGTTTCAATTGTTTGCACATTTGTTTGAACTTCATTTTAGCTTTATCTTGAAGTTTACATATGAAATTTTAGAATATGCTTACAAGTTTTATTGAATTTTCCTTGCTAATAGTTTTCTGAATTTTGCATGTTTACAAGATTTCTTAACTCGTAAGTGGGCCATCAACATTTTTGCCTTCCAATTAATTTCTACTCCTATGCAGGGTTTTTTGTCATGATCCCATGTGGAGTTTGTTGCAAGTATGGGTCTAACCGGTGTTGTCATTGATGTCAACATACTCATGTTGCATCGATGAGAAGGATTGGATGAGCAGAGAGGAGCAATGGAGACAGTGAAGTGGAGATCCCAGCTAAGATACAGATCAGAGGTTGCGGTTCAAAGGGTTTGTAGATATGAGTCTTGAGATGATCCAGTCAAGTTTTCAGAGGTTCGCATGAAGATCTGAAGAAGTTATGGCCGCTCAAGTAGAACCGGCTCCTGCAGGTGTTCAAAGGTGACAGAGTGACACAGATAGGTCCGGTGAGATCTAGAAATGCATTATCCCATTCTATAGATTTGAGGGAGTGTTGAGGACATCCTTGTGAAGTGTCAACTCTATTGGTTCGTGGTTTGAAGGTTCAGAAGTGCCTATTCCTTTGTGACAGTAATGACAGACTATGTTCTTAAAGCTCTGGATGAAGGAGAGAAGAATTCTAGCAAGCAGATGAAGTATGGATGCTCTTGGTGTTTCTGGAAAGGTTGTGGTGATCTTTGGATCGTGTCTAGTTCATGTTGGTGGTCTGCATTGAAGTTAGAGTGCGCATTTGAAGAATAACCACTAGATGATGGTGTTCTTCCTGAGACTGGCTGACCGGATGAGTTATCCATCTAGCAGATAATCTTATGAATGTTTGCTGACTTAGATGATTATTCCTAAGTCGATGCCTTGTATAAATAAGGGATTGCGAAGTCAGTTTGAAGTTGTCCTTGTGGTGATGAGTGTGTGGTAGCGAGGAGGAGAGTGAAAGGCAGAGCAGAAGTATTGGGCTTAATGGAACTGATTCAAGCATGGTGAAGATGCTATTCTCCAGTTCATGTATGTGATATTTATTTCTTTGTAGACAGTGTGTCTCTTGTAGGCAGTGAGCCTCTTATGAGCAGTGTGCTCAGGTAGTGAGCCCTAATTGGCATGTGCCATTTTGTTCTTTCTATTATTCTAACAGAGAATACAATCTTGGGTTAATCACCCCGTGGTTTTTCCCTTAACCGGGTTTTCCACATCAAAATCTTGGTGTCTTATGTGTTGATGTGCTTCTGCTCTTGATTTGAATGCATTATAGTTCATGATTAATATACTGCTAATAACTAAAAGGTTTTAAGTGTTTAAATGGAGAAAGTTTTGCACAACTGATTCACCCCCCTTTTAGTTGTATGCCCTAAGTCTAACAATTGGTATCAGAGTGGGGTTCCTCTAAAAAGAGCTTAACCACTTGAGGAGATCCAATATGTCATCCTATAAGAAGGATAGCCCGAAGTTTGATGGAACAAATTTTAATCTATGGAAAGGTCGCATGAAGTGTCACTTGCAATGCATGGGTATGACATACTAGACCATGGTTACAACACAGTATGTACCTCCACAGGGTGGTCCAAAAGCTACAAATGAAATCACAGATGCTGAAAACAATCTGCGGACTATAGAAGCTCTTCTAAGCACATTATCTGATTCAGAGCTCTCAAATGTTATTGACCTACCAACTGCTTTTGAGATTTGGAAAAAATTGGAACTTTTGCATGAAGGAGACCAGTATGTTAAATGTGCAAGGTTACAGAGTCTGAAAGGGAAATTTGAAAACCTGAAGATGAGAGATGATGAAAATATTACTACTTTTATGCCAAGAGTAAATGAGCTTGTTTGTGGAATTAGAAATGTTGGTGGAGTCTTGGATGAAAATGAGATTGTTGGCAAAATTCTCAGATCCCTTCCTGCTTCTTACAAAATCAAGGTTGCTGCCATTGATGAATTCAGAGCCCATACAACTATCACAAGAGATCAATTGTCTGGCAAATTGGCTGCATTTGAAATGAATGAGTTTGGAGATGATCCCCCCAAGACTGAATCTACATTCAAAGCTAGTGCCTCTGTAAAAGGTAAACAAAGGTTTGATCCAGGAGAGAACTCATCAAGGAAACTGTCATGGTATGAAAAAGCAAGAAAAGACCTAGAAGAAGAAGAAGTAGAAACTGCTCAACTTGAAGCCCTCATTGCAAAGAGACTGCCAAGAGGATCCAGTAAGTATGAAGGAAAATTGCCTTTCAAGTGTTTTAACTGCAATAAGATTGGTCATTTTGCCTCAAAATGTCTGAAAAGATTTTCAAGGCAAAATCCTAACAAATCAAGGTTCCAAAAGAATTGTTACTATGTTCATGAAGAAGATGATAATGAAGGAGTAATAGATGATGAAACAGAGACAGGAAACAAATCCGAAAGTGAATGGGTGTTTATTGCCATCAAGGAAGAAGAACCAATATCCTCTGTTTCTATTAATCATAAAGTTGTAAAAAGAGCTCTGGCTGCCCAAGTTGAAGAAAAGGATGATTGGGTCATTAACAGTGGTTGCTCTCAACATATGACAGGTGACAAAAATAAGTTCATAGATTTGGAAAGGTATGAAGGAGGAGTGGTGAAGTTCGGTGATAATTCTGCTGGTAGAATCAGAGGAAGAGGAACTATTTCTTTTGATGGAAGGAACAAAACCGGTAATGTTCTATATATTGAAGGCTTGAAGCACAATCTTCTCAGTGTTGGACAGTTGGTGGACAAAGGCTATGATCTCCGGTTCAAAAATGGCAAATGCAAGATCTTTGAAAGATCTGGAACAAAGATTGCATCCGGTACCCAAACTAAAGGTAATATCTTCCACTTGGTTGGCACTGGTAAAAGTTACATATTTGTTCAAGTTGATCAGAGTTGGTTATGGCATAGGAGAATGTGTCATGTGAATTTTGATAACATCATCAAGATAAGCAATACTCAGGCTGTAAGAGATCTTCCTAAATTGGTGAAACCTACTAATAGCTTGTGCATAGAATGTCAGTTGGGTAAGCTGAGCAGAATCACATTCAAGAGCAAGGAACTATCTTCTACCGGATTATTGGACTTAGTTCATACTGACCTTTGTGGCCCGGCAAGAATCAGGAGTATGCAAGGTGATAGATACTTCATGTTACTAATTGATGACTATTCCCGGATGATGTGGGTAACTTTTTTGAAAGAGAAATCAAAAGCTTTTGAGAAATTCAAAATATTCAAGGCTATGGTAGAGAATGAAACCGGATTGAAATTGAAATGTCTGAGGTCTGATAGAGGTGGAGAATTCACATCCGGTGAGTTCATAGAGTTCTGTGAGAAACATGGAATAAAGAGACAGTTGTCTGCTCCTAAGATTCCACAACAGAATGGAGTAGTGGAAAGAAAGAACTGGACCATACAAGAAGCGTCTAGGACCATGATGATGGAAGCAAATGTTCCTCATATCTATTGGAGAGAAGTTGTCAGCACTATAATCTATACTCTCAATCGAGTTCAAATCAGAAGCAATACTGGTAAGACTCCTTATGAACTTTGGTTTGGCATCACTCCTACTGTAAGGTATTTCAGAGTTTTTGGTAGCAAATGTTATATTAAAAGAGATGAAGATCTAGGAAAGTTTGATGCTAGAGGTGATGAAGGAATATTCTTGGGTTACTTTACTCAAAGTAAAGCATACCGGTGTTATAACAAAAGACTGAGAAAGATGATAGAAAGTACAAATGTGAAGGTTGATGAGGGAATTGAGAAACCCTCAAGGTTCTATGAATATGATGAAGATCATAATGGTGTTCTGACTCAAGGAGCCCAACCCTCATCTATTAGTCAAATTCATGCTAATCCAGTAAACCAGGAAGAAGAAATGAGTTTTAATGAACTTGATCAAGAATCAGAAGTGCAAGAAATTCCTAAAGTTCCCAGGTATGTAAGACTGAACCACTCTAAAGATCAGATCATAGGTGATAAAAGCAAAGGAGTACTAACAAAAAAGTAGAATTGCTCAAGATTCAGAAGAGTATTGTTTAATTTCAAAGATTGAACCTAAGACAATGAATGAAGCTTGCAATGATGAAAACTGGACTAAAGCAATGGAGGAAGAGCTAGTGCAAATAGAGAAAAATCACACTTGGGATCTTGTTCCCAGACCTAGAAACAAGAATGTGATTGGAACCAAATGGGTCTTCCGAAACAAACTAAATGAAGTTGGTGAAGTAATCAGAAATAAAGCCAGATTGGTCTGCAAGGGCTACTCTCAAATAGAAGGAATTGATTTTGAAGAAACTTTTGCTCCGGTGGCAAGAATTGAAGCAGTCAGATTATTTCTTGCCTTTGCTGCCTTCAAGGATTTCAAGGTATATCAGATGGATGTCAAGTCTGCCTTTCTAAACGGTGACTTGGAATAAGAAGTGTATATAGAGCAACTGGATGGATTTCAGTTGTCTGATCATGGTGATATGGTCTGCAAGTTGAAGAAGGCACTATATGGATTAAAGCAAGCCCCAAGAGCCTGGTATGAAAGATTGGATAAGCATCTTTTGAAGATTGGTTTCAATAAAAGTACTGTTGACAGTAACTTATATTTCAAAATTGATCATGAAAACATCTTGATTGTTGAAGTATTTGTTGATGATATCATCTTTGGAGGAAGAGATAGTATGTGTAAAATTTTTGCAAATCAAATGAAAAATGAGTTTGAGATGTCTATGCTTGGTGAAATGAATTTCTTCTTAGGTCTACAAATTACTCAAACAAAGAAAGGAATCTTCATTTCTCAGACCAAATATGTGAAAGAATTGTTGAGAAAATTTGGGATGAAATATTCAAAGCCAATGAATACTCCCATGGCAACCGAATGCAAGTTGAGCAAAGATGATGACTCTCCTAAGGCAGACCAGACAAAGTACAGATCAATGATTGGAGGATTGTTGTATCTCACTCAAACTAGACCAGATATAATGCAGGTTGTTGGTCTTGTTGCTAGATTCCAGGCTGATCCCAGAGAATCTCATGTCATGGCAATCAAGAGGATTTTTAGATATCTAAAAGGAATAGTTGAGTATGGTTTGTGGTATCCTAGAGATCATGATTTCTCTCTTCATGCATATACAGATGCAGATTGGGCAGGAGATGTGGATGACCGGAAGAGTACCAGTGGTGGAGCATTCTTTTTGGGAAAAAGATTGGTTTCTTGGCTAAGCAAGAAACAAGAGGCAATATCCCTGTCTACAACTGAAGCAGAATACATTGCAGTAACAGGTAGTTGCACTCAAGTTTTGTGGATGAAGCAGATGCTAAGAGATATTAAAGTACAGAGTATGAGGAGCCTATCACAATCTTCTGTGATAATTCAAGTGCAATAAATATATCTAAGAATTTAGTGTTGCATTCTAAGACTAAGCATATATCTATCAAGTTTCACTTTTTGAGAGAGCAAGTGAACAAGAATGAAGTCAGATTGGAGTTTGTGCCCTCCAAGGATCAGATTGTAGATATCTTTACTAAACCTCTACCTAAGGACTCTTTTGAGTATCTCAGGGAGAAGTTAGGGGTTATTGCCCCTCCGGTGATGAACTAAGGTGCACTAAGGTGCATCAGTCTGGTGGATATCAAAGTCATATCTTGTGATCCAAATTGATGGGAGCTGCTACTCAGGGGGAGCAGTAGGTATGATTCTATAGTGTTGGAATTGCAAGTATGAGCCCTTTACCATTGATGTCAAAGGGGGAGAGAAGACATGTGAAAAACAAGTGGTTGATGATCAAAGGGGGAGCAGTAAAGGAAGAGAAGACATGTGAATGGTTGTTGCTGATAGGGGGAGTTGTGACAGTAAGGAGAAGTTCTTGTCTTGATGGTTTTTCACATCATATGTTGCCATCAATGACAAAGGGGGAGATTGTTACAAGTATGGGTCTAACTGGTGTTGTCATTAATGTCAAAATACTCATGTTGCATTGATGAGAAGGATTGGATGAGCAGAGAGGAGCAATGGAGACAGTGAAGTGGAGATCCCAGCTAAGATACAGATCAGAGGTTGTGGTTCAAAGGGTTTGTAGATATGAGTCTTAAGATGATCCAGTCAAGTTTTCAGAGGTCCGCATGAAGATCTGAAGAAGTTATGGCCGCTCAAGTAGAACCAGCTCTGGCAGGTGTTCAGAGGTGACAGAGTGACACAGATAGGTCTGGTGAGATCCAGAAATGCATTATCCCATTCTGCAGATTTGAGGGAGTGTTGAGGACATCCTTGTAAAGTGTCAACTCTATTGGTTCATGGTTTGAAGGTTCGGAAGTGCCTATTCCTTTGTGACAGTAATGACAGACTGTGTTCTTAAAGCTCTGAATGAAGGAGAGAAGAATTCCAGCAAGCAGATGAAGTATGGATGCTTTTGGTGTTTCTGGAAAGGTTGTGGTGATCTTTGGATCATGTCTAGTTCATGTTGGTGGTCCGTATTAAAGTTAGAGTGCGCATTTGAAGAATAACCACTAGATGATGGTGTTCTTTCTGAGACTAGCCGATCGAATGAGTTATCCATCTAGCGGATAATCTTATGAATGTTTACCGACTTAGATGATCATTCCTAAGTCGATGCCTTGGATAAATAAGGGATTGTGAAGTTAGTTTGAAGTTGTCCTTGTGGTGATGAGTGTGTGGTAGTGAGGAGGAGAGCAAAAGGAAGAGCAGAAGTATTGGGCTTAATGGAACTGATTCAAGCATGGTGAAGATGCTATTCTCCAATTCATGTATGTGATATTTATTTCTTTGTAGACAATGTGTCTCTTGTAGGCAGTGAGCCTCTTGTGAGTAGTGTGCTCGGGTAGTGAGCCCTAATTGGCATGTGCCATTTTGTTCTTTCTATTCTTCTAACAGAGAATACAATCTTGGGTTAATCACCCCGTGGTTTTTCCCTTAACCGGGTTTTTCACATCAAAATCTTGGTGTCTTATGTGTTTATGTGTTTCTGCTCTTGATTTCAATGCATTATAGTTCATGATTAATATATTGCTAATCACTAAAATGTTTTAAGTGTTTAAATGGAGAAAGTTTTGCACAACTGATTCACCCCCCCTCTCAGTTGTATGCCCTAAGTCTAACAGAGTTAAACTCTTTGATATAGTACTCTTTTTTCTACTAAATTTGTTTTATCTAAATCAATATACTCACATACTTAAGGAGTTAAACTCTTTGATATAGTACTCTTTTTTCTACTTAATTTGTTTTATCTACATCACTATACTCACATACTTGATTTCTACTCCTATGCAGGGTTTTTTGTCATGATCCCATGTGGAGTTAAACTCTTTGATATAGTACTCTTTTTTCTACTTAATTTGTTTTATCTACATCACTATACTCACATAAGGAGTTAAACTCTTTGATATAGTACTCTTTTTTCTACTTACTTTGTTATATCTACATCGCTATAATCACATACTTGATTTCTTTTGTCATGATCCCATGTGGAGTTAAACTCTTTGATGTAGTACTCTTTTTTCTACTTAATTTATTTTATCTACATCACTATACTCACATACTTAAGGAGTTAAAGTCTTTGATATAATACTCTTTTTTCTCCTTAATTTGTTTTATCTACATCACTATACTCACATACTTTTGTATTTCTCTCATTAATATTACCCAATTTACTCATCTACTTATAATTATGCTAAAGACATTCCCTTTATGAGAGGGACCGACCATGCATGAAATTCGATGGCTAACACTTCTGAAAGGAAGAAAGGTACACAAAACACACTTCCTACACCAATCTAATGAGGGAACTAGAATACAGATTCTTTAAAATCCTTACAATTACAATTATGTTATGTGTTTAACATAGAGATTACAACAGCAAACACAACACAAGAATGCAAGAGAGAGATAAGATATACGTGGGGAAAATCTTTTTAGGTAAAAAACCCCACACTCCAAAACTTGCACAATGTATTATCAAAACTAAAATGTTTACAATACACTTGCAATGCAAGTTCTTCCAAGAGTCTTCAAATTTTATTTCTAGAGTAATTTTGGCAGCATAACAGTACCTGTATAAACACTATGCATACTACTACTCTAAACACCTCATTATATAGAGTTACAAGGCATAAACAGGAAGCTTCTAGAGATGGACGTCCATCTTGGCCACATGGCCCATTTCACACACTCAAGGACACTTATCCAACATGCATACATCTCATTTACATCTGTCATACATGGAAGATTTTACTTCCCAAGAATGGAGCACTCCAAGCTAAAAATAGGCTATGACAGATGCTCTTACGTATCTTACAGCTGTCATAAAAATCTGCAACATAATAACACTTAATGTTGTAAGAGAATCCATCATACAAGACTAAATATAGCATATTCCTCTTACAACATGTCATAACCCAACTTGGGCACCCAAAGATGCCTTCTCCACATGCGAAGATGCTCTCCGACACTTATCTTCACTTGTCATAGGAATCTCTATACTTGGCTCTTACGCGTCATAGATTCTATCATACAAAATAACTCCTCTATCATAACACAAGATGCCGACACATGGCATATTAGTGCCACCTCAAATGGGACACTTATATCCACATGGGATGAGTTGACCATCCTAGTCACATTACAAGTTGAGTGACAACTCACCATGCCACTTCACACTAAATGACAAAACAGGATGTGCAACATAAATTACATCATAGGCAAATAAATAAATAAAAAATCTAATAATCAATGCTAGGAATTGCAAGGTTGAGACACCTTAGTTCCCAACATTCTCCCACTTGTTGAACACCTTGCAAGAGCCAATAGAATGACAAGATTTAACTACTAGGGGCCAAGAGGCCCATAGACTCCGAACACCATCTGAACTTGTTTGTGCCCACAGGTTTCGTCAATGCATCTGCAACATTCTTCAAAGTGTCCACCTTCTCCAACATCACCTTCCCATCTTCTACCATATCACAAACAAAATGATATTGAACATCAATGTGCTTTGTTCTTGAATGGAAAGTAGGATTCTTTGCTAAGCAAATTACACTCTAGCTGTCACAATAGATAGTAATCTGTCCTGCATCAAAACCAATGTCTGAACACAACCTCTTAATCCAAATGGCTTCCTTACAAGCATGAATTTCTACCATGTACTCTACTTCTGTCATGGACAAAGCAACCACAGGTTGTCGCTTACTCATCCAACTAATAGTACCACCAAACATAGTTAAACACAAGCACCGGTGGATCTCCTGCTGTCAATGTCACCTGCCCAATTCAGAATCCACAAATCCATGAATACTCATAGAATGTTTTGAGGTCTTGTAGGATAACCATGATAACATAGGGAATACTTGGAAGTACCCCTCAAATATCTGAACACTCACTTCACTGCATCCCAATGTACCTATCCAGGATTGGCCATAAACCGATTAAGGACTCTACTATTTGGCAATGTCTGGTCTTGTACAAACCATAGCATACATCAAGCTGCCAACTACACTAGCATAAGGTACTCTGCTCATATCCTCCATCTTAGAAGGAGACTTTGGATAATCATTAACAGATAACTTTGTCCCCATCGTAACAAGAATAGTCAATAGTCTGCAATCCACCATACTGAATCTCTCCACATAGTGTTAACATACTTAGTCTGGCCTAACAAAAGTTTTATGTTTGCTCTATCTCTTCTGATCTCCATCCCCAGAATGTACCTGGTTACTCCTAAAATTTTCATCTCAAAATGTGCTAACAACTGAGACTTCAAATCAAAAATCAAACTTTACCATTCCTAATTAGTAACATATCATCAACATACAATGTTATAATGAGAATGCAATCATCGTCAAATTTGAAACACACAATGATTCGATTTCAATCTTAGAAATCTAATACTCAACACAAAGGCATCAAACTTTTGGTACCACATCCTAGGAGATTGTTTCAAACCATACAAAGACTTCTTTAACTTGCAAACCAGATTTTCTTTACCTTTCATGATGTAGTGCTCTAGATGTGACATGTAGATTTCTTCCTCCAAGTCACCATGAAGGAAAGTTGTCTTCACATCCATTTGTTCCACTTCTAAGTCATAATCTATTGAAAGAGATAACAAGAACAAAATAGATGTCAACTTTGCAACCGGAGAGAAAATATCACCATAATCAATTCCCTTCACCTGAGAATACCCCTTTGCAACAATCTGGCCTTATACTTCTTCAACACTACCATCTGCACCAAATTTCTTCTTGAACACCCATTTACATCCAACAGGGTTCCGTCCTTCAGGCGAAGGTACCAGGTCCCAATTGTTATTCTTTTCCAAAGAATCCATCTCTTCTTCCCATGGCCTCTTTCCAGGAACCTGCATCTTTCATACCCATAACCTCTTTCACAGTTCTAGGCTCATTAATGTTAGAAAGCAAGGCAAAAGCGCAACTAGATTCAAGTAATGAATAACCAAACCTGTCAGGTTGCTTCCTGATTCGTGTGGACCTCCTCACAAGTTGAGGTGGAGGTTCTTCATCTTCTTCTAAACTTTAAGAGCTGCTAGATTTCTCTTCATCATCATGGTCCAACAGGGTCTTTGGTTCAGTCTTCTCAGGGGTAGTAGGAAACTGAACCACATCCTCTTTCTTTTCTTTCTCTTCTGGTTGTAAAACAATAGGAGAAGGAGTTACCTCTCTGAAGATAACACTTCTGTTGTACAACACTATCTTAGCCACAGAATCCCAAAGCTTGTACCTTTTCACACGACACCATAGCCAATGAAGATAAACTTAACTGCCTTGTTCTCTAATTTTGACCTCTTCTCCTTAGGCACATGTGCATATGCCTCACAACTAAAAACATGAAGATGTCTCAATGAGGGCTTCTCACCAGTCCATGGCTCCATGGGTGTCTTATCAACAAGTGCTGAAGTAGGAGACATGTTAACCAGGTAGCAAGCTCAGTGGCTACAGCTTCAGCCCAAAGCTTTTGTTTGAGGCTAGCTCCACTACTCCTAGCCTCTCCCATCAATGTTCTGTTCATCCTCTCTGCAACTCCATTTTCCCGAGGGGTGGTCTGGAGTTATCTTATGTCTTTCAATCCCACATTCTTTATAGAACTTAATCAAAACTATGTGAAACAAAACTCACCATCGTTATCAATTCTCAAACACTTAATCTTTTTACCAGTCTGATTCTCTACAAAGAATTTAAACTCTTTGAACTGACTAAAGACTTCAGTTTTGCTTCTGAGAAAATAAACCATGTCCTCCTAAGTTGTAATCATCAATGAATGATACAAAATATAATGATTTAGAAATTGAAGGAACATTCACAGGACCCAAACCACATTAGAATAAATTGGATCCAACACACCATAAGACTTGTGAGAACTAGAGTAAAATTAAACACGGTTTTGCTTTCCATATACATAATATTTGCAAAAGTCAAAATCAAGATTACAATCATTTAACCCCTCAATGAGGTTTTTATTTTTCAGGGCTCTAAGACCCTTCTCACCAATGTGACCTAGTCTCTTATGCCAGAACATTGTCTTCTCAGTAGGAAGTTTCATTTCCAAAGCATGAGCACCCTTAGGTACCTAGAAAGCACTACATCGGTAGTTGAAGCAATACACTTTTTCGCTACAGGTTCCAATGGTGACGATGAAGAATCTGAAGCTCTTTTCTTTGAAATAGAAGAACTATTACACTGAGTAGTGCATGCATCTAGCAGAAACATAGTACCTCTCTGAGTACCCTTAGCAAGCACCATAGCTCCTCTTGTCATCTTTGCATCCTCCACCCAAAAGATAACTTGTACACCTGCATCATTCAATTTACTTACAAAAAGATGGTTTTGTGCTAAATGAGGGATGTGCATAACCCATTGATCCCCTTCACTCATCCATTAGGGAATCAGATCAAGACTCTTCCACAACCATCTTCAGGTGAGAGTCATCACCCAAGTACACCTTCCCACCATCATATTCTTCATTGTTTGTAAATGAACCTCGATGTGAGGTCATGTGGAAGGAAGCACCGAAGTCTATCACCACACATCTTCTGATGCATGGGTGGCCAAGGTAGCAACAAAAGCATCACCATCATCTTGAGATTTGTCAGAATATCTATCAGAGATATTCTTCTTTTCTTCTTCTCCTCCTTACACTCCTTTTAGAAGTGCCTAGATTTACCACAGTTCCAACACAGTGCCTTGGAATTTCCAGGAGATTCAATGGATCTCCCACTGGATTTGGATCTACTCTTTTCAACTTTCTTGTCCTTCTTTTTCCCTTTCTCTTTGGGTCTACCACGAACCGTAAGATCCTCCTTAGCCGACTTAGAAGAATTTCTCTGTATTTCTTTAGATAACACAAAGACACCACTTCACCCATGTTGAAGGTGGTTGTAGTGCTCCCAATGGCCATGACAAGGTGGTCCCATGAGTCTAGAAAAGAACAAAGCAAGGTCATACAATGATCCTCCTCCTCCATCTTTACTCCAACGGAAGTCAACTGTGCAACTAGCATGTTAAAGGTATTCAAATGATCTACATCAGATCCTCCATCATCCATCCTCAGAGAATATAGCTTCTTCCTTAGGAATAACTTGTTTACCAGGGATTTAGCCTGATAAACATCTCCAAGCTTCTTCCATAGTTCTTTCGTGGTCATCTCTTCATGAACATTTAACAAGACAGAATCAGCTAAACAAAGTCTCACAAGACCCTTAGCTTTTTGATCTTTCCAATCCTAGTCTGCCTGAGCCATTAATGTTGGTTGTGTACCAAATATAGTTCCCATAGATCTCTATCAACAAGCATGTCCTCCATTTTGAGTTTCCACAACTTGAAATTGCTGCCATTAAAACTTTTCCAAATCTATCATTCTGGATGTGCCTGCCATCTCCTTCCTGCAACAAGATTACATAATACTCTACACGGACTCTCACTCAATCGAAGATTAGCTCAAAAATGCCTACCCAACAACTAGTATCAAAGGTGATCAATCTCTGATACCAACTAAAATGAAGCTAGGTACATGGAACACACTTCCTACACCAATCTAATGAGGGAAGTAGAGTGCAAATTCTTTAAATCCTTACAATTACAATTATGTTATGTGTTTAACATAGAGATTACAACAGCAAACAGCAACACAAGAATGTTAGAGAGAGACACAAGATATTCGTGGGGAAAACCTTTTCATGTAAAAAAACTCCACACTCCAAAACCTGCACAATGTATTATCAAAACTGAAATGTTTACAATACACTTGCAATGCAAGTTCTTCCAAGAGTCTTCAAATGTCGTTTCTAGAGTAATTTTGGTAGCATAACAGTACATGTATAAACACTATGCATACTACTACTCCAAACACCTCATTATATAGAGTTACAAGGCATAAACATGAAGCTTCTAGAGAAGGGCGTCCATCTTGGCCACATGGCCCATTTCACACACCCAAGGACACTTGTCTAACATGCATACATCTCATTTACATCTGTCATACATGGCTAGATTTGACTTCCCAAGAATGGAGTACTCTAGGCTAAAAATAGGCTATGACAAATGCTCTTACGCATCTTACAGCTGTCAAAAAATCTGCAACATGGGTAAATGCACAAAGATGAGGGACAAAAATGAGGTCTTAAGTTGCCACTTTTTTTCTAAAATCAGGAAACATTGATGTTGGATTAGAAATTTAAGCTAGCTACAATCAAAATTTGAAGATGGAACAAAAACAAGAGTCATAGAGATCTGAATCTAGTTTCTAAACTACTATTTTTTTCCAAAAATGGTTGAGATTTAGGGGTTTCAAAAAGGGGGAGCACACAAATTGGTCATGTTTTTTCTCAAAAAAACATAACATAGTGTCTAGTGTGCTCCCCCTAAATGTTAACTTTTTTTTAGTATTTCAATAATCAATCTAGTGAGAAATTAGCTAACACCATGTAGTTTATCCATGATTTTTCTGATAATTTTTTCATGAATAATTGATTTTTTAGTAATTTTTGAAGTGGACACATCCTGAAAAATAAAATTTGAGCATGCTCCCCCCTAAACTTTTTGAAAACTAATCAAAAATCAAAATTTTTTTGAATATGTGTAGAATGGAGTCTAGTTTCTAAAAATGTAAACTTATTTCAATTTTGATGAACGGTTAAAAAAAAGTCAAAAATACTAGACACTGGTTTTTGACAAAAAATGGATACACTGAAAAAAGCAATTCAAGATGAAACCCTTAACGTACTCAAAATGTGAAAAAAATTATATGGCTAGATAGCTAACAGAGAGATCAAGATTATGGTGGTATTTGTTTTGAGTTGTCATTGAAAAAAGTGCCATCATGATGGGGAGCATGCTCTAGATTATCTCATAATTTTGTTAAAAACTAGAAAAAACATGTCTAAGCATGCTCAGCATAACGTGAGAGCATTATAACGCACTCGCGTTATGCTGAGAAAAATTGGCTTTACACATACCAATTGCATTTGCTTGAAAGTTTCTAAATCCTTTTCAACAAATCCATTTTTTGCATATCTTGCAATCATTTCATTCCATTATAGAACATCTCCTTGAGTTGTACATCATACAATTGACATGCCTTGTCTATGCCTCCACACTTTGCATACATGTCTACAAGGGCAGCTGCACTTACTATCATCTCTCTCACTCTCTACTTCCCTCCCCTCTCTACGTCTTACCCTCTCTTTGAGTCTCTGCTTCCCTCCCCTCTCTACCTCCTACCTTCTCTCTCACTCTCTTCTTCCCTCCCCTCTCTACCTTCTACCCTCTCTCTCACTCTCTACTTCCCTCCCCTATCTACCTCCTACCCTCTTTTTGAGTCTTTGCTTCCCTTGCCTCTCTACCTTCTACCTTCTCTCTCACTCTCTTCTCCCCCCTCTCTACCTCTTACCCTCTCTCTCACTTTCTACTTCCCTCCCTGTCTACCTCCTAGGTCCTCTCTCTCAGTCTCTGCTTCCCTCCCCTGTTTACCTCCTACCCTCTCTCTCTCTTCTTCCTTCCCTGTCTACCTCCTATGGTCCTCTCTCACTGTCTACTTCCCTCCCATCTCTACTTCCTATCCTCTCTCTCACTCTCTACTTCCCTCCCCTCTCTAGCTCTCCTCATCATTCTTCTCATCCAATGAAATTTCATAAATTATCTTGTTTCCATTTCATCATCCCAATTTATATCATCATCCCTATTTGCATGTCCTAATTTTCTTGTTTCCATATTCTTTGTCAACATGCGAGAGGAGAGGGAGGAAGAGGGAGAGAGGATGGAGATGGATGGGAGAGAGAGGGGAGAGATAGGGTGACAAGGGGGAGAGAGAGAGAGAGAGAGAGAGAGAGAGAGAGAGAGAGAGAGAGAGAGAGAGAGAGAGAGAGAGAGAGAGAGAGAGAGAGAGAGAGAGAGAGAGAGAGAGAGAGAGAGAGAGAGACGAGGAGAAGAGAGAGAGAGAGAGAGAGAGAGAGAGAGAGAGAGAGAGGAGAGAGAGAGAGAGGAGAGAGAGAGAGAGAGAGAGAGAGAGAGAGAGGAGAGAGAGAGAGAGAGAGAGAGAGAGAGAGAGAGAGAGAGAGAGATGAGAGAGAGAGAGAGAGAGAGAGAGAGAGAGAGTCCTAGTTTTTCTTGTTTTGGGAGAAAGAGAGAGGGTTGGTCAATTTTATGAGTTTAGTGTTGATTAAGTTTAGGGTTTAGTGGAATTATTTAGGGTTTAGGGGTTTAGGGTTGCTCCGATTTATGGTTTAGGGGGTTAGATTTCAGGGATATTATTTAGGGTAAATAGGGGTTTTGAGAGAGAGAGAGAGAGGTTTAGGGTTTACCCTGGGTTAGGCTTAAAGGGGAATTATTTTATAATTTCCCTCCAATCCTCCTAATCCTAACACATTAGTCCACCCATCTCCTAATCCATCAATCCATATCATCCATCCACGATATAACTCACTATCTAATCCACCATCAAACATTCTAAGATCTAATCCATCAACCCATGAACGCTTGAAAATTTTTCTCCAAATAGTCTTTACAAATCCAAAAATAAAAGCAAGTATATGGAGCCATCCAAATCCCCTGATCCAATTTCATCCCCCTCTAACACTCCCAATCCTAATCCATCTAGGCCTCATATATCCAGTCACTCAATCCTAATCCTAACCCCACAACATCTTCCATCATTATCCATCAACTATATGCATATCCTAGTCCATCAACCCATGAAGCAATGAGGGATGTGACCCAAGGACTATTAGCAAGGAATCTAAGAACATCATGTACTCAAATTCCTATCCTTGAGCCTAACAAAGAACCTCCTAATAACATGTATACCACTCCAACACCATCATCCACTCCTATGTCTATCCATTTCATTGAAGAGTGTCCTACCATAAGTCTAAGTCAAACCCCATCATGTAGCCATGTTGTCAAACATCCAAAGATTATTGATCCTGGATCCAATAACCCATCACATCCATCTAAGAAACCCAATAGCTATACATTAAGAGCCTAGTCTAAAGAATGTGGAAATGCCAACCACCCATCCTAATCAAAATCCAAACATCCCATCTAATCCCATCTCAGTTCCCTTACCATCTCATGGTCAACCCCTCTGTACATCAATCCCATCATTAATCCTCCAACATCTCCTAGTGAACCCCCATCACCACCTCTTACTCCCCAATTCAATGAATATCAATGCATCCCCACTTACGCTATCCATATATCTAATATCGCGCTATCCATGCTTATCCTCCCTGTGATCAAGATGTTATCTATGATCAAGATCTTATCCATGAGCAAGTAACCCACATCACTCCTATCCATCATCCCATTAGCCCTATCCATCATCCCATTAGCCCTATCCATCATCCCATGCTAGTCCTATTCATTATCAATCAATATCCCATGATGAGACACTTGTTCCCCAAGAAAACATAGATAATCAAACAAATAACTTGGATCCTATCAAATCACATCCCAATGAGTATAATGATTTAATCAAGATCCAAGAATTCTACATCCATTTCCCATTGATCCTCCATCACCCCTATCAAACTATATGTTTAGGTGTTTAGCCTGGTTGCTCAAGTTTAGGGTTTAGGGGTCAGGGGCATTATTTGAGGTTTACATGAGTTTAGGGTTGCTCAAGTAAATAGGGTTTAAGGTTTAGGGTTAGGGTTTAGGGGAATTATTTAGGATTTAGGGGTTTAGGGATGCTCGAGTTTAGGGTTTAGGGTTTAGGGGTTAGGGGTTTAGGGTTACTCGAGTTTAGGGGTTAGGGTTTAGGGTTTAGAGAGAGATAGAATGAGGGGACCAATAGAGATTGGGAGAGATAGGGAGATAGAGGTTTAGGGTTGCTTTTAGGTTTTATGGTTTAGGGGTTAGGGGTTTAGGGGTTTAGGGTTGCTCATTTTTAGGGTTTAGGGTTTATGGTTTAGGGGTTAGGGATTAAGGTTTAGAGGTTAAGGTTTATGGTTTAGGTAGAGAGGTGAATAGGGAGATATAGAGGAGACCAATCTTGGGAGAGATATCTCTGTCTCCTCTATCCCTCTCTCTAACTATACCTACCTCTCTATCTCTCTCTCTCACTGTCTCTCTATCTTTCTCTCTTTCGATCCCCTCTCTCTCTCTCACTGTCTCTCTATCTTTCTCTCTTTTGATCCCCTCTCTCTAACTCTACCTTTCTATCTCTCCCTCTCTCACTATCTCATTCCCCCTCTCTATCACTCTCCCAATCCCTTTACCTCAAATCTATCTCCCTATGTCTCTGGAAGTTGTATCTCTTGATCTCTTTCCCTATCTCTATCTCTCTGGACATATGGATCACTATCTCTTAATCTATCCCTTGCTACCTCTCTCTCCTCCACTCTATCTCTCTCTCCATCCCTCTACCTCTTGAAATCTCTCTCCTTATGTCTCTAGACATCTCTCCATATCTTTCCCTATCTCTATCTATCCTCATAAGCCTATCTTTTAACATATCCCTCTCTACCTCTCTCTTTGTATTTCCCTATTTATCTCTCCCTTGCTAGATCTATCTCCCTATATCTCCTCTCTCTCTCTATATATGTATCTTTATCTTTCTCCCTCTATAGACCCCTTTTTCTATCTCAATCCCCATCTCTCCCTCTCCCCGTCTCTATCTCCACCTATCATAATATAGAATTCATAATCAAACTTGCGAAAAAGAAGAATTTGAGGATTTTGAAGCCATATTTTGGAGAATTGGTCAACTGCAATATCGAATTCTAAGGTATGTTCAACTTATGTCCATTTTAATTCACATATATATGTTCTTATGTTCTTTATGTCTTTATGTTCTTTATGTTCTAAGATATATGTGTGTCTAGGTATATCAGTTAGTTCAGTCAAAGAGACTCCAAATTCCTCATGTTTTCACCTTGTTTCGGCCCTTCATGCCTTCATTTAACCTATTTTCAGCTATACAAGAGAAAAACAATATCAAATACTTCATAAAATAATTTTAGTGAACAATTGTTTGTCATACTCATATTCGTGATCAATGGAGCAAAAATTGATTTTGGAAGACTTAATTTTTTCCCTAGGATGATATAGAAGGATTTATTCTTTAATATGCATAATTCAATTCATTCAATAGAACCATGCAATGGCTTGAATCTTAGACTATCCTATGCCCCTTATTATGACAATCCTACTTGTCTCTATTGATCATTTAGACATAATTGTTAGGTGTCCTTTCGATAACTTCTCCACACATGCTTCATAGTATGAATTCTCTTAGAGAAGGTTGGAGGATGTGGAGACCTCTTTAGTGTCTTGGGCTAGGACATTCCTTATGCATCTATTCATGATGATTTGTATGCACATGACACAACAATATTTCAAATTTTCCTAATTGTCCTTTGTTAGCACATGATGGTGGTTACCTTGATCGACTATATACCTTTCAATACCCTAAATTACAGAGATTAGTTTAATAATTTTTATGACAGTCCTAGGTATGTCTCCAAATATTCATGTTTCCATGATATCTCTAGCTAATTTCCACTTGTTTCTAGAACTTCTTAGACCTGCAAGAAACAATTCTGAGCATTATATTCATCATAAATAAGTCACTTTTAGTCAATAGAAGCCAAAATACATCCAATTACAATCATGGATTAGTTAAGGACAGCTAGGTGGTAAATTTGTTGCCATTGGCAACTTCACAAATTTCGTGTCTTATCTTGTCCTCCTTGGTTTTCTCCATGGATCTCCATCATTGTCTTCATGATTCTTATAATTCATCATGTCATAGTGGCTTCATCATTCCATAATTATCTAATCACAATAACCCTAGATGGCTATCCCTAGGACTACTCTATGAATTGCACACTATGTATTTCAGCAATTTAGATTTTCTTCATGTGTGTCTCAATGGTTTGCAGTGTTAGGACAATCGTATGTGAAACTTATTGAACATAATTCAACTCCATCACACCACCTCAAATGAAATCAAACTCAATCCAAATTTCATGAATATGACTATCCTTTTGAATAAATCAGTTATGGCATGACAATCCTCTATGAGCACTTGGTCAATCTTCTTCAAACTTTCACCTTTTGTCTGTATTGAAAAATCTCTAAAATAATCCTCTTAGAACCTTACGAATAAAGTTATTATCATGTGCATAAAGTGATCAACAATAATGGTTGTCTCTAGAACTAGGTGTGATAGTCTTAGTCAATAGTTAGGACTGTTATGACTACCCTCATAGCTATGATAGTCTTATTTGCATCTAAATATGACAGTCATGTCTCCATGTGAACTTGTCTAGGATATCTTTCTGCAACACTCATCCTCACCTTCATTCTCATTGCAAAGATCAACAACACTCATGAGAAAGGCATTTGTACCTATTCATGATTATCCTACTTGTGTTGGTTATGACAACAGATTATCTCCTTCTTCAGATTGTCTCCTTATTCATAGATAGGGTATTGACAATTTGCTAAACAATTTCAAAATGTTGCTTAGGACAGTCCAAATCATGGAATTTTGATAGGTTGCCTTTTGCAATCAAATTTGAGATTGAGGCTATGGTTTTCTTCCAAATACCCTATATGCAGCCCTCCCTTGTACTAAAAACTAACTTCTTATTTACTCCAAATGGAAATTAGGGTGCAAAATATACACAGTATTGCCATTGTTTTGGCAATCCCATATAGACAAGGTGTTGGCAGTCACTAGTTAAAAATTTCCATCACCCCCATCACAAAATCCTCTCACCCCCATAAAAATATCCCCTTCCTATCACTATCCTTGCACATACATCACTTAGGTCATTGAGGTATGTTTGAGTTTAGAAGAAAATGTTATCATGTGCATAGGGCAACCATCAAATGAGAGATTTATTATATCCTTACTGGTCCATCCTCATTACCCTTACTTCTGTGTGTGCTTCACAACTCATTGGCAGCCTTGCCAATCCATTATAGTATGGATGGTTATGCAGATGTCCATTTTCAACTATTATGGAAGAGATATGCATCACTGTCCCATCATTCTCAGTGATTTGGTATGACAACCCTTTCCCTTACCTTCTAGTTGCCTTCATGATAATCCTTCTACAAAGTTTAACATCTTATGAGACATGTTGGCTAATTCCCTGATGCTAAATAGGTTCACCTTGGGTAAATGTCTCATGACAATAGTGAGGGTTAATGACAGTCATCTAGGGACTGTCCTATGACTGTTGGTAATTCTTTATTGTAACATGATAACATGATCACATAAATACCTACCAAGTGTAATGATTATGACTGGCATCTTGATGATAGCATGTGTGAGTTTTAATCACATCATAATAGTCTATTAAACACTTAATACAATCCCCATCTTCATTTTGTAATAGGATTGGATGTTTATAGGATGACATTCATAGCAGATTTGTTGACAGTCCCACGAGCCTTGTATAGTGGTTCTCATTTTAGAGCTTAGACAAATACTTTAATAGCATGCAATATATTTATTCCTCATAATGATTATGATGTAGAGTAGGGGTATAAAATGATCAAACATAATCAAACAACCACTCACAAGAACCCATAGTCATTATCTATTGGCTTTCCTTCTCAAACTGTCATTGATCCTTGTAGCCTTTCAAAAAGGCCTTTTTGGATATAACTTTTGGAGCAGACCTGACATTTAGAAAGTGAGACCAATTTGAGATACCCTTTTGGCCACTACAACACATATCACCATTCAACCGACCCCAACTAACTTTTGAAACAACTTTGCAAATTAGTTCATTACATAGAAAAGTTGTCATTGACAACATTGGCAACAAATAGCAACTTTTACATCTTTTAACCAGTTGACTCCAAACTTTCCACAATGACTCCAAATGATCATCCATGGCCCAAAATGACCTTATTCACATGAAATGACACAAAATTTAAGACAAAACCCAAAGTTTGAACATTTTAACGAAGAGGGTGCTCCTGCACCAGATTATCCTTACTAAGACAACATCTTGATGACCTCCCAGATCCACATTCCTCTTTTATTCATAATGATATTCTTCACAGTTAAGGTTTAATCAATTACCGATGCCCCATTTGAAACTACTCACAAAGGGATTCATTCAAGTCATGATTTTTTGTCTTCACATGTCTTCCTCTAGACTTTGGGACATTGGTTATAACTTTTTTCATGGGTCAAGAAAATGAACTACAAAATGATTTTTCAGAAGTTCTAAACCTTATGCATGTCTAAGGAACATGACACGTCTAATGAAGCTAAGAGAGATGGAACTGGAGGCACAAAGGGAACGAATGCAAAACCTCCGTGCAATGAGGAAAGAGAATCTCCAAGTTAGAGGCACTCCATCGTCCACAGGTCAAATTGAAGGAACACCATCATTATCTTCTCGAATTGGAGACAGTCCATCTTTCACAGGTGAATTAGAAGGTACATCTACATTTTCTTCTCAAGTTGGTGGCACGCCATCATTCACACCTCAAGTTGAAGGTACATCATTTTCATCTTTTTCACCTCCAATTGAAGGTACGTCATCTATCCCATCTCAAGTAAATATTGAAGAAATTCCTAATGTTGAGTCTACTTTACCAATTAAAACACCTCCTAGAATTTTGCATAGGAAGCCTAAGTTTCTAATTGATATTGATGAGAATGTATTGAAGCCCATGCAGGATAAGATTCCCATGTGCACTTGCCAAAGATATGCGAATAAGATATGGAAAATATTCTTTGAGAATTTAAATGAAACAAGAAGATGTCAACTCTTTGTTGAGTTGATGAGAAATCTAAAATTTAGGCCCACTATGAAGATTCTTGGCCTAAGAAATCAAATGCCTCAAGTGAAAAATTAATTGTCAAGAATCTAATGAGTGCATATGAGAGTGTGGGTTCCACCTCATGCACCAAGGATAGTAATGTCACAGGACGTGTCATTACATCAACAATAGTAAGCCAAAAAACAAAAAAAGCTCGCCTCATTAGAAAAATAAGTCAAGCATTGAAAATAAGTAGAAAAACTCTTATGAGAGTTGTTGGAAGACGTCAAAGAGTTGAGGACCCAAAGACTAATGAATTGTGGGCATTCTCTAGGAGACTCCCACGAAAATACAAAGTTGTTGTTGAAGCTTTGAGATCACTAATTGAAGACTTTTGGAAGAATTACACAAGGGTATCTCCAAATCAAAGGGATGTGGTAAGAAGGAGAATCGGTAGTTGAAACCCTGAGCCACATCCAAAGCATTTTTTGGATAAGACTCAAACACAGTTTTTTGGTAAATTTCTAGAGATGTATCCTCAAATTAAAATTTCTCAAAGATACTTTGAAATGCTAAAACCTTTCTTTGTCAAAATAAATCACACATGCACTACTTGTTGTTATAGATTACATATTGAATTTTGTAACCATTTTGATGTTTATCGGTCTATATGTTTAGATTTGCATACTAATAATGTTTTGTAGGATTGTGGCATACGTGCCCCACCAACTACTTCAAGAGACTTCATATCAATAATTTTATGTGATAGAGAGGAAGGTCAAATATTCTACAGGAAATTATGCTTGGACGACACATGTCAGCATTGCGGTGGCTTGAAACGTATGCCAATATGTGAACATATGGAAAGAACACATGCTGTTGGAAATGAACTAGTAGAGTTTGGCAAGTCTAAAATAGTGGCATACAATACAAAAGATGGTAAAGAAGCAAAGAGGTGTGAATATGTTATTCAAAACATTCCAATGTATCAGTTTATGTCTATATTTCATGACAATATATTGTATGATTATGTAAGACATGCCCATAGAGATTGATGGTTGGAATTGCAATTCAAGTTATGCAAGGACACATTTCCAGTTGGTAGCATTGTTTCAGTCATCAACTTTGCAGAGAACTATAGTCTATAGCCACAACATGAGGTGCAATCCAAGTATTACAACTCGACACAGGTTTCTATATTTGTGCACATCGCATTCATTCATGTGAATGATAGTACAGAGGATGAGATAAAGATCATAAGGGGGTATCATTTTTATATAAGTGATGATCATACACATTCCATGGAGTTCATGCAAGGTTGCTTTCAGGTGTTCTACAATGATTTGGCTAGAAGGGGCATATCATTCAATCAACATATCATATGGTCAGATAACTATGCATCACAATTCAAGAACTCGCAGAATTTCTATTGGCTGAGCAAGAGGCATAATATTATAGTTGTTCAACATATGTGGAACTTCTATGAGGCTGGGCATGGAAAGGGGGAGCATGATGGTGCAGGAGCATGTATCAAAAGAGCCATAGCATGAGAAGAGTTAAAGTATAAAGATAATGCAAACTTGACAAATGCAAAATCAATTGTCTAGTGGTGTAATGCTTCAATGGGTCTAGGTAATGAAGGTAAGTCTTCAGTTCATAGATTTTTTTGGTTGATAGATGATACTAACATTGCACCATATGAGGACTATTGTACACTGACAAGATCAAGTGAGCTACACTCTTTCAGAAGCTCAATTGCATGTTCATGGAGTAACCATACGCGAAAGATGGCATGCTTTTGTTCTTCATGTACAATTCAAGCTTGGAATGAGTGTGAGTCAAAGGAGTGGGTTGACGAATGGCGATTAAGTTATCTTAGCCCACTTGACATGTATCGACCCCCGACGACACTGGAACTGACAGAGATGGAATCATCAGTTGACTTTGACCACATATCAGATCTAGTTCAACCAGGTAATATATCTACTTGCATAGTTTTCAAAATAAATCCTAATGTTATCTTACTTTGTAGTATTTTTGTAATGTTGACTAATTTCATCTAATTTGCTGCACATATCATGTAGGGCATGTTTATGCAGTCATTGCAGATGAAGATAACGAAGAGGGAACATATTATTACTTGTGTCGTTGTGTTGAGGCCAAAAAGAAATTGGAGGCCCCAGTTACAGATGGAGAAAACATCGAATACCCTACAGGCTCAATGGTTGTTACTAGAACATGGCTTAGAATGTACCCACATCCAAGTGTTAATGTTTGGTTGTTTGAGGACTTTGACATGCATCGGAAGATTCTTCATTACTTAAACCTTGTCATGGCAACCAATGTTCATTTGATACAATATCGAGGTAGACCTTTGAACAAGACCTTGTGGAAGGTGCGTGAGTTTGACCACGAGGCAATACTTGACACAATAAAGAGTAGAGAAGACCCAGATGGTTCATTGGATTAATTTATAAGTATGCATAAAACTTTCGTAGATGGTTACTTGTACTTTGTTTTGTATATAAATAGTAGTATGAATTGCTTCCCTCCAGTATACATCTGGTAGGTTTGCTTCTCTTACCATTGTCCTTTACATATGTGATCATCATATGGCGGTAAGTGATCATGGAGAGTGATCATCAGATGGCGGTAAGTGAGCGATTACATATGTGATGTTATATATTTCATGTACATTTTCTATAGTAAATGGAATAGTGTTTGATTGTATTAACAGGTGGAGCTGCATGAACTTGAACTGTCGAAGAGGTCTACTCGACGATAGAGAGGATGAGTCACGGATTGGCTCTCCATCTTCACGGTCAAGCAAGGGCCGCCGATTATTTCATAAAAGTCCATAGGAAACTAGTTTTTGGGACATTTTTTCTATGCCTAGATGGCTTTGTATGTACATACTTTTGTATGTTACCGATGTATATTTTTGCATATATGCCTGTATGGCTTTGTTTGGACATGCCTATATGGATTTGTATGTAAACTAGATGTTATGTTCATGACATTATGTATATGATAGTTTATATTAAATATTTAATATGATGATCAATTATCCTTACATGAATTAGGTTTTACACGTGCCAATTGCATTTGCTTGAAAGTAACGAATGCATAATTGTGAAGGTCTATTGGTTGTCTATTGTTTGATGATACCATTATGATTTCAGGATATGTTGTTCAGTTTTGTGATATAAAGACACTTGTTGGATTGGGTTGTGGTTCTTCCTCATGACAGGAGTTTGTTCATGTCTTCATGCTTCTTTGTCCTCCATGTCTTTAGTGTTCTCAGTGTCTTCATGTGTCAAAGATTTCTTCAGTGTCCTCATGATGTTGATGTTGATCACAAAATATGGTGTTAAGTGCCTCAATCATTCGGGGCAACAGGCTATTGACAAAGTCCCTTAAGATCCCTAAGACAGAAAAATTACCAAACTTTGACAAAGATTTTCTCAGAATTCGTGGCAGCTGGGAATGCTTTGTTTGGACCTACAGGTGCATGTGGGGTTCTTCCACAATAACCTCTCTTAGTTTGGTCAACTCTTGTTCGTTTGACCATGCCGAAATCAAATGCATTCTTGCAAAATGCTTTAGTTTCATGTAGTGGAAAGGTGCTAGGAGTGACATTTTGCATTCCATAGCTCGTGGGGCCAAATGGATTTCACCAATGCATCAGAGTGGGAGGGTAAATTCCAGGGGAGGTCTCATTTCATGTGCCAAGCACCCCAGTCGTTCGGGGCAGCAGGCTACCGGCAAAGTGCCTTAAGATCCCTAAGACACAAAAAACTGCAAAACATTGACCGAGCAGTTCCCAAAATTTGTGGCAGCTGGGAACATTTTGTTTGGACTACAGGTACACGTGGGGTCCATCCACAATAACCTCTCTCAATTTTGGTCAACTCCAGTCCATTTGACTGTGCCAAAATCAAATGCATTCTTGCAAAATGCTTCAGTTTCATGCAGTAGGAAGGTGCTAGGAGTGACATTTTGCATTCCATAGCTCGTGGGGCCGAACAGACTATGCCAACATATCGGGGTGGGTGGGTAAATGCCAGGGGAGGTCTTGTTTCATGTTCCAAGTGCGCCAATTGTTCGGGACAGTAGGCTACCGACAAACTCCCTTAAGATCCCTAAGACGCAAAAACTACCAAACTTTGACGGAGCAATTCTCAAAATTTGTGGTGGTTGGGAATGTTTTGTTTAGACCTACAAGTGTATGTGAGGTCCATCCACAATAACCTCTCTCAGTTTTGGTCAACTCTTGTCCATTTGATCGTGCCAAAATCAAATGCATTCTTGCAAAATGCTTTAGTTTCATGCAGTAGAAAGGTGCTAGGAGTGACATTTTGCATTCCATAGCTCATGGGGTTGAACGGACTGCGTCAACATGTCGGGGTGGATGAGTAAATGCTAGGGGAGGTCTTGTTTCGTGTGCCAAGTGCTCCAATCATTCAGGGCAGCAAGCTACTGGCAAAATCCCTTAAGATCCCTAAGATGCAAAAACTACCAAACTTTGACGAAGCAGTTCTCAAAATTTGTGGCAACTAGGAATGTTTTGTTTAGACCTACAGGTGTACGTGGGGTTCATCCACAATAACCTTTCTTGGTTTCGGTCAACTCCAGTCCATTTGACCGTGCTAAAATCAAACACATTCTTGCAAAATGCTTCAATTTCATGCAATGGAAAGATGCTAGGAGTGATATTTTGCATTCCATAGCTCATGGGGCCAAATGGACTACGCCAACATGTTAGGGTGGGTGGGTAAATACCAGGGGAGGTCTCATTTCGTGTGCCAAGTGCCCCAATTGTTCGGGGCAGCAGGCTACCGACAAAGTCCCTTAAGATCCCTAAGATGAAAAAACTACCAAACTTTGATGGACCAATTCTCAAAATTTGTGGCAGTTGGGAATGTTTTGTTTTGACCTATAGCTGTATGTGGGATCCGTGTACAATAACCTCTCTCAATTTCGTTCAAGACCTATCCGTTTGACCGCGTCGAAATCAAACACATTCTCGCAAAATGCTTCAATTTCATGCAGTGGAAAGGTTGCCAGGTGCCATATTTTTTGTTCTACTCATCGTGGGGCCGAATTGACTGTGCCAACACGTCGAGGTGGGTGAGTAATGGTAGGGAAGGTCTTGTTTCATTTGTCAAGCGTCCCAATTGTTCTGGGTTGTAAGCTATCGACAAAGTAGAAAGTTGCTAACACTAAAATTTTGCATTCCACAGGTCTTGGGGGTGAAAAGACTGTGCCAACAAGTCCGGGTGGGCAGGTAAATGCTAGGGAAGGTCTTATTTCATGTGCCAAGCATCCCAGTCATTCTGGCTTGTAAGCTACCGACACCTAGCACCTTTCATGTTTGCCAGTAGCTTGCAACCCGGAATGACTGAGACACTTGGCGCACAAAATGAGACCTCGCCTAGCATTTACTTGCCCACCCAAATGTGTTGGCGTAGTTGGTTTGGCCCCACGATGAGCAGAACAAAAAATAGGGCACATAACAACCTTTCCACTGCATGGAACTGAAGCATTTTACAAGAATGTGTTTGATTCCGGCATGGTCAAATGGACAGGAGTTGAACGAAACTGAGAGAGGTTATTGTTGACGGACCCCACATACACCTTTAGGTCCAAACAAAACGTTCCCAGCTACCATGAATTCTGAGAACTACTCCGTCAAAGTTTGGCAACTTTTTGATCTTAGGGATCTTAAGGGACTTTGCCGGTAGCCTGCTGCCCCAAACGATTGGGGCACTTGGCACACGAAACGAGACCTCCCATGGAATTTGTCCATCCACCCCGATGTGTTGGTACAGTCCATTTAGTCCCATAAGCTATGGAACATAAAATGTCACTCCTAGCACCTTTCTACTGCATGAAACTGAAGCCTTCTTGAGTGTGTACGATGGTAGGGTTTGGACAGATGGAAATTTGTTGTTGAAATTCACAACATCTTGATGGTATTGTGGCCATGATCTCCTCATATGACATGACAATAGCTATTCCATAACCTTGATTATTATGATTAGAAGCATGGAAACAAACCCTACAAGAAACAAAGCAATGATTAGATCTCAATATGATCATGAGATACCCAAGCATCTATATTAGTCTAAATCATAAAATCTCTTCAAATAAAGATTGATCTAAGGGTTTGCTGAGTTGCCATTGGCACCCAAACCCTGGGTCTTCATTAGAAATCCTTAAATGCTAATTATTGCCATTATGCTTCTTTCTTATTAATTCTTACTAATTAGGGTAATGATATAGAAATATATAGTATCTCATGTATTCTTACAAATGCATATGGGAATTTTATCTAATGTTGTAGTTGCATTGAATGCTACCTCAAAAAAATGTGGTCTATTGGAATTTTGAAAAATGCTGTAGTTGCAATAGAAGACATGTATGCAAAATGCGGAAGCATAGATAAGGTGAGTGAACTATTTGACATGATGCCTCAAAGAAATGTGGTCTCATGGAATGGTATGGTTGCAGTCCATATGCAAATAATGCTTTAGAAACTTTCAAGCAAAACCAATTGGTGGGTGTAAAGCTAAAATCCACAACCTTTGACTACATCCTCTCTGCTAGTGCCAAACTAAGATCTTTGGAACACAGTACATGGACATCCATCAAATCATAAAGGATATGGGAATTTTGTAAGATGTTGTAGTTGCAACTATCATAGGAGACATGTATACAAAATGTGGAAGCATAGAGAAGGCAAGTGGATAGTTTGACATGATGCCCAAAATGGAATCTCGTGGAATGTTGTGATTGTAGGATATGCACAAACTGGTTTTGTTGATAAGGCTTTAGAAACTTTCAAGAAAAAGAAATCAGTGGGTGTAAAGCCAAATTCCACACTGCATCCTCTCTACCTGTACCAAAGTGGGATCTTGATGTAGAGGAAGGACCTTTTTTAGAACAACAACAAAAAATGACAAAGTGTTCTTACACCATCTTCATTTATTGTCCTAGGTGTACCTCTATCGGACCGTAACATTGAACTCTTTTTAGACTCTTGAACCAATAGACCTTGGGACAATGTACTTGTCATGGGGTAGGCTTGACTTGGTGTTTAAATGATCATAATAACTCCTATGTGATGAATCAACAATGTAACAATTCATGGGCTTTCAACTCTTACACCCTAGAAGACTGTGAAATCAAATCTCTTAGGAAAGTCATGCCTTAACTTGTGTCAACCCTTCAAAGATGTTCAAAACCTATGGTTCATGTTCTGTAGGACATCTATCTCCATCCACCTATCATTGCTCATGACAAACAAACAAAAACTAGGCTCTAACACATCAAATCTTCCTTGTTTTTGCTGTCCACAGTCTGATACATCCAAATATCAGACCTACTGTGCCAACAAATCCTAGGAACAATTCAGGTGCCAACAAAGATTGAAATTAACTCTTTCCTACTCATCCCAATTGCTATAAGACTACAAGAACATTCAAATCATACACAAAGAAAGCACTAAAATCCAATTGCCAACATGCTAGTGAATGAGCATTGAATGTAACCACATAAAGAAAAATCATACTATTCTTCAACAAATACCATCTCCTTGGTCCAAAAATTCAAAAGACCTAGAAAGCACATCTCAATGCACATTTAGATGAATAGACACACTTCCAACTTTATTAAGCCAAGTGAAAAAAGAAAATTCATTCCTCGAAAGAAAGCCAGTCATATAATAAGAAAGTTTCATAGATCCTTCCCAAGTAATTGTTGAAGGACTCAATTTAATGGTGCCATTACAAATGCTAAGAGAGGAGGAAAGGCAAAGACAAAACATGTTTGGGTAGGCAATAAGTAACATCTTTGTCAATATCAAGCAGCACTATGACGTTGCAACGTGGCACTATTTGAATCAAGTTAAGCATGATTGTCTACAATACAATCTATGCCTTTATGAAAAAAGGTTAAAATCTTTCATTGAGTGCTATTTAAAATGCATACAAGTCACATGCATACCAACTATCAACCTAGTCCATATTGTCTTATTTCTCACAACAGCCCACTCCTGTCACTTAAAACTAATTCCACTAATTATGAACTTTGAAATATGACTTTTGACATTGTGTACATGACTAAATGGACAATTAAAGACCTAATGTTATCACCTATGGGAGCCATTTCATGACTTTCTTCTTTCACAATATAGGTTGACATAATTTCCACTTCTTAGACAAAAGTTTAATTAGTATATTATTGTCACCAATGCTATGGTTAACAAAGACCCTTTTCCTATTGATGCTATGTCTTCCAACACCCCGCCCCACCCCTACACCCTCATCGCCACCAAAACAAATCAACCACCCTTCACTATGGAGTTATCTTGAATCAAAGCATAAAGGACATAGTAATTTTGTAAAATGTCGTAGTTGTAAGTACCCTACAATACATGTATGCAAATTGTGGAAGCATATACAATGAACATTCAAACTGTTTGACACGATGCCTCAAAGAAATGTTGTCTCATGGAATGCAATGATTGCAAGATATACACGAAATGGATTTGTTGAAAAGACTTTAGAAACTTTTGAACAAGTAAAAGCAATTGGCACGTGTAAAGACAAATTCCACAAACTTTGCCAACATCCTCCCTATCTGTACACCAAAATATAATGTTTGGAACAGTGTATGGATAGCCATCAAATCATAAAGGATATAGGAAATTTGTCACATGCTATAATTGCAGCTGCCCTTGTAGACATGTATGCAAAGTTTGGAAGCATATACAAGGCACGTGAACTGTTTGGCATGATGCCCCGAAGAAATGTCACCTCATGAAGGCACATGAACTGTATGGAAAGTGTGGAGGCATAGACAAGGCGCATGAACTATTTGAAATGATGCCTCAAAGAAATGCACAGTCCCATAGAATGCAATGATTGCAAGATATGCAGAAAATGGATTATTTGAAAATGATTTATAAACTTTCAAGCAAATGCAATTGGCATGTGTAAAACCAAATTCTTGTAACGATAATTGATCATCGCATTAAATATTTAATATACGCTATCATATACATAATGTCATGAACATAACATCTAGTTTATATACAAAGCCATATAGGCATGTCCAAACAAAGCCATACATGCATATATTAAAAAATATACATCGGTAATTCATACAAAGTATGTATACAAAGCCATCTAGGCATACAAAAAATGTCCCAAAAACTAGTTTCCTATGGACTTTTATGAAATAATCAGCGGCCCTTGCTTGACCGTGAAGATGTAGAGCCAATCAATGACTCATCCTCTCTCTGTCATTGAGTAGACCTCTTCGACAAAAGTCGATCCAGCTCCACCTATTAATACAATCAAACAATATATGCACATTAATATAGAAAATGTATGAAATATATAACATCACATATGTAATCGATCACTTATTGCCACCTAATGATCACTCTCCATCATCTTGTCTCTCTCTACGTCTATACTTGGATGGACTGGAGTTGTGACCTCCTGTGAGAAGCATCAAGAAGCAAAATTGACTAAACATAAATATCATTTATGTACATCAAATGACATGAGATAAAACAAGAAATACAAAATTATGACATTTTTATGTTATTGGCTCATACCTCGGTCAAAGGATTTGAAGACATCATGGCTACAACAATGCCTATCTGCGCTGACTCACGAAGATGAGGAGGAGTCTCCACATTCAGCATCTGAAAATCAAGTTCAAGATTATTCGACCAAAATAAATACATAACATTATTTAAAAAATGCATAATGATTAGAAATGGTTAAATTTATCTCCATAAAAGTGGTGGATTGGCGTCCAGGGGACAAGGAAACTGTGGAGGTGCCGGTGACTATTGAAATCACCAAATTGTCACAAAATAATATTACCATTGACATATCTACAATAATTACGATTATGTGATAAATTACATACCTGTTGACTTGACCTCCTCTCATAACCCACCAATGGATGGCTAACGGAGGCAAGATGAAGACTCTAACCTTGGAATTTCATTGCACAGACAATTACATACATTATTTTTGACTTATAATATATATAATCATATAAAATTAATTACAAATTTTAAATAACAATATACTAAATCAAGATGAAACTTGTAACAAATTACCTGAGAGTCAATACCAAATGTATGCTATAAGAGATCGTCACTGAGAACAAGTTCATCCAATATGGATGCCTCCATCAATGGATCCTGCCCCTGCGTCGCAGCATCCTGCCAAGAGTCCTACCATGTGTCCTGCGTCCCATAATCACATAGGTTCCCACATGAACTGCACAAATGTGGGGACACATGACACCTACTATTCTCACCCTTATCGGCCTAGGTAAGATCATTAGCATGTTGTGATAGTGTTTGGGTGAGAGTAGTCAATGAATATAATGTCTCCACCTCAACACTCTCCTTCAAAGCCAAAGGGAGTGACCTACGTTTTGGCCTTGCCAGGGGTACAGGCACATGGTTTTCATCTTGGGTAGAGCCACCACCTCTACCTTAGAACTCACGAATGTCAAATTAATTCAGAGTCTTATTGAGGACGAACTTGCAATGGAGTTTCCTCAAGAAATATTGTGGTACCTCATCATTGTTGCATGGGCGCTCATTGAAGACCATGTACCATCTATCCCAAAAGTTTTGGGATATTTCTTTATTCCTACACCAATATATAGGAAACCGTTTGCAACTTTCTTCTAATCTTTGGTCAGTTTTGCGATTAATAAAGTGTGCACATAATTGAGATTTTGTAATTTTTTCATTCTTGACTTGTTCATATGACAACTTGTCGGCATAATATTGCCGACACCTCTCCCTATAGTCTTGGAATTCAGTGATTTGTTTTGTCACTGAATCCGTGTGGGAAACAATCTCCTCTAGTGATTTTGCAAGCACCCTCCTACGATTAGTGGTTCCACTTGTATTGTTTAGGGTTTGAATAATAGTTTGAAGATGTTTCTTATTTTCTTGTATTATCCATAGGTAGTTTTCTTGACTATCCTTTACATTATAAGGAGGTGAAGGTGGGTTTTGAGGGTTTAGAGGGTTTTGGGGGTTGTTTTCACCCTCCTCAACTAGATTTAGGTTTTCTCCTTCCCCAATAAATGTAAATGCAATATAAAAACAAATCAAACATTGCAAAACTCAAAAATTGTTCTCAAACTAACAAAATCAGTCAAAACCTACCTTCTTCCTATGCTGGAGCCTCCAAATTCACTTGACGACGTCTTTGGCGATGAGGTGGCATCATTAATTTGTCATTTTCTCTCTTACACTTGATTGGATAGGCTTTTCTTCACCGCGATCACACTTTCACCTGAGTTTTTTTGCTGCTAAGTTTGTAGTGGTCACGACTGTGAGGAGAAATGAGTTTTTGTTTTGCTTTTATGATGCGCTTGCATTTTGCTTTACTTTTGGACATGGTGGCGACTTTTTGGTCCCCCATCTCTTTGAATTTACCCACATAGCAACACTTAATGTTGTTAGAGAATCCATTATACAAGACTAAATATAGCATATTCCTCTTACAACATGTCATAACTAATATCCTATGACAAGTGAAGATAAGTATAGAGATTCCTATAACTAATATAGGAATTCCTCTTACAATATGTCATAACTAATATAGCACTTGTCATAGAGAAGGATAGAGAGAGGTACGAATATAGAGAAGTATAGAGAGATAAAAAGAAATATAGAGCTAGAGAAGGAGACGAATATATATATATATATATAGAGAGAGAGAGAGAGAGAGAGAGAGAGAGAGTTTCAATTTCAAGTAGAGAACATGCATAAACTTCCTATCAATAATTATTTCCAAATTTTACCCCTACCATCCATCACAATTGAAGAGACATTTCCTAGAACAAAAAAATATTACCTATCATGGAATTACAAACAAAGAGTAACTGCATAAACATAGTGACAAAAAGTGTTTCGTTGTGTGATAGACTTGAGGTTACAATCAAGAATTCCAATGGAAAACTCTACATTAAAGATCGGGCTATGGTACTTTTACAATGTAAAAAGTGGAGCTTGGTATGTGTTGGTCCAAATCATCTATTCAAACTTTACTTACCACTATAGAACAACAACAAACATCATTACATGGTTTCAATGTTCAAATGATGACCATGATTCAACAAATCAAAATAGACCCAAAAAATTAATGCAATTATTCTATATACTCTCTTTTTGAGAATACTAATATTGCAAACAGATAAAAAATTCCTCTTTGATACTCTTACAAATATGCCCCCTTATTTATTGATCTTACCAACTCAATTTTACAAACTATGTATATTTTAAGTTTCCCATATGCAAAATAACATTTGCTTTTATCTACACAAAACTCCTTTCCACATCTATTTTTGATGTACCCATTGCACACTAAGCTGCGATTGCTAGTTCTATTTCATGACATACCTATTCTTTTAACTCTAACACCATTTATTTTTTTAAATGCGTCTATTAAAATATTTTAAAAATATACAACAGAAATAAAAACCCTGAAGGAAGCACTCCCAAGTCTGACTTCCGAAAAGTAACAATTTCAAAGACCAACCAATGGTTTCTTATATATGCACCTTTCGTTGTCATTATTTTCGTTGTACGTAAAGTTGAAGTGACGTGACCTATGTATATGTAAGTATCATAAACATTGACACGATATGGAATCTAGTACATCTTTTCTCCTCAAGGATTCATTTTTAGTGCCTCTTACCGGACATTCAATTAAGCGTTTGAGTTGATTTTTGAGTGGAAAAACCTTCTTGGGTCTGTCGTACCCACTGTACTACATCAACATACTCTGGAATGAATAACACTTTATATTGCCTGTGAATGCTCATGCTCCACTACCTAGGTACATTACGTTCAGATTTGGTTAAAATTTTGAGTTAGGTATAAACATAATGACAATCTGGACATGAACTCATCCAGTCTGTAATCTTAAAATCTTCGTTTTACTCTCGATTACACCGCATGACTTGGTATGGTTGAACATAGGTCAGAGGAGATGTTACTGAATTTCTTATTGTAATATCAGAGACTGCCATCAATGGAAAGAAAAAGTAATACTGGACGTTACTGAGTTACTTCAGAGGGGATGTTACTGAATTACTTATTGTACTGTTAGAGGTTGTTTGGCCTCGTGGACATTATTAAAAGCTTTCATTGAATGAATGAATGAGAGATTTTAATGACGTCCATGAGGCCACAACAGCCTATGGGACCTAGAATCGCACAAAGCCCACCCCGGAACAAGGCTGCTAGACATTTTTTATCCCTTTCTTAGTCTCAGATCTTCTGCTATGAATTTTGATCAAAAAGTTTGTAGCTTTGCCGAGTCTAGCCTCCTCGAACAAGGTGCTTAAGTTGCTATTTTTCAAGATGTCATTGTAGTTGTCACGGATGTCCTCGTAGGTTGAGCACTCCATGATGAAATGCCATTTTGTCTCAACCACACCTTTATTACAAAAAAGGCATAACCTCCTTTTCCCACTCCTCCTTGGGAAACATCCACCTGCCTGTTTCACATCTAAGATGGTGCGAGCTAGTCTTTAGTTGCACAATCGACATTTTTGCTTTCCATTTAATATCTACTCCTATGTAAGCTCTTTCCTCATGGTCCCACCTGGAGTTGAACTCTTTGATATAGTAAGCTTTTTTCGTCCCATCTGATTATTCCACATGATGTTTCTAAATTTTTTTCTAACATACTTTTTTATTTTCTCTTTAGCATGTGGGCATTCTTGCATATTAATATCCCACTTCTTTAGCCACTTGTCATTTTGTTTCATCCACGTATTCTTTCTCCTATTTAACTCTTCCTCCATAATTAGCCTAGGCCACCGGTGATTTTTGATATTTTGAGTTTTCCTTATATAGCTTAATAGACGAACCACCGCAGATGCCTCCAAAGGGTACATACCAGATTCCTCCAATAGGATCTCATACGGGACAACAGTCTTGATTTTGAGACTATTTATGATGATGTGCTTCTGGATTCTCTCAACCTGCCTCCATTTTTGATCTGACATACTACTACCCTAAATTTTGCAATCATACATGATCACCGAAGTAAACCAAAAAGTGTTTTCTTGGTTTTCCAGTCCATAATTCTGCATTCCTACATCTGTTTTGAAGAGAGTAAAGTGCCTTCTAGCCCCCTTGGATTATTTTTGCTCTGCAGGTTTCCCAGCTGAGTTTGTTGTGAAAATCTATCCCTAGGTACTTGTACTCATCCACCACTTCTAGCGGGCTGCCTTCAAAAAGAAAGATAACTTGGTTCTTTTTTCTTCTCAATGAGAAGATGATCACTTTGGTTTTGCTAGTGTTTACTTGCATCCCGACTTCCTAGTAGAAGGATTCCAAAGCCTACAACTGTTCTCTCAAACCGTGAGCTGATTTAGCAATTAGAGTGAGATCATCAGCATATAGGAGAAATTTTATCACATAGTTAGCTAGCTGAACTCCCTCTCCATTAGTCTTGTTTATCCATTCTTCTAATTTATCAATGTATAGCCCAAACAGGGTTGGGGAGAGCGGGCAGCCTTGTTTGACACCAATATCGCTGCCAAAGCACTCAGATATCCCCTCTTTGGTTCTAATTTTAGCCTTAACCTGTTCATAAAGTCTATGGACAACAACCCTATACACATCAGGAACCCCAAGTTCCTCCATCCTTTTCCAAAGCTTGCTATGTGGGACTGTGTCGAAGGCTTTCTTAAAGTCAACAAAGCAACAAAAAGCCTCGTTACCTTGGGTGTTCCAAATTTTTTCAACCATGAGCTGAAGGGTGACTTCATGGTCAACAGTGGAGTATTTTGGTCTAAAACCACCCTGTCCTTTAGCCCTTTTCCCCTCTTTTTCTGCCTAGTTACTGATTCTACTTTCAACCATGCTACCAAAAAGTTTACCCAAGAGAGGGTTAACAATAATCGTGTGGTAATTTGAGGGATTATTGATATCTTCGCTTTTGAATAGGGGAATAACCACACTAGTTGTCCACTCTTCCGGGAAGCCCTCCTGCGTGACATTATTGAAGATGTGTTTGATACAAGGTGCCAGGACCTCACTACCCCATTTTAAATGTTCCTCTTGCTGTCCATCAATATCTTGGCCCTTCCCCCCTGCCAACTTTTTAATGCCTTGTTTTATGTCTTCTATGTTGAAAAGTTGCTCCTTTGCTTTGATTACTAGTGGACTATGTTTATCCTGATCCCTCTCATATAGTAGCTTTGCATATTCCAGCCACTGATAGTCTTTGATATCATTTTCTGTTTGTGTTTTCTTTTGTTGTAGTTCCTTCCAGAATTTTTTGGGACTGTGTTTTCCAAGAGCAATCAGCTCCAATCTTCTACTTTTCACGAAATTGTCTTTTTTTTGCTTGTAGTAAGTTTTTGTACTCTTTTTCCCTTACCTTGTCCATCCTATCTTTCTGCAAATTCCTCTTTGCCATTTTGCACTCATCAGCATACCAAGGATTTGTTGAGAAGGTGTTTTTTAATCTTTTCTTGGGCCTGGCTCTCTTACATTCACTTAAGGGCTTGTGAATAAGGGGAATTAGCATACTTTTGTTAACATAGTGATTATTTTTGCCTACTGAATTACTCTCATACTCCTTGAATATTCTTCTAAGAGCAGCCTTGAAGATTTCCTGGTTTTCTTGAGTTATGAGGATTTTTCTTTGTGAAGTTGTCTTCTTTAGGTAAGAATGAGCCTGATGTCCTTGCTGTTTGTTTAAGTGGATGCCAAGCTTTACAAAAATTGGATTATGATTTGATTTCATCTCTACAGGGCAGTCCCCTACCACTAACTCTCTCACCCTCGAGGTATAACCCTGCGAGCAGATAACATAGTCTATAACACTTTGCCAATTGTATGTTTTGCAGGTTATGTTGCCCGAATTCAACCATGTCTTCATACCATTGCATATGACCATGTTGTGTAGACTACAAAGAATTAATAATTCTACCCCAAAATGTGTGACACTCTCCTTACTATCTTGCGAGGCCCTATCCCAGAGCTGATTTAACTCTTCTTCCAGCCATAGAGGGTTACCTTCCTTAATGCCCTTGCTTTTCAAATTAAGGGCTTGGTTGCATGCTATCCTCGCATTAAAATCACTTATAATTAGCACATCACTCGTTGTGCTAAAGACAAAAATATCTTTTTTTAGTGATGCATAGGGATCCTTCCAATCTAGATTCCTTTTCTTATAAGTTTTTGAGCCTTTCGGAGCGAAGTAACATGTAGCCATCCAGACTGTTACATGATTTTTTGATATTTTTAGCCAAATATATGGTTTGTTTGGGTCTTCTTTCTCTACATTTATAACTTTGCTCCATGACTCTTTGAAAAGTACTGCAACTCCACCATGACCTTTACCACTATCCGTCCTTTCATTCCAAACTGAGGCTTTTTTATATCCTTCAAAATCAGGGACTTTACTTCCCTCGTGTTCATGAGTCTTCGTAAGAATAACGATGTCCTTCCCATCTACTATGGGCCCCAACCCAGGTCCTCTTTTCCATGGGAATCCTCTGTAGTTCCAACTTACCACTGTTAAACACTCCTGGGGTGCCCGAATTCCTATTTCAAGTGTGTCCTTTTATCACTAACTTGGGCCTTTCCATTTTGTAGCCAAGCCCATTTTCTAGCATCCCTTGCTGCCTTTACTTTCTCCCACTCTTTCATCCTTTCTTCCTGTTGTGTTATGGTTAGGTCTTCGTCCAGGTAGATTTGAGTTCCTCTAAGGAATCTTTTATTTTTTAGAATCATATTCTTGTCTTCAATGGTTCTAAAAGTAATTCTTACATGCCTACTCTTGCCGTCACCTATCCACCTTCCAATCCTACTGGCTTGAGAGATGAACCCCATCCACTGCATTTGATCTTTGAAAAAGTCCCTTGCAAGCTCTTTTGTGGTTTCCTTCTCCCCATAGTCTTTTAATCCCTTTATGATGATGTTCACAGCCCTATCATTTCTATCCTTTTCCTCTCTTAATTGTCTCATTATTTGTTTTTCAATAAGTACTCTTTGCTCCTCAGATGGACTCTTGACTACTTGTGCCCAGGACTTGGCCTCCTCTATTTGCTCTTTTAACTTCGTTTCCCTTAACTCCATGTTTACCACTGTAAATTGAATCTCTTCTAGTTGAGAATCATTACATCCTTCTAGAACTTTAGGCTTATTCACTTCTGTTGTTTTCATTTGTTCCAGAACCTACCTTATCAAAATCACTTCTTGTTCACCTTTTGCTATGTTGTTTTGTAGTTTGTTTACTTGTTCTCTAAGTAATTTGTTCTCCCTTGCTATTTTTCCATTGGATTCTATGACCTCTTTCATTCTATCGCTCTCCAGTCAGTCTCTTGCTTCAAGGGATTGGATCCTCTTTTTCATGATCATTAACTCGCTGACGTATAGGTCCGAGGACCATAGAAGCGGTGCTGAGGTAGGACTATAGAAATCTGTATGTTCACGACTATTTTCATTCCCTTCTTCGATATCTGCTGGATAAGCTTCAATCCTCTTTTGCTTTGCACCTGAGGTTAGGTGAACAGTTGTGCTACTACCTTCCTTTCCTCCCTCTTGTTTTGACTCAGTTTGCTCTAGCTGCCCTGGCTGATTTTCCGAAGTGCCCAACGATGTCTTAAATGCTATTTTTGGTAAAATAGCAATGAAATTTCTTTTTCTTGTTTGCACTTGTTTTTGAGTTTGTCTCCACCTCAGGATTCCTCTGTATTGTTTTTCATTGACATATATGCATCTTTACGCTGATAGGCATTCTCTTAGTGAGCAGCACTAGAAGAAATGTATACATGAATGGTCCAGATTAAAAAGACTACTATAGAACTAATCTAGACCATTGATTTGTTGAAAGAAACCATAAATGATAAAAGACAAACAGAGGCAGACAATTGAAACGATCGAGTGCGTTCATTTTCTGTCGTCGCCTTTCTCTCGCTCGCCCAGTTTTTGTTCTCCGCTGTTGTTTTCACTATTTTTATATCATCCAATTCGGACAGAAATGTTGCGCTCGCATTTGCGTTTGCCATTTTTATTTTTATTACACTATTTTCTTTGGCCTTTTCGGGTTGTTCTCACGCTAGGGAAAAAATCGTGGTAGAAAAAGTCTTGTTTATTCCTGTCAATGTTTATCTCAAACTTTCCATGAAAGCCAAGAGTTAGTGAGTGTGGATGGGGTATAGATATTTTTAGCCGGAGCACCTTATACCTTACTCTCATAGGTACTTAGCAGGGTTGAAAATTTGAAATGGTATTTTCTACTGATTGCGCAAGGTTTATTTAGGTTTAAAGTCAATGAATTTATTTTTATTAATTTACTTTTTATTGCTTTTTATTTTCCAAAAATTTTACTTTCCCATTTCTTTTGTGTTTAAGCTTTTACTACTTACGTTGAAAAGTCAATGTTGGCAGGCCTAACACCTATTTACGCGTTTTTATTGTGTTGTGGTGTAATGTAAATTTATCACAAATTCCCAATTATTAAATCTATTTATCCCTAAAGAGTACTTAAGCAAAAACTCTCTATATAATTTATTGAAAACAAAGTTTTGGATCACATTTCCTGACCCAACAGGAAGTAGAATGAATACAGATTGCATAATTCCAACAATGCACAGGGAAAATCATGTGAGATAGAAAAAGTAAATGGAAAATCAGACCAAATTCTTCTTGCAATTATTCAAGAATGAGCTTGATGGCTCTCGATTTGTGTAACAACCAGGCGTCTGGCTTTGTTAATACTTGCAAGACATAATAAAACATACTCTTCAATTCATCTAATTGTTGGACGAAATAGCCATGGCTCTTTTGCAATAGTATTGCTACCTCATGTGCATGGCACATATCGTCCCTTCTTTCCAAGGAGAATCTCATCAGCGAGGAGCTTCATTGCTCATGGTGGCGAGGTCTTTGTGAAGAATATATGTTCTGTTGGTGGCAGCATCAAGCTGTAACTCTAGAAAGGGAAGGATTGCGAAGTAAATATACAAATCCCTTCAACAAGAAAAACAAAATAGGTTATCTTCTACTACCATTTTTAAAAAAAAAAATTGTATGCCTACAAACATATTTCAATATTCAAAAGTCATGCCTGCAACTCAGGAGGAGGTCCGGTAGGGCATGTGGGTCAATATCTGATTTTAGAAGTAAAAAAAAACACTATGCTTAACTCACAAGAAAGAGAAATAGATGACGAAACGATAGACATAGGTAGACACGAGATATTAGATATTTGACGTGAGAATTTTGTACTACATTCTTTTCTTGGGTCATTGGACTCTCCTAATAGGTAAGATGTTCTCTTTTTTAGTTTTGTAATGGGTATTTAGGAACTTGTCCAAATAAAAAATACAGGTATTAAATAAATTATTATAGATAATTCAAATACTTTTATAGTGGGTTCATTGATAATTCTTTTGATTACTCTAGAAAGAGATTATTTTCCGATAGTCAATTTTAAATTACAAGGAAGAATTTACAAAATAATCCATCTTCCCAAAACCAAGAAAACTTCTTTTATAAATTCTTTTTACACATTCTTTTGAGATGGTCCTCTTCTTGTTTATGTAGGATTACATAAATATTGTTTTCCATGAGTGCATACCTTTGGAATGAGAATGTGAGGGATATTCATAGATCTAATAATCTTCAAACTCTTGACAATGTTGTGAAGGTAAGACTCTAACGATCTATGTTCCCCTTGACGATTTTTAAGGGGATTTGTCATGGACCACCACATGTGACTAGAGTAATTCATGTGTGTTCCATGCATGTACAATGTAACATTGAAATTTCACAACAATAAAGAGGCGTAGATCAAGTGGCTTGCTTTCATTTTTTTAGACAATAGGAATGACTTTTCCAAGGCCAATATATAGTTTAAAAGTATAACATTGATTTCTATTTTTAATTATGTATATTTGTTGTCTTTATTATCCATAATTATATGTTGTATTATTTTTTATTTATTTAATATATTATATTTATATTGTATCTTATATAAAATACAATATATAATAATAATACATATACTTATAATATGGATTTATATTTTATTTAATATGTAAATGATTTATAATTTGTAACTTGTTGTAAAGAAAATAAAATATCCACATAAATTATTTAGATGAATTAAATAAATACATTTAATTACCTATCAAACAATTAATTTAGAGAATAGAGTTGGGTTTAATAATATAATTGAAATAAATGCAATAATTAAATAAGATTATAGATAAATGATGTTCATGATATTTTGGAATGATTTCTTTCTATCATATATTTTTTTGCTGCAATCTAATGAACAATCGAGAGTTTGAATTAGAACTAAAATTAATGTGATAATTAAATAAGAGGATAGGGGGCTTAACTCTAGGATTGATGATAGATAAATGATGTTGATGTTGTTTTGGAATAATAATTTTACTTTTGTCAAAAAATTATTCACTTTGGTTTGATGAGTAGTTCAAGATTTGAACTAGTGTAGAAACATCTGCATATCAATTACGCGTCTTGTAGGATCAATCTTGACTACTTTGAACCTGATCTTGATGTGTCAAATTGATCTACGATGAATGAGAATGATTTTAGAGGTAGTGACGAAAATAATTTGGGGTTCCTATAAAATAGTTGTACAAACAAAACTTTGGAAGAAAAATTGTGTTTTCTAAGTCTTCTATAATTTATTTGATTGGGAAGATGATAGTTTTAAATGTTATCATAACATTTAAAACTATCATCTTCCCAATCAAATAAATTATAGAAGACTTATAAAACACAATTCTAAACTTCAGTGGAATATTGCTTTGTTGGGCTATTATGGTGAAGTATTTGGTTTTTACACGGATTTTAATTCTTTTATTTTTCTTCTGCTTTTGTGATAAGGATGCATTTTTTTCTAGAGGTGACTATATAAAAATCAATAAGGGATTCAATTAATTTACTATATATATAGAATATAAACAAGTTACTTATAGTTTTAATGCCAAAAAGGTTAATTATTGCACTAATTCATATCCTACAAGCAAATGATTTGCAAATTTGCATTAAATTTTGTAACATCTTCCATGTGATTAAGAAATTGACTATGAGAAAGGCATCCATCCCTAATTTTTTTTTTAGAATAATAAAAACTATCGTCGTGCTCATTGAACCTATGGGTCCAATTGCTAGTTCTACCACCCGTGAGAGGTTTCCTTGAGGGAACCCTAGCATTTGATGGGCCAACCGCAACGCGAGTTGAGAAGTTAAACCCAACCCCCCTCCCCCCGGGTAAAACCTCAAGCACAAGCCTCTGGTTTTTTATACCCCCTTAACCTCTTCCACATCGTCAGACTCACTTGTGGCCCCCAGGTAAAACCTCAAAAGTCGTTTCCCATGATTCCACCACCCAGAACCGCCTTTGCAGAACCGCAAGATTCTACCTGGGAAGTGCTTGCCCTTGGAAAGTTTTACCTTGTTTTGTTTGTATTATTTGTTTTCGGTTTGCAGTAGGACAGAGAATGCTGCAGAAAATTGCATAAGAGTAAAGTAAAAGACAAACGAAAGTGGACACGTAGAGGTTAGGGTTTCGACATTTATCTCTTTCCCTTGGTCTGGGCTGGGGACCGGGGACCGCGGGCCAAGGCATTTGGTACTGTTTTTTCCTCATTATGGTTGAATGCAAACTGGATCAACAAGACGGTTAATCATAGAGAAGAAATCAATATGATCTACCTAGGTGTAAAAGTGCAACTACATAGAGCAGGACATATGGCGTTAGCCATCACATCATTGAATATTTAAACCTCAGGCGAGACCATTCGCATAGAGTGATTTTTTTGTTTTTTGGCGAAACCAGTACGAAATTCTACCAAATCATAGAAATGAGCAGATATATATATATATCTCAAAGGGAGTAATTTGAGGGTGAGGCTTTTGTATGTGTGGATCGTCTTCCACTCTCCAATTGCTGTATCTTTACGCAAATTTAGAAATAGAAAAGAATGGCGAGGGGAAAAGTGCAGCTGAGGACGATACAAAACCTTGCCAGTCGTCGGGTTACTTTCTCCAAGCGGAAAGGCGGACTGTTGAAAAAGGCCAGCGAGCTGTCTATTCTCTGCGATGTGGAAGTCGCGCTCATCATTTTCTCGCCCACGGGAAAGCTCTATGAATTTGCCAGTTCCAGGTGAGGAATCCCCTTTTCCCCTTAACATTTTACTTTCAAAGCTATGGGCAAATACTTAATATTTTGAATACTTACTATTTTGTTTTTCAACGATGTAACGTCAGAATTTTTTAGATGCATATGAATAAATACAGTATGCATTAAATAAATTTTACAGCAAGGAAAATCTGGCTTCAATTTTTGAAGAATTAAAGGAGCAAAAATTTGCTTTTCATTGTTACCACCAATTTAACTTTAATCCCTTATTAAGGAGAATAGTGGCAGAAGGAACAATATCGGTACGTTAGTCTGGTAGAGAAACTGTAATTTTTAATCCGCGCTATGCTACATTGCCCGCAGGTGATTATTTCAGATCGGAATCCATGACTGATACGATGACATGCAAGTTGCATTTAAGAGCAACTTGTTTTTGAAAGAATAGCAGATTACCGTAGCAAAGCTTGTACCTCCATTCACGTGGCCGCCTACTTTTGTATTATACAAACCCTGCCAATACTACTTATGCGCTCAGAATTTAACCAGATTTTAAAAGGAGGGAATGAATGAAAGAATTTTAATGAAGTCCACGAGACCAAGCAGTCTAAGGGACCAAGAGCGGCAGCCCTTTAAGACATTTTAAAGCTCTTATTTTAAAACACAGGTAAAGTAATGTATTGGGCTCTCGCCATTGGTCTAGATCATTGGTTGATAGGTCTTCATGATGGAGAAAATAGTGAGCTCACATCCCACACCAACTTATCTTTACATTATTGATAGTTGTGTGTGGCACATCTCCTCGTTCAAACTAGTAAAACACTAAAAGATTGTCAACAGTGTTTGGCACACCCGATGGGATTCAAATACACAATTGCCTAATTAGAAGTCAAGAAGCATCACTCTACCATTGACCAAGTTTGGTGGTCCCTTGGCCAACAAAATTTTCATTACCACCTAGCGACTTTGACTGGTCCGGCTAACTTAGAAGCATATAACCCCTAGAACTTCCACTAGGTCTACAACCAGAGTAAATCCATACATCTTAGCATAGTCCCTGACCTTAGTTTCTAGAAAAAACTGACTAATGGTTCAAGTAACACCTACAATCCCATAAGTAAATCTTACATGCCAACACCACACTCATTGCCTGGATTTTTTTGGCATGGAATACTAGAGGACCTTTGATCCCACTAGCTCCACCCAATGTTCGGGGTGCTATCCTAGATGTAGCCCTACGTTCACTCCCATAGTTTACTGGGGAGAACTTTACAAATCCAATAGAACACCTTCATGATATAGTGAACTGCATGGTGCACAATATTGCTAAAGAAAGTAGTGCTTTAAGGCTACTTGCTACATCAGTCCAAGGTAATGCCCATGACTGGTACCATTCCTTGGTTCCATAATCAATAAGAGATTGGGATCAATTGGGTCATGCATTATTAATAGATTTAAAGAAAAGGGAGACACTATCTCACTACTGGAACAATGCAAAAAAATAAAGAGTGGACCAATGAAAATGTTAGGTGGCTTCAATAGTAGATTTGAAAAGAGTTGACAAAGGATTCCTCTTGAAATGCATCCTTCGTCATGTATGGCCTATATCTATTACCTAAAAGAAATAGATTATGAGGTAGCAATAATGATTAAGTCCAAAGAAAAATAATCTTGGATGCATACGAAATTGCTATAATCATAGAAAATGATTTAATCCAAGTAGGAAGGTTGGCACCTAGACCTTTGATGCCATTATTCCCAAGCATGCAACCAACTTATTTGACGATTCCCAATACTCAGCAACAAACCTCTCAACTAGTTACCTACCTCCTAGGCCCACTCTAGAGCATCATTTTGTTGAGCCAACTGCTATAAGTAAACTTGATGAAATGAGAGGATTGCTAAGGAATTTGTCCAATGAAATAACTACTCTCAAAAGACAACAAGGTTATCAAAACCCTACATATACAAATAACCAACAATTACAAACCCAACAATATAACTTCCAATCAAACCAAAGCAACAGGCCCAACCAATACAACCAAGGCTACCAACAAAAAAATAGTTTTCCAACCCAAAATGTTTCCAATCTCCCCAATACAAAAGTATCCATAGAGCTTCTCCTTCAGTAAATCCCTCATAATCTTACCTAAGAGTTCGCTGTAACATAAAATAACTATGCAAAAGAACATACCTTGTAGTGTTACCTTTGCTTAAATCCCCACGCGCATGTTATGTGTGCATATAATAACCAAAGCTAGGGTGCTTCCTTTAGTCAAATTGAGAATATTAAATTAGAAGGCCAAACATCAGACATATCCTCTCACCAAATGCGAGAACAAAATTTAGCCACATGGGAAGAAACAAAAGTTTACATGATCAATAAGCTAATGCTAGCATCGGGTAGACCACACGATTAATCCAACTATCTCACCATATCTAAAAAGCGCAGAAGATAAACAAATCTAGAAGAAAAATCAACACTTGAAAAACAAAAGGAAGACATGACTCCCCTATTTGGGGTATCAATGTCATCATCCTCCAAAACCACTTCCACAAGATTTGATAATGATGAATTAAACAAAGTAAATTAAATAAGGTAATTAATGTTATTTATAAAGCATTAATCAATTAATTAAGTTAGATAAGATGCAAATTAATAAATTATACAAATGAAATAAAATACTCACAATTACATAGAGACACAAATTAGCATGGGAAAACCATAAACAGTAAAAAATCCAGAAAGCATCATTTTACTATTAAAACACTTATATCATTATCTATAAACTAATTCTACAAAACCTAGGAAAATTCACTTCTCACTTCTACAAGGCCAGAAATACTGGAAAAAGTAGTTGCTACTCATTCAAAACTACCATTTGTAAATAATTAATAATCTAGTAGTTTATCAAATTATTAATTATTAAATGGTATATGCCTTATAAAACATATAATAAGCACAAGGTTTTACAACCTTATTTTAGAAAAATATATAAATGTTATAAGGGTATAACCCCCAATAACATTATGTTCTAACACTCCTCCTTAATGTTAATAGGGGGCATAACTTATCAATTTCTATTTAAAAGAAAAAATGAAGTACCCCAGTGTACAATAGAGGAAATTTAAATCCTATGTAAGATAAAACAATGCTATCTAACTAGAATCAATTTCCAAACAATTACATATGAATCTAACTAGCTTCAAGGAAGTGTACTCCACTGTTATCCAATCCAGGAAGAACAAAATAACTCCAGCTAGACCCTACTTTGCTTTGCACATAGAAATTAACTAATTTCAATAAGTGAAAGCACTAAGGTATAACAATAAAACTGTAAAATCTGAAAATCTATAAGTTAGATTATAGAAACAAATGCAAAACAGTAAATAAGAGTTATAGAGGAACTTAGCACCGAAAGGAGAGAGTCTCAGGCTAGGATGCCAGTGCATAGCGCAGATGTCTATGCATTGTGTTGTCGTTCGTATGGGGGCATAACTTACAAATTTTGTATTGTGAAGTCTTGCCCAATTTTATTTACTCATCCATTCAGCACACATAACCGGAATGAAGACCCAACAACACAATAAATCACCAAATCAATGAACAAATGCCTCGAATCAACTAGCAAAGGAAGATTGAATGATGAAATGAAATAAAGAAAGAAAAGGAGAAGAGATCATCAAACCCCCATGCAATTGAATCTCTTCAAGTATCTGTAACAGGAAAGACCAAGAAAAATTGTTGGGGCTGCTTGAGAGCTTGCCTTTAGATCAAGCCTCTATTTTGGTCTTTCAACCTCTACAAGAAGCCCAAATGGAAAAAGATAAATAAACGTGCATGTTTCTATTTCCTAAGTGTCTCTCTAGGAAATAACAACAGCGATAAATAAAATAAAAAACTAAGAGTATCAACTTTGGTCTATTGAGAAGAATACCCTAGTGGGCGTAGGAAAAATAAGGTGGTGGTCTACACCACAAGTTTTCCAATGAATAGACAGAGCAATATGTATTATAAAACCAACAAATAACACTATTTCTTATAAATGAAACAATGTTACTAGGTTGTTAAACAATGGAGGAGGTTGCAAGCTCTTTGAGGGCCAAATCTATCTAAACAACTCCAAACCCTTGGAAGAGAGCCTCCCTAATGCGCGATTTGCAAGTAGAAACCCCAAAAGCTGAAAGAGAAATCCCTTCAACTTAGAAGAGCACCGAAATCTTCAATAGCTTCTATTTTTAGCCAAGAGAGTATTTTCTTCTAAATCTATACTATTATCCAAAAAGTGTGAGAGAGAAGAGAGCTCCTTTCAAAATCTTCCTTTTTTGTATGAATGAATGAATGAGGAATCTAAGAGGGTCAGGCATGCTTACAAGGGTCGTTTTACTGTCGCACGAGCGTTACCACTAATGCAATTGGATGACAAGGTGAGACAATCAACCATTTGAATTTTTGGAATGTTCAGAAAACTAGCACATCACACTTGCATCCTCAGAATATTCGCCAATATTCATCACATGTTCTTGGAGAATTAAGAGAAATAAATGCGTGATATGATTTTTGGTAAACCTTGGTGAGGAGTGAGGAAGGCCAAGGTTAGGCTCGAGTAGCCCTAGAAACATATTACGAGAGCGGACACCAAAACGAGTCAAAACACAATGTGAAATTGTGAGAGTACATAATTTTCTATGTTACACCCAGTAACGTAGGTCTTCTTTGACAAAGATAAATAAGGACACATATAAGGCAAAATAAAGACCATGCATTCCGGATTACATGAAAGTCATCATAATTTATAATCCAAGTGTTTTAAATAATGGTGCTTTTAATGAGGTCTTATAAAATTTTTATTGGAGCCTAAGGTCTCCACGTGTATTACATAGTGCCCATAGGTCTTTTATAATACAATGCTTTTACAAGTGGAAGAATTATAATATGCCTAAAGGACTTATGTACAATATATTGAGATAAGGTGCCACTAACCTTGTAAATCCCAATATTGTATTTATTCCATTTATTATTGGTAATTTGTAATTACCCATAAGGGATGTATAAGTTTCACCGGTAGTTTGTTACAGAGTTACTTTTACTGCTCAAAGAATCTCGGTAAATAGTAAATGAGGTGAGGTGGAGAATCTTGGTGCCTATCGTAGGGAAATGCATTTTTGGGCTGTTATGACGCATGTCATAAGTTTGTAAGAGCATTTATGGCAACTTACAATTGTCATAAGGTGTAAGAGATTCTATGACAACATATGACAACAATTATTGTCTTGTAAGTTCCTATTCTTGGTTCTAGGCGCCTATATTGGGAAGATGCCTATGACAGGTGTAAGGGAATCTGTAAGAAGATGATTTTAGAGTATCCCAAGATAGAAAAGTTGGATTTTGACAATCTCCCACGAATTTCTTTGGTGGGTACTCATTTTTTATAAATATGAGTCTTGAGAGTGATGTTTGGTAGAGTAACAGTGACAGGAAAACTTGCTAGCAGGTAATAGGTTGAGTGAGAGATTTTCTATACACAGGTGTTACTGGATTGAAAAATGAAGAGGAGATTGGAAGTGAATGTATTGTAATCTTGTTTTGAAGATAATACAAGTTGGGCCTCTCTTCTTGGTGGAGTTTTTTCCCACAAGGGTTTTTCCACGTAAACACTGTGTTGTGTTTATTCTTTTGTTCCATTGCTACCTTGTGTTGTGAGATCTTGCATTCTTATGTTGTTGATTTGTGCCTCTTTGTTGCTGCTATCTTATGGTGATGTTATTGCTATCATAAGTTCATCTAAGGTGGTTTTATCAAGCATGTTAGAGTGGCTTATTTTAGCATCATAAAGAAGTTGAATTGTTTCATGGTATTTCAAGGATTGAGAAAACATATTTTCAAATTTGCATACAATTTTTAGATTTTTATATTGTAGTAGTTAAAGCCTCGTCTCTCACCAATTGGTATCATATCTTGGTGATTTGATGATTAACAATTGGATTAGAGATTGTTCATTTATTCCAACACAATAAAGCATGTAAAATGGTTGTAGGTCTTACACATAATGTCTAAAGGTCTTATTTATTCCTTTAGTTCTTATATCCAGAGTTTAGCCACTAGGAGGTGTCATTGTCATGCACACTCCCCCTCAATGGCAACTCCTTAAGGATAAGCATTGATCTGAATTCATAAAATTTGGTATTGCATAGAGGTTTGGTATGTGTTTATTAGGATTTCAACCTAGTTCTTCTTGATTGCAGTATAATTGCCATTTCATAATCAAGCTAATAGAACAAGAGAGTAATTTATGATAGAAAACTTTCCCTTAAATGAAGTACCCTTGAACTTCAATGTGTTCTATTTCTAGATGTTTGAATAGAAAACTTTGTCAATATATATAATAAAGTGGGACTTTTACTAGTACCTAGATGGAACTCTTTCAATAATCTCCTAAGCCATATTAATTCTCTTACAACTATTTTTGTATTCAGCCTCTATAGATCTTTAAAGAGCCATAGAAGGTTGCTAGTTTAAGTATTACTCCATTTATGTGTTAGCACCTACACCATATTTTGAAGATAGAGCTTGAAGTATATTTTCTATTAATAGGATCACAATATAGTAACACAATAATTGAAAAAATTATTCTTAGTGCAAGAATAATAAAGACCATTATACCTTTAATATACTCTAAATGTACATTTGTCATTTTCCAATGATCATATAGTATTCCACACAACTCTAGGTGTAATACCTATTGTGTAGGTAATATCTAGTCTAAATATGGTAAGGTAAATCAAACTTATTACAAGGTAGGTTTAGTCCTTTTATATGATAGATTTGTGGTTTAATTACATACTAGCCTTAATAGGTATAACAACTAGTTTGATCATATTACATTTCTTAAGTGCACACTTTGTTTTGAGGTACTTGTAATTGATCCTAGAATATAGGCAATACAATGGAGCCATAATGATATGACAATACTAAAAAAATGATAATTTGTTGATCTTTATCAAGGAGATCATTAAGGCATGAGATTTTCACAATCGAATGTAGTTATAAATTCCCATGTTTATTCAAGGAGTGAAAAGTCATTCAACTAAACATATAGTAATGGGTGAGCTACTCTTTCCAAGTTTGCTCCCTCGATAGTTTCTTAGAACAACAACCACCCATTATACTTAAACACTTAAAGACCATATTATTGAAGATAATTACATGATTACTAACACCTTTCATATATTTCCTATTCAAGGTTTTAACAATAACTCATACAATACAATAAACTTAGTAAGATCCTAGGAACAATGAGCTCAATAACACGAGAATCAACAAAAAAAGGGTTTCCAAGGCCTCTACTCTCAGGATCTTGCTCAACTTACTCCCAAAGGATTAAATGGTTGTGGGAAGAATTTAAGACAACCATGAATATAGGGAGATGGAAATTGGTGTCCTTAATAATGGAATTGTCACAAGGAAGTGTAACTTTGACTTGGCTACCTTTGCCATGGTAAAAAAAAATTACAATGACGCATCGACATTGATACAATAGGGCCTCTCTTGTGTGTAGGAACTAAATAATATTAAGATAATATCTAATCACTTAATGGTCACTCCTTGTTTTTTCCTACTAGATAGGTTCTTTCTCTGTCCTGCTTTTGTTAGCTGTAGCTTTTGCTTTATACAACTGTTAGTCTATCTTCAGACTTTATATTCTCTATATATTGAGCTTTAGCTCTCTAATGTAACATAGCTATTCCATTATTCTGATCAATATATTCCATATTACATTTTTGTAACATGGTATCAGAGCCAAGTCGAGGGCTCTCTGTGACTAATTTATTTTAAATTTTTTTTCTGGGTGTTCTGTTTTAGATAGGTGTTTTGCCTTTCACCCGTGTTTTGCAAGGTTATCAGTTCGCAAGGTGTTACAGTTCGAAAACCCCTAATAGCGATTTTCAATCGTTTTGAAAGCTTCTTGTGATCGACGGACTTAGTTCAGGGTCGTGCCTTTGTTTTTCATCTATAAAATCCTGGTCGCGTTACCCTTGCAGTTGCGCATTCATTCTGCGTCTTGAAAATTGCATAAAGTATCTTCTCTGTCTATTCATGATTTGGAGTTCTTCATTTCAGGACTCAGTTGCGCATCTTCCCTGAGGCTGATGTCTCTCCATCCCTACGAATTTTTATTTTTGCGGAGGCGTTCATTCTTCGGACTTCTTCTGGAGGCGATTTACGGGCCTCTTCTGGCTGTGACTTACGGGCTTCGGTATAAAATAGCGGCATCTTTTAAAATCTGAGCGACAAGTTTCCACGCGAAGGTCAAAACCTCTATTGGTGGGCGTTCTGAGGTAATCTCATGGTGGTGATCTGGTGGTAATCTATTGGTGGGTCCTGCCATCTCTTGAGATTCTGCGCTCTTCCAGGTTACGTTGTTATTTTTGGCAAGGCATCGGAGCCTCCTTTGTTGGCAACCTCTATTTATCCATCAGACATGCGGCTTCTTTTTCTTTTTCTCTGAGAATCCGTGTTCGAATTACTGAGCCAGTGCTCATGTTTTGCAATTTTTGCTGTCTGGTTCTTATCTATCTTCAGGCTTCTTATTTTTCTTACCTTGAAAACTGTGAAGATGGCGTCTTTCTTCAAGCACACTAAGCAAAATGACTCTGCGGTCTATGCCTTAATGGCCAAGAGACCTGCAGATCATGTCAAATCTTCTACTTGGTACATTGACTCCGGTGCCTCTCGACATTTCACACATCGGCGAGACTGGTTCACAGAGTACACGCCATTCAAAGATTTTGTCATCTTTGGTGGAGGCGAAGAGTATACTATTGTCAGAAAAGGCAACGTACAAATTTAGTCTGGTGGGAGAAATTTAATATTTCTCGATGTGAATTTCATACCTGGAATAGAGCTAAACCTTCTCTCTGTCAATCAGATAATGAGGCACTCACCTCATCTTGATATTGTTTTCAACATGCACACATGTAGCATAATAGATCGTGAGACACGTACCATTGTTGCTCAGGGTCTTGAGGATCATGGTCTATATAGATTGGTAGATTTTGGTGATACTCACAAGCACGCCATGATAGCTAGGAATACCTCCATCAACAAACTCTGGCATCAACATTATGGGCATCTCAATATGTACTATCTCTCTCAACTAGCTCGAGAAGGTCTGGTTGGTGGTCTTCCAGAAATTTAGACCCTAATCCCTGGCATCTGTGATGCATGTCAGGCTGGCAAGCAACATCATACTCCATTTTCAGATGGTGATAAATGGAGAGCATCCAAGGCTTTACAGTTGGTTCATGCTGATGTATGTGGACCAATGAAGTGTTGATAACTGAGAGGGGGGGGGGTGAATCAGTTATCCTAATTATTTCTCTTTCTGAACTTTCTTATTAATTAATGCAGCATTGAATCAAACACAAAAACATTACCATGAAATAAGAAACACATGACACAGTATTTTTGACGTGGAAACCCTGTTAAGGGAGAAAACCACGGGGTGATTAACCCAAAAATTATTCTCTGTTAGAAGAATAGGAAATTACAAAATGGCACTTGCCAATTAGGGCTCACTGCCCGAGCACACTGCTCACAAGAGGCCCACTGCCTACAAGAAGACACACTGTCTACAAAGTGATAAGAATCACAGTCTTGAACTAATTGGAAGCATCTGCATATGCTGGAGTTCAGTTCCGGTTAGGCTCAGTACACTGATCTGCTGCACTTCATCTTTCCTCTGTTCTTTATTCTGCTATCCTTTCACATACCAGATCTTTCTTGCTACTTCTGCTCTGTTCTGGACTTATTCGCATATATGTTAATTCCTACACACACTTCACAACTAAATCCATCCTCTATATATATCCGCACAAGTAATTTCATCACCTTTCTAGTCGGCATCCGGAACAGTTTAGTTTCTTACAAACTTTGTTCTGTCGGCTGAATCCTTGCTCACCAAGCAATGCGGATCAAGCATATACTTGTAGATATCATTAATCATGTCGGCCAAACATGATTCATGCCTTCACAACCTTTATCATCAACAGTAACACATCCGGAAAGTAGTCTGATACTCTGTCAGTCAGTTCTTCCTCTGTTTTCACTCTCTCAGGAATCCGGTACTCAACTATTCATATCTTTTTCCTTGTCCATCACCGGAGGCTAAATCCTTGGAATATACCACTCAAGGTAGTCCTCTTGACTTCCCCAAATCCGCACTGCACCAAGACACTTCCTCTGAGAGATCCGGATCAATCTGTCGGACCTTGCCACATGCTCTGTTCTTGTTCACCGGACCACAACAATCTTTATTCTGACTTCTGGTAGAGACACATCATGACTTGCGGATATGTGGGATGACCTTTGTTGCCATCAATGACAACAACCATGAATCCATATAGTGTCTCTTGCCAACAATCTCCCCCTTTGGCATTGATGGCAACACTTAGTGAAAAATGACTAAGTGTTTACACTATGCTCCCCCTTTGCTGATGCTCTGTCTTTATATACAATTTCTGGAACTCCCCCTTAGTTGGATTCCTCATTTTTCACTGCTCCTCACTCCCCCTTTGACATCAATGGCAAAGGGTAGGGTCCGCACACCAAAATTTTCAAAAATTTTCTATACATAGCCGCATATTTACATACTCACATATACTGAAGAATGTCTGCAAAGGATGTCTGCAATTGGATCATTTCTGTAGCCCAACTTTGCTTCATTCTATCCAAAATTGAAATGTGACCACTCAACAAAAATGCAAAAGCTTCTGCCCGCTTGAGATCTGTCGGATCATTTGTTTGGGCGGTGGTCTGAGCATCACTGATGGCCTCATGCATAGTTTCCAACTTAAGGATTATAATCCTTCGAAGTTCTCCCATCCGGTTAGTGATATTCTTCCTTTCCTTCTCAAGATTCTTTATTTCATTCAAGACTGCAATAGTCTGACATTCTTGATTTATTATGGAGGAAGAGAGAGGATCAAAACTTTGAGATAAGCTTTGTAGCTTGTCCTGTTCCTCTTTTATTTTCTTATCAATTGCTGCTGTTGCCTTTGACCAGGATATACAAAATTTGTAAATGTCACCGCCATCCTTAAGAGCATTCTCTAAGCTCTTTATTCCAATACTCACAATCTTCCTATCTTTAGAGATTAATTCTAATACTTCTGAAAATCTTTTATCCAAAAATTCCTTCCGGACCTTTTCTTCAGCAGATTTTTCTAGAGATTCAAAATGTGTACTAACACTGCTGACTAAGGTTTTGAGATTACCGGAAGAGGAGGCTGTGGGATTCTTTTGAAAGGATGGCATGATCTTTTCTAGCACTCCAGATGCTACCTCCATAAGCTCACAGTCTTCCATGTGAGATTTCAGGAGCTTCTCTTTGACTTTCTCATTTGCAAATGAGGCTATTTTCATTGTTTGCACCGGTGACAAAGAGTCAAAATCTAATGGTCCTTTGAGTAGGTCCGGTTCATCAATTTCTATAGTGGCTTTGCTCAAAAATTGTTGAACAGTTTGTGTAGTGTCTCTTGCCGGAGACAGATGTTTCTTTTCTTCTGCAGTCTTGGAACTGTCAACCTCTTTATCTTTCACCCCTGCTTCCTTCTCCTGTAATTTCTCTTCTTCTTTGGATCCGGAGACTGTAGGGGAAATCGGAGGAGAGATGTTTGTCTGTTCAGGGCCCACTTCTTCCGGAACAGATGATTCCAAATCCGCAGCTATTTCTGCACCCAAGTCCTCTACAACAGGAAGATTGAACCTTTTGAAGGCCTTCCGGAGGATCTCTTCTATCTCTTGGGCCACTTTGTCAGTCTCACCAAGCATGAGTTGATTCATCCTGGCTTTACTTCTGAACTCATCTTTGCAGTCTTTGAAGATAATGTTCATTGTCTTGGGATCAATTTGAGGATATAGCTGAATAGCTATCTGCTCCCGGATCTCAAGATCTTTTGCATGAGCATTATTCTTTCTTATTTCTAATTCCTTTTCTAGGCTTTTAGGAATAAGAGATATGATCTCAATGAAAGCCTTATTGTATATGTTTAGATATTTGACTGTGGCTTCCTGCATAATCTTTTGGTCAGCCTCATTATAGTCATCATAAAATTTAGTCATTGGTTGAAGGTTTCCATCTACCGTGACCGACTTGATTACACTCTCTAGAGACAGAGTGGGCTTTTCAACAGATACCTCTGCCATTTCATCCTTGTCTTGGCCTGTGGATGGTTTACCGGATCCTTTCTTCTTCTGCTTCTTTATTTCTTTTACTCCCTCATCTGACTCTGTTTCCTCTTCATCCTGTTGGCTTTCATAAGCCCTTGTGGCTTTTGTCTTGGATCTTTTACCGGATGCCTGGACTTCCAGTTTTGAACTTTTGGTTGTGGGAGGTGCAGATCTCTTTGATGATCTGGTCCGGGTGGGAGTTTCAACCGGAACACTTTATTTACTTTTCTCTTCTTCCTCAGCCTTCCTCCTCTTTTCCCTGCTGGCATCAAGTGCCTCTTTTGAGATGCCTAGGCCTTGAGCAATATGCTCAACTTCTTTTCTTACCTTCCTCTTTATCTCTGGTTCCCTAAGTTCTACATGTATCTTTACACTCAGTTCCTCAAAGGTTCCAAACCTTTCTGCCTTAGGATCTTTGGGCTGGCTTAGCATGTGTTGAACATGCAGCTCTACTATCTGTTCATCCACTTCATACCCCATGGGCATGATCCAGACAGTCCTTGGCTCCACTGCCTCCATTAGACACTGATTTGTTTCTACCATGAAGCATACTGTGTCTTTGTACTTTTCAACAAGGGGTTGGGGTATTCTTTCTCTTGCATGCATCATGCTTTGGAAGTTCTTGAAGTATCCCCATAGAGCTGTATTCCTTGCTTTAGCATCCCCAAGTCCATGCAAATAGTCTCTGATTTGGATGGCAACCGGTCTGTCATTCTGCCATATCCATCCACTGGATCCGGGAAGCTCATTCATGTAGTAGAAGAAGAGACAAAGGATCAGATTGCCATACTTGAAGGATTTTTTCTTGTCCTTCTTGATCTTCTGCAGATTTTCAAAGAGTTGGTTCATAAGAAGCTCACACAAGTCATAGTCTGCATTCTCCTTTAACATTTGATAAGCTGTGTAGATTGCAGTTCCCGGTACTGAATTTTCCCTACTGGAGTGATAGATTTTGTAACCAATTATCATAGCTGTAAATTTGACATCCGGTTCAGTGATGTCATCAACTGTCATAGCTCTCTTGTCAAACTTGGATCCGGTTGCATCACTAACTGTCTGATTTTTGACAGACTTGAGAACAGGTAATCCACCGGATGAGTGCAGACCGGTTACAGCCCTAATTGCATCTTTGGTGATCTTGAAGGGCTGGTTCAACCATAGGAAGTTGTCATGTACTCTACTTAGTACATACCGGACCCATTCATCTTCTTCAAAACAGGGGAAATGAATGCACTGTGCAAAGTGTTTGTCCCGGATGGCTTTGTACTGAGGTTTGATCTCAAAGGAGTCATCTATCAATTGTTTGTGATAGATATCCATCAGTTTTGATTCTCCAAAGTCTTCAAGATTCGCATGGATGTAAACCCTAATATCTTCCGTATGCAATACACCATGAGGAACACTAGAGAAGGCTCCTAGTGGATCTACCTCCAATGATTTGTAAGGATGTTTCTTGAATGTGGGGCGAGGTCTATCAGAGATCTTAACTATATTTGGAGTAGCCATTCTTCAAAGATTTGCAGTGAGATAATGAAAAATGGAGAATACCTTATGCGCCTTCGGTTTGCACGGAGTGGTTGGATTGATTTCTTTATGCAATGACTTCGGCAGGAGATCCTTGGTGTGCTTGATGAATCTTGTTGCAGAGCTCCACTTTTCGCTTCTTCTTGAGTGCAGAATGAGCAAATGACTTTTGAGAAATTCCTTATATTGCTCCGCAAACCCTAATACCTGTTTGCAATAAATGCTTCACCTATATTATTCCGGTTTGCCTTGTCCGGATAGCCTGGAGTATCCCGGATCAGTCCTGATCTGTGAATATCATCTGGATCTTTCAATCATGAATAAATCGAGGTGACACATTACAAGAACATCCCAAACACTCTGTCCAATCCACAGAATAAGATAGTGCACTTCCGGATCTCTCCGGAACTTTTAGTAATCCTCTGTCATATCGGAGCATCTCCCGGAACAGGTCTTACTTGATCGATCACAGCTTCTTCATAACTCCATGCGGACCTCTGAAATCTTATCTGGATCATCTCAAGACTTATATATTTAAACCCTTTACTCTGCATCTTGTGCCACATCCGGCACCACTTGATTGGCTGGGGGAACAGGATTTTCTTTGAGTCTCCCCCTGAGCCAGAGCTCACTTTTTAATTTCCGGAAGAAATATCAGCACCAGAGTCTGGTGCGGATTCAACCTCTACATTCTCTGAACTTTTCTTCACCCAAATCTTGCTCATCTGATTCCTAACTTTATCCGCATTCATCTTTTGTTTACCCTTGTCTTGATTCTGATTATACACCGGACCTCTTTTCTCCTGATTCTTGCTTCTGCAGACTTTAGCATTATGACCGGACCTATTGCAGATTTGGCAAATAACATTTCTTTGCATATTTGACTGATATCCTCTTGATCTGCATTGATTAGCCATATGACCTACTCTATTGCATGTAAAGCATCTACCTTTGAATGATTTGTTTACTTGCATATTTCTGCATTCATGGGATTTGTGTCCATACCTTTTGCAGTTGAAGCACTGTCCGGAGAAGGATGAATTAATCTGATTCATTCTCTTTCTGCACTGATTAGCTTTGTGACCAAAGTGGTTGCAGCTGTGGCAGTATCCATTGAAAGATGGATATCTTTGAGCATTTGGCTGTCTTACCGGAGGTCTTCTAGGCCTGCTCCTTGGATTTTCTGATGCAAAATTCTTTTGACTGGATCCGGAGCTTTCTCCTTTCTCATATCCCAAACCATACTTGTCATCTGTCCCTTTTTGACTTCCAAGAAGAACTTCAAGTTGAGCAGAACTTATCTTGAATTTCTCTTTATATTCATTTGCTGTTTGAAGGTCTCTTTTGAGAGAGGCAATTTGATCCTCAAGTTTTTCTTCATTATCTTTGGCATCTTCAAGATCAGATTCAAGATGTCTGATAATCCTGTCCATCTGGTGGCATTCTTCCGATTTTTCTTTAAGAGATTGTTTTAGATTGTCTTCAGCCTTTCTTTTTTCTTCAATCTCTTGAGTAAACTTTATAGTTCCTGATTCCATTTCATGTCTTAACATAATGACTTCTTTTGATAACTTTTCACATAACTTGGTTTGCTCAGTCAATTCTTCATTTGTATTGCTTTCTTCACTTTGTCTTGCCAACTGTTGGAGCAGCTCCTTTCTCTTTTTCATAGAGAGACTTAATTTGTCTTTTAATTCTCTCATGAATTCATCAGCCTGTTTGAGTCTTTCTTTTAATTCATTGACTTCAGAATTTGACTGTTCAAGATCCTCAAGGGCAGTCTTGAGTTGCTCCCTTAAACCATATGCATCCATTTGAACTCCCAGATCTTCCTCAAGCTGTTAGGCTCTATTAGGAGGAACTTAGCTCTGATACCAATTGTTGATAACTGAGAGGGGGGGGGGTGAATAAGTTATCCTAATTATTTCTCTTTCTGAACTTTCTTATTAATTAATGCAGCATTGAATCAAACACAAAAACATTACCATGAAATAAGAAACACATGACACAGTATTTTTGACGTGGAAACCCTGTTAAGGGAGAAAACCACGGGGTGATTAACCCAAAAATTATTCTCTGTTAGAAGAATAGAAAATTACAAAATGGCACTTGCCAATTAGGGCTCACTGCCCGAGCACACTGCTCACAAGAGGCCCACTGCCTACAAGAAGACACACTGTCTACAAAGTGATAAGAATCACAGTCTTGAACTGATTGGAAGCATCTGCATATGCTGGAGTTCAGTTCCGGTTAGGCTCAGTACACTGATCTGCTGCACTTCATCTTTCCTCTGTTCTTTATTCTGCTATCCTTTCACATACCGGATCTTTCTTGCTACTTCTGCTCTGTTCTGGACTTATTCGCATATATGTTAATTCCTACACACACTTCACAACTAAATCCATCCTCTATATATATCCACACAAGTAATTTCATCACCTTTCTAGTCGGCATCCGGAACAGTCTAGTTTCTTACAAACTTTGTTCTGTCGGCTGAATCCTTGCTCACCAAGCAATGCGGATCAAGCATATACTTGTAGATATCATTAATCATGTCGGCCAAACATGATTCATGCCTTCACAACCTTTATTATCAACAGTAACACATCCGGAAAGTAGTCTGATACTCTGTCAGTCAGTTCTTCCTCTGTTTTCACTGTCTCTCAGGAATCCGGTACTCAACTATTCATATCTTTTTCCTTGTCCATCACCGGAGGCTAAATCCTTGGAATATACCACTCAAGGTAGTCCTCTTGACTTCCCCAAATCCGCACTGCACCAAGACACTTCCTCTGAGAGATCCGGATCAATCTGTCGGACCTTGCCACATGCTCTGTTCTTATTCACCGGACCACAACAATCTTTATTCTGACTTCCGGTAGAGACACATCATGACTTGCGGATATGTGGGATGACCTTTGTTGCCATCAATGACAACAACCATGAATCCATATAGTGTCTCTTGCCAACATGAAGACTCCTCCTGTTACTGGGTGTAGGTATTTTCTGCTTTTGTTGATGATTTCAGCAGAAAGATGTGGGTATATTTCTTAAAAAAGAAATCAGATGTACTTAGTACTTTTCAGCAATTCAAGGCCTTGGTAGAAAAAGAATCCAGCTATCCGATCATCACTCTTTGATCTGATAATGAGGGGGAGTTCTGTTCCTCTAATTTCACCCATTTCTGTGCTACACATGGCATCAAACGACAATTAACTACACCGTACACACCTCAACATAATGGTGTTGTTGAGCGTTGCAATCCCACCATTACAGAGATGGCACATTCTATGATGGAGCATAGAAGTGTTCCTAAAAATTTTTGGGCTGAAGTAGTCTACACTGCTGTCTATCTTTTGAATCGGTCTCCCACCTATGCTATTAGGAAAATGACTCCTAAAGAAGCCTAGTCTCGTTGTAAGCCTTGCATCAACAATCTAAAAATATTTGGTTCTATTTCTCATGTTTGGATTTGAGATGCCAAGCGCACTAAGCTGGATTCCAAAAGTTAGAAGCTTATGTTCACTAGTTATAGTGAAAATCATAAAGCTTACAGACTAATTGACGTGAACACTAATCCTCTCTTTTTTAGTCATGATGTAGTAGTCGACAAGACTACCGGATCCTTTCTGCTATCTACTTCTTCTGAGGACAGTCTTTCGAGGCTTCAAATTTGGGTGTTTGCATTCCTCTGGCTCCAACTAATGGGAGGGCTCCTGCTTCTATATCCGCACCTTAGCCTGCTGATCCAGCACCCACCCCTTCTCAGGATATTCTGGATCCTCCTAATCTTGTTCTTGTCCCTTCTGGTGATGCTGATGCACTTCCTTCAGATGATGATTCTTCTACTCTTCAGCCTAAATGGTGGGCCAAAACAATTGGTGATCTTCATGATAATGAACTCATCGAAGGTAGATTTGCCTGGAAGAAGAGCAGGCACCAAAATACTGTCAACTTTGCCCTCGTGGCCAATCTTCATAGCATCTCTGAGCCTCAAACATATTCTGAGGTTAAAGGCATCCCTGAATGGGACACGGCTATGGCAGCTGAGCACCATAGTCTTTTGAAGAATCATACTTGGGTTTTTTCTGATCTTCCACCTGGGAAGAAGCCCATTGGATGCAAATGGGTGTACAAAGTCAAGTATAAGGCTGATGGAACCCTTGACAAATATAAGGCTCGGTTGGTAGCCAAAGGGTTCTCCTAGAAAGAAGGAATTGACTATGAGGAGACTTTTGCTCCTACCGCAAAAATGAGTACCATTAGACTTGTCCTTGCTATGGTAGCCTAGTTTGGGTGGCAAGTCCATCAAATGGATGTCCAGAGTGCCTTTCTCAATGGCGATTTGCAAGAAGAAGTTTACATGACGCAACCTCCGGGCTTCACAGTTGCTATGAAAGAACACCAAGTGTGCAAACTAGTGAAAGCTATCTATGGCCTCAAATAGGCTCCACAGGCTTGGTACATCAAGATTGATAAGTATCTTGTCGACCATGGCTTTCAACAGAGTCCTTCTGATTCCAATTTGTATGTCCATCAATGTGCTGATGATCATCTCCTCGTCGTTGTTTATGTAGATGATCTGATAATTATTGGCAGCTCCGAGTCGTTGATACACAAGATCAAACATGATCTCAGTCACACCTTTGATATGACAGACTTGGGTCTCTTGCATTACTGCCTTGGTCTTGAGGTTTGGCAGCAATCTGAAAGCATATTTATCTCTCAGTCTAAGTATGCTCATGGTCTATTGGACAAATTCAGGATGACAGATTGCAAACCTGTTTCTACCCCTATGGAAAAAGGACTGAAACTCTCAGCTAATTCAGATTCTCTTATAGAGAATGAATCCTCCTTCAGACAATTAGTAGGTAGTCTCATCTACCTTACTGCCACTCGTCTTGATCTTAGTTTTGCAGTCAGCTACATCTCTCACTTTATGACAGCCCCCAAAGCTGAACATTGGGTTGCCGCAAAGCATGTGTTGAGATACATACAAGGAACTCCTGACTTTGGCATTCTGTATGGCCATTGCAAAGATCCTCAGCTGATTGGTTTTACAGATTTAGATTGGGCAGGTTCTGTGGATGACTGAAAGTCTACCTCTGGGTATGTCTTCAGTTTAGGCACAAGAGCAGTCACTTGGACCAGCAAGAAGCAGCAGGCAGTGGCACTCTCTTCGATAGAAGTTGAATACAGGGGAGCTGTTAAAGCAACTTGTGAAGCAATTTGGCTTCGACAGATGCTTTCTGACATGCACATGTCTCTAGCAGGTCTGTCATCCTTGTATTGTGACAATCAAGGGGTACTTAAGCTTGCCAAGAATCCTGTATTCCATGAACGAACAAAACATGTTGATCTTCATTGTAACTTCATTCGGCATCTGGTTGAAGACGGATCTGTGGCCTTGCGATATGTCCCTACCATGGACCAGAATGTGGATATTCTCACCAAGTCTCTCAGTCCGGATAAGTTTGTCAACTTTTGGAGGCAACTTGGTGTAGTTGATAGATTGACCATTATGGGAGGGTATTAAGATAATATCTAATCACTTAATGGTAACTCCTTGTTTTTTCCTACTAGATAGGTTCTTTCTGTATCCTGCTTTTATTAGCTGTAGCTTTTGCTTTATATAGCTGTTAGTCTATCTTCAGACTTTATATTCTCTATATATTGAGCTTTAGCTCTCTAATGTAACATAGCTATTCCATTATTCTGATCAATATATTCCATATTACATTTTTGTAACAAATAAAAGATTAGTTTATAGAATATGATATCATCTGCTATTTTATGAATGTCATAAGTTAGCACTATTCGAACTTAGTTCCAAGGAAGAATGTATAATAATACTCAAACATAAGTACTTTTTTCTTATTTAATAAAGTTCCAATACCATGTCATATGAGAGATTGTATAGCTCCTTGAGAGAACATATGATAGGAATCATCACAAATGAGACTTATAATAATGATAATGTAGATTTAATAAGTTACTAACCTTTGTTGCTTGGCTGCCATGGAGTTAAACATATTTAAATTCTACACAAATAACATGATTGCATCTTAGAAAAATGCCTCGTCTCATACTCAACATGTAGGATCAAATTTATATTAGGCATATTATGCCTATTGGGAATGCACGTAACCAATGTGAACAATATTTATTGTTTCTACAATTTGGGCATTAAGGAGTTGAATACATAAATTTTTTGGATGACTCACATGGTAAATCCATCACTACTAAAGAATCATCTATAAATTAGAAGAAAAAATTTCTCCCAAGTGGATCTAATTCTCATAATGTTAAAAAGAGTAAGGAGAAAGAAAAAACAAGGTCCAAGGAGTGCACTAACTAGTTTTTTACCATCAAGTGTTGTTGCATATATGGATGGAAGATTATGTTGTCGTATACCAAATGCAATTAAATGAAAAATTGTAAATGGATTTTTTCTAAGTTTTGTAGAATAGATTGCCATGTCCAATGATTACCTTCTAAATATAAGCATACCATACAAGAAAGATGAAAAATGTTTTAGCATTAGCATTAGTTTCTAGTCTTGTATAAAATTTCAATCTTTTAATCATCTCACAACACTTTGTAGTTATGTACCTAGTTGTGAAGGGTCATTTTAAGCTATTTTTTTGTAAAATTTAAATAATTGTTATGAAATCAGTTTATTAATAAAATTGAAAGCATCAAAGATAATCTGGTAGAATTGATGAAATTTTAGATCAATATCTCTTAACCTTTGAGCTTCTTTGAAATCCATCTTTTAATCGCCTATTTTTCTTAATAGAAGGTTCAAACTAGATAGACACATAATTGGGTTTCATATGAATCAATAATTGCAAGATGTGTATGTACTAGTGATGAACTTTTTAGAGAAACATGAACTTCATTATTTTCTTTTTATTATTTACTTAACTATTAAAGTGTGAGTCTACGCGTAGACATCCAAAAGGTCAAGGGCAAGAAATATAGTACAAAATATTGTTCAATTTCAATAGTCAATTTTGTTAATTATTCCAAAATAATATGTGAATTGTAACCCTCAAAATGGTTAACTCTTTTGATGGCTAGTTACACTATGTGAAAATGCATATTTAGTGCCAGGTAGAGTTAGAACCTAAGATAAATTGCCTATAAAAATTTCTCATCCCTAACATAGTTGCCTCAATCGCCTAACACAACTATGGTAGCATTTTTTTGGTTAGGTATTTGGAGATTGCCAAAAATTTGAATCAAGGTTATGTTTCTATTTGTGTAAAAAAGCACATCATAGTTTGTGACAACTATTCATTTAGAGACAGTAAATTTTGAATTTTTTAGACAAGAAATTTAATTTCCAATTAACTTGCCTAACTAATATAGTTAGCATTGCATAATTGGTTGAGTTAGTATAAAAGGCTTAGAATTTTTTAAACAAATGCAATTGATAGGTGTAAAACCAAGTTTGCCTAGCGTTGAAAACAAAGTTTGCTAAAATCTTGATGTCATGTGCGCATCTTCATCTAAGATAATCTTATCAGGAACTCCATGCAACCTAAACTCTTCTTGCACAAACTTGCGAGCTAAAATTGGTGCTCCATCCATTAAATTCCCAGGTATAAAATGAGCTACCTTGGTGAGTTTGTCCACCACCACTAAAATAACATCATGTCTATTTCGAGACATTGGAAGGCCTTGCACAAACTCCATACCAATGACCTGCCACTTTCACTCTAGAATATCGTGCGGATATAGAAGTCCTGCTGGATGCTAATGATCAACCTTGACTCTCTGGTACTCGAAGTAACTTGCTACAAATCTTGCAGCGTCATTCTTCATTCCTTTCCAAAAATTAAGAGGCTTCACATTGGCTAGTAGTTTGGTTACTCCAGGGTGATCGGAATATGGTGTGGAATAAACTTCCTTCCACACAAGGTTTCTTAATTATGTCAAATTTGGAATACACATCTTTCCTTTGTATCTTAAAATCCCATTTGGTTCAAAATAGAACCCATCATACCTCGAGTCTTGAGGATTTACTGAGAGAGCCTACTTAACTTGCTCATAGTACTCATCACATGTAAAATTTTGTATCACTAAATCCTTGAAATTTGAGTGGACAGAGACAATTGAAGAGATGTGCCTCCATCGACTCAGAGCATCTGCTACTCGGTTCACTTTGACTTTGATAAAACTTATCTCAAAGTCATAGTTGGTTATTAATTCCAACCATCTTCTTTGTCAAGCATTCAAATGAGGTTGGGAAAATATATACTTAAGACCTTGATGGTCTGACTTTAGTTCGAAAGGCTTTCCGAGCAAATAGTGTCACCAAACTTGCAAAGAATGCACAACTGCTGCTAACTCTAAGTCATGAGGAGCATAATTTTGCTCATATGCTCTTAGCTTCCTGGATTCATAGGCTACCACTTGCCCATTCTGCATAAGCGCTCCTCCTAAACCTTCTCCTGAGGCATTAGTGATTACAACAAATTGACTTTCTGGATCAAGAACTTTCAATATTGGGGCGGTTGTCAAACTCTCTTTTAACTGATTAAATGCCTCCTAACATTTTTCTGACCAGTCAAAATGCTTTTCTTTTCTCTGAAATGAAGTGATTGGGTTTGCAACCTTAGAAAAGTTGAATATGAACTTTATATAATATCTAGCTAACCCCATGAAACTGCGCACTTCATGCACATTCTTTGGCACAAGCCACTCAAGTATAGCTTTGATTTTTGCAGGATCTATTGAAATCCCTTCAATTGATATTATGTCTCATATATTGGATCTCTTTTTGAAAGAAAGTACACTTAAAACGTTTCCCATACAACTTATGTTCCCTCAGTCGCTGCAGAACTAACTGTAGATGCTGCAAGTGCTCTTCCTCATTCTTAGAATAAATAAGAATGTCATCCAGAAACACTAGAACAAATTTATCCAATCAATCTTGAAAAACATTGTTTATCAAATTCATGAATGCTGCAGGGGCATTCATAAGCCCAAAAGGTAAGATTGTGAACTCATAATGTCCATACATTGTTTTGAAAGTTGTTTTATTAATATCTTCATCTTTTATTCTTAGCTGATGATAGCCAGATCACAAATCAATTTTAGAGAATATTGTTGTGCCCGCATTTGATCAAAAAGATCATCAATACGTGGTAGAGAATACTTATTGTTTATTGTTTCTTGTTGAGCATACAATAGTCTATACATAAACGCAAGGTTCCATCCTTCTTTTTGACAAAGATCACAGGTGCTCCCTAAGGGGAAACATTGGGTCTAATCAATCCTTTAGCCAACAACTCCTGAAGATGGGCTTTCAACTCCATCAACTCTGTAGTAGTCATATGGTATGACGCCTTTGAAATTGGCTTAGATCTAAGTATAATATCAATAGAGAAATCAAAAGCTCTCTTTGGAGGTAACCCCATAAGGTCATTTGGAAAAACATCTTGAAAATCTTGAAGGAAAGGATAGTTCTCCAAGGTTACATTTTGTTTACTAGGATCCTCTTCTACTTGTTCCATTTTGACTGCAAAAAGTTGACATCCTTTTCGCCTAGCCCTATTCAATTGCATAGCAGAGATTGGTCTGATCTCGACTTCTCTTTGTGTGCCCTGCAGAAAGACTTTGTTTCCTACATCGTCTAGACACTGTAAAGTACTCATTCCATCACAAAAGTTACATGAAGTAAATAATCCACTTAATTACATCATCTCAAGTAAAAGATAAATCTCATAAACATGAATCAATAAAAGTCATTAAATCTTACAAATCACATGCTTAGTCCAGGTGTTAGCACTATTAAAGAATATACAAAGTCCATTGTCTTTCATGCCATAAATTATCCAATGATAATTACAAGATACAATAATCATGTCCAATATAAGAATAATAAATCAAACTCTCCAGTCGTCATGAACCACATGGTCCTCTTGCAAGTCGAGAGACGGCAACATGGCTCGGGGGATTTTCCACCCAACCATGAAGCAATTACACTTCCTCGGATCCCTTCATAACATGAAGGAAACCCAGTCTTGTATGAAAAGTCTAGCTACCTAGAAACAACTGGCAGGAGGGAACACCCGATGCAACCTAAAGTCTAATGTGCAAATCTAAATAATGATATGCAAATTGTCTCACAACAGGACGTGGGAAAGATATATATAAATAAAGTTTTGCTAGATAAATATTCATCTTTTTCAATGAATTCCCAGCTTAGACCTAAGCATTTAAAATAGTTTAAGGTTCAATTCCTGAAAAGAGGAAAAGCCATCTCTGATAATTCACATTCGGCATCCTAGCCCAAAAATAACCCCAAACACACATAAGAGATAATATACTTTCTTTTCAAAATAAATAGCAACCCATATTCACCTATAACCATCTCTAATCCCTTTCCTTTGCATCATTCACGAAAACACACTTTCAAGCAAGTAGTAAAGAAGAACATCATACATTCATTTAAATACAAAATATAGATTCTATAATCTGATTATATTCTCTAACCATATTTCATTGCTTGATAGTTTGTAGAAAACTAATGTTAACTACTTTTCTACCCAAAGCTGGTCTATAATTTAAGAAATATAGTGCAATAAAGAATTATTAAGAGGGTATGACTATTTCTAGCATCACACAAATTAAATTCAAAAGCATAGGTATTAATAAAAAAAACACACTGTCTCTGTTCTAAGTAATAATATAACTGTTTTAAGAGAGTTTTAAATAAAGCTACAGGAACTTATATAACAAGCTACAAGTATCTATAAATCAGCTACATGAACTCACAACAAGCCTATTACATAAATAAATAGGCCGCGACAGGATAATTAAACCACAACTACAGGATTAAATTGTATTTTGCTATGCAAATTGTCCTAGAATGTTACATGAACATGAACAAAGAAGTAAAACAGGTCTACGATAGGAATTGAAATTCTGTCGTCAAAGTTTTAAGAGGCCGTCTCAACAGCAAGAACAGGAGGTAAATTAGAAGTAACAAGGATCAAAATAAAATCGTGACAGGTAAAATAGTTTGCGACTAGAGGTTTAAAACAACCACTGTCAGGTATAAAAGACTGTGGAATAGACTAACAAGTCCCATGAGCTAGTCAAAGGCCAAAAATAAGGCAAGGGAGGCCATTAGGAATGAATAAGAATCGTTGCTTATTTGAGAGAAAAGGGGCAACAGACAAGATTAGGCTGATCGTCCATAACTGAAGCTGATATGATTTTAGGGTCGACACTCAACGGAAAGGAACCTCTATCATCAGCCAAAATACAGAGAAAGAAAGTAGGTATAAGCTAATCACTAATAGCGGTTTAAAGAATATATTTAAAAGATCCTAAACTATTTTATAGGCTAACATTTACCAGGTCATTACCCTTAGCCAGGCCACCCAAATCAGGCTGTCAAAAATAGAAAAAGGCCAATCGAAAGATACTAGCCATCATGATTTTAAAGACCGATTCACAAGAAAAAAATAGAGGAAAGGACAACAGGCGACAAAATAAATAACTCAAGGTACAAGGCAAGAACTGGAATCACAAACTGGTCACTCACAGCATATCGCAGACCAAAGAAAAGATAGATCACATGCCAAAATTTAAACATGGTTTTAACAATAAACTCCTCCCATTTTACTTTTGCAATAAAGCAAAGAAAAATACCCGGTTCCTTAGCTGATGAAAAAATTTGATTCCTGCCTGTCGCTGATCACTGTTTCGTCTCTTGTCGCTTCTCCTCTTTCTCCTTTCGTCACTCAGAATAATGATGCTTTTTCCCCTTCTTCTGTCCTCTATTTTATTCAGCATTCTCCCTAATCTTGGCATTGGGATTTTGTATATTTGGCTGTCTTCCTTCTTGAAAACTATCTGTTTACTGTTGTTTGCATGCCTCTGGCATTTAAAACCAATATCTTTTCTTAAAAAAAAAAACTCTGTTATTATTGTCGCTTTCCCCAGTTTTTGCATGACCAAAAAGCTTTTCGTTTAATTCCTTTATTTAGATTTCTAAATTTAATATATTAATAATATAATTTATTTATTTTTAATAAAACGTAATCACTTTAAATCAATCAAGAAGTATTCGCAAATATATCAAAGATGTTTATTAATCCAATTTATTTAAATATAAAAAATACTTTTATTATCTATAATATAATTAATAATATACATAATTCTATAATGTAATTCAAAGAGACGTAATATATTTATGAATAAATCATGCATTCAAAAAGGCTTACCGTAGCAATTAAAACACATTATTTTTCTAAGTATTTAAATATCAATCACATTCATTAACCATATAATACATATTAATGCCATTGAAATGCAATATGACATGAGACTATGTGAGTGTGTGAGTGCATCAGGTTTATCCATCCCAAACAGTTCTTGCCGAGTGGCTAGAACATCTCTATCTCAACCATGTTCTTGTCTTCAATGAGTACCTGCATTCAGTCGCACTCAACTCCACATCAATAGGTTAGTTCCCCAAAATCATAGTCGAAGCAAATCATAATGTACATCCATAGTTGCACCAATAATATACATTTATTAAATCAACTTTCCTAATCATGCATTTATAATTTTTACGATATTTACCTTCACACACATGGAATCACTCATAGTAAAACAATCATAGTAAATGTTCAATAATCTAAAACAATAATATAGTCCATAAAACGAGATGTGACATCCTTCCTCACTAGGAAGAGACATCGTCCCGATGTCTTATTACACAACTAAAAATAATAATGTAGCGATCTACCACTAATATTGTATTCAAAGTATCATAAAACAATAACAGTGACTCAAAGTATCATAATCCATGCATGAATAAGAAAACTACGCTATATCCTCAAATGAGGAAAATATCTGTCAATCTCCTCCGCATCCTCCCATGTGGCATTGTCCTTTGAATATTGGTCCCATTGGACCTTATACTGCACCACATCCCTACTACGCAACTTAACATTGCGCCTCTCCAAAATTTGAGTGTGCTCCACCAGCACCACTCCTGGATCTTGAACCTGTAAAGCATGCCAATCAAGAATGTGTGAAGCATCAGGATGATAAAGCTTAAGTAAGGACACATGAAAAACATTATGGATTCTGGCAAGTGCAGGTGGTAGAGCAAGTCTATAAGCTACAAGATTGATCACTTCCAAGACATTGAATGGTCCTACGAATCGAGGAGCTAGTTTGGATGCTTTGCTAAACGAAATTGAACTCTTCTGAGACTTGACCCTTAAGAAGACTTTGTCATCAACTACAAACTGTCTAGGCATCCTATTTCTATACATGCATAGCTCTTCTAACGATCTGAAGCTTGCTTCGATTTCTCTTTGATCAACCTCATCTGATCATCTATTTCCCTTTACATATTAGGACCAATCACTATTGTGTCCTCTATCTTATCCTAACTGATAGGTGTTTGACACCTACACCCATAAAGAGCTTCAAACGGTGTCATTCCCAAAGATGCATGGTATGAATTGTTGTATGCGAACTCCACTAATGGAAGATACTCCTCCCATTTATACTGTTGATCCATATAATACATTCTGAGAAGGTCTTCTACAACCTGATTGACTCTTTCTGTTTGACCATCCGTTTAAGGATGATATGCCAAACTGAAATTCAACTTAGTTCCTAATGTTGCATTAAGAGTTGTCCAAAACCTGGATGTCATGTGAGTGTCTCGATCTGAAATGATCGTCTTTGGCACTCCATGCAATCAAAAGATCTCCTGAACAAACTTCTTAGCTAATACCAAAGAACCATCTAAAAGATTCCCTAGAATAAAATGTGCTACCTTTGTCAACTTGTCCACTACTACCAAGATGACATCATGCCTATTCTTAGACATGGGAAACCCTTGAATAAAATCCATACTTATCACTTGCCACTTGTATTTAGGAACACTGTGCGGGTACAACAATCCTGCTGGATGCACATGCTCAGCTTTAACGCGTTGGCACTCCAAACATCGAACCACAAATTCTGTCACATCCTTCTTAAGTCTAGGCCAAAAGTATAAGGGTCTCAAATCTTTGACCATCTTCGTCACTCCAGGGTGCCCCGAATATGGTGCATTGTGGGTCTCCTCAAGCACTAACTTCCTCAACTCTCCCGAGTCAGGAATATACATCCTTCCTTGATATCTCAAAAGTCCATCTGACTCAATATCACATAACCATCAAACTTACGATCTAAGGGGTCTACTTTCAAATCTTACTTTACTCTTTCATAATGCTCATCCCCTTGAAGATTCTGAATTACTTTCTACTTCAAAATGGATCTCGTTGTAACCATGGCAGCCAGATGTCTTCTTCTACTAAGAGCATCTACTACTCTATTCTCATTTCCTTTTATATACTCAATTCCAAAGTCATACACACTAAGGAATTCTAACCACCTTCTTTGTCATGCATTAAGGTTAGGTTGAGTAAATATATACTTGAGCCCTAAATGATATGCCTTTAACTAAAGGGCTTACCTAGAAGATAATGCCTCCATATCTGAAGTGCATGAACTATGACGGCTAACTCAAGGTCATGTGGCACATAGTTTAACTCATATGGCTTTAATTTCCTTGATTCATATGCAACCACTTGCTCATTTTGCATCAACACTCCTCCTAGTCCCTCTCCTGAAGAATCGATTATAACTGTAAAGTGACCATTAGGATCTGGTATGGTCAAGATAGGAGCAGTTGTGAGCTTTTCTTTTAGCACTTGGAAAGCTTGCTCACACCTTTCTGTCCATTCAAACTTCTTACCTTTCTTTTGTAGCAAGGTAATCGGTGCTGCTATAGTTGAGAAACCTTCCACAAACTTTCTATAATAACTTGCAAGTCCCATAAAACTTCTAACTTCTGTCACACTCTGAGGTATAGGCCATTCCATTATCACCTATATCTTCTCAGGATCAACTGCAATCCCTTCAATTGAGATTACATGACCAAGATAGTGCACCTTATCTTGAAAGAAAGTACACTTAGATAGCTTACCATAAAGTTTTCGCTCTCTCAAGCGCTACAAAACTATCCTCAAATGCCTTTCATGCTCTTCCACTTATTTAGAATATATCAATATGTCATCAAGGAAGATCAACACAAAATCATCTAAGCAATCACTGAATATGCTCTTCATCAGATTCATGAAGGCTCCTGGACCATTCGTCAACCCAAATGGTACCACTGTGAACTCGTAGTGACCATATCAAGTTCTAAAAGTTGTCTTGAGATGTCCTCATCCTTAATCCACAATTGGTGATAGCTGGATCTAAGGTCTATCTTGGAGAACACCGTAGCTCCCTTCATCTGATCAAAGATCTCATCTATTCTTGGGAGTGGGTACTTGTTCTTTATAGTAGCTTTGTTAAGAATCGTATAATCAATCCATAGACACAAAGTACCATCCTTCTTTACAAAGATAACCGGTGCGCCCCATGGCGACACACTAGGTCTAATGAACCCTTGATTTAGCAACTCCTGCAATTGTGCTTTAAGCTCATACAATTCTGTAGTAGTCATCCTGTAGGGTGCCTTAGATTGAGGCTCAGTCCTTGGTAGCAAATCAATCGAGAAGTCAAATTCTCTCCTTGGTGGTAACTCCGTCAACTCCACAAGAAATACATCTCAGAAATCTCTTAGGATTGGGTATTCATTGAATGTCGGTTCTTCATTGTCAAGGTCCTTTACTTGGACAACATAAATAGCACACCCTTTCCTCTTAGTTTTCTTCAACTGGATAGTCGAGCTTTGTCGAAGCTCTAAAGGTCTCTTAGATCCATTAATTTCCACCTGATTTCCTAGGTCATCCAAACATTTAACAACTTTGTCTTCATAGTTTACTAGAGACTTATGTTCAACTAATGAGCTGATTCCTAGAATTACATCATAAGTCCCTAAATGTGCTACATATAGATTAACTTGCATATGAAATCTTGGGAGCTCTAATTCACTCCATGCTAGACATGAGTCTACTCTCTTCTCTGCTCTATTGCCATATTGTACCATCCAAGAGTTTTCCATATGTGTAGGTCTAATAGATAATTTAGATACTACTCTAGGATCTACAAAACATTTTGTGGCACCAGTATTAATCAAAATAGAAACAGGTAGTCCATAGAGCTTACCTTGAAACTGTATGGGTGCCGCCAGAAAATTTGCTTGTCGATTGTCCACTGTGGCATGTATCTGATGTTGAGGTGCTCCTTACTGATTTTTGTTTCCTCTTCCCACTGATCTTTGGGGACATGAATTAGCATAATGCTCTCCTCCACAAACATAGCATCCACCCCTAGGTACTTTCAGTCCTTTAGTCCTGTCCCGCTGGTTGTTGTTACGGTTGTTATGGCCACCTCTTTTGTTTCCTCCTTGCTGGTTTTTGCCATTTCCATCTTGAGAGTTATTGCCTCTCTTCAAATTCCTGATCTGCCCACTGTTATTACCTTGATTGTTATTCTGATGATAGTTTTGCTGGTTATTCTGAGGTCTCTTATTGGCAAACTTAGCATCTCTCTGCTTACGGTAACTAGTTGCTTGTTGTAGCTTCTTCTCTTGTTTAATTGCTTTCTCGAAGACCACATCCATAGTTAGTGGATTATGAATGTCTACCTCTGCTCCAATTTGGGGCCTTAAGCCTAATATAAACTTCCTGATCCGGAATCTCTCGTCCATCTAGTATTGTGGAACATACTTAAGTAGATGTGAGAACCTCTCCCAATAACTGGTTATAGACATTCCCTCTTGAATCAAATTCTAAAACTATGTCATCTTTTTGTCGAAGAAGAGCTGTGGTAACCACCTTTTCCTAAAAAGCTGCAAGAAAATTTCCCAAGTTATTTCACCAGGCAACGGTTTCTTACTGCCTTCTTGTTATCCCACCATGTTACTGCTTCACAACTCAACTAATATGATCCCCACATTGCCTTCATGTGATCAGAAAGATTTCGGAGCTCAAAGTATTTCTCCATTTCTATTATCCATGTTTCAGCTCCATCTCCAATTGTCTTTCCATCAAATTTGGGCGGTGAGACCTTCTTGAGGTCTTTTCCCAACTCTTCTACAATCCTTCCACGATTATTCACATTCGCTTCTACTTCAAGAATCTGTGCATCAACCCTTGGGTTCTCATTACCCTGATTTGCATTTGCACCTCCTAGGTTTTGGTCCTGCTCTCTACGATTCCCTCGAATCTCCTGCTCCATAGTATCCATTCTTGTACCCTGTTGGGTTAAGGGAGTAAGAATGTGATCCAATCTTCCATCCTGATCATTATTGTTGGCTTTGCCACGATTCCTTCTATTTTGACCATTATTTGCATCTCCACAATTTCTTCCATTTTGATCACTTCCTGATCCTCCACTACGATTAGTGTTTCTAGTATTCATGATGAATAATTTGCATCAAGTTTGCAACTTAGCATAATAGTCCCAAATAGGCCCTAGTGTCAAAGTACTCATTCCATCACGAAAGTTACATGAAGTAAATAATCCACTTAATTACATCATCTCAAGTAAAAGATAAATCTCATAAACATGAATCAATAAAAGTCATTAAATCTTACAAATCATGTGCTTAATCCAGGTGTTAGCACTATAAAATAATATACAAAGTCCATTGTCTTTCATGCCATAAATCATCCAATGATAATTACAAGATACAATAATCATGTCCAATATAAGAATAATAAATCAAACAATTTCTCTAGTTGCCACGAACCCACATGATCCTCTTGCGAGTTGAGAGACGGGGACATGGCTCAGGCGCTTTTCCACCCAACCATGATGCAACTACACTTTCCCGGATCCCTTCATAACACGAAGGAAACCTAGCCCTAAACGAAACGTCTAGCTACTTGGAAACAACTGGCAGGAGGGAACACCCGATGCACCCTGAAGTCTAATGTACAAATCTAAATAATGATATGCAAATTGTCTCACAACAGGATGTGGCAGAGATATATAAATAAAGTTTTGTTAGACAAATATTCATCTTTTTCAATGAATTCCCAACTTAAGCCTAAGAATTTAAAATAGTTTAAGGTTCAATTTCTGAAAAGAGGAAAAGCCATCTCTGATAATCCACATTCAGCATCTTAGACCAAAAGTAACCCCAAACACACATAAGAGATAATCTAATTTCTTTTCAAAATAAATAGCAATCCATATTCGCCTATAACCATCTCTAATCCCTTTTCTTTGCATCATTCATGAAAACACACTTTCAAGCAAGTAGTAAAGAAGAACATCATACATTCTTTTAAATGCACAATATAGATTCTATAATCTAATTATATTCTCTAATTGTATTTCATTGTTTGATAGTTTGTAAAAAACGAATGTTAACTACTTTTCTACCCAAAGTTGGTCTATAATTCAAGCAATATAGTGCAATAAAAACTTATTAAGAGGGTATGAATATTTCTAGCATCACCCAAATTAAATTCAAAAGCATAGGTATTAATCAGAAGAACACACTATCTCTGTTCTAAGTAATAATAGAACTGTTTTAAGAGAGTTTTAAATGAAGCTACAAGAACTTATAAAACAAGCTACAAGTATCTATAAATCGGCTACAAGAACTCACAAGAAGTCTTTTACATAAATAAATAGGCTGCGACAGGATAATTAAACCACAACTACATGATTAAATTGTATTTTGCTATGCAAACTGTCCAAGAATGTTACGTGAACAGCAACAAAGATAAGTAAAACAAGTCTACGACAGGAATTGAAATTATGTCGTCAAAGTTTTATGAGGCCGTCTCAAGAACAAGAACTAGCCATAAATCAAAGGTGACAAGGATCAAAATAAAATCGTGACAGGTAAAATAGTTAGCGACTAGAGGTTTAAAAAAACCACTGTCAGGTGTAAAAGACTGCGTGGAACAGATTAACAAGGCCCACGAGCTGGTCAAAGGCTGGAAATAAGGCAAGGGAGGCCATTAGGAATGAACAAGAATCACTTCTTATTTGAGAGAAAAAGGGGTGATAGACAAGATCAGGTCGATCATCCATAACTGAAGCTGACATGATTTTACGGTCGACGTTCAACGGAAAGGAACCTCTATGATTAGCCAAAATACAGAGAAAGAAAGTAGGCATAAGATAATCACTAACAACGGTTCAAAGAATATATTTAAAAGATCATAAACTATTTTACAGGCTAACGTTTAGCAGGTCATTACCCTCAGCTAGGCTGCCCAAATCAGGCTGTCAAAAATAGAAACAAGCCAATCAAAAGATATTGGCCATTATGATTTTAAAGGCCGATTCACAAGAAAAACACAGAGGAAAGGACAACAGGTGACAGAATAAATAATTCAAGATACAAGGCAAGAACTGGAATCACAAACTGGTTGCTCACAACATATCACAGACCAAAGAAAAGATAGATCACATGCCAAAATTTAAACGTGGTTTTAACAGTAAACACCTCCCATTTACTTTTGCAATAAAAAAAGAAAAATACCCGGTTCCTTAGCTAGTGAAAAAAAGTCGATTCCTAGCTCTGTCGTTGATCACTTCTTCCTCTCCTATCACTGCTCTTCTTTCTCCTTTCATCGCTTAATGATGGTTTTCCCCTTCTTCTATCCTTTGTTTTATTCAGCATTCTCCCTAATCTTGGCATTGGTTTATATATTTGACCCTCTTCCTTCTTGAAAACTATCTATTTGCAGCTGTTTGCATGCCTCTTTGGCATTTAAAACCAAGATCTTTTCTTTTAAAAAAAACTAACTCTATTATTATTGTCGCTCTCCCCAATTTTTTGCATGACCAAAAAGCTTTTCTTTTAATTCCTTTATTTAGATTTCTAAATTTAATATATTAATAATATAAGTTATTTATTTTTAATAAAACATAATCACTTTAAATCAATCAAGAAGTATTCGCAAATATATCAAATATATTTATTAATCCAATTTATTTAAATATAGAAAATACTTTTATTATTTATAATATAATTAATAATATACATAATTCTATTAATGTAATTCGAAGAGACGTAATATATTTATGAATAAATCATGCATTCAAAAAGGCTTACTATAGCAATTAAAACACATTATTTTCTAAGTATTTAAATATCAATCACATTCATTAACCATGTAATGCTTATTAACACCATTCAAATGCAATATGACATGAGACTACATGAGTGTGAGTGCATCAGGTGAAAGGAAGCTAGGTGTGCAGAAATTGCTTCCTAAACTAATCTAATGAGGGGAGAGGTATGCAAATTCTTTACAACCTTTACAATTGCAGCAATATGAAACATATATCAGAGATATTACAATAGCAAACACAAAACAAGAATGTAGACAGAGAGAAGAAGACACAAGATATACGTGGGGAAAACCTTTTCAGGTAAAAAACCCCACACTCTAAAATCTGCACAATGTATTATCTGAAACAATGGGTGTTTATAATACACTTGCAATGCAATTTCTTTCAAGAGTCTTCAAATGACGATTCTAGAGTTATTCCGGCAGCATAACAATATCTGTAAAAACACTATGCAACTACAACTCCAAACTATACAATATATAGGGATTACAAGGCAAATATTGAGAGCATCTTGGGATAGGCTTCCACCTTGGCCACATGGCCATTATCCCACATCAAAGGATACTTGTCCTTGCTGCACATACATCCCTTACATCTATCATACATGGCAGATTTGACTTTCCCAACATAGGAGCACTCCATGCTAAAAATAGACTATGACAGATGCTCTTATCCATCTTACAGTGGTCATAGATTTTCCCAACATAACAACCTTAAATGTTGTAAGAGAATCTGTCATACAATGCTAAATATAGCATATTCCTCTTACAACATGTCATAGCCCAACTTGGGCGCCCAAAGATGCCTTTCCCTCATGCAAAGATCCTCACTGACACTTGTCATCACTTGTCAGATGAATCTCCAAACTTGGCTCTTATGCATCATAGATTCTGTCACCACAAGATGTCGACACATGGCATATTAGTGCCACCTCAAATGGGATGCCCAAATCCATGTAGGTTTGACTTGACCATCCAAGTCATATTCCAAGTAAGATGACATGTCACCGTGCCACCTCAACTATGTGACCAAACTGAATGTGCAAGTAATTACAACATTAGGCAATAAAATAATATACTGTCACAAGCTGAAACTTCATACTTCATATATATAGATAAATGGAAAGATGAACAACACTTATAAATAAATGCTTTAAAATAAAGATCACAAGGTCATTAAACATGAAATGTATCTAAGTAAAAGATAGAAGTATCTAAACATATACACATATTTTTTTTGGAAATTAAACAACTCATGAAACTTAATTTATTCTTTTTCTATGATACTACATATTAAGAAGAAAAAGACAACATTTGAGTAAAATCAGTGCACCTTATCTGTATTTCTTAAACACATGATTAATCCAATGCACCATAAGTTCTTGTCCTATTTGGTAGACTTTTAATCTTTCTTTTAATCAGCTATTAGGGAGGAAAGATATCATCAGGGCGTTTATCCGCCCATCCTCGGACCATCAAGCCCCCCGTGTCATTCCTACTGGAATGACCCAGCCCGCCGCAGAGAGGTACTATGAAGAGAATCCAATGCCAACTGAGACTGGTGTTTGACCCTACATTTTCCTAGTCGGTCACACACTATTGGTAACTCCTAGCTAGTATGACCATTTGACTGGAAATGTATCTGGGATAAGAAAATTGACTGACACTACTTAGTGCTATTAGCGTCACCTTGGCCAAGGTTTTTCAAGTGTGCACAACACGACTTGACTGGTCATGTGGTTCAATTTTCCACCCTACTCGGCATAGTTTTCAATTAAAGGAATGTTTCCATTTTAGTCTTTGTGCTACTGCACAATTAGTATCATTAGTTTTTCCATCTGCATACAGTCTTATTCCAAGGATTGGTTTTTAATTTCTAACTTACTGACATCAAGAAGGTTGACCATTAAGTTTTCATCTTACCTCTAATGCGTTACTCACAATGTTGTTTCTCAGCTTTTATCCATTTCTTACCCAATAATGTCCAGATTAAGAGAAGTAAAAGTTTGAGTTCTGCCTTGTAAGAAAAATAGTTCAGACAACAATCTTTTAGTTTAAATCTTCCCAAGATACCGACTTTCTCTTAAGGTTAGACTCTCAGGGGTTTAGTTTTCTAATAATTTTGTTTTCCCAATATCACGTCTTTCCACCCAGCACATTACTTGGTTCTGAAGTTAAAGATTTTGGAAATATGACTTGTCAGTGATGAAAAGAACCGACTACCTCAGTAAACTTGAAGAGCTCTCAGCAATGTCGCATGACCAAATAGGTTTTAATAACATCACCACCATACTATGACTTGGCTAGATGAAAATTGTTATTTGTTTATGCTCAAAAGCTGAATTCTAGAGCTCACTATAAGATTTTTAAGGTAGATAGAGATAAGTTCGCATGCGTGATTTAAACTTTCTTTCACCTCATTTGCCAACTTACTATAAAATCTTTTCGTTGACCCAAGTCGAGTGTATTAAGAGAATAGAGAAGAGTTTAAAGACTTAACGTTTACTCCTCTGAGAATATGGCGATGGATTTAAACACTTCTTCATTTTAGAGTTTAAAAATAATTACAAGGATTCGTTCGGAAAAAGTTCCTCCTATGAAAATTTATTGAAGAGTTCTCTGTGTAAAGATTCATTATGCATTGGAAATTAAACTTCATTAGCAAGAAGAACATGCCTGTTTCAATCGACGGTTCCTCTTGAAATTTCTTCAAATTAGCTCAACTCTGTGCTCTCATTATCTTTAGAGGTTTTCTCAAATCTTTTCTTGACAGTCGATAGCTTCAAATTTGTAGTTTTCTAGCACTGTGCTCAAGGTACTATAAGCGTTGGTCTCCTAGTTCCCACAACTTCATTCTCTCGAGCTCAAAACAAGAAACAGTTGCCAAAAATGAAAGGTTTCGCCCAGTTATATCCCACTCACTTCCGATCAAGAAGCCACTCTCACATATGCCCCCCCGTTTTCTATCTTGGTTGTTTTAATTTTTAATAGATCGTCGGGCTCAAAGAGGTCGGATTGGCGTTGAGAAAATGAAACTCATAAATCGAATACATTCTTCCCGCCGCTTAAGGATTTCCAACTATTATAAAAGTCTCGATATAGAAATATGAAGACACTATTAATATGGTCAGGTAAAAGTTTAATCGTGATGGAGACATGTTATATATATTTTTTTGCCTATAGATTATTGTGTTTCTAAGAGTCCCATCGAATAAGAATGTTCAAATAAAGGGTTAAATATTTCTCCTAATAAACTGATAATTTCTTTCAAGATTTGGTGACTATGAGAAGTCTCGAGGTTGAAAGTTATGGAAAAACTAAAAGCGTTGAAACAATAAAATTGATCACAGATAAATAAGCATTATGTTCATTTATAAGGAATCGACTAATTTATTATTTTCCAGGAAAGCTAATAAGGTGACGCTACTCAGCTATTGACTTAAGTTAAGGAAGACTTATACCTACTGTCAACTTAAAGTTTACCTAACAATCCGGGTCTAGACACCCCTTTCTAGACTTTAACGACAATCTCGACTTATAGTAATGTTTCAGATGGCATTAGATCCCTCCTCTTTCACCTCTCGTACCTGATGATACCTTTCCTCCCCCTTAGAGGAGATCTATCCTGCAACCACTAGGTAAAACATGAATAGTCAGTCTGATAATACATTACAATTTGCATCTGTATTTAAAATAATCACAAAACATCCATCAACATACTTAATTGAACCCAATCATATATATATACATTGAATATGTCCATTTATCAACTGATTATCATTATATATGTAAATGCATATTTAAAGTTTGAAAAACACACCGTTTAATCTAAGGCACACATAATGTATCCAGGTTCATATCAAATAACTAGAGCACAAGTGGGATATAACATATTCTCCCCCTTGTGAATCATCATCCTCGATGATTTAGTGCATCCAAATTTAATAATAGTCTTCATTGTTTAACCAAATATAAAAAGAGGTTCAGCTATTAAAAACATTAAACAAATAAGGAAATTTTTGCTGCATTTCGGTGTAATCTTCCCAAGTGGCACTGTCTTCTGAATACTGATCCCATTGGACCTTGCACTGAGCCACTTCTCTATTGCGTAAGCGACGCTTACGTACCTCGAGTACCTTGACTAGATCGATCATGATTACTCCTGGGTCTGGAACTTGTAAGGAGTTCCAATGAATCATATGTGCAAAATTAGATATATACTTTTTAAGGTAAGAAACATGAAAGACATCATGTAACCGAGCGAGAGCTGGTGGCAGAGCAATTTTATAGGCGAGTAGGTTGAGAACTTCCAAGACCTCAAATGTTCCAACATATTGTGGTGCAAGTTTTGTGGATCTTCCAAATTTTATGGCACTTTTGTGTGGTTTAACACATAGAAGCACTTTCTCCCCTACTTCAAATTGTCTGGGAGATCAGTTGGCATCTACATAACTTTTCTGTCGATCGTTAGCTTTTGCTAACCTTTTCTTGATCAACTTTACTTGCTCCTCCATTTCAGAGAGCCTCAAATGGTGCCATTTTTATGGATGATTGGTATGAATTATTGTATGCAAATTCAACTAAAGGGAGATAATCTTCCCATTTGTACTGTTGATCCATACAGTACAATCGAAGAAGGTCCTCTAAAATTTGATTAACTCTTTCTGTTTGGCTATCTGTCTCAGGATGATAGGCGGAATTGATATTCAATTGTGTGCCCAGGGCTGAAAATAATTTGCTAAAATCGGGAAGTCATTCTAGCATCTCTATCAGATATTATTATCTCAGGTATTCCATGTAACCGAAATATTTCTTGTACAAATTTATGAGCAATAGTAGTTACACCATCAGTCAAATTTCCTGGTATAAAGTGTGCTACTTTGGTGAGCCTGTTAACTACTACCAAGATGGTATTATGTTCATTTCTAGACATGGGTAGTCCATGGATAAAGTCCATGCTGATTATCTGCCACTTCTAGTCAGGTACTGCATGAGGTTGTAATAATCCTGCGGGATGCTGATGTTCTACTTTGACTCTTTGGCATTCTAAACAACTGGCCACATATCTTGCTAGATCTTTTTTCATCCCTTTCCAAAAATATAATGGTTTAACGTCTGCTATAAGCTCGGTAACCCTGGGGTGTCCTGAATATGGTGCAGAATGCAGTTCTTTCCAAATCAAATTCCTGAGTTCGGTATTTTCTAGTATGTATATTCTACCCTGATACCTTAATAATCCATCTTTTTCTATCCTGAACCCTTCATACCTTGGATCTAGAGGGTCGAGTTAAGAGCCTCCTTTACTTGCTGATAGTACTGGTCATCCTTCAGTTGGTGAAGTATCCAGTTTCTGAAATCTGGGTATACTGAGGTTATTGCATTGACATGTCTTCGGCGGCTTAAAGCATCTACCACCTTGTTTTCCTTTCCTTGGATGTAACTGATCTCGAAGTCATAATCTGAAATCAACTCTAACCACTGTCTTTGTTTGGCATTTAAATTTGGTTGAGTAAATATGTATTTTAATCCTTGATGGTCAGATCGGAGTTCAAATGGTTTTCCTAATAAATAATGATGCCACATTTACAAAGCATGAACAATAGCAGCCAATTCAAGATCATGGGGAGCATAGTTCTGTTCATAATTTTTGAGTTTTCTAGACTCATATGCTATTATTTGTCCATCTTGCATGAGTACCCCACCTAGTCCTTCCCCTGATGCGTTGGTTACAACTACAAATTTTCCTTCAGGGTCTGGTATCTTTAATACTGGCGCAGAGACTAGTTTCTCCTTAAGCAATTCAAATGTCTTCTGACATTTTTCTGACCACACAAAATTTTTCCCTTTCCTTTGCAATGAAGTAATTTGGTATGCTATACGTGAAAAATCCCTTACAAATTTTTGGTAATAGCCCGCTAAGCCCATAAAGCTCCGGACTTCCTGTACATTTTTGGGAATAGGCCATTCAGTTATTGCATTTATTTTAGCGGGGTCTATTGCAATACCCCTTTTAGATATAATATGACCCAGGTATTGAACTTCTTTCTGGAAGAAAGTGCATTTGGACAATTTCTCGTAAAGCTTATTTTCACGCAGGCATTGCAATACAAACTGAAGGTGCTGATAATGTTCCTCTTCATTCCTTGAATAAATTAAAATATCATCAAGGAAAACTAAAACAAATTTATCTAGGCAGTCATGAAACACACTGTTCATCAAATTTATAAATGCAGCTGGGGGATTAGTAAGTCCAAAAGGTAGCACTGTGAATTTATAATGCCTGTAACGAGTTCTAAAGGCTATTTTATTATGAATATCCTCCTCCTTTAGTCTCAACTGGTGATATCCTGATCGAAGGTCTATTTTGGAAAAGACTGATGCTCCTCGCATTTGATCAAACAAATCATCTATGCGAGGTAATGGATACTTATTTCTGATAGTTAATTTGTTTAACATTCTATAGTCTGCACAATCGAAGGGTTCCATCTTTCTTTTTGACAAAAATTACTGGTACCCCCCAGGGTGATACACTCGGTCTAATCAATCCTTTGCTTAGTAAATCCTGCAATTGGGCTTTCAGCTCCATGAGTTCGACAGTTGTCATGCGATAAGGAGCTTTAGACATTGGTGCAGCTCCAGGTACCAATTCTATGGAAAAATCAAAGATTCTCTTAGGAGGTAGACCTGGCAACTCTTCTAGAAATACATCCTGATAGTCTCGAAGATAGGGATATTTCTCTACAAAAGATTCCTGTGTTTTCTCATATGCCTTTTCGCTTTGATTGTAACCGGCTTCAATAATTTTCTCCATTTTTACCGCAAATATTTGGCATCCTTTCCTTCCACTCCGTTTTAATTGGATGGCTAAGAGTCATCGCAACTTGACTTCATGTTAGATGCCTTGCATTTGCACTTTATTTCCTAAGGCATCTTCACACTCAATTATTTTATCGTAACAATCCACTTTGGCCTTATGTCTTTCCAACCAACTCATACCTAATATGACATCATATGAGCCTAAAGGTGCTACATACAGGTTTACTTCTGAAACAAGACCTAGAAGTTTATCCCTATATTCAAATAAACATTGCTCCACCCAAGCTCTCGATTGGTTAGCATATTTGACCATCCAAGAATTAGCCATATATCCTGTTCTTTTAAGGAATCTACTCAACAATTTAGGTGAAATGAAATTCTCTGTAGCCCTTATATCTATGAGTATGGTTATAGGATTCCCATATAGCATACCTGGGACTTCTATAGGTGTGAACTGATACTCTTCTTGCCTATTAGCCACTGTTGCATGTATTCTCTGTTGAAAGGTTATCTGTTGGGAAGGTAGTGGATTCTTCTGTTGTTTCCCTCCTTGATTTCTTGTGGGACATTGGTAAGCATAATGTTCACTTCCGCAAGTAAAGCATCCTCCTGGGGGTCCTCTTCTCTCTTTTCCCTTGGTGTTCTCTTCATTGTTCCTCCTGGACTTATCAAAATTTCTTCTATCTCTTGGTTGATCTTATCGATTCCCTTTGTTCCCCTTTGAATCCCTGTTCCTATAATTGGAATTGCCTCCTTTCTTCTTGAAGGGTTGAAAATTTTGTGACCAATTTCACCTTTTCCTATTTCTATCTCTTCTAGAGTCGTCCTTCTTGAGTTTATGTTCCTATCTCATAGCCTTTTCATAGGCTTCGTTCATGGTAGTGGGTGCCAAAACATCTACTAACCCACCAATGCGATTATTGAGCCCCATGATAAATTTCCTTATTTTATACTTCTCATCCCTCTGAAATTGGGGAACATATTTAAGTAAACGAGTGAATTTCTCCTAGTAGGCATGTACTGAGAGCTCGCCTTGCCTCAATTCCTGGAAATCTGTTAACTTCTGTTTGAAAAATAGCTAAGGTAATCATCGTTGTCTAAAGACTTCCACAAATCGATCCCATGTCATGTCCGTAGATGACCAACCCAATTTTGCCTTTTTATTCTCTCACCATCCAGCGGCTTCTCAAGTTAACTGATAAGCTCCCCACACCGCCTTCATGTTTTCTGTATAATCTCTTATTTCAAAGTAATTTTCCATAGTTATCAACCAGGCCTCGACAGCATCACTTGCCTCAGATCCATCATATTGTGGGAGTTTTACTTTCTTCATGTGATCAGAGATAATACCATGCATTGCCTTGTCTTTGCCAGGTTGTGTTAAAGTGTGTTCCTTGTTTCCGGTTGGATGGGTGTGAGAATTTTTAGAGTTTCTATCTTTAATTCTAGACTCATGTTCCTCATCTTGATTTCTGATATGCCTATCATGTCTCTGCTCTAATTGCTAGAGCCTAGCCTGCGTTTCATGCATCATCTGTAAGAGTCTATCTAACTTTGCGGCAAAGGTCTCTGGGGGTTCAGTCTCCCCCCTACCCTCAGATAAGTGAGCCATCTTTTCCTCACCAACTAAACTTGTTAAAGTAATTATACCTTTAGTTTATATATTTCCACTTCATCCACATAAATACATAACAAAGTTACACACAACAAAATTTATTTTATTTACACACTACAAAATTTTGATTATAACATTTTTACATAGTTCAATATAGAACCCTTATCTAAGAGCTTTCATCACTACCGGTTATGGGCTCTTCCTGCCCCTCAAATTCTGAGTAAGGAATTAATCGGTAACCTGGAGTACATATTTGGGGTTCCTTCAAGTTGTGAGACATGTTACTATTTTCAACTGGAGTTACAGGTTGATTAACAGCTTTTGGTTTACTAGACTCTAAGGAGGTAATTTTCACTACTTTTCTTTTTGATTTTGCTCGGGTTTGTTTTTCTGCGTTAAGCCATTTGACAATATCTGCTAAAGTTTCATTATCCGAAGGTATAGTACAACACAGATGATCATTTTTCTCATTTGCTGTTTTTCAACGCAGAATGTTACTTGATTCTCGTGTTCTTTTACGTTTTGCAGTGTAAACCCACATCTTGGCACAAAACCAAAATGCTTGTTTCAGTTATAATAGTTCTGAGTTTCTCTTGGTGATGAGCCCAAGGTTCAGTGTCGAACCCAGTAGCTCTGATACCATATGTCAGAAGCTGAAACTTCATACTTCATATATATATATAGATAAATGGAAAGATGAACAACACTCGACACTTATAAATAAATGCTTTAAAATAAAGATCACAAGGTCATTAAACATGAAATGTATCTAAGTAAAAGATAGAAGTATCTAAACATATACATATATTTTTTTTTGGAAATTAAACAACTCATGAAACTTAATTTATTCTTTTGCTACGATACAACATATTAAGAAGAGAAAGATAACATTTGAGTAAAATCAGTGCACCTTATCTGTATTTCCTGAAGCTATGATTAATCTAATGCACCATAAGTTCTTGTCCTATCTGGTAGACTTTTAATCTTTCTTTTAATCATCTATTAGGGAGGAAAGATATCATCAGGGCGTGTTTATCCGCCCATCCTCAGACCATCAAGTCCCCCATGTCATTCCTACTGGAATGACCCAGCCCGTCGCAGAGAGGTATCATGAAGAGAATCTAATGCCAATTGAGACTGGTGTCTGACACTACATTTTCCTAGTCAGTCACACACTATAGGTAACTCCTAACTAGTATGACCATCTGACTGGAAATGTATCTGGGATAAGAAAACTGACCAACACTACTTAGTGCTATTAGCGTCACCTTGGCCAAGGTTTTTCAAGTGTGCGCAACATGACTTGACTGGTCATGTGGTTTAGTTTGTCACCCTACTCGGTATAGTTTTCAATTATAGGAATGTTTCCATTTTAGTCTTTGTGCTACTGCACACTGATTGTATAATCTCGTGTGCTACTGCACAATTAGTATCATTAGTTTTTCCATCCGCATACAGTCTTATTCCAAGGATTGGTTTTTAATTTCTAACTTACTGACATCAAGAAGGTTGACCATTAAGTTTTCATCTTACCGCTAATGGGTTAGTCACAATGTTGTTTCTCAGCTTTTATAAAGAGGAAGTAGGAAATGTGTGCGGAAATAGGGTCAATAGTTTCCATGGGTAGTTAATGATAAAGATGAAGTAGGAAATGTGTGTACTCCTCGTCTAAGTGTGTTTAGAACTAGAGCAACAAATTGGAAATGCTATGAATATTACTCCTAGGTCTACAAGAAGAAATAAAGTAATGTGTATGAGTGTCAAAAAGAAGGGAGAAACCCAACAAGTGCCAAGAACACTAATGAATTTACAAATACTATTGAAATAGAAGAAAAATGAAAAGGTTTGAACAAAATCACCTCACACAAGGGATGGGCATGGTTGATGTAGGTATGGCACTAGAAGATATAACAAGAGTGGTAGGAGTGGAGATGGTAAAAGCAATTCTAGGGCCTTGTGTAGTCATAACACTAGTAGGGATGGCATTAAAGGTAGGTAAAATAGTAAGAGGGATGAGAGGAAGGAGGTGTAGATGTACACATGTTAATATAAGTAGTTAAAATAAGAGGCTCTATTACAATGGGTGGAGAAATTAAACTGGAGGTTTACCATAAACAAGAACTTTAGCACTATGAAGAGAATGCACCATTCAAAGTAGGAGTAACTTTAGCACCAAAACCATGAAGCACTTGCAAACAAAATGTCTTAGAAAGTAATAAAGCATGTAAGGCTTGGGCCAACTAATAAGGACTATCCACTTCAGCTAAACTAGTAAGCTCATGGGAAAATTGTTATTGTTCCAAATGTGCTTCACGATCATAATCTTCAACCTCAATCTAAAAAATAGGAGTAATAACGGTACTTATAGCAATAACTTTTGTAATATCATCTTAGTATATTGGACCATCTTAGGATTTAAATGAGGACTTCTTTTCAAATGATTGTGAGAATGTGCATGAGATCTTAGCATGCAAGATAACTCACAAAAACCTAAAGGCTAAATAATACGACAAGAATGCAAAGTTTGCTAGAAAATAATAAAAATTAGCAAACAATCATATCTAAAATAAGTCAGCAAATGAAACTTTAAAGGAAGAATCAAGGGTGGTTAGAGTAGGGAAAAAACAAGATCATACGATTAAGTACAAATCCTAAAGGAAGGTGTAATAAATGGGGAACAAGCAAAGGGAATTCAAAACCTAATCAAATGTGAAAATGGCAAATACAATCAAATTTGAAAACTGTAATTAAAGAAGGATAAACCCTAAGGTCAAAACCCTAGGCCATATAAGAAAGTTAGGCTCACTAATAAATGTAAATAAATAGAAAGAACTTTTACATAAATATCCCAAGACAATTATTTAAGATGGAAAGGTGGTGCTAAAGATGTTGGTAATTAATTCACCACAATACTAAATTTTTAGGGCTTGCTCAAATGAATGTCTCAAAATCTACAAAGTACAAACTAATTGAAATATTCTTTGGTTCACCTACATGAGCATTGACCCGATCTCCAAAAGTGTGGAGTTGAACTTGATGTGTAGATTTGAATTTTAAGTCATGGCACTAAATTGACATAAAATAGATTGTTCGTATTCACTCACCTCAATATTTCATATCTAAATTTTGCTAAGGGTTTACATGTTAGATCTAGGGCACACAACTGAGAGGGGGGGGTGAATCAGTTGTATAAAAACTTTGCTTCTACTTCAAACATTTGATTCTTCTTGTTTAGTTAACAGCATATCAATTAATCATTCATGAAAGCACAAGCATAAACACCGGAGCAGATAAACATCAACACATTTGACACCAAGATTTTTGACATGGAAAACCCAGTTAAGGGAAAAACCACGGGGTGATTAACCCAAGGATTATTCTCTGTTAGAAGAATAAAAAAAATGAATGGCACATGCCAATTAGGGCTCACTGCCTAAGCACACTACTCACAAGGAGGCACACTGCCTACAAAGAGACACACTATCTACAAGATCATAAGGATCACAACCTTGAACTAGAGAATGACATCTTTACCATGTCTGGATCAGTTCCATTTAAGCCCGAGTCACACCTTCTCTGTCTTTCGCTCTTTCGCTATACCACACTCATCCGCTCCACACTTCACACTTTGAAATGAACTCACAAACCTTTATTTATACAAGACATCAACTTAGGAACAATCATCTAAGTCGGCAATCAACCATAAGAACATTCGCAAGATGAATAACACATCCAGTCGATCACCACAAGAACATTCGCAAAATGAACAACTCATCTGGTCGGCTAGTCTGAAAAAGAACTTCATCCGGAAGAATATCTTCAATTCCGGACTCTACCATCAATGCGGATCAACAACACAACCTCAACATGATCCAAGAACCTTCACAAGCTTGCCTGAATGACCAGGAACATCCGCACTTCCTCTGCTCACCGGAATCTCTTCTCTTCCTCATCCGAAACTTCAAGAACACAGTCTACCGCTACTGTCATACTAAAACATGTGCTTCCGGACCTCCAAATCATGAACAAATTGAGATGACACATCACAAGGACATCCCAAACACTCCATCCAATCCGCAAGATAGGATAATGCACTTCCGAATCTCACCAGACCTCTTTGCAGCACTCTGTCACTCCAGAGCACCTCCCAGGACCGGTTCTACTTGATCAATGACAACTTCTTCAAATCGTCATGTGGACCTCTGAAAACTTAACTGGATCATCTCAAGACTCATATCTACAAACCCTTTAATCCGCATCCTCTAATTCTCAACCCATTGAGTACTTTTGCCTTCTTTTCATCACTGTTCTTCACTGTTCCTTATTAAGACTAATTTTCTCAATATCCTCAGCACACAGCTCATCCAATCCTTCTTGTCAATGCAATATGAGTATGTTGACATCAATGACAACACTGGCTAACCTCATACTTGCAACATTACAATGTTTACAAACACCTTTGGGAATCAATTGATTTGTGAGTGTCATGTTCTTTTCAATTAGAGCCATGTAGTTAGAATAAATCAATGACTTCACAATAGGATCAAGGATAAAAAGAAAGTGTGCAATGGGCCTAAGATGGTATATGTTGATGTAATGCTTTGATAATGCTACTATGATGATTCTTTGACAACCCTTGATAACTCCTAGACACCTTTTAAAAATGAATGAATGAATAATCTTAAATATAACATAACACACAAATCAACACAAATATGCACTAGGTTATATCAAAATAGCTAGATGGAGGGTAGTTAGTGGGATTTGATTTGAATTCTACATTTTACATGTTTAAGGTTTAGATCCATGATTATAGAAATGACCTAGGTCAAGTGCCCACCTATAGATTTTATCTACAATGATGAATGGGGTATCTAGGGTTTAGGACCAATTTTTAGGGATGAATGATAATGTAATCTGTATATGGTGATGTCATGAGTCAAATTTATGCAATAATATGCCACTTATAGACTAGTTATTTTATTTAAATGGTACTAATAAATGTAAACCCAAAACATAAGGGAAATGGGCATGTGTATGCAATTTTTACTATTATAGGTATTCATAGCTAGAATATTCATAAGTGACACATTTTTATTGTCTATTAGGGGTTTATACCATGCTTACTTTATTCTAATATTACCATTTATATATTAACATTTAAAAAAAAAAACTTATTAAGGGTAAAAGAGGGGTTTTTGAAAGGGCCCAACCCTTTTACAATACAGAAATGAAAAAGGAGCAAAATGACTTTGCTATAGTAAAACAACAACACTACAATGAAACTCCAACATACAAGAATATATTTTATTTATAAATATTTTTTTTTAATTTTATTTATCAACACTATAGTTTTAATATTTTGTTTATAAATATATCCACCTTTAATTGAAATAATATTTTTATATAATTATTTATGATGTATATAATTTGCAAAATTCTAAGGAATTGAATTTAATCTACATAAGTTTACATCTTGTTTATTAGATGATATATTATTTGTTCAACAAATAAAATATTATTACAATAAATTCAAAATGGAATGCAAGATATTTGAAAGTCAAATTATGCTCTAAAATATTCTTAAGGACTGAGGAGATTCATTTGTTTGTTTTAATTTTTATTTATTTGATATAATTTTAATTAGATTGATTTTTTTTATATAGTATGAACAGAATATTGGGGAAATACCAAACATCTTGTGCTTCTATGGGACAACAAATAGAATCATCACAAAATGTAGAGGTATAATTCATACCTTTCATTCAAATTCATTGAAATTCATAACATTATTTATTTTAAATGCCTAAAAATGATTAGACAAATTTCATTTAAGTTATGATATATTGTGATGGCCATGATGTATGATTTCTTAATGTTGCTTTATTATTATTTATCTTTCCTAATAAAGATGTAAAAATATATAATAACAATAGAAAATTACATGGATTATTTAAAAATATTTAAACATGTTTACTTGCTAGTTGTAATTTGTCAAAACAACTAAGGGCAAATGTGCAAAAATAAAGTAATACTTTTTTTGCATTTAATAATCACAACATACATGGTGCATAATGCACACTAAAATATTAGTGTGGTGTTCCACACAAAAATACACACAATACATTATACATATGTAAATGAATTATCATTTGAGAGATTCAATATCATCTCAATCTAGCAAGGTTGACACATATGATGGTATGGTTTACTAACCAAACACATAAACAACTAATTGAGTAACAAGCATAAATAACTAGATTTATTCCTTTAAGCATGTAAAATGAATCCATTCTAGATTCATTCACCCATTACTTCATTTTAAAGTGCAAGCAAACTTTATTTATACAGATCTTAATCATTCTACTTAAGAAATCATCTACTCTCAAGTCTAGGTAAACTTTGACAACCACACATTTGAAGGAAAAGTTGATATAAATTGTATTGATGATAGGATATATAATTTGGAAATATATTTATTAATAAATACCTGCTCAAATTCAAAGAAAATTAAAATTCTCTTCTAAAAATGAAACCCCAATTTCTAGAACATTTGAAGGAAAGCTTTGTTGGCGTAATATTTTATTCACATTGTATATGTTTCTATCCTAAGTGTAATATTGCACCTATTTAGTAACTTTACTTAGGATAATATAAATAAAAAATAATTCTCACCTAAGTAGCTAATAAGGACATGTGTACACCTTGACTTGAGGCATACAAGTGCCACCACTACCTCATCAACTCTTGATTGATGGTAGTTAGGTGGCAACTCTATTCAATCAAGGCCACCTTTGCCTTAGTCAAGTTGAGTGAACTAATCCATCGATTGGTAGTTCAACTCTTGACTTGTCAGTTAGACTAAGTTAACACACCTCTTTATTGAGAGTTAACTCATAGCTCTTTGGCATGTCATCTCCTTGATTCATGCATCCAAGAGATCTATAGATATGTATGTTACTCATGTGACTTTGTCTCATACAAATGAATACAAAATATCATTATTCTATTCATCTGTATTTATGATTAACTTATACACATTAGGTCTTGGGTAGGTTTGTTGCTCATAACAGACTCTAACAAGCTTTCTTGCTAAGGAGGAATTAAGGGAGCTTCACTTCCATGAGTTTATAAAGGTAAATCCCACTTAGGGAGATTTTTTGAAGGCCATCAATGAAGAACTTTTTTCGTAGGAATACATATGAAGAAAATAACGTCTAATAGTAGTTACTACAATAGAGGGAATAGTTAGTATAAAACTATAATATTTTTCATGAATTCTCTACAAGAATTGAAATAGAGTACTCTTAGAAGGATCATGTATTTAATTATTGTTATAGCCTTAACTACTATATGTTCAAACAAATATGAAGTCTATAATTATCAAAACACTAGGGAGTGTGTACTGGTATATGATGGATATTAAATTAACATTTAGGTTGAAGGGTAAGAAAGAATCTTTTGTAGGTGTCAAGCCAAAGGGAGAAAAAAACATGTTTATAGGGAAGCAAGAAATTAAGGATACTTCATAATAGAAGAAAACACAAATAAAAAGTGCAAACAAATCTAGAAGGACATGTACATGTAAGCATATAAGATATACAAGAACCCATTACATGAATTGAATGACTGGTGAGCTTGCAAGGACCTCCCTCCAAACTTATAGGAGCTACAAACATATTAAGTATAATTACTTGTAGATAAATTTTGGTATAGTGAATATGATTGAATTATTAATATGAATCCACATTCCATCATTGCAAATACAAAGGTCCTTTTGCTAAAGGAAGATGAATGCCCATTCTACTTACAAATGTGGGTGAATGAAGTGGCTCTACATTTCGTTGTGGATAGTGGAAGTTAGAAAAATGTTATCTCTTCTAATAGTAAAGAGTTTGAAATTAAAAAACACCACCTCACTAGCATCCATATTCCATTAGATGGGTGAGTTAGTATACATAATATTTGTGTCATTTGAAATTGCCACCTCCTATTCTCTCACACCCTGCAAAGATGGGGTAGCTATCATGTGGCACCCCTTGACCTTTGTGATGTTTTGTTGGGACAAACCTATATATACAAGTTTCATGGTATTTATGAGGCTATATGTAATAGTTTTATTATTAGAATGTGGAATAAAATGTACAACAAATAAAAGTGGCTCCCATGAAGCTAATGTGTTAGATCAGTATGAAGTGTCAAGGAATGATTGCCTAGACTATGAAATTTATTTTGATCATGATATTATTTGATGAAGAAAGAAAGGTCATGGCCATTGCATATGATACAACATCAACTCTAACAACACAATAGAAGAAAATAGACTAGATGCTAACATGATACAAGGTAAAAGAACATATTTGTGTCACACTTTTAGAAAAGAAATAGACAACACTATCCAACTTTTTAACTTGAAGCATGTGAAAATGACATATGTTTTGAATTTTAAAATGATGCAAACTAATGGAATTTAGAATTTTAGTGTAGTTTACGTTTGTATTTTTTCAAAAGATTGAAAAATTATTTAGATGCTATTTCTTTTTGTAAAATTGACACTATAATTTAATTGTTGAAAACAATTCAAAAATGAGGTTTATGGGACTTCATTGTTTTGATAGAAAATTTCATTTTTTTCATTAATGTTTCCATATTATGAACTTGAAACTATAGAGCATGTATAAAAAATATCTTGGTAAATATTTTAAAATGTCAAGTGTGTTAAAAACATAACATGTGTTTTATGAGACTCTGTGCATTTTTCCTTGACTATTTAATGAAAACAAATTATCTCGAGAAGAATTATCTTCTTTAGGGCATCATTTTTGTCAAAATTTTAAAATAAAATTTAGTTTTTTTATTTGAGAAAGCAATCAACCTTATGTTTGGCACTAATGACCTCCTTGTAGTTAAAATAAAGAGAAACTATTAACTATATATATATATATCATGATAACATTTGATAAAGAAGAAAAGGTCAATGGCTACCACATGCTACAATATCAACTCTACCAACACAATGAAAGAAAATAATCTAGCTGCTAACATGATACAAAGTAAAAGCACAGATTAGTGTCACTCTTTTATAAACAAAATCGATAACACTTGTCTAACTTTATAACTTGAAGTACTTGAAAATTGCATATATGTTTTGAATTTTCAAATGATGTAAAGTAATGAAATGTAGATTTTAGTATAGCTTATATTTATATTTAAAAAAAAAAATTTAAAATGATTTGCATGTAATTTTTAAATAAAATTGACACTATAATTTAATTGCTAAAAAAAGTTTAGAAAATGAGGTTTATAGGACTCCACTATTTTGATAGTAAATATAATTTTTTATTTTTGTATTATGAACTTGAAACTTTAGTGCATATATTAAAAAATAATTTTGATAATATAGTTTTTAATAAATGTTTAAAGTCAACTGTGCTAAACACACATGTTTTATGGAACTCCACCTTGTTATTGACTATTTAATCAAAATAGAAAAAATATAGTCTCGACAAGAATTCTCTTGTCTAGGGCAACATTTTTTTTAATTTTTAAAACAAACTTAGTATTTTTGTTTGAGAATGCAATTAGCTCTATGTTTGGGCACTAATTTTTAAAACAAACAATATTTTTGTTTGTGATTGGAAATAGCTCTATGTTTGGGCACTAATGACCTACTTGTATATACCTGCCTGCATGCATTCTCTCACTCACTTGCTCACACACCCACACACTCACTAATGCACCCACATTGCCACCCACATTGCCACCCACTCACTCACTCACACTCAAACACTGAAATAGTCACACATTCACCCACCCACCCACTTACTCACTCATCCACCCACCAACACACTCACTCACTCACCCAACCACCCACCCATGCATCCACTCACCTATTCACTTACTTTAGATCTATAAAGGAGTATTTTTGGATTTTAAATAAAACTTATTTGTACAAGTAAAATTGAGAAGAATGTTATCTTTTTTAAATAATTTCAAAAAATATATTTTTACACCAAAACATTGCCATGTATGCTTCCAAAGAATAGTTTCAACTAAAATTATTCTATTTGGGTTAATTATGGCTGAAACTATTCTATTAAGAATTGTTAGCAAGAAATGTGGAGGAGATACCAGTGGTCTAGAGATCTGGTCCTCACTCAAGTCTTTGTAGTCAATTTATACCTTGATCAAGTAGCTAGAGACTGATAGCAAAACATAAAGAATAACAAAAATAGAGTATCACATACAGAACATAGTACTAATAGATCACATAATTGCCTAGTACCGATCGATCTCCATATATATCAATAGCAATCAAATGTATACCTCATCTTATTCATCCTCCGACAGGTCTAAGTCTCTGCCTCATTAGTTACATACATGACTTCTATGTCATTCTTATATCAGAACATATCTCATACCACACTTCTATCTTTTTATATCATATATTCATATCCTATATTTATATATACTATATCTATTACATATAGGGATGTGTTTCCTGTCGGCTTTGACCTCCACATATTGTGTGCGCCAGCTTTCGGTCAGCTCTTCTTTATGCTCTGCACCCTGCTAACATCATCCCTGTTGAACACCCAAAGTACTGAGAGGGGGGGTGAATTAGTACTTTATTAAACCCCTTTCTTATTAAATTAGTACTGCATGCAATAACCAAGAAAATTAAACATAAAAGAAGCAATCACAATCCATCACACATGAACACCAGGATTTACGTGGAAAACCTAAAACTAGGAAAAACTATGGTGAGTGTTAGCTCACAATATATTATGTAGGAACAAAATACTGAATTACAAGAAGGCTCACTGTTTTAGGGCTCATTGCCCAGGGCTCGTTTCCCAAATAAATGCTCACTGCAAGAAAGGCTCACTATCAAAATAGGCTCACTACCTAAAGAAAGAAAGAGGAAGGAAGAATGGCTCACTACTAGGTTGAACTGCTTAGATTGCATCTAAACATGCACAGTTACAGTTCCAATGAAGCTCAAAATACTATCTCAAAACTCTTCATCTTGACTGCTCTGCTTTTACATTAAGCAAGATCTCTCTTCTTCTTCTCTTGTTGCCTGCACTATTCTTCACATTCACATTCGCATCGCATCTATCAAACACCAAATTCAATCCCATATATATCTGCAACAATCAAAATCTTCATATTAGGTCAGCCTAATAATGTGTTTCGTGGAGTCATGCCTTATTTAACTTGTCGGCCTGATTTATTCATCAAGATTCACAGCGGACCCAACAACACTTGAATCACCTTCACCTATGTCAGCTTCAACTATGCCACCACTTAGAATCAAGTTCTAAACAATAGAACTTACCGCATATAATTTGCACTTATCATGTCGGCCTCCAACATAGACTGCCACTATTTAGTTCATCTTTCAAACTGAAACTTTTACTGTGGATAACAATACTTGCTCAAAATCTTATCAAAGACTCTTTAGCCATTATATATCATACCTCCAGAACTGCAAAGCAAAATATCCTCTTGTGGTAAAATGCGGACCCCAAGAACATATGCCTTGTCACTGTTAAACACTATCAAACAATGTAGCTATACTCAATCATTCACAACTAACTTCCTGGTGGACTTCAGAAACTGCAACTTTGGATTTAGCCACTTCATACAAGTGTTTACAACACCTCAAAACTGTATTACAAAATATCTAACATCAGAGGAATGTAGACCGAAACAAGTGAGTGCTCTTGTCTGGTTAGCACTGTTTTCTACTCTGCCAGACTTAAGCTCTTTGAAGATGTGCTTCCGGTACTTGTCAGGAGCTAAGATCTTGGATATAAGATCTTCTATGGACTGCATACAACATATTAGTACCGCATGATCTGATCTTCAACTGCGGACCAATGCCAACCATTATACTATCTCTCTGTCTCTGTCTCTTGTATACTTCCAACATTTAGCCAAATTGACTAAGTCTTCTTTACCAGACCAAAACCTTTGTCACAACCTTATTCCTTTTCTTGTTGCCATCAATGACAACACCATACTGCTCAATTATTCATCATTGTACCAATTTGCCAACAATCCCCGCCTCAAATTTATGTCTTGTCCTCAAGACATGCTTTGCTTCGGTTGAAAATATTTCTTAAGTCTTGCACCATTGACATAGCCAGCTGATATCTGACCCTACATATTCTTCAGTCTGACTACTTCAGAATCTACAATTTCTTTAATGTAGAAAGGTACCAGCCACCTCATCTAAAGTTTTCCTTGCTTCTTAGACTTACTATCATACAGGAGTACTAAGTCACCTTTCTTGAATGTCTTGTTCCTCAAGTTTCTATTATGCTAGGTCTTTTGTCTTTTTCTTTCCAAGTTCATACTGTATGCTGCCATCAATCTATCCTCATCTATTTTTTCCAATTCTTCAATCTTCTATATGAGAGAGCCTTCTTCACCCAGCTTGAGAGTCCTTGTTGTCCGAAAATTTAGCAATATGAAGTGTACCAGTATTGTAGCATCTATTCCATACACCAGTTTGTAGGGAGTGAACTTAGTGGTTCTTTTAAAGGTTGTTCTGTATGCCCATAGTACCACATGTAATTTTAGATCCCAGTCTATCTTGTTACAATTGCACATCTTTGTCAATGCTACCCCAATAATCTTATTCAGGGTTTCACTTGCTCCATTTGCTTGTGGATGATATGGTGGAATCTTATTGTGTGTTATCATGAAGTTGTCCAGTAGCTCTAAAATCTTCTTGTTTACAAAATATTTACCTTGATCAATGGTTATACTCAACAAACAGCCAAATTTGGTAATTATGTTCTCATAGATGAATTTGGCAACAGTTTTTCTTGTGCAATCTCTGGTTAGTTGTGCTTCAACCCACTTAGTCAGGTATTCTACTTCGGTAATGATGAGTCTAGCTTTTGACTGCTTTGCCAGTGGGTCTATAGGTCCAATGAAGTCAATAGCTGATTTTTGAAAAGGTAATTGTGTTGGAACTGGTCTCAGTGGCATTTCATCTCTTGTAGTAGGTCTTCCTGTTCTTTGACATCACAATTCTTCACATATCTCTTTACATCTTTGAAAAGTGTAGGCCACCATAGCCCGACTAGTTTGATCTTTCTTGTTGTCATGTCTCTGACATTATGTCCTCATGCTATCCCTTCATGTGCTTCTCTTAGAATTTCTTCTCTTTCATATTCATATACTACCCTTCTGATGATATCATCCTTCCCTCTGACATGCAATTCTCCTTCAATCAATGTATATGGAAAAGACTTCCGTATTAGATTCTATCTTTCTTGTGCTAACATCTCTGTTGGAGGTTCACTTGTAGTCAATAGGTATGCTATGTCTATCAGTGCTATGTATGTCAATTCTTCTAGTACTACATTTACTCTGAATAGATTTGTGAAGAGACCTAGTGTCTCAAGTTATTGCTTGGAACCTCTTTCTTTAGTTGGTCGTTGGCCACACTAGAGTTTCGGTAGAACTAGTGAATGTTACACCAACAATTTTGTTCACATCAATGAAGGGAAAAGCTATTGGGCAGACTTACTATATCGGCATAGTCTTAAGTTACTTCTCCGATCGATGATGGTCATACCGATGTGAGAAGTCCATCGGCATAAGGTTGGGCGTCGGGTAATCTCTTGGTGGTCGTTCCGATAGTATTGAGTTACCCTGATGGAAGTGTGCATTGGGATCAATGGATCGTCGGCGTAAGAACTATAATCGGCCCAGCGTTGAGATGTCTCTCCGAAGTTACCAGTCACTCCGATGAAGGGTTAGCATAGCATTGGCGTCGGTGAGACAAGGATCCATCGGAGTAAGTGTCGAACAGTTCACCGATGATGAAGGTTATCCCGTTGAGTCTTTGACTATCGTTGTCGGCAACAAAATTGCCGACGATAGTCATTTTGATCGTTTGTGGTTATAAACTAGAATAGTATACGCACCTTGTTGCATGTGGGATTATTCATCTCATGGAATGCGAACAGTTACTACTGTTGAGCAGCAACGATGATGGGGAAGGCGAATCATTCTGTTAGGGCAATAGTCAAGTAACCGTTTTCTGCTCTTTCAGACTGATGTTATAAAACTGATTTGTTGGCATCGCTGTTGAATGATGAAACAATTTAATTATACAGTTTATTATGTAGATATATAGATTGAATAAACTGTTGTGTAAAGAATCGATACCTGAGCAAAAGAGCTAGGACCTTTATTGTAACTATTCAGTTTACTGTAATAAAGAGATTCTCTCTTGTGGTGGTGGGTTTTTTACCCGAAAGGGTTTTCCCACGTAATTCTGGTGTCATTCTTTGTTGTCTGGAATGTTTATGTTGTTTTTCTGGTGTGTCTATCTGTAGTTTTTTAATTTGAATTTACCTGTCTGCATTATCCCCTTTAAATTAACATTAGGGAAGCTGTATTCCGCACCTCTGCTTTCCTTACAAGTGGTATCAGAGCCTGGCCAATTGTGTTATCCTTGTTTGTAGGTTGGGTTTTTTGTGTTAGTTCAGTGAGTGGGAGTTCTGTAGAGGTCTATTCTGTTAAATAAGATGGCAAGTACATCAGAAAAAATAGACATTGAAAAGTTCAATGGCACAAACTTTGAGTTGTGGAAGATTAAGGCTGAAGATTTGCTGGTCGACAGAGATCTTTGGGTTGCTGTGTCTGGGATTAAACCTGCAAGCATGAAACACGAAGATTGGGACCTAGCTGACAGAAAAGCCAGAGGACTGATAAGATTAAGTCTTGCAGATTCTGTTCTATTGAACGTCCATGAAGAGAAGTCAGCCAAAGATTTGTGGAAGAAGTTGGGAGATATTTACCAGGGCAAGTCCTTGGTGAATAAACTGTTCCTCAGAGAGAAGTTGTATTCTCTGAAGATGGATGAAGGTGCTGTTGGTGCCTGCATGAGCAGTCAGTTTTCAAGCATATAAACATGCAGGTACCTTCCCAAAAAATCCAAAAAGTTCTAAGTTTTGGGCCCCCTCAGTGTTTTTCAGCGTCTGCACCTTAGTTCAACGGAGGTGGTCTTCGTCTTTTCTCCATCGGCATGGGTTCGTTTTTGTGTCTTCGACATTTCGGTTTGAACTTGAACCCTTTTTCTCTAAGTTTAGTGGTTCAGCGGTTTAGGGTTCAATTTTCTTCTAACAGGTTGCATTATGCATCTGCCTTGCACAAATATTGCATTGTTGAACCTCCCGCTTGAACCTTTTTGTTTTGGTTCAAGGTTCAATGGTTCGAAGCTTTGTTGCCTATGGAGTATTATTTTTGATGTTTGAACCACCGCTTTGAACCGGTTCAATGGTTCAAAGCTTCATGTTTTTGATATCGGAGTGAGATTGAGTATCGGCATAGGCATTTTGAGATTGGCCGACGGTATTGGTCTGGCCGACAGGGGATCACGGTGGCTTCATCGGTGTAACTGATGAGATTGGCGAAGGTTTGGAAGGTCGGCCCGATGGTCTATCTCTGGCCAATTAAGGGGAGCGTAGTGTTGTATCGGCCAGACTTTTGAGCTCGGTGAGAAATGTTTGGGGCGGGCCGATGGTATGTGTTATGGTGATGGGCTTTAGACGAAGGCATGTGTGTCGAGTGCGGCAAAAGCGCTCGACACTTAGTATGTGGGTGGCCATGTTTTTAAAATGCTAAAGTGGTCTCGACAGCATGCATGCGGGACTTTTCTTCTTGCATATTTTAAACCTGCAGCGAAGTGCGTTTTGGCGGGAGGCTCCATTTTGAATGCAGCGACGATTTCCAAGCGGCTGCGGGTGGTTGAGCCATAAATGGCGACTGTAACAAGGGTATGGGCGATGGTACAAATGATCAAACTGCCCGATTGAGAATGAAGACTTCCAGATGGTAGCACAGGGCTCGAGGCCACCGTTGTCTACTTTCTGTCTCTGCAGCAATAAATTCTGAGCGCCATTCCTTTGAAAGATCTGTATCTGGTGGATTTTTGTAAAAGCCTTGTAATTAATTGCTGTGGTACATTTTCTGGCTGATATAAGTAGACTGTGTTACCATCATTTTAGGTTGTTGAAAACTGGACATTTTGGCTCTGTAATAAGATACAACTAGTTTTGGTTGCTCTGTGCAGCAAAACTTGCGAGTTTATGTATCTCCTGTTATGCGTTTGTGCATGAATCCACTGATTTCATGGTCAATTTTATATGAATAATGCTATGTTTGCATGTGTTATGCTGATTCTGTCTCCAGTTTTGCATGTATCTTTCTTCTGAGTCCAGGCATTCAAGGAATGTCTGAGATTCTAGAACATAGAATTCCTGTGTTGAATGTTTAATCTTTTAACTTCTGCTCAAGGGGTAGATTAAACTATTTTCAGATTGAATATTGGGAAGGGTATACTGCAATAGGGATGCCATAAGTATAGACAGCTTAACACTCTGTATTGGGAGATATCTGTAAGGTAGATATCATATATATCCCCCTGAAATCCAGTTTTAGTTGTTCATGCTGATCATTCATAGGTGTATGTCTACCGACTCCAAGCCCTGGATAGGCACCAATCTAGCTCTGTGTTGAGGTTATATACCATGTCCAGCTTTGCATCCAAAAATCAAATCAAACCATTTCATCCTTCCACCTGTTAGTTGTAGGAGTAGGATTAGGATCCCTGCATGCTCTCATACCCAACTAGACATCATGTCCAAGAATGTTGCCAACCTTGTGATTTGTTACACAAATCTTGGTCCATACATGAGAGTATTCTGCCTGTTGCTGTCAAGTTAAATCCTTCTGTCATTGAGCTAGTCAAGGTTATACTTTTATCAAATAGGGACACCCCCTTGGTGCGGCAGAACCAGAAGTGAAGGGGAGGAGCTCACGCAACCTCCTATATTCAGTTGGCTGAATCTGCCTGTGCATTAGAAGTGGCAAACCCTAATGCTGATTCAGAAGAAAAACCAACAAAATTGGTGACTCTACTGGGGATGTGATTGATCAAAAGTAATATCTAGTCATCCTTGGTGATATATTTGTGACCCATCCGAGTCACCAACAAAAATGGTGACTCCGCTGGGGAAGAGAGAGTCAAGTAACCTGAGGGTTGGAAAATCTAGTTTCCAGTGAAGTTGTTGTAGCACAAAGGAACCATGTGGTGCTCTGCTGGGGTGATGAATCCAGAAAACAAAAGTGCCTTGCTGACATTTTGTCCTCTCTCTGAGAGGTGGCGACTCTGTTGAAAGAACCTATCAGTGCTGCAATATATATCCAGGTATTCATCTTTGATTCAAAATGTTGAGTTTAGAACAGCAAGCCTGGTCGTGCTCTCAGAGAAGACCATTCTTTATTGAAAGATATAAAGCCCTAAATTTCACAGGGATATATGGTTACCCAAATATTATTCCCAATAAAATTAGAAGATGTTTGCCAAAATATAGTGGATCAGATTCTGAATCGGCAAACAAACATCTGCAAAGATTTTGTAATTTAATAGAAGATTATGAGGTAGAAGATGAAGATGTAGTAATGAGACTCTTTGTTCAGTCATTAGAAGATGATGCTAGGATATGGTTTTCAGACCTGCCTGTTTGTTCAGTTTCTTCATGGATAGATTTAGAAGTTGCATTCGTAGGGCAGTTTGGTGAAAGGTTTGATGTGGCCTCATTGATCATACATTTTTTGAATATCCAAAGGGAAGATGAGGAACTGGTTCCAGCCTTTAATCTTAGGTTTATTAAATTGCTTAGGCAGATCCCTGAATATATGAGACCTAATAATGCATTGTGCTTGACAATTTATTTGGCTGCATTTGATGAAGAAATGAGTTATCTGTTGAGAGATAAAGAACCAGTCACACTTCACCAGGCTTTCTAATTTGCTATGGACATAGAAAACAATGAGAAATATGGAATGCCAGTAGGTTTCATGGCTGCAAGTTGTCAAAGCAGTTATCAAAGTAAATATATTTCAGCTCTCCCAGCATGTGCATTGAGAGATGATTGTACAAAAGGAAATATATTTCAGAATAATGTGTGCAGCCACGATGTGATGCATGAAGAAAATGTTGTAGAAAATATAAGCACATCTTGTAATAATGAAAATAAAGATTGTTATCAGCCTTTAGAAGACAAGCCTGAAGACACAAGGTGCCCTCCAATTGATCAAGTGAGAGACATACATGAAGTTGTGTCTTGCAGCAGTGTGCATATCTCAGTTATGCCTAATTATTTATATGAAGTGGATATGCAGAGCTTCACTCTGAATATAGAAAACATTGATTCAAGGGATGGCAGTGAATATGCTAGTAATTGCTAGCATTCAGATGCATATATGAGCCTTTCAGATGATGAAATATATTTTTATGCTGATTATGAGTGTTTTCTTGAAGATTTTGGCCACCTTCATAGTGCAGAGGTTGAAAACTTTGCTTTTGATTATTAGGGCACTGGTGAAGATAAAAAACAAGGTCACTGTTCAGAGGTGGATGGGAAAATTTCAGATGTGTGTGCTCATACAGTTGGGGATAGTGTTGATTGCAGGGGTGACTATGAAGCTTTCAGTGTAGGGTTGCATTCTGAGTTATTTCTGCCTTCTCTTGAGACATTTCAGGTGGATATTAATGACAAAATTGCCATGCATGATGATGATGGATATCTGTATGTTCATCAAGATAAATTTGATTATGAGATGTTGCTTGTGCCTGAATATTGCATGTTTGATATAGAGGAGCTCTTATTTTTTGAGGAAGGGCAAAATTCTGATGTGGATTCATTTGTTTCATGTGAGTCTATTATTTTTCCAAGCAACATCAGTGACTCATATGATGATGACATTCTACAACTAATAATAATATATGCTGATAAAGCTAGTTGTAGATTTGTTGAAGAAAAAGAAATGAGCAGCAACACAAATAATTGCCAAGGGGCTTGCTGCAGATAGTTAAATGCTTTTAGGCTTCATTTGAAGAAATCAAAAGAAAATCAGGTGTTTGACAAAGGAAAAGTCTAGTTTTTCCTTTTTGGTGGCCCTGGGCCACCATGTTTATTTTGAAATAATGTGTTTGGTGATGCAGATCATTGTAACTTCATGACTCTGTGCCCAATGGATAGGGGACTGGTCTGCATCCCAGAGATCTGGGGTTCTCGCTGTAGTCTTGCACTTGCACGTCCCCAGACAGAGCCACTGTTGGTGCCTGCATGAGCAGTCAGTTTTCAAGCATATAAACATGCAGGCACCTTCCCAAAAAATCCAAAAAGTTCTAAGTTTTGGGTCCCCTCAGTGTTTTTCAGCGTCTGCATCTTAGTTCAACGGAGGTGGTCTTCGTCTTTTCTCCATCGGCATGGGTTCGTTTTTGTGTCTTCGACATTTCGGTTTGAACTTGAACCCTTTTTCTCTAAGTTCAGTGGTTCAGCGGTTCAGGGTTCAATTTTCTTCCAATGGGTTGCATTATGCATCTGCCTTGTACAAATATTGCATTGTTGAACCTCCCGCTTGAACCTTTTTGTTTTGGTTCAAGGTTCAATGGTTCGAAGCTTTGTTGCCTATGGAGTATTATTTTTGATGTTCCCGGATGGCAGAATAAAGGGAATGAATGGAGTGCTACACATACCAGGTCTGGCTCGAAATTTACTTTCTGTTAGTAAGCTTAATGATGTTGGAGTGCAAGTTACTTTTGTGAATGGTGGTTGTAAAATGACTAGAGGTTCTATTGTATTGGCAAAGGGTGAATGCATTGGAACTCTGTATAGGTTAGATGCTAAACCAGTGTGCTGTAATAGTGTCTCTGCAAAATTTGAAAAAGCTACTATTGTAACACATGATGCAAACTCTATGGAAGTTAAACTCCCTGCAGAGAAAATAATGCTCTAGAATCATAGACTTGGTCACATAGGTGAAAAAGGTTTAAAAACCTTGAAAAACAAAACCCTAGTAGATGGACTGATTGATTGTAATCTGGAGTTCAATTTTTGCGAGCATTGTATATAGGGAAAACAGAACCGTGTTTCTTTTTACTCTAGTTCTCATAAATCTTCTAGTGTTTTGAACTATGTACATTCTGATGTCTTTGGTCCAGTTGATGTTCTGTTTTTATCTAAATCAAGATACTATGTATCGTTCATTGACAATTATTCAAGGAGGGCATTTGTATATTTTTTGAAAAATAAATCAGAAGTATTCAGTCGGTTTAAAGAATTTAAAACTCTTGTGGAAAATCAGACTGGTAGAAAAATAAAATGCTTGAGAACAGATAATGGTGGTGAATATTGCAATGCAGATTTTGATAAGTATTGTGTAGACCATGGAATTAAAAGGCATAAGACTACACCTTATACTCCACAGCAAAATGGAGTTGCTGAAAGGTTGAATAGATCATTGATGGAGAAAGCAAGAAGTATGTTGAGTTATGCTAGTCTTGAACAAAGGTTCTGGGCTGAGGTAGTTGCTACAGCTTGTTACTTGCTGAACCGTTCTCCTACTTCAGCATTGGTTGATAAGACGCCTATGGAAACGTGGTCTAGAAAGAAGCCCTCTTTGAGACATCTTCGTGTTTTTGGCTCTGAAGCATATGCTCATATTCCCAAGGTAAAAAGGTCTAAGTTGGATTACAAGGCAGTCAAATGTATCTTTATTGGCTATGGAGTTGATGTTAAAGGGTACAAGTTTTGGAATCCTAAAACTGGAAAAGTAATTTACAACAGAAATGTAATTTTCAGAGAGTTGAAACCTTTGATTATTGATCCTTAGCTGGAGAAGACAGAAAAGAAGAAAGAAAAGAGTGTTGTTAATATTCCTCTGACTCTTGTAAAAGAGGAACAACAAACACCAAGTGTAGATGATTCAGACGTGAGTTCAAGTAGCTCCGAAGATTCAGATCTAGAGCAAGAACTTGAACCTGCACCTCAACCATTGAGGAGATCTACACGTGAAAGAAGACAACCAGATAGGTATGGATTTTTAGTACTTGATTCAAGTTGTGCCTATGCTTTACTTACTAATATTGATGAACCTAGGACTGTGAAAGAAGCTATTAGTTTATCTGATTCAGATTCTTGGTTGGAAGCCATGGATAATGAAATGTCATCATTAGAGAAGAATGGAACCTGGGATCTAGTGCCCTTGCCTGAAGGTAGAAAACCTGTGGGTTGTCAGTGGGTATTTAAAAAGAAATATGGTCCAGATGGTAGTGTTGATAAGTACAAGGCAAGATTGGTTGTTAAGGGGTATTCCCAAAAGGAAGGTATTGATTATGGAGAAATCTTTTCTCCTGTAGCTAAGTTGACATCCATTAGATTTCTTTTGTCACATGCAGAGGCATATGACTTTGAAATTGAGCAGATGGATGTGACGACAGCATTTCTTCATGGGGACCTTGAAGAAGAAATTTGTATGTCCCAGCCAGAGCATTTTGTGGTAAAAGGTAAAGAACATCTGGTATGTAAACTTAAGAAGTCTCTTTATGGTTTGAAGCAATCTCCCAGAATGTGGTATCAAAAATTCGATACGTATGTTCTATCTTTAGTATATGTGAGATCTAAATCTGATCATTGTGTTTATTATAAAACTGATGGTGATCGAATTCTTATAATTGCACTGTATGTGGATGACATGTTCATTGGCAATGGTAAGAGAATGATCTCAGAATTAAAATCTCAGTTGTCCTTGAAATTTGAAATGAAGAATTTGGGGGCAGTAAAGTACATTCTGGGAATGGAAATCAAAAGGGACAGATCTAAGAGAAAGCTTTGGCTCAGCCAAAGCAAATATATTACCAATGTTCTTGATAGATTTAATATGTCTGATTCCAAACAACTAGTTGTTCCAGTTTTGCAGGGAATGAAACTATCTGTTGAAGATTGTCCAGAATCTTCGAATGAAATTGATGACATGAAAAACGTGCCTTATGCAAGTGTTGTTGGCAGTTTAATGTAAGCAATGGTCTGTACCAGACCAGACATTGCCCAAGCAGTGGGAGTTTTGAGCCAGTTTATGGCAAATCCAGGCAGATCACATTGGGATGTTGTGAAAAGAGTTGAGGTATTTGAAGGGAACTTCTGATTATACTATTTGCTATCATGGAAACTTAGTTGGATCTCAGAGGTCTATAAGCATTCAGGGTCATGTTGATTCTGATTAGGCAGGGGACATTAATAGTAGAAGATCCACCTTAACAGTAGAAGATCCACCAGTGGATATGTATTCACGTTAAATGGTGGTTCTATTAGTTGGATGAGCAAGTGGCAGGTTGTAGTCGCTTTGTCCACAACAGAGGCAGAGTACATGGCAGCTACTCGAGCATGCCAAGAAGCCATTTGGCTGAAGAGGTTGTGCTCTGATGTTGGTTTTAATGCCAGGCAGATACAAATTTATTGCGACAGTCAAAGTGCTATATGTTTGGCGAAGAACCCTACTTTCCATGCTAGGACAAAACATATTGATGTCCAATATCACTTTGTTCGTGATATGGTGGAAGACAGGAAGGTGAAGATGGAAAAGGTTGACACTTTGGAAAATGTCGTTGATGCCTTAACTAAACCAGTGAGCACGACCAAGTTCAAATGGTGTTCAGATGAAATGGGTCTTCGGACACATAATTCTCAGTAATCCTTTTTGAGGATTAAGAGGTTAGCAATAATCTCTTCGACAAGTGGGAGATTGAAGAGACCTAGTGTCTCAAGTTATTGCTTGGAACCTCTTTCTTTAGTTGGTCGTCGGCCACACTAGAGTTTCGACAGAACTAGTGAATGTTACACCAACAGTTTTGTTCACATCAATGAAGGGAAAAGCTATCGGGAAGACTTACTATATCAGCATAGTCTTAAGTTACTTCTTCGATCGATGATGGTCATACCGATGTGAGAAGTCCATTGGCATAAGGTTGGGCGTCGAGTAATCTCATGGTGGTCGTTTCGATAGTAATGAGTTACCCCGATGGAAGTGTGCATTGGGATCAATGGATCGTCGGTGTAAGAACTATAATCAGCCCAGCATTGAGATGTCTCTTCGAAGTTACCAGTCACTCCGATGAAGGGTTAGCATAGCATTGGCATCAGTGAGACAAGGACCCGTCGGAGTAAGTGTCGAACAGTTTGCCGATGATGAAGGTTATCGCGATGAGTCTTTGACTATCGTTATCAGCAACAAAATTGCCGACGATAGTCATTTTGATCGTTTGTGGTTATAAACTAGAATAGTATACGCGCCCTGGTGCATGTGGGATTATTCATCTCATGGAATGTGAACAATTACTATTGTTGAGCAGCAATGACGATGGGGAAGGTGAATCATTCTGTTAGGGCAATAGTCAAGTAACCGTTTTCTGCTCTTTCAGACTGATGTTATAAAACTGATCTGTTGGCATTGCTATTGAATGATGAAACGATTCTATTATACAGTTTATTCTGTAGATATATAGATTGAATAAACGATTGTGTAATTGAAAAAAGAATCGATACCTAAGCAAAAGAAATAGGACCTTTATTGTAACTATTCAGTTTACTGTAATAAAGAGATTCTCTCTTGTGGTGGTGGGTTTTTTACCCGAAAGGGTTTTCCCACATAAATCTGGTGTCATTCTTTGTTGTCTAGAATGTTTATACTATTTTTCTGGTGTGTCTATCTGTAGTTTTTTAATTTGAATTTACTTGTCTGCATTATCCCCTTTAAATTAACATTAGGGAAGCTGTATTCCGCACCTCTGCTTTCCTTACAATTTGCACCAGGTAGTTCTTCTTCATGTACCTAGGGATCTTCCATAGTCTCAATTTTGGACAAGTAGTCTGGTCCCTGATTGTGCTTTCCCAGCTTCACCATGATTGAGAATTCAAACTCCTGAAACAGGAGTAACCATTGGCAAATTCTTCCTTGGATGATTGGTTTGTTGAGTAGGTATTTCAATGGTTCATGAGTGTAGAACACAAAAGGTGTTGACAAGAGGTAATGTCTGAACTTTTGTAATGCATACACCATTGCTAGGGCTTCTCTTTTAGTTGTGGTATAATTCTTCTCTGCTTTTGATAGCTTCCTGCTTGCAAATGCTATAGGGTGATCTGTAGAACCCCTTGGTTAAGTCAGTACTGCTCCTACTGCAATCTCTGATGCATCCACATGAACATCAAATGTGTTCTCCCAGTCAGGAAATATGAGTATGGGTGTTTCTGCTATTTTTTGCTTCAAAGTGTCAAATGCCTTTTGGTGTTGCTCATTCTAGGTAATACTTTTGCCTTGTTTTTTCCTCAATATTTCTTCTATAGGTGCTGACATGTCTGCATAACTCTTGATGAATTTTTGGTGGTAGCGGGTATACCCTAGGAATGTTTTGACATCAGATGTGCTTTTTGGTGGCAGCAAGTTTTGAATAGTGACAACTTTTAGGGGATCAACCATCAAACCTTCTTTGCATATTATATGACCCAGTAGTGTTCCAAATGGTACTGCAAAAGTACATTTCTTCAAGTTCAGGGAAATTTACAAGCTTCTACACTTATTCAATATCAACCTTAAGTACTGTGTGATCTTTTACCAGTGCAAATACAGTCCAATAATCGAAATAGGCTTCCATAAAATCATGTATAAACTCCTTGAATGCATTGACCATGATTCTACTGAATACTCCAAGTGTATTTTTCAATCTGAGTGACATAACAGTATACATGAAAGATCCTAGTTCAAATGCAAGTGTTTTCTTAGGTTGATCTTCCTCTCTAATTTTGCCTGGTGATATTCAGAGAATCCATCAGTGAAGGAGTAGATTTCTTTGCCATGAATTGACTCCAAGATTTCCTTTGTGAATGGTGTAGGGAAAGGGTCATGAATGTAAGCTTTATTCAACTCTATATATAGTCTCCGTAGTTCTTGATTTCTCTTGTTTTCTTATTCTGTACTACCATTGGACTGATCCACTCTACTTCCTCCACTGGTTTTATGTTTCCTGCTTCTAGCATCTTGTCAAGTTCTACTTTAAGTTTTTTCTTCATGTTTGGATTCATGTTGTATTGCCTTTTCTTGATTGGTTTACACCTTTCTTTCAGTTGAATTTTCATCATTCTGGCTTCTTCTTTGATTCCCTTCATCTCTGTGAACTTCCTAGGAAACAAATCCTCATACTTAGACAAGATTTCTACTACTTGTGGTACTTCCTTCTCATCTCAATAGTCTCCTATCTTGGCTAGCTTAGGATCTCCTTTTTTGGCAATGTTCTCTTCCCTTAACTTGATAGGCTTGTATTATTTTTCCTTGATATCTATTTATTCTGCCAGCTTTCTTTCTCCCTGTTCAATCTTTATTTCTTGTTCCTTACTCTCCTCATCCTCCTATTGTGTTGTTTTGTAGTATTTGTGTTTCTCCGGATATGATTCCTTATCCATCCATTTTATGATTTTTCATATGCCTTCTGTTTTTGGCAGTGGTGAAATTTACTCTGATTTTGCGTCTTCTTCCGCATCCTATTGAAAGATGATGTCCTTGATTCTGAGTAGTGCTATGTAGATGTTCTTGTCCAGACTAAAGAATAAGAATGTGTGAATGAAATCCTTTTGCAGTTCTTCCCAATATCTAGTTTCTTTCCTTCGTTCCCGATTTATATACCATGTCTATGCAATTGGAGACATTGTCCAAAAAAAGAAATGGGTGTACAATATCTCATTATATTCATTTCTTTCTCTCCATACCATTGTACACATGGATAAATGTTCTTGTGGTGAGATCTAACCTTAGTATTTAGGTATGATATCATATTCTCCTTTCTCTAACAAATATCTTGTCTTGATGAGTATTTTGAATACTAGCCATCGATTTATTGTTTCTTTGTGTGTGTTCTACCAATTTGCGGCATTGCATACCAATGTGTGTTGTATTGCTTCTAATCTTATGTCTTCATTTGAAAAGACTACATCCATTTCTCCTAGATACGTATGTAGATTCTGTACTCCTGAAAACCTAGGCAACTTGATATGGGAAATGCTTTTCAAAATGTGACTTACCCGATAAGGTATTTGAGTCGTGTCTTCCATGTCCTCCATAGATGTGCCACATATGATATTCGGTGAGTTTTGATGAAGTGCAAAGGATTGTAGTATGTCTTATTTGCCAATCCTGATCATGAATATGCTCTGATAACCAAGCATTTTCCTTATTTTTAGTTTCGGTGCTTCTCTCAACCAGGCTTCTAGAACTTTCTCACTATTTGTGTTGTAGTGATCATACTCTATCTCCACTTCTCCCTCAGAATTAGGATCTTCGATTGTCTTCTCTGCATCCAACCTTGTAATTGTGTAGAGATTCTTTGCATCCTTGTCACTGTCTTTAGTCTGATTGACTTCTTCTATATATTCTTCCTCCATTGATGACCCCAAAGGAATGTGAACAATCTTATTTTTATTGGAAAATGATAACTCTTCTTTCTGGGAGTCTATGACACCGTTTGCATCTACAAACCATCTCAACCCTAAAAGTGCATTGAAAGATTCTCCTTAATCCTTCATAGTTACAACAATGAAATCTAAGACATGGTTAATCCCCATTAGGTTAACTTCCACTTGCTTCCATGTTCCCATTGTCTACATATTAGATCCATTTGCCAAAATGATGTTATAGGTTGTCTCTGTCAGCTTAGGTCTTCCTAACTGCTCCCACAGCTTCTATGTGATCATGTTGACATTTGATCCTAGATCTATCATGACATTCCAAACCTTTCTGTGATTGATGTGAACATCCATCATAGGTGGTTTTGTCTTCCATTCTTTATCTGTTCTTCCCATCCTTCAGAGTTGACTCTTCTGCCTTTGCTCCTTATTCCAGTATTTAGAAAATTGCTTCAATTTCTCAATAAGTCTGTGTTGTGTCAATTAAGCTAATTGCTGGAGAGCTTCTACTTCTCCTTCAGTGAAAAATTGCTTGTATTGCTTCTCCTTTTCTTATTCCATTCTTATGATTTGTTTGGCTTCCTTCACAACTTCCTCATGTTGTTTCCTAGAGGGAACAAATTCTTCTTCCTCCTCACTGTCTTCCTCTTCTCTGTCAGTGACATAGTGCCTTCCAGTATTTGTTCCTTGTCTTGTCAGTACCACAACTTTCTCTTTCCTTCTTCTTCTTCTATATTTTCCATTATGTTTTGGCTTGCTTCTCTAGTAGTACTCTTTCTCTTCTGTATATTCAGTTGAAGATATGTTTGTTTCCTCCCTGTTGTTCTTCCGGCAAGTCCCTGCTCCTTGACCCTTTGGTGCCCTTCTTATGATGTTCGCTCCTTTCTGGCTACCCAAAATACTGTAGCTCATCACTCTTAGATTGTGGTTGTGTATTTCAGAAGTACTATTGTGCTCTCACAAGAAAATGGATCATGCTCTGTACTGCTACGAAATGAACATTGTGTTTTCCTTTCAACCCAACATTCATTAGTAAAAAGACCTAGCTTAATGCAATTGAAATAGGTGGCATCCTCCCTCCTTTAATTTCTTCCATGACCTCTGCCTCCTTTGTAACTTCCAAATTGTTCTCTATCATCATTATTATAGCTATTCCCATAGGATGGACCGCCAGAATTGGAATTTTGTATTGCATTGACATTCCTCTGATTTCTTTAGTTTGATTGTTTGTAGCCTTGGTCATGTGAGTTTCTTTCTACATATGACATGTTGCTCTCCGCCGAGTTTGTGTACCATGTTTTATCTTCTTCATCCGCAAATTCTTTTTTCTTCCAAAAGTTCTATGAAGGATAGTCTGGTGTTCCATGATCATCCCATTCTTTGCATAATCCACAATAATACTGAATTGATTTTTTTGTTGTTGCTTTGATGTCTTCTTTTTATGCAGCAACTTGTCTTTCACTTTCATATGAGGGAATTGATTTCTCAAGTGACCTCTTGTAGAGTATGAGCACTGGAAATATTAGGTCTTTGTTTTTGTGTATTCTCCTTCTGCTTAGCCAAGATCTCTTGCCTCAGCTTCAACTGCTCCAATTCTAGGTTTTCTTTCATCTTACCCTATCTATGCCAAGATTGAGACTCTCTCCGGTAGGCTATTGTCAGTGCTTCTGCATATGTCTCAAATATTCTTCCATCTAGGGCTAACCTTATTCAGGGCTTATTTCAGAAATAAACCGTTCTATCTTTTGCTTCTCAGTCAGTGGTTCCTCCAACTTCCTAGTTGTCTCCTTGAATTTTCTATCAAATTCCTTATCCAACCACATCAAATCTCTCATCTTACCTACCCCTTCTGTAGGAACATCCAAAACTCCAAAATTCTTTAAAAATAGCTTCTTGATCTCATCCTAATCCTTCTCACTGTTTGGACATATCTTCCTATACCACTTCAATGCTTTATTCCACAAGGTGCCTATGAAATCAAACAACTTGATTTCATCTCTTGTTACTCTCTTCTGGTTCCAAATAGACTCCAAAACAAAAATGTGCTTTGTTGCTTCAATAGTGTCCTTCTCAAAGATTGGTAACTTGATAGGAATATCCTTGATTGGTCTTCTCAAAATCTCTAGTACTCTGCGGTAGGTTTCTTCTGGTATGCTCTTCCGATTAGGCTGTCCTTTATCAACTCGCTTTCCTTCTCTTCCCTTTTCTCTCCGTAGCCAGATATCAAAGTACTCTCCTAAAACCTCTGCAAAATTCCTCTGGATCTCTGCTATTCTCTCTACTTCTTTGTTTGCTTGAATATCTTCCTTCAGTAAAATTCTCTTGACTTTATATGGTACTCGGGGTGACTCATGGTTGAGGGGTTGTGTCTCTTTGTAGTGCCTGTTCAAATTAGGGGATACTCTTCAATTTGTGAATGACATCATGTCGGCATCCAATGATGATTGAAATAACCTTCCAAATCCCTCAAAACTCCTCTCAATATTCATCGCATCTTATCCTCCTCTTATCTCCTTTATGCTTTGATAAACTAGCTCCTCTATATATTCGTCATCCATCTTCAAAATTTCTGGTGTTAATTCATATTTTTCGGCAGTATGTAACATAAACCCTAATTTGCCTGTTTCTTCTCTTTCCCTTCCGCATTCTTGTCTGGAAGCACACACAGTAGCGCACTCTGCAACATCCTCCATTACACACTATCTCTTCTCCTTCTGGCCTCCTTTCTCCGACAGCACCCACATTGGTGTGCTCAGCAACATCCTCCATGACACGCTTGTCTTCTTCTTCCCTTCCGGAAGCACCCTCCATGACACGCTCTTTGAATTCTTCCTTCTTTTCTTCCACAACGTATGTTATCCTCCCTTTTTCCATCTCTTGTGCCCTTTCCATCCTTCTGTGGTAATGTTCTTGTCATTCTTGAGTTTGCTTCAATCTCTCTTCTTTGCTTATTTCCATTCTGGTTTTGATTTCTTCACAGTTCTTTCTTGTCCTCCCTTTTTCCATCTGTTGTGCCCTTTCCATCCTTTTGTGGTAATGTTCTTGTCATTCTTGAGTTTGCTTCAATCTCTCTTCTCTGCTTATTTCCATTCTAGTTTTGATTTCTTCATCGATCTCTCTTTTCCTTCGCTTTTCTCCTTTTGCCATGGATTTTCTTGATTTGGTGTTTCATTAGTCCTCTTATATCCCATGGAATCCTTGTTTGAAGAGTCACATCATTTGAAAGTTCCTTGTGGACCCTACCCCCTTTCCACTTGCCATCCTCTTAAGTGCCTGCCCCCTTTCACAGAGGTAGAAACTTAAGGAGACTTGAATTCCTCCGCAACTTGAAAATTTTCTCCATCAATATTGCCTTCTTTTTCCTCCGGGACTCTATGCTACTCCTTTGGATGTTTTTCCCTTTCAATCTTTAACTACCTTCTTCCAGGGTCTCGACAACGGAACCAAATGTTTACAAGAAATGGAGGAGATATCGGTTCAGAGATCCGGTCTTTTGTCAAGTCTTTGTAGTCAATTTATACCCCGGTAAAGTAGCTAGAGATTGATAGAAAAACATAAAGACTAACAAAAATAGAGTATCATATACAGAACATAGTAACAACACAACATAGAATTACCTTGTACCGGAAGATCTCCATATTTATCACTAGCAGTCAAATGTATAACTCATCTTATTCATCCCTCGGTAGGTCTAAGTCTCTGCCTCATCAATTACCATGTACAAAGGATCTAGTGAAGGATCTAGTGAAGGATAGTCCAACCATGTAGCAAAACCCAAACCACACAACAATCACAAACAAACTTAACATAACAATAACATAATATTTATTGAATTCAAACTATAGATGATTACAATCTACCGCAATGGGCTTCCATAATGCCAAGCCATAGCTATTTGTTTACTAATATGAAAATCACTAAATTTAAATAAAACTCAATACATTCAATGACATCTGCATCCTCATCATCAAACTCCATTCTAAAACCTTCATCCTCCTATTTACACTTGGACCTCCAACCTCTTACTAAATTCTTTCTAACTCCTCCTGATCATCTCAAATGAGTATGATTAATAAATATATAGCAATTTCAAACCTCCAAATGATCTGTGTTGGCTATAAGGTGGTGCAAAGTTCTATACTCCATGAAACATATGGTCAGCCGGTGAAAACTAATTCCTCAAACAAAACAATGAAAATGGTAAAGTAAATTTGTGTGGTGCTTAGTGTTTTCTCCCATGTGTCCAATGAATCTTCACATGTTCTCCTCGATTACCACAAACTTCAAATGCTCTAGTGCCAATGGTAAATTTGTAATTTTGATAGTCCACCAATTAGGTGTAATTCTTCAAACTAATTTATGTCGCTCTATACACCCAGTTATCCTCAAACATAGGTATGGCATATGAAGACCTCTATAAACCATTATCTCAAAACTGTAAGACTAAAATACAAATTGCGGCAAAGTATGGTGACTTCTATAATTAATTATAAATAAAAACCTGCAAACAAACAAACAAAGTGAAAGAACATATTTTGGACAATGCAAGATTTCTCTTGTCCCCAAAGGATGCTCTTGCATTACATAATGATGGAAGTAGGAGTAGACTTAGTACGAAATGTAGATAGAAATGGAGACACCCGTATCAGGGGAAGAAAATAATTCAAAAGGGGTAGCAAGAGAATAACCACATATAGAAAAAGAACTTCTAGAGGAAAAAGGCAAAATAGTAAGCATAGAATAAGCCACTCTTACAAAATAAATGCTCTTTCCCACTCATATTATCTCTAGTCGATCAAATGTACAAAATCAAATAGTTTTGTGTAGTAGGAACAAATCTAAACAATTGCAACATTACCACTTATTCCAATCCCTTCATTAGGATCATAACATGATGTTCCACATATTTCACCCTTGGAAAATAATTTTTTTTTAACTTGGGGATATCTTACATACAACTACCATAAGGCATATATTGAAGAAGCATATGGACATCATTGATAATATTGAGTATGCTATCAACACACTATACTCACAAGTATTGTAGGTCAATAGAGATAACTTTGCCTTGCTGGGACAACAATGGAGATAAGTAATGAATGGGATGCTAATTGAGATCCAACATTAGGAAGAGCCTATTAGGCAAAAGGCAATGAATGGGATGCTAATTGAGATCCAACATTAGGAAGAGCCTATTAGGCAAAAGGCAGTAGCAGAGATCAATAAAAGGCAGATAAAGAACATAAGAAAGAAATGTACCTCCACACATACAAAGGTAGAATTTGTTTGCTATCTCTATACAATCTCTGTGGTTTGCAGATCTAGCTAATTATTTGGTTTCAGGGAAATGCCCACAACACTTCAATTCAAAAGAAACTAGACGGCTAGTTTAAGAGAGCTCCAGATACAAGTAGGTAAATGGTCTCTTGTTTAAAAATTGTCCTGACCACTTATTACGTCGGTGTGTGTAGGAAACAGAGGTGTGCAACATAATCCACGCATGTCACGATGAACCTTCTGGTGGACACTTTTCAGCCATCAGAACGGGGCACAAGATCCTGGGAGCTGGATATTTTTAGCCAACAATGACCAAAGATATTCACCAATATGTTAAGCAATGTGATCAATGTCAGAGAATGGGACGTCCAACTCCCACCACAGAGATGCCGTTCCATCCTAAAGTGGTTTTAGAGCCATTTGAAAAGTGGGGAATAGATTTTGTGGGACCAATTGATCCACCATTTAGAGGAAATCACTACATTCTAGTCTGCATGGACTATGCCACTAAATGGGTTGAAGGAAAAGCATTACCAACAACAAAGGAAGAGAAGGTTGCAGATTTTCTATACAAACACATCTTGCAGCGGTATGGAGTACCCAGAACTCTTATTTCTGATCAGGGACTATAATTTATGTCTGCCATGATCAAAGCATTCTTGGAAAGATATCAGATCAGTCACAAAAAATCTTTACCATATCATCCACATGGTAATGGTCAAGTTGAAGTAACAAACAGAGAATTGGAGAACATCCTCACCAAAACCATCTCAAGTAAAAGGACAAATTGGGCTGACAGAATGATAGAAGCTGTTTGGGCTTATAATACTACCTGGAGATACACAACTAAATTCACGCCATATGAGTTAGTTTACGAGAAGCACCCAGTGTTGCCCATTGAATATGAGGTAGAGACTTTAAAAACATCACTGGAAGCTGGTATTGATTTGACCGAAGCACAACTACAATGGATATTGCAGTTAAACAAATTGGACGAGATGCGGATGGAGGCACTACAACATACGGAGTTAATTCAATAGCAGAGGAAAGAATGGCACAACAAGCACATCATCAGCAAGCACTTCAAGCAAGGAGATTGGGCCCTATTGTACGATTCCAAATACCAAGATCTAAAAGGGAAACTACACACCAGATGGTTGGGGCCCTATGAAATTCAAGAAACCTTCAACAATAGAGTTGTTTAGTTAGTTCCCATTGATGGAGATCACAGATTTTTTCTGGTCAACAGACATAGATTGAAGTTGTATCACAAACCAGCCTCTAAAGAAGAATTCTCTACGGAAATTTAGTCTCGAATAGAACATTTTTCCATGGAAGATCTTTCTTCCATGGGAATCGTGCTCTAAATGAAGATTTTTTAATAAATAAAGCAGTTGAGGTTGAAAAGTAGAAATGGCGGCCTCTTCTATTAGGAAACACACAAAAAAAAGAAAAAACCAGGCAAATGTTGAAAACTAGCAATGGCAGCTTTGTCTAGAGGAAAGACTGAAAACTAGCAATGGCGGTCTTTTCTTCGAAATCCCCTTTTCCTTCAATAAAAATTCTTTTTTTGTAGTTCTGTAGGTCATCGTGATAAATTAAATAGAGAGCTCCTAACAGTTCAGGAGAGCTCCCGACGGCTCCCGACAGCTCTTGATAGCTCCATATGGCTACAGATTCTTCCAGAAAATATTGGCGAATATTACCCGTCCAAGCACCATTGAGCGCTATTTTCTATGCATCACGAAAATCGATTCGGTGAATGAAGTTGAGGCGAAATAATTAAAGGCATGAGAACTTTTCAAGGTATATTCCTTCCTTAACACATATAATTATTTTAATAGGTTTTCTATATGCCACGTGTTTCCAAAAGTACCCCACATGCAGTCTCGCACTCCATGGCAGTTGCATCAATTATTGCGGTCTAACAGGGGCAGTCGTAAGATTATCTGAAGATCTTACGTACCTCAGAATAATTATAAGTACTAGCCATCATTGCAAACAACATTTGAAATAACTGCCATAAAAAGGAATGAGCGCCGGATTGAGAAATCATGATAACCAGTACTTATGATTATTTATGGCAAGTACCATGACAAGCTAGATTGTTGGTGTCAACTTCGGATTTGGATGGAAAAACAATTAAAGCGGCGGCTGAGACACTGCACTTCGCACGCAACCAACCTGGTGCATAACTCCAAAGTACACTCCATGAGGAATGCAAGGACATGCAGCATAATTGTCAACTTGTCAAATTCTCACACCATTACTCCTACGCACATATCTGCAAGTGACAACACATAATTCATAATTCTTTCCCATTTCAAACAAGAGTTAGAAGATAAAGAGAAAATTAGGAAGAATTCCATTGTAAAGACCATTGCAGAATCATACATAGTTAGACAATCAAAATGGGTAACAAGAGGAAAACAAAGCCAGAGAATGCCATCTTCGACGATGCAAATGCACAGATATTTCAGCAAGCAGGGTGGCTTGAATGCCTACAGAAATGCGAAGGGTTTGAAGCGGAATTGATTGAGGAATTTGTCACAAATTTCCATAGAACTTTCACCACCGTCAAAGGGGTAATATTTCAAATAAACCCAACTGTCATTAGTCAACTTTCTTGTAATCCTGCTATTGGGTTTGCAAGTAAACCCTCCTATGAAGAGTTAGTTCAGAACTTCCATGTTGCTCCGGAGCCCCTGCCCCGGTACATTGTAAGCAAAGGAGCAACGAAAGGTGTTGAGAGGACCAGTCTTCTGAACCCATGGAAGACTGTAGTCATGTGGGTCATGAAATTATTTACATGTGAAGGGCTGTATGGTGCAGTCTTAGGCTTTGGTATGAGGTTGATAAGCCATCTGAGGCATGGAGCTAATAACCCTCAGTATTTGATAAACGTCCCTGCTTTTCTGCATGCCAACCTGGTCACCATGATGACCAAAAGAAGGGACAAGGAAGGACAAATCACTCACCCCGGATTAATACACTTGATTATGAAGCACCACTTTCTATCACATGAAGATGGTCAGAAGAAGTGGGAAGACTTTCTTTCCTTGCAACTAAGAAGAAAGAAGGCGAAGCACCAAGCCTCTGTTGTGTCTATTTCAGGCGACCCTGTCACAATTTCTTCTAAGCCTCCAGAGGTTTGGTTCAGATGGCTCCAGAAAAGGATAGAGTAGTATGCTCAAGCAAGTGCGGCTGTTGATACTAGAATCTGTCACCACCGGTTGATCATCTCTTCAGATGAAGAGGAAGAACAAAACCCTACAGCTGTCGCAAGTGGGCAGTTATCCCCAGTTGTGCAGCTCGCAGAAGAAGAAACTCACGAGGAAGGAGGAGTTGAAGAGGCTGGTGGCAGTGGAATTCTAGAAGAAATTGGTGAGGAAGATATCCTTGAGGAAATAGGGCAGGTTGATGATGTCCCTGAAGAAACATAACAAGCTACTTTGCAGCACATCCACAGTGAAGGCAAAGAAATCCTTGAAGAAGGTTCTGAAGACACTGCTACATAGGAAACAAGGTATGCCCTCAATCTTTCTAAGATTGAATTTGAGTTAAAACAGTGTAAAACACAATTAGAGGCCATGGCCTTGCAATTAAAAACTAAAGATGAGGAATTTGAAAAGAAGATGGCAAAGGTAGAGGAAGAGAAACAAGAAAAAGAACAAGAAATTTATGTTTTCAAGAAAGAAGTTGAGAACCATAAAGATATGGTGGCCCAAAGGGATATACAAATTACTCAGCTTAGGCAAAAGATTGCCCAACAAAACCTTACACCCGTTTCATTAAAAATATATGCTCAAAATTTGCAACTAGCACAGGAGAACAGACAGCTCCAAAGTAAAATTAGATAGCTCCGGAGGGAGCTAGAGACCATAAGATAGGAGAAGTTGACAGTGGAGAAAAATCTGGCCGTGGCTTGCGAAACAGGGAAAACTCTTCTAGCTCAAAGGGCACCATCAAGTGTGTATGTCTTGTTCCTGAGGGAACAATATTTAAGATGGAAATTGCTAAGGATAAGCTGTAATCTTCCCTTTGACTTTGATAATGATATGGAATTTGTAGAATGTTATTTGCAAAACCCCAAGGACCAGCAAAATCTATTGTGTGAATTTTTCCAACATGGTCATATCATGGGCCATGTAAACACTTCAATGCTGAATTTATATGTGGGAGAACTGCAAATTATGAGCTATCTATCTCTGCTCAATAACAATAGATTATGGGAAGATAGAATGGAAGAGTATAATGATGCTGCAGGGTCCATTGGGTTATTGACGCGCCATGAATGTCCTATAACTACTTGGTTCACCAACACCTTCAAGGCAAATGTTTACAGGCAAGGTGTTACAACCCAATATGTGCAAATTTTGAATTCTTGTATTGCTAACTTTTTTACCATTGCTGGATATCTCCGAAATGTAGCAGTTACAAGCTGCATAAGCAGGTTTGAGGACTTGTCCAAAGTTCTCAAGAGGAGAGAACCTATTTCACCCGCCAGTATTAGATGGATGACTGACAAGGTGCAAAAGATTATACCATTAATTTAGCAGAAACAACAAAACTGGGTTGGAATGGGATTCAGGCCTCCCTTAATTCTAATTCTAGCTCCTCTAGGGCATGGAATGAGAGAAGGGAAATTTAGTAAATGGTTCAACAGGGTGCAAGAAAATGATGGGTTCCAACTAAAAGGGAGACAGATGTTCCAGTACAACTATGATGAGGATTATAACTGCAACACAATAATGGAAGGCAAAAACATATTGGATGAAGCAGACTAAGCACAGCCATGAGGACATGGCATATGTTCAGTAGGGGGGAGATAATGAGCCATATAATTGACTCATCTATTTCATGTTATTTCTGCTCTTAAAAACTTTCTCAGACACTTTGGTATATAAAATTACATATTATTATAATTATGTTTGTCTTTTGGTTAGATTATGCACATGATTAGTTTTCATTTCCTTTGATGAAATCTCTTGCTTTATTTTCCTGAATTACATTTCAAAAGTGCATATCTTATGTATTATGGTGCAAAGTTGTGAATGTATAAGGCTTGCAGTAGTAGGAACAACCAGTGGTCTCCAGATCCCTCCGGAGCCCTCTATCCTAAGGAGAACTTGAACTCTGGACAGCTCCAGATGCTGAAAACCTTACTAGGGTCATCCTCCCCTTGAGTCGATGACTGTCACAAGCCCATCCTTGAGTGCAAACATAACTTGTGCTTCAATCACTTAGCTGAGAAGGGTAATATTACCATGTCACCACAATCTTGGTAATTAACTAAAATATCGGTTAGCTGACTTCAGTCCCAACTGAAGTGGCTACCATCTTGCATCGCACCATTTTAGGGGAATCATCTAGTTCGCCATGCAGTTAGAACTTATGTAGATATCTAATCTTCAGTTCTGTTTAGGAATAATAAATGTAATAAACCATGCAATTGGCTCTAGTTTAAGTTCGCTCCAGTTAGACTTGCTGTTAGTTTTCTTCTTCCAATAATGCTCGACTGTATAAGTTGGAGCAATTCATTTCTTTCTAATTAGTTCCAAGTTTTCTAAGTTTTCATAGATAGTTATTGCAAGATTGTTGTAATAGGAGGAAAACTCCTCATGCTTGTAATTCTGTCCATTTTTGGACTATGATTTAATACAAATGAAGGGGAATTTTTGCTGAAAAAAGTTAGTTGAGCAAGATGATCGTCTCTGGTTGGGGAGTAGGGACCGCTTACCCATCTAAGAGATCTCTCGATAATTTGGTATTTGTGTAATTTTGTTCTAAATTCTGTTAAGTTTTCCTTAATGTTTTTGTGTGATTGTTGTTAACTGTTCCCTACAGGTTAGTTCTTTAAAAATTCTAAAATACCAAAAAGAGGTAGATCTGTTCTTTATCAGCATTGTCATATTCATAGTATTTTATTGCTGTAGAATAACAGTAGATTCAATTGATCTTCATTTACTTCTTCAGCATGTTAGATTAATTTCTTTTACAGCAAGCGTGTTTGTTTCCAGCAATTTAAGATAGTTTCCCTTCCTACAAGTGTGTTTACTTTCCAGCACATTAATATAGTTTCCTTCCAAGCAAGTGTGTTTATTTCTTAGCAATTAGATAAATCTTTATTTCTGTATGCACTTTCAATTCTGGCAAGACCGACAAACTAAGTCCCATTCACCAAACCACTCAACCAAAAACCCCCCATTCTAAGAAGTCTTATCGCAGATAGCTCCAGACACCTCCGGATTGATAAAAGTAAATGGTGATGCATTAACAAAGCACTACTTCGACCTCATTAGTTGTCACTCTTATCTTCAAAATGCTGACACAGTCTTGTTCCCAAGTCATCCCAATTATGGATGGAATTAGTTGGGAGACCTCTATACCACTGAAGGGCTTTCCCTTTAAAGGAAGAAGCCAGAAGCCTCATAGCCACATTGTCTACAGTGACATTATGGACAACACACACATTGGTAATATCCTGAATATGCTCAGCAGGAGTGGTGGAGTTTTCTCCAGTGAAGGATGAGATTGCTTTTAGAGCTGAGGTAGGAATATCGTCATACTGGTCTAGGTTAAGAGGGCTTCCTCCATTGAAGGCAACAAAGGGAAGGTTCCTTGCCAAATTGGGGATATTTAGATTAATTCTCGGTATACGCAAGGTCCCTGAATATTAGAATCTAACTGGAGGGGGTGTAGACTGGGCTCTTGAAGGAGACAGAAGAACACAACTATTTTACCTAATAGGGGACCTAGATAGTCTACTTCTTCTTGAATCAGTAAAGAATATCTCAATGAATCAAAAGTTCCTTAAAGAAGAACCTCTGGTCTATATTGCAGGCATGAAATGTTGAATCGATTTAGATACTGGACCATTAGAGTTACCAGGTGCTTGTTGAATGCTTCCATAGCAGTAATTAAACTACTTGAATAACACCCAAATTCTCAGTTCAGCTCCTACTCAGAGCAGAGGGTCGCATCGGGCGTGCCAGAAACTATTATCACCTGAAATTGCACCCTTTTATTTAAGCTTTAATAGTTCCAACAATTTTAGAGTAACATGGGATTGGTCTCAAGGTGTGGGACCTTGCAGTTGAGACCAAACCTCAAGAGAAGGTTGGTTCCTCTTTATGAGTTTAAGGCTCAGAGAACTAAACTAAATCTAATGTTAATCACAAGGGAAAGGGGAAGAAAATACTGAAATTGAAAGGGGGTGATGCACCAGACTTATAATGTTTAACTAATCCTGAATTATCACAACAATGATCTCAGAACTGAAGGAGACTTATATAGACTCATAAGTTATTACAGAGGTTTGGGTAGAGAACGAGAGCTAAGAAAGGGACCGTTTTGCCCACAATACTAGCATACAATTCCCAAATAAACATAGTTTAGAACTTCAAAGAGAGGCAAAATAACAGTTTATATTAATCATGAAGGATAGAAAGCCATTACAAAAGTAAAACAATTCGTTGCAGGAGAAAAAAGACATAAAATAATCAATTATATTCATTGGTGAACCAAACTAGAATTCATTAAAGGTCTAGCTTATGTTATCTTTATTCTATATTTTATCATTCTTTCAGATCTAGCTTATGTTATCTTTATTTGGTTATTTACTGGTTTAAATCAGTTAGCAGTTGCAATCAGATTTTCATATATAGTGGTTCCCTTCATTTCTAACACAAAGAAGTATGTAACCATATCCTTTTATAGATCACAACTCACCAATACAAAGGATGTTTCTTTAAAATCTATATAGACCCGATAGATGATGGTGGATGAACTTCTCAACTAATAACACATATGCGAGCTAACCCTGCATGAAAAATAAGCATAATCCAAATTTTGGAACACCTTTCTCTCCAACTATTTTGATGATATAATGATAAAGTGTTTGAATATGGACACACTTGTTCAACATTACTTTTCCATAAAGTAATTCACCAATACAAAGGATTTTTCTTTAAAATCTATATAGACTCAAAAAATGATGGTGGATGAACTCCTCAACTAATAACACACATGTGAGCTAACCTTGCATGAAAAACAAGTATAATTCATAATTTGGAACACCTTTCTCTCCAACTATTTTGATGATATAATGATAAAGTGTTTGAATATAGACAAACTTGTTCAACATTACTTTTCTATAAAGTAATTCACCAATACAAATGATGTTTCTTTAAAATCTATATAGACTCAATATATGATGGTGAATGAACTCCTCAACCAATAACACACATGTGAGCTAACCTTGCATGAAGAACAAGTATAATCCATAATTTGGAACACCTTTTTCTCCAACTATTTTGATGATATAATGATAAAGTGTTTGAATATAGACAAACTTGTTCAACATTACTCTTCCATAAAGTAATTCACCAATACAAAGGATTTTTCTTTAAAATCAATATAGACTTAATATATGATGGTGGATGAACTCCTCAACTAATAACACACATGTGAGCTAACCTTGCATGAAAAATAAGTATAATCCATAATTTAAAACACCTTTCTGTCCAACTATTTGGATGATATAATGATAAATTGTTTGAATATGGACAAACTTGCAACATAACTTTTCCATAAAGTAATGATTATTTTGTTGCCACTCATATTTCCATGATGATTCAAAACCTCTTTACACTAGTCTTTATCACAATAAACATATGACATGAAAATTTTTAAAACATCGCAAGGTATGTGACAAAGATAAAAGGTTAGGCTTCATTGATCTTTGTAACAAATTTTATGATATTATTGATTGGGATTATAAAGATTTTAAATGTTTTGATCCTGGTATAGTCCAACATACCATAGATTTAGACCTTGATTCAAAAACTGTTAGGCAAAAACAAAGGCTAGTCAACCCTAAAATAGAGCCATTAATGAGGAAAAAACTATCTAAACTTATAGAGACTAAAATTATTTATCCAATCAAACACTCCTCTTAGGTGGCTAATCTTGTTCTAGTTAGGAAAAAGAATGGGGAAATTAGACTGTGTATGGACTTTAGAGACCTAAATAAGGCCTCCCTTAAAGACCACTATCCACTTCCATCCATGGAACAAATCCTACAAATTGTAGCTGGGTCTGAAAGTTTCTCCCTTCTAGATGGCTACTCAGGCTATAATCAAATCCTTGTAAAATAATTAGATCAATCCAAAACAACCTTCACCATCAAATGAGGTACTCTGGCTTATAGAAAATGTCATTTGGGTTCACCAATACTGGTGTAGCCTTTCAAAGGGCAATGTATTTGTCCTTCAAAGACCTAATCAATGATATTATCCTAGTGTATCTAGATGATTTGACTATTTAATCCAAGCATGCAAGAGACCACTTGGGTTATTTGAGAAACCTCTTTGAGAGATGCAGAGAATAAGGTATATCATTGTATCCAAAAAAGTGTGTATTTGTTGTCCCAGAAGGTAAATTATTGGGACATAGTTTTGAAGGAAGGTCTTGCAATTGACCCTAAAAGAGTAAATGCAATCATGTCCGTTCCTCTTCCTAGCCACAAGAAAGGTCTACAAAGTTTCTTAGGCAAAATTAGTTTTGTGAGAAGGTTCATACTGAACTTTGTTTCAATGGTAAAACCTTTGAAGTTCATGCTAAAGAAGAATGTTTCTTTCAACCAGTCTAAGGAGGGTAGTGATAGTTTGAGGTCGTCAAGTAGGCCATTGATCAAGCTCCCACATTGATTAATCCCAACTATAAAAAAATTTATTCTCTACGCCTTTGGTGGAAGGGAAGGCATATCAACAATTCTAACCCAACAAGACAATGAAAAATTGGAGGAGCCTATTGCTTTTTACAGTCAGCCTCTAAAGGACTCTCAGCTTAGATATAATTTTGTTGAAAAAAAGTATTTGTTTTGCCAAGGCTCTCAAAAAATTTAGGCACATGCTTTCCAACAACAAGGTGCAGCTAATGGTCAATCATCCTAGTTTGAAAGAATTCTTACTGAGCAAGGATGTAGGTGAAAAGAGATCCGGTTGGATTACAAAAGTCATGGAATATGGCATTGACATCAAAATAACCAAGATGGTAAGAGGTAAAGGGCTATGTGAGCAGATGGAAACAAACATAGGAGCTGGAAGTGATGCAATCTATACCCTTGAAGAGGCCCAGCCAGCCAAACATGACACTCCAAATGATTGGCATCATGACATGACTGTCTTTTCATAAATAGATAAATATTCAGATGGTTTAAATCAATCAAAAAGGAGGTATTGTAGACTTCAATTCATTCCATGTGTTCTTTTTGATAGAGTCTTATTTAGAAAGGATATGAATGGAATTCTTTTAAGAAGCATTGAACAAAATCAGATTGATAGATTGCTTAAAGAATTCCACAATGGTCTCACTGGAGCTCATTTTTCTCCTAGAACTACTGCTGTCAAGATTATGAGCGCTTGTTGTTATTGACCCAATTTATTCAGAGATTCCTATAAGTGGGTGAGAAGTTTTCAAAACGGGAACTTTTTTGACTAGGTAAAGTAAGAAGGTGAAGACAAAGCAAAGTTCATAAAATGAGGAAATCACCGACAAAGAGGAAAAGGCAAAGTAAGAATAAGTTTAAAAATGGAGAAATTGCCAACAAGGCAAAAAGAGACAAGGAAAAGAGAAGACAACTAGTTCGCGAATTTAAACTTTTGTCGACTAAAAAGAGTAAGTTTGAAAATGGAGAAATTGCCGACAAGGCAAAAAGAGACAAGAAAAAGAGAAGACGGCTAGTTCGTGAAAGTAAACTTTTGTCGATTAAAGGGATGAAACTGAAGAGCAGAAAGCATGAATGGTTTGTAAAAAAGAGATTTTGCCGATAAGGTAAAATACAAGCCAGAATTTAAAGAAAAGTAAAATAAAATGAAAATAAAGCCTGTAATATAATGTAAAGCTTTGAAATATTTTGTTTTAAATATGTTAAAGTGTTGTAAAATCTTTATGAAGGAATTTTGGCGGGAATATATATTTGGAATATCTATCTTTTGCAACCGCCATTAATACAGGATTAGATCAACACCAACTAGAAGTAGTGATTGTGCATTTATTCATGCAGATATTTTCTTCAACTACTTCATTCCTAGATATTTTCATATTTATTGTTGTAGATCAGATCAAGATGTTTTCTGCATTTATGTTTTAAAGACATATGTACACAGACATTCCTTTTGCAGAAATGTCTTTTGACAAGCCCACGTGGTGAATTTATCGTAGTAGGTGACTTAGGTCAGTGAATGAAATGGTATAAATAGATGAAAAATCAATGTAATGAGGGTTGGATACATAAACTTTTTTTGTGTTCCAAACAGAACCCTCTTTTGCTGTAATCGTGCCTTTCTGATTAATATATGCTGCTTATTTTACTTTTTCATGTCGTTTTCTAGCTCTGTGTAATCTAGAACTGGTTATTGTTTGTGAATATTTATTTCCTTGCAATCCTATTTTATTCTTTACCTCTGCTAAAATCTGAAAGATTTGTGTGAGTTTATCATCTGTATTTGGTTATTTTATCTGTTTTAGCTTGGTGAGTGTTCTTTATTCGAACCTGGTGAATCACCTTTACTTTTTAGTTTCTCCTTCTTCCCCTTTTCCCAACGGTGATTAGATTAGGTTTAATTTTAGTCTACTTTGAATTGCATATTTAGAGGAAGGAACCAGCCTTCTCTGGAGGTTTGATTTCCTTTGCAGGGTCCCACACCTAGAAATCAATCCTATGTTTCACTGGATTGTTGCAGCAAAGGCGCTTCAACACAGGGTACAAATCCAAGTGACAAGAGATTCTATTTTGAAACTCCTAGAAAAGTTTTGAACTCATATTTGAGGCACTTAGAGGTCTCTAAATGCCCCATAAGTTTTCTTAACTAGTGAAGTGGGTTATATAATGATAGATCTCTTCACGATCTTTCCAATGCATCAAACAGTTCGTTAATAGGACACCCAAATCAAAATTTATGGCCTCTAGAAGTTGGGCCTCCCATTTTGGGGAATGTGAAAACATGTTGGACACTTAAAAGAGTTGTAAAGCGGAGAGTTAGACATGTTGGTGTGTGATTTGGCACATCACAAGACATCTTTTATTGGAGATAATTTGGGTGCCGCTTTTGGGTTGTTTTGGCTCATGGTTTGATAATTACCGTTGACGGTTTACTATAATGTATCTCCTATATATCGGGAGCTTGAGATAGAGGTTGTGTGTAAGAGTCTTATAGATGTTGAGTTGCCTCCGGATCTCTAGTTGGTTATACTTCTGTGACAGCTTTCTCTGCAAGTATATTGTAATCTTTTTGATTCCTGAATAATATATTGGGCGGCTTTGGAGTGTGGGGTTTTTCTCCCGAAAGGGTTTCCCCACGTAATTACTGTGTTTTGGTATGATTGTAATTTGTGTTTATTTAAATTGTAACTATTGTAAAGATCTAAAAATTTATGCATATCCGTCCCCTCAAGATTAGTGTAGGAAGTTGTTCCGCTACCTTAGCTTCCTCACAGTGTTGACACAAATCTCAGCATATGATGATTAAAATTTTTAGACATTGACACTAGAGTTCAATAATTTCCTCAAATCAATAGTATCACTACCACCTAATTTTTGGTTTATTAAAATTTGATGAGATATATTAATATTGTTCATTGCCTTTTAAAAGTTAAATTTTTAATAAATTTTCTCCATCATACATTTTACATTTAATTATATTTCATGAGGTTAAGATTTAGAGTGATATTCACCTTGCAATCTTATGTATAATGTGTGTTCTCCAAACTTCTTGAAATGGGGTATTTGGATGCCCATGAGGAGTTGAGAGATATTATGTTATTGTAATTATTCTCTTTGAAACATGGAATATTATTGCAAGTGATCATTGAATAGGGAGGTGGTTTTTTTTATCCATAAACTGTAGCCAAGGAGACTACTCCCATTTCACATATATTTAACAAAATATTAATAGCAGAGTTTGAAACAGTAAGCTGACCCTTAATGCTTGAACAATCATCTACACAGGGTTATAGCAAAATCCTTGAAACATACTACTATCAACCTATACATATATCTAGTTAAAAACTAAAGATTAGCTTTCATGCATTGCTATCCTCTGCAAAGAAGATGTTGATGAAGTCTTACAGACCATCATCCTCCACCTCGAGCCCTTCTAGCTTCTTCAGAAATGAGACCCTCCTCAGAACGTTCCTCTTGCGAGCAATGATCTTGGATGCATTCTTGTCCATGAGGAATGGTTACCACTCAACCATGTCACCAACCACATTCACCCTATGAAAATTGTCGGGTAGAGGAATGCCAATGCCATGTCTTTCCACCCCCAACACTTCTTCAAAGCCCCCTCTAAATTATTTCTCCGCAAATGTGCATCAACATCTTCATCGTGTTTTTCTCCTCCGCTAAATCCAATAGGACTGCCATAAACATTGAAGATAGATCTGAATTAACCCTATACTTGTTCTTGCAATCCATAAACTCCTCACCAAGGGTCCATTCGATGGCAAATAAAATCACTCTTCTTTTCGGATTGAAGACCTTTTGCACCCTACTCTTTGAAATGCCACCTAAGAACGCCATTTGCCTCTTGTTTCTCAATAGTCTGATAGGCGTCTCAATGTCGTAAATCTTTCCAAAGGAGATTGAAGGCGGAAATGCTAACTTTCCCATCCCAATCTTTAATATAATAGCTTTCGCCTAGCAATCCTTACTTCACACACTTCTCCAACTCCAAATTGAAGTGTTAACAGTACCCTTTGTCACTTCATAATTGAAATGCCATTATTGAACGACATCACCCATATTAGCATTTGATTTGAATCAATGGCCAAGTTAGCCAAAGCGTCTGCATCACCATTCGCCTCACGATAAATATGGTTGATCATGAATCCTTCGAATCTATCAATAATCTCCAAAGCCTCACTTAATAATGATTTTAGTTTCCAATTGGCAATATCCCTTTTCCTCACAATATTTACCATGACTTAGGAATTCCCTTCCAACATTACCTTTCCCAATTTGAGGCTTTAACACCTCTTCAGACCTAGAATTAGAGTATGTAGCTCTGCCTCATTATTCAAGCCCAGTGCTAGTTTTTGTGCTTCCTTCCCAATCACCACCCCATTCCAATCTCTAATTATACACTCTGCTCCGGAGTCTCTAGGATTACCCCTGGAGGTGCCGTCAAAATCTACTTGAACCACCCTTTATCCAGTGGTGACCATCTAACCTCTGCTCTCTTCTTCTGGGACTTAACTCCCCCATCCCCATTGACGGGGGGATTTTCAGCTCATTCCGTGACCTTATCATCTTGACATTTGTAGATGGAAAAATGGATCAAAGGTAATAAGAAGATAAATGACAACAACCCAATACCTTCACCTTCAAACCAAGTCCACACTCGATAGAACAGAGTAGATGCACCCAAATCTACTAGCTTGTTCTCTGTGATAGATGATGGATAGAATGAGATGTTGATTGCTCAAATCTGCAGCATAACACTAGTATAAGGATGATAGATGAGAGGATGTAGAATGATTTCTACAGCATGATGTATGAAGATATGATGATCCCTCCCAAATGGCTTGGGTGAGGCTTGATTTATAGGAAATGAGGGATAGGAATGGATGGCTAGAATTAGATTAGTGATGGATGGCTAGAATTAAGTGACACAAGGAGTTGTAAAGTGTCACATGAGGGTTGAATGAGAAGAATAAAGTTAAGAGGCTTCCTTGTAATAACAATATCTAGAAGCTTCTAGTCATGTGAGGATATACACAAATATGGAATTAAATAATAAAATTATTTGATTTTTGGAGAGGGATGACTTGGAAAACAATAATTAAATAAATCTTTATTTTATTTAATTAATTTGGAGGAAAAGTGGGAATTAATTAAATGAATATATTTTATTTAATTAATTGGTTAATGAAAGGATAAATGGGATTAAAATGTGATTAGAAGGGATTAGTTAAATAAATATGATTTATTTGACTAATTAGGTGATGAAAAGGGGTATGCAATGGTCCTTGGACAAAATGTCTCATAAGGTGTCCCAAGTGATGTATCGACAAGGTGATGTGACAAGACATGTGTCAATTTTAGGTGTCTACATTTTGCCCCTCTTTGGGATGGTGCTGTGACTAAGAGAAATAACATAATTTCAAAGAAGATATGGTATGGATGGAGGAAAAGGATGCCCCAACTACTTGAAAGAGTGACAAGGAGGAATCGATGAAGGATAGGATAATTATGTAAGGATAAGATGATAATGTAAGGATGAGATGATACTCCCTTGAGAGGATAGGTGGGTTGGAAGAACACGGGTAGGCTCTTAAAATGAATGAAATGATAAAGGATGGATGAAGGAGATGAAGATGAATGATACGTTATGTTGCAATGAAGTGAGCAACCATATAGTTTGATATAGCACTAGATATTATCCTCCAAGGTATAAAGATGAGGGTGACGATGTGTCTTGTACACCCAACATAATACAACATTGTCTAGACGTATGAGGAAGAAAACTTAGAGCATTAAAGTCCTAATGCACAAAAGGTATGATATGAACATAGATGCAAAGGATAATGGAAAAATCTATTCCAACATACACAAGATATGAATATTAGCCAGAAAGATACAAATTCGATACAAATGCAAGATAAAATGATACCACACACAAGCAAGCAAACAAACATGCACAAATGATTAAAAAAAATTTAAGGTATTTCCCTTGTCAAGTTGTAAAAAGATGATTGATTGATTAATTGATGATGATGATAGTAATGATGATGATGATGATACTAGTGTTGTTGGCAATGCAAATCAACACCAAGATTCGATTGATAAGGATAGTGTTGACATTGTGGGGAACAATATATCCCTAGATCAACATAAGGATGTGGGAATGATATATCCCAGATGATGATTAATTGATGATTATGATACTAGTGTTGTTGGCCATGCGAATCAACACTAGGATTTGATTGATAAGGATAGTGTTGACATTGTGGGGAATGATATATCCCTAGATCAACACAAGGATGTGGGAACGATATATCCCATAGATGATTGATTAATAATGTTTTATTGATTGATTTGATTTGGTTTACAACAAGGCTAGGATCAAGACCAAATGATGTGACTAGATAATTTGGTTTGATTGATTAGCTAGATTGGTATGGATTAAGGATGACTTGTATTTAGGTTCATTGCTTGGATTTTTGTTGGATATTTGATTTTTTGTGTTTTTGGGATTTTTTTTTTGTGTTTTTTGAAATGTTTTGGGATGACATTGGACTACAATTTGGATAGCCTTTGCGCTAGATACCAATGACAAGGGAAAACCAAGTCTAGATGCAAAGATGGAGGTGGGATTAGATAGATGGATAAAAGGATGGGCGATAGTAAATGGGATGGAAGACTCATGATTGATGGATGGATAAAAGGATGAACAATAGTACATGGGATGGAAGAGAGGTGTAGGATGTGGTCTCCAAGGACTATGTTGTGTAGGAATAAGATGCCCCATTCTAGGTGTAATGCTTAGGATTTTACATGAAAAAGCTTATGACAAGATGATGATAGGATTGGTTGGAAATGATGAGGTATATCAAGAAATATCCAAAGCATTTTTCAACATTTTGCTCCTATGTCTTTATCGAGATCAAAAGGAGGAAGGAAGGTTGGATGGATTCAATAGGATAGATATGTAGGTATAATGGCTAAGGATGGTAAGATAGAAGGATAGGATGGGAAATAATAGGTTGGATGGATGAGAAAATGTGCCCCCAAGTGTAAGTCACATAGATAATCAACCTATACATGACGCATGTTTGCTAGTTTTTCATCATGGTACTTATCCAAGGCGCCACCATGGTGGTTTTCACCATTAGATGAAGGGATTTCTCTTTACTATTTTTTTTTTTGTTTTTTTTAATTTTTTATCTATTTTTTTAATGGGATATTTGGATGGGATAAGTCGATATGGACAAGAAGGATTTGGAAGAGGATAGGAACTCAAGCGTCTAGTTCTATGAAGGGTGATAGTCCCATTAGAGATGGATGTCGCACATGGACCATGTCTGATAAAGGGGGTAAATCACAAAACACACAATAAAGCAAATTAAACATAGAAAATAGAATGTTCTTTTATTGATTTGGACAAGACATTACATTATAGAAGCTAAAATCTAATCAGAGGATGAATCATCCACAGGTTACAACACATTGTAGATTCCTATTTCTAGATTCTGAAACCTTTTGCCTCCTGAAGCCTCAAATCAGCTAGGGTTTCTATTTTCCTGCCTTTTCTTGAGTGTACACTTTCCCCATCTTCTCTACTACTGCCAAGGGTTCACAAAAATGGTCATAAATAGCCCTTTTTGGCGGCCTCCAGCCAAATTTTGAAATTTGCATCTCCCTCCAAAAATAGGTCAAATTCTGGGAGCCATAACATTTGATCCAGGTGTTCGATTGATGAACCGTTTGAAGTGATGGAAAGCTCGCGGAGTGCTCTACGTGCTAAGAATTTTCTCTGCCAATTCTGTCCAATTTTTCAAGGCCATACAAGGCCTCTAAGTGCCTTGAACCTATCTTTAAAACTTTTTCAGGGGTTTTTAAGGAAATAAAAACTTTAATATTTTTTAGCCCACAAATGATCTTTGCCCGATTCCTTCGTCAAAGGTCTTATTTTTTATTTATGAAACTTCCTGTAAATTTTCACTTCCATACGTGCCCAAATGCAAACTTTCGTAAAATAGCAGTTTGGAAAAATTGAAGGTTCTACATCATTATTCAAGCGATTATGGAACCAAAAATTCAAATTTCGAAAAGAAATGAAAACAAAGTCATCAATTTTTGAATCATCATTATTTTTGGGTGATACAAGATTGCCCTTACACCTTTGGATGCTCCTGCATCAAACACCCAAGATGATTTGAGAAGTGACCTTGTCACATCTCAAGTGTTTGAGGAAAACCCCAAACGGTCAACCTCTGCCTTAGATAATTAGAAAGAATCTTCAACAGGCCTTCTTTTCCACTTCACCAGATATTTTTCATATTGCCTATTCCAAGTACTTCTTCCCACATGACTACCTAGGATCTTTTCTATCTCCTCCTTTGAAGTAGATGCCGGAATACTCCACTGTTCTTCTGTTGGTCCATTCTCTGTTCCACCTTCATGATATTCTTTTAGATCAACAATGTTGAACACAGGGGAAATATTGATCCCATTCGGGAGCTCTACCTCATATGTATTTCCTGAATCATGCTTCTTCAGAATCCTGGATGGTCTAAATTTCTTCATTTTCAACTTATTATATGTTCCGACTGGAAACCTCTCTTTTTTCAAGCTTGAACCATGACTTCATCTCCTACCTAAAATTCCTTATATTTCCTCTTCTGATTTGCCTTAGCCTTGTATTGAATATTCATCTTATTATTGTGCTTTCTCACCTCTTCATGCAAATTCTTTAGGTGTTCTTCAAAGTATTCGGCTTCGGCACTTGTCTTTTCTCCATTGTCCATCTTCCTTAACTTTGAAGCATTTCTTGGACTACTCCCATAAACAATCTGGAATGGTGATTTACCTGTACTCCTATTGACAGAATTGTTGTAAGCAAATTCTACCTATGGTAAAATCAAATCCCATCTCTTAGGCTTATCTCCTACTAAGGATTGTAGCAGGTTACCCAAACTCCTATTCACCATTTCTCTCTGTCCATCAGTCTGTGGATGGTGTGCAGAACTGAATTTTAAATCCTTCTTCAACTTCTTCCACAATGTCATCCAGAAATAACCAACAAACTTGGTATCTCGATCTGAAACTATGCTCTTAGGTAGACCATGTAGTCTCACCACCTCTCTGAAAAATAACTCTGTAATATGAACATCATTAGTCTTCTTACAAGGAATAAAATGTGTCATCTTTGAGAATCTGTCCACCACCACAAAATTGTAATAATGTCCTCTCTGTGTCCTTGGTAAATGAAGAACAAAATCCATGCTAATATCGTCCCATGGCCTCTCTGGTACAAGTAATGGCTGATATAACCCTATATTCTAACTTGTTCATTTTTCCATCTGACACACTCTGCAACTTTGCTCAAATTTCATCACATCCTGTTGCAACTATGGCCAGTAATAATGCTCACTAGCAATAGCAATGGTCGTATCTGAACTAAAGTGGCCAGCTAATCCCCCACTATGTTTCTCCTTAATCAGGTTCTCTCTCATGGAACTCCTTAGAATGCACAATTGGCTTCCCCTAAGCAACATGCCATCTTAGATTATGAAATCCAACTATTTTGTCCTATCCAAAGTAACAGGTTCCAGACAAGCTTTCCAAGCCTCCGCAAAATCTAGATCTTCATGATCCAAACTTTTGAGCTCATTAAACCCAACAACCTCTATCTTCATTTCTATCAATAAATTTTGCCTTTTGCTTAAGACATCTGCAACTCTGTTTGATCTTCCACTCCTATGATTCAAAACAAAAGTATAACTCTGCAAAAACTAAACCCATTTTAAGTGCCTCTGGTTTAACTTCCCTTGACTATTAAGATATTATAAAGCTTGATGATCAGTATATAAAACAAACTATTTTGGCAACAAATAATGTCTCCATTCCTTCAAAGCCTGAACTATTGCATAAAACTCTTCATCATAAACAAAATACTTTTTTTTGGTATCATTAAGCTTCTCATTGAAATAGGCAATGGGCTTACCTTCTTGGCTCAAAATAGCTCCTATAGCACTGCCACTAGCATCACAATCTATTTGAAATACCTTATTGAAATATGGAAGTGTCAAAACAGGTTGCTCTGTGACTTTCTATTTCAATGTATCAAAACTCTTGGCTACTTTCGTAGTCCATCTAAACTAGTTTCTATCCCCTCTCATTGTCTTGGCTAGGGGTGCACAAATTCTACTAGAGTTCCTGATAATTTTTTTATAAAAACTTGCCAAACCATGAAAAACTCGTGCCTCTGTAGCACTCCTTGGCGTGGGCTATTCAACAACAGCCCTTACTTTTTCTGGGTCCATCTTAAGACCTTCCTCTGAGACAATAAATCCCAGGTATACTAACTCCTTTGCAAAACTACATTTCTTCAAATTAATCAGCAACTTCTCCTCCCTCAGCTTCTCTATAACTCGTATGATATGCATCAAATGCTCATCCCAAGTGTTGATGAAAATCAAAATGTCGTCTAAATAAACAATAACAAAATTTCCCAAAAATTCTTTCAATACCTCGTTCATGAGCTGCATGAATGTGCTTGGTGCATTGGTTAGCCCAACTGGCATAACTAACCACTCATACAAACTTTCCTTTGTCTTGAAGGTTGTCTTCCATTCATCTCCTTATCTGATTCAGATCTGGTGATACCCACTCTTTAGATCAATGTTTATAAAGTATTTGGCTCCACTCAAACAATCCATTATGTCATCCCTTCTAGGCAATGGAAATCTATAGTTGATCGTGATCTTATTGATGGCTTGAGAATCTGTACACATTCTGCACTCCATCCTTCGGTGCTAGTACTGCAGGTACCACACATGGACTTAGGCTCTCCCTTATCAGTCCCTTCCTTAACAACTCATGAACTTGTTTGTTCAACTCTTCATTCTCTGCTAGATTCATTCTATGGGCTGCCTTATTCGGCAAACTGGCTCCTGGCAAATCTATTTGATGACTTATCTTCCTCACCAATAGTAAACCTTCTGGTACATTATCAGAGATAATGTCCTAAAATTCTTCCAACAAATCTGAGACTTCTACTGGTACATCTTCACATTTCTCCTGGCTGATCTTAGGAATCAACGCAAAGCAATGACGCTCATGCTTCATACCCTCCAAAAAATTCCTACCATTTACCAAGCAAATTCTAGTAGTACTACATACCTTTTCTTCCTCCTCCTTCAAGGGCTTCAACTTATGACAAACTCCATCCTTTGTTAGGGAATAGGTGTTTGCATGACCATCATGGACAGTCCACATGTCATACTGCCATGACCTTCCCAATAGCATATGACATGCATCCATCGATATGATGTCACAGCGCACCTCATCATGGTAGTCTCCAATCTTAAACTTAACTAAACACTACTCATTGACCAAAGCTCTATGGTCCTTCTGCAACCATGCAATCCAATATGCATGTGGATGCCTTCTTCTTGTCAACTTCAACTTGTTAACCATCTCTTTTGAAACAAGATTGTCAATGCTTCCACTTTCAATAATAATATCACAACACTTACCTTCACACTTGCACCATGTGCAGAATAAACTCTTCCTCTGAACTGGCTCTTTTTCCTCATTCAACAAGGTTCTTCTAACAACTAGGGTTTCTCCCTTTTTAGCATCTTCAGAATGCTCAGACTGCGCATCTTCATCTACATGTCCAACTCGTTCATTACCTTCAGGTCTTCTATTTGTCCTTCTTTGATGTTTCCGACACTTGTATGCTCGATGTCCTTCTTCTCCACATTGGAAATAGGTTCCTCTGAAACCTCCTATTCCAGGTCCTTTCCCAGGTCAGCCTCTTCCTATTCCTCTTTGCTCACCATTATTTTGGTCACAAGGGCGGTAGGCATTATCTCCTCTCTGATTTCGACTGGTGCCAGCTTCTTCACTTTTCTTTTGATCTTCATTTCAGCCTCCATAGGATCTTCCACCAGTCCTTCCGCCTTGACCTCTTCCCCTTTGCTTACTTTTGAATCTTTTATTACGTTTCTCTCCCACCTTCAAGGAAAACTGGTATGCATCTTCTATGGTGGTCATTCTGACCAGGCTTAACTCCTCTTGAATATTTGGCCTCAACCGATTAATGTAACAGGCTACCTTCTCCTTGTTGGCCTCTACATGGCCTATCCTGATAGTAATCTTATAAAACTCTTCTATGTACTCCTTGACAAACTTGTTATCTTGCTTCAATCCTTGCAACTTCTTCAACAACTTTAACTCATAGTCCACGGGAATGAATTGCTTATTTAGTTTGTCCACCATCCGATCCCATCTGGTAATCTTTCCTTTTCCTCTTCTATTTCTCTTTAACTGGACCTCTTACCACCAAATATTGGCATGGCCCTTCAACTTTTTTTTTGAAAACTTGACCCGTTCTGGATCCTCTACATCCTCAAACTCGAAATATTCTTCGATATCATTGATCGAATTAATAAGCTGTCCTAGATTCAAATCTTTAGAATAGGTAGAAACTTCAATCCTAGGCCTCTTTTCGATCTTTGAAATAGCCCTTAACAACCTAACTTCCGTAGAATCTCCTACACCATCTTGTTCTTCCTCAGATAACTCTTATTCTGCTTCATCTTCGCTTTGTTCTCTTGTTCTTGGTTCAAACCCTCTTCGCAGCTCCTCTTGCAATGCATCAATTTGCCTTTGTAGGGCTCTAAAACCCTCTTCTATCAAACCATTTCTCCCACCATGGTTTCTTCGTGGAGGCATTTTGATCTCTGTAGCAAGCCCACAACCTTAGGTCCTGGTGTAAACTATCTCATGGTCGGCGATCTGTCTACACACTCAAGAACTTGGCTTTGATACCACTTGATGAAGGGGATAAATCACAAAACACAACATAACACAAATTACACACATAAAATAGAATGTTCTTTTATTGATTTGGACAATACATTACATTACAGAAGCTAAAATCCAATCAGAGGATGAATCCTCCATAGGCTGCAACACATTGCAGCTTCCTATCTCTAGATTATGGAATCTTTTGCCTCTTGAATCCTCAAATCAGCTAGGGTTTTTGTTTTCCCGCTTTTTCTTGACTCTACACTTTCCCTCAATTCCATCCATTTTCAGGGCCGTATGGGGCCTCTAAGTGCCTCAAACTTGACTTTGAAACTTTTTTAGGGGTTTTTCAGAAAATGGAAACTTTAATATCTTTTAGCCCACAAATGATCTTTGCCTTATTTCTTTACCAAAGGTCTTATTTTTAATTTACGAAGCTTCTTATAAATTTTTGCTTACATATGTGCTTAAATGCAAACTTTCCTAAAATAGCAGTTTTTTATTTTTAGCAGTTTGAGAAAACTGAAGGTTCTACATCATTATTCAAGCGATTATGGGATGAGAAATACAAGAAATGAAAACAAAGTCATCGATTTTGAATCATCATTATTTTTGGGTGATGCGAGATTGCCCTTACACCTCTGACTATGCTCATAGATATTGGTAGGGGATTGCATGAGAGGGAAATGGAGTAGGTAGATAATGAATTATGGAGGGAAGGATAGTAGATTATGATGTTGATTATGAAAGGTTTATGCAGGGATGGATGGGGGATATTGGATTATGGATGGAAAGATAGTTGATTATGAAAGGTTTATGGAAGGATGGATGGTAGGGTAATGGATTATGATGTTGATTATAGATGGATGGATTGTGGATTATGCAAAAGCATGGACCATAGGGATATGATGTGTGAAATATGTAGGATAGTGAATGAAAGATGGGAAGATGGAGGTATGTGAAAATGTTGTGGAATGGAAAGGAACCAAGACCAACGGTTGCACACATTGTGATAGCCGTTGAACATTTTGATTTGGAGGTGTAGAAAGCAATGGAGATGTTTGCCTACGGGATGGTCAATGTAGGAATTTAGGGACCCACATGAACTTAGGAATTTTATGATTTTTTCATTGAGTGTGGGATGAAGGAATTTGAGATTTGTGGATGGAATGAGATATTTGGATGGAATAGGATTGTTGGGATTTTTGAAATGTGGATGCTCCATTTGACTTAATTTATTTTTTCTTAGGTACCCAAACCATTTTAGTTTTGGACTTTTCTTTTGGTGATATGGGCTTGGATAACCTTTTAGATGTATTTTTATTTGATTATTTGCATTGGTTCTCTATGGCATGAAGATCTTTAGAATTGTTTGCTTTATGGAAGGAGGCATCCAAATTTTTATTTTTGAATCCCATGGACTTGGTGAAAGCTTCATGTTTGGTTGATGTGTGCATTGATTGGTCATAATTTGGAATGTGAGGGGATTTATGGATGAATGGACTAAAAGTAGATTTATGGATAAATGGATGAGGGGATTTGATGATAGGGATATTAGGCATTGGGAGAAGTGGAGGAAAAGTGGATTGGAGGATAGGTATGTTAGGAGTTCGAAGGAGTGGTGGTAGAGTGGATTTGAGGATGGAGATATTAGGTGTTGGAAGTAGTGGAGGTAGAGTGGATGGAGGAAGATGTATGGTCAAATTCTTTTGGGATTTATATGACAATGGAGGAGGGATGGAACATATGTTTTGGGGATATGATGTGGTTTGTGATGGAAAGGGGTGGATTTAAGAGGCATGGAGGAAGTACCAACATCTTGAGATTGTTTTCCTTGGGGTATATATCCAAGGCCATACGATCATGGAGGGACTTTGACATGGATGGGCTCTAAAATACTTTGTTCATGAAGACCTAAGCCTTTACCTTGATAATTCATGTTTTTGGAGTATGCGATGTACAATGGGACTATGGATGTTTTGGATGCTAGATGGGAGCTCATTATTTGATGGAGAGGGTGAAGTGGTGGATAGTGGTTGTTGCATTCCTAAGGAAGAACATTTATGAATGAAGGTGGTAAGACCAAGGGGATATGATAATGGACTTGAAATATGGTCGATAGTGGGTGATGAAGGATCATTAGGATCTTGATTATCATTATGCTCCTTAAGATCCAAGCTATTTGTTTGATCATCTATGTTTACTTGGGAGCCAAGTGTCTTATCAAGGGAAATGGGTGTTTGTAGATCATGGATAGGGCTAGATGGAAGATGGATCTAGGAGTAGTTTGTGTATCTTGCTTATGGATAGTTGTTGGATTATGGATAGGTGGAGTGATAATCTCTTAACCATGGAATGCGTAAAGTTGTCTAAGAGGATCATCATGGATTTCTTGATCATAGATAGGACCCTTATCATACATGGGAACTTGATCATAGATGGGATTAAGTGTGATATGGATGGGATGAATTTGCTCATGGGTAGGCTCTTCGTTATAGATAATATCTTGATCATAGAAAATATATAGGTTATGTATGGGTTGAACTTGGATTGTTTGCTCATGGTTAGGAGCTTGATCATGGATAATATCTTGATCATAGAAAATATATAGGTTATGGATGGGTTGAAAGGAGGTGATTTGATCTTGATTTGGATAAAGGGTTGATGTTTTCACATGATTTAGAGTATACTCTTGACATAACTCTTGATTTTATTGAACGGAAGTGGAAGTGGGAGACTCTTCCAGGATAGGCTTGATATGCTCTTGATGGTCAACAACATGAGGGTATAATGGATCTTGACTTAGACTCATGGTGGGAGACTCTTCAATAGGCTTGATGGGTTGTGGACTACATGATGGAAGTTGAGGAATATGCATGATACTTGAAGGCTCTTGGATAGGTTCAAGGATAGGTGTTTAAAGACATGGAGATGGTTTATTCCTTGCTAATAGCCATTGGATAACATCCTTCATAAGTATATGGATGGATGAGAAATTTAATGGGTGGATAATAAGGGTGGAAGTTGTAGGCTTAGGCTTAGTATTAGGATTAAGATTAGGATTACATGGATGGATAATAGGGGTGTTGAACACACAAATATACTGAGAGGGGGGTGAATCAGTATATATTCAAATCTTTGTTCATTAGATGAATTCAATCCAATGTAAACATTTAAACCATATGAAGCACAACAACACACACACATAACACCAGATTTACATGGAAAATCAAGATGGGAAAAACCATGGTGGGCAAGTTTTTTGGATCTACTATCCAAATCCAGCCTCACAAATAAAAAGAAGTATTACAATGAGTTTTATGGGCACCAACCCAAAGGAGACACCAATCCCTTGTTACAATGATTTATGGGGACCAACCCAAAGGAAGTACCAACTCCCTGAAACAAAGTTTTATGGGCACCAACCCAAAGGAAGCACCAACTCCCTAAAGTGCTACAACACTTACAAGATGAGGCACCGACCTCTTATCTATAATTTTGGATTGATGGCTCAAATAACTCCGCAACAATATCTCTGCTAACACTTTGACATCCTTGACTTGTTCTAATAACTCAAACACCTTCGCACTATCATCTCTGATATCCTCTTGATCTTTTGACTGATTCTGATAGCTCAAATACCTCCGCAATATTAACTCTGCTATGGATTATGCATTATAGCTTACAAAGTTACGTGTCTCACTTCTTAATCATTCATTTTTCATTGCACAACCTGGTATCAATCTTTTAACATCATATATATCCTCTGCAAGCCTTCTAATCTTCATCTTCATCGCCCTTAGGATAACGTGTAACATGAAACGTACAACCGGTCTTACATGTCGGCTCCAAATCATTTGCGGAGGGAAATATTTCCATGCGGTTCATACCAAAGGATCTACTGGGCCCAATTTGCCTTTAAACACATTTCTATACTGGTGCACACTTCTAGACACATGGTGCAAGTACACATATACACCAAGTTGGCTCTGCGAACACTTAACCATTCATACACTATTAGAGCACAACAACATAGTCTTCACACTGTTGCTTCCAGGAACATCTGCGGTGACCTAAAACACTTGAAACCTAAATTGAGCATATATACTAACCATCTAAACTTGAATTTAATACGAGTTTAGTATCTCTTTGTGGTGGAGTTTTTTTAAAAAGGTTTCTCCACACATATTTGATGTTTTATGTGTTTCACATGATTTACTGATTTAATATGCTTTCTTACATTTTATTTCATGATTTGGTCACATATATCATAATTAGTTTAATCAGATTTGAACACTATTAATTTATTCTTTAGTTGTATTTATTTAACCTATATCATATATCATAAATTCATAATTAGTTTAATTAGATTTGAACACTATTAATTTATTCTTTCTTTATATTTATTTAACCTATATTTAAAACTTATCTACTTAAACATATTATTTATAATTTTATTATAAACCATTTTTTTTAAATCTATAATATTGTGAAACAAATAAGCTAGTCAAGAAGATATTAATTGAAAATTATTCTACTTGATTTAGACCTTAATTTCATTATAAACCAAATATGTTTATTTTTAAATTCTATAAAAATGTGAAACAAATAAGTTAATAAAAAAGTTATAACTCAAATCAATTTGAGTTATGATTTTGATTGAGTTTTGACTTTTTATATTTACTTTCTATATTTTCTCATTTCATAATTCAATTTTGTGATATTTATTTAAATTCTTCATTGATGATTAAAGATCAACTTATATGTTTTCCATATGGTCTTGTATACAACTTTTTTTATGAGTAAATTGTGACCGTTTGGGGTCACTCCCATTGAACTAAAGTGAAATAAAAAATTGAGAACCACTGGCTGCTCGTGAAGAGGGCCTTAAAACCAAAATTCCCCCCTATATGGGAATTCATTCCATTACCTTCAAGCTCTAAGATGCATGCCCTGAAAATAGGGGTGCATAAGGACATCTACTAGACTCAGACCACCTTAAGTTATTATCCCTGATATTCTTGCTTACCCATCTTAACATGGGAGCGTAGAGTCATCATACTTTTCTCACTATCTACTTATTTCTTCTTCCATGTACACCATTGTCCATTGATTTTCTTCCCCTAGTTGATTTTCTATAGTAGGTCTATTACTTCATGAGGGTTCCTCCACCACTGAAGTGGCCTCATCAATTTCTACTTCTCGAGCGATCTGTTGGTTTTTGCTTCTGAATCAGCATTAGGGTTTGCCAGTTCTAATGCACAGGCAGATTCAGCCAACTGAATACAGGAGGTTGCGTGAGCTCCTCCCCTTCACTTCTGGTTCTGCCGCACCAAGGGGGGTGTTCCTATTTGATAAAAGTATAACCTTGACTAGCTCAATGACAGAGGGATTTAACTTGACGGCAACAGGCAGAATACTCTCATGTATGGACCAAGATTTGTGTAACAAATCACAAGGTTGGCAACATTCTTGGACATAATGTCTGGTTAGGTATGAGAGCATGTAGAGGTTCCTAATCCTAATCCTACAACTAACAGGTGGAAGGATGAAATGGTTTGATTTGATTTTTGGATGCAAAGCTGGACATGGTATATAACCTCAACACAGAGCTAGATTGGTGCCTATCGAGGGCTTGGAGTCGGTAGACATACACCTGTGAATGATCAGCATGAACAACTAAAACTGGATTTCAGGGGGATATACATGATATCTGCCTTACAGATATTTCCCAATACAGAGTGTTAAGTTGTCTATACTTATGGCATCCCTATTGCAGTATACCCTTCCCAATATTCAATCTGAAAATAGTTTAATCTACCCCTTGAGCAGAAGTTAAAAGATTAAACATTCAACACAGGAATTCTATGTTCTAGAATCTCAGACATTCCTTGAATGCCTGGACTCAGAAGAAAGATACATGCAAAACTGGAGACAGAATCAGCATAACACATGCAAACATAGCATTATTCATATAAAATTGACCATGAAATCAGTGGATTCATGCACAAACGTACAACAGGAGATACATAAACTCGCAAGTTTTGCTGCACAGAGCAACCAAAACCAGTTGTATCTTATTACAGAGCCAAAATGTCCAGTTTTCAACAACGTCAAAAATGGTAACACAGTCTGCCTATATTGGCCAGAAAGTGTACCCGTAGCAATTAATTACATGGTCAAAAATCAAAAATCCGCCAGATATAGACTCCACAAAGGAATGGCGCTCATAAGTTATTGCAGCAACAGACAAGAGAAGCCTCGAGCCCTGCGCCGCCATCTGGGAGTCTTCACTCAAAAATCAGGCGACATGATCATGTGTACCATTGCCCATACCTCTGCACCGTCGCCATTAAAGGCCTCAACCACCCGCGGCCTACCTGGAAACCATCGTTGCGTTCAAACAGAAGTTCCCGCCAAAATGCACTTTACTGAAGTTTCAAATGTGCAGGAAGAATAGTCCCACATTGGTGCCGCGGAGACTCCTTCAATACCTTAAAAACATGGTCGCGAGCATAATAGGTGTCGAGCGCCTTTTGCCGCGCTCGACGCGTAAGCCTTCTCCAAAAGCCCATCGCCAAAACCCAAGCCATCGGCACACCCCAGAATTCTCCTTCCGATCTCAATGGTCTCGCCGACCGCTACCTTCGCTTCCCCATCGGCCAGAGATGCATCATCGGGCCAACCATCCAAACCTTCGCCGATCTCATCAGTTACACCGATGAAGCCACCGCAATCCCCTGTCGGCCAGACCAATACCGTCGGCCAAGCAAAAGATCCCTCTACCGATAGACCACACTCTCACTGATGCACCAACGAATTATACTCTGCTCCTTCATCGGTGAGACCTCCCACTGTCGGCCCACCACAATCCATCCTCGCCAACAACACAAGTCACGCCGAAGACCATACACAACACTTGCCTTCATCAGCCAGAGATTAGTCTATCAGCCAACCATTTCACCGTTCACCCAACAATACAACCCATGCCGATAGGCCCTGGCTCTTCCCCTTCCGTCAGTGTAACACACACCATCGGAGCATCCAAAAAGCTTCCTGCCGATCTCAAAGGTCACGCCGATGACATCTTCGCCAGCCACACACTGCTCCTCCATCGGCCAAACTCCTTACATCGGCGGGCTACAAATTTGCTTCGCCGACAGCCAAACACACGCCGATGACATCCATCGGCCAAACCAAAACAATCGGAGCACTCAAGAAATCTTTCGCCAATGAGGCCGATCACTCCGATAAGACCAAAAACATAAAACGCTGAACTGTTGAACCGTTGAACCACGAACTGGTTCAACCCGATGGTTCAACCGAGAAGTTCAATGCCGAATGGAGCACTTCAAAAAGAACATTCGCCAAACACAAACACAAAGCCTTGAACCGTTGAACCCCGAACCAAAAGGGTTCAACACTAGGGTTCAACGCGATGGTTCAAACATCAAAAATAATACTCCATAGGCAAAAAACCTTCGAACCATTGAACCTTGAACCAAAACAAAAAGGTTCAAGCGGGAGGTTCAACGATGCAATATTTGCGCAAGGCAAATGCATAATGCGACCCGTTAGAAGAAAAATGAACCTTGAACCGCTGAACCATTGAACTTAGAGAAAAAGGGTTCAAGTTCAAACCAAAATGTCAAAGACACAAAAACGAACGCATGCCGATGGAGAAAAGACGAAGACACCTCCTCAAGAAATGAGATGCAGATACTGAAAAACACTGAAGGGGTGCCAAAACTTAGAACCTTTTGGATATTTCAGGATGGTGCCTGCATGAAAATTGCTAAATTAACTGACAGTGAATTCAGGCACCAACACGATCCTGGCATCTAAGGCCCCGATATTAATAACTGAGGAATTGATTTTTCCCCACTATTACCTGGTGTTGTTGAAACTACATCATTCTTTGACGAAGATCCATGAACGACCGTTGATGTGGATTGGGATCCTTTTTGTCCGTCCATATCAGGAGTCCTCATTTTTTTAGGGGATTCCCAATGAGTAGTTTCCTGGTGTATAACCTCCTAGTGTTCCATTGATTCCTCTTTTTCTAAGGAGTAATGGTGGACAACAACATCTTCCCACCATGTAGCAGGTGCATCAAGTTTGAACTTTGAACAGTTTGAAGCAATGTGGCTAGTGTTGTAACATCTGCGACAATGAAACAGTAAACCCTCATAGTTCAAAATCTGGTTCCAGCTGTGATTAGAGCAAATGTGGAATAGAGAAAATTTCAAGAGCCTTTATCAACAACTTGGAATTTCCCTAGTTTGTAACCAATTGCTTCAAAAGAGGATTCAAACTAGAATTGGAGTGGAAGATTGGGGAGTCGAACCTAGATAGGCATAGCAATGAAAGATTCAGAAGCAAGGTTGAAGGATGGGTGCCACGTTTGAGCTTGAGCAAGTGCTCATCACAAATCCATTGGTAGTCACAGAGAATTGTGTTTTGCATGTTGTCAAAAACCACAATAAAAAAATTGCGAGCACAAAGGTAAATTTGAATGCCACCTTTCAATAGAGGGCTCCATGTTTTTGCGATCCATTTATATAGCTCTACAAGACTAGACCAAAACTTAATAAATCTACAAATAATTTTTGTTTTCAATCACTTCCTTTTCCATTTTCTCCTCCAAATCTTAAACTACAGACTGAATGGCGCATCGTAGAGCCCTAGCCATCTGAGATTTGCGATTAGTGGATGCAATAATCTGTGAAAAACTAAGATCATGAACTTCCTTTGTTCCATTGAAAGCCTTCATGACCACCTGCGACATGAAGCCCTTGTCTTGTCCTGGATTCTGCAACTACTCACATTTGGGGAATCGATGAGCTCCTTGTGCCACACTCTTGTCTCCGTTCCACCATTGCAAACCTCCATTTAGTATATAAACAAATTCCTGCCGTGCAGAAGGAGCCCTAACCTCGGTAGGTTTCGGCATATTCGGCATATTTGGCAGACCAGTGCCTAGTATAACTCCTATACAACTTCTTTTATATAGTAGGCACAGATATCTGAAGCAAGTCAACTTGAAAATATCTTGATTGATAGGAAGATGCTTTTGAATCAACCTAATATAACATTATCTAATAGTTAGAGTTCATTGATGACATTGAATTATTGAGTACTGGATGGAAGGTTTAAACATATAGACTTCCATTTTAAAATTTTAAAGACAAGGTCTACTGCTTTGAAATCTGCCTCAGAGGCTTTGGCTGTAGACCCCTTTTCTCCTTCTTTGCAAGCCAATGTTGCCAGTTTACGGCATCGAAAACAAATGGTAGATTGTCATGCTGCTAGAGGAGCACAACTTAAAGCCATGATGCACTGGCTAAAAATTGGAGACCATGTTTCTAAGGAATTCTTTCTTGCTCTTCAAGCTAGACATTCCTCATACAGTATTAAGCAAATCAAAGAGGATGATACTGTTCATACAGTTCTACCAAACATTCTCCAAGATTTTGTAAGATATTATGAAAAAGTTTCACTACTCAAGAATACACTCCCGAGCAACAGACTGCTCTCCAGGATTGTCTTGTTGTTGTTCCGAAAAAGCTCTCCTCAGCACAGACACGCTTCTATGATCAATTATTGACCATTGAAGACCTAAAAGAAGTTGTCTGCTCTATAGCTGATGGCAAAGCTCATGTAATTGATGGCTTTCCTTGTGAGTTTTATAAAGCCCTTTGGGATTGTTTAGAAAAAGATTTACACAATGTTTACCTTGAAGCTTTTCATTCAAATTCTTTAGGAGATATTATAAATCAAGGAAACATTAAGTTAATACCTATAGATGGCAATCCAGAGGATATTTACAACTGGAGACCCATTACACTCCTCAATGTTTCATACAAAATCATTGCTAAAGCCCTTTTACTCAAACTCTACAACCTGCTTCCTTTGATTGTCCGCCTTGAACAAACCGGCTTCATTAAATCCAGATATATTTTAGATAATATCATTGCAGTTTGGGAGGGAATGGAATGGGCAAGAAAATCAAATCAAAAAGCAATCTTTTTAAAAATTGATTTTGCTAAGGCATATGATCGCATTGAATGGCGCTTTATCCTTGCAATTCTTGCAGCATTAGGGTTTGGACCCTCTTTTATTCAATTTGTCAAAATGGTCTTTTCAAATGCCTCTGCATGTATCATTATCAATGGCCACCAGTCCCATACTTTTGGCCTTTTCCGATCAACCCAGCAAGGATGCCCTCTTGCTCCAAGCCTATATGTTCTTGCGGCATAAGGTTTTGGTTATCTTCTTGCTCATTCAGTGTCCAATTAGCTTTCTCATGGTATTTCTTTACCTAATTCTTCCAGCCAGCTGGTTAATGGTCATTTTGTTGATGAGTCTTTTTTAACCCTACTAGAAGAAGAAAATTTAGTGAAAAATGCTCTTGGTTGTCTAGAGACCTTTTGTTTAGCCTCAGGTTCTTCCATTCAGTGGCATAAAACGTTATGCTACAGGCAATCAATTCTTCCCATTCCTCAATGGCTTTAACAATATGGGTGGCATTGGATTGGCCATGGTGAAATTTTTAGATTCCTGGGTATTCCTTTTGCATTCCAGGGCACTTCTGCTACTCTATGGCAAGTTGTTTTTACCCGTGTGGAACAAAAACTTGCAGTTTGGATTACTAAGCCACTTTCTTTGGCTGGTAAATTCTAGGTTTGTTCTAAGATCTTTGCTGCAACCCATGTTTATTATTCTTCTTGTTGGGCTCCTTCAAACAGTTCACATGCCAAACTGGAAAAACTCTTGAAGGATTTTCTATGGACCTCTTCTGATACTCGCCATGGCTTTCACTGTGTTGCATGGGAGTTTTTCTGCCTTCCCAGAGATTCTGGAGGACTTGGTATTCTTTCTACTCAACGCCAAGGAACTGCCTTGGCTGTCAAGTGGATTATTCGTGCTCTCACTGGCTGTGAGGCATGGAAAGTTTTACTCTGGCATAACATTGAAATGGGACATCCTTTGCACAAACTAGCTTGGAAAGGAATTGGTTTTTCTACTCTCCTTGTCATGAGAGAACCAATTCAGATCTCATGAATGTTTGTGGTTAAAAACATTTGGAAAGCATGGGAAAAAGTTAAACCATAGTTATGCTGGTTTGGTGAAGGGTTTCGTACTGGTCTATCCTTCAATCACCTTAATATTTGGTGGTCACCTCTCCTAGCTTCTGCAGCCCAACGATTGGCTAAATTGTCTGGTTTAAAGGCTCTGAAATTTCATAAAAAAGGTGTTCAGACCTTACAGGATATGTTCCACCGGCCCACTATGAGCCTTTTGGCTTGGGAACCATTCCATGTAACATTTGGTCTTTCAAAAGTTGATAAGACTACTTATGATAGAGTCATCATGGCTATTCCACCAGAAATGCTTCACAAAGTTGGAATTCAGTCCAACAAGCCATGGTGGAAGGACTGGAAGTGGTATCCTGAAACATGAATGCATCATTTCAAGCCAAGGATGGCTTACAGGTGGCTTTCAGCACATTTGCCTATGGTTGACACTCTTAATAAGCATTGGCTTATTCATAGCTCTTTGAGTCTTTGGCATTTCAGATTTCAAAGTGTTTGGTTTCCCATTCTTGAGCCAAAACTTGCTCATTTTGCCTGGTGCATTCTTTTTCAGGGCCTGCCTGTTGGTACTAGGCTGTTTCATCTTGGGGTCTAAGATCCCCGTTGTCCTTTTTGTGGACAGTCTGAGACGATTCAACATCTCTTCTGGTATTGCACCAAGCTCAGCAATTCTGGCTATGGATTCATAATTTCTTTCGCCCTTTCAGACCAGAGCCATTAACCTGGCAAATCATCCCTCTGGATGATTCACCCAGGTTTCCTGAAAGATTTACTTAGATTTGGTATATTTTTAGGGTGGAGATTTTATTTACATTATGGAAAGATTGTAATTCTTGTCTATTTTCAGAAAGTAAAATTGGAACTTCTGTTTCTCTTTACATTAAAACAATTATTTGTTCTAATGTTCTTCTGCAGATTTAAGTGCAAGCTAACAAAGTTACCTTCGAAGTGGCACACTTACAAGAGTTATTGGATCATTGGGGGAATGCTCCCTGTACTGTGGCTCGAGTTCCTCCCTCACCTTCCTCTGTCAGAGCCTGTTCACCACACAGACGAAGAAGTGGTTCAGCCAGAGATTCTCGGTCCCACTCCTAGCCTGCTCAGCATCATGGTGCTCACCGTCGCAGACGCTCGGTCTCTCCACGTCAGCGTGGTTGGACCTTAGGCCGTGCTGCAAGTGCAGTAGGGGATAACATGGGTTGGCCCACTGGAGATAATGCTAGTTGGCCTACAATGGATAATGCAGGTTGGAATGCTCCTGGTCCTTCTCATCCACCTAATACAGGGTGAGATAATACTAAAGTCTTCCCCTGATTGAATTTGGCTATCTCACCTCAGCACGAGGAGCCAAATGTTCAGAATGAAGAACAGGAAAATGAAGATGATGGCTGGGCTATGCCTAATGTCAACCCAGACCCCGTAGATATTTGGGGGAAACTGGATGACAGGGATCCACCATTTGCAGGGGTGGCATTGGCAGCTTAATTCTACTTTTTACTATGTTTTTATATGGGTTATGTACCCTTTGATACTTTGATCTAGGGATTTCTGGGCTTAGTCCATGTGACTATCAGGGTGTGCCTTTTAACCACCCATTATTTTTTTCTGAAGTGTTATTTTATTTTAATAGATAACATGCATTTTCATCGAAAAAAAAAACTTGATAAGATATTGTTTTTTTTTTCCATTCACAATTTTTTTTTATGAATAAGCGACCATATCTATATTAATAAGAAAATAGAATACACATGTCCATTCACAATTTGAATTCACCAATTTATTGTCTTCCATTAAATTTTATTGTCTAAACTTGATACAATGTTTGAGTTGTTTTTAATATTATTCTGATTATTTTAAAATAGGGGTTAAAAATTAAAATGTTTATAATTTTTAAATTATTTAAATAAAATTTTTAACTATATAAAGAATATATTTAAATAACTTAGATAATGCTAAAATATATGTAAAATAATGATTAATGATTTATGAACTAACATTTTTTGTGTCTAGACAATATGTGTGGAAGTGGAGAACTTGCAGAAGGGGATGGTGAATTTAGAAAAAAAGTGCAAGTAAGAACTTTGAATTATGTGATTATATATAAGTTTTACATTTTTATAGATTATAATTTTGACAATTTTCTTAATCTTAGAATTTAGTTGGAAAATAATGATATTCATGGTGCAGAAATATGGTTGGTGAAGACTTGGATCCACTAAGTTTTAAGGAGTTGCAACGTCTTGAAAAGAAAATCAATTTGAGTGTTACAAAGATTCGCTCAAAAAAGGTAATTCATTGTAATTTATATTTTATTAAATATTTCATATATTTTTTCAATATAATTTTTATCTTAAGTTTAATTTAATTATATTAGTTCACATTAAATACCATATTAAAAATATTTTGCATTTTTTAAAATAATTTAAACTATAAACTTATACTATCTTATATTATTTTAATCAAAGTTGCATTATCTTATAAAAATATTATGTGAACTTTGCAGGAAAGAATGTTACTAGAATATATTGGATCTCTAAAAACTAAGGTAGAATGCAACTCTCCTTTAGACATTTAGTATTAGCTATCATTAATTTAAATTTTTATTAAATAAATAGTGTTTAAGAAGTATTTTATTTTATTTTATTTTCAATTTATATGTGGTATAAAAGATTATATTTTTTCTAGATCACAATTATAGATAAAAAGAAATGAATAATTCTAAAATCATATTTATTTTTAATGAATTATTTAGAATTGAAACGTTATTAAAAATTAACCACTAAGTTTTTCTTAGAATATTCACTAGAGTTTATGTTGTTTTTATGCAATATGTTTTAACAATAGAAAATATTTATATAACATTTTTAAGGACTTTAAATATATCAATAGTTTAAAAATATGTAGTTATTTAATAAATGTATGTAAGATATAATTAAGGATGTTTAAAGTTATTATGAAAATGCATGTCTTATAATAATTATATTTTTAAATTTATACAAAAGATGTGTTGATATATCATAGATTCCACTTAGATTTGGTAGATAAAAAAAATTGATTCACAAAAATTTCACCAAACTTGGCATAAAATCAACAAGACTTAACAACTTAAATAATTACTTTAATTTTTTAAAAAGCATAAAATTTATACAAAATATAGTTACAAAATGTATCAAATGAGACTATAAAATGTTGGGAAAGTATTTTCTATTAGATTTAAATACAAATAGAGTAAAAAATTACATCATCATGCAAATACAACAACTCACTGACTGATAGGAATTTGTGATGATCGTTGTTGGAAATTATTATCATAAACTGTATATGCATGCAAGTTACAACTTATAAAAATCTACAATTTTCCCTTCCCTGTCATAGGGAAAAAATTCACTATAAACTCACTATAATTCTAATCTTAAACTCTACTTTGAAATATAGAGAAGGAATTACTATGCTTTGAGCAAAAAAACATGAAACACCTCACAACATGTTGATTTTATTCTAGAAAACCCCCAATCTAGAAGAAAAACAAGTTTTGATCATGGCAATGTGCCTTGCTACCCTCCTTTATTACTTTGCAAAGATATTTTATAGAAATTAGGTGCAGCCTTGACTTCTATTTCTCTTCCAAGAATAAAACTTACAATAATTCCCAAATTCTTCAACTACCAATGATCTCAATGTTTCGATACAAGCCTTACTTATAGATTTTTCAATAAACAATTTTTTGAAGCCTTGGGTATAGATCAATAGTCACTGGATGTTGAAATGGTGCTTATATGTTTTGTATTCTAAGTTCTAGTGTAGGTATGGTCATGCACACTAATGGACCTACACTATGGTCTAGACACTATAGACCTACACAATTGTTCATGTCTGGTACAATCTACAGTATTGTCAAACACTTATCCTTATATCTATTGCCTATTTTCTATTCCTTTTTTCCTATTATGTGTTTTTACCATATCCTTTTGGATCACACCTCACTTCTTTGGAAGGATTTAGCCCCACAAAATGTTAATGAGACATGAAATGAGTAAAGAGTTCTCCTACTCTCTCTTTAGAGTAGCACTTGGCTTTGCTTACTTTTTCATCTTTGAGTCTAATCTTTAAAGTTTTCTAAACTATATTTCTTGTTTCCCTTGTTTTATTTTCTAGTACCACATCCTCATGAAGTATGATCCTTGCTTCCACACCCAAGTCTTCCAAAGAGGATAGCACATGCTCTTATCTTCATCTAGCATAGAGGGTTCATAAATCTGCAAATACTCACAATTTATAATTGAATATATCATCATGAAAGGAGGAGATCAAGTTTGAATACATTTTCACCTATGGCCTCCAAAATTGTGAAGGGTCTCTTCCTTAATGACTTAATTTCTTTTCTTGTACTTGGGGTCTTTCCTTACCTTAAGAAAGCTAAACTTAGTCTCCCACTTTGACTTTTTGCCTCTATATATGTTGATCATGTCTTTGTTTATATATTTCTTATGTTCTTTCCAAATGTTCTTTTACTTTGAGTTCGATTTGCCTAATCCTCTCAATAATTAGATGGTTTAGTCACCTCATTATCTTGTTCTACTTGTTCATCTTTTTTATCAAAAGCTACATCAAGTGGATTAGAATACAAATATCCCAAACATGCTTGAAATGGTAACTTATTAGTAGAAAATATAATGCTCTATGATATGAATGTTGAGTGTATGGGAGAGATTCATCCCATACGTTGGGACACTTACTATTATACCCTTGATGATTTGTACCAAAGTCTTGTTTACGACCTCTATTAGGCCATCTATTTATGGGTGAAAGACTGCTTTTATTTATCTAGGTATCCATCATACTCCATAATGTAGACCAACGCTTACTAACAAACCATGTAGCCCTATCAAAAATATATATATTGGTACCCCAAAATGTACCCATACATTGTTAAAAAATTATTTAGGTGCATTTTTTTCCCATGATAGTCTTTTTACAAGCCATTAGAATACACATTTTGCTAAACCTATCAACTACCATGAATAAGTAATCATATCCATGTCTACTCATAGCCAATCCCCCTATAAAATTTATAAAAAACACTTCCCATGGTCTTGTGGAAATATGCAAAGGTATATATATTCCTTCTTTTCTTGTTTTAAATTTGTATCTTGTAAAAAACTTGATAATTCATGTTGCATTTTGGCCCAAAACACATACCTTTGCAAATGTGTCACTATTTTTCCTATGTTTAAGTGACAAACCACTTTGGAGGTATGTACCTCATTAAAATAAGCCTTTGTGCCCTTGGCACACAAAATTTTCCTACATTATATAGCAACCCATCTTGAAGATAGAAGTCTTCTTCACTTTTTATAATTTTTTGTGATATAAATTCTTTATATTTTTCACCAAAGTCTTTATCATGCTTATGTTCTTCAACATAACCCTCTATTGTGAAGGGATCCAAGTGAGTTACCATATGTGGCCTAGATGGCATATCTTCCATAATATTGTTAGCACCAATTTTATATTTTACTACCGAATGAAACTGTTGAAGAAAATCCATCCATTTGTAGTGTCTTGCTTGTAATTTACTTAATGCTTTTAAATATTGTAGAGGTTGATGATTAGTATGAACAAAAATTTCTTTAACAAATAAATATTGTCTCCATTTTTAATAGCCTAAGCTATTGCATTTAATTCTTTATCATAAGGTACATTACCCCTAATTTCTAAATTAAAAACATTTAAATGATAACATATAGGTTTTCCACCTTGAAGAAAGACGACACATATGGCGTATTCACTAGGATCTATTTCTAACTCATATGGATTTTATATGTTAAGAAGAGATAAAATAAGAGAATGTTTATAATTTAATATTTTAAATACTTCATTTTATTCATTGCCCTAATTAAAGTTCCTTCTTATGATGTAGTTTGATATAAAGGTGCTACTATGTAGGAAAAAGAAGAAATAAACTTTCTCATGAATAATGCAACTCCTATAAACTCCTAGTTTCTATATAATACTTTTTGGTGTAGGTCAATTTACAATCACTCCAACTTCAGATAGGTCTATTATTAATTCTCCTTTTTCTACAACATGCCCTAACTATATAAATGATCTTTGCCAAATTCACATTTATTTAAACTACATAGTAGCTGTTGTTCATTTAACCTTTACAAAGCTTTCTTAATGTGGATTAAGTGCTCTTCCTGTGCAACACTGAATATTATAATACAATCTAGATAGACTATTACAAAGCTATTTTTGAATTCCCTTAAAACATCATTCATCATTCTCATAAAAGTAGCAAGTGTATTACTCAAGCAAAAAGGATGTACTAACCATTCACAAAGTCCTTTCTTAGTTTAAAAAGTAGACTTTCAAGTATCATCTTCTTTCATTCACACCTAATGGTAACTATTGATGAGGTCTCGATGACCCCCATTTCAAGGAGTCAATGTTCCATGCATGAAGACCAACAATAGAAAGGTTTGTAGACCAAGGAGTGACCTACAAGTCAATCTCTAGATCAAGGGCTATCTTCCTACCTATTTTAAGCTAACTCTAACATCACAAGGAAAAGGTAGGAAGAAGGAAATACTAAAACTGAAATATAGAAATAAAAATGCCATAAGCCATGAACAGACACCCATCCACTGATTGATCAGAGGTTAATATCTCATGATGCAAGAATCGACAAAAAAATATACACATACAAGAACTAATGGTGAACAAAGACAAGTCGCTAGGACAATAGATTTCTTGCTTCTTATTAAGCTCGTTGATCATTAAACAGTCTCATGGATACAGTCCCTCTGCGACATACATACAGGATTGATGCAAGAGTATCCTAGGGGACAAGAACAATCTTGCATCAACCAAAAATATTTTCTCTCACTTTGTTTGCAGGTTTTTACTTACTAGTTAGTTGCAGAAGAAGTTATCATATTTCAACTCACATTGATATTTGGTTTTACGGTTTTGAGAACATACTTTATAGTGATGAGTGGATGTCATTTCCAAGGTTAAGGAGAATTAGATTAATGGAATGGTTTAATTTGGTTTGTGAATGTATACTAGGCTAACAGACTTGCATAGTTGTAATTGTTCCACTTGTGCCAGATTATCTGGCATTTATGCCAACAAAGAAGTATATGAGAAGACCCATTGGAAACTTGAAGGATAGACATTGAACACCACATAGATTTCCCATACCGTTATCACTGCTTTCATCGAATAAATTATTTACATTGGTCTGTAAGTATGAAAAAGGCACACAAGCGGACATGGCAATCTGATAATGATAGAGTCCTAGTCACACCTATGAAGGTGTGAATTATATACATCTTAGCAGTTCCTCTCTTGGCAAAATGCCCCCCAATATTCCCCCCTTTGATCATCCTCCCCAATCTTCCAACTAACATTCCAAGTCCTGCATACCTTCTAGCCACATGCCTGATTCACTTTGAGTGGGTCACCCATATGACTTATAACTTAAGTGTGGGTTTCTCAGGTGACTTGCCTTGCTAAAAGGGGTGACCCACTTCTTGTAAGGGGTGACCCTGTCATCTTTTTCCATATAATATTTTTTTAAGTTCTGCCTAGTTTAACTCCATTTTTGTCTTTTAATCCAGAGTCCCTCCCTGCATAACTTACCCTTAAATTCCCCTAACTATTTCTAGACTCCCAATCACTCTATTGTTATCTTCCAATTAGTCTTGTGTGATCTCTCTAGATTTTGTTCTCTTCCAATTCGAGCTTGTTCACTCCTTAGTCAATTCGGTTATCTACTCAATAACTACCACCTATGATGTGGAATCTAAACCTATAAATACCCCCCTCCTTTATTAATTTGAGGAGGAAAATTCATTATTGTATTCTTGTATTGCTCAAGCTTATGCAAAGCTGCCCCCATTAGCATTCTAATGCTCTACATAGGAATTTGTGAGCCTTTTGTTATTTTTGCAATAGCATGCTTATGCTCAATCCATCCCCTTTTCATTTTATAGCTTCTAAGCTCAATCCAATTCCCTTCACGTCCACATTTTTATCCCTATCACCAAGAGGAGGACCCTGTTGCTACAGAGGAAGAGACAGTTGCCATAGGACCTCCGAGGACACTTGCTAGGCACTGCCACTTGATTCGTACAAACAAATCTTTCTCTTGAGGAAGTAAAACATTGTTTGTGTTTCTCTTGATAGTAAAAATTCGTTGCATTCTTAGAGTAGATTTGCTTTCATTGTGCAAAAGATTGTTCATTTTTCTTTTCATAGATAGATTTATTGCTTTCTAAGAATAAATTCATTTTTATTGTGCTTAGAATAATTACAATCAAATCGAACCACAAAAGACAAACACAAATTAAATTGCATAAGAAAAATCATTTGTTACATTCATTTTCCCTTTCATAATAATTAATTCATTCAAAAATTAGAAAAATAATCAAAAAGTTGTTTGCATGTATATAGATTAATTACATTTATAAACTCATAAAAACACCTAAAACATTCAAAAAAACAAATAAAAACCATTGATTCAATCATAAGGCATCAATCAAAAGATTCAAACAAGTCCCCTTCCCCTTGGCCTAAGCATTCATTGTGCATGGGTAGAAGGGAATATTGGTTTAAATACATCTTAGACAAGATTAGGGAGATCATCCCTCAACCAATTCCACTGAGGAGTCAACCCAAGAACAAGACATCATCTTGAGGCTCATTCAACAAGAAACAAAACAAAGAAGACAAGAAGAACATCAACAAAGACTCATTCAACAAATCATTGACAAGAATAATGGAGGTTAGATCACCTCCATAGATCATAAATGATCTTGAAACATACTTAGAGATAGGCTAAGAGAAAGTGACCCTCTAAGTCATATAACAATCACAACCACAAGACCATTCAACACTTATGACAATATCATAACTTTTACAACAAATTTTTCCAACCACATACATTCACATGTCACACAATCAACCCAACCATGATCTGTGATGTTTTGCTTCCTCACAAACAAAACAACCCATGTTTTGCCTCCACTTGACTTGCTCTTGCCACGAGAGGATTAACTAGGTAGGTGTCAGTCACAAGGATATGGTTCATGTGCCACATCAGAGTCTAACTCACCCACATTGTGTCTGATTCATATTCTAAGCAACACATATTTTGGTGAACCTAACGTGAAGGATAAATCTTTCGATACAAGTCTTTTGCACTCCTTTGTTGCTACTTTTCCATCTCCACTTTTTCTGCCCACACTAGATTCACCAACACATATTTTGGTGAACCTAATGTGAAGAGAAAACCCTTTTGGTTGAGTTTTTTTTACGTTTCATCTCATTTCCATTAAATCTCTTCCATTTCACTTTTATCTTCCTCTCTTTACATTATATTTATTTTTTGGTGTTTATGGCACTCCCAAATATTATGGAGTCAAATAAAACCCAAGACAACATTCCCTCAAATGAACCAATAACACCTTCATTCAAAGTATATGTACCACTAGATCCGTTGGCAACCATCTCCAATCATTTCGACTACGAAGATTTTGACTATGACAATGACAGATAAGAATCTCATCACTCCTTAACATTTGACAATCCCACATGGGAGCAAGACTCAACAATACAACCTAGTCATACAATCCAAGGTAGAGCACACCAAGTGCTTGTACAGTTTGGAATACATCAAGTAGACCATCCTAAAACAAGTTACACTAAAATAGCTACCTAATTAGTTACTAAAGTGAGTCATCTAGAAAGATATTTACAAGAAGCTAGGGAAACTCAAGAAGCTTTGCATGTTGCACACCAAGAAAAAAAACTTAGAAAACATCTTTGTAGAACAAACAAACGAAGCAAATCAACAAGAAAATCCACCTTAGGGTGGAGAAGTTAAAAGAACAAAGGCTACAACCCTTACAAAAGTTATAGGCACCTTGGTCCAATGGATCAAGATGCTAGAAGCTAGACGAATGGAATAACCACCTCAAAATAAAATTGAACAAAGAACTAGAGCACAAATGGATCCACTTAGTGCTAGAGTTGAACAAAACTAGGGGGTAACCCAAACCCCCATACCTAAAATTCTATTAAAAAAACACTAGTAATGACACAACGCAATAACAAAAGCAACCTAGTGGAGCCTATCCAATGAAAAATTATCATGTTCCTCAAATATACCAACAAATGTAACGAATATATCCGACCATGCCTAGATATCAGATGAACATTCAAAACCAACAAGTCCCATCAATGGCGCTCATGTTTTCAACACCAACATCTCAAAGCACATTCTCTGGATCATACCTAGAATACCTAAAGCATCCTCTAAATTATAACATTAACAATGTCTTATTACTGTATCCTCTCCCAAGTTTTCCCTAATTTAAAAGGGAGGGTGACGTGAACTCACATATCAAGGCCTACACCATAGTTGTAAGGGAACTGCCTTGGGAAGGAGTTGTGGTGAGAATATTCCTAAAGGTCCCCAAAGGAATTGCCTTAGATTGGTACTATCACCTCCTATAGGCTTCAATACGTTACTTCTATCAACTCATTGGTGATCTATGATAACATTTGACATAAACAAACTAATTAAAACTAGGATATGAGAGTTCTTGACAATGAAACAAGATGCAAATGAATTGGTGACGCACTTTATCACATGGTGGAGGCAAGTCTTCTACTCATCAACTAGAACCCTCAATATGGATCATAAAGAATTATGCGACCTCTTTTTACGTTCCCTTAATAGGGACACTAGAGGGGAGGTGCGAAAATTGTCATATAAATCTTATAAAGAAGTGTTAGAGAGTGCATTGAGAATTGATCAATCCGAATTGATAGTGGACAAAAAACTTATGGAGCAAATAGATGGTTAACAACTCAAACAAATGATAACAATGGAAGCAATCCTTCTGCAATCAAAATCCTAAAGAATAATTAGAATGCTAATACAAATGGGGTAATTGACATACCCCCATTGAGGAATAACCATCACAAGAGGTATCATGATGGAAGGGACTATTTCCCTCAAAATATCAATGCCATAAATAACAATTATTACCAAGGGAATAATTAGCTATCAGGAAATTGAATATGGAAAGAAAATAACTATGAGACATATCATAATCCATTCGAATACAATCAATTTTGCTCCTTCCATAGGATGAGAGGACATAGTACTAAATTGTGTCATGAGTATAATGGGTTTATAGAAAGACTTCTAGAAGATCAAATATCCTTATTCATTGAAATGTTCCTGAACCCATAGTGAGTGATGGAAAATAGCAGTAAAAATTCTAGGCAAATACCATCACTCCCTAGAATGCAGACATGAAGATTTTTTGAGATCCATTCCCTACCCATTATAATGGCAAAACAAACAATTAGAATCCAATAGTTTTAAGATCAACTAGTACGTCAAGCACTATCGAACCAAACATCCCTGATTAGTTGGGACCAAAACCTGAGAAACAAAAATGTTAGGATTGGTAGAAATAATCCATAATGAATAAAATATAGAACCCAAAATAGAACAAGAGGTCAACTTCCATGGGAAGGCAATCTCGATAGTGGAACCTAAACCACCCCTTGTTGGACCATATGATCTAATAGAAGATCTCATGAAAAATTACACAAAAAATTCTTTCATAAATATTGTAAGGAATTCGCCATCACATTGTGTTTCTCTTCTACAAGTAATTGGATTGAAATACCTAAACTAAATTAGTCCCCCATCAAATGAACAAATCAATCAAGTGGATTTTAATGTGAACCCACCAAACACAGAACTTCAAGATCTTGGTTTCTTCTTTGACCTAAAACAAACACCTACAGAAGCTAAGTTGACTAAAAGGGGGGATCCAACCTTGTATCTACAAGTATTGATCTATGATACCTGCATCAAGAGAATGTTGATAGATGATGGAGCGGTCATAAATATAGTTCCATTTTCCCTTCTTGAAAGGATGGGATATGGGCATACAAATATAACATCATGTCGAGATACCTTGAGAGGATATGAAAACTTAAAGGAAGCAATGATTGGAAAATCATGATACCAGTCTCCTTAAGACAAAAACAATCTCGATAGTATTCTATGTCATTGACAAAGACACTAGTTAAAAATTGTTTCTAGGAAGATCCGAGATTCATAGAATGAAGGTAGTATCTTCAACCTTGTTTCAAGTTCACTTTCTACACCTTGGTAAGACATATATCACAAAAGGACACCTTAAGCCATTTAGCATGCTAAAAAGTGATGCAATTAAGAAAAGGATAGGCATTCCAATTGATTACTGATGATGCCACACCCTTGTAATGCCCTATTTCTCCCCTACTATAGGTATTATGTAGTAGCTCAACAGAAATTCTATGGCTCACACCCAAACAAATAGTCATTGCAGGTGACTTAAAACATTCACTACCCTTGCTAGAGGCTATTTCTCCTTACAAGCTTCTCCTTCTACTATTGTTGTAGGTGATCCAAAACTAACTTCCACACTCTGTCTAGTTGATATAGGTTAAAACAACACACATACAAGCATACAAGCTGCAAATACTCTCATATAAACATACCCTTCTCAATCACACATCCATCTTTAAATATTTCCATGATGATCAAGCAAGGGAAAAACCAACAAATTACAACCTCATGACATACAATATAAACTATATAACACCAGCACTTCCTATTTCATTACAATATATGTTCTTTTGCAATTTCATTTACATTTGGTGTTCGAACCTTTCCACTAGTTCTAGACATTTACTTCTTCCTCGCACTACTTCCTCATGCCACACTTCTGTCTTTCTTCTCTAGTTTCTTCCTCAACTTTGTTCCTCCTTCTTCCTATGCAACCTCTCTTTTATTTTATTTCTTTTTATCTTCTTTTTCTTCACTCCTCTCTCTTTGTTGTTGCACACTCTCTCCTTACTCTATCTATTGCACACTTGCCTTCCTTTACTATTCACACGTAGCTCCCATTTCCTTCTCATGCCATACATTCCTCTTTCCCTAAAAACTTTTCCAAGATGTCTTTCTCAAATATCTCTGGGATCTTCTCCCTTTTTATCCTTGCCTAAACTATTCCCAAAAATCCATCCTCCTTCTTTGGGTACGAAAACCACATCATAAATGCCTCAAATGGCCAAAAATTAGTCCCCATCAATTCTTCCCACTCAAATATTCAATTTGAGTGGAAAAATAATTACCTCGACGAAGGAACTGTTATGTAGAAAAGAGAGACTAGCTCAATAGATCAAACTAGGTCAAACCCTCTTCTACGAAACATTGGGACGCAAATCGAGCTTGGATTCTACCCAAGAAAGAGAGCCAAACTACGGGGGCTTAGTCCTTTTGTTGTATAGAGAAGAAATTAACCAAATCCAGTCAATCAAACTAGGGTAAGACAAGAGGCCCTAGTTGACAAAGATCGGAGTAAAACAGACTGCTAGAAGCAGAAACCTAGAAACCAAATGAACAACAAAGATCAGGGATCAAGTCAGAACCTGGATCCGGAGTAAGAACTACCTAGGACAAGTGTGCTTGGGAACCCTAGACCCTGATTAAGGTTAGCAAAAATTAATAACTCAGATGTCTTCGCCCTCCTGTGTTTTTGTTCTCTGCAACTTATCTTCAGGGAATTTCTCTAGATCTGACCTACACATATGCAAGAAGGAAAATGGTTGAGTACTATTTAGGAGCTTACCTCAATCAAGCTCCATGAATGGTGTTTCCACCTCCACAATAGCAAAGATGATAGATAAAGAGCATGTTCCCTAGGAGGGAAAAGGAAAATCTAAAATAGAATGGAATGCTATAATAAAGCATGAAGGAAAGAAGTCACCATGAGCATGGAAACCCTAGCATGCTTGATGCAACATCACAACTTGACTCAAGAAGTTGGTGTAGCCCAAAGAAGTAGAAGGATCTTCACAAGACCTATAATATGTTAGTGCCGCAACAATAATCCACAATAGAGAGCTTTTGAGAATAGTAGAGAGCATGAGAGAGAAGAAGAATCTTTCAATAAGTTAGAGATAGCTTAGGGATGTTCAAATAGATAGAATAACTTACTTTTGTATGCATTCCCATTGATTTTTAGAGAATTAAGCTACATGAGGCTGACATTGGGAACCATTTAAGGGGTCCCAAGCCAACACTTGCCATTAATTAGGCCAGGGCTAAGAAGGGGACAAGGGCACTTAGGTGCCCTGGTCCTTTAGCCTAAAACTCCCAAGATAAGGCACTTAAAATGTCTTTAACCCTGCCTTATAATTACTTTTTCAGGTTTTGTGCACTGGGATCAAAAATTACATGCTTAATTCTCAAAAAGATGTTATAATAAGTCCTAATCAACAAGTGCAAATATTTTAGGCCCACCCGGGTACTAAACTAAGTGTAAAATGCTAGTGTACACATTTTACGACACTACATTTAGCCCCCACTTTGGTGTGGGTACAAACTTACGTTCAAACTCATACTAAAGGATGGAGAAGACAAATTTCAAAACACAACAAACATAGAATCTAGAGAATTCTACCAAGGTTTAGGGGTGATTAAACCCCCAAGCTTAGGATTCTAAGGTTGCAAACACGTCGGATCATAGAGGCCATAGAATGTCACCAAAATTGAGGGGTAATCAAGCCCCCAAGTTTAGGATCCTAGAAGTCTATAATGAATTTCATACACATAAGACACTCACATATGAAACACTTAGAAAACATGGGATAAGACAAGGCATACATGAGGCATACACTTGAGAAGTCACAATGTATACATGCAACACACAAAGCATAGATGTCATACACAAAGTATACATGCTTGACACAAAGTATATACATAAGTCATGAAGCATACATAGAATACACATGAAACACACATGGGATGAACTCAAGGAGAATACATAAGGAACATATAGAGTTAACACACAAAGTACGCACGACACATGAAAAATATATAGAGTAAGAATATACGCATCATGTTGAACATCAATCATGAGAAATATAATACAGAAGACCTTGAGTTAGAATGAACAAGGAGACCTCGATCTAAGTGATGTCTCAATCACCTTGCATCATTCCCCAAGATACAATAAAGAAGAATGCTAAGGGGTTAGTTAGAAATGAGAAGCACAAGAGAAGTACAAACACATCATATACACAATCTCAAAAGAAAAGTGCTTCCACTCAAGGGAATACACCAAGCTACCTCCCACAAGAGGATTTTTACAAAGTCTTGCAAAATAAGAAGGCGAAGTGAACTTACTACGAAACTCTAGTTGGTGGCACAACCCTTCTCCAAAACATGCAAGGAGCTTTAACTTAGGATAACAAGATAGACTCAAGATCTTGTTTCCAAGTTAGCCATATCCTTTCCAAGAGAGTGTAGTAACAAAGATAATCAACGTGTTTAGATAGAAAGAGAGTAAGGCATTATAGCACGATATATACCCCCACCTTAAAGCGATTGCTAACTCCATCAAGGAGAAATTATCTTTAAGGTAGAGTGATGAAGAAATATAAAATGGGCACAAGAGCTTTCTAAAAGCACATGCCCAAATAAGATGTGTTTACAAAACTACATCACGACAAGGGGTTGCCCCCAAGATGAGAAAACCAAGGCGATGCTTACAGGCATGATACATTATGACTTGTGTAGTCATGGTATCACACCAAGCATTGCTACAAGGTCCCATATAGATAGAAGAAAGATCACATGAGAGTACACATAAATTGAATCATGACAAGATGCTAAATCATCCAAGACAAGACAACAAAATTGCACATCACAACATATAGAAGAATGAAGATACATATAGAGGAATGACACGATGTGTTCTTACTCCTTGTACCTTTGTGCTAGCAAGGGTGTCAAGGGAGAACCACAACATCACAATACGGTGATAACATTACATACAAACATAACACAAATGAGAGGGGGGACCACACTTGTGAGTCGGCCTATAGCAAATTATCCTCCCCCAACTTGATTATAAAATGGATGGAGGACAAGGTGCTCTAGAGACTACATTAAGCATGGTGAGAAGTGCCAGAGTCAAACCTTGTTTGAAGTTGTTGAATTTTGTCACCCAAGACTCAACATTCATAAGTGGAATGGCCAAGTGCTCGATGATATGCACAATAATGAGGTGATGAATGATTATCTTGTTGAATGTTTTTGTATTTTGGAGTAGGAAGAGTGATTAAGTGATCTTTGAGTAAAATTGAAAAAATACTCTTGTTGAGATAGAAGAGAAGATTTAGGTGGAGTAGGAAGCAATCCTTTTTGTTGTGAACATGGTGGAGAGAATGTAGGAGAAGGCTGAAAACCCAAACCTACTTTAGAAAAGTGTGGTGTTGGTTCCATAAGCTCCTTAATTACTTGTTCTTTACAACCTAATCCATTTCCGTTGTATCCTTGTTTAGAAAGAATTTTGAATCCATGCCCAAAACGCTTCTCCCAATCCAAAGGAAGAGGAGAGGTCATATGTATGTCTTTGTTGAAATGTGTTGAAGAAGAAGGATCATTCTTTTCATCATGGTGAGCAGGGTCAAACTTTGTTTTAACCATCCCGTAGGGATTGAAATCTAAAACGACCTCGTCACTACCATGACATGTATTAGAATTAAATGGTACTTTATAAAAAATCGCCGCCATTTCTGTAGAAGAAGGCAGATCTTCATCTATTTTAAAGGCTCCATCATCATTAATCTTGAGTTTAAACTTTGTAGGAGTATGAGATTGTGTTGAAGAAATTTTATTTACCTTTAAGGTCTTTGGGTGCGGGGGTGAGATTTTATATTCACCCACAAAGGAGGGCGTAAAATCTAATGAACTCCAATCATCACTGAAAAATTCATTCGAAGGACTGAGACTATCCTGACCAACACTATTAGTAGCGGAGAATAGTGATTTGGTTTTTATTGAGGAAGGGATCAAATTACTTAGAGGAATTTGATATCTTGCTTCCATTTGCAAGCAGCTTTTCAAAATCGGATCAACTTCAATTGTATGTACTTTATTTTCAAAGATGAATTTTATTGAATGATGAAGGGTAGACGGAATGCCCCCATGGCATGAATCCATGGTCTACCAAGAAGAAGATTGTCTGAAAGAGAATTAGGCATGACATGGATAGGAGTAGACAATGTCACAGGACCAACCCTAAGAGGTAAGGTAATAGTACCCAATGATTGCCTACCAACATTATCAAAGCCACAACGGATGAGATTATCTGGTTTAACTAAAGATTTATCAACATTGAGTTTATCTAACAAGTCTATGCCACAAACACTACGACCTGATCCACCATTAATCATAGTACATCTAACTCTCATATTATTGAAGGAGACGAATATCATAAGAGGCTCATTTTGGTTTTGAACTTCTATGGGAGGTAATTCATGTTGTTGAAATGATATATCTGGTGTTATCTCATGCATACAACTAAACAGATATGTTACATCATTCGGTCTAACAGAAGGTGGAACAACTACCTTTTGTAAAGCCTCTTGGAGCATTATGTGGTATGTAGTAATGTTTGTATCAACTCCCATAGAGAGATCTTTGCTAGAGTGGCTCAGAGCTGTTCAACAAGATCATAATCTCTACCATTATGAGTAGGAAGACGAGGTGCTTGAGGAAGAATAGGTTGAGAAGGTGGAAGAGAAATAGGCATGCACAGTGCTTGCTTACTTTGTTTGTTATTACGAGTGTTGTATGTGTGAGCAACCACATCATAATCAGATTGCTGCGACACACTTTGAACACCTTGATTTCTTTGAGCAATTTGTTTTGTATAATTGAGGATATAACCCGGGGGTCGAGCTAGTGTTGTATCACATTGAAACAAAATAACTAGTTTGAAGAAAGGAGGTGTATTAGGTACCTCATGCACAATGATTTTAGGAACATTAGTACACTTATCCACTATCCTCTTAGTGGGCTAAATAAGTCTATTAATGATGATTGAATTGACATTGTTTCTTTTTAAGTAAGCTCAACATCCATCCCTGAGGGATTTAATGTGAGAGACCTCTCTTTATCCACTAATGCTTCATATTTTGAAGGGGGAGCATTGGAATGAAGGGAGGGTAAAGTGTTTTTAAGAAAATTGTTGATTATTTCTTTGATGAAGTCTAAGGGGTTTGAAAATGCAACCAAAGAAGAAATACCAAGGGTCTTCACATCCTTAGTGATATCCAAGGTACTTGAACATTCAACCAAATGTGGAAGATCAAGGCTCTTCAATTCCTTAGTGACATCCAATAGTGATTCATCTTTTGAAGGGAGAGCATTGGAATGAAGAGAGGGTAGGGTGATGTTAAGAAACATGTCAATGATTTCATCCTCTTGTGCCAAAATATCCTCACAAATGGGGACCATTTTTGGAGAGGGACCTAAATCATAGGGTGAAATAAACAAATCTAGGTCACCATCACATGTATTAGAGAGTAGATCCATGGGAATAGACATGTAATTATTATGACTTGTATTAGAAGTAGAAGAAAAACTAGCACGATCATCTTTCTCATGACTATTCATGGAGATGAATTCGGTGAGATCTTCTAATATCGAAGGATGCACACCCATGATGGTTGTGAAGCTATAAAAATAATATATATAACAAAGGACTTGGACTTCATATATGGAACATTTAGAAACATCAATATCATTCATGGATGCTATGTGATCTAAAACATGAGGATGCACATTAGTGAACTTGGTAAAAGTCTCAAAATTTATAATGTATGTATACAAAGATTTCAAACAAGAAGAGTCCATAATGAAATGTCTTGTTTATTATGTGAAAATATGATAAGGAAAAACAATTGGATCTATTCATTAATCAAGGACCACCAATGTGGAAATGAGATTGCAATTAAAGACCTACAAGTGCAAGAGAACTGGGGTCTTCCAAAAATTATGATATTCTTGGTAACCACAACAACTAAGTCTTGCAAATGTAGGATGTGTAGTATGTGCAAAAGAAGTGCCTAAATGTTTTATCAACTTAAATGACACAAATGTTTACAAGACTTTGCTTTGATGAAGATGCACTAAATACAAGACTAGCTAGGGTTTACTAGCAAAACCCTAGATTTTAAATGCTTGCTTCCTAAACCACAATTTTTTCGATGCAAGAATTCTTTTTAAAATAAAATGATATTTATGACATGATACAACAATGCAAGAGATATGTAAATGATATCAACAAAATTTGAAAGAAGATCTTAATTACAAACCCTAGGAATTTGACTAGGTATTCCAAAAAATGCAAGCTTTTCCATAAAACCCTAGCAAATTAGAATTTTGAATGCAAGATACAACACCATGAAATGATTATCTACTGTAATTTCCATCAGATTTGATGCAAAACTAGAAATTTAAATCCTTCTATGATGATCTACAACATACGCAATGAAAACAATGCACAAATATGTCTTTTTGTAAACCTAAAATGTTTGATTTTTTCACCTTTTTCAATGCAAATATGCAAGAATGTCCTAGAAAAGAAAGGATGATAAGTTACAAAAAATTAAATCCCTTTAATCAATCCATTAATATAACAAGATCTGAAACAATACACTAATCTGCAAACCCTAGGTTGAACATCAGCTAGATTTTCTAAAAATTCAAGGTTTTTTCAAACCCTAACAATGAAATAATGCAAAATTAAGCTATATAAATATGCAAAATGATGAATGAATGTAATCTAATCAGATATAAGGTAGAAAATAGCTCAAATATAATGAAAGAAGCATGCCAAAGTGTAAGAAACAATAGGTTCACCAAAATGTTAGGTAGAAAAGTGAGACTAGCTTAATAAATCAAACTAGGTCAAACCCTCTTCTACAAGACATTAGGACACAAACTGAGCTTGGATTCTACCCTTGAGGGAGATCCAAACTATAAGATCTTTTCCCTTTTGTTGTATAGTGAAGAAATTAACCCAATCCAATCAATCAAGCTAGGAAAAAGACATTAAACCCTAGTTGACGGAGACTAGAGAATAATAGGCAATCAGAAATAGATTCGAACAATCTAAAAGAACCACAAAGACCAGGGATAAGAGAACCTAGATCTGGGTGCCAAAATACCAAGGACAAGGGAACTTTGGTGCCCTAGACCCTGATTAGGGTTATTAGAAACTGATAACTTAGATATCTTCACCCTCTTGTGCTTCTGTTCTCTGCAACTTATCTTTGGGCAGTTTCTCCAGATCTGAACTACACATATGCAAGAAGGAAAATGGTTGGGTGTTATCTAGGAGATTTCCTTAGTCAAGCTCTGTGAATGGTGTTTCCACCTCCACAATAGCAAAGATGATAGATAAAGAGCACATGCCCTAGGAGGGCAAAGGCAAATCTGAAGTAGAATGGAATGCTAGAACAAAGCATGAAGGAAAGAAGTGACCGTGAGCATGGAAACCCTAGCATGCTTGATGCAGCGTCACAACATGACTCAAGAAGTTGGTGTAGCCCAAAGGAGTAGAAGGATCTTCACAAGACCTATAATATGTTAGTGTCATAGCAATAATCCACAATAGAGAGCTTTTGAGACTAGTAGAGAGCATGAGAGAAGAATCTTTCAAGAAGTTAGAGATAGCTTAGAGATGTTCAAATGAATAGAATAACTTACTTTTGTATGCATTCTCATTGATTTCCTGAGAATTAAACCACACGAGGCTGGCATTGGGAACCATTTAAGAGGTCCCAAGCTGACAAGCCATCAATTAGGCCAAGGCTAAAAAGGGCATAGGGGTGCTTGGGCACTCTGGTCCTTTAGCGCCAAACTCCCAAGATAAGGCACTTAAAGTGTCATTAACCCTGCCTTATAATTACTTTTTCAAGTTTTGTGCATTGAGATCAAGAATTACATGCTTAATACTCAAAAAGGTGTTATAATAGGTCCTAATTAATAAGTACAAATTATTGAACACACCAGGGTACTGAGAGGGGGGGTGAATCAGTATCTAAACAAACTTCCAATCCTTCAGAGAAGATTAAAACTTATGCATTACAACATTAACATAAACATGAAAGATCAACACAATGCACATCAGCACATAACACCAGATATACGTGGAAAACCCAAGAAGGGAAAAACCACGGTGAGGATTAACTCACAATATACGAAGCTCAAAATTACAACCTTTTTTTTAGGGCTACAAACCAAGGAAGCTACTACTCCCTACTGACTTTGTTTTAGGGCGACAACCCAAGGAAGCAACTACTTAGGCTAAAGATTTTGTTTTAGGGCCACTCCCATGGAAGCTACAACTCCCTGCAAACTTTGTTTTAGAACTACAACCCAAGGAAACAACTACTCCCTGAACTAAAAATGAACTTAGAGATGATTACAATATGACAATCCTTCTACTACCTGAAAACTGACATTCAAGCTCACACCTTTGATGATTGCAATTCTATTTCTTCTGATGATTGGATCAATTAGGCATACTCTTCACTTCCCTCCTGTCACAAAAATGTCTTCAAGATGAATCAGGACAGCCTCTAACACATCTGTTCTTTCTCCTTCAGTCACACATCACAATGCATGTGATATTCATACTCTGCTCTTCTCTCTTTTCTTATATTTTCATTTTAACAATCATACCTCACCTAGACCAACTAGGTTTATAATATATACATGACATTACATTGATTACATTACAAGTTAGCCAATACAACAAGAGTATTACATTTTACAAGTTGGCCAGAGATCACAACATGAAACATGCATAGGGCAAGCCCTATCATGAACAACACACTACTTCAGAAGGGAACACATGCCTTGTGGATCCCACTAAATGCTTAGTCCAGTCCTAAACACCCTTCACAACATCATTCTTCAAGGAATAATGTCCACACGCTTCACAAATTTGAATTGGGTCATCCTTAAGCAAGAACACATGAAGCTTGTAGCACACCAGTGATTTCAACTTGGCAGTACTCATGAGAGATTGAATATTATTTGCACTTCTTCCAGATGAGTCAGCAGGACCTACAAAAAATCTGTAAGAATTCCTTGAACTCCACACAACAACATTGTGGAGCATACCTTCAACATTCTTTAGTTGGCCAGACAGAGGCATAGCTTGGAAATATCATCATTCTAGACCTCAGCCAGTTCTGAAAAGAGCAGAAAAACACCTTATGGACCAACTGGAGACAACACAAGATTATCAGGACCATTTTCTATTAGTCAATGTACCATTTCATGCCACAACAAGTTGGCGCATATCATCAGTAAATGTCCTAAGAACAACTAGGCATCCAAAACTATCTGTATCATAACTTCCATTTGAAAACTAAGCTTGCAGACCTCTAAAACACCTGAAACTCATATGGATGCACTCATGTACTGCTGTGAACATATCCTCAAAACCGCATAGCCATATCTATCACTGCGGAGGAATGTGGAGCATTCCAAACACTCTTCATCATCACTTGATTCTGCCAAAGCATAGACTAGAACTTTGTCTTTCATAACTTTCATTGTGGAGGGACAAATGATCTAAAACTTCAGATTTAGCAGCTTTACATCATACTGAAATTAATTTCTGAACCACATGACCATATCTTCAAATGTAGAGGAATGTAGAGTATTTTACTAGGCAGACTTTCAAGCAATTCTCTGCAGGAAAACCTTCAACTTCCGGAAGACAAAACCTTGATATAACATCATATACATCCTTAGGAACAACAGGAAGGATCATACAACATGCCACAGGCGTCAACAACACCTTCTCATCCTCAACATAGCTTATAATTCCCATTTTAATGTATCATCATTCATCTTAGTGCTTCTAATTCCCATCTTAATATTTCATCAAAAAGTCAGCTTTGTTGACCACAAGCATGCTCAAAAGAACTTGACTTGATATTGATCAGGGCATGACATCCAACCATGAACATTAGCAACCAATCATGAACATTAGGAACATCATTGCATCTCACTAGATCTCTATTACTACACTCGTATATCATTATCACAAACTGAGTGCTAACGTCACTCTAAGTGTTGACATCAATGACAACACATATTACCAACAATCTCCCCATTTGTTATTAATAGAAACACATACTCCCCCGTAGATGTACATTTTTCTCGCCCCCCCTTTGACATCAAGGACAAAGTGTAACTACTTTTCCTTAGGGCACAAACTTTTCCTCTTAAGATGCATATTTTCTTAACTTTCTCCTCCTTTGAAGTTTATACATTCTTTCTTGAAACAACTGAGGGCTCTCCCTGTCCACAGCAACCACTACCTGCTCCTCCTGAGAGGTAGCCACTATCAGTCCAGGAAAAAAATATACCATGAACTCCCCCTGGACAGATGCATCACTATGCATCTAGAAAGAAGGAGGGGCAATTACCCCTAACCTATGCCGAAGATCTTCAAAAGTATCCTTTGCAAGAGCCTTTGTGAAAATATCTGCAATCTGATCCTTTGTTGGAACATATTCCAACTTTACTTCCTTATCTGCAACCTTCTCTCTCAAAAAGTGATACCTGATTGCTATATGCTTGGTTCTAGAATGCATCACTAGATTCTTAGAAATATTGATAGCACTTGTATTATCATACAAAATAGGAATAGGCTCATCATACAATACCTTGATATCCTTCAAGGTTTTCTTCATCCACAACACTTGTGTACAGTAGGATGCTACTATAATATACTATGCCTCTGTAGTTGATAAGGACACTGAATCTTGCTTCTTGCTCTACCATGAAACTAGTCTGCTTCCTAAAAAGAAAGCACCACCACTTGTACTTCTTCTATCATCAACACAAATAGCCCAATCAACATGATTGTAGGCACTAATATCAAAGTCATTATCTCTTGGATACCATAAGCCATAATCTAGAGTTCCTTTCAAGTATCTAAATATTCTTTTCACTACCTTCTCATGTGTTTGCTTGGGATTAGCTTGATATCTGGAAACCATACATACTGCATGCATAATATCAGGTCTAGAAGTAGTCAAGTACAACAATCTTCCAATCATAGATCTATACGAAGTCTGATCAACCTCCAGAGACTCATCATCTTTGCTCAAGTGACAACTAGTAACCATAGGAGTACTTACTGGTTTAGAGCCCTCCATACTAAATTTCTTCAACTTATCTTTGACATACTTATCTTGTGAAATAAAGATACCAGCATCTAGTTGGGCAATTTGAAGTCTATGGAAGAAAGACATCTCACCAATCATAGACATCTCAAACTCTTTTTATGTCTCCTCTACAAATCTCTTACACATATCATCATCTCCACCAAAGATGATGTCATCAATATATACTGCAACTATCAATATCATATCTCCTTCTTCCTTGATGTAAAAATTACTATCTATGGTACCTTTTTTGAATCATTATTGAAGTAAGTACTTATCCAACCTAGCATACCAAGCTCTAGGTGCTTGCTTGAGACCATATAAAGCTTTCTTGAGTTTGCACACCATATTCGGATCTTCTGATATCCGAAAACCATCTAGTTGCTCAATGTAGACTTCTTCCTCTTGATCACCATTCAAAAATGCCAACTTGACATCCATTTGATAAACCTTGAAGTTCTTATGAGTAGCAAGGGTAAGAAACATTCTAATTACCTCCATCCTGGCTACCAGAGCAAAAGTCTCCTCAAATTCAATGTCTTCAAATTGAGAATAGCTCTTACACACCAATCGTGCTTTATTCTTCACAACTTCACCATCTTCATTCATCTTGTTCTAGAACACCCACTTTGTTCCTATAACATTCTTATTGGCTGGTCTAGGAACCAATTCCCAAGTCTGATTCTTCTCTATTTGATTCAATTCTTCTTCCATTTCTTTTATCCATCCATCATCTTTGCTAGCATCAACAATGGTTTTGGGTTCTACCTTTGATAATAAACACAAGTTTACCTGCTCATATGCCTTTGCAAACCTTCTCCTGGTCTTCACACCTTCATTCTTATCTCCAATGATCTGATCAGCTGAATGGTCCTTCTAAACATACTTTGTTGGAGTCTTAGGTATCTGCTCTAGTTCTTGTTCCTTTTCTTCTTTCTCTTCTTCTTCATCTTTAATGCATGGAAAGATATCAGATCCAGAGTCCTATGATTCCTGTGAAATCTGATACAAATCTTCATCTACTTTGACATTTGTGCTTTCAATCATCTTTCCCAATCTCTTGTTGTAGAATATATAGGCCTTGCTTCTAGTTGAGTAACCGAGAAAGATCCCTTCATCACTTCTTGAATCAAACTTTCCCAGGTCTTCTTCATCTCTTCTGATAGAACATTTTCTGCCATAGATCTTGAAGTATTTGACAGTGGGAGGTCTTCCATACCGTAGCTCATAAGGGGTCTTAGTGCTATTGACCCTCAGTTGCACTCTGTTAATTAGATAGACAACAGTGTGAACTACTTCCTTCTAGTACATGTCAGACAAATCTGCATCTTTCAACATTGCCCTAGCCATCTCTTGCACAGTCCTATTCTTCCTTTCCACTACCCCATTTTGCTGAGGGCTCCTTGGAGCTGACAGATGTCTCCTAATACCATGATCTTCACAAAACATAAAATTCAGTTGAAGTAAACTCACCTCCTCTATCAGACCTTAAACATTTGATCTTAGTATCCATCTCATTCTCAACCATAGGTTTGAAAACCTTAAACTTATCAGAGGCATCTAATTTTTCTTTTAAGAAAGTAACCCAAGTCATTCTAGAATAATCATCAATGAGCAACAAGAAATACCTTTTAGCTTGTTGACTCCTTACTCTTGTATGAACACATAGGTCAGTGCAAATAAGCTCCAATGGAATTGAAGAAGAATGCTCCTTGCTCTTGAAATTTGTCTGTCTTCTTTCCCATTTGGCATTCCTTGCATATTGTGTTTGCAGGCTTGGTTATCTTAATCATATCTCTCACCGTATGAATAGAGCTGATCTTTACCATATTCTCAAATTTGGTGTGTCCCATTCGCTTGTGCCATAGCCAACACTCATTGGATTGAGACAATAAGAATGTTCTTCCATTTACCTCCTTCAGATGATAGATATCACCATATGACTTGATACATTCTACAACTAGTTTTCCGGAACCTGCCTTCTTGATTTCAAAACCTTTGGCATGAAAGGTAAGATTGTATCCTTTATTGCACATCTGACTGACACTGAGAAGATTGTGCTTTAGCCCTTTGACATAGAGGACATCCTCAATCCTGTTCTTCATATCAATAGTTATAGCACCCTTTCCATAGATATATGCTAACTCATCACCAACAAACTTAACAGCTCCACCATTCCACTTCTTAAAGCTGATAAACTTCTCCTTGTCACCGTTCATATGATTAGAGAAACCAATGTCAATTACCCAAGCCTTAGCTTCTCTTGCGTGAAAGGAAGTCCATACAACCATTGATCTATCATTGTTTTGGTCAACATGCAAGGCATCAGTCTTTTCACATTTTCCAATATCATCTTTTTTATCACCAACATTTAAGGCCATGAAAAGTGTTTCATCATTTGAATCATCATGCTCCTCATCTTCTGAAGAACAATTGTTCTCTATGGAATATAGGCTTCTTTTGAACTTGTCTCTTTTGTTACCACCCATCGATTCTTTAAAAGGACATTTAGAAGCAAAATGGCCAATCTTTCCACAATTGAAACATTTGAAAGGTAACTTACCTCTATATTTTCCTGTGTCTTTCTTCAAAGTTCTTACAAAGTTTTCTTCTGCCTCATCAAAGTCATCATCTTGAATAGTTGCTTTATCTTCTGTCTTCTTACTTGCTTTGAATGTTGCTTCCTTCTTTGGAGCACCTTTGCCAAATTCTCTCATTTCAAAAGCTGTGAGAGAGCCAAATAATTGATCTATTGTGTATTTATTCAAATCCTAAGATTCCTCAATGGCAGACACCTTATGACAGTAAGATTTAGGAAGAGATCTCAAAACCTTCTTCATAATCTCATCCTCTTTCACTTCTCCACCAAGACCTCTGATGCCATTGACTATTTCATGCACTCGAAGCATGTAACCAACAATGTCTTCATCTTCTGTCATCCTTAGGGTCTCAAATTTGCTCTTGAAAATTTGCATCTTGGCTTGCTTGACTTTACTGTCTCCTTCATAGATACTTTCAAGTTTATTCCAGACGTCCTGAGAAGATGTACAACCCATTACCTTCACAAGTTCTGAATCAACTAGTCCACTCATTAGAGCATTCTTTGCCTTGGCATTGTTATCATACAACTTAATCTCATCTGCATCTGTAGGATCACTAGTAGGAACAATGTAACCCTTCTTGACTAATTGGCAAATGCCATACCCTAGAGAAGATAGATAGTTTTCCATCCTTAGCTTCCAAAAGGAATAATTTGTTCCATCAAACATAGGTACCTTGAGAGATCCATTACTAACCATCTCGGACCTACCTAAAATGGTTAAGCTTCCTCTGAGTAACTTGGCTCTGATACCAATTGTTGAACAGAGCAGGATACTAAGAGGAGGTGAATCAGTATTTAAACAAATGTCCAATCCTCTGGAGAAGATTAAAACTTAAGCATTAAAACATCAACATAAACATGAAAGATCAACACAATGCACATCAACACATAACACCAGATATACATGGAAAACCCAAGTGTTGATGGTGTTTCTAGCACACAACAATGCAGGCGTGATTGTTGGGATCACACCTCTCTTGAAAAAGGTATGCTACCCAAGATAGGACTACCCCAAGGATAATACCGTTAGGTCTTAACTTGCTTGGAATGACTCAGTTGTATGTACTAGCTGTGCCTACAAGGGGTCTTACATGAAATACAGGGTTTATATGATATGACAACAATGTATATGCAGAAACCCTAAATGGTTCAGACTGTGAAGTCTAAAATTTCAGCAGATGGGCAATGAAATGCTTCTCAAACCCTAAATCTAACAAATTTGATGTAAATAAAATGCAAAAGGAAAGGGAGAGAGAGGAGGGATAAGAGAAATCCTATAGACAATTGCAGAAATGATCAACACATAGATAGACAAATTCCCAACAAGAAAGAAATCTCTACTTAACTAGGCAGCCCACAATGTCACAAAGATTGTGCAATCTTCTAAGGAAATGGAATGATTTTCAAATTGTAGAGGGTTCATCAGACACCCAGTCCTTGGTGCAGCTCAATGAAATCATACAATCGAACTTATCTCATATAATATGCCCATACTAACCATTCACAATGACATACAATCAGCAAGTCATTAATGGTATGGATAGGAAATCCATCAAATATCTGTTGGTGTGAACACATAATTCACACATGTTAAGTTGACTTAGTGAGTCTTCTAGATGTCTAGGTGTTTCTAGTTGTGTGTTAAGTTGTTGATAGTTGGAGTGAGTTGTCTTATCCTCCACGTGCAATTAGTTATCATCCTCTAATTGGCACATGTTGTTGGAATATCTTCACCTTTCACTCCACCCTTCTAGTTCTCACCTTGCCTTTATAAGCAAGGCTCTCTCATTATATTTCATACTGAATACAGCATATGACAGTCTAATACAGTTGCTCCATTGTTTTAGCATCTTCTCTTGTCATCTTTGTGTGGAAGGTTGTCTTGATTCTAGGTGATCCTGACTTGATGAGTCACATTGACTCTTACATGGTATCAGAGCCTTGACTGCAATTTCCTTCCCTCATTGGAGAGGTTCGGCTCGGAGCTGTATTATAGAAGCGTCCTGGAGTGAAACGGACATCACCGTTGCGATCAGGAGGTCCAAATCTGTATAGATCGGCTGTTCATTCGCTGAATTTTGTCATCAAAAATTTTGGCAAAATTTTTTTTGCCCCTGGGCCTTGGCACGACATCCGTATGGCCGTACCATCATTTGCATCAGTCTATCATTCACCTTGCGCAGGGGTCACATCATATCAACAAAATTTGTCCTCTGGTCCCTGCCAAAATATTCAGTCGGGTAATTTGTTTTTTAAATCTTCTATTTTTTTTTAGAAACAAGGTTCTATGGAGGGTTGTTTGGGGGTCCATCGGGGACCATTGGCCGGTCCGGCCAACATCACTGGCAGGGGTTTCTTAAAATCACATGACGATTGGCCGTTTATACCTTCCTCGTCGACATTGTTTTTTGTCATCACGGGAGTCAATACAGCCACTGGCAGTTTTGATCCAGCTGTAAATGGTTTTGGTCGATCTTGTATACCTGATTTGGCGGTCTACATCAAACATTCTGCAGAGTAGATCTCCCAGTGGACATTGAATCGACAGTTTATTCGGCTCCCTTGCTAACAGTTAAGGTCTATCACCAACGGCTGTTTAGTATTGTCGACGTCCTACCATACCATGGCTGTCTAAACACCATCATCGTTGGTATTGACCAGATCTCACATTGGCAGGCGCAGTATAGTCTTCAACCTGCATGGCCCTACAATAGGCTTCAGCCTTCATTGTTTTTTCTGCAGATCTTTCCCTCCGGTAGATCCGCAGTCAGCGTTTGTTATTTTGCTATCGATGATCTTAAATCTGCTCACAGCACCCTCGCCATCAATCAACTGGCAGCTTTAGCTGCAAAATCTAGTAGTTTTCAAACACAAAACAATGTTTTAGATTGGATGTCAGTGTTCATCTGCAAGAAAAGTCTGCATCGATGGTTCATTGAAATCGGCATTTTTTGCTTTGGCAGTTGGCTTGCAATTAGTCTGCAGCTCTTGCAATTAGTCCGCAGACAGTTACCATTCGGTGACTACAGCGGTTTTATCGCTGTTAGCATTTGCAATCTGCTGGCTTCACTCAGCAGATCTTCGTCGACCTATCTTAAGTCGACGGCCTTTACCTCATCTCCCAGCGGTGATCAAAATTGTTAACAACATTTCCTTGATAGTCGACAACTCTCAACATCAGCTCTAAACTCATCGACCAAGCGGTCCTTTGTTAGCAACTGGCAGTATTAGATCCGCCCTTGGTGGACTCTCAACTAGTAGTCAACAATTTTATTGTGCAGACAGCCGTTTTGCTTGGTCAAAGGCAGTTTCCTGAGATCATTAAGGTGGTTTTGCATACACACTGGCGGTTTTCTATACACCATAGAGGTTTCTCGTCAAATTTTTGGCTTTTCTGGGGGGAGGGTATTTTGTTTTGCCAAGAAGGAATATTCTGAGTATATTCCACTGACGTCAGCAAGGGGCCATTTTTGCCCCTCAAAGTCCTAAAATAGGGCTTTTTTTCTTTTTTGCACAACTTTTGTCAACGAAGGCGAAATCGGGCAAATTATATATGAACAGAAAGCTGACAGAGAGCACTTTGCAGTGGTATTAGAATTTTTCTCTGATTTTGCTGTTTGACAGCCTTTATTGTAGGTTGAAGACAAATCTTCTTTTTTGGCTCCCGAGCTCATAACTTTTTGCCACGATCTCCAATTTTTGCGATTCAAGCGGCATCGGAAAGGTATTCAGGAGCTCTACACATCCATCGATGCACTTTTCTTAGATTTTGCTTTAGGTTCATTTTATTTCATTTGTCAATTTTTTGGCATCTGAGCAATAACTTGGACATTTTGAAACTTGAGGAGGTGAAATTTGTTTTGAGAGGATTTGTTTGCTGTAATACATCATTGTGAGTGATTGTAATCTCACTGGGATCTCTTTTTTTAAGAGATTTTGTTGTTTTTCCCCATCTTGGTCCTTTTGAGGACAATTGTAAAATGCACTAAGTATAAAGTGCCACAAACAAATTGGGGGGGCTCTCTTACATAGTAAAGGGGTGTTGTTGTGTTGTTGTCTTTCTTTTTCATCATGGATGTGCCTCAATTTCCACTTTTAACTACATATAATTATATTGAATGGAAGAAAAACATGGAGTTTGTGTTGTATAAACAAAAGTTACATAGAATAACTTTAGGCACAGATCCTAAACCCACAGGTGCTACTGAGAGAAGAAAATGGTTAGACAGAAGAAATGAGGCTTTTGGCACACTTTGTCTTGCTATTTCTCCAGATTTGAGATTTCATGTTGAGTCTTGTACTACACCAAATGAGATATGGACAACACTGGACAATCTATTTGGCAAGCAAGATAAAATAAGAAAGTTCAAATTGGAAAATGAGCTAACTGCACTTAATCCTCAAGACTTTGATCAAATTGAAGACTTCTTCACCAAGTTTAAGTCTCCCAGGTTGCAACTCAAACAAAGTGGTCTTGAGAAAGAAGATGAAGAATTGATTCTATTTATTCTTGCAAAATTGGGTCCTGCATATTCAGTTTATGTTTCTACCTTTTATGCTACAATGGATGCCTTTGGTAGTAAGTTTACTATGCCTTCACTTGAGGAGTTTGCTGCACAACTCACTAGAGAATAAGCCAAGCTACTACACATGGGCACATTCAAGTCACCTAGAAAACAGGCTCTAGTTGCAACATAAAGGACAAAAGATTCTAAGGCTTCACATAATAAGGAAAAGAAACACAAGGATTCATAGTCTAATAAGCAAGAGAAAGAATCAAAGAAAACCCCTAACTCTTCTTCCAAAGAGGAGTCCAATAAGAAGAAGAAGCCACAGTGTTCTTATTGCACGAAACTGGGTCATGATGAGACTAAGTGTTATGAGAAAAAGTTTGAAGAGATGTCACAACTTCTTCAAAAACATAACATTGAGTATTCTCCATCAACAACAGTTTTACCCAAGTCTTCTTCTTTGCCACAATCATCATCTACATCTACAGGAACAACAAGATTTGCAAATTGGATAGATAAAAGAAAAGGAAAAGCATTCTTTGCATCAACAAGTCTACAGTCAGAGAGATGGCTTCTTGATAATAGAGCTTCTCATCATATGGCATCTTCACAGGGGATGTTCTCTTCATTTCAGTCATGTACTTCGCCACCTATTTTGATGGGTAACAATACATACATGCATGCAAGTGGTAAAGGAACAATTGATGTTGGTGACTCGTGTACATTCAACAATGTGTTGTGTGTACCTTCATTGACAACCAATCTCCTTTCCATCTATCAGATTACTCATTCTGGTGCAGGGAAGACATTTGAGTTCACTCCTGATTCTGTGATCATTCGGGACTTGGAGAGCAGAGATATCATTGCAGTTGGGATGGCTGATCATGCATCTTGCTTGTACACTTTCTCCCATTTTGTTTCTGATGATGATGTAGATCCATTGGTTGACATTCACACTCATGCAGCAAGTGTGAATCATATTTCTACGGAGAAGTTCGGTCACTTGAACCTTGGTGTTCTTGCATCTACTTCGGTTCCTGAGACTAGTTTTGAGCTTCGTCCTTCTCCTGCTTCTTCAAAGATTGGCATTGACATAGCTTCATCCACTTCAGTTGACCAAGATATTATTTGTCTTCCAGATACAGGTTTGTGGGATGAGTACTTGACAGGTATTGTCGACTTGTTTCGTGAGTCTTATCTTGATGACTTGGAGGACATCATTGATGACATTCATCTCCTCTTTGAAGGTGTTGAATCTTCTACTTTGGATGAGCTGGCCTCTTCTCCTCTTCCCTTGTCACAGTTTGGCACTGAGTTGGAGTATGTTGAGCATCATTCGGAGGATTCTTTATCTTTGGAGATTAATGATCTTGAGTTTTCATCTTGTCTTGGATTGTCGCATGCAGCACCTGGTCATGTGACATCTTTTGGTTATGACATATGGACACTTGAGCAGTTTTCAGAGACAACATACATCATGAGGCTTTTTCCCTCATACCTTGAGATGGAGTTTCTTTGACATCAGCCTTTGGACTTGTTTCTTCCTAAGGGGAAGAATGTTGTTTGCAGGCTTTGGATTCTCTTCAGCATTCTTCTTCAGGCTTTCACCATCGGCACAGGAGCTACTTCATTGTTGGGGGGACCTATAGTCTCACACTTGCTCTCCTATGGGGGGGTACTTGATTGTATATATGTGTTGGATGTATTCCTTGGGGGGTCTTGAGTCCTCCTTCCATCACATCTTTCATTTGTTTTCTGCATTCTCACTTTTGGAGAGGAGTTTTGTCCCATGTGGTTTTCTCCTTTTCTCCACTTGAGATTTGTTGTACATGGGTACCTAACATGGCCTAGTAGCCGGGACCCATCCATCATTGCATCTTTGTTTTAGGCAACTACTCCCTAAGTTGCACTTAAGGGAGGGTGTTGGTGTGAATACATAATTCACACATGTTAAGTTGACTTAGTGAGTCTTATAGATGTCTAGGTGTTTCTAGTTGTGTGTTAAGTTGTTGATAGTTGGAGTGAGTTGTCTTATCCTCCACATGTGCAATTAGTTATCATCCTCTAATTGGCACATGTTGTTGGAATATCTCCACCTTTCACTCCACCCTTCTAGTTCTCACCTTGCCTTTATAAGCAAGGCTCTCTCATTGTATTTCATACTGAATACAGCATATGACAGTCTAATACAGTTGCTCCATTGTTTTAGCATCTTCTCTTGTCATCTTTGTGTGGAAGGTTGTCTTGATTGCAGGTGATCCTTTTTAATGAGTCACATTGACTCTTACAATATCTAAGTGATTAAGCACAAATGCAACTAAATATCAACTAATTTCATATTGACATGAACCATGAAATCCAAAATGAGACAATACAGAAACACAAATTTTCAGCAACCTGCAAAACTTGCTTTGTATTGACTATATTTTGGTAGAGTCTCAGCAATTCATTATCAAATCTTACTTACAATGAGAGAAAAGCATGGCCCTTTTATAGGCAAGGCACCATACCGAGTTTTTCAATGGACGGTGGAGATTAACTCAACACCAACGGTCCAAATTACATGGCATTTAATGAGATACAACAGTTAATTACATTTTCAGATTTGCTTTTGTCCTTTAGGAAAAAGATAAAATACAGCTTGCAAATTCATTGAATCTGGACAGAATGGATACATATTTAGTTGCATATGATGAAAAGTCAGTTTTCAAGGCCTAATCAAGCCAAAATAGTCACATGACACTTGAAAATATGAGTTGATGTGGATTCATGGGATTTCAGGTGCTGACTAGATCAAGAGGTGTATGCAGCACATTTTTGGTGAAAGTGTATCCAACTGGATGCTTGCTCGATCATCATTGCATGACTGGACTGCTGGGGCAACTATGAACAAGCATGAACATGTCTTGGACATTGGACTAGATCTGCAGGAACTGCCATGAAATAGGCATGATCTTCAATGTCTTCAAGCTCTTGAGGCCTATCTCCATCATCTTGGACATCATACTTTCTTTTGCATGGGCAGCAACAATTTGGTTGATAGAATGTCAATTCTACATTTCTGGGTCAACAAGGTACCTCTGTGTGTTCATCCTTCCAAGACAACTCCAATTGGCTTCTTTGTCCTCTTAGACCTGTAATCAACAAGGAAAAGCATCAATTTCATCATAGACAATCATTTTCCATCAATTTGGATCAAGATATGTCCACTTGTAGCCATAGATCAGTGAGGAACAACTCATTGTCAATATCACTTTTCTATGAACAACCTCTTAAATCCAGTGATTTTTACATGATTTTCTAAGTTTTTTACCATTTTCAAGTACCCATTTGGCCAATATATTGATCTGGGAGGTTTTTCCACTCATTAGGATCCATTTGGGGACTTTTATTTTGCATTTTTCTAGCTTTTTTTGCAAAAAGCAAGATTTTTGGGGGTCACTGACTTTTTAGGTGTAGTAGCATTAATTATCGTTAAACGTGCCCAAAATCCACACAATCATGCTAAAAAAGTTCATCATATGTGACAAATGATTGTGCAATTCAAATCCATCAAGAAAATCTAATTTGTACCCTAAAAAACCAAATTTCTAAGCCAAAATGTTAAAAGCGCGGGTTTTGGGTCTCACGGACTAAAAATCGGTGGAGGTCAAATTTAGCGCAAGTCCATGGGAAGTGATTTCAACGCTAAGGATTCATTAAGGAGTTATCAGGTATTATAGCTAGCGCAAACTTCGGCGAGTTGTGGATAAAGTCAGTCGGACTTCCTTTTAACGCAAGTTGGTAGGAACGGTTTTTAGTGCAAGTCTATTGTCGACGATTTCGGTGCGAGTGGGAGGATAATGAATCTAGTGCAAAGGCAGTGAGAGGGACATTTAGTGCTAGATTTTGAATTCGCCAGGGTGAAAGTATATTTAAAAATATATTTAAGTATAAGTCTTATACTTTAAATATTTTTAAATATACTTTCAAGATGTTTGAGCTAGGTTCTAGATCCATAAGATTTTTCTAGAATTTTGTGGTTTCACAAGATTTCAGACTTAGCCATTTTCTAGGGTTTTCAAGGTTTCGGACTTAGCCAAATCAGGGTTTTAGGACCATGTAACAGGATGAAAGTGTTGGAATTGGTCTGGACAACTGAGAGGGGGGGTGAATTAGTTGTCACACAATTTAAACTTTTCTGCCTTTAATCCCCTTTTACAACTTCTAATCAAATTAATGATATGGACATTAAAGCATGAATCAATAACACGAGCAGAAAACATAAGTAACACACTTGACACCAAGATTTTTGATGTGGAAACCCGGTTAAGGGAAAAACCACGGTGGGGGTTAACCCACAAAGACTATACTCTATTAAAAGTATTACAAAGGAGAATGCACATGCATTCAGGCTCAATGCCCAGAGCTCACTGCTCAAATAAGGCTTACTGCCTACAGGAAGAAAATTACAATAAAGTTGAACTGATAATTAGCATCTATGAATGCAAGGATTTAGTTCTGGTTAAGCACAAAATACTGACTTGATACACTTCATCTTCACTCTGCCACTTTTACTGTTATTCTAGCATCTGAATCTTAGATCTCTGCTCTTTCTGTATTTATTCCATAGTCGCATCACACACACTTCACAATCATTCAAATCCATCGGCTATATATATCCGCATCCTGATCTTCAATCACTTTCCAGTCGGCTTCAAGAACACTTGGAACTTTATTGAATACTCTGCTCTATCGGCTAGATTCATGCATAACTTGAGACGCGGACCAAAATTTGCACTCACAGATCATCAATTAGGTCAGATACTATCACTGATCATCACAACTTGTCCAACCAACAACTTCTATACATCCGGAACTAAGATCAATTACAAGGTCAGTCTGTTCTTCTTCTGCCTGCTCTGTCAAATTGTTAACCCGATACTTAGATGCTAATAAATATCGAATCCTTCATCACTAGAGGACAAAACTCTGGATTTAGATAATCCCGAGAATACTTATGACTCCCTCAGATCCGCAGCAAACTCTGATCTAGTCCTGAGGAGATCCGGACCAAGATACCAGACCCTGTCTCTCACTTTGTTCTTGACTTCCCAGACTTAGACAAATCTTCAATCTGGTTTCCGGTATGGGCAAACTATGTAATGCGGATGTGTAGTAGAGACTTAGTTGCCATCAATGACAACACTTATCATGCCTAGCAGTGTCTCTTGCCAACAATCTCCCCCTTTGGCATTGATGGCAACACTTAGTGAAAATGACTAAGTGTTAGAATAACTCCCCCTTTGCTTGTGCTCCATACTATTGTTCACACTGCTTTCCGGTGCACCCCTTTGTTGGATTCTTCATTTTTCACTGCTCTTCACTCCCCCTTTGACATCAATGGCAAAGAGTGGAATCCACAATCACTAATCATGCAAAAATTCTATATATACAGCCGCATATGAACAAACAGTCCATATGTTATATTTACATATATTTAAAGATATCTGCAAAAGTACTCTTTAACAGTGCAAATTCGGTGGTCCAACCTCTCTTCATACCATCCAAAATTGAAATGTGTCTAGTCAGTAAAAATGCATATGCTTCTGCCTTTGTTAGATTTGAAGGATCACTTGCCTGAACTGTAGTCTGAGGTTCTGATAAGGCATTATACATTGTCTCTAACTTGGGGGCAATCAATCCCCGGAGCTCACACATTCTCTTCGTAATATTACCCTTTTCTTTAACAAGCCTCTTTATCTCATCGGTCAAGTTGATTACTTGACATTCCTAACTTATAGGAGAAATTGTTAGAGGATCAAAATTTTGAGATAGATTTGGCAACTTCGGTTCTTGCTCCTTTATCTTCTTCTCAATATCCTCACTAACTTTGGACCAGGATAGACAAAACTTGTATATATCACCTCCATCACTTAGAGCATTTTGAATACTCTTTATACTGATACCAAGTATCATCCTATCATACCCTATTATGCTCTTTATTTCACTCAATTTCTTATCCAAAAACTCATTTCTGACTTTAGTCTTTGCAGACTTCTCAAAAGACTCAAAATGTGTACTTACAGCATTCACAAGATTCTTCAGATGACCAGAGGGGGAATTCAATGGACTCTTTTGGCAGGTTGGCAATAACTTCTCCAAGACTCCGGTTGCAAGTCCTAATAGTTCACTTTCCTCCATGTGAGATTTTAACATCTTCTCCTTGGCTTTGGCTTGAGTGAAGGATACAATCTTCATCACTTGTACCGGAGAGAGAGCATCTAGATTAATTGGTCCTTGGAATAGTTCAGGCTCATCAAACTCTAGCATCTCCTTGCTGAGAAAACTCTGCACTGCATCTGCAGTGTCGCTTACCACACTTGCTATTTTAGTTTCCTTCCCTTGTGCTTTGTCAGTGGAAGCAACCGAACTGTCTTGCTCTAGTGCATTAGCACCATCTCCTTCTATTAGTTCTTCTTTTCCTTTCCCTTTTTCTTCTTCCTTTTCTTTCTCTTTTTCTTCTTCTTTTTCTTTGTCCTTTCCGGAGTCATCAGTAGCAGGAGGATCCAGAGGATCATGGCTAACACCTGCTTCTTCTATCAATACTTCCTCTTCTTTCTGCATTTCTTCTTCCAAAACAGAGGAATCTAGAGTTTCAGTTTGTTGCTTATTCTTCTTTAATCCTTCGAAATTCATGTCTGAGGACTCAATCTCTACATTTACCTCCTCTGCAATAGGAACATTGTGCTTTTTCAAAGCACTCCAGAGAATCTCTTTGGTTTCCTTTGCAATCTTGTCTATCTCCCCGAGAATAAGCTTATTCATTCGATTTTTACTCCAGAACTCATCCTTGGCTTCTTTGAATATTAAATTTATTTGCTTTGGAGTAATTTGGGGGCATATTTTTATTAATATTTGTTCTCAGATCTCAAGATCCTTTCTTTTTGTATTCTCTTTTCTCAGTTCCAAAACTTTTTCAAGGCTTTTGGTATCAATGAACATATCTCAATAAAAGCCTTGTTGTAGATATTCAAATATCTTACCATTGCTTCCTCAAGTACTCTTTTGTCAGCATCACTATAGTCATCATAGAATTCTGTCATTGGAGCCAAGTTTCCATCTACAGTAACAGATATAATGATGTCATCAACTAAAAGGGTAGGTTTTTCTTCATAATCTTCTGTCTTTTGCCTCTTTCCTTCCCTTTTGCTTCCAGAGGGCATCTCTTTAGATATCTTGGCAGCTTTTGTGTTTGTGGCATTTAGTTATTTGATCTCAATATTAGAATCTGTATCTTCTTCTTCTCTTGTGCTTTCATAGGTCCGGGATGCTTTTGTTTTCTTTCTTTTCTCCCTTTTTCTGGATGATTTTGTTTCTGGTTTTGTAGTCTTAGGAGGAACAAGGGCAGCAGCAGAGCTCCTAGTAGTCCTTGAGGTGGAAGAGGGTTCCACCAGAGCATTTCCTTGTTTTTTATCTTGTTTCTCTTTCTCAGCTTTTTTAGTTCTTTGCTTGAATTGCCTCACAACCTCCTTAGTTAGGTCCAGATTTTCAGCCAACTGCTCAACTTCTTTTCTTACTCTCCTATTGGTTTCAGGTTCTCTGAGCTCAACGTGCAGTTTCAAACTTAACTCCTCATATGTCCCAAATCTTTCAACTATTGTATCCTTTGGCTTGCTCAATATGTGTTGAGCATATATTTCAAAATTTTCTCAGCAACCTCATAGCCCATAGACATAATCCATATAGTTCTAGGTTCTAGAACTTCCATTAGGCACTGATCAATGTCAACCATAAAACATATATCATCTTTATATTTCCCCACAACTGATTTGGGAATTCTCTCCCTTGCATGCATCATACCTTGAAAATTCTTAAGATATCCCCAGATTGTTGTTTTTTGTGTTTTATAGTCACCAATGTTGTTTAGATGATCTCTGATTGAATAGCAACTGGCTCATCATTAGTCCAGTGTACACCTTTTACTCCAGGTACTTCATTCATATAGTAGAAAAACAAGCATAGAACCAATGTACCATATTTAAAAGTGTTTTTCTTATCTTTCTTGATTTTGTTTAGATTCTCAATCAGTTGATTATGCAATAATTCACACAAATCATAATCTGCATTTTCCTTTAGCATCTTATATGCAACATATATGGCTGTTCCAGAGACAGAATTCTCCCTGCTAGAGTGATAAATCTTGTATCCAATCACCATGGAAGCAAACTTAACATCTGGTTCTATAATGTCATTTATGGTCATTACTATCTTATCAAATTTTGCACCGGATGCATCGGTAACAGTTTGGTTTTTCACAGATTTCAACATGGGTAATCCATCGGTTGAATTTAATCCGGTCACAATTCTGATAGCATCCTTGGTAATCTTGAATGGTTTTAGTAGCCATATGAATTTATCATGCATTCTGCTCAAAACATAACGGACCCATTCATCTTCATCAAATGTTGGAAACTTCATAATCTGAATAAAGTGTTTATCCTGTAGTGCCTTATACTCGGGTTTAAGATCGTGGTTTTCATCCCTGAGATGATTTTTAAACGAGTCTACATATCTTGAGTCTCCAAATTCATCTATTTTTGCATGAACATAAACCCTAATATCTTCCATACGGAACACTTGAAAAAGCACCAAAAGGGGTTGACTTCAATTGATTTGTGAGGATGTTTCTTAAATTTGGGTCGAGGCCTTTAAGTAGTGTCAACAACATGAGGAGTAGCCATCTCGATAGATTTTAGATTGAAAACTTTACAGAGAAGTACCTTTTTCTGTCGCGGGGTTAGGGTTGATCAATTTCTGGTTGAATTCGCTCTTCGTGCTTCAGTTTTTGGATTTGCAACTCAAATGCTCTTGTTCTTGTTTCCTTTGAATGCAAAGTGGTTCAAATGCACGATCAAGTGACCTTTCATCCTTTGCAAAACCTAATTTGGCATTGTAATAAATGCGTTGCCCTAACTTCATCCGGTTACTTTGTTTCTCAAACAGTTCTTCATGAATCACTAGGAAAATTTCCATATCAACATCTTTTGTTCTGGAAATCCTTCCACAAGTTTTGAAATAATTCTAAATATCTTCTCTCATTGTGCCAGATCCAGACACCCATTTATTGGCTAGGGGGATTTGAGTTTTAATGTAGCCCCCCTTGAGCCAGAGCTCCAAATTCAATTCCCAGAGTAATTATCAGCACCAGATTCCGGTGCAGATTCATTACTATTGTTCTCAATAGTTTTCTTGACCCATATCTTGCTCATTTTATTCTGGATCTCATTCACGTGATTTTTTCTTTTGCCTTTGTTTTGTCTTTGCTCATCCAGTTTTTTGTTTACCGGACCTCCTCTTTCATTAATCCTACTTTTGCAAAATCTTGCAATATGACCAGCTTTATTGCAATTAAAGCACACGACATTACTTTGCTTATACACTTGATTTCCTCTTGATCTACACTGATTAGCCATATGTCCAAATCCATTGCAAGCAAAACAATAACCATTGAAAGAGTTGTCATTTCCTCTATTGTTAGAGTTATTTATTATCATACTTCTGCATTCATTTGATCTATGACCATACCTTTTACACTTGAAGCATTGTCCAGAGAAGGATGGACCATTTTGATTTGCCCTGCTTCTGTACTGAGTAGTTTTATGACCAAATTTATTGCAATTGAAACAATTGCCATTGAATGATGGATATCTTTGAGCATTAGGTTGTCTTATCAGAGGTCTTCTAGGTCTGTTTCTTCCATTCCTTGGTTGGAAATTTCTTTGTTCAGATCTGAAGCTTTCACCTTTCTCATATCCAAGACCATGCTTGTCATCAACCTTTTTCTATCCTTCAAACAGTGCTTCAAGTTTAGCTGAGCTTATTTTGAACTTCTCCTGATATTCATTTGCAACTTCTAGGTCATGTCTTAGAGTGATAATTTGTCTCTCAAGTTCTCTCTCATTGTCTTTGCTTTCTTGTAGATTAGATTCTAGGAGACTAGCTATTTCATCTAATCTGCAACATTCTTCAATTCTCTCTTTCAGATTTTGTTTCATCGCTTCTTCAGTTTTCTTGCTATCTTCAATTTCCTTGGCTAGTCTCATCACCCCAGATTCCATCTCATGTTTTAGAAAAACAACTTCTTTAGCTAACTTTTCACATTCCTTTGTCTTCTCTTTCAAGGCCTTGTGTTCATAATGATTTCCCAGTTGAAGAGGTTGCTCCTTCCCTTTTTCATTTGATTTGCTCAATTTTCATTTTAAAATCTCAATGAAGTCTTTAGCCTTTTTGAGGTTTTCTTGTAGCTCTTGGACTTCTGCTCTGGACTGCTCAAGATCTTCTAGGGTGAGATTAAGTTTCCCTTGAAGATTATATTCATCCATTTTACTGCCTTCCCAGATCTTCCTTAAGCTGTTAACCTTTTTCAAAGGAACCTTGCTCTGATACCAATTGTTGGAATTGGTCCGTACAACTTGTTAGCACTCATTTTGACCTGGGGGTTGTTTTTTCATGTTTAGGGGGTTTCTTCAGTTGAACTCTATATCTTCTTGCCCATTTTCCTAAGTGTTGGACCTCCTCGGCATTTTTCAGCTGCAGCATCATATTTTCTTTGAGGAGGAGATCATCATCATCATGTTTGCTTCGATGGTGGTCAGCATCTCATGTTTTCTGTCGACTTGTTTTTCATCAGGATCATCATATTTCAATATCGGGTGATGTTTGGATATCATCCTGATCCTGCTGATGAGCTACAGTGTGCCCTGATCTGCTTGCGGGGGTGATTTTTCAAGTATCCGATGATCTTCCAATTATCACCTTGCCCTTTTATGATGATGATGTCACCCCGATTTTCTGAAGGGGTTATTCTCCGAGTTGTTCGACCTGACTTGTTTTTTCTTAAGGGTCGTCATCATCATCATCATATTTCCAGTTATCGCCGTGTTGCTTGCGAAGGTCATCATATTTTCTGCCTGCACGATATTTCGCCGGGGTGATATTTTTATCATCGGGTGATCTTGGTTATGATCATCCTAATGATGTTGTTGAAGAGTTCTAAGTATGACCCGATATTCACTGGGGTCATCATATTTTGAACGTCAGGATGATCTTAGTCAATATCATCCTGATGTTGTTGTATCACTTCATGTTCGTTGTTTTATCATCCTGATGATGCTGACGTCATTCTTATGTCAGGGTGATATCTATTTCTCTGTCTATCTGCATCATGATATTTCCGAAGGGAGATATCCGCCTGTCGGCTTCGTGCATTATCTAGTGGGGGTGATCTTTTCAAATATCTGGCGTATTCATCTATCACCCCGATATTATAGTGGAGCTACAGTGCAACATGATATTTGTGCATCAGGATGATATTTCCAAATATCCGGTTATCTTCCGAATATCATCCTGATGTCGATATGATGATGACGTCATCAAGGTCCGGGGGGGGTCATATTTCTAACACTGATCATCTTGTGGAGATCCCCCGATATTTGCAAACATGATGATGACGTCAGCAGGATATGATGATGACATCATCAGGATGTTCATCGGCCAGACTTTTGGTATAAGCTAAGCAGGAGGATGTTCCTCCGATGGATCAGGTTGTGCCGATGAAGGCGATTATCATGCAGGTTATATTGCGATATGATGCTGACGTCAGGGTGATATTTCAAGCGACAGGATATCGTGCTGTTGGAGGATGATGATGAAGTTTTATACTAGTGTCGTCAGGAGCAAAAGCACCGACATTATATATACTCGTGGCCTAGTATATAAAGTGTTGAAAAGGTCGCCGCGGGGTGCATGTGGGATAATTGATATCCTGCATATTTGAAATATCATGACGATGAATCTTGGCGGGAAATGGTTGCGATGCACAGTTTGACGTTTTCCTGAGGCCGCGGGTTGGTGCGCCATTAATGGCGAAGGTTGCAGAGGTATGGGCAAATCTGGTACCCGATTGAAGGTGTACATCAACGGACAGTGGCGCAGGGCTCGAGGTTTCTTCCTGTCTCCTCCCCTACCTGCTGCATTCATGTTTGGGCGCCAATCTGGTAATGCGTTGAGCGCCATTTTGCTGATACTGTGTATCTGGCGGGATTTTTGGTCAACCATGTAATTAATTGCTGTGGTACACTACCTGGCTGTTATAAGCAGGAAGTATTACTCATTTTTTGGTTGTTGAAAGTTGAAGATTTTTGGCTCTGTAATTCAAAACAAGCTGATCTGGTTGCTCTGTACAGCTTAACCTGTGAGTCTATGTATCTCTTGTTGTATGTTTTTGGCATGAACCCACTGATTTCATGATTAATCTTATATGAGAAATGCTATCTTAGCATGTGTTTTGTTAATTCTGTCTCCAGTATTGCATGTATTCTTCTTCTGAATCTGGATATTTGGGTAATGTTTAGATTCTAGAGCATAGAATTCCTATGTTGAATGTCTGATCTTTTAACTTCTGCTCAAGGGGTAGATTAAACTGTTTTCAGGTTAAACATTGGGAAGGGTATACTGCAGTAGGGATGCCATAAGTAGAGATAACTTAACACTCTATATTGGGAGATATCTGTAAGGCAGCTATCACATATATCCCCTTGAAATCCAGTTTTAGCTGTTTATGTTGATCATTCACAGGTGTATGTCTGATAACTCAAGGCCCTGGATAGGCACCAATCTTGCTTTGTGTTTGTGTTACAACCATGTCCAGCTTTGCATCCAAACTTAAAATCCAAATCAAAATCTAAAACAACCATTAGGACATTAGAATTAGTTTTAGGATCCTCAGTCCTCTGTCTACAACTGCAAATAGGCCCAAAGCTAGCCCCTTTGCTCTTATCTTTCAGTTTTGGTCTACTTACAAGAGGACTTATCTGCTTTCTGTCAGCATCCCAGCCTTTGTATGCATATCCTCATAGATGTTGAGTAGGGAATACCCCCCTAGGTTTTGCAGAGCCTGAAGAAGAAGAGGAGATAAAATATAGAGTCTATCTCCTATACTGTTGGCCCCTGGCCCAGAGATCCTGTTGATCACTGATGGCTACCTTGTAGGGAAATCTGGGAATAAGCATCCAGTCTGGGAAAAAACCAACAGAAATTGGCGACTCTGCTGGGGACATTTGTGAAAGAACCCTGGTTTTCAAAAGAAAACAGTTCCTAGTAATAGGTGGCGACTCCGAAGTAATCTCCCAACCGGTCAAAGTAAAATTTATATGCAGGGGAGAAGATCCCAACAAAATCCTTTATTTGAAGAGTTACCAGTAACAAGAAGAATGATGTACAGAAGAAAGGGAGCTGTCTCAGTTAGTCATGAGGGTTCCCCCAGAAAAAATGATGATGTACAAGATAACCCTAGGCCATCAGGACAGCATGTGCCTTACTTTTCAAATGCAGAAGCTGATATTCAAGGTGCATATGAGAGGCAACAGGGTGGTAGCATGAGAATGAGGTCAGAGGTGTTCCAAGAACGCCCATTTCTAGACCCTAGTGAAAGGTTTGAAGAGGCAGAGTCTCTGAAGGATGATGAAGATGATGATCAGAATGGTATGAGACCATCTACCTCCAGGACTAAGGATGAACAGTTAGCTGAAGAAATCAGAAGTCTAAGAGCAGAACTAGAATATCTACAAGCCATGAAAATCAGAGATGATATGAAGCAGAAAGTGCAAGCCTTAAGAACTGCCCAAAATGATTCAGTTCCTACCCTAGAGAATGCAAATGTGCAGAGACATCAGCAAAGAAATGAAGTGCAACATCAGCATAATGATGAGAGACAAAATGTGAATGATGCTAGGATACCACTGAACAATGTAGGAAACCAGAATGCAAACAGGAATGTTAATGTTAATCAGTTAAACAGACAGCCCATGCAGTTAGATAGATTTAGGCAGCTGGTGTTTGATGGTATTCCTGGGTATCCTAACCCCATTGACAAGCATCTGAGGCTGCAAGTGCCTAAATTTTCAGGAAACAACACAGTGTCAGGAGAAGATCATCTAAAAGCCTTTCAAAATGTCATGGATAACTTTGAGATTGAACATGAGGATGTTTTCATGAAGTCATTCATGCAATCCTTAATAGATGAGGCAAGAGAATGGTACAAGAATCTGCCTGACCGGAGTATTTCATCATGGGATGATTTTAAAAGGATGTTCAAGGAGCAATATGGTGACAAAACTGACCCTAGCTTTTTTGTAAATGAGTTCACCAGTATCACTAAAGGGTCAAATGAGCAGGTTGCAGATTTTAATGCAAGATTTACTAAAGTGTTAAACAAATTGCCACATCACATGAGGCCAAATGAACCAATGTGCATAATATTATATATCAATGCCTTTGATGCAAAAACTGCATATGGATTAAGAGATAAAGGTCCTGCTCCTCTCAGGGATGCTTTCAGAATTGCAGTGAATATTGAAAACAATAGGAAAGCATCGGGCAAGACAAATAGAAGGGATGATGTAAAAATTCTGCAAAATCCAAACAAGCCTCAGAACACTCAAGGTAATACATCTGCCCCTGAAGATAAGATAGACAAATTGGCAAATGTTGTTAAGGACCTAAGCTATAGATTAGCTAGAAGTGAAAAAGGGATGGGTCCTGATAGGCAAGTCTATCAAAGGCAGGAAAAGAGGCCATCATTGCATGATATGCCTTATAACACCAATTGGCATGATGGTAAGCCTGTATTCCCACGTAACAACACAAATCAGAGGGCTCAACATGTCAAAGAAACTCCTGACCCTCTAAAGAAAGCTATAAATATTGTTGATGATGCTCCATGGTGTATAATTTGTCAGATGCCACATTCACAGTCACAGTGTATGATTGCTCAATACTTGTATGATAATGCTACATCTTGTAATGAATGCAATGAGCCACATCATGTGCAAGATGATGATGTTAATATGATGTCCATAGGTAATGGATACACTTTTTATGATGCTGATGAGAATACAGATCATCAAATTCAGGCCTGCCAACAGTTCCCATATGATGAAGATAATGAAGATAACTATGTGTATGCTCAGAACTCACACAATTTTCTGAGTAACCTACAACGACCTTCTGATGAGGAAATTAGAGCCTTCACAGCTGCAGCAGTTGCTCAAGTCAAAAGCAACTACAATCTCAGAGGTAAAAATCAAGTAGGCAGCCCACATCAGCCAGAAGATATTTCTGCAGGTCAGCTAGTGCATGGTCATAAAGGAATTGAACCACAAAAAAGGCAGTGGGTAAATAATAAACAGAATTTTAGATATAGAACAGGTCATGAATCTCAAGGACCAGAAAACAGAATCCCTCAGGCTGAAGATCAAGGTAAAGGTTCCCAAGACAAGAATGATGATCAGGGAACTATAAAAGTAAGAGCTAAATCAGCTCAGGATAAAAACAAGATTGTGGAGCAAGCTACAACTGTTATACAAAATTATGCTCCATTTGATATAGCTCAAGTCCTCTCTCAGGTAAAAGTCTCTGTTCCACTTATGGAACTCATGAAAGTGGAAGAGATCAAGAATAGGACAATATCCCTGATCTCAGGGGTACCTTTTCAAGCTAAACAAAATGTTCAGACCCAGGGTGAGAAACATGTCATGTGTAATGAAGAAGATGAGACTCCTGAAGTCTATTTAGGAGTGACTATGACAAAGTGTCCTTCACAAGTGGAACCATTTTATGTTTCCCTGCTTATAAATGGAAAAATAATTAGAAATTGTATGCTTGACTCTGGAGCATCTACAAATGTCATGCCTTTGGCCATCATGCAACAAACTGGATTGAAAATTGACAAGGCATGTGGAAAATGTTATGCTATGGATGCCAGAGAGGTACCAGTTATTGGAATCATGAAGGATGTAGATTTCAAACTGGCAGCATTTCCTGAAAAGAGATATAAAATGAATATAACAGTGGTTGACATCAAGCCACAGTATGGTATGTTGTTGTCAAGAAGATGGGCAGCACTAATTGGTGGAAGTATGCAGCTGGACCTGTCATATGCCATGATTCCAATGAATGGCAGGGATGTTAAGCTAATCAGAGAACAAAGATCATCAGAGACAGTGGAAGACCAAGAAGCAGAGGAACAGGTATGCTTTGTAGACACTGACTGTGATAACTTCAAGGTTGTCTCAGATGATACAGAAGATAAAGAAAAAAATGTCTGCATTGAAGAGCTGGATCAGCAAGGCTTATGGACCATGTTTTTTGATGGAGCTTGTGCAAAAGAAGGCTCTGGAGCTGGAGTTATTTTCCTGTCTCCAACTGGTAAGCTTCTCAAATTCTCTTTCTTGCTGAGGTTTGATTGCACAAACAACATTGCAGAATATGAGGCTTTACTCTTAGGCCTAAATATTGCTCTCAAACATGGAATTAAAATGTTAAGAGTATTTGGGGATTCTGAGCTGATTGTATCCCAAATTAGAGATAAGTATGCTTCAAAAAACAAAAGATTGAAACAATACAAGCATGCTGTTTGGGATACCATTGAACTATTTGATGCATTTTCAATAGGCTGGGTAGAGAGGTCAAAGAATGTTATGGCTGATTTCTTAGCCAATGTTGCAATAAGGCCAGATGACATCACTCTGTCAGGTGTTACAAATGTAGAAGTTAAAATTAGGCCTGCAGTGCCAGAAAATATATGCAGTTGGCAAGTGTTTAATGATGATAGGGATTTGTTGAAATTTTTGCACTGCATAGATGAATATGAGAATCAAGAAATTGATTTCCAAACTTTTGTAGAGACTATAGATGGAAAAGAAACTCTTGTGGGAAAAGAGATAATTCAATTGAAGACTAATAAAATCCCTAGAGGGTTGGTAGCTTTGGAAAGAGCTTTTGACAGTAGAGATAAATTGGTCACAAGGACATCTCCCACAAATAAGGAAGATTTAGAAGAGATAAATTTGGGGACATCTCAGGCCCCTCAGAAGGTATACATTGGTAAACAGCTCAAACCACACATTAGGAGTATGCTGATTGCATTACTGAAAAGGTATAAACATGTTTTTGCTTGGTCATATGAGGACCTAAAAGCCTATAGGGAAGATTTATTCCAGCATGAGATCCCATTGAAGCCTGGAGCTAAGCCATTTAGACAAAAGCAAAGACCTATTAATCCTACCTTAGCTCCCAAGATGCAAGAAGAACTCAAAAGGCTCAGGGAAGCTGGAATAATTGTGCCAATTAGGCATTCAACTTGGGTGTCTAACCTTGTCCCAGTCAGAAAAAAGAATGGTGATATTAGGCTTTGTGTTGACTTCAGGAACTTGAATGTATCCTCTTTAAAGGATAACTATCCACTGCCTAATATGGAAGCTATGTTGCAGAGAGTGACTGGTTGTGAACTCTTATCCATGATGGATGGATTTTCAGGTTATAATCAGGTGAAGGTAAAGGAATCAGAACAGTATAAGACCGCCTTCACCACTCCATGGGGAACTTATGTGTATGTTAGAATGCCATTTGGACTAACCAATGCAGGTGCTACATTTCAAAGAGAAATGGATGTTGCTTTTGCAGGGCTGATTGATTCAATTCTGGCTGTATATCAGGATGACTTGACTGCTTACTCAAAGAAAGAAGAGCAGCATTGTTTGCATCTGGAGCAGATTTTCATAAGAGCCCTAGAGTATGGTATTTTTTTAAATCCAAAGAAGTGTGCCTTTGGGGTAGTTGAAGGAAAGCTCCTGGGACATATTGTTTCCAAGGATGGAGTCAGGATAGATCCAGAGAGAGTGGCTGCTATTGACAGAATTCAAATGCCAAAAACTATAAAAGGAGTTCAGTCCTTCTTTGGACAGATAAATTTTGTTAGGAGATTTGTTCCCAACTTTGCAGAAACCACTAGGAACATTTCCAAGATGATGAAGAAGGATGCAACTGTCAACTGGGAAAGGGAAGCAATAGAATCATTTCAGAGTATCAAAGAGGCAATCAAGATGGCCCCTGTTCTTAAATCTCCTGATTTTTCTAGGCCATTCCAAGTATTTTCATTTGCTTCCTTTCATACTGTTGCTGGATGTTTGCTACAGAAAAACGAAGATGGTTTTGAACAGCCCATCGCTTTCTTCAGTATGTCCTTGCAGGCCTCTGAGTTGAAGTATGATATTATGGAAAAACAGGTATATGCACTAGTCAGAGCCATCAAAAGTTTCAGACCATACTTGGTAGGATCATATATAATTGCATATGTACCCCATGCAGCAGTCAAAGACATATTCACTCAGCAGGAGGTGACTGGAAGAAGGTGCAGATGGATAAACAAACTGCAAGAGTTTAACATAGACATACAAGTTACCAAGTTGATAAGAGGACAAGGATTAGCCAAGATGATGGCACAGTCAAACTTGGAAGCATGCCAAGTTAATGCAGTCCAAGATGAGAGTGTGAATGTATCAGGATCTGAATGGTACAAGGATATTATCTACTACTTGCAAAATCTAAATTGTCCTTCCCATTTTAGTGACAGTCAAAAGAGGACTTTAAAGTTACATGCAATCAGGTATGTTATTGTTCAAGGTGAGCTATACTGGAAAAACCCTGATGGTGTGCTGCTGAGATGTGTGGATGAGGATATGGCTAACAATGTTTTGATTGATATGCATAAAGGATTGTGTGGTGGACATTATACTGCCCAAACAACAGCTCATAAAATTCTCAGGGCAGGATATTGGTGGCCCACTCTCTTTTCAGATGCACAAAAGTTAGTGAGGAAGTGTGACCCTTGCCAAAGATTTTCAGGAAAGCTGAAATATGATGGTGCTTTACCCCTCAGAACTGTAACTGTGGATGCTCCATTTCAGCAATGGGGAATTGACTTCATAGGGGAAATTGCAGACAAATCAAGTGGGGGACACAGTTGGATTTTGGTGGCAACTGATTACTTTACCAAATGGATTGAGGCCATTCCAACTAAGAGAGCTACAAGTAAGGTGGTGACAGATTTCATGCTAGAAAATATTATCATCAGGTTTGGAGTACCATTCAAGATAGTCACTGATAATGCTATGTGCTTCAGATCAGGTGAATTTGTTGATTTTTGCAACAGGTATGGGATAAATCTATCATATACATCACCATATCACCCACAAGGGAATGGTCAAGCAGAATCAAGCAATAAAAGCATCATGAAAATTATCAGGAGGATACTGGACAAGAACAAGAGAGCTTGGGACTCAAATTTAAAGTTAGCCATATGGGCTGACAGAGTGACAGTAAAAAGGGCTACTGGGACGTCACCTTTTGAGCTAGTATATGGTGCATCAGCCAGATTGCCCATAAACAATCTCTTACCAGTTTACAGATTCATTCAGGAAAATGATGAGGAGATTGAAGACTCCATGATAGAAAGAGTCAACCAGCTGGTTGCATTGGATGAAAACAGAAGGAAAGCCCACCAGATCAATCTCAAAAGACAACAAGATGTGAAATATCAGTTTGACAGGAGAGCTATAAAAAGGAAGTTTCAAGTCAATGATCTGGTGCTCATTTGGAATGCAAAAGGTCAAGAAAAGGGTAAACATGGTAAATTTGAACCCTTATGGATGGGCCCATATCAGATTTGCAGTACTCATGGGGAGGATTCTTATTTCCTCCAGGCCCTAGATGGTGAAGTTCTGGAATTGCCTGTGCATGGCCAATTCCTTAAGTTCTATTTTGCATAAATGACTTGTTGTTGTGCACATTTGTAAAAACATGTATGTAGTGTAAATGCCTTGTACAGCTCGTGCTTTTTGGCTTTTTGTCTGGTCTGCCCGGAGATCTGTTTCTCGCTGCAGGTTTTCACATGCACGTCCCCATTCGGAGCCAGTGTTAGCACTCATTTTGACCTGGGGGTTGTTTTTTCATGTTTAGGGGGTTTCTTCATTTGAACCCTATATCTTCTTGCCCATTTTCCTAAGTGTTGGACCTCCTCGGCATTTTTCAGCTGCAGCATCATATTTTCTTTGAGGAGGAGATCATCATCATCATGTTTGCTTCGATGGTGGTCAGCATCTCATGTTTTCTGTCGACTTGTTTTTCATCAGGATCATCATATTTCAATATCAGGTGATGTTTGGATATCATCCTGATCCTGCTGATGAGCTACAGTGTGCCCTGATCTGCTTGCGGGGGTGATTTTTCAAGTATCCGGTGATCTTCCAATTATGACCTTGCCCTTTTATGATGATGATGTCACCCCGATTTTCTGAAGGGGTTATTCTCTGAGTTGTTCGACCTGACTTGTTTTTTCTTAAGGGTCGTCATCATCATCATCATATTTCCAGTTATCGCCGTGTTGCTTGCGAAGGTCATCATATTTTCTGCCTGCACGATATTTCGCCGGGGTGATATTTTTATCATTGGGTGATCTTGGTTATGATCATCCTAATGATGTTGTTGAAGAGTTCTAAGTATGACCCGATATTCACTGGGGTCATCATATTTTGAACGTCAGGATGATCTTAGTCAATATCATCCTGATGTTGTTGTATCACTTCATGTTCGTTGTTTTATCATCCTGATGATGCTGACGTCATTCTTATGTCAGGGTGATATCTATTTCTCTGTCTATCTGCATCATGATATTTCCGAAGGGAGATATCCGCCTGTCGACTTCGTGCATTATCTAGTGGGGGTGATCTTTTCAAATATCTGGCGTATTCATCTATCACCCCGATATTATAGTGGAGCTACAGTGCAACATGATATTTGTGCATCAGGATGATATTTCCAAATATCCGGTTATCTTCCGAATATCATCCTGATGTCGATATGATGATGACGTCATCAAGGTCCGGGGGGGTCATATTTCTAACACTAATCATCTTGTGGAGATCCCCCGATATTTGCAAACATGATGATGACGTCAGCAGGATATGATGATGACGTCATCAGGATGTTCATCGGCCAGACTTTTGGTATAAGCTAAGCAGGAGGATGTTCCTCCGATGGATCAGGTTGTGCCGATGAAGGCGATTATCATGCAGGTTATATTGCGATATGATGCTGACGTCAGGGTGATATTTCAAGCGACAGGATATCATGCTGTTGGAGGATGATGATGAAGTTTTATACTAGTGTCGTCAGGAGCAAAAGCACCGACATTATATATGCTCGTGGCCTAGTATATAAAGTGTTGAAAAGGTCGCCGCGGGGTGCATGTGGGATAATTGATATCCTGCATATTTGAAATATCATGACGATGAATCTTGGCGGGAAATGGTTGCGATGCACAGTTTGACGTTTTCCCGAGGCCGCGGGTTGGTGCGCCATTAATGGCGAAGGTTGCAGAGGTATGGGCGGATCTGGTACCCGATTGAAGGTGTACATCAATGGACAGTGGTGCAGGGCTCGAGGTTTCTTCCTGTCTCCTCCCCTACCTGCTGCATTCATGTTTGGGCGCCAATTTGGTAATGCGTTGAGCGCCATTTTGCTGATACTGTGTATCTGGCGGGATTTTTGGTCAACCATGTAATTAATTGCTGTGGTACACTACCTGGCTGTTATAAGCAGGAAGTATTACTCATTTTTTGGTTGTTGAAAGTTGAAGATTTTTGGCTCTGTAATTCAAAACAAGCTGATCTGGTTGCTCTGTACAGCTTAACCTGTGAGTCTATGTATCTCTTGTTGTATGTTTTTGGCATGAACCCACTGATTTCATGATTAATCTTATATGAGAAATGCTATCTTAGCATGTGTTTTGTTAATTTTGTCTCCAGTATTGCATGTATTCTTCTTCTGAATCTGGATATTTGGGTAATGTTTAGATTCTAGAGCATAGAATTCCTATGTTGAATGTCTGATCTTTTAACTTCTGCTCAAGGGGTAGATTAAACTGTTTTCAGGTTAAACATTGGGAAGGGTATACTGCAGTAGGGATGCCATAAGTAGAGATAACTTAACACTCTATATTGGGAGATATCTGTAAGGCAGGTATCACATATATCCCCTTGAAATCCAGTTTTAGCTGTTCATGTTGATCATTCACAGGTGTATGTCTGATGACTCCAGGCCCTGGATAGGCACCAATCTTGCTTTGTGTTTGTGTTACAACCATGTCCAGCTTTGCATCCAAACTTAAAATCCAAATCAAAATCTAAAACAACCATTAGGACATTAGAATTAGTTTTAGGATCCTCAGTCCTCTGTCTACAACTGCAAATAGGCCCAAAGCTAGCCCCTTTGCTCTTATCTTTCAGTTTTGGTCTACTTACAAGAGGACTTATCTGCTTTCTGTCAGCATCCCAGCCTTTGTATGCATATCCTCATGGATGTTGAGTAAGGAATACCCCCCTAGGTTTTGCAGAGCCTTAAGAAGAAGAGGAGATAAAATATAGAGTCTATCTCCTATACTGTTGGCCCCTGGCCCAGAGATCCTGTTATCACTGATGGCTACCTTGTAGGGAAATCTGGGAATAAGCATCCAGTCTTGGAAAAAACCAACACAACTGAGAGCGGGGTGAATCAGTTGTCACACAATTTAAACTTTTTTGCCTTTAATCCTCTTTTACAACTTCTAATCAAATTAATGATATGAACATTAAAGCATGAATCAATAACACGAGTAGAAAACATAAGTAACACACTTGACACCAAGATTTTTGACGTGGAAACCCGGTTAAGGGAAAAACTATGGTGGGGGTTAACCCACAAAAGATTATACTCTGTTAAAAGTATTACAAAGGAGAATGCACATGCATTCGGACTCACTACCTAGAAGTCACTGCTCAAAGAAGGCTTATTGCCTACAAAAGGCTCATTGCCTACAAGAAGAAAATTACAATAAAATTGAATTGATAATTAGCATCTATGAATGCAAGGATTCAGTTCAGGTTAAGCATAAAATACTGACTTGATACACTTCATCTTCACTCTGCCCTTTTTACTGTTCTTCTAGCATCTGAATCTTAAATCTCTGCTCTTTTTGTATTTATTCCATAGTCGCATCACACACACTCCACAATCATTCAAATCCATCGGCTATATATATCCGCATCCTGATCTTTAATCATTTTCCAGTCGGCTCAAGAACACTTGGAACTTTATTGAATACTCTACTCTGTCGGCTAGATTCATGCATAACTTGAGATGCGGACCAAAACTTACACTCACAGATCATTAATCAGGTCGGCTACTATCACTGATCATCACAATTTGTCCAACCAACAACTTCCATACATCCGGAACCAAGATCAATTACAAGGTTGGCCTGTTCTTCTTCTGCCTGCTCTGTCAAACTGTTAACCCAATACTCAAATGCTAATAACTATCGAATCCTTCATCACCGGAGGCCACAAAACTCTAGATTTAGATTATCCTGACAATGCTTATTACTCCCTCAGATCCGTAGCAAACTCTGATCTACTCTTGAGGAGATCCGGACCAAGATACTGGACCCTGTCACTCACTCTATTTTTGACTTCCCGGACTTAGACAAATCTTCAATTTGGTTTCTGGTATGGACAAATTATGCAATGCGGATTTGTAGTAGAGACTTAGTTGCCATCAATGACAATACTTAACATGCCTAGCAGTGTCTCTTGCCAACAGAAAGTATATGAACCCCTTAGTGATATCTTGTGGAATTTGACATGATTTTGCAACTCTAAGACTTGGAAACTAGGAATTTCAACATGACACATCCTGTAGTAGCAATTTCAAGGGCAATATCCAGTGACATTAGATTTTGGAGCAAAATGCAGTAACACCTAATTTCATTGTAAAAGGCAACAAATGGCTATCTTTCAAACACAAGACCACTCAATACACTCCCAAATCAATTATGCACAACATCAAAAGACTCCAAACATGCAAAATGCTCAAATCTAGAACAAATCATGCACTCTAAGCACAAATTCACCTTCTCATCATCATAAGTAACAAAGGTTGAGACTTCAAGCCAAAGCAAAAGAGGGGGTCTCCGTTTGGTAAAATGGGGCGTGTGTGTAAGGCACAACACCAAGAAGGGCAAAACCACGGTGAGGATTAACTCACAATATATGAAGCTCAAAATTCCAACTTTATTTTAGGGCTACAACCCAAGGAAGCTACTACTCCTAAAAAATTTGTTTTAGGGTCAGTCCCAAGAAAGCTACAACTCCCTACAAACTTTGTTTTAGGGCTACAACCCAAGGAAGCAACTACTCACTGAACTAAGAATGAACTCAGAGATGATTACAATATGATTGTCCTATTGGCTGAAAACTGACATTGAAGGTCACACTTTTGATGATTGCAATTCTACTTCTTCTGATGATTGGATCAATGAGGCATACTCTTCACTTCACTCCTGTCATAGAAATGTCTTCAAGATGAATCAGGACAGCCTCTAACACTTCTGCTCTTTCTCTTTCAGTCCCACATCACAATGCATGTGATATTCATACTCTGCTCTTCTCTCTTTTTTTATATTTTCATTTTCGCAATCATACCTCACTTAGGCGAACTAGGTTTACAATATATACATGACATTACATTGATTTCATTACAAGTCGGCCAATACAACAAGAATATTACATTTTACAAGTCGGCCAGAGATCACAACATGAATCATGCATAAGACAAGCCTTATCTTGAACAACACACTACTCTAGAAGGGAACACACACCTTGCAGATCCCAATACATGCTTAGTTTGGTCCTAAACATCCTTCACAAAATCATTCTTCAAGGAATAACATCTACACGGTTCACAAATTTGAATTAGGTTACCCTTAAGAAAGAACACATGAAGCTTGTAGCACATCGGTCATTTCAACTTGGCGGTACTCATGAGAGATTGAACATTGCTTGCGCTTCATCCAGATGAGTTGACAGGTCCTGCACAACATCTCTAAGTATTCCTTGAACTCTGCAAACAACAACATTGTGGCGCATACCTTCAACATTCTTTAGTCAACCAGATAGAGGCATAGCCTAGCAATATCATCATTCCGGACATCAACCAATTCTGGAGAGAGCACAAAAGCACCTTGCGAAGCAACTGGAGACAACACAAGATCATCAAGACCATTTTCCATTAGTCAATGTACCATTTCATGCCACAACAAGTTGGTGCACATCATTAGCATATGTCTTGAGAACAACTAGGCATCCAGAACTATTTGTATCACAATTGTCATTTGAAAACTAAGCTTACAGACCTCCAAAACACCTAAAACTCATGTGGATGCACTCATACATTGTTGTGAACATATCCTCAAAAACCACACAGCCATATCTATCACTAGGGAGGGATGCGGAGTATTCCAAATTGTCTTCATCATCACTTGATTTTGCTAGAGTACAGATTGGAACTAGGTCTTTCATAACTTTCACTACAGAGGGACAAATGATCTAAAACTTTGCATTTAACACCTTTACATCACATTGGACTTAACTTCTGAACTGCATGACCATATCTTCAAATGTGGAGGAATGCATAGCATTTTACTAGGCAGTCTTTCAGGCAATTCTCTGCAACAGAAACCTTCAGCAACTTCTGGAGGCCAAAACCTTCATATAACATCATATACATCCTTAGGAACAATAGGAAGGATCATACAACATGCCATAGGTCATCAACAACATCTTCTCATCCTCAACATAGCTTCTAATTCCCATCTTAATGTATCATCATTCATCTTAGTGCTTCTAATTCTCACCTTAATATTTCATCGTGAAGTCAGCTTTGTTGACCACAAGCATGCTCGAAACAACTTGACTTAATATTGATCAGGGCATAACATCCAACCATGAACATTAGCAACAATCATGAACATCAGGAACATCACTGCATCTTTGTTACTACACTAGTATATCATCATCACAAACTGAGTGTTGACCTCACTCTAACTGTTGACATCAATGACAACACATATTGCCAACACAAATATTTTAGGCCCACTTGGGTGCTAAACTAAGTGTAAAATTCTAGTGTACACATTTTACGACACTAAAGGAACAATCCATAAAATGGTTTAAACTCACCAAATCATGTATCTCCAGGCTGGACATTAAATGCATTCGTAGGCAAGTAGGAAGGGCCTCTCCACATAGGCGACGATTTAGATGTTTGAAAAAAATTACAACAGAAATTAATGCTGCCAATGGTCTTCCACACTGCTCCTAGATTAATTACGAACTATCCACAAATTAAATTTCTATACCAGACCTGATGATAAGGGGATCAATCCCAGAACACACAATAATGCAGATTGCACACACAGAAAATAGGAATGTTCTTTTATTGGTTTGGACAACACATTACATTCCAGAATCTAGAGAAAGGAAGTTGTAATGTATTGTAGCCTTAACACAGAATGGACACACAAAAAATAGGAATGTTCTTTTATTGGCTTGGACAACACATTACATTATAGAAACTAGAATCAAATCAGAGGATGAATCCTCAACAAACTACAACACATTATAGCTTCTTTTCTCTAGATTCTAGAACCTTTTGCCTTCTATAGCTTTAAATTTGCTAAGGTTTCTTTTTTCCCTCCTTTTCCCAACTCTCCATTTTCCCCCTTTTATCTACCACCCCCAAAGGATTCCCAAAAATGGTCATAAATAACCTTTTGTGGTGTCTTCCAGCCAAAATTTTGAAATTTGTAACTCCCTCCAAAAATAGGTAAACTTCCGGGAGCCATAACTTTTGATCCAGGTGTTTGATTGATGAACTATTTGATGCATTGGAAAGCTCACGAAGTGCTCTATGCATTAAGATTTTGATCTGCTAATTTTGTCTATTTTTAGGGTCATACGAGGCCTCTAAGTACCTCATATCTGACTTTGAAGCTTTCTCAGTAGTTTTTAAAGAAATGGAAACTTTAATATCTTTCAATTTTAGCTCGCAAGTGATCTTTGGCCAATTCCTTCACCAAAGGTCATATTTTTCAATTCCAAAACTTTGTGTAAATTTCTGCTTCCATACGTGCTCAAATGCAAGCTTTCTAAAAATAATAGTTGGTATTTTAAGTAGGTTGGAAAAACTGAAGGTTCTACATCATTATTTAAGCAATTGTGTATTCAAAATACAAAATTTGAAAAGAACAGAAAACAAAATCATCATTTTTTTGGGGGATGCAAGATTGCCCTTACACCATTGGATGCTCTTGCATCAGACACCCAGGGTAATTTGAGAAGTGACCTTGTCACATCTCAAGTGTTTGAGGAAAACCCAAATGGTCAACCTCTGCCTTAGACAACCAGGAAGAATCTTCAACAGGCCTTCCTTTCCACTTCACCAGATATTCTTCATATTGCCTGCTTCAAGTACTTTTTCCCACATGGCTATCCAAGATTTCTTCTATCTCCTCCTTTGAAGTAGATGCTAGGATATTCCACTGTTCTTTTGCTAGTCCATCCTTTGTGTCACCTTCATGATACTTTTTTAAATCGTTAATGTTGAACACAGGGGAAATGATGATTCCACTCGGCAACTCTACTTCATATGCATTTCTTGAATAATGCTTCTTCAGTATCCTGCATGGTCTAAATTTCTTCATCTTCAACTTATTATATGTTCCAATAGGATACCTTCCCTTCCTCAGGTGAACCATAACTTCATATCCAACCTTGAACTCCTGATATGCTTTCTTACCTCCTCATGCAAGTTCCTTATGTGTTCTACAAAGTATTCATTCTAGACACTACTTTTCTCTCCTCTATCCATATTCATCAACTCAAAAGCATTTCTTGGACTACTACCATATACAATCTAGAGTAGAGATTTACTAGTACTTTTGTTGATGAAATTGTTGTATGCGAACTCCGATTGTGGTAACATCAAATCCCATCCATTGGGCTTATCTCCAACTAAGCATCTCGGTAGGTTGCCCAAACTTTGATTCACTACCTATGTCTGTCCATCAGTTTGTTGATGATGTGTAGAACTGAATTTCAACTCAGTCTTCAACTTCTTCCATAAGGTCCTTAAGAAATAACCAACAAACTTGGTATCTGTATCTGAAATTATACTCCTTGGTAGACCATGTAGTCTAACCACCTCTCTGAAAAGCAACTTTGCAATGTGAACATCACTGGTATAGGTGATGGTTGATATAACCCAATATTCTAACTCACTCCTTTGGCTATTTGACATACTCTGCAACTTTACACAAATTTCTTCACATCCTGGTGCAACTATGGCTAGTAATAATTCTCACTAACAAGAGCAATTGTCTTATCTCAACCAAAGTGTCCTACCAACCCTCTAGTATGCTTTTCCTTAGTTAGGTTCTCTCTCATGGAACTCCTCAAAATGCATAACTGGCTTCCTCTGAACAACATACCCTCTTGGATCATGAAATCTAACCACCTTGTCCTATGTAAAGTAATAGGTTCAAAACAAGCTTTCTAAGCTTCTACAAAATCTGGATCTTCAAGGTACAAATCCTTGAGTTCATTGAACCCTAAAACCTCTATCTTCATCTCTGTCAACAAATTTTGCCTTCTACTTAAGCCATCTACAACTCTGTTTGATCTTCCACTCTTGTGCTTCAAAACAAAAGTATAACTCTGCAAAAACTCAACCTATTTTAAGTGCCTTTGATTTAACTTCCCTTGACTATTACGATATTGCAAACCCTGATGATCAGTATATAAAACAAACTCTTTCGGCAACAAATAATGTCTCCATTTCTTCAAATCTTGAACTATAGCATAAAACTCTTGATCATAAACAAAATACTTTTTCTTCACATCATTAAGCTTCTCACTAAAATAGGCAATGGGATTACCTTCTTGACTTAAAATAACTCCTATAGCACTTCCAGTAGTATCACAACCTACCTGAAATACCTTATTGAAATCTGGAAGTACTAAAACAGGTTTCTCTAAGACTTTCTGGTTCAATGTATCAAAACTCTTGGCTGCTCTTGTAGTCCATTTAAACGCTATTAAAGTTCCTAATAAATTTTCTATAAAAACTTGCCAAACCATGAAAAGGTTGTACCTCTGTAACACTCATTGGGTAATGCAGTCAAGGTAGGAGGGTCCGGTGAGGGACTGTCCAACCTTGCAACCTTATCCGAATAACACCATGATCATAACAGGTATGCAACGGAAACTAATAGAAAGGTAAAAGATATTCAGGAACACGTAACACAAGATGTATCTTGCAAAAACCCTAATAGGGAAGAACCCAGCCTTCAAAGCTCATTCTTCATATATTATACTTCAAATTGAATTACACATGCCTCAAGGGCTTTACAGATGCTAGGCCATAGCCCAGGGATTACAGAAGATTCATACACCAATATGATTTCATGATTTCATTCATCTGCTTATCAATTCTCTGCTCTGCATCTCATTCTGCTTTCTTCTTTGTTCTCCACTCTGTTCTGCTACTCGACCAGATCTAATTAACTTAGATCTCGCTTCATATCTTCATGCCATCGATCACTTCCACACTGCTCTTCTTTGTAACAAATCATTATCCTTCATTTATATCCTCCACAAGATTTCTAAACGTCAACAAGTCGGCCTAATTGCAACGGCTAGTTTATGAAATGTGTACACAAAATAGGTCGGGCCTAAACATAAGACACTGCTCCACAAATGCATAGAACTTTGTGTAGATCACCATTGAAGGTCGGCTAGGTCCTAAACTTCATTGAACAATGTTCCTTTTTTGCTCCGCAAGTCACGAATTTGCTTTGCAAGCCGATTAGATTCCACTAAACACTGTCGGCTCTGTTCTCCAAAAACAGTCAATCTTCCGGTAGCGATAACTTTCCGAAATTAAAGCCAAATGATTTGAATTCTTGATATGTTATAACTGACTATGTCTAGATGATAATTTCAGATCCGCAGCCTCTAATATTCAAAAGCTAGAATTCTCCAAGGTCGCACTCTCTGCAAGCTGCAACTTCACTGTCAACTATTTTAATTGTTCTGAATGCTCCTGCACCAGACTCTCGGGGTTATTTGAAATGTGAGCCTCTTCACTTTGGTCTGTATTATGCCAAAATCAAATAGGTTCGGCAAACTGGCTTCAGGTACTTGCAACTACCTCAAGGTCGGTGGTCTGTTCAAGTCCACCCTGCAAAACTGCCTCAAATTCTTCTAAGTTCGGCGTTCTTCTTGCAAGCCTTGCACTACCTCAATGATCATCGGTCTGAGCGAGTCTTCTCCACAAGCTGCCTCAAACTCTTCATCTTGTCATGGTCTAGGTTCGGCGGTCTACCTGAAAGCCTTATACTGCCTCAATGATTGGCGGTCTAAGCAAGTCTTCTCTGCAAGTTGCATCAAGATCAATGTCTATTTCAATCAATTAAGAGTAAATACAAACATGCTTGCATCCTCTGGAACAACAGGTTACTTTCTGATTCGGTCAATACACTTTCTTAACTTCTCTGTAACACTGTCTACTCTTTGATTCTTAACACAATTTCCTCCGCACCCATCAAAATCTTACAGCTTCCACTCTGCTTACATTGCTTCTATACTTCACTTTGTTTCCTTTACCATAAGCACTTCAATCTGGTACACAATCCTTCCCCTCCGATACATTAAGTTACTTTCTTTTGATACAGTCAACATAGTCCCAAATTTCTCTGCACACATTCCGATCTCTGATTTCAGATACAATTTCCTCTGCACTCATCAGGGTCTCATTTTCTTCTTTGCATATACTTCTCCTATACTGTTCTCTATTTTCTTATCCACTTTTACTTTACTCTGGTACACAAAATTTCTCCTCTGGTAAGATGCCTCACACAAATTTTCTCTTGTACTGTTTCCTTTGATGATTAGTTTAAAATGCAATTCTTCTCAGGATTAATGCTTCACCTTCTTCTGGTTTCTCTATTATACTTTGATTCAAAAGGTTCTTCTTCCTCTGTATAAATTATCTCAGCATCATCCTCTTCTGGTTCTTTTGTCAAACTTAGTGATTCCAAGGGTTCTTCTGCACAAACTGTCTCTGAATTAGTTACTACTTCCCCTTTGTCAGTTTCTTTGGTTACAGGTTCTTGATGACTTTCCTTGTGTTGGTTTTTCTTCTGAATCAGCATTAGGGGTTGCCAGTTCTAATGCACAGGCAGATTCAGCCAACTGAATACAGGAGGTTGCGTGAGCTCCTCCCCTTCACTTCTGGTTCTGCCGCACCAAGGGGGGTATCCCTATAACTCAAGATGTAACCTTGACTAGCTCAAAGATAGAAAGATCTAACTTGACAACAACAGGCAGAATACTCTCATGTATAGACCAAGATCTGTATGATAGATCACAAGATGGGCAACGTTCTTGGACATATATGTCTGGTTAGGTATGAGAGCATGCAGGGGTTCCTACTTCTAATCCTACAACTAACAGGTGGAAGGATGAGATGGTTTGAAATGGTGTTTGGATGCAAACCTGGACCTGGTGTATAACCTCAACACAGAGTTAGATTGGTGCCTATCCAGGGCTTGGAGTCGGTAGACATACACCTGTGAATGATCAGCATGAATAGCTAAAACTAGATTTCAGGGGAATACACATGATACCTGCCTTACAGATATCTCCCAATACAGAGTGTTAAGCTGTCGATACTTATGGCATCCCTATTGCAGGAAGAAAGATACATGCAAAACTGGAGACAGAATCAGCATAACACATGCAAACATAGCATTATTCATATAAGATTAACCATGAAATCAGTGGATTCATGCCAAATCGTACAACAGGAGATACATAAACTCACAAGTTTTGCTGCACAGAGCAACCAAAACCAGTTGTATCTTATTACAAAGCCAAAATGTCCAGTTTTCAACAACCAAAAATGAGTAACACTTCCTGCTTATAACAGCCAGGTAGTGTACCACAGCAATTAATTACATGGTTGACCAAAAATCCCGCCAGATACACAGTATCAGAAAAATGGCGCTCAACGCATTACCAGATTGGCGCTCAAACATGAATGCAGTAGGTAGGGGAGGAGACAGGAAGAAACCTCGAGCCCTGCGCCACTGTCCGTTGATGTACACCTTCAATCGGGTACCAGATCCGTCCATACCTCTGCAACCTTCGCCATTAATGGCGCACCAACCTACGGCCTCGGGAAAACGTCAAACAGTCGATCGCAACCATTTCCTGCCAAAACACCTCGTCATGATATTTGAAAATATGCAGGATATCAATTATCCCACATGCACCCCGCGGCGACCTTTTCAACACTTTATATACTAGGCCACGAGCATATATGATGTCGGTGCTTTGGCTCCTGACGACACTAGTATAAGACTTCATCATCATTATCCTTCAGCAGCATGATATCCTGTCGCTTGAAATATCACCCTGACGTCAGCATCATATCGCAATATAACCTGCATGATAATCGCCTTCATCGGCACAACCTGATCCATCGGAGGCAGATCCTCCTGCTTAGCCGATACCAAATGTCTGGCCGATGAACATCCTGATGACGTCACCGTCATATCCTGCTGACGTCATCAGCATATCTGCCTACTGCGCACCTCCTCATATCCGGATGACGTCATCGTCATGTTTGCAAATATCGGGGGATCTCCACAAGATGATCAGTGTTAGAAATATGACCCCCCCCGGACCTTGATGACGTCATCATCATATCGACATCAGGATGATATTCGGAAGATAACCGGATATTTGGAAATATCATCCTGATGCACAAATATCATGCTGCACTGTAGCTCCACTTATAAGATCGGGGTGATAGATGAACATGCCAGATATTTGAAAAGATCACCCCCCACTAGATAATGCACGAAGCCGACAGGCGGATATCTCCCTTCGGAAATATCATGATGCAGACAGGTAGAAAAACGGATATCACCCTGACATAAGAATGACGTCAGCATCATCAAGGTGATAAAACAACGAACATGAAGTGATAAAACAACATCAGGATGATCTTGACTAAGATCACCCGATGTTCAAATATGATGACCCCGATGAAGATCGGATCATACTTAGGACTTTGCAGTAACATCATCAGGATGATCTTAAGTAAGATCACCCGATGTTAGATTATCACCCCAACAAAAGATCATGCTGACAGAAAATATGATGACCATCGTAAGCATTATCAGGGTGATGTCTGGAAACATGATGATGATGACCTCCTCCAAAGAAAATATGATGCTGATGTTAAAACATGCTGAGGAGGCCCAAAGACTTAGAACTTTTTTGGATTTTTTGGGAAGGTGTCTGCATGAAAATTGCTAAAATAACCGACAGTGAATTTAGGCACCAATAGTGGCTCTGATTGGGGACGTGCAGGTGCAAGACTGCAGCGAGAACCCCAGATCTCTGGGATGCAGACCAGTCCCTTATCCATTGGGCACAGAGTCAAATACTGCACTGACCTGCATCACCAAACACACTTGATGGCCTAAGGCCACCAAGAAAAGGAAAAACATGTATCTCCCTTTGTCAAATATCTTGTTTTCATCTGCATACACTAGGTCAAGCTTGGAGATACTACCATGATCTGACCCCAAACAAACCTGGTCATCTGCACATTCATCCCTCTGATTTAGCTTGTCACTGTCATCGCTGTGCAGATAACCCTTAGCATCCGGCAAAAAGTGGATGCAGAATGTATCAGGCAATGCATACTCAAATGGTATAGAACACAGGTTATCATCTGTATCATCATCATGCATTGCAACATGATCTCCTAGCTGGACTGCAAATAGGAAACACTCAGAGTCCACCACACAACTAGGAAGATCAGGGCTCATTGTATTATATGCTGGCACATCAAAAGAAAAGCTTTCAAAATCACAATTGTGCACATCATGTACACAACAATCAGCAGCACCAGGCTGGAAAAGATCAGGCTCTGGCATCTCTTTCAAATCAGGCACATTTTCACAGTCACTTACCTGATGCATGTTGTTTCCTCTTTCATCAGGATGAGAAATAGAATCCAAGTCAAAAACCATGTCAAGACCCTCACCATACTCAAATATATCCTCATCACCATATGTGTCAAAAATGGGTGACCCAGGTGCATCAGTTTCATCATAGTATGCCATTTGTTCATGGGCAGCAGAGCATGCATCTTCATCACCAATGGATTCCTTTTGTGGAGGAGTATCAGCCTGTGTGTCATAAGCAAAACAACCATCAATCAAAGAACAATCATGCTCTGCACTAGCACTTATTTCAATCTCTGACTGCTCTTCATGATCCTCATGTGTTTGAAAAGAAGGCAATGGGTCACACATAGGACTGCCTCTCTGTTTGCTTATATCTTGTCTTGAGTACAATACTCACAATTGTCTCCACAGGTCCATTCCAAAAATTGCTCATTGCTGTCCACAACCTCATTGTTGTTTTCATGGTCAGATGCCTCATCATTGCAATGGGAATCCTCATTAGTCCTTTCACTGGCATCCTCAACATTCATCTTTTCATCTTCACATGATGCCCTAATTATTTGGTCATTTGCAGCTTTACAACTATTATTCACACCAAGGCCTGGGGACAGGGGTTTCAGCAGGTGCACATTTCTGATTTTTTCTATCTTTTCTATGAACCTGTATGCCATCTGCATACTTGTCACCTTGAAATCCCTCAGTATTGCACTAAAGCCCTCCTCAAAAGCTTCAAAGAATATGCCAACACAGGCTGAAATATCAGGTCTGAAACTTTTAGGGACATGTGAAAGGGCTACTGCAAACCTATGACTGAAATCAACACATGGCTCTTCATCTTGTTTTCTGATGTTCATCAATTCTGCAACAAGATCAGCAGGTTCTCTTGCGAATTCTTCCTTGAAACAGTCAGCAAGCTCATCCCAACAGGCAAAGGATCCTTTTGAAAAGCTCAAATACCAGTCTTTTGCTTTTGCATCAAAGGACCTAACAAAAAACCTCATCCACATATCCTCATCTCTAAATGAATGTTTTCCCATGAACTCATGAAAATTTTGGATATGTGCATTCCCATCACATACACTGTGACCACTAAATCTAGGCATCTGACGATATATCCTAGCAGGCATAGTTTCTACTTTATAATCAACCCATGACAAATCCAGTTGGTCATACAAAGGATCAAAACGGCTGAGAAGAGGTTTAGCCTTCTGACTAACAGACACAACAGGGTTACTGTTTTTTAACTGGGCCTGCTCAGCCTCTAAGAATATCAACCTATTTCTTATCTCTTCTATTCTTTTCTCCAACATTTCACCACTGAGTATGGGATAATTCAGCAAAACAACAAATATAAAGGGGAAGGAACAAGATACCTTTTCTCATACAGATGCTGAAATATGAACAACACATTTTTGTCACATCACATACATCCATCTTTCATGTGCATTTAGATCTTTTTTGCAGAGTCGCCACCTCTCCAAAGAGGACAAAATTTATAGCAGCTGAAAGCTCAACACATATTTTTCTGAGTTCATACCACCAGCAGAGCAAAACTTCACCAGAGACTGCAGGATATCACTTTACATCAACATCCCCAGTGGAGTCGCCATTTTGTTGGTGACTCAGATGGGCCACAAGATATAACACTTTTTCATCAATTTTCTCCCCAGCAGAGTCGCCATTTTGTTGGTTTTTCTTCTGAATCAGCATTAGGGGTTGCCAGTTCTAATGCACAGGCAGATTCAGCCAACTGAATACAGGAGGTTGCGTGAGCTCCTCCCCTTCACTTCTGGTTCTGCCGCACCAAGGGGGGTATCCCTATAACTCAAGATGTAACCTTGACTAGCTCAAAGATAGAAAGATCTAACTTGACAACAACAGGCAGAATACTCTCATGTATAGACCAAGATCTGTATGATAGATCACAAGATGGGCAACGTTCTTGGACATATATGTCTGGTTAGGTATGAGAGCATGCAGGGGTTCCTACTTCTAATCCTACAACTAACAGGTGGAAGGATGAGATGGTTTGAAATGGTGTTTGGATGCAAACCTGGACCTGGTGTATAACCTCAACACAGAGTTAGATTGGTGCCTATCCAGGGCTTGGAGTCGGTAGACATACACCTGTGAATGATCAGCATGAATAGCTAAAACTAGATTTCAGGGGGATACATATGATATCTGCCTTATAGATATCTCCCAATAAAGAGTGTTAAGCTGTCTATACTTACGGCATCCCTATTGCAGTAAGAAAGATACATGCAAAACTGGAGACAGAATCAGCATAACACATGCAAACATGGCATTATTCATATAAGATTAACCATGAAATCAGTGGATTCATGCCAAATCGTACAACAGGAGATACATAAACTCACAAGTTTTGCTGCACAGAGCAACCAAAACCAGTTGTATCTTATTACAGAGCCAAAATGTCCAGTTTTCAACAACCAAAAATGAGTAACACTTCCTGCTTATAACAGCCAGGTAGTGTACCACAGCAATTAATTACATGGTTGACCAAAAATCCCGCCAGATACACAGTATCAGAAAAATGGCGCTCAACGCATTACCAGATTGGCGCTCAAACATGAATGCAGTAGGTAGGGGAGGAGACAGGAAGAAACCTCGAGCCCTGCGCCACTGTCCGTTGATGTACACCTTCAATTGGGTACCAGATCCGTCCATACCTCTGCAACCTTCGCCATTAATGGCGCACCAACCCACGGCCTCGGGAAAACGTCAAACAGTCGATCGCAACCATTTCCTGTCAAAACACCTCGTCATGATATTTGAAAATATGCAGGATATCAATTATCCCACATGCACCCCGCGGCGACCTTTTCAACACTTTATATACTAGGCCACGAGCATATATGATGTCAGTGCTTTTGCTCCTGACGACACTAGTATAAGACTTCATCATCATTATCCTTCAGCAGCATGATATCCTGTCGCTTGAAATATCACCCTGACGTCAACATCATATCGCAATATAACCTGCATGATAATCGCCTTCATCGGCACAACCTGATCCATCGGAGGCAGATCCTCCTGCTTAGCCGATACCAAATGTCTGGCCGATGAACATCCTGATGACGTCACCGTCATATCCTGCTGACGTCATCAGCATATCTGCCTACTGCGCACCTCCTCATATCCGGATGACGTCATCGTCATGTTTGCAAATATCGGGGGATCTCCACAAGATGATCAATGTTAGAAATATGACCCCCCCGGACCTTGATGACGTCATCATCATATCGACATCAGGATGATATTCGGAAGATAACCGGATATTTGGAAATATCATCCTGATGCACAAATATCATGCTGCACTGTAGCTCCACTTATAAGATCGGGGTGATAGATGAACATGCCAGATATTTGAAAAGATCACCCCCCACTAGATAATGCACGAAGCCGACAGGCGGATATCTCCCTTCGGAAATATCATGATGCAGACAGGTAGAAAAACGGATATCACCCTGACATAAGAATGACGTCAGCATCATCAGGGTGATAAAACAACGAACATGAAGTGATAAAACAACATCAGGATGATCTTGACTAAGATCACCCGATGTTCAAATATGATGACCCCGATGAAGATCAGATCATACTTAGGACTTTGCAGCAACATCATCAAGATGATCTTAAGTAAGATCACCCGATGTTAGAATATCACCCCAGCGAAAGATCATGCTGACAGAAAATATGATGACCCTCGTAAGCATCATCAGGGTGATGTCTGGAAACATGATGATGATGACCTCCTCCAAAGAAAATATGATGCTGATGTTAAAACATGCTGAGGAGGCCCAAAGACTTAGAACTTTTTTGGATTTTTTGGGAAGGTGCCTGCATGAAAATTGCTAAAATAACCGACAGTGAATTCAGGCACCAACACCTTGCTTGATTCTTTTCTCCTTCAAACTTGAAAATAGGTTCTTCTTCTTGTAAATCCTTCTACATCCCTCCGGTATCCTTCACTGTGATAAGAATCATGACTCCTATCACTTCTCCCTCTGTAGTTTGAATTACCGTCCTTGTTCTGCTCCTCATAAGATCTTCTTTCCCTGCATCCTAATCCAATACTTGAATACTTCAGTCTATACCTCACTCTGAACATACAAGTAACATGTTTCCATTCCTGCCCATCAATCCATCCATAATCTTTCTGTATGCAACCTATCATAGACTTTCTTTTCTTCATCTTGTTCCAACACAAATTTTCAGAATGGTTCCTCAACTCACAAAACTTACATGGGTATAGATCCCAACACAACTCCTTCTCATGTCCATGTCTGTTACAATGTAAACAATACATACCTTTTCTGCTTTGACTTGATTTGTTAAAGTTTGCCATAACATCCTTAGCTCTGTCATAACTGATCCCTTCACTTCTTGATCTGATTACTATTTCAATAGGTTATATAATTCCTTGTTGATGCTTTCCCAATCCTTGTCCTTCATATCCCATTCTTTGCATGATTTTGAAACTAATACCATCACCAATAGCTCCAAGTTTTGTCACACTGTCATCTTTAATTTCACTGTCTAAAGAAACTTTTGCATAATCACAGAAATCATTAGTATCACAAGAAACATCACACAACTTAGGCTTAGATCTCAAACTTTCATTCTCTCTTCTACAAGCTACAAGTGACTGTTCCAACTGATCCATCTGCTCTTTTAATTTTGATATTTCACTTTTCTGCAAACTATTCTCCTTCTTCAATTCTTCCAAATTGTGTTCTAGATCTCTGTGCCTCTGTTCAACCTTATAAAACAACTTAAATCCTTCTTCTAGTTCTGCAAATTTCTTTTCAACATCTTCAAACAATTTCATCTCTGCTTCTAGGTCTTCATTTCTGCTCCTTACATCTTTCAGTTCTTCTTCAAGGGCATCAAACTTGTCTACTCCTAGATCTTCCATCTTCTCTAACAATTTTGAATTACATTTCTTGATTTCGCACAATTCCCTTTCCAAAATATCCCTTTCACATATTAGGGTTTCATTTTCTTTCTTCATCCTCTTTCCAATCTTCCCCATTTGAAACAAATTAAATAAACAACTTAATTTGAAAAGCTTACCAAATATTCCTTACATTTATCTTTCTTTTGTGATGATTATTTTTGTATGCTTTAGGGTCTCGCACTTCCTTCCAATAGATTCACAACTAGCCCAGTAGATTCGAATCCAACTCTAATACCACTTAATGCAGTCAAGGTAGGAGGGTCCAGTGAGGGACTGTCCAACCTTGCAGCCTTATCTGAACAACACCATGATCATAACAGGTATGTAGCAGAAACTAACAGAAAGGTTAAAGATATTCATGAACACATAACACAAGATGTATCCTGGGAAAACCCTAATAGGGAAAAACCCAGCCTTCAAAGCTCATTCTTCATATATTATACTTCAAATCGATTTACACATGCCTCAAGGGATTTACAGATGCTAGGCCATAGCCCAGGGATTACTGAAGATTCATACACCAATATGATTTCATGATTTCATTCATCTGCTTATCAATTCTTTGCTCCTCATCTCATTCTGCGTTCTTCTCTGTTCTCCACTCTATTCTGCTACTCGACCTGATCTAATTAACTTAGATCTCGCTTCATGTCTCCATGCCATAGATCACTTCCACACTGCTCTACTTTGTAACAAATCATTATCCTTCATTTATATCCTCCGCAAGCTTTCTAAACATCAACAAGTCGGCCTAATTGCAATGGCTAGTTTATGAAACGTGTACACAAAATAGGTCAGGCCTAAACATAAGACACTGCTCCATAAATGCATAGAACTTCATGTCGATCACCATTGAAGGTCGGCCAGGTCCTAAATATCATTGAACAATGTTCCTTTTTACTCCGCAAGTCATGGATTTGCTCTGCAAGCCGATTAGATTCCACTAAACACTGTCGGCTCTGTTATGCAAAAACAGTCAATCTTCCGGTAGCGATAACTTTTTGGAATCAAAGCCAAATGATTTGAATTCTTGATATGTTATAACTGACTATGTCTAGATGTTAATTTTAGATCCACAGCCTCTAATATTCAAAAGCCATAATTCTCCAAGGTCGCTCTCTCTGCAAGTTGCAACTTCACTGTCAACTATTTTAATTATTCTGAATGCTTCTGGATGCTCCTGTATTATTGGGGTAGGTCATTCAATGATTTCCCTCACCTTCTTTGGATCTATTTTAAGACCCTTAGCTAAGATGACAAATCCCATGTACACCAACTCCTTCACGAAACTACATTTCTTCAGATTAATTATCAACTTTTCTTCCCTCAGCTTCTTAAAAGCTTTTTGAGTATTCATTAAGTGCTCCTCTAAAGTCTTATTGAAAATTCAAATATCATCTAAATAAACAATGACAGATTTTCCCAAAAACTCTTTTAGTACCTCATTCATGAGCCGCATAAATGTGATCGTGCACTCCGATATGGGTGTCTTCTCCTTGTCAACTTGTTAACCATCTCCTTTTAGAATGTGCTCTTGTATTCACCATATACTATTGTTAAATTGATATCGAGTTTAGATATTTTTCAAAGAATATATTTTAGACCCTTAGGCTTAATCTAAACCAAGGAAGTCAAAGATATGCTAGATCTCCAATTATATAAGAAATGATCACAATAATGATATTTTGATCACAATATGATCATGTTTACTAGACTTTTGAGTCCAAGCAAACTGATATGCAATAATATTTTGATCATGATATGATAATGTTTACTTGTGCTAGACTTTTGAGTCCAAGCAAACTGATATGCAACTCCATCGAGAGATCTAGTGTTCCCTTTGCTATGTTCTTGGTATATATAAGTATAGGTTCAAAATGATTTTGATATTTACCAAGATCTTGATACGTTCAACAATTGGATATATGATAAAGATAAGAGCATCAATCTAAAAAATTTTAGAATGTTTCCTATGCAAATTCCTGGATTTCTACAAAAAATTGCTTTTCGTTTAATCTGATTAAAGTTGATTAGTTAATTTATGTTTTAGTTAAGGCTGATTATTTTTTAAGATATTTATTGGCAAAATCACTGTGTCACAAACTAATAAAAACCCACCCCAGAACAAAGAGTTTAAATGAGTTTTGAAAAGGTTTTGATTAAGACTAATTTAGTTTTTGACAAAGAACTTGGTTTGTACCTCTATTCTTGCAATGAAATATAAATGCTAAAAAGCAAACAAACAAAAGAAGACACTTTAAAGATACTTATTACAATTCCAATTTTGATATTTATCTTACAAACACAACGGACACAACAACAATCCTAGAGATAAGAGAGTAGATAGGCTGAATGGTTTAACTAGGATAGAACAAGCTCACTACTGAAAGCATCCTCTATATACCTCGAGGGTACTTGAGGCCCAAATCCGTAGATGGATAAGAATATCCTCACAATAACCAAGAGGAGAGGGTAACCCTCCCTCCTCTATCACTTCCCCAAGGTATAAAGTTCTTGGGGGCTTAGTTATAGTGACAATATACTATATCCAAGAGAGGTGTCTTTAGATTCACCTCCCGCTATTTATACTCTATTGGAATACTGGAGTTAAGGTTGTCCCTAGAGTGATCACTTCTCTTGGCAGGCCTTCCCAAGAGGTTACAAAGGGTAAAAGAAACAATGTTTTTGGTCCTCAAAATTGTGTAGTCACGCAAGAGGAAATCAAACACGTGTTTATTTACCAAAACAAGTCATTCTTTTAACCTTTAAGAAAAGTGTGATAACAATAAAAATGCAAAGTTGTGAATGTATGAAGGTGTTTTTAATCCTCCAGGTCGTGCAGGCACACAAGAGGAGAGCATATACACCAATCCTGAATGGTTCACCAACTTTATCAACGACTTCAAACACTTGTTCTTTTTAAAGATCCAAAATGAGATGTGAAAGACTATAAAGGGGAAGGTGTAAGAGGGTGTTTTTGGTCCTTAGGATCGTTCTAAGCATGCAAGAGGAGAGCATACACACCACTCCTGGACGACCAACAATTTCTTCACCAAACACTTGTTCTTTAAAATCCCAAAATTAAATGTGATGCAAGCAACCTATTTAACTAAAGAATGTAAAGGTTGGAATGAGTGCACCTTATGTTTTACTCCTTAGCTTCCAACGAGTAGATCCTTTTTGATGCAGATCTATTTAAGCAAGTGGTTTCCCTACACACAGATAAAAATAACAAAACAAAACAAAATACAAAAATTCTAGCAAAAATAATAAAGATTGAACGATAGAATAGTTAGAATGTTGAAAAGTAAATTTTTAGAATGTTGTAACTAATGGGGAATGCCTGATATCAGGCCCGCGTAAGCTTATTATTGATTGGCGATGTCTGTGAGAGCCTTATGCAAGGTGCTATGTAACCACAAAATCAGATACACAAACAACTACAACTAGATCCAAGTATCTATCAAAAAACTACAAGTGACTTTAGAATGTTGAAGCCGATGGGAGAATGCAACCAAGAAACAATAAACAAACTCTGCAACAAAACTGACTAGGGGTCCTTTGACCTCCAAAAGTTATCGACTCAATGATCAAAAGCAGTGACCAAACAACAAATTTGGAGGAGGCAGCTTCGACCATGTGGTAACCCTTGACCACAGAGTAAACTAGCATTATGGTGGACGGTTTGGATGACAAGGGGTGAAGGAAATAGTGACTTTAGCATGGAGTATTCATCCTTGACGGTTATAGAGAAGATTGCAACTTCAAACTGCAACCAAACACTATTGCAAGTATTGACTAATGTTGGTGTAGAAATCTACTGATTGTGATGAATAAACAGAGTGATCTATGTGAAAAGAGCATAGAATAAACAGAGGCTGGGGCTCATAGAAGTCCATTGAGTGTATGCTTGTGTGTATGCGCCAAAAATGAAGCTTTGAACCTAGCAGGCAGGTTCGGTGAGTGAAGAATGACACACTCAGATCTGAAATGTGAGTTGAAGATCCTTGAGTCTTTTCGAAAATGGTGGGTGGTTTTGATAAACCATGACCTTCAAATTAAGCTGTCTTTGTTAGAATGCTAGATGCTTAAGAGATCTTGACCTTAAACCTGTGGATGCAAGTTTTGTGAAGACCTTGACCTCTGAAAAATACAATAGAGAGTGACTGGTAATGCAAACCATGTGGATGAAGGTGTCACTGAGGATGGTTCATCAAAACATCACCCTCATCCCTTGATTGGAGCCTTCACAATAAGAGATCTGGAGCCTCCAAAGAACATAGGAGCAAAGTGACTGAGAAACCCTTGAAGCAAAACTCAGAGAAAATCAACAAAACCATGAACAATGAAACATCTGTAGGCTCTAAAAGAGATTAGAACAGGGACCTGGGCCCCACGATGGTTACCAAAATGTAAGCTATAGAAATGTAGTTTAACAGTAATGAATCAAACCAATGGAATATAGAGAAATATCTATAGATCTAAGCTATGCAATAGAGCAAGAGATAAAAGCTATGAATGTAAATACGACTATCTACAACCAATACAAAATCTAAATAGCTCTATTGTTTATAAAATTGTGATCCAAATGCTCTCAGATTCGCATAAGCATGATAGCTTGCTATTGCTTGATAATGGTAGAGTGCTTCAATGATTGAGTGCTTGAATACTTGATAATTTGAGAATCAAAATAATAGCATAAGGCTAAGATAATGAGGAGTCCTTACGAGAATCAGAATGACAGCATAAGGCTAAGATAAAAAAGTGATTCCAAATAGCTTAGAGGAGGTGTGCTTATATGCTTTTCCTTGGAAAGAATGGAGAGTTGAGATCAAAAGAATTTGAATTATGATCAACGGTTGAGAATGAATGAGACAACATTATCATGAGTTAACTAAGGAGTTAGATCCAAAAATCAAGGGATTGCTATATGTTAACTTCCAAAAATCAAGGAATTGACACATTTTAGCTTCTAAAAATTAAGGAATTGACATATGTTAACTCAAAGTCAATTTGAAGGGTAGAGATTAAGTTGTAGGATTTTTTGATCAAGGGTGGAGATTAAATGAGACAAAAAGCCATGGATTAAGGAATTTAAATAATAATTATTTGATTATTATCATTTAGGATCCAAAAATGTTGGAGGAATAAATAAGATTCTATTATTTATCTTAAGAAGTGTGAAGGAAATTAAATAAATTTGACTTATTTATTAAATTTGAGAAGGTGTTAGCTAATTAAATAATTTTTAGATTATTTAATCATGAGGAGGGGTGGTGAGAATAATTAAATATAATTTATTTAATTATTAGGAAAGAGGGATAAATAATTAAATTAAATTTAATTATTTTTTGGAAGAATAGTTATATTAATTAAATAATTAATATTATTTAATTATTTTTGGCAGAAGAAGAAATAATTAAATTTAATTTAATTATTTTAGAGGAATAATTAGCTTAATTAAATAATTGTCATTATTTAATTATTTTTAGAAGGGGGAATAATTAGATTTCATTAAATAATTAATATTATTTAATTAATAAGGGAAACCAGAAGAAATATGCAAGTGTGATCTACATGAAAATGTAAATAATAATCTATGTTAATTTTGGGTGTCTACACTAACAACATAATCCAAAGAATCCTTTTAACTATGTTAGATTTGTGGGAGGAGGCCAATCTAAAATTGCTTGGATCTTTCGTTGATGCACCTAGACACCCTTGGCACTTATGACATGCCCCAAATACAAAATCTCTATTAAAACAAATCCACATTTGAACATTTTTGCATAGAAAGATTGCTACTCCAAATTACACAAAATTGTTAAATGTTTCAAATTCTCTTCCCAAGATTTACTATATAGTAAGATATCATCAAAGAAAACTAGTACAAATTTTATGAGTTGTTTACTAAATACCTAGTTCATGCATGATTGGAAAGTGGCTGGAGCATTTGTGAGTCCAAAGGGTATGACCAAGAACTCAAAATGTCCATAATGACACCTAAAAGTTGTTTTCTCAACATCCTCATCTCTCATGCGGATTTGGTGATATCTTGATCTCAAATCAATTTTGGAGAAGTACATAGCTCCATGCAATTCATTTATGAGCTCATCTATCCTTGGAATAGGATATCTATTCTGATGGTCTTATTTTTCGATGCCTTGTAATATATAAATATCCGCATAGTGTTGTCCTTTTTTACAAGAACTATTGAAGATGCAAATGGACTAGAGCTAGGTCTTATAAAACCCATGTCAAGGAGTTCTTTGATAGCCTTTTCAATTTCTTCTTTATATCCTCTTGGGTGGAAATATGGTGTAGTTATAATAGGTTTGGTTCCCTGTTCTAACTCTATAACATGCTGAAACCCTCTATCTGGTGGTAGACTTGGAGGCTATCATTGAAAACTATACTATGCTTTTCTAAAATGTTCTGAATATCAATATGATAAGTACCTTTCTTATTTGATGGTGGCTTAGTGGGAATAATCAAACAACTTACTACCCAAGCAACTTGACCTCTATGGAAAGTTCTCTCCATCCTTTTAGCAGTTACCACTCGTGGTGCTCCATTAGAGATCTGTCTGATAACAATTTCTTTGTCATCTGATTGAAACTTGAATCCATAGTCTAGTAGCTTTGATAAAAGCCCCCCAGAACCACGTCAGTCTCTCCTATACCAACAATATAAAAATTATCACATACCTTGTAGTCTCCCAAGGTTATATTGAGTTGTCTAATCACTCTAGTACAAGGCATGGTGAATCCATCAACTAGAATAACATTAAAGCCTTCAAATTCTTCTATCTTTAGGCTTATCTTTTCTATCAAGGCTTCACCAATAAAGTTGTGGGTTTCTCCATTGTCAATCAAAACAATCATTCTTTGTCCAAATAACACTATACAAACTCTGAAAGGATGGTATTTTGGATCTCTTGAAAGAGATACAAGTGTGCTTTCTTTGTTATCCCCTTCCTCATGAAATCCTCAAATATCTCAGCCTCATCTAACTCTGAATCTTTGTCTGAAACAACTTCAATGTATTGTACTTGTCCCTTACCAAGGCACCTATAGCCAGGAGTCCACGGTTCTTTGCAGGAAAAACAAAGTTTTTTCTTCCTAATCTCATTTTTGGTTTCATCATCAATCTTCGTCGTAGCTACTGGAATAAAAATCATCACATACCTTAGTCTCCCAAAGTTATGTTGAGTTGTCTAATCACTTGAAAGTACAAGGTGTGATGAGTCCATCAGCTACAGTAACATTAAATCCTTCAAATTCTTTTGTCTTCAAGCCTCTCTTTGCTACCAAGCTTTCATCAATAAAGTTGTGGGTCACCCCACTATCAATCAAAACAGTCATTCTTTGTCCAGATAACACTCCTGAACTCTGAAAGGATGGTTTTTTGGAGCTCTTGAAAGAGCTGCAAGTGTGCCTTCTTTGTTAGCCACTTCCTCTTGCTCATGAACTATGTCCTTTGAATCCTCAAATATCTCAGCCTCATCCGACTATGAATCTTTGTTTGGAAAAACCTCAATTTAATGTCCTTTTCCCTTGCCATGGCATGTATGGCCAGGAGTCCATGGTTCTCTGTAGGAAAGACAATGTTTTTTCCTCCTAAGCTCTTTTTTAGTGTCATCATCAATCTTCTTCGTAGCTACTAGAGGTGCATTCTTATGTGCAAATGCATGGAATGTTTTTTCTAAAATACCCTTTAGGATGCCAAGGAGTAGATGCTTTGGACTGATGTGCAAAAGTTTTCTTTTGAATTGATGGTTCAAGTTGCAAACTCCTTCTGACAACATCCTATAATGTAAGTGATGCAAAGGCTTTAACACGACCTTTTAGAGGCTCCTCAAGTCCCTCTATAAAATGTAGACAATTCTTTTTTCTGAAATATCCGACACCATAACAACAATCTTCTGGAATTTAGCTACATACTCATTCAATGTAGACTTTTGTTTGATTTTTGAAATTTCTCTAAAATATTCTTCATCTCTAAGCTCAAATTTGTCTAGTATTCTTTGACTGAATTCTTCAAAAGTACAAACCCGATCATGTCCTTGTGTGGCTAAACCATGATACCACCAATCATAAGTAATACCTTCTAGATGCAAGGTAGCATACTGGATGGATTCCTTCTCTTTCATGGCATTGAAAGTAAAGTATGTCTACATTTTTTGCAGCCATGCTCGAGCTAAAATCTTTTCACTACTGTTGGTTTACAGATTTTTCATTCAACTCTATATTCTCTCACCCAAACAATGACAAATGTAACCATAGCTGAGTCAGTTACAATAGTATTTTATAACCAACTCTCTGCTTATTTTACAAGGTGGCAGCTACCTTCGAATGATATACAATGAATTAATTATGTATTGATTTTAAGCAGAAAGCAAGGGAAAGGTAAGGCTTTTGACCAGAAAGCTTTGAAAGGAAAATCCACACTTCTAATATGACTAAAAATAAAGAAGTTCAAAGACTTCGAATACTGAATATGCTGAATAAAGAATTATAAATCCATCACCATGAGGCATTCATTCAAAGATAAATATTCATAGTAATGAAGCAGAATGAACATATGAAACTTCAACACAGATAGGAAAGCAATCACTGGTAATATATTCAACTTAAGAAGAATAATATCCAATCACCATAACACAAAGATTATGTTTGCTTGAACATCCAGTTTGAATTTTCTTTCTATATTGAAGAGAACTGAAATTAAAACATACCGAAGATATCTAACTTAATGAGTAAAACAAAGTTTTCCCAAAAAGAAGATCCATACTATGTCTCGACTACATCTATTTATATTGTCCACATAATAATTGTCTTTAGAAAATATAACGGTTTCTTGAAGACAATCATTTTTTAAAATAATAAAGTTTTAGAGAAAGTCTTTGAGCCAAATATTTAGAAATGCATAAAAGAAATAATGTTTAAATGGCAACCCCTTCACTTTCCTTTGGGTCTTCGACGCTTTCCCCGCCTTGATCTTCTGCCATCGCCTCTCGCACCTTCATTCTTAACCTGTACTCCCGATAGTTATGACAGCAGTGATGTTCTTGCTTCCTGGAGTTGTAGTAATTTGCAACCTGATTCTGAATCTTGCCAATGTTTTACCTATCCCTGCTATAGCTTCCTGAATATCATCACCTCTATTCTTGAAGCCATTAAGGTAAACTTGTATAAGGCCCATTTTGCCAAGTGATACCCCTAGTGATAATGTCAGGATCTGCAAGTTCCTTGCAAAGCATATCCTTATCTTCCTTTGTGATTTCTTTAGGATCCCGCAAGTTCTCTCCAAACTCATCTAAAATATTTACATCTAGTGCTCTGCAATCATTTTGAATACCAATCGTTATATCAAAATATTCACGCAAGGCTTTGTTAATTTGTTCAATGAGTTTGTCGTACATGTTCAATTTCCAATCCAACGAGTCAGCCTAGGATGGATCAATTTCACGGGGATCACTAGCCAAATATTCTTTTATAAGTGTTAGAGAATCCATGGCAACTAGTTTAGAAACTTCTTTTGAGAGTACATAAGTACTACCTTGTTCTTTCCTTACCTGCTGAAGCTCACTGATTAACTCTTTCCATTTATTATGTACTTGAGTATAACACTGTGTCACTCTGGTTAAGAAAAATAAAATTTCACAGGATAATTTTTCTACCCATTCAGTAACAACTTTGGCAAAATTTAGATTCTTTTTTATTTGTTGTACAGTGCTCGCATCGACTCCTACAACTTCTGAATTAGGTGTATCTAGAGGCATGGGCGTCATAATAGACTAGATAAAGCTGCTCAAATATAAAATCTGAGATTGAAGTTTTATGTTTTCTTTCCTCTCCTCCTTGGCTTTCTTAATCAAAGCACTTACCTAGAAGCTGGCATGATAAGCTTCTCCCTCCAGAGTAGAAGGACCTAGGTCTATGTGACTTATCTTGTAATCTGCTTCAGTTATCTCATCCTCATTTAGGTCCTTGACCGGGTCAGTAATCTCTAACATCTGATGACCTGAGGCAGCGTCATTTACCATTCTGGACATTCTTTTGGCCTTTTTGGGCTTTGAAGTTGCAGCAATTTGGCAATTGTATCCACCTCAACTGCTATTGTAGGCACAACCTTTCTCTTCTTATCCACAACTTTCTTTAACCATCCTGGTGAAGATGACACCATACCAGTATCTACATTGCCTGAAACAGTTTTAACTTGATTATCAACAGGAACAGAAATGGATACTTCCTCAGCAGCACGAGAAGAAGGAATTTCCATGAATGGAGGAAACAAACCATCATCAACAATTTGTTGGAAAATAGAATTAGAAATCACAGGCGCAGGCTTCACTTGGGCATTTTTCTTTTTCAAAGCAGGCAAGGGAAGACTATCCAATTCACAGGTGATTTTAATTTCAGAATTTCCTCTGGCCTTTCTCCATCACCTCTAGATTGTGAATTAGAACTGGATTGCAATGTCTCTTGTCTCCCAGGAGAAATGCGCACTCCAGAACTTTACATGGGCCTTTGCTCATTGGACCTGGAATTTCCTTGTTCATGAGAGTCAGCACATCCACACCATCTCCCAGCCAACCAATCTTTAGTCCTTTTAATTATAGCAGCAGAACGAGTTCTCAGATCCACAACCTCCTTCTCTTACCAATTAACTCGAGGAAGGGGTTTAGAAACTAGGGTTTGATATTCATCATCAATTATTTCAGAATTTTCCTCAACACCATCTGAAATGTATATAGAAAGGCCAAATACTTGAATTTGACTCAGTGTCATACAATTTCTCCTTTGGACTTCCCGGTCGTCCAAACAGTCTTCCCAAAAATCCTCTAAACTTGGACGATGTTCATAAGAACCTGAACCATGAAAGTTTAGTTTCACATAATTTTTGATGTCGAACATTGACAAAGAATGAAGATTAAATTCACTCAAAACATATTTCACCCCTTTAGCAATCTCATTTGCTTTGTAGGAATATGAAGATAGCTTTAGTGGGAAATCATATCCTTTCTTCCTCATGCTTCGATATTTAACATTTACGGTGGACATTTGTTTACAGACTTCCAGAAAAATGACAAAATCACTAGGGTACCTAGGTAATTTGGTCGGGCCATTTTTATAACCCGCCACTCTCAAATAGGTGAACTTGTCAAACTGAATGTAGAAACTTCCAAACTCCTTGATCAAGGAAGCAGCAACTCAAAGTTATCATCCAACTTTCTCAATATAAACATTAAAAAGGCATCATTTACATGACGGTAATCCTTCATTCCTACATCTCTTTTGAGCTGAGGAAAATAATTATACATAGGTGTGTTTGGAGTTAAAGACCCATGTGGCCTCAACCTGGTCCAAACAACCTCTTGACTGGCTAAAATATATACCAAGTATGAACACATGTGGAAAGTTAAAGTCTCCTAAAACTCAACCAGTTGCTTGTTCAAATGATAACTAATAATTTCAGCTCAGTTATAAATTTATCTTCACTGCATATCAATAGGATAAAATGACACATCCAATCTTCAAAAGAATCTGTGTTTTCACTTCCAACTACGTGATGCAGCAAAGTAATAATGTCTAAAATTTCACTTAAAATGGGCTCTCTTTAACTTTTGGGGTAATTGAGACTTACCTCTCTTTTTAGACTTTAACTAGTTCCGTGCGATGGAATTCTTGCACTAGTCTTCGTTCATTTGGAAGAACTCCATTCCAATGGCAACAAACATGTCTTCAAATTCTTGCTTCTCTGGAATCTTTAATGCACGGGTGATAGTTCCAGGGTGAATCTTTCCTACCACTAACTTGTCCTTTGCTTTAATTTCAAGGGCTTTGGGAATGTATCTTCTTACACAAGCCACAACCAGGTCCTCGCTCTGTACAGGGATGGCAAAACCTCCTGCATGCGCCAAATCACTCTGTAAAATCTTTTCTGCAAAAGGTGATTTATCTCCCTGCTGTAAATGGGACCAAAATTCTTCCAAATCAATATGACCAAGCTTGGTATCACTTATACCAGACCAGCCATTTTCAATACCAGAATTGTGAGGAGCTCCTTGATATTTGAATTTCATCACTGCTAGATACACAGAGAAAAATGGCTAAGTACTGAAAAAGCAATGGCACAGTACAGGAGTAATGGCAACTGCATAACTTAGAGAAAAATTTGCTACTAGGAGCAAATATGTACACCGGAAGAATGCCATGATATGTTTTAAATGCTGAGTTGACATGGCATTAAATTCGTGCCTTGAGAAAACAACCTTGAGATTTGCTCGCCTTCTAAAAATCTTGAAAAGACATCCACCTTGTGCGTTGTACTCATCATTAAATGATCTTCATTGCCTTGAAAGCTGGTCCCCAACTTCCATGTCGCGGGGTTGCTAGAATTTGGAACTTCTAAACCTCAAGTCAGGGGTTTCGAAGTTTCGAAAACCTCTGACTTGGCGACTACAATGACAAACCAACAGGATTTGAAAAGACTCTACAAAGCAATACATAGTCGGGCAGTCGGTGGGTTCGATAACTTCAAAACCACGCGACAAGGTTAGAAATTTTAGAGAACTAGCGACTAGGTTAGGAAAACACAAGCGCATGCGACTCTTAAGGATTTTTGAAGGCAACTAAGTAAAAAACAAAACCCTTATGACTTCGACAAATTGATGGACCATGAGAATGGGCAGTAAAACGTGTAAGACCCAAAAACAAATAAAGGGGGTAACAACCACCATCAAAAGTGGATGATGAAAGTTTGCTCAATTTATTCTTCAGATCTTTCCCACTCTGGTTCTAGATATTTCCTTTCTCTTTTCTCTGTGGTGTTTTCCTCATTATCTCAACAAATTCTTTGTATGATAGGGTTGCCTTGAAATCTTCATGCCATCTAGCCATCCCTTTAGAAGGTGTTTCTGTAGTGGAAGTAGTTAGTACAACTACAACCTCTTCCTTTTCTGGTTAAAAGGTAAACTTTGATGGCTTAATAGATTTGTTAGCAATTCCAACTCCTAAAATCTTAGTAGCCACTTGTTTTCCTTTTCCTTTTCCTTTACCATTATTATTTTCTTCTGAAGTACTACAAACTCCATTGATATTGTTTTGGTTTGAATTATTCTGCATCGATTGAAACATCTGACCAAACATATCTGAAAGGTGGTTTTTCCGTTGTACCATTCATCCATCTTTACTTTAAATTCTTTTGCCTCATCATCCATGATTTCTTCTTGATGCAACTTCTTTTGCTCTCATCTCTGGTGTCTAATTTTCCTGACACTAGTAAGCGTTAATCATAAAAATAACCTACAAACTGTCAAGATCATAGCTTTGGTACCACTGCCAAATTAATTATTTTAAAAAATATACTTCAGATATGAGTGCATAAATAAATTCGTACAAAAAACTAGATAATTGCATCACAAACTATTAACTAGACAACACCAAACTTGCACAAAATAATCTAGAAACACACGCAAACTGATTCTCATTGATATGAAACTGATTTTTACATCATTTTGGATTGATAAAATAGTCATAGTATCTACAACAACAATTACAAATCTAGAACATAAACTACAAAAACCCATAAAATGTTGAAATACACACTGTGTAATTCACTCTAACATAGTGATAATCAACCACAACTTGATAGATGAAAACTTTAGATTCTGGAAATGACCCGAGGGAACAAAATGAACAGAAACAAGATTCTCTATAGTAGGAAATAAGCTAAAACACCCAAAAAAACACCACACCAAAATCTGTTTGCAAATCACACACAAAAGGATAATAAACTGCTCCAGAAAACCCCAAACTTCCACTACTTTAAATCTGATCTAGAAAGATAATAGTAATATAAAATGACTGATATTCCACAAAAAAATCATCGACAACAAGCTACGACAAACTGAAATCCAAAAAGTACAAACAAAACCCTACAAACACACAAACTATGAAACTAACTAAAACTACCAATCTTTGAAGCTCCAATATAATCCTTATATGAGAATGCCCTCAAGAATCAAAGGTTTTTTTGTCCTCTGACTCCAAAAACTAATGGGTTTTAATCCACAGACCACAATCTTCTATGGGTTTTCATCCACTGAAGAAATTCTAAACACAAGTGTTCAAGAAGTAAAAATTGGATAAAGATTCAATGCCCATGAAATGTTCTGGCAATATTTTATATGCCACATGCCCAAATTGGGCACCCAACATTCCCACACCCTTCTTGGAGGGAAAAAGCAATTAAAATTATTTGGAGGTAAAAGCAATAAAAGAATATTCCATAACCTCTCCATAACTGACACCTAAATTTAGTTTATGATAACTTTTCATAAAGATGCTCCATTTTGAATTTAAATAAATGCTAGATGCTTCCAGAATTCCCACACCCCACTTGTGCTGGATAAATCAAAATTTAATATTTAATTGCCCCAAAAAATGTGAGTTAAATCACAACTAAAATTAAATATTAAATAAATTATTTTCCCTATGATTTTAATATTAACCTAGAGGAAAATAAAATGGGTTAATAATCATCCTATATTTACTATTTTTAGAAAGGGGACATGTCATTTTATCACTATCTCCAAGAGGAGGACTCCACTGCTGTAGAGGAAGGGATAGTTGCCACAAGACCTCTAAGGATACCTACCAGGCACTGCCACCCATTTCATACAAGTTTTTTGTGCTTTCTTAGTAATTTAGATAACAAATGTTGCTCTTAAGGAAGTAAAACATTGTTTATTTATCATTTCATAGATAGAATATATTTCTTTCTTATAATAAATTCATTTTTATTGTGCTTAGAATAATTACAATCAAATTAAACCATAAAAGCCACAAACACATAGATTAAATTGCATAGGAAAAGTCATTTAGTTGCATTCATTTTCCCTTTCACAGTAATTAATTCATTCAAAAATTAGAGAAAGAATCAAAAACTTGTTTGAATGCATATAAGTTCATTACATTTAGAAATTCATAAAACACCAGAAACATTCAAAAAAATAAAGGCAGGTGCTTGATTCCATCACGAGGCATCAATCAAAACATCCAAATAACTTTCCTTCCCCTTGGCCTAAGCATTCAATGTACTTGAGTACAAGGGAATATTGGGTAAAATCCATCTTAGATGAGATTAGGGAGATCATCCCTCAACCAATTCCCATTGAGGAAATAGCCCAATAACAAGAGATCATCTTGAGGCTCATTCAATAAGAAACAAAAAAAAGAAATAAATTAGAAGAACATAAACAAAGACTCATTCAACAAATCATTGAACAAGAAAAAAGGAGGTTAGAACACCTCCTTATCATAAATGAACAAAATAGGCTTAGAGATGGGCTTAGAGAAAGTGACCTTCAAGGTCATATAACAATTACAACCACCACAACCATTCAACATTTATGACATCACAACATTCATAACAACTTCTAGCAACCACATACATTCACACATCACACAATCAACCCAACCGCGATCTGCGATATTCTGATTCCTTGTGAACAAAACAATCCCCTGTTTTGCCTCCACTTCACTGATTATTGCCACCAAAGTGAGAGTGATTGGGTGGGAACCAACTATAAGGATACAGTTCATGTGCCACATCAAATTTGGACTCACTCGCATTGTGTCTAAGTCACATTCCGAGAAACATATATTTTGGTGAACCTAATGTGAAGGATAAATCTTTCGAGATAAGTCTTTTTTGTCTCCTTTGTTTCTACCTTTTCCATCTCCACTTTTTCTCCCCATGCCAAATTCACCGACACATATTTTGGTGAGCCTAACATGAAGAGCAAATGACTACCTAATTAGATAATGAAGTGATTTTTCTGGAAAGACATTTACAAGAAGCTAGGGAAGCTTGAGAAGCTTTGCATGTTGCATGTCAATTTGAACACTTAGAAAACATCTTAGCAAACACAAAAAAATGAAGCACATAAACAAGAAAACCTACCTCAGGGTGGAGAAGTTAAAAGAATAGAGGTTGCAACCCTTGTAGATCTTCTAGCCACCTTGGTCCAAGGGATCTGAATGTTAGAAGATGCAGGAGTGGATTAGTGTAGGAAGCGATTTCTGCACACCTAGCTTCCTTTCAGTTGGTATCAGAGCCTGGCCAATTTTGATTCTAGCTGCTGGGTAGGGGTTTTTTGAGCTAATCTTAGGTTGAGTGGGAGTCTGTGCAGAGTATTATGTATCTTGTTGTAGGAAGGAGATGGCAACCACATCCGGAAGAGTAGAGGTGGAGAAGTTCAATGGCACAAATTTCGAGTTGTGAAAACTCAAGATGGAAGATATACTTGTTGATCGTGACCTATGGGAAACCGTTGATGGAACAAAACCTACGGTAATGTCACAAGCTGATTGGGGCCTCAAAGATCGGAAGGCTAAGGGTCTCATAAGACTCTGTCTAGTTGACTCTATCCTATTGAATGTCCATGAGGAGAAGACCGCGAAAGTTCTTTGGAAGAAGCTGGGAGATGTTTATCAGGCCAAGTCCTTGGTGAACAAGTTTTTTTCTAAAAAACTTGTTTTCTTTGAAGATGGAAGATGGAGGATCGGTAGTGGACCATATGAATGCTTTCAACATGATTGTTGCATAGTTGACATCCGTGGGTGTGAAAATGGAGGAGGATCGGTGTATGACCCTTCTTTGTTATTTGCCTGATTCGTGGGATCATCTTGTCATGGCAATCGGAAGTACTACTACCACCTTCAAGATGGAAGATGTGGTGTCTTCATTGTTATCTGAAGAAATGTGGAGAAAGACATCCGAGTCGACCAAAGAAGCTCTTGTGGTTTGTGGAAGACCCAAAGAGAAAGGGAAGAAGGACAAGAAAGGTGAAAAGGGTAGATCCAAATCCCGTGGGAGATCCAAATCTCCTGGAAAGTCCAAGGCTCTCTGTTGGAACTGTGGCAAATCTGGGCATTTTTGAAAGGAATGCAAAGAGGAAAAGAAAAAGAAAAAGAAGAATGTCCTAGATTTAGATTCTGACAAGTCACAAGATGATGGTGATGCCTTCTTCGCAGCCCTGGCCACCCATGCACCTGATGATGTGTGGTTGAGAGATTCTGGTGCATCATTCCACATGACCTCACATTGAAGATGGTTCACAAAGTATGAAGAGTTCGATGGTGGAAGAGTGTATGTGGGTGACGATTCTCATCTGAAGATTGTTGGTTGTGGAAGAGTCTCAATGTGATTCCATGATGGACAAGTGAAGGGGATCACTGGGGTTATGCACATCCTAGGCTTGGCACAAAACCTGCTTTCTATAAGTATGTTGAATGATGCAGCTGTGTAGGTTGTCTTTTCGAAGGATGGATGCAAGATGACTAGAGGACCTATGGTGCTTGCGAAGGGTACTCAGAGAGGTACTCTGTTTCAGCTGGAGGCATTCACTTCACAGTGCAATAGTTCTTCTGACTCGAAGAAAAGAGCTGCAGTCACTTCATCCCCACCATCTGAAAGAGCAGTGAAGAAATCTGTTGTAACGCATTCTGATGGTAGTGCACATGCTTTGGAAGTTAAACTTCCTACTAAAAAGACTGTTACGGCATTGAGATATGGCCACATTGGTGAGAAGGGTCTTAGAACCCTGAAAAACAAAAACCTCATTGAGGGGTTAAATGATTGTAATCTCGAGTTCAACTTTTATGAACATTGTGTATATGGAAAGAAAAACTGTGTTCAGTTTTACTCTAGTTCTCACAAGTCTTCTGGTGTATTGGATCTTATTCATTCTGATGTGTTGGTCCTGTTAATGTTCCTTCGATTTCCAAACCTGTATATTTTGTATCTTTCATAGATGATTACAGTAGAAGGACATGGGTTTATTTTATCAGAAGCAAGACTGAAGTCTTTAGTCAGTTTAAAGAGTTTAAAGCTTTTGCTAAAAATCAGACTAGTAAAAAGATTAAGTGTTTGAGAACTAATAACGATGTTAAGTTTTGTTCGGCAGAGTTCGATAAGTTCTGTAAAGAGAAAGGGATTGAAAGACATAAAACAACTCCATATACCCTACAGCAAAATGGAGTTGCAGAGGGAATGAACAAGACACTGATGGAGAAGGCTAGGAGTATGCTTAGTGGAGCAAGCCTCGAACAAAAGTTTTGGGCTGAAGCTATTACCATTGCTTGCTACCTGGTAAACAGGTCTCTTACATTAGCTCTTGTTGGTAAGACACCTATGGAGGTGTGGTCTAGTAAGAAGCCTTCAATTAGACATTTTTGTGTTTTTGGTTGTGAGGCATATGCACATGTGCCTAGGGAAAAATGATCTAAATTGGAGAACAAGGCCGTTAAGTGTATTTTCATTGGCTATGGTGTCAGTGTGAAAGGATACAAGCTTTGGGATCCTGTGGCTAAAAAAGTTGTATAGCAAAAGTGTTATCTTCAAAGAGCTAACACCTTCTTCTGTTGTTTTACAGCCAGAACAGACGGAAAAGAAAGAAGATGTGGTTCAGTTTCCTTCTACCCCTGAGAAGACTGAACCGATAGACCCTGTGAGACCTGATGATGAGAAGAGCTCTAGGAGCTCTGAAAGCTCAGAAGAAGCAGAACCTCAACCTCAGCCTTTGAGGAGGTCTACACGAACAAGAAAGAAACCTAATAGGTTTGGTTATTCATTACTTGATTCTAGTTGTGCTTTTAACTTACTAACACTGATGAGCCTAGAACTGTGAAAGAGGCTATGGGCATGAAAGATGCAGGTTCCTAGAAGGAGGCCATGGAAGATGAAATGGCTTCTTTGGAGAAGAATAAAACATGGGACTTGGTGCCTTTGCCTGAAGGGCGCAAACCCGTTGGATGCAAATGGGTGTTCAAGAAGAAATTCGGTGCAGATGGTAGTGATGAAAAGTACAAGGCTAGATGTAATGTCCCTTTTTTGGCACATAGGCTTTTGTGCGCATTTTCGCTTGTTCTTAGTCCCTTAGTGGCTATCCGACATGTTTGGGAGAACTCCAATGTTCTCGGAGTGGCCACAGATCAGTTTTACAGAGCATTTGGTTATGGCTTTGAGCTCAGATGGTACTTATGATAATTGTGATGCTTTCTGATGTCTGATCAGGTTCTCGGTTTGCTCTCCAAGATTCTTGGACAAGCCGTCTATTTTTGGAAAGTTGCCCGGAAGACATCATTCATCTTCCCAAACATCATGGAGTATGTTGGTATGCTTAATTTTGCAGTTTGGTGGTGTTTGGGATTTTCCTCAAAATGGTGTCATTTAATGAGCTATTTTAATTATTTTTTTCACTTAAGCTCCTAGGGGTGAAAACAATTAATAAAAATCTAAGTGTTATAGCTTGTTGGAAAGAGGAAAAAAAGTTTAAAATCATGGATGCATCATTTTGGGGCCTTGCAAAACAGATATTTCCTTTATTTTGATAAAGGGGTCTTTGGAGCTAAAAAGAGCTTTTAATTAAAAGTGGTGACTTTAAGTTGTGCACACATAATGAATTATTTTTTATTGTTTGAGGAGAAATATGAAGGGATAAAGGAAATAATATTTTATTTCCCTCAAAACGTTATAAAAAGAGGAGTTGGGCTCATTGTTTAGACATGCTTGGATTTGTATTGTTACTCTGCTGGATTGAACCTGCGTGTTCTTCCATATTCTCTTGAGGACGAAAACCCTCTCGTAGAATGCTCTTGAGGACGGAAACCCTCTTGAGGTTTGTTGTGATTTCATACAGGAATCACCAGTGTACTGAAGGTGGATTAGGAGCAAGCTTATACAGAGTTTGCCATGGAGTTTAATGGAGTTGATCGATTTTGTGTAGTTTTGTGTGTGGATCAGTTTTGTAGTATTGATATGTGATTTAGATCATTTTTGGAGTGTTTTTGAAGTGTCTTTGTGGAGTTTGGTTTGTTTCCTAACCTGGCCGTACTATGATGGTCGTACACTATAGCAAGAAATCGATGGTCATTAGAAATTATTGATGTTGTTGTTGGGAATCAAATTGTTTGTGTTATTTTTGTCTGCCCTAGATGCACATTTTAAGAATAGTATGAAAAAGTTTGGTGGAGTATTGTGAATGCTATGAACAGCCGTACCTGTCCTAGCCGTACGGCCCTGTTCAGAGATAATTCATAGTTGATCAATATTATTGTTGTTTGTGTGATGTAAGTGCTCAGAATTATTGGTATGGGTTTAATAATCAGATCTAAGATAGTTTTCTGGGTGAATATCAGATATATATAATGTTTGATGTGTTTTCAGCTTCTTTCATGGCTGCCGTACAGTCTGGTACAGTCAGCACAATTGAATAAATTGTGATCAACAATGTCTTGTTGTAACTTTCAGTCAGGGGCAGTATGTGGCATTTGTTTAAAGGGATACTAATATGTTGTGGTATTTTGTGGTGAGTTGATGTTCATTAAAGAGAGGTTGAACACTTCCAGAACCACCATACAGTCATAAAGGCAGTCTGTTAACAGAAATATACTCAGTTTGTAATGATCCTTGGCATGATATCATCTTGGGCAGTTTGTGTTGATGGTGTTCTTTAATACTAATTTCATATGCAGGGTTTTCCTATGTTTCCAAGGCATGCAATGCTGATATACTGATAATGCATTTTTTTGAGTAGTTGGCTGTTTGATATTTCATTTGTAATCATTTCTCATTTGTAACTTACATAATATCCCCTGGATGGTTTACCGCCAGTGTGGGAAAATTGGACTTCATCTTTCTATTTTGTTTCCTACCCACTGACATACAAGTGGAGCATTTCCACTGCATAAGTGGATGATTTTGTAAGCTTTCATGCATATTTATACCCACTGATAAAGTGGTGAATCCCCACAAAATGTGGATGCCCGCTGCAGCGGAAGAAGTGTATCTCTTTCTTGCATATTTTCTACTGTAAGCCAAAATCACTGTATGCTCTCACCTTGCCCATGCTGGGATCTTGGTGATCAGAAAGTGTGAGGCATTTAGTTGGATGCATTCCTTGTGCTAACACTGTGATATCTTTGTTCAATATTTTGGAAAAAAAATTTGGGGTTGTATATTACACTAGATTGGTTGCGAAGGGGTACTCACAAATGGAGGGAATTGATTATGGTGAAATTTTCTCTCCCGTTGCAAAGTTGACATCCATTCGGTTCTTGTTATCTCTTGCAGCTTCTTATGATTTAGAGGTAGAACAGATGGATGTGAAGACAGCCTTCCTTCATGGTGATTTGGAGGAAAAGATTTACATGTCATAGTCAGAGCATTACATAGAGAAAGGTAAAGAAAATTTGGTTTGCAAGTTGAAGAAGTGTTTGTATGGTTTAAAGCAGTCTCCTAGGATGTAGTATATGAAATTTGATGCCTTTGTGTTGTCGATTGGATTTCTGATATCAAAATCAGATCATTGTGTGTATTACAAATTTGACAATGATCGTATTCTCATTATTACATTGTATGTTGACGATATGCTATTGATTGGGAATGGTAAGAATATGATTTCAAATTTGAAGTCTCAGTTGTAAGCACAGTTTGAAATGAAAAATCTAGGGGCAGCCAGGTACATTCTGGGAATGGAAATCAGAAGAGACAGAGCTAACAAAAAACTTTGGTTAAGCCAGAGTATGTGAAGACCGTGTTGGATAGGTTCAGCATGGCAGATTGTAGACCATTGTGTGTTCCTATTTCATTGGGGACAAAGTTGTCTATTAGTGATTGTCTAAAATCTCCTAGTGAGGTGGATATGTGCAGAGTACCTTATGCTAGTGTTGTTGGCAGTTTGATGTATGCTATGGTTTGCACAAGACCAGACATTGCCCAACCAGTGGGAGTCCTTAGTCAATTTATGGCTAATCCTGGATGGGTACATTGGGATGCAGTTAAGCGAGTGTTCAGATATTTGAGGGGTACTTCCGAATATTCCATATGCTATCATGGTAATCCTACAGGACCTTTGCATTCAGTTTGTATTCGTAGATTTTGATTGGGCAGGCGACATTGACAGCAGGAGATCCACCAATGCCTATGTGTTCACTATGTTCGGTGGTGCAATTAGTTGGATGAGTAAGTGACAACCTATGGTTGCTTTGTCCACGAAAGAAGCTAAGTATATGGTAGCAACTCATACTTGTAAGGAAGCCATTTGGCTTAAGAGATTGTGTTTATATATTGGTGTTGATGTAGGACAGATTATGATTTGTTGTGACAGTTAGAGTATCATTTGCCTAGTAAAGAATCAACTTTCCATGCCAGAACAAAGCATATTGATGTACAGTTTCACTTCGTGCGAGACATGGTAGAGGATGGGAAGGTGAATTTGGAGAAGGTAGATACTTTGAAGAATGTTGCAGATGCATTGACAAAACCAGTGGGCAGAGAGAAGTTCAGATGGTGTTCGGAGTCTATGGGCCTCTCGGCCTATAGTAGTTAAATCCTGCTATTTCTATTGGCTTTTACAAGGTATTCGATAAGTGGGAGAATGTTGGGAATTAAGGTCTCTCAACCTTGGTAATTCCTTTCATTTATTATTGTAATGTAATTTATTTATTTAGCCTATGTTGTAGTTTTGTTGCACATCCTGTTTTGTCATTTAGTGTGAAATGGCACGATGAGTTGTCACTCCACTTGTAAGATGACTACGATGGTCAACACACTCCATGTGGATATAGGTGTCTCTTTTGTGTGGTAGAGGTTTTCTGCCATGTGTTGGCATCTTGACTAGTGTGTAAGTGAATTTTGACCGATACGGTTATGACAGATTCCTATGACAGAATCTATGACATGCAAGAGTCAGAAATAGAAGGTTCTATGACAGGTGAAGACGTGTCACAAGGCATCTTGGAAGAAGGCATCTTTTGGTGTCCGAAGGAGAGTTATGACATGTTGTAAGAGAATATGCTATTTATAGCCTGTTTATGATAGATTCTCTTACAGTTGTAAGATATTTCAGTATGACGGATTCTATGACGGTTGTAAGAGTCATAAGTGCATCTGTCATTGCCCAACTTTGGAATAGGCGACCTCTTTGGGATGGGGTGACTTGACAAGTGTCATAATCATCCTACAATGTTGGACAACTGTCCATAGGCATGGGTTTTGGGCAATGAGGCCATGTTGGACGCCCATCTCAAGATAGAGCCATTTTTGCCTTGTATTTTCTATATAAACAAGTGCTTTGGAGAGATGTATTATGTGATTTGACATGTACTGTTATGCTACCGGTTTGTCTCCAGATACGAGTGTCGAGGACTCCTGAGAGATTGCATTGCAAGTGTATTGTAAACCATTTCAGTTTTGATAATACATTGTGCAGGTTTTAGAGTGTGGGGTTTTTCACCCGATAAGGGTTTTCCCCACGTATATCTTGTGTATCTCTCTTCTGTCTCATTTCTGTGTGTATGTGTATTGCTGCAATATCTCAATTGTTGTTGTTAACATTCTGTAATTGTAAGGATTAAAATGAATTTGCACTCTTGTCTCCTCTTTAGATTAGTGTAGGAATCAATTTCCGCACACCTAGGTTCCTTTCACCATCTAGTTCGACGTTCCTATGGTACTCCTCACAATGAGTTTTAGGGCTATATGCCCAAGTACTTCCTACAATTAAGAGGATATGGATATTCCCTGATCTGAGCCTGCAATTGAAATGAACAATACAGATGCGAAAAAGAAAGAACTACTGCAATAATCACAGTGCCTGGAGGCCACTGCGGAAAAAAATTGGTAGAAATTCCACCCAGCGAGCCCAAGAAAAATGAAAAATGTATGAAATAACATAAATATATAAATAGCAAAAACACAGAAGGAATTTATTGATCGCAGGCCACTTCGAGGGGGCAAACTCCTTTGAGCAAGCTCAATACAATAAATTCGTGGATGCCTTCATTAGCCTCAACACATACTTATATACTAAGTCTAATCTAAACAACTATTACTTCCCATGAATGTGGGATAATACAATATGCTCACGGGACGACTTACAAAGCATATGCGTCCAAATGTAATATACTAACAAAGTAAAGAGAAGGGTTAAAGACGGGTTCCTAACACACATAGCAACAACTTTGTGGCACACATTATCGACATTCCTCAGACAACCTCAACAATAATAACTCTTCACAAACTGACTTGAAAACTTTGTGTGGTACTGGAAACATGAAAGATTTTCATGTTCTTCAAATTTGAAACACTTTGAGACATGTAGAATGTCCACACAAACTCATATAACTAATATGTATACTCTTCCACTAGCGCAAGTACCCAAACATATATCCTGAGAACAATTAGGCATTCGGAACCATTTGTAGCACACTGTCATTTGAAAACTGAACTTGTGAACCACCAAATCATCTGAAACTGGAAGGTAGCATGCATTGAACATCTCTGATCATGTTCACAAAACCGCATGAGCAAACCTTCACTTGTGGAGGAATACGAAGCATTCCAATCAGCCTTAATCAACACATTAGACTACCAGAGCACAGGCTGGAACTCTGTCACTTGTAACTTCCACTGTGGAGTATCAAATGATCTAAAACTTTGGATTTAGCACCTTTACAGCACAGTGAACTTAACTTATGAACCGCATGACTATATATTCAAATGCAGAGGAATGTGGAGCATTTTACTAAGTAGTATTCCAGGTAGCTTCCTGTAGCAAAAACCTTCACCAACATCCGGAGGCTAGAATCTTCTTATATCAATACATACTTCCATAGGAACAACAAAAAGGATCATACAACATGCTACAGGTCATCAATAACATCTTCTCATCCTGAGCATAGCTTTTAATTCCCATCTTAATATATCATCATTCATCTTAATGCTTCTAATTCCCATCTTAATATTTCATCATGAAATCATCTATGTTGACCACAAACATGCTCAATACAACTTTACTTGACATTAATTCAAGCATGACATCCAACCATGAACATCAGAAACCAACGCTAGCACACCATCAACATAGTATATCGTCATCATAAGCATCCAAGCATAGTGATGATTGAGTGTTGACATCAACCACACAACCACATTAGTGACAACCATACTAAGTGTTGACATCAATGACAACCACACAACCACATGTGCAACAAAAGCACCATGAAAGAATTTCATTTTCACATCCATTTCCTCAACATCTAGATAATAAGATACAAAAATAGAAAGCAATAATCTAATGGATGTCATTTTTGCAATAGGATATAATATCTCACCATAATCAACACCCTCAACCTAAGAGTAACCTTTCACAACCAACTATGCTTTGTACTTCTCAATACCTCCATCTCAACCAATATTTCTCTTGAACACCTATTTGTAACCAAGAGGTTTTCATCCTTCAGGAAATGGTACTAGATCCCATGTATCATAATTTTGCAAAGTTGTCATTTCTTCATTGATCGCAATCTTCTAGGATTCTACATCATTCATACCTAATGCCTCTTTTATAGATCTTGATTCATCCATGTTAGTATTCAAAGAAAAATATATCTTCAGTCATTAGGTGAATACCTTTTAGGTGGTTTTCTATGCCTTGTATACCATCGAACAAGCTAGGGTGGAGGTTCTTCCTCCTCTTTTGAAGATTCAGAGCTAGATGAGCTCCCCTCAACTTCCTATCTATCTAGGGGCGTTGATTCAACTTTCTCAGGCATAGAAAGAAGTTGAATCACATCTTTCTGCTCACTTTACTCTGGTTGCAATGTAACAGAAGAAGGTTTAGTTTCTCAAAAAATCATACTTCTACTATATATTGCCTTCTGTGCAATAGGAACCCAAAGCTTGTATTCTTTTACACCATAACTACACCTGATGATGATACATTTCACATCCTTAGTTTTCTACTTTGTCCACCTCTCTTTTGGCACCTGTGCATATGCCTTGTAACTAAAAACTCTAAAGTGTCTCAATCAAGGCTTGTGACCCGACCATGCTTCCATAGGTGTTTTATTTACAAGATTTGATGTAGGAGATCTATTAATAATGTAACAAGCAGTGGCAATAGCTTTAGCTTAAAAATTTTGTTCCAGACCAATGCCCCTATGTATACTCCTAGCATTCTCCATCAATGTCTTGTTCATTCTTTTTGCAACTCCATTTTGTTATGTATAATACGGGGTTTTCTTTTGTCTTTGAATTCCATAATCTTTACAGAATCTGTCTAAATTATTAGAGAAAAATTCACCACCATTCTGAGTCCTCGAACATTTTATTTTCCTTCCAATCTACAACTCAACCATTGCTTTAAATTATTTAAATTGACTAAGAACTTTAAATTTACTCTTTAAAAAATATACCAATATCCTTCTTCTATAATCATTAATAAATGAAACATAATATGCGGATTTTCAAATGGAAGGAACATTTATTTGACCAAACACATCAGAATGAATAAGATCTAATATACCAAAAGGTTTATGAGAAATTGAGTAAAAATGAACGCAGTTTTATTTACCATAAATATAACGCTCATAGAAATTGAAATCAAGATTACAATCAGTCAACCCTTCAACAAGGTTTTTATTTTTCAAGGTCCTTAGACCCCTTTCTCCAATCTGGCCTAGTCTATGATGCCATAACACAGTCTTCTTTAGAGGTAATTTTAATTCAGAAGAAAGAGCACCGTTAGATACTCAGAAGCCATGACCATCCACTAAAGAGGTAACTCTCACTTTTTCCAACGAAGTAGTCACAAACTTGCTTTTAACAAAAGTACTATTGCACCCAATAGTGTATGCATCAGGCTTATACAATGTGCCAAATCTAACACCTCTAGAGATCACTATAGCATCTCTAACCATCTTGCATCATGCATGAAAAAAGACTACCTACACACCTACATCTATTAGTTTGCTCACAGATAATAAATTTTGGGCTAACCCAAGGATATGCAACACACCATTAATCATTTTTAATCTACCATCAGGAAATTTAATTTTAGCTTTACTATGACCAACAATATTTAAACAAGAATCATTAAGTAAGTACACCTTACCTCATTTAAATTCTTCATATTTAGAAAACCAATCTCTATTAGAGGTCATATGGAAAAATGCACCTAAGTCAATTAACTATGCATTGTTACCTGCACGAGTCGCCAAATCTACAATGAACTCATCACCATCTTCCTTCTTAGATTCAAAATTAGAATCAAATTTCTTCTTTTTTCTTCTTTTCTTAGTTCCACTCCTTATGGAAGTGTCTAGGCTTACCGAAAGTCTAGTAAATAGCTTTGGACTTTCTAGGATATTTGGATCTCCCGTTGGACATGGATTTGTCATGCTTTTCACTCTTCTTGCCTTTTTCTTTAGATCTTCCACGAACATTTAGGGCCTCTTTAGCACTGATGGATACCTCCCTCCTCATCTCTTTAGAAAGCAAAGAAGCCACAACATCTTCAACTTTCAAGACAACAGAAGTACTCCCAATAGCCATAACAAGAGCATCCCATGAATCAAGCAAAGAACAAAGTAGGATCTGACATCTCTTCTCTTCATCCATTTTTACACCACCTAATGCCAATTCAACCACCAACATATTGAATGCTTCTAGGTAGTTTGCAATTCACCCACCCTCTTCCATTCTCAAAGAATACAACTTCTTCCTCAAAAAAATCTTGTTCACTAAAGATTTGCTTGATATATCTCATCAAGTTTCTTCCATAGTTTCTTCGCAGAGGGCTCTTTATGGACATTGATTAAAATAGTCTGTCAGGCACAATCTGATTTAAAGTCCCTTGGCTTTATGGACTATAATATCATATTGAACAACCAAAGTAGCATCTATAGACCTTGAAACATACTCCTCAACATCCCATAGATCTCGATCAATTAATCGATATTCTAGATTCAACTTCCACATCTCAAAATTGTTACTAGAAAACTTCTCTACATCTATTCTCCTTGATGTGCTCACCATTTGAAAATTCCTGCAACAAGATCATAAAGTATATTCTACACAAGCTCCCACTCAAAACTAAATTAGTTTGAAAACCCTAACAACCCACAACTGAAACCAAAGGTGATCAAGATCTAATACCACTTGTAAGGAAGTTAAGGTAGTAGAACAAGTTTCTACATTAATCTTGAGAGGAGGGTTATGCAAAGCTTTTTAGATCTTTACAACAATTATTGAAATTGTATAGAAATAAATATAAATAGGAATCATACCACAACACAGTAATTTATGTGGGGAAAACCCTTTTGGGAGAAAAAACCCCACTCCAAAGCCAACCCAATATATTATGCATAAATCTCAACAGGATTACAATATACTTGCAGAGCAAGTCTTCATATGAGTATCACCTGTAGACACTGAAAAATGTGTGCTAGGGTTTATGATTTCAAACATGTAGAAATGAAACTACAACAAACCCTAACTACAATAGAAAGCAATCTAGCCTAGAAATCTATCAAACAAGCATACAAAACAACTAAATCTAAGCGAACATTGACTAACTTCTATTGTCCTCCATTTTTGCATTGTGTTCTTAGATTTGCAAGTTCATGCAACATCATGAGAAGCTCGAGTATGATTAGCAAGACTTAGGAGGGTTTACAACTGATTCAGAACTAAGAAAATGTCTTCTAAGAGGTGAAAATGGAGCGAAATGAGGTGTTTTTATAGAAGAGGGATTTTGAATGAATGAGTCAGATTTAAAGTTGACTTAGAGGCAAAATCAATGGTTGAGGTTGATTAGGGTTTTTCCCATCACTAGAGGACAAAAGTGAATTTTAAATTCACAAATATGATGAGATAGAGGGTGTTTAAATTAAATAAACTTGGTTAGTTTATTTAATCCATTTGAAGTGGACATGTGAAAGGGTTATTTAAACAAATGTTTTATTTGTTTAAATTAATGAAATGGGACATTAGGATAGGAATAATTAAATAATTAGTTAAGATTAATTATTTAATTATAGAAGAAATATGGAAAACTAATTAGAAATGATGAAATTGAATTAATTAAATAATTAAAATTATTTAATTAATAGTTGAAATATGGAATTTGTAGGAGAAATTTGTCTTGTCACATTTGCGACATGGGGACATTTTTTAGTGTCTACATTTTGCCCCTCTTTGAGATGATGTTGCAACCAAGTAACATCATTTCAAAGAAGCCAAGGAAATGGATAGAGGAAAAGGATGATGATGATTGGATTATGATGCCTCTCAAGAGGATAGGCGGGTTGGACAAACACGAGTATGCTCTCAAAATGAAAGGGATTGGTCAAGGAAGAAAGATAGGGGAATGGATGGAAGAAATGGATGATACGTTAAGTTGCAATTAAGGTGGAGGAATGAAGATGCGAGAGAGAGATGGTGGAGGAAAGAAAGATTGGCTAGAAGAATGGAAATGAGATCTTGCTTTGATAGGTTTTTGAGCTTCTCACTTGCAATTTTTTCTGCTTATCATCATAGAACTTATTATGTCAAAAGATGACAATCACCATGGCGTGACAAAGGCCAAAGTGGAAAGTGTGGTCCCTTGCGAAAAAGGCACGTGACAGACAAGGAATGCCTGACTCAGACTAGTAACTGTGATACCTTGTCGGAACGTGCGATGAGATAACTGTGGGATATGCATGTCCATATGCAAGGAAGAATTTATTCTTTCCAATGCATAGGATGTCATTGAGTCACACCCAATGAAATCCTGATCACATGCAAGGCACCAAGTTGCCCCAGTCATTTTGATAAGACAAACCACAAATATCAATCAAAGAAAAAGGTCTCGCTCTATCTTCGCTTCTCTTCATCACTTAGGGACTGCCTTGAGAAGCGTAAGAACGAGACTGCAAAACAATCCAGTAAAGGATAAGACAAACTAGACCAACAACTAGTTGGAACTTTTTCCAAGTGATATGTGTTTGATTGATTGATTGTGATGAAGAAGGAGGAGCCTGATTTCAGGATAGAAACATGTCGTATAAGATGCCTGGTCTAGTTTTGACAATGCTCCTACCTGTCTAAGGCAAGTGATAAGAATGATTGACACTAGTGTTGTTGGTCATACGAGTAACACCAAGGTTTGATTGATGACGTTTGATAAATGACGCATGTCGTAGAAGGAACAGAATCCTAGTTTCGACAATGCCCCATTCCGTATAGTGTATGTGATAGTTGATGAGGATAGTGACATATGATTATCACAAGGTGATTGATTGATTTAGCTGGTTTGAATAGCATGTCTTTGTTTGATGTTTGGGATTGATTTGAAGTGCGGAAGATTGATTGCTTTGGTCTGATCAAAGTGTCCATTTCATGAAAGGACAACTTATTATGATAGTTGATAGGACGGGCCCAAAGGGACTGACCTAATGCCTCAGGGGGTGCATCGAAGATGGCCTTGCGTCCGTGAAAGCTCAAAGGTGACGTAGTTCGACTATGTGGATTGTGGATGATTTGAAGAACTGATTTGAATGATATGATGATGTGATTGATTAGGATGTTTGAATGGATCGATCAAGGGATTTGATTGAGTGACTTAATTGAGGAATTGAATGATTTGAAGAATTGATTTGGTTGGAATGATGTGATGAATGATTTGGTGGACTGATGAGTTGAGTGATTTTATTGCTTGGATTTTTTTGGTTGATATTTGTTTTTTTTGTGATTTTGAGATATTTGGATGTTTTTGGAGTTTTGTGGATATTTTGATTTTTTTTGTGTTTTTGAAATGTTTAATTTTTTTGGATTTTGAGGATATTGGTGATTTTTTTGGATTTTGATATGTTTTAGTTTTTTTGTATTTTTTCACGTCAGGTTCACCAATGTGTGCTAGGGTTTAGGATTTCAAACATGCGGAAATGAAACTACAACAAACCCTAACTGCAATAGGAAGCAATCTAGCCTAGAAATCTATCAAACAAGCATGCAAAACAACTAAAATCTAAGCTAACATTGACTAACTTCTACTGTCCTCCTCCATCTTTGCATTGTGTTCTCAGATTTGCAAGTTCATGCAACATCATGAGAAGCTCTTGAGTATGATTAGAAGACTTTGGAGGGTTTACAGTTGATTCAGAGCTAAGAAAATGTCTTCTAAGAGGTGAAAATGGAGCCAAATGAGGTGTTTTATAGTAGAGGGGTTTTGAATGAATGGTTCAGATTTAAAGTTGACTTAGAGGCAAGATCAATGGTTGAGGTTGATTAGGGTTTTTCCCATCACTAGAGGAAAAAAATGAATTTAAAATTCACAGATATGATGAGATAGAGGGTGTTTATATTAAATATACTTGGTTAGTTTATTTAATCCATTTGAAGTGGACATGTGAAAGGGTTATTTAAACAAATGTTTTATTTGTTTAAATTAATGAAAGGGGACATTAGTATAGGAATAATTAAATAATCAGTTAAGAATTAATTATTTAATTATAGAAGAAATATGGAAAACTGATTAGAAATGATGAAATTGAATTAATTAAATAATTAAAATTATTTAATTAATAGTTGAATTATGGCACTTGTAGGAGAAATTTGTCCTATGACATTTGCGACATGAGGACATTTTTCAGTGTCTACATCACCAACTAGATATATGGCGGCAACTTAACAACATCTATAAGACTCTCACACACAACCTGCCTCTCAAGCACCTAATATATAGGGGATGTACAATACATGAAACCACCAAACGGTAATTAGAAAACCATGAGCCAAAACCACTCAAAATTGGTGGCCAAATCCTTAGGGTTTCAATATCTCCAATCAAAGATACCTTATGATGTGCCATAACATGCATCAACACATATAACTCCCCCTTACAAATTTTTATGTGTCCAACACGTTTTTACATTTTCCAATGTGGGAGGCTCAACTTTTGGTGGCCATAACTTTTGATCTGGGAGGTCGATTGGGCTTATTTTTTAAAAATTATGAGCTCAAAGACATCTACATACTGGGCACCACCATAGGTGGTATTGAACAATCTAATTTTTTTATTTTGGTCAAAAACCAACTCTATATCCTAGAAAGTGAGTTTATTCAATTTTATAACTGAAAAATCATTCTTTTTCTAATTGCAAGATCGAGACACCTTTCCTAATATGAAGATTGTCCCTTGTTCAAGTTTTTGAATAACTGATGCCCAGTACCACCTAAGTATAGGAGCCTTTTTGTCTCCTAATAGGTGAGAGGTAATCAGGATGATAAAAACCTTCCATTAGGGTGGAATAATGAGCCTTTGAACTGGAGTAAGTTGAATCCCTTGACTATCTCTAGGATGAGTCTCTCCTATGATGGCTGCTCAAGCCAATCTCTCTAAGACTCACTCTTAGGAAGTGCAAGTCACTCTCCTCTTATAGGAACTCCTAGGGTACGATAGGCATCATAGAGAGTGATAGTCCACTAACTAGAAATATGAGGACATTGGAATGTGTTCGAATTAATGTCCCAATAAGTCCAAATATCATAGCATATGTTGGATGATGGGTGAACAATCAAAATTTGTGCTACTTTAGCTAGCCCTATCCTTAGCAAAATAGACTGATTAGTAACCAATGACACTTCAAGGGCCTCCATATACCAATCATACTCACGAGTAGAATTCCATTGAATATAGGTGTCCTACCAAGCAAGAAAATGCCAAGTCAAATAATTGAAAACTCAAAAAATCATACAAAACAAAAAATTAAAAATCACAAAGAAGTTGTAAAACTTGAAAAATCCTAAAAATCAGATACTTTCTCCAAAATTTGTAGTAAAAAACAATTTAATATAAAAATTAGGAGAAAATGAGCAAACCCGAGCATTAAAAAAATCATTTTTGCCTCAGTTCCTACCTACAAACCTTCTGGCAGGATCTGTGATAACCAAAATGTGACTTAGACACAATGTGGGTGAGTCAAACTCTAGGTAACACATTTATTGTACCCTTGCTAAAGATGTCAGCCAAATCACTCCTACCTTTCCGTAGAAAGCCAACTAGGCAGGGGTGATTGGGATGATTACTCTCTTTGCATAGAAGAAGGGAATTGTAGGTACAAGTGCAGTTGTGTGTTGTATGTTTGAATTGTTGAATTTGTGTACATTGTGATGAGACTAAGGGTTTCCTTGATGTTTTCTATGTTCGATTTGAATAATGAAAATGTTGTTTGATTTTTTATGCCTCCTAGTGAAATCGAGGGCTCCTCTAATATTTGTTTTCAAATGAATGTTGAATGTTTTATGCCTCATGATGCAATTAATCCTATAAATGAATACAATCTTTTCTTTTCCCAATTAGAAAGATAATGTAATTACTATGAAAGGGAAATATGTATACAATTCTAAATGATTTTTCCTAATGTAATGTAACTATGTGTTTGTGTTTTTGAGTTTTAAAACTTTTAATATTATTAAAGAAATTTGAAATTAATCTAATAAAAAATAACTTATTCTAAGAAATGTGAATAACTCTACTTTAACTCTAATCATATCAAGAGAGACAAAACAACGTTTACTTCCTTAAAAGCAAAATGTGAGCTAGTTACTAATAAAGTAATAAAGAACCTATAACAATGGGTGCCAATACCAGGCATATATCCTTAGAGGTCCTATGGCAACCATCTCCTCCTCTGCAGTAGCAGGGTCCTCCTCTTGGTGACAGGGATAAAAATAGGGTATGTAAGGGAATGAAAAAAGTGGCTTAGAAGCAATAACAAATTTCAAGAAAGAAGGTGTGATCCTTTTGCGAGCATAAAAGATAGAAGGTATGCTATGCATAAGCTTAGGTAAGGCAACAATATATAAAAACAACATCCTAAGGGAAAAATTTGAAGCTTAGAAAAAACTAAAACTAATTAAATAAACTAAGAGGCTCGAAGGCCTATAAAGAAGCTTGCAAGAAGCTTAAAGAAAAGAAGAAAACAAGCTTATGAGAATGATAAGTGATGTTTAAAAATGAAAAGGTGAGGGTATTTATAGGTTAAAATGGAAGAGAATAGGAGAAGAAGTAAGATCAAAAGGAAGCACAACTCAAGAATACATGGAAACAAACCCATAAATAGTTAAATAAATAAGAAGAGAACTCAAGAAAATAAAAATTAAACTAAAGTGAACTCAAAGAAAAATTAGAAAGAATTTAAAGAGATAAAATTTGGTCATGAGTTCACAATAGAAAGAAAGCTAGGAAAAGCATGATTTGGCACAAAAAAATGGGAGTTAAAATAGGATAAAAATCAAGGAGAAAAGCCAAAAATACGAGTTGTTTTGTGCATGCAAAAATAACACAAGGTCACCCCTTTACGTGTCAGGGTTGCCTGTGAAACCCTAAGGGGTGACCCAAGAACACCAGGACAACCGTGAAACACCAAGGTGATGCTAAACAAGCAAAACTAAGGGGTGACTAGGCAAAACATGAGGTAGGAAATATCAAATTGGGGGTTGACAAAGATGGTCAAGGGGGAGAAAAACACAAGGGATGTATCACCAAGAGTGAAACTACTGAGAGAAGTGTACTTCATGCCTACATGGCTATGATTAGGAACTATTTGTCATGATCAGATCGCCATGTAGGCTTGACGTAATTTTAGTACTTACAGGGTCACCCCTTTTACTAGATCAAATCTCTTAGGTGACCCAAGATGAAGTAGTAGGGGCAATTGGGTGACTTGCCTTGGCAATAGGGGAAACCCTATGTCATGCCTTTGCATACCTCAATGGGCCTAGAAAACAAGAAAAATAGGTGAAAACACACAATGAAAACATAAAAAATTATGAACACCTAAAACCTAGACAAATATGACAGTGAAACATGAAAATAACAAACATTTTCAAATAAAAACAATGAAAGAAAATGTAGGGTTTTAAGAGAGGGTTTATTCATTCCTCATACTTGGGAATCCACGAGAGGTTGATTAGTTGTCATAAAGTTTTTGTAAACTATTCTCTTGTGGAATTTTGTTTTCATTTTCTCACTTTCTCTTGATTTTCCTCTTTCTTCTCCTCTCTCCTTCTTAGCTTAGTATACATTTAGTGTAGTTTGCTTGGTTTAGATTTTATAGTGCATGCTTTGTCCTTGTTCTACATGTCTTCATCACTACAGGTCTTCACAACAAGGTGAGGCAACCCAAGTATACTTCAAATTCACACATCGATGGTACATTTCCTCATCTTCCTGTTGGTACTTACTACAAATTCATCATAAAATTGAGCTAATACTTGCCATTTCAGGTCCAAATGCAAGACAACAATAAAGGTGAAAGCCATGTTTGGGAAGGGTACCTACCTTTCATGTAGACTATTGTACCTGAGTGGGAAAATATGTAAGTATGAAATAGGTGCATAGGCAAATAGGACAATCTAATGATAATATAGAGTCTCAATCATGCCCATGAAGGCGTGAATTATATACCTCTCAATAGTCTCTCTCTTGGTGATGTGTCCCCTAGTGTTTATCCCCCTTTGATCATCCTCCCCAATCTTCTAACTAACTTTCCAAGTCCTATGTACCTTCTAGCCACCTACCTAATAGTGGGTCACACTTATAACCTATAGGGTCACCTAGGCAACCCTGTAACTTAAGTGTGGATTGGTTAGGTGACCTATCCTTCTAAAAGGGGCGACCCTCTCATTGCAAGGGGAAACCCTATCATCTTTTTCCATGTGAGGCTTCTTCTAGTTCTACCTTGTTTAACTCCACTTTTAGCTTTTGATTTAGAGTCTCTCCATGCATAATTGACCCTTGACTTCCCCTAACTATTTTTAGACTTTGAATCAGTCTATTGTTATCTTCTAATCAACTTTCTATGATCTCCTCTCTAGATTTTGTTCTCTTCCAATCAGAGCTTGTTCACTCCCCAATCATTTGAGTTATCTACCCAATCACCACCACCTTTGGTGTGGATTATCAACCTATAAATACCCCCTTCCTTTATTCATTATTGCATTCTTGTATTGCTCAAACTTATGCAAAACTTCCCCCATTAGCATTCTCATGCTCTACGCATGACTTTGTAAGCCTTTTTTTATTTTTTACGTAGCATGTTTATGTTCAATCCATTCCATTTTCATTTTTATAGCTTATAAACTCAATCCAATTTCCTTCACACCCTCCTTTTTATCCCTGTCACCAAGAGGAGGACCCCACTGTTGTATAGGAAGAGATGGTTTTCATAGGACCTCTAAGGACTTATTCCAAGCATTGCCACCCAATTCGTACATGTTTTTCATGCTTTCTTAGTAATTTAGATAACAAATCTTGATCTTGAAGAAGTAAAACATTGTTTTTGTTTCTCTTAATAGTTAAAATTCATTGCTTTCTTAGAGTAGATTTACTTCCATTGTGCAAAATGTTGTTCATTTTTCTTTTCATAGATAGAATTTATTGCTTTCTTAGAATAAATTTATTTTTATTGTGCTTAGAATAATAAATAATCAAATCGAACCAAACAATACACAAACACAGATTAAATTGCATAAGAAAAGTCATTTAGTTGCATTCATTTTCCCTTTCATAGTAATTAATCCACTGAAAAATCAGAAAAAGATTCAAAAAGTTGTTTGCATGCATGTAGGTTAATTGTATTTAGGAACTCATAAAAACACCAAAAACATTTAAAACAACAAAGGAAAACACTTGATTCCATCATGAGGCAACAATAAAAACATCCAAACAACTTCCCTTCCCCTTGGCCTAAGCATTCAATGTGCCTAGGTACAAGTGAAGATTGGGTTAAATCCATCTTAGACAAGATTAGGGAGATCATCCGTCAACCAATTCCTATCGAAGAAATAGCCCAAGAACAAGAGATCATATTAAGGCTCATTCAACAAGAAATAGAACAAAGAAGACAAGAAAAAGAACATCAACAAAGACTCATTCAAAAAATTATTGAACAAGAACAAAGGAATTTAGATCCCCTCCATATCATAAATGAACAAAACAAGCTTAGAGAAAGTTACCCTCTAGGTCATATAACAATTGAAGTGACCATGACCATTCAATATTTATGACAACATCACAACTTTCACCAACAACATACATTCACACATCATACAATCAACCCACCCATGATCAATGATGTTCTGCTTCCTCACAAAGAGAACAACCCCTATTTTGCCTACATTCAACTAGCTCTTTCCATGAGAGAGAGAGTGACTAGGTGGGCACCAACTGCAAGGATATGGTTCATGTACCACATCAAAGTCTAACTCAGTTGCATTGTGTCTAAGTCACATTTTGAGAAACACATGGTTGACTACATGTTTCATGAAACATTAAAATTTGTACCACCTTGAAGCTGACATAGATCATTTTGGAGACTCAAGATCAGTATATATGTATTTCACATTCAATTAAAGTCATGAAGAAGGGATAAGGAAGAATGTAACAAAGAGTTGGAGGTTTGAGTGTAAACATAAGGATGAAGGTTGAGGATGGAGTTTGATGATGAGGATAATGATGCCATGGGATGTATTGAATTTCATTTGAATGTAGTAATTTTCATATAAGTAATCAAATGGTTGTGGCCTAGCATGTAGGAAGCCCATTGTAGTAGATTGTAATCACTTTATAGTTTGAACTCAATAAAGATCATGTTACTATTTCATTAAGCTTTTCTATGAGTGTTTTGTGTTTTTGAGTTTTTGTTGTATGGGCGGACCATCATTCATTGGATCCTCTACCCATGATTGTATCAAGTGGTATCAGAACGTAAGGCTCAAATCTTGAGAGTAAGATGGTGTTCCAAAAGTTATGTTTGTGAATAAATCATTGAATTGAGGCAGTCTACAAGAAGCTTGCCAATAAATCATAGATTGAGAGGCAGTTATAAGGGGTGATTGTAGGTAGACCATTGACCTAAGGTAATTTGCACTAGATCCTAGGAAAGATGTTACCGCAAAGAGTCCAAGGTGTTGCTAGAATTGCTATAAAATTAAATGAAGTATTAAAAGAGGTAAGAGAGAATGGAATCTAGTTGAAGGCTTCAAAGGAAGATAGGAAGAGGGGTCAAAGCCCAAGGGATGATGATGAGAGAAATGTGGAAGAAGATGCAAGAGAAAATATGCAAGATCTGGAAGACCTAGAAGAATTAAAGATTAGGTGAAGGTGTTGAAAACCATTTCTAAAATTAGTAAGAGACCTACGTGTTGAACACACTGAGATGTTGAGAGGGGGGGTGAATCAGCATTTACAAAAATTTAAGTACTTCATTTGTAGATCAAATCAAATTACTTAGAGAATGGAAAGTAAAGCATGCACCACATTAATCAACACAATAACACCAAGATTTTTACATGCAAAACCCAATGAGGGAAAAACCACGGTGAGGATTAACTCACAATATAATAAGCTCACTGCTATAAAAGCTTACAACTTTGTTTTAGGGCTACAACCCAAGAAAACTACTACTCCCTATTAACTTACAAACTAAGGACACAACCTTAGAACGAGATACAAAGACTTGTTGAGGAGACTCACTATCTGATAGCAAGATACATGAAGATTATAATGAAAACAATAACCTGAACTGCAGTGAAAGAAGCATTGGACTTATGTTGATGTTGTCTACCCCTTTTTCTGCACAATTACTACATTATACTAACTTCACACACTTCATCCTTGATATCCATCTCTCTCTCATTCACACACTTCACAAATTACTTTGTTCCTCTATATATATCCTCCGCAACATCTCAAAACATTAATTAGGTCGGCACCACAAAGACTTTTAGATGAAATGTGTGATTCTCCATGGGTTGGCTTCAAACATATACATTATGAAAAGGAAATAAGTTGTAGATCACCACACTTCATGATAGGGTCCAAAGTATCACATGTCCTTCAAATTCAAATTAACCAATCAGGATCAACCGCACATGAAAGGAACCGAACTGTCGGCTCGAACACCACTAACACTTCTAACTGTCCATCTTTGCATCACTAGGGAGACATCAAAAACATGCCTTAGACCAAGATATGAGCAATGTACCTTATCAATACTATCCTTACACCATTCACCTGGAATATCTTGTCATTATGTGCATCTGCAAAAGAAAAACATGTTGAATGATGAAAACAGAGCATTCTAGACTATCTGTAATATATAAAAACTTAGGATATCGCATTGCGGACCACAAAAACATCTGAAACTCTTATCAATAAACCTATACACCACTCTGAGAATATCCTTAAATCCACACAACCACATCTAGCACTTTTGGAGGAATTTAGAGACATTCAACTTAGTTGCACTGTAATCAACAGTCATATAACTCAACCTATCTTGAACACTTTTGTCATTTGAAGAATGAACTTGCAGACCACTAAACCACTCGATACTACAATGAAGCATACATTAGACATCTCTAAGCATGTCCTCAAAATCGCATGAACACATATTTACTTCTAGAGGAATGCGGAGCATTCCAATAGGTCTTCATTATTACTTTGCTCTGTCAAAGCACTAATCGAAACTCTGTCACATATAACTTTTATGGCTGAGGGTGTAATGACTTGAAATCTTGGATATAACTCCTTCATATCTAGATTCACTTATCTTTTGAAATGCAAGACTAAACCTTGCTCTACGGAGGAATGCGGACCAAAATACTGTGACTTTGCCTTAGGGTATACACTGAAAATGTCTTAGCAAAACTTCTGCAACTTCTCTCTAAGTGTGGTACACCAAACTGGTAAGATGTCAATGTAGGGATACTAGAAACATATTAAAACACGTGTACTCACCTCCACATTACATTAGACATTAGGCTAATCATCATTCTTTCTCATACTTAGATAGTTTTCCTTCATCTGCTAGGTTTTCCGGACTAACCTGCCTTAAACATGCTAACCTTATGTCTCTAACTGAGTCAAATCGTCTCTCTCAAATCTTCTATTATGTCAAACATGATGACATTGTGTCAAACTATCTCTCTCAAATCTTCCACTGTCCACCTTAGCCTCTTCAACTTCTTAAACAAAAGCTCTATACAAGCCTGACCTCAAGTTGACACATATTGAGTTGACATCAATGACAACACATATTGCCAACAATATTCCCCTTTGTCATTGATGGAGAGATTATTTTACCTACAAGTCCTCTCTCCCAACTGATAAGACAATCATCAACACTCTCTCCCCCTTTGACATCAAGGACAAAGGACAAAATGTCTTCTACTTATGACAATCCAAAACTATATGTACTCCTCACTGTATGATTTTTACAAACAACACTCCCCTTGAGATGGAGATGCCCTAAAACTAATGCTATGTACACAATGTTTTATCAAAAATGACACTGCAAGCCTCTGCAAGTCTATGCACAGCCAAATTGTCTTATCTACAATACTCCTATAACTCACTTAGAAGGTAGAATGCTTTTGTAAATTACGTTGAGTTGAGTAAGAGTGGATGCCCAGTTTTCTTTTTCTAAGGAAAAAATATGATTATGGCATTCAAACTGCATGCACAAATCCTCAGCCTCATCTATGTTGCTTGGGGTCTTTATCTTCTGTTCAATCTTTTCAGCTTCTCCTAGCAACCCGGATAATGAAGCAAGTCTCAAGTTGACTGCTTCCCTCAGTTGACCAAAATATTTCTTTATTTGTTCTCTTTGGTCCTGAAGCTGTGACATTTGTGAATGAAGATTTTCTATTTGAGCTCTATTGATCCATCCTTGTCCTTTGACAAGTCATATATCTCAGCCAATTTTGTGATCTGTGACTCAATGGAGTCAATCTATTTTTTGATATTTTTGGTGGAATTTGGCCATTTCAAGTAGAAAAGATACAATGCGGTGGCTTCATCAATACAATCCTTAACTATCTTTATATTTTCTTACGGTTTATTGTGTGCATTGGCACACTTGTCAGATACCTCAGCGAGTCTTTTATCATTCATCTTCCTTAGAGCCTCTTGTTTTGCCTTTTGTTCAATATGGGAGGAGTGATCGTTGAAAGAGTCCATTAAAAGCTTCAATTTTTTCTTCAGAGCCAAGGAAGGATCAATATTTACCTCTAGTAAGCCTTCCTGAATCCACTTTACTACATCCTCAACTAAGCTAGTCTTCTTCAAGTTTTCTTGCAGGAACTCCTTCCTTGCATAGGCATGCAGGATGTCACCAAGTTGTAGCTTATGAAGGGGTGAAATATTTGATAGATCAACTTGCCCCTCATGAGTAGGAATCTACAGAAGATGAGGTGTGATCATTGGTTGAAGCTGCATCTGCAAGCTTAGTAGGTCCTTAAATGAATCTAAGGATGATGAACTCTGACCTACATTCATAGAATCATCCTAACCTTTCTCATGTTTTTTCTCCTCAACCTTCTCATCTTGAATTTTCTCATCTTGTTTATCCTCAGTTCTCTTTGTTTCATCTTGAATTTGCTCATCTTGTTTCTCCTAGTCTTTTCTATTTCATCTTGAGCTTTCTCAGGATTATCCTCTTTCTTTTTCTCATCTTTCCTTGCATTCTCTAAAGGAGGATTGTCATGTTTTATATTAGGATTAGTATTCTTCGAAGGAGGTGTACCCATTTTACCTTGATCCTCTGTATTTTATGCTTCAGTGTTCTCTAGAGGAGCAGTCTCCTCATTCTGTTGATCATTCTTCACATTCTCATCACTACCTATTACATTATATTCAAAAGCTGTCAAGTCTATGTCATCAGATATATCTTCAATAATCACCTCAGCATTCTTCATCTCTTCAAGAATTTTTGGTGTTTTCTCTACTGTCTCTTTTTCCAATCTTTCTATTTCTTTTTCATCCTTTCCCATTAGAATATTTATTCTACATTTGGTTCTAAATTCTTGTGCTTGTCTTTGGGAAACTTTTACCTTTTCTTCATCAGAGATGGATGTACTGTTGCAAGTATGGGCCTCACTGGTGTTTGTCATTGATGTCAACATACTCTTGTTGCATTAATGATAAGGTTTGGATGAGCCGTGAGCTGAGGATATTGAGAAAATTAGTCTCAATCAGGAACAGTGAAGAATAGTGATGACAGTAAGGCAAAAGTCCAGGATAGGATGAGGATAAGAGGATGCGGATTAAAGGGTTTGTAGATATGTGTCTATAGGTGATCCAATAGAGATTTCAAAGGTCTGCATGAAGATATGAAGAAGTTGTGGCCGCTCAAGTAAAACCGGTTCCGGTAGGTGTTCAGAGGTGACAGAGTGTAACAAGAAAGGTCCGGTGAGATTCGGAAATGAAGTTTCCTGCTCTGCGGATTTGAGGGAGTATTAAGGAATTTTTTGTGATGTGTCAACTCGATTGGTTCATGAATGGAAGGTTCGAAAGTATCCATTCTTTGGTGACAGTGGTGACAGACTGTATTCTTGAAGCTCCGGATGAAAGAGAGAAGGATTTCAGTATGCAGATGAAGTGCGGATGTTGTTGGTGATTCAGGAAACCTTGTGAAGGACTTTGGATTGTGTCCAGCATGTGTTAGTAGTCCGCATTGGAGTTGGAGCTCGCTATTGAAGATTAACCTCCGGATGATGATGTTCTTCTTGAGACTGGCCGACCGGATAAGTTACACTTCTTGTGGATGTTTTGGTAGATGTTTGCCGACTTAGATGATTATTCCTAAGTTGATGTCTTGTATAAATAAGGGGTTGCAAAATCATTTCAAAGTTGTCCTTATTGAGATGAGAGTGTGGTAGCGAGGAAGAGAGCGACAGGCAGAGCAGAAGTATTGGGCTTAAATGGAACTGATTCAAGCATGGTGAAGATGCTATTCTCCAGTTCATGTATGTGATATTTATTTCTTTGTAGACAGTGTGTCTCTTGTAGGCAGTGAGCCTCTTGTGAGCAGTGTGCTCGGGCAGTGAGCCCTAATTGGCATGTTCCATTTTGTTTTCTCTATTCTTCTAACAGAGAATACAATCTTGGGTTAATCACCCCATGGTTTTTCCCTTAACCGGGTTTTCCACGTCAAAATCTTGGTGTCTTATGTGTTGATGTGTTTCTGCTTTTGATTTGAATGTATTATGGTTCATGATTAATATACTGCTAATCACTAAGAAGATTTAAGTGTTTAATTGGAGAAAGTTTTGCGCAACTGATTCACCCCCCTCTCAGTTGTGTGCCCTAAGTCTAACATGTACCAACCTTCTCAACTACTCGTTGCCTCATCTTGGCCTCTTTTGCCATGGATTAATTCCTCTTATTGGTGAGTATATCTGCAAGACTTGTAGGAAGTTGATCAATGAACTCAATTAGGGCCACATTAAAGGCCATCATATATTTGACTATGGCTTCCTCAATTGTATCTTTGTCATTGTTAGGCATCTCATCATAAAGCTTTGCAACTTCCTTCAGAGCACCATGTTGTGCAATAGCATTGATAGTAGGCTCAAGCTCTAGAGGCTTATATTCATATTTTTCTTGAGGAGTCACTTCTGATTTCTTTCCTTTTCCTTTTCCCTTTCCTTTGAAAGTTTCTTCTTCTTCTCCTTGTCTTGTTCTCTTTTCTCTTCTCCTTAATTTGCAAGATTCCTCTTTTTCTTCTTCATTCTCTTCTTCTTCTTCATCATCTTCATCATCATCTATGTTTACTAGTTTAATCTTTTCTCTTTTTTCTTGTACCTTAGGTCTATGTTTCTTTTTCTCTGCAGTCATGTTCTGTATAGGGACTTCAGTAATAGCTCTTTTCCTGCTAGGGGGTGTATGAGTAGGTCCAGAGGATTTGGAAGTAGCTATAGCAGGGACATACCTACTTGTCCTTCTAGGAGTTTGTGAGGCAGAGGTGGTTTGAGGTTCTTTAGTAGAGCCTTTAGGATTATTAAGCATCTCTTCTAGATTTGATTTCAACTTTTCTATCTTCTCTTCTACCTACTTCCTGTTTCTTTTGTTGGTTATTTCTTCATATGTGCCAAACCTCTCCACATAGGGATCCTTAGGCTTGCTAAGCAATATATCAGCATATCCAATCAAATAAGGTCTAGAGACCTCATAAGGCAAGGTGGTTATCTAGAAAGTCCTTGGTTCTACTGCCTTCATTTAGTAATTGTCCTTATCCACCATGAAAGTTATATCATTCTTATATTTTTCTACAACTTTTGATGGTATCCTCTCCCTCAATTACATTTCATCTTGGAAGTTTTTAAAGAAACCCTGATACATAGTGTTTTATTGTTTAGAGTCTACAAAGCTCAGCATGTGATCCCTAATCTGCTATCCCATAGGAATATCTCTTCTCCAAATAATATTTTTCATACCAGGCAATTCTCTCAAGAAATAAAACACGAGGCAAACAATCATAGAGCCATATCGGAAGTGATAACATGACTCCTTTGTTCTCTTTAGATTGTCCAATAGTTGTTGTCACAGTAGCTTACATAAATCATAGTCTTTTCCTTCCTTAACCATCTGATGAGCAGTGTAGATGGCAAGTGCGGTAGCTGATCCTTCTCTAGTTGTGTAATACACTTTGTAAGCAATGCCCATTGTGGCACACCGAACCCCTAGGTCAGTGATATCATCCACTGTAAGGGTTCTTTTGTCAAATTTTGCACTAGTAAGATTCATTACCACCTCATTCTTTACAGCTTTCAGAATTGGCATAGGTCCGGAGGAGCACAATTCGGTCACAACTTTAATAGCTCCTTTTCTGATCATATAAGGTTGATCAAGGTAGAGGATTTTTTCATGAATCCAGCTTAAAACAATTCTACCCCAATCATCCTCAACAAAAATTAGGGAATTTCTTCCATACATCCAGACATTTTGCCTCTACATTTGCATATTCTGGTTTTAGCTGAAAGTCATCACCCAAAAGATGGTTGTTCCTAAATTGTTCCATCTTCAAATGGTTATATTCATTTAGTTGTGAGTGGATGTAAATCCGGACATCCTCTGTATGTAGTACATTGATGGGAATGCAGGGAAATGCTCTATCCTTATCGGTCTCAGTGGATTTATATGAGTGTTTCTTGAACTTTGGCCTCGGCCTCTCCAAAATAGCAATGACCACCGATGTTGCCATGATTGATCTTTTAGAAAAACTAGGGTTTTACAAGATAGTTTGAGAAATACCTGAGAATGATGATGTTAGGGTTTGCACACAAGCTCTAGTGAAGATCTTCTCTTCTTTGCTCTTTCACACTTGATTTCATTCAAATGAGATCAATTTTGATAAAAAAATTGAATAAATATGCTTCATATCTACCCTTGTTGTTCCACATTAAATGTATCCTTTTTTTCTTGACCTCATTCACTCTTTACAGAACAGGTGTCCATGATCACTTAGCAATCCTCCGCAGAGAATGTATTTTCTCTAAAGTTTTGATCAAACATCATAACATCATTAGACAAACATATCCATGTCACTTTTAACCATTATGTTGAAGATTTCAACATCATATGCATTAAGGGGTTTGGAAAAGATTTGCTCTTGCAACTCCCCCTGAACCAATACTTTTCTTTTTAGTTGTCTGAGGATCCATCTACACCAAGCAGAGGTACAAATCCTTCCTTTACTTCACCTTTTTCTTCCATATCTTGTTCATTTCCTTCTTTTGCTGACTAATGTCAATCTTCTTTTGAGGAGTAGGCCTTACATCCTTTCCCTTGCAGAAGCTTGCAATGCATCCTGATTTATTGCAATTGTAGCAAGTGATATTAGATTATGGAGCATAGCCACTTCTTCTCACATTAGATCTACAATTAACAGCCTTATGACCAAACTTGTTGTGTGTGTAGCAATAACCATAGAAGAATTGAGAAGTCGTAGCATTGTTCTTGTTCATGAAACCATTCCTCATCACTTTGCTTTTGTATTCATTAGCCTAATGACCAACTTTGTTGCAAGCATAACACTGACCATGAGTGTTCACAGCATTGTACCTTGGAGGCCTAAATGAATTTTGATTCATCTTGCTTCTACATTCAACAGCCTTGTGACCAAACTTATTACAAGCATAGCAATTACCATTGAAAGCTTGAGGGTACCTAGTAGGAGCAGTTTGGTTAGGAGCAGGATTTCTAAAGTTCTTGTTATTCTTTCTTTGTATCCAGACAGGAGTGAAACAATCTTCTTTTGCATCTTCAAAGGCATTCTTCTTAGGATCTTCAGTGCAGGATTTTTCTTCCTTAATTTCAAACTTTCCTTCTGCTTTGAAGTTATCATATAAGTTTGCAGATGCAATGGTTATAAGACTTTTCTCTTTTTCAAAACCAAGGCCGGATTTTTCTTTTTATGGCTTTTGAGAGTTGATCAACTCATCTAGAATTTCAGAACCTCCTTCAATTTTAACCTCTTTTATTTTTTCTAGTTCTTTTCTTAGAGTGACAATTTCTTCCTCAAGTTTTGAACATTCAGCTGCTTTCTCATTGAGCTTCATATTTAAGTAGTCTTCAATCCTCTTACCTTCTTCAACCATGACTTTCAAGCTAGAGATCATATCTTCTACTTCCTTGCGCTTAATGTCACATCCTTTATCTTCTTCTATTTGAGCTTTCAATTTGTCAATTTCTTCTTTTGATTCTTTAGCTTGTGTCTTTAACTTGGTAATTGTCCCTTTTGATTTTTCAAGCATGTCCTCATATTCCTAGTTAAGTTCTCTTGCTTCATCCAGATCCTCAAGGGCTGATCGGAGTTCTCCTTCAAGGTTTACTTCATCTAGGTTGAGGTCCCAACCTTCAGGTTCCATTACTTCTAGATTTGGTTTCGGAGTAAATACATCATTAGACATAGCTTCAAATTCAATGTGTTCAATTGCAAGATCTACCTTAGCTTGTTAGGCTTCTCAAAGGTACTTATCTTTGATACCAATTGTTGAACACACTGAGATGCTGAGAGGGGGGTGAATCAACATATGCAAAAATTAAAAATTACTTCATTTGCAGATCAAATCAAATTACTTAGAGAACAAAAAGTAAAGCATGCACCACATTAATCAACACAATAACACTAGGATTTTTATGTGGAAAACCCAATGAGGGAAAAACCACGGTGAGGATTAGCTCACAATATAATAAGCTCACTGCTATAAAAGTTTGCAACTTTGTTTTTGTTGGAAACTTGGCTGATGCAGAGCATGGAGGATTCACTCAAACAAACACAATACAAGCAATTTGGAATAATCTTTCCATCTTCAAAATCCCAATTTGGTCTTTATTTCACAATTCCTTAAAACTGCCTTGTAGGTCACAAAACAGAGAAATTTGAGCATATCTTCCTGAATACTCCTCAAACCTAGAAACTAATGGATGTTTCAGATACCCATCAAGTCCTACTTTAACGTATCTTAAAATCTCATAGGGTCACTTTGGACCATCACCCTCAAATTCTGACTGTCTCTCTGTCCTAAGGGCAAATTAGCCATGTTTTACAAAGCAATTATGAGAAACTCCTCTACCAATTCACCAAAACCTATTTCACTACTCTCCATGGGTCACCAATGTACTAAATCAGCAACTTCTTGTCAAGGAAATGCTTACAAACTCACCCAATAGAAAAAAACTTGTTTTATGCCTATTTTGGCTAGTTTACATGAAGGTTTATTGAAAATACAATCTCCACACCTTGTTCCACCCTGCCAATGGCTCAGACAGATCTTATAGGGTGTGCACATTCTATCCAAATCATTTCCCAACATTTATCAATGCAATTTCATCATACCCTAACTTCTAGCCATCATCCTTGCTTGAAAACTTGTCAAATTCAACTAGGGCATCACCCAACTTTAACAAAACAAAGAATTAAGACCTCTCCATTGGAAGAGTTATGGAAAACATAAAAACAAACCTTCACACCAATTTTCATCAATTTCCAACAGTGGGAAGTCAAGATATCATTTAATTACGCTTGCTGGAAAACCTAGTTTCTGAACTGGGTTGCTAGGAAGATTACCTTGTTAGACAAATCAAATGAACTTATATTTTGGACTGGTAAGAACAAAAAATGTCTAAAATTAAATTATCTTTCCAACCATTTGAGTTACAGGTCTATACCATTCTGTATATGGTCGTACAACACAAATTACAGTCATATTTTGCAAGAAAACAATGAGTTTATTGGTTCCAATTTGCATCCAAACGGCCACCTCCCTTGTGGTCGACCATACAAAGTCTTTTTAAACCTTTTACATCTTGTTTTTATTAGTTACAAACCAACAACCAACTTCTAAGACCCCTTGACTCTTCAACTTCCATTCTTGCATTTTTGCACTTTGTCAACATGACAACTTTTGCAAGAATTTACAAAATTTGACAAACCACCACCAATAAACTTAATAATGACTCAAGACACCTTACACACCTTATAAATGGTCTTTAAGACCTTATAAAATGACTCAAACACAACATAAAGCAAATATTCACAAAATGGCCTCATGGAGGCATAAAGTCCATTAGGTGCTCTTGCACCATACTCCCGACCAAAATGAAATTCAAAGCCCTCTTCAATTGAGGGTAGTAACAGGTATTCATCTCTGAATGAGCTTGCTTGATGTCTTCTAACTCTTGCCCTTTGTCTTCTTGGAAGCATGTAGTTTTCATCTTCACCTTTGGCTTTATCTTGTCCATGCCAACTTGTCTTCTATCCATCTTGCTACCTTGCAGCTGATGTCTTTTATCCTGATGTATCACTTTCTTTACCTCAGCACCTTGTTCTTCTTCTATAACTTGTTTCATCTTGAACTTTGGTTTATCCTTCCTCAAAAGTGCAATCTCAACAAGAAAATGGTGTATTCCTTCCTCCATAACCCTACTAGGTGTTGTTCTCATCTCAATGTCTATGCCATCAGCAAATTTTCCTTCATCTTTGTCAATTTGGAAAACATAACAAGGAACCTTTGTCCCTTCAACGTCACAATATGCTACACCCTTATCTTCCATCCCTTTGAAAGTTTTGTCCTCCCATTCTACATGAGAACTCATATCTTGCCTTGTACAATCATCTATCAACACATCAACATGGCCTTGCAAAATTTTTTGAACTTCTAATGGTAATTCATCAACTCTAACTGTTGTTATAATAGTCATAGGTTTACTTACCTTTGTATCAGCTGCCTCTTCCTTTTTTCTTTGCTTGTGCTCTTCAACCAAGGACTCCTTCATGACTGATTTTGCTGCCATTATTTGTCTTCTCCTTTGAATAATCTTCTTAATAGGCCATGATACCCTCTTGCTCACTGATAAGTGCCAGCTTTGCTCTTGTTTAAGAAAATCCTTCCATTTCTCTTCCATTCTTTCTCGCATCTCTTTTATCTGTTTTAAAGCCTGCCTCAGCTCTTTTATCTCTTGGTCAATTTCCATTTGTTTTGCTTTTTCTTTTTCCTTCTTCATCTCTTTTTCCTCTTTTTTATTTTCTTGTTTCTTCTTTTGTGAACCCTCAGCCTGCAAGAATGTCCTCAACAAGTCCATTCTTCTCTTTATTCAAGCCTCTTTCACCTTGCTTCACTTGTCTTCGTGACACCTCACCCAAGTTTCTTCTCTTCTTTACTACCTGGTCTCTTGGCATCTAGGTTCTCTTTTCAACCTGTAAAAAGACAACACACACAACACACAACTTTCCTTTCCCAGAGTCTTCTAGCTCTGATACCAATTGATGCAGAGCATGGAGGATTCACTCAAACAAACACAATACAAGCAATTTGGAACAATCTTTCCATCTTCAAAATCCCAATTTGGTCTCTATTTCACAATTCCTCAAAACTGCCTTGTAGGTCTCAAAACAGAGAAATTTGAGCATCTCTTCCTGAATACTCCTCAGAACTAGAAACCAATGGATGTTTCAGATACCCATTAAGTCCTACTTTAACATATCTTAAAATCTCATAGGGTCACTTTGGACCATCATCCTCAAATTATGACCGTCTCGCTGTCCTAAGGGCAAATTAGCCTTGTTTTACAAAGCAACTATGAGAAACTCCTCTACCAATTCACCAAAACCTATTCCACTACACTCCATGGGTGACCAATGGACTAAATCAGCAATTTCTTGTCAAGGAAATACTTAAAAACTCATCCAACACAAAAAAAACTTGTTCAAGGCCTATTTTGTCTAGTTTACATGAGGGTTTATTGAAAATACAATCTACACACCTTTTTCCACCCTGCCATGGCCCATACACATCTTAGAGGGTCTGTACATGCTATCCAAATCATTTCCCAACATTTAACAATGCAATTTCATCATACCCTAACTTCTAGCCATTATCCTTGTTTGAAAACTTGTCAAATTCAACTAGAGCATCACCCAATTTTAACAAAACAAAGAATTAAAACCTCTCCATTGGAGGAGTTATGGACAACAGAAAAACAAACCTTCACACCAATTTTCATCAATTTCCAACCGTGGGAAGTCAAGATATCATTTAATTATGCCTGCTGGAAAACCTAGTTTCTGAACTGGGTTGCTAGGAAGATTACCTTATTAGACAAATCAAATGAACTTATCTTTTGGACTAGTAAGAACAAAAAATGTCTGAAAGTAAATTATCTTTCCAACCATGTGAGTTGCAAGTCCGTACCATTCCGTAGATAGTCATAAAACACAAATTACAGTCATATTTTGCAAGAAAACAATGAGTTTATTGGTTCCAATTTGCATCCAAATGGCCACCTCCCTTTGGTCGACCATACAAAGTCTTTTTAAACCTTTTACATCTTGTTTTTATCAGTTACAAGCCAACAACCAACTTCTAAAACCCCTTGACTCTTCAACTTCCATTCTTGGATTTTTGCACTTTGTCAACATGACAACTTTTGCAAGAATTTACAAAATTTGACAAACCACTGCCTATAAATTTAATAATGACTCAAGAAAGCTTACACACCTCAGAAAATGGTCTTTAAGACCTTATGAAATGATTCAAACACAACATAAATAAAATATTTACAAAATGGCCTCATGGAGGCATAAAGTCCATTAGGTGCTCCCGTACCATTGACAAACATCATTAAGAGAGAGACACTGCTGGTATGATGATGAATGAATGAGCATGATGTTTGAAGGTGTTGCCATTGATGGAAAAAAGAAAAGGAACAAGGTTAGAATAGAGGTTACAAGGTCCGGTGAAGAAGACTTAGCCATTTTGGCTAAGTGTTGGCAGTATACAGAGACAGTGACAGAGAGACAATGTTTGGATTGGCATTGGTCTGCAGTTGAAGATCAGATTATGCGGTTCTGGTATGTTGCTTGCAGTCCTTAGTTGATCTTGTATCCAAGATTTTAGCTCTTGATAAGCACCGGAAGCATATCTTCAAATAGACTAAGTCTGGTAGAGCAAAATACAGTGCTAGTTAGAGCAGAACACTTAGTTGATTTGGTCCGCATTTCTTCGGTGTTACATATCTTTTTATGTGGTTTTGAGGTGTTGTAAAAACTTGTATGAAGTGTCTAAATCTAGAGTTGCAAGTTCTGAAATCAACCGGAAGGATAGTTGTGAATGTCTGAATATTGCTACATGGCTTGAAAGAGTTTGACTATGAGAGGGTCTAAGTTCTGATGGTCCGCATTTTTCCGCAAGATGATATCATGCCTTGCGGTTCTAAAGATAAGCTTGAGGATGTGTGAAGAGTGTTTGATATGATTTTGAAAGTATCTTGTGGTCTGCAGTAAAAGTTGCAATCTGATAGATGAACTGAACCAATGGCAGTTTGTGTTTGAGGCCGACATGATAAGTTTAATTTATATCTGGTAAGTTCTATTGTTTAGAACTCAATCCTAAGTGGTGGTATAGTTGAGACTGACATATGAGAAGGTATTTCAAATGATTTTTAGGTCCTCTATGCATTTTGGTAAGAAGATTTAGCTGACAAACTAAAAGTTTATTAACTATGCACTTCATCTGTGTATGCCGACCTAATGTGAAGATTTTGAGGGTTGCGGATATATATATATGAGATCAAATTCGGTGTTCAAAAATGAGAAGGTGTGTGTGTATAGGTGTGTGTGTGTGTGACATGCGAAGTTTGATGGGTTTGTGAGTGTGACAGGAGCAGAAGAAGAGAGATCTTGTTCCCATGTAAAAGCAGAGCAGCGAAACAAAGCAATCAAAGATGAAGAGTTTTGAGACAGTATTTATGAACTCTATTGGAGCTATAATCATGCATGTGTAGATGCAAACAAAGCAGTTCAAACTGGCAGTGAGCCATCCTTCTTCCTTTCTTTTTCTAGACAGTGAACCTATTTTGGTAGTGAGCCTTTTCTTGAAGTGAGCATTTCTTTTGGCAGTGAGCCTTCTTGTAATTCGATATTGCTATTACATAATTATTGTGAGCTAACACTCAACGTGGCTTTTCCCTATTTAGGGGTTTCCATGTAAAAATCCTGGTGTTTATGTGTGATGCTTTGTGGTTGCTTCTTCTATGTTTAATTTGCTTTGTTATTTTCAAATGTGGCAAATGGTTTAATGGTTTAACAAGTAAAAAGCTTAATAGAATACTGATTCACCCGCCCTCTCAATATTCTGGGTGTTCAACAATTGGTACCCGAGCTTGGTTCCTTGGAAGAAGTCTAACAACTTGAGGAAGATCTTGGAGATTGAACACATGGCAGGGAAAATATATTCTACTCCTCCTGAAGAAATTTATTCAACTGAAACTATAGAAAAAGATTGCATACTTGTCAGTCAAGAAGAACTCAAGGTTGCTCTTGAAGATCTTGAAAAGTTTGAATTAGAAAACAGGGATCTGAAAGATAATGTCGAGGAAGCAGATGAGTGCATCAAAAAATTGAGGGAGCAAGTCAAGAAGTTTAAAGAAAAATATAAGGAGGTTAGTGACCGATTGATATTTGCAAATGAAACCTTGAATGATTTGAAAGTAGAAGTTGTAAAAAGAGAAAAAGCAAAAGAAGACCTAAGTCGGTGAAAAGCAAATCTAAAGACTGTACAAAGCTTGAACAAGAAGTTGTGGATCTGAAAGCTGATCAAAAACAGGCATGGCTTCAGGAAGATAAATTCAAAGTAAGTGATGCCCAACTTGATAAAATACTTGCAAGTTAGAAGAGTCCTGATGACAAAGAAGGCTTGGGATTTGAGAAAGGTGAAAGCTCTAAAGCCGGTCAGGAAAGTAATACCGAGATCAAGAAGGGCAAAGGCAAACAGATCCAGAATCAAAGGAACAGACCTAGAAGACCACCGGTCAGGCAACTAAATGCTCAAAGGTACCCTTCTTTCAATGGTTATTGTAATACATACAATAAGTTTGGTCATAAGGCTACTCAATGTAGGAGCAAAGTAAATCAAAATGTTTCATCATTCTCTAGTCAGTGTTTCACTTGCAATAAAGTAGGTCACAAAGCTAATGAATGCAGAAGTCAAATAAGGAATAGTTACAACAATGGAAGGAATGCTCAAACTTTCAAAGGTAACTGCTTTATATGCAAGAGGTTTGGTCATAGAGCTAGTGAATACAAAAGTCAGATAAGGAACAACTATATAATGGAAGGAATGCTCAACCTTTCAATGGGAATTGCTTTGCATGCAATAGATTTGGAAACAAGGCTAACCAATGCAGATCAAGGATGAATGAAAGGAACAATGGCCAGAGAAATGTTGTATGCTTCAATTGCAAAATGCCTGGACATATTGCAAGGTTCTGCAGAAGCAAGAATATGAAGAAGGATAATCGGGAAGAGTTGAAGAAACTAGTGGAAAAGGTTGATCCGACATAAATCAAGAAGGAGATGAACAAGGTTTGGGTTAAGAAGGAAGTAAATGGAGACATAGATGGGTCCACACCAACTTCTGGTGCAGTTACTTCCTCTGAGAAGTAAATTGGGAGCTCTGGCTTAGGGGGAGCCTCAATGAAAATCCTATTCCCCTAGCTAGAAGTGTGGTACTAATATCCAACATGAAGATATGAGTTGTAAGACAGAATGACAAATCTTTTGGAGAAGATTCCAGTAGAAAAGAACCTAACGTGGTGGATTACGGAGCAATTTAGATCGACTGTGAGTGGTAGAGAAAGTTTTTGACATCTTTTTGAAATAAGCATTTATGATGATCGAGTCTCGATGAAAAGAGGATATAAGGAATTCATTTGAAATAAAAATCACTTTGCATTCAAACTCTCAAGCGACCAAAGAGATCTGAGAAGCGAGCTAAGGCAAATTCAAGCATCCTGTGAAGAAACCCTAACAAAAGCAAAGGTATTTACCGTTCTCTCTTTTGAAAAATTTCTGTGTTGAGTTTGTAAAGATGTCTACTCCTCAAGTAGTTGAGATAACAGAGAGGCCCCACCCTAAGTTCAAGAAGCATCCCTTTAAATCATTAGAAATTGATTTGGATGGGGCATTTTCTAAGGTTCCACATGGTATCATCCACACAGAACATATTAGGACATACATACATGCAAATTTGGAAGAGTATGATCACATGAAATCAGGGCAAATATACTTGGATGAGTTGACAAATAAGAGTCTCGAATTGAAAGAAGAATACAATGCTCTGCGTGAGAAGAACTTGGATACCTGGTTAGATTTTTCGGTATTCTCAGATAATGCTTGGGTTAGGTAATCTTTGAGCAGGATTCATGATGAGTTCTTTTGGCTTGATGTGTCTTATATGATTACAAAGGATACCATCAAAGTAGTAATTGGCAAGTGCTCCACCAGAAAGGTTCCAGCCTTGAAGTCTATGAAGAACAATACAGTAATGCAATTGACAGGTGCAAAATTTGATAAGAGGGCACTAACTGTAAATGATATTGAGGATCCAACGGTGAGATTTGCGTCAATGGTTATTGCTTACAAAGTCTATTTCTCCAACAGGGAGAACTCATTCTTTGCAACAGCCATATATACATCATATGATATGGTTAAAAATAATACAGACTATGACCTATGTGAGTTGCTTCGGTAACAATTGATGGAGAATCTGAAAAGGACAAAGGGCACAAAATACCCCTTCAAGTATGGAACTTTGATCATATGTCTATTCTTCTATTTTCTAAAGGAGTTACTAGGTATGGATAATATTGATTGGCTTGGTTATGCACCTGTAGAAGCATAAATCAGAAATCATTTGTAGAGTTTGGGAAATGTTGATATTAAACAAAATGCAGCCTTATGGGGATATTTTAAGAATTTCCAAAAGAAAATGCAGGCTAGGGCCAGGATCCCTAAGAAGATAGTGAAGAAACATGAAAAGGACATTGTATTCATGGTGGAGAAGGATAAATGCCTTATGGAGGCTATAGAACCTAGAACTGTATGGGTCCCAACCATGGGATATAAAGTCATAGAGGATGTCTTAACTGGTTTGACAGATTTGATGTTGAGTAAACCAAAAGACCCTAAGGAGGGAAGATTTGGAATATTTGAAGAATTATCTCTCAAAGTGTTTATGGAACAAAAACAACTGGAAATCAAGAAGAATGCAAGAAAAATGGCAAATGAGTTTGTTAAAAGTAAAGGATTTATAGATGAACAACTAAATGAAGAAAGAGTCAAGGCAGAGGCATCAAAGGCTGCAAGTACTCCGCTAGGACAAATATCAAGTGCTCCGGAGAAGAAAAAAGAGAAATTTGAGAAAGAAAATCTTGCCTCCAACTCTGGAAGAAGAACAAGAGCCTCCTCCTCTGTTGTAGATACATCTAAGAGCTCCAATCCACTCGCTACAACTGAGGTTGAGAAAGAAAAGATAGAAAAGAAAGAAAGAAAAGGCCACTAAAAGAGTGTATGTGAGTCTAGGTGGAGGAGAAGAAGAAGAAGAGACAAAGATTGATGAAGAAATCAAGGCTAAGAAAGCAAAAACAGATGGGATCACAACAAGAAAAAAGGAGAAGGTCTCTAGAAAAGTTAAGGACAAGAAGAAGAAGAAAGGAGAGAAGACTGAGACCAAAGAAGATGAAGCAACAATAACTTTGGAAGCCACAGTCAATGCATTTGCTTAGCATGGAACCCTAAAACCCATTGTTGATATGTATGATGAAAGATCTAATGCAGATAAGGTAATAATTGAGACAACAGTTGTAAGATATTTGGATATGTTTAGTAAACCATTGATTGAAGTTATAGATGAGTTACCAGACAGTTTAGCCAACATTATGACAACAAGAAAAGAAGGGGCCATGGCCAAAGATGCTGAGATAAAGGAATATGTCTTGTTAAAATTTTGTCCAAACATCACAACAGAAGAAAAGGTCAAAGTCACTAAGAATCTCAGTGATGAATTTAGAACCAAGAAGAGAGTCAATGCTCTGATGTCTGGTGACACTGAGAAACTGGTGAAGGAGACTGAGGAGATAACACTAAAAGTGTTACATAAGCAACAAATTCCAACCATTGTTGACACTGACAAAAAGGAACAGAATATTGGTGTTGATAATGCCACTTTGGAGATAAATGTGGAATAGAGTATGGAACAAAGTGTAGCTACTCTTCTGGAAATCCCAAGAAAGGATGAAGAAATGAAAGAGCCAGTAAAGGAAAAGAGCTTTGAAGAAAATGTCACACCTGAGGAGAATGTCTCAGAAAGACAGAATGAGCAAAGAGAAAAGGTTAATGAGCAGATGGTAAATAACTCTGCTCTGGAAACAAATGATGATAGACAAGAACCAGCTCTGGAAAGAGAGTGAAATGAACAAGAGCTTGCTCATGAAGAACCTCCGGAGAGACATGATGCTGAGATGTCTCATGAAGTGTCTCATGATGAAGACAAAAGAGACACTGCTAACTCTTTGAGAGAGTTTTTGGAGAAGAAGAAGGAAGCTAAGATTTTGACCACACCTAAGCTATTGCAAGGACCTATTAACCTTTCTACAATGTTCCCATTGCAGAAGCTAAAACTTGGGACAATTTTTCAAGCAACTGCACAAGAAGAGATATTGAAATCTCAAATGGAAGACAACGAGCTGCTAGAAGATGAATGAGTAATTTTTGAAAATTAATGCTCGGAATAAGGAAAGATGCATCATTGGCCCCTACTACACAAATGAAAAAGTTAATGGAATCAATCAATTCTCATTTTGAGTCCCTAGAAAAAATAGCAGAGAAGAAGGTAAGGGCAGAGATTGATGACAAAATGTTAGTGGAGCTCAATGACAAATTTGCTCAAGATAAAATTTTGTTAGATGAGAGCATAGAATATGAACAAATGGCAGTTAAAGAAGCTAGTGAATTATATCAATTTTGTCTTACATGGCCTGATAAGACTAAGGACATAAAAGTGAAAATAAATGGATGGGAAGCTCAAATAATGAAGATCTCCAGAAATTATGACCCGGTAAAGGATGCTATTGGCAATCAGAGGGCACAAGTTGAGACCATTCATTCTAATGTACATAAGTTGTAAACCTAGAGGGAGGTTATAAAACATAGAATTAGCTAGCTCTAGGAGATAGCAAGCTTCAAGATTGCATCTCTGACGAGGCTAGTAGCAGCAACAGAAAAGACAAGGCAAATCAATGAGGCCCCTACTACTGTGAAGAAATTAGAAGAATTGGTGTCCCAGGTTAATGGGCACATACTAGTTTTGAGCAATGCTAAGGTCAGTTGGGATGAACAAGTGGTGCAACTAAAGAAGATCTACAAAGATATTCTCCCTAAAAATAGTAAGATATTGTGATTTCACTTGTATATATATGCAGATAGGAGAAAATAGTTTTGAAGTCTTGGCAACTTGTACATATTTTTGTATCATACACCTTTGCCATTGATGTCAAAGGGGGAGAATAAAACATGTGAAAAATATTTGAGAAGTAAGAAGAGAAGCATGCAGTTAGGAGGAGTAGTGTGTAAAGAGAAACGGGGAGCAGTGTAACAGCTTTTCACATCAAGTTTTGCCATCAATGCCAAAGGGGGAGATTGTTGGCAACTTGGCAAACATCATTAAGAGAGAGACACTGTTGGTATGATGATGAATGATTGAGCATGATGTTTGAAGGTGTTGTCATTAATGGCAACAAGAAAATGAACAAGGTTAGAAGAGAGGTTTTTATCCGGTGAAGAAGATTTAGTCATTTTGGCTAAGTGTTGGCAGTATACAAAGACAGTGACAGAGAGACAATGTTTGGATTAGCATTGATCCGTACTTGAAGATCAGATCATATAGTTCTGGTATGTTGTTTGCAGTCCTTATGTGACATTGTATCCAAGATTTTAGCTCTTGATAAGCACCAGAAGCATACCTTCAAACAGATTAAGTCTGGCAGAGCAGAATATAGTGCTAGTTAGAGCAGAACACTCAGTTGATTTGGTCTACATTTCTCCGGTGTTGTATATCTTGTTATGCAGTTTTGAGGTGTTCTAAACACTTGTATGAAGTGTCTAAATCTAGAGTTGCAGATTCTGAAATCCATCGGAAGGATAGTTGCGAATGTTTGAGTATCGCTACATGGCTTGACATAGTTTGACTGTGAGAGGGTCTGAGTTCTAATGGTCTGCATTTTGCTGCAAGATGATATCATGCCTTGTGGTTCTAAAGATAAACTTGAGGATATGTGAAGAGTGTTTGATATGATTTTGAAAGTATTTTGTGGTCCACAGTGGAATTTGCAGTATGACAGATGAACTGAACCAGTGGCAATCTGTGTTTGAGGCCAGCATGGTAAGTTTAATTTGTATGCGGTAAGTTCTATTGTTTAGAATTCAATCCTAAGTGGTGGTATAGTTGAGGCTGACATATGAGAAGGTATTTCAAATGATTTTTAGGTCCTCTATGCATTTTGGTAAAAAGATTTGGCTGACAAACTACAAGTTTATTAACCATACACTTCATCTATGTATGCCGACCTAATGTGAAGATTTTGAGGGTTGCGGATATATATATGAGATCAAATTTAGTATTCAAAGATGAGAAGGTGTGTGTATAGGTGTGTGTGTGTGTGTATGTGTGTGACATGCGAAGTTTGATGGGTTTGTGAGTGCGACAAGAGCAGAAGAAGAGAGATCTTGTTCCCATGTAAAAGTAGAGCAGTCAAAGATGAAGAGTTTTGAGACAGTATTTCTAAACTTCATTAGAGTTGTAATCATTCGTGTAGATGCAAATAGAGCAGTTCAAACTGGCAGTGAGCCATCCTTCTTCCGTTCTTTCTTTTTCTAGGCAATGAGCATGTTTTGGCAGTGAGCCTTTCTTGAAGTGAGCATTTCTTTGGGCAGTGAGTCTTGGGTAGTGAGCCTTCTTGTAATTCAGTATTTCTATTACATAATTATTGTGAGCTAACACTCACTGTGGTTTTTCCCTGTTTGGGGTTTTCCACGTAAAATTCTTGGTGTTTATGTGTGATGCTTTGTGGTTGCTTCTTCTGTGTGTAGTTTGCTTTGTTATTTTCAAATGTGGCAAATGGATTAATGGTTTAACAAGTAAAAGGCTTAATAGAATATTGCTTCACCCCCCTCCCCTCTCAGTATTTTGGGTGTTCAACAGTTTTAGGGCTACAACCCAAGGAAGCTACTACTCCCTACTGACTTGCAAACTAAGGTTACAACCTTAGAACAAGATATAAAGACATGTTGAGGAGACTCACTGTCTAATAGCAGGATACATGAAGAGTACAATGAAAACATGAACCTGAACTGCTGTGAAAGAAGCATTGGACTTATGTTGATGTTGTAGTCCCCTTTTTCTGTACAATTATTCCATCATACTAACTTTACATACTTCATCCTTGATATTCATCTCTCTCTCATTCACGCACTTCACAAATGACTTTGTTCCTCTATATACCCTCCGCAACATCTCAAAACATTAATTAGGTCGACACCAAAAAGACTTTTAGATGAAACATGTGATTCTCCATGGGTCGACTTCAAACATATACATTATGGAAAGGAAATAAGTTGCAGATCACCACACTTCATGATAGGGTCCAAAATGTATCACAACATGTCCTTCAAATTTAAATTAACCAATCAGGATCAACCGCACATGAAAGGAACCAGACTATCGGCTCAAACACCACTAACACTTCTAATTGTCCATCTTTGCATCACCGGGGAGACATCAAAAACAACATGCAGACCAAGATATGAACAATATATCTTATCAATACTATCTTTACACCATTCTCCTAGAATATCTTATCATTATGTGCATCCACAAAAGAAAAACATGTTGAGATGATGAAAACAGAGCATTCTGGACTAACTGTAATATATCAAAACTTAGGATATTGCATTATGGACCACAAAAACATCTAAAACTCTTATGAATGAACCTATACACCACTCTAAGCATATCCCTAGATCCACACAACCACATGTAGCACTTTCGGAGGAATTCAGAGACATTCAACTCAGTTACATTGTAATCAGCAGTCATATAACTCAACCTGTCTTGAACACTTTTGTCATTTGAAGATTGAACTTGTGGACCACTAAACCACTTGATACTGCAACGAAGCATACATTAGACATCTCTAATCATTTCCTCAAAACTGCATGAACACATATTTACTTCTAGAGGAATGTGGAGCATTCCAATAGGTCTTTATTATTACTTTACTCTGTCAAAGCACTAACTAGAACTCTTTCACATATAACTTTCACTGCTGAGGGTGTAATGACTTGAAATCTTGGATATAACTCCTTTATATCTAGATTAACTTATCTTTTGAACCGCAAGACTAAATCTTTCTCTGCAGAGGAATGCAGACCAAAATATTGTGAATCTACCTTATGGTATACACTGAAAATGCCTTAGCAAACTTCTGCAACTTTTCTCTAAGTGCGCTACACCAAACTGGTAAGATATCAATGTAGGGATTCTGGAAAAATGTTAAAACGAGTGTACTCACCTCCGCATCACACTTAGACATCAGGTTGATCATCATTCTTTCTCATACTTAGACAATTTTCCTTCATCTGCTAGGTCTTTCAGATTGACTTGCCTTAAACATGCTGACCTTATGTCTCTAACCTAGTTAAACTGTCTCTCTCAAATCTTCTATTATGTCAAACATGCTGACCTTGTGCTAAACCATCTCTCTCAAATCTTCCACTATCCACCTTAGCCTCTTCAAGTTAATATACAAAATCTCTATACAAGCCTGGCTTCAAGTTGACACATATTGAGTTGACATCAATGACAACACATATTGCCAACACTACGATTGAATATGAGGAAATTGAAGACCGTGAGAGGGTTAGGTTTACAAGCTAAAAGGACATGTTGTTTGGTGGAAATAAGTCAAATTAGAAAGAAATAGGAGGGGAAAGGAAAAGATAACAAAATGGGATAGGATGGTTGCAAAGTTGGAAAGTTAATTTATTCCAATGGACTATGAATTGGAATTATTGAAGAAATTAGAAAGGCTGAGATAAAGGGATAGGACTTTGAAGGAGTACACTGAAGAATTTCATTGCAAGGTACATCAATGGATTGAGAGATAATATCCAAGAGGAGCTAAGTCTGGTCAGGTTGATCACCATAGAAGAGGTATACCAATTTGTGATCAAGGTAGAAGATAAGTTGAATAGAAGGTTCGAGAACACAGAATCGATAGAGAGGATGAAAGGAAAGACCCTGTAGGGAGAGATCATGGTGTGGTGACAAGAGACCATATAGGGAGGACAAGAGGACTGACAATACCTATTGCTAGGATGGTAGTACATACCACAATGAAAGGAGTTGTGGCACTTACCATTAAATCCAGGAAGATGGCAACAACTACTACAAGGATAAAGAAGAAAGTGATATAGACTGCAAAGATGGGTATCAGTAAAGAAGAGGAGGATATGGGAGAAATGAGAAAAGACCTTTCAGAGGGACATGTTTAAGTGTGGAGAAGAAGGGGATAGAGCATTTGAGTATTTTCAAGGTCAAGGAAAGTGAGCAAAAGGTAGGGCCATGTAACATGCTACCTCACACATCACTCAAAATATCCACAATTAACCATCTTAACTAAGATTAAGAAAGCATCATGGTTAACATAATCATAGTTAAACAAGAATGAATTAATTTCATAATAATAATTAAGCATATTTTCTTTTCTAGAATTTAATAAAACTCAGATTTACAATATCCAATGATACCTCATTAGTGAATGATCTTCACTATACATTTACAAAGCTATGCTCAAGGCATCAATATAGAAATATACATAATAACTAACTATCAAGTCATATAAAGAAAAACATTCCATCTAGAACTTTCACATCTGTCTTCATAAGTCTCGGCTTGTCTTTTTATTGGGAAGGAGAGCATCATCCAAGTGCTACATGTCCAACCACAGACCGGTGATCCCCCACACAACTTCCTACCTGGAAGCGGCCCTACCCTTCACAGAGGGTATAGATATAAGGAACCGTTAGGTTTGCCATCTGAGTATCTGGTGTTGTGTCCTTCATAATGCCTCACGGTCACATAACTATAGATCCACTCTAACTATGTATGACACTACTGGAGACATTATGCCATCTGGAGCACTGTAGACTGACAATGCATGCAGGGACAGATGCATTACTTTGGCCAAATATTTTCATACATAAACGTTCGCAATGAACGTTGTCATATGTCCACCACCTCGACTCGACTTAGAAGTTGTCTCATCCTACAATATTCATAACTTGACCCTTTTAGGTCTAGAAAAGATAGGTTCAGTTCATAATCAGTCCAATACTAGGACAGTCGACTCCTGTCATGGGAGTACATTCAGTTACGTTATTTATGCAACGAGGAACCTGTGACTCCATGTCACTCTCTTCCCTTCTTATCAAATGATAATGGCTGAAACAGGTTTCCCACTTATGACCTTCTATGTTTACACCTTAATGTTTACCTTATCATAGGGTTTACATTCAAATCAAGTCATGTAAGACCTATACCCTTAGGGTTTAGTTTATCGGCCTTATTAAAAGACCCTATCTCAAGTATCTTACACTTCATTCATGAAGTAAGGACATTCAAAAAGGGATGGCTATCATTTATAATAAATGCAAAAGTTTCATACTATCCATAGTATATATTATCATAAGTAAATAATACTCCGGCATGCACATAACGTTGCCCACAAAATAATTCTATTTATCATTTATCCATTTTCTCCCTCTTCTAAAAGGAGTCAACAAATACTTTTAAATACGAAAGAGGCTTCATAGTTATCATAATGACTATCATATAGTTATCATAATGACTATCATAATAGTTAAATATTGCTATCAACAATCTTCTTGGCTGAATTTTATGTGCTTAGTGCACAACCAAGGACAAAGATTAATGATATTGTAAGCAAGGCTCGAATGAGGCTCTCGACCTACTCCAAGATAGACCTCATAATACTCATTACAGCCATAATAGTTTAATATGTTCTCAATAGTGAGCACAGTTGTATCATAAGGTAATAACGAAAGTTCTTAAGAGTGAAAGAAATAGATTTGAACCCTTGCCATACTGGCACCTAGGTTTCTTGCATGCACTACAATGCATAGAGTTGGCCTTATGGCCTCAACCAACTTATCATCAACTTTTCTGTGCAACTGTAGAAATGGCCTCGAGGGCCTTAGAAGTGAACCCACAATATCTGTGGTGTCATGGCGTTCTCCTAGCTATGGCTACCAAAGAACCATGGTTAAAACTTAGTTTTCTCTACCTCAATGTCTCAATTCAATCAAAGCATTGTTTATGGAGTTTCAAAGGATTAACACAACATTACCTTGTGATTTCATAGTTTTGACACATCATTATCTATAGTGGTGTTTACACATAGTAATACATACGGTGTGGTTTACACATAACCATGCTTACGGCCGTGAAGGCCTTTTTCGATAGCATAGTAAACTAACAACCAAAATGCCATGTCGATACAGTCGACCACAATAAGTAATACTATCATACTTCATACCTGATATCACTAGAAATCGACCTGTCGAGGGTCTCTTTGGTTCCCCTTCAATAGCTCTACTCGAGTTCGCATGTGTTCTTCACTTAGCTACTATTGTAGAAAGCATTCTCTACAGAAAGCTCTGACTCCTTCTCACCTATTCTTGCTCTCTCCCAAGCACATACAAAACAAAAACATAACATTAACAAAGGCTTTTTCGTTCACTTTTGCATGCATCGCATGCAACATACCCCCGCCACCCTTTTAGGTCCACGTAGGGTAAGAACTCCAAAACTAACTTCGCCACCCACGGGCTGTTGGAACTCCAATAGTCCATTATCCTCCATATCATGGAGTGGCAGCATGTATAATTTCCACATCAGCACCCCACACCTCATGGGTGGTGGTCAGCCTAGCAGTATAAATTATCTATGTTATTAATAATAAAGGTGACCGATTATGAGGGCTAGCACAAAAATGTAGTATATCGTTACCCTTGCATCAATAAGATGTTTAAAGGTAAGCAAAATAATCTAAAATGTCATTAAATGACAAAATCATCAAAAGGGTGGCACTATCAAATCACGACTTTGGGGTCGAGTACCACTCCCCCTTCTTCGCCATGCATAATAATAATAATAATAATAAGAGTAATCACAAGATTCTAGTAAGGGATGGGATAAGGGAATACTTGACAACTCGATGAGATCACCTGTTGACTAGAATCGACGTTCTAATTAACATCGTTAAGTTCAATTGACGCAAGAGATGTCGAGATATCTCTCCCTGCCAACATGACACTGAAAGAAATGGAAAACAACTAACCTGGTAAGATGAACTCAATCATCTTGCAAGGATTCTAAAGGACTAGCTTCAATACTCAAATGACAAATCTGATCTCTTCCGGACATCTATCTCCTCCTCCCAGATGATACTCTCCTTCCATTCTTGGAGGAAGATTCTTTCTTGATACACTCACAACCAATTATCCATGATTAGTGTATCATCATTGATTCGCAAATCAAAGTAATTAAATAATCATAAGGGTCATCCCAGAATAATGGGTTACACTTTTTGGCCAAATTTGACATTGAAATCAACATTTTGAACTAAATCTTTACTTTCTGACACCTATAGCCGCTAAAGCGTTAGGAATTTGAAGATGATGCGAACTAGTGATTTGTGAGATTTCGTTTGTAGATTCTAAATATATATATTTTTAAAAATTTGGAGTTAAATTGTAAAATTTTTTGCGTCTCCTTTGATAACTAGTTTTTAATAGTAAACAATATTTTTTTAAAGTGACGTGTATTCCGTAGCACGTGACTTTTTTTTACAAAGGATAAAATTCTAATTCTTTTGAATTTAGATTGGTAACATCGATACATAGGGCATGCATTTGGTTTTATAATGTTTTGTTGAATATTTTTTTTTTAAATTAAGTTTTGAAGTCAAAACAATTATAATTTAGACATAGGTGTATTCCATAAAACATAACTTTTTCTGTATGTATCGAAATTCAATTTTTTTTGTTGAAACAAGGACATCAATACCTAGGGAATAGATATTTTTCAGAATTTTTTTTCACTAATTTACTAATTTTCCATGTGTGTAGAATAGAGAACTTGATGTTCGGTGAAAAACTTAAATTCACAAGAAATAAAAAATAAATATAATAATCAAATTAAATATATTTAAAATTATACTTTTTGGGAAGCTTATAATAAGGACTACCTACTTACAAAACATAAATTTAAAATGAATTCATTTGATCCCCAAAAGACAAATCAAAAGTGGTTTTTATCAGCATTTTGATAGGTGTAGAGGAGACTCCATTATAGGTATAGTTTAAAACTAGCGAGGTTCTATCCAAGGGGGTTTGATCAAACCCTCTTTAATTAAAATCCTTTAAATGGAACCTTTCAAGGCTTAAATCATTATATTTTCTAAAAATATGTGATTTCAGCAAAAATCAGGATGTCCCAAAAAGTGTAAGCCATTATTATGGCAGCACCCATAACAACATGTCATCTCATGACTATCTAACATTAGTCAATAATCCCATAATCAATGATTAAATTAAATATTTCCACAACATCTAATCATTAAACTATGGTTAATCATCTTGATTACCACACAAAAATAAGATTAAGATAAATCAGAAGTTGGGGATGTAACATATCTCCCCCCATAAAAATCATCGTCCTTGATGATTAAATGTCTTCAGAATAAACCAACATAATAAAAAATGTGTTATGTGAGCATAATAAAAAGTTTTTCAAAAGAGATGGGGAAATTTAGCACAAATATCCTCATAGTTTTCCTAGGTGGCATTTTCCTCTGCATACTGGTCCCACTGGACCTTGCATTGAGTTATCTCTTTGTTACATAAGCCTAGCTTACGCATTTCGAGCACCTTAATGGGCTCGATCACCACCACACCTGGGTCCTTCACTTGTATAACATTCCAATCAAGAATAGGAATTTGATTATCTCCTGCATTAAACTTTTTCAAATAGGAAACATCAAAAACATTATGCATCATGGCAAGGGCTAGCAGTAGAGCAATTCTGTATGCGACTATTGACCTTTTCAAGAACTTCGAAGGGACTCACATATTGAGGAGCCAATTTGGATGTCTTCCCAAATTTGATGTAACTCTTTTGAGGTTTTACCCTTAAAGGACTTTCTCTCCCACTGAGAAATGCCTTTTGATGCACTTAGCATCCGCATAACTCTTTTGCCTATCATTGGCTTCTGCTAGCCTTTTCTTAATCAGATGGACTTGCTCTTCCATTTCTAACAGCATTTCTAGACCAAGGCTAACCCTATCTTCTAGCTTGTCCCAACTTATAGGGGTTCAACACTTTCTTCCATATAATGCTTCAAATGGAGCCATCTTAATTGCAGTATGATACGAATTATTATATGCAAATTCCACCAGAGGAAGATAATCTTCCCATTTGTATTGCTGATCCATGTAATACATTCTCAACAAATCCTCCAACACTTGGTTTACCCTTTCAGTTTGACCATCTGTCTCAAGATGATAAGCATAACTTATGTTCAACTGGGTTCGAAGTGAAGAGAATAAGCTTTGCCAAAACTTCAATGTTATTTGGGCATCCCTATCTAAGATAATGTTCTCAGGAATGCCATACAATCTGAAAATATCTTGAACAAATTTACGGGCTATGACGGGTTCCCCATCTGTCAAGTTCCCAGGTATAAAATGAGCGGCTTTGGTGAGTCTATCCACCACAACCAGAATAGAATTGTGCTTGTTCCTTGACATAGGAAGTCCTTGCTGGTATGTTTTCATCTCAAAGGGTTTTCCGAGCAAGTAGTGTCTCCACATTTGTAGTGCATGAATGACTGTTGTCAGTTCCAAATCATGAGGGGCATAGTTTTGCTCATACATTTTCAATTTTTGGGATTCATATGCTATGACTTGTCCATCCTGGACTTGTACACCACCTAAGCCTTCTCCTGAGGCACCAGTAATGACTACAAATTGACCCTCTAGGTCAGGTACTTTCAAAATTGGTGTTGAAGTCAATTTTTCCTTTAGTTGGTCAAAGGCCTCCTGGCACTTATCTAACCACTCAAATCTCTTGCCCTTTCTCTGCAAGGAAGTTATAGGGTATGCAATTTTTGAAAAGTTTATCACAAATTTCTTGTAGTATCTTGCAAGGCCCATGAAACTTCAGACCTCATGAACATTCCTTGGTACTGCCCATTCCAAAATAGCCTTAATCTTAGCTGGGTCCATAGCTATTCCCTTACCTGAAATTATGTGGCCTAAATACTGCACTTCATTTTTAAAGAAAGTACACTTAGAGAGATTTCCATACAGTTTATGCTCTCTCAACCTCTGGAGAACAATCCTTAAATGTTGAAGGTGCTCTTCCTCATTCTTAGAGTCCAAACTAAGACAAACTTGTCCAAATAGTCCCTGAACACACTGTTCATTATGTTCATAAACACTACATGTGCATTTGTTAATGCAAAAGGCAGGATAGTGAACTCATAATGTCCATACCTTGTTTTGAAGGTTGTTTTATGGATGTCATCATCCTTCAACCTCAATTTATGGTATCCAGATCGAAGGTCAATCTTAGAAAATATTGTTGCACCTTTCATTTGATCAAAAAGATCATCAATGCGGGCAAGGGGTATTTATTCTTAATTGTTTCTTTATTTAACATGTGGTAATCCATGCATAACCGCAATGTACCATCTTTCTTTTTCACAAATATGACTAGTGCTCCCCAAGGTGACATACTGGGTCTAATCAGCCCTTTATCCAACAATTCTTGTAATTGAGCCTTTAGCTCCATTAACTCCATAGAAGTCATTCTGTATGGAGCTTTAGATATGGGTTTTGATCCTAGAATTATATCTATGGAGAAATCAAAAGTTCTTTTAGGAGGTAATCCCGGTAGCTCATCTGGAAATACGTCCTCAAAATCTCTAAGAAAAGGGTACCTGTCCATATCTAATCTCTCTTGATCTACGGACTCCCTTTTCCCAACTCCATTGAGTTTCTAAGATTGATAAAACATTAAATCATCTTGGAAATTGGTTTCCTCAAAACCGTTTAGTTTTTCCATTTTGATAGCAAAAAGATGACATCCTTCTCATTGATCTCTTTTCATTTACAGGGCAAAAATTTGCCATGTATCCAGCCTTTCTAGATATTTTACTTAAAATTTTTGGGGGAACAAAACATTCGATAGCACCAGTATCAATCAAAACTGAAATTGGGTGACTAGATAAAATACCTTTTGTTTCAATGGGAGTAATTTGGTACTCGACCTGCCTATTGTCTCAAGCTACATGTATGCATTGCTGGAATGCCGCCTGTTGAGAGGGTAGAAGGTTTCCTTGTGGCTGTGCTCCCTGCATCTTGTTAGAACACTGGTTGGCGTAATGATCTCCGCCACAAGTATAGCACCCTCCCACGGGTCGTCACCTTTCTTGAGGTTTCCCATAATTGTCTCCATTTTTTTTGGAGTGGTTATTGCCCTTCTTCTCCCACTTCGACTCAGTTTGCTTATGCTTGGCCCCTTTATCATTTTTCTCAGTAAAATCTTGCTTTTTCCCCTTTTTCTTAGAAGATTGGGAGGATTGGGACCAATTAAACCTCTTTAGGATTCTTTGCCTATAGGCAGACATAGCTTTCAATTTTTGTTCGTGTTTGATGGCCTTCTCATAGACCAGGTCCATTGAAGTGGGACCATGCATGTCAACCTCACCTCCAATATGGGTGTTCAATCCCATTATAAACTTTCGGATGTGAAATCTCTCATCCTGTTGGTATTGCGGCACATACTTAAGTAGGCGAGTGAACTTTTCCCAATATTCATTCACAGATAACTCACCTTGTTTCAAATTCTAAAAATCTACAAGTTTCTGATCATAAAACAGCTAAGGCAACCATCTTTTCCTAAAGAGTTCCACGAATTTGTCCTAGGTTAGACTTGTAGACCTCAAGCCTAATTCCATCTTTTTATTCATCCACCATGTGGATGCTTCACCCGCTAACTGGTATGCTCCCCATACCGCTTTAGTGATCTTAGTGTAATTTCTTATTTCAAAATACTTTACCATCTCCGTAAGCCATACCTCTGTGGCATCTCATCTTACGGACCTATTGAACTTGGGAGGCATAACCTTTTTCATGTCCCGGGATAATTCCAAAGCCATATGACTTATTCTATCCTCTTCTTGTCTGGCCTCAGAGTTATTCTCTGCATGCTCACTTTGGGTGGTGTCATTATGATGTGCCTCGTCATCACCCGCATAATAGGCTTCCCACCTGGGTCCTTGTTGATCCCTGACCTCCTGCTCGAGAGTACCTGGTGCAGTCACGATAGGAGGGTTCAAAGAATGAACAATCCGGACCGTGCAACAAGAGTAAACACAACGGAAACAACTCAAGGAAATGGAACAAATGCAAGTTTGGTCATTTAGTATATCAAAGGATTCAAATACAATCTGGCCAGCAACATGCGGGCTTACAACTAGGGCTCAACGGCCTGAATACATACATGTGCAAGATAAAGCTTTGAGGATCCTTCACACAAATCTAAACTATCAAATCTTTGTTATGTGAATAGCTACTTTCCTAAGGATCTATTACATCAATATATATCATCTCCAGACCAATAGATTCCACCGTGTCGGCTAAGGAAGGTCACAAACTCTAATGAAGAGCTGTAACGTGTTCACAGATAGGTCAGACCTAAATGCATAGAACACTTCCTTAAATGAATAGAACAACGTGCGGACCTCTGGGGAAGGTCGGCCACGAACCAAGGATCATTGAATGATGTGTCATTAGGATCCGCAAGTCAAGGAATGATCCGCAAGCCTTCTCCTTCAGTTGATTGTCTGAGACTGTCAGGATGCTCTACTCTGAGAAAATAGTTGATCTTCTGATAGCGATATCTTTTTGGTAACTGATCCAAATGCTCTGAATTCTTGATATGATGAAGATGAATGAATTTAGATGCTAAGTCCAGATCCGCAAGATGTGAAATGCCAAAACCAGACCACAAGCTGAAACTACTTCTGACTGAACTGCTTTGAACTGAACTAGAAAATGAAAGAATTGAAATGCAAACAAACTGAAAATGTAAATGTTTTTTTGGTTGATGCAAGATTGCTCTTGAACCAGGGATGCTCCTGCATCAGACATTCGGGGTTATTGAAAAACTGAGTCCCTCGCTTTGCTGGGGATAGGGGAGAACCAAGACGGTCCACCTCAGCCTGAGAAATCCAAGATGAATCTTCTTCCGGTCTGCCTTTCCACTTCACAAGGTATTCTTTGTATTGTCTTCCTCTAGTGCTGCATCCAACTCTACTGTCCAAAATGTCTTCAATCTGCTCCTGTGCTTGTTGTGGTAACTGCTTCTTCAAGTCTTCTTCCATGCTGTCATTGAACTCTATTTCATGATATTGATAAAGATCTGCAATGTTGAAAATAGGCGATATACCCAATGTCTCCGACAACTCCACTTCATATACATTTCCTTAATCAAATTTCTTGAGTATTTTACAAGGTCCAAACTTCTTCATCTTCAAGTTGTATATGTCCCAACTAGAAATCTTTCTTTTCTCAAGTACACCATCACTTCATTTCCAACTTCAAATTCCTTGTGTCTTCTCTTCTCATCAGCCCTCTCTTTATACCTGTTGTTCATATCCTCCAAATGCTTCTTCACCTAGTTATGCACTGTCTTCATGTGATCTGCAAATTCTTCTGCTTCTGCACTCCTCTTTTCTTCCATACTGATATCTCTTAATTCTACAATTCCTCTAGGATTCACTTCGGTCACAATCTCAAAAGGTGTTTTTCCGGTACTCCTGTTTATTGAATTATTGTATGCAAACTCTGCTTGAGAAAGAATCAAATCCCAAGTTCCTATCTTCTCTCCAACCAAACATCTCAACAAATTTCTCAAACTCCTATTCACTACTTCTATCTGTCCATCTGTCTGTGGATGAAAAGTAGAACTAAACTTCAAATCTGTCTTCATTTTCTTCCAAAGTGTCCTCCAAAAGTATCCAACAAACTTTGTGTCTCTGTCTGAAACTATGCTCTTAAGTAATCCATGCAATCTCACAATCTCCTTGAAAAATAGGTCAGCTACATGCACTGCATCAGTTGTCTTCTTACAAGGTATGAAATGAGCCTTTTTTGAAAATCTATCAATCACTACAAATATTGAATCATGTCCTCTCTGTGTCTTAGGCAATCCCATCACAAAATCCATGCTTATATCTTCCCAAGGTCTCTCCGGTATTGTCAAAGGTTTATACAATCTAGTGTTTTGACTACTTCCTTTTGCAACTTGACAAACTCTACAACTCTGCACAAATCTCTGAACATCCTTATGTATCTACAGCCAAAAGTATTTTTCACTCACCAAGCCACCGTCTTATGAATGCCAAAATGTCCTGCCAATCCACCACTATGCTTCTCCTTGATCAAATTATCTCTCATTGAACTTCTAGGTATGCACAACTGACTTCCTCTGAACAACATATCTTTTTGAATGAAATAATCCAAGCACTTACTCCTATCTGTCATAACAAGTTCCTTACATGCTCTCCAAGGTTCGGTAAAATCAGTGTCTCCCTCATACATGTTCTTCAATTCATCAAAACCCAACACTTCAACTCTTATTTCTGTCAACAACATTCTTCTCCTACTTAAGGCATCAACAACTTTGTTTGATTTTCCACTCCTATGCTTCAACACAAAAGTATAACTCTGCATGAACTCTACCCATCTCATATGTCTCTGATTCAACTTACCTTGACTATTCAAATATTGCAAAGCTTGATGATCTGTATACAGCACAAACTCCTTAGGCAACAAGTAATGTCTCCACTTCTTCAAGGCTTGAATTATGGCATAGAATTCTTAATCATAAACTGAATATCTTCTTCTTGCATCATTCAACTTCTCACTGAAATATGCTATAGGTCTTCCTTCTTGACTTAACACTGCTCCAATTGCATTTCCACTTGCATCACAATCAACTTGAATACCTTATTGAAATTCAGTAATGCCAAAACAGGTTGCTCTGTCACCTTTTGCTTCAACAACTCAAAACTTTTATTTGCTCCAGATGTCCACTTAAAATCTTTTCTGTCACCTCTCATTGTCTCTGTCATAGGGTTACAAACTGAACTAAAATTTTTGATGAACTTCCGGTAGAAATTAGCCAATCCATGGAATGATCTAACCTCCCCAATGCTCTCCGGTGTAGGCCATTCAACAATTGCTCTTACTTTCTTAGGGCCCATCTTCAATCCTTTCGTAGAATCACAAATCCCAAATATACCAACTCTTCCTTCATGAAACTACACTTCTTGATGTTTATCAGCAATTTCTCTTCTCTCAATCTCTGCAAAACTTGTCTAATATGCCACAAATGTTCCTCTTTTGTCTTACTGAAAATCAGAATATCATGTAAGTACACAATCACAAACATACCCAAGAATTTATTCAAAACTTCATTCATCAATCTCATGAAAGTACTTGTGCATTTATCAGCCCAAAAGGCATCACTAACCACTCATACAATCCTTCATTTGTCTTAAAAGTAGTCTTTCATTCATCTCCTTCTCTGATTCTGATCTGATGGTATACACTCTTTAAGTCTATCTTTGTGAAATATCTTGCTCCACTCAAAGAATCCATGATATCGTCCATACTAGTAAAGGAAATCTATGCTTAACTGTGATCATGTTTATTGCTCTGGAATCAGTACACATTCTCCACTCTCCATCCTTCTTCGGTGCTAACACTACAGGTACTGCACAAGGGCTCAAACTTTCTCTGATCAAACCTTTCCTCAACAATTCTTGTATCTGTCTATTCATTTCTTTATTCTCTGTCGATGTCATCCGGTGTGCTGCTTTGTTAGGCAAACTTGCTCTTGGTATAAGATCCATGTGATGACTGATACTCCTTATAGGTGGCAATCCATTAGGCACATTATCTGATATGATGTCTTCATATTCTGTCAACAACTCCTTTATCTCCTCCGGTTGTGATTCTTTAGTTTCCTTCTTCAATGCTTTAGGCTTCTTAGGAATCAAGGCATAACACATATTCTCATGTCTTAAACCATCCAAAAATTTCCTTCCATCTACCAAACAGATTCTAGCATTTCCACATACCACATGTTTAGGATCATCTTCCAAAGGAATCAAAGTAATTCTCTTTCCATTAGCTGTTATAGTATATGTATTCTTTCTCCTATCATGTATAGCTTTTCTATCGTACTACCAAGGTCTACCCAAAAAGATATGACAAACATCCATAGGCATAATATCACACAAGACTTCATCATGATAAGATCCAATATGGAATTTCACCAAACATTGTTCACTTACAATACCTTATGATCATCTTGAATCCATGCTATCTGATATGGCTTAGGGTGTTTCAATCTTTTCAACTTCAGCTTAGTCACCATCTCCTCTGAAACTAGGTTATCTAAACTACCACTATCAATTACAACTTTACAACACTTACCTCCTGATTTGCATCTAGTCCTGAACAAGCTCTTCCTCTGCGGTGGTTCCTCATTTGTCTATGTTTGAAATAGTGCTCTCCTCATCACAAGTGATTCTCCTTTCTCCAGTTTACCAAAAGAACTAGGTGATCCAACAGGTTCTTCTTCAATATAGGCTGCTCTTCCACTGTTCTCTGTCCTCTTATTTGTACTACTCTGATTACACTCAAATGCTCCATGTCCTTCACCTCCACACTTGAAACAAGTACCTCTGAATGTTCATTCATCAAATCTTCTTCCTTCTCTTCTGTATCCTTCATTCCGGTATGTACTAGGGTTTCCTCTCCGGTAAAAAATTCTATCATCTCTTCGGTAAGCATTGTTATCTTTGTCATCCTTCCTAACTGGGCTGTCAAATTTGTTCTGCTTCGGATGTGATCTTTCTCCTTCAGAATAAGTTCTACCTCACTGAAATTTACGTCCTCTGCCTCTCTGTCTCTGATCATGCCTTTTATTCAGTTTGTTTTCAACTTTCAGGGCAAACTGATATGCTTCTTCCAAAGATGTCATCCTTACCAAACTTAGTTCTTCTTGAATGTTCAATCTCAGTCCATTGATGTATCTAGCCACTTTCTCCTTTCTTGCTTCACTATGTTGTAATATACAACCCCAAATTTTTTTTTTCTAAAATATAGAACAATGATAAACAGTGTTAGCACAACTAAATTCCTCCGCACTTCTGATCACCAAGATCCCAAATCGGGCAAGGTCAGAGCATAATGTGCTTTAGATTACAATTAAAATATTGTGCAAACAAGTAGACATTCATCTGCATATGCAGGCATCCACAAACTGTGGGGATTCACCACTTTCAGTGGGTAAAGAATAAGAAAGAAATATTACAAAACCATCCACTTGTTCAGTGGGAATACTCCACTTATTCAGTGGGTGAGTAAACATAGATAAACAATGTTTATTTACTCCACACTGGCGGTAAACCATCCAGGGGTCTTTAATGTTGTTGCATAAATGAAAGATTTCAATGTAGCAATACAAAGATGGCAAATAATACTTGAGTTATAACTTGATAAGTTACCCCTGAGTAATGAAGATCATACACTGCACAGAAGTCTCTAAAATCAGATGCCAAATGACTGAGATTTGTTGCTGTTCTTTTATTGCTGCAGAAAATCAGACTGTTACCAAAGGTATGGCTGCCATGATCAGACTTAAACCCACTTTGAACCACAGAAGAAGTATCTCCTTCAAATCAGTACAAACCAATCACTAAACAATGACTACCATGCACAGCAGAATTACATTGTTCAACTGATATAAACTACTGCCCATTATTGACTTGAATCTCTTCCCGGTCGTACGCTCAGAAGGTACGGATTCATTCCCAGCATACTGAAAACTTCATCAATTCATTGCAAACCAATTCCATGGTAATCGCCTATGTATAAATAGCAAATCACAAGCAATACAGTAGTAATAACAGCCTTAAAGAATTTAATTTTTCAAAGATCCTCAGACTGTCAGTACGGCCCAGCCAAGGTACGGATCCTCATTGCATTTAAAATACAAGATAAATAACTATTGAAACTGCTTAAAGAGTGACGCCTAGGCACAATAATGACATCCCAACACCAACTTTGGCACAAAAGACTGATATTAAATTTCAAATGCAATTCGTCCAAATACACCATGTACGGCCCAGCAATGGTTCGACCACTAAGAACATTCACAATAATATAAAAATCTCAATCCAAAACAATCACTATCATATCAAAACTGCATCCCAGCAATATAGAAAGATTACAATGCAAAAACACCACAAACTATCAATCTCTATTCAGCTTCAGGAAAGCTCAAAGGCAAACTCTGTATGAGCTTGCTCCAATCTCTTCTTCAGCACAATGGTGATTCCTGTAGTGAAACCACACTCAACCTCAAGAGGGTTTTCGTCCTCAAGAGAATAGGAAGAACTCGCAGGTTCATTTCGGCAACATAACAATACAAATCATCAGCCTCCCTTCAGCAATGAGCCCAACTCCTCTTTTTATAACTTTTTGAGAGAAATAAAATATTATTTCCTTTATCCCTTCATATTTCTCCTCAAACAATAAAAAATAATTCATTAAGTGTGCACAACTTAAAGTCACCACTTTTAATTAAAAGCTCTTTTTAGCTCCAAAGACCCCTTTATCAAAATAAATGAAATATTTGCTTCGCAAGGCCCCAAAATGATGCATCCATGATTTAATACTTTTCTTCCTCTTTCCAACGAGCTATAACACTTAGATTTTTATTAATTATTTTCACCCCTAGGAGCTTAAGTGAAAATAATAATTAAAATAGCTCACTAAATATTAAATTTTGCGGAAAATCCCAAACGGCCTCCGAATGCAAAATAAACTGAACCAATATGCTCTGTAAGGTTTGGGATGTGCAACGATGCCTTCCAGGTGACTTTCCAAAAATAGAAAACTCCTCCAAGAATCTTGGAGAGTAAACCAGAAGCCCGATCAAACTTTAGAAACCATCAATGTTACCTAGAACATCAACTGAGCTCAAAACCATGACAAAATTATCCATTTACAAAAAGAAAACCCAATTAACTGTTCTGCAGACTGAACTAAAACCACTCCAAGAACATTGGAGTTCTTCTCAAACATGTTGGATAGCCTCCAAAAGACTAGGAACAAGCACAAATGCCCATAATAATCAATGTGCCAAAAATGGAACATTACATATGTCCTGTCCTTATGATCATTTTGTGAAATTCTTCAGTTTACTCCTTCATAGATTTCTCCTTTTGTCTGCAATCTCTTCAACAACTCGAACTCATAGTCAGTAAGTATAAATTGATTCTTCAACATTGTCACCATCCGGTCCCACTTTGTAATCTTTTCTTTTCCTCTTCTGTTTCTTTCTAATTGAACTTCTTTCCACCATATAGCAGCATGTCCTTTCAACTCTTTCTTTGCAAATTTCACCTTCTCCGGATCTTCAATTTCCTCATATTCAAAGTATTCTTCCATATCATTTATCCAATCAATCAATTCTTCAGGGTTCAGATTACCACTATAATTCAGCACATCAACTCTAGGTCTCTTTCCAATCTTTGAAATAGCTCGCAACATTTTTACCTGATCTGATTTTTCTTCTTCATCACCTCCTAGGGTTTCACCAATGTGTTCAACATATTGAAATTCTTCTTCCTCATCTCTTTCAACATTAGGTCTCGGTGTTAATCCTCTTCACCTATCTTCCTCAATAGCATCCAAATGAATTCGCATTGTTCTCATCAATTCCATCATCTCATCCATTCTATTAGCCATTGTACTAATTGGAGGAACTCTTCACGGCGGCATCTTCCTAGGATCAAGTGCAAACTACCTCAATTCGGAGATCAGGCTACAAGCGACAACTGCCTCTCAATCGACGATCAGTTGTGCACAAGTAACCTGCCTCGGATTGGCGATCTGTTTACAACAAGATCTTATAGAATTCCCTTCACCACTTCTCTCCAAAGAATCAAACTTTCACTCTGATACCACTTGGTACAGTCATGATAGGAGGGTTCACAGAATGAACAATCCAGACCGTGCATCAAGAGTAAACACAACCGAAACAACTCAAGGAAATGGAACAAATGCAGATTCAGTCATTTAGTATATCAAATGATTCAAATACAATGTGGACGGCAACATGCGAGCTTACAACTAAGGCTTAAAGGCCTGGATACAGACATGCGAAGGATAAAGCTTTGAGGATCCTTCGCACAAATCTAAACTATCAAATCTTTCTTATGTGAATAGCTACTTTCCTAAGGATCTATTACATCAATATATATCATCTTCGGACCAATAGATTCCTTTGCATCGGCTAAGGAAGGTTACAAACTCCAATGAAGAGTTGTAACATGTTCACAGATAGGTCGGACCTAAATACATAGAACACTTCCTCAAATGAATGGAACAACATGCAGATCTCTGGGGAAGGTCGGCCACGAACCAAGGATCATTGAATGATGTGTTATTAGGATCCACAAGTCAAGGAATGATCCACAAGCCTTCTCCTTCAACTAATTATTTGAGACTGTCATGATGCTCTGCTTTGAGAAAACAGTTGATCTTCTGATAGCGATATCTTTCCGGTAACTGATCCAAATGCTCTGAATTCTTGATATGATGAAGATAAATGAATTTAGATGCTAAGTCCAAATCTGCAAGATGTGAAATGCCAAAACCAGACCAAAAATTGAAACCGCTGCTGACTGAACTGCTTTGAACTGAACTAGAAAATGAAATAACTAAAAATGCAAACAAACTGAAAATGCAAATGTTTTTTTAGTTGATGCAAGATTGCTCTTGAACCAGGGATGCTCCTGCATCAGTTCCTACTCTTGCTCTTGTCTCTTGAGGAAAAGCAAGGATCCGGTCGAGTTTAGATTCGGAGTGCCCTGAAGGTTGCCCTTGATCCTGGCTATCTCCCATCCTGGTTCTTATCTGAACCTTACTGCAATCTACTTCTCCTGAAGTTTGCAGATTAATCATGGATTAGTTTTCCATATCATTGAATCCATTCATAATATAAATCTATTCTCATTCATGTAATCTTTAACAAGAAGGGAAAGATTGCCAGAATTTTTGAATTCCATTGTAGTTTTTCACGGATTACATATAATCCATCCAAAATTTACAAAATTTTGTTTACATCTTGCTACCGCAAGTCATTATCTGCTCATTCTCTAGGATCTCGAGGAGTGAGGCAATGGATCCAAGTCATTATGAACTGGTTGCATAACTGACTCCACCAAGAACTCACACCATGACTCATTCTCTGGGATCTCAAGGATCGAGGCAATGGTTGCCATGGCATATGTTGCTTTGTTTTCAATGCAAGGTATCTACTCAAAGGAGATGATCACAAAGTACTCTTTAAAGTCATCTACCATACGATTGTATGGTATTAATTTGTCATCTTTGGTCTGATAGTCGTCATTGTACTGATTGATTACCAGTTGGGAGTTGCCATAGACATATAGCTGCTTTACTTTCCACTTTGCTACCATTTTGAGACCAATGACCAAGGCCTCATACTCTGCTATATTGTTTGTGCATGGGAATAGCAAACGATAAGACTTAGGTATAGTGTCGCCTTGAGGAGTGACCAACAAGATTCCTGCCCATGATCTGTGGTTTGTAGAGGATCCATCAAGGTAGAGTTTCCATGAGTGTGTTGTGACAATGAATATGGATTCATCTGGAAACTCGAATGTCATGGGTGTGGTATCCTGCAATGGTGCTTCTGCTAACTTATCGGCAATGATTTGACCTTTGATAGTCTTCCGTTCTACATACTCGATGTCATATTCACTTAACAGCATTACCCACTTGGCTAGGCGGGCCTGTTAGAGCTGCTTTGCTTAATAGGTATTTTAGTGGATCTATCTTTGCAATAAGCTTAATTGAATGTGCTAGCATGTAATGGCGTAGTTTTTGGGAAGCAAAAACCACAGCAAGACACGATCTTTCTATTTGAGAATATTGCAATTCGTAGCCTACCAATGTGTGATTGATGTAGTAGATAGCCCTTTCTTTGCCTTCATAATCCTGTTGTGCTAATAGGGCTCCAAGAGCTGTTGGCATAGCAGATATATATAGATACAGTGGTTTACCTTGGATAGGTGGCATTAGAATAGGCAGGTTCATGAGGTATTCCTTCAGTTTGCGAAATCCTTCGTCACACTTTTCATCCCATCTGAATGGTATGTTTTGATGCAATAGGTGAGTAAAAGGTTGACACTTGTCTTCCAGTTGTGAGATGAATCGATGGATTGCCTGTAACTTGCCTTGTAGAGACTACAGTTGAGTGATGTTCTTTGGCAGTGGCATTTAACCATGATAGGTTTGACTTTGGCAGGATCCACTTTGATCCCATTTGCTGATACAATGAAGCCCAAGAGATTGTTGGAGGTGACTCCAAACACACATTTTTTTGGATTCAACCTGACTTTGAAGTGTTCTAGTCTCTGAAAGACCTTCTCTAGTACATCTAGGTGGGATTCTCTTGTTAGTGACTTTGCAAGGATGTCATCCACATAGTCCTCCATTGTGAAATGCATCATATCATGGAGGATAGTGGTCATCGCACGTTGGTATGTTGTCCCTGCATTCTTTAACCCAAACGGCATGACATTCTAGCGGAAGGTTCCACATGGACAAGTGAAAGTTGTTTTATGTTGGTCTTCTGGTGCTATCCTGATTTGATTGTACCCAGAGAAGCTATCCATAAGAGAAAGCATGGTGTGTCCTACTGTCAAGTCGACTATGATGTCAATGTTAGGTAATGGGAAGTCATCCTTGTGACAAGCCTTGTTTAGATCTCAGAAATCATTGCACAATTTGACTCTGCCATCAGGTTTTGATACTGGCACTATGTTGGATACCCACTCTGGATAGTCAATTGCCCTGATGAACCCTACGTCCAGTAGCTTCTTGAGTTCCTCTTTTACTAGTAATGCAATGTGCGGATGCATCTTCCTAAGCTTCTATTTGATTGGTTTAACTCCTGGATCTAGTGGAAGATGATGTAGAATCAAATCTGGATCTAAACCGGGCATATCTGCATATGACCAAGCAAAGTTGACTTGCTTCTTCTTAAAGAAAGGTACAAATTTTGTCTTTTCTGGTAGAGATAGAGACTTTGCAATGTGAATGATCTTAGGATTACCCTCTGTTCTGATGTTGATAGGTTCTGCAGGTTCCACCATAATTTGAGACTTCTCTTGGTACATATCATTGGGGAGAGTGTCAAGCCTTCCATCATCTGGTACCTCAGAGAGGTTTTCACCATTCGATGCATCATTTATTTTTACTATTTTAGGATCTGACATTGCCGCAGAGCAGTTTTCACCATCAGATCCATTTTTTATTTTTATGTTTTTTAGACTGGAAGGCTTGGCACCCTCTCCAAAATAAGCCACGGTGTTGAGTTCAATGGCGAAGCCAGCTTTATGATCTCTTGTAGGTAGGTGGTCCCTAAGTTCCATGTAGTCAATATAGGCATTGTCATTTTTGAGCATGTCTAGTTGTGGGGTTCTTTGTGCATCCCAGTCGATAAGTTCAAGATGCACAAGGGGGAGGGGACCAGAAGATAGATCTGATTCATTGGGTGTTATGGTTTGAATGGATACATGGCTAGGATTTAGATTGATAGGGATAGGATCCGGAATGGTACTTTCCACCAGATTGTTTATCGCGTTGGAACTCCAACTTTCCTCGTAAGTCATACTTTCAGGTGTGGGTGAATCGCACTCTAATGATCTATGCGTTAGCGTTTGTCCCTCACAGCAGGGGCTGTAGGTTCGAACGGTGTCAATTCCTTTGTCTTCATAGGAGTGCTCTGAGAGTTCATCCTACTCATACTCATTAGAGTCTGTGTCACTATCTTCTTGTAGGTTATGGACCTGTTCTATAAAACAAGCATTAGCTTAGCTTTGCCCTTGTCCTTGTATCCTAGCCCTCTTGTATTTCTTACCAATGAGGATGAGGAGGGTTGGATGGGCTCTATTATTCCTTCTTTTCTTAGGCCAATGGGACCTTATCCTTCATAACCCATTCTGTGTAAGATAGACTCACCATGCCCATAGATTTCCGTTGGGAGCTTAGGTGGTTCTTGTTGTGTGTTATCTTCCTTTGTGTATAGCCATTGCAAGACATCTCTTTCCTCACTCTTGTCTGATAGGGTCCCCCATTTGACAAAGGGCGCTTTAGGAGGTTGAGGAGGAGAAGATGGTTTTGGAATGTACTTAGGTTTCCCAAAGGTCTTTGGGGATAAAGGCATCTTGGCTAAGTTGAAGGAGTGTTCAATGGAGTATTCTCCTACCCCTGTTTCTTTGATTTTGACTTTCTACTCTTTGGGTTTGGACGAGGATGCTTGGGAGCTAGAATCATGCTAGGGGGTTGGAGACGTGGAAGCTCTATTGTTGGGAATGATGCAGTCAGGCTTTGAGCGGATAGAGTTACAATGCTGAAAAGGGTCAGGATCACCTTGGATGGTGATCTGTCAGCCGTTATGGGGGAATTTGATGCATTGATGGTAGGTAGAAGGTACAACTTTCATGGCATGAATCTAAGATCTACCTAGGAGGATGTTATAGGCTAGCTCCCTATCTAGAACTTGGCAAACAACGTCCTTCACTACTGGTCCAACTTATATTGGTAACACCACTGTTCCTTTAGTAGTCCGTTCTTCTTCATCATAGGCCTTTATGGTGATCTTTTTTCTTGGATCCATTGTAGTTTCTGAGAACCCCAGTGTAAGGACTAGCTTGAGCGTGCAAATATTTAAACCTGCTCCTCAATCGATGAGAACTCTTTTGATATGATGTTTATGAATGAAGGCTACGATATGCAAGGGTGTGTTATGGGGCTGAGATACTGAAAGGTCATCCTGTTCGGTGAACGATAGGGTGTTAGTGGAGGTTAGATGACCTACCATAGCTTGGAACTTCTCTTGGGCCAAGTTCGTGGGCACAGTTGTTTCCACTAGGGCTTTATCGAGAATCTCCTTGTTGGAGGGAGATAGACGCAACAACTCTAAGATGAATATATGGGCAGGAGTTTTTTGAAGTTGGTCTAAGACATTGTACTTAGGGGAAGCGGATGGAGGAGGTGACGACCTTAGAGGAAGTGTGTGTGATGTGATTTTACCACTGCGGGTGGTGATGTTGCAATCAGATGTGTTGGGTTCTAATTGTTGGCTGAATGTGACCATTGATTTGTGGGATGTGTTCTGCTATGCAATTAATGGTATAATCGAACGACACGTTCGCGTAGTTAGCATTGTTGTTCCCGTTATTTTGGTTTTGCCTGTTGTTATTGTTGTTGTTGTATGACTTGTCGTGGTTGAGGAGTGGATCCTTGTATGCCACATGCGACTCATTGGAGGTATACTCTTTTGTGCCTATACGATTTTGGTCGAGTAGGTCTTGAATGACGTTTTTCAGATGAATACAGTCATTAGTCTTATGGCCTTTTCCTCTATGATACTCACAGAAATCGGTCTCTTTCCACCAAGGAGGTTTTACTTGGGGTTCATAGTCGCTCGTAGCGGGAAGAGTGATATCATAGTTGGATATTAGCTTTCTCAATGCGGATTCATAGGACTCCCCTAGTTGTGTGAATTTTTGTCTAGGTGCAGAGTTGTACCATTGTCTTGGTGCGGTAGATGAAGGTTTGCTTGGCATAGCATTGTTTAACGCTCCTTGAAAAGTAAAGATTAGTCGTTGTTGTTTAGGAGCCACTACTTTGGCATCAACTACTCCATGATTGACGATATTTTTGTTCTTTGTCCAAAATTTTGACTTGTCTGCGGTATAGTTAGAGTTAGGGGTGTCCTTGAACAACTTTATTTGCCCCTTGGCGATTCTCGATAAATAATCCCATCTCAATGACTTTTGTAAATGAGGTAGGGCATTGAATTTGGATTTGATAGCTTAGATCGGGGTTAAGGTTGTGGACAAACATCTCTGTCATTTGCTTCTCAGGTACGTGATACGAGCATTTGCTCACGAGTTGTCTCCACCTTTGTAAGAAAGCGGCAAATGATTCGCCACTCTTTTGCTTCATATTGCATAGGTCAAGCATGGAAACTTCGTGTTCAATGTTATATGAGAAGTGTGTGACGAACTTGTTTACTAACTCATCAAAAGTTTTGATACCTGTGGCAAATCGTGAGAACCATTCCATGGCTTGTCCACCTAGAGATCTAGGGAATAGTCTCATTAGGAAGGTGTCGTTGTGAGCCACTTCTAGACATGCGGCGTTCCCTAATATGATCCCTTGGATCACCTTTTCCTCTATACTTGTCAAATTTTGGTACTTCATATCTAAAGGGGAAGGGGATCATTTTTAAGCTCTTATCAAAGGGATATGGTGAGATGTCCTCCAAGGAGTAATGTTTAGTGGATGTCCCCGTTTGGAGATCCACAAATTTCTGCGTTAGGCTCTCAACTTGTTTCGTTAATGTGTCTAGGGGTGCATTTGAGTCTATGGCTTTTTTACCTTTATCTTGGCCAATGGTTTTATCTTCACTTGTGCAGTCCTCATGAGTTTCTTCCTCTACGGATTCTCTTAATTTGTTGAGATCAAAGTCTGAGGGGAGTTTAAGTCCTTGGGTTGCAAGATGAAGAAAGTACTTTTGAGGGTCTTCGTTGAGCACTTTGTCCATCATGCGTTGAAATTTTTAGTCTTGGAGGGCTCCTTGGAAGTCCTCATGGGAGATTTCCTCATCGCTATCATGAGGAGATACAATTCTGTCAGATGTTCCAGCCATTTCAAGTTGCTTTTGTGTTTGGGATCTAGTTAAGACCATGCAAGGTGATGCGAAAGGAGTGGGGTGAAACTAGAGATTTTGGTAAGGTGTTGGTGTAGATTGTTGAGAAGAGGATACTTGTGATGACGAGATTCGAACAAGGGTTTCTTGTAACCAATGATTCCAAGCAAGTTGGTTGATCCGATACAAGACGATAGCCACAAGTAAGGATAGTTGATCCCTGTTTACTATGTAGAGACTAGTCTTGCACCAAGACCACTAGTGAAGTTCTGAGAGAGAAGGATGATTGATCCTTGATAGTGGAGACTTACTAGGGTTTCTTGAATCCAAAATGATCTGAAAAAGGCCTTACACTAACCTGATTTGGATACTGCGACTCGATTTATGGGAAGATTTTGTAAAAAGATGGATGAGATGACTGACGAGAAAGAGGGTATGCTATGGAAACGGATGGAAGAGGTGACTGCACGATAAATCTGATCTCAAAAATAGAAATTGGAACAAGGCTAAAATGGGTACCCATAAAGGTTGAAAAATTTCTCTCAAAAGACCGGGAAATGCTCACTGTGATATATGCGTAGCAATAAATACGCAGTTACAGAAGGTAAATGCGTAGCAAATCAAAATATATGCACAACTCTAGTGAAGGATAAAAGCACAGGAACAAAACACAGATGCGTAGCAGGTCGAAATGTATGCGCAACAGGTCGAAATGTATGTGCAACTCTGTGTTTTTGACTGATTTTGCAATGTTTTGGCAGGTTTTTCAATGTTTTTGGTTTCTTGGCTGAAAGTTGGTCTTTTTGAATTTGATTTTTTTCAACTATGGCAAGAAGATAGAGCAAACACAAAGAAATGTTTTCATGATTTTTGATTTTTCCTTTTTTTTTTTAGATTTTTGACTTTTTTGCCTAAAAACAAGTACAAATCCTAGGATGGTAGGGGTGCAGTATAAACCGAATTCTCACTGTTACGTGAGGCATCTTTGGAAGGTGATAATCACCTTTTCTGGCACCGGTTTATAGGGGATTTTGGCTTCTAATACAATGGATAATTAGTAAGTGCAACCGTTCGAGTGGTTATACATGCGGCAGTGCTACTCTCCGTTATGGAGTCTCCCAGCCTTCAAGGGTTGTGCCTTGGAGGGTTTTGGGGGAGGTTGGCTGTCAGTATAACAATCCTCCTAGTTAGAGCTAAATGAGATCTGTATGAACAATCCAATTACTTTCGTTGCTAATTAGATCTAGAGATGAGTTAACAAATGCAGCTATATGTCTAAACCAACCCCTAACCTACAAGTAGATCTGACAATATTTCTGTGAGAAATGTTAGCGTTAGCGAAATCACAAGAAATAACTCTCAAAATCCCTACCAGAACAAATATGCAGAAACAGAACACATATGCGCAGAAATAGAACACATATGCGCAGAAAGACAAATGCACAGATTCAGAGGATAAAAGTGCAGAAATAGATGATATATGCACCGAAGTAACAAATGCGCTGAATTAGAGGTCAAATGCATTAAAACAAAGCACGAATGCGTCGATCTACCAGATGCATGGAAACAGAGCTCAGATGCGTGTTAGAAATAAACAGATGTGTAGAATCCTCCTGTGTATAGAACCTAACGCACAAAAACTCAGTTTTGATGTTAAATTGGGGTAGGGCCCCATGGTGGGCACCATAAATGTTAAGGGAAAATGAAGATAATATATCAACAATATCAATAATACCCAATAACTCAATGAAATAAGAAGCAAAGAAGATCAAACAAACAAAGAACTCAAACCTTGCAAACCTCTTTACTTCATGGCTTCCATTGGCCGCCTATCTCAAATGATCTTGTGTATGAATATGGCCCTCAGAAGGTGCACTTCCTTGCTATTTTCCAAGATGTCAAGTGGGAATGGCTATGATAGGTTTGCAATGAAGAGATTCTTCAACACAATTGCAATGATAAAAGGGTGATCGCAATCTATGGAATGATTTGGTGCCAAAGGCGCGCTGTAATTCTTGTAGAGTAAGTTTATTAAAAGCTTGGATGATTGAAATGGAGGAATAGGGTTGTACTTATAGACTTGTGAGAAGGAAGATCAACAATATAGAAAGAATGAGAAGATCAACGATAGAGGAAACTTGAGAGGATGTGCACGAATAGGAAGAGGACATATGTCTTGCTCTATTTTGCATGAGAACTGATTTAATAAAATAGAAGAATGAGTTAACTGAAGAGATTAATCAATTAACAAAAATAGATAGAAGAGTTAACTGATTAGAACTGGAGGATAAATATTGCATGAGGATGAGAAGATATTTTAGCTCAATTAAATATTTGGAATATTCAATTGCTTGTGCACAAGGATTGAATTATATTTAGATAATTCAATTTTTAGAAGAAATGGACAACTTAAATAAATAGTTGGATTTATTTAAATTTAAAGAAGATATTATTAGAAGAAACAATTAAATAATTGGTTTTATTTAATTTAGAATGATTTTGGAAGAACTAATTAAATAATTGGTATTATTTAATTTGCTGGAGGATTTAGAGGAATTTAATTAAATAAATTGATTTTATTTAATTGTTGGAAGAATATGAATCAAATAAATAAATTTGTTTATTTATTTATTGATAGAGGAATTTAGATTAAATAAATATTATAAATATTTATTTAGATAGAGTCGTGTCAATTTCAGGTGTATACAATATCTATTCTTCTCTTCAAAGAGGTGGTGACTCTACACTTGGTTGAAGCCACAACACATTCTAAGTACTCTACTTTCTTTGATGTTAAAATGAATTGCCTAATTACTGAAAGATATACAGCTCTAAATTTTTCTTGAATTCATGGATATCCAAATGCTATCCCTAGTGAAGTTAGAAATCATTTGGCAAAATTTAGGGGAAGAGCATCTGAGTCAGCAAATAAGCATTTGTAGGAATCCTTTGATTTGGTGGTTGATTATGGGATTAAAAATGAGGATGTTATTATGAAGCTCTTTGTTCAATCATTCAAAGATGATGCTAGGGATTGTTTCTCAGCATTACCATTATGTTATATCTCATCTTGGCTTGATTTTGAGGTTACTTTTCTAGAGCAATTTGGTGAAAGGACCAATGTGATTTAATTGATTACACAATTCATGAATATCCAAAAGGATCAGAATGAGCTTGTGCCAACTTCTAATTTGAGGTTTTAAAAAATACTTAATTATCCAGATTATATGAGGCCAAATGATGCATTGTGTATGGTAGTTTATCTTGCAGCATTTGATGAAGAAATGAGCTATTTGTTGAGGAGTAAGGAATTGAATCACTTTTTCATGCTTATGAGATTGCAAGGAATATTGAGAATAGCTTGAAGTACACAATGTCGATAGGGCATGTGTCTACTAGCATTGGTCATTGTGGGACATTTCATGCAAATAGGAAATCCAAGTTAGGAGGCTTCGATGCTTTGTCTTTGAATATGGATAGTATTATACCTCAGAAGGCTAATTACAACCTTGTTATGATTGGGAATAATATCACTCTAAGAAAATGGAAGGACATTTTGTAATAAGGAAGATAAAGGATGTGATCAGCCCATAAGAGATGAAGCTGCTAGTTACATATATGATGAGATAAAGGACATACATGAGATTGTGTTTTGCAATAATGTTCAGGGATCACATGCTAGGCAGGATAGATTAGTTCCCTGCCCTAATACCAAAGATGAAGGAGAATTGGAGGTTTTCATGTTACATGAGCAAGATGTGCATATAAATGTTACCCCAAAAATTATAACCCAAAAATTTTCAAATTTTTGCGCCTAAGGACTGATACAATCATCGCTTTGCCCCAGTCTGGTCATTTTTCTGTCCCAAAAATTTTGAAGTTTTCAAAACATTTCTATAAGTCTTTGTCGTCAGGCGGTTTTCAAATTCGTGAATCTTTTGTTTACTTGACTCATGTTCTTAATATCGAGAAATGGCTGACCTCCTGACTTCTCCTTTGTGTCTGGGAAGTTCAAAGCTTTTGAATATTACTCTAATAGTTTGAAGAACCTCATTGTTAGGAACTTGCAATTTTTGTGAAATCCTGCTCTAAGTTTAAAGTTCTGGGTCTACTCCGACCGCCGACTAGTCTGCATCTTCGCAGTGCCCGTTTTTGAAGGTATTGCTAGCTCATCAGATTGCTCATGTGGTATGCGATGAGGATGTCCTTTCAGAAGCTACGGAGTGCAAGTTCAAATCTTGAGCCCCGTTTCCCGAGGTATAAAATTAATGATGCATTAATGACAAGTGTAATGAAGTTCATTAAGATGGTGGTATGACGTTAATAAGTTTGAAAGACATCATTACCTACTGACGTAATTAAGTAATGGTGGCGGTGCTCTCTGTGTTTAGTTTTCTTGCCAACCAAGCTATTCTTCAGAATGGGACTTCTAGCAAACAATGAAATCTGGGACGATGAACCTATGCTTGTTCTGCAACTTGATTTAAAATGGCCTGAGGAGGAGCAGATCGATATCATCTCTCAGTTGCGCATAGTCGCTTGGAAGGAGAAAACTAGTTATGCTAGATACCGCAGGACAATTGACGTCTTGGAAGAGGAAGAAAAGCGTGCTGAGCTGCACCATCTTTTTATGGAGATATGCCTAGAATTGGGGGAAGATTAATGCTACTTGTCTTGCATATTTGAAGTCTTTTTGTATTTAGCGATGATTACTACAATTTTGGTATAATGTAACCATTTCTATTTTGAGAAGTCACTTTCTTGATTACGGTTACTCAAAAAGGACCGTTTTCAAATAGTTATAATTTTTGGGAAGTTATAGGAGGGGAATTCCAATGGAAGGGATCTTTTTCCGGTGGCTGTCTGTGAACAATGGGGGAAGAAGAGTAAGTTTATTTTGTATTAATTCCCAGTTATACGTTTCTTAACTCTGTTTATGTATAGAAGCATTACAGAGACTTTGAGTTTTGGTTATATTGAAGAAATGAAGAATTACTTACAGAACTTTGTGTCTCCAAGTGTCTTCTGTGATTGCAATTGTTCTTATGTCAATTAGTAATCTGTCTTCAATATTGCTTCTTTTATGTTGACATGTGTTAAGGTGGAATATAACTGTATCTCTCAATTAATTTATCCTTGTTTATGAATGTTGGATAAGTGGGCTGTGTATCGTTTATCTATATTCATTTCTTTCCGTCATCAGTCATGCACATCTATTTCATGGTGATGGGTAGATGTTAGTACACCTTTTCTACTTTCTAGTTAAAAGCACCCCCATGTTTTTATTTGTTGCATATCTTAAGAGGGAGTTGTACCTCTAAAATTCAGAGGAAAGTTGTCAATCCAATGAAAACTTCTCCAACTGTTAGTACTGTTTGTTCTTCTTCTTGGGCGTCTTGAGTCATTTTCTACATTTATTCTCGAAGGACAAATCTGTCAACTAACAAAATACAATAGAGTTGGTAGAAGACTCTCCTAGTATTCATATTCATATTGAAGATTCAAGACACAATAGCTCTATTTTTATGTATCACACCATGGAAGATGTTAGAAGGATACAATAGCTATGTGATGGATGGTTTCAGATGGCTCGAAAGGCAAAATTATTGCCTGCTCAAGAAAGGCAACACCTGTAGGAAGTCATAGAACATCGTAACCAGATATATCATACAAGACAACAGAAGGAATAATATCTTAGGTCTCTGTTCCTTCCAAAGGAAGAATGCATAGAAATTGAACATGTGAAAGAAGAGTCTCAAGAGGTAAGTAAGCAAGAAGAATTTGTAGATTTGGTTGAGTATGATAACAGGCATATGCACATTTTAGAAGACAGAGCTTCCCAATGTAATCCCCATGATACTTGTGAAAATGATTAGTTCTCAATCCGGTGTGACTGTGAAAGTGATATCCTAATGGAAGATTTATGTTAGTATGAGTATCAGAGTTTACCTAAAAAGGTGGAAGTGTCTTACACTAAACATGATATCTTGATGAGGAATGAGCAAAATCTAAGCATATGTCTACTGACTGCATATAAATAACTTGATTCAGAATCGGTATGTGATGAATGTGGGTTGCAACATGGGTCATTAGAGCTTTCATATGAATATTTTAGTCTTGATCTGGACATGGGAAATGAAGGTAAAACTCAGGATATCAATTGCATAGATCAGTATCAGAGAGGCCTGACATTACATAGAGGTGATTCTGTCAACCAGAAATGTTGTAAACATGAGGTTCGTCAACTTGATGCATGTTTTTTTTGTTTGTAACTCATTGATACAATTTGGTTGATTTCTTACTGCAAAGTGCAAACTAAAATGATTGGAGGAAAGATGATGTACTCTCCTAATAACAATGGTGAATATGATGCTCCGAGATTGAGTTTAGGTCTGTCTGCTGAAAACAGGGTATTTGATAGAGGTAAGTATTGACTACTTGTTTTTGGTGGCCTTGGGCCACCTTATGACAACTGAAGACTTGGTAAAAGGATGGAAGCTTGAGTTAGCTTTCAATCGGTCTTTAGTTTCTTGAAAGGAGATTTGAGTCACCTTTCATCAATTCCTAACTAAACAGTTACAAGGAAAAGCCTAATGGGTTTGGCATATGGTCTGCATCTCAGAGTTCTGTGATTCTTGCCATGATTGAATCAGGTATGTGTCCCTAACTAGAGAGCCACTGGTGGAGCCTCTTACAATTTACTTGTTTGAGGCCTTGTGAATGACTAAGTTTGAATACTACAAGCTAAAAGCTTAAACCCTTGAGCCTTTTTGGGGTATATTTGTTTTGATTTTGCGTTGGCGATCACCACAAGTTTAAGTGAGATATAATGTCCTTGGCTTCATTTGCGACCAGCCCCATGAGCTTAGTGATTGGTTTTCTATGCAGCAAACATTTCCTAAGATTAAATGGATAGATCTAGAGCTATTGCGGCATTGCATGTCCTATAACTATTAGATTTGTTGAGTTTACGGGCCCGAAATCTTATGAGCAATTGTTACGTGCTTGCTTCATGTTTCATCGTAGGAGTGTGCTATGGAATGGTGCAGAGGAATATTCCCCGCACTAATGCGTGGTATGCCTAGTGGTTGGCGGGACCTGGTCCCAAGAGAGTGAAGCTAACACTTAGCACGCAATCGCAGAGGTAATAGTGTGTGTCCCCTTAAGAGGTTGCAATGGTGCAATGGGATGCCATGTGGTGTGTTGATAGCCACTAATTTCACTATGACGTGTCCTCGATCAATGGTCCAAATTGAAATTTTCATATGTAGAGCAGTGTGGTTGAGCTATGATTCGACAATTGGCATGTTTCTTCAGTTGATCCTGATGTTCAAACACATTTTGCTGATTACACCAGACAACTGTTGTTCATGTGGGACTTAATTTTAACACCTCGAACCGTCATTCTTTTCTTTGGTAGATGTATTGCGATCATCAAGTATTTCCGTCAATAAATTCAAGTGTGCAAGGCTTGCAGATACTTGAAATGGAATTGTGCAGATTGATGGAGAGTAGAGATTGGTCGAATAATGAGCCTCAATCTATTTTTATTATAAATAGAGGCCTTATCATCAGTTGCCTACATCAGTTTTCAACATGGATACTCTGCAAAGATTTTCCCTTTGTGTTCCTCTGAATGTTTCCCGAAGGGGTATACCCCTATTTTCTTGGTTATAGATTTGCTCTTTCCGAATTAAGGAGAGGAGTAAATTTTGGCCGAAGAATGGGGGGAGTTGGAAAGAATGAGAGCTTTTGGCTTCAGTATCCTTATTGCTTTCCTAGAACCATAGCTGAACAATGTTATTCTTGTGGGGATGGGGAAAGGTTGGCCAGAAGATCTAATTGTGTGAAGCTGCTTCCCGGGGGTGGGCCAACTGGGTAAAATCTCAGTGACCCTAGCTGGATTGGGAATTTGGGTGTTCAGACAAAGAAACATCATTTGTCCCTCTCTCCCTCCCTTCATTTGATGACCTTCATCAAGGACATCGACTGGGGAGGGGTATTATGCCTGGATTACCCGATTGGTGGTGGAGAGGTAAGACTTTGCTGACAGAATCAAAGAAGTCCTTGTGAGGGAAAGTGATATTTGATCATCTTCTGCTCCAACTGCTCGTGGTTAGCTTGATGGTCTCTAGACATGTGGTGTTAAATAATTGGGGGTTAAAAGATGGAAAGTCATGGTGCCTTTCCGACAGCCTATCATATTAGTAGGAACATGGAACAAAGAAATGGGTTTTTTACCCGAGAGTTCTACAATCTTCTAGAGTGTTCTTAGCCCCCAAAATATTGTTGTCGAAAGAGTGGCATCAGCCCCAGATTCATTGGTAAAAGGAGTTGGTTTCAAGCTCAGCCAATCAAAAAATGAAATGAAAAACCTCCAAGCGCAAATATTAAATGTAATGTAACTGAAAAGTTGTATTACAGAAATCTTAAACCGACATAGTTCGTATATTTATAGAATTTTAAAACCGGTAGTATAGAGAGAGAGACAATGATCAGGTGGATATAGAATAGAATAGGGAATTCTATTCTGGGTTTTGGATACAAATTATCCACATCTTGGGGAGTATGTTTCTGTAATAGATTAGGTGCATTATCAAGATTGCAGAGTAGAAATTCTCCTGCAATTGAATAAGTTGTTATATGACAATTTTCAATTCAGATTGAGTAATATGAATAACAATACATGTGTGTGTTTTCTACAATTGTCTCCTTGAATTATGCATTTCTTTTGTGAATGAATGAATCAAGGGTTCTGAATTTCACTTAAGCACATTTGTTGTATTGAATGTTTTGGTTACTAATTGTCAAGGATTGGATTAAATATGCTTTAAACAAAACATAGGAAGTGATGTATTGCATTAGGGATTATTGAAGAAGAGTTGCAAGAAATACTTTTTCTTGGGTGTATCATTGCAAGTCATCGGTACAAATATACCCTCTGAATTTGCAGTGTTGTCAAAAAGTAACATTTGCAGTGTGAGATATTGACTTTGTTATCCTTAATAAGGCACCGATCAAGAAATTTACTTGTCCAAGGGTCCAGAAAGAGTGATATTTTAAAGATGAATCATTTTATGTTCATTTCAGTTTTGTTGGTAGTATAGGATTCATAGCATGTTCTTAGAATAAAACAATGAAGCTAATCCAAGAATATTGTCAGTTTGAGATTAATCTTACAAATCTTGGTGCATACATGAGAACATTTTGCCTGAAGTATTCAAAGACAAATCTTTTGGATAAGGGAATACCCCCTAGGTGCAGCAGAACCTAAAGTGCAGGGCAGATAGATGAAAAATCTCCCATTCTATTGGCCAAGTCTCCTTTTGAAATTTGACCATAAGAAGTGGCAAACCATTAGGATTCAATGCATGTAGATTTGATAACTAACAGAGTGAACTAGGCACATTATCTAACTAGTTATTAGTTAGAACCTATTCACACATGTTCACATGTTAAGTTGACTTAGGTAGCTTCTAGATGTTTTTAGTTGTCATGTGATCTTATCATACACGTGATCTTATCAACTAGTTGGCATCTTATCCTCTGGTGTCATGTCATAGGATTAAAACACTTGTCATAAGACAACTTCATCCTACCTCTCAACCTTGCCTTTATAAGCAAGTCTTCTCTTGCATTATGTATCCTATATATTTTATCATTATATTAGTAGAATAACATTATCTGTTGTTTGTCTCTCTTGTGTAGAAGCTTATTTAGTATTGCAGATTTGATCTTGGGTGGTTGATTGCTTCAACATGGTATCAGAGCCTTGATTTGGAGAGAACCTACCATCAACTTTTAGCAGGAGCATCCTGGCCCAAATATGACCCCACGGTTGAGCTCAAAGTACCAAATCTATTAGGACCGACTGTAAACATGATATACTTTTCTTACAGTTAGATCTAATGTTTTTTGGCCCTCCTACCTTGTGTCAGATCCCTACTGTTGTACTGACTGCATCAGAATAGTACCTTGCCTGTGTTAGTATCATAGTTCCAAGACTCGGACTCGGCGAGGGCGACTCAGCTCGGGACTCGGGACTCGGCGCCTAGACTCGGCAAAAACTCGGCAAAGTGAAAAACCCAAGAAATTTAGAGATTTTTAAGGATTTAAAACTTGTTTCATGCACCCTTTATTAAATAAACCTTAAAGACACAATAACATCATCAAATAGAAGCTAATTGGATCACATACACAAGTATACATCGATCACATAAGTATAAATGCAAATTGTAGCTGAGCTGTTGAAGGAAATAGCACACTTAGATATATAAATATAGTCAAATGTATACAAAACTCATGGAATATGAAATCCATGACATCAAAATGATCAAATGTTCCAAGCAAATATGAAGTATCAAAACAATAATTAGAAGTCTATGGCTCAGAGGAGCCTGCATCCTTCGCCTTCCTACGAAGGCGTAAATGGTAGGTCTTCAATGATGCAGCAGCCATAATCTCTGCCTGTGACTCCATGCCACCCTCACCAACATCAGATGTGCCTGTGTCTGCTCATGCTCTATCCACCTCCTCTGCCATGGCTACAGCCTCAGCCTCTCTATCTGCCTGGTCAACCCAATCAAAGTCCTCATCACTAAAGATAGGATCTGTAGCCTCAGTGATCCACTCAGATTGTGGATCGACCTCCTCTAGCCTGATAGGGGTGGAGTCATGGTCAAAAAATCTGTTTGTGTCTAAGTCGAAGGTTGTAATGAACATACACTAGGTCATTCAACCTCTCCACGGACAATCTATTGTGCCTCTTGGAGTGTATGTGCTCAAACATACTCCAATTACGCTCACAACCTGAAGCACTGCATGGCTGGCTCAATATGCGAATGGCAATCCTCTGAAGGTTTGGTGTTTTAGAACCAAACATTTGCCACCATACATCTGAAATGAGAAAAAGAAAAAAAAATCAATCTCATTTCCAATTTTAAGTCTCAAGTTTCAAGTTTCAACATTTAATAATAATATAAAAAGAGGAAAATTATGCCCTTAAATATATTTTTACCTGGCTGCAATGTTGTCCTACTCTCTTTGCACATTAGACGAGAAAAGAGCTCTCCTTGTGCACTAGTAAAGGCCTCTATCTCATGGACTATCGGTCTAGTAACTGCAGGCGCCATCCGCTCTATCACTGAGTAGAGCCCACCAAGAACCTCATCATCCGCCTTGAAATCAGGGCGGAATTGGAATGCCGGATTTAGGAAATAAGTTGCTGCATGGAGGGGCTTGTGAAGCTGGTGCTTGCATCTCCTATCAATGATCTCCCAAATGGGACGATACTTACTCTCAACTCCCCCATAGATGGATCTAATGGCCTCCTTGGCCCTATCCATGCCCTCATATATGTAGCCCATTGCGGGCTTCTCCCCATCAGCAACTCGTAGGAGAACTACCAAGGGCTCGGTAAACTGCAAATATTGTGAAACATTAACTTAAGTGTGAATAAAATAAAGTTAAACAAATAAAAGAAAAATATGAATAAAAATTAAAGAATACTAGAATTGAATTTTACGGTTACCTTCACAATCTCTGCAGTAGGTGTCCAAAAGCCTGGCTCATCAAAAATGTAATTTGCCACTTCAATCCCTGCGGTGGAAGTACCATAGGATGAGGAAGTCCACTCCTCAGCAACAAACATACGTCTCAAAGGTCCCTTTGACCGAATCAAGGATTGTAGTGTGATGAAATTTGTAGCAAATCTGGTGATGCCAGGACAAGCCAACTCCTTTAACCCCGTGTATTGCCTCATTAGGCTAAGGACCCATGTGTGATTGTATATAAATTTGCAAATATTTTTGGCGATATCCACACATGTTTTGATCCATGGAAGCTTGCCTAAATCCTCCAATATCAGGTCAAGGCAATGTGCGGCACATGGAGTCCAAAATACTGTTGGGTGCCTCTCCATCAGTAGTCTACCTGCAGCAACATAATTTGCTGCATTATCGGTCACTACTTGAACCACATTCTCCTCACCCACCTCAAATAGGACTTCCTCTATAGCCTCACAAAGGTATGTGGCATTTTTTACATGTGTTGAAGCATCAATTGACTTGATGAACACGGTGCCACCTGAAAAAAGAAGCAAAATCAATGGTTCAATAAAACATAAATTAAAAATATTAATCGTTAAATCAAATTTAAAATTCAAATTATTCAATGCATTGAGGGAAGTACAATTACTTGAAGAGGAAACAAGAAAATTCAGCAGCGTCCTATTTTTTCTGTCAGTCCAACCATTGGTCATGATGGTGCAACCCTTCTTGCTCCATACCAAGCGCTGCTCCTCTATTTCAACTTTTACATCAGCCACTTTTTGTGTCAAAAGTGGGCCCTTTAAGTCATCTTTAGTAGGGCCTTTGAACTCCGCCCCACAAACAGTTACGGCATCAAGCATATTTTGCCAATAAGGAGACCTAGCACATGTAAAAAGGAGAGTTTAAGTTTAAATTTGAATTCAACATACATCTAAAATTTAAATATAAAAATTCATGAGACAAAGAATCAAACTATAATAATATAAATTTTAAAACAATCAAACAAAAAAGAATTACATGGCTGCATGGAATGGAATGGTGCAATAGTACCAAAAGTCGCCAATTGCTCGTCTAGCTACGTCATGTGCCTCCTTGTTCCAACCCGTGCTCTCAAGCGATGGTTGGGCACCAGGAGTAGTGCATGGTACAAAAAATGAATCCAACCTAGATTTACAAATTCTAGGACCAATGCTAATACTACCACTACCACTACCACTACTAGTAGCGGCAGCGGCAGCACTAGCAGTAGCAATAGCACTAGCAGTAGCGGCAGCACTAGTAGTAGCATGGGCACCAACAGTAGCAAAAGTACTAGCACAATCACTAGCACTAGGATGAAATGGAGGCTTGGAAGAAGTCTCTCCAACACCACCAATGCACGCTAACTCCTCCCTTTGCCTCTTTTTCAGTGCTTTTTTCATTTCAAATGTTTCTAATTGTATTTGCACCTCACGAACAACCTCAACAGGTGCATCTTTGCATCCCAAAGCATCATGGATGGCTATGCATGCAAGATGGTATTTCAATCTATTAATGCCTCCATGAAAAATTGTTTTGCAGTAGAAACATTTTGTTTGTCCTTTTTTTTGCCCTGGAAAATTTTCAGCGTGTTTCCAAGTTGGGTCCTTTTGAACTGGGTGTGAAGAGTTAGACATTGTGCAAAATACAATTTGAACTTGAAATCAAGGCTGCTGCAATAACACATAATTACAAAAAAAATGAACATTTGTTAATTCATTTATAATTATTAATTTATTAAACTAATGCAAAAAAAAAGTAGGGTTTGTTTCAAAAATAGGTAGGGTTTGTTGATTGTTCCAATTTTCCAAAACAAAAGGTAGGGTTTGTTTCAAACTTTCAAAAATATGTAGGGTTTGTTGATTGTTGAAAACTTGAATGTAAGGTTTTTTAATTTGTTGAATGTTCAAACTTCAAACTTCAAACAAAAGGTAGGGTTTTTTAATTTGTTGAATGTTCAAAGTTTCAAACTTCAAAGTTCAAACAAAATAAGTAGGGTTTGTAACTTTGTTCAAAATAAAATTTGAAATTTTACAAAACAATGCAATTTTTTGCTAAAAAACACAAAAAAAACCAACCTTGAAATGAAATGCAAAGTTGCAAACTCCTTCCAATCGCCGGTAGAGAGCTCTCAATGCACCAACTCTAAGTATGAAGCTGCTCCAATGCGATTTAATGACGGATTTTTCGTTCTACGGTTCTACCTCCTTGCTATTTGCCCTACAATGCACACTCTTATTTTTTCTCACAACTCTCTCTTCTCCTCCTATTTTGCCAAGAAAATGAAATGAAGTTACTTTAAGTGTAATAGAGGCAATATAAGTCCAAAAAAAATCAACTTTGACTTGAGTTTTTTATGTTTTTTTTTCAACTTTTCACTCATGCTGCGCCGGCCGAGTTTAACCATCAGGACTCACGAGTTTGGGCCGAGTTTGGGCGAGTTTCAGGAAATGGCGAGTTTAGGCGAGTTTAGGCAAGTTTCGAAGCCGAGTCCGAGTCTGAGTCTCCAGGACTCACCAGACCTTGCTCAGCTCGCGACTCGCCGAGTTCTGGCTAGTCTCTGAACTATGGTTAGAATCTCCAAATCGATTGACCTTTGGGTAAAATCAATTTATCCTTAAGTTTTATTTTTCTATTGATTTAAAAAAGCACATTGGAATAGGTATTTGTTTTGTTTATTAAAAAATTTATTTTGGGGCTCGGGGGTTCTGACCCCCTGTCCCCTCCCTACAGGACGTAGGGTACTTGTAGGGTACCTGTCCCCTACCATGGCTCTATCGTGATAGGGCGGTAGACCCTCAGGACCTGCCTATAGCCCTATGAGGGGGTGCCGCATGGGTATCACCCCTGCTCACAACATAAGTTGTGGCAGGGTGACGGCCCCTTGGGTCCTGCCCCTTTCTAAGGGGTGGCAGGGGATTTAAACTTCCTCGGCCAATTAAAAAATTCAATATTTAAAAAAAAAGTTTTTGATAGGTTTTTCAAAAATAAAATTTCTGCAAATATATCTGCCAATTCTGGCGTGAATTTTGGCCATACACCCAATCTACCATTTTAAGCAGAGGATTTGGCAGTTAATCTGGCAATCTTTCTGGCAGATCTCCAAATTTAGCAAGGTTCCTGTACATCTGGTGAAGATCTAAGCTATCCGGAAGACCTCCGTATTTAGTAGACCTCTAGATTTGGTGGCAATTCCACCAAATTTGGTGGAGTAAATTTTTTTTTGTTTTTTCTGTCCCCTCTCCAATGGAGTTTTCCTTTTTGCATCTGATCTTCAAATGTCAATATCGTGGTCATCCGAAGGTGTTCTTCAGTGCAATTTTTAAAAAAATGGGGTAGAATTTCACATTCTTCACAGTGTTTGTGGTATTTTTCATATTGGACTTCTGATTTAAAAAGAAATTAGTTTTCTTAGTGTTGTTGTATAGTTATCATTTTGGGAACTTCGACAGGCCATATCTTGGGCATAAGGATTCCTGTTTGGGTCCCATTTTTTTGAAAGTATATGTTTTTTCGTTTACTTCATCATTGTGCCATCAGTTTCTTCTATTTCTATTGGAGAATTGTATTTTTAGCATGTGGTCTATTTTGGACATTGTAAACTTCCATTGTATGCACTTTTTGATTTGTAAACGCATTGAAATGAAGTGCCACATATTGTACTTATAGTTTGGGGATCTTTCACATCATGTTGTGCCATTTTTGTACTCAAGTGCTAAGGGGGGTTGTGCTAGTTCCTTGTTTTTTGCCATCACAATCTTGTTTAGTGAGTGTCCCTCCACGAAAACATTTTATCCCTCCATGAAAACATTTTATCCCCATGCATGTGTGCCTTGTTATTTACACACCCTTTATTAGTTGTAGGTATTACTTTGTGCATCTTCTAATGTTGCTTCTTCACATTCTTGAACTACATTATGCCACACAATTTTAGTTAAGCTGCCATACCTCTCCCTTGTCAGCATTATGGGGGGGTACCATACTACTTGTGCTAATGCTTCCTTGGTTTTGTTTGGAGTGAGTTATGTATCTAGTTTTTTTTCCTATATACTAGACAGATGCAGCGGCTGGTTACCCATGCATTTCAGCGAAGTGGAACACATACCATATAGACACTCTTGCATTCCGGTTTATTGAGGCAACCTTCTACCTTATACAGATAATCAGATTTCTTGGGACTATTGGCTCCTGTATTTTCAACTATCACATTGGTTGAGTAGTGTCATTGGGGTCACTCATACAAATTGATGTGCCATTTGCATCTTTGACTATCAGATTGGTTGAGTATGTCGTTGGGCTCACTCATGCAAATTTGTGTCTCTTTAGTCCTGATCTTCATCCTGATTTCAATGGAGGTTCTTCAGCAGTATAACAGATGTTCTTCGGCAGTTATTTGCAACTTTTTTGTGCTTCACTAGAGTTGTTATTGTTCATCTTCATGTTCCTAATATTTTTGGGACATCTTTTGTGAAGGCTTCTTAGTCCTTTTATCTCGTATGGGGGGATACCTTTGTATCTTTGTGATGGAAGAAATCCTTATAGGGTCATGTTGAGTCCTCCTTCCTTCACTTTTATATGCTTCTTTGCATGTTTTCTATCTTGGAGAGGACTTTTTCCAATGAGGCTTTCGCCTTTTTTGTACTTAAGAAAGATCTTTGTACATGGTTAACTAACATGGCTTTGTTGTTGGGACCCATCTTTGCATGTTTGTATTTGTACATTCCCTACTAAGTTACACTGCACGGGGGTGTTGGTGTGAACAGGGGTTTTTCCTATCTGGTTTTTCCCTTTATAGTGTGAACTAAGCATATTATATAACTAGTTATTAGTTAGAACCTATTCACACATGTTCACATGTTAAGTTGACTTAGGTAGGTTCTAAATGTTGTTAGTTGTCATGTGATCTTATCCTACACATGTGATCTAATCAACTAGTTGGCATCTTATCCCCTAGTTGTCTCATGTCATAAGATTAAGACACTTGTCATAAGACTACTTCATCCTATCTCTCAACCTTGCTTTTATAAGCAAGACTTCTCTTGCATTATGTATCCTGTATATTTTATCATTATTTTGGTAGAATAACATTATTTATTTTTGTCTCTCTTGTGTAAAAGGTTATTTGGTGTTATGTAGAAAATGAGATCTAGGCTAACACGTACATTACCCTAAGTCAATCCTTCTCCACATAACATTGGAACACGAATCAAGGAAACTCAATACTCAGCTACAATCCTCAAAGGAGAGTTAAGAGGTCTCTTGATTGGTCCCTTTATTTCTAAGGAGAGAGATCTTATGGCTAATTACCAAATCAGGTTTATTTTGTACCAAATCTCGAATAAAATGATATTTCAAATCAAAATATTTTGATCTACTATGATGGACCAGATTCTTTTCCAACTTGATAGCACTTGTGTTATCACAAAATCATTATAGGCTAAATTTATTTTTCCCCAATTTATTTTAGAACTTTTTAGAGCCATAATGCATGTGTACTTGTGGAAGTGACTGCAAAATACTCTGCTTATGTAGATGAAAGAGAAACTAAACTTTGCTTCTTTATGCTCCATGTAACCAAACCTAAACCAAATGAAAAGCAATTACCGGATGTGGACTTCTAGTCATCCAAACCACCTCCCCATTAAGAATCACTAAAGACAACAAGTTCAAACCTTTTAGAAGGATAATAATGAATACCAAAATTGATAGTTCCTTTGACATACCTTAATATCATCTTGGTTGCCTTCATATGAATTTCAAAGGCTCAATCATGTACCTTGAAATAAGAGAAATTGAGTAAACAATATCTAGTCTTGTGTGTGTTAGAAACATCAAACTTCCAACAATACTTCTATAAGTTATTTCATCAACTATTTTAGCACCATCTTCTCTACATAACACAACTCCATGAGTAGTAGGAGTGAAGGTTGCTTTACAATCAACCATACTAAAAATTTTCAACATATCCTTTGCATACTTAGTTTGACAAATGAAGACTCCATGATCATCACTTTGATAAACCTCCATTCCTAGGAAATACTGCATGAAACCTAAATATTTCCTTTCAAATTCATTCAACACATCAATTTTGAAGTCATCCTTCATCTTAGAACTGCTACCCATATATAAAAAATCATCAACATACAAAATTACAATAATGATATCATAAACTACTTGATTGTAATAAAGGGTAGGCTCACTCTTGCTTCTTTGGAAGCCATTCTGCTAAAATATCCATCAATCCTAGCATACCATGCTCTTGGTGCTTGTTTTAGGCCATACAAAGACTTCTTCAACTTGTAGACTTGGTGTGCTTTGCATTTCACTTCAAATCCCTATGGTTGTTGTACATAAACTTCCTCTATCTAAGTACCCAAATTCAAGAAGGCATTTTTCACATCCATGTAATGTATGCTCCATTTCTTTTGTGCTACTACTAAAATCACCATTCTAATAGTCTCTTATATTTCTACTAGTTCACATGTCTATTCATAATCTATCCCATACCTCTATGTGAAGCCTTCTGCAACCAATCATGTCTTGTGTCTTTCAACACTACTATCACTGTTGTACTTAGTCTTATAGATCCACTTAGTACTGATACATTTCTTTCATGTGGAAGCTTTGTAAGCACCCAAGTATCATTCTTATCAATAAATCTCTCTCTTCTTACGTTGCTTGAACCCAAACCTCATTAGTACATGCATCTTCAAAACATAACGGTTCAAAATCAGCTCATGAAAGTAAAGAAAAAATTACCATCTCACCTCTTAGATTCTCTTCATGTTCTTGTCTTGTACTCATCTGATAAATTTCACTTAGGCTTCTTATCTTCCTTATAGATCTTAGACTTGAAGCTAGACTTGCACTTTGAATTGAAGAACCAGATGGGGGGCTACTTGGTGGACTTGTAGTAATTGGAATTGAAATACTAGTGGGCTGCTCATGGCAATGTCATCAATATTACCACCATTGTAAATAGATTTAGACTTCTCATCATGGCCTTTTTGATGACCATATACTCCCGCTTCATCAAAAATCACAACTCTTGATGCACCAATATTTTTAGTGAGAGGATTATACAATTTATAAGCTTTGTTCTGTTCATTGTATCCAACAAAAATGCATGATTCACTTTTTGGATCTAACTTCTGTCTCTTTTGATTAGCTATATGAACATAAGCTAAACAACCAAAAACTTTAAAATGATTAGCATAATTAGGCTTTTTCTCATACTAGGCTTCATAAGGAGTCATCCTATCAAGGGCACTAGTAGGACTCCAATTGACAATATACACTATCGTAGCAACTACATCAGCCCAAAAAGAGTTATAAATCCTCTTGTTTGTAACATAATTCATGCCATTTCAACCATTGTATGGTTCTTCCTTTTGGCTACATCATTTCGCTGAGGTTTGTAAGTAGTGGTGAGTTGTTTTTGATGTCATTCATATTACAATAGTTCACAAAAGCTCTTGAACAAAATTCTCCTCCATGTGATTAATCCTTAAGCACTTTATTTTGCCACCACTTTCATTCTCCACAAGGGTTTTAAACCTTTTGAATGTATCAAAGGCTTCATCCTTTAGCTTCAAAAAATAAATCTAACACTTTCATAAATAATCATCAATAAAAGTAATGAAATATGATGACTTATTCAAACTTTTTGTTTGCATAGGACCACAAATATCATAATGAACAAGTTGAAGTGGATAATGAGCCCTCCATAAACTAGCTTTTGAAAATTTCTCTCTTGCATGTTTACCTTTAGGACATCCTTGTGCTCTTAAACCTTAGGCAAACTATAAACCAATTCCTTGGATGTTAGTAGCTTCAAACTATGCAAATTTAAGTGTCCATACCAGAGATGCCACAACCAACATTTGTCTTCATATGTCATAGTGGAAAGACTTCTTCTATGTTCTTCAAACTTCAATAGGAAGATTCTATTTTTTGGCATAGGTACAACTACAACAACCCTATTGCCTTGATTATTGTCATAGATTATACATTGTTCATTATCAAACACCACTTTGTAATTCTTTTCACATAGCTGTTCTACACTCAATAAATTATGTTTTAAATGTGGAGTATACTAAATATCATTAACATATTTCTTACCTTCTTTAGTATTCACCTCCAAAGATTTGTCATCACCAAGCATGATTTGGATTTAAAACTTTCATCCATTGTAGAAAAAAACTCATTAATACCAGACGTGATTAGAACCTAAATCTAAATACCAAACCTTTTTAGACTATTTTTAGCTGTCATAAAATAAAAATAAATTACTTGGAAAAGTCTCTTCATCATCATGAGCATAATTAGCACTTCTACTTCAATTACCTACTTTTAATCTGCATTACCTTTCAAAGTGACCATATCTATTACAATGATAACACTGGATATTTCTCTTATCAAATCTACCTCTACCTCTTCCACTTTTTCTTCTTGAATAATTCTGATTCATGTTCTTATGTTGTTCATGATTGTTGGCAACTTCATTCTTTGTGATCAATAATTTTGAGGAAAAAGCTTTCCCAACACTTTCTCCAAATGTTTCTCTAAGTCTCTCTTCATGAGATATAAGAGATCCAACTAAGTGATTAAACTCGAGAGTATTCAAAATTTTACTCTCCACAATGATTATTGCAACATAATTCCACCTTAGTGTTAGAGACCTCAACACTTTTTTAACTACAACTGTGTTCACAATTTCTCTGAAAGTAGCCATCGTATTGACCACATCCTTTACTCTTACACAGTAATCACTCACTTTCAGCTTCTTGCATCTTCAAATTATCAATTTCTCTCTTCAAAGTCTGCGGCTTGACAACTTTGACTTGATCACTACCTTGGTAAGCTTCAAATGTAGAGTCTTCGAAGCATCCATGGTTGTCTTTGCCCCTGAAATTCTTGGAAATAGGCTCTTATCTAGAGCTATTTGAATATGAAATAAGGCTTGAGCGTTTTCTTTTAAGCCTTCTTATTAATTATTTTATGATTGGCTACAAGGGTGGTCTGGCTCTTCATACCCTGGCTCTTCATACCCTGTTTCTACAATTTCTCCCATAAGTCTTTCTATATCAAAAAAAGTCATCATCTTGATGCTCCAATAATCATAATAAAAAGTGCTTTGTGTGCAGCTAAAAATAGGTCTATCAAAAATAACAGCAAAGAGTGGAGCACTAATTATCCAACAGATCTACAGATCATCCTAAAAATAGGTCTCAAAAATAACAGCAAAGAGTGGAGCACCAATTATTCAACAGATCTACAGATCATCCAACAACAGCAGCACAATGCAAAAATTGTAGAAAGCTCTCCAAAATTCTCCATTGATTGATTTGAAGGGAATGCACATTTATACAAATAACTGACAACTGAAACAAAACCTGGTTTCCTATCGATTCTCTTCTAACAACTAACTACTTGTAAACTAACAATAATTAACGATTTCAAAAGATATACACAAGCTTATAAATTTGGTGGCTCTGTGCCCTTTTATTTTAAGCATCAGGCGGACCAGGTTATTTGTGTTCAATAGACATATTGAACATAATGAACCAAAGACAAAAGAGTTCATGAAATGTTTTATTTATACTAAGATCATTTATGAAGTACGCTTTTTGACAGTTTTCTAAGTGATGGAGCATTACCAATGTTGGAAACAGTAGATCTATCTCCAAAAGTTTTTATTATCGATTTTTTTTTTAACTAGGTGAATGAGATTTTCCTTGACGACGATTAATATGATTCAGCTTTCAGATTATGAACCTAAGCCTTTTGTTTGGAGCCTGGACATTTTGCCTTTCGAAGGTGTTAAATTTTTCGTGCTAGAGGGTTTAGAAATCGTTGGTCTTACTGTTCAAAATTTAATGAATAGTTAGAATGTATAATTTGGTTACTCGACAGAATAAGATTCCTGCTTGTAAACATCATTTTCTATTGTGAAGTAATATAGAAGGAATTGATTATGGAGTAATATAGATTGAATTGCTTGGTGTGCATACATGTTGCTTCTTAAAATAAAATATTAATGGATTGTTAATTTTGAGGTAGTAAGGAATTTGATAGGGAAAAACAGTTCTTTACCTCTTTTTAAAAGGACAACTATACAATTTTAGTTTGAAAGAGAATAATCTTACTCCAAGGTTCAATAAGATTAAAAATATTGTATGGTTTAATTGTTGATTAATTTATATTTTTAGAATGGCACATGTTTGAATGTGAAGTCGACTGTTCATTTCATCTCTCTTGATTTGTCTCTTTGTCTTTCTTGAAGACTTTTGTATATAATTAGGGGAAAATTTTTATGTATGTTGTTGCGATCTATAATAAAATTAATGCCCTGCTTTCCCATGAATGTAGCCACATTGGTGAACAGGCAAGATCTACAGAGAGAAGGTTGAAGATTGAGGGTTTGAAATTTATTTTGAAGCCATCAAATACAAAGAGGAAGTTGACTGGATTGTTGGAAAATTGTGGAAGACCTTAAAAGGCATAAACAAGTCGCTTAGATAAAAATAGAAGGCGCCAAAAGCTAATAGGAAGATAGCTTGGAGAATTAGAAGGTTTTTTTATTTTGATTTGATTTCATCTCCCCTACTTGTCTCGGATATTAGACAAGAGAGGAGAAAATCACTCAAAAAAGAAAAGTTGTGAGAGATTAGAAAGGAAAGACGTCTAAGCGCCAAAACAAAAAACAAAAAAATGGAAAATAAGATATGGACTGGAAGAGCACAGAAAAGACATGAGTAGAATGTCAGCAAGTTGTGTGTTGCAAGATGGAAAGGCGAGAATCACTCTACTTTAGAGTTTTTTTTTTTAGAGAAAAGGTGGCAAGCCATCCATACCATGATATTAATGAAAAAGATAAAAGAGTCTACAACAAACACATAAACTATCCAAAATACAATCGAGAAGGCCCTAAAATGGCCAAATGAAACATGGTGGCTCAGAACAAAGCCATAGATCCAGGTCCTAGAACCAGGGACTAGAACCAAAAAACCAAAACCCATAAATACTACTGCATCTGTCGTACTGCACAAACACCGCCTACACCAGAGAAAGCCGAAGAGAAAAACCAGACACCCTACCACAGAGAGGAAACATCACCCAATCCACCACCACTAAGCCATCTTAGAGCACAACAAGAAACCCCATTGCTTGACCAATCCTATGCCGCTTGGCTAGTAGAAGGAAGTGCCACCGGATCCAAATTCATAGCAAGGTTTCCCACCTCACCTTGAGCGTCATCATCCCCATCCTCCGGGTCATCAAACGTGTCATTAGGAATACAAGGTGCCAAGTTGAGGGCATGAACTCTCACAAATCTGATGCCTGTGAAAGTGTCCTTGGTGCATTTTGCATCCTTCTTTGTAAAAATGAAGCTAAGGGCCGCAAGTTCTCTATCTAACACATCGCTACTAAGTGACTTAAGGGAGGATTGCATAGCTCTATAAATAACCTAGTGAGGAGCTGAAACTCTCAAGGAATGGAGCTGAAACAAACCCCCAATGAGTGTGTCACCCTGCTCCATCTCATACCCTTTCACTGTCATCGCCCATCTGTCTACTGTGTAGATATTGTTGTTAAAAAGGCTAGAAGCAAACTTATGGACGTATTCTGGATCTTGAACCAGGTCCATAACATTGAATATAATGTGGGAGACAATGTTTGAGGAGTTGAGAATCCTTCCTGGGTGTCCTTTAATCCACCGATGCCCTACAATACACCTTATTGCAAACTGTAGTAGCGTGCAGTCTCTTTCGATGAGTATCATAAGATTAGACACCCTTATTTTACCTTGCACCTCTGGCTCCCAATCTAATAGGGGGAAGAAAAGTCTCAAGTTGAGTCGCGTTTCCATCATAGCAAGGGAAGAAAACTAGAGAAGGCAATCAATAATATTCTCATAGAAAAACATCTACATTAAGAATAATTAGTGAGCATAATCTGGAGACTTGAATAACATCAACCAATGTTAGAATTTTTGGGGGGAGTGCAAATTGTCCTTGCCCAATCCCAAGGCAAGATATTGACAGGCTGGGCCGCCTTCATTTAGGAAAGGATTTCAAGGAGGACTGACGTAAACAACACTATAAGAGCTCTCACATAACGTTCACTGTACTTCACCTGTGGCAGGCAAGGCCAAGACAGTCCCTAAAAATAGTTAAAAAACCTTGCAGTCCTTGGACAATATCTTGGGAACATGTGACAAGTCTTCACATTTATGGAGCAGAGCTACACCAACCAAGGGGATGAGATTTGACACTAGCCCACTCCCCACGAGCCAACCAAACAGGCTTGAATTTCACACCCACCAACATTAAATTTTGAAAAAACATGTATGCGTTATTGGGGAGTGCCACCTCTCTGACATCAACCATGGTGACATAAACCAAGCCAACGATACTTTGAAGCTTCCCACTTGTTTCCATATCCCCATTTGAAGGGAGCCATTTACATCCATTACTGGGGAGTACCACCTCTCTGACGTCGACCATGGTGACATAAAACAAGTCTCAAATAAGCAAAAGCTTGCCAGTTGTCATATCGACAACACTCAACAAACAGGCTGACCAACCCACCACCCAACTGTGCCACTAACGGCACACCAGCCCTTTGTTGCTTGAACCGAACCTGCTACTCTCACAAGGCTTAGTATCTGAAGAAAAGAATGTTGCACTTCTCACCCAGGAAAGGAGGAGTCCTTATCAATTTGCACCAAAGCTTGCAATCCTAGGGGCCAAGAAGCCTGTGTAACTGAGAAAAAGACTGTTTGTTCCTCGTGATCAATTGCTCTATTCGCTAGACAATCTGCAACTCTGTTAGCCTTTCAATAACAATGTAAAATCTTGAAAGAGTCAAATTTCTCTAATAAAAGCCATACTTGATTTAAAATATAAGACAGATGCCAACACTCTAACTTTTTTGTCTGAACCGCTGAGACAATAACTTGAGAATCTCCTTCAACCCAAATATGTCGAACCCCAAACTCTAAAGCTAATTGAAGGGCATGCAACACTGCAAAGGCTTCTGCTGTATTATTCGAGCCATGAGGGAGTTTTGTACTCTTGGCTGCCAACAGGTTTCCAGCTGAATCTCTAAGAACACAACATGTCCCTGATGGTCATGGGTTGCCCTAGATAGCACCATCCACATTGAACTTATTATACGGGCCATTTGGTGGGCACCATTTCACTCTAGCTCTATCAACTTTAGGCCCATCCTTCTGAGCAAAAGATCCCGGAATAGGTCTTTCTAACCCGTATCTGTTTTGGAGTATTAGATTATCCCAAGAGGTCCAAGTAGCCGTTTTGTTGCCATCCCTTCTGAGCTTCGCATTCAACACTTCCACAATAGCTAAAATCCTGAAGTTCCTTGCTTTCCAAAGAGGCCAGATCAGTAGAGAGGGCAAAATTAACCAAATATTGTGAAAGGTGGACTCTTGGAAGAGATGGGGCCATCCTTTGAAAAGATGTAACAAAGGTTTTGGTAGGGCCGAAAACCAGTTTAGCTTTTTAACCAACCAGAGCCATGCTTCTTTACTATAGCTGCAATGGATGAGAAGGTGGTCAACAGATTCCTCATTTTCCCCACAAAGGACGCAATTAAAGCTCTTACATATGGCCAATCTTTGGATCCTGTCACCTGTTAAAATTCTTTTATTCAGTGCAAGCCAAGCAAAAGCTCCGACTTTAGGGAGGAGGGCATCCGACCAGCATAGATGAACTGGCCAGTCCATAACACCTTTTGAAGAGAGCCATTTATATCCTTGCATGACCTTGTAATTACTAGAATCGTCGCCCAACCATATGAGCTCATCTTCCTTGGTAGATGGATGAATGATTCTGGCTTCTAGGATGTATTTGAGGATAGTTTTTTTATTTTCTGGAATGTCATAACTGGAGAAGTCTCTCCAACGCACTCTTGGAGGAATGCAGGTCCAATCAATCTGAACATAGTTTGAAACCTTCTCACCTCATCTGCCCTTGAGAAATACTTTTGCTTCTTTTAGGTCATCTGTCTTTGCAAGTATGGGACAACATCTGTCTTTGCAAGTATGGGACAACCATTCCACGAGTCATTCGAGAAATTAGCTTTACTTCCATTGTGAATTACCCATGAGAGCTTGGGTAATATAACCTCTCTACTCTTCACAATAAAATTCCATATGGAAGAGCCCTTTGGTGGATTTGCAGCCGTGAAAATTCTTTCTAGCAGATCATTATCTATATATTTTCCTTGCATCAACTTGGCCCATTTACATTGAGGCTTTTTATACATTTTCCAGGCTAACTTGGCTCCTAACGCCATGTTTTGTAGCTCTTGATTGATGACACCTGCACCTCCTAGGGGGGTGCATTTACAAACTTTCTCCCACATGACTAGATGTATCTTTCTTTCCTCTGTTGACCCTTGCCAGAGGAAGCATCTACAGATTCTGCCTATCTAATTAGAAATTCCTTTAGGCATTTGCAAAGATGACAGCATATAAACAAGGATAGCAGATAACACAGACTTGATCAGAGTAATTCTTCTTGCCAGTGAAAGCCACCTTCCCTTCCATGTTCCAATTTTGCGTTCTAGACTATCGACCACCTCTTTCCACAGAACTTTTTTGTGTCTGCCATTAAACAAAGGAATTCCTAGATACTTACCTGGCAAGGATTGTATGCTGAAATTTAAAATTCTTGAAATGTCATGCTTGGAATCTTCACTACCAAAGAAAAGGTAAATTTTTTATTTGTCTTCATTCACCTTTTGCCCCGATGCTTGATAGTAGTTTTCAATGACATCCTTTATTGCTTGGGCCTCTCTTTTGTTCGCCTAACCAAAGAGGATCGTATCATCCGCAAATAGCGAATGCGAAAAAAGGAGCAGAAGATTGTGATATCCTTATATCTTTCCATTCTAGGCGGGAGCTTGCACATTTGATGGCCAAAGATAGTGCATCAGTCATAATGATGAAAAGGTAGGGAGAGATCAGGTCGCCTTGCCAAAGACCTCTTGAGGATTCAAAAGGAGTTGTTGCTATACCATTGACTAGAGCTGAGAAACCACCCCTGTAAAGCAAGTAGTTAACCACTTGATCCAAGGTTTACAGAAGCCCATCTTAGCCATAATACTTACGAGAAAGTTCCAATTCACTCGGTCATAGGCCTTTGCCATGTCTAATTTAATAACCATGCTAGGTTCCTTTTTTAGTTTATGGAATGTAGGATTTCATGGACCAGAATTGCCCCCTCAGTTGTCTCTTTCCCCGGGACAAAACCTCCTTGTTCCTCCGAAATGATATGTGGAAGGATAGGAGCCAGACGAGAAGCTATGGCTTTGGAAATAATCTTGTATACAAAGTTACAAAGGGATATGGGTCTAAAATCTTTGAAGGAGGAAGGCGCTTTATCTTTTGGGATGAGCATTAAGTTCGTCTGTTTTAGCTCCTTTAAAACATGCTTGAATTTTCTCAATTCCTCCACTGCAAGGAAGACATCCCTACCTACAATATCCCAACACTTCTGAAAAAAGATCCCCGTCCAACCGTCCGGTACCGGTGCTTTATCCCCCTCCATTGAGAAGACCACTTCTTTAATTTCATCCACTGTAAACTCCTTCATCAGTTCTTCATTTTGTTCCCTTGTAATCAAGGAAGGCAAACCTTCGATATTAAAGGGGGCTTGAGGCTGGGAATCATCTACTGAGAGTAGAGATTTAAAAAAGGATCTTTCTTCCTCATGAATTTCTTCCACATTCTCTGTGACAGATGCATCTGCTCTTTTCAAAGCTGTTATGGCATTGGAGTGGTTCCGAATCTTTGTTGAGAGATGAAAGAATTTTGTATTTCGATCCCCTTCTTTGAGCCATGATTCTCTTGACTTCTGTCGCTAGAAGATCTCCTCCCTTAACAGAACTTCCTCTAAATCCGCTTTCAGAGCCTTTTCTAGAGGATACTTTGACTCATCCATACCGTGGTTGATGATGTCTAATTCAACAGCTTCTAACTGTTTCGAAATCCTTGCCTTTTCTGAGAATATGTTCTCGAAATGACATCTATTCAATTCTTGGATCTTATTCTTTACAAACCTCAATTTACTCACCAGTTGAAACATTCTTGAGCCTTGCACAAAAGGAGCCAACTGCCACCATCTTTCCACATTTTGAAGGAAATTTGGGTCTCTAGGCCACATTTCTTGAAATTTGAAGTATGACCTCCTATTCTTCTTTGCATCTCCTATGGCTATGAGGACTAGATAATGGTCCGAACCAGAAAAAGGAAGAATAGAAGATGATATGGAGGTATTACCTTGCAAGCATTGCGGCGAAATGAGAAATCTATCCAAACGTTCTGCGATTCTCCAATTGTCTTTCCTCATGTTGGACCAAGTAAAACAACCATTCGATGGTTTACAATCTAAAAGATTATTGCTTGACACAAAGTCCATGAAGTCCATCTGAGCTTGTGACGGACCTAAAAAACCTCCTGATTTCTCAGAAATCTTGAGAACTGCATTAAAATCTCCTCCCAAAATCACATACTCCATATTAATGAAGCGTAGCAAAGAGGTCAAATGCTTCCATAGATTCAATTTTTGAGTAGTTCTTGATGGGCCATAAATGAACAAAACCCACAAGTCTTTCCCATTAAAAACACTAGAGAATCTCCCCAGAATCCAGTTCTCTCTATTTCCAACAATTTCCATCTTTGGCAAGTGTCTCTTCCAGAGCACTGCCAATCCACCCAAGGATCCGTCTGCTGGATGAAAAATTGTTGCCTAGTTTGTCCATTTCTGAAAGATATGGGAGCCTTGTTCATCAGAGAGCTTGGTTTCTTGTAGGAAGACAATATCTACTTCTGCCCCATCAATTTGGGCTTTGATGAGGCAGATTTTGTTAGGGGCATTTATGCCCCTAACATTCCATGTAAGGAGCCTCGTGACTCTTGAGGAGAGCCATTAGCTCTCCTCTGCTTAAGTGCTTTGTCAATGGTTGTCTGGATTCTAGCATCAATCTCTTTCTGAGTTTTTGATTTCTTTTTCCTAGAGCTTCTCCTTGGCAGACTCGGGGATTCTGAATTTACTTTCAGACCCAGAGGGGTTTGAAGAATTCCTAAATCTTTTTCTTCTTACCGCAGAGTCATTTTCTTGCAGAACCTCCTCCACTATTTCATCAAGGAGGGAGTTTGTGGCTTTACGTATGAATTCTTCAAGAAGGGTCTAAATTTTGACGTCTCCTGAGTCCTCTTTATCTTCTGAATCCACATTCTGAATAGAGGTTTCTTCTGATTGGGAACCATATACCTATTTATCCTACTCATTAACAATAAGCAGCTCTTCCCCCTCATTTCTATCAGAGACATCTGAGCTATGCTCAAAAGCTAACGATGGCTCCAAACTATTCTGGTGGGGCAAAGTGGTGTTTTGATGGGAAGGCCCCAGGATCTCTACAAGGCATTCATTTGGAGACTCCTTTCCCTCTTTGTCACTCAGGAACTCCATAGGAACCACCTTAAATCCATCAAAAGATGCTTCTGGTGAACCAGGGTATGTTTCCTCCAGGTTTTCTAGTGTGGCTCCTTCACAAATTTCCGATCCTATGGAGATCTCTGTCTCTTGAAGGCCAACCAACTTCTCCTCTGTGATTCCTCCTGCCTGAAGGCTCTCCTGTTGTTGAAACATTTCTGGTTCAGTTAAGTGGTCATTAAACCGCTGTTGTAGGTGAACAGCCAGTCCCTAGTCTCTTCCAATCCCCAGCATTCTATTCATTCTAACCAGGTCATCATCAGTGATACCATCAACCAAGCAAATTTCCTATACCCATCGGCCTTCTAAGGTATTAAGAAATATGCGCTTGGGTAAGAGTTCTTTGGCTTCCATGATTATGCAGATTTTTATAGAGGGAGTGAGATACCGGTCATAGGTAATTTCAAGTTCTTCGAAAGTGCCCAAGGCATTAGCTATTTCTTGTAGGGATTGTGTTTCCATATATTCCACCGGTAAGAATGGAAGTTCTAGCCAAAAGGGGAGATATGGAATTTTTTCTCCTCCTACATCAAAGTTATGCTTCCACATTTGATAGAATACTGCTGTATTTTTGAATTTCCACAATTTTTTTGCAACACTGAGTCTCTCTCTTCTCTATTATTAAAGAGGAAGGTAAAGAAACCATTACCCATTGAACTAACTTCCTTTGGTTCTGGCCATTGCTTTCTGGTCTATTCTAAGAAATCATCAGTAGAGAAGTGAGGAGATAACACTTTACCTATTATCGCTGCATCAAGCAAAATGGAAGTTCTTTCCTTCAAACCCTCTCCATTTAGGGAGATGCGAATCCTCTTCTCTTCTCTCCTTATCACTTGTTTGATCATAGGTTTCGGGACCCACCTTTCCTTTGTCTTTGGACCACTTTTCTTTAACTCCTGTTTTCCCCTTCCCTGGGGTTTAAATCCTTGTGCTGTGACATTCTTCCTCTTTAATCGACCCCTCAAAGGATTCTGGTGTCTTTGCCTTTGTCCATGGTAAGACCTCCATTTGGGTGTATGGAAATTTGTGGTCCTTCGAGACAGGTTGTCTTTGTTCAAAAAATTATTAAATTCTTTCTGTTGGGAGTTCAGTGATCTTCTCCTTGGGATGGGTTTACTAACATCTTGTTCTCGGCCATCTCTGAACCCATACTTCTTCCCGGATTGGGTGGCATTCCTTCCTTTTATTGGATGGAAGTCTCTAAACGCTTCTGAAAAATATTGCATCTTTCCCTGTGCAACCTGTTGTCTTGGCTTTCGTTCGGCTTGCCAGTGAAGACTTCTAGATGAAGGATTTGAAAATGTTCTATTTGAAAAATTAGCCATTCTATAAGATCCCTCCATTATCTGGACTATACAACAAATGTTGAACTTAGCTATGTTTGACTTGTAGATGCACAATCAAGAGTGTGAGCTCGGGCTATCTCCTATGAGTGAGTTGTGTTGACCTTTTCCCAGACTGGATGCTTATTCCCAGATTTCCCTACAAGGTAGCCATCAGTGATCAACAGGATCTCTGGGCCAGGGGCCAACAGTGTAGGAGATAGACTCTGTATTTTATCTCCTCTTCTTCTTCAGGCTCTGCAAAACCTAGGGGGGTATTCCCTACTCAACATCCATGAGGATATGCATACAAAGGCTGGGATGCTGACAGAAAGCAGATAAGTCCTCCTGTAAGTAGACCAAAACTGAAAGATAAGAGCAAAGGGGCTAGCTTTGGGCCTATTTGCAGTTGTAGACAGAGGACTGAGGATCCTAAAACTAATTCTAATGTCCTAATGGTTGTTTTAGATTTTGATTTGGATTTTAAGTTTGGATGCAAAGCTGGACATGGTTGTAACACAAACACAAAGCAAGATTGGTGCCTATCCAGGGCCTGGAGTCAGTAGACATACACCTTTGAATGATCAACATGAACAGCTAAAACTGGATTTCAGGGGGATATATGTGATACCTGCCTTACAGATATCTCCCAATACAGAGTGTTAAGTTATCTCTACTTATGGCATCCCTACTGCAGTATACCCTTCCCAATGTTCAACCTGAAAACAGTTTAATCTACCCCTTGAGCAGAAGTTAAAAGATCAGACATTCAACATAGGAATTCTATGCTCTAGAATCTAAACATTACCCAAATATCCAGATTCAGAAGAAGAATACATGCAATACTGGAGACAGAATTAACAAAACACATGCTAAGATAGCATTTCTCATATAAGATTAATCATGAAATCAGTGGGTTCGTGCCAAAACATACAACAAGAGATACATAGACTCACAGGTTTAGCTGTACAGAGCAGCCAGATCAGCTTGTTTTGAATTACAGAGCCAAAAATCTTCAACTTTCAACAACCAAAAATGAGTAACACTTCCTGCTTATAACAGCCAGGTAGTGTACCACAGCAATTAATTACATGGTTGACCAAAAATCCTGCCAGATACACAGTATCAGAAAAATGGCGCTCAACGCATTACCAGATTGGCGCTCAAACATGAATGCAGTAGGTAGGGGAGGAGACAGGAAGAAACCTCGAGCCCTGCGCCACTGTCCGTTGATGTACACCTTCAATCGGGTACCAGATCCGTCCATACCTCTGCAACCTTCGCCATTAATGGCGCACCAACCCGCGGCCTCGGGAAAACGTCAAATTGTGCATCGCAACCATTTCCCGCCAAGATTCATCGTCATGATATTTGAAAATATGCAGGATATCAATTATCCCACATGCACCCCGTGGTGACCTCTTTAACACTTTATATACTAGGCCACGAGCATATATAATGTCAGTGCTTTTGCTCCTGACGACACTAGTATAAGACTTCATCATCATCCTCCAACAGCATGATATCCTGTCGCTTGAAATATCACCCTGACGTCAGCATCATATCGCAATATAACCTGCATGATAATCGCCTTCATCGGCACAACCTGATCCATCGGAAGAAGATCCTCCTGCTTAGCCGATACCAAAAGTCTGGCCGATGAACATCCTGATGACGTCATCGTCATATCCTGCTGACGTCATCAGCATATCTGCCTACTGCGCACCTCCTCATATCCGGATGACGTCATCATCATATCGACATCAGGATGATAAAACAACGAACATGAAGTGATACAACAACATCAGGATGATATTGACTAAGATCATCCTGACGTCCAAAATATGATGACCACGATGAAAAATCGGGTCACACTTAGAACTTTACAGCAACATCATCAAGATGATCTTAACAAAGATCACCCGATGTTAAAATATCACCCCAGCGAAAGATCATGCAGGTAGACAATATGATGACCCTCGCAAGCAACACGGCGATAACTGGAAATATGATCATGATGATGACGACGACCCTTAAGAAAAAAAATAGGCCGGGTTGAACAACTTAGAAAATGACCCCCTCGGAAGATCGGGGTGACATCATCATCATAAAAGGGCAGGGTGATAATTGGAAGATCACCGGATATTTGAAAAATCACCCTCCGCAAGAAAATTAAGGCACATTGTAGCTCATCAGCAGGATCGGGATGATTTCCAAACATCACCCGATATTGAAATATGATGATCCTGATGAAAAACAAGTCGACAGAAAACATGATGATGCTGACCACCATCGAAGCAAACATGATGATGATGACTTCCTCCTCGAAGAAAATATGATGCTGCAGCTGAAAAATGCCGAGGAGGTCCAACACTTAGGAAAATGGGCAAGAAGATATAGGGTTCAAATGAAGAAACCCCCTAAACATGAAAAATCAACCTCCAGGTCAAAATGAGTGCTAACACTGGCTCCGAATGGGGACGTGCAGGTGAAAACCTGCAGCGAGAACCAGATCTCCGGGCAGACCAGGCAAAAAACCAAAAAGCACGAACTGCACAAGACATTTACACTACATACATGTTTTTACAAATGTGCACAGCGACAAGTCATTTATGCAAAATAGAACTTAAGGAATTGGCCATGCACAGGCAATTCCAGAACTTCACCATCTAGGGCCTGGAGGAAATAAGAATCCTCCCCATGAGTACTGCAAATCTGATATGGTCCCATCCATAAGGGTTCAAATTTACCATGTTTACCCTTTTCTTGACCTTTTGCATTCCAAATGAGCACCAGATCATTGACTTGAAACTTCCTTTTTATAGCTCTTCTGTCAAACTGATATTTCACATCTTGTTGTCTTTTGAGATTGATCTGGTGGGCTTTCCTTCTGTTTTCATCCAATGCAACCAGCTGGTTCACTCTTTCTGTCATGGAGTCTTCAATCTCCTCATCATTTTCCTGAATGAATCTGTAAACTGGTAGGAGATTGTTCATGGGCAATCTGGCTGATGCACCATATACTAGCTCAAAGGGTGACATCCCAATAGCCCTTTTTACTGTCACTCTGTCAGCCCATATTGCTAAGTTCAATTTTGAGTCCCAAGCTCTCTTGTTCTTGTCCAGTATCCTCTTGATAATTTTCATGATGCTTTTATTGCTCGATTTTGCTTGACCATTCCCTTGTGGGTGATATGGTGATGTATATGATAGATTTATCCCATACCTGTTGCAAAAATCAACAAATTCACCTGATCTGAAGCACATAGCATTATCAGTGACTATCTTGAATGGTACTCCAAACCTGATGATAATATTTTCTAGCATGAAATCTGTCACCACCTTACTTGTAGCTCTCTTAGTTGGAATGGCCTCAATCCATTTGGTAAAGTAATCAGTTGCCACCAAAATCCAACTGTGTACCCCACTTGATTTGTCTGCAATTTCCCCTATGAAGTCAATTCCCCATTGCTGAAATGGAGCATCCACAGTTACAGTTCCGAGGGGTAAAGCACCATCATATTTCAGCTTTCCTGAAAATCTTTGGCAAGGGTCACACTTCCTCACTAACTTTTGTGCATCTGAAAAGAGAGTGGGCCACCAATATCCTGCTCTGAGAATTTTATGAGCTGTTGTTTGGGCAGTATAATGTCCACCACACAATCCCTTATGCATATCAATCAAAACATTGTTAGCCATATCCTCATCCACACATCTCAGCAGCACACCATCAGGGTTTTTCCAGTATAGCTCACCTTGAACAATAACATACCTGATTGCATGTAACTTTAAAGTCCTCTTTTGACTGTCACTGAAATGGGAAGGACAATTCAGATTTTGCAAGTAGTAGATAATATCCTTGTACCATTCAGATCCTGATACATTTACACTCTCATTTTGGACTGCATTAACTTGGCATGCTTCCAAGTTTGACTGTGCCATCATCTTGGCTAATCCTTGTCCTCTTATCAACTTGGTAATCTGTATGTCTATGTTGAACTCTTGCAGTTTGTTTATCCATCTGCACCTTCTTCCAGTCACCTCCTGCTGAGTGAATATGTCTTTGACTGCTGCATGGGGTACATATGCAATTATATATGATCCTACCAAGTATGGTCTGAAACTTTTGATGGCTCTGACTAGTGCATATGCCTGTTTTTCCATAATATCATACTTCAACTCAGAGGCCTGCAAGGACATACTGAAGAAAGCGATGGGCTGTTCAAAACCATCTTCGTTTTTCTGTAGCAAACATGCAGCAACAGTATGAAAGGAAGCAAACGAAAATACTTGGAATGGCCTAGAAAAATCAGGAGATTTAAGAACAGGGGCCATCTTGATTGCCTCTTTGATACTCTGAAATGATTCTATTGCTTCACTTTCCCAGTGGACAGTTGCATCCTTCTTCATCATCTTGGAAATGTTCCTTGTGGTTTCTGCAAAGTTGGGAACAAATCTCCTAACAAAATTTATCTGTCCAAAGAAGGACTGAACTCCTTTTACAGTTTTTGGCATTTGAATTCTGTCAATAGCAGCCACTCTCTCTGGATCTATCCTGACCCCATCCTTGGAAACAATATGTCCCAGGAGCTTTCCTTCAACTACCCCAAAGGCACACTTCTTTGGATTTAAAGAAATACCATAATCTACTGCTCTTATGAAAATCTGCTCCAGATGCAAACAATGTTGCTCTTCTTTCTTTGAGTAAGCAGTCAAGTCATCCTGATATACAGCCAGGATTGAATCAATCAACCCTGCAAAAGCAACATCCATTACTCTTTGAAATGTAGCACCTGCATTGGTTAGTCCGAAGGGCATTCTAACATACACATAAGTTCCCCATGGAGTGGTAAAGGCGGTCTTATACTGTTCTGATTCCTTTACCTTCACCTCATTATAACCTGAAAATCCATCCATCATGGATAAGAGTTCACAACCAGTCACTCTCTGCAACATAGCTTCCATATTAGGCAGTGGATAGTTATCCTTTAAAGAGGATACATTCAAGTTCCTGAAGTCAACACAAAGCCTAATATCACCATTCTTTTTTCTGACTGGGACAAGGTTAGACACCCAAGTTGAATGCCTGATTGGCACAATTATTCCAGCTTCCCTGAGCCTTTTGAGTTCTTCTTGCATCTTGGGAGCTAAGGTAGGATTAATAGGTCTTTGCTTTTGTCTAAATGGCTTAGCTCCAGGCTTCAATGGGATCTCATGCTGGAATAAATCTTCCCTATAGGCTTTTAGGTCCTCATATGAGCAAGCAAAAACATGTTTATACTTTTTCAGTAATGCAATCAGCATACTCCTAATGTGTGGTTTGAGCTGTTTACCAATGTATACCTTCTGAGGGGCCTGAGATGTCCCCAAATTTATCTCTTCTAAATCTTCCTTATTTGTGGGAGATGTCCTTGTGACCAATTTATCTCTACTGTCAAAAGCTCTTTCCAAAGCTACCAACCCTCTAGGGATTTTATTAGTCTTCAATTGAATTATCTCTTTTCCCACAAGAGTTTCTTTTCCATCTATAGTCTCTACAAAAGCTTGGAAATCAATTTCTTGATTCTCATATTCATCTATGCAGTGCAAAAATTTCAACAAATCGCTATCATCATCAAACACTTGCCAACTGCATATATTTTCTGGTACTGCAGGCCTAATTTTAACTTCTACATTTGTAACATCTGACAGAGTGATGTCATCTGGCCTTATTGCAACATTGGCTAAGAAATCAGCCATAACATTCTTTGACCTCTCTACCCAGCCTATTGAAAATGCATCAAATAGTTCAATGGTATCCCAAACAGCATGCTTGTATTGTTTCAATCTTTTATTTTTTGAAGCATACTTATCTCTAATTTGGGATACAATCAGCTCAGAATCCCCAAATACTGTTAACATTTTAATTCCATGTTTGAGAGCAATATTTAGGCCTAAGAGTAAAGCCTCATATTCTGCAATGTTGTTTGTGCAATCAAACCTCAGCAAGAAAGAGAATTTGAGGAGCTTACCAGTTGGAGACAGGAAAACAACTCCAGCTCCAGAGCCTTCTTTTGCACAAGCTCCATCAAAAAACATGGTCCATAAGCCTTGCTGATCCAGCTCTTCAATGCAGACATTTTTTTCTTTATCTTCTGTATCATCTGAGACAACCTTGAAGTTATCACAGTCAGTGTCTACAAAGCATACCTGTTCCTCTGCTTCTTGGTCTTCCACTGTCTCTGATGATCTTTGTTCTCTGATTAGCTTAACATCCCTACCATTCATTGGAATCACGGCATATGACAGGTCCAGCTGCATACTTCCACCAATTAGTGCTGCCCATCTTCTTGACAACAACATACCATACTGTGGCTTGATGTCAACCACTGTTATATTCATTTTATATCTCTTTTCAGGAAATGCTGCCAGTTTGAAATCTACATCCTTCATGATTCCAATAACTGGTACCTCTCTGGCATCCATAGCATAACATTTTCCACATGCTTTGTCAATTTTCAATCCAGCTTGTTGCATGATGGCCAAAGGCATGACATTTGTAGATGCTCCAGAGTCAAGCATACAATTTCTAATTATTTTTCCATTTATAACCAGGGAAACATAAAATGGTTCCACTTGTGAAGGACACTTTGTCATAGTCACTCCTAAATAGACTTCAGGAGTCTCATCTTCTTCATTACACATGACATGTTTTTCACCCTGAATCTGAACATTTTGTTTAGCTTGAAAGGGCACCCCTGAAATTAGGGATATTGTCCTATTCTTGATCTCTTCCACTTTCATGAGTTCCATAAGTGGAACAGAGACTTTTACCTGGGAGAGGACTTGAGCTATATCAAATGGGGCATAATTTTGTATAACAGTTGTAGCTTGCTCCACAATCTTGTTTTTATCCTGAGCTGATTTAGCTCTTACTTTCATAGTTCCCTGATCATCATTCTTGTCTTGGGAACCTTTACCTTGATCTTCAGCCTGAGGGATTCTGTTTTCTGGTCCTTGAGATTCATGACCTGTTCTATGTCTAAAATTCTGTTTATTATTTACCCACTGCCTTTTTTGTGGTTCAATTCCTTTATGACCATGCACTAGCTGACCTGCAGAAATATCTTCTAGCTGATGTGGGCTGCCTACTTGATTTTTACCTCTGAGATTGTAGTTGCTTTTGACTTGAGCAACTGTTGCAGCTGTGAAGGCTCTAATTTCCTCATCAGAAGGTCGTTGTAAGTTACTCATAAAATTGTGTGAGTTCTGAGCATACACATAGTTATCTTCATTATCTTCATCATATGGGAACTGTTGGCAGGCCTGAATTTGATGATCTGTATTCTCATCAGCATTATAAAGAGTGTATCCATTACCTATGGACATCATATTAACATCATCATCTTGCACATAATGTGGCTCGTTGCATTCATTACAAGATGTAGCATTATCATACAAGGATTGAGCAATCATACACTGTAACTGTGAATGTGGCATCTGGCAAATTATACACCATGGAGCATCATCAACAATATTTATAGCTTTCTTTAGAGGATCAGGAGTTTCTTTGACATGTTGAGCCTTCTGATTTGTGTTGTTACGTGGGAATATAGGCTTACCATCATGCCAATTGGTGTTATAAGGCATATCATGCAATGATGGCCTCTTTTCCTGCCTTTGATAGACTTGCCTATCAGGACCCATCCCTTTTTCACTTCTAGCTAATCTATAGCTTAGGTCCTTAACAACATTTGTCAATTTGTCTATCTTATCTTCAGGGGCAGATGTATTACCTTGAGTGTTCTGAGGCTTGTTTGGATTCTGCAGAATTTTTATATCATCCCTTCTATTTGTCTTGCCCGATGCTTTCTTGTTGTTTTCAATATTCACTGCAATTCTGAAAGCATCCCTGAGAGTAGCAGGACCTTTATCTCTTAATCCATATGCAGTTTTTGCATCAAAGGCATTGATATACAATATTATGCACATTGGTTCATTTGGCCTCATGTGATGTGGCAATTTGTTTAACACTTTAGTAAATCTTGCATTAAAATCTGCAACCTGCTCATTTGACCCTTTAGTGATACTGGTGAACTCATTTACAAAAAAGCTAGGGTCAGTTTTGTCACCATATTGCTCCTTGAACATCCTTTTAAAATCATCCCATGATGAAATACTCCGGTCAGGCAGATTCTTGTACCATTCTCTTGCCTCATCTATTAAGGATTGCATGAATGACTTCATGAAAACATCCTCATGTTAAACCTCAAAGTTATCCATGACATTTTGAAAAGCTTTTAGATGATCTTCTCCTGACACAGTGTTGTTTCCTGAAAATTTAGGCACTTGCAGCCTCAGATGCTTATCAATGGGGTTAGGATACCCAGGAATACCATCAAACACCAGCTGCCTGAATCTATCTAACTGCATGGGCTGTCTGTTTAACTGATTAACATTAACATTTCTGTTTGCATTCTGGTTTCTTACATTGTTCAGTGGTATCCTAGCATCATTCACATTTTGTCTCTCATCATTATGCTGATGTTGCACTTCATTTCTCTGTTGATGTCTCTGCACATTTGCATTCTCAAGGGTAGGAACTGAATCATTTTGGGCAGTCCTCAAAGCTTGCACTTTCTGCGTCATGTCATCTCTGATTTTCATGGCTTGTAGATATTCTAGTTCTGCTCTTAGATTTCTGATTTCTTCAGCTAACTGTTCATCCTTAGGCATGGAGGTAGATGGTCTCATACCATTCTGGTCATCATCTTCATCATCCCTCAGAGACTCTGCCTCTTCAAACCTTTCACTAGGGTCTAGAAATGGGCGTTCTTGGAACACCTCTGACCTCATTCTCATGCTACCACCTTGTTGCCTCTCATATGCACCTTGAATATCAGCTTCTGCATTTGAAAAGTAAGGCACATGCTGTCCTGATGGCCTAGGGTTATCTTGCATATCATCACCTTTTCTGGGGGAACCCTCATGACTAACTGAGACAGCTCCCTTTCTTCTGTACATCATTCTTCTTGTTACTGGTAACTCTTTAAATAAAGGATTTTGTTGGGATCTTCTCCCCTGCATATAAATTTTACTTTGACCGGTTGGGAGATTACTTCGGAGTCGCCAATTTCTGTTACTAGGAACTGTTTTCTTTTGAAAACCAGGGTTCTTTCACAAATTCCCCAGCAGAGTCCCCAATTTCTGTTGACTTTTTCCCAGACTGGATGCTTATTCCCAGATTTCCCTACAAGGTAGCCATCAGTGATCAACAGGATCTCTGGGCCAGGGGCCAACAGTGTAGGAGATAGACTCTGTATTTTATCTCTTCTTCTTCAGGCTCTGCAAAACCTAGGGGGGTATTCCCTACTCAACATCCATGAGGATATGCATACAAAGGCTGGGATGCTGACAGAAAGCAGATAAGTCCTCCTGTAAGTAGACCAAAACTGAAAGATAAGAGCAAAGGGGCTAGCTTTGGGCCTATTTGCAGTTGTAGACAGAGGACTGAGGATCCTAAAACTAATTCTAATGTCCTAATGGTTGTTTTAGATTTTGATTTGGATTTTAAGTTTGGATGCAAAGCTGGACATAGTTGTAACACAAACACAAAGCAAGATTGGTGCCTATCCAGGGCCTGGAGTCAGTAGACATACACCTGTGAATGATCAACATGAACAGCTAAAACTGGATTTCAGGGGGATATATGTGATACCTGCCTTACAGATATCTCCCAATACAGAGTGTTAAGTTATCTCTACTTATGGCATCCCTACTGCAGTATACCCTTCCCAATGTTCAACCTGAAAACAGTTTAATCTACCCCTTGAGCAGAAGTTAAAAGATCAGACATTCAACATAGGAATTCTATGCTCTAGAATCTAAACATTACCCAAATATCCAGATTCAGAAGAAGAATACATGCAATACTGGAGACAGAATTAACAAAACACATGCTAAGATAGCATTTCTCATATAAGATTAATCATGAAATCAGTGGGTTCGTGCCAAAACATACAACAAGAGATACATAGATTCACAGGTTTAGCTGTACAGAGCAGCCAGATCAGCTTGTTTTGAATTACAGAGCCAAAAATCTTCAACTTTCAACAACCAAAAATGAGTAACACTTCCTGCTTATAACAGCCAGGTAGTGTACCACAGCAATTAATTACATGGTTGACCAAAAATCCCGCCAGATACACAGTATCAGAAAAATGGCGCTCAACGCATTACCAGATTGGCGCTCAAACATGAATGTAGTAGGTAGGGGTGGAGACAGGAAGAAACCTCGAGCCCTGCGCCACTGTCCGTTGATGTACACCTTCAATCGGGTACCAGATCCGTCCATACCTCTGCAATCCTCGCCATTAATGGCGCACCAACCCGCGGCCTCGGGAAAACGTCAAACTGTGCATCGCAACCATTTCCCGCCAAGATTCATCGTCATGATATTTGAAAATATGCAGGATATCAATTATCCCACATGCACCCCGTGGTGACCTCTTTAACACTTTATATACTAGGCCACGAGCATATATAATGTCGGTGCTTTTGCTCCTGACGACACTAGTATAAGACTTCATCATCATCCTCCAACAGCATGATATCCTGTCGCTTGAAATATCACCCTGACATCAGCATCATATCGCAATATAACCTGCATGATAATCGCCTTCATCGGCACAACCTGATCCATCGGAAGAAGATCCTCCTGCTTAGCCGATACCAAAAGTCTGGCCGATGAACATCCTGATGACATCATCGTCATATCCTGCTGACGTCATCAGCATATCTGCCTATTGCGCACCTCCTCATATCCGGATGACGTCATCATCATATCGACATCAGGATGATAAAACAACGAACATGAAGTGATACAACAACATCAGGATGATATTGACTAAGATCATCCTGACGTCCAAAATATGATGACCACGATGAAAAATCGGGTCACACTTAGAACTTTACAGCAACATCATCAAGATGATCTTAACAAAGATCACCCGATGTTAAAATATCACCCCAGCGAAAGATCATGCAGGTAGACAATATGATGACCCTCGCAAGCAACACGGCGATAACTGGAAATATGATCATGATGATGACGACGACCCTTAAGAAAAAAAATAGGCCGGGTTGAACAACTTAGAAAATGACCCCCTCGGAAGATCGGGGTGACATCATCATCATAAAAGGGCAGGGTGATAATTGGAAGATCACCGGATATTTGAAAAATCACCCTCCGCAAGAAAATTAAGGCAGATTGTAGCTCATCAGCAGGATCGGGATGATTTCCAAACATCACCCGATATTGAAATATGATGATCCTGATGAAAAACAAGTCGACAGAAAACATGATGATGCTGACCACCATCGAAGCAAACATGATGATGATGACTTCCTCGAAGAAAATATGATGCTGCAGCTGAAAAATGCCGAGGAGGTCCAACACTTAGGAAAATGGGCAAGAAGATATAGGGTTCAAATTAAGAAACCCCCTAAACATGAAAAATCAACCTCCAGGTCAAAATGAGTGCTAACAAGTTGATCAATGGATCCAAGCCAACCTCCACCATTTACATGTGCAGAAGGGAGCTTAAACACAGCAGATCCACCGTCTTTAAAATAGAAATTAGGTCCATCTTTTTTTGGGAAATCAATTTGGTATTACTCTACTTCAGAGTTAAAGCAGTAAGTAATAGCATATGCGCTGGCTTTCCAAATTCTACTTTATCTTCTCTAGTATCTTCTGTTATGCTCTGTACCTCTTTGATGATCAAATCATGAAGAGCTGGTGATGCAGCCTACTTCTGGCCAACATTCATCAGCCCTTTGGCCCTCTTGAGAGCATTCTTTGGCTTTGTATAAGTCGCCATGTTGATAACCCCGATAAAATTAAGAAAACCTTTAATCCGCAGAGAATATTGAGAATTTATGTGAAATAGAGATAGTACATTTTTTTCTCCTTTTTTAGAAATTTATTCAATGGTTGATTGTTGGGGCTTGATAGAGTTTTGTAAGGCTTTTGAGCAGCATAGGAATATGGCCAATTCAATGACCTTAACGGAGCAGGTGGCCTACCACTGACAAAATAATCACAACAACCGCAATAGGAAACAACATAATAATTTTGGTACCATTGGGTTGAATCTCAACCATGCCCTCTGTGAGCAATCCTCAAAGGCCATGGTTGATATTGTGATTATGCTCCTGGTTATCAGTGCCTTTGGTTTTTCTTTTTACGCCATATTTCAAATACGTGTGTCATGAGGCTGTTGAGATTCTACCTGCTACTTTTCTACTAATCGGCGATGTGATCTATCTTGCACCTATTGTGTATGCCTCTGGAGCAATCTTAATGTTTGTTTTGGTCATTGGGGAGTGGGAGATTTATCAGTATAATTCCAGGAAGTGTGAAAATCCTCAGTGCAGGGGCCTGAGAAAATCGGTGGAATTTGATATTCAGCTGGAGTCAGAGGAGTGAGTCAAGGCCTTGTTGTCATCGCTTGAGGCATCGGTGGGAAGCAAACCATTAGAATTACAGCAGGATCACAAGGAATTGGAAGCAAAGCTCAGATCGCTGGCTCTGCCGAATGGACGGGTTGTACTGATTTTTAGAGCACCCTGTGGGTGTCCAGCAGGTCGCTTGGAAGTCTGGGGGCCTAAAAGGCTCTGAAAACCTAAAAAAGTAATATGTGTTAAGGGAAAGTTGAGTCAAAATGACAAAGGGAAATGTTTCCACTAGTACTAATTTGCAACTTTAATCTTGTGTTGATCCATAAAAAATTTAAGGACAGAAGCATTGGTCAATGAGGTTCCTATGTGCTAGCCAAATCTGAAAAATGAGATCCAATGTGCCTTTTAATCTGAAAAATCTTCATGTATATATATTACTTGATTAGGAAATTTTGTGGCTAGTGGTTATATGAGTGGAGCTTATGGTCATGGCCTAGTTGTTGGTAGTTATTGCAATGGACCAATGGGAGCTCCTTAAAGCCCATGGGGAGGTGTTTGATTTGGCCCTAATTCTGCAGGGTATGGAGCAAGTCCAGCTATCAGTTATAGTTGCTTTGGTAGTGCACAGTCCCTATGGAAGAGGGAGTTACGGCTGTGGAGTTGGTTTTTAGATTTTGTAGATTTTCCGTTCAAAATATATGGTTATGCTTATCTATGTTTTTCGTTGTTATAGTTGAACTATTTTGGTGATTTTTCAGAATCATGGGTTTTTCAGATGATAAGTGGACATGGATTTGCATAACATGATGGTTTTATAGGGTTTACTTGGTTAATCAAAACTTGTGGTTTTGTATATCTGCAAATAAACTATTTCTCTCAGATTATGAATCCCTAGTGGTATTTCTGATTACAAAATAGTTGCAGGTTTGCATGTATACTTTCTGCATGGTTTGAGGAGGTTTTTTTGCATCCTTCTCAGTGTGGAGTTGTTGGTATCTGTCGATGTGTTTTTTATGCACATGCAAACTTAGAATAAAATACCAAGGTATTCTATCCTCTCTTGAACAAAGTCTCTCAAAGGCTAAACTGTTGGCAAGAGACACTGTGTGGCTTCATTGGTGTTGTCATTGATGGCAGCAAAGTCCATTCCACACATCCGCAGGACATGGTGTATCCTTACCGAAAGTCAGATTGAAGAATACTTTGGTCCGGTAAGAAAGAACAAAGCATGCAGCAAGGTCCGACAGTCAAGTTCGGATCTCTTAGAGGAAGTATCTTTGTAAAGTGCGGACTTGAGGAAGTCAAGAGGAATACCTTGACTAATAGATTCCAGGGATTGAGCCTCCAGTGATGAAAAAGTGAAGAGATATGAGCATCTAAGTATTGGGGTCCGGTTTGGCAGAGTAGACAGAGGAAGAACTGACCGACAGAGCATCAGAATTATTTCGGATGAGATATTGATGGTGATCAAGGTTCTTAACGTATCATCCATGATTGACCGACATGTTAGATGACTTCTATAAGTATCTCCTTGATTCGCATCACTTGGTAACCAAGGATTCAGCCGACAGACTAGAGTTTGAGAAAATATTGACTATTCTGGATGCCGACTAGAAAGAGGATGAAATCCTTTGTGTGGATATATATACCAGATAGATTTGGATGTGAAAAAGTGTGTGGTGTGTATTGTGTGGTGCGAAGAAAAGCAGAAGAGCAGTGTGAAGGCAGTAAGACAGGTCCGGAATGTAACAGAACAGTAGCACCTAAGAGAATAAGAATGAAGTGCAGCAGATCAGTATATTGGGCTTAACTGGAACTGAACCTCAGCATATGTGGATGCTTCTCATCAGTTCAAGTATCGAGTTTCCTTGTATAAACTATTGTAGGCAGTGAGCCTCTTGTGAGCAGTGTGCTCGGGCAGTGAGCCCTAATTGGCAAGTACCATTTTGTACTATCTTATTCTTCTAACAGAGAATACAATCTTGGGTTAATCACCCTGTGGTTTTTCCCCTAACAGGGTTTTCCACGTCAAAATCATTGTGTCATGTGTATTGATGTTATTTCCATTTCATGGTTATGTTTGCTTATTTAATTTAATGCTGCACTAATTGATAAGGAAATTCAGAAAGCTGAGATAATTAAGATAACTGATTCACCCCCCCTCTCAGTTATTAACAATTGGTATCAGAGCCAAGTTCCTCCTAAAAGAGCCTAACAGCTTGAGGAAGATCTGGGAACTCAAATGGATGTGTATGGTATGAGGGAACAACTTTAGTCTGCCCTAGATGATCTTGAGCAATCAAACTCTGAAGTCAATGAATTGAAAGAAAGACTCAAACAGGCTGATGATTTCATAAATGAACTAAAAGGGAAACTGAGTATCTCTATGAAAAAGAGAAAAGATCTACTTCAACAATTGGCAAGTCAAAGTGAAGACAATGGTACAAATGAAGATCTGAAGGAGAAAACCAAGTTATGTGAAAAGTTATCAAAAGAAGTCATTATGGTAAGACATGAAATGGAATCAGGAGTTATGAAATTCACCCAAGAAATTGAAGAGAACAGAAAAACTAAAGATGATCCAAGACAATCTCTCAAGGAGAAGTTAGAAGACTGCCACAAAATGGATAGAATAATCAGGCATCTAGAATTTGATCTTGAAGATGCTAGAGATAATGAAGAAAAACTTGAGGATCAAATTGACACTCTTAAAAAGGATCTTCAAACAACAAATGAATACAAAAAAAAATTCAAGATAAGTTCTGCTGAACTTGAAGTTCTTCTTGAAAGCCAAAAGAGGGTAGATGACAAGCGTGACTTGGGATATGAGAAAGGTGAAAGCTCTGGATCCGGTTAGAAGAATTTTGGATCAAGAAATGCAAGGAACAGGCCTAGAAGACCTCTGGTAAGGCAACCTAGTGCTCAAAGATATCCATCCTTCAATGGATACTGCCACAACTGTAATAACTTTGGTCATAAAGCTAATCAGTGCAGAAAGAAAATAAATCAGACTAATACATCCTTCTCCGGACAGTGTTTCAACTGCAAAAGGTATGGTCACAAATCTCATGAATGCAGAAATATGCAAATGAACAATTCATTCAATGGTAGATGCTTTGCATGCAATAGAATGGGACATATGGCTAATCAATGCAGATCAAGAGGATATCATTCAAATATGCAAAGAAATGTTGTTTGCCACAATTGCAATAGATCCGGTCATATTTCCAAGTTCTGTAGAAGCAAGAATCAGGACAAAAGGTGTCCGGTGCATCATAATCAGAATCAAGACAAAGGAAAAGGAAAAGTGAATGCGGATGAAGTTAAAAGTGAGATGAACAAAATTTGGGTGAAAAGAAGTACAGAAAATGTAGGGGATGGATCCGCACCAGAATTTGGTGCTGATATTCCTTTCAGAAATTAAAAAGTGAGCTCTGGCTTAGGGGGGGACACAAGGAAAAACATTTTCCCCCAGCCAGTTAATTGGTGCCTGAAATTGGCACATGAGAAGTTGCAGAATAAAAAGATTCTCAGAGAAACATCTAAAGAAAGCTTGGTAAAGATATGGAAGATCTGCAGGAAGATTTGAAGAGTCTAATCTTCCAAAATTGATCCGGTTTAACAGTCATCCGGTAAAACAGGATTATCATAGTTAAATCCGGTATGATTCAAATTCGAGGCATCTTGTTCTATGGATAGATCAAGTGTTTGGGGAAAGTAAGATAATTTGTTATTAATCACCAAGGATAACTCTAAGTATATATCAGTGATCCGGAAAAAGATCTTTCTCAAAATAAAAAGAACCAGGCAACCGGAATGACTTGAGTTGCGCATTTATTGCAATATGAAATTAGGGTTTTCCCAGAAATAAAAGGGTTCATTCGCTCGTCATTTGCACATTTGCATTCAAGAAGAAGAGAAAAGGAGCTCTGCAACAAATTATCTCAAATTCTCAAAAGATCAACCGTTGAAGTTGATTCATCCAACAAATTAATCCGGCTCATTCAGCGAACCCTAGAAGTGCAAAAGGTATTTTCCGTTATTGAATATTTCTCTATAAAATCTTTTGAAGATGACCACCGAATGTTGTAAAAATCACTGATAGGCCACGTTCTAAATTCAAGAAACATCCATATAAATTCCTAGAAGTTGATCCCCTAGGCGCCTTTTCAAGCATTCCGCATGGGGTTCTGCATGTAGAAGATGTTAGGGCATATATTCATGCGAATATTGAAGAATTTGGGGAATCTAAGCTGGTTGATATCGATCACAAGCATTTGATAGATGACTAATTTGAACTCAAAACTCAGTATAAAGCCATCAGGGACAAGCATTTTGCACAATGCATTCATTTCCCCTGTTTTGCAGAAGATGAATGGGTCCGGTATGTTCTAAGTAGAATGCATGATAACTTTATATGGTTGATGAGGCCATTTAAGATAACCAAGGATGCCATTAGGGCAGTAACCAGATTGCACTCATTCGGTGGGATTCCTGTTCTCAAATCCGTCAAGAATCAAACTGTGAGTGAAGCTACCGGATTAAAATTTGACAAAAGAGCAATGACAATAGAAGACATCACTGATCCGGATGTCAAGTTTGCCTCCATGTCATCAGTTATAAGATATATCACTCTAGCAGGGAAAATTCAGTACCCGGAACTGCAATTTACACTGCTTATGAAATGTTGAGGAAAAATGCAGATTATGATCTTTGTTAACTCCTTCTGAGCCAACTACTAGGAAACCTACAAAAGATCAAGAAGGACAAGAAGAACTCCTTCAAGTATGGTGGGTTGATACCGTGCTTGTTCTTCTACTTCATGAATGAGCTTCCCGGATCCAGTGGTTGGGTATGGCAGGATGATAGACCAGTAGCCATCCAAATCAGAGATTATATACATGGGCTTGGTGATGCCAAGGCACAAAATACCGCACTCTGGGGCTATTTCAAGAATTTTCAGAGCATGATGCAAGCAAGAGAGAGAATCCCCCAATCTTTAGTTGAAAAGTATAAAGATACAGTATGCTTTATGGTAGAAACTGATCAATGTCTAATGGAGGCAGTAGAGCGAAGAATAGTCTGGATCATGCCAATGGGGTACGAAGTAGATGAGAAAATTGTTGAGCTACATGTTCAACACATGCTCAGTCAATCCAAGGATCCTAAAGCAGAAAGGTTTGGAACCTTTGAAGAATTAAGTGTGAAGATCCATGTGGAGCTAAGACAACTGGAAATAAAAAGAAAAGTGAGGGAAGTAGAAGAGTTTGCCAAGAGGCATGGAATTTCAAAAGAGGCACTTGATGCAAATAGAGAGAAGACAGAAAGGGCAGAGAAAGAAAAGGAAGAAGCAGAAAAAGAAAGTGCTCCAGTAAAAGCCCTCTCCCGGACCAGATTTTCTAAGAGGTTTGCACTTGCAACTGCTAAAAGCTCAAAGCCATCTAAATAGGAAGCAAAATCATCCGGTAAAGCAGAGAAAAGAACTAAAACAAAGGCCACAAGGTCTTACATCAGTCAGAAGGATGATGAAGAGACAGAATCAGATGAGGAAGTAAAGAAAATGAAAAAGAAAAGGAAAACATCCGGTGAACCCTCTACTGAAGAAGTAACAGAAGAATTTGTTGAAAGGCCCACTTTGTCCTTAGATGTAGTTAAAGCAGTTACTATGGATGAGAACTTGCAACCAATAACAGAATTCTATGATGCATATAATGATGTAGATAGAAAAATCTTGGAGGAAGCCATAGTTAAGTACTTGAACTTATACAATAAGGCTTTTATTGAAATCATATCTCTTATTCCCAAAAGCCTAGAGAAGGAATTAGAGATAAGAAAGAATAATGCTAGGGCAAAGGATCTTGAGATCCGGGAACAGATAGCCATTCAGCTCTTTCCTTCAATCACTCCGAAGCAAATGAATATGATCTTCAAAGATTGCAAGGATGAGTTTTGGAGAAAAGCTAGAATGAATCAGCTTATGCTCGGTGAAACTGACAAAATAGGAAAAGAGACAGAAGAGATTCTTCGGAATGCATACAAAAGATTCAACATTCCCATTATAGAGGACTTAGGTGATGATCCCTTAGCTACAGATGTTGAAGAAGAATCTACTAAGACAGTGGCAGAAGAGGTAAAGGAGATAGGTGAAGAAAAAGGTAAGGACTTAGATTCCTCTGCTCCGGAAGAGGAGGTCCATGAACAAGCAAACATCTCTCCTTCGGTTTCCACTGCTGACTCCGGATCTAAAGAAGAAGAAAGAGTAGAAGAAAAGATCAGTCAAGAAGCAGAGGAAAAGGAAAAAGGAGATGGCAGTAATAAGGGTGCAGAAGGAGAGAAAACTCCAACAAAAAAAACCACAGATGATAGTGGTAAGGCTGCAAAAGGGGACAAAACCCTGTCACCGGCAAGAGACACAGCAGAAGCAGTCGAGGAATTCTGAACCAAGGAGATGATAGAATTTGATGAACCGAAACTTCTTCAAGGACCGTTCAATTTTGACTCCCTCTCCCCGGTTCAAACCATGAAGCTAGCATCCTTTACTTCAGCAAAGGCAAAATAAAAACTTCTGAAGTCTCACATGGAAGATTGCAAGCTCATAGAAACTGCATCAGGTGTATTAGAGAAGATCATGCCATCTTTTTAGAAGGATCCCTCAATCTCTTCATCCGGTAACCTTAAATCTCTAGTAAATAATGTTAGCACTCATTTTGAATCTTTAGAGAAATCAGCTGAGGTAAAGGTCTGGAAAGAGTTTTTGGACAAGAGATTCTCTGAGTTACAAGGCCTTATAACCAATGATAGGAGAAATATGAATATTGGGATAAAGAGCTTAGAAAATCCTCTTAAGGATGGAGAAGAAGTATATAAATTTTGTATATCCTGGATGAAAGTAACAAAAGATATTGAGAAGAAAGTGAAAGAACAAGAGGATAAACTGTCAAGCCTCTCTCAGAATTTTGATCCTCTCACTGTATCCATAATAAACCAGGAATGTCAAACTATTGTAGTCATGAATGAGATTAAGAAACTTGAGAAGGAGAGGAAGAACATATTAAGCAGAATGGGTGAACTTAGAGGGATGATTATCCTTAAGTTAGAGGCCATGCATGAAGCCCTAACTGATGCTCAGGCCACAGCCTGGACCAGTGATCCGATAGATCTCAAGAGGACAGAAGCTTTTGCATTCCTGTTGAGTGGTCACATCTCAATTTTGGACAGGATGAAGCAAAGTTGGGCAACAGAATTTGCCCAGTTGAAGACATCTTTTGCAGATATACTTCAGCATATGTAAGTATAGCATGTATATATATTTATGCGGCTAAGTATAGATTGTTTTTGGAAATTTTGGTATGCGGACCCTACCCTTTGCCATTGATGTCAAAGGGGGAGTGAGGAGCAGTGAAAAATGTGGAATCTAGCTAAGGGGAGCTCCGGTAAAGTGTACAATAGAACAGAGCATCAACCAAGGGGGAGTGTAGTATAACATTTAGTCATTTTTCACTAAGTGTTGCCATCAATGCCAAAGGGGGAGATGGTTGGCAAGAGACACTGTGTGGCTTCATTGGTGTTGTCATTGATGGCAACAAAGACCATTCCACACATTCGCAGGACATGGTGTATCTTTACCGAAAGTCAGATTGAAGAATACTTTGGTCCGGTAAGCAAGAACAAAGCATGCAGCAAGGTCCGACAGTCAGGTCTGGATCTCTTAGACGAAGTATCTTTGTAAAGTGCGGACTTGAGGAAGTCAAGAGGAATACCTTGACTAATAGATTCCAGGGATTGAGTCTCTGGTGATGAAAGAGTGAAGAGATATGAGCATCTAAGTATTGGGGTCCAGTTTGGCAGAGTAGACAGAGGAAGAACTGACCGACAGAGCATCAGAATTATTTCGGATGAGATATTGATGGTGATCAAGGTTCTTAAGATATCATCCATGATTGGCCAACATGTTAGATGACTTCTATAAGTATCTCCTTGATTCGCATCACTTGGTAACCAAGGATTCAGCCGACAGACTAGAGTTTGAGAAAATATTTGACTATTCCGGATGCCGACTAGAAAGAGGATGAAATCCTTTGTGCGGATATATATACCAGATAGATTTGGATGTGAAAAAGTGTGTGGTGTGTATTGTGTGGTGTGAAGAAAAGCAGAAGAGCAGTGTGAAGGTAGTAAGATAGGTCCATAATGTAATAGAACAACAGCACCTAAGAGAATAAGAATGAAGTGCAGCAGATCAGTATATTGGGCTTAACTGGAACTGAACCTCAGCATATGTGGATGCTTCTCATCAGTTCAAGTATCGAGTTTCCTTGTATAAACTATTGTAGGCAGTGAGCCTCTTGTGAGCAGTGTGCTCAGGCAGTGAGCCCTAATTGCAAGTGCCATTTTGTACTATTTTATTCTTCTAACAGAGAATACAATCTTGGGTTAATCACCCCGTGGTTTTTTTCCTAACAGGGTTTTTCACGTCAAAATCATTGTGTCATGTGTATTGATGTTATTTCCATTTCATGGTTATGTTTGCTTATTTAATTTAATGTTGCACTAATTGATAAGGAAATTCAGAAAGCTGAGATAATTAAGATAACTGATTCACCCCCCCCCCCAGTTATTAACATAAACAATGTGATCCAATGAGACAACTCCAAGGTTCATGATATGTCAGGTCTTGACTTGCAATGGATAGACTCGGTAGTTGATGTGATTTTACTAAAACTCACAAAGGGACTTACATTGAATTGACTCTCCATTCCATTCTAAATATGTTACTTCTTCCTTATGAAATAGAACCTCTTCTAACCAGCTACAAAAAGAAAATGCAAAAGGACAAGGGTTTAGGAAACTATTCTATGTAATGAAACATGCTAAGATAGACAAACTCCTCATGAAACAAAACTTTGCTTCACCATGAGAACCAACAACTACACAAAGTCGGTGCAATCTTCTAAGGAAACTCAAGGATTTTCATGTTGCAAATCTCCATCCAAACACCCACTGTTGGTACAGCTTGAACGAGCATCCACAACCGAACTAAAACAAATGTGGTTCAGACCAACTTTGCAAAATGACTTATCAGCGACAAATCATAAAAAGTATGAACCATTAAGGAATTCATCAAGTATCTACACATATAAACATTACATCAATGAACTTCTAATCTAACTCTACTCTACTTGGAAACATTTCTCCATCATATTCGAGAATTTGAAACCATGCTAACATTCCATCACCACATAAATCATCATGAGAACCAAGAATGAGCTTGTATTGATTTTGGAAATACAGGATTACAACAATTTCATATATCCTCTCAATGATTTTGAAGAGTCCCCTCTACTCTACTCCTACTCTAACAACATCTACTCCTACTACTTGATTCCTCCTATTCCTCTCTCTAATACAAATGAGAGAAATGGGCATTATATAGGCGTCAAAATTACATGAATGGCCAAGATTGATTCGAGGATCAATGGCCAGGATTTTGAAAACAAGGCAGTTAGTTACAATAATTGCTATTTTTAGAACATTGAATGCGGACGGATGATGTGGCAGACTATGATTGGATCAATGTTGTGCACATGCCACCTCAGCATTGAACAAACCGGTTTCATTTTCTTTGTGTTCATATTGCTTGGAATATTTTCCCAAATTTTGTCATCTTTTGTAGTAGTCTTCGAGTCTTCAAATTTTCACCTTTGGAACTTAGCTGCTTTGAACTTGAAACTTGGGAACTTTGAACTTCCTCATGCTGTCAATTGTACTTTTGAATGTAATTCATGGATTGTTTGATGAACTTACTCATTTCTCTTGTTCATGACTATCTTAATGATGTTATTGTGGAGGATGTAAGATTCTGATTCTGGATGATTGTGTATGAATTTTGGAGTAGACCGGTGTATGATGGATGTCTTTCTCCCTCTGCTTGGTGCATGAAATGAGTGACCTTTGGAACTCGAATGTGAAACTAGACCTCTTCGAGTCCTTTCTTTCACATTCATCAATCACTTGTACGAATATCTTATGTCAGTGCCTCGAAAATGATGTGATTAAATAAGCATAAAAGATAAATTTTCACTACCTAAAGCATGCAGGATTAAAATATGCAATTTGAAATCACCTTGCCCTTAGAAAAGCCAAAAATGCAAATTTTGCAAAAAATAAAACTTTGAATGGCTTCCTAATAATGCTAGTCGATAAATACAACTCCAATTTGCCTCCTTTAATTGCCAAGATCTGTTCGTTGGCAAGCTTGGAGCGATCCTAGTGTTGAATTTGGGTATGCGCACATAGCAGGAGATATGTATAACTTGCTTGCAGACCTTCGAAGACTTCCATCAAGATGCACAAATTTTGAGTCACGAACCCCATATGAGAGCCTAAACAAACGTTTTATGTATCAGGCGAAGTTTGCAATATGCAGGTCCCCTCAAATATGCGCATGGGACTAGACTTAGAAAAGGTGAAATTATTATCCTCAAATCGTGGCGTCATTTTATAAAAAACAAGGCAATCGTTGCATAGACACCAAGCAGACTTTTAAACCATAACGTATAACATTTGAAATCTCCTCTTCTTGGAAAGTGATCAGCACCAAATGCCCGGAGCGGACATTGCAAACTATCATGTGCAAATTTAGAGTCGGCAAGGCAACTGTGAGATTGCGTTTAGGCAGAAGCTTAAATGCACCAAGCATAAAAAAAATTTGCATTAAGCTAACCAGTCACCGCCAAGATTTAAAGCGGACCTTTGAATGCTGCTTGCATATTATACGTAGGTGATATAATATCGTGCCTATGTGTCAAGCGGACTATTTAAACCATTGAGCATGACATTTAAAAGAAACAAGGATTGCAAAAGGACCGTGAAAGTTTGCCTGAGCAAATATCTTGGCACGCTACGCATATCATAAAGAATAATTATGTATTGGTGCTCAAAAAAAGACTCATCTGACCATTGCAAAATCCCTCAAAAGATATGTGCCGGTGGGAATCTTAGACCTACACGCATGGCCTGGCAGACATTTTAATATGCTATGCATAATTTTGACATTTCGTACTTATGCAAAGGGACATCAGATGTGCGCTAAGAATAAAAAGCGGACTTTCTAGCGTGCCGTGAATAGTGTGTATTCAACCTTACACCTTACAAGGTCCTTGATAAGGTGCGCTTTGGGAGGCCTTTTTAAGTGATTATGTTTAATGTCAAACTTACCAATTACAAGGAAATCTTGTAAGTACGCTCAGGCGGACTTTTTATGCCTCTATGAATAAGTTGATAATTTACAAAATGCAAGGTCTTTTGAAATGTGCGCTTTTGAATAAGGTGAAAAGTTTTATTGAGTTTGGGGATGCAAACTCCATGAGAATATGCGCTCACAGATTTATGATGAGGTCAATCCAAGGCTCTGAAAATGTAAGTGCCTGTAAAGCCTGTTTAATCATGTTCAATAGTGCAAGGTGACCCTCAAGGAGCGCCAAAATCATGTATACTTGTGTATAAACTTCAAAATCCAGAGGAAGTCCAAATGTGCGTCAGAATGCAAGGATGACCAAAAAACTGCGCCCAAATGCAAAATGCAAAGATAGGAGAAAAGTGCACTTTTCCCACACTTAGGCAGTTTTTGTTTTTTCAAATTTTGACCGTTTGACTCTTGGCTTAGTTTTGAATGGATTTGATTGCTTGCCGGCCTCCAAATTCATTATTTGTCTTCATTTGTACCCTGACGGATTCATTTGATTCATTTCATGCTGCCCGGGAGAGAAAGTCACTATCTAGTTTGCATAGGAAGAGTTAATCAGATTACACCTCCTAAAAGTTCCACAAGCTCCAAAATTGTGAAAGAGGGGTCCCAATTTACAATGGGGCGGTGTGATTAGGTCATAACATCTAGCTCCAATTCAAATAAATGTTCCTGAACATTTCGAAATAAAGACCCAATCCAGACCCAGAAACTTCAGACAATACCTTTAAAGTCATCAAACTGTTAGGAAACGCACTCAAAAGGGAAGAAGAATCCTAGATTGGATCGAGACACTTCATAGTTAAACATTTCCAGAATAGTGATTAATATAAAATCTCAAGTGTTCCAAAGATAAACAAGAATCACAACTTCAAAATGCATGCGTACACCCACATACTAGGTTAAATAAACATGAAAACTTGTTCCAAGTATCAAAATCAAAAGTTTAGGACAACCATTCATATCCCGAAGATCCAAGTGTGTGCAATTGAGTTCATTCCCAACCATTAGCAACTAGGATCATCTTAGTTCCTCCGCATTAAGCTATGTGATTGGTACACACCTCATGAACTACCTGGACATGGCCCCGCTGCCAGTGAGCGTCTATAGCCCCGACGGGTTTGTCTCATAATTCCACTCGAGTAGAGCCCTGCTGTCGGTCAGGTGTCCATAGCCCCGGTAAAGATTACTCGATTGTCCATCTAACTGAGTTATAGTGTGTGATTTGTGATTTTCTTTTCATTTCTTTTTCTTTTCCTTTCTTTTGATTTTCAACAAGCTTTTACTTGGTAGAGTACAATGTAGTACTGCTATGTGATAACTCAGCCAGCTGGGTGTGGACTTACGATGGCGGCAAAGGTGGACCTTTAGATTTTTCACTTAATGCGAGATCACAAAGATTCACTTAGGTACTTCTAGATTTTAAAAGTGTGAAAAGATATAAGATCTCAAAATATTTTAAGTCGCTCTAAACAGTCAATTTATCCTCCCAGAGCAAGCAACATACTACCGAATGCTAACAATGAAGTCCGCCATGAATCTATCCATTTGACGCAAGCTTATCAAAAGAAAACAAAACACATTCATTTAAAGATTAAACATTTTAAACATATAATCAAAGACCTCCATGTCAAAATACAATGTATGATTCCCTTCTCGAGTCAAGTACAGATCTTAACAAATAGATAAACTGAAGAAAATTACCTTCTGACTCAAAGAATCTCATGAATATTTATTCCCAAAATAAACTTAACATCACCTCATAAAGTCAACCAGAATGTGCTTGAATTGAAAATATTACCCCAAAAATGGGACCCTAGGGAAAGCCAAAAACTGCAGCAAAAGCAAACAAGCCAAAATGCAACAAATCTAACCTAAAACTAACCTATGAAAGCAGGAAACAACTAACCTAACTATGTACAAATAAGTCCCTGAAGGAACTTAGGATTGGAAATAATGCTTTAGGAATTGTCCATTGATGGGCAATGGAATAGATTCTCTAGTGAGTGTTTTCAGTTTGAATGCATTCTCTCCCAAAATTTCAGCAATTTGGTAAGGGCCTTTCCAGAGATTATCAAATTTATCATGTTCACCCTTTCTTTCTTTAGCTTTGTCCCAGTATAAAACAAGATCAGATATATGAAAGGACTTGATCTTTGCTTGTCTGTCGAACCATCTCTTCACAACTCCTTGATGTTTTGTAAAGTTTTCTAGTGCCATGTCTCGTTTTTCTTCCAAATGGAGCAATTGTGACAACCTAGTTTGGACTCTATCGTTTTCTTCCATGTAATCCTACATAAATTGTAATGTGGGAATTCTCAGTTGGATTGGGAATACAAGGTCTTGGCCATACACTAGATGATAAGGGGATCTACCCAGGGAACTCTTTATTCTTGTCCTGTTTGCCCAAAGAGCAAACTTAAGTTGTGTATACCAATCTCTTGGGTTTTTGTCCAAAAGTTTATTGATTGCACCTAGTAAGTTCTTGTTGGTTGATTCTGCTAGGCCATTTCCCTGTGGGTAATAGTTTGATAAAAATTTCAGTGTGATGCCATATTCAAAAGCCTAGTTAGAAAATTTCAATGAAGTAAAAGTAGGACCATTATCACAGAAAAGTGCATGTGGACATCCAAACCTAGTGATAATATTCTCTTCAAGAAATTTAATCACAACATCAGAAGTACAAAATTTTAACGCATGAGCCTCAGACCACCTGGTGTAGTAATTAGTAGTGGTCAGAATATACCTGTGTTGTGTCGCGGAAGGTGGCTTAATCATACCAATAAAATCCAAACCCCATTGAGCAAAAGGTCTTACTTCGATCACCGGCTGAAGTGGCATGGCTAGATTTCTCTCTCTCGAAGCAGCTACCTGGCATGTGTGACATCTCTTGACATGATCATATGCACTGTGAAACAAAGTAGGCCAATAATAGCCTGCTCTCAGAATTTGATGTCCTGTAGCTAAACCTCCTCCATGACATGTTCCAAATTTGTTGTGGAAGTGCTCCATTATCTGACTTGCTTCATCCTTTCCTACGCATCTCAAATATATCCCTTCATGATTTTTTCGAAACAGGACTAATCCTTGGAGCATAAAACGATGACTCTTTATTCTCAAAGCTCTCTTCTAGGTTGAATTCATTTGTGTCGGACATTTCAGATTTAGCAGATAATATATAATGTCATTGTACCACTCGTCAGGTGATACATCCTCAAGAGTATAAACTTGTTGCACCAACCTTGGTCCATCAGTTGCAATTGTTTGAGTCAGTCCCTGTCCTCGAACAAGCTCCATTGGTTGTATTTCAATATCATATTCTTGAATAGTGGTGACCCACTTGCCTCTTCTTTCTCCCAATTCATTCTGCATAAGAAGGGTCTTGACTACCACATCTGGAACAATAGCATATATTTTACTTCTCAAAATGTAATGTCTGAATTTCTTGATTGCTTTGACCAGTACATAAGCTTGCTTTTCCACATTAGGATATCTTAATTCGGCATCCTTCAACAATGTGCTCATAAATGCTATCAAGTGTTCATCTTTTTATTCATTTCTTTGTGTGAGAGCTGCTACACATGTATGCTCCGAAGCAAAAGAATATAGATAAACTAGCCTTGTATAGTCTGGGCTTATCAAAACAGGAGCATCAGCAATAGCTCGCTTGATTTCTTCAGATGCTTTTCTTTCAAGAATTGTCCATTCTGTCTTTGCATCTTTCTTCAACATGTCATTCAATGGCTTGACGATCTCTGCAAATCCTGTAATGAACTTCCTGACGAAGTTTATCTTTCCAAAGAATGACTTCCGCGCCTTCTTACTTGCAGGCATATCAATCTTGGAAATGCAGGCATATCAATCTTGGAAATAGCCTCTATTCTTCTTGGATCTATTGAAATTCCCTTCTCTGAAATCACATGTCCCAATAATTTGCCTTCTGTTATTCCAAACATACACTTTTTTGGATTCAGTGAGATTCTGTGTTTTCTACATCTTTGAAATACTTTCCTCAAATTTTCTATGTGGTCTTCCCTTCTACAAGAGAAAACTATGAGATCATCCATGTATATGATTATACATTTTCCAATCAAATCATGGAAAGCAATGTCCGTAGCTCTCTGAAAGGTTGCTCCAGCGTTAATCAATCCAAATGGCATTCACCTATATGCATAGTTTCCCCACTTGCAAGTGAAAATAGTCTTCAATCTGTCTTCTAGTTCCACCATCACTTGGTTGTATCCCAAGTATCCATCTAAGAAAGACATCATCTGGGAACCATTTACAATGTGCAACACTTCGTCTAATGATGGCAATGGATAATTGTCTTTTTCCGATGCTCTGTTCAAATTCTTGAAATCCACGCATAATCTTATCTCTCCATTTTTCTTACGAACAAGAACAAGATTGGTGACCCACGTTGAGTGTCTTACTGGAAATATTATTCTTGCGTTCAATAGTTTCTTTACCTCTTTGTATATCAATGGCTCTAAAAGTGGATTGATAGGTCTCTGTCGTTGTCTAAATGGCTTGCTGTTGGGTTTCAAAGGAATGGTGTGTGTAATGATTGAAGTATCATAGGTCTTCAAGTCATCATAGCTCCATGCTATAATGTCTGAAAATTCTCTCATGCATTTGAGTATACCTTCTTTATCTTCAGGTCTACACACCTTTCCTATTAACACATTCTTCTCTTCACCATCTATTCCCATATTAATAGGTTCACATTTATCTCCTTGAATCTTATGATCTCTCAATGCACTCAATTTATCTGAATCAAAGAGTCTTTCTAACTCAATCATCCCTCATGGTATTGTATTATTCTTCAAGTTTAAGATACCTTCTACATCAAATTCTGCTTGTTCCAAATCTTCTTCGTCTATGATTTGAGCCTCAAAGACCCCAGAGTTTGTGATAAAATCCAATATGTGTTTATCATCATTGAACACTTGACATTTGTAACATTATCCAGAACTGATGGTACTGAGACCAACTCTACAGTGAACTTCTTTAACCCACTCATAGCAAGTGGTGTAAGTGAACTTGCAGCCTGTGCTAGGGAATTAGCAACTTGATTGTTTGATCTGTAAACTGATTTGATGTTGAATGCATCAAAAATTTCAATCAAATCCCAAACACGGTTTCTATACCTCTTCAATCTCTTATCATGACAAACATACTTCTTCCTTATTTGCTTGACAATCACCTCAGAATCTCCATAAACATGCAGAATCTTTGCACCTTTCTTAATAGCCATCAGTAACCCATGAACTAATGATTCATATTCTGCAACATTATTTGTACATGGAAATTGCAGTTTGTGTGCAACCAAGAATGATTCACCTGATGGATTGATCAACTTGAACCCAACACCAGCTCCTTTCTTTGACTTGGACCCCTCAAAACGCAAAGTCCATACTTGATTTCCTTCTTGATCAATTGAAACTTTATTTGGTTTCGCCTTTTCTTTACCCTTCTTGGGAGTCTTTGGTGAAATTGGATCCTTCTTTAGTTGATTGTCACTCTTTTCAACTTTTTCAATTATTTCAGTTTTAGTGGGTAATTCCACAGGGTTATCTTCTTTCTTTACTTCTAGAATTTCTGGTTTTGCAGTCTGCGGAACTCTCCTGTATACTTGTTCCAAGGCAACTTTACACATAGCATAGGAAAATTCAGAATGAAAAGCACTATGTATCCGGCACCAGGTAGGTAATAACAGATCTTTGACATTTGCTTGCCGACCCAACTCTGTTGCTTGTTGAACATTCTTGAGTACAAAATTTAAAAAATTTTCAAATGTACCATCTCTTTCATCAGAAGCAGACTCATAATTGTGGTCTAGTAGAATTTTAGTTTCATCAAAAGATTTCTGACCTTCATCTTATTTTATTCTTGAACCTTATAACATTAGGACTTCTTCCATATTTGGCCTGTAGTTTCCCAAATCAGTCTCTAAGAACAAAACCTCATTATCTTCACCATATTCTGTGATCATCAATTTCAATCTTGGGGTACTATCAATTCTAATTTGATTTGGAATTCCTTTCCATGGTAGCCACATGTGCGAGAAATCGGTAGCTACATACCCATTCAATCTTCTTGACCAATCTCTGCTCAGGAGCATGCCATATCCACATGGGATATCAACAACTAAGATGTCAATATAGTTCTGTATTCTTAGATTAGATGATAACTGCATGTGTATATTATTTAGCTCTCCAACCACAGGAACTTCTATCTTATCCAGCTGTGTAACCTTCTTTGTGGTTTGAGTAGGAATCAAACCCAACCTTTTATATATTGAAAGCGGCATTACATTGCTCGATGCTCCTGAATCCATTAAACAATTATGTAACATCTTCCCAAAAATATAGACTAATAATAAGAAAGGGGTAGGCTCATCTCTTCCTTGATAGAAGACTACAGACTTTTCTTTTGCATCCTTTGTTGCATCACTTGATGGTGGAATTTGATCTTTCACAATCTTCTCATTTTTGACAATCTTTTCATTTTTAACAATATTTCCTTCTTTTGTATCCTTTGTGAGGTCTTGATCTATACATACTGAGTTTAGAGACTAATTAGCACCCTAAGATGTATTTTGAGAAGAAGATGGCATACTCTCCACAACATGTGCATTCTAAACATTAGGTGAATTGGAAGGGCCTGTTGTAGCATTTCTTGGAGTAGATGTATCATTCAGGCTATTCAGAACTGTGTTTATGATCTCAGGGATTCTCATCAGTTCAACCAAAGATATGCTCATCTTCACTTTCTTGAATTCTTCTGTGACAATTAAGCTTAAACGCTTCAATTCCTCATTTTTTGCAGCAGCATCTCACGAAGGATTGACTCTTTGTGGAGTGTCTTGTGACTGAACTTCTCGCGTTGGAGTGACTCTTTGAGTAGCATCCCTTTGTCTATATTCTGGTGAATCCTTCGGAAAATTTGGATTATTACTAGCATTTGGATTCGGTGGAGTTCGAAAATTATTTGGAGGAACTGATGTGGTTAATGGATCTTGTACTCGATGATTTCTTTGATAGATCTTTAGGGGTGGATTCCCAGCTGATTGTTGAAACGCTTGTACTTCCCCTGTTGCCTCAGCTTGAAAGTCATTACTGAATGGAGAGTAATAATCTGAATTTTCAATTGGTCCATTTGCAGATGCTGGAGGGAACCTTCCATTGTACTCCATTGCATCATAATCCATCACAGGAGGGAATGTGAAGTCTTCAATGATCAAGGCTTGATCATACCTTGTTGTAGGAACAAGCTCGTACCCTGTTGTTTCTTGAGGAGAATCTTGAGCTTGCGTGCTTTGCATCTCCTTTTGAAATATATCAGCAGCTATTTTGAACTCTGTACACTGCAATTCAGAATGCTGATTTGTGTTATGCAATCAACACCAACTTGATAAAGCTGCCTCAGCTAAGAATACCTTATCTGTAGGTCTAGAATCTGAATTTGAATTGTTTTCCAATGGAGATGGAACATTCCCATTGTTTGGAGATGTATTCCATGTTTTGTTTTGTCTTTGGAATCCTTGATTATATCCTTGATAATTTCCTTGGTCTCTCTGATTTCTTTGATATCCATTTTGATTTCCCTGATCCCTTTGATTTCCTTGGAAACTCCTCTGCATATTTTGTAAATGATTATTTTGATTTCTCAGATGGGTAACTTCAGTGGATAACCTCTTTACTTGATCAATTAACTCTTTCATTTCATCCTTCTCTTCTTGAGTCCTTGTAGAGGATGAAGACCCTTGTAAGTACACAGGTTGTGTAGGTGAAGCTTGTGAAATGGGTGCTCCTGGATGCAACATCATATGATTGCTAGGTGTCGGAATTGGATTCATTACAGGAGTATGCTGTGTCAAAGCCTAGTTGATTCCTTGAATGTGATTAGGCATAGTCGGATGCCCTATATGATTAAGTGGTCCTTGAGTATTCATGCCCAAGTCAGTATTCACTATGACAGATTTGACATAGGCTTCTATTAGAGTAGTTGGGGGTGCAGTTGCCTTTTTTACGAACATTGAAGTAAGGCGGTCCAGTGCTGCATAATATACTTCCCGCGCCATTGCATCATCAATATTATATGGAGCTTGCAACCTCGTATAGGCCTTGTAAAACCGATTATTGAAAGAACTGATAGGTTCATGCTCTTGCCTCTTGACATCAACAAACTGTTTGTAGAACTCTGACGGAGTGATAGGAATCCTAAACATTTCCAGAAAGGTGTTTATCAATCTTTGCCAACTATTGATGGAACCTGCAGGTAGATGAATGTACCAAAAGTATGTGTCTTCGCCCAGTGAATAAGGAAACAACCTACACGCTACATCTTCATGCTCAATTCTTCTATTTCACAGAGTATCCTCAAAAATCTTAATATGCTCCTCTGCTGTCCTGTTCACATCACTGACCTGAAATTTGGAGCAAAATTGTTCAGGACTCTTGGGCATTTCATGGTAATTCATGAAAGCAACAAGAGGAGAAGCATTTGCCGGAAGCCAAGCCATTGGAATGTTTGCTTGTTGCACCGGAACTGTTTGAGTAACTCCTTGTGTATTACTTGGTTGAGAAATTCTTGTATTTCATGGTGGAGTTTGAAACAAATTCACGATGTCCTCCACACTAGGTGATCCTTCACTTCTTGAATTTGTCTTCTTATTGCGCTTAGACTTTGAATTGAAATCCAATTCAACCAACTCTTTTGAAGTTTGTGGTGTAGACCTTAGAATCCTCTGATGCCTTTCAAGTGAGAAAGAAACAATGCACTCCAGTTTGTTTAACCTTGTATTCCAAGGGAGGCCCTCCTTCTAGTGCCAATTCTGTTGATGTGTTTTTTATGCATATGCAAACTCAGAATAAAATACTAAGGTATTCTATCCTCTCTTGAACAAAGTCTCTCAAAGGCTAAACAATGTGATCCAATGAGACAACTCCAAGGTTCATGATATGTCAGGTCTTGAGTTGCAATGGATAGACTCAGTACTTGATGTGATTTTACTGAAACTCACAAAGGGACTTACGCTGAATTGACTCTTCATTCCATTCTAAATATGTTACTTCTTCCTTATGAAATGGAACCTCTTCTAACTAGCTACAAAAAGAAAATGCAAAAGGACAAGGGTTTAGGAAACTATTCTAAGTAATGAAACATGCTAAGATAGACAAACTCTTCTCATGAAACCAAACTTTGTTTCGCCATGAGAACCAACAACTACACGAAGTTGGTGCAATCTTCTAAGGAAACTCAAGGATTTTCATGTTGTAAATCTCCATCCAAACACCCACTGTTGGCACAGCTTGAACGAACATCCACAACCAAACTAAAACAAATATGGTTCAAGCCAACTTTGCAAAATGACTTATCAGCGACAAATCATAAAAAATATGAACCATTAAGGAATTTATCAAGTATCTACACATATAAACATTACATCAATGAACTTCTAATCTAACTCTACTCTACTTGGAAACATTTCTCCATCATATTCGAGAATTTGAAACCATGCTAACATTCCATCACCACATAAATCATCATGAGAACCAACAATGAGCTTGTATTGATTTTGGAAATGCAGGATTACAACAATTTCATATATCCTCTCAATGATTTTGATGAGTCTCCTCTACTCTACTCCTACTCTAACATCATCTACTCCTACTACTTGATTCCTCCTCTTCCTTTCTCTGATACAAATGAGAGAAATGGGCCTTATATAGGCCTCAAAATTACATGAATGGCCAAGTTTGATTCGAGGATCAATGGCCAAGATTTTGACAACAAGGCAGTTAGTTACAAAAATTGCTATTTTTAGAACATTGAATGCAGACGGATGATGTGGCAGACTATGATTGGATCAATGTTGTCCACATGCCACCTCAGCATCGAACAAACCGGTTTGATTTTCTTTGTGTTCATATTGCTCGGAATATTTTCCCAAATTTTGTCATCTTTTGTAGTAGTCTTTGAGTCTTCGAATTTTCACCTTTGGAACTTAGCTGCTTCGAACTTGAAACTTGGGAACTTTGAACTTCCTCATGCTGTCAATTGTACTTTTGAATGTAACTCATGGATTGCTTGACGAGCTTGCTCATTTCTCTTGTTCATGACTATCTTGATGATGTTATTGTGTAGGATGCAAGATTCTGATTCTGGATGATTGTGTATGAATTTTGGAGTAGACCGGTGTCTGATGGATGTCTTTCTCCCTCTGCTTGGTGCATGAAATGAGTGACCTTTGGAACTCGAATGTGAAACTAGACCTCTTCGAGTCCTTTCTTTCGCATTCATCAATCACCTGTACGAATATCTTATGTCGGTGCCTCGAAAATGATGCGATTAAATAAGCATAAAAGACAAATTTTCACTACCTAAAGCATGCAGGATTAAAATATACAATTTAAAATCACCTCTCCCTTAGAAAAGCCAAAAATGCAAATTTTGCAAAAAATAAAACTTTGAATGGCTTCCTAATAATGCTAGTCGATAAATACAGCTCCAATTCGCCTCCTTTAATTGCCAAAATCTGTTTGTTGGCAAGCTTGGAGCGATCCTAGTGTTGAATTTGGGTATGCGCACATAGCAGGAGATATGTATAACTTGCTTGCAGACCTTCGAAGACTTCCATCAAGATGCACAAATTTTGAGTCACGAACCCGATATGAGAGCCTAAACAAACGTTTTATGTATCAGGCAAAGTTTGCAATATGCAGGTCCCCTCAAATATGCGCATGGGACCGGACTTAGAAAAGGTGAAATTATTATCCTCAAATCGTGGCATCATTTTATAAAAAAACAAGGCAATCGTTGCATAGACACCCAAGGCAGACTTTTAAACCATAACGTATAACATTTGAAATCTCCTCTTCTTGGAAATTGATCAGCACGAAATGCCCGAAGCGGACATTGCAAACTATCATGTGCAAATATAGAGTCGGCAAGGCAACTGTGAGAATGCGTTTAGGCGGAAGCTTAAATGCACCAAGCATAAAAAAATTCGCATTAAGCTAACCAGTCACCGCCAAGATTTAAAGCGGACCTTTGAATGCTCCTTGCATATTATACGTAGGTGAGGTGATATAATAGCGTGCCTATGTGTTGAGCGGACTATTTAAACCATTGAGCATGACATTTAAAAGAAACAAGGATTGCAAAAGGACCGTGAAAGTCCGCCTGAGCAGATATCTTGGCACGCTACGCATATCATAAAGAATGATTATGTATTGGTGCTAAAAAAGACTCATTTGACCATTGCAAAATCCCTCAAAAGATATGTGCCGGCAAGAATCTTGGACCTACACGCGTGGCCTGGCGGACATTTTAATATGCTATGCATAATTTTGACATTTCATACTTATGCAAAGGGACATCGAATGTGCGCTAAGAATAAAAAGCAAACTTTTTAGCGTGTCGTGAATAGTGTATATTCAACCTTACACCTTACAAGGTCCTTGATAAGGTGTGCTTTGGGTGGCCTTTTTAAGTGATCATGTTTAATGTCAAACTTACCAATTACAAGGACATCTTGCAAGTGCGCTTAGGCAGACTTTTTATGCCTCTATGAATAAGTTGAAAATTTACAAAATGCAAGGTCTTTGGAAATGTGCGCTTTTGAAGAAGGTGAAAAGTTTTACTGAGTTTCGTGATGCAAACTCCATGGGAATATGTGCTCACAGATTTATGATGAGGTCAATCCAAGGCGCTGAAAATGCAAGTGCCTGTAAAGCCTGTTTAATCATGTTCAATAGTGCAAGGTCACCCTCAAGGAGCGCCAAAATCATGTATACTTGTGTATAAACTTCAAAATGCAGAGGAAGTCCAAATGTGCATCAGAATGCAGGGATGACCAAAAAACTGCGCCCAAATGCAAAATGCAAAGACAGGAGAAAAATGCGCTCTTCCCACACTTGGGCAGTTTTTGTTTTTTCAAATTTTGACCATTTGACTCCTGGCTTAGTTTTGAATGGATTTGATTGCTTGTCAGCCTCCAAATTCATTATTTGTCTTCATTTGTACCTTGACGGATTCATTTGATTCATTTCATGTTGCCCGGGAGAGAAAGTCACTGTCTAGTTTGCAGAGGAAGAGTTAATCAGATTACACCTCCTAAAAGTTCCACAAGCTCCAAAATTGTGAAAGAGGGGTTCCCATTTACAATGGGGCAATGTTGTGATTAGGTCACAACAGTATCATTTCTACAACATTTGCTTATGGGTTCCTTTGACTATGGTTACTCGTTCTAGATTGACAAATTGGATTTGATGTTGATTTGGTGTTTAAGTCTTGAAGTCTACATATTGTTAGGATTAAGGTGCCATCAACCTTGTAAATCCTATGTAATTTATTATTCCTATTATTGTTTGTAAATCACTGACGCAAACAAAAACACTCCTCTCAAACAACAACACAAACAATATCACTCAACTCTTACAGACAATCATACACTCACATAGACAATGCTCTACCTCCATTTCAATACTCAAAAATAACTAGATTGCAACACGAAACTGAAATTCATTGGATTCAAAGTAGAAAATAAAACAACTCACATGAAATTGTTTACATATAGTGGCCATCCATGGCCTCTCAACTCTATATCTTCCATCTATGGCGGCAAACTTAGATCTTTATCTTCATTCCCCTATTGTGCTTTATTGGCAGCCTTTCTTACTCATATCAATGGTGTCTCACAAACTCCCTGTCAACTCTCATCTATATCACCAATTAACAATTCACCTCTATTTTCTTTCACACTTTTGTTCAACTCATGCGGCATCTTCTTTTCACCTTTATACAGCCTCTGAAATGGCATTCAACCTGCACCTATTTTTCCCTGCTTTAGTGCTGCAAAATAAGAGTTTTTAAATGCCTCATAGGAGGCGTCTTTTCCTCACGCTGCTTCTATCTCAACACAGCCTCCTTTTCCCATAAAGAGGCACTTCAAATTTCTGATTTTTAAAGCCTCTAAAGAGGCATTACATATGCTATATTAGGCACTTGAATCTTAACCATTTATGGTGCCTTTCCATCATCTTATTTCTGATTGGTATTTTAGTTTTTAAATCGAAAATATCCTTCCACTAATCCTGCCAACAAGGCGTTGAAATCTTCATTGATTTCTCTTTGCCATTATCCTTTTATGTTTCCAAATTACCTGATTTTGGTATTAAATGAATAACTTATCCTTCTTTATGGGGCGCCTCAACATCTTCCTGTGATTTATATTTTATTTGCTTCAAAACAACACAGATTTGCCTGCCAAAAAGGCATTAAAAAAAATGCTCATATGAAGCTTCTCTGAAAATGTAAAGGCTTGGAACTTTAACCGTGAATGCAATTCTTCAACCCATAGACTCCTACTGAAACAAACATCTTCCAGTCAACATCAATTAGAACTTTACCCTGCAGAGCTAAGAAATGTCAATTGTGCCACTGTGACGGGCACCGAGGCTGAAAACTGACTTCGGTCACCAGAAGATCGAAACCTCACCAAAACTGACAGTGATGAGCGCCTTAGCATTCCTAAGACTTTCTCTAGAGAGTTTGGTCCCAACCATCACAAAACTTGAGATATTAATATTTTGCCAATTTGCCAGCATAAGTTGGAAAACATTAAAATCTTCAAAACCTGAAGGTATTTGCTCACGAAAACTTCGCGTATAGTTCTAGGATGGAATCAACAATCTGCTTGTCAAAGGATTTGCCATGAAACTTCACCAAGCTCTTGGAACAATTGTTTTACGGAAACTGACTTCATGCGTGCTAGGACAGAATTAAGCAACACTACCAAATTGCCTCGTTGACTGTGCCAAACACACATAGTGCCAAGAAAAGCCATAAAAGGCCAAACCAAACAAAATTGGAAAAAAACAAATAAACCGCACTCTATTTTTGGTTGATGTCAATCACACGTGCGCCTGGGTGCTCCTGCATCAGACATGCCGAGTAAAAAGTTTGTGAGCATAGGCTCACAAATGTGGAGTTGAGTAGTCGAACTACCCTTTCAGATTGCTACCAACCTGCAGTGAACTCCATCACTGGGATATGTGTACAAGATCAATTCTTCTTCCTCTTCTTCCAGCACCATGCCGGAACAACCCTCATCTTCCTCCCACAACTCCATTCACCACTCCTCTCTCCTCTCGTGGATTCACATCCAACATGTACCGTCATCCTTCGCCAAATTATCTCTAGTCTCCTCTCCTCTATCGTGGGATCCATTCCACCATCAACCAACCACCTCCACTAAAATCTTTCACCATCCACATCACTACCTGCAACATCCTCAACAAAATCTGTATATCTACAACCCCATGGAAATTAAAGATTTCCATGTGCTTCTCTTCATACCCTCTAACCCTCATCATAGCAAACAAAGAAAAATCAACATCATCACAAAATACAATAATATTTACCTCTTCATTCTTTATTTCATCATCATCCTTTGCTGCAATGTTTATCTTCTCATGTTCATTTGCTGCAACAAGTTTCTCACCCTCAATCACTGCAATCTTTTCTAACCATTCTTCCTCTATCGCTGAAATTTGTGCCAACAAGTCATCATCTTTACCATTCGCTGCAACCACATCCTCATGCTCCATCGCTAAAACTTCAACCTCTTCATTCTCGTTGCCCACCTCTTCATTTTCAACCTCTGCTGCACACAACTCTTCATCTTCCTCATCCTTTCCTTTCATGCTTTTCTCATGGCATACCTTCGCTTCACTCTTTCCTTTGTCATGCTTGATAATTTCTTTACGCTGCCATGCTTCTAATTTCTTCAATCTCTTATCTAATCTCTCACATATACCTGCCATCATCTCAAGAGTCTTTTCTCTCTTGATACTGCCTCCAACCTTCCCATATCACAGGCTTCCTGTAATGTTTCATTTTTTACGCATTGATTATTGTGAACATTTTGGCTTGTCCATAGTCTCTTAGTAGCTATCCGACTTTGTTGGGAGAACTCCAATGTTCTTGGAGTGGCCACAGATCAGTTTTACAAAGTAATTGGTTATGGCTTTGAGCTCAAATGGTGTTCAGGATCGTTGTGATGCTTTCTGATGTTTGATCGGGTTCCCGGTTTGCTCTCCAAGATTCTTGGAAAGGCCGTCTATTTTTAGAAAGTCACCCAGAAGGCATCATTCATCTTCCCAAACATCATGGAGTATGTTGGTATGCTTAATTTCGCAGTTTGATGATATTTGGGATTTTTCGTAAAATCAGTTGATTTAATGAGCTAAACAATTAATTATTGCACTTAAGTTAAAAAGATTGGGAAATGTTCATTTAACACTTAAGTGTTATAGCTCGTTGGAAAGGGAATGAAAAGCTCTAAATCATGGATGCATCATATTGGGGCCTTGTGAATCAAATATTTCCTTTATTTTGATAAAGGGGTCTTTTGAGCTAAAGTGAGCTTTTAATTAAAAAGGTGACTTTAAATTATGCAATACGAAGGGATAGAGGAAATAATATTTTATTTCCCTCAAAAAGTTATAAAAGGAAGAGATGGGCTCATTGTTTGATTATGCCGATGTTTTGTATTGTTATGTTGCCGGAATGAGTTCTTCCATTTCTCTTGAGGACAAAAACCCTCTTGTAGAAATTCTTCTTGAGGACGAAAACCCTCTTAAAGTAGGTCGGTTTCGGTGGTGAGAAATCCACCCTAGCTGAAGTTGGTGTGGTTTCATACAGAAGTCACCATTGTGCTGAAGACGGAGATTGGAGCAAACTTATACAGAGTTTGCCATTGTTCTTCCATGGAGTTTTTGTTGTGTATTGTTGATTATTGTTTGGTGTTGGGATTGTAATATTTTGGTGTGAGATCAATGAAAGATTGCCATGTTTTTGTTGTGTGCATCTGCTGTCCATACCACTCATGGCCGTACCTGCTGGAAACAAGTTTTGAAAGAATAAACATAATGCCAAGTTCTTTTGGATCGATTCTTTTTGCAAAGTAATTGTATTGCTTAGGCGTCCATACTCTTGTATGTTTAATAGCATTTGATGGACTGTCTGATTTACTAGGTGCAGCCGTACATTTCAGGCTGTACGGCCCTGTGATTGCCAGCCATATAATTATTTATCCTTATCTGACTTTTGAGTACAGTTTGTGATGTTCTTAACTGGTTTTAGAGGTTTATTAATGTGGTATTAGTTGTATTTTGAAGTGGCAGTCTTATCTCAGATTTTCAGCAGTCTGTACCAGCTTGCAAATGTGCCATACCAGTCTGAAAAAAGCAAGTTTATCATTGTTAAAGTCTTCTGATGTGTCTTGTGTTATCAATCCAAAAAAACTATCTTGGAGTCTCCTTGTGATTGTCAAACAAGATCATAGTGTTGGGTCATTTAAGACATTCTTCTATGCAGGGGCAGATTGATTGGTTTTTATCAAAACTATAGCAGAGATGATCAACATTCTAATTCAGTGATGATATGAATCTTTTCAAGTTTCATGCAGGGTAATGTTACCTTTCCTTTAAGAGATTCTTATCAAGTTTAAAAATCAAATCTATGATGATCATTGTACTTGCTATAATTGTAATCTTTCTTATTTGAAAACACATTAAGTCCCCTGGATGGTTTACTGCCAGTGTGGAAGGGAAGAACATATTCAAAACATATTGTAACCCCTGGATGGTTCTACCACCAGTGAGGATAAAGAAATCTCTTTCTTTTCATTTCTACCCACTGGACAAGTGGCGAATTCCCACTGAATAAATGGATGGCTTTGTAATCTTTTCATGCTTATTTCATACCCAGTAATAAAGTGGTGAATCCCCACGAAATGTAGATGTCCGCCGCAGCGGAAGAAGTGTATTTCTTTCTTGTATATTTTTTACTGTAAGCCAAAATCACCGTATGCTCTCACCTTGCCCATCCTGGGATCTGGGTGATCAGAAAGTGTGAGGCATTTAGTTGGATGCATTCCTTGTGCTAACACTGTGTTATCTCTGTTCAATATTTTAGAAAAAATTTGGGGGTTGTATGTTATAGTGGTATCAGAGCTGGTATGTTCTTGCCAGCCTGTTGGGGAGTTAATTTGTTGCAGATCTTTCAATTGAGCAAGTCAATTTTCAGCCTTGCATGTGAGCGATCAGCACTTGCATGTTGTCAGTGTGTGGTAGTTGAAAGAGGTTGTTCAGTGATTGTTCAATTATGGCATCTCTTAAGAGGAGAAGTGAGACGTATGTTCTGTTTGATTCTCTTAGGCAAAGTCAGGATGAATTAGAAAGTGCAGTTCAAGAAAAGTTGGATCGAAGGAAGTATCATCATGAGGCCACAAGATCATTGATGAGTACGAAAGATTATCAGATGATTGTAAGTAGCAACTTCCTTGGGATGCTTTTCTTGAAATCATCAAAGAGGGTAATCCTGACAAAAAGGGATTTATAGAATACATCCAAAAGATAAGGAAGGAAGATGAGATGAAGACAATGTCTTTATGCAAGCCTGAATTACCTTTTCCTATGGCAAGGACCAAGATCCATTCTAAGTCATCACTTTCCAGCCCACCGAATAAGAAGCCTCCTATTTCGAGGAAGAAAGAGTTCAACAAGAATGAATTTAAAAGAAGAAATCTTTGTTTCCTATGCAAAGATTCTTGGGAGCCTAACCACCAATGCAAGAAAAAGGAAGATGAATCAGCAACCTTCACCACATGTTCTTTTTTTCCGAATGATGTGAAATCCGAAAATGGTGAAGATGAAGTCTTGATTAGAAATGAGTCTAAGTCTCTATATGATGAAGACAAAGTCACAAATCATGAGACATGCATAGAGGAGTTTGCTGATTTGGAGAAGTTTACAACAAAAATTAGTGAAGCTAAGCCTTGCTTTGACGAAGAACCAGAAGTGTTGTACTTAGCTAGTCCTCTATTTGATGAAGATCTTGAAGATGCCACTACAATTGAGGAGATGAAGATGATCAATAGATTGCTAGAAGGTGACTGTGCAAGTGAGCCTGAGAGCATTGAAGTGAAGTGTTTATTTGAAGACATGGGAAACAATGAAATTGAAAAAGTTAATGCTGCTGAAAATTTTAGAACAACACCTAATGAAGAGCAATTCTACCATTCCAGTGATGGTAGTCCTGATTATGAGTGGGGAATTCCCATGCCAAGTGAAGAGCTGATTGATTCCTCAAAGATCCAAGATGAAGAGTATGCTGATGAAGATTTTAAATCAGTCGTTGATGAATTTGATACTGCCATAACATTTGATCAAAGTGAAGAAGAAGAAGACTCATCTCCCATGCAAATTGAAGAACCAAGTGTCTTTTCAGAAGAGTCATTTGATGAGGCGTTTGTTGAAGAACTTGGATCAGCCTCAAAGGTTGATTTAACATTGGATTTCAGTGATGTTACTTCTTGTAGTCAAAGTGGCCATGAAGAGGAAAACTTAAAAGCAACTGATTTCAAGGATCATGCCTATAAGGATATGACAAATTTTTTTGTGTGCAGTTGATTGGGATTTTAAGAATCAGTTGTGAGTCACCGAAGACAAGGTTGTGCAAGTTCTAACACATTTGGATAGCTCACACAAGTTTGTTGAAGATCACATTTGGAGAGCTCAAGTTGAAAGGAAACAAATGGGCATGGAAAAATGAGCTTCACTTGAAGATTAGTGTATTGTCAGGAAGACATTGGAAACTTTGAAATCAGATTATTTGAACTTGTTGTTTGATAGAGATCATGTTCTTGAGTTTGCTGATCGATTAGGTGAAGCATTGAAGGGAAAAGATGTTGAAATAGATAAATTTACATTTAAGCTTAAAACAACTATGGATTTCTTAGAGAGTATCCAAATGGCTCTCTTAGAAGCTGTAAATCAGCTTGTTGATGTACTACAATTCAAGGAGCAAGTTGGGGCTGCTAGAGTAGATGAAGGCAAGCTGATAATTGAAGAGTTTGATTTGCTCCAAAGAAGTTATGATTTAGGACATCCTCCTAAGTATGATGATGCAGAGTTGGAGCAAATTGATGAATTGTGTGAACAAAAAGGTGAAAACAACTTCCAATCATTTGATGATTTTGTTTCTATGACAAAAGTTGAGTTAACACATGAAAATTCACCTCTCATGTTGAATGATGAAGACCAAATTGGAGTTTGCAACATGGAGGAAGATAGTAACAGGATATGGGATCCGGGTGAGGAACACTTATGGAATGTTACTCTTCACAAAAACTTCACCAACTGGAAGTTTTCATCAGTTGTTGAAGATGGGCAAAAGGTTTAAGTATGCAATGGATTGGGTTCAGTGATGGCTTGGTCTCATAATGGAGCTTATTTGCAGAGTTCTATGGAGGATAGTGGTGTTGGTAAGATTGTTTTATGGATGATTTTGGAGTCAAATTTATGTCATGAAGCTGCTGTCCTTCATCCAATCAGCCATCATAAATGTTCATTTGCATACATAATGATTGATTGGAGAGAAATTTTGGTCATAACTTTGACTTATTCTGATTGTAGATGGCCTAAATTTCTTATTGTTCTCAAAAGATTTTAGTTTTGGTTTTGCTATCTCATTTTGAGATCACTGAAATTTAATTTTGATGAGATTATTTCAGACTTATGCAGCCATGAGATTGATCTTTTTGTTGCTTTTAGCGTTTTTTGGGAAGATGACAAAAGTATTCGGCTGAAAAGAACCGGTGTTATAGTTACTAATGCTCTTTTGGAGAGTCTGAATCAACTGATTCATGGTTGTTCAGAGTTGTTTCCAGCTTGTGATCAAACTGAATTATGTTCTTCCTCGGAGGAGCATCACAGATTTTGGTTCCCAACAGTAGTTTCATGTTGAACAATCGTATTGATGATTGCTAACTCTTTCATTTTTGGAGTTAATAATGTTTGGGATCTAAATAGTTGTGTGATTGGAGGAATGTTTCATAGTTGTAAGCAGAGTTCCAGCTGTGCAGTTTGCAGTTATATCAGAGTGGCACAACAGAAGCGGTGTGAAGCATTCTTGAGATTGATTTGGGATCCAAGTATATTATTGTTAATCATGCAGATATCTCTGTTGGATAGCATGCATTGCTTGAGGACAAGCAATCTTGAGCGGGGAGGACTATAATGTTCCATTTTGACGCATTGATTATTGTGAGCATTTTGGCTTGTCCATAGTCTCTTAGTAGCTATCCGGCTTTGTTGGGAGAACTCCAATGTTCTTGGAGTGGCCACAGATTAGTTTTACAGAGTAATTGCTTATGACTTTGAGCTCAGATGGTGTTCAGGATCACTGTGATGCTTTCTGATGCTTGATCGGGTTCCCGGTTTGCTCTCCAAGTTTCTTGGAGAGGCCGTCTATTTTTAGAGTGTCACCCGGAAGGCATCATTCATCTTCCCAAACATCATGGAGTATGTTGGTATGCTTAATTTCACAGTTTGATGATATTTGGGATTTTCCGTAAAATCAGTTGATTTAATGAGCTAAACAATTAATTATTGCACTTAAGTTAAAAAGATTGGGAAATGTTTATTTAACACTTAAGTGTTATAGCTTGTTGGAAAGGGGATGAAAAGCTCTAAATTATGGATGCATCATATTGGGGCTTTGTGAATCAAATATTTCCTTTATTTTGGTAAAGGGGTCTTTTGAGCTAAAGGGAGGTTTTAATTAAAAAGTTGACTTTAAGTTGTGCACACATAATAAATTATTTTTTGTACCTTTGAGGAGAAATATGGAGGGATAGAGGAAATAATATTTTATTTCTCTCAAAAAGTTATAAAAGGAAGAGATGGGCTCATTGTTTGATTATGCTATGATTTGTATTGTTATGTTGCCGGAATGAACCTGTGAGTTCTTCCATTTCTCTTCAAGACGAAAACCGTCTTGTAGAAATTCTTCTTGAGGACAAAAACCCTCTTGAAGTAGGTCAGTTTCGGTGGTGAGAAATCCACCCTAGCTGAAGTTGGTGTGGTTTCATACAAAAGTTACCATTGTGCTAAGACAGAGATTGGAGCAAACGTATACAGAGTTTGCCATTGTTCTTCCATGGAGTTTTTGTTGTGTATTCTTGTTTATTGTTTGGTGTTAAGATTGTAATATTTTGGTGTGAGATCAATGAAAGATTGCCATGTTTTTGTTGTGTGCATCTGCTGGCCATACCACTCATGGCCGTACCTGCTGGAAACAAGTTTTGAAAAAATAAACATAATGCCAAGTTCTTTTGGATCGGTTCTTTTTGCAAAGTAATTGTATTGCCTAGGCGTCCATACTCTTGTATGTTTAATAGCATTTGATGGACTGTCTGATTTACTAGGTGTAGCCGTACATTTCAGGCTGTATGGCCCTGTGATAGCCAGCCATATAATTATTTATCCTTATCTGACTTCTGAGTACAATTTGTGATGTTCTTAACTGGTTTTAGAGGTTTATTAATGTGGTATTAGTTGTATTTTGAAGTGGCAGTCTTATATCTGATTTTCAGCAGTCCATACCAGCTTGCAAATGTGCCATACCAGTCTGAAAAAAGCAAGTTTATCATTGTTAAAGTCTTCTGATGTGTCTTGTGTTATCAATCCAAAAAAACTATCTTGGAGTCTCCTTGTGATTGTCAAACAAGATCATAGTGTTGGGTCATTTAAGACATTCTTCTATGCAGGGGCAGACTGATTGGTTTTTATCAAAACTACAGCAGAGATGATCAGCATTCTAATTCAATGATGATATGAATCTTTTCAAGTTGCATGCAGTGTAATGGCACCTTTCCTTCAAGAGATTCTTATCAAGTTTAAAAATCAAGTCTATGATCATCATTGTACTTGCTATAATTGTAATCTTTCTTATTTGAAAACACATTAAGTCCCTTGGATGGTTTACCGCCAGTGTGGAAGGGAAGAACATATTTAAAACATATTGTAACCCCTGGATGGTTCTACCGCTAGTGAGGATAAAGAACTCTCTTTCTTTTCATTTCTACCCATTGGACAAGTGGCGAATTCCCACCGAATAAGTGGATGGCTTTGTAATCTTTTCATGCTTATTTCATACCCACTGATAAAGTGGTGAATCCCCAGGAAATGTGGATGCCCGCCACAGCGGATGAAGTGTATTTCTTTCTTGCATACTTGTTACTGTAAGCCAAAATCACCGTATGCTCTCACCTTGCCCATCCTGGGATTTGGGTGATCAGAAAGTGTGAAGCATTTAGTTGGATGCATTCCTTGTGCTAACACTGTGTTATCTCTGTTCAATATTTTGGAAAAAATTTGGGGGTTGTATGTTACACTTCCTCCTTATCACTATACTCATTTCATCTATTGCTGCAATCTTCGCAATCCACATCACACTCTTCACAATCTATAATTCCTCGCTGCTCTCTAGCCCCAACTTCTCAGGGCTTCACAAACCTGCAAGAGTTCTCCATCGAGCTCTTCACAACCGCTTTACTCTATTCTTCTACCTGCAGGTCCTGGGATAGGTTGCCTCACGTTCTCTGCCTATGCACTTAGGAACTCCAACTCTCATACCATTTGACGCAAACAAAAACACTCCTCTCTCAAACAACACAAACAATATCACTCAACTCTCACAGACAGTCATACACTCACTAGACAATGCTGTACCTCCATTTCAATACTCAACAATAACTAGATTGCAACACGAAACTGAAATTCATTGGATTCAAATTAGAAAATAAAACAACTCTCACATGAAATTGTTTAAATACAATGGCCATCCATGGCCTCTCAACTCTATATCTTACGTCTATGGCAGCGAACACAGATCTTTATCTTCATTCCCCTGTTGTGCTTTATTGGCAGCCTTTCTTACTCATATCAATGGTGTCTCACAAACTCCCTTTCAACTCTCATCTGCAACATCAAATAACAATTCACCTCTCTTTTTTTTAACACTTTTCTTCAACTCATGAGGCGTCTTCTTTTCACCTTCATACAACCTCTAAAATGGCGTTCAACCTGCACCTATTTTCCCTGCTTTAGTGCTGCAAAATAAGAGTTTTTAAATGCCTCATAGGAAGCTCTTTTCCTCATACTAGTTCTATCTTAATGCAACCTCCTTCTCCCATAAAGAGGCACTTCAAATTTCTGATTTTTAAAGCCTCTAAAGAAGCGTTACATATGCTATATTAGGCACTGGAACCTTAACCATTTATGTTGCCTTTCCATCATCTTATTTCTATCTGGTATTTTATTTTTTAAATCTAAAATATCCTTCCACTAATCCTACCAGTAAGGCATTGAAATCTTCATTGATTTCTTTTTGCCATTATCCTTTTACGTTTCCAGATTGCCTGATTTCGGTATTAAATGAATAACTTCTCCTTTATGGGGTGCCTCAACATCTGCCTATGATTTATATTTTATTTGCTTCAAAACAACTCAGATTTGCCTCCCAAAAAGGCATTAAAAAAATGCTGAAAATGTAAAGGCTTGGAACTTTAACCGCGAATACAATCCTTCAACCCATAGACTCCTACTACTGAAACAGACATCTTCCAGTCAACATCAATTAGAACTTTACCTTGCGGAGCTAAGAAATGTCAATTGTGCAATTGTAATCGGCAACCAGGATGAAAACCGATTTCAGCCATAACTTTTCACCAGAAGCTCGAAACCTTGCCAAAACTGAGAGTGATGAGCATCTTAGCATTCCTAAGACTTCCTTTAGAACGTTTGGTCTCGACCATCACTAAACTCAAGATATTAATCTTTTGCCAATTTAGCAACATAAGTCGAAAAACATTAAAATCTTCAAAACCTGAAGGTATTTGCTCGCAAAACCTTCGTGTATAATTCCAAGATAGAATCATCAATCTGTCTGTCGAAAGATTTGCCATGAAACTTCACCAATCTCTCGAAACAATTGTTTTACGGAAACTAATGTCACACGCGCTGTGATTGAATTCAAACAACACTGCCAAACTGCCTCCTTGACTGTGTGAAACACACATAGTGCCGTGAAAAGCCATAAAAGGCCAAACCAAACAAAACTGAAAAAAAAAAAAAAGTACACTCTGGTTTTGGTTGATGCCGATTGCACGTGCGCCCAGGTGCTCCTGCATAAATCACCCATAAGGGATGAGAGGTTTCACCAACAATGATCTTGTTTCAGCCGCATGTTTATATCTGGTACCCGACGCTAATTCATTTGCGACGGGGGGTTGCATGGGGAGTTTCATCATTGTAAATCTGACCATCCATCATTAGGTCACAGAATTGATGGTCGATATTTGTTGGTTTTCTTGCCCTAGAAGACTACCCCCTTTATAAGGATATTTGTACTACGTTTTTATTAAAGTTGAGAGTAACAGGCACTGCTGGATTGAAGACTAAAGAAGAAGAGGAAGTGCATGTATTGTAATCTCATATTTGAAGATAATACAACTTGGAGCCTCTTTTTTTGGTGGAGTTTTTTACATGAAAGGGTTTTCTCCACGTTACATACTGTGTTATGTGTTCAGTTTTTAATGCATGTTTTATTTGTGTAGTGGGTTTTATTTCTGTTGCAATCTCTATTGATTCTACATTGTTTAGAGGACATTAATAAGGTTTGAATCAGATTTCCATTGTGTGGTTTGCACCTTCATTTCTAACATAGATTATCCTCTTTGATATCTCAGGTTATTGATGCGATGTTGAGTTTGCATGTTTCTTTTGGGATCTATGAGTTATGCAGTTTATGGGTATGCACAACTCATTGGCTACATTGGGATGATTCAGATGTGGACTGTCTATATCCATGAGATTGATTTAGTGTTGACACATATTTTTGGTATATTTTTCTTTGAGATGAGAGGATGGATGATTCAAGTGTCTGGTTAGTCAGTTATTGGGACTTGTTGCATGCTTATCATGATACCATGGACAGCTCAGTATCACGTTTCAGTGGGATCTCTTGGTAGTGAGAGTTCTATTGTCAGGAGATGGTTATCTTCATGTGATTGGAGATATTGATCCTTGTTTATAGGATGTTTTTTATTGTGCCATGGTGGACTCTTGATTCTATATTAGAGTGTTGGCATGATACAGGTTCTCTTGATTCAGGCTATGTTCTTTGGAGCATGTGGTCTTCCTTTGTGGAGATGTTAGATCATGATGTCATGATGTATTTGTAGGTTATGTAGACGTCCAGTGGGAGCTTTGACAGTGGTCTTGTTGGTGCTCTTGGTATTGAGTACTTTGGTCATTTGCTTGGAGAGCTTCATGATGGTGCAATGTTTCTTTTGGAGCTTAGCATGGATTGATCATGGAGGTGCTCATGGATACGTGGAGACTTGGATGAGGCTGGAGTTCTCTTGGGATTAGAGAACATTTGTTGAGATGGTTACTCTTTGGAGGTTTCAGCAAGAAGACCAAGGAGCCTACACCTAGTTATGGACATGAGTTCATTATGGACCTGGAGGAGATTGTTCTTGGAGAGAGCCATTGTGACTTGGTGTATCCTGGAGGAGCATTCTCATTCCCCACTCTTGCTCTACTCGATGGGTTATCTTCAAATAGGTATTGCCCATCCTATTTTTAGATTTATTTCTCTTTATACTTTATCTTCTCTTGGTTATGGACCTTGAGCTATGGTTATTGGTTCTGGAGGGTTCATTTGAGGGATGTTGGCATGGGTATCTCCTTGTGCATATGAGTTTGGTGCATGATTTGGAGTTTAGGAGATGCAATTGGGCTTGTTCCTAGTTTTGGAATGGATATTTGTGTTTGATCTTCCTTGGTTAGAGAAGCTTACATCCATGTTGATTTAATCTTTGAGAGTGAATGGTTGGGTGTTGTTAAGGCTTTTCATTTTGGGGAGGTAAAGGAGATCATACTTGGCACAACTTAGCACTTGGTGGTGTTGGTAGAAGGATGTGCTATGTTTTACAACTTCTCTTTATGGTATTATGTTTCTTCCTAGAGTTTCTTATTGATCTAATATGATCACTGGTTTGTGGTCATCTACTATTTTTGTACTTTATTATTTTTTAACAGTAGTATGTGGTCTTTTAATGTATATCATTTGAGATGTGAAGGACTTGGGAGAAGTGAGATCAAAGGTGAGACAATTGAGTGTAAAACTATTTGTGGAAGTACGCTTTGTTTCGCAACAGGTTGGTTGCAGTTTGCAGATCTTTGTGATTGTTCTTGGTATTACATGGTTTGATTATTTGCCACACTTTTTATTAAGTGTTGATTGGTAGACTTGAGTTGTTTTGGTTGACATTGCTCATGTTGCATGAGTCCTTGGATGTATGTGTGTTTTTCATTGGATTGTAGTATCAAGGGTCTTCAGATTTTTTGCACATCAATGGCTTTGGTGTGTTTGTTATCATGGAAGATAGTATTTTTAGCAAGACAATAGATTATATAGGGATGGGAGCTGCAGTATGGGCTCGATATGTTGTTGGCATGAGTTTATTGATGTTGTATGGTTAGTTGGATGTGTTAGCAACTAGTTGTGGTTGCTATTCCAACTATGGCGATTAATTCTTATCAACTACGCAGGCCTATTTATGACCATTGGATTTGGTGATTGTGTTTGGATATTGGTTTATTCAAGGTTTTTTGCTTCTATGAGACAATAGCCATGGAAAGCAGGTGACATTTTCTGAGTATGATTTATTGCAACATGGATCAGACTTCAAGTGGGAAATTGTTTGGATGTGAAGTCCGACTGTTCATTTCATCTTCCCTACTTTGTCTCTTCGTCTTTCTTGAAGACTATTTTATATATTTGGGGGGAAATCTTTATGTATTCTGATGTGATCTATAATAAAATTAATGACCTGCTTTCCCGTGGATGTAGCCACATTGGTGAACCACGTTAAACTAGTCTCTGTGTGCTACTTTTTTTTTTATGCATAAGAGAGATATTTATATTAAAGTATTGAAATCAAACAACTTAGCTTTGCCAAAATAACAAAGTCCTTTCCTTGTCCTCCTAACAGCTAGATTTCTAATGCTTTTCCAAAAATGACCATGTAGAGTCTATAGAGGCATCAAAATTGCCACACAGGGCATATTGGCAGTAGACTGCAAACTATTACCAGGTATACATTGTCCGATACCACCCACTGACAGAGAGAATTTGAAAGGCAACCAAAAAAACTATTGACACTTTAGGACAGAGAGATCACGCCCTTACCCAAGACCTTGCTCCAGCAGATAGTCGCGGAATTCAAGAATCCATGAGAAGTCCACTGTGGCCTCAAACTAGAACAGTTTCCTCAGAAAGGCCTAGCCTTTCTGTTGTGATGCTCACAACACGCCCCATTTTATCTCTTAGCAAAATGAGGACCCCTGCTGTGGCTGTTGCTTTTCCCTTGTGTGTGGTCTTGCTTGGTGGTGAAAGGGAAAAGAGGTAAAGGTTACAAACTATGTTGAAAATTGAAAAGATTTAGCATTAAGTGCCAGAAGGTAATATAGGTGAATTCTTTGTCGAAAATGAATGAGGGTTGCTTTTTGAACCAGTAAAAAATTCCCAATATTCTGCAAGATATACGTGTTTTTGGTAAAATGCATTATAGAAGGCTTTGTATGATGCATATACAATGTCGTTTGTATGTGGAGTCATTGTATAAGTAACATAGAGTATAGTCGGGTTTATTTATCGTGGTACTTTGTATGTGTGTGCTTAGTGTTTTTATTCTTTGTATACAAGTCGGACCCGGTGAGTTTCAGAAGTGGAGTGAATAAATGGTTAAGTTCGTATGGTATCTTGAGTTGTATGTTTGTTTAAAAGGAGATATACAAAGCAATATACAAGGTGATATACATTCCATGGACTCGAAGAGGATATAAAATACAGTTTTATTAAGGTGAGGAAAAGGGTATGTCCCGTTGTTTATATGTTGTATGTTCGGGGATTACATCTTTAGCATACATACAAATGCAGATTTCAAAGGATAATTAAATCGGATGAAAGTGATGCATCGTATCTTAATGTTTTTGGAAATATGCATTCGCTTTAAATACATGTATGGATCCGAAAACGTTATGCAATATGGTTAAGGATAAGGAAAAGTCTGGGATCATTGTATAAGAATTTGTATGTATGGAATGTTGTATCTAAGTCTAGATACAAGTGTTGTTTCATGGAGATACAAGTGGGTAAGTAAAGTGGGTCCCACAGTTGTATCTCTTGGTTGTATATTGCATAAACAGACGGATATACAAGGGCATATATGAACCGAGATACAATGCAGATTTCAAAAGAAAGTAAAATAAAGGTAAGGCTTTGTATGTTTGGGCGATTGTATGTTAATGACATACAATCCCGATATACAAAGGAATGAAAGGCACCGGGTCGGAGAACTAAAAGGTAAAGAGTGTTTGTATGGGTCGCAATTGTATAAGTGTTTGTATCTATTTTACATACATTGGAACATACAAACAAAAGATACAAGGTCGGATATAATGAAAAAGGGTAACATCGTTTATAATCCGTTGCATGTAGGCTTGTATATTGAAAAGATACAAAGTGACATACAAGAAATAATATACAAGGAGACATATAAGAAAATGCGATGTATGCAAAAAAACTAAACTAATGGATAGAATGTTTAAAATTAAAATGTCGAAGTAGAAAGCTGAAGCCGTAGGTGCATTGATTGCTGCAATTAATGCTGAACTAACATTGAAAATGGTAAAATTTAACGGGTTAGGGTAAATAAAGGTTGTTTTTCTTTCAAAATCACATTGTTAAAATTAAAAAATTGCAGAAAGAGAACTGTGGCATAAATTGAACAGAAAATACATCGCAAGACGGAATTTTAGAAGTGGGAACAGAGTAGAAAACGGTAAAGAGGGTCAACAATTGTAAGGTTGAGCTGTCAAAAATACAGGTATTTATCTTGAATGCCATTACAGTTTATTTGATTGAAAATGCAAAGTGATTATCAATAATTTCATTTTAAAATGCAAGCAGATGTTAAATTACTATTTCTGATAGTTAATTAGCTGGTTTGGGTTAAATAATACGAAAGTCAAAATGGAAAAGACAAAAGAGGGGATAGGGTAAATGTAAAAATAAGAAATTTATGGTAAAACCCTAGGTTAAGAGAGTAAAATGACAAGTTAAAAAATGCGTTTTTTGCAAGATGGCCCCAAAATAGAAGAAGGTGGATACAAGGGGTGAAGTTAAAAGGGAAAGAAAGCCCTGCAAAGAAACTGAGAAGGAAGAGTTACCAATACACAAAGATTACCCTTCATTAATCAGCACAAGCAGAGTAGGAACAGACACCAACATAGGGAATTATGATGCGGATGATGTTTTGCAGAGGATTACAGCAGCAAACGCTACACCTGACATGAGATGTAAATGGGAAAGGGGATTATATAGAGCTGCAAGTTTCCCGTTAGCTATGGAAGCTAAGGACTTATGTCTGGATTGTATACACCTATATGACCTAGCTACCAGAAGAGTAATACAGCAGGATAGGGTCATTACAGACTTATCTACAGAGGGGATTGCAAGAACATTTGGTCTAGAGATACATGAAAAAATGGTAAATATTGATATAGACTAATACAATGAAAATTTCAATAATAATGAGAGGGATTGTAGAAGTAGGATCTTCTACAGTTGGTATAATGCCAAAAATAAACCCAAGGTCCTGGCAAGAGTACATAAGATCTTGCAAAGAATAGATTTCAAAGAGGAGATACATTTGATGATAACAATGTTAAGCAGGCTGGTAGGCTTAAGAGATGCCACTAAGTGTGAACCTTCGATGTTCACTATTATCCAATTCATGAGAGAAGCGAAGAAAGAACAAGGACAAATTAACTGGGCTAAGGCTATTAGCACAGCCATATGGAAACATGCAATGTTAAGAAAACAAAAGATGATGCCTTTCTATTTGTCCTCGTATGTATTATACTCATGTGCAGCAATGGTTTAGCCATATATATATGGGATTGACAGAATTGGGACCCTAGGGAATGGCCCAAATCAAAAGCTTGTATATGACCATTATCTAGATCTACAGGAGGATAATGCACTAAGAAAGTATGTTTTAGTAAACGATGTATTTTATACATACATGGTTAGAGTTTTAAGAGAAGAGAAGGATAAGAGATTGCCTACAGATGCAGAGGATACAATTAGTTTGCATAGTTCCTGGTATATTCAATTCCAGAACTTCACCTATATCAGAACTGAAGGCTTTGAAGGAAAACCTTTCATGCTGCCTAGGTATCCTTCTAACAAGTTGATTATTTTAGAATTCTCAAGACAAAACTTGAATGCCTTCAAAATGTACAAGAAAAAGTATGGCAGAGGGAATCTCAAGCTCCCTTGGGCAATTGCTAGGTACTCATGTTACAGTGAAGAAGTGGCTGGCTACTCAGAAAAAGAGTTGAGATATTATGGATTTGAAGAGTTTGAGTTGGCCAGGAGGTTTGATCCTTTTCACAGGATCCAAAGTACTATTGATCCTAAGTTCAAACATCAAATACACATCAAGGATTATTGGTCAGACTGCAAGAATGATAAGGAGGTGAGAAAGAGAGCTCACAAAAGACTAACAGTAGAACAAATGAGGTCCATGGGGGAAATTTATGTACCTCCAGAAGTTAAAGATGATGGCAAATTATTGCACCACAGTTATGAAAGTGCCAGGCTTGCTCCTATTGGTGAGCCTGATTGGTCACAACCATGGAGTACATCTTTGGACGCATTGTCCAAACCTATCATTTTGTTTTCCAAAACATGGTTAAGGATAGAATTGAAGAGCTTAAAGCTGAAGGGGTGGAGCCTACATATCCAAAAAAGGGCAAGAAGAGAGTGAGAGAGCATCGAGATGATCTCCAATGCTTCTATGAGAAGAAAAGAAAGATTGTAGAAGCAAAAATTATTGAGAAAGACAAAAATGCCACTCTGATGGATCCTTATGCATTAGGAATAATAGTAGCAGTATCATCAGGCATATTTGTAGAAGTAAAATCATCTGGCCATGATACCAGTACAGAGCAAGCACAAGCTGCTAAGGAGTTAACAAGATAGAAGGTCATGAAAGCAATACCAGTAGAAACATCTAAAGGAGAAACTTCAAAATAGGATGATGTTATAGGAGCACAGAAGGTAGGTGCTAAATTAAGTAGCATACCTAGTACATCTACCTTAGAAGAAAAAAGACAAACATATGCAAAAGTGAAAACAGAATTGGCTGAAGAAAAGCTGCATGGGTCAAAAATACATGAAGCCAAACAAGTAACTAAGACTGTGAACGTTGAGGATGACGATAGTGGAAGTGAGGTCAAGGAAGTTGATCCAAAGACGGGAAGAGAAACTGGCATGGAGGGGAAGCGATCTAGTAAATACTCAGGTGAGGAAGAAGAACAAGATGCTCAAGCTTATATAGAGGTTGAACAAAGTCCAGTATTTGAACAAGAGAATGTACAAGAAGGATTGGGGGCAGTGGATCTGTTTGGTACACTGGTACCTCCAGAAATCATAAAGGATGTGCAAGATGTAGCACATGAAATAGAAGAATCTGAAAGGGAGGATGCACCTGAAGAAGTAATAAAGGAAACACATGCTCAAACTAAGGAAGAAATAGGAGCTTACATAGAGGTTGAACAAAGTCCAGTATTTGAACAAGAGAATGTACAAGAAGGATTGGGGGCAGTGGATCTGTTTGGTACACTGGTACCTCCAGAAATCATAAGGGACGTGCAAGATGTAGCACATGAAATAGAAGAATCTGAAAGGGAGGATGCACCTGAAGAAGTAATAAAGGAAACACATGCTCAAACTAAGGAAGAAATAGGAGCTAGCACTTCTGGTGTAGATGTGTTAAATATTTTGAACATGTACGGAGAACACAGTGAGGAGGAAAAGAATATGGAAAACAAGGATGAACAAGAAAAAGAGACAAAGGAATCTGATGAAATCATAGGTTCACCTTCACATGCAGAACAAGCTGACATGCCTGAAAAGGTACAAGAGAAAGTTGAAACAGCAGGGGAGGAAATGGAAATAGCAGATGAGCCTAAAAGCAAAGAGAACACAAAAAATATTAGTGAAGGTAATTTTGAACTTGAAAAGCAAACAGAGGATGAGGACATGATAAATATGGGACAAGAAAATGAAGAAGAAGAAGAAAAGGAGCCATCAGAAAAAGAAGGTCCAGAGGAAGAGGATGAGGATGGAGGAGATACAGAAATTGAAGAAGATGATAATGAGGGTAAATCTAAATAGCAAAATGATCCAATGGTACCAGAACAAGCCCCTCAACAACAACCTCCTCCATAGCAACAAGAACAACAGTAGCAACAGCAACAACAACAACAAGAACAAGGAGAAGTAGAGAAGCCTCAAGAAGAGGTAATTAATGAAGAGAAAGCTACTGAAAGTACAAAAGAGGCTCCGGCCTGGTTAGGTACACAAGTCAGGAGAGTAAAGGTGGAGGTACAGTTAGTACCCATAGACATCAAGAGTTTATTGGGCGGTGCAACGCAAAGGAAAGAAAAGAGGAAGGCCAGAACAATGTCGGCAATAAAAAGGGGTCCTGATGGATCCAGAACACTGAATTTGGCCATACCACAGAAAGAGAAAGCCAAAGGAGAAATAACAGTAGATGATTACAAGATACTCAATTTTGACCTAGGCCACATCACAAGAGAGCAGCATATAAGTGAGTGGGAAGATATGCACCAGGTTACTACGGAGATGTTAAAGAAAGACAAAGATAAACATGAATATTTGAAAGGACACATTGTCCAGTTACAACAATTCATTAAGGGGATATTTGATCCCAATGTTGCAATACTGGACTTGCCCAGTGAAATAGCAGTGCTATCAAAAGTTGAAGTAAAGGACATGGAGAATAAAAGGCTTGAGACCAATATTTTTGAAGAATGGTTCAGGGCATTCATGCAAGAAGGAGAAGAGGTGACCCAATAGGCAGTGACAGGATGGGAAATGGCTGCAACAGAAAAGAATAAATGCAATGTGCTTATACATAATTGTCAGTTTAGAAGGGAAGAATGCAAGTTTGAATTGGGGCAATTGGAAGAAATTGAAGAAAGAGAAGATGAATTAATAAATGGAGTCATTACTCCTATGGCAAATCAAGTACCACCGACCAGATTGGAGTTAAAGTTTGAAGATGACAGTCTCAGAAAATGCATCACAGCTACTCAAGATTTAAAGGAGAAGGCAGATAGCATGATCAGGTTGCATATGAAGATAGTTGAGAAGCTCATTGACAATGAATGCATGGACGTACCAGCATACGAACTACAAAGGGCATTAAAAAAATTTAAGGCCATCTTTGCACCATGTCTAGAGAATCCAGATGCTTATTTGAGTAAACAAATGATTGATTCAATAATGGAGGTGAGTGCCAAAATAAAGAAATATAAGAAAAAGGTTGAAGGTTTGGGTAAAGAAGAGAAGAAATTGAAGGGGTCATAATGCAAGAATATATATGGACAAGAAGTCCAGGGGGAAATCGCACTTTCATAGAAGGTGTCATGAATAACTTCAGAATATACTTGAAGGAATAGTAAAGTATCAAAAAAGGCAAATAATACTAAAGAAAGAATTAATTGAAGGGTATTAGCGGGCAAGGTCAACATGGAAGCGGTCAACGGCATCCTGTTTTGAAAAGATTCCAAAAGCATCCTTTGAAGCAGGCAAAGATACCATGAAGATATTTTGGGAAACGGTTAGGAATGAATGTACACCCTTGATCAAAAGAGTTTGAATACTGACCGTGGATTAAATTTGGTAGCCGTAGTAGAACGCAACTTCAAATTCTATATAAGAAGCTCTGCTACTTGTATAATATTTACACAGGGATTTTTGAGTTGTAGCTTGCACTTGTAATTTGTATAAACATTTGAATAGAGAGGTATTTTATTTTAGAAAAGGAGGTCGCCTGTGTCTACATTAAGGAATACGTGGAATGTCTAGTTTCCTTATTGTATCTATAAAAACGTCTGTAAGTTTTCTAGCAATTTGATTAATGAAACAAAAAGTCATTCATACATTGTAAATTCTATATGACTGTGTGCTTTAAATACAAGTAAACTTGGAATTCTGCGTCTATTACAGAGTGCTTTCTGATTCTTATTGGTATTTGAAGTACTATCCTTTGAAAGCTTGCAATCTTTGGTGTGTGTTCATGAAAATACTCAGGACTTCACATTTGAAGATTTAGTATGTTGATTTGATTAATTTGATGTATTTCTTTAAAGACATGAGTAACAGAGCATTTAGATCCTGTAGTGAAATGATATTCAACTTGATTTTCTCTAACTTTTCCCCAAACATTTGAAATAATTAGCTTAAACGCAGAAATTTTAAGGAAATTGTCTTACATTTGAAAGAAGCATGAAGAATTATGTTAATATTTGACAATTTTCGTATCAATTTGAAAGGCAAAGCCTGTTTCACTATAAATCATACAAAGCTTTGTAATACAATGGTGAGTTTCTGTAAAGGAATTAATAATTTGTTTATATTTGCAATAGTTTGCATAATTTGAGTCCAATAATTCACAGATTATCTTAAATCAAGTAAGGCCCCTTGAATATTACAGTTTCACATTAACCTACTGAATTGTCCACAAGGTCAAGACTTGACCATACAAAAACTTGGGATTAAGAACTCTTAGTTGATTTCTTCATATCTTTCAAGACAGTTTAGGTTCATTTTTGTGAATTTTAACTTTTGTTATGAATGTGTAAAAACAATCATCAACACTTTCCTCGCCCTTTCCCTGTGCTCTTGCAATACCTCTCCTTTCAAGTCTAATAGGAAAGGGTAATATGAGATGACCCCCTCGTCCCTATCCACCTTCTCCAAATCCTTTGGCCACGGAATTCCTGCTCCGTAAATCGCCTTATCCAGCACATCCTCGAGGCCATCAAGCAGATGGTTTTTGAAGGCCATTCGGGTTGCAGTGCTGACCACTACCTTCTCCACGCTTATATCAAGCAATGAAGCCACAAATCAGTGATGTCGGGGTCAACCCTATATCACTCCTCATCCTCCATGAAGCCCTTGCCCAAAATCAGCTTCACCACTCCTATCATGAAGGCATCCCCCTGTATCAGGATCTGCCGAAAACACTGGTCTGTTATTTTCCAACGAAAAGCCATTTGCCTGACCGAGCTAGTCAGGCAAATAGGCGTCACCATTTCCTCACAGACTAACAGCCTACTTTGCAAATGCTCAGAGGAAAGAAAAAATTTAATCTTGGTTCCCTGGCCATCGCTGCTAAACGGAGGAGGAAATATATATTTCTAACTTTACTGTCCATCCCTCTAGCTATAAATGCGATGGAAAGTTCTGGACATCTGAGTGGAGACAGCTCGTGCTAACAAGGCCACATCATCTTACAAACAGGGATCGGGGTACTTCAGCGGCCTCGTCTACTCGCGCTCCTTGCAAATTAATGATTGTTGCCGTCGTGCCAGTCTTCCTGCGTGGGAGCGGCCATTCCAAATACATCCTCTATTCCTATGCTTCCGCCTTATATCGATTTCTTATCATTGTTTCTCAATACTGCCACCCTGTTTATTATGATGTGTAGGACCCCCTCCCTACCACCCATGTCTCTGTGTGCTACTTTATGTGCTCTTTATTTGCCTTATTTCTTAACATCACATTGGTTATTTTAGCTGATATATTTTTGTAAGATGGCTGAATGTAGTTGAATTGAGATGTACATACCTAACTTCCTCGTAGATTTAAACATGTACCATTTTTTTATTTTTTATGGACCAAACAAACTTTTATCATCTTCTCTATAATATAAAATAGTTGTGTGCATCCTCTAGATAATAGAGTAAGTTCTATAGTGTCTAATTGATTCGGGTTTGGTGGGCTGCCCCGGCACTTAGTTTGTAGATGTGCCTTACGATTTTGTATTCATGTGTTCCTCAATCATTCTAGGGTTTGAAACCAACTGTAGCATATAAGCATTTGTATTCATGAAAGAAAATAAGTTTACTAAATTCTTGGGCATCAAGAAGTTTGACTTAGAAATTGATTCTAAAGTGAGATTTTGAAACTGAGCCATGATGAAAGGAGATTGTGAAAACTATTTGTTAAACTCGACATGGAAGAAGTTTCTTATTGGCAAACAATTCTGAATTTATTTGTCTTTGAGAAAAGAAGTCTTAACTACTTTTTTTTCACCAACCATGGTTTAAATTTATAGGTTACTTTGTTCATCACCTTCCATCCTCTTTGTCAGAGCACTCGACTGATAACACTATATTATGTTGTTATCTGTCCACTAAAAATCTGTGTGATTTTAACAGACTGTGCCGAAAGCAGAGTTTATGGGTTACAGTACATACATTGTTTCCTATTAGATTGGTCTGTAGTCAATGCACTTTTTGCCCTACAATTGGTAAGTGTTCTACCCTTGATCTTGTTGAGTAGTGAAGTCCAACGATCTCTTTGACCCGTGTCCCTTCACATTCTCCTTATTTCTCTTGATGCTGTTCTTTGTATCTATAAAGTGTGAGACTTCATTTATCATATGCATCACTGATGAGTAACCATTGTATATGTTGTATATAATAAAATAGAGTTTCCCTTGCTTTTCCTATGGATGTAACCATTAATGGTGAACCACATAATTTGTGTTGTCTCTGTATGTTTAATGTTTGTTCATTCCATTATTTATTGTTTTGTTCATTTAATTTAATCTACTCTGCTTGCTGCTCTTTATAGTCAACAATTGGTATCAGAGCTTAAGGCAAAATTGTGAAGAGATGGAGGATGGTGATAGGTTCAGAATTGAAAATTTCTCGGGCCAAAAGTTTAGCATGTGGTAGCTGTAGATGGAAGCCTTGCTGATTCAAAAAGACCTCTCAATTACGCTAGAGGGAGAGTCCAAGAAACCTATTGCCATGATGGATGAGGAGTGGGATAGTTTGGACACGAAAGCAAAGGCAACCATCATCCCCTCTCTTAACAACAATGTTTTGTTCAATGTTGCAACGAAAAAGACAACGAAGTGTTTATAGGACTGATTATCAGGTATGTATGAGAGGGCTTATGCTACTAATAGAGTTTTCTTGATGAAGAAATTGTTTAATTTGAAGATGAAGGAAGGCAGCAGTGTTTCCAATCATCTGAATGAATTTAATACCATAATCAGCCAATTGATTTTTGTTGACTTTGATTTTCAACAAGAAATCAAATCTAGCCTGCTGTTATGTTCTCTTCCCGATAGTTGGGAAGGTGTTGTAATGACAATCAGCAATTCCATATTCGAAAATAAAAGATCCGATGAGAAGGGAAGTGGGTTGAAACTTGATGATGTGGCTGCAATTCTTCTCAGCGAAGACATGAGAAGAAAACATCATAATACTTCATCCAGAGAGGATTTAATTTTCGGCATAGGGGAGATCCCAAGAATGGGGAAGAAATAACAATAGAAGGAGATCTAAGTCTTCAAAAGATCAAAATCAAGGGGCAAAAATTGAGGTTGCTCGTTTTGTGGCAAGGAAGGTCACATTTGTTGGTCATACAAGAAGGCAGAGTCAAGGAAAAGAAAAAGAAAATGTGGTCAATGCAGCGTATGAAGATGATGTTGGTGCATTAATTTTCTCTACAAGTGAAACTATAGCTGATGCGTGGGTGTTGGATTCTGGTGCTTCTTTTCATGCCACTCTATGCCAAGAAATTTTCAAAAATTATCAAGAAGGCAAACTTGGTAAGGTATACCTTGGTGACAATGAACCATGTGACATTGTGGATAAAGGAGATGTGATGTTAAAATTAAGAAATAGAAATAATTGGTTGCTACGGGATGTGAGACATGTTCCTCAACTCAAGAGGAATCTGATTTCTGTGGGACAACTAGATGTTCAAGAATGTAGCATCACTTTTGAGTCAAACACTTGGAAGGTGATTAAAGGAGCCTTGGTAATTGCAAGAGGTAGCAAATTGGGTACTTTGTATGTGCTAGAGAGTCATGTTGAAGTGAGATCTGTGATGGCAGTTGTGGACAACGGGATGGAGCTTTGATACAAGAGGCTCTGGCATATGAGCAAGAAGGGCCTTGGAATTTTGCTCAAAAGGGATCAACTTCCAGGATTCAAATATGTTGATTTAGACTTGTGTGAACACTGTATTTTTGGCAAACAAAGAAGGATCAACTTCTCCACCATGGCACATAACAAGAAGTCTACACCATTGGAGCTAGTGCATTTGGATGTGTTAGCGTTTAATTTCGCACCTTTCGGTGAGAAAGAAAAACGGACAGCGTGTACAATAGGATTGTTCTTCAAATTAGGAGGGGAAGCTCCCTCAACAAGGAAAATAAAAAGATGTTTACAAAATAACCTATCTTTTTGGTTTCTCAAGGCACGAGCACAAGGCAATGAAGCTCTTCTATGAGGCTATAAGATTTTCTAAAGCATTACAGAAGGAAATAACTAACTCTATCTTAAAACACTTCCGATTTCTTTAAGTAAATCTAGAGCATAAAGAAATCAAAGTGACAACTTGGAGATTTTCAACACAAAGAACAAAGATAATTCAACAACAACCGTTCATGCACAAAGTCATGAACGATTTTCACAACTCTTGACAACAAGATAGATCTCAGAAACCATGATGCATATTCTCATTAATCAAAAGACAAGAATCAATAACATTGCTTGAACAATAAAATGCGAGCAAAATTTAGTCTCAGCGTTTACCATTGATAAAATAAAGTGTGTAGAATACACTTATTTATAACCTAAAACAAAGATGTAAGGAAATAAAAGGAAGAGTTAAAAAACACTCTTCACTCTAGATCTAATTGCTGCATGGGAAGCATGAAAACTTATTAGCAATTAAAACTAAAAGTATCTTGTCATGCAATTCAGTTAACTGAACTTGCATGTTATTACACAATGAGTTCCAACTCAAAAATAATTTGCATGATTTCCAAAAGCAAATTCCAAAAATAAATTTAACTCAAGATAACAAAGTCCATTCTCAAAATAGAAACTGCTTTGGAAATCTCTCTTGCTGCCAAAAATAAATCCCTTCTGCAGATAGTGAAAAATTGACTAAGTATGAGAATTGAGAATTTTCTCAAAATCCTCAATCCTAGCCTCATCTGGCATAATCGTGGAATCAAGGTGAATTGTCCTCATCTGCAGGTCAATGGCAACATCCTCTGTGATTTTCTCAAAAACTTCAAAATATTTTTCAGCCTTGGCAAACTTTGATGCAATATCAACTAGGAGGTATATTTTGTCTACGTGAGGATCACCACAAAACCTTCCGTGGATTTGCTGAATGAACTCCTGCAAAATATGAACAAGGCAATTTACGCCTTCATCGCTGAAATACTTGCAAGGGTTGTTTTGGACAAAATCAATGGCATATTTTTCAATGCCCAGAAGCTCTTCTTTCCACGTAGCCAACTCCATGGCTATATTCTATATCATTAGGTTTCAAGTTGGCGATCAACCTTTCATCCTTTGATCTGACTTCTCTCGACTCAGGATTATAGTGTTGGATGCACGAAAGTACAAATTCAAGACTATGAGCAACTATGGGGAATGATCCGGCTTGAATGAGCCCAGAATTCTTCAAATTTCTCGCTGCTGCATTGCCTGAGTTTATCAATGGTTCTAGGTCAAAACCCTCAAGTGAGACTTGACACAAGTTTGTTTCCTTGACTTTGGAATATTCATATTTGAGCAAGGATTTACCCTCGATGGTGACTGATGAATATTGCATCTTGACTCGAAGAAGGCTTGTTCTGATGACACTTCTGCTTTGAAAATGGCCAATCTAGACTTACGTGTATCTGCTGCCCAAGAAAAACAAGTTTTCTTCTCGCTGTTCAAAATTTAATTTTTGTGAAAAAAATTAAAAATTTTGCCCTTGGAAAATAAAATTTTGGAGTTGCACCCTCAAAGATTTGATATATCTGAGCTCAAACTGGTCCAGGATGATGGAAGATGCCTTTTGCCAAGGTGGGTATGTGCCAGAAATGAGAAATTTTGGACATATAAGCCTCAAAAATCAATTTTATCTTGGCTGTAGGTGGTGATTTTGCCTTTAAACAGTCATGACCAGCGAAGAAAATCCTTGAAAAATCACCAAAAATGGCTTCTTGGGTATGGGCACTGCCCTAGGAGCATGGAGATGGACCCTGTGAAGGGAAAAAATGAAGAAAAAGAAACCTAGAAGTGACCAATTTGTCCTTTTTATGCTTTGCTGGCCCGAAAAAGCTCAAAATCTGCAAAAGAAAAGCTTTGAAACCCTCAACAATGGTTGCCAATGCAAAGAAATGGTCTCCTTGTGGACAAAAATGCCTTGTAGTGTGAGGTGAAGGTATAGAATAGTGTAGAAATGGAAAGACTTTGCTTTGTATGTGAAGATCTACTCCTTAAAGCCTTTGAATTCGCCCTTTGCAAGCTTTCAATCTTCCATTAATGGCCGCCATGTGTGAAGTGCAGCTTCAATACCCTTCTCTTGCCTTTAGAAAATGATAAAAACTATGTAAGAGATCTCCTTTATAGTGGATGCGACCCTCCTAGGGTTTTCAATGTGCTTTTTTCTAAAAATAAGATGCCCTTATTTTTGGCTTCCATGTACAAATGAAAGAATGAGAGGTGAACCTCTATTTATAGCCTTGAAAGTTCTCAAAAAGGAGTGCTTTTTCATCAAATTGAGCGCCTTTTTTCAAAGGCCAAAAAGGCATGGATTTTGACCAAATTGAGTGCCTTTTTTGGAGGAATTGAAAAAGCGGGGTTTTAGGCCAATTTGAACAATTTTTTCGAAGTAGCAAAAAGGTGTGGGTTATGTTGAAAAGGGGCGCTTTTTGGGAGTAGCAAAAAGGTGTGGGTTTTGTTCATTTTGAGTACCTTTTGGATATGTCAAAAAGGCGTGCATTTTTGAGGTTTTAGGCGCCTTTTATGTATGCCAAAAGGGCGTGGAAATTGGGTGAAATAGGCGCCTATTTGGAGGTTCAAAATAGGCATGCAAATTAAGAATTTTAGGCATTTTTTGCAAGGATGGAAAAGGTGTGGCTTTTGGGCAAATTGAGTGCCATTTTGGAGTTTGATTTTGAGTGTACTTGGTGGAAGTATATTTCAAATGCTCAAATATTGAATTTCCTATACTTTGAAATATACTTCCAGGATGTTTGAGATAGGTCCCGGATCCATGGGATTTATCATGCAGATTCTAGATTTTTGAGGATCCACCAGATTTCAGACTTAGACATTTTTCAGGATCTCAGAACATCAGGTTTCAGGACACCAGACTTAGCCAATTTCAGGGCTCACTTTATGATTCTTGACCTTGAAAAACTTTGAACTTTGCCTTGACAATTTTGACAGAGGCTGCTTGGATCACTGTCGTTTGTCTCTGCCTCTGGAGCTTATTTTTGCCATAACTTTTTCATCTGATGACGGAATGTCTTGAAGTTTGGAAACCAAGCTCATATGATCCGAAGCTCTTATTGAAGCCTCTCCTCCATGAATTATACTCCAAGATGGAGCACATTTTGGCCAAGAACACCCAAAAATGCCTTAGAAAAATTTTTAAAATTTTTCAAATTTGCAAAATTGAATTTTGATTTGTGAGATGTATTTGCATTGCTTCCCTTGGTTCTTTTATGTCGTTTTGGCTTTCAATTCACCACTTTGACTTACTCTTTTTTTGATCCTCTTTCACTGCTTCAAGCCTGATTGGCTGACCAGAATCTCCCTCCATTTGAGCCTTGTTTCGCCATCTTTTGATATGTCTTGTACCTACAAGGTTAGAGTAGTAATGACAAGCTACATGGTACTGGGAGGTGTGGTTGGGCACATATACGAAAAATTTCATATGGGTACAACAGAATGTCTTCGGTCCTGTGGAGGTAACTTCTATTGGTGGCTCTAATTATTTTGTTAATTTTTTTTGATGATTGCACTAGAAAAGTTTGGGTGTATATGTTGAAACGTAAATCTAAAGGATTGGGCATGTTCAAGAATTTTACAGCATTAGTGAAAATAAGACTGGTAACAAAATTAAATGCTTTAAAATGGATAACAGTGGGGAATTTTGTTTCATGGAATTTGATAAATTTTGTGCAGATAATGGTATACAACAGTTTAAGATTGTCCCTTTCACCCCTTAAGAGAATGGTGCAGCTAAGAGGTTGAATCGAACAATTTTGGAGAGATCTCGCAGCATGCTCTCTAATGCAGGTTGGGGTAAAGAATTTTGAGCAAAGACAGCCAATACAACTGTGTATTTGATCAACCATGGCCCATCATCTCGATTGGACTTTGAGATTCCAGAGAAGTGGATAGGACGAAAAATTTCTTACAATCACTTGCGAGTGTTCGGGTGTGAGGCATTTGTTTACATTCCACAAGAGAAAATAATAAAGTTGGATGTGAAATCCAAATGATGTATCTTTGTTGGATACGGTGATGAGAAGTATGGTTACCGGCTGTGGGATCCCATTGCCAAATAGGTAACTCGTAGCAGGGATGTCATTTTTAATGAAAAAGTTATGCCTAGTCTGGTAGAATAAAGGACATCAGCAAAGGAATTTGTGCTTGTAGATGACATATCCAATGGAAGTGATGTATTTCATAAACTTTTGTAGTTTTCATATCCAAATGTGGCATCTAACTCACAAAAAAATCTACCACAGCACAATGCAAATTCTTCATGTTCTACGCATTGGTCTTAGTTTGCCAACTCATATTAGCACATTCTCCTTTATCTCCATCACAACAACATTTGACTTCCACTCTGCATACTCCAATTTTAGCGAATGAAATTGTCCTCCATCAGCGGTTGGGTATACATGTGCAAGCTCCTTCTAATGCAGTGTCTCCCTTTACAAATGCCACACAACCTTTTTTAAATCCTACACAACCCAATATGAATTTTTCAAATCCCATGCACCTTCCTTCATATCATAAGCAACCCTCCTCATATCATACACAACCCTCTTCATGTCCTACGCTACCTTCTTCATGCCTTATGCAGCCTCATGGACAAAGTCTGCCGCCCAATGCTATTAAATTGCAACCTCTATTGAATTTGCAGTCCTTCTCTGCTTCCACGTAGCGAATAAGTCATGAACTTTCTCATTTGAATATGCCTCACAGTGAAGGACTGGGAAATTGTGAACATCATGCATATCATGAAAAAAGGCAATTTACAGGAACAAGCTCCTTAGTTGAGGAGGTCCTCCAAGGAGCAAAAGCCTTCATCAAAATATAGCGATTTTGTGCATCATCTATTGATTTCTGATCAAGCAGAGACAACAACATTCAGAGAAACCTGTAATGATATGAATAGTGAGAAATGGATGGAAGCTATGAGTGAAGAAATGTATTTGTTGATGGAAAACCACACGTGGGACTTGGTCCATCTTCCACCAAATCAGAGAGCCTTGAAAAACAGGCGGGTTTATAAATTGAAGGAAGAAGATGGTGGCAGAAAACAATATAGGGCTAGATTAGTGGTCAAAGGATATGACCAGGAGAAGGGTGTGGATTTTAATAAAAAAAAATAACCCTTGTCAAGATGACAACCATCCAAGTTGTTTTGGGTCTAACTAATGTATATGACCTTGAGTTGGAGCAACTTGATATGAAGACGACATTTCTTCATGTTGACTTTGATGAAGAATTGTATATGCAACAACCAGAAGGTTTCGAGAAAGAAGGACATCAAAACCTAGTGTGCAGATTGAAGAGAAGCTTGTATGGGCTGAAACAAGCCCCACAACAATGGTATCACAAGTTTGATTCCTTCATGGTCGAACAACAGTTTACCAGGTGCGAATCTGATCAGTGTGTGTATTACAAAGTTTTGAAAAACGGTGAGTTTGTTTTGTTATTGTTGTACATTGATGAATGTTAGTAACCCGCCCTAGTATGAATATTGTTAGCAAGCTGAAACAGAATTTGCCTAACATGTTTGCCATGAAGGATTTGGGGGCAGCGAAGAGGATTCTTGGCATGACAATAATCAGGGATAGGCAGAAAAAAGAAATCAAATTGTCACAAGATAAATACATTGATAAGGTCTTAGACAGGTTTAATATGAAGGGTGCAAAGGCTATAAGCACGCCTCTTGTTGATCATTTTAGGCTATCCTCTGAGATGTGTCCCAAGACACAAGAAGAAAAAGAGTATATGAAACGAATGCCTTACTCATCTGCTATTAAGAGTCTCATGTACTTGATGGTATGCACACGACTGGACATTGCTCATGCAGTGGGAGTAATCAGCCGATACATGAGCAATCTAGGTAAGGCTCATTGGGATGTAGTACATTGAATTATGAGATACCTCAAGGGCACTTCTGATTATGTCTTGAGATTTGGAGGATAAGATGCACAACTGCAAGGTTATGTTGATTCTGATACGGCTGGTGACTTGGACAAAGAAGGGTAACTACTGGTTATGTTTTCACTTTTGTTGGCACAACAATCAGCTGGGTTTCTAGATTGCAACAAGTGGTTGCACTCTCAACTACCGAGGCGGAATACATTGCCCTCCCCCACCGAAGGTGCTAAGGAAATGTTATGGTTGTAGCATTTGTTGGGTGAATTGGGTTGCAAACAACATGTTTTCACTATGTTTAGTGACAGCAATAGTGCCATTCATCCAGCCAAAAATGCATCATTTCACAATCGAACAAAGCATGAGCTGAGATATCACTTCATTCGAAGTGTTCTTGAAGAAGACAAGCTAAAATTAGAAAAGGTGCATACTAGTGTGAATCTAGCTGATGCACTCACGAAGTTAGTCACAAAGGAGAAGCTCGAGTTCAGCAGAGCTTCTCTTTGCCTGGTGCAAATGTGACAATAGTCTGGAAAAGCGGGGGATATCTCTAGGAGTGACTATTTGCAGCAGTGGATTGGACTTCAAGTGGGAGATTGTTGAGTAGTGAAGTCCAACGGTCTCTTTGACCTATGTCCCTTCATATTCTCCTTATTTCTCTTGACGTTCTTTGTATCTATAAAGTGTGAGACTTCATTTCTCATATGCATCACTGATGAGAAACCATTGTATATGCTGTTGTATATAATAAAACAGAGTTTCCCCTGCTTTTCCCATGGACATAGTAATTAATGGTGAACCACATAATTCGTGTTTTCTCTATATGTTTAACTTTGCTCATTCCATTGTTTGCTCTTCTGTTCATTTAATTTAATCTGCTCTGCTTGCTGCTCTTTATACTCAACAGATCTCCCCAAACAAACTAGAGGGACGAGGGCTTGACCAATGGCAGAGAACTTCTACCAGACTAAATTTGACCTTTCATTCAAGAATTTTCAATCCAATGGGAGAGCACTCTCTTGAGGGGGGAGGGAGAGGAGGCCCTTTAGGATTTCAACTAAGAAGAGAGCCTATTGTCCAATCTGTTCCTCAGACAACTTTGAGAGCTCAGCCCTAATGTCAGAGACCTAAAGGCCCTCCTGATAGGGGCATAAATGTCCTAAAGACCAAACTTTGGCTATAATTAGTGTTCTGTTTTTGAGAGCAATGTTTTTCGCAATGCTCTTCTTTGGCTTCAGGTTACCAAAATTGGTGATGTTGACCAGAAATCTTAAGGATACCTATGATAATTACAATTAGTTTTAACAGTTCTCGAGTTAATTCTGTAGACTGAACAATCACATTTTAACATCATATGATTTTCTCATTCTATGTTTTGTGTATTACATTTGAATTGTTACACACTGCATAAACTGAACTGCTGTAAATTCGTTGCACGGTCACACTTGTACGGAGGTTGTTTGGTAATGGCTGATAATTTCATTGTCACACAGGAACGATCACTTAAGACAGAAAATGCTAATCTTGCCAAAAAGGTAAGAGACTGTCCTATCATGTGCTGATTGTCATCATATTTTGTTTTTTGTTTTTAACCACAATGAGATTCTGAACATGACACAGGTTGATAGAAGCCACAAAGCACGAGACAATGATAAACTAGAAACAGATTCTGCAACTCAACAAGATCTCCCTCAAACTAACCTCAATCTCACGTAATTTACATGTTTAATTTCTTCTACCTAATTTTTCTTTATCTTACAAAGATTTTAATGAAGAAAATGTGTGTATGCAGCCTGACATAAATGGAAAGAACACCATGTGGTCCATCAGATTTTCTGATTTTCTATAACCCATTTGAGGATCCGTAAAGTTCAATTCAATCGGATCACGTCTTTTAAAAATTAAGTATTCCATTTGGTTTATAGAGACTCCAAAACATTCTGCTTATTTTGGTGTCCGTGATCGTGATTTGACCAAGAGGACGATTTTTTTAATAGAATTTCTTGTAATAACTTTGTGAATTGGAAATAGAATTAAGATTGCATAAAGGTCGATGGTAAATTTCAGTGCACCTTTTATATATATATATATATATATACACACACAAAGATCTTGTCTGAACTTATTAACAAACTAATGTCAGAATTTCTGAGGTGGTAGCATTTTCTCAAGTGAAGCGTAAATAAAGCTGATTGCATTTTTGTGCATGAATGGTAAACTTTCTTTCTCTGAAAAAATGTTTTTGAACTCAAACATTAAACATTGTGCCAATAGTTTAAAAAAAAAAAAAAAACTCTTTTCACATCCATGTAATGTATGCTCCATTTTTTTTTTATTCTGCTCCATTTCTTTTATGTTGCTAGTGAAATTACCATTTTAATAGTCTATTGTCTTACTACTAGTGCAAATGTCTCTTCATAATCTATCCCAAATCACTATGTGAAGGCTTTTGCAACTAATCATGTCTTGTGCCTTTTAATACTACCATCATTGTTATACTTAGTCTTATAGATCCACTTAGTACCAATACAGTTCTTGTCATGTGGAAGTTTCGTAAGCTCCCAAGTATCATTGCACCCAAACACCATTAGTACATGCATCTTCAAAACATGATGGTTCAAAATTAGCCTGTAAAAGTAGAGCAAAATTTACCGTCTCACCTCTTGGGTCCTCTTCATGTGCTTGATTTGTACTCTAATAAATTTCACTCAGGTTCTTACCTTCCTTGAAGAACAAGTACTCAAAACTGGATTTGCAATCAAATTAGATGAGGGGCTACTTGGTGAACTTGTAGTACATGGAATTAAAATCCTAGTGGGCTGCTTAGTAACAATATCAACAATAATACCACCATTATAAATAGATTTTGACTCCTCAACATAGCCTTTTTGATGACCATACACTCCCTCTTCATCAAAAAACACATCTCTTGACACAACAACATTGTTAGCAAGAGGATTATACAACCTATAATCTTTGCTTTGGTCATTGTATCCAACAAAAATGTATGATTCACTTTTTGGATATAACTATTGGCAAGAGACACTGTGTGGCTTCATAAGTGTTGGCATTGATGGCAACAAAGTGTATTCTACACATCCGTAGTACATAATATGCCTATACCAGAAGTCGAGATGGAAATTGTTTTGGTTCGGTGGACAAGAATAGAGTATGCAACATGGTCCGACAATCAGGTCTAGATGTCTCAGATGGTGTAACTCAGTAAGTTGCGGACTTGGACAAATCAAGAAGGATATCATGACTATTGTATTCCAGAGATTTGGCCTCCGATGATAAAACATAAAAAAAATATGAGTTTCTGAGTGTTGGGTTCCAGTTAGACAGAGCAGACAGAGGAAGAATTAACTGACAGAGTACCAGACTTCAATCCGGATGTATAAAAGGTGTTGATCAAGCAACTTGTGGCATTATACATTATTGGCCGACATGATTAATGAATTCTATGTCCAAGTTTTGATGCGCATCATCAACCAAACAAGGATTCAGCTGACAGAACAAAAACTTGCAAATATCTCAAGTGTTCTTATTGCCGACTATGAAGTTAGTTGAAATCCTTAATAAGGATATATATACTCGATGGTCTCAAGCTTGTGAAGGATGATTGGGTATGTAGATGTTGAAGAAAATATTGGAAGAAGTGCGAAAAACAAAGATCTGACCCCAGAATATGACTGAAGAGTGATATTGAGCAGAGGAAGAATGAAATGTGCCAGATCAGTATACTGCGCCTAACCAGAACTGACTTCTTGCATATATAGATGTTGTTCCTCAGTTCAAACACCTTGGTATCATCTGTAAGCATTTGTAGACAGTGAGTCTCTTGTAGGCAGTGGGCCTCTTGTGAGCAGTGTGCTCGAGCAATGAGCCCTAATTGGCAAGTGCCAAATTTGTACTTTTTATTCTTTTAACAGAGAATATAATCTTGGGTTAGTAACCCCGTGGTTTTTCCCTTAGCAGGGTTTCCACGTAAAAATCCTTGTGTTATGTGGTAATTCCTTTTCAATTCTTATGATTGCATTGTTTTGATATAGCACTAAATGATAAGATAAGAAAAGAAAGTAAAATAAGAAAAGTTATAAGATAACTGATTCACCCCCCTCTCAATTATCTGCATTGTTTCCAACAATAACTTCTTATCTCTTTTGATTAGCTACATGAACATTAGATAAACAACCAAAAACTTTGAAATGATTAAAATTAGGCTTTCTCTCATACTAGGCTTCATAAGGAGTCATCTTATTAAGTGCACTATTAGGACTCTGATTGAGGATATACATTGTTGTAGCAATTGCATCAACCCAAAAAAGTTACTCAATCCTTTTGTTTGTAAAATATGTGTTGGTATGAATACGGTATATTACCTAATTGGTTCCTCATTAGGTCTTATTCACAATTGTCTAGTTAAGTTTACTTAGGGCATACTTAGGGTACATTACAGATACTTATCACTTTGGGTCTCATGTCATAAAATTAAAACACTTGTCACAATCTTATGTTGTCCTTGTTTCACCTTGGTCTATATAACCAAAGGCTTCTAGTTGTGATTTAATATCAGGTATATTATGTATATTGCATCCTTTGATAGAATAGAATTATTCTCTCATGTTGGGTATCTCTTGTGCTTTCATTGAAGCTCCTAGATCTTGGGTGGCTACCTCCATAGCCAAATCTTACATGGTATAGAGCATTCTATACCAACTCTTACAATACTCCGTGTCATTTCAACCACTATACAGTTCTTCCTTTTAGCTACACCATTTTGTTGAGGTGTGTAAGCAATAATGAACTTTTTTTTGATACCATTCATATTACAATAAACCATAAAATCTCTCGAACAAAATTCACCTCCACGATTGGTCCATAAGAGTTTTATTTTTCAACCACTTTCATTCTCCACATTGGCTTTAAACTTTTGGAATGTATCAAAGGCTTCATCTTTGTGCTTCAACAAATAAACCCAACACTTTCATGAATAATTATCAATAAAAGTAATGAAATATGATGACTTACCCAAGAAAATTGTTTGCATAGGACCACAAATATTAGAATGAATCGGCTAAAGTGGATAATAAGCCCTCCATGCACTACCTTTTGGAAATTTCTCTCTTGCATGTTTGCCTTTAGCATGGTGCATCCTTCACAAATCTTCTTGTGTTCTTCAACCTTAGGCTAACCATAAACTAATTCTTTGGATGTTAGTATCTTCAGACAATGAAAATTCAAATGTCCATCCCTGAGATATCACAAGCAACTTTTGTCTTCATATGCCATATTGGCAAGATTGGTGTTATATTCTCCAAACTTCAATAGGAACATCCTATTCTTTGACATAGGCACAACTATAAGAAACTATAACAACCCTATTTCCTTGATTATTATCATAGATTGTACATTCTTTATTTTCAAACACCACTTTATAATTATTTTCACACAGTTGTTCAATACTCAATTAATTAAGTTATAACTATGGAGTGTAATAAATATCATTAACACATTTCTTACCTCCATAGCTCATTTTTTTGCAAACTCTAAGGGTTTGTCATCACTAAGCTTGACCTTGGTCTTGAAGTTTTCATCCATTGTAGAAAATAGCTCTTTATTCCTTGACAAGTGATTAGAACAACTTGAATCTAAATACCAAACCTATTTAGAACTATTTTATGTTTTGTCATATTATAAAAATAAATTCCTTGGAGAAGCTCCTCATCCTCATGAGCATAATTAACATTTCTGCTTTTAATCTGCATTCCCTTTCAAATTGACCATACCTATTACAATGATAACACTAGGTATTTCTCTTATCAAATCTCCCTCTACATCTTCCACTATTTCTTCTTAAATAATTTTGATTCATATCTTTACTCATTGACAAATTTAGAATAAAGAAATAACAAACTTTAAACTCTTATGAAGCTCTTTGAAATCTAACATATCATGAAGCTCCTATTTTTTCTTTATTTTAAAAAGAAATTGTAATGAGAGATTGTATAGAGCAACCTATCATAAATTGAAAGAAACCCTTAAAAAAGATTTGGTATATTTATTCTAACAAAGCTCTATGAAATCTAGGCATCTTATGTAAGAAGAATGATCATTGTTTAATTGTAGTTTAATTAAGAAATAGTTATTTTTAAGTAGATGGAAGTCGGTTTTGATTTTTTTCTTTATTAATGTACATTCCCTTCCTCTAATAAACTAACAGAGATATTGGAAAGTCATTGTAAATTGTTTTCTTTGTTGAGAAATGACCTTCAGATCATCTTTGTTTTATTTTGTTCCTCTATAAAACCATCACTTGGTATCAAACCTTCAATGAAAATGGCCTATGAAGAAATGAAAGGAGGTTGAATCCAATTTTTGCAAAGGTAAAAGACTCGGGGGAATTTGAAAATATTAAAATGATAGAATAAAAGTCACGCTGCAGCAGAACACATTTAAAAACCGTGTGAGGAGAGGAAACTAAATGTTGGTATATTATGTGAGGTGGTGTTGATAATAGGCTCTTTGCCTATTGTTTCTACTTTGCAATCTACATAACTCACTAGTTCATACATGCGGTGGTATCCGACTCAGACTTCAGTGGAGTTGAATTGACTCAACCATCTTTTATGAAATTTTGCAACAAATACATGTTGTTGAGAAAAGAGATTAATGGGTTACAAAATCAGTTAGATGTGACAAAAACACAGCAATTTAAAATAGACAGAAGTTGCTAACAAAGATGTATCTTCTTCTAACTTTTGCCTCATACATGTGGTGTCATAGAAGAAAAATAAAAAAAATTGTCTCTAAAGATGTGGTCTCTAGCAAATTAAAGTCTTCTCGCCTTTTTATAACTTGATTTTAATTATTTCAAGAAAGGGGTTAAATTCTCATCATGTGGTATAAACACAAGGACAAGTCCTAATCATGCTAACTGTTTGGTTGTGAAGTCCAACGTCTTGGCTTTCCAACTTCTCATGTCTTTTGACTCTTCATCTACCCTCAAGAGTGTAATATAAAACTGAAACTCAATCACTTGGATTGATTGATGAAACATTGTAATTTGCTGCTGCAAGTAATAAGAGTTGTTATCCTGCTTTTCCCGTGGACGTAGCCACTATTGGTGAACCACGAACTCTATTTGCGTACATTTGTGTGTGTGTGATTTCATATTATCTCTATTTTCTTGTTCGTTGTTTGGTGTTTAAATTTGCTCCTATTACTTAACAACTAGTATCAGAGCTGAGGCAATTTGAGGAAAGATGGAGGAAAGAAAAATTGAAAAGCTTTCTAGCCAAAACTTTGGAATGTGGAAACTGTAGCTAGAAGCATTGCTAATTCAAAAAGACCTTTGAATTACACTAGAGGGAAAATCGAAGAAGCCTGCTGCAATGTCTAATGAAGATTAGGACAGATTGGACAAGAAGGCAACGTCAACCATTATCCTATACCTTTCAAGTAATGTCACATTTAATATTGCAACGAAGAAGACAGTGAAGGGTCTATGGGATCAATTGTTTGACCTATATGAGATGGCTTCTGCATCAAAAAAAGTATTCTTAATCAAGAAATTATACAATTTGAAGATGGATGGCGGTAACGTTTCAAACCATTTGAATGAATTTAACACATTGATCAGCCAACTAATTCAAGTTGATATCAAATTGGAAGATGAAATAAAGGTTATTTTGCTATTGTGTTCTCTACCCGATAGTTGGGAAGGAGTTGTTATGGATGCTAGCAACTCGGCATCTGGCAAGAAGGGAAGCGTGCTCAAGTTTGGTGATGTACGGATTCTTCTCAGCGAGCACATGAGAAGGAAAAATCATGGAACTTCATCGGTAGACGCTTTGATAACTAGCAGCAGGGGGAGATCACAAGAACATGGGAGGAATAACCATCAAAGAAGATTCAAATCTAGCAAAAGATCAAAATGTAGAGGCAGAAATATAGGTTGTTGGTTTTGTGGTAAAGAAGGTCACATAAAGAGAAATTGTTGGTCATTCAAGAAGGCGGAAAGTCAATCAAAGGAAAATGAGGTAAATGCAACATATGAAGAAGATGCAAGTGCACTTGTGTTATCTAGATATGTGAAACTACAACACATGTTTGGGTGCTTGATTCAGGAGCATCATTTTGTAGATAATAAAAATTGCCATGGAATCTTTCTTCTAAATTAAATAAATAATTAAATTTATTTAATTATCCTTATCCTAATTTTTCCTCCAAATTAAATAATATTTATTTAATTTTATCCAACCTTTCATTCTATAATTAAATAAATAATATATTTATTTAATTATTCATATATGCCACAAATTAATTAAAATCCTATTTTAATTAATTAAATAAACTCGTCATATTCATCTTTTACTCTTTTCTCTCTCTCCTTGACATTTCTATTTTCTCTCTCCTCTTCATAATGGAAACTTTTTCTAATCCTCATCACTTAACTTCAAACGATCTTCCGTTGCAAATGGAAACTTTTCCCAACTTCTCTTCTCCCAAAAATCTATATAAACCCTCTCTCTTTTCACTATGAGGGAGATGGGATTTTTCACACAACTCTTCATCCGTTCATCATAGCTTCTTGTTGCATTTGTTCTAATGAAAATCTAAGAGCATCAAATGTGAAATCTAAGATCTTGATGATAGGAAAACAATGGAGTTATTGTTCTTTTTGAATGCTTATGCTAGGTTTTCGTAGTTCAATATTTACATTTTTGCATTTGTGTTCATTTAGGAGATACTTCATTGATTGACGTTGGAAATATTGTGATTCTGGTTATAGATTCATTATCTTTTTTATTTTCAGCATCAAGACATTTCATGCCACATCATGCAAGGGGTTTTTCAAGAACTATCAAGAAGGTAATTTTGGTAAGGTTTATGTTCGTGATGATGAACCTTTTAATATTGTTGGCAAAGGTGATGTTTTGTTAAAACTAAAGAATGGTAATAGCTGGTTGCTACGGGATGTTAGACATGTCACTCAACTCAAAAGGAATTTGATTTCAGCTAGGAAGTTGGATGCTCAAGGCTACAACATCACTTTTGAATCAAGTATGTGGAAGGTGACTAAAGGAGACTTGGTGATTGCTAGAGGTAGCAAATCTGGCACTTTGTATGTGCTAGAGAGTCAAGCTGAAGTGGGAGCTACTATGGTAGTTTTGGACAATAACATGGAGCTTTGGCATAAGAGGCTCGACCACATGAGCAAGAAGGGCCTTGAGATTTTGCACAAAAAGGATCAACTTCCAGGTTTGAAATCGGTGAATTTAGAGCTGTGTGAACATTGCTTACATGAAAAATAAAAGAGGACCTGATTATCCACCAAAGAGCATGACAAGAAGACACATCCATTAGAGTTAGTGCACTCTGATGTCTTTGGCCCCACGGAGGTAACATCTATTGGTGGATCAAATTATTTTGTTACTTTTTTGGATGATTGCACTAGGCTGGTTTGGGTTTATATGCTGAAAAATAAATCAGAAGTTTTTGGCATGTTTACAAATTTTAAAGCACTTGTAGAAAACCAAACCGATAACAAAATTGAGTGTTTAAAAACTAATAATGGAGGTGAATTCTAATCTATAGAGTTTGATCAGTTTTGTAAATAATGGTATTAAAAGGATTAAAATTGTTCCTTTCACACCTCAAGCAAATGGTGTAGAAAAGAGGTTGAATAGAACAATTTTGGAGAGAGCTCACAGCATGCTCTCTAATGCAAGTTTGGGTAAACAATTTTGGGCAGAAGCTAATAATACAACAGCATATCTGATTAACCGAAGTCCATCCTCTCAGTTGGATTTTGAAATTCTAGAAGAGAAATGGCAGGGAAGAAAATTTCATACAGTCAACTACGGGTGTTTAGGTGTGAATCCTTCGTTCATATCCCACAGGAGAAAAGAATGAAGCTCAATGTCAAATCAAAGAGATGTAGCTTTGTTCGATATGAAGATGAGAAATATGGCTATAGGCCGTGGGATCCAATTTCTAAGCAAGTTACACGCAACCGAGATGTAGTTTTCAATGAGAAGGTAATGCCATGTCTAGTAGAATAGGGGACACATCCAAAAGAACTAGAAATATCTACAAAGGAATATGTGCATGTAGAAGATATCTCAAGTGGGAGTGATATTTTTAAAAACGAACAGTAATGTCTATCTCAGAATATAAATTTGAGCCTATTGCCCAACACACACCAAAGTCAGCCTAACTCCTATAACACTCAGTCGCCCCCTTCTTCAAACCTGCCACCCATTTCTTAAAGTCTGACGCCTTATCCACAAGGCGGTTCACATCAAAATGTGTCAAGCTTGGCATAGGAAAATCAACAAGGTTTGGCACCTTATTCACAAGGCACTCGACATGAAAATATGTCGCCAAACTCCATATCCCTATTGCAGCTTATAAACGAGTCGCCTAATTTCTATAAATTTCTGCCTAATGCCCTTGCACACCCTATAACAAGTCTTCTGTAGCTTTTAAATTAGTCGCCTAACACTTTCAATCTGCCACAGGGGACTTCTGCTAAGTCTGCGCCCTATCACCAAACTCTGGCGCCAAATCAGCATACTCAATATCAGTCGCCTTCACACCAAGATATTGCATCATCAAATTTTAACAATAATGAAGAGCAGGTTGTTGGTATGTGGTCACTGATCATGCAAGTACTGTACACAAGTTATTTAAAAAAAAATTCCCTCTTTTTTGCACAATCGGAGTCGGATGTTAATTTTTGTTAACTGACAAAAGAAAAACGACATTGCAAAACCCTAATTCTAGAAGCTTCCAAAAAGCTTGTTATAAGTGGCTAGGATGTATGTTACGTTGATGTATTCACGAGATTGTAATTTATTTTGCACTAGATAATAAAATCATTGGATGACTGAGTTTATGTGGATGTAGCCCATATTGGGTGAACCACATTAAATTTCTGTGTTGATCTCTTTTGTGTTATTCCTCATTGTTATATTTGGGTTATTTAATCTGCATAGAATTTTAGTGTTTATTGCTTTGATTTGCCTGAACCCTAACAATACAAAATCATGCATTTGAACAGGGTGTTGAAGAAGGAATTACACAGGAATTATTTCCTCAGTTGAGAAGGTCTACCAGAATGCATAGACCTCCATCAAAATATGACAATTTTATTCACCATATTTTAATCTCTGATCAAGATGAACTTGCCTCGTTTGAAGAAGCGTGCAATGTCACATATTGCAAACACTGGATGGAAGCCATGAAAGATAAGATGGAATTGTTGAAGACAAATCACACTTGGGATTTGGTGTCTCTTCCTCCTAATCAGAAAGCCTTGAAAAACATGTGGGTGTATAGATTGAAGGAAGAAAGCAAAAAGTGGTATAGGGCAAGACTAGTGGTCAAAGGATATGACCAGTAGACGAGCGTCAACTTCACTAAAAAAATTTCACCTATAGTGAAAATGACTTCGATCATGGTAGTTTTGGAATTAACCGATATGTATGACCTTGAGTTGGAGTAGCTTGATGTCAAGACAACATTTCTCCATGGTGATTTTGATGAAGAATTGTATATGAAGCAACCTGAAGGCTTCAAAAAGAGGGACAAGAGAATTTAGTTTGCAGGTTGAAATGAAGTTTGTATGGGCTGAAACAAGCTCCGTGACAATGGTATCTCAAATTTGATTCCTTCATGGTTGAACAAAACTTTACTAGGTGTGAATCTGATCTATGTGTTTATTACAAGTTGTTGGAAAATGGTGAGTTTGTTTTGTTGTTATTATATGTTGATGATATGCTAGTGACCAGAACTAGCATGGTTGTTGTTAGCATGCTGAAACAACAATTGGCTAACAAGCTTTTGATGAAGGATTTGAGAGCTGCCAAGAAGATTCTTGAAATGATAATCATTAGAGATAGGCAAAAAAGAGAACTGAAATTGTCACAAGAAAAGTACATTGACAAGGTTTTGGATAGGTTTAACATGAAGGGTGTTGAGGCAATTAGCACATCTTTTGCTGATGATTTCAAGTTATCTTCTGAAATGTATCCAAAGACACAAGAAGAAAAAGAGTATATGGAAGAAGAGGCTTACTCCTCCGCTTTTGGGAGCCTAATGTACACGATGGTCTGCACAAGACTCAACATTGCTCATGCGGTGGGAATAGTTAGTAGATATATGAGCAATCCTAGTAAGGTTCATTGGGAGGCCGTAAAGTGGATTCTAAGATACTTGAAGGGCACTTCATAGCATGTTTTGAGATTTAGAGGAGAAAATACATAGATGCATGGATATGTTGACTCTAATATGGTCGGTGACTTGGACAAAAGGTGATCTACCACTGGTTATGTGTTCACATTTGCAGGGGCATCGATCAGTTGAGTCTCTAGATTGCAAATATTGGTAGCTCTCTCCACTACGGAAGCAGAATACATTGCCCTCACTGAAAGAGCTAAGAAGATGTTGTGGTTGCAGCGATTATTATCTGATTTAGGCAGCAGACAATAAGAATTTGTGTTGTACAGTAATACCAACAGCGCCATACATTTGGCAAAAAATACAACATTTCATAACTGGACAAAGCATATAGAGCTAACAACTCTTTCTTTCTATTCTGTGCATGCTGCTTAGCAGCTTTCTTCCCAAAAAAAAAATAGAAAAAAGGTGGAGAGAAAAGTTAACTGTCGTTGGTTGAACAACAGTCTTCCTTTGGGTTGGTTTATTTGTGTTCTGGTGTGTTTGCAATCATGCCTGTACTCTTCATTTCGTATCGAAAAGGAGTTGACTATTATTTCTTTGGCTAAAAACATGAACCATTTGCTGCTCTAGTGTTGTTCAGCCTGTGTCAGTTGTGCTTTCTGCTATTCTGTTTGTAATCTTTTTTTATGCTTGATACAATATAAAAAGAACTCCTCACATCTAATCTCTTTACCTTATATTAAATTGGTCAATGATTGATTGTAATTGAATTTTATATGATATCAATGTCAGCCTCTTTCACATTATTTTCATGTTCATCTTTGTGAGTCAATGTTTAGACAATCAAATAGTCATTAAGTTGGCAATAAGCTATCTTTTCTATCTAACTTGGAAAACTACTTTCATTTTTGTGAGTCAAGGTTTACGCATCCAAATATTTAAGTTGGCAATGAGTTATCTTGGCTATCTAATTTGACAAACTATTCGTTGCAATAGACCCATCTATCATAATTCAATGACATCCATTCGATTCACTCCTTCTTCTATTAAACGCCTACATAACATATTTTATTCGTAAGTGGTGCACCATATATGGTAATTGATGTTCCATAGAAAAAAAATGCTTTTTTTTTAAACTAAGAGGGGTTAAAAAATATTCAAATGAGAAGAAATACAAAGCATGGGCTTTACACAACCCTATCAAGCTCCACTAAGTGGTCCAACTTTTGGGACAAATCCAGGGGTAATTGACCCCAATCCACAATGTTCCAATTTTGCATGTGATCAGAGGCCCATTTGGCCAAACCCTAACCCTTTAAAACTTTTTTGAAGCCTTACACAACTTGGGATCTATATTGTAAGAGAATATGACATCTAATTTGACCTTAAAAATTCAAAGATAACATGTTAGTCTCACAATTTACCTAGTAATGTATATATCACATCTTTATAAGCTCATTCTTAAGTAACTTCTCAACTGTTATGGATTTGCATACACATTATTAAATGCTTTGGAACGCTATCCTTCATTTTGTAAGGAAAATATTATTTTTTCATATTTCTTATTGGACATTGAAAACAAGCCTTACTTCGTGTAGTCTCAAGCTTGATGTTTCACTCTATGTATAGTCACTAGTCACTTCTTGATGCTAAGGTCATTAGGTATTTACCTTCATATAATGATAAGAAAAGTGCTCACATTATAGATATTAAATCATCCAGCAAAACTAAGATAAAAGGAGAATATATATTCAATCTTCCATAAAAACTAAGATAAAAGGAGTTTATATCATCTCAAATCCTAGATCATAATTGGGTTAGCATGGCCTTCTTTAGGTATAATGATGTTAGAAATGTTATCAAAGTCATAGTTGTAAGTTAATATTATTTGCATGGCAATCACAAAACACTTTGTGTCTTAATGAAATCTCATCTTTTGGTACTAAGAATGCATATCCTCACTAGTTTTATAGATAATTTTCAAACAAATCAATATAATCAATCAAACATTTCTTTAGAATTAAGCACTATATTATCCATATACCTATCTTTTGTAGGCACTAATTTCCATGAACAACACATGTGAAGTTAGTGTTTCATAATTAAGGAACACGTGTTCCTATATCATTCTTTAAATTGCATCCCTCAATCTCCATTCTAATTAACATCAATAATAAGCTCATAATAAGTTCACCATTGAGGTTTCCTTATTTTAGGTTATTGACAAATGTTAATGAATGAGCATTTATTCTTGGTGAATCCTGAATATTTGAAGGTCATCACCTCTAAGCAACCTTATAGTTTGCACAACCCTCCATAAGTAGAAGCTATATGGTCTCCATAAATATTTATTGATCATTTTATAGTAGACCTCATTCTAGCATGATCAAGAGGTTAAAAAGTTTACACCTAGTACTTTTAATTAGTAATGATCTTATTTCATGATTGTCACATTATATATCTACATTTTCCTAAAAACATCTAGTTATCATCTAGGGTCCATTCACTAGCTCATAGCTTTCACCATCATAATCCATCCCTATTTACACTACCTCTTATCATGGCATGCATCAAGTTCATTCATCACTCTTCGTAGTGACCAAGTTTAGTTTCTAATACCAATTCATCCTCAATATACTTAAGGTTTGGAATGGATTACATTACTTTAATTAACCCTTCTTAAATCAACTTCTTTATAATCATAGGTTAATCATCATTATTTTCATCACCATCATAAATTTTCAGGGTTAATTACATACAACAATTATGTCCAATGTTACCGAACTTCTTACATGTGATGTAAATGGCTAACTTCTGATCTCATCATCTATCATTCATATAGCTATTGTTGGCATAAGTCAAATGTCATACACCAACTTATAAGATCATGAACCTAGTAAGAGGTAATGATGGACATAAACAAATAATGCCTAGTGCACTAGTTATTTTGAGTAAAATCTAAAAAAGGGGGTTATAAGATAACATGTATCCAGATTTAAACATAGACAAAATATTTTCTACTTAAAAATTTGTGCTCATTTCATTACCAATACATACCACATTGACAATACCTAGCTACCTCCAAATTATCATATATTAATCTATCTCTAGTATTACACTCTTATGAAACATATACTAGAAGTTTACATTACAATACAAGAGGAATTGCATGATTTTTCATGTTTATTCTAGATTATAGGAACTAGATTATATGATTTCAGTGTTGTACGATGTTGCTTAGCTCTAGAGCTTTCATTCCAATATTATGTATATTTCTTGGCTTAGATGTTATCAAGATATATTTGATAGCTTCATGGTAAAATGAAAATGAAATTCTTTATGGTAAATAACTTGTCGACATTTTATCATACTTGAAGACATTTTTTTTCCTTAAGACTTGACTTGATGAAGAACATGCTAGCATTGAACAAAATTGAAACTATTGTTAGCTTAAATTTTGAAGTGAATTATTAGGTGTAAGGGTGAAAATTGCATACCTTACACATTTCCACTTTGTTTTGGGCTCACTTTGACCTGGTTGTTCTTTATGTAATAACGAAGTGTGCAAGTGGCATGATTGCTACTAAAATATTGTAATATCTTGACCCTTACGGAATCTCAAATGCACTCATTGTTGGGGACTAGCCTTGATCATTGTTAGGATTAGGTGTGGTATACACCTTGCAAGTCCTAGTAGAGCAATATTGTAATTTGGGCTAGGACTAGAATGGTGTATATGTCATTTTGTGTATGTCTCAAAGTTCATGGAATGAGGCATCCATGTGGTAGTTAGAGGCACATGTGGAATGGAATATTCTCCAAAACACAAGGAAATATTGTTTATAAGAGGCATAATGTGGAATGTTATATTGTAAGACACCATTGGACGCTTGGCATTTGCATGGATTCATGTAAACGGAATCTATGATGGGGAGTTACACGCTAACTTCTACCAAATGGGGTGCTTGGATTTGGTCTTTGACACCATATGGGGTTAGGTAAGACTGCTCATTTTCTTTTCCTTTTTTGGGGCTACTTTGTCCTATCTAGAAAAGATGTCATTTTTGGAGGGAAGAGTGTCAAATCTTCTAGAAATATTCTTGTAACTTCCAAACACATGTCATGTTGTTCTCTTATATAGTTTTATAATACATTTTTTTATTTTTTTCTTTGCTTCTAGTATATACAAGAATGCACATGGATTGTGGTATTGTGTAGTATATGGATGCATGGTTATGTTGTTAGAATGCTATTGAATTTTCTTCAAGATTAAAGGTGTTGATCTCTTATTGGTCTATGTTGTGACTTAACAATATGGTGATGTATGTATGGTTGCATCTATTTGTGATAGGTTTTTCTAGAGCAATGAGATGTTGGTCGATTGATCATTGAAGAGCATGCCATAAAGATGGTGATTTTCTCTTGTAGAGCATGGATAAAATTCTCATTGTATTGTAAACATATTTTGAAGTTAATATGAAGAGTGGTGCTTTAGAGGCTAGTTTTTTGCCCAAAAGGGTTTTCCTAGGATATATCGGTTTCGACTTTTATGGGTTGTTCTTCTATTTAATCTCTCTTTTATTATATATTCTAATTCTTTTCCGAGGGTGTTGTTTAGTAGTTGTTATGCTACTAGAATTTTGTTAGACTTGAAAACTTGTAACACTCTCCTTGTAGGACTAATGTGGAATTTATTTCTTATTTCTTGACAATCCTCAATTTATCCATTGCTCACCTAGGTTCATATCCACAATTGCAACCTAAAACCAAGTCAATAATGCAATTTGTGGAAATTAACCAAAACTTTTAAAATTCAAATTTGGAGCCAACCCAACCATTCCAACTAGTTGTTATGTGTCAACTTGAAACATGAAATGCTTCACTCGCCAACTTTGGAGATATATTTAAAGATGTGCCCTAATGTATTTTTACACATTTGGTCATCTAGAACCTAGCATCTAAACATCTTAAATTTTGAGCATTAAGCATTCAAAGAGAAAAAATGAGTATCCATACTCTAGGTATTCTATTTTCATCCACATATAAGCATCATTTGTGCATAAATGATTATTTTATTTGATCTTTTGTAAAAGCTATTAAATTGGTACATCCTAAGGGTTTAATTTAAGGAGAATTAATGTTTTCTTAGTAAACTCCCAAAAGGTGTTCCTAAACACTTCTAGTGAGATAATATAAACTTCATAAACATATAGGTGAATATAAAAATAGTTATCAAGAGTGTTAGTCATGGATTTTAAATCATGATCATTGTGGGGAAAACTCTCACAAAAAGAGGTGAGAAGGGTCCATATGATCATAGGACACCAGGACTTCTAGGTTTTTTAGCTTTATGACCACAACCACCACATACCAAATAAAATGAAAATCTATATTTTGCCTACTAATTTTGTTGGTGTCTGAGAAGATCTAAAAGATAGGAACTCACACATCAACAATTGTTTTTAAATAACAATGCATAACCTCTAGAGAAGGTTGGCTTCCTCTTCTATTCTACACATAAAACTAAACTAACCAAACATATGCTACTACTATGGATGATGAAGAATAAAAATCTACTCTAGCATCTAGCATACCCTATCTAACAAGTAAAGGAAAAGGCATGGAACAATAATGGTTTAGAAAGGAGATAGGATTAGAGAAATAAGAAAAATAAGGATGCATGATGGAGTATGAAAGAAGGGTAGGTTGTTGTCCAATAGTAATTATACAACTCTTAGATGAGAGGTCTATAGCTAGAAACTTGTGTAATTTTGTGTATGTCTACCTTAAGCTACTCAATTTGCTACACTTAGGATGAGATTATCTACTTGTCACTTTCAGCTTTGATTTGCAGGCTATCAACTAAAACCTTCATTACATTTAATATTTGTAGTTTCTCCTACAAGTTTTCCTCCAATTCCTCGTTAATCATTCTTCAAAGCACTCTCTAAATCACTCAACTCACCTACCTTTTACTGGAAGGTGGAAGCTAGGTGAGGTGAGGTGCACCTAGAACTTTACCTAAGTTGATGAGTGTGTCAAATCACCCATCAACAAAGCCTATTCAATTCTTTTTGAAAAGTTTCCTATGTAGCTTGATGGTTTTGATAAAGATCCCTTTCAATATTCGCAAATACTTGAGGTTGATGAGTAGCATGGGGTAAAACCTGAGATGATTGAGTATGTAGAGCCAAATAGAGAGGCATGGGCAATGGTGCTTTACCTAATACATCTTATTGTTTTTGTGCCTTTCTTGGTCTATACAAGAACGCACATGGATTGTGGTATTGTCTAGTAGATGGATGCATGGTTATGTTATTAGAATGCTACTAAATTTCATTTAAGATTAAAGGGTGTTGATCTCTTTTTACCCTATGATGTGACTTAGCAATATGGTGAAGGATGTAAGGTTGCATGTGTTTTTGATAGATTTCTAGAGCAATGAGATCTTGCTTGATCAATCAAAAATTAAAGAGCATGTTATAGAGATAGTGATTTTCCCTTGTAGAGCATGGATAAAAAATTTATTATATTTTACACATGTTTTGATGTTAATATGATGAATGGTTCTCCAAAGGCTAGTTCTTTTACCCAAAAGGGTTTTTCTAGGATATATTAGTCTCTACTTTTATGGGATGTTGATGCAGGAGCATCCGAGCTCACAAGCAATCTTGCATCAACCAAAAAAATATATTTTATTTCTTTTACCCTTTTGTTTGTCTTGCAGATTTCTAATCAACATCATACACAAACTTTGGGGAAATGAAATAAATATTTTAATTCTCCAAAATCCCAAGGAAAAGACAAGGCAAGTTGCATATGGACAAAATCCTAGTCACCTACATGCTAGAAGACAAAAATTGGACAATGAAGAGTTTTCAAGCATCCAAGTCATGAAGGAAAGAAACAAAGGAATCCCAAAAGTCACATTTCTCCAATTTGGATGCCACCAAGCAAGAAGAGGAATACCAAGAGTCATTGGAGCCCAAGTGAGGAAGATGAAACTTGGCAAAGGAGATATTATAAATAGATGGAAGTTTGGCTCCAAAGAGGCATTGAAAAAAAGATAAGAGTCCAAGTTTATTTTTTATTTTTGTAGGTCATCAAGAGGACGTCCATAGGTGATGTTGAAGATAATTCTCCAAGGGAAATACATCTATTTTGATGAGGCAAAGAAAGTGGACGTCCATGGTGACTTGTTAGTGAATTTTTTTTGAATTTGTAAGTTTGTGGAGGTGGATAGTTGGAAAGTTTGTAAGAGATACTTCATAGTTGGATTTGTAGAGGCTATGTATATATGTTACCATCTTTATTGGCTACATAAAAACATTTGGGGTTGTAAGGATTTGTTTTTGTTCATGTTTTATGAAATTCTCAAGATATAATTGTTGTGTTCCTCACAACCCACCCCATTTTGGTCTAAAATAGGGACCCCCCTCTTTTGGCTTGCCTCAGGTGTTACTAAGTGTTTTTATTTTCTTAGGCAAGTTTTTTAGGCATTTTTTTTTAAATGTTGAGCCTTAGTTACTTAGTTTTTGATGATTTAATGCTTGTTGGAGTTTCAGACTTCGTCCTTCTAGCATGCCAGAAGGCAGAGGCCTAAACTCCGTGCCTTTCCTTGGTCTTCTCTTGGCTTGATTACTCGTTTGGTTTTTCCTACCTTATCGTCGGGATATCAGGGTTTGTCATGCTATCACGATAGTAGAAGCATCCCCGATACTCTGACTCTTGGACTATTTCCTTTACTCATGTGAATACTATTTCATCAGGGTTGGTCATCCTAGAATGACTGTAGAGCATCCCCCTACACTCTTTCTCTGAGGACAATAGAGGGGAGTTGATAGATCATCTACATTGCTTCAAAGGTTGGCCTTTCAACTTGCTTGTAGGTTAAATTGGTAGCATGAGATTTGATTTCCCTCCACCTACCCTCAACGGTGCATTAATGGTGGTCTCTCGCACATGCAGCCATCCCACTTAAGGTTTTTTGAAGCCCGATTGTTTTCATTTTACCCTTATTGTGATTTGATTTGCTCCTGTACCCATTGAATTACATTGAGCTTTATGAATTATTGTGCTTCTATTGTGCGATTACATTTGGATTGAAGGGTTGTCATAGTTTTCGGTGTGTGTGCTTCATTTTCCAGCTTATTCACCAAATTTTGTGTCTTTCCAGGTTGGTTTCATGCTGTTTCTCTTTAAATTGGTTTGCATGTTCGATTATTTCTTGTTAGGATCCCATGGCCAATCCCCTTTTACCATTTTGAGTCTCACCTAGATTGGTTTTGTCATGTTGTGAATTTTTCTTTTGGGTTGGGGTTTCATTTTCCTTCATTTTTTAAGTCATTGAATCTATTTTTTAGCTTGGTACATTTTTGAGGTTGTTTATATGACTTAAGCCTTTTTTTCCTTTTGACCATTCAAAGTTTTGGGGCGTCGAAGATTGGGCTTCCAATCTTCCACCTTCCTTTTTAGAGACTTAAGGCCTTCCCCTCCAATCTCGCTATTCTTTAATGTTATTTAAGTTTTGTCAGAGTTCAGGTGTCGAAGTTTCTATCTTCCATCTTCCAATTTTCATTAAGTAGATGTTACTCCCGCCCTTCGTTCATCAATTACCTAGTAGGTTATCAGAGTTCAGACATTGGGCCTCCTAGGTTTTGACTTCCAATTATTAATCAAGGGTAATTCCCACCCTCTGTCTTCCAGTTACTTGACAAGAGTGTCAGAGTTCGAGCGCTAGGCCTCCTAGGTTTTCACTTCTATTTTAGTTACCTTGAGTAGGAATAAGCCGCGCCTCCCAACTCCCGTGTATATGGTTTATATCGGGGTTTAGAGTCTGGTCTTGAGCACTAACTATTTGACACAGGAGCATCCTAGGTTGCAGAGCAATCTTGCATCAACCAAAAATATGTGCATTCTTATGTTTTCTTTCATTTCCAGTTCAGTTCAGTCATTTGCAGTTTCAACATTTTGTATCACATTTTGTCGTATCTCCATATCAAAGCTCATGGAGTAGTAATTAGCATCTACATAGTGTCATCTACATCATATTCATATTTCAAGTGATTTGGATTTGTTTCGTGAAAGTTATCACTATCAGAAGATCATCAGCTTTCACAGAACAGAGCATTCAAGTAGTTAGTTGAGAGAAGGTTTGCGGAGAAATTCCATGATTTGAAGGGCCTAATGGAACATCATATACAGTACATAAGGATTAGATAGACCTTTCTTGGGTTCCGCACCATGTTTCATTCATTTGTAGAGCAATACCATATGTTGTAGGCCGACCTACGTGTTTCTACATGCTACACCTTTCACTGGAGTTTGTAACCTCTTGTGGCCAATGTAGAGGATTCTATGAGCTTGAAGATCATATACATAGATCTCCTAGATGCATTAGGAAGTCAGTAGTTTTAGAATGTGATTTAGAGTTCAATTTTCTTTTCGGAAGGTGCTTCAATGTCATATCTTGCATATCTATTGTAACTCAGGAAGAAGGCATGTGAGCCCTTTGATTGTAGCCCGCATGTTGCCGGCATATGAGCAAATTGTATTTCTATGATATTCTGAATATATGAATCTTCCATTGTGATCTATATTTGTGTTGTTTCCATTGTGTTTACTCTAGCTCTATGGTTTGGATAGTTCATTGTTTGAACCCTCCTACCATGACTGCACCAAGTGGTATCAGAGTGAAGTTTTGAATCTTTTGGAAAGTGAAGGCATTCCGTAAGACCTTGTGGTGAATAGAGCACTGACCTGAGGTAGTCTAGTTGTGTTTGTCAATAGAGTGCCGATTGTGAGGCAGTTTCTACCTTGTAGTCAGATCGTTGAATTAAGGCAGTTGCACCAGATCCTAGGAAGAGATGCTGCCAAGGAGGATGCCTACTATGGCCAATGTTGCTTGAAGAATGAAAGAAATGATAGAGATGATGAGGAAAATGAAGGTTAGATTGGATGTTGCAGAAGAAGATAGAAGAAGAGGACTAAACCTTAGACATGATGCTGAAAGTGATGATGAAGAATTTCAATCAGCTGAACAAAATGAAGAAGCCTTAGAAGAAGAAGAATTTTATCAGGTGAAGATGTTGAAATCTATTTCTAAAATTGGTAAGAGACCTAGAGTGGAAGTACTGAAGTATACTAGAAATTTGAATTCGGAGGACTTGATTGATTGGATAAATGACTTGGAAGAATACTTTGAATATGAAAAAAGTGAAGATCCAGAGAGAGTAAGATTTGCAAAAACTAATTTGAAAGGACATACTACTATTTGGTGGAAAGAAGTTCAGTTGGATAGGAATAGGAGAGGAAAAGAGAAGATCATAAAATGGGATAGGATGGTGACAAAGCTGAAGAATCAATTCATACCTGTTGACTATGAGTTGGAACTGTTGAAGAGATTGTAAAACTTAAGGCAAAAGGAGAAATATGTGAAGGAGTATACTGAAGAATTTCATAAGATGATCATAAGGAATAGACATAGTGAAGAGAGAAAGGAGAAAGTGGAAAGATACATAAATGGATTGAGGATGAATATTCAAGAACTAAGTTTGGTGAGAATGACAACAATAGAAGAAGCATATTAGTTTGCATTGAAAGTTGAAGACAAGTTGCATAAGAGGCAAATTTTAGAGAGGTAGAACATATTCCACAGGAGAAAGACCTTATGTGGAGTAGAAAAAAGAAAGTAGCCCATACCAAAAGGAAGAAAAGGACAATAATTCATAATATAGGGGGAGAGATGATAGGAGTTTCTACCACAACAGCAGAGGGAATCACAATTCTTACCGCAATGAAGGATATAGGAGAGATGAAAGAGGGTTTAATAAAAGATCATTCAGAGGAACTTGTTTTAAGTGTGGAGGTGAAGGATACAGAGCATTTGAATGTGATCAGGGGAGTACAAGCAAGAGGACAAAAAACAGTGCAAGAGCAGCTTATGCGGAGGAAGAACCTGTTGGATAACCTAGTTCAGCTGGAAAATCAGAGAAAGGAGAATCATTAGTCATGAGGAGAGCATTATTTCAAGAAGAGACAATTGAGGAACCACCACAAAGGAAAAGTTTGTTTCAGACTAGATGCAAATCAGGAGGTAAATGTTGTAAGGTTATCATAGATGGTGGTAGTACAGATAATTTGGTTTCAGAGGAGATGGTGACAAAGCTGAACCTGGAGAGATTGAAATACCCTAAGCCCTACAAGATAGCATGGATTCAGGATGAACATAAGGTACTGGTGACTGAACAATGTTTGGTGAAATTTCATATAGGATCTTATAATGATGAAGTATTGTGTGATATTATGCCGATGGATGTATGTTATATATTGTTGGGTAGACCATGGCAATATGATAGAAAGGCTATACATGATGGGAGAAAGAATACATATACTATAACATCAAATGGGAAGAAACATATCTTGATACCTTTGAAAGATGAGCCTAAGAGTGAAGTATGTGGGACTACTAGAATCTGTTTGGTTTATGGAAGGATTTTTTTGGATGGATTGAGACACGCGAATATGTGTTTTCCTTTGATTCCTAAGAAGTGCAGAGACATAAGTACAAAGACTGTTACCAGAGGAAAAGAAGAACCACCGCCAAAGGAGATAACTGAATTGTTGACAGAGTACCAAGACATCATATCAGATAATGTGCCTGAAGGATTGCCACCAATCCAGAGTATCAGTCATCATATGGACCTTATACTTGGAGCTAGTTTTCCTAATAAAGCAACACACCGAATGACACCAGCAGAGAATGCAGAGTTGAATAGACAAATATAGGAGTTGTTGAGAAAAGGATTGATCAGAGAAAGTTTAAGCCCATGTGTGGTACCCACAGTACTAGCATCGAAGAAAGATGGAGAATGGAGGATGTGTACAGACTCTAGAGAAATCAATAAGATCACTGTTAAGTATGGATGACATCATGGACTGTTTGAGTGGAGAAAAATATTTCACAAAGATAGACTTGAAGAGTGGATACCATTAGATTAGGATCAGAGAAGGAGATGAGTGGAAGACTGCATTTAAGACAAATGAGGGATTGTATGAATGGTTAGTGATGCCCTTTCGATTGACTAATGCACCGAGTACTTACATAAGGTTGATGAATGAGGTTTTGAATAAATTCTTGGGTAAGTTTGTTATTGTATACTTGGATGATATTCTGATTTTCAGTAAGACAAAAGAAGAAAGTTGATACGCCTCCCCTTGTTAATTTTGATCATTTTGAAGATATTGAAAATACAAGAGGTATAGATGCAATGCGAGCCTGGATAACAAATTATATATCTACTAATGCTGATGCTGATGAAAAGCAAGTGATAAAGCAGGCTCTAAATGCCATGACTGGCATTGCAAGACATGTCTGGGATCGTCTAGATGATGCTTACAGAGAAAGTCTGTTGGACTGAGGTACAGACCAAGTCTGTGCCCAATTGACACGTCTGTTTGTTGGAAAAACAAACACCAGAGAAAAGTTGGCCTACAACAAGTTTATCAAAGGTAAATGTAAGGACCTCAGATATTTCAAGCAATATTGTGATGTCCAATATGAGAATTTCTATTCATCAGGCCGTGAGCAAAATCATGAATTCATGTTCACAACTTTTCTAAAAAGCTTTGGTACTGTGATAGGAGAATTCTATCACAAGAAAGTTCTTGAGAAACTGGTAGTTGATAATATAGAAATGAAAGAACTGACTTATCCACAGTTAGTTCAATTCTTAACACAACTTAATGAGGAAATCTGTGAAGAGGGAAAAGCTAAGAAGGAAATAAAAAAGGTACAACCTCTACTTTCCTCCTCTGTCTGTTGCCAGATTATGCCTCCTAATCAATTCCCCAAAAAGGGAAAATCTTCTTGTTACAATTGTGACAGTTTTGATAAATCATACAAGAAGAAAAGGAAGAAATTCAAGAATAAGTATCCCAAAAAGAAAGGATACTTCAAAAAAAGGGATAAGAAAACGAAGGGTTCCAAAAAATGGAAACCTACCTGCTACATTTGCAAAGGTGATCATTTTGCAAATAAGTGTCCGGACCGCAATAAGAAAAAGGGAAAAGGAAAAGTGCATGCAGCTCGAGAAGCAGGCATTGAGAATGATGAATTTGAATTCATCAATGCTTATCCGTCAGACTCTGACGATATTGTTCTCTCCAATTCAGACTCTGACAAAGCTGAATCTGAAGAATATGAATCAGCTCAAGAACAAATGCAGGCTCAGGTCAACCTCATGACCAAAGAAGTTCAATCCTCTGATGAGGATTCGGAAGTCTCCTTCATGTGCAAAATGCTCAGAAGGGACACCCGTGCTGAATTGGACAACGTAATTGAAGATATTGTCCAAGTTGAATCTCGTCTCCAGATAATGGATATGGGTCAGGAAACATGGAAGAAACTGCTGGGAAAATTGGATTAGCTTAAATCCAGAAAATATTTCTTACTCCAACCAAATATTGAAGGCGGATCTTCAAGAGCTAGACTTCCAGCCATAAGAGCTCCTATGTCAACACCAAGTCAACATGGTTATAAGCCCTCACCATGGTTTCCCAGACCACCAGCTCAACGGTCACAACCGCCTCCACCATTTGATCAGCGATCCTTGATGGAAGCTCCATCTCCAGGAAGTATGGCTAGACGTATTTGGAGAAGAAATTGAAAAGCCTTCCTTGAAAAGGTTATCTCTCAAGCTCAGGTTGAAATTTTAGAAATTGATGATGAAGAAAATTTCTACCTCATCGAGGAAATGAAGAAAGCGCCTGAACTTGATAAGTTTGTCAGTCAGTTTAATTCTGTTGGATCAATACAGTTACCTGCTCAAGCCACCTTCTCCGAAGAACATCTCTTCTGTGAAGAACGTCCTTACAGTCCTCTCATTTCTCATGCTGTTAAAACAGAAGAAGAGGAGCCTTAGATAACCTATGAGGACGGATCGAGTAGCCATCAGATGAAAGCCTACCAGAGAACAGCCAAGCCTACTACTTCATGTCCTGGTATTATCCTAACTATCCATTTTCTAGGAATTATGGCATACCCATTAGCTTTTCTTATTGATACCGAAGCAGATCTAAACATTGCTAGATACAATGCTTTTCCAAAAGATGCTTGGATGGAAGGTACTACAGGTATTACTTTTGGTAATTCTGAAAAAGAAAATAGTTCCTCCTTTTGCATTGCTCCTATTCAGATTGGGTTTGATGGATTCACGGATAGTTTAATGTTTGTTCAATATGAAGTTGAAGGCTATGACGGTGTAATTGGCAGCAAAGCTATTCAACAATGGGAACCTTTTACCATTGACTTTGATTTTATTATCATCAGAGGTATCTATCAACTGCCAAGGCTTTATCAAGATTTAGCTTATTCCTCAAAGCTACAGAAAGAAAAGAAAAAGAAACCAGTCAATTCTGTCTGGTTAGCTAATCAAATTGATGCAGGTCAAGAATCTCTTACAGAGATTAAAGCTGCTTTTGCTGACACAGTCATGACAAAAGACTTAAAAAAGCAGAAGAGAAACCTGTATTGTGATCTCCCTCTAAAACGAGATCCTCAAGGTAATGAACTCATGCCTAAGGCGAAAGCTAATTATTTTTTAATGAGTTCATCTGAAGTTGTCACTTGCAGAATAGAAGTTGCAGAGCTTGAAAGGCTCAAACTTATTCAAACTTCTGAATCACCATTTTCCTGCCATGCAATGTATGTACCAAAGGTGGATGAAAATGGTAACAAACTCCCTGAGAAACAGCTAGTAGTCAATTATAAGCCGTTAAATGAATGTCTTGTTGACAATAGACATCCCCTACCTAGTAAAGATCATATCTAGCAAATAATTCAAGGTAGCCATGTCTATTCTAAATTTGATCTTACCAAGGGTTTTTGGCAAATTGGCCTTAAAAGTGCTGATTTCTATAAAACAGCCTTTTCTGTTGAGAGAAGAGAAATTGTTGATAAACATCAAGAAATGTAGTTTCATGAAGGAAGTGTTGGTATATTTGGGATTTGTGATTTCTGCGGAAGGATTGAAGATGGACCCTGAGAAGGTTAGAGCAATTGTTGAATGGCCAACACCTGTGAACATTGGAGAGGTAAGATCATTTCATGGTGTATACACCTAAAAATAGCAAAGACAAATTAAATAAATATTTATTATTTATTTAATTCCTATTTTTCTATCATTTAATAAATTCATCAATTTATCTATTTGATTCATGTTCGTCATTAATAGTCCAAATATTAAATAAATATCAATTTATTTAATTAAATCAATTAAACCTATTCTTCTAATGTCATCCCTTAATTAAATAATAATTAAATTATTTAATCACAAATCATCCTATTCCAAAGTCTTCATTCATAATTCCACATCATCTAATCCACCTCATCATCTTACACATGTAATTAAATATTTTAATATTTAATTAATCCATTTTCCCTCACCCACATGGCCTATTCTTCCTCCAACCATCCCTATTCATGTGGATGTGGTCTCTCCATGTCATCATGGTCAAAGGGACACTTTGTGACACTTGTTCCATAGTCCCTAGAATCTTTCCAACCTCCCTACAAACATGATCTCCTTGTTTGACCTTCTCTCTTGGGTCATTGTGAGCCTTGTGACATGTGGAATCATGTCACACCTTTCTCTCCACCATGTCAAGGTGAGAGGAACATCTCCCCTCTTTCTCTCCCTCATCTCAACCAACTCAATCCTCACGATACACCTTTCAAGACTTTTTCTCCACCGTTAATATCTTGACACATGGATTTGGCCCCTCCTTGGCCTATAAAAGGAAGCTCATTCCCTCATTCTATCATCCACAAGCTATAGCAAACTTACTCTGCCAGAATTGTGCCAGCATGCCTTTGGTAAAGCATCCATATTGTTCATTGCATTATCTCCATTATCCTCATATCCATACAATCATGTCTTCAATCATCTATCTCTCAATCTTCATAATAGTTGCATTGTAGGTAATATTCATTGTATTTTATCCAACATACAACCATTCAAGTATTGTCATCTTCAAACAACAAGGAAGTGCACACTTCTAAGAGCTCTATTCATCAACAAGATCAATACAACCTAGGCAACAATGGAAGCTTCAAGGTAAATCGGTCTTCAAGGTAATATATATTTGTTTATTTGATTTGCATCATATTTCATTGAGTTATTAGATTACTAGTAGTTTAATACAGTTGACAATATTTCCATTAACATTGTTGGCGCCCACAGTGGGGCCTTGCCCCATTTTTAACTTCCATCTGAGTGTTTTGTGAAGGTTCTGCCATGATAGGTCGTTTCTGCACATACAAATTCTAGTTTTGCGTATTCAACACTTTCTGGTGTGCTTTTACCTTTCTATGCATACGACTTATCCTGCTACACATCTGAAACATTTTCTGGTGCTTTTGCTATTTCTGTGCATACACCACGCAGTCCTGCACATCTGATTCATTTTACTGCGCATTTGCAAATCTGTGCATTTACTATGCAGTGCTACGCATGTGACCTGTAGTCCTACGCTTTCCATTTGTAATAGAGAGTTGTAAAAGTTGTATAAGGTTTTCCATACTAACTTTCATTTGCAGGTGTTAGGAGTTGGATTTAGTCATTTTAGCTGCATTATTAACCCACCTAGAACTAATTAGGAAGGAGTAACTTAATATGTTCATGCAAATCATCACATAGACTTAACTAGGAGGAAAGTAAATCATTTTGTTGCATCAAAACTTTCATCTAGTCCCAACCTAGGGGTTAAAACTGAACAATTTCTTTGTTTTTTTTACTATCTTGCACTACAATCTATCACATAGCATAATAGGGGAAAGTAATACTTGTCTTATTTCTTCAAACAACAATCTACACCTAGATTTGTTAGAGGGATAAAATTAACAAAATCTTTTCCACAGTTATTGCTATCTTGTTACAAATTTTTTGTGCTTGGTAGAGTTAACACATTTAGTTATTTTTCTTTTAACTAGGGAGATAAAGAACCGGTGTTCTCTGTGTTTTCAGAATGATAATAGGACTATGCTCTCCACTTTTTTGGGTGACCAAAATTCCAAACTTATCATTTTGCATGTTTAACCTTTAGAGAGGCCTACCCTTGGAATTTCTTCCTTCTAAGTGGGATGACCTTAAGTGATAACAGGCTAAAGCCAAGCCACTTCCAAGTCACTATAAATAAATTGTGTTTGTGACTAAAGTTGCAAGCAACGGGTGTTGTTGTGTTACACCAACCAATGTTTCCCCCAAAACCCTGTGGAACGTAACCTCTGCAAGCTAGGAATTCTTCTTATCGAAGCGAATGGCCGCACGTGTAACCACCCAAACGGATGCCTTGACTAAAATCATTTTGTTCTAGTAAGCCAAAATCCCCTATTTGGTGACATAGGAGGAGGAACCTCTAGAGCTATCCAATATCATACACTCATTTAGTGTAGAGACAGAAAAGTTCAACTCTTCGGAGGAACTGTAACTTGGTATGTGTGAGAAGTGAGTGTCGTGGAGGGGAGCCGGTGCTACGAAGTTACTAGTTGTCCACCTTTATGCAAGTGGCTGGTGTAAAAACCAAGTTGGAACTCATCAAATATTATCTTTGTCATCCCTAGGATTGTAATTGTTTGTTTTTAATTTTGTTAAGTAATCATGGAAACCTTTTGTTCTCTGTGTTTTCTAGCAATAACTTGAACCCAAATCAGCATTGCAAACCATAGATTAACTTAGGAAAATATTCCAAACAAATCAAACTGTCACACTGAAACAGAAAACCAAGTACATGCAGTTCTGTGCATTTAAAACACTTTACTGCACATACAACACATTTTGTTGTGTATTTAATCCTACTATGCATATAACCAATTCTGCCACGCATTTGAAACTTTTTGTTGCACTTATAATCTTTCTGCGCATTTGACACACAAAACAGTGCATGCAAAACCACAGTACTGCACTTTCAAAATCAACCAGATCTATGCATTTGACACACAGAGCTGCGCATTTGACCCGTTATCCTACACTTTTGAAGTTGTGCATCCAAAACATAGGGATATTCCGTACAGTATGGGACAAAACAATTATCAGTTTTAGGTACCCTTTTTGCTATAGTTTCACCCTAAAAAACTAGTTATACCGTGCAAACACCTTTCCATATCATTTTCACAAACATCTTCTTTTCACATCGTTACCTTCCAATCAAAACACCTCAAAGTCAAACCACAACTTCTTTCTAGGACCTAATTGATACTCTACCAACCCAAACAAGAGCTAGTTAGTTTTTATAACAGGATTTCAAATCATCCTCAACAAAACTATACTAGTGTAACCTTGACAAGAAAATAGTCCTCATCAAATAGCGGTGTCAATCTATCCCTATTTGGACTACCACTTGTATCGACACTTTGATAACTATTAGACATTATAGATCATGATTTACCTTGTTTGAGACAAACATAGAATCAACAAAAACCTTAGCAAAATCTATTCCAATCAAACTCACCTTCTACCACATCACACCTCCAATCAAAAAATCAAAATCCAACAAATCTCATTTCATCCCATCCCAAAATCTTGCATGGTGAAAACTAGATCTCAATCAAAACAAAAGAAAAACATGGACAACCTCAAAAATAACATACTCGATGATAAGGAAGTCACTCAAGAGGAAATCCTCCAACACCTCCAAGATCCTAAGTTCCAAAGAATAATGGATAGAGTTGTTGCTACGGATCCCCAAAAGTATTTCCTCATGGTTGCTCAACAAGGAGCAAAGCTGCCCGTAGACTTTGATATCTTTAATCTATGAGAGAATAATGCCTCAAACGAAGCCAAGTCGTCGAAAGATGGCTCCAAAATTGACAAAGAGACTCCAAAAATAGAAAAGGCTAAGGATACACTTAATCCCTTAGATGCATTGACAACCCAAATCCAATCCTTACAACAATAATTGGTAGATATCCAAAGCAAAACCTCAACGAAACATTATTTGCTTGAAGATATCTCACCTTACCCATTTGATAAATCCTTGAACATGATACCTTTTCCTATAAGATTTGAAATGCAGAAATTTGACAAGTATAGAGGAAAAGGAGATCCTAGACATCATATCAGGGAATTCAGTGCCGCTTGTCTTGAAGTTGCTCACAATGAAACTTATCTAATGTGACTATTCCCTAGAAGCTTAGGAGGACAAGCTATGGAGTGGTTTTCACATCTAGCTCCTAGCATCCGCATCTTTAATGAATTAGTGGACAAATTTGTCACACATTTCTCTTATAAAATAGAACATTAAAACTCCATGCTAGACCTTTGCAATAATAAGTAAAAAGGAGGAGAATCATTTGCATCTTTCCTACAAAGGTGGAGGCATCTTGTGAGCAATGTCCCTATCACATACCTGAAAGACAAATGATAGAAATGTTCGTGCATAATTTGTCCACTAAGCTAAGCTATCAAATACAAATTCAATGTCCATCAACTTTTAGTAAGGTCATTGAGATAGGGCTTCTCATTGAGAAAGCCTTGATAGCAAAGGGGCAAGTAAAGATATACAAAGACACCCCAAGCTCTAACAACAATGCAAATAAGTCACGGTTTTGGACTAAAAACAAACCCATAGTGAATGATGGTGTGGTAGATGCAAAACATGTAGCACCAACCTATTTTCAACCTATCCAATCTGCAGAGCAACACACCATCCACCAAGCCTCAAGGCACTGAACAAAAACAAAACAACTTCCCTCCAAGAAGAAAGTTCACACGACTTGGTGAATCACTTGAATCTGCACTTAGAAAGTTGATTGGGGGCAACCTCATCACACTCCCACCAGTGCGTAAATATGAACCCAAGTTTGAATCTCCTTGGTGGAATGAAAATGATTTTTGTGAATACCATAGGAGCAAAGGTCATAAAACCAATGATTGTATGAAACTCAAGCATGTCATTCAAGACCTTATTGACCAAAAACGTATATCCATTAATGAAGGACATACTACCAATGATGAATATATAACATTCAAGAATCCTCTTCCTCATTATGAGAAAGGAGGTTCTTAAAACCAAAACAACAAAGGGGCTGACAAAGTAAGCTATAACAATGCTTCTTTTGATTACACCATCAACCATATCACCCAACATGATTCACACATCAATGTGATCACCATAAATAATCGGCCTGATTGTAATGTGACCACGCGTCGTGGAAACAACACTCTGTAAGGGGCTCAATCAAGACCATCTTCCACGTCCAAGTCACCCTCTACATCAAATCAGTATAGCATCATCGACCAACTTCACAAAACACCTATGCATATTTCCATCTTGGAGTAATTGCGTTTATCCCATAAAGCCATATTAGAAAAAGCTCTCTTGGAGACAACTGTTCCTATGAACCTTGCCCAAGATCAATTCCAGGCTATGGTAGGTCATCTCACCACTCTGTATTTCCTATCTTTCACTAAGAAGGATGACATGTCAATAAATCAACCACACAATGCATCCCTACACATTGAGGCCCAAATACATAAGCACAGAGTAAAAAGGGTCCTAATAGATGGAGGGGCTGGTTTTTTACATTTGTACACTAAAGTTAATCCTTGCATTGGCATTTTCTAAAAATGCCATTGATCCCAAGAAAAAGATAATCATCAAGGCATATGATGAGGAAGAAAGAACCTCCAAAGGAATGGTGATTTTGCCAATACAAGTGGGACCGATAGAAAGAGATGTAGTGTGCCAAGTTCTTGACATGGATCTTGCATATAACATTCTTCTAGGCAGATCTTGGATCCATACAATGAAGGCTATTCCATCAACGTATCACCAATGTATCAAGTTCCCACATAACAGTCAAGAAATAACGATACAAGGGGACCTCGATCCTTTTCAGTATTGCAATACCATACAGTCTAAAATAGAAGTTTTGATACCCACCAATAGAGCAGCTTCTTCCTCCAACCAAGTAGATCTAAGTTCCTTAGCTTCCACCTCAAAAACATTAGAGCTTAATATCAAAGTCAAAGACAAAGGCATTGGGGAGTATGTTATCAAACAATCTTTCTCTCTAGCATATTTGCCATTATCACCAAAGTCTTATGGGAGGCTATCCCTGAACAAAGCTAAGCCACTTGAAACTCCTATAGGTCCTTTCATTAAATGGGGAAGCCTATCTGATGAGAGTGATGAAAAATATGTCTTACAATGGATTTTCAAAGATGAAGACAGTCAAATCATACCAAAGGACCAACAACCTAGGCTTCCTACAGAACAGTATGATCAAGGTTTTTCCATGTTGTAAAGGATGGGATACAATGGTCATGGTCCCATAGGACTAAGAAAGGATGGTATCATAGAATCTATCAAACCCCCTACTCAAATGGCCTGAGACACTACTGGGTTAGGATACCAAGGTCAGCAGAAGAACAAACGCAAAGGTAAACAAAAGGTTGAAGACAGACAAGCAGCTACCACTAACCTAGTGGAACAAATCCACTATTTGCAAGAGGCTAGTGAAACTGATTCAAATGAGTATGAGTGGACAACCTCTCTGAGATATCTTGTGAATACAAAGGGATTGATGTGGTCCAACGATATAGCAATACTCCAACAATGCATGAGGGACAAAGCTCTAGGGCTAGACCGCTAGAGTCCAGACCGTAATATGACGAGAATGAACCCCACAAAGAGAGTATGATATCAAGATTAATGAACCAACTTGAGGAGAGTACCATAATAGACCTTGTCAATCCCATTCGAATGAATCCTTCGTCTTAACCATAACTACCCTTGACTCCAATCAACCTAATGATCCCTTACCTCTAGTTCACCCTAAATTAATAGATTGGGATCTATCTAAAACATCCCCTGAGCTTGACACCTTTGAAAACGATGATGCCATCATTGACTACCTAAAGCTTAGAGAACACTTATCCGTAGGAGACCATAAGGCTGGCTTCTCCATCAACCTTAATGGCAAGGAATACTTTGGAGAGAGTGCCAATCCTTTCAACCGTAAAAATATCAAAATAACTATGAGATCTAATGGTGAAAAATGCTCTGCGGTAGTGTTAGATCATGAAAAAGTAAAAAGAAAAGATGTATCTAAAGGTGAAAACCTCTTTGAGGCACCGACGGATAAAAGAATTGACCCCCTCCCCCTTTATGCACATCTAGAAAGATCTTTAGTATTGATTGAACCAGCAGAACCAATCAACATTGGCACAGAGGCACATCCAAAGCTCCTTTATCAAATAGAGTCATTAACTACACAAGAAAATATAGAGTTTGCTAGGTTCTACAGAAGAAAATAGATAAACTTTGCTTGGTCTTATGCCGATATGCCATGTATTGATCCTGATCTAATCATGCACCGTCTGTCACTAGCTCCAGGAGCTAAGCCAGTTAAACAAAAACTAAGGAAAATGTACCCTCACATAGCTTTAATGGTAAAGGAAGAGTTCAAGAAATTACTAGATGTGGGGTTCATTAGAGCCATTGACTACCTAGAGTGGGTTTGTAATATTGTACCTGTTTTAAAGCCTAACAATAGAATCAGAATATGCAACGACTTCAGAGATTTAAATAAGGCTTGTTTGAAAGATGATTTTCCTTTACTAAACATTGATATCATCGTTGACCTCACAGTAGGTCACACCATATTGTCCTTAATGGATGGTTTCTCCAGATATAACCAAATCAAGATAGCACCAAAGGATCAACATAAAACAACATTTACATGTCCATGGGGCACCTATTGTTGGTACGTTATGTCATTCGGTCTCAAGAATGCAGGAGCAACATATCAGCGAGCAATGACAATGATCTTCCATGATATGATGCATATCATCATGGAGGATTATGTTGATGATATCTTAGGGAAATCACTCACCACAGAAGGACATCTTGAAGTCTGAGACAAAATATTCGCAAGACTAGAGCAGTTTAATGTATGGTTGAATCCTAAAAAGTGTGTTTTTAGAGTAACATCCAAGAAACTACTTGGATACATCGTATCAGCAAACAAAATAGAGGTGGACTCAGCAAAGGTCAAAGAAATTATGGAAATGCCGCCACCAAAGAATCTAAGTCAGCTATGGTCTTTATAGGGAAAGTTGCAGTCAATTAGAAGGTTCATCTCCCAATTGGCAGACAAGTTCCATCCATTCTCACATCTGCTACATAAAAATGTTCCATTCAAATGGGATGATAACTGTGAGCAAGCATTTCAGCACTTAAAAGAATATCTGATGAAACCACCAATCCTAATGCCACCAATTCAAGGAAAACCTCTACTGTTATATATCTCATCTACACCCACGGCTTTGGGAGCATTCCTAGCACAAGAAAACCATGAAGGAAAGGAGCAAGTAATCTACTATATCAACAGGACATTAGTAGGTTATGAACTTTAGTACACACCAATTGAAAGGGCATGCCTTGTAGTCATCTTCGCTTCACAAAAGTGGAGACACTACATGCTCTCTCACTCCATAAAGTTGGTAGCAAAGATCAACCCACTAAAGTATCTCCTCAGCAAAGCTACCCTAACAGGTAGAATATCTAAATGGGTTATGATTCTTAGTGAGTTTGACATTGAGTACGTGGAGAGAAGAGTCATAAATGTACATGTCATCGTAGATCAGCTGGCGGATGCACCTTTGATTGATAACAACCCCTTGAGTTTTGAGTTTCCTGATGAATCTATATTCAACATCACAACAATCACTTGGAAGCTCTACTTTGATAGGTCATACACGCAACATGGATCTAGAGTAGGTATCCTGCTAGTAACACCGTAGGGGGACACAATCCCTAAATCATACAGACTTATGTTCCCATGCACCAACAATGTAGATGAGTATTGTAACATCAGAAAATGTCCCATTGGGGGCTTTTCCCTCATAAGGTTTAGCTCCTGGGTCTTTAGTGTGCATTTAGGACATCTTACTTCGTAATTTGGCATCCCGATGGAATGAGCCCTATGTAACATGACAAATGGGACCTAGGAGGACCCCTTGAGCTTGACCCTGCCCAAAATAGGGGGGAGGACTTGGGCATCCATGCCCTATTCCTACCCTATTTTGGGGCAGTCCCAATTTTTGGGTGTCAGTTTATGACTGTTACTTGGGTCCTATGCCGACACAGTAAGTTTGAATTACAAAAATCTTGGCGAGAGTGTTTGTAGTTGCATATAAAAGCATGTTTAGGTATTAATTTGTAAACTAGATGGCAGTTGTGATGTTCAAGTGTTCTCAAGGTGATTTAAGGCTTTCATTATGTTGCAAGAGTAGATTTGTGTGGTTTATGTGTTTGTGTTTGTAGATTTGAGCATCCATTTCATCATGGAATGAAGAGCATCTTCCTCCCATGATATCTTCACTACAAGATGACATTATATTGTGTTTTCATCATCATTTCCTTTGGTTTTTGCCTCTGGCTCACAAGGGCACGCACTATCTATCTGACAATAGTGTTCAGAGACTTAAGTGTCCTCCGGGGCTTGACTGAGGCAAGCCTCTAAACACCACAACCCTCTCCTAAAGTTTTTATGGTTGCAGGTTACAGGTTGCGGAGTTGGAAAAGGTAAAGTTGCAGGAAGGCATCTTGAAGTGTCAAAATTGTAGAGCTGAAGGAAAAACAACCACCTAGACTTGGGCGTCCGCTCATTAGTCCTCCAACTTCTGTGACAGGAAAATCTCCAGGACAACAGGGAAGAGTTGCAAACTGAGTTTCTAGATCTGGAAAAAAAGTAGGGCATTGGACTTGGTCGCCTGCTCTTTTGTCCCCAACTTTTCCACCTTGGAACCTTGAAAATAGGTGCTCTGTGAGTTGATATTCTACTTCCGTCTGCTAGAGCTTTTTCTATTATTCTTCTGTTTACAGTTGTATTTGCGAAATCAAGGTTTTAATGGTCAATTAAGCCTAAGAGAAGGAAATTTGATAATTAAACACCCTAATCCAAGCTTCCCTACATTTCACAGTGACCTAGGGTATGATAGTGAATTGCCACTCGACCCTCGATCCTTGAATGTATAGGGTGAAAGGAGGATTCAAACATCTAAACAACATTAAACTAAACAAATCAAATTTTACCCTAAATAAGTACGAAGCACTAGTTATTAGCATAAAGATGGCAGTCGAATGGAATATTTCATTGTGATCTCCTTTGAACAAATACCAAGGTTGGAAAACAAAGCAATAGATGCAATGGCCACTATTGCATCCCTTCTAGATATCCCTGAAAATCAATCGCGTTATGAGTTTTTGGTGGAGCCAGTCTCCCATCCAGCCTTTGAAAGCCCAAAAATAACACCATTTACCACATCATTGGAACCAATTCTCCTTTATATGGTAAGATTTACACCTATCTTAAAGAGAATATCCTACCTCCCGACCTGTCAAACAACCAAAAATGTATGTTCATACACCAATCATCTAGATATACCATTGTTGCCGACACCCTATATAGACGAGGTTTAGATGGTACTCTCCTTAGGTGTTTAGATAGTGATGAATATCAGACCACTCTAAGGGAGGTTCATGAAGGCATTTGTGAGACGGACTCTAGTGGTCCTACTTTGGCAAAGAAACTCATGCGTTTAGGATATTACTGGCCGAGCATGGAAAAAGATTCCTATCAGTTTGTCAAGCACTGTAAGAAATGCCAGATTCATGGTAATATGATACATGTACCCACTCAAGAATTACAACCTTCAACGACACCTTGGCCCTTTTGTCAATGGGGACTTGATCTAGTAGGCAAGATTCACCCTTCCTCTAATAGCCACAAATTCATTATCACAACCACATAGTATTTTATGAAGTGGATTGAGGCCATTCCATTAACCACTGTCACAGGGAAACAGATTTCATCCTTCATCCTTAACTCTATCATATGTAGATATGGTATTCCATTATCCATTGTCACAGATAATGGAAGACCCTTCAAGAATCAGGATGTGCAAGAACTCTATAGTAAATTCCATATCCAGCATCGTTTCTCCACTCCTTACTACCCACAAGGTAACGGCTAAGCTAAGGCATTGAATAAAAGCATTCTGAAGATACTCAAAAAGACTGTCGATGACACTGGCTAGGACTAGCATATGCAATTGAACCTCGCTATGTGGGCTTGTAGAATTAGTATACGCACACCCATAGGTGCGACATCATACTCCCTTGTCTATGGCTTTGAAACCATATTGCCTATCGAAGTTGAAATTCCTTCCCTTAGGGTGTCATTAAAGGGACTCATAAATGATGAGGAATATAGAGTATCAAGGCTTCAAGAACTAGAACTGCTAGAAGAATGGAGACAATATGCCTTTAACCATCTTAAGGCATACTAGTAGAGAATGTCAAGGATCTACAATCACAAGGTTAAGCCACGGGGTCTTTCAGGTAGGTAATCTGGTCCTAAGAGAAAACCCATGCAATCAACAGGATAGAGAGAAGAAGGGGAAGTTTGAACCTAATTGGTTGGGTCCCTATGTTATAGTCACTACCTACGGATCAGGTGTGTATCAGCTCTCAACAGCAGAAGGTGAAATGTTTGATGATCCCATCAACAGTATGCACCTTTGAAGGTTCTATACCTAATAACCCCAATGCAAGGGACATAAAAAAAATGGTACAAGTAGAAACAAGTGGTGAAAACCTAGAAATAGGTGCTATTTGTGACTAACCGCTACCTCCATCTGTTAGTGCAACCCAACCCGCATCCATCTTTCCTATCATATTAATCCAAGAACCGCATCCATTTCGCATCTACCTCACAATGACTTACCATAGCTGGGCGTCTTGCCACCCCTATCACCTTATCTGATAGGGTCATCCAATCACATTATCCTATTGTTCATCCTATCACAAGTCTAAATTGTCAGTATCAATCATTTCCAAACTACATTGCCTCTGCATCATCACGTAGGCAAGGCTATCATTGATATGCCCCCGAGGCTCATTTTCCATCCATTCCGTCCCATGTCATTCAACCTTTGGTCCATTCAAGTCTCCACCATTTCTCATAGCTTAGGTCTTTAGGTCCACATAAGTCCACCCCAAACTACGTCGCCTCTGCATCGTCACGTAGGCAAGGCCATTTAGCAATGAGCCCCCAAGGCACTAGGTTAGTCCATTAGGGCCCGTCACATTGTTCATCATCAGTTCATCCATAATAAATAAATCCTCTACTTGACTAGGGGCAAATCCTTGACCTAGTTAGGGAATAGGATTCTTAAATGCTATAAATTCATAGGTTAAACAATCAGATCACGATTTTATCACTAGACAACAAGTAGCATGACAAGCAAGTTTTCAACATCATCAAGACACAAAAGACAGCAAAACTACGCTTGGCAAATCCCTTTTGGCCTAAGACATCAAACTGATTCAATCAAGTTATTGCAAGAAAACATGTTTGGGCAAGAAAGTTTTTCAATGGTTGTTTTAAAAGTCTTATATCATGATTTTTTGTTATTATTTCTTTCTACACTACTCAAGGATGTATCAAACTAGAGAAGCTATGATGGGGGCATAATCATTTTATTTGTCTGTTGTTTGTGGATTTATCTTTAGTAATGTGAAAGCCTTGTCTAACGACATGATCAACAAAATGATCATCGAGGACATCAAAGGTCTAAACATGAAATAGGTTTAATCCTTGTCTATTGATATGCAAACAATACTTAGGTCATCTTGGTTCAATTATACTTAGATGCTTGTATTAATTTGTTAAATCAAAATCCATGTAAGTAATACTTAGGTCATCATGGTTTAATTATACCTAGATGCTTGTATTTTCTTACAACATTTTAAAAGCTCAATGATGAAACAAAGTACTTCAAATACTCACACAATCGAAGATGACAAGAATCCATATCCATTCATACCAAATTGCATTCCATTTCATTATAAGAATTTCATCATTATCAAAATTCCAAGTGGCTCAAGATCTAAGTTTATCCATTTATCCATTATCAAATCTTTCTGCTAAATTATCTTTCATTATCCAAATCATTTCATCAATCTTTCAAATCAAATCTTTAATCACTTCTTCCATTCATCCTTATCCGATCAATCTAAGAAATGATCCAAATGCAAATCCATCCTTAATCCATACCAATCAAGTCAATCAATCTTGTCAAATTATCCAATCGCAATCAATGGTCTTGATCCTAATCTCATCGTAAACCAAATCAATCAATCATCATCATTAGTGGGATATATCTTTCCTACATATTTATGTTGATCCAGGGATACATCATTCCCCGCAATGACAACCGCATTTTTGTGTTGATCTAGGGATATATCGTTCCCCGCAATGAAAAACACTATCATCAATCATTATCGATTAATCATTGGTTTATAGCTGGACAGGTGCAATACCTTGTTTGTTCTTGTATCATTTATGCATACTTGCTTGCTTGTGTGTGTTATCATTTTATCTTGCATAGCATATCATTCATCTCTTTCGTCCATTCCTTATCTTGCATCCTCCATTTTCTTAACCTATCATTCAAACTATCTCATCGTGAGATCATCCATCATCCTGTTGTCACACTCTTCCCATCCAATCTCCTGAGGGGGCATCCTATCGTCTTTAACCTATACCAGGGGCAAACTGGGGCATGTATCAAACGTAAAAAAAATTATTCTTTGAAACAACGTGATAAAACACATTGTCTCAAAAAGGGGCAAAATGTATACACCTAAAAATGTCAAAGACAAATTAAATAAATATTTATTATTTATTTAATTTCCATTCTTCTATTATTTAATAAATTCATCAATTTATCTATTTGATTCACTTTCCTCATTAATAGTCCAAATATTAAATAAATATCAATTTATTTAATTAAATCAATTAAACCTATTCTTCTAATGTCATCCCTTAATTAAATAATTATCAAATTATTTAATCACAAATCATCCTATTCCAAAGTCATCATTCATAATTCCACCTCATCATCTTGTACATGTAATTAAATATTTTAATATTTAATTAATCCATTTTCCCTCACCCACATGGCCTATTCTTCCTCCAACCATCCTTATTCATGTGGATGTGGTCTCTCCATGTCATCATGGTCAAAGGGACACTTTGTGACACTTGTTCCATAGTCCCTAGAATCTTTCCAACCTCCCTACAAACATGATCTCCTTGTTTGACCTTCTCTCTTGGGTCATTGTGAGCCTTGTGACATGTGGACTCATGTCACACCTTTCTCTCCACCATGTCAAGTTGAGAGGAACATCTTCCCTCTTTCTCTCCCTCATCTCAACCAACTATGTCCTCACCATACACCTTTCAAGACTTCTTCTCCACCGTTAAGATATTGACACATGGATTTGGCCCCTCCTTGGCCTATAAAAGGAAGCTCATTCCATCATTCTCTCATCCACAAGCTATAGCAAACTTACTCTGTCAGAATTGTACCAGCATGCCTTTGGTAAAGCATCCATATTGTTCATTGCACTGTCTCCATTATCCTCATATCCATACAATCATGTCTTCAATCATCCATCTCTTAATCTTCATAATAGTTGCATTGTAGGTAATCTTCATTGCATTTTATCCAACATTCAACCATTCAAGTATTGTCATCTTCAAACAGCGAGGAAGTGCACACTTCTGAGAGCTCTATTCATCAACAAGCTTAATACAAGATAGGCGACAATGGAAGCTTCGAGATAAATCAGTCTTCAAGGTAATATATCTTTGTTTATTTGATTTGCATCATATTTTATTGAGTTATTAGATTACTAGTAGTTTAATACAGTTGGCAATATTTCCATTAACACATGGATTAGCAAGTTTGTACTGAAAGTTAATTAGAAATTTTAGTACTGTATGCACACCAATGATAGAGACAATGAGAGGTGATAGAAAGGATTTCAAGTAGACATCAGAAGCAAATAAGAGTTTTGAATTGTTGACATAGAAGGTGATAGAGCAACCAGTGTTATCATTACCGCATTTTAACAAAGTATTTCAAATTGATTGTGACACCAATGGAAGTGTGTCATGCCTACATTTCCCATGTGGTCACGACATGCAACACACGTGTCATGTCCACATTTGTCATGTGGTTATAACACAAAATATCAAAAACTTTTCCACATATCCCTAGAAACCCACTCGCACGTGTCAGCATGCTCGATGGCAATACACATAAGTCGTAAACATGTCAATTGAAACTCGGGGAAGAGCATTTACATACGCACTCCCCTGCGTGATGATAATCGACTAGGGGGTTATGCAATGTGAGGAGCGTCACCATTAGGGTTAGGATCGATTTGACCCAAACCCTAAGTTTCCTACGTGAGTGATATGATTTCGACAGGAGTCAAAATCCAACCCTAATTCTAGAGCACAAAAATAGATTAAAAATACGCTTACATTAAAATAATAATCGCAAGGCAAATTAGAATGTTAATTAAATGCCAAGAAAATTTATTTAAAACAAAAGCCCTAAATCTCAAAAACATTTAGCAACATAACGCGTTATTAATGTTTCAAAAAAATATTTTACAAAAGGTCTTGCTCCAAAACATTTATGAGAAAAATTAGATAAAATGATTAAATTAAATTTACCTAAATAACATTATAAAAATTACCCACCCAAATAATCGAAACTCAAATTAAATGAAACTATTAAATAATTAGCCCAAAATAATAAAGTCCACTAATAAATATAATTCCAACAATTATATTTATTCAAAAACATCAAAAGTAAAATTCTCAAGAAAGGGAATTAAATCAATCTTCCCTAATCCCTTAAAATCAAAATCACAATATTAATTTCATTAAAAGGATCTCCCAATTAAAATAAATTTAAGCCCACTAGACAAGGAATAATTTAAAAGTCTAAAAATTAAAAGGGTAAAAGGGATAGAAAAATCCCACATAAATCCCTAATTACACATTTAAATTAAAACCCCACATTATACTATTTAATTCCAAGACAACATTAAAGTCAAAAGAAAAATAAAATAAATTAAAACACCCACCCACATGAAAATGAACCCAAAGGAAATAATAGAACAAATAAACCACAATGGATTTCAAAAAAGAAAAGAAGAGGGAGAGAGTTAAAATTCACATGCAAATGAAAATGAAATAAAATAAATTCATTCTAATTTCCCTCTCAACCACAACCCTAAAATCACTCTATTATTTTATTACTTTCTTTTCATTGCCCTAACCCTATTCTATTTGCATTTGTCTCCTCTTTTTTTTCTCATTTTGTTTCTTCATTTTGTTCTTCATTTGTTTTGCAGGCTAGGGTTTTCAACCATGCTCTTGGAAGCCATGGGCATGCTGCCACAAAGGTATATATTCATTTAGTATCTATCTCACAGGGCTTTCTCACAGGGCTTTCTTTGTTATATATATATTCTTTTATCATAGAACTGGAAGCATATTTTCTTTTTTTCTTTTTAGAAAAATATTGAGTTATTGTATATATATATATTACATTGCAGATAAGATAAATTACTTGCAGACTCGAAAAGAAGAATCGCATTGCAGTCTTTAGTAGAGGAGGGGCGACAGATTAGTGATAGCACCATCGAAGGAGGGAAACACAAGTTTTGCATTTGTAGGAATATTGGGTGTGGGGAGGGTGTCGAACCCCCACCCACACCCTTGGGTGTGGGTGGGGGTTCGATTCCCTCCCCACACCCAATATTCCTACAAATACAAAACCTGCATTGGGTGTGGGTGGGGGTTCGACCCCCTCCCGACACCCCCGCGGACAAGGCAATGGAGACTGTGGTGGGCAGCAGCTGTGGCCGCCGTCCACCATAGTCCCAACTCTTTTTTTGAAAAAAAAAATTCTAAACCCTAACAAAAATATAGGGTTCGGCCTGCAATGAACAGAAATCCCTTTTCCATTTACTTTTTTTCTGTATAATATGCAGTAAAATATATATTATTTGATTTCTCTTATTAAAACATTTCATTTAGTATTTTAAATTATATATATTTTGTTAAAAAAAGAAAAGATGTATTTATTTTACCTCACTCTTTTTATACTTCTTGCTGTTGTATATATATCTCTTTTCTTTTTTAACAAAATAGTTAAAAATATAATATATGTATATAATGTATGTTCTCTCAACCAGCATTTTAACTAACACAAAATATAATTTTCACTATTATTTTGCATATTTAAACAATAGTATATATATATATATATATATATATATATATATATATATATATATATATATATATATATATATACACACACACACACACACACACATTTATATATTTCATAAAAACAAACTCAAATCAAATAGAGCATGAGAAATTTAATCTTTGTGACAGCAGAAATAAAATAGGAGTTATATTATTATTATTTTTTTTTTCAGACAGTAAATAATATGAGGAAAAAAAAAATTTCTAAGAACCATAACAATATAGAGTTTAACTATTTTCTGTCTCTTTGAAATAAAATAACAGCAACTATATTTTCCTTTCTTTTCCCTTGTGCAACAGAAATTTGAAACAACAAATAACATATTTTCTATTTGCAAATTTTTCTCACAGTCATGATAAAACCAATAACATAATGTATTTTATTTTCCTCACAAATGAAGCACATTAATCTAACAAGGAGATATCATCCATTATAGGGCAGCAAAGGAATTATTACAAAATCAACTACAACTTCATTAAAAATATGTACAAGACACTTGCATTCATAAGGGAAATTTTATTACATAGCTACAACATTGAGAGTTCATATTTTTGACAACCAAATACAATAAGGTCACAAGGACCATGGCTCACAAAATAGCCAACAAGATAATAAAATAAGGCCACAATGACCATTTCTTCAAGCTCCAAGATGACCAAAAAATAACCTGCAAGATTTTAACACACAAGAGGGGAAAGCCAAGCCACAAAAACTGCTCTCCTCCCTACCATAGACCTACAAGTGGGTCACCTCCGAACTGGGAGGTAGATCTTCACATGGGTTCTATTATTCCACAACAAAATCCAAATACAAGCCAGCAACACAAAATCACCCATAGCTTTTACACAAAACAAAACTCATAGAAATGAGTTTGGAGGGGTAGGGGAGTGGACCACTTGACTCAAGAGGTCTCTCCAAAAACTCATAGTCTTAACACCACAAGGCCTCAAGCCAAAAAAATGATATCTCCATGAAATACAAAATCACCATGGCACTCATGCAAATCAAAATAATCCCATACTCAATATAATGCCCTCAAGGCCATAAGAATACCAACACCAGGAGGGTGACCTCGAGGAGGTTCACTCCTCCCCCACCCCACACAAGGAAGGACACACTCAACCCACACAAAAGAAAATAACACCCAACACAATTTCAAGCACATAAGCAAAAATGAAATAAGCTTAAGGAATGGCTAAATTCCATGAGGCTTACCATAAGAGCCCAACAATGGATGCAAGTTAAAGAAGAGCCCACAAGCTTTCTCCAAGCCTCCAATCCTCCAAAATCCTCTAACTCCTTCCCAAAACCCTCCAAAGATAGAAAGATTTCCAAAAAGCAAGAACCCCCTATTCCTCTCCAAGAGGAGTTAAAATAATCCTCCAATCTAGGTGTCACCTTCTCATTCCTCATCCCATGCCACTTGCAAAGGAGAAGGAATGTGAGGGTGACAAGTGTCACCCTCCTATCTATTCAAACCCTCACCCTCTCCACTTGTGCTCTCACACATGTGTGAGAGAAAAAGTGGAGAGGTTGCATCTCTCCCCATGGCTCCAAGAGAATAATGGATGACACATGTCATCACCTTATTCTCCAAGAGAGTCGCTTCACTCCAAGATGCTCTCACACATGTGTGAGAGTCTTGGAGGAAGGTTCCATACACTTGGGGTTCTTGAAGACTCCCCAAGTCTTCAAGGTGGAGGAATCCCCAAGCCTTGGGAAGGGAGATGGGCCTCCTTTCAAAGCATGACTCATCTCCCACCCTTAGCCATTTTGAATTTTCGTCACTTTTACTTAACCCAAGTTTAAGGTGACTAGATGGGAGTTACCCTAGGGTTTAGTAAGCCCAAATGGACCCTAGACCCTAGGGGTACCACCTAGAGTTAAATTAAACCTCAAATAAACACCCAAGGAGGTATAAATTCACATTAAATGACCCAAAAATAAAAAGGACACCAAATGGTGTGAATTAAAACATATATTTTACAACACATCAATTAAATTTAAAAAAATGGGTGAAATAGGCCAATAATTAAATACAGGCACTCACGAAAACATCATTCCATCACACATGATCCTTATCCCTCTTGGGAATGGATCGGCTTAACAACGAAAACACGTAAGTGTGAGATCGGCCTCCAATTTTTCGTGGCCTAGAAAATCACTTGCACACTTGAACAAATGGTCAATCCAACATATATATATCATAGCCAAAGCAACAGAAAGTAACACTGATGTCATCACATAATTCATACAAAACATTAAACAACTCACATCATAATTAAGATTCATAATTACATTTTCTATATACTATCTCAGAACCAAAATCACATAGCAAATCCACATAATGAGTTCATAATCAACATCACTAATAATCATCAAGTGTATCTCACATGTCTAACATCATAAGAGCATCAAAATAGGATATAATCAAATCATCACATACTAATCAAAGCTAATCTAAAATAAGGAGATATAGTCTAAATTTGCATAATAGAAATCAATAGTCTCTAAATGTCTAAAAAAATGTCTCCAGTTATAATATGAAATGATCCAAAATAAGGAAGTAAAATAAATAGGCCTCACAAAGTGCAATAGGAGCAGTGTTAAGTCAAGAAGGGAGACCAGTAGCATATTTTAGTGAGAAGTTGAATGATGCAAGGAGAAGATATTCAGTTTATGATAAGGAATTCTATGCCATAATTCAAGCTCTGAAGAAGTGGAGACATTACTTGTTACCAAAGGAATTTGTGTTGTACATTGATCATCAAGATTTGCAGTATTTGAATAGTCAAGGAAAGTTGAATCAGAGACATATGAGATGGGTAGAGTTGATGCAAAGTTACACAATTGTATTGAAGCATAGAAGTGGGAAGTCAAACAAAGTTGCAGATGCAAAGTTACACAATTGTATTGAAGCATAGAAGTGGGAAGTCAAACAAAGTTGCAGATGCATTGAGTAGAAGAAGAATTTTGCTGACAAAGATGAGAGTAGAAGTATTAGGTTTTGATGAACTAAAGCATATGTATGAAAAGGATCTTGATTTTGTAGAAGCATGGAGAGCATGTAAGGAACCTGTTGTGATAGATAGAAGCAAGTGGTTAGATTATTTCATTCAGGAAGATATGTTGTTCAAAGGAAATCAATTGTGTATACCTAGGAGTTCAATGAGGGACAATTTGATCAAGGAGAAACATAGTGGTGGATTAGCAGGATATTTTGGGGTTGACAAGACAGTAGCTTCGGTAAGTGAACATTACTTTTGGCCTTACATGTATAAGGATGTAAGGAAGTTTGTGCAGAGTTGCAGAGTATGTCAAGTTGCAAAAGGAAGTAGTCAGAATACTGGATTGTACAAATCTTTGATAGTACCAGAGAGACCTTGGGAAGACATAAGCATAGATTTCATATTGGGGTTGCTAAGAACATAGAGGGGAAATTATTCTATATTTGTAGTAGTTGACAGATTTTCAAAGATGTCACATTTCATTCCTTGAAGAAGACAAATGATGCAATACATGTTGCTGGCCTATTTTTCAAGGAGATTGTGAGATTGCATGGATTACCTAAGTGTATAGTTTCAGACAATGATACAAGATTCATTGGATATTTTTGGAGGACATTGTGGAAGAAGATGAAGACAGACCTAAAGTTCAATTTAGCATTTCATCTACAGACAGATGGATAAACAAAAGTAGTAAATAGGAGTTTGGGTAACTTGTTGAGATGTTTAGTAGGAGACAAAGAAGGTAATTGGTATCTAATTCTATCACAAGCAAAGTTTGCATACAATAATTTAGTGAGTAGGAGTATAGGGAAGACACCATTTGAGATTGTGATAGGAGTACAACCTAGAGGAGTTGCAGAGCTGAGAAATATCAGTACATAGAATAAGAGAAGTGCAGAGGCAGAAGAATTTGAAGAATAAATGAAGACAATACATAATCAAGTCAAGAAGCATTTGGAGGAGATGAATAGTAAGTATAAGGAAAAAGCAGATGAGAAGAGGAGACAAGGAATTTTCAGTGGGAGATGAAGTAATGGTTATCTAAGAAAAGAGAGATTTCCAGTGGGGACATATAACAAGATAAAGATGAAGAAGTTTGGACCATGTAAGATTCTTAGGAAGTTTGATTCAGGGAATGCATATGAAGTAGAGCTACCAGAGACATTGGGTATATCACCTATATTCAACATTACAGACATGTACCAATATCATGAAGGAGAATCAAGTGACAACATTGAAGATGGATTGAAGAATCAATTATGACAGCAATCACTAGAGCAGATAGAGGACATCTTGGATAGCAGAGTGGGATGCAGCACCAGAGGCAAGCAGTACAAAGAATATTTGGTAAAGTGGAAAGGAAGACTGAAAGAAGATTCATCATGCATTTCTCGGGCTGAGGTAGACCGCCTTCATTTTCCTCTAGCCCCAGCAAAGTGAGGGACTCACTTTTTCAACAACCCTAGGTTTCTGATGAAGGAGCATCCCAGGTTGCAGAGCAATCTTGCATGAACCAAAAATATTTGCATTATTTTGTTTTCTTTCATTTCTAGTTTAGTTCAGTCATTTACAGTTTCAGCATTTTGTACCGCATTTTGCCACATCTCCATATCAAAGCTCACGGAGCAAGACTTGGCATCTACATAGTGTCATCTACATCATATTTAGATTTCAAGTGATTTGGATTTGTTTCCTGAAAGTTATCACTATCAGAAGATCATCATCTTTCATAGAATAGAGCATTCAAGCAGTCAGTTGAGAGAAGGTTTACAAAGCACTTATGTGACTTGCGGAGCCTAATGGAACATCATACACGACACATAAGGATTAGATAGACCTTTCTTGAGGTCCACACCATGTTTCATTCATTTACAGAGCAATACCATATGTTGTAGGCCAACCTACATGTTTCTACACGCTACACCTTTCATTGGAGTTTGTAACCTCTTGTGGCCGATGTGGAGGATTCTATGAGCTTGAAGATGGTATACATAGATCTCCTAGATGCATTAGGAAGTCAGTAGTTTTAGAATGTGATTTAGAGTTTGATTTTCTTTTTGGAAGGCACTTCAATTCCATATCTTGCATATCCATTGTAACCCAGAAAGCAGGCTTGTGAGCCCTTTGATTGTAGCCTGCATGTTGTCAGCATATGAGCATTGTATTTTTTTGATATTTTGAATATATGAATCTTCCATTGCATTCTATATTTGTGTTGTTTCTGTTGTGTTTACTCTAGCTGCATGGTTTGGACAATTCATTCTTTGAACCCTCCTACCATGACTGCACCACTATTACCCTAAGATACTATGGTATCGGAGTATCTCCGTCGGGCCTTCCACCTTAGCTCTTCTCATTCTTCTTAGCATAAAGAAGAGGTGAGGCCCAATCTCTGATCTCTGACAACACCAGAAAGCTACATCATTACTGTATTAAGGCATATATGATGATTTTTAGGCTTTCGTGTTATCTAACTATGACTAAAACTACAAGGAAAGCACAACACTATTGATTAAATGTGTGTGGGTGCAAAAAAATGGTAGAAGCCCACAGGTAGTAGATAAGAAATAGGAATTTTCAAACGGTATCTACCAGCTTCAAAGTTGACAAACCCATATCCTAAGGTTGGTGACATAGACATTGGATACTAGGACCCATGGAGCTACTTACAAAAGTTGCTAGGAGAGGAAAACAAGTCCTTCCAAATAGAGTATATGGAAAACTTAGGATTACTTCAAGTTGCAGCCTTCACAGTCTCAGTCTAAGCTCCGAAGTTAGTCATTGCATGTGCTCAAAGATATAAAGCTGGAAGGAAGAAGATAATAGGGCCTATAGGGCATGTGGTTCTTGAATTCATATATGATATGGTGGACAAGGTCTTTGGCCTACCCACCTATGCCAACTATGACAAAATAGTATAAAACACTGCACTCACCTTCTATAGCCAAAGAACTAGAGTAGCAACCAGCTACATGAATCAGCACCTTCTAACTACACAGAGGAAGCACCCCTTAAAGATGGCGCCTATTCAACCAAGCCATGAATTTAAACATGATGGAAGGAGGTTTATAATCCTCCTTAGCAGAGTATTCAGATTTCCTATTGTAGATAAATGGCACCCTTAGATGTGTTAGCTTTGTATAAAGGTGGTGGACGGTAAGAGAATAGACTGGGGCTCCTTCATCAGTGACAAACTAGATGAATAATTATCTATGGTGATGGAGATGAAGGAGTTCTACATGATCTCCTACTTGGTCTACCTCCTAGCATACCAGGTTAGTTTCTCAGGCTTGTTACAAGTTGGTTCCCTGCAACAAGGGGAAGTCCTGGTCTATGATCATTTCCCTCAACTGGAATTAATGACCAGCATGAAGAGCTTCTACATGGTAAATGATGCCTTCATATATGCAATTATAAGAGGACTGGAGAATGATTACTCCCAGAGCCTGTCAGTGGAGGTTGCAGAAGAGTTGGCTAACTAGGGTAGCTGGTACATCCAGTTTCAGGCCTTCACATACATCCAATTTATGGGCTTTGATAAGGCACCTTACAAGCTACCTCGGTACCCCAGTGACAAGATCATTTTGTTAGAGATCTATTGGCAAGTAGCTGAGTTGTACAAGTTAATATCAAGTAGGCACAAGTCTAGTTTTAAATTCCCCATTAAGGTGAGTGAGTATTTGTGCCAAAATATCATCAATGCAAGGCATGCAGAGACTAAACTGGCCACCCTATCCTTGGGAGCATTTGAGAACATAAGGAGTAGATTTGACCCTATTGGGTGGGTCAGCCCCTTGATGGGCAACTGGTATGTTCATGAATATGCCTTGGAGGATCACTGGGAAAATTGTGTGGATGACCATGAGGTCAGGAAGAGAGACTTATTTAGACTGAGTCTCCACTTGTTAAAAGGATTGGATCTCCAGGGGCTTCCTAAGTTCCCCAAAGGAATGAAGGAGGATGGTGCACTACTTGACCCTTTCTATGAAGAAAAGAAAGTTTACAACCTCCCCTTGGCCCCAATTAAGTGGGATCAACCTAAAGATAGATCAATGGAGAACATGGCCAAGGAGATAATAAAGAAAACTAAGGCTTAGATGAAGAAGCCTTATCCAATGATAAATCCACACCCAACCAAAGAGGTTGAGGGCTCAAAAGGAGCCAAGGTGAAAGGCAAAAAGGTGGAGAAGCAATAACCTACTACAGCACCTATAGCTCAAGAGACTGACCCTGCCACTACCAAAGGATAACAAAAGGAAGCGGAAGTCAATGTGGAGTTAGAGGAGGAAGAAGAAGAAGACATTGTGCCTCTGTCACGGAAGATATCAGGTAGAGCCCCGCTCTCATTACTGAAGGGGTAATAGTGGCTTCCACACCTAGTCCTGCTATCACTTCTCCCTCTCCACCTATACTCATTTCCACTGCATCTACAACTAAAATTAAAGTTGCCCCATCATCCACTTCACCTCCTCCGTCTCCCATACAAGAAACATCTCTACCATCACCTATGCCTTCTTCATCTAAATTGTCTACACAGCCGCCACCCTCTACATCACTTCCAACTCCTTCACCTAGCAGTTAGCCCCCATCCATACAAAGCCAAGTGGTGGAAGAGCATATTAAGAAGGACATCTTGTGATGCTCACAACATACCCCATTTTACCCTTTAGCAAAATGAGGACCCCTGTTGTGGCTGTTGCTTTTGGCTTGTGTATTTGGTCTTGCTTGGTGGTAGAAGGGAAAAAGTGGTAAGTGTTGCAAAAGTGTTGAAATTTAAAATGCCTCATCTCGAGAAAAGAAACTAAAGGTATTAGTAAATTCTTTGTGAAAAACGATCAAGGGTTGCTTTTTGAACCAACTTGAAATTCCTAATATTTTGTGAACTATGAAGGTTTTGGTAAAATGCATTGTTTTGGAGTTTGTATGTCATATACAAATTTGTTTGTATAAGGTCTTTGTATTGTCGTGTTATGTTTAATCGAGCTTTTTGTTGGTTACATGCATATTTCGAGTGTTTGCCCTCTTGCATACAAGCCGGACCCGATTGATGTTCAAAAGTTGAGTGAATAAAGTGACAAGTTTGCACTTGCATATGAGTTTGTATGTATGTTCAATACAAAAGCATTCTATATACAAAGTGGAAAATATACATATATGAACCCAAAAGAAATATACAATGCAATTTATAATGGTTGAAGGCTTACTTTTCACTACATCATATTTTTTATGTATCCACGTTTGTATCTTAAATATGCATACAAAAGACAAGATTCAAATGGAGGTTAAAGGGGAGTTTAACATTGGTGGGACCCGCAGGTCATTGTCATAAAAGGCGTTTCGATAGGCGAAAAGAGGTTTAGGTATTAATACATATAGAAAGGGCCGGACCCAAAGATGAAGTAAATAATGATGTATAATAAAAGGGGGTTCTGCATTTTGTATGTGTGTCATTTACAAAAAGATATACAAAACAGAAGATATAAAGATATGAACCCAGAAGTAACAAAAGGATTAAAAACAGTCAAGTATTTGTTAAGTCCGCAGCTTGTATATTAAAATGTATGTTGCATATACATCAAGATATACAAAGAGAGATACAAAAGAGAGGTACAAACAAGATAAATGTAAAACCCGACGGTGAATTTAAAGGTGGTCTAAAATAACTCATGTGAGCACTTTTGTATGTATGAAAAATTGTATGTATGCAAACCTGACATACAAAAAGGAGTAAAAAAGGGCATTATTAGAATGGATAAGGAGATTAAAGTAGAATGAATGCATCTTTTGGTTCCGTACTTGTATGTTAGATTGTATCTATTATATACATTGTGAAATACAAAGCTGGACACGAAAAAAATTGTAACATTGTTTTATAAGCCATTGCATGTTTGGGTTTGTATTTTAAAGGGATATACCAAGTAATATACAAATGGGATATACAAAAGTTGAAATGCAAAGGATAGGAATTAACGTATACAGTGTTTAAAATATAGAGTTGAAATGAAGAGGTGAGCTTAAGAGATGCATTAAATACCACATTTAATGCGAAACTAACAATGAAAGATGCATAATTTAAACATGTTAGGGTTAAATTAAAGTCTATTTTACTTTCATAATTACATCTTGAGAGCTAAAATTATAGATAAATGGGACTATTGCACAGATTGAGCAAATATTCAACAGTTGAATAGAATTTTAGAACGGTGACGGCGCAGCTGAAATGGTAAATCAGGTCAACACTTATAGAGTTAAGTTAGTCACGAATACAGGTATGTGCCCTAAAATTCTGTTACAATGCATTTAACAAAAAATTCAAATTAGTTATAGGTAATTTCGTTTAAAAAATGAAGCAAATGAATGGAAAATTACTATAGCTAATTAGGCAAATTAGTTGACTGTTGTTAGATAGCATGAAATCTAAAATAGGGAAAAGACAAAATGGTTAGGGTAAATATGAAAATGTAAAAATTCATGGTAAAACCTTAGGAAGAAGGAATAAAAAGAAAAGGTTAAAACCTATGATCTTTCTTGTAGGATGGCTCTAAAGCAAAAGAAGGTGCATACAACGGGTGAAGAAAAGGAAAAGGTAAAAAAGGAAAGAAAGCCAAGAAAAGAAACAGACAAAGAGGAATTGCCACCGCGGGGATATCCATCTCTGATCAGCACATGTGGAATTGCAACAGAAACAAATGTTGGATACTATGATGCAGAGGATGTCTTAAAGAAAATCACATTGTCAGATGCTAGTCTTGATATGAAGTGCATCTGAGAAAAGGGGTTATATAAGGCTGCGAGGTTCCCGTTGGAAATGGAAGCTAAGGATCTAGTTTTAGAATGTATAAGTAGATATGACTCAAGAACCAGAAGGGTAATGCATAAAGAACAGGTCATTTTTTGATACAGATATAGATCAATAAGAAGAGGATTTTAATAGCAATGAGAGAGAATGCAAGAGTACAATCTTCTACAAATGGTACACTATAGAAAACAAACCTAAGTCTGTAGCGAGGGTACCAAAGAACCTCTATAGAATCAATTTCAAAGAAGAAATACATTTGATTATTACAATGATGAGTAGATTGGTAGGATTGAGAGAGGCAACAAAGTGTGAACCATGGATGTTCACTGTTATTCAATTCATGAGGGAAGCAAAATAGAAAGATGAGAAAATTCATTGGGCCAAAGTTATTAGCACTGCCATATGGAAGCAGACAATGTTAAGAAATTAGAAGCTGATACATTCTATTTGTCATCTTATGTGTTGTACTCATGTGTAGCTAAGATTCAACCTTACATAGCTGGGATTGACAGAATTGGGATCCTGGGAAATGGCCCGAGTCAGAAATTGGTTTATGATCATTATCCAGCTTTACAAGAGGATAATACATTGAGAAAGTTTTCTCTATTAAATAATGTATTTTACACATATATGGTGAGAGTTTTGACTGGAGACAAGGATAGGAGGTTGTCTGAGGAAGCAACAAGTACTATAAGTCCACATAGCTCATGGTACATACAATTTCCTAACTTCACATATATCAGAACAGAAGGTTGTGAAGGGAAGCCATTCATGTTGCCTTGATATCCTTCAGATAAACTAATTGTATTAGAATTTTCGAGGCAGAATTTGAGTGCATTCAGGATGTACAAAAAGAAGTGGGGCAGAGGAAATATCAAACTCCCCTGGGTTATTGGAAGGTATTCTTGTTACAGTGAAGAAGTAGCTAGTTATTCAGAAAAAGAGCTGAGATATTTTGGTTTTGAAGAATTTGAGTTGGCTAGATGCTTTGATCCTTTTCATAGGATTCAACAGCATATTAACCCTAAATACAAACATCAAGTACATATTGAAGATTACTGGTCTGATTGCGAGAATGAGAGGGAAATAAGAAAGAGAGCTCATCAGAGGTTGACTGTGGAACAGATGAAGACAATGGGGGAAATTAATGTACCCTTAGAGATTGAAGATGATAAGAAGGTGTTGTACCACAGTTATGAGAACACAAGACTGATCCCCATTAGTGAACTAGATTGGTCATAGCCATGGGAAACATCTTTGGATATTCTATCAAAACTAATTAATGTATTCTCTAAAACATGGTTGAAGGATTGGATAGAAGAGCTCATGGCTAAAGGTGTTGAACCTACATTCCAGAAAAAAGGCAAGAAAAGAGGAAGAGAAAATTAGGATGAATTGCAATGTTTTTACGAAAAGAAAAGAAAGATTGTAGAAGCCAAAGTCATTGAAAAGGATAAAAATGCAACTTTAATGGATCCTCATGCCTTAGGTATCACAATGGCAATAGCCTCAGGAACATTTGTAGAGGCAGGATCATCAAGTCATGGCATCAGTATAGAATAGACCCAAACAGTTGGGATGCCAACAGGACAACAAGTCATGAAGGCTATAGTGATTGAATCTTCAAAAGGAAAGGTGCCATCACAAGCTAAAGTTATAAGCGCTTCATAGGTAGAAACTAGGTAGAGGGACATGCCTATTGAATCCACAATATAAGAGGGAAACATGGCTATATGAAGGTTAAACAAGAATTAACCGAGGAGAAGTTGCAAGAGTCAAGAGCCTGAGAAATCAAGGAAGTAGGTGAGACGGTGAATGTGGAGGATGATAGCAGTGATGAAGAGGATATGGAGGTGGAAACCAGTACCAAAGTAGAACTTGGAAAGAAGGAAGAAGTAGATAAGGGTTATGTTGTAATAGAGGAACATAATACCCAAGTATATATGAGGAAGGCACAAAGCTTAGGATCAAAAGGAGAAAATGTACAGGGAGAGCTAGAGGCAATAGATCCTTTTGGTATACTGGTACCACCAGAAATAATAGAAGAGGTGCAAGTTGTTGCACAACAAATAGAGGAATTAGAAAAAGAAGAAGGAAGGGAAAGGGTTACAAAAGAAACAGAGGTACTAGCATAATCAGAGAAAATAAGCATGACAAAAGAGGTACCAATTCAAGCTAAGGAGATGGCAGAGGAACCAATGTTAGTGAATGTTCCTGATATTGATGTTCTAGATGTTCTTAATGTTTATAATGAACAAAGTGAGAAAGAAGAAAATGTAGAGGAAGAAGAGAACATAGAGAAAAAATAGGACGGACAAAAGGTTGTAGAAGGGCTTGACAAATTTACAAGTCAACTCCCACAGACAGATCAAGCAAGCATGCCTAAAAATGTGCAAGGACAAACTGCAATAATGAGGGAGGCAGCAAGGATATTAGGTGATCCTGAGGAAAATATAGAAAATATTTCTAAGAATGATGTTGAACATAAGGAACAAAGGGAAAATATAGAAGGAGAAATTATGGAACAGGATGAAGAAGATGAAGAAGATAATGAGGAAGATCCACAGCAACAATTGCCACAACTAGAGAATATGGACGCAGAAAAACCTCAAGAAGAGATAATAATTGTAGAAAAGAAAGTAGGGATAAGTATGAAAGCACCAGCTTGGATAAGTGTAGAAGTTCAGAGAGAAAAGGCAGAAATACAATTAGTACATTTCGATATCAAGAGTTTATTGGGAGGTTATCCAAGAAAGGAGAAAAGGAAAGCAAGGATTATGTCAGTAATAAAGAGAAATCCTTCTGGATCCATAACTCTAGAGTTGGCTATACCTCAAAAGGAGAAGGTTAAAGGAGAAATGAGCATGGATGACTATAAGTTGCTTAACATGGATCTTGGATATGTGACTAGGGAGAAACACATCACTGAATGGTAGGATATGAATAATGTCAACATTGAAATGATGAGGAAGGATAAATATAAGTATGATTATTTGAAAGGACACATTGTTCGGCTGCAACAGTTTATCCAAGGTATGTTTGATCCCAGTTCTAGTATGCCAGAGTTACCTGCAGAACTGGCAATTTTGTCTAAAGACCAAATAAATGAGATGGAGAATAAGAGAACTGAGGCAGAGATTTTTGAGAAGTGGCTCAAGGAGTTTATGCAAAAGGGAGAGGATGTAACAAAACAGACAATGGTAGGTTGGGATATTGCTCTTACAGGGAAAAACAAATGTAATGTTCTCATACATCACTGTCAGTCTAGATTAGAAGAGTGCAAATTAGAATCAAAACAACTCAAAGACATGGATGAGAGAGTGGAAGATTTAATAAATGAAGGAGTCATTACTCCTCGAATGGCTAATCAGTTACCATAGCAAAGGTTAGAGTTGAAGTTTGAAGAGGACATTCTCAAAAGTTGTATTATGAATACTAGAGATTTGGAAGAGGTTGCTGATAATATAGTAAGGGTACATATGGAGTTAATAGAAAAACTCATTGGGCATGAATGCCAAGAAGCACTAGTATATGGCTTAACAAAGGCAATGAAAGAATTCAAAGCCATTTATTCACCGTGTTTGGAGAACCCTGCAACACATTTAAGTACAAAAATGATTGATTCAGTTATGGAGATAAATGCTAAGATCAAGAAATATTAGAAGAGGGTGAAATGTTTAGCAAAGAAAGAGAAGAGGTTGAAAGAAGGAATTGAGATGCATCAGTATACATGGGCAAAGATTCAAGAAAGTGATCTCACTTTTATTATGGGTGTGATTGGCAATTTTGCAAAGTACCTGAAGGAGTAGGAGCGTATCAAAAGGGGGATACCTTAAACAATGACATATGCATATGCTCGAGGATTCTTTTTTTATCATCGCTAACAAGAAGTCAATAAAGGGAAGGGAGTCAATGAAAGTATCTTTTATTTTGAAAAAGATTCTTATGGCATCTTTTGTGCCGAGGAAAGATAGCATAAAGATATTTTGAGAACGGTTCGGAAAGGATTCCCACCATTGATCTATAAGATTTGAATATGGACCATTGGATTAACTTTGTAACCGTAGCAAGAGAGAAGCTTCAAAATCTATATAAGAAGCTCTGCTACATGTATTTTAGTACACAAAGATTTTAAATTTTTAGCTTAAGGCTATAATTGTTAATTTTGTTGCATAAGGGAGGGCATTTATTTTAGAATACTTTGAGCATTTAGTTATTTTAGAGAGGAGGTCGCCTGTGTTTGCATCAAGGAGTACGTGGAATGTCCTGTCTCCTTTATGTATCTGTCAAAAGCGTTTGTAAGTTTTTTGATGATTTTGATCAATGCAACATGAGTCATTATTACATTGTAAATTCTGTATGACTTTATACTTCAAATAAAGGCAAACTCAGAATTCTACATCTATTACAGAGTGTTTTCTGATTCAGGCATTTACTTGATGTATTTTCTCTTTTAAAGATTGCAATCTCTTATGTATATTCATGAAACTCCTCAGGATTTATATATGTAGATTTGATTATGTTGAATTGTTCAGGTTACTGTATTTCTCACTACGTGGATAGCAGAGCATTTAGATCCAATCTAAAATGATGTTTCTAACTCTAATCTTTCTAACTTTTCTCCAAAAAGTGATAAATAAGTAGCTGAAACGGAGTTATATAAAGGAAGTTGTTGAAAATCTTGTTAAATATATGGAAATGCTAAAGATTCTTGATGATTTTCATAAAGTTTGAAAAATCAAGTCTGTTTCTGTAAAGTTCATATAAAGTTTGACTTGAAAGTTATAAATAGTTGCAAAGGATCATTGATTTGAGAGATATTTTGAGATATTTGCATATAATGAGTGACAATTGCCAGTGACAAATCCTTAGATTGAGTAAGGCCCCTTGAATATAATAGCTTCACAACAAACTGCTGGTCTATCCCACGTGGTCAAGAACTGACCATCCATAAACTTGAGATTGAGAATTACTAGTTAATTTTGCATATCTTTCAAGATAGCTAAAGTTCTTATGTGAATGTTAACTATGTTGTGACTGTGTAAAAACTCTCATCAATAGTAATTTGGCACTAAAAGGAGGGCCTGATTGGAATTAAGGTAAGATTTGTGTAAAGCTAGCTCATAATAGTGGTTGAGTGACCAAGTCTAGGTCCAATTCATGTGATATTTTCATACAACTACCTGACAGAAGGCAGAATAAGAGTCCTTTAATTTAGAATCCAAGAATATCTCACATAAGGAGTTCATCAGGGACTCCTCTTGGATCACCTTTTAATATACAAAATATAGTGAGCCCTGACGGTTCTACATTTAGATCGTTAAATCTCGGTCCAGGACCCCCTAGAGATGCAAGTCCTCCTAGAAGTCCTAGCTTGCTTGTAAATCCAAGTCCTCCAAGAAGTCCTAGTACACCTTGAGGTCAAGCCATGGCATACTTTAATGTCAATTCTCCCATATCATTCACTACTTATCATGGAATGCCTAAGAATCTTGAGAAGATCTGCCCTAAATACCAATTGCATCAAGATCCAAAAGATCATATCAGAATCTTTAAAGAGGCTTGCTTCAGAGCAAGATTAGAACATTAGGATGTAGTTTACAGATTGTTCCCATACACATTTAATGAACAAGCTTTTAGTTGGTACGTCAACTTACCAAATAGTTACATCACTACCTGGGAGCTCATGGAGGAGGCATTCTTGTCTAGGTTTAGAGGACCAGTTGTGCCTTCTACTTTGTATCACAAATTAGCAGCAATTAAAAGAAGCGAAGGAGAACTTATAGACAATTTCAATGATAGGTTCCAGAAAGCATTCTCTAAGCTAGTTTCTCCTTATATTGTAACTCTTGAGGCAATATTGGCAATGTATTACGCTGCTTTAGATCCTTTGGCTACAATGTTTGTTAAGAGACAAGAAAATGTGGATAGTTTGTCAAAAGCCTACAATGAAGCAGTTGCAGTGAACTAGGAGATGAGACAAACAACATATAATCCTTTTCTGAATGTAGGAAATCCTAGAATTCCAAACCAAACACAACCATGGAATGGTGTTCCCATGCATCATACTCCATTATGAAATCTAGTTCCTACTTATACACTAGTGTATAACCTAGCCCCCATCCAAGCTATAGTTTCTTATACTGGTAACAATGCCAATAGTAATCAAACTAATGGCCAGTCTTTCTTTCAGCCTACTCAAGATACATTTATAGCCAAAACACAAGATGATAGGGAGGAAATAAAGGAAATTACTGCACATCTAAGGAGACTAACCACTAAGATGACTCAATTAAGAAATGAAAACTTTTATGGTAGAAATACTCAAGGTTCGAATCAAAATCAAAATCAGAATTATAGTCAAGGTCAGGATTCAAATCAAAATCAGAATCAGAATTATAGTCAAGGTCAGGGTTCAAATCAAAATCAAAATCAAGGACAGAATCATAATCAGGGGCAAGGGGTACAAAATAAGGGATACAATGGAGATAATAAAGCTTGGGGTAATAACAACAGAAATCAGAATCAACCTAAACCATCTAAGACATGGAACATGGGACCAAATAATGGTACTTTGGTCTCTTCATTTGAGAGTCCATATATTCAAGAGTTGAAACAGCCAGCTAGAGTCCAAATGGCTAATGTAGCATTAAAAAATTAGTGCAGGATTCATAACACGAATGTACATGTTGAACTAGATTGTCCTCAATTTCATCTCGCTGCTAGTATCTTTAATGTGGAAGTACAAGCTCCTACATCCGAATTCTTAATTCCTAAAGGGAATGAAATAGTACCTTCAGGATTTGAGTCTTCTATGGTCTTGGAAAGTTTTACCTTCACAACCAGGGAAGAAGATAACCAAATAGCAGAGAACGAGCCTTACTATTATGAGAACTTGTATCTGGAGTTAGCCTTAGTACTAGAAGCCTTTTAGTTTCCCTTTGAGACTAAAAATGAGGTATTATATGAGCTAGAGGAGGTGCAGGCTTTTCAACAATCTAATAAGAATCACACTTATAATTTGAGAAGCAACAGTAAGCCTGGAGGCCCTTTCACCACCTCCACTCCTAATAATTTCAATACCCCTCTAGATCAACATGCTAGTAATAATCCAGCGATCTTAAAAGCTAATCATCATGGGACTAGCGAGACAGTAGCACCAAAAGTTCAATTAGGGAAAACAGAGCCTAATGACACAGTGAAATTAATAAATTATTTGTCTGAGGAAATAAGAAAGATCAAGGTTAATGCACCTCTATAAGAGTTGTTGAAAAGTCCAGGGGTAAGGAATGCCTTTATAAAGTCCCTAGACAAGTCAACACCAAAGGAGAACTCAGTTGACATGGATGTTCATAGTAGGGATGTATAGTCCAAAGATAAAGGCAAGAAAACTGAACAACCTTCAAACACTAATGTTGTCATGTATGCAGAAAAGAAGGAAGCTCCTCCTTTTCTGTTAACTATAAGAATGTTTGGGAAAAATATACATAATTGTATGGTGGACTCAGGAGCCTCAACTAATGTTATGCCTCTAGGAATATGCAAAACTTTAGGACTCACACCCACAAAATCTACTAAGGTGGTTACTCAGTTGGACAAAACATAAGTTAATGTGGTAGGTTAACTGATGCATATCTAAATGCAGTTAGCATCTGATCCCAAGGTAAGCCAATTTATTGACATCTAGGTCATAGATATTCCAGTCAATTACGGTATGCTGTTAAGTAGAGACTAGTCCAAAACGTTGAATGGATACATGGCCACTGATTTTTCGCACATGTGGTTTTCGTGGAGAGGTGTCCCAAATCAAATTAGGATAGAGGTTGAGCCTAGGATGAAAAACATGATTACATAATATAATCGAACAAATGAGATATTATATGCTTCTGTTGAACTAGGTGTCTATAGAGTGTCGAATAAAGGAGTTTGAATAGAGGAAATCTTAGTCTTGGATTTTGAGACAAAGCCTACCAATAATGAAACAGTTGTATTCATTGAATCTGATTGTAACTCTTTTGATGAAGAAAATAATGTTGTAAGTAGTTTTGGCCGAACCATAAGATAGGAGATGGAAAAATGCATTCAGTAAGAGTCTCCAATTCAATGTAAGTTGTACAAGGGTTTGTGTAGAGTTCATAATGCTCCTCATCCTAAAGAAGATTATGGAATGTGCAGGGATATCGTAGAATATTAGTATGGAAAATGCATAAAAAAGATTGGATAGCAAAAGGGAAGGTTTATCCCTGATAAACCTAAATTGTGTTTTCATGAAAATGTAGATGAGTCAGTACAAGCTTCAAAGGAAGAAGTAGGAGTAAAGAACATCAGTTACTCTAACTTACAAACTGAAAATGTAAGTGTACCCATAATTCGGACTGAGACACATGAAAATAGGTATGTTGTTGCAAGATAGGTGATAGACAGTGTGATTCCTGCTAAGGTAAAATGTCAAGGTCAAAAGAACAAGAGTAGCATATGGACACTAAAGTGCAATGGATCTAAATCCAAACAAGGGGCAGGGGCAAGGGTCAAACTCATTGATCCAAGTGGTAAATCATTTTTGGCAGCATAGAGGCTCCAATTTTCTTGCACTAACAACATAGCAGAGTATGAAGCTCTGATTTATGGACTTGTTATGGCTATTAAGAAGAAGGTAAAAGTGATCAAGGTTTTTTCTGATTATGAGTTAGTGGTTAAACAAGTCAAAAAATTGTATGCATATAATTACAAGAAAATGGTTAGTTATAGGCATATAATATGGGACTTGATCAAATCTTTTGATGCATTTAACATTGAGTATATCCCTAGGGAATTAAATCAAAGCCCAGATGCACTAGCAGTTGCTGCTAGCACCTTAGAGCCTTTAACGTTATTAGGTTTAAAATGATTTGTTGTTGAATTGGTAAATGTACCAAGTATACCTGATAATGTCACTCATTTCCAAGTATTTGAAGGAGATCAACAAATTGTAGACTTTCTCACTTGTAATGAGGTATTTGAAACCTGAATCATTGATGAATAGGAAAGACCTAATGTATCTTGGGATGAGGAGGACATAATAAATCTGAAAAGTAATTTCCTACCCAAGGGAGTAATAGAACTAGAGAAGATCTTTGATTTTGATGGGGTAGTTAGACAGAAAGATCTGTCTAAAACTGAAGAGGGTAAGTGTGATCCCTTTAACTTAGGAACATAACAAAGTCCACAGAATGTGTTGATTGGAAAGGCTTGTTTTGAAGAATTAAGAAAATAAATTGTGGAGGTTTTAAAGGAGTATAAACATGTGATAGCTTAGATCTATGAAGATTTGAAGACTTATGATACCTCTATTATAACCCATGTAATACCATTTAGACAAAAATAGAGGCTAGTGAATGCTATTTTAGAGCCTCTAATCTTTGAAGAAGTCAAAAAGTTGTTGTCTGCTAGAATAATATTTCCAGTGAGGCATTCAACCTGGGTAGCAAACTTAGTGCCTGTAAGGAAGAAAAGTGGAGACATTAGATTGTGTGTAGACTTTAGAAACCTGAACAAAGCTTCTGAAAAGGATAACTATCATTTGCCTCCAATAGATGAAGTGCTACAGGCAGTAAATGGAGCTAGGATGATGTCCTTTCTGGACAGATTCTTGAGGTATAACTAGGTTCTAGTTGACAAGGAGGATAGATTGAAAACAACATTCACTTGCAAATGGGGTAATTATGCATATAGGAGAATGCCTTTCAGTTTAATAAATAAAGGTACCACATTTCAACGAGCCATGGACATTGCATTTAATGGAATGTCAGGTAAATGTATTGTTATATACATGGATGATTTAACTATATATTCTAAGGATGCATCCACTCATGCAGAAGATTTAAGGAGAGTGCTAAAAAGGTGTGAAAGGTATGGAATTTCTCTTAACCCAAAGAAATGTTCATTTGGCGTGACAGAAGGAAGGTTGTTAAGACATATTATTTCTGAGAATGGGATATCCATTGACCCAGACAAAGTAGAAGGAATTTAAAAGTTGCAATTGCCTAATTGTAAAACGGAATTGAAGTCTTTCTTTGGTGAAATTAACTTTGTCAGAAAGTTTATTATAGGATTTGCAAAAATTGTGCAGCCATTAAATGCAATGCTAAAGAAATATGTGAAGATAGAATGGATGCCAGTAGCTAAGGCTACATTTGAAGACATTAAAGAGCCCATTTCTGATGCTCTTGTGTTGGCTAGTCCGAATTATATGAAACTGTTCTACATCTACTCATTTGCATCTGTGCATTCAGTTGCAACTGCTTTGACACAAAAGGGAGAAGAAAATGAAGATAAGTCCATCGCTTTCATGAGTGCTCCATTGAAGGATGCACAGTTGAAGTACTTAGACACAGAAAGCCAGGCTTTCGCATTAGTGCGAGTAGTGAAAAAGCTTAGGCACTACATCTTGAGAAGCTAAGTAAGGGCTATAGTACCTGATGTAGCAGTGAAAATGAGCCTGGGGAGAAAAGAGCCAAGTGGATCACAGTGCTGCAGGAGTTTGACATAGAGATTATTCCTATGAAATTAGTCAGAGGTCAGGCATTAGTACAGACAATAGCTAATACTGATCCAAATTTGGTGAAACAACAGTATGTATTAAACACTAATGATGCATTAGGTTGGTATGATGACTTAAACACATTCTTGATATCTAGAAAATATCCAAATAAGATGACGTCTTCTTAGAGGAGAGCCCTAAAAATAAAAGCACAAGGGTATATGGTACAAGGAGGTTTATTGTTCAAGAAGAATCATGAAGGTATATACTTGAGGTGCTTGAACAGAGATGAGGCAAACAAAGTGTTGCTAGAACTGCATGATAAATATGGAATAGCTCATGGTTCCCATTTGGCAACTAATAAAATTCTGAGAGCTAGTTATTATTGGCCTACAATATTCAAGGACAGAAAACCATATTCGAAGTTGTCACATATGTTAGACTACAACAGACAAAGGGAGAAATCAAGCTAATCCATTATAGCTAGTTATTGAGTCTAGGCCATTTGCACAATGGGGACTAGATTTCATTGAAGTCATCAATCTTCCATCATCTGCAGGACACAAGTTCATACTAATGGTGATAGACTATTGTACAAGGTGGACAAAGGCAACATGCTGTAAGTTCTCCACTACTAAAGCAGTCATCAAATTTCTTGAGGAGAACATCATTACAAGGTTTGGAGATCCCTATTCTCTGGTATGTGACAATGGTCCTGCATTTTCTTCTTTGAAATTTTCTAAATGGGCATTTGAGTATGGAATAGTACTTAATTTTTCTTCAAATTATTATCCTCAGGGTAATGGGTTAGCTGAGTCTAGCAACAAAATCCTATTAGACATCATCAAAAAGTTAATTGTCAAAAATCCTAAAGAATGGAATACACTGTTGAAATATGCACTGTGGGTAGATAGGACGAAAGTTAAAAAAACCTTAGGCAATGCACCATATCACTTAGTATATGGGACCGATCCAATACTTCCAGTGAACTTGAGAATACCTACTTGGAAGTTTACTAATGAGTACCTAGGCTTTGATGATCATAGAGAAGCTAGGTTGGTCCAGATGTTACAATTGGATGAGAAAAGAGATCAAGCTGTAAATTTGCAAAGCATCAAGCTATAGTTAAAAGGTGGTTTGATAAGAGAGAAAGAGTCTGTTGTGCCTTGCACACATGCCCCATTTTGATAAATGGAGACCCCCTCTTTTACTTTGGCTTGAAGTCTCAAACCTTTGTTACTTATGATGATGAGAAGGTGAAAATGTGCTTAGAATGCAAGATTTGCTTCAAATTTGAGTTCTTGGCATGTTTGAAGTGATTTGATGTGATGCATGATTGATTTGGAAGTGTCTTGAGTGGTCTTGTTCTTAAGAGGGACATTTGTTGCCTTCTGCATTAGAATTGGGTGTTACTGCATTTTGCTCAAAAATCCTATGTCACTGGATATTGGCCTTGAAATTGCTACTGCAGGATGTGTCATGTTGAAATTCCTAGTTTCTAGGTCTTAGAGTTGCAAAATCATGTCAAATTCCACAAGATTTCATTAAGGGGTTCACATACTTTCATTCTAACACAGTCCTGAAGCCCTAATTTGGCTAAGTCTGAAACCCTGAAGAATCCTAAAAAATGGCTAAGTCTGAAATCTGGTGGAACCTCAAAAATTTAGAATCTGCATGTGAAATCCTATGGATCTGGAACCTATCTCAAACATCCTGAAAGTATATTTAAAAATATTTAAAGTATTTTACCTTGGCCAATTCAAAATCTAGCACTAAAAATGACCCCAACTGCAAAAAGCGCTAAAAATAGCCTCTACCGACATTTGCGCTAAAAACCCACTCTGTAGACTTGCGCTGAAATGGCCTTCCACTGACTTATGTCACACAGATCGGTTGGTACTAAAACCTATGCTAGTTGGTTGCATTGAAAATCCCCACTGACTAAGCCTTTTATGTTTTGCGCTAAAAATTGACCTTACCGACTTGTGCTACAATCTACCACGACTGACCTTATAAGATGCTATTAGTCGGTCTGAGCCCAAACTCGCACAAGTCGATGGCACCCAAAAGTAGCACAAAAACATTTTACACTAAAAATGAACCTCTCCGACCTGCGCTAGAATTGCATTGCACCAACTTTTAGTCAGTAGACCCCAAAATCCCCACTAGGTCGGTAAACCCCAAAATCAATGTTTTTGGGTATTTTGGCTTGAAAATTGAGTTTTTCAAGGAGCAAATTGGATTTTATTGATGGATTTGAATTGCATATCTATTTGTCACATCATGATGAACATTTTATCAAGTTTGTGTGGATTTTTGGCACGTTTTACGATAATTAATGCCACTGCACATAAAAAGTCTGTGACCCCCAAAAATCCTGCTTTTTATAGAAAAGGCTAGAAAAATATGAAATAAAAGTCTGCAAATGGATTCTAATGACCACAAAAACTTTTTAGATCAATATATTGGCCAAATGGGTACTTGAAAATGGTAGAAAACTCAGAAATAATTCAAAAATCACTGGATTTGTGAAGAGGACTATTGGCAATGAGCTGTTTTTGACTAATCCATGACTGCAATGGACATATTTTGATCCAAATTGATGAAAAATGACTTGTTAAGATGAAATTGATGCTTTGCATTGTGAATTGCAAGTCTTGGAGGACATAGGAGCCAATTGGAGCCATCTTGGAAGGTGAACACACGAGAAGTGCAGTGCTGATCCAGAACTGCAGAATTGACATTCTATCAACCAAATTGTTGCTGCACATGCAAAAGGAATTCAATATGATGTCCAAGATGATGGAGATGAGCTACAGGAGCTAAAGATATAAAGATTGAGTCTACTTCATTGTTGTTCCTGCAGATCTAGTCCAATGTCTTAGTGATCCAATCCGAGGGGTCATAACTCCTAGCTATTTTATCAGAATTTAAACTTCTTGGACTCGTTGGAAAGATAAACTAATTATCTAGTTTGAGCTACCTGGTTGTTTCGAGCCCCCATTTCGCTCTGAAGGCCTCTGAAAATGCAATTTACTATGATGTAGAAAATACCAAAAATTATATTTTTGACATTTTCCCAAAAATACCACTCAAATGACCATGGATTGGATCACCAAGACATGCATACAGCTGTTTCAGCAGTCCAGTCATCAAGAATCAGTCCAAAAAAAATCCAGTTAGATATATCTTCACTAATAAAGTGCCACATACTCCTCTTGGTCCATTCAACACTTGGAATCCCGTGAATTCACATCAGCTCAAGTTTTCAAGTGTCATGTGACTATTTTTTATTAAGCCTTAAAAATTGACTTTTTATCATATACAGTCAAATGGGTATCCATTTGTCCAGATTCAATGTATTTGCAAGCTGTATTTTGTCTTTTTCCTAGAGGACAAATGCAAATCCGAAAATGTAACAAACTGTTGTATCTTATTAAATGCCATGTAATCTAGACCGTTGGTGTCAAGTTGATCTCCACCGTCTATTGAAAAACTCGGTATGGTGCCTTGCCTATAAAAGGGCCATCCTTTTCTCTCATTTGTAAGTAAGATTAGATACTGAATTGCTGAGACTCTACCAAATTATGATGAATACAAAGCAAGTTTTGCAGGTTGCTGGGAATTTGTATTCTTGTGTTATCTTCTTTGGTCTTCAAGGTTCATGTCAATCTGAAATTAGTTGATATTCAATTGCACTTGTGATTAATTATTCAGATATTTGATGGATTTCTCGTCCATCCCATTAATGGCTACCTGATTGTATGTCATTATGCATGGTTAGTCTGGGCATATTTTATGAGTTAAGTTCGGTTGTGTGATTTCATTGAGCTACGCCAAGAATTGGGTGTTTGATGAACCCTCCACGATTTGAAAATCATTGCATCTCCTTAGAAGATTGCACAATCTCTGTGGCATTGTGGGCTACCTGGTTAAGCAGAGATTTGTCTATTGTTGGGAATCTATCTATCTGGTTATTGACCATTTATGCAATTGTCTATAGGATCTCTTATCCCTTTCTCTCTCCCTTTCCTTTTTGTATTTTCTTTACATTAAGTTTGTTAGATTAGAAATTTCAGCAACATTTTATAGTGTCTTATCAACTGAAAGTCATGAAGGATTTATGTGTATTTCCTGTCTCAACTCAAAATCTGTAGATTGCATGTAAGACCCCTTGTAGGTACAACTAGAACATACCAACTAAGAGATTCCAAGCAAGCTAAGACCTAGTTGTATCATCCTTCAAGTAGTCTTACCTAGGGTAGGATACTTTTCAAGAGGTGTGAAACCAACAATCACACCTGCGTTGCTGTGTGCTAAAACACCCATCAACAGAGTCAAAACGTTCAAAATATCAGATCTAGTGTTATGTTGGGATAAAGCTCATGAAAAGAAAGGGAACCATGGAAAGTTTGATAAATTGTGGTTAGGACCACTACAGGTTTCAGAAATAATAGGGGATAATACTTCTAGGCTCAAAACCTTAACTAGCGAAGATGTACCATTACCTGTTAATGGTCAACATCTTAAGCATTATTTTCAAGCTTAGAAGGTAAGTTAGCCTTATTGTGTATCATAATGTAAATAATGTATAGGGGTGTGGTTTTTAGTTTCTGTGGTTGTGTTTTTTTTGTTGTTTGTCTTGGTTGTTGTGTTTCCTTGGCAAGGATGTTTGTTTTGATTTAAGGTAGGAAGGAGCAGACTAACAACCATTGAAAACAACAGAGAATTTGAATAATTCAAGTTAATCATTTGAAACTTATGCATAACTTGTTAGGAATTTCATGAATGTAAGGTGTTGTTTAGCCTGTGAATGATTTTATTCAATAGTCGTGAATTGAAATATTCAAGGAGAGTTTCTCACAATGATACACCTAAAAGCCTTGGATTTGTTGAACATAATAGTGTAGGTGTTAAGTGAAAAATCAAAGGTCACCCTTGCTACCATTGCAATTCTTAGCTTAAATTTAGCAAGTGACCACACCTTGCATCATAAACTTACAATTATAATATCGCATGAACCTATATGCCATACAAAATTGAATATTTAAAAGAAGAAAGATGGATTATACTAAAAATCTAAATTAGGCCATCTAAGTAACTCTACTGGGGCTATGGACGCCTACTATTAGTGGGGTTCTACTTAGGAGAATTGTAACAATAACCTTGCCAGGGCTATGTTGAATGCCTTCTGGTAGCAAGGCTCTATCCAATTAGCTATAAGGGATGAAATCAACTATGTAGTTTAACACCAGTCACTAGTGTTTTCAACTCATCATCAAGATGAGGATTATTAATCACATGCACACACTTAAACTCTATTGAAAGATTCATACACCTTATTGAACACATTCAGTCCAGGTTGAATAATAGTTTACCTATGAGGAACTTGGAAGTTATGAATTTATTTCATTTTGTTTTCTTTAATGATTTAAATTTAGTTGTTCTATTTGGTTGCTAGTTGTTGTGATGCTCACAACACGCCCCATTTTACCCTTTAGCAAAATGAGGACCCCTGATGTGGTTGTTGCTTTTGTCTTGTGTGTTTGGTCTTGCTTGGTGGTAGAAGGGAAAAAGTGGTAGGTGTTGCAAAAGTGTTGAAATTTAAAATGCCTCATGTCGGGGAAAGAAACTAAAGGTATTAGTGAATTCTTTGTGAAAAATGATCAAGGGATGCTTTTTGAACCAACTTGAAATTCTTAATATTTTGTGAAATATGAAGGTTTTGGTAAAATGCATTGTTTTGGAGTTTGTATGTCATATACAAATTTGTTTGTATATAAGGTCTTTGTATTGTCGCATTACGTTTAATTGGGCTTTTTGTTGGTTACATGCATATTTTGAGTGTTTGCCCTCTTGCATACAAGTTGGACCTGATTGATGTTCAAAAGTTGAGTGAATAAAGTGACAAGTCCGCACTTGCATATGAGTTTGTATGTGTTACCTTTTGAGTCGCCCTTATTTATTTATTGGTAATATTTCCTGTTCAAGAGCCGGTCTACTGTGTTGTATTTTGGCTCATACCTTTGTTTCTTAAATCAACTTTTGATACTTCAAATTTTACCTGTTTATCGTCTTTGTAGGCAAGGTTAAGGTTTGAACCTTTGAACCCGAACCATTCTCAAAGTTCAAAGTTCAAATGGTTTGATATGTCCAAAGTGTCTCAAAAAGTAAGTTGTTGTTCTGTATATCTTAAACGTCTTCAAACTTTTCCTTTGAACTTGAACCCTTTTTTCAATAGTTCAATGGTTCTACAGTCCAAAGTTCAACATTCATTTCCTTCTAACAAGTCATGTCATGCAGTTACCTTGCGTAAATAATGTATCGTTGAACCATCCGCTCGTACTCTATAGCGAAGTTCAATGGTTCAAGGTTCAATAGTTCACTGTCTCATAGTTGGAAGCCTTTTGCCAAAGCCACGCAACTTTCTGTTGGTCTAAGTAACCCTTGCATCTTTGAACCTTCGTATTGAACCATATCTTAACAAGTTCAACGGTTCATGAGCTTAAGTTCCATATTTCCATAAGTGAACCCTTTGCTCATCTATATGATCCAATTGGTATGGTCGAACCATCGCATTGAACCACATCCTAAAGGTTCAATGGTTCAATAGTTCAAAGATTTGGTGATTTTGGTCTCATTTATTCCCACGACTTTCTAAGTCAAATTTAGCGGGAAAGTTGGAGGAAAATATGTCAGAAACTCATCATGAAACCGAGAGTTCTAATTTGGCGGAGGCTATGGATAATCATTATACATCATGATGACGAGAGAATAATACTTGCTATTAATGAAGGAGTCAGAATTCATGTCTTTTCAAATATTTTTGGCACGTATTGTTCCAAACGTTAATTATTCAATCTGGTTAGTGCCATAATTAACTAAGAACAAGCCAAGTTTAGCAGGTGAACATACTATGCAATGTGGAGGAGAATAGCGTCGGAAGTGTAAGGTTCTTGTTATCCAAATTTTTGTAGTGAATTCAGATATCTTGAAGGTGAGTTCTGTTTTTCCCATGCACTATTCCTAGTTCTTATGCTGGAAAGAAGAATCTCTTGAATTTTTGTTGTTTTCAAAATTCAAAGTGTTTTTATTGTAATCCTCCAAGTATGGCTTTGAAATCTACGTGTTTAGGGAATGAACATTGTCCTGGTCTTACATATTCTCACTCTGAATTTGGAGATACTGCGCTGGTACAATATGATTTAGAAGAATTTAGAGAAAGAACTAGAAACCCTGTTCAAACCCCTACGATGAAGAAAATTGTGGACAGCGGTTTAGTTGAAGCTGCAGCTTTTCCTCAGGCTATACTATGCCTGGAATTGGTTCAGGAGTGTATGAATAGGTACGAACCCCAAAACAGATGCATCAGAAATACAAACGGCGATGTATTATTTCATGTCAACAGACAAACCCTCATGTCTGTGATGAAGATACCGCCTAAAGAGGCGTATTCCAGCCTTGATATTACTTCCTCCTATGGGCATTTCTCAGAGAAGAAATCAACTTACAAAAGTGTAATAGCGAGAAACTGGCTGCTGAAATTTCAGAAGGGTGGTTCAAGGTTGCCCAGGCCACTTACTAGGGATCATTTGATTAAAGAAGTGAGGGATATTGTGGTATTGTTACACAGACTGAAAGGCAGTCAGCATGCATATTATTGGGAGGATTGGATGTACTTTTTCATATAAGTTATCCTTCAAGGGGAACAATATTTAGATTAGGCCGAAATAGTGGTTGATTGTCTACATCAGGGTTTGAGTAATTGTCTGGGTGACAGAGATTTTTATATGTCTTCGTACCTGTTCTATTGTCTAGCATCTACAAGAGAATGGTTTGACCTACCTCATGCACCCTTAGCTGAGAATAGTAAGATTTATGAATATTATTCACAGTTGCAGAGAAGGAATTGCTATGAAAATTATAAAAGAGTTAATGATGTCTTCACTAGGAAAACGACCTATGAACTGGCAGGTAATCTGGGTAAAAGAATGTCCAGTGAAGCAATGCAACTGGTTAGCATCTATGGTAGGTTCTTCATTCAATTTTCTAAGTTCACTTACATCAGAGTTGAAGGATTTGACGGTGAACCTGTTAAGTTACCTCGATATGTGTTTGACCGTTTTGTGCTGATGGAGGTATGTAGACAACTGGCACATGTAGATAAGAAATTCTCAACAAAAAAGGGTTTTGGTATTTCTTTTCCCATTGAACTTGGGCATTATTCATGCCAGTCAAAATTTGATGCTTTGAATTTGGAAGTGAACCTTAAAAGGTTCAATTTTCAGTTCTTCACTGCCAGGTCTCAATTTGACAGTAAAGGATTTGTCAGAGATAACCTAGATCCTGGAACAGGGTTTTTACACATTCCTAAACTAGAGGATTACTGGGAAGACTGTCCAGATGAATTTGAGGTCAAGAGAAGGTTGTGGTGTCAGTTTTATTTGGGGCAGATAATTACTCTCAATTTAAACATGGATATTTCTGGAATTGTTGATGATGAGGAACAAGTGGTTGACCCACAGTTTGAGAGAGTAGAACAATTACCTATTCCAGAAGTTGACTGGAGCAAAAAGGAGGAAGATAGAATTGAAGTTAAAACTCTTCCAGTCATAAGGAGAACCGAGAAATGGTTGAGGGAAAAGAGACAGGAGGGGCTTCAGGATAAAAATGCCCAACAATTCACTTCAGTGATTGGATCATCACTTCCCATAGACTCTTCTAACCAACCTATTGCTATCTGTGGTGCAGGTGCTTCCAAGTCATCAACTGAAAGAAGCCCTACCACTAAGAGGTCTAGAAGAGTCCTCACAGATATTTTACCCTCTCGTGTTACCAAGTTGAGGACCAAAGGTAAAAGAAAGAAACAGGTTTCTGAAACAATAGTTGTTGATTTGAATTCAGAGGAAGATTCAGAAGGACCTATGGGTGACAAAGAGCTAAGTCCACATAGAACAGAGGAAGTTGACACCGGGCCACAGTCAGGGGCCATTCTAGAGACCCCTGAAATATTAATGATTTCAAATGTATCCTCTGATGAATTAAACCCTAAGAAGACAACCTCAACCCCTGCACCAAAGTGGCTAGAGAGTTCTATCTCCGACAAGAAAAAAGTAATCCCTTTTGTTGTCCCTTTATAGGACATGGTGAGCAAATGCTTAGGGAAAACATCTAAGCCTAAAAAGCTAAAGGTGACATCCAGAGTGGACATCGATCCAAGTACTAGAAACTGGAGTGCTGAAATAGCCAAACCAATGACTAAGGAAGAAGTGCAGGATCCAACAGTGTAGGATTTCACTGTTGAGAGAGTGGATCTCGGTGCTGCGTCAAGAGCTGCGGATGTTCATCACCTCGAAGCATCAACCAAGAGGATAGTCAGTCAGAGTTGGAAAGATGAAAAAGATAAGAGGGAATTGAAGCAAACTCTGCATTCAATGGCAGAGTACATCAATGCTATACATAATCCCAACCCACAGCTGGTTTCACAATTCCCCTTGTCTTTCGACCCTAAATCACCAGTCAACCAAAAGATGCTAGATCAGGTTCATAGAAACAAGATGGTGGCAAAAACATTTGACAGTTGGTTGGATAGCATTGAGCAGAAAGGAACTGAATACATTCGTGAACTCAAGAGCATATATGATCTAACTACTGCCACCATTGATGATCTTAAAGCACAGGTTGTTGTTTGGCTGAAAGATGAAGGTAAGTGGGTGAATGTAATAAACCAAATAGATGAAGTTCAGAAATATGGGTTGGCAAAGTTTTTGACAGAAAAGAGCCTGACTAGTTTGGACGAAGATTTATTATATGTGAATAAGAAAAATATTGAATGGAGGAATTCCATATCACGGCAAGGACACTTTGAACTTACAAAGTTAATTAAGGAGATAACAGAATTCACTCAATTGTTGTGACATGACTTGCAATGTATTGATGTTAAATACATAACAGATGATGGAAAACCAATGGAAGATGTTGACGTGGTGGTCCAATCTTTCAAAGATAAAATCGGCTTTGTCAAAGAAAATGACAATATTTTAATTGAGGATTTCTCCTGGATTTCTAAAGTTGAGTCACTACTTTACCTCTGCATTGACGCACTTCCAGAACACAAAAAAATTTGGGAAAATGCGAAGGGAAAAAGAAGTTTGGAAGTCAAGAATGAAACATATAGGTATTCCCAACTTCTCGAAGATTCAGGAGTTCGTTGCAGCTTTTCAGGAGTGGAAGACCCAACGTGCTTCCCAGGCCACCGATGACAAATCTGGAGATGCAAATCCGTTGTCCCAGTCATGATCTCATTGGCTCATTTCTTTATTTCAATTCCTCTTTTATGTTATTTTCAGCAATCTTGATCTTTAAAATCAGTTGTTATAAACTAAATCCCGTACGGGTCAGAGTTATGTTAACTCTGGGTTTGATTTACTTGAAGATACGATTAGGGCACTCATATATATAGCTTTTTAAAATCTTTTCAAAGGGGAATAGAAAAATGGAAAAAGGAAGAAAGAAGAATTTTAGCTAAACTATTTTATGGTTTTACATTATGTGATGATTGTCTGAGAAATTTTTCATCTGTGAATGAGAAGAAGGAACAATTACTGCTTGCTTAGATCTATGCGTCTGAGTGTTTGGAGTTAGATTTTCTGTGTAAAATCTCCTTTCACCTGGTAATTGCTCTTTCTTTGGATAATTCGTCAAATGTGTTCTATTGTTTATTGGTTTAGCAAATTCATATGTACGTGTTCATGTATTTGAATGTATCAAAAGTAGAATCTGTGCATTCTATTACTCACTGTTACTGCATAAATTTACCACATTCATAACATAGTTATGTATGAATGTTAGTTTACCTTAAGCATTTTCTGGTTAAAAGTGCATTTGAATAGTTGAATAGATTAAATTCATTGGAAATCTTAAAGGGAGCTGTACCTAAATTTAGAGGGGAACTAATTTAAAAAGTTCACCCATTTGTTGCTTAACTCGTTTGTTCAACAAAGACGGGTATAGAGTCAGAATAATACATTTACAGAACAAGAACAAATCTGTTAGCCAACAGTTTTTGGCAACTCCGTTGGGGACTTTGAAATTATTAATTAAAAGATTGGTTGCTTGAATATGAAGCAACAATGGTGCTTCCACATGAAAACATAATTCCTATTCTGCAACCCAATCTTGGATTTCAAGACGAGCAGGAAGACATTATTGGCCAGTTGAATACCCTTGCTTGGTGTACTCGTCGGAATAGTGAAGATTACAGAAGAGCAAGCAGAGTATTAGAACAAGAAGAGGAATTGGCCGATAACTTGAGATTGCTATTACTCAGACAGAGAAGAAGGCAGGCACGAAATGCAGCAAGAAATCAAGTCCTTGAAGCGCAAAGAAATCAAGAACAACACATAAATTAATAACGGCCTATTCAGCCACAACATTTTAAGCTGGATTCTAGACCGTATACCAGGTCTTTGAGGAGAGAGTGAGTTGAAGATTCTACCTTTGAAGCACTACAAAGCCTTAATTTTCCTTATATCCCTACTTGTGCAAGAAGAGCTAGAAGTAGACCCCCTAGCCCCCCTAAACCCTCTACTTCCCCTGTCTGTCAAGCTTTAACTCTTTCAGGCACCGTTATCCCCTCAGTTATAAATTTTCTACCCATGGCTCAACCTTGGGGAGCAGCCATAGGGCCTCTGAACCTAGGGGCTAACCTAAATCCTTTACCTAAAAATGCAAGAGAAAATTTGCCCAGGTTCAATGGAGACGGCAAACAATCACTAGAAGAACATTTGTGTGCCTTTGCAGCAGCATGTAGTGTGTTAGGTGTACAACATCAAGATGTTGCCATAAGGCTCTTTGTGCAGACTTTAACTAACACTGTGGCACAATGGTTCTACCACCTAACTAATTCCTCAATTTCAAATTGGAATGACATGAAAACTACTTTTGAAAATAGGTTCAAAAGTGCAGAGGATGAGCATTACCTCCTTGCACAGCTGACTCAGCTTAAGAAAGAGATTCATGAACCTATGAGGGAATTTGTGGCTAAATTTAACAGGATTGTGAACAAAATCCCTGCTACTAAAAGACCATTCGGCAAAAATCAAAAATGTTTTTTTATTAATTCTATGCCTCCTGATATTAGCTTCCATCTCAGGAGAGGAGTAATTGCTGATTTACCAGCTGCACAAGCCTTAGTAGTTGGATTGGAGGATGATCTCATTATGGCTGGTAAATGGAAGAGAGAGGTCCAAGTGCCAAATGCTCAACCCTCATCATCTACGAAACTTGTAGTGCAAAAGTTGGTTAATGATATGATTGCCTTAAAGAGGCAACTACCTAAAACTGGTGCTCCCTTCCAACAATTGCATCAAGATATAAGCAGAAGGAATTTGAATCAACAAGCAAATACTGGAAGGGCTTTACCCTTGACATCAGCACAGCCAAGGCTGGCTATTGAAGCTCCCCTGGAAAGGGAAACATGTGTATTTTTCACTTGACTACCGATCATGATGGAAATTCTTGCCCAGAAATGCTCAGGTACACTCAGATGACTGCTACTCAAGATATGCTAGGGGAATCCACATAAGAAGAAAGGAACTTTGAGGAACCAGGTGGCTCTGAAATACACTTCCTTGAATATGAGTCTGATTCAGAAAGGGGGGGTGAAATATTGGTTACCCTTGAAGATCCTTCATGCGCCGTGCTCACTAGGAGTCAAAGGAATGTGAGATCCTCTAATACTCAAGAAGTACCTGGCAAAGGTAAGGAACCTTTAACTAGAACTCATGATGCTAATTTGAAGGTTCAAGAAACTAAACTATTGCATAGAAATGATTCAGATGCTGCTTTCGATATTGTAGATTTTTGTAAGTCTGCAAAAATTTAAATTTCTCCTATTGAGTATCTCAAGTTGAAACCTACTGAACTTGACAAGCTAGTTAAACATGTTAAAGGGAGTCCTGCACAAACTGAATCTGAGAGTCAATTAGAGGTTGATGCTAAATCTCCCATTGCTCAACTATTTGCTTCCTCATCTAAGTTAGCCATGACTGCCCCTAAAATTACTCCCAATTCATCAACCAATGCTCCTTGTACTGATTTGAAACCCAATCCTTTCTATTTGTCTTTGTTTATCAATGGTCATAAACTTAGTAACTGTATTATAGATTCAGGAGCCTTTGACAACATTATGCCTTCCTCTGTGGCTAAAGCCCTAGGGTTATCACTCACAAAAACATTTGGTAGATGTTATTCTATGGATGGAAAACAGGTTTCCTTGCTTGGACAGATTAAAGATGCACGAGTCGCTCTTGCAGCTTACCCTGACAAAAAAGTGAAATTGACTATTTTGGTAGCAGATATTCCTGCTAGTTATGGAATGCTTTTGAGCAGGACATTTTGCAAGGATTTGGGTGGACAAATCAAACTGGATTGGTCAGAGGCCACAATCCTAGTGGGGAAGCAGAAAGTGAAGCTGGAACTTGAGCCCAAGTGCAAGTTCACTATCTACCCCTCTGATGATCCCAAGGCCCAGATTTTATTTGAGGAATGTGATTTTGGCAACTATTTCCTCTCCTCTGAACAGAGTTGTGAGGTAGACCCCAAAGAAGAATTAACGCAAAGATCTGTACATTCTGATGACCTATAGGTTATGGAATTTGACGGCAGTTGTGCTATTGCTGGTTTAGGGGCTGGAGTTGTGTTGATCTCACCTGAAGGTGAATTTTTTTCCTATTCTTTTAAACTAGAGTTTAAAAACACCAACAATACTGTAGAATATGAAGCTTTGCTGCTTGGGCTTTTTGAAGCCAAAGGAAGAGGTGTAAAGGTACTTAAAGTGAAAGGTGATGTTGAATTGATTGTGAAACAGGTAAGGGGGATCTTTTCTGTTAAAAATGAAAGATTAAAGCATTACAAAAATAGAGTATGGGATGAGATTGAATATTTTGATGCCTTCTCTATCGAAACAATTCCTAGAGACCAGAACTCTCGAGCAGATTCTTTAGCAGTATCATCTTCTCTCCTTTTGCCACATCCAGATTTCAAGAACGATTCTTACATAATAGAAATGGTATATCGTCCTAATGTCCCCAACAATGCTGAAAACTGGCAAGTTTTTGAGAGTGATAATCAGATCAGAAAGTTTTTAGAGAATGCTGAAATGTTCCTGGGTATCTATTTTGAAGGTTCCAAAATAGAGTGTAAAGAATTCAGCCCTGACCCTGGGATTAATCCAAAAGATGACGTGATTCAGTTAAAAGGAAATAAAATCCTTAAAGGACTGGTTTCTTTAGAACATTTATTTTCTTGAAGAGATGAATATATTAAAGGCAAACCTCCCTATATTCCTGATAAAGTAGAGGATTATGAGAAAATAAATATTGGGAATGAAGTTGATCCTAAATGGATATCCATTGGTAAGTGCTGTTCTTCAGAGGAGAAAAACAAATTGATCAAATTGTTAGTCAAGTATAAGGATGTCTTTGCCTAGTGCTATAATGATCTTAAAATTTTTAGACATGGGCAGTTTCAACACCATATTCCTTTGAAAGCAAATGCAGCTCCATTCAGACAGAAGCTAAGGAATTATAATCCGAAAGTTGCTGAAGCCATTTTTAAGGAGATTGATAAGATGTTGAAAGCTAGAATTATCTATCCAATCCATCACTCCACTTGGGTGGCAAATATTGTTCCAGTACAAAAGAAGAATGGAGAAATAAGAATCTGCGTTGACTTTAGAAACTTGAACCAGGCCAGCCTGAAAGATAACTATCCCTTGCCTGTGATGGACCACATTTTACAGATAGTTGCCAGGTCTGAAATGCTGTCTATACTGGATGGTTTCTTAGGTTACAATCAGATAGGTGTGGCTGCAGAGGATCAACATAAGACTGCTTTCACCACACCTCGAGGAACTTTTGCCTATAATTGAATGCCCTTTGGTCTGATTAATGCGGGAGCAACTTTTCAGCGGGCGATGGATTCATCTTTTAGAGATCTGAAGAACAGAATTATTGTTATTTACCTTGATGATCTGACTATTTTTTCTAAGAATAGAGAAGATCGCTTGAAAGATCTGGAGGCTATCTTACAAAGGTGCTGAAGCCATGGCATCTCACTCAATCCCAAGAAGTCAATTTTCTGTGTGACTGGGGGAAAATTGTTGGGACACCTAGACTAGAATTGACCCAGAGAGGGCAATAAAATAGCTTAGTCTCCCTTCAAATAGGACTAGAGTCCAGTCCTTCTTTGGTCAAATCAATTTTCTCAGAAGGTTCATTCCTGACTTTGCTGAGATTACAAAACACATCGTTAGGATGATGAGCGAGAAACAACCATTTAAGTGGAATGAAGTTGCTAAGAAGGCATTTGAGGATATCAAGGAAGCGATTGCAAACACTCCCACTCTGGTAAATCCTAATTTTCAAAAAGATTTTATTATTTACTGTTATGCTTCGGAACACACCATGTCAGGTATTTTGTCACAGAAAAATGAATTGGATGAAGAGGTTCCCATAGCTTTCATGAGCGTTCCCCTTAAAAAGCATGAGCTAAAATATTCTTTGGTTGAAAAACAAGCCTTCGCTGTGGTTAAAGCTGTTAAACAGTTTAGATATTATATACTTCATTCTCATTCAGTTGTATTTGTTCCAAATTCAACTGTGAAAAGTATTTTGACTTAGCAAGAAGTGGGATTAAACAATAGAGCAACATGGGTTGCTAAAATCCAGGAATATGATCTGGAAATTAAGCCTACTAAACTAATTAGGGGTCAGGGCTTATGTAAGTTAATTGCTGAGAACAAAGAACAAGAAGGAGAAGGATTCCCCATAGTCTTATTGGTAAGCTGATAGGACCCATGGTTTTTAGTGTAAGGAAATGAGGGCATCTCAAAACGTATTTCTAAGAAAAGTGGTGTCTTCGACAAATTTAAATTCTTTCCAAATGCTTCAAAAACACGCACAACTATGCCTTTAAAGTGGAAACAGACAGAACATTTCCTACATTGACCCTTAGAGGAAAGCACAGCGAACAATATCTAGTTTCAACAGCAGAGACATTAAACATGAAAGATAGAACAAGAACACAGATTTACGTGGGGAAAACCCTTACGGGTAAAAAACCCCACACTCCAAAAGCCCAGATCACCATTGTATTATTCAGCAACAGAAAAAATAGTTACAATACAAAACTGGCAATAAGCCTCTCATGAAGATTTACATCTTGTTCCTTCTGAAGAATAACTGATAGTATAACCTTCTCAGCCAGAACACTTTCATTTGAAACCTGTTTTCATTCTCTTCTCAGTCCCTTCACATGCTGTTCACATGCTGGATACAGCATATAGCAAAAGACTTCACAGAAGGAGAAAGACCAGAGCTCCATTAGATTGAACTCACCGTCTCATAGATTCTCTCACACCTCTGACTCGATTACACAATTACTTTTAGCAATCTAATTGACACAAGCACTTCACAGTTCATTCCAACTGGCATCGCTCTTTTTCAGCCGTTACAAAACTACCAAAATCGTTTGCATATTCGTGAGGACCTTTAGTCCCACATACATCCGTCGACTGACACATCAACTGCATATATGCATGAACACACGGTAAGTTTACCATTGGCACTTTTGCTGCCGATGACCCTAGCCTGTCAACCACTAACGAACCATCGGAGTGACTTCTTCCTTCTTCGCCGATAAGGTTCCTCCTGCCGATGCCAACCCCTCGCCAACTTCCATCAGGGTGACAGTTGACATCGGAGCGACATCCCTAGGCTTGCCCGATAGAGATCCTCACACCGACGCCCAACTCCAAGGTAAGTCCCATCGGAGTAACCAACACCATTGGCAAAACTTCTCTTTGCTGGACTGACAGTTGTTCTCACGCCGACGCCCAAGCCAAAGACATCCATCGGAGTGACCACAAGCAGTCGGAGTAACATTTCAAAGCTAGGCCGACAGTGATCCTTACGCTGATCAACCGGGACTCCACCACCATCGGTGAGACCATTCCCATCGGGAAGACTTCACAAGGCTCGACCGATAGATGTCCTCTCACCAATGTCCAACTCCATCGGAGTAACACATAGCTGTCAGAGTGACACCCACATCCTTCACCGATAGTGATTCTCATGCCGATGGACTTCACCAACCTTTACCACTCCATCGGGGTAACACCAAGCGATCGGAGACACAACCACAGGCTCCACCGATGACCACCCTCATGCCGATGGACATCACACATCGGTAACACCTTGGAGATTGGCATAAGACACCGAACTCCTGCCAATAGTAAACCTCATGCCGATAGCTAGCCCTCCATCGGTATAACATGAAGTATCAGGGATACATCTTCCAGCTACGCCGATATCAATACTCACTCCGATGTTCTTCCATCAAAGTGACCCATGCCGATGACCAATGACTCCGTGACGCCAATGAACCGAACCATTGAACCAATCGGTTGAACCAAACCATTGAACCGATGAATAGTTCAACGAACCATTGAACCAACAAAGAAACATTGAACCTGTAATCTGAGTCACTAGTACTCAACATTCTCCCACTTGATGAAGGAATTATAGGAAACCATCAATGCTCCAAGTAACAGAACCAAGCTAATACTGCCACCACTCCACTGTGCTCACAACCTTTTTATAGAAGCTCCATAACATCAACTTCAAAGCTGTCAGAACACAGCCAGAAACATTCTCCAGAAACAAGATAAACCATCAGCTAGAACAATAATCAGTAAGATGACTGTACCCATCTAACTGAACATAAAACCCACATGACTGAAAATAGCACACAGCGCCAGCGCTAAAACATCCAATCACTCATACCTTAAAGGTATGAACATCAGTAGACTCATGCCACCTACATATACACCCATCAACTGCAAATACAAGCTCAAAGTGTGAACCAGTCGAAGAAGACCAAACACTTCAAGAACTCCCACTTCATGGGTAATGCAGATCTGAAAAAGATCATGGCATACAAAAAATCCACCAATGGCATTACATAGAACCTGTAAATAATCATGTAGTACCAAGGAAACATCCACCATGATATGCAAAAACTGTAAGCAAATAATCCTGCAAGAACAACTCCTCACCACCAGTCCAAAGTTCTCCCAAGTTCTCAACAATGTAATGTGAAACACACCATCAGAGAAACTAACTGAGACCAAGAGAGACACTGCACATCATATACCTATAGACAATCCTTTTACATACACCTTTGAAAGCCAACTGTGTCAAGTACGATCTCCTTCAAAACACCCCAAAGAAGCATCCAAACAAACATTCAATCTCCAAGATCAACTAACATGGATGTAAGCCTCACAAACCAAAGAAGATCAAACTAATTTATTTCCCATTTCAGGAAATCAGCCCATTAACCATCTCCTAACAGTCCTCATCAATGAATGAAATCTCTAAACTCAAATGCACAAGGAGATAATCATGCTATTCATCTCTCACAATGAATCCACCAGAACCATCAATGAGCAGTTCAAGATCCACATCTATGAAAGAAAACATAAAACACCTGAGAGAAACAATGGACTATACCTCTCAAGTGAAACTTATCGAGTAGACCAAAAGTGGGGAAAAAGAATGTTCTTCCAAGATACCCAAGTCCCAATGACTTTCTCCAAGAACAATCTCCTCTAGATCTTTTTGTTGAATTTACATTCAACCAAGGTAAAGACTCCTCGAACTTCCAAATGTAAACTCTGAAAACACAACATATACAGTCTCACCTTATTCTCCATGTATCCATGAGTACCTTTGAACAATCACCTCATGCTGAAGTCCAACTGCATCACTACAACACTATGAAGTAATCAAGCAAATGATAGATGTACCCAAACATAGAGAAGTAACCAGACCACTGTCAAAACTCCAATCATCTGAATCAGGAACTTATCATGACATCATGATCTTACCATCTCCTTTAGGAGATTCCATGCTCCAGGTGAACATAACCATTGTCTCTAGATCAATGTATCATACCAAAATTCAAAAGCAGAAATCATGATATGAAACAAACCAAAATTCTAAACCAACATCACCTGTCAAGCACCACCAACACCTTAGCCAAGAATTTCATGAATCCTCCATGACTCCAAGATGTTACTAATCCTCAAATAGTGCCCCTACAAATGCGAAAGAACCCTTTTGCAGCAACAGGATCAAAGAGCTCCTCCTAGTAACATCTGCAACACTAAAGAAGATCATTCACCACTAAGTGATAAAACACACAGTCAATGCTAAAGCTCCCACTGAACTGTAACAACAGAGCTTTCCAAGCATCCTGACCAAACATCTCCTAATCTAAAAATCTTCCAGGTCCACAAATTAATATGTCCATGTGACTATAAAACCAAGTGACACCAAGATCTCCAAACCAAGGAAATAAACTATCACTGTCAATAGCTTACACAAACCTGTGTATTCAAGCTGTACATGACACCATGATATACATACTACAAGTCTCCATAACCAACTATTCAAATACTCAACAACATCCATCCTCTCATCCTGAAACAATCACACCAATGCACAAGTGACCAAAGACAAGGCCAGCTAACAAATCTGCATAAACACTGAAACAATCTTGTGGATAAAGACAGTCCACATCTGAGTCATCTCACTGTAGCTTAATAGGTGATCAGCCCACAAAACTACATAACTTGTAGATCCAACCAATGTACCATGCAAACTCACTATCACACTGGAAACTGCAAAACTTAGATCTCAAGGAATAGATAACAATGTAGACAACATGACTCAAACATCAGAAAACTTACTTTTCACTGATTCGCCCAACATGTCCACAACCTGAGCACCATTAGTCAAGAAACCAGAAACATTACCACAGAAATGCTGAGTGACAAATCACATACCAGCACTCCCATGCAGAGCTAGCATTTCACCTCCTCACACCATGCACAGAGCATGCATCCGAGAGAATCAGGCTATTACAAAAGCTCTCAGACCATCCAATGATCAACTCCATAGCCTACATGCAGTCGGGGTAACAGAAAAATTATGCCTTCCAATACTAGGAACAGAACACCCAGCATAAGCACAATACTCCATGGCTGAGCAGTAACACAAACTTCTCCATATCATCAGAGAGCCTCTCACACAGACACCCAATATGAAAGTTACTACAGCAACACAGCCTCAAAGCAAACCCCATGCAACAAGATTAAATACTGTCAATTAAGAGCCTCAGGCCACATCATGACCAGCTCTAGTCTCTTCACCATCCTTCAAGCACTGCTGAAACAGAAACACAAGATCAACTACCAGACTTTCACTCAAACAAGGATCAAACAAACAGACATTTCCTTCAGATTTCCTCAAGCCTGTCACACTAAGAAATCATCACAGAAGGAATACCCAGACCTTATACACCAGGAACTATTACATGCAAACACATGCAACACACAAATGTACATATGTGAGCAACAAAGCATATCCCAGAAGAAGGCTCTGATACCACTTGTAAGGAAATGAGGGCATCTCAGAACGTATTTCTAAGAAAAGTGGTGTCTTCGACAAATTTAAATTCTTTCCAAATGCTTCAAAAACACGCACAACTATGCCTTTAAAGTGGAAACAGACATAGAACATTTCCTACATTGACCCTTAGAGGAAAGCACAAGCGAACAATATCTAGTTTCAATAGCAGAGACATTAAACATGAAAGACAAAACAAGAACATAGATTTACGTGGGGAAAACCCTTACGGGTAAAAAACCCCACACTCCAAAAGCCCAGATCACCATTGTATTATTCAGCAATAGAAAAAATAGTTACGATACAAAACTGGCAATAAGCCTTTCATGAAGATTTACATCTTGTTCCTTCTGAAGAATAACCGACAGTATAACCTTCTCAGCCAAAACACTTTCATTTGAAACCTGTTTTCATTCTCTTCTCAGTCCCTTCACATGCTGTTCACATGCTGGATACAGCATACAGCAAAAGACTTCACAGAAGGAGAAAGACCAGAGCTCCATCAGAATGAACTCATCGTCTCATAGATTCTCTCACACCTCTGACTCGATTACACAATTACTTTTAGCAATCTAATCGACACAAGCACTTCACAGTTCGTTCCAACTGGCATCACTCTTTTTCAACCATTACAAAACTACCAAAACCGTTTGCATACTCATGAGGACCTTTAGTCCCACATACATCCGTCGACTGACACATCAACTGCATATATGCATGAACACACGGTAAGTTTACTGTCGGCACTTTTGCTGCCGATGACCCTAGCCTGTCAACCACTAACGAACCGTCGGAGTGACTTCTTCCTTCTTCACCGATAAGGTTCCTCCTGCCGATGCCAACCCCTCGCCAACTTCCATCAGGGTGAAAGTTGACATCGGAGCGACATCCCTAGGCTTGCCCGATAGAGATCCTCACGCCAACACCCGACTCTAAGGTAAGTCCCATCGGAGTAACCAACACCATCGGCAAAACTTCTCTTTGCTGGACCGACAGTTGTTCTCACGCCAACGCCCAAGCCAAAGACATCCATTGGAGTGACCACAAGCAGTCAGAGTAACATTTCAAAGCTGGGCCGACAGTGATCCTTACGCCGATCAACCAGGACTCCACCATCGGTGAGACCATTCACATCGGGAAGACTTCACAAGGCTCGACCGATAGATGTCCTCTCACTGATGTCCAACTCCATCAGAGTAACACATAGCTGTCGGAGTGACACCCACATCCTTCACCGATAGTGATTCTCATGCCGATGGACTTCACCAACCTTTACCACTCCATCGGGGTAACACTAAGTGATCGGAGACACAACCACAGGCTCCGCCGATGACCACCCTCATGCCGATGGACATCACACATCGGTAAGACCTTGGAGATTGGCATAAGACACCGAACTCCTACCGATAGTAAACCTCATGCTGATAGCTAGCCCTCCATCGGTATAACATGAAGTATCGGGGATACATCTTCCAGCTACGCCGATATCAATACTCACTCCGATGTTCTTCCATCGGAGTCACCCACACCGATGACCAATGACTCCGCGACGCCAATGAACTGAACCATTGAACCAATCGGTTGAACCAAACCATTGAACCGATGAATAGTTCATCGAACCATTGAACCAACCGGTTGAACCAAACCATTGAACCAACAAAGAAACATTGAACCTGTAATCTGAGTCACTAGTACTCAACATTTAGATGTAGCACATTATCTTACATATGGGGATTGTCCTAATCACTTATCTCCTAAAGAAAAAAGAAACCTGAAACTAAAGGTGGTGAAATATGTTATTTGGGGGGATGTCCTTTACAAGAAAGGATTAGATGGAACTTTCCTAAGGTGTGTAGATAAAGAGCAGCAGGATAAGCTCTTGGAAGTTTTCCATAATGAAGCTTGTGGTGGACATTTTTCTTCTTCAATTACTGCTTTCAAAATCCTCAGAAATTGTTATTACTGGCCAGGGATGTTTAAGGATGCATATAGATGGGTGGCTAACTGTGAAAACTGTAAGATCTTTTTAGGAAGGCCACAACTTACAGCTCTACCTTTGAGACCCATTGTTGTTGAGGAACCCTTTAAACAATGGGGGTTGGATTTTATTGGGCCTATCTCACCCCCCTCAAGTGCAGGGCATACCCACATCTTAACAGCAACAGATTATTTCACAAAATGGGTTGAGGCAGCCCCTGTAAAAAGAACAACTTCGAAGGTGGTTTGTAATTTTCTCAAAGAAAATATTTTGGTATGATTTGGTGTCCCCCAGAAGATCGTAGCGGATAATGCTACCAGTTTCTCTTCAGTTGAAATGACTTCTTTTTGTTATGAACATAGTATATCTCTCTCCCATTCATCAGATTACTATCCCCAAGGGAATGGACAAGCTGAGTCCAGTAACAAGAACCTGATTGCTATCATGAAGAAATTGGTGAATGACAACCCCAGAGATTGGCATAAGAAGTTGTATGAAGCAATCTGGGCCGATAGAATAACTCCAAAAAGAGCAATTACAATGGCTCCTTTTGAATTAGTTTATGGAATAGGTGCCCAATTATCTTTACCTCTGGAGCTATCTACAGCCAAGCTGCAAAGTGTAATCGAGGATCAATATTTCCAAGATTCCCTGGAGAAGAGGATTATGTATTTAACTAAGATTGAAGAAGAGAGAAATGAGTTGGTTGACCGAATTACTGTACATCAGGCCAGGGTTAAAGAAATTTTTGATAGGAAAACAAGGCCTAGGAAATTTATGGAAGGAGATGAAGTATTACTGTGGGATAGAAGAAGAGAACCAAAGTGTGCACATAGCAAATTTGACTCTCTTTGGAAGGGACCTTTCATAATTCATCAGGTATTACGTCCAAATTCTTTTAAATTGGAGTATCCTGATGGAGTTACTTTACCCCTATCCTATAATGGATAGGATCTCAAGCTGTATCGTCTATAAAACAAGGTCCCCTGTTTTGTACATAGTCTTCCCTTCTGTCTCGTTTTATGTTTTTCTTTTCCCGTTTTTGTTTTGTTCCGTTCCGTTTCCTTCCTTCTCTATTTTCCTTTTCCTGTGAAACCAGAGCTTCTGAGTTCTTTGCATTTTGCCATAAAATGCAGTCCCCAGTCAGAGCCAATGTTACCTTTTGAGTCGCCCTTATTTATTTATTGGTAATATTTCCTGATCAAGAGCTGGTCTGCTATGTTGTATTTTGGGTCATACCTTTGTTTCTTAAATCGACTCTTGATCCTTCAAATTTTACTCGTTTATCATCTTTGTAGGCAAGGTTACTTAAGGTTTGAACCTTTGAACCTGAACCATTCTCAAAGTTCAAAGTTCAAATGGTTCGATATGTCCAAAGTGTCTCAAAAAGCAAGTTGTTGTTCTGTATATCTTAAACGTCTTCAAACTTTCGCTTTGAACTTGAACCCTTTTTTCAATAGTTCAATGGTTCTACAGTGCAAAGTTCAATGTTCATTTCCTTCTAACAAGTCATGTCATGCAGTTACCTTGCGTAAATAATGTATCATTGAACCATCCGCTCGTACTCTATAGCGAAGTTCAATGGTTCAAGGTTCAACAGTTTGCTATCTCATAGTTGGAAGCCTTTTGCCAAAGCGGCGTAACTTTCTGTTGGTCTAAGTAACCCTTGCGTCTTTGAACCTTCATATTGAACCATATCTTAACAAGTTCAATGGTTCATGAGCTTAAGTTCCATATTTCCATAAGTGAACCCTTTTCTCATCTATATGATCCAATTGGTATAGTCAAACCATCGCATTGAACCACGTCCTAAAGGTTCAATGGTTCAATAGTTCAAAGATTTGGTGATTTTGGTCTCATTTATTCCCACAACTTTCTAAGTCAAATTTAGTTGGAAAGTTGGAGGAAAATATGTTAGAAACTCATCATGAAACCAAGAGTTTTAATTTGGTGAAGGCTACGGATAATCATTATACATCATGATGACGCATGAATAATACTTGCTATTAATGAAGGAGTTAGAATTCATGTCTTTTCAAATATTTTTGGCACGTATTGTTTCAAGCATTAATTATTCAATCTGGTTAGTGCCATAATTAACTAAGAACAAGCCAAGTTTAGCAGGTGAACATACAGTGCAACGTGGAGGAGAATAGCGCTGGAAGTGTAAGGTTCTTGTTATCCAAATTTTTGCAGTGAATTCAGATATCTTGAAGGTGAGTTCTATTTTTCCCATGCGCTATTCCTAGTTCTTATGCTGGAAAGAAGAATCTCTTGAATTTCTATTGTTTTCAAAATTTGAAGTGTTTTTATTGTAATCCTCCAAGTATGGCTTTTAAATCTACGTGTTTGAGGAATGAACATGGTCCTGGTCTTACATATTCTCACTCTAAATTTGGAGATACTGCGCTGGTACAATACGATTTAGAAGAATTTAGAGAAAGAACTAGAAACCCTGTTCAAACCCCTACGATGAAGAAAATTGTGGACAACGGTTTAGTTGAAGTTGCAGCTTTTCCTCAGGCTATACTGTGCCCAGAATTGGTTCAGGAGTGTATGAATAGGTACGAACCCCAAAATAGATGCATTAGAAATGCAAACGGCAACATGTTATTTCATGTCAACAGACAAACCCTCATGTCTGTGATGAAGATACCGCATAAAGAGGCGTATTCCAGCCTTGATATTACTTCCTCCTATGGGCATTTCTCGAAGAAGAAATCAACTTACAAAAGTGTAATAGCGAGAAACTGGCTGCTGAAATTTCAGAAGGGTGGTTCAAGGTTGCTCAGGCCACTTACTAGGGATCATTTGATTAAAGAAGTGAGGGATATTGTGGTATTGTTACACAGACTGAAAGGCAGTCAGCATGCATATTATTGGGAGGATTGGATGTACTTTTTCATACAAGTTATCCTTCAATGGCAGAGTACATCAATGCTATACATAATCCCAACCCGCAGCCAGTTTCACAATTTCCCCTATCTTTCAACCCTAAATCACCAGTCAACCAAAAGATGCTAGATCAGGTTCACAGAAACAAGATGGTGGCAAAAAAATTTGACAGTTGGTTGGATAGCATTGAGCAGAAAGGAACTGAATACATTCGTGAACTCAAGAGCATATATGATCTAACTACTGCCACCATTGATGATCTTAAAGCATAGGTTGCTGTTTGGCTGAAAGATGAAGGTAAGTGGGTGAATGTAATAAACCAAATAGATGAAGTTCAGAAATATGGGCTGGCAAAGTTTTTGACAGAAAAGAGCCTGACTGGTTTGGATGACGATTTATTATATGTGAATAAGAAAAATATTGAATGGAGGAATTCCATATCGCGGCAAGGACACTTTGAACTTACAAAGTTAATTAAGGAGATAACAGAATCCACTCAATCGCTGCAACATGACTTGCAATGTATTGATGTTAAATACATAACAGATGATGGAAAACTAGTGGAAGATGTCGACGCGGTGGTCCAATTTTTCAAAGATAAAATCAGCTTTGTCAAAGAAAATGACAATATTTTAATTGAGGATTTCTCCCAAATTTCTAAAGTTGAGTCACTACTTTACCTCTGCATCGACACACTTCTATAACACAAAGAAAAATTTGGGAAATTGTGAAGGGAAAAAGAAGTTTGGAAGTCAAGAATGAAACATATAGGTATTCCCAACTTCTCGAAGATTCAGGAGTTCGTTGCAGCTTTTCAGGAGTGGAAGACCCAACGTGCTTCCTAGGCCATTGATGACAAATCTGGAGATGCGAATCCGTTGTCCCAATCATGATCTCATTAGCTCATTTTCTTTATTTCAGTTCCTCTTTTATGTTCTTTTCAGCAGTCTTGATCTTTAAAATCAGTTGTTATAAACTAAATCCCGTACGGGTCAGAGTTATGTTAACTCTGGGTTTGATTTACTCGAAGATACGATTAGGGCACTCATATATATAGCTTTTTAAAATCTTTTCAAAGGGGAATAGAAAAATGAAAAAAGGAAGAAAGAAGAATTTTAGCTAAACTATTTTATGGTTTTACATTATGTGATGATTGTCTGAGAAATTTTTCATCTGTGAATGAGAAGAAGAAACAATTACTGCTTGCTTAGATCTGTGCGTCTGAGTGTTTGGAGTTAGATTTTCTATGTGAAATCTCCTTTCACTTGGTAATTGCTCTTTCTTTGGACAATTCGTCAAATGTGTTCTATTGTTTATTGGTTTAGCAAATTCATATGTACATGTTCATGTATTTGAATGTATCAAAAGTAGAATCTATGCATTCTATTACTCACTGTTACTACATAAATTTACCACATTCATAACATAGTTATGTATGAATGTTAGTTTACCTTAAGCATTTTCTGGTTAAAAGTGCATTTGAATAGTTGAATAGATTAAATTCATTGGAAATCTTAAAGGGAGCTGTACCTAAATTCAGAGGGGAACTAATTTAAAAAGTTCACCCATTTGTTGCTTAACTTGTTTGTTCAACAAAGAAGGGTATATAGTTAGAATAATACATTTACAGAACAAGAACAAATCTGTTAGCCAACAGTATGTATGTTTAGTACAAAAGCACTCTATATACAAAGTGGAAAATATACATACGTGAACCCGAAAGAAATATACAATGCAATTTATAAAGGTTGAAGGCTTACTTTTCACTGCATCATATTTTGTATGTATCCACGTTTGTATCTTAAATATACATACAAAAGACAAGTTTCAAATGGAGGTTAAAAGGGAGTTTAACATTGGCAGGACCTGCAAGTCATTGTCATAAAAGGGGTTTTGATAGGCATAAAGAGGTTTAGGTATTAATACATACAGAAAGGGTCGGACCCAAAGATGAAGTAAATAATGATGTATAATAAAAGGGGGTTTCGCATTTTGTATGTGTGTCATATACAAAAAGATATACAACACAGAAGATACATGTTATCACTTAGTTTTGCACCCTTGCATACGGCTGTGAAGCTTCTGCAAATTGGAGTAGCATGGGATTGATCTCTAAGTGTGGGACTTTGCTAGATGAGATCAGACCTCCGGAGAAGGCTGGCTTCCTTGTCTAGTTATCACTTGAAACTACTGAATTTTAGGGAGAAAAGGGAGAGAGAATTCTTGTAATGAAAATGAATAAAAGCTTGAAAACATAAAAAGGTGATACACCAAACAGATTTAAAGAAACTTCCATAAAACTGAAGGATGCACAACACAATCAGAATATGGCAAGTAGGCATACATAGGTTAGATGACTCTAGCAAAGGCAAAAAGCAATATGATTGAAAGGAATACAACATTCACAAACAAACCATATGCAGATTCACACAGAACCAAAAAAATCAGTAAAGAGGTAAAAATAACTTGCATATATTTGACAGAGAGGCAAGGTTACAGTATATGGAAACTCTGTTTGGAAACAGAAAGACCAAAATGCCAAAAAATTTCCAACCCTATGTACAAAATATGAATGCATATATGTAGCATTCCAAAATTATCCTAGGGCAGTTACAAAAATTTGCTCTATGAGCTGGAATCGAAAAAAAATATCTACATTAATGTCAGTCCAGCTGCATCAGTCATGGCATCAAAATCTGGCATTGAGCAGATATGAGATATCTTGGAGTCTTGAATGCAAGCAGCTTACTCATCGATCTATAGTAGAAAAGATGAAAATATCTGGAAGAGGAAGGTGGAAAGATAATTCTGATCATCAATGTGAGCTGCTTCATCTTTGTGCAACAATGAATGCCCCAAAAATATCTTCATCTGCTGAAAGTCGTCGCTGAAACATCCAGTTGGTTAAAATGTGCAACTCTAGATCTAAAAAATGAAAAGTGACAAAAGCTCCTGAAAACCCTGTCAAAAGAAAGAGGGGATAAAAACATGCAACTTTGCCTCTTACAGTATGTTAAAATTCACCAAAATGGAGGAGATACAGGCGGTCAAAGCTTGGTCAACTGCCTATATATATTGCATCTGCATCTATGTGTATATCGCTTGCATCTTGGTGCCTGAATCGGCATTCAAAAACTCATCTGAAACTCCTTTTGCACATACATGGCGCTTTGCATATCGAGCCCTGTATATCTCTTTGAATTTTTGAAATTGTATATACATTCAATTTCCCCTTGTATATGCGGGCCCTACCACTTGTATGTTGGCTTGTATCCAGCCTTTGCATATGCAAAATAAGTTGCGGACCTCAAAACACCATTAGCTGCATTTCATTGTTTTGTTGGGTCCAGCTTGTATCACCTTCTCATGTATATTCTGACTTGTATATCGCAATATACAAGCACCACATACATGCAAGCCACGGATTCCAAACCTTTTATGAAGCAGATCAGAAGCATTTTTTGAAATCTGGCTTGCATGTGTCTTTGTATCTGTTCCTTTGTATATTCCTGCATACATGCAAATAGACAAACACCCATTCATACAAATCAGACCTGAAACCTTTATGTGCCAAACTTGATCTTCGATTGAAATCTGCCTTGTAAATTTCATTTGTATCTTTCACTTGTACATTGCAATATACAAGTCCATATACATGTAATCTATGGACTCCAACCCTTTATGAAGCAAACTGGAAAAACTTTTTGAAATTTGGCTTGCATGTTGCCATGGTATATTTGCTTGTATATGTGAACATACAAGCGCCATATACATACAAGTCAGACCCCAAAAGACCATTAAGTATATTTGATTGCCCTGTCGGGTCCGGCTTGTATCACTTCCTTTTATATATTTCTGACTTGTACAAACAGGGCAATCAAACAGGGCAATCAAACAGGGCATCTTCGATGGAATATACAAATAGGGCACCTTCGATGGAATATACCTGTGATGCATATTTTTCATTGTATATAGCCATTTGTATGTTCGAACATACAAAGCAATATACAAGCCATTTTTGATATGCAAGCGTAGAATATTCTGAGGAATCTTCAACATATATCACGTTGTACATTTTATGCCTTTGCATCTTTTGGTGAATGTACATTCCATTGTAGCACATGTATGTCCGCCGCCCTTGTATATTTTCAATGCATATTTCTTTGTATCTTTCATTTGTACATGCGAATATACAAGCCAAATATACATTCCATCCTTGTATATTTTTCATGCAACCGGATATACAAACTAGGAATATTCTAGGAATCTATGAAAGATTCCCCCTTTGCACATGCATTTCCTTGGTTCAATATACATTCTGAAATGCATAAAAAATCAATTTTTTCTTTATTTTCTAAGGCCGATGTAGATTTGCAAGCCCGCCAAATGTACATTCGAACTGTATGTTGACCAAAACTTTGACCATCAATAACTTCTTTAGTTGGCCAAATTTCAGGGTGATGAAAAAAGCAAACCTACCTATTTTTTCAAGCTCTTTCCAATGGTAAGGTTTTTTTAGGCAACATTTTCCAAAGGCTTTTCAAGGAAAATACCACGTTGACTGTTTGGCTCTAGTCAGAGGAAAAAAAAGGGTCAACAATTTGGCAACTTCTATGGGATGTTTGCCTGCTAAACATAAGATCAATGGCCTTATTGTATCCATTGGGCATGGAGTCACACAGAGACTAAAATACAAATATTTCTGACCTTAGCAAAACAAGATAGAGCAATGAAGAACATTTGGAAGATCAAACCAAGACAAAATGTTGAAAGCAAACCCTTTCAACTATGCTAGACAACATTTAGGGAAAGCAAAAAGGGATCCAAACTAATGTGCAGCAGCACTTATTGAAAACAAGAAATCTAATCTTCTAATTTACAAGGCACTCATATCTCAAAACACCTCTTTAGGTGTATCCCATTGACTGGGATAGGCAGATTTAGTCCATCCATATTTGCTAACTGAAATGCATTGTACTCCTTGCATTTAGTAATGAGAAATGGGCCACTCCACATGCTGTCAAACTTGGAATGTCTTCCTGGTCTACTCTTCAATTCATCCCATTTGAGCACCATGTCACCCATTCTAAAGTTCCTGGGGGTGGCCTTCTTATCAAAATTTCTTTTTGTTTGAAGCTAATGATATTCCATAGTCTTCATAGCCTTGTCTCTGATTTCTTGAAGCTCCATAAGCTATGCATATCTGACAGCCATGGGGTCTTCCTCTTCAAACATCTCCAGCTGATTCATGATGTCCAATGCTGGCAGTTCTACAGAGATAGGCAACCTTGCTTCTTTCCCATATACTAACATGTATGGAGAATTTCCAATGGACCTCTTAGGAGTTATTCTGTCTGCCCATAAGGCATATTTTAAATTAGTGTGCCAGGTCCTCTGGTTGTCGTCCATTGATCTTTTAATAATCCTTATGAGATTTTTGTTGGTAGACTTAGCCAAACCATTACCCTGTGGGTAATAATTAGAAGAAGTATTCAGATAGATCCCATTCTTGATAGCCCAATCAGTTATCATTAGGCCAACAAAGGCTAAAGCATTGTCAGAGATGATTGACTCAGGATCTCCAAATCTGGATATCAAATCATGATAAAAATTTAAGACAGCATTTTCATTGGATTCCTTTAAGGCCACTACTTCAGTCCACCTTGTGAAATAGTCTGTAGCTATAAGTATCCACCTATGGCCTGCACTTGATGGTGGGTTAATAGGACCTATGAAGTCAATACCCCATCTTAGGAAGGGCTACTCTACATGAATTGGCCGTAAAGGTAAGGCTGGCAGCCTTTCTTTTCCTGCAAAAATGACACATTTTAGACATTTCCTAGCCCATGCATGGGCATCCTTAAATAAGCTGGGCCAATAATAGCCAGCTCTCATTACTTTCCAAGCCATAGTCCTCGGGGTGAAATGACCCCCCGCTGTTCCATCATGGAATTCATGCAACACCTTGTCAGTCTGATCTTTAGCAATGCATCTCAGCAATACACCATTAAATTTTTTCCTGAAAAGAGTGTCATTAATCAAAATGTATGGAACGAACTGTAGTCTATAATATCTTCTCCTAGTTTTATCTAGACCTGCTGGACATTTGCCAGTTTGCAAAAATTGAGTCATATCAGTAACCCAACTTGTGCCCACTGCCTCTGAATTATCTTGAGGTGCATCCTCAATGGTCAAAACCGTCTCATCCCCTTTGTTGGAACTAGTAGCGTGCTGCTCGTTGAGTCCCTTGCCTTTGACAAGATTGGTTACCTAGATATCCACGTCATATTCCATGACCTTGGTGATCCAGCCGGCTCTTTTCTCATTTATATCTTTGCTCAACAGGAACTCCTTCACACTGGGATGAGCCACCATCAAATGTATCTTGTTATTAGAAACAAGATGCCGAAATTTCTTGAGGCTCCTTATCATTGCAAGGACGTGCTTCTCAACAAAGCTATACCTATGCTCATATTCTTCCAGCCCCTGACTGAAAAAAGTAATTGGCTGCTCAAAGCCGCTACTCTGCTTCTGCACTAAAATCATAGAGATTGTATCTAGGCTGCCATAAGAATATAGAATAAAATCTTTGGAAAAGTTAGGATTTATCAAAGTTGGTGCAACTAACAATGCTTCTTTTATAGACTCAATGCTGAGCCTGGCCTCCTTCGTCCAACTGAAAACTATGTTCTTTTTTAAAATGGACGTCAAATGCTTCAAAAGATTCACAATATCAGGGATAAATCTTCACAAAAAATTAATTCTACCAATAAAACTTTGTAATCCCTTCTTATGATTGGGTAAGGGCAGCTCCAAAATAGCTCTTACTCTTTCAGCATCAATGGTAATGCCTTCTTTTGAGACAACGTGCCCTAACAACTTGCCTTCATGGACATCAAAAATGCATTTGTTTAGATTAAGGGATATCCCAAACTCTTGGCATCTCTCAAAAACTTTCCTTAAGTGGGATAAATGCTCAGATGCATTCTTAGAAAAAATTGTTATATTATCTAAGTACACCAGCACCAGTTTGTATAGCAAACCCTTGAACGCCATATTCATGGCTCTTTGAAAAGTAGAGCCAGCATTTGAGAGGCCAAAGGGCATTCTTTGTTAGGCCATGGTCCCCCATTTGGTAGTGAATGCAGTTTTAAATTGATCCTCCTCCTTGACCAACACTTGATTGTAGCCAGAAAATCTGTCAAGCAAGGAGAATCTCTCAGAGCCAGCTACTACTTGTAGAATCTGCTCCTTTGACGGAAGTGGGTAGTGGTCTTTTAGAGAGGCTTTGTCCAGGTCCCTGAAGTCAACACATAGCCTAATTTCTCCATTCTTTTTTCTCACAGGGACAAGGTTTGAGACCCAAGAAGTATGCTTGATTGGAAAAATGATTTTCCCCTCAATTAGTTTAGTTAGTTCTTTAATCATTAGAGGCTCAAGCTTTGGATTTAGGGGTCTCTGCTTCTGCCTTATAGACTTTGAACCTGGTTCCAACTCTATGGTATGCTGGGCAATATGAGGATCAAATCCCTTCAAGTCTGAATAATCCCAAGCAAATACCTCCTTAAATTCCTGACAAAGAGCAATAAAAACTCTTCTGTCCTCAGCTGAGCAGATTTTACCAATTTTAAGGAGTCTACCTTTGAAAATTTCTAATTCCTCATAATGCTGCTCCTTAATCTGCATGCCGGTCTTGATTTTCTTTAATTGATCATCTGTGCCAAAAATAGACTCCAAGGTTACCAATCCCTTGGGCAGCTTATTTGTTCTCAACTACACAAATTGATCATTACCATATTGCTGATTGAGCTTATCCTGATTTATCATAGAAAATTCATCTTCTTCCAATAAGAAACGTAGGATCTGCTCATCACTTTCAAAAACTTGCCAGTGAATATTATTATCAGGGATAGAAGGTCTATCCACTATCTTTACATGAGGCTGCATCTTTCCTCATTGAATATCACTAGGGATATCAAACTATGCCCCAATCATGGCTAACCTATCAGCATGGGAGTTCTGATTCCTCAGAATAGAGGTCAGATTGAAAGCATCAAATTCTTCAATCATGTTCCACACTCTATGTTTGTAGCATTTCAGAGCATCATTTTTTGTGAGATGCAGTCCTCTTACCTGATTTACAATTAGTTCATTGTCCCCAAATACTTGCAAACATCCAATTTTCTTCTTTCTTGCCCATTGCAATCCCTGGATTAGCCCCTCATATTCAGTAGTGTTATTGGTGCATGAGAAGGCAAAACGGAAAGCAGCAAAATATTTTTTGCCCTGTGGGGATACAAGCATTGCTCCACCACCAAATCCATTTCTGCTCCTTGCACCATCAAAATACATTTTCCACACTCCATTTTGCTGCTCTGTGTGCTGTCCTGCATCCTTTATCAGATTTGGAATTGTTGTTTTAGGCTCATGTAGTATTTAAGTTCCCATACCAGTCTCTTGTATGTGTGCCTGAGGATCATCTACAACATTTTCTACAGCCCATTCCCTTAAGAGTACCTCTGGTATGCTTTCGGCTTGTAGTTCTTAGGTAGCAACAAGTTCAGGGTCATCAGAAATAATGCAATTTGCATTAACAACACTGGGTGTGTAAGGCTCTATGTGATGATTTGAAAGTAACTCAGATTTTAAAGTTACTTTGGTACCATATCTAGTCCTAAAAAACATGTGGGACCAGTCTGAGGATAAATATCCTCCTATCTTGGCTGTAAATTCTCTTGATAAGCACATGCCAAAATAAGGAGGCAAATCTATGATGAACACCTCCTGTGAAATGGAAACATTTGGACAAGTGTGCAGAGTAAGACCTAGGTCTTTTATTACACCCACAGTGTTAACAGCTGTACCATCTAATTGGAGTACACCCTTCTCAAGAGGTTGGTATTTGAGCCCTAATTGGTCTACAATCTGTTTAGGCATCACAGAACTGCTTGCACCACTATCAACCATACAGTTATGAACTAATTTGTCTCCAATTATCAATGATACATAGAATGGGAGTGGCTTAGTACTTTTGTTTGGCTGTTTGCTGTTATCTTCGGATGAATTGGTAAGGACGGCCTTATTTGGGTCAATAGTTTTATCATTGGATACTTTCAAATCAGATAAGGTGGACTGCAACATCTTCTTTTGGCTAGGGATAGCTAGAGAATCCCACATGGACATTGTCACATTCATCTTTTTCATATTTTCAATAATATTGAAAGGTGAAAAACCACTCACCTTCTGATTTGACTTTGTAACAACAACCTCCGCTTGCAAGTTAGGCATATCCCCTACTGCTGTTGGAACATTTCTTTGTGAAATGTGGGGAATTTGGGAGGTAGAAACATCAGAAGACGCTTTTCCTTTACTTGCTATTTGTTCTACCTCATAACCTCTCTTCTTGGCCCTTGTATTTGCTGCCACTGGTGTATTCTCTCTATTCATGCCACAAAATTTGCCTTGCTGCCAATTCATGAAGGCAGAATCACTCTGAGGTTGCTCTTGCTGCTGCACAGCTCCATTATGAGGTGTATTTGGTTGTGGGACTACAACATTCTGTACCATCAGAGCCTGATTTATGACCCTGTTTGAGCAGGCTGATTGATTGTGTGGCTGATTACATGGAAAACACCATTCGTAATCAACTGCAAGATTATTCTAGACAGGGACAAGGTCCCTTGCTATATTGATGGGCACTAGATTGTAAGGCTGAAAAGGCCTTTGATTCACATTTTGCCTGGCACCTTGATAGTTGCTTTGATATGGAGGCCTATTAGCTTGATACGGCTGATTTTGGCCTTGAAATGGTTGATTCTGCCCCAGACTAGGTTGCTGATAAGGTTTAAAGGGCCTCTGGGATTGTTGCTTCTTTATGTTTACCAGTTCATTTCCAAAAATTTGAAGGATACCCTCAATCTTTTGTTGACTATTTTTAATCTCTTTCAACTCTTGAGATGAACTAGTGGTAGTAGGTTTAGAATTGGCAGTACTTGGCAATGCTGCCACAGTAGGCAAAGGGGGAAAATATGGGATTGGCAAAGGCATTGAAGCCTGAATCTCAAGGAAAATAGGCACTGGCAGTTTGGGTGCTATTTTTCTGGCCTGAATCAGATTATTCTCTGCCCTAATGGCTAATTCATATGCATTAGGTAAACTATTACCTCCTAATGATTGAATCATTACTGAAATATCACTATTCAGGGCTTTCAAAAAATACAAGAATGCGTACTCAACTAGAGGTCTTACCATGGCAGGGATTTTGTCCCATGTCTTCTGAAATCTGAAGTTAAAATCCATCATTTGCTCCTGAGAAGCTCTCTTTATAGTTGTCATTTGTTCAACCAATGACAGATTGTCTAATTTATCTTGAAATTGTTTACTCAATCTGTCACCTAGATCATCCTAGGTTCCTATAGTCTGCACCGGTAGACTCCTGAACCATTGCAATGTTTTCCCTTTGAATGAGGCAGCCAGCAACCTGATGGCTACATTTTCCTAGGTGACATGATGTACTCCACATAGAGATGCTACGTCTCTAATATGTTCAATAGGAGTAGTCTAATTTTCTCCTGTGAAATAAGGCAGACTCTTCAAAGCTTCCATGGGTATAGCATCATGTACAGTTAGGTTTAAAGGGCTACCCCCTTCAAAAGTCACGAATTGCTGATTTCTTGCCATCTGAAGAGCTGTAGGTAGATTTGCTTGAGTTACTACAGAAACTACAGAAGCAGCTGGTCTGAAACTTGGGGGAGTTGACTGTACTCTTTTAGAAACTGGAGTCCTTGCTGCAGCTCTGCTCTGTCTCCTAGGTGGAGAAAGTTGTAGATAATCAAATGAGCTTGAACTTGAACTCCTAGTTTGTATCTTTCTCATAAAATATAAAAATAGAACTAGTCTGCTTATCCTTCCTTAGTGTGAGTCACCAGATATGCAGGTTTAACCTCTTATGGGTTTGAAATTACTGGCTGCATATCAACACCAGTAATAAGGGTTGTGTTCCTAACTTCACAGATTGGTCCCACCGGGCATGCCAAAAGTTGTTATCACTTAGTTTTGCACCCTTGCATATGGTCGTGAAGCTTCTACAAATTGGAGTAACATGGGACTGATCTCTAAGTGTGGGACTTTGCTAGATGAGATCAGACCTTCGGAGAAGGCAGACTTCCTTATCTAGTTATCACTTGAAACTACTAAATTTTAGGGGGGAAAGGGAGAGAGAATGCTTGTAATGAAAATGAATAAAAGCTTGAAAATATAAAAAGGTGATACACCAGACAGATTTAAAGAAACTTTCACAAAACTGAAGGATGCACAACACAATCAGAATATGGCAAGTAGGCATACACATGTTAGATGACTCTAGCAGAGGTGAGAAGCAATATGATTGAGAGGAATACAACATTCACAGACAAACCATATACAGATTCACAGAGAACTAGAAAAATCAGTAAAGAGGTAAAAATAACTTGCATATATTTGACAGAGAGGCAAGGTTACAGTATATGGAAACTCTGTTTGGAAATAGAAAGACCAAAATGCCAAAATATTTTCAGCCCTATGTACAAAATATGAATGCATATATATATATATATATATATATATATATATATATATATCATTCCAAAATTATCCTAGGGCGGTTACAAAAATTTGCTCTATGAGCTGGAATCGAAAAAAATATCTACATTAATGTCAGTCCAGCTGCATCAGTCATGGCGTCAAAATCTTGCATTGAGCGGATATGAGATATTTTGGAGTCTTGAATGCAAACAACTTACTCATCGATCTACAGTAGAAAAGATGAAAATATCTGGAAGAGGAAGGTGGAAAGATATTTCTGATCATCAATACGAGCTGCTTCATCTTTGCACAGCAATGAATGCCCCAAAAATATCTTCATCTACTGAAAGTTGTCGCTGAAACATCCAGTTAGTTAAAATGTGCAACTCCAGATCTAAAAAATTGAAAAGTGACAAAAGCTCCTGAAAACCCTGCCAAAAGAAAGAGGGGACAAAAACATGCAACTTTGTCTCTTACAGCATGTCAAAATTTGCCAAAATAGAGGAGATACAGGCAGTCAGAGTTTGGTCAACTGCCTGTATATACTACATCTACATATGTGTGTATATCCCTTGCATCTTGGCACCTAAATCGGCATTCAAAAACTCATCTAAAACTCCTTCTACACATACATGGCGCTTTGCATATCGGGCCCTGTATATCTCTTTGAATTTTTGAAATTGTATATACATACAATTTCCCCTTGTATATGCGGGCCCTACCACTTGTATGTTGGCTTGTATCTAGCCTTTGCATATGCAAAATAAGTTGCGGACCTCAAAACACCATTAGCTACATTTCATTGTTTTGTCGGGTCCAGCTTGTATCACCTTCTCATGTATATTCTGACTTGTATATCGCAATATACAAGCACCACATACATGCAAGCCACGGATTCCAAACCTTTTATGAAGTAGATCAGAAGCATTTTTTGAAATCTGGCTTGCATGTGTCTTTGTATCTATTCCTTTGTATATTCCTACATACATGCAAATATACAAACACCTATTCATACAAATCGGACCTGAAACCTTTATGTGTCGAACTTGATCTTCGATTGAAATCCGCCTTGTAAATTTCATTTGTATCTTTCACTTGTACATTGCAATATACAAGTCCATATACATGCAAGCTATGGACTCCAACCCTTTATGAAGCTAACTGGAAACACTTTTTGAAATCTGGCTTGCATGTTGCCATGGTATATTTGCTTGTATATGCGAATATACAAGCGCCATATACATACAAGTCGGACCCCAAAAGACCATTAAGTATATTTGATTGCCCTGTCGGGTCCAGCTTGTATCACTTCCTTTTGTATATTTCTGACTTGTATATGCACGATATACAAACCACTATTCACGAGATCCTTTGTATGTCGAAACATACAATCCTCCTTGTATATGTGCAGGCCCCACCTCTTGTATGTTGGCTATATACAAATGCCTTTGTATATTTTCTCCTTGGCACTGTAGCAAATGCATATATTGGCCTTGTATGTGCAAATATACAACTCCCCTATATACAAATAGGGCATCTTCGATGGAATATACCCGCAATGCATATTTTTCATTGTATATAGCCATTTGTATGTTCGAACATACAAAGCAATATACAAGCCATTTTTGATATGCAAGCGTGGAATATTTTGAGGAATCTTCAATGTATATCACCTTGTACATTTTTTACCTTTGCATCTTTTGGCGAATGTACATTCCACTGTAGCACATGTATGTCTGCCACCCTTGTATATTTTCAATGCATATTTCTTTGTATCTTTCACTTGTACATGCGAATATACAAGCCAAATATACATTCCATCCTTGTATATTTTTCATGCAACCGGATATACAAACCAGGAATATTCTAGGAATCTGTGAAAGATTCCCCCTCTGCACATGCATTTCCTTGGTTTGATATACATTCTGAAATGTATAAAAACTCAATTTTTTCTATATTTTCTAAGGCCGATGTAGATTTTCAAGCCCGCCAAATGTACATTGAAACTGTATGTTGACCAAAACTTTGACCATCAATAACTTCTTTATTTGGCCGAATTTCAGGGTGATGTAAAAAGCAAACCTGCCTATTTTTTCAAGCTCTTTCCAATGGTAAGGTTTTTTTTAAGGCAATTTGGTACTTTTTATTTTTAGGCAACATTTTCCAAAGGCTTTTCAAGGAAAATACCAGGTTGACTGTTTCGCTCTGGTCAGAGGCAAAAAAAAAGGGTCAACAATACAAAGATACGAACCTGGAAGTAACAAAATGATTAAAAAATAGTCAAATATTCGTTAAGTCCGTAACTTGTATATTAAAATGTATGTTGCATATACATCAAGATATAAAAAGAGATATACAAAGAGAGATACAAAGAGAGGTACAAACAAGATAAATGTAAAACCCGATGGTGATTTTAAAGGTGGTCTGAAATAACTCATGTGAGCACTTTTGTATGTATGAAAGATTGTATGTATGCAAACCTGACATACAAAAAGGGGTAAAAAAGGGCATTATCAAAATGGATAAGGAGATTAAAGCAGAATGAATGCATCTTTTGGTTCTGCACTTATATGTTAGATTGTATCTATTATATACATTGTGAAATACAAAAGTGAAATACAAAGATGGACATGAAGTAAAGTGTAACTTTGTTTTATAAGCCATTGCATGTTTGGGTTTGTATATTAAAGGGATATACAAAGTGATATACAAATAGGATATACAAAAGTCGAAATGCAAAGGACATGAATTAACGTATACAGTGTTTAAAATACAGAGGTGAGCTTGAGAGATGCATTAAATACCACATTTAATATGAAACTAACAATGAAAGACGTGGAATTTAAACATGTTAGGGTTAAATTAAAGTCTATTTTACTTTCATAATTACATCTTGAGAGTTAAAATTGCATATAAACGTGACGATTGTATAGATTGAGCGAAGATTCAACAGTTGAACAGAATTTCAGAATGGTAATGGCACAGCTGAAACGGTAAATCAGGTCAACACTTATAGAGTTAAGATGGTCACGAATATAGGTATGTGCCGTAAAACGCCGTTACAATGTAGTTAACAAAAAATGCAAATTAGTTATAGGTAATTTTGTTTGAAAAATGAGACAAATGAATGGCAAATTACTGTAGCTAATTAGGGAAATTAGCTGACTGCTGTTAGATAGTGTAACATTGGAAAATGTCCCCTTGGGGGCTTTTGCCTCATAAGGTTTAGCTCCTAGGTCTTTTGCATGCATTTAGGACATCTTGGTTCATAATTTGGCATCCTGATGGAATGAGCCCTAGGTAACGTGACAAATGGGACCTAGGAGGACCCCTTGAGGTATACCCTGCCCAAAATAAGGGGGGAGGACTTGGGCTCCCGCGCCCTAGTCCTGCCCTATTTTGGGGTAGCCCCATTTTCTAGGTGTCGGTTATGACCATTACTTGGGTCCTATGCTGACACGGTAAGTTTAAATTATGAAAATCTTGGAGGGACTACTTTTAGTTGCATATAAAAGCATGTTTAGGCATTCATTTGTAAACTAGAACATTACTAGATGATTACTAGCAAGCTATTGTGTTCTCAAGGTGATTCAAGGCTTTCATTGTGTTGCAAGAGCAGACTTGTGTGGTTTGTGTGTTTGTATTTGTAGATTTGAGCATCAATTTCCTCATGGAATGAAGAGCATCTTCCTCCCATGAGAGCTTCACTACAAGGTGACATTATATTATGTTTTCATCATCATTTCCTTTGGTTTTTGCCTCTGCCTCACAAGGGCACACACTCTCTATCTAACAACGGTGTTCGGAGACTTAAGTGTCCTCCGGGGCTTGACTGAGGCAAGCCTCTAAACACCACAACCCCCTCCCAAAGTCTTGTGATTATGGGTTACATGTGTCACATTTGGGAAAAGTGAAGTTGTAGGAAGGATTAGCAGACATCAAAGATTCTAGATCCGAGGAGAAGCAGGACACCAGAGCATTTACAAGACTTGGGTGCTCACTCTAGTGTCCTCCACAGTTGAATTTCTAGAAACAGGAGTTATAGTGTTGATCAGTGTTGGAAGGAGGTCAGGATCCCGCAAAGAAACTGGTACCTTGGACTTGGGTGCCCACTCCAGTGTCCCTAACTGTTCAGCCTCAGAACCTCGAAAACAGGCACTCTGTGATTTGATATTTTTCTTCCATCTGCAAGAGCTTTTTCTATTATTTGTCAGTTTATTTTCGTATTTGCATAATTAGGGTTTTAATGGTCAATTGAGCATAAGAGAAGAGAAATTGATAATTAATTCCCTAATCCAAGTTTCCCTAAATCTCACAGCGATCTAAGGTATGATAGTGAATTGCCACTCAACCCTAGATCCTTGAATGTAAAGTGGAAAGGCGGATTCAAACATCAAAACACTAAACATTAACTAATCCAATTTTCCACTAAATAGATAGCATGAAATCTAAAATAGGGAAAAGACAAAATGGTTAGGGTAAATGTGAAAATGTAAAAATTCATGGTAAAACCCTAGGAAGAAGGAATAAAACAAAAAGGTTAAAACATACGAGCTTTCTTATAGGATGGCTCAGAAGCAAAAGAAGGTGGATACAATGGGTGAAGAAAAGGAAAAGGTAAAAAAGGAAAGAAAGCTAAGAAAAGAAACAAACAAAGAGGAATTGCCACCGTGGGGATATCTATCTCTGATCAGCACATGTGGAATTGCAATAGATACAAATGTTGGATACTATGATGCAGAGGATGTCTTAAAGAAAATCACATCATCAGATGCTCTTCCTGATATGAAGTGCATCTGGGAAAAGAGGTTATATTAGGTTGCAGGGTTCCTATTGGCAATGGAAGCTAAGGATCTAGTTTTAGAATGTATAAGCATATACGACTCAAGAACTAGAAGGGTAATGCATGAAGAATAGGTCATTATTGATTTATCCACAGAGGGGATAGCAAGGACATTTGGCTTAGAAATCCAAGATACAATGATGGATATAGATATAGATCAATATACAGAGGATTTTAATAGCAATTAGAGAGAATGCAAGAGTACAATCTTCTACAAATGGTACACTGCAGAAAATAAACCTAAGGCTATAGCGAGGGTACCAAAGAACCTCTATAGAATCAATTTCAAAGAAGAAATACATTTGATGATTACAATGTTGAGTAGATTGGTAGGATTGAGAGAGGCAACAAAGTGTGAACCATGGATGTTCACTGTTATTCAATTCATGAGGGAAGCAAAATAGAAAGATGAGAAAATTCATTGGACCAAAGCTATTAGCACTGCCATATGGAAGCAGGCCATGTTAAAAAATTAGAAGTTGATACCTTTCTATTTGTCATCTTATGTGTTGTATTCATGTGCAACTAAGATTCAACCTTACATAGCTGGGATTGAAAGAATTGGGATACTTGGAAATGGTCCAGGTTAGAAATTGGTTTATGATCATTATCCAACTTTACAAGAGGATAAAGCATTGAGAAAGTTTGCTTAGGTAAATAATGTATTTTACACATATATGGTGAGAGTTTTGATTGGAGACAAGGATAGGAGGTTTTCTAAGGAAAATCAAGTACTATAAGTCTACATAGCTCGTGGTACATACAATTTCCTAACTTCACATATATTAAAACTGAAGGTTTTGAAGGGAATCCATTCATGTTGCCTCGATATCCTTCAAATAAACTAATTGTATGAGAGTTCTCTAGGTAGAATTTGAGTGCATTCAGGATGTACAAAAAGAAGTGGGGCAAAGGAAATATCAAACACCCCTGGGCTATTGGAAGGTATTCTTGTTACAATGAAGAAGTAGCTGGTTATTTAGAAAAAGAGCTGAGATGTTTTGGTTTTGAAGAATTTGAGTTGGCTAGATGCTTTGATCCTTTTCATAGGATTCAATAACATATTAACCCTAAATACAAACATCAAGTACATATTAAAGATTACTGGTCTGATTGCGAGAATAAGAGGGAAGTAAGAAAGAGAGCTCATTAGAGGTTGACTATGGAACAGGTGAAGACAATAGGGGAAATTAATGTACCCTTAGAGATTGAAGATGATAAGAAGGTGCTGCACCACGGTTATCAGAACACAAGACTGATCCCCATTAGTGAACCAAATTGGTCACAACCATGGGAAACATCTTTGGATGTTCTATCAAAACCAATTACTGTATTCTCTAAAACATGGTTGAAGGATCGGATAGAAGAGCTCAAGGCGAAAGGTGTTGAACCTACATTCCAGAAAAAAGGCAAGAAAAGAGGAAGAGAAAATTAGGGTGAATTGCAATGTTTTTACGAAAAGAAAAGAAAGATTGTAAATGCAACTTTAATGGATCCTCATGCCTTAGGTATCACAATGGAAATAGCCTTAGGAACATTTATAGAGGCAGGATTATCAAGTCATGGTATCAGTATAGAACAGACCCAGACAGTTGTGATGCCAACAGAACAAAAAGTCATGAAGGCTATAGTGATTGAATCTTCAACAGGAAAGGCACCATTACAAGATGAAGTTATAAGTGCTTCATAGGTAGAAACTAGGCAGAGGGACATGCCTACTGAATCCATAATAGAAGAAGGAAAACATGGCTATATGAAGGTTAAACAAGAATTATCCGAGGAGAAGCTGCAAGAGTCAAGAGCCCAGGAAATCAAGGAAGTAGGTGAGACGGTGAATGTGGAGTATGATAGTAGTGATGAAGAGGATATGGAGGTGGAAACTAGTACCAAAGTAGAACTTGGAAAGAAGGAAGAAGTAGATAAGGGTGCTGTTGTAATAGAGGGACATAATACCTAAGTATATATGAGGAAGGCACAAAGCTTAGGATCTGGTGGTGTTCACCAAGGGTTAGGGTTCTGAATTTGAGTCTGTAGGTTCTCGTGTTTATTCCTTCAAACCCTTAGTGCCTTAGTTTGAATTGTTCCTTGACCTACATGCAGTGTTTTACTTCTTTTTCCTGTCGCACTTGAGAAGAATGCTAAATTCTGTATATGAAAAGGTGAATTGTATGTTGGCAAGCTTGCAAAATCTCTATCGGCCTCCAAAAAATGATAAGGAATGGAGTTATATGCATTTATGAATGCATATCGGGCTAAGGAATGTGCATATACAAAGTGGGAATCTTTCGCAGGTTTCTAGAATATTCCCGGTTTGTATATCGGGTTGCATGTGGATATACAAGGATGAAATTTACATTGCAGATTCTCAGAATATTTGCTTCTTGTATATCAGGTCTACATGTATATTTGGTTTGTATGTTCTAAAATACAATGGTTAGATACAAGGGTCATGTGCAAGGAAAAATATGCAGGGGCTGATATACATTTGGTAGGGCCCACTATTGCACGCATCTCAGGTTTGTATATGGCGTTTGGGTGCATTCCTGGAATATTCTGTTGTGGATTCCGTAGTTGTATCAAAGGGTTTATACATTGTGTTGTATGTTTATTATGCAATGAGTAACATACAACGCGGATTCCAAAGGGATTTAAATCAGGCTGTGAGCAGTAGTGGCATCTGCGGATTGTACATTGCATTTGTATATGCAATGTGTAACGAAATGTGCAAAGGAGAGAGAAAATAGGTCGGGCCCACCAGTTGTATACAATGGCAATTGTATGTATGCCAACATACATTCAAAACATACAAGTGAAAAGATGCATTCCAGACTCGAATAGGATTCCAAGATGCTTCATACAAGTTTGGGGTCCGCAACATGTATATTGGGCATTTGTATGTGCCGATATACATTGCAATGATACAAATAGAGTATACAAGCTGGATTTTAAAGCAACCTCAACATGGTTTATGAAAATTTGAAATCCACGCCTTGTATGTATAAGGTGAATGTATATGCAGATATACATTGTGACAGGTACAATGAAACATATGCATTTCAAACCTGATGGGGAAATCAAATGCGGTAGGTAAGTGTTTGAGGTCTGGCTTGTATATCAGATGATTGTATATGCATTTGAACATGCATATACAAGGGCAAAATGGCAAAATGGAGAAAGCGAAAAGTCAGCGATAGGAACATGGAGTGCCTACATGGCACGTAATCGTTGGTTGGCAACATTTCAACATTTTTTGGGAGCCGTTGATCCTGGTGATGGGAGTTGATCGACGGCCATGTTTTGAACCCGTAGTGAAGGTTTTTTCCTGTATATTTGCAACTATTTTTAAGCGGGAAAACAACAGGTGCATCCGCTGCTACATTTCAAAGGGGCTTGTGGGTAGGTGAGGTAATAATGGTAGACTTGCAGAGGATGATCGATAGAGTTGACAAGTCAACAATCCGATTGATAAAGAAAATCCTTGGGCAGCGATGCAAATCCTGAGTTAACCTACTCACTCCTCTTTGTCTCTCTGCTGCATTTACTGTTTTGGAGTGCCATTTCTCATGCATTGTATCTAGTGGGATTTTTGACTTGTGATGTAATTAATTTACTGGATGTACAGTTTGGCTATATGAGGGGCAAACTGTGTCATTCATTAGGGGTTGAAAACTGGACAAATTTTTTGGTGATGTAATAAAATATGACTTCATTGGTGGCTCTGTCCTGGCTATCTTGTGAGTTTATGAGTCTCATGTTGTATGTTTTTTTGCATAAATCTACTGCTATCATGCTAATTTAAATGAGTAATGCTATATTGCATGTGTTCTGTTATCTGTCTCCAAATTGAGTGTGTTCTTCTTATGAATCTAAGCATTTAAGGGGTGTTTATGATTCTAGAATATAGGTTTGCTGTGTTGAATGCTTGATTCCTTACTTCTGCTCAAGGAGTAGATTAAATGTTTCAAATCAAGTGTTGGGAAGAAGACATTGCAATTAAGATATCAGTAAGTAGAGATAACAGGATACTCTATTTTGGGAAGTATCTGTAAGGTAGATACTAAAAATCCCCTTGCTATCCAGTCTTTGGTATATGTTCATGCTGGCTATTCACATGTGTATGTCTATTGACTCCGAGCCCTGGATAGGCACCGATCTAGTCTTGTATTGAGGTTGCAACCCAAAGTCTTAGTTTTGCATCCAAACATAAAATCAAACTTAAACTTTAAATCAAACCATTAGGACTTTAGAAGTAGTTTTAGGATGAAAATCCTCTGTCTCACAACTGAATATAGGGCCAAAGCTAGCCCCTTTGCACTTATTCCACAGTTTTGGTTTGCATAAAAGAGGATTTATTTGCTTTGTATCAACATTCAAGTAAGTTCATGCACATATGTCATAGATGTTGAGTAGGGAATACCCCCCTTGGTTCTGCAGAGCCGAAAGAAGAGGAGGAGATATTTATAGAGTCTATCTCCTATACTGTTGGCCCCTGGCCTAGGAATCATGTCGATCAATGATGGCTACTTTGTAGGGATAACTGGGAGCAAGCATCCAGTCTGGAAAAATAACCAATAGATTTGGCGACTCTACTAAGGACTTTGTCAAAGAACCCTGAATTTTAAAAGAAAACAATTCCTAGTTATAGGTGGTGACTCTGAACAATCTCCCAACTGGTAAAGTAAAAATTTGTATGTAAGGGAGAAGATCCCTGCATGATCCTCTATTTAATATCCATAAAAATGATGTACAGAAAAAAAGGGACTATTCAAGCCAGTCAAGAGGGTTCCCCCAGAAGTAATGATAATATGCAGGACAATCCAGGATTTTCAGAGCGAACGATACCTTATTTTTCAAACACTGAGGCTGAGATCAAGAATGTATATGAAAGACAACATGGTAGTGGATTAAGAATGAGGTCAAAAGTGTTTCAAGAACGCCCTTTTGTAGATTCCCCTAATAGATTTGAAGAAGCTAAATCCCCAAGGGATGACAATGATGATCAGAATGTGATGAAACCTTCCTCTTCTATGCCTAGAGAGAAGGAATTAGCTAAAGAAATCAAGAGTCTGAGAGCAAAATTAGAATATTTGCAAGTGGTAAAAATTAGAGATGATATGAGAGAGAAAGTGCAAGCTCTTAGAACCACTCAGAATGATTTAGTTCCCACCCTTGAGAATATAGATGTGTTGAGGAACCAGCGCATAAATGAAGTTTAGGATCAACATAATGATCAAAGACAGAATGCAAATAATGCTAGATTACCATTGAATAATGTAAGAAATCAAAATGCAAATTAGTTTGATAGGCAACCTTTGTAGTTGGACAGATTCAGACAACTGGCTTTTGATGGCATTCCTGGTTACCCAAATCCTATTGACAAACATGTGAGGCTGCAAGTGCCAAAGTTTTCAGGAAACAATACTGTGTTAGGAGAAGACCACTTAAAGGCTTTTAAGAATATCATGGACAACTTTGAGGTTGAGCATGAGGATGTTTTCATGAAATTATTCATGCAATCCTTAGTTGATGAGGCAAGAGAATGGTACAAGGGTCTGCCTGACATGAGTTTTTCATCATGGGAGGATTTCAAAAGAATTTTCAAGGAACAATATGGTGACAAAATTGATCCTAGTTTTTTCATTAATGAATTTACTGACATTACCAAAGGATCAAATGAATAGGTTGTTGATTTCAATGCTAGATTCACTAAGGTGTTGAACAAATTGCCACATCACCTGAGGCCCAATGAACCTATGTGCATAGTGCTATACATAAATACTTTTGATGCTAAAATAGCTTATGGATTAAGAGATAAGGGTCCTCACAGCCTCATAGATGCTTTCAAAATAGCAACAACTATTGAAAATAATAGAAAAGCATCTGGTAAAACAAATAGAAGAGATGATGTAAAATTTTTGCAAAATCCGAATACTAAATCTCAAAGTGTTCAAGGTAGTGCATCTACTTCTAAGGATAAATTAGACAAATTGACAACTATTGTCAAGGACCTAAGCTATAGAAATGCTAAAAATGAAAAAGGGGTAGGTCCTGACAGACAGGTTTACCAAAGGCAAGAAAGAAGACCATCATTACATGATATGCCATATAATACTAATTGGCATAATGGTAAACCCATTCTTCCAAATAGTAACACAAATCCAAGGAATCAAAATGTTAAGGAAACACCTGACCCTTTGAAGAAGGCTGTTAATATTGTTAATGCCACCCCACGGTGCATAATATGTTAGATGCCTCACTCAGTCATAATGTATGATTGATCAATCTCTATATAACAATGCCATGGCCTGTGATGAGTGCAATGAACCACATTGCATGGAAGATGACAATGTCAATATGCTATCTACAAATAGGGAGTATCCTTCTCAAGATGTTGATGCAAACACAAATAATGAGATTTAGGTCTGCTAGCAGTTTCCCTGTGATGAAGATGATGAGGATAATTATGCTTATGCTCATGACTCACACAATTTTTTGAATAACTTGAGGATACCATCTGATGAAGAAATTAGAGCCTTCACAACTATAGCAGTGGCTCAAGTCAAAAGCAATTACAATCTCAGGAGTAAAACTTAGGTAAGTAACTCACACCAACCAGAGAATACTTTTGTGAACCAACCAATACACAGTCATAAAGGGACTGAACCACAAAAGAAATAATGGAGCAACAATAAGCAAAATTTTAAGCAAAAAATAGGTCATAATTCTCAAGGACCAGAAAATAGAGTTCCCCAGCTTGAGGATCAGAAAAAAGATTTTCAGATCAAAGATGACAGTCAGGGAGCCATGAAAATTAAAGCTGGATCATACCAAGATAAAAGTAAAACTGTAGATCAGGCTACAACTATTATACAAAATTATGCTCCGTTTGACATAACTTAGGTCTTGTCCTAGGTAAAGGTTTCTGTTCCATTGATGGAGCTGATGAAAGTTGAAGAATTTAGAAATAAAATATTGTCCCTGATTTCAGGAATACCCTATCAAGCTAATCAAAATATTAAGACTCAGGGTAGGAAATAAATTATATGTATTAATGAGGATGAAACCCCTGAAGTTTATTTGGGGATGACCATGATAAAGTGCCCTTCACAGGTTGAGCCATTCTATGTCTCTCTTGTCATAAATGGAAAAGTAATTAATAATTGTATGCTTGACTCGGGAGCATCAACGAATATCATGCCTTTGGCCATTATGCAGCAAGCTGGGTTAAAGATAGATAAGGCATGTGGGAAATGCTATGCCATGGATGCTAGAAAGGTACCTGTCATTGGAATTATGAAAGATGTGGACTTCAGACTGGTAGCATATCCTGAAAAAATTTACAAAATAAACATAACAATTGTTGATATCAAGCCACAATATGGCATGTTGTTGTCAAGAAGATGGGCGACGTTGATTGGTGGAAGTATGCAATTAGATTTATCATATGCCATGATCCCGATGAATGGTAAGGATGTCAAACTGATCAGAGAAGAAAGGTCACTAGACATTGTTGAGAATCAAGAGTCAGAGGAGCATATATGTTTTGTGAATACTGACTGTGATAATTTTAGAGTTGTCTCAGATGATAAAGAGTATAAAGGGAGAGACATGTGCATTCAAGAACTTGACCAACTGGGTCTTTGGACCATGTATTTTGATGGAGCTTGCTCAAAGGAAGGCTCTGGTGTTGGAATTGTATTTCTGTCTCTGGTTGGTAAGCTTCTAAAATTCTTTCTTGCTGAAGTTTTCTTGTACAAATAATATTGCAGAGTATGAAGCTATGTTATTAGGATTGAATGTTGCTTTGAAGCATGGGATCAAGATGCTCAAAGTATTTGGGGATTCAGAGTTAGTTGTCTCCCAAGTCAGAGACAAGTATGCATCAAAAATAAGAGGTTAAAACAGTATAAGCATGCTGTATGGGATACAATTGAATTGTTTGATGCTTTTTCAATAAGCTGGATAGAGAGATCGAAAAGTGTCAGGGCAGATTTTTTAGCTAATGTAGCCATAAGGCCAGATGATGTTACTCTGACAAATGTTACAAATGTTGAGGTTAAACTTAGACCTGCAGTGCCAGATAACATATGCAGCTGGCAAGTGTATGATGATGATAAGGATTTACTGAGATTTCTACATTGCATTGATGAATATGAGAACCAAAAAATGGATTTTTAGAACTTTGTAGAGGTTGTAGATGGAAGAGAAACTCTCTTAGGGAAGGAGGTAATTCAACTCAAAACAAATAAAATCCCTAGAGGGCTGGTCACTTTAGAGAGAGCATTTGACAATAAGGACAAATTTGTTACAAAGGCGTCCCCAACAAACTAGAATGATTTAGAAGAGATAAAATTGGGGACATCTCAGGCCCCCAAGAAGGTATATATTGGCAAACAACTCAAGCCGCACATCAGGACTATGCTAATTGCACTACTGAAAAAATATAAGCATATTTTTGCCTGTCATATGAGGACTTGAAAGCTTATAGAGAAGATTTATTCCAGCATGAAATCCCTTTGAAGCCTGAAGCTAAACCATTTAGACAAAAACAAAGACCTATCAACCCAACTTTAGCTCCAAAAATGCAAGAAGAGCTTATGAAGCTTAGGGAAGCTGGAATAATTATGCCCATTAGACACTCAACTTGGGTGTCTAACCTTGTCCCAGTTAGAAAGAAGAATGGTGACATAAGACTTTGTGTGGACTTTAGAAATATGAATGTATCTTCTTTGAAGGACAATTATCCATTGCCAAACATGGAAGCCATGTTGCAGAAGGTGATTGGCTGTGAACTTTTATCTATGATGGATGGATTTTCAGGATACAATCAAGTGAAAGTAAAAATATTAGAACAGTTCAAAACTACCTTCACCACTCCATGGGGAACCTATGTATATGTGAGAATGCCATTCGGACTGATAAATGCAGGTGCCACATTTTAGAGGGCTATGGATGTTGCTTTTGCAGGATTAATTGACTCAATCTTGGTTGTGTATCAGGATGATTTGACAACTTATTCAGAGAAGGAGGAGCAACATTGCATGCACTTAGAACAAATCTTTATTAGAGCATTGGAATATGGCATCTCACTTAACCCAAAGAAATGTGCTTTTGGGGTAGTGGAAGGAAAATTGCTTAGTCACATTGTTTCCAAGGATGGAGTCAGGATTGATCCTGAAAGGGTGCCTGCAATTGACAAAATTTAGATCCCTAGAATAGTGAAAGGTGTTCAGTCCTTCTTTGGACAGATTAATTTTGTTAGAAGATTTGTTCCTAACTTTGCAGAGACCACAAAAGATATCTCTAAAATGTTGAAGAAAGGTGCAGCTATCATATGGAAAGATGAAGCGACTAAGTCATTTCAGAACATAAAGGAGGCTATAAAGATGGCTCCTGTGCTAAAATCTCTTGATTTTTCTAAGCCATTTCAGTTGTTCTCATTTGCTTCTTTCCATATTATTGTTGCATGTTTACTGCAGAAAAATATAGAAGGTTTTGAACAACCTATAGCTTTCTTTAGCAGGTCATTGCAGGTTGCTGAGTTGAAGTATGACATCATGGAGAAGCAAGCATATGCATTGGTTAGAGCAATCAAGAGCTTCAGGCCATATTTGGTAGGCTCTCAGATAGTTGCATATGTGCCTCATGTAGCAATCAAAGATATTTTTACTCAACAGGAGGTAACTGGAAGAAGATGGAGATGGATGAATAAATTGCAAGAGTTCAACATTGAAATACAAATCACAAAATTAGTAAGAGGACAAGTTTTGGCAAAGTTGATGACACAGTCAAATCTAGAGGCATGCCAAGTGAATGTAGTGCATAATGAAATTATAAATATGTCAGAATCTGAATAGTCCTTCTCATCTCAGTGATAATCAGAAGAGGACCTTGAAGCTGCATGTTGTTAAATACATCATTGTTCAAGGAGAGCTGTATTGGAAAAATCCTAATGGTGTATTACTCATATGTGTGAATGAGGATTAGGCTAAGGATATTCTAAGTGACATGCATAAGGGAGTGTGTGGTGGACACTATGCTACCCAGACTACAGCCCACAAAATTCTTAGAGTAGGCTACTGGTGGCCAACTCTTTTCTCAGATGCACAAAGAATGATAAGAAAATGTGACCCTTGTCAAAGGTTCTTAGGGAAGCTAAAATATGAAGGTGCATTTCCCCTTAGGACTATAACTGGAGAAGCTCCATTTCAGCAATGAGGAATTGATTTTATAGGGGAAATTTTAGAAAAATCAAGTGGAGGACATAGTTGGATTTTGTTTGCTATTGATTACTTCACTAAATGGATTGAGGCCATTCCAACTAAAAAAGATACAAGCAAAGTGGTGATGGATTTCATTCTAGAGAATATTGTTATCAGGTTTGGAGTACCAGCCAAAATGATCACAGATAATGCAATGTGCTTCAGGTCTAGTGAATTTATTGATTTTTGCAGCAACTATGGAATAAATTTGTTACATGCATCACCATATCATCCACATGGAAATGGTCAAGCAGAGTCAAGCAACAAAAGCCTCATGAAAATTGTCAAAAGGATGGTAGACAAAAAGAAAAGGGCTTGGGATTTAAAGTTGAAAATAGCATTATGCGCTGACAGAGTAACAACAAAGAAAGCAACTGGAAGATCACCTTTTGAATTAGTGTATGGTGCAACAACTAAATTGCCTGTGAACAACCTCCTACTAGTTTATAAATTCATATAAGAAAATGAGGAGGAGATTGAGGACTCAATGACTAGAAGAATAAATCAGCTAGTTGCACTAGATGAAATGAGAAGGGAGGCACAGAAGACAAACATCAAGAGACAACAAAAGGTAAAATATCTGTTTGATAAAAGGGCTACAGAAAGAAAGTTTCAGATTGGTGATTTGGTCCTTGTATGGAATGCAAGGAACCAGGATAAGGGCAAGCACGGTAAATTTGAACCCTTATGGGTAGGCCCGTACCAAATTAGCGACACTCATGGAGAAGATTCCTATTTTCTCCAGGCCCTAAGTGGTGAATTATTGGAATTACTTGTGCACGGTCAATTCCTAAAGCCCTACTTCTCATAAACGCTTATCTTGTGTTCACAATGTAAATTAGATGTAAATATTCTGTACATGCCTTGTATAATCGGTCATGTTTTGAGTTTTGTGTTTTGTCTGCTCTGCCCCAGAGTAGCTCGGTTCTCACTGCAACCTTACATTTGCATGTCCCCAGTCGGAGCCACTGGTGGTGTTCACCTAGGGTTAGGGTTCTAAATTTGAGTTTGCAGGTTCCTGTGTTTATTCCTTCAAACCCTTAGTGCCTTAGTTTGAATTGTTCCTCGACCTACATGCGGTGTTTTACTGCTTTTTCCTGTCGCACTTGAGAAGAATGCTAAATTCTGTATATGCAAAGGTGAATTATATGTTGGCAAGCTTGCAAAATCTCTATCAGCCTCCAAAAAATGATAAGGAATGGAGTTATATGCATTTTTGAATGCATATCAGGATAAGGAATGTGCATATACAAAGTGGGAATCTTTCACAGATTTTTGAAATATTCCCGGTTTGTATATCGGGTTACATGTGGATATACAAGGATGAAATATACATTGCAGATTCTTGAAATATTCGCTGCTTGTATATCGGGTCTGCATGTATATTTGGTTTGTATGTTCTAACATACAATGGTTAGATACAAGGGTCATGTGCAAGGAAAAATATGCAGGGGCCAATATACATTTGGTAGGGCCCACTATTGCACGCATCTCAGGTTTGTATATGGCATTTGGGTGCATTCCTAGAATATTCCATCGCAGATTCCACAGCTGTATCAAAGGGTTTATACATTGTGTTGTATGTTTAATATTCAATGAGTAACATACAACGCGGATTCTAAAGGGATTCAAAGTAGGCTGTGAGCAATAGTGGCGTATGCGGCTTGTACATTGCATTTGTATATGCGATGTGCAACGAAATGTGCAAAGGAGAGAGAAAATGAGTTGAGCCCACCAGTTGTATACAATGGCAGTTGTATGTACGCAGTTGTATGTACGCAGACATACATTCAAAACATACAAGTGAAAAGATGCATTCCGGACCCAAATAGGATTCCAAGATGCTTCATACAAGCTTGGGGTCCGCAGCATGTATATTGGGCATTTGTATGTGTCGATATACATTGCAATGATACAAATAGAGTATACAAGCCAAATTTCAAAGCAACCTCAACATGCTTTATGAAAATTTGAAATCCGTGCCTTGTATGTATAAGGTGAATGTATATGTAGATATACATTGCGACAAGTGCAATGAAACATATGCATTTCAGACCCGATGGGGAAATCAAATGCGGCAGGTAAGTGTTTGAGGTCCGGCTTGTATATCAGATGATTGTATATGCATTTGAACATGCATATACAAGGGGGAAATGGCAAAATGGAGAAAGCGAAAAGTCAGCGATAGGAACATGGAGTGCCTACATGGCACGTAATCATTAGTTGGCAACTTTTCAACGTTTTTTGGGAGCCGTTGATCTTGGTGATGGGAGTTGATTGACGACCATGTTTTGAACCCACAGTGAAGGTTTTTTTCTGTATATTAGCAATCATTTTTGAGCAAGAAAATAGCAGGTGCATCCACTACTACATTTCAAAGGGGCCTGTAGGTAGGTGAGGCAATAATGGCGAACTTGCAGAGGATAATCAATAGAGTTGACAAGTCAACAACCCGATTGATGAAGAAAATCCCTGGGTGGCGGTGCAAATCCCGAGTTCACCTGCTCACTCCTCTTTTTCTCTCTACTGCATTTACTGTTTCAGAGCGCCATTTCTCATGCATTGTATCTGGTGGGATTTTTGACTTGTGATGTAATTAATTTGCTGGATGTACAGTTTAGCTATATGAGGGGCAAATTGTGTCATTCATTAGGGGTTGAAAACTGGAGAAAATTTTTGGTGTTGTAATAAGATACGACTTCATTGGTGGCTTTGTCCTAGCTATCTTGTGAGTTTATGAGTCTCATGTTGTATGTTTTTCTGCATAAATCTATTGATATCATGTTGATTTAAATGAGTAATGCTATATTGCATGTGTTCTGTTATCTGTCTCTAAATTGAGTGTGTTCTTCTTATGAATCTAAGCATTTAAGGGGTGTTTATGATTCTAGAATATAGGTTTGCTATGTTGAATGCTTGATTTATTACTTCTATTCAAGGAGTAGATTAAACGTTTCAGATCAAGTGTTGGGAACAATACATTGCAATCAGGATATCAGTAAGTAGAGATAATATGATACTCTGTTTTGGGAAGTATTTGTAAGGCAGATACTAAAAATCCCCTTGATATCCAGTCTTTGGTATATGTTCATGCTGGCCATTCACATGTGTATGTCTATTGACTCTGAGCCCTGGATAGGCACCGATCCAGTCTTGTATTGAGGTTGCAACCCAAAGTCTCAGTTTTGCATCCAAACATAAAATCAAACTTAAACTTTAAATCAAACCATTAGGACTTTAGAAGTAGTTTTAGGACCAAAATCCTCTATCTCACAACTGAATATAGGCCCAAAGCTAGCCGCTTTGCGCTTATTCCATAGTTTTGGTCTGCATAAAAGAGGATTTATCTGCTTTGTATCAACATCCAAGTAATTTCATGTGCATATGTCATAGATGTTGAGTAGGGAATACCCCCTTGGTTCTGCAGAGCCTAAAGAAGAGGAGGAGATATTTATAGAGTCTATCTCTTGTACTATTGGCCCCTGGCCCATGAATCCTATCGATCAATGATGGCTACTTTGTAGGGATAACTGGGAGAAAGCATCCAGTCTGGGAAAATAACCAACAGGATCAAAAGGAGAAAATGTAGAGGGAGAGCTAGAGGCAATAGATAATTTTGGTACACTGGTACCACTAGAAATAATAGAAGAGGTGCAAGTTGTTGCACAACAAATAGAGGAATCAAAAAAAGAAGAAGGAAGGGAAAGGGTTACAAAAGAAACAGAGGTACTAGCACAATTAGAGAAAATAAGCATGACAAAAGAGGTACCAATTCAAACTAAGGAGATGGCAGAGGAACCAATGTTAGTGAATGTTCCTGATATTGATGTTCTAGATGTTCTTAATGTTTATAATGAACAAAGTGAGCAAGAAGAAAATGTAGGGGAAGAAGAGAACATAGAAAAAAAAATCGAAGGGCTTGACAAATTTACAAGTTAGCCCCCACAGACAGATCAAGCAAGCATGCCTAAAAATGTGCAAGGACAAACTAAAATAATGACGGAGACAACAAGGATATCAGGTGATCCTGAGGAAAATATAGAAAATATTTCTAAGGATGATGCTGAACATAAGGAACAAAGGGAAAATATAGAAGGAGAAAATATGGAACAGGATGATGATGATGCTGATGATGAAGAAGAAGAAGAAGAGAAAGAATCTAATGATGAAGATCCACAGTAGCAACCACCACAACAAGAGCATATGGATGTAGACAAACCTCAAGAAGACGTAATAAATTTAGAAAAGAAAGCAAGGATAAGTATGAAAGCACCAGCTTGGATTGGTGCAGAAGTTTAGAGAGAAAAGGTAGAAATACAATTAGTACCTATTGATATCAAGAGTTTATTGGGAGGTCATCCAAGAAAGGAGAAAAGGAAAGAAAGGATTATGTCATCAATAAAGAGAAATCCTTCTGGATCCAGAACTCTAGAGTTGGCTATACCTCAAAAAGAGAAGGTTAAAGGAGAAATGAGCATGGATGACTATCCCAGTTCTAGTATGCCAGAGTTACCTATAGAACTAGCAATTTTATCTAAAGACCAAATAATGAGACGGAGAATAAGAGAAGTGAAGTAGGGATTTTTGAGAAGTGGCTCAAGGAGTTTATACAAAAGGGAGAGGATGTAATAAAACAGGCAATGGCAGGTTGGGATATTGCTCTTACAAGAAAAAATAAATGTAATGTTCTCATACATCACTGTCAGTCTAGATTAGAAGAGTGTAGATTAGAATCAGAATAGCTTGAAGACATGGATGAGAGAGTGAAGGAGTTAATAAATGAAGGAGTCATTACTCCTCGAATGGCTAATCAGTTACCACATCAAAGGTTAGAGTTGAAGTTTGAAGAGGACATTCTCAAAAGTTGTATTATGAATACTAGAGATTTGGAAGAGGTTGCTGATAATATAGTAAGGGTACATATGAAGATAATAGAAAAACTCATTGGGCATGAATGCCAAGAAGTACCAGTATATGGCTTAATAAAGGCAATGAAAGAATTCAAAGCCATTTATTCACCATGTTTGGAAAACCCTACAACACATCTAAGTACATAAATGATTGATTTAGTTATAGAGGTAAATGCTAAGATCAAGAAATATCAGAAGAGGGTGAAAGTTTTAGAAAAGCAAGCGAAGAGGTTGAAAGAAGGAATTGAGGTGCAGTAGTATACATGGGCAAAGAGTCAAGAAAGTGATCACACTTTTATTATGGGTGTGATTGGCAATTTTGCAGAGTATCTGAAGGAGTAGGAGTGTATCAAAAGGGGGATACCTTAAACAATGACATATGCACATGCTCAGGATTCTTTTGTTATCATCACTAACAAGAAATCAACAAAGGGAAGGGAGTCAACGGAAGTATCTTTTATTTTGAAAAAGATTCTTATGGCATCTTTTGTGTTGAGGAAAGATACCATAAAGATATTTTGAGAATAGTTGGGAAAGGATTCCCACCATTGATCTATAAGGTTTGAATGTGCACCATTGGATTAACTTTGTAACCGTAGCAAGAGAGAAGCTTCAAAATCTATATAAGAAGCTTTTCTACATGTATTTTAGTACACAGGGATTTTAAACTTTTAGCTTAAGGTTGTAATTGTTAATTTTGTTGCATAAGGGAGGGCATTTATTTTAGAATACTTTGAGCATTTAGTTATTTTAGAGAGGAGGTCACCTGTGTTTGCATCAAGGAGTACGTGGAATGTCCTATCTCCTTTATGTATCTGTCAAAAGCATTTGTAAGTTTTTTGGTGATTTTGATCAATGCAACAGGAGTCATTATTACATTGTCAATTTTGTATGACTTTATACTTCAAATAGAGGCAAACTTAGAATTCTACATCTATTATAGAGTGTTTTCTGATTCAGGCATTTACTTGATGTATTTTCTCTTTTAAAGATTGCAATCTCTTATGTATATTCATGAAACTGCTCAAGATTTTACATATGTAGATTTGATTGTGTTGAATTGTTCAGGTTACTGTATTTCTCAGTATGTGGATAGCAGAGCATTTAGATCCAATCTAAAATTATGTTTCTAACCCTAATCTTTCTAACTTTTCTCCAACAAGTGATATATAATTAGCTGAAATACAGTTATCTTAAGGAAGTTGTTGAAAATCTTGTTAAATATATGGAAATGCTAAAGATTTTTGATGATTTTCATAAAGTTTGAAAAATCAAGTCTATTTCTATAAAGTTCATATAAAGGTTGACTTGAAAGTTATAAATAGTTGCAAAGGATCATTGATTTGAGAGATATTTTGAGATATTTGCATATAATGAGTGACAATTGCTAGTGACAAATCATTAGATTGTGTAAGGCCCCTTGAATATAACAGCTTCACAACGAACTGCTGGTCTATCCCACGTGATCAAGAACTGACCATCCAGAAACTTGAGATTGAGAATTACTAGTTAATTCTACATATCTTTCAAGACAGCTAAAGTTCTTCTGTGAATTTTAACTATGTTGTGAATGTGTAAAAACTCTCATCAATAGGACATTCATTTGGTTGAAGACCTTGGAAGAGTAGTGGAAGCACCTGAGGAAGTTGCCAAGAGTGGGGAAGAATGGATACATGAAGAGGCGGTGAAGGAGAAGGAAGAGGAGATCCATGAGGAGCCCTTGAGAGACATAGGACGGTCATTGGATGAACTTATTGAAAACATCACCCTTAGACAACAAGAAGATTTGGGTGGGGAGTTGGAAGAATCAGGGAAGATTGCAATCTTAACTCCCTCACCTACTAGGTCTCCATCTCTAACACTAGCCCCTTCTCCACTAAAGGACACTTCCTCTGAGATAGGCCTTCTAATCTGGCTTAACAAGACTATGGAGAAGAGAAAGAGGATCTATGTGGAAGAAGATGATTTTGCTACTATTGCACAGGTGTTGGGAGCTCCTCCAAAGGGGAAAAGAGACAAAATCCTCTTCCACACTTCTACCAATGAGCAGGGCATCAAGATTGCTCAAATAGCTACTCCATTAGTGGATAAGGAGGAAGCAAATATGCCCTCCGAGGACTACAACATTCAACAAGTGGTCCTTGGCTCTAGGACCAAGGAGGGAGATGAAAATGCCTTGACTGATGTTGTTTTTACTATTTTGGAGAGAATGAGGAAAGATGAGGTCACCAAGGAGGAATTGAAGAAGTAGGTGACACAATTGTATGCCTATATCACACACTTGGTGGGACCCATTGATTCCAGTCCCCCTACTCTGACCCTAATGGAGGCCATAACTAAGGAAAGCCTAGTCTCGAATACATTGGGAATCCTCTTTGCTGCAACAACCTGGAAAGATTCCCTAGAGGCCTTTGGAAAAGCTACAATCAGGGAGGCTCTAAAGATGTACTATTCCATTGAGGGAGAGTTGGAGCTAGCTGACAGCCTGAGAAGCAATATTTAAGATGAGTTGCTAATCTGGGAGGAATACCTCCCCATTTTGATGAAGATGGAGGCCATGCCTCAAAACACACTATTGCAATCAAGAATCTTAGATAAGGATGATCTAGGGGTAATTGTAGAATGGATTGAGGCAGGGAAGCTTAGGGCCAAGCTGCTATAGAAATGTAAGGCCAAATTGCAAGTGAAGGCCAAGGCAGCCAAGCAAGGATCTGACAAAGTTGAGGAACTCATAAACTCAATCCCTTATGAATTTAAGGATGATTCATCGGTGGTCTTCCCTGTAGTAAGGATCATTAAGGTTCAATTTGTGCCATCTTCTAGCAATAGCTCTCAGAGCAAGGAATAGATAGTCTAATGAAATTAAAAGCTTTGTTCACTGAATTTCAAGAGTAATTAGTTGATTTGGCCATTGTCTAGGACAAACTCAAGCAGTCTTCATATTCACAATAGATCAAAGTATCATAATGGTTTGAATATGAATGACATTCAGGAAGATACAACTAATTTCAAAAGTCAATTTGGCAAAGACACATAATATCCTTGTTCTTCACTCCTTTTCTTTTTTATTCTTTCTTTCATTTTAATGAGGTTGACCTCACTTATGTAAAACATTGCTATTCAGGCTGACTAAGGCTAAATTGTATATTGTAAATTAAAAGAAACCTCATATATAAGGAGGATTTTGAGTATTTGTAAAGGGGGGGAACATAGATAACTAGTGCAAGCACAAGTTATTCTTGTATTTTTATGGCATGTAAGTGGAATACATTATATGCATATAGGGTGTGGGAATCCTGCACTTTTGTAATCTTCCAGTATTTGCCAGTTAATGAGAAGACAAATTTGGGATCTATTAATGTGTTTCTTCCTTATGGTGGTAATGTACTTGTGTTTTCTTTTCCTTGCATATAGCATATGATGATTAATCTTATGCCTAATTGATAAATCATAAGTTTGGTGGTTGAATAGGGTTTTGAATTCTATGCGTGTAATATGGTGTTTTTAATTCCTTATTCTTCTCCTTCTTTTCCTTAGAATCTTGCACTTGCAATGTACATGATTGTGTGGAATATTGGTCTTCCATTACTTGTTTAATATGATTTCATTAACATTAATGTGTGAAGTGAAAAGATAGGTGTAGAGGTTGTCCAATCCATTTTACATTTTATTTTCTTTCTAAAGCCCTAACCCTTTTCCTTTTTTTGCATAAAATAGAATTAGATTAATATTCTTCACTTAAATAGAATATCCACCTATCAGAGGTTGCATAGCAATCTAGATTGATATTACCAATACATGCCCCTTGAACAAACACTCACTTTGTCCACTCTGTTGTTCTAACACCACTGTGACCCAACATAAAAGGGACCTTGGGGGTAAACTTAAACATCATTAGGTTACCTTTCAAGAGAAGTAGATTGACTTTTGTTCTACTTGAGTTGATGTGTCAAAACAACCATCAACAATAATGTTACTTCATAGCTAAAATTGTGGCTACAACGTTCACAAACTATAGTCACTTAAGGGTTGCAAGTTTAAGAGGTTAATCTACATTTATTTTGTTGCAACTAAAGGAATCAAAGGGATAAATAACAATCCTTAACGGTTGTAATTTATCAAGTTAATTTGCATCTAAGAGGAGTAGAAAAATCTTCACAAACAACAATCTTAAGGGTGAAATTTAACAAGGATATGTTGGCACATATTTGCAATATTTGAAGTTTGAGCACATGATTATAAGAATTTGAAGGTATGAATATTGTTGTTATCACAATGCACATAAGTGAAGTTGATTGGGCTGCATGATGGGACAATCCTTCATTGGATTCTCTTGTCATGACTGCATCAGATGTGCTTCTATTTAATCTCTCTTTCATTATATATTCTAATTAATTTTCTAAATGTTATTTACTAGTTGTTATGCTGCAAGAATTTTGTTAGATTTGAAAACTTATAACACTCTACTTGTAGGATTAATTTAGAATTTGTTTGTAGTTTCCTAACAATCCTCAATTTATCCATTGCTCACCAAGGTTCAAATCCACAATTCCAAGATGAACCTAGGTCAATTAGGCAATTTGTAGAAATCAACTAAAAAAATTTAAAATTCAAATTTAAATTTAGGGCCAACCCAACCATTATAACTAGTTATTATGTGTCAACTTGAAGTGTGAAATGTTTCACTTGTCAACTTTAGATTTTTATATTTCAAGACAAGCCCTATGTAGTTTTACACATTTCGACATGTAGAACCTAGCATCTGAACATCTTGAATAATTTTGAACATTAAGCATTCAAAGAGAAAAATCTAAGTATCCATATTATAATTATTCTGTTTTTATTTACATATAAGGGTTTATGCATAAGTGATTATTTTCTTTGATATTCTCTAAAATTTGTTTAATTGGTACATCTTATGGGTTTAATCAAAGGAGAATTATGGCCTTTGTCATTATTTTCTTTGATATTTTATAAAAGTTTTTATTTTGTGCATAAATGATTATTTTCTCTTTAGGGCCTTTATCATGTTGATTCTCATTATTCTACTTGTGTCATTAGACTTGTGTCTTTATATATAATTGCTCCCAACTTTGGTGGTGTTTCAAGGGATGCTAAAAAAAATCTACATACCAAAAAAACCATTGGCAAGATGCTTTTTCTTTCTATCTATGTATATATATTAGGAATAAAATTTACCTTCAAATGACTTGATGTTTTTGATCCGTTCCACCATGAAACCATCTAGGTAATAAGTCTAGTAATATTTGATAATTAATATCCCTAGCTCTTCCAATTTGAGCATAATCAAATGATCAAGCATTCTTTTATTTGTGGTGACACCTTTAAAGGAGATGGGGATATCATTTATTACTTTCTTCTTCCTTTTGGCTCCATAAATAACATTAATAACATTATTCTATCAAATGTATCCCATAGTGAGGACCCTATCTAACATATATTTAGGAAGTTTAAAGACCTCCTTACTAAACCCATGGAACTAGATCATTGTATAGTGGAACTTGAATAACTAATCACTAGGTATCTTTCCATTATCTAACAAACATATCTGCTTGGTTGAAAGTCAAGTGAGATCTTCACCATTTAGGTCTACAACTATAGGGTCCAAGAAGAGGTTTGTGAATTCATAAGAGTTTGAAGACTTTGACAAGACATGGGTCCATGAAGATACATGGATTGAACTTGTTAGAGTGAAAGACTCATCACATATCACCATTGTAAAGGAACATAAACTACTAGTAGGAATTTTGGTAAAATAACATATGCACAAGGAAAGAGGAAAACTAGTCAACTCTCTATGAATGAAAATGTGTTTAAGTTGTTCATGAAGTCAAATCTAGAACCTAAACTTGGTTCTATGTTATGGTCTTCATTTTGGTGAGAGCACCCAATTAGAAATCATGAACAAGTTTATCACCGTCCAAACCAAAAATAAATGCAAGCATAGAGAAATCATGTCAAACATAGCTTGTGAATTGAGTGAGAGGACTAGGTATGGGAGGAAGAACTATATTATTCTTGTCAAGCCTCAATTCTTTGTTTAGGTTTTCCACTTGTTTCAACCTAGTGTGCCATGTCCTTTTTAGGTTATTGTGACTACATTGAAAAGCATCCTAAGGATGAGGGAGCTATTGTTGGCAAGAGACACTGCTAGGTATGTTAGGTGTTGTCATTGATGGCAACTAAATCCATCTTATGCATCTGCATTACATCAATTGATCATACCAGAAGTCAGATTGCAGATTTGTCTAAGTCCGGATAGACAAGAATAGAGTTTATGACATGATTCAATATCTTGGTCCGCAATCCTCCACAAGTAATCACATTGAGCTACAGATCTGAGGGAATGTTAAGGGATGTCAAGACTACCTAAATCCAAGATTTTAGCCTCTGGTAATGAAAGGATTGAAAGTTACATGCATCTAAGTATCGGGTTCTGGATAAACAGTTCAGTCCAGTGAAGAATAGGCTGACTTAGTGTTTGATCCTTGTGCGGATGAAGATACGTGATTGGTCAAGTAATTTATGAGATCTAATGGTATTGGATGACATGTGTGATGACTTGAATGTATAGGTTTTGGTCTGCATTGGTATTTGGGCATGGATTCAGCTGACAGAACAATGTTCTTCAAAAGGTCTTAAGTTCTTCTGAAGGCTGACTGCAGTTGATGTTATTTCATGTAGCGGATATATATGATCGATGGATTTAAGTAGTTGTGAGGGCAGTAGAGTGAATATGAAGGGATAAGTGCAAAGTTTAGTAGAATCAAGTGTGAAGGGAAGAGATCTAAGCTCTGAATCATGGCAGAGTAGTGAAGTAGAGCAAAAAGAGATGAAGTGTGTAAAGTTAATATATTGTACATAACAAGAACTATAATTTTGCATTATTGGATGCAATTATTTAGTTCAAACATTCCAGTGAACCTTTGTAATTGATTTGTAGGCAGTGAGCCTCCTTGAGCAGTGAGCTCTGGGTAGTGTGCCCTAAAGGCATGTGCCTTCCCCATTTGTAATACTTTTAACAGAGTATAAATTCTTGTGGGTTAACCCCCACCGTGGTTTTTCCCTTAACCAAGTTTCCATGTAAAAATCTTAGTGTTCATGTGTTGTGATCTTGTTGTTTCTGTTATTGTGTTCATGCCTCTTTCTTTTGGATGTATGTGGTAAATTAATAAAGGAACAAATTAATAAGTTTTACAGAACACTGATTCACCCCCCCTCTCAGTGTTCCTAAATTCCAACAATTGGTATTAGAGCTAAGTTCCTTAGAAGAAGTTTAACAGCTTGAGGAAGATCTAGGAAGGTGTTTTCAATGGGTTCATTCAAGCATTCTGATGGCATCAATCAACAACTCCAAGTAGCCTTAAATGATCTTGATCTGTCTAGAGCAGAAATTAGAGATCTACAAGAGAACCTTAAAGATGTTGAAGATTTCATTAAAACCTTAAAAGGACAACTGAGCAATTCTAATGATAAAAGAAGGGAGCTACTTCATCAGCTAGCAAACCTGAATGAAGACAATGACATGGATGAGGCCCTGAAAGAGAAAACAAAAGAATGTGAGAAGCTAAAAAAAGAAGTTGTTGTCCTAAAACATGAGATGGAATCCGGGGTGATGAGACTAACCAAGGAAATTGACGAAAGGAAAAAGACTGAAGAAAAACTGAATCAATCCCTGAAAGAAAGAATAGAAGAATGCTACAGATTGGATAGGATAATTGGCCATTTAGAGTCTGACCTACAAGAAACTAGGGACAATGAGGAAGAACTTGAAAGACAAATTGTTATTCTCAAGCATGACCTAGAAGCTACAAATGAATACAAAGAGAGGTTTAAGATAAGCTCAGCTAAACTTGAAGTGTTGCTTGATAGTCAGAAGATGGCAGATGATAAGCATGGTCTGGGATATGAGAAAGGTGAAAGCTCTAGATCCAGTCAAAGAACTCCTAAATCAAGGAATCAAAGAAACAGACCTAGAAGACCTCCGGTAAGATAACCTAATGCTCAAAGGTATCCATCCTTCAATGGAAATTATTTCAATTGCAATAAATTTGGTCATAGAGATACACAGTGCAGAAGTAGAGTGAATCAAATTAGTCCATCCTTCTCCGGTCAATGCTTTAATTGTAAAAGGTATGGTCATAGATCCAATGAATGTAAAAGTATGATGATGAACTACTCTAACAACAGAAGAAATGTCAATTCTTTCAATGGCTACTGTTTTGCATGCAATAGATTTGGACACATGGCTAATCAATGTAGATCAAGAAGAAATCAAGTAAATGAGCAAATAAATGTTGTGTGCTTCAATTGCAACAGATCCGGTCATATTGCAAGATTCTGTAGAAGTAGGAATAATGACATAAAAGGTCTAGTAAACAGAAACCAAAAATTGCAGGGACAAGATAAAGGCAAGGGTAAAGTAAATGTGAATGAGATCCAAAATGAAATGAACAAAACATGGGTAAAGAAAGGTGAAGTAAATGATGGTGGTGGGTCCACACCAGAATCTGGTGTTGTTAATTCCTCCACGAATTGAAATAGGAGATTTGGCTCAGGGGAGCTGCATTGAAAATATAATTCCCCGTGCCAGTAAGTGGGTGCCTGAATTTGGCACAATGAATGAAGAAAGAGAAACTTATTGTAGATATGTTGAATCAAAATCTGGAAGAAAAGAAGCTAATGCGATTGATTGCAGAGCAATTAAAGATTGACTGTATGCAAAAATAGTGCAACCAGATGTATTAGGGTAGATCATTTATTACAATGAAGAATTAGGTTTTGTGAAGAATAAAAGGTCATTCATTCAAACATTTGAATCACTTTGCATTCGAAGAGAACAAGGAGCAGAGCATATGAGCTGAGACTTCAAGGATTTGGAGTGCGAAAAGAGAATTCAACAACTAACCCTAACTAGAGAAAAAAAGGTATTCTCTGTGAAACTCTCTGAACTTGCAATCTTTGATATGGCTACCCCATTGGTTTTTGACATCACTGAAAGGCCCCAACCTAAATTTAAAAAGCATCCACACAAATTAGTAGAGGTTGATCCGTTAGGTGCCTTTTCAAGTGTTATGTATGGTGTGTTGCATGTTGTAGATATTAGGGCTTATATTCATGCTAGCATAGATGAGTTTGGGGACTCAAAGTTAGTAGATTTGCTCAAGAATCATCTAAGGGATGAAATTCACAGCCTTAAACTTGAGTATAAGGCACTGCAAGATAATCATTTCATTCAGATTATAGGGTTTCCATCCTTCGATGAAGATGAGTGGGTTCAGTATGTGTTGAGTCAGATGCATGATGAGTTTATGTGGTTAATGAAACCCTTCAAGATCACCAAGGATGCCATCAAGGCCATGACAGGGTTGAACACATCCCGTGGACTACCAATGTTGAAGTCAATAAAGAATCAACCTGTAACTTATGCTACCGGATCAAGGTTTTACAAAAGGGAAATGACAATAAATGATATTGTAGACACCTAAAAATGTCCAACACCTTGTCATTAGCATGTTTTGCCCTAGGTACCCATATCATCACCTAATTAGTTAAATAAATCCTATTTATTTGACTAATTCCATGTATTCCCTTTCAATCCCATAATCCCTTCTTCTATAATTAAATGAATTTTTATTTACTTATTCATGTCCAATCCTCTCTAATTAAATAATTATTTTTAATTGTTTAATTAGTCATTTATCCATTTTCCTATAATTAAATAAATTTTTATTTATTTAATTAACTTTCCACATCAGAATCCAAAATTTAATTAATAAAATCCTAAAAATATCTTCTTGCTTTCTTTCTAAAATTGCAACTCATGCATGTCTAATTAATTTATTTAATTAGATATTTCATCTATTATTCCTCTCATCTTTTTAGGATTTATTTCCTTTAAAAGCAAAAAATCAAATCTCTTTCTATCTTTTAAATCCTATCTTATCTCCTTTCATTTCCTCTTTTATCAAAAAAATCAAATCAAATCTTATCTTATCAAATCTTCTTCCCTCCACATCAAAAATCTCATTTTCTTCCCCTCTCCATAATTAATTAAATAAATTCTATTTATTTAATTAATTTCCTTATTCTTCTATTTTTCATCAAATGATTAAATAATTTTAAATTATTTAATTATTGCATCCTTCATCTAAAAATAAATAAAATTAAATATTTTATTTATTTATTCATCATGTACATAAATTAAATAAAATTTATTTATTTAATTTATATTTCATCTACTCTTATCTTCATCATTTCCTTCTAAAAATGTGCGAGTGAGCCCCTTTGTCCATAAAATAGCAAAGAATCAAAATGGAAGATTTAATAAATTATAAAAATCAACTATCCTCATCACTTAAATCTTAAAATAGAAAAAAACATTCTATCTTGAAAATGAATCTTATCTTTATCAACAACCCACCTAATCTTTCTAAATAAGCAACCTTTTGTGTGACACTTGTCTTCTTTCTATCCGCGCACATCCTCTCAAGGTTTCTCAACCGTTGATCTTCTTATTCTTCCTACACCATTGATCTTCTCTCTCACAAGTCTATAAATACAGCCCTATTCTTCCATTTTTACTATATCCAAGCTTTCAAGTAAGATTACTTTGTAGAATTCATATCATTCCATAGCTTGTGATCATCCTCCCTTGTATTTGAAGCTCATCTTCATTACAAGAAGTATCATAGCCATCTCTCCATCGTCATCTTGAAGAACAAAGCAAGGAAGTGCACTTCCTGAGGGCTCATTCATCATACAAAGATCGATTGAGATTAGGTGAACAATGGAAGCCGTGAGGTAACAAAGCTCTGTAAGTTGGTTTATTTGTTTAAATATTTGTTGTTTGCAATTTCCACTATGTTATTGGGTTTTGATATTCATTATTGATATTATCTAATTTTCCCCATAACATTTTTGGTGCCCACCATGGGGCTTTGCCCCAAATCTAATAAAAATTTGAGTTTTTCTATGCAAGGTTCTGTATATAGGCTCATTCTATGCATCTAAGCAATCTCGAAACACATCTGATTCCTATTTCCATGCATCTGACAGTTTGGCGCATGCAGGCTCTATTTCAGTGCATTTAATTGATGTTCTGGCGCATACAAATCTATCAACACATTTATCCCTCGGAGCTACACATCTGACCTCAGATACAGTACATCTATTGGTTCTATGCTTATATTCTTTCTTCTTATGCTTTTGACATCTCTCTTAGCACATTTGTAATTCTGTGCTTCTAAGCTCTATTTCTGTACATTTAGACTATGAAGTTGTGCATCTGTTCTCTATAGTGATTCTAGGATTTCTTGTAGTTTTTAGCTAACACTAACACTTGTCTTGTAGGATTAGGAGCTGGATAGTCATTTAGTTGCATCTTGTTAACACACATCATAGATTAATTAGACAAGGAAAGTAAATGATTGTTCATGAAAATCACATCTAGACATAACTAGGAGGGGAGTAACTTTATCTTGTTGCATCAACAAATTGAACGTAGTCCCAATGCTAGGAAGGTTAAACTTGAACAAGTGTTTTTCACTTCCAAAGTTAAAAAAAACATGCATGTGTGCCCAAATAGCTTAAATCACTTAGTTCTTTTTCATTTTAAATAGGGGAAAGAACTATTGTCTTTTATGTTTTTGGAATGACATTAGGCATATGCTCTCCCCTATCTTAGGCGATCAGAATGCCAGACATCTCATTTTGCACGTGTTGAACCTTTAGAGGGGCCTGCTCTTGGATATCCTTCCGTCCAAGTAGGAATGACCCTAAGTGGTAACAGGCTAAAGCCAAGCCCTGCCAAGACACTCTAAATAAATTGTGTTTAGAGCGAAAGCTTCAAACAACAAGTGAAGTTGTGTTATACCAACAACCAACCTCCCCCAAAACCCTCCAAGGCATAACCCTTGTAAGATGGGAGACTCCACAACTAAGAGTAGTGTTGCCGCATGTATAACCACTCGAACGGCTACCCTCATTACATATCCTTTGTTTTAGTAGCCCAAAATCCTTCTATTTGTTGGCGCAAAAGGTGGGACCTTTGAAGCCGCCCTGATTCTTGTGGTTCTTAGTAGAGATAGCAGGGACAATCCTAAGGTTCGGTGGGGGTACGAGCCTTGGAAAACCTGGAACTTGGTATGCATGAGAAATGAGTGCTGTGGAGGGGAGCTGGTGCTACCAAGTTCCTGAAGCTATCTGCTTTGAATATGCATAGCTAGGGGATCCGACAAATACTATCCTTACTATCCTAGGTTTGTAACTATTTTCTTTAGTCAAAAGAGTCCAAAAAATCACAAAAAAAATCAAAAACCATGAAACCATTATGTGTTTTCTGTGTCTTCTTGCTATAATTGATAAAATCAAATCAAAAGACCAACCTGCAACCAAAAAACCAAAAACATATTGAAAAATGTGTCAAAAACTTTGCAAAATCATTCAAAGAAACCAGAGTTGCGCATATACACTCTAAAGTTGCGCATTCGTCTCGACTTGCTACGCATCTGTACCGACTTTTTGCGCATTTGAGAACTATTCCTGTGCATTTATCCTTTGCCAAAATTACGCATTTACCTCAACTCGATGCACATTTACCTTCTGAAACCACACATTTGTAGCTGCGCATCTATCACAGTGAACATTTTCACATCTTTTTGGAGAAAAATATCAACCTTTCTGGGAACCCATTTTGGTCTTGTGTCAAATTTCTGTGGAGATGACAATCTAATCAGAATATATTGCTCAAAAACTCTAATACCTGCAATTGTAAATAAACTTAGGTCCCTTGCCCTAAGATCGTATAGCAATTGCTCAATAACTCCACATCCTACAACAAGAAATTGCAATCTTGCAAGCTGAACAGGCCGGTACTAGCTATGCCTTGCCCCAAACTCGTACATCATTTTCCTGTCTTAATGATACTAATGACAAGGCAAGCACCACTTCCAGTTGGAACTCGTATACTACTCCGTCTACTAGTCCTCCTTTGCCATCTTCTAAGACACATATCCCAAAGCATACCAGTACTACACTAATGCCGCCACCTAGTTCCCCAAGCTCTAAATGGACAACCAAAAAATCCTTGGATGATTTTTGGAAAAAAGTCTTGCCAAATTTATACCACAAAAGAAAAGCTATAGAGAAAGCCAAATCCACTCATCCATTACCTCTTTCATCTACCCATACACCTACGAAGGATGTGATCCAAGGATTATTAGCAGAGAGTCAACCATGTTCCCAAACTCTGGTCCTTGACCTTACCAAAGATTCTTCCAATAACATGTCAAATCCTACAACCCCCTCATGTGATCCGCAACCCCTTGAGCTTATCAAAGAGTCTCCTCCCATGAACCCAAGTCAAGAGCTATTGTACCTTCATATCAATAACCCTCAAGAACATGTCAAGCCTATCCAAGAGTCTTCTACCTCAATTTCCATTCAAGAAGATCAAGAGTTATGTCAAGAGCACACCTTAGAGCTTGAGGAAACATTAAGCCCTAGTCTAAGTCAAGATCAAATCACTTTTATGCAATCTATTCATAACATGTATCTTTTCCACAATCAATATGATATCCATATTAATGAACTTCTCCATGAGCCACTTGATCCTATACATCTCTCAATGACTATACATGAGCAAGAGATCCAATTTCAAACCATTCATAACCTTTATCTCTTCCATGATCAAGATAATACATATGAAGAAGCTATCCATGAGCAACTTGATCCTGTACATGAGAAAGAAATCCCCATTCAAACTGTCCATAATCTATATCTTTTCTATGATCAAGATATTCTCTATGAAGAAGATGTCCATGAAAAAATTGATCCCATACCCATCCATGAGCAAGAAACCTCCATTACTTCTATCCGTCCTCCATCTAATCCTATCTATGATCCTCCAACTTTCACTTCCCTTGATGAGACACTTGGCCCCAAGTGCACATAGATGATCAAACTGATAACTTGGATCCTACTGAGCATTATGATAAACAAGATCCTGATGATCCTCCACCTTCCATAATCGACCATGTTGAAAGTTCGTTATCCTATCCCCTTGGTCTCACTACCTTCATGCATGAGTGTTCTTCCTTAGAACACCAACAACCATTATCCTCTATCTCACCTTCTCCATCCAATAAAGAAATCGTGTCTAGTGTTCCACCTATACATAATTCTACTGTCCACCACATACTCCAACATATGAACTATCAAGGTAAAGGCTTAGGCCTTCATGAACAAGGTATTTTGGAGCTTGTCCATGTCAATTTTCCTCCTCACTTGTACGGACTAGGATACATACCCCAAGGTGAACAATCTCAAGATGTTGGTACTTCCTCCACTCCTCCTAAGTCCACCACTTTCCATCACCAATCCTATCATATCCCCAAAACATATGTCGCCATTCCACCTCCCTTGTCATACACATCCCAAAAGCATGTGACCATACACTTTCCACCATCCAATCTACCTCCGCTACTTCCAACTCCTAATATCCCTCCATGCATTTTACCATCACTTCTTCCAACACCTTACCCATCCATCTATAAATCATCTAAAAATCCCAATCATGGCCAACAAATGCACATGTTGTCTAAACAAAGAACTTTCACCAACCCCACTTCCACCATACCCAGGGAACTCAATAGCAAAAATTTGGATGCCTCTACCTCTCAAGTCAAAAATCCTAAGAGTCCTCATGACCTAGGATACATAAGCCAAAAATCAAAGAAACATCCATCTCAAGAGATGCATACACCCACACACCTCAAAGAAAAAATGAAAAAGGTGTGGGTCCCCAAGCAACAAGTAATTACCTCAGCAACTACACAAGTTATGCATATACCCAAGCCCATACCTTCACAGGTAAAATCTAACAGCAAAATGGTTTGGGTACCTAAGAAAAAAGCCCTTAAGTTACATGAGGCATCCACCTTTCAAGAATCCCAACCATCCACTTTCTCCTTCACCATCCAAAAGTCTCAAATCTATCCATACCACATGAAAAGTAAAAGTCAGAACAATACAAAGTCTATGTGGGTCCCTAAATTCCTAAATCACCCATCCACCACGCAAAAAATCTCCATTGCTTCCTACACCACCTTCCTATCATCAACTTCAATGTTTATCATGGTGTGTGCAGCCGTTGGTCATGATTCCATTCCATCCCACAACATTTCCACATACCTCTATCACACCATCATTCAACCATTATCCTACATATCTACCTTATCACCTCCCTATGGTCCATGCTTTTGCATAAGCCTTTCACCCATCTTCTTTCATAATTCTTACATATTTCATATCATAATCCATTATCCTTCCATCCATAATCCATATCATAATCCACCGTCTACCTAATTCATCTCACTTTCATGCAATCTCCTACCAACATATATGAGAACACTTGACATAGTTCGTGCGATGACATGCATTTCTAATGGGACACTACCACCTTTTAGGGAGCTAGATGCTTGAGTCTCTTTTTTCCATATCCACCTATCCCATCCAAAAGTTAAAAAAAAAAGCAAAAGAAAAATAAAAAAAGTAAAGAAAAATCCCTTTGTCCAATGGTGCAAATCTGGCAAATAGGCGCCTTCAATAAGTACCATGATGAAAACCTAGAAAATAGGTGTCACGTGTAAGTTGATCTCCTACGTCACCTACACTTGGGGGCACGTTGTCTCGTCCATACCATTTTCTATCCTATCCTTCTATCTGCTACATACCTAACCTATCGATCCATCCATCGTAATCTTCCATTCCTCCATTTTTCTTGATATTGATAAAGATTGGGGGCACAATGTTGACAAATATTTTTGATGTCTCTTGACATACCTTATCCCTCCAAACCATGCAAATCCTTCATTATCCTCTCATCCTCCTATCGTCATAAGCATTGTCATGAAAAATCCTAAGTACTCTACCTACAATAGGGCATGTTATTCCTATGCAACTTAGTCCTTAGCGATCACATCCTTGATTCCTCATACCTAAACTATCTGTATCCATTTTAACCCATCCATATTCCTATCCATGGTGTTTCCTTATCATCAGTATCATCTGATCCATATCTGTTCCATATCTATTATATATCTGATCCATATATGTTCTATATCCAATCCATATCTGGGCCATATTTGTTCCATATCATGTCTCATCTGATCCATATCCTAGGTCTATCAAAGTCAATCCCAAACTATGCTACCTCTGCATAGTCATGTAGGCAAGGCCATTATCAATGCACCCCCGAGGCTTCCCATCCATCCCATATCTTGTCGTCTATCCTCTAGTACCATCTGCATCCATAGTCTAAGTCCCAAACTACGTTGCATCTACGTTGTCACATAGGCAAGGCCATTATTAATGCGCCCCGAGGCACTAGATCAGTCCCTTAGGGTTCGTTTCCCCAATAAGGATTGTGGTATCATTCACCAAATGCAAGCGCACATAACAAAGCCCATTTCCATACAGAAATCTTCATGCAAGACGTCAACCTATCCAAAGCAAAGAAAAAACAAGAGCTAAGCAATCCAAATGATTTTATCTCAAATTATGGCAAGAGAACACATCTAATGCAAGAATATTTTGTGAGCAGGTTAAGTTACAGAGTCTTGATTTTTTATTATTATGTCTTTCTATGCTACTCGAGGTTGTCAAAAACTAGAGATGCTATGATGGGGGCATAATCATTTTCTTTGTCTACTGTTTGTGGATCAATCTTTAGTAATGTGACGACTTTTTTCTAATGACATGATCATCAAAAGATCATTGAGGACTTCTGAGGTCTAAACATGAAAAGGGGCAATCCTTGTTTGTTCAAATGCAAGAAATACTCAGGTCATGTAGATTCAACTTTGACTAGATGCTTATATTAACTTGCTATATTAAAATCCATTTAAGTAATACTCAGGTCATCTCGGTTTAATTATACCTAAATGCTTGTATTTTCTTACAACATAATAAAAGCCTAATGATGAAATAAGCACTTCAAAATACTTGCAATATCAAGATGACATATATCCGCATCCATAATACATCCATACATACATCCATTTCCATTCCATATACCGTCCATAATAAAAATCTTGCTCCAAAGTGCCCATGTCTGCAGAGTAAAATCTTGTGATTCCTTCTTCCACATTTCCTCTATCAATCAACTTTTTATCTTTCTTCATATCGCTCATCCCAATCTAGTCAATCTGAGCAATGATCCAAATGCAAGTCCATCCTTAATCCATACCAATCAAGTCAAGTCAATCTTGTCAAATGATCCGATCACAATTAGTGGTCTTGATCTTTGTCTGGTCGTAAACCAACTCAATTAGTCATAAGTATCAGTGGGATATACATTTCCCACTCGTATTGTGTTGATCTAGGGATGTATCGTTCCCCACCATGAAAACACTAGCCTTTGTGTTGCTTAAGGGATCTATCGTTCCCCACCATGACAACACTATCGTATATCATATCAATTAATCGTTGGTTTACAGCTGGACAGAGGTAATACCTTTTTATTCTTGTATCATTTGTGCATACTTGCTTACTTGCTTGTGTGTGCTATCATTTTACCTTTCATCACGTATCATTCAACCATTTCTTCACCCCAACCCATTCTTCCACCTTCTTCATCGTGAGATTGTCCGTCTCACGTCCCTTCTGCCTTCTTCCTGTCTAATCTCCCAAGGGGGAATCCTCATCCTATCTTTCCATTACCATATTTCTTCCTCTATCCATACCTTAGCTTCTTTGAAATGATGTTACTCGACACAAATTTCATCATCTTGAACATCATCTCAAAGAGGGGCAAAATGTAGACACCTAAAAATGTCCAACACCTTGTCATTAGCATGTTTTGCCCTAGGTACCCATATCATCACCTAATTAATTAAATAAATCTTATTTATTTGAGTAATTCCATTTATTCCCTTTCAATCCCATAATCCCTTCTTCTATAATTAAATAAAGTTTTATTTAATTATTCACGTCCAATCCTCTCTAATTAAATAATTATTTTAAATTGTTTAATTAGTCATTTATCCATTTTCCTATAATCAAATAAATTTTTATTTATTTAATTATCTTTCCACATCACAATCCAAAATTAATTAAATAAATTAAATATTTATTTAATTAATAAAATCCTAAAAATATCTTCTTGCTTTCTTTCTAAAATTGCAACTCATGCATATCTAATTAATTTATTTAATTAGATATTTCATCTATTATTCCTCTCATCTTTTTCTATCTTTTTAAATCCTATCTTATCTCCTTTCATTTCCTCTTTTATCAAAAAAATCAAATCAAATCTTATCTTATCAAATCTTCTTCCCTCCACATCAAAAATCTCATTTTCTTCCCCTCTCCATAATTAATTAAATAAATTCTATTTATTTAATTAACCTCCTTATTCTTCTATTTTCCATCAAATGATTAAATAATTTTAAATTATTTAATTATTGCATCCTTCTTCTAAAAATAAATAAAATTAAATATTTTATTTCTTTATTCATCATGCACATAAATTAAATAAATTTTATTTATTTAATTTATATTTCATCCACTCTTATCTTCATCATTTTCTTCTAAAAATGTGCAAATGGGCCCCTTTGTCCATAAAATAGCAAAGAATCAAAATGGAAGATTTAATAAATTATAAAAATCAACTATCCTCAAAACTTAAATCTCAAAATAGAAAAAATCATTCTATCTTGAAAAGGAATCTTATCTTTATTAACAACCCACCTAATCTTTCTAAATAAGCAACCTTTTGTGTGACACTTGTCTTCTTTCTATCTGCGCACATCCTCTCAATGTTTCTCAACCGTTGATCTTCTTATTCTTTCTACACCGTTGATCTTCTCTCTCACAAGTCTATAAATACAACCCTATTCTTCCATTTTTACTATATCCAAGCTTTCAAGTAAGATTACTCTGTAGAATTCATATCATTCCATAGCTTGTGATCATCCTCCTTTGTATTTGAAGCTCATCTTCATTACAAGAAGTATCACAGCCATCTCTCCATTATCATCTGAAGAACAAAGCAAGGAAGTGCGCTTCCTGAGGGCTCATTCATCATACAAAGATCGATCGAGATTAGGCGAACAATGGAAGCCGCGAGGTAACAAAGCTTTGTAAGTTGGTTTATTTGTTTAAATCTTTGTTATTTACAATTTCCATTGTGTTATTGGGTTTTGATATTCATTATTGATATTATCCAATTTTCCCCATAACAGATATCACCGATCTGGATGTCAAATTTGTAGCAATGTTGATTGGATACAAGATATATCATTCCACCAGGGAAAATTATGTATCTGGTATAGCTATCTATGCAGCTTATCAGATATTGAGAGAGAATGATGCCTATGACTTGCGTGAGTTGCTGCAGAACCAGCTAATGGAAAACCTGAACAAGATCAAAAAGGACAAAAAGAACACTTTCAAGTATGGTAAATTGGTATTATGTTTGTTCTTCTATTTCATGAATGAGTTACCTGACAAGAAAATCATGTGTTGGACCAATGATAAGACTGTTGCCATACAAATAAGAGAGCACTTGAACAAGATTGGTGACTCCAATGCCCAAAGGACTGCTCTTTGGGGATATTTCAAAAAAATTTAGAACATGATGCAATCAAGAGAAAGAATCCCTGCATCTATGGTTGAAAAATACAAGGATACAGTCTGTTTTATGGTGGATATAGATCAGTGTTTAATGGAAGTAGTTGAACCAAGAACTGCGTGGATCATGCCCATGGGGTATGAAGTTGATGAGCAAGTATTGGATATGTATGCTCAATACGTTTTGAGTAAACCAAAGGATATCACAGTTGAAAGATTTGGGACATATGATGAACTCAGTGTGAAACTACATGTTGAGCTCTGAAAAGTTGAATCTAAGAGAAAGATTCAAAGACAAGTTGAAATGTATGTAGAAAGCATTGGCATAACAAGAGACGCTGTGAGACAAAATAGGGAAAGGATAGAGAAAGTTGAGAAGGAGAAATAGGATAGAGAACAGAGAAGTGTTCTGGTGGAATCCACTTCTAAAGCAAGGACTACTAGGAGTTCTAGTTCAACCTCTAGCAGAAAAACCTACCAGTAAGGAAGGAAAAAGGAGAAAGGTAAAGGGAAAAAGAACATATATCAGTTTGGAGAAAGTGGGTGAAGAAGAAACTGAATCAGATGATGAGGTTAAGGAGCTGAAGGCCTCAGGCACCAAAGCTGCTAAAATGTCTAAGGAAAAGCCCTCTGGAAGCATAAAGTCAAGTAAAAGGCATAAGACAGAGGCCTATGTTGAGAATCCTACTCTTTCTGTGGATGATATCATTAAGTCAGTCACTGTAGATGGAAACTTGAAGCCAATGACTGAATTTTATGATCATTACAGTGATATTGACAAGAGAGTTTTGGAGGAAGCTACAGTCAAATACTTGAACATCTACAATAAGACTTTATTTGAAATAACTTTTGAAATTCTGGATAGCCTTGAAAAAATTCTAGAAATAAGAAAAGAGAATGCAAAAGCTAAAGATTTTGAGCTCTAGGAGCATGTACTGATAAAATTATGTCCTTAAATTACTCCAGATCAAAAGAACCTGATATTCAAAGAAGTTAAAGAGGACTTCAGGACTAAGATCAGAATGAATATGCTCATGCTGGGAGAGATTGACAAGATAGTTTAAGATACTTAGGAGATTCTTCTAAATGCATTGAAAAGGCATAACATCTCTACTCCGGAAGATGAAATGCTAAATAAAGGAGATGAAGAGATGGTGGAGGAAGTTAATGGTGCTGAGGACACTCAAATTCCTCCAGACCAATCTACTGGAGAATATACAGAGATGAATAAAGAAGTAGATGCTCCTGGTGAAGATGACTCTGTGAAGAATAAAGAGCAAGAAGCAAAACAGGTTAAGGACAAGAATAAACAAGAAGGAGAAACATCAGAGAACATTAAAAAGAAAAAGCAAGATGACAGAACCGGTAAGGATCTGAAAGATGGATCTGCATTCTTGGCAAGAGACACTGCAGATGCAGTGAAAAAATTACTTGAGAAAGGCAAGTTTGAGTTTGATGAACCGGAGCTGATTCAAGGACCTATCAATTTTGACACTCTTTCCCCTCTACAAAAGATGAAGTTAGCATCTGTGGCACAAGCAAATGCAAGAGAGGATATTCTAAAAAACTCACATCGAGGATAGTGAGTTGCTTGGTCTTGCCTCCAAAATTCTGGAAAAGATTATGCCAACCTTTCAAAAGGATTCATTTGAATCTCCCTTTGGTCAGTTGAAAAGCTTGATGAACTCCGTAAGTTCTCATTTTGAAACCTTAAAGAAGTTAGCAGAAGTTAAAGTCAAAAATGAATTTAATGAGAAAAGGTTTGCTAAAATAAAGAAAATAATTAGCTATGATTGATCTGGGCTTGATACCAGTGTAAAGAGTATTGAAAATGCCCTATCTGAAGGTGCGGAAATCTATAAGTTTTGCCTAAATAGATCTAAAGTTGTTGAAGATATTGAGAAAAAGATTAAGGACATAGAGCTCAAACTATCTAATATTTCTCAGTCATATAGTCCTTTAACGGAGTCTGTAATTACCAAAGAATGCCAAGTAGTAAGTCTACAGAATGAATTGAGTGATCTGGAGAAAGAAAAGGCCAAAATTCTGGGTAGATTGGATGAGCTCCGGCAATTGATCTCCCCTAAGTTAGAAACTATGTATGATATATTAGCGGAGTCCCAAGTAGCAGCTGCTACCAGTGATCCTACTGACCTTCAAAAGGCAAAATCACTAACATTTTTGTTCAGTGGGAACATATTTATCTTGGGCAATATTAGAAAGAACTGGGACAATGAATTCACAAAGTTGAAAAACATTTTTGGTGATATCTTTTTGCTGATAAACAAAGCCTAAGAACTATATGTTCATATGCAGAAGTATGTAGATCTTTGACCCTTGTACATAAATTTTTGCATGAATTTTGGTATGCGGATCCTAGACTTCGCCATTGATGTCAAAGGGGGAGAGGAAAAGCAGTGAAAAATGAAGAATTAATCTAAGGGGGAGCATTGGAAATCATAAGTGTATAAAGTAAGGGGGAGTTGTTCTAACACTTAGTCATTTTTCACTAAGTGTTGCCATCAATGGTAAATGGGGGGATTGTTGGCAAGAGACACTGCTAGGTATGTTAGGTGTTGTCATTGATGGCAACTAAATCCATCTTAGGCATCCACATTACATCAATTGATCATACTAGAAGTCAGATTGCAGATTTGTCTAAGTCTGGATAGATAGGAACAAAGTATATGACAAGATTCAGCATCTTGGTCCGCAATCCTTCACAAGTAATCACATTGAGCTACAGATCTGAGGGAATGTTAAGGGATGTCATGACTACCTAAATCTAAGATTTTAGCCTCTGATAATGATAGGATTGAAAGTTACACGCATTCGAGTATCAGGTTATGGATAAATAGTTCAATCCAATGAAGAACAAGCTGACTTGGTGTTTGATCCTTGTGTGGATGAAGATAAGTGATTGGTCGAGTAATTTATGAGATCTAGTGGTATTGGCCGACATGTGTAATGACTTGAATGTATAGGTTTTGGTCCGCATTGGTATTTGGGCATGGATTTAGCTGAAAGAACAGTGTTCTTAAGAAGGCCTTAAGTTCTTCTCAAGGCCAACTGTAGTTGATGTTAGTTTATGTAGCAGATATATATGATCGATGGATTCAAGCATTTGTGAGGGTAGTAGAGAGAATATGAAGGGATAAGTATGAAGTATAGAAGAATCAAGTGTGAAGGGAAGATATCTAAGCTCTGGATCATGGTAGAACAATAAAGCAAAGCAGAAAGAGATGAAGTGTGTAAAATTAGTATATTGTGCATAACCAGAATTGTAATTCTGCATTATTGGATGCTATTCTTCAGTTCAAACATTCCAGCAAACTTTTGTAATTGATTTGTAGGCAGTGAGTCTCCTTGAGCAGTGAGCTCTAGGCAGTGTGCCCTAAAGGCATGTGCCTTCCCCATTTGTAATACTTTTAACAGAGTATAAATTCTTGTGGGTTAACCCCCACCATGGTTTTTCCCTTAATCAAATTTCCACGTAAAAATCCTGGTGTTCATGTGTTTTGATCTTGTTGTTTCTATTCTTGTGTTCATGCCTCTTTCTTTTGGATGTATGTGGTAAATTAATAAAGGAAGAAATTAATAAGTTTTGCAAAACACTGATTCATCCCCCCTCTCAGTGTTCACAAATTCCAACAGCCATAACACATCTCTCACCATGTTTACAATAATTATTATTTTGATAGACCTAACTTGTACAACATGCTTTTCATAATCATAATTATTTACACATGGTTGAACCAACTCATGATAGGGTTTCGCACTTGGGGATCCATTTATTGGGCCAATGCTGTCCAAATCTAGATATAAAAGGTTTAGTCTTGGTATAGGAGCACCAATCTACTTTGGTCCACATGTGATCAAGATGATTTGAGATAGGTTGATTTAGGAGTTGGATTATTAGTTGAGTTAATAGGTTCAATTTGAGCATTAGAATGTAATTAGGAACTTCATTCTTGTAAATGATTTCAAATATTGTCAAAGATGCTCAAATTTGCAAAGTATGTAAATGGGGGGTTTTGAAGAGTTTAAGGGTGTTAGGTTGTAGCTTTTTGGTAAATAAGGCCATACAGACCATGGGACATATATTTAAGTCTTCTAGGGGGGATTCTAGGTTCAATTTGTCCTTGGATGCAAAATTTGCAATTGTTGTCTTCAAAAATTGAAAAGTTGCCACCAAGATGCAAAATAGCTTGTAGGGGAATACCAATGGTTGTGCATTTCAAAAGTTAGTTCTTGGTGGTTATTGGAAGTAGTTTGGATGATGTAAAGCATAAATATGTGTGGGATATCCTTGTACATCGCTCTATTGATGATTTGAATAAAACTCCATTTGATATATCTCAGAATTCTTTAGTTTTTCTCTGTTTTCCCTCTTTCCGGCAGGTGTACGATCCATACAGTGTAGAGTGGTGCATGAAAACTTTTGAATAATCAAGAGGCATGTGTTAACAACACTTTCCATTTGGTTTGAGTTCCTAATTCATACATTGGTGAAAGTTTGAACGTTTTCTTTGTTGACAAGTCTGTAGGTGCAGTCAAGGTTTTGAAGCCCTAAAACATGATGTAAGATCCATTCCACATATTGTACTCACTATGGCTAATGGGCATAAAAGGGTAGAATTAGGATGGTAGGTCATTGGGTTTGTGTCATGTGTGAGAATTGGGAAGGATACTAGGACTGTCTTGACAGAGATTAGTGAAATTGGGTATGAAATTGATGGTTTTGAGAGAGAGTTTGATAAAAGACTATGAGTAGAGGTTGTGTGAAGGTTTAGTGAGTGAGAGCAGACATAATGAAGAGTGTTGGAGATGGTGGCAGGATTGTATGAGGTTGGGAACCATAACTTTCAATAAACCCTACCCTTGAATAGTGGAAATTGAGGGTTTTCTAGAATAGTGGCTAGATGTGAGTTGGTGTTTCTAAAACTAGTTGAAAAGGGCTTTTTGTTACCTATTACTAAGGTCTGAGAATTTATTCAAGGCTGGTGGTGAGATTTAGGAACACTTCCTTTGTAAATGAGGGCTAATTAGGCCTAATTTGTGGTGCAAAGAGGTCTAAAACTACAAGTTGCTCCAAAACAACCTTAGGTGAGATTGAGACATATTGTAGAGGGACCTGATGGGTATCTAAATCTATAGTTTGTTGGTTGATTCCTTTTGGAAGATTTTGTGGTTATCGTCCAAAAATAGTGTTTTGATGGCTACTAAGCTAGAAGGTCCAAAGTGAGAAACTTGAATAAACTGATAAAGAAAGACTTGAAAGAGCATTAGGACTTGATAAATCTGAGTTGAATTGAGATCTAAACCCTGCTCTTACATCAAGTCTTGTCTTAATTGTAATTTTTCTAGGATACAAGAATGAGATCCCTCTTTAAGATTCTTGGTTTGTTTAGATAAAATGGGATCAAATACATTGTCTGCATAGCCAAATACTATTCTAGAGTCTACACACAATGTTTTCTTGACTATTTGCACATTAATTTGTGCCTCAGGAGACTTATCAAGAACAAGAGATAAAGTGTAAGATTTACTTACCTCGTACTCCAACAATAATTCAATGCACTAAAAAATTATCTTTTCCTTTTCTCTTGAATATATTCGCCACATAATGAGTTCACACGAGTATCCTTCTTGAGATTACCTCTCTTTTGATCAACAAGTAATTGAGTGCAAGGTTGATAGCATGTAGTTCACACAGTTTCTCTTAGAAAATCACGATCTCACAAACTTAGCATATGAAGAATAGGTTTTCAAGATATTTAAACTCATATATAGTTGAGGGCTTGGCATGGGAAGCAACTAACTCATTAATGACCATTACTTCAAATTTGATTCAAGTTGGTGTAGTTACTACTAAAATTTCAAATCTCTTTCATTTCTTCACTTTCTTTTTGTTACAAGATTTGATTCTCGCTCTTCAATATTTTGGTATTAAGGCTTGACAAGACATACAATAAGTAAAAGATCACAATGATGTAATAATTGATTTCCTCCTTTTAGATTCTTACTTTTTGAAATGATTATTTTTTGACACAACAAAATTAATTAGATTACTACGTATAATTTGTTGATCTGCTTGGGAATTTTAAGATTACACACACCATTGACAACAAAGAGATCAATAGTTCCTAATGAATGCATAAGCATGAAATCAAATGGTTTTTTGAGATACTTCCATAACTTTTTTGGTCACAATATCCATTCAACATATCCATCTATGTGGACTTCCAATTAGATAGCTAGGAACTACATATGTAGGGTGAATAAATTATTTTATTGATAGATCTACCACTAGCTTCGAGGATACGGCCAAAGGTTGTAGAACCAAAAAAACTATTAACATACCTTCAAAAAGAAGTCAAAGATGAAAAAAATGAAAACAATAAGACTATAATGCATATTTATAGAAATACCTCATGTAGGCTTGTGTATGATGTTTCAGATATATCCCATTGACTAGGATAGGTAGTGTACACCCACTTAGATCAATGAGTTCAAAAGATTTATTATGTTTGCATGAAAAACAATATATGGGTTAGTCTACAAAGAATCAAACTTGGAATGTTATCACAATTTTTCTAACTTTAACTCACTTCAAAGGTCTATTATATGGAATGTTTACCAAACCAACATTTAATGGTCTCCCAATGATTCTTCATTAAGTTCATGGTAGACTCTCTCTTTTCTTGGGCTCTAGTAATTATACTAGCCTAATCTCCATGGATCAATTTTCTTCTATTTCTAGTTGCTTGATCAACTGTAAGGTAGGAAGTTCTAGAGAGATAGGCAATTCTACCTCTTTACCATATACATAAGAGAACAAACAAATGGCTTTCTTTAATGTAATTATTTTTTCCCATAGTCATTGTTTAAGATACAAATGTCATTCTCTCTAATAATCGAAGCCAATCCTTTTGATAATCCTTATAAGGTTCTAATTAGTAGACTTTGCTATCCCATTACCTTATGGATAGTAATTTTATGATGTCTTCAAATAAATTTTATATTAGACTGAATTCTAATACTTTTGCATGTACAAAATCCCTAACATTGTCAGACATAATGGTATGTGGGACTCCAAACCTTGTGACAATACTTTACATGAAATCAATAATGACTCCTTTGATGACTTCCTTCAATAGTACAACTTCTATCCACCTTGCAAAGTAATACATGGTAGTAAGCATCCATTTATACCCTATGCTAGAGATTGGATTAATCATACATATGAAGCCTGGGAAATTGGTTTAATGGGCAGTAGTGTATTTCTTTTTATTCCTATCTAAAGTTGATATTGTTGACATTTTCTAACCCATTGGTGAGAATATACAAATAAAGTGGGATAGTAATATCTCACTTTGATAGTCATGATAGCTATGGTATAGGAAAAGGAGTGTTTTCCTAATAATTCTTTGTGAAATTTATGTAATATCATTGATGCTTGATATAAGAAACACTTGAGCAACACTCCATCACAGTTTCTCATAAGAAAGATTCCATTAATTGAGGAATGGGGAATTACTTGTAGCCAATAGCCCTTCTCCTAGAAGGAGATAGATCACTTTGATATTTTTGAGTTCCTATGAATCAAACTCTTCCATTGATCCATGACATTGGCTCAACTTCGTCATTTGTGAAGATAACTTTTGATTGTTTGTTTAAATCATTTCAAGTGTTAAGATCTTTTGTAAGATGTTGACATAGTGTATATCCTCTAATCAACTTAGTTTATTTAATGTCTAAATCATATTCTAAAATTCTAGTGACCTAAATGGCATGCTTCTCACTTACGTCACTATCCATAATATATTCCCTAATTCTTGAGTGGACCATAAATGCTATTATTGTGTTGTTTGAGACCAAGTGATAGAATGTTTTTAGTCCCTTAACTAATGTATATGTTTTCTTCTCCATGAAATTGTAATTGACTTCATAATCCTTTAAATTTTGAAAGAAGAAAGTGACTAGATGCTATTCCTAGTCTTTATCACATTTCTAGGTGAGGACTGGAGCTATACTATAATCTCCTCCATATGCATATATGATGAAATCCTTAGATAAATTTAGGTTCCTCAACATTGGGGATATTTCAATAGCTTGTTTAATTAATTCAAAAGCTTCCTTACCTTCAATTGTCTACCTAAATTCTCTATGTTTTTTGAGCATTACACTCAAAGACCTTACCAATCTTGTGAAGTTGCAATTGAATTTCTTCACAAAATTGATCTTACCAATAAAATATTACAAAGATTTCTTATTTACTAATATAGTGAACTCTAGAATAGCCTAGAATCTATTAGGATCTATTATAATGCCTTATTTTGAGACCACATTCACACCAAGAATTTTATCCTAGGTTATGTTAAAAATGCACTTCTTCAAATTCAATGTGATGTCATGAAAGAAAGCTAGGTGTGCGGAAATAGATTCCTACACTAATCTAAAGAGGAGAGAAGAGTGCAAATTTGTTTTAATCCTTACAATTATAGAATGTTAACAACAATAATGGAGATATTGCAGCAAACACATACACACAAAAATGAGGCAGAAGAGAGACACAAGATATACGTGGGGAAAACCCTTATGGGTTAAAAACCCCACACTCCAAAACACAACTCAAATGTATTATGTAAACAATGAAGGTTACAATATAGTTACAGAGCTAATGCTCTTGCAGGAGTCTTTGACACTCGTATCTGGAGACAAACCAGAAGTATAACAGTACCTTTCAATCACATAATACATCTCCTCTCCAAAGCACTTGTTTATATAGAAAATACAAGGCAAAAATGGCTCTATCTTGAGATGGACATCCAACATGGTCTCATGGCCCAAAACCCATGCATATGGACACTTGTCCAACACTGTAGGATGATCCTGACACTTCTCATGTCACCCCATCCCAAAGAGGTTGCCTATTCCAAAGATGGGCAATGACAGATGCTCTTACGACTCTTACAATCGTCATAGAATCCGTCATACTGACATATCTTATAGTTGTAAGAGAATCTATCATAAACAAGCCATAAATAGCATATTCTCTTACAACATGTCATAACCCTCCTTGGGGTGCCCAAATATGCCTTCTTCCAAGAGGCCTTGTGACACATGTCTTCACCTGTCATAGAACCTTCTATTTTTGACTCTTACATGTCATAGATTCTGTCATAACCGTTTCAGTCAAGATTCACTTACACACTAGTCAAGATGCTGACACATGGTAGAAAACCTCTACCACACAAAAGGGATGCCTATCTCCACATGGACTGTGTTGACCATCCTAGTCATCTTACAAGTGGAGTGACAACTCATCGTGCCACTTCACACTAAATGACAAAACAAGATGTGCAACAAAATTACAGCATAGGCTAAATAAATAAATTACATTACAATAATAAATGCAAGGAATTACCAAGGTTGAGACACCTTAATTCCCAACATTCTCCCACTTGTCAAACACCTTGTAAGAGTAAATAGAAATAACAGGATTTAACTGCTATAGGCCGAGAGGCCGATAGACTCCACACACCATCTAAACTTCTAAGTGCCCACTGGTTTTGTCAATGCATCTGCAACATTCTTCAAAGTATCTACCTTCTCCAAATTCACCTTCCCATCCTCTACCATGTCTCGCACGAAGTGAAATAGTACATCAATATGCTTTGTTTTGGCATGGAAAGTTGGATTTTTTGCTAGAAAAATCATACTTTGACTGTCACAACAAATCATAATTTGTCCTGCATCAACACCAATATCTGAACACAATCTCTTAAGCCAAATGTCTTCCTTGCAAGCATGAGTTTCTGCCATATAATTAGCCTTTTTCGTGGACAAAGCAACCACAGGTTGTCTCTTACTCATCCAACTAATTGCACCACCAAACATAGTGAACACATGGGCACTGGTGGATCTCCTGCTGTCAATGTCACCTCTCCAATCAGAATCCATGAATCCACGAATACAAACTGAATGTGGAGGTCTTGTAGCATTACCATGATAGCATATGGAATACTCGGAAGTACCCCTCAAATATCTGAACACTTGCTTAACTGCATCCCAATGTACCGTCCAGGATTAGCCATAAATCAACTAAGGACTCCCACTGCTTGGGCAATGTCTGGTCTTGTGCAGACCATAGCATACATCAAACTACCAATAGTACTAGCATAAGGTACTCTCCTCATGTCCTCTACCTCACTAGGAGATTTTGGACAATCATTAACATACAACTTTGTCCCCAATGAAACAGGGACACACAATGGTCTACAATCTGCCATGTTGAACCTATCCAACATGGTCTTCACATACTTACTCTGGCTTAACCAAAGTTTTCTGTTAGCTTTGTCTCTTTTGATTTCCATTCCTAGAATGTACCTAGTTGCCCCTAGACTTTTCATCTCAAACTGTGCTGACAACTGAGAATGCGATCATTGTCAAACTTGTAATACACACAATGATCAAACTTTGATCTCAAAAATTTAATGGACGACACAAAGGCATCAAATTTCATATACCACATCCTAGGAGACTGTTTCAAACCATACAAAGATTTCTTCAACTTGTAAAACAAATTTTCTTTATCTTTCTCTATATAATGCTTTGGTTGTGACATGTAAATCTTTTCCTCCAAATCACGATGAAGGAAAGTTGTCTTCATATCCATCTATTCTACCTCTAAGTCATAAGCAGCTGCAAGAGATAACACGAATTGAATGGATGTTAGCTTTGCAACGGGAGAGAAAATTTCACCATAATCAATTCCCTCCACTTGTGAGTACCCCTTCGCAACTAATCTAGCCTTGTACATTTCAACACTGCCATCTACACCGAATTTCTTCTTTAACACCCATTTGCATCCAACAGGTTTTCATCCTTCAGGCAAAGGCATCAAATTTCATATACCACATCCTAGGAGATTGTTGCAAACCATACAAAGACTTCTTCAAATTGCAAACCAAATTTTCTTTACCTTTCTCTATGTAATGCTCTAGCTATGACATGTAAATCTCTTCCTCCAAATCACCATGAAGGAATGTTGTCTTCACATCCATCTGCTCCACCTCTAAGTCATAAGCAGCTGCAAGAGATAGCAAGAACCAAAAGGATGTTAGCTTTGTAATGAGAGAAAATTTCACCATAATCAATTCCCTCCACTTGTGAGTACCCCTTCACAACCAATCTAGCCTTGTACTTTTCAACACTGCCTTCTGCACCAAATTTCATCTTGAACACCCATTTGCATCCAACATGTTTCCATCCTTCAGGCAAAGGCACCAAATCCCATGTTTTATTCTTCTCCAAAGAATCCATTTCATCTTCCATGGCCTCCTTCCAGGAACCTGCATCTTTCATGCCCATAGCCTCTTTCACAGTTCTAGGCTCATCAGTGTTAGTAAGCAAAGCAAAAGCACATCTAGAATCAAGTAATGAATAACCAAACCTATCAAGTTGCTTTCTTGTTCATGTAGACCTCCTCAATGGCTGATGTTGAGGTTCTTCTTTTTCTTCTAATCTTTCAGAGCTGCTAGAGCTCTCCTCATCATTAGGTCTCATAGGGTCTATCGCTTTAGTCTTGTCAAGGGTAGAAGGAAACTAAACCACATCTTCTTTCTTTTTTGTCTGTTCTAACTGTAGAACAATGAAAGAAGGTGTTAGCTCTCTGAAAATAACACTTCTTCTATACAACACTTTTTCAGCCACAGGATCCCAAAGCTTGTATCCTTTCACACCAACACCATAGCTAATGAAAATACACTTAACGGCCTTGTTCTCCAATTTAGACCATTTCTCCCTAGGCACATGTGCATATGCCTCACAACCAAAAACACGAAGATGTCTAACTGAAGGCTTCTTACCAGACCACACCTTCATAGGTGTCTTACCAACAAGAGATGATGTAGGAGACCTATTTACTAGGTAGAAAGTAGTGGCAATAGCTTCAGCCCAAAACTTTTGTTCGAGGCTTGCTCCACTAAGCATACTCCTAGCCTTCTCCATTAGTGTCTTGTTCATCCTCTCTACAACTCCATTTTGTTGTGGGGTGTATGGAGTTGTCTTATGTCTTTCAATCCCTTGCTCTTTACAAAACTTATCGAACTCTACTGAACAAAACTCACCACCGTCGACAGTTCTCAAACACTTAATCTTTTTACTAGTCTAATTTTTAGCAAAGGCTTTAAACTCTTTAAACCGACTGAAGACTTTAGTCTTGCTTCTAATAAAATAAACCCATGTCCTTCTACTGTAATCATCTATGAAAGATAAAAAATATACAGATTTAGAAATTGAAGGAATATTAACAGGACCAAACACATCAGAATGAATAAGATCCAATACACCAGAAGACTTGTGAGAACTAGAGTAAAACTAAACATGGTTTTAGTTTCCATATACACAATGTTCACAAAAGTTGAACTTGAGATTACAATCATTTAACCCCTCAATGAGGTTTTTATTTTGTAGGGTTCTAAGACCCTTCTCACCAATGTGGCCATATCTCAAATACCATAACAGAGTCTTTTCAGCAGGAAGTTTAACTTCCAAAGCATGTGCACTACCATCAGAAAGTGTTAGAACAAATTTCTTCACTACTTGTTTAGATGGTGGGGATGACGTGACTGCGACTCTTTTCTTTGAGTCAGAAGAACTATTGTACTATGAAGTGCATGCCTCTTGCTGAAATAGAGTACCTCTCTGAGTACCCTTCGCAAGCACCATAGATCCTCTAGTCATCTTACATCCATCCTTTGAAAAGACAACCTGCACACTTGCATCATTCAACATACTTACAGAAAGCAGGTTCCGTGCCAACCCTGGGATGTGCATAACCCTAGTGATCCCCTTCTCTCGTCCATCATGGAATTAGATTGAGAATCTTCCATGACCAACAATTTTTAGATGAGAATTCTCACCCAGGTACACTCTTCCACCATCGAACTCTTCATACTTTGTGAACCATCTTTGATGCGAGGTCATGTGGAATGATGCACCCAAATCTATCAACCACACATCATCAGATGCATGGGTGGCCAAGGCTGCAATGAAGGCATCACCATCATCTTGTGACTTGTCAGAATCTGAATCTAGGGCATTCTTCTTCTTCTTCTTTTTCTTTTCCTCTTTGCATTCCTTTTGGAAATGTCTAGATTTGCCACAGTTCCAACAAAGAGCCTTGGACTTTCCAGGAGATTTGGATCTCCCACAGGATTTGGATCTACCCTTTTCACCTTTCTTGTCCTTCTTCCCTTTCTCTTTGGGTCTTCCATGAACTGCAAGATCTCCTTTAGCCAACTCAGATGTCTTTCTCCACATTTCTTTAGATAATAGCGAAGACACCACATCTTTCATCTTGAAGGTGGTAGTAGTGCTTCTGATAGCCATGACAAGATGATCCCACGAATTAGGCAAAGAACAAAGCAGGGTCATACACCGATCCTCCTCCATTTTCACACCCATGAATGTCAACTATGCAACAATCATGTTGAAAGCATTCATATGGTCTGCAACAGATCCTTCATCTTCCATCTTCAAAGAAATCAGCTTCTTTTTTAGAAAAAGCTTGTTCACCAAGGACTTGGCCTGATAAACATCTCCCAGCTTCTTCCAAAGAACTTTCATAGTCTTCTCCTCATGGACATTCAATAGGACAAAGTCAGCTAGACAGAGTCTTATGAGAGCCTTACCCTTCCAATCTTTGAGGTCCCAATTAGCTTGTGACATTGTCGTAGGTTTTGTTCCATCAACAATTTCCCATAGGTCATGATCAACAAGTAGGTCTTCCATCTTGAGTTTCCACAACTCAAAATTTGTGCCATTGAACTTCTCCACCTCTACTCTTCTAGATGTGGTTGTCATCTCCTTCCTGCAACAAGATACATAATACTCTACAAAGACTCCCACTCAACCTAAGATTAGCTCAAAAAACCCCTACCCAACAGCTAGAACCAAAAACTGGCCAGATTCTGATACCAACTAAAAGAAAGCTAGGTGTGCGGAAATCACTTCTTACACTAATCTAAAGAGGAGAGAAGAGTGTAAATTTGTTTTAATCCTTATAATTACAGAATGTTAACAACAACAATGGAGATATTGCGGCAAACACATACACACAGAAATGAGGCAGAAGAGAGAGACACAAGATATACATGGGGAAAACCCTTACGGGCTAAAAACTCCACACTCTAAAACACAGCTCAAATGTATTCTGTAAACAATGAAGGTTACAATACAGTTACAGAGACAATGCTCTTGCAAGAGTCTTTGACACTCATGTCTAGAGACAAACTGGTAGCATAATGGTACATGCCAATCACATAATACATCTCCTCTCCAAAGCACCTGTTTATATAGAAAATACAAGGCAAAAATGGCTCTATCTTGAGATGGGCATCCAACATGGCCTCATGGCCCAAAACCAACACCTATGGACACTTGTCCAACAATGTAGGATGTTCCTGACACTTGTCAAGTCACCCCATCCCAAAGAGGTTGCCTATTCCCAAGATGGGCAATGACAGATGCTCTTACGACTCTTACAATTGTCAGAATCTGTCATACTGACATATCTTACATCTTGAAGAGAATCTGTCATAAACATGTTATAAATAGCATATTCTCTTACAACATGTCATAACCCTCCTTGGGGCGCCCAAAGATGCCTTCTTCCAAGATGCCTTGTGACACATGTCTTCACCTGTCATAGAACTTTTTATTTCTAACTCTTACATGTCATAGATTTTGTCATAGGAATCTGTCATAACCGTTTCGGTCAAGATTCACTTACACACTAGTCAAGTTGCCGACACATGGCAAAAAATCTCTACCACACAAAAGGGATGCCTATATCCACATGGAGTGTGTTGACCATCCTAGTCATCTTACAAGTGGAGTGACAACTCATCATGTCACTTCACACTAAATGATAAAACATGATGTGCATCAAAATTACAACATAGGATAAATAAATAAATTACATTACAATAATAAATGCAAGGAATTCCCAAGGTTGAGACACCTTAATTTCCAACATATCAAACTCTTGACACTTCTAAAAACTTTCTCCAAATGCATTTTAGTGTTCCTCATTTTCCTTGGAGAACATAGTGAGGTCATTCAAATAAATTAGAATAATTTCATTTATAAGCTTCTTAAAAGCAACATCTAGTGTCTTCTGAAAAGTGGATCTAATATTGGATAATCCAAATGGAATTTTGTTATATGCTAATGTTCACCACTTAGTGTTGAATGTGGTATTATTTTGATCTTATTTTACCCAAATATAATTATATCCTAAGAATCCATCCAACAAGGAAAAGTGTTATGAGCTAGCCACTATCTGTAATATCTTATTCATAGAAGGGAGAGGATAATGATGATTGAGGGAAGCTATATTAAGATCTTTGAAATCAACACAAAGTCTTATTTCTCTATTCTTTTTCCACCCAAGAACCAAATTATACACCCAAGAAGAGTGTTTAAAAGTAAATATTATCTATGAGTCAATAAGCTTTGTAAGCTCCTACTTTATCAGGGGATAAATATTAGGGTTAAGCAATCTTTTCTTATATCTTATTAGCTTAGCATCAAGAGATAATTATGTGGTGAATTACATATCTATTATAGGCTTTAAGTTATTTATAGTTCCATGTAATAACATGATAATATTTAGTGCACAAATAAACCAAAATATATATCTCCTTTTGAGTGCATGCCTTCCAAACTTTTAATCTTTCCCATTAGCTATTTTGATTTCTATGTAATCTTGTTTATCATATGTGAACTTTATTGAATCCTTTTGTGCATAATTGAGGGTAAATAGACTCTCTAAAGTGATTAAAAAGTTGGGTAGCTTGTTGGATTATAATTGAAGAATCTGATCTCCATAAGTTTCTTTAATTTTTGGGTGAAGTTATTCAATAAACTCACTAGACTATTGTAGAAAAAGAGCTATATTTGGGTCACTCTCAAACACTTATGAATGCTCTCTATTATTAGGTATTGCAAGATGGATGATCATATATACATGGTCCTCATTGTATAGTTTGTTAGGATCAAACTAAGAGCTGATAATAGCCATGTGTCTACTTCTAAATTTTGGCTCTAAGGGATAAGATGGAAGTTGATATCCTCAAAATATTTAAGGAGATCCCACACTCCATGCTTATATTATCTAATTTTTGCATTAATTGTTTTGGATGACATCCTTATGTGATTTGTGACCATTTCAGAATCTCTAAAAACTTACAATTGTTTGTCACCCATCTTTTTGGCGAGCAAAAGTTTGTGATCCAACAACTCATATTCAGCCTCATTATTTATACAAATGAATTGAATTTTGAATGAGTAGATAGTTTTCTTTCCTATTGAATATACTAAGTAGACACCTGCCCTTGAGCCATTATTACATCTTACACAATTGAGGAATATTTTCCATAGTTTTAATTGATTTTCTTCCTTCTATTAGACAATTTCCTCTTAGGCATTCACTTGCAACACTCTCCTTGTAAGATTATTGTGGAATTTATTTCTCATTTCTTAACAATCCTAAATTTATCCATTAATCACCTAGGTTTAGATCACAACTGAAAGATGAACCCAAGTCAATTATGTAATTTGTAGAAATTAACCCAAAACTTTTAAAATTTAAATTTAAAATTTGGACCAACATAGCCATTCCAACTAGTTTTTATGTGTCAACATAAAGTGTGAAATGATTCACTTTCCAACTTTGAAGTTATTTTTCAAGGCATTCCCTAATATTTTTTATACATTTGGACATCTAGAACCTAGCATCCAAACATCTTGAATTTTGAGCATTTTGCATTCAAAGAGAAAATTTGAGTATCTATACTCCAATTATTCTACTTGAGAGACCACACCCTAATCTTGTGTAACATCTGAGGGGAAATAGAGTCAATAACATCTTGAAATATCTCCTAGTCTTGACTGGTAAGCTTGAATTTAATCTTGAACTCAAGCCATGGCAAAAACTCTTGGTGGCTTTATGAATGGCATTAGGTAGAACACACACTCCACATTTGAAATTATGTAGAGCATGAATCCATGGCAATTTGGCCAAGGGTCATCCCTGAGAACTAAGAACAAGAGACCACCAAATAGATTGTTGATTAATGGATAAACCATTACGAAATTTATCACCTGCTCATTGAATCCAGGGTTTGATAGCTTCCCAAGCTCTCCAAGTAAGGTTTTGATGAAAAATTACCCTAAATGATGGTAGGCTCCCATATTGTGAGAAGGGTGCCTATACCCAAACCTTTCAAGCAAGGCATCGTGAAGGGATTCCCATGCTAATGTAGTGGTAGACAAGAATTTTCTAGGCTTCATTGCCTTCAAGGGCTCTGATGACCCATTTTGCACAAGGAGAAATGTCCAACCATCATATAGAAATGATGCCAAGCCCCCCAGCTTCACGGGGAAGACAAAAATAATCCTAGGTAATGTGATGGAAGCCTTGGTGTCCATCATTAGAATCCCAAAGAAAATATCAGAAGAGCTTCTCAATCTTAGAATATGAGGCCTTGGAAGGGACCCAACAAGATGAATAGTAGACATGTGTGGCGACAAGAAATTTAGAGCAAATGAGAGAGGCGTGGTTATCCAACACTAGATCTTTTTCTCAATTCTATCAATCACAGCCTGCCAAAGGTTGGTAGGAGAAGCCTAGAAGGCAAAAGGAATCCCTAGGAATCTAAAGACTTCCCCATAATCAATCTATTTCCAACCAAAAGAATCAAGCCAACTAGGCTTGGGGAGGAAGGATTGTCTGTAATGTTGGGTTTTTTACCATTGGATGTTGGAGCTAGAAGCTTCGCAAAAAGTGTCCAAGCATTGAAAATCTTGATTGACATTGCTCTCCCCCTTAATGAGAGTGAGGAAGGTCATCATCAAAATGCTCAGTGACTAGTTTTGAGAAGAGTTGAAGAGATAAATCCCTTTGACACAGGACTGAGAAATTACCTATGTAAGCAAGTATCTAAATCCTTCTGTAGCTAAAACATAAAGAGTCAAGGCGAGAGGACATCCTTGTCAGATGTACCTATGAATCCCAAAGGAGCTAGTTTGTTGACCAGCAATGGTAATGCAAGCTGAAGCATCCATGAATAACATCCTAACCATCTGGATGAAGCGTGGTCCAAACCCAAGGGTGTGTAACATGGCAATAATGAACAACCATTCGATGCAGTCATAAGCTTTGGCAAAGTTGATCTTAAGGAAGAGGGTTGGCTTCTAAGAGCGATGAGCCCATTCCATCCCTTCCCAAAAAATATAATGTTATCCAATATTAATCAAGATTTGATGAATCTTATTTGTTTAGGTCGCATAATCAAAGGGAGCGTAGAGCAGATCTTAAGGGCTAGAGCCTTGGCAATGATTTTGTATGAGACATTAAGTAGTGTGATAGTCCACTTGTTACAAATCTCCTCCAGATCACAAGACTTAGGTATGAATTTAATATTGCCTTTGTTTATTAAATTCCCCAAAGAACTAGTTTGCAAAGCTTCAAGATGGAATCTATGTAGATCAATACCAATAGTATCCCAAAACATTTTATACAACTTGCAGGGGAAGCCATCAAGGCCACAAGACTTGTCATTGGACATAGAGAAAACAACCACCTTCAGATCACCTTGAGTGAGAAGATGATCACACAGGATGCATTGAGAATTAGAAACCCAACAAGGGATAATAGTGAGACATTGCTGTAGAGAAGACTCTCTATTCGAGGTATAATCTTGTGCCTAAAAGATTTGTTCATAATGTCAAACAAAGGATTATAAAATTTTAGGCAACTCTTAAAACAGTTGTTGTCCTTCAAGAATCCATTGAATGGACTGATAAGTATGGTGGGCACGTAATGTCTAAAATATTATTTTGACACTTTATCCCCAATCTTGAACCAATGGAGCTGAGCTTTGATTTGAGTCCCATGGGCTGAATAAGCATCAACAATATGCTTTTGTTGCCAGAGTTGTACCACCAAGAGCTAAGCGGTGGTGTCAAAAGGTTGCATCTCCAAAGCAGTGATGGCATAGTAGCTCACTCTTTGGTGGTGGTCTCATAAGAACGTTGATGAAACTGAGTGATTTGTCTCCCATAAATGTAGAGAAACTGTAAGGTGCGAGTGATGGCATCATTCCACCAAGTTATCCAGTTGGACCCATGCATAGGATGAGGCTCTAAATTCCAAACATGTTGAATGTGGGCTGACGTGGCCTTATGATGGAGAAGAGATGTGTTGAGAAAAAGCTAAGTCTTCATAGCTTTGGGCTTAGATGTGCTCCATTCAATACAAAAATGTATTAGGAAGTGGTCTGATAGGACAAGGTCTACAAGCGAATCCACTGGAAAAGAATAATAGCTGGAAAAAGAAAAGAATTATTAGGCAAAAATCATGGCTCAATCTAGCCTCTTTAATACTCTGTCAGGGCTCACCCTTAAATTGCTCCATGTGTACCAAAGCAACTGACCTTGATAGCAGTCGATATTGGGATTGAAAAGACCCAATTTATTACGTATAATAAACCAAGATTCTCTTTCACTAGTCAGCTATCCACCACATAGGAAAGGCTCTGCATTCATCATATGCACACTCAATCATAGTAAAATCCCTGTACAAAACCCAAGTGGCAGCCGGAATTGAATGAACAATCCATTTCCAAAGAGAAGATCTCTCTATGGCAACATTGGGAGCATAAACATTAATAACACCAAAGGAATGATTGTCGACGTTGAAAAGCATCCATAGTGCATGGTTAGTGGGTCACAACCATGGTCAACCAATAGCTAATGTCACATAGGAGAGAGAAAGGTGATGACCCCTCCACAACCAACTTCATGGTTACTACAAAAAAATGGCTAGCAGACCAAATAACTTGGAAAGCCACCAAAAGAAAAAAAACCAAACACTTTGACCTCTTGAAGGTAAAGCATCTCCAAATCCAAGAATTAAACTCTAGCATCACAAACAAAGTATTTCTATGGGAGGTCTGTTAGACCTCTAACATTCTAGGAAATATAATTCATAAATGAGGGTTGAGTCATATCCTCATTATCCAGCCCTTCAAGAGTAGAATAACTATTCTATAACAAAGCCTCATCTACCTCAAAGATTCCAATTTGGAAGCTAAGCTAACTAGGCTACCATTTCGTCAGCACAAATTCTCCTTCTTATAGGCACCCTGACGGGCTGCGAAATCTCCTATACCTAGGACGAGGAGGGGAAGAATGACAAGCTAAGACAACTAGCAGGAATTTGAAAGAATTCGCCCCTCTAGAGACTCCGCAAGAGGGAAAATGGATGATTTTTCTAACATCTTGTAATTTTGAAATAGTCTTCAAAGTCAGTTCTATTGAGTGAGAGGCTTTGGGAGATGGATTAGAGTTACCTGAGCTCTTGTTTCACTTGTTGGTCATAGTAGACCAACCTTCCTCATTTTTTTGCAGAAGGTGTTGGCCCTGACGAGGGATGTGCTAAGGGCTTTAGACACTAAGAGACCACAGGGCAATCTCAAATCTTGTGTTCAGATGACTAGCACCAATAGCAGGTGTTGGGAAATTAATATACTGCACCCATTGAGAATGACAGGTCTGACCAATCTATATGTCCATAGTGTCTTTAAGGTCTTTAGAGAGATCTATCTTGACACAGACTTATCAATGGGCATGAGTTAAATAGAACCTTTTTGGTTCAACACAAATAACAGTGCCTAGTGTAGAGGCAATTTGCTACAAAAATTCTAGCAAGGCAAGGGCAGACAATGGAATTTGGCCTAGACGAGCACCCAAACGGACTTATCTTAGAGATAACAATGTCACGAGTCTAGGGTTTGAACATGAGCAAGGAAGAATGGACAAGTCAAGGGCCTCAGCTAATAATAGCCTCAGCATGGTTGGCCTCAGTGAAATAGAAAAGGAAAAAACCTTTGGTAGGGTTTTTCTTGGTATCAAGTCAAATCCCATGTGGGGTCCAAAAACATGTTGACCCATTCTCTAAGCATGCTTTTAGGGGGGACTCTACCCACAAAGTACCCTATTAAAGTTAAATTCTCTAGACATTTGCAAGCATTATCAAAATCAGGAATGGGAAGAATAATATCAAATGGTGTTTCAGGGGACATACCTCGTGAAACACCTTGAGGACAAACTTCTGAGGGCATTTGAGTGAGGGAGCCATTGGATGTCGTCTTTAATCCTTCAACTCTAGCAACAACAGTTGTGGAGGAATGAAAGGCCAAGGCCATTTAAAGTGGGCAGAAAGCACCTGCAAGCTAAGCGGCATTACCCATGCCATAATAAATGCAAGCAAACACAAAAATATCCTATAGAAGCATAGTATGGTGGAAAATCATTGGTAGAGAAAAAAACCTAGCCATGACTATGCATTGGTTTATGGGACTAGCTTTCAGATCCATTACATACATGGGAGGAAATGAAAAAAATAATTTCGGATAAATACCAAGATTATTGTCAAGGCAGGGATAGGAAGGATAAATTGTTCCACTTAAAATAGAAAGAGGATGAAAGTATAGAGGACTATATGGATCGATTCATTTTTGTTTTAAGCTGGTGTGGAGATGTTTTGATCCTTGAACTTGCTAAGACCATATTTTTAAGAGGGCTCAAGGAAGAGTCTAGATAAGCCCTTTGTTAGTGTAGGTTTTTTATTCCTTTTCATAAGGTTTTTCCTACACATATTATTAAGCTTGCTTAGGTTAATAAAGTGATTTTAATTAGGTGAGTAGCTTATGAGGTGTCACCTTCCTACAAGTGAGCATCCATTAGCTATCTTGGGAAGATGTTTTTGCTATCTTTAGTCTGATAGATGGTTGTTTCTTATTGGTTGGTGTTACCACCTCCACCCATCTCTCTAGTCTATTTAAACTCACTACCTAGCTTTTATTTTGTAATTTCTATGCTATTGTTTTCTATTTTGTGAGCAATCTATTCAGACTATTCTAATATGATCTCTTTTGCAATCTTCTCTTTGTGCTTGCCTTTAGGTTTCTAGATTTTGGGTTGTGATTTCATAACAAAATCTGACATGGTATCAGAGTAGGTGAATGCCTTTGGTTAGTCATTTAGAAGATCTAGGATTTGAGATCTTGGTTTCTCTTAAAAGTTGAGTATGCTCTTCTCTTGCATCTAATGATGACTTGGAGAATCAGAAAAACTTGATAGAAACACCAGTTTCCAGAGAGGGTTTTGTATGTGGCTTTGTGTTGTAGGTAGCTTCAGGAGATTCTTGGAGTATTTCTGAGCTCACCATTGAATTCAGAGCTGCCAAAAAAGTTAGAATAGCCCTTTGTTTCATTTAGATTGCACATCATAAGTCATTTTTATGAGGGTTTGAAGTTGGAAGGTGCATGCCAGATCTGGTGGGTACCTAATTTTTTGGAGTAGTTTGAGGCCAAATGGACCCTGTCATTGCGTCCAGAAGGCCCAAAAAACCTTAAGATCGCATGTCAAATCTTTAAAATCATAGCAGTTGTCTAAAAAGGCAAAAAAAAATTACCCAAGGACCCCTTGGCCCCTACACAAAATTCAAGGTGAATGCTCCCTTTAAAAAAAAAACAATTAGTTTTTTGATTTCCTGCATTTTTAGAAATAAAAAATATATTATTTGTAGGTTTTTGTTTTTTCATTGTCAAAAAAAATTATATAAAATTAAAAAAAAAAGTAAAACAAAAATAAAAAATAAAAAAAATTGATTTAATGTGCTTTAAGCATTTAGCTCTCATTTAGAAGCCTTTACAAGGGGCCTCGGCCTTAGGGAAGGCATTGGCCTCCCTTAGCAGGCCGTAACCCCCCTTTGTGTTGGGGTGTGGGGTGTGGCTTGGCCCCCACGGACCCCTTTTCACATTTTTTTTAAATCTTCAAACTTTAAAAAAATCTCTGCATTAATTTTCATTCGGCCTTCTTCACCTCAGGACCTGTGCCAATCTCTGCTGCACCATGCTAGTATGGCCTCTATGCCTACCTTGGGTTCTATGCCCCCTTTTAGTGGTTTTTTTGGCAGCACCGCCATCTTTGGCAGGATTTCCTATTTTTGGTGGTTGGCTAAATCTGGTATAGGTTCTCTACACACGACATTAGATTCATGTTTTTTGGCAGAGTTTACTAAATCTAAAGATTTCGCTAAAGTTAGTGGTAGTTCCACCAAATTTGGCGGCATAAAATTTTTTGCATTTTGGACCCCCTCACCATTGCAATTTTTTGTTTTGCACCTGAACTTCGAGAGGCCCGTTCTCGGTCATACGGAGATATTTTTTAGTGTAATTTTTAAAAAAAATGGGTAGAATTTCGTGCTCTTCGTAGTGGTGTGACCAATTTTTTCTCAGGTGATCCCGTTTTTCCAGAAATTATGTTTTCTCATCAGATCTGATAGGTAGTTTCAGCTTTTAGAACTTCAAACGGCTATAACTTTCACATATGATCCTGGATTCAGGTCATTCTTTTTTTTGAAAGTTGATATTTTTTGGAGAACTACACATTGGTACTATTTTGAGGTTTAGATTCTAAGATATTTTTGTACTTTTAGTATTTGGGTCCATTTTGGACATTGTAAAACTCTGGAAAACTCAACTCCAACATTGTAAATGCACTAAATTTAATGATTAATCATAGGTATCACAAAGCATCCAGTTTTAATTGAACTAAAAGAGATTAAATCATTTTTGTTGGGGGGGGAGGGGGTTCTTGATTGAGTGAATCAGGGGGGTTCTCTTGGTGTTCTTGCTTTTGTTGGATTTAATCTCTTAATTGGCCTTATGTGCACTAAATTTAATGAGTAATCATGGGTATCACAAAGCATTCAGCTGTAATTGAACTAAAAGAGGTAACTATAAGTCTTGGTGAGATGGTATGTTTGAACATTTTAGATGGCTTAATCTTCTGCCCTATCTCTATGAACTTGTTCCTCAACCTGTATCATTTCAGAAAAGCATGGTATGGCATAAAAAGAATGGTTATGTAGAAACATTTCTTGGTTCAAATGTTGACTTTGACACAATGAGTACATTGACATGGGTTTCTTCCCCTCGTACTCATTGGAACAAAATTTGGGAGATGTATGGTGATTTGGATGAGTCTCCATTTCCAGAGGATCCTGTTGCAGACTGTTTCAAACCACTTGATGTTTTTCTACCATATGATTTTAAGACAACAATGAAGTTTGATGAATTGAAAGCACTTGAATGTCTAGATGACATAGAGACTTTTCCCGATACTCCTCCTTTAGAGACTTCATGGAATCCAGCATTAGCAGATATTTCACATGTTCATACTAAGCCATTTTGTGTGGACATATCATTTGGGGATGAACAATGTAGTTCGATGACATGCATTGAGATCTCATCTCCTCCTTAATTACATGTTGCTCTATCTAAGTCCAGTGTAGCTCCTTTCATGACTTCCAGTGATTCTGTGCAGCAGGCTCATATCAATCTTCCAGAGACAGTTGCTTAGGGACAGAGACATCTCATCCTTATTTGTAGAGTCCCACATTGCAGATTTGGGAGACACTATTGATTGCATTCATCTTCTCTTTGATGGAGTTGATTCTTCTTCAGATGTTTTAAGGGCACATTCAGACCCTCTTATTCCTTCTTTGCCTATATACATCTATAGTGACATTTTCTACAAAGACTCATGAGTCCACACATCCGACTCAGTCATCATTTATGTTAACATCCTTTGTAGAAGTACTAGCATCTTCTATGGTACCTAATCCATATCAGTATTTTTCATAGTTTAGCATTGGCTTAGAGATCATTGAGCAGCATTTGGAGGAGGCAGCCTTGTCTTCAGAGGAGATATCTTCATCTTTGGATCCTATTCTATTTCAGTTTCCACTTGGTTCTAGTTTGTCACTTTCTCCTGATTTGGTCATGGCATCCTTCAGCATCGACATGGAGACACATGAGCAGTTTTCAGAGATTTCGTACATCTTGAGCTTTCTTCCTTCATATTCCTTTCAGGAATGGGAAGACATTTTTCATACACCTTTGGTTTTGTTTCTTCCTAAGGGGAGAAATGTTGTTCAGTGAGTGTGGATCATCTTCTCCATCCAGTTCTGAGCATCCACCATTGGCACATTTGCTTCACTTCGGGTAGCTTCTTAGTCCTTCTATTCTCTCTCTATTCTGGGGGGTGTTCTCTCTCTATTTGTGGGAGGGAGCTTCTACTCCTTTGTTTTGGGGGGGGGTTTCTTCTCTTTTGGGAGGATATCATTGTACATGGGTACCTCATCAGGCTTCATTTTCTAGGACCCATCTTTTCACCCACCTAAGCTATGCTTAAGGGGGGTGTTAGTGTAGGTTTTATTCCTTTTCATAAGGTTTTTCCTACACATATTATTAAGCTTTCTTAGGTTAATAAAGTGAGTTTAATTAGGTGAGTAGGTTATGAGGTGTCACCTTCCTACAAGTGAGCATCCATTAGCTATCTTGTGAAGATGCTTTTGCTATCTTTAGTTTGATAGATGGTTGCTTCTTATTGGTTGGTGTTTCCACCTCCACCACTCTCTCTAGTCTATTTAAACTCATTACCTAGCTTGTATTTTGTAATTTCCATGCTATTGTTTTCTATTTTGTGAGCAATCTATTCAGACTATTTTGATATGATCTCTTTTGCAATCTTCTCTTTGTGCTTGCCTTTAGCTTTCTAGATTTTGGGTTGTGATTTCATAGCCAAATCTAACACCGTTGACCTTATGGGAAAGGGTTATGTCACAAAACTAAGCATCCCTGGCATTTCTCAATTATGCTGAAATTACTCAAGGATAAAGGGTGAAATTAAACAATATAAGATGGTGAAGGGCAACAGTGAAATAGGACAAATGATGGAAGAGTTGGTGAATTTGAAGATAGATATTTTGGTTTAGATGAGCACCACATTAGATGGAATACAAGCTAAAACTAAAAATATTGAGACTCTATCCATTTACTATCTAAGATATCGTATTAAACATCTCTTGAGGGACTACCCTCTTGAAAAATAAATATTTGTCAAGTATGTAAAAAGAACCACCTCATGGATCAACGTGAATTACTCCAAGCCATTAAAAATTCTAAGAATAAAACTCCTCTAGCAGAGGAAGAATTAAACTACATGTGATAATGACAAGATGGTAACTTTTCTTACAATCAACCCACTTGGTAGCCATCTATGAACTGGAACACCAATTCATGGTCTGTACCTTGGCCAAACCAACAAATAGCACAACAATGGGAACTTATCCCTCGGGACTCCAAGAAATGAACAAACACACCTTGAGCTAATTTTCAACAGTCTAATCAACCACAATAATAGTCATTTCCTCCAAATACCACACCTTAATGGAATCCATAGTATAGCCAGTTCTACCAAGGACCAAGATGTGTTTAGAACCAACAACAATCATTGATGCCTCCACCCCTAAATATTCAAAACCACCCTTAGATCAAATTAATTTCTCAACCATAACTTCTTGCATAACCTATGGTAAATCCTAAGAATAATAGGCAGATTGCCCCTATCTATTCTACTGAATAGGAAAGAATGGTTGAAATTAATGCCATACACTATAGAATCATCCAACTCTAATCGTAGGCTCGATACTTCATAAACCTTCTCACCTAACTATAATAGAGATTTTAGATAATGAGGAGGTAATGTTCCCTGAAGATATAATGAAACCTATTAAAAAGGTACCTCAACTATCTCTCAGTGTTTCTCTAAAGCATCCATATGGAGGATTTTCAATTCTATCTCTTAGAGTCACTTAGGCACATTCCTATGAAGTCTTCTCATATTCATCTCCCAAAGTTTCTCTAGAGCATCCCTCCAAAGGCTTTTTAAAGTCACCTCTCGAAGTCACTTTGGAGTATCCTTCTAGAGGCTTTCCAAATCCAGCTCTCAAAGGTACTCTAGAGAATTCCTCTAGAGACTTATCAAAACCCACTTCCAGAGATACTTTGGAACCTAACTTTGGGACAAAGAATAATAAAAGATATAACACCCTTCTAGAGCCATGATCTGAACCTATTCTAGTGCATGCCCCATTTCCTAAAATATTGAAAACAATAGCTCTAATATCTCCTCCAATTTGTACCTCTCACCAAATCCATGCTCATTCAAGAGTTAAAGAGGTTAAACATTGAAGTCCCTCTCCTATAAGACATTAAAGAGATTCTAGAGCTTAATCATCTTGTTAAACAATTCTATATAAAAATTATACCCGAAAGAAAGAAAAAGTAGTCCAATACTATCCATGTGGATGGTCATTTAGCTTATCTGCTTTCAAGAAAAATTCATCTACCTAAATATAGTGATTTGAGTAGCCTTGTGATTACCATGTCTATAGGGAGTGTGGAAATATCTAATACACTAGTTGACTTAGGAGTAGCCATCATTGTTATTACTATTGAAGTCATGGAAACTCTATCCCTCATGAGACTACAAACTACAAGTACCATATTATAGATGGCGGATCAATCAGTTGCCATCCCAAATGGTGTCATAGAAAATATTCTTGTTATGATTGAGTCCTAGGAATATCCTATATATTTTCTAACACTCCAATCCTAAACTCTAAAGGATAATTATCCATTGATATTAGGCAAACCTTGGTCAGAAATATTTACTTCTCTTATTGACTTCAAATCCAAGCAGATGACAATTTCAAATAGGGTTAACATTAAACAAATATCCTTATATCCCCCTACCAAACCATCCCCAACTCTCAACAATTGCATCTAGGTTAATGAAATTGATCAACTTAGAAACCAAGAAAGCATAGCCTCTCTGGCTATGGTTACCACAAAGTAGCATACAAAAGAGTTAGAAGATGATTCTAGTCTATTTGATGACCTAGAATTAGGATGTGATTTGGGTTCTTAAGAGGATGAGGATCTTTAATCTCTATAGTAGAGTATAATTGAGTTTTCATAGGACAACCAAAGGGACTTACTTAAGGCATTTTACTATCCTTTGTCCAATTTAATTCTAAGAGGCGATAATTTATTTAAGGACATGTTGATGAGTGAAACCAAGGCGATCTCCTTAACCATCCTAGAACAAAAAAATAAGTCTTTCCTCAAAAGACTTTGAACACAAACAACTGGCCAACTAATTAGCAAGAGCTTAAACTTTTTGACATTCGTATCTCCCATGCAAAATCTTTTGCCCACGGTTATCAAGATATGAAAGGAATCTACCCAAACATCTATACTCATCATATCTAGATACAAAGGATGTATGAGCAATAAGAAAACCACAATGTAGACTCAACCCTGCATTAAGAGAAATAGTCAAGAGTGAAATAGAAAAACTCTTACAAGTAGGATTTACTTATCTAATCGCAAACAAAAAATAGGTGTCACCACTTGTTGTACCAAAAAAAGGTGGAAAATGGTGGGTCTATGTGAATTACAGAGAACTTCACAAGGTAACCTATAGGGACTATTTTCGCTTACCTTTCATTGACCAAATTCTTGATAACTTGGTTGGAAAATTTTACTTTTCTTTCCTAGATGGATTCAATGATTACAACCAAATCTAGATGGCACTAGAGGACCAAGACATGACTACATTTACTTGCCCTCAGAAAACTTTTTTTGTACAATGCTTCCTTTTAGACTAACGCATCATCCACCTTCCAATAAGATGTGTTTGCCATCTATGTAGAATTAGTGAATGATTGGATGGAGGTTTACATGGATGATATCATTGTTCATGGTAGCACCTTTGATGACGCTTTTCAGAATCTAGATAAAGTCTTAAAGCAATGTGAAGATTATCAATTATCACTTACCCATAAGAAATGCCTCATAATGGTTGACCAAGGAATTATCTTGGGTTATCATATTTTCATTGAAGGCATCAAGGTGGACCTAAAAAATGTATAAGTTATAACCTAGGTGGATCCTCTAAAAATGCAAATAGATGTTAGGAGTTTTTGGGTCATGCAGATTACTACAAGAGATTTATAAATAATCTCAAAAAAATAGTATCTCTCATATTTTTCCTCCTTTAAAAAGATATTGAATTTGCTTGGACCAAAGAATGACAAACATATTTTGAATTAAGGAAAAGCTAACCTCTGCTCTAATTTTGCAAGGCCCTAACTGGAGTTTGCCTTTTTACATTTATGTTGATGCCTTAAATGACGAACCATAGGTGTCGTTCTAGGCTAGGAAGATGAAAAGGGGGGAATATACAATTTATTTCATCAACAAAAATGTGACTCCCACTGAACAAAATTATACCACTACCAAAGAGAATTCCTTGCTATATTCCATGATATCAACAAGTTTTGTCATTATATCACAAGGTACAAAGTAATTGTGTCTACAAAACATTTTCCTATTAAAAATTTGATGAACAAACCTATGGTAAGTGGATGCATTATTAGATAGTTGTTGTGGTTACAAAAATTTAATGTGACAATAATAGAAAAATCAAGAAAATTTAATGTTGTTGCTAACTTTTTGTCTAGAATATACATTGTAGGTAATGAAAAGGAGCTAGTAAAGGATGATTTTCTAGTGAACAATTGTTTCTTATCTCTGTTCATACACCATGGTTTACTAATACAACAAATTATCTGGCTACAAGGGAGTTTCCACCAAATTTTTCTTCTAAACAAAGAAAAAATTGTTAAAGGAAATACAACCTTTAAATGGATAAATGACATATTATTCTAATGTGGACCTGATCATATCTTATGAAGGTATGTTTGGGTTCATGAAGTCTAAAACATTATAAAATCTTACCATAATGAACTAGCAGGTGGACACTATTTAGCCAAAAGGATAACACACAAGATCCTTGGCATTGGATATTATTAGTGATATATGCATAAAAATGTAAAAAGATATGTCAGGCAATGTGACCAATGCTAGAGAATGGAAAGGCTAACATCAATTAGTGAAATGCCTCTCCATCCTTAGTTGGTTCTAGAACCTTTTGAGAAATGGGGGATAGATTTAATTGGACCCATTGATCCACCAGATCCCAAGGAAAATCCTATATTTTGGTATATACTGGTCCTATGTCTCAAAATGGGTAGAAGTGTAGGTTTTGAAGTTTGCAATAGAAGAACATGTTGCTAACTTTTATATAACATGATATTCCTAAGGTTTGGAGCACCTAGATCTATTGATATAGACCAAAGACCATGATTCACGTTAAAGGTACTCCTAGCTTTTACTAACCATTATCACATGAGCTATCCGAAATCTTCTCCATCCCACCCACAAGTGAATTGTCAAGTAGAAGTTACAAACATCAAGCTAGAAAACATCTTGACAGAAATAGTATTAGTTGACAAGAAGGATTAGTCAAAGAAATTGCATGAAACAAATTGGGCTTATAACACCAATTGTAAATCAACCATAAGATTCACACCCTATGAGCTAGTTTTTGGCAAGAAGCTATTTTTTCCCATCGAGTTTAAATTGAAAACACTCTAGACAGCCATAGAAGTCAACCTAGATCTCACCTTGGCACAACACGAATGTATAATGCAACTGAATGGATTGGATGAGCTAAAATGATAGAGTCAATACAAAAAACAAAATTAGTGGAGTAGTAGAGGAAATTATGGCATGATAAATGCGTTAAAAAGAGGGAGTTTCAAAATAGAGATTGGGCTTTGTTGTTTGATTCTAGATACAAGGATTTTAGAGGAAAGATTCATACCCACTGGTTGGGAAATCTTTAATAATGGAGTTGTATGACTAACCACCATTGACAAAGATACCATAACACTATTGGTGAATGGGCATAGACTACATTTGTATCAAAAACCAACAAGAAAGGAGGAATTTATCAGAACAATCAACGTGTAGTCAGATCATGTTGTTGTTTGAAGGGGTCTTCCTCTTATTTCACAATAAAGTATTAGAGTATTAGTAGGATTAAGTAGGAGAGTTGAAAACCAAAAATGATAGCTCCTATGTGGAAAAAAATAGAAGTCAACTTTAGAGCTATTTACTTTGGAAGATATCTCTGTGATGAAACATCATTGAATCTCACTTTAACAAATAAATATCTTGTGTCAGCCCAGGTGTGTCCAAAGGCTATCTACAATAAGGTAGTTGGGAAATCTTTACCTAACAGTTTTCCTACTTTCTCAAAGTAAACCTACACACTCTTAACTAAAAGAACTTAAATTTAAGGAAATGATTGTAACTATGCTAGTACTAAATTCAAAGAGCTATTCTACAACTAAACTATGGAAAAGAATTATTATGCTAAAAAGAAAAAACTATTTTAAAAAGAATAAAACATCATTCTTGTTCTCTAGGTTGAGTGGTCAGCTCCTTCAAAGAGTGGAACATTCTCAAACAATCACATTCAACACTTGTAACTCCTAGAAAACATATGCATAACTATTTTATACTTATTAAAATAAAAAAGATGCATAAAATTGTCACTTCAAAGTCTATATTGAAAGATAACAAAAAACATTATTTAACAACTCTATACTTTTATCTCTATATCTCTCCCCTACTTTAATTTCCTACAAACATTCCTATAAAACAACAATGTTCCAAAAATGTGCATGCCTGCTATCATAGTTCAACTAAAACTTTTAACTAAAAAATAAATACATCAATTGCTACTCAATTCATACAAAGAGTTTTTAACATGCAAAGTTGAGAATAATGTCCATGATGACTAATCCTATTATGAGTTTTCCTAATACCACATTAGGAGTTATTTTTTATAATTAATACACTAGAGGATGGTGTATTGTTACATTAGGTGACTACTACATTTTTGTAGGAGAATAGGGTGTGATCCTCTGGAGTTCTACTATTGGATTACTCTCTCCAGAGTTGAAGGTTTCAGAATTTGCAACCCCACCTTCTCCAAAGATTAACACTTCTAGAGTTGGTAAGACTATTGCCAAAGATAAGGAGTTATAGATATACCCAAGATGCCAATAGAATAGGAGGTCCCAAAGCTAATAAGTTTCTTCTTCAAAATCCATCAAAATTGCTCTATTTTATCAAAAATATGGCTTTTGTACAAAAATTTCATCAGCAATTTGATTTCATTAGACAACTAATAACATATTGAAATATACATTTTATTTCTACTTTAAATAAATAATAATCTCTATACAACCATTAGTTTCTACATGAAAGGGTTTAAAAAGGGTAAAAAGGATTATTTTTTCTCCTAATTTCATAAAGTAGTGATCAACCTCATCACTCCCCCACACCTATGGTTTTGTAAGCCATCCTACAAGTTTGGTATATGGTATCTAGGAAGAGGTTGATGCATGTCTTAGATTTCTACTTCCTCTTATTCCTTATTTTTATTATGTTCTTCTCATTTGTTACTATAGTCATAATTTATGAGGTAGATATCTTTATTCTCTTTGTGATTGTCCATAAGAACTAAAGTTTTAGTTATCTCATTCTCCCATTTTGTAAATTCTCAATCAAGTTGGGTCATTGTTACATTTACTGGTGTTAGGGGAGAAAGAAGGAGATGGGGCCTAAATATTATCCTTATCCATACATTCTTGTATTTCTTTATCATCTCTGCCACACTTTATCTCTTCTTAATGGCCGCAAAAGATTGTTGGCAGAAATGCTTTCACTTTTCTTAAGATGCATGAGAAAAGGATTATATCTTTCCTCGCAAGATACAGATATTGGCTTAATTATATTTTAAATCACATGTTACAAGGACTTATAAAAAGACTTGAGGCTCTTAGTGTATTTCTTTTGCATGCCCTTATATGAGACAATATTCTTAAATGTTTTCTTTAAAAGCTAAGGCTTAGGGTTCTTGTGTCTCATTAGTAATCCTACAATATTTTCTACCTCATATTATTTTTTGCTATCAATTGATTTGATTTTGCAACATTGAAAGAAAAGACCAACTTTGAACTTCTCCTACAAAATGTTTATCATGATATCTAATGTATCTCCTAATAATAGCCAATGAGTGAAGAACTCACATAGAAAATTTTGCTGCACTAGAGGGCTAATCTTATAGGCCTTCAAAAATTCCTCATCATCTAGGTCATATGGAAGATCGCGAGAAATTCTGAGCAATTTTCATCTCAAAAATTGTTCCCTTAGGAACATACTATACATTCTAGTTGGTTTCTTGCAAGATAAAATGACCTCTTCTATTTTACAAGCCTCAAATTTATACATGCCTCAAGAGATGGCAATGAGTGATTCAATTACATAACACCTCTGGAATCTAAATAGTAGACTATCTCAAGAATATATAGGTTTTATCTACACTTGTTTATCCTACTTAGGAGGTCCATTTTGCAATTCCTTCAATTCTTCCTCCAGAAGCCACAATTTTTATAGTGGAAAATGTTAACTCACTTTGAGTTTCTTGATTTTTCTTAATAAAATTTGAGAGAGCACCTACCATATTCTTTGTAAGTGCCTCTATTTTTTCATCTTTGATGGAGATGGATTCATGAGGTTTTCAATTTCTATAGTTTCCTTCTCTATTTTAGTTGACATATCAGCGTACTTATTCAATTATTCTTTTAAAGACAAAATTGTGGCATCTTTCTCAGCTAGTAAAAGCTTTAACTTTTCTATTTCTTGTTGCTACTAAGACTTTAGATAATTCTAATACCTATCATAGCTTCTAAGATTCTATTGGTGATTCAACCTCTTATTTGAGCTCAGTTGATAGTTGGGGTACTTTCCCCCTTTCTAAACTTTTTTGTACACTAGGACCTCTTGAGATGATATTGTTTCATCCCATATTTCTATGATTTAATGATGAGGAGGTGACCTTTCTAGAGGCAAAGATATAATTTCTTCATGCTCTAGAGGTGGAACATTTTCTCCCTTAGAGCTTTCTAGAGATGGAAAAACTTTGTTTGAGGACTCTATGGAGGCACAAGAACCTCTTTTATTTGCATGTTAGTTTTTATAGGAGAACCCTCTAGAGGCACATGAACATCCTTTTCTTGCATGCCCTCCATAGATGGATTAATTCTAGTGTCTGTCCCCTCTAGGGGTGAAGCAATCTATGCATAGTGGCTCTCTAGAGGTGTATCAGCTATAGTGTGTGGCTCCTCTAGAGGTGAAGTGATTTGTATGCGACGGTCCTCTTCGAAGGTGGAGTGTTTGTTGAATATGATTCCTTGGGAGGTGAGTTATTATTCTATAGAGGTGTAGTATCTATTATGTGTGGTTCTTTTGGAGGTGGCAAGGGCCCTTCCCATGCTTCTTGATGTTTTCAAATGGGCTAGCTTTTGAATTGCTTCAGTAGCTACCTTTTCTTCTATAGAGGTGGCCTAACCAGAGATACAAAGTTTGAGAAATTTAAGGTTGGTAGTGCCTACTCCTTTGAGGTGGAGGTTTCTGTAGTTGTCTTTTCACCTATTTATTCTTTGGTTTTTGCTCTATACCTCCTCCTCTAAACCCAAGGCAATAATTTCTATTTGTTCATGTGGAGTTGGATGACTCCTAGATATTTATATAGGGTGTTCTACTAGGGTATCCTTAGGAGATGGATGAGTGGTGTCATAGGGGTCTTCTCTACTAGTTTTTAATACCTATCCTTCTAGAGTTGGTTTCTTAGCAACAACTATTGACGTTGATGGTTCTACAACACCACTTGTGGTTGTTTCTGGGGACTCCTATGTTTTCCTCTACTTCTTAGACAATTTCCCCAATAATTTCAACCATTTTCCATCTTTTATTTGATTCTTGAGAATTTGATGCTTGCAGACTAAGTTAATGAGACCATTATATTTTAGCAGTCCCACACCTCTATTATACTTTTCAACCATAATTTTAAGGGAGGACGAGAGGTAGGAAAGAAAATTTATCCTCAACTCTTATTTTTGAGCACCATGATGGAGATGGGTTAGCATGCATAGGACTAGTCCAACCACCATGTTGTATCGACCCTCATAGGTAAAGAATGTCATCACCCAAACACGTACTAATTTCTACAGCTCTAGGAGAATGTCTCTATTGATACCCTGTTATCCCCTCTCTTCCCAACTATAAGTTGAAGCATGGGTTAATTTTCTTCACAAAGAAATTCAATTAATTCACTATATGAACTAATTTTAGATTGGAAATATCAATCCCTTCAACTGAAATAATATAGAAATAGTTATGAGGCTTACCTTATTTTTCTTGCCTCTGACCATGGAGTGATTCTCTTTGAAGTTCTAGATGATTTATGTAGGGTAGAAAAAGGGCAAATTGATATATCCACAATCATGATTTGAAGGCATTTGGAATAGATCTGAGGAAGTTATTATGAAATTAGGGTTTCAACCAAATTCACTCTCAAGGCTGCAAATCAGCTAATTTCTTGGAGATATTTTTTGGGAAGTGAGATCTAGGCCCTGGTAAGTTACAGTAAAAAAATTAGATTAATTAGATTTATTTTTTGTAATTTATTGTTGTTGACCTACAAAACTACATGGTGTCATTGAACCTCAGGAGTTGAAAGCCGACTCCTCCAATAAAAAGAGATCGAGTGATCTCCCCAAGGTCTTGGGGTTTACTAGGTCATAGTGGTACAAGATGACTCAATGGTTTAATGTGTTTTGTTTAACAAGGGGCCTAGATTGGATTCTCGTCATGTGTTTCTTAGCTTAGGTTAATAGGTTTAAAAATTTAAGAAACAAACAACACTATTATTTACAAAACTAAGTCTATTTACTAATTTTGGTAACTATTTATAGTAAACTCTCTTAAAACTATTTACAAAAATAAAACTCTCTTAAAACTATTTAAAAGAATAAAATGAGATCAGCTAAAGCCAAGAGTTAAATTTATTAAACGTAGTTTTAAATGTTGATCATCCTTAGCTATATTATTTATAGAAAACAAACTAAAATTTACTAAACGTAGTTTTAATTGTTGATCATCCTTAGCTATATTATTTATAGAAAACAAAACTAAAATTTACGAAGAAGAAATTAAACCAAATTACTTACAAACTAACATTTATCTATTTAAACTTAATTTAATGACACGATTTATACATATATTTTACAAACTATTACACATTTCCAAAAAAATCATTTTATGAACTCTATAAAAGAAATTTGAAAGATAAAACGAAAAAATAAAAGAAAGTCTCAGGGATAAATAAAATGCAAAAGAGTGAAGGGCAAAGAGGAGATAGAAGAGCCTGTTGTCCTCAATAGAGAGATCTGATCTGCCATCCAAACCGACGCTGAACCAATCTTGGTTTGATCTGCAGCTGCACAATCAGGAGCCCAAGCTGATGCTATCTTCTGGGGATAAATTGATCGGAGAGTTCCAAGTAAAATTCCACCATTTACATGCTCAGGAGGAACTTAGACACAGTAGACCAAGCAATTGAAATGGTTTCTCTCTAAAACTCCATTACATCAGTTTAAATGATCTCTCAAGAAATCCATAGTGCAGGGACAACAATTCATTAAAAAAGTTCTATTATTTCATCTATGAAGAAATATTTTTGCAGTAGATGTATTACTGCTGCAAGCAATTACAAAACAAAAGAAAAAGAAAAAAAGAAAAGAACACTAAGTACAGTCACTTCTCTCTATATCCAAAATATACAAAATTCCAATGAAGAAAAGAAGACTTTTCTTGCTTCCTACGCCTCCTTTCTTGCTGTCCATTTTTTAATCAATTATTTTTCTTTCCATGGTACGCCTCTATTGCTCATAGGCAACTCCTATGGAGGGAATAGGTGGCCTCTATTTTGTCTTTTGATTGCGACTGTCATTACCAAGCACATAGGCACCTGTTTATGGGCATACGCCTTCTTCATTTCTTTCAATTTTTAAATATTTGTATTCATGTTTTGAATTTCCATGCCCATCATTATTTTATTAGTCCTACTCCTCCTTGTTGCACATCTAGGTGCCTATGTGCAGATTTTTTTTTTATTTTTTTTAAATGCACTTGAGTGATGACTATATTAAATGTTGTTGCTGTGGCGTCTATATTTTCTTCTGTCCTTTCAAACATAGACGACTTCTATGTTGATAGGTGCCTCTATTCTTTCTTAGGTGGCCTTTATTGTTGAATGTGAAACCCAACAATCATTTGGTTTTTCTCTCCAATGACTCTTGGCTCTTCACATTTTGGATAATGCTTGCTTATATAAAGCATGCTGCTGTGTATTGTAATGTATCTGAGATAGTGAATAATAATATTGCCTTACTTGAGAGTGGACGTAGCCTTTATGGTGAACCACTGTAAATTTATGTTGTGTTGTGTTCTTGTTTTCTGAATCTCAGTTTTATTTTTCTGCCATTTATTGTTTAACAATTAGTATCAGAGCTGGTTGTGCTTGATCGTTTGGCAGGAGAGGTTCGAGTTTGAGTGGGAGCAATGTTGATTGAAGAAGGAAGGATTGAAAGGTTCAATGGCCATAATTATCCTTTGTGGAAGATGTAGATGGAGGATTTTCTATACCAAAAAGATTTGTGGAGACCATTACATGGTAAGGCAAAGAAACCAGCTAATATGCCAGATGAAGATTGGGATATTTTGGATAGAAAAGCATTAGGAGCGATTCGATTGTGCTTGTCTCCATCTGTAGAATTTAACATATCTAAAGTAACATCCATGGAGTTAATGAGTACTTTGGACAAGTTGTATGAGAAGCCCTCAACATCGAATAAGGTATTTTTAATAAGGCGAATATTTAATATGAAAATGGCTGAAGGTAGTTCTGTAGCTGAACATTTAAATAATTTTAATACAGTTATCCGTCAGTTAGCTTCTATGAAAATAAGTTTTGATGAAGAAGATCGGGCTCTTTTACTTTTGTCCTCGTTGCCAGAAAATTGGGATAGTTTGGTTATGGCTGTTAGTAATTCTGTTTTTGGTTCAAATACGTTAAAATTTGATGATGTTGTTGGAGTAATTTTGAGTGAAGAAATGCATAGGAAAAGCATGGGTGAGACCTCAATATCGGGTAGTGCTTTGAATGTAGAAGACAGAGGAAGATCAAGAGAAAGAGAGAAGAATCCAATAGAGTGTTGAAAGTCACAAGGAAGATTGAAATCTAAAGGTAGAGATGGTGTTTACTGGTTTTGTGACAAACAAGGTCACATAAAAAGGAACTGCTGGTCTTACAAGAAAATAATAGAACAACCAAAGGAAGTTGAAGCCAATGTAGCATACCAAGAAGATGTAGGTGTTCTAATTTTAACTGAAGAAGAAATTCCAACTAATGTTTGGGTGCTTGATTCAAGTTCATCGTTTCATGTCACTCTGTGCAAGGAGTATTTCAAAAATCTGCAAATTGGTGACTTCGGTAAGGTTTTTCTTAGTAACAATAAATCTTGTGATGTTATTGGCAAAGGGGATATTTCATTAAAACTAAAAAATGGATATAGTTGGTTGTTACGTCATGTTAGATATGTTCCCTAACTCAAACAAAATGTAATCTCAATTGGACAATTGGATTCTCAAGGTTGTGAGATTAGTTTTGAATCAAATAGATGTAAAGTTAAAAAGGGGGCCTTGGTAATTGCAAAGGCTAGCAAAATAGGCACCATGTATGTAATAGAGAGTTTTGCTGAAGTGGGAGTTGTTCATCCTACTTCAGATTCGTCATTGTGTGAAATTTGGACTATTGAGCAAAGGGTTTTGGATCAATTAGATGTTGAAACTAATTCTGTTATTAATGATTTTCTTAGTATGTTTGATAGTGAAAGTTTCAGGGATCAGTTAGATGATGGTGAGCAACTGATGCCAAAGAACATCAGGTAGATGAAATTAATGGCAATGAGAGTGAAAATTTGAAGGTCATTGAAGATGAGATTGCTTATAATGGTGATGAGGATGACAATTTGGATCCAAAATTAGCTCTAGCTCTCTAAGTATCAATAGAAGATGAGAGGGCAAGGCAAGAGGTTGCTGCTGATGTTGTATTTTTCAATGGTTTGCCGGCCACTTGGGATGAGGATTGAGAGAGACATCAATTTAAAAATTATGGTGAAATTGAGAAACTTCAGCTGACACAAAATATGTCAACTGCTAAGCATAGAGACTTTGGGTTTGTTTCTTTTTCGACTCATGATGTGGCTGTGGGATGTATAAATGGTTTGAACAACAGTGAGCTTGATAAGGTGCTTCAGACTGATCAATTCAGGCTTGATAAAGGATTTGATGGTACTATTGAGGGAGGTGGGCCATGGGATAGGCCTCTAGAATTTTCAAAGTGATGATACAAATGGAAATGCAGGGGATATCATTGTTTGTAGCAGTAGCTGTTGGGTTTCAAGTGGGAGATTGTTGAATGTGAAACCCAATAGTCATTTGGTTTTTCCCTCCAATGACTCTTGGCTCTTCACATTCTGGATAATGCTTGCTTATATAAAGCATGCTATTGTGTATTGTAATGTATCTGAGATAGTGAATAATAATATTGCCCTGCTTGAGAGTGGACGTAGCCTTTATGGTGAACCACTGTAAATTTGTGTTGTGTTGTGTTCTTGTTTTATGAATCTCAATTTTATTTTTCTGCCATTTATTGTTTAACACCTATGTGACAATAGGCTCCTACTACTTGCACTCAAATCCCCTTCAAACCTGTCCATTTGCCCTCCTTCCGTACGCCTAGTCTACCATCAATACTGTTGTTGGTTATTTAAAACAGGTACATATATATTTTCTTCTTTACTCATACACCTACCTAGTTTTGCAGATATGTCCTAAAATAAACAAAATCTTCTTCAAAATATCTCCGCTCCTTTCTTTGAATGCTTGTAAATCTCATAGGCGCCTATGTCTTGCCCTGTGCCTCCTTCACTACATTTTTTAATGTAGTGTTTATACACCTCTACATTGAAATATATATGCCTCCTTCACACAGATGCCTAGCTGTGTAGGGCCTGTTTTTTCTTTGCCCACTCTTTTCAACAATCAAGTTTTCTCCAGATCTATCCAACATGCCTCAGCTTTGCCCATTCTGCATTAAATAGCCTTGTCTTCTCCCTAACACCTTTATTCCCTTAGTCGTGCTAGCGTCATCCAAGAAATCCAAAATGAGATTGCAATTGAATCAACCCAATCCACATATATAGAACAAAATAAATTAGATTCTTTTAAAATTTTAAAATGATATTGAAATTAAATAGTCATTTAATAGAATCTAATTGTTATCATTTCTAAATTAAGAAATTATGAAATTCATAATTTTATTAGACATCAACTCTAATGCGATAGATTTTCCATTGCCATGGGCTGACGATTTAATAACGGTTAACATAAATTCAAATTCTAGTGAACTTGAGCGTTTGAATCTACCATAGATTAGCTTCGACCTTGAATTTATGTTTGTTAATGCACAATTGGTCCTGCATTGAGAATAGACCTAAGATGGGTTGCAAAACATATCAACTTTAAAAATGCATTGAGGATTTTGAGCAAGTGGCATTGGAATACAAGAGAAGACATGGCATTATAGAAGATGGACGGAGACTGCCTATAAAACCTACAAAGGAATAGTGATAATTCATGAATCTAAAGCATGTCACAGATTGGTTATTAGCATGACTTATGAATCGATACCATTATGGATGATGCAATAGAAAAATTGCCCAGGTACTCAAAACTGTAAACACATGCTCACAAATCCACACACAAATACACTCACAAGAAACATACCCATTAAAATCATAACTCATAATGCTCACAACATCAGTTTATTCAACTCGACAGAAAAAGCAAAATACACTAATTTGCATGATCAAGATTACATAAATGGCCTTCCAAGACCTGTCAAACTACAAAAATTCCACATGCTCTGGTTTTTTCCCTATCTGCAACAAAATTTCTTTTGTTATTGTAGCCTTCCTATCTCCATCTGCAAACAAAGTAGCTTTCGTTATTGTCACTGCCTTTTCCCTTTCTATGGCATTTCTATTTTATGTTCTGTAGCTCTTCAACAGGCGTCCCTCTATTCTTTTTAACCATGGTTGTCATTGTTACGCAGAACCTCCAAAAGAGGAGTCAAAATTGTTAGAAAATCTAATCTGGAGTGTGCGTGCATTTAATGCACCAACCCCATCTGAGATCTCCATAGATCTCTTTCCTACCCCTCTTGACAAATTTGTAAATGTACTCAGCTGGCCCGTCAGATAGTTTTTATTGTTGGTCAGTTGTTATTGAATGCAGTAGGTGAGTTCAAATTTTGAGCGACAGATTTTTGGAAGTCAAGGTAAAGACAAAAAGAAGGAATGAAGAACATTCAGTTAGTTTTTTGAAAAGAGCATATTGTGAGCAGCAACAACACTGTATTGTAGAGAAGAGAGAATTTTTTTGTTGCAGCAGCAACAGGAAGAATACAATAGTGAGAGAGTGTAAAGGGTCAAGATCCAGATAGCTCCCGCCACACACAACAGACAGTTAGAGGAAAGAGCAGAGCAGCTCCAAACAGAAAGGGACAATAGTGATGTCCAGCTAGCTCCAGAGAGTAGTAGTTGTAGGATAGAAGGAAACAAAGCTGTAGCTCTGAGTTGTATTTATTTGTTTTATGTAAAATAGTTTTTCATTGTTTAATAGAAATCTCTGTTTGAGCATTCCATTTTGTGTCCCCTCTCTCTCTGTTTGATTTATTCTTCCCTTCCAACAAATGGTATTAGAGCCCTAGGCTTGGCTGAAATAGAGTTTTAGCTTTCTGGGTAGTAACAGTCTCCCGTTTGTTTTAGAAGAATGGCTGGAGGTGACAACAAGAGTTGGCAGTAGCCACCTATGTTTGATGGGAAAAACTATGATGTCTAGGCAAAGAAGATGAAAACCATCTTGGTTGCAAATGATTTGTGGGAACTTGTGGTCAGTGGGTTCACAGATGTGATTGACCTAAATGTTTTTGCAGCCCTATCTAACGTCCAGAAGAACCAGCTGAAGGAGACAAGAAGAAATGATGCAAAAGCCCTTAGTTTGATTGAGGCAGCCTTGACAGAGGCTATTTTCCCTAGAATAGCAGCATCTAACTATGCAAAAGAAGCATGGGACATATTGCAAAACAGTTACAAGGAAACTGACAAGGTGAGATCAGTGAAACTCCAGCTGCATAGGAGAGATTTTGAGACCATGCAGATGAAGGACAGTGAGTCTATTTCAGATTTTCACACAAGGGTTTCCACCTTGATTAATCAGTTGAGGATAAATGGAGAAACCACATATGAATAAAGGATCATAGAGAAAATCCTTAGAAGTTTGCCCCCTAGATTTGACCCAATAGTTATTACCATAGAAGAGATCAAAGACCTCTCAAAAAATGGCATTTGATGAGTTGATGGGTTCTCTTCTTACCCATGAGTAGTGGCTAAATAGATCGGCTCCTTCCCTAGAGCAATCATTCAAAGCACAAGGAAATGTGAGAGGCAGGTGAAGAGGAAGAAATGGTAGAGGAAGAGGTCAAAATGGCAGAGGTAGAAGCAACTCCAAAAGAGGAGGCTCTAACAATCAAGAGGAGGCTAGTACCTCTCAAATAGACTTCCAAAACAAGAAGAGTAGCAGCTCCAACCAAATGTATGATAAATCTAATGTGCAGTGTTACTATTGTCATAAGTTTGGTCATTATGCTAATGAGTGCAGAAAGAAACAGCGTGACCAAGGGAGTCAAAATGCCATTGTGGCAAATGAGAACAAGGCTGAAAATGAAAATCAGTCTAAGGTCTATATTGTGTGCAACCTTGCTGAGCAGAGCAGCCCTGAGGTATGGTATTTAGATAGTGGATGTAGCAACCACATGAGTGGTAATGCAAATTTGTTTGCCTCCATTGACAAGAGTGTCAAGTTTGAGATCATGATGGGGAACAGCTAAAAGGTTCCTGTCATAGGAAGAGGCATCATCACAGTCCTATCCAAGCAAGGTGAGAAAATGCAGATCTAGGATGTCTATTATGCCCCTGGCATAAAACATAACCTATTGAGGATTGGACAAATGGTCCAAAATGGTTATAGAATCCTAATGGAGAAAGGGGAGTGCATCATCTATGATAGGGATGGTAGCACAAAGGTCATTGCAGCAGTGCAGATGATGAAAAATAGGATGTTCCCCCTTAGGCTACAGTCTCCAGCGCTCTCTGGAGCTGCACCTGTCAAGTTCCAGATGGCTCTGGAGTCAACCAGATGGTGTCTACAATAGTAGCTTAGCAGTCAGCCTTCAATACAGTCATCCAAGACCGATATAAGCTTTGGCATTTAAGGTATGGGTACTTAAGTTTTTCTGGTTTAAGTCTTTTATCCAAAAAAGGCATGGTTATAGGGCTTCCAACAATTGTTGAGCCTGATATGAAATGTGAAGTCCGCATTTTAGGAAAGCAACACAGGCAACCCTTTCAATCAGGGCATTCTAGAAGGGCAAGAGCACCATTGGAGCTAGTGCATTCAGATTTGTGTGGGCCCATGAAGACCCCCACACTAGGTGGGAATGTATATTTCATGACCTTCATAGATGACTATAGTAGAAAGAGTTGGGTTTATTTCTTGAACAATAAATCTGAAGCATTTGAGAAGTTCAAAGAGTTTAAGGCCTTGGTTGAGAAGCAAAGTGGCCGGTATATCAAGGTCCTCAAAATGGACAGAGAGGGAGAGTATGTCTCCAAAGAATGTTTAAATTTCTGCAAGTATGAAGGCATTCGAAAATAGTTCACAACAAGGTATACTCCACAACAAAATGGAGTTGCTGAGAGGAAGAATATAACCACCATAGAGATGGCAGCAAGCATGCTGAAGGCAAATGGACTGTCAAATGATTATTGGGGTGAGGCAGTTGCAACATCAGTATACCTACTAAATAGAAGTTCCACAAAGGTTGTATGGGACATAATTCCATAAGAAGCGTGGACAAATGACAAATGGAGTGTGGAGCACCTATGGATTTTTGGGTGTGTGGCATATGCATTTGTGCCTAAGGAGAAAAGACAAAAGTTTGATGACAAAGGAGAAAAGTGCATCTTCATTGGGTACAGTGAAGAATCCAAAGGCTACAGGTTGTACAACCCTGTCACAAAGAATGTCATAATCAATAGGGATGTTGAATTCATTAAGACTGAATCATGGGATGGCATAGTTAACACCACCACAAGTATCTCAACAATGATACCCATAGATGATGAAGAAGGTGGAAATGAAGCAGGCACTTCCAGCAGTGAAGTAGATTCAGCACCGGAGCACTCTAGATCCAACTTTGGAGCTTTTCAGAGTCATTCCCAGAATAGTTTAGATTCAGCCAGTTCAAGACTGCAGCAGCACAGTCAGCTCCGGAGCACTCTGGAGTCAAGCAGCAATAACTCCAAAAGTAGTTCAGATCCTACACTCGCATCTCTAATGCCGAGAAAGACAAGGAGCGTGAGGGAGATTTATGAAGACACTAGGTATGATGATTTAGATGAATATCTGGACTTTGTTTTGTTCTCTCATGGTGATCCAACAGTTTTTGAAGAGGTTGTGAAAGAAGAAAAATGGTGTAAGGCCATGGATGAAGAGTTGGATGCAATAGAAAGGAATGAGACATGGGAGTTAACAACCTTACCCAAGGGTAAATAGGTTATCGGAGTCAAGTGGGTCTACAAGACCAAAAGTGCTGCTGAGGGAAAGATTGAAAGGCATAAAGCAAGGCTGGTTGTTAAGGGATACAAATAATAGCCTAGAATAGACTATGATGAGACCTATGCACCAGTTGCAAGGTTGGAGACCATGTGGGTAGTCATAGAAATTGCAGCCCAGCACAAGTGGAAGGTATATCAAATGGACGTGAAGTCAGCTTTCCTGAATGGAGTTTTGAAGGAGGAGGTGTATGTGGAGCAGTCACCTGGCTATGAAGTCCCAGGGCATGAAGTTAAGGTATACAGGCTCTGAAAAGCTCTCTACGGGCTTAAGCAAGCACCTCGGGCATGGTATAGTAGGATAGATTCCTATCTACTGAGTAATGGTTTTAGTGAAAGCGGTAGTGAGCCCACACTCTACATCAAAGCAACCAATGGTGAGATTTAAATTGTTGTTTTGTATGTAGATGATCTGATTTCTACTGGTAATAGTGATCTCTTCATTCCTAATTTCAAAGAGGTGATGAAGAAAGAGTTTGAAATGACTGATCTAGGTTTACTGAGATACTTTCTTGGAATTGAGGTCTAACAAACCAAGCTTGGCATATTCATTTCACAAACTAACTATGCCAAATAGATTTTGAAAAGATTCAAGATGTAGAATAGAAAGCCCGCTCCAACACCACTAGCTACAGGTCTGAAACTAAGCAACGAGGATAGCAACAATGAAGTGAACCCAACCCTCTACAAGAGTATGGTTGGAAGTTTGATGTATTTGACTGCTACAAGACCTGATTTAATGTACACGGTAAGCCTGATATCTAGATTCATGGAGAAACCTAAGGACACACACTGGCAAGCAAGAAAGAAGATCCTAAGATATGTCAATGGAACGCAAGGCTATGGCATATTGTACACCGCATCTAGTGAGTTTGAGCTGGTTGGTTACACAGACAGTGATTGGGCAGGAAGTGTAGATGACAGGAAGAGCACATCTGGATATGTGTTCTACATGGGTTTAGGACCCATTTCATGGACATCAAAGAAGCAACCCATAGTTTCTCTCTCCATAGCAGAGGTTGAATACATAGCAACAAACACACCAGCATGTCAGGCTATTTGGTTGAGGAGAATCCTTGCAGATTTGAAAGAAGAGCAAGAAGATGGTACACCATATTTTGTGACAATGTTTCCTCCATAGCCTTGATGAAGAATCCAGTCTTCCATGGACGAAGCAAACACATAGAGATCCGCTATCATTTCATAAGGGAGTTAGTGGAGAATGGAGATATTAAACTTTAGTTTTGTAGGTCCGAGCAACAACTCACTGATATATTCACTAAGGCACTATCGAAGGAGAACTTTGAGCACCTAAGAGATAGATTGGGCATTGTAGATAGCTCTAGATTTCAGCTCCGGAAAGAAAGCTCCAGACAGCTCTGGACAACTACAGACAGCTCCAGAGACACAGAATGAAAGTGGTTTGTGACTCTAGATTAAGGGGGAGTGTTAGAAAATCTAATCTAGAGTGTGCGTGCATTTAATGCACCAACCTCATCTGAGATCTCCATAGATCTCTTTCCTACCCCTCCTGACAAATTTGTAAATGCACTCAGCTGGCCCATCAGATAGTTTTTATTGCTGGTCAGTTGTTATTGAATGCAGTAGGTGAGTTCAAATTTTGAGTGGTAGATTTTTGGAAGTCAAGGTAAAGAAAAAAAGAAGGAATGAAGAACATTCAGTTAGTTTTTTGAAAAGAGCATATTGTGAGCACCAACAGCACTGTAGGGCAGAGCAGAGAGAATGTTTTTTCTTGTAGCTGCAGCAGGAAGAAAACAACAGTGAGAGAGTGCAGAGGGTCAAGCTCCAAACAACTCCTACCATGCATAGCAGATAGTTAGAGGAAAGACTAGAGCAGCTGCAAATAGAAAGGGACAACAATGATATCCAGCTAGCTCTAGAGAGAGTAGTAGTTATAGGATAGAAGGAAATAGAGCTGTAGCTCTGAGTTGTATTTATTTGTTTTATGTAAAATAGTTTTTCATTGTTTAATAGAAATCTCTGTTTGAGCATTCCATTTTGTGTCCCCTCTCTCTCTGTTTGATTTATTCTTCCCTTCCAACAAAATCTGCCCCTTCTCTCGCTCTCATTTGTTGTTATTTAAAGCAGCTTATCCCATTTATTGTTATTTACAACAGCTTATCCATCCATCCCTTGGGTACCTCCCCAAAATAGCCCCTATCTTTCCCTTTTTGTTATTTCCTTTAGTCTTTTGTGAGCCTCTGAGATGAGGCATGGAAGATTCCTCCCACTTGGCATCCATCTTTTCTTTTATTAGCAAATTTCTTTGGCATTCAAAACTCATTAAAATGAGGCGTCTAAACTCTATTGGAAGTACAACACTCCCTCCTTAATTTTGGCAGCCCCATCACTCAAATTTTCTCTCTTTAGCCTCTTAAAAAGGTGTTAGAAATCTACAAACAATTATTATAGAATATATTCCAATCTCAAAGACCCCACCACTCTCATAAATTGTGCTCATGTTATACATCTTGCTTGTTGTTCTAAACAGTTTCGACGTCTCTTTTGTTTGATTTATTTTAGTCTTTATCTGTTGTTTGGATCGACCCATAAAGACTCTACTAGCTATCATTACGTCTCCTGCAAGATGCTCCTCTTGGGTGCCTCATAAATGTATCCACTGTGGATGCTAAATTAAGCCTCTAAAAGAGGTGTTTCTCTTCCTTTATTCCTATGTCGAGATCTTTAATTATTTTTGGTTGATGCTCCTGCATCAGACACCCATGGTATGAAGTTTGTGAGCATACACTCACAAATGTGGAGTTGAATGGTAGGACCATTCTTTCAGATTGCAAGCAATCTGTAGAGAACTCCATCATTGAAATATGTGAACAAAAAATGTTATCTCTTTTTCCTCATTTTCCAGCATCATGTTAGAACAAGCTTCACTCTCCTCGAACAAATCTGCACTTCATTCTTCTCTCCTCTCATGGACTTGCATCCACCATATACCATCTTTCTCTCATAATCCATTCACCACTCTTCTCTTCACTTGTGGATTTACATCCACCATGTACCGACCACCTTCACCAATGTCTCTCTCTTCTCTTCTTCCAACTACTCACTCTTATGCTCTCTTCTTTTGTGGGATGCAACCCGCCATAGACCGACTACCTCCACTAGATCTCTCGTGTAGCTTCCTGTACAGCCTCTACCTGTAAGTATACATTTGCATCCCACTGTGCACCTACACAATCATTTTTTCTTCTCTAACTCTTTACTCATTTCAAAATGCAAATCCTTTGTAAAATCAACATTACAAAAGTCATAAAAATCAGATTTTACCTCGATGACTTCTTTTGTCACAACATCCTCTTCCTCATTGTTGAATGCTACTGTCTTTGTTGTTGCTCTAAACAACTTCTCTACCTCTGCAATCTCTTCCTCAAGAAACTCTTGGTCATCATTAGGTTCCTCATTGAACACTTGATCCTCATACATAATTACATACTTTGTTTCAGCTGCAACATCCTCAACTATTGCAACTTTACTCACAACCACTCCTATACTTTGTACAATCTCCTCAATACTCATTTCTGGAACCCCTCCATCTTTAGCCAATGCTACAACAAATTTCTCTTCAATTTTCTCCTCTTCTTCCATGCTTTCATCCAAGCATGCTTCTACAACTTCTTCATCTTCCTCATGAATAACTTCTTCATCTTTATCTTCCTTACCTGTACACAAAGATGAAAGAAAGATAGGTGTGCGGAAATTGTTTCCTACACTAATCTAAATAGGAGAGAAGAGTGTAAATTTGTTTTAATCCTTACAATTACAGAATGTTAAACATAACAATAGAGAAATTGCTGCAATATACATACACACAAAAATGAGACAGAAGAAAGAGACACCAGATATACATGGGGAAAACCCTTATCAGGTGAAAAACCCCACACTCCAGAACCTGCACAATGTATTATCAAAATTGAAATGGTTTACAATACACTTGCAATGCAAGCTCTCAAGATTCTTTGACACTCATATCTGGAGACAAACTTGCAGCATAACAGTACCTGTGAATCACACAATACATCTCCTCTTCAAAGCACCTGTTTATATAGAAGATACAAGGCAAAAATGGCTCTATCTTGAGATGGGCGTCCAACATGGCCTCATGGCCCAAAATCCATGCCTATGGACACTTGTCCAACATTGTAGGATGTTCATGACACTTGCCAAGTCACCCCATCCCAAAGAGGTCGCCTATTCCCAAGTTGGGCAATGACAGATACTCTTACAACACTTACAACCATCATAGAATCTGTTACAGTTGTCATATCTTACAGTTGTAAGAGAATCTATCATACACAGGCTATAAATAGCATATTCTATTACAATATGTCATAACACTCCTTGGGACACCCAAAGATGCCTTCTTCCAAGATGCCTTGTGACACATGTCTTCACCTGTCATAGAACATTCCATTTATGACTCTTACTCGTCATAGATTTGTCATAGGAATATGTCGTGACCGTTTCAGTCAATATTCCCTTACACACAATCCAAGATGCTGACACATGGAAAAATATTCCTACCACTAAGTGGGATGCCTATCTCCTCATGTGAGGAAAAATTTACATGTTGTCACCTTCCACGTAGGATGACACATCACCGTGCCAAGTCCCACAAGGTGACAAAACAGGATTTGCATCGTAATTACATAATAGGCAATAAATAAATAAATACAATGAAATAATACAAGAAATTACCAAGATTGAGACATCTTAATTCCTAACATTCTCCCACTTGTCGAACACCTTGTAAGAGCCAATGGAAATAACAAGATTTAACTGCTATAGGCCGAGAGTCCCATAGACTTCGAACACCATCTGAACTTCTTTGTGCCCACTAGTTTTGTCAATGCATCCGCAACATTCTTCAAAGTATCTACCTTCTCCAAATTCACCTTCCCATCATCTACCATGTCTCACACGAAGTGAAACTATACATCAATATGCTTTGCTTTGGCATGGAAAGTTAGATTCTTTGCTAGGCAAATTGCACTCTAACTGTCACAATAAATCATAATCTGTCCTGCATCAACACCAATATCTAAACACAATCTCTTAAACTAAATGGCTTCCTTAAAAGCATGAGTTGCTGCCATATACTTAGCTTTTGTCATGGACAAAGCAACCACAGGTTTCCGTTTACTCATCCAACTAATTGCACCACCGAACATAGTGAACACATAGGCACTAGTGGATCTCCTGTTGTTAATTTCACCTGTCCAATCAGAATGCATGAATCCACGAATACAAACTAAATGCAGAGGTCCTATAGCATTACCATGATAACATATGGACTACTCAGAAGTACCCCTCAAATATTTGAACACTCATTTAACTGCATCCCAATATACCTGTCCAGGATTAGCCATAAATTGACTAAGGACTCCCACTGTTTGGGCAATGTCTGGTCTTGTGTAGACCATAGCATACATCAAACTACCAACAACACTAGCATAAGGTACTTTGCTCATGTCCTCTACCTCACTAGGAGATTTTGGACAATCAGTAATAGACAACTTTGTTCCCAATGAAATAGGAACACACAATGGTCTACAATCTACCATGATGAACCTATCCAACATGGTCTTCACATACTTACTCTGGCTTAACCAAAGTTTTCTGTTAGCTCTGTCTCTTCTAATTTCCATTACCAGAATGTACCTGGCTGACCCTAGATTTTTCATCTCAAACTATGCTAACAACTGAGACTTCAAATTAGAAATCACATCCTTACCATTCCCAATCAACAACATATCGTCAACATATAATGCAATAATGACAATGCGATCATTGTCAAGTTTGTAATACACACAATGATCTGATTTTGATCTCAGAAATCCAATCAAAAACACAAATGCATCAAATTTCATATACCACATCCTAGGAGACTGCTTCAAACCATACAAAGACTTCTTCAGTTTGCAAACTAAATTTTCTTTACCTTTCTCTATGTAATGCTCTAGCTGTGACATGTAAATATCTTCCTCCAAATCACCAAGAAGGAAAGATGTCTTCACATCCATCTGCTCCACCTCTAAGTCATAAGAAACTGCAAGAGATAACAAGAACCGAATGGATATCATCTTTGCAATGGGAGAGAAAATTCCACCATAATCAATTCCCTCCACTTGTGAGTACCCCTTCGCAACCAATCTAGCCTTGTACTTTTCAACACTGCCATCTACACCGAATTTCTTCTTGAACACCCATTTGCATCCAATGGATTTCTGTCCTTCAGGTAAAGGCACCAAGTCCCATATTGTATTCTTCTCCAAAGAAGCCATCTCATCTTCCATGGCCTCCTTCTAGGAACCTGCATCTTTCATGCCCATAGCCTCTGTCACAATTCTAGGCTCATCAGTGTTAGTAAGTAAGGCAAAAACACAACTAGAATCAAGTAATGCATAACCAAACCTATCAGGTTGCTTTCTTGTTCTTTTAGACCTCCTTAATCGCTGAGGTTGAGATTTTGCTTCTTCTGAGCTTTCAAAGCTGCTAGAGCTCTCCTCATCATCAGAACTCACAGGGTCTGTTGGTTCAGTCTTCTCAAGGGTAGAAGGAAACTGAACCACATCCTCTTTCTTTTCTATCTGTTCTGGCTGTAGAACAGTGGAAGAAGGTATTAGCTCTCTGAAGATAACACTTCTGCTATACAACACTTTTTCAGCCATAGGATCCCAAAGCTTGTATCCTTTCACACTGACTCCAGAGCCAATGAAAATACACTTAACAGCCTTGTTCTCCAATTTAGACCATTTCTCCCTAGGCATATGTGCAAATGCCTCACAACCAAAAACATGAAGATGTCTAACTGAAGGCCTCTTACCAGATCAAACCTCCATAGGTGTCTTACCAATAAGAGCTGATGTAGGAGACCTGTTTACTAGGTAGCAAGCAGTGGCTATAGCTTCAGCCCAAAACTTTTGTTCGAGGCTTGCTCCACTAAGCATACTCCTAGCCTTCTCCATTAGTGTCCTGTTTATCCTCTCTGCAACTCCATTTTACTGCGGGGTGTATGGAGTTGTCTTATGTCTTTCAATCCCTTGCTCTTTATAGAACTTATCAAACTATGCCGAACAAAACTCACCACCATTGTCAGTTCTCAAACACTTAATCTTTTTACTAATCTAATTTTTAGCAAAAGCTTTAAACTCTTTAAATTAACTAAAGAATTCATATTTGCTTCTAAGAAAATAAATCCATGTCCTTCTACTATAGTCATCTATAAAAGATACAAAGTATACAGATATGGAAATTGAAGGAACACTAACAGGACCAAACACATCAGAATGAATGAGGTCCAACACACTAGAAGACTTGTGAGAACTAGAGTAAAACTGAACACGGTTTTTCTTTCCATATATACAATGTTTGCAAAAGTCAAACTTGAGATTACAATCATTTAACCCCTCAACGAGGTTTTTATTTTTTAGTGTTTAAAGGCCCTTCTCACCAATGTGGCCAAATCTCTTATGCCATAACATTATCTTTTCAGCAGGAAGTTTAACTTCCAAAGCATGAGCACTACCGTCAGAATTTGTTACAACAAATTTCTTCACTTCTCATTCAGATGGTGGGGATGAAGTGACTGCAGCTTTTTTCTTCGAGTAAGAAGAACTATTGCACTATGAAGTGCATGCCTCCAGCTGAAACAGAGTACCTCTCCGAGTACCCTTTGCAAGCACCATAGATCCTCTAGTCATCTTGCATCCATCCTTTGAAAAGACAATCTGTACACCTGCACCATTCAACATACTTATAGAAAGTAGGCTCTGTACTAAGCCTGGGATGTGCATAACCCCAGTGATCCACTTCACTCGTCCATCAGGGAATTGGATTGAGACTCTTCCATGACCAACAATCTTTAGATGAGAATCGTCACCCAGGTACACTCTTCCACCATTAAACTCTTCATACTTCGTGAACCAGCTTTGATCTGAGGTCATGTGGAATGATGCACCAGAATCTATCAACCACACATCATCAGATGCATGGGTGGCCAGGGCTGTGATGAAGGCATCACCATAATCTTGTGACTTGTCAGAATCTAAATCTGGGGTATTCTTCTTCTTTTTCTTTTCCTCTTTGCATTCCTTTCAGAAATGCCTAGTTTTGCCACAGTTCCAATAGAGATCCTTGGACTTTCTAGGAGATTTGGATCTCCCATGAGATTTGGATCTACCCTTTTCACCTTTCTTGTCATTCTTCTTCCCTTTCTCTTTGGGTCTTCCATGAACTATAAGAGCTTCTTTGGCTGACTTAGTTGTCTTTCTCCATACTTCTTCAAATAACAGCGAAGACACCACATCTTCCATCTTGAAGGTGGTTGTAGTGCTTCCAATGGCCATGACAAGATGATCCCACAAATCTAGAAAAGAACAAAGTAGAGTCATACACCGATCCTCCTCCTCCATTTTCACACCCATGGATGTCAACTGTGCAACAATCATGTTGAAAGCATTCATATGGTCCACAAAAGATCCACCGTCTTCCATCTTCAGAGAAAATAGCTTCTTTTTAGAAAAAGCTTGTTCACCAAGGACTTGGCCTGATAAGCATCGCCTAGCTTCTTCCAAAGATCTTTCACGGTCTTCTCCTCATGGACATTTAATAGGACAGAGTCAGCTAGTCAGAGTCTTATGAGACCCTTAGCCTTCCAATCTTTGAGGTCCCAATCAGCTTGTGACATTGTCATAGGTTTTGTTCCATCAACGGTTTCCCATAGGTCGTAATCAACAAGTAGATCTTCTATCTTGAGTTTCCACAACTTGAAATTTGTGCCATTGAACTTCTCCACCTCTACTCTTCCAAATGTGCTTTCCATCTCCTTCCTGCAACAAGATACATAATACTTTGCATAGACTCCCACTCAACCTAAGATTAGCTCAAAAAACCCCTACCCAGCAGCTAGAACCAAAACTGGCCAAGCTCTGATACCAACTTAAAGGAAGCTAGGTGTGCGGAAATTGCTTCCTACACTAATCTAAAGAGGAGAGAAGAGTGAAAATTTGTTTTAATCTTTGCAATTACAGAATTTTAAACATAACAATAGAGAAATTACTGCAATACACATACACACAGAAATGAGACAGAAGAGAGAGACACAAGATTATTGGGTGAAAAACCCCACACTCCAAAACCTACACAATGTATTATCAAAACTGAAATGGTTTACAATACACTTACAATGCAAGCTCTTAGGAGTCTTCGACACTCATATCTAGAGAAAACTGGCAGCATAACAGTACCTGTCAATCACACAATACATCTCCTCTCCAAAGTACCTGTTTATATAGAAGATACAAGGCAAAAAATAGCTATATCTTGCGATGGGCGTCCAACATGGCCTCATGGCCCAAAACCCATGCCTATGGACACTTGTCCAACACTGTAGGATGTTCATGACACTTGTCAAGTCACCCCATCTCAAAGAGGTCACCTATTCCAAAGTTGGGCAATGACAGATACTCTTACAACACTTACAACCATCATAGAATCTGTCATAGCTGTCAGATCTTACAGTTGTAAGAGAATCTGTCATACACAGGCTATAAATAGCATATTCTCTTACAACATGTCATAACCCTCCCTAGGGCGCCCAAATATGCCTTCTTCTAAGATGCCTTGTGACACATGTCTTCACCTGTCATAGAACATTCCATTTATGACTCTTACTCGTCATAGATTTGTCATAGGAATCTGTCATGACCGTTTCAATATTCCCTTACACACTATCCAAGATGCCGACACATGGTAAAATATTCCTACCACTAAGTGGGATGTTTATCTCCTCATGTGAGGACAAATTTACATGTTGTCACCTTCCACATAGGATGACACATCACTGTGCCAAGTCCCACAAGATGACAAAACATGATTTGCATCCTAATTACATAATAGGCAATAAATAAATAAATACAATGAAATAATACAAGGAATTACCAAGGTTGAGACACCTTAATTCCCAACAAAAGAATCATCTGCAAACAAATTTTTATCAAAAGATACATTGTTCTCCTCAACTTCCTCTTGATCCTTCAACACAAGGATTCTCTCATCTTCCATGTCTTCTACAAGATATGTTTCTGCAATCTTTTCTTCTACTTTATCCTCTTGCATGAGGATCTCATCTTCAATGCTAGCTATATGACATTTTGTTGTACCTTCTCTTTTATCTGCAAACAAAACAATGTTAGCATAATCATAGGACTTATCTTCTCCCATCTGCATCTTCTCCATCCCCTTATCACATTCATCTGACATATGCCCTTCAAATAAGATATTTATCTTTCTTATCTCCTCTTTGAGTAGGAGATCTTCATATTCCCCAAATTCTTCATCAAACATAGGACCCTCAAAGTCCATCATCTCATCTTTCGCATCTTGAGTATCTTCTTGGCTTGACAAAGAAACTTCCATGTCTTCTATATAGATTCACCTTCTTCGGGCATGTCTTTAATCACATCTCCATCCTTAATATCTTCCTCTTCAAACTTATAACCAAATATTGTACCTCTATTCGTCTCCATTGTACTACTCAAATCAACAATACTCAAATTTATTTCCTCTTCAACATAACTCTCACTTTCCTCATCAAGTTCCTCTAATTTGGACTCTGAACTTCTAATTTTATTTCTACCTAGATTGGTCAGCATTGCCACCTTGTTCGTGAGATCCTTCATCCCATTCTGCACCATCTCTCTCATATCTACAATATTATTCTTTCCTCTAATCTTCTTCTCCTCCTTTCCAACATTTTTTTTTCTTTCAATTAAAATTCCAAAGGTCTCTTCCATTATCTTATCAACCATACATGTCATTTCTTTTATCCCTATCATTTTCTCTTGAAGTAACAGAAATCAATTCTTTCTTCTAACTGGACAATCCAAATTCTTGGTCTCACATTTAGTCCCTTCATATTATTTTCAACACTTAGAGAATTTCTCTTCACAACTTGACCCTCAAATCCTCTTGCAGACTCCCTCAAATTGATGGTTATGTCTGCACACTCAGGAGCTACTGCTCTGATATCTACCTCCACCTCTACTCCTACCTCACAAGGCCACTCTCGGAGGCACTTTTTCACAACCCACAACTCACAGGCCTTGCTACAAGTTGCCTCACGTTCAGCAATCTACCTGCAGACTTAGGAACAACCTGTTTTGATACCACTAATGCAATAGAAAAATTGCCCACATACTCAAAACTGCAAACACATGCTCACAGATCCACTCACAAGAAACATACGCATTAAAATCATAACTCATAATGCTCACAACATCAGTTTATTCAACTCAACAGCAAAAGAAAAATACACAAATTTGCATCAAGATTACATAAATGGCCTTCCAAGGCCTGTCAAATTATAGAAATTCCACATGCTCTAGCTTTTTCCCTATCTACAACAAAATTTCTTCTATTATTGCAGCCTTCCTATCTCCATCTGTAAACAAAGTAGATTTTGTTAATGTCACTGCCTTTTCCCTCTCTATGGCATTTCTATTTTTTGTTTTATAGCTCTTCAACAGGTGTCCCTCTGTTCTTTTTAACCATGGCTATTATTGTTATGTAGAACCTCCAAAAGAGGCATCAAAATCTGCCCCTTCTCTCTCTTTCTCATTTGTTGTTATTTACAATAGCTTATCCATCCATCCCTTGGGCACCTCCCCAAGACAACCCCTATGTTTCCCTTTTTGTTATTTCCTTTAGTCTTTTGTGAGCCTCCAAGATGAGGCATGGAAGATTCCTCCCACTTGGCATCCATCTTTTCTTTTATTAGCAAATTTCTTGGGCATTCAAAACTCACTAAAATGAGGCGTCTAAACTCCTAATAGAAGTGCAACAATCCCTCCTTAATTTTGGCAGCCCCATCACTCAAATTTTCTCTCTTTAGCCTCTAGAAAAGGCATTAGAAATATGCAAATAATTATTATAGAATATATTCCAATTTCAAAGACCCCACCACTCTCATAAATGGCACTCACATTATACATTTTGCTTGTTGTTGTGAATAGTTTCAATGTCTCTCTTTTGTTTGATTTATTTTAGTCTTTATCTATATTTTGGATGGACCCATAAAGACTCTACTAGCTATCATTACGTCTCCTGCAAGATGCTCCTCTTGGGTGCCTCATAAATGTATCCACTGTGGATGCTAAATTAAGCCTCTAAAAGAGGCATTTCTCTTCCTTTATTCCTATGCTGAGATCTCTAATTATTTTTGGTTGATGCTCCTACATTAGACACCCATGGTAAGAAGTTTGTGAGCATACACTCACAAATGTGGAGTTGAATGGTAGGACAATCCTTTCAAATTGCAAGTAATCTATAGCGAACTCCATCACTGAAATATGTGAACAAAAAATGTTATCTCTTTTTCCTCCTTTTCCAGCATCTTGCCAGAACAAGCTTCACTCTCCTTGAATAAATCTACACTTCATTCTTCTCTCATCTCATGGAGTTGCATCATCCATATACCATCTTTCTCTCATAACTCCATTCACCACTCTTCTCTTCACTTGTGAATTTGCATCCACCATGTACCAACCACCTTCACCAATGTCTTTCTCTTCTCTTCTTCCAACTACTCACTCTTATGCTCTCCTCTTTTGTGGGATGCAACCCACCATAGACCTACCAGCTCCACCAGATCTCTCATGTAGCTTCCTCTACAGCCTCTACCTGCAAGTATACATCTATATCCCACTATGCACCTACACAATTATTTTATCTTCTCTAACTCTTTACTCGTTTCAAAATGCAAATCCTTTGTAAAATCAACATTACAAAACTCATAAAAATTAGATTTTACCTCGATGACTTCTTTTGTCACAACATCCTCTTCCTCATTGTTGAATGCTACTGTCTTTGTTGTTGCTCTAAACAACTTCTCTACCTCTGCAATGTCTTCCTCAAGAAACTCTTGGTCTTCATCAGGTTCCCCATTGAACACTTGATCATCATACATCATTGCATACTTTGTTTCAACTGCAACATCCTCAACTACTACAAATTTACTTACAACTTCTCCTATACTTTGTACAATCTCCTCAATACTCATTTCTGGAACCCCTCCATCTTCAGCCAATGCTACCAAATTTCTCTTCTTGACTTTTCTCTTCTTCCATGCTTTCATCCAAGCATAATTCTGTAACTTCTTCAACTTCTTCATGAATAACTTATTCATCTTTATCTTCCTTACCTGCACACAAAGAATCATCTGCAAACAAATTTTTATCAAAAGATACACGGTTCTCCTCAACTTCCTCTTGATCCTTCAATACAAGGATTCTCTCATCTTCCATGCCTTCTACAAGACATGTTGCTGCAACCTTTTCTTCCAATTTATCCTCTTGCATGAGGATCTCATCTTCAATGCCAGATATATAACATTCTGCTGCACCTTCTCTTTTATATGCAAACAAAACAATGTTAGCATAATCAAAGTACTTATATTCTCCCATCTGCATCTTCTACATCCACTTATCACATTCATCTAACATATGTCCTTCAAATAAGATATTTATCTTTCTTATCTCCTCTTTGAGTAGGAGATCTTCTTCATCTTCCCCAACTTCTTCATCAAACATAGGACCCTCAAAGTCCATCATCTCATCTTTCACATCTTAAGTATTGTCTTGGCTTGACAAAGAAACTTCAATGTCTTCTATACCTTCACCTTCTTTGGGCATGTGTTCAATCACATCTCCATCATTAATATCTTCCTCTTCAAACTTATAACCAAATATTGTACCTCTATCTATCTCCATTGCACTACTCAAATCAGCAATACTCAAATTTACTTCCTCTTCAACATAACTCTCACTTTCCTCATCAAGTTCCTCTAATTTGAACTCTGAAGTTTTAATTTTATTTCTAACTAGACTGGTCAGCATTGCCACCCTATTCGTGAGATCCTTCATCCCATTCTGCACCATCTCTCTCATATGTGCAATATTATTCTTTCCTCTAATCTTCTTCTCCTCCTTTCCAACATTATTTTTTCTTTCAATTAAAATTCCAAAGGTCTCTTCCATTATCTCATCAACCCTACATGCCATTTCATTTATCCCTATCATTTGCTCTTGAAGTCTATAGAAATCAATTCTTTCTTCTAATTAGACAATCTGGACTCTTGGTCTCACATTTATTCCCTTCATTTTCTTTTCAATGCTTAGAGACTTCCTCTTCACAACTCGACCCTCAAATCCTCGCGCAGACTACCTCAAATTTACGGTTATGTCTGCACACTCAGGAGCTACTGCTTTGATATCTACCTCCACCTCTACTCCTACCTCACGGGGCCACTCTTAGAGGCACTTTCTCAAAACCCACAAGTCACAGGCCCTGCTACAAGTTGCCTCACGTTTCGTAATCTACCTGCAGACTCAGGAACAATATGCTCTGATACCACTGATGCAATAGAAAAATTGCCCACGTACTCAAAACTGCAAACACATGCTCACAAATCCACACACAGATCCACTCACAAGAAACATACGCATTAAAATCATAACTCATAATGCTCACAACATCAGTTTATTCAACTCAATAGCAAAAGAAAAATACACAAATTTGAATCAAGATTACATAAATCGCCTTCCAAGGCCTATCAAACTATAGAAATTTGACATGCTCTAGCTTTTTCCCTATCTACAACAAAATTTCTTCTATTATTGCAGCCTTCCTATCTCCATGTACAAACAAAGTAGCTTTTGTTAATGTCACTGCCTTTTCCCTCTCTATGGCATTTCTATTTTCTATTCTATAGCTCTTCAATAGGCATCCCTCTATTCTTTTTAACCATGGTTGTTATCGTTATGCAGAACCTCCAAAAGAGGCATCAAATTCCGCCCCTTCTCTCTCTTATTTGTTGTTATTTACAGCAGCTTATCCGTCCATCCCTTGGACACCTCCCCAAAATAGCCCGTATGTTTCCCTTTTTGTTATTTCCTTTAGTCTTTTGTGAGCCTCCAAGATGACGCATGGAAGATCCCTCCTACTTCGTGTCCATCTTTTCTTTTATTATGAAATTTCTTTGGCATTCAAAACTCACTAAAATGAGGTGTCTAAACTCCTATTGGAAGTACAGCACTCGCTCCTTAATTTTGGCAGCCCCATCACTCAAATTTTCTCTCTTTAGCCTCTGAAAAAGGCATTAGAAATCTGCAAACAATTATTATAGAATATATTCCAATTTCAAAGACCCCACCACTCTCATAAATGGCACTCACATTATACATCTTGTTTGATGTTCTAAACAATTTCAACGTCTTTGTTTTGTTTGATTTATTTTAGTCTTTATCTATTGTTTGGATGGACCCATAAAGACTCTACTAGCTATCATTATGTCTCCTGCAAGATGCTCCTCTTGAGTGCCTCATAAATGTATCCACTCTGGATGCTAAATTAAGCCTCTAAAAGAGGCATTTCTCTTCCTTATTCCTGTGCTGAGATCTCTAATTATTTTTGGTTGATGCTCCTGCATCAGACACCCATGGTAAGAAGTTTGTGAGCATACACTCACAAATGTGGAGTTGAATGGTAGGACCATCCTTTCATATTGCAAGCAATCTGTAGCAAACTCCATTGCTGAAATATGTCAACAAAAAATGCTATCTCTTTTTCCAACATCTTTCCAGAACAAGCTTCACTCTCCTTAAACAAATCTGCACTTCATTCTTCTCTCCTCTCATGGACTTGTATCCACCATATACCATCTTTCTCTCATAACTCCATTCACCACTCTTCTCTTCACTTGTGGATTTACATCCACCATGTACCGACCACCTTCGCCAATGTCTCTCTTCTCTTCTTCCAACTACTCACTCTCATACTCTCCTCTTTTGTGAGATAAAACCCACCATAGACCGACCACCTCCACCAGATCTCTCATGTAGCTTCCTCTACAGCCTCTACCTACAAGTATACATCTGTATCCCACTATGCACCTACACAATCATTTTTTCTTCTCTAACTCTTTACTCATTTTAAAATGCAGACTTAGGAACAACCCGCTCTGACACCACTGATGCAAGAGAAAAATTGCCCACGTACTCAAAATTACAAACACATGCTCACAGATCCACTCACAAGAAACATACACTTTAAAATCATAACTCATAATGCTCACAGCATCAGTTTATTCAACTCAAAAAAAAAAAAAAATACACAAATTTGCATCAAGATTACATAAATGGCCTTCCAAGGCCTGTCAAACTATAGAAATTCTACATGCTCTAGCTTTTTCCCTATCTGCAACAAAATTTCTTCTATTATTGCAGCCTTCCTATCTCCATTTGCAAACAAAGTAGCTTTTGTTAATGTCACTGCCTTTTCCCTCTCTATGGCATTTCTATTTTCTATTCTATAGCTCTTCAATAGGTGTCCCTCTATTCTTTTTAACCATGGTTGTTATTGTCATGCAGAACCTCCAAAAGAGGCATCAAATCTACCCCTTCTCTCTCTCATTTAATGTTATTTATAGTAACTTATCCATCCATCCCTTGGGCACCTCCCCAAAATAGCCCATATGTTTCCCTTTTTGTTATTTCCTTTAGTCTTTTGTGAGCCTCCAAGATGAGGCATGGAAGATTCCTACCACTTGGCGTCCATCTTTTCTTTTATTAGAAAATTTCTTTGGCATTCAAATTCACTAAAATGAGACGTCTAAACTCCTATTGGAATGTAGCACTCCCTCCTTAATTTTGGCAGCCCCATCACTCAAATTTTCTCTCTTTAGCCTCTAAAAATGGCATTAGAAATTTGCAAACAATTATTATAGAATATATTATAATTTCAAAGATGCCACCACTCTCATAAATGGCGCTCACATTATACATCTTGCTTGTTGTTCTGAATAGTTTCAATGTCTCTCTTTTGTTTGATTTAATTTAGTCTTTATCTATATTTTGGATTAACCCATAAAGTCTCTACTAGCTGTAATTACATCTCTTGCAAGATGCTCCTCTTGGGTGCCTCATAAATGTATCCACTATGGATGCTAAATTAAGCCTCTAAAAAAGGTGTTTCTCTTCCTTTATTCATGTGCTGAGATCTCTTATTATTTTTAGTCGATGGTCTTGCATCAATAGATAAGGGGAAATGCATGTTAAATACAAAGCCAAGGGAATCACATACAATCTGCATCATTAGCAAACATAGAGCAAGATGAGAGTGTAGCATACATAGCTCAAAGAAGGATAAACCATGCAATGGAGCATAGACTACAGAGAGCTAAAGCACCCAAGACAAAAAATGCATCAAACATAGACCCAAAAGCCAAAAGACGAGCACATGACAAAAAAAATAAATGAAGAAAAACAAACACACAATTCTTCAGGTTCCTCATGAGAAATTAGGGGATGTTGCAATAGCGGAAACAATTGCCAAATTATTTTTCTCCATCATGGTAGGGCTAGCCACAAGACACAAAAAGAATCCTATCACACCCGAGAAATCTCCAGACAAGGAGGATATAGAAAGTGGGGAGATTCCTACTAATGATATGCATGTGGAAATCTTCAAGGTTAAGGAAGATATTTTATCAATGAAGATGGGAACGAATTAATTATCTAAGAAAATGGATTCCCTTATGAGTGGTATGAACTATAAGCGAGAAAATTCACATAATAAGAACTGAGAGGAAGAAGATGATTCTAAGGGGCATGATTCTTGGTGGTTTGAATCATATCTCAACATAGATCAACAATCAAATCATTCTATGGGATAGGCACTTCATAGAAAAGATGGATATGTAGAAGTTTTATGGTCAAGATCCTACCAATTGGCTCTGCCAAATGGAGCAATTCTTTGATATTCACCATTTTCCATGTCAACAAAATGTGGCCATGGCTTCCTTATACTTGGAACCTGACCAATTCATTTGGTATTGTTAGATTTGTGAAGAAAAGAAAAAGAAGGGATGTGTTGTTACTTGATTTGTTTTCCAAAAGAAACTCATTACACCTTATGGTGACAATCTTATGGATAACTACTTTAGCCAAATCATCAAATTAAGGAAAACGGGTACAATCAAGGATTATATTCATCACTTCCAAACTTTGTCTTTAAGAGTGGAAAATTATGTGGTAGCAGAAAATTTGTTGGAGTTATTCCTAGGAGGCTTAAAGGATCACATCGAATATGAGCTACGCATGTTCCATCCAATTCTATTTCCCGAGCAATGATTATGTCAACACAAGTAGAGGAAAAATGTGTAGTTAACAAAAAGCAAGGTTTTGTAAAACATAAGAGATACGAGCACTCCTACACAGTCACTTCCACTTCCTACTAGATTGACTCCATGAAAAATTAAAGAGAAGAGAGAAAAAGGGTTATGTTTTAACTATGATAGAAAATACAGTCAAGGACATAAATGCCCTAAAAGAAATTGTTCTATATTGAAGGGTCGTGTGAGGAAGAAGAGAAGGAAGAACCAATATTAGAGGGCGATAATGTGTTAGATGAGGAATCAAGAGATCCCAAAACAATCATTTCTTATCATGTAGTCTTTGGTTTTAGCACCCCAAAAACTCTCAAGGTAGTCGGTTTCTTAAAGGAGAGAGCAACGGTGCTGATATACTCAGGAAGCACTCATAATTCATCAACAAAAAGTTTGCCACTAGTCTAAATTGTTTGATATATATCTAGCTCTAGATTTTTAGGTCCTGGTTACAAATGGGGGTACTATTAGTTATTCAAGGAAGTGCCATAGCATTAAATTATCCATAGGAGATTTTCATCTTTGTAGCCCAATGTTTGTTATCTCCATGGGTGCAACAAATATTGTTCTAGGAGTGAGGTGGCTTACTACTTTGGGAACAATTGAGATGAATTTCTAGGAACTATTCATGTCATTTAAATCAAAGAGAAGGATTATAGAACTAAGATGGTTGCGTACAAACTCTCCATAAATGGTAATCTCTCACAAAATGTAAAAGATGCTTAAGAAGGGGGCAGATGTGTTTGTGGCCCAATTGTTTTCATTAGAAGCATATCACTCAAAGTCTTCTACACCACTGGATCTACAAAAAATTATCAATAAGCACTCAATAACTTTTTTGGAAATGCCAAAAGGATTGACTCCTAAAAAAAATCATGATCATTCCATTCAACTAGTACCAGGGAGCCAACCACACAACATCAGGCCCTACAAGTATCCATATCTACAAAAAAGTGACATTCAGAAGATAGTTCAAGAGATGCTAGATGAAGGTATTATCAGGCATAGTCAGAGTGCTCACTCCTCAGACTATGGAAATGGTGTGCAAGAAGGATGAAACTTGGAGGATGTGTCTCGATTATAGAGAGCTCAAAAAGTACACCATAAAAGATAAGTTTCCTATTTCAGTAATTAGTGATTTGTTAGATGAGCTTAATGGTGCTATTTATTTTACAAAACTTGATCTTTATTTTGGTTATCATCCAATTAGAATTAGAGACGAGGATGTACATAAGATAGCTTTTGAAACCCATGAGGGTAACTATGATTTTTTGTAGAGCCTTTTGGTCTCACAAATGCACCATCAACATTTCAAAGTTTGATAAAATCTATCTTCAATCCATTTGTACAAAAGTTTATTTTGGTATTTTTGATGACAACATAATATATAGTAAAACTCGAGTGGAACATTTGCAGTATGTAAATCAAGTTTTGGAAATTCTTGAGCAACATCAATTGTATGCTAATCCATCCAAGTTTGTGTTTGGAGTCAAATAAGTGGAGTACCTAGGTTATATTGTGTCTCACAAGGAGTCAAGGTGAAGTGTCACATCTCATTTTTTTAGAGTTTATTATAAATTAGATCTTTGAACATTTTACTATGAACATTTTTACTTTAAGTAAATTCCACATTTGTGAAGGTAATTATCGTGATGTTATATTTGAGTGAACTAGAAAGTTGATTTAATATTAAATATTATGGATGTACATTTTGTTTTGCTTCGGTTATGATTTTTGGCAAACTAACCTATTAATGAAAATCTAAGTGCAAGTGAGTGCAGGGAATGTTGAAGTTGAGAACATGGTTGATGTAGAGGTGTTCTAACCACTTGGCAAGAACTGTTTGGGATGGATAACCCTAATGCACTCACACACTCTCATAGTCTCATGGCATATTACATTTTCTGAATGATCTTTTTATGCATTATTAATTAGTCGATTAATGTGATTGATGATTAGGGAGTAGATAAATATGTGTTTTAATTGTTACAATAAGTCTATTTCGAATGCATGATTAGTTATAAATATTAATGTTATTTTAATTTATATTTAAATAGTGTATTTTATATTAATTAAATGTATGATTAGTTATAAATATTAATGTTATTTTGATTTATATTTAAATAGTGTATTTTATATTAATTAAATGTATGATTAGTTATAAATATTAATGTTATTTTTTATTTATATTCAAATGGTGTATTGTATATTAATTAATAATAAATAAGTGTTTTCCTAAAAAAATTATTCTTTGAAAAAAAAAACAATATCTAATTTAGATTTAAAACAATTATGTTTAAATAGATATTTATATAATATTACTATTATTATTACATTTTGAGCTGATTCGAGTGATTGCGTTTATTAAAATAGATAAATTGTATTAATAATAGTATTATTATATTTAGAAATCTAAAATTAAAACAAGTTACTATCCTGAAGTGACAGAAAGATAATTAAAGATTGTTTTATTCTAATTTAAATAAGAAATTGAGATCCTTTTTAAAATGCAATCTTATGCAATCAGAGATGAACTTCAGTTACCAAAAGCAAAAGAATCCTAAACTTATTGGATGCTAAATTTAGGATAGTACGAAATATTTTTTTAATAATTTATTTAAGCAAAGAGATACATTGCTTGGAAGGGAGGAGTGTCATGCAAACTATAAAAAAAATGACGTTTTTAAAGACCAATCAAAACCAGTAATAGAAAAACAATGATAACTTTGTCATTTCTCAACGAAATTTAAAACCGTAAACTGTTCTGGAAAGATGGTGAAGGAAAGAACAAAACCCGTAAGGTCTTTCAAGATATTCATAGTAGTTAATGAGTAGTTTAGCAAAGAAGGAGGACGTGATTTTATTTTCTGGACAGCGACAGAGAGGAGGATCAATGACAACACCAAATACTCAACCTTTGCCAAGCAAAATAATTGGGTATTTCTCCCTTGATATGTTTGCAATAATGGTGGTGGAATAATATTGTTAAAACATAGTTATTTTGGCCTATAAATTTTTTTTTCTGGACTGTGTTTTGATCTAGGTCAATCAGCTACCATTTTGTGATTGATTTATTCTTGGCGCTGGCTCTTTTCTCTTTTTATTTTTGTTTATTCCTCTATATTTACCTTGTGATTGACCTACTAGTTTGTAGCTTGCAAACATATTATTGAACAATTATCTTCATTCCTTATTTGCTGAAATATTGCACAGGCTTGTGTTTAAAAATCTTCTTGACACTGGGAAGTTGAGTGGCCTATTGATTTGTTGCTTTCTTTTTATGAAGTAAAACTTCCTGCCACTTTTTCCTTTAACCCATGGCGTTAAATAATGGATCATCCTGCCAAACGAGTATGAAGTTGGGCAGCCTGTGTTGCCATCTTTTGCCTGCGTATATAGCAACTTGTTGTTATTCTTGTTTTGACTCTATTGTTCATTGTTTTTCTTGTTTTCATGCCAAGTGAATCGGTCTTTTTTTTTTGTTATCCCAATCAACTGAAACCATAGTTAACCAAGTTTTTTGGTTGTTGATGATTTATTTTCTGATAGTCATAATTCTTTCTTCTTTGTTTTGTTGTTAAAAGTTACTTGTTACTAGGTATCGACCTCTTGTTCTTCATCAAATGAGTATCTTGTTGATTAAAAACAACTCTTAAATTTAGGTAATAGAATGAAAGTTCTTTTCAGTCTTGTATTGCTGAATCAAAAGCTCTTGTAGCTATATTTATCTATTTTACTGTTGTTCAAAGACCTATTTTAGTTACTGTCATCTGTGTAACAGTAAACCTGTTTGTGAGTTTCGCAGCTTCCTTTCCAAAGTTATTAATGACTGTATTTTTCTTCTATGGCAGATCTATCTAGTCTCTATCAAAACAATTATTTACTATATTTTTCTCTCATGAATAGTCTTTTTATGTCACCAATTATGGTCCCTGTTGTAGACCGTTAAATTCCTGTAACAGACTTCTAGGATTTATGTTTCTTTTATCTATTCTAAACTTCTTATCATAGTTCCTGTCAGAGTTGTGATAGTAAGGTCTTTGAATGAATTAGATTATAGATTAAAATTATCTTTTCCTATTATGTTTGTTGTGAATGGAGTAAATATTATTTGGATATACAATAATCTTTGTTACAAACTTTCTTGAAGCGAAATGATATACTTGGTTATAATTGGAAAACTTATTATATTATAAATGTTTGAATGAAATATGGATTAGGAAAAATAAAATCAATTAATAGTCCTATTGATACAATTTGCATGATTAAATGAAGTTTCTTGATGAAGTACTTGATTGAAAGTGTACTCTTGTTGGTTGAGCAAACAAAGGAATTATAAAATTGTATTTAGGATAAAGTATGTGTTATTGACTTGGGTATGAAATCATAGCTCAAACGTTTTGAAATTAGTGAGCATATTTACTATATGTATATCTATGTGAATGTTATCTTATATATTACTGGCATCTATTCTATTTATAATTGAATTGTTTTTCTAGTGGATTGTGCATGAAAACACATTGTTGAAGTGGAGTTGACATACATCATTATTGATTTTATTTCTTGAATTGTATTTCAGTATATTGTGCAATGGGAAGGGGTGTAGAATGGTTTAGATGAATATGGGATATTATCTATGTGTGTTTGGGGTGGCTTTTGGGCTAGGATGCCGAATGTGGATTATCAGAGATGACTTTTCCTCTTTTTGGGAATTGAACTGGTAACTATTTTTTTAAGGCTTAGATCTAAGTGAGTAGTCATTGAAAAAGATGAATATTTTGTCTAGAAAAAAATTATTGATAGATATCTACCACATCCTGTAGTGAGACAATCTGCACTTCATTATTTAGAATTGCACATTAGACTTCAGGTTGCATCAGGTGTTCCCTCCTACCAGTTGTTTCCAGGTAGCTAGACATTTCGTGTAGGGCTAGGTTTCCTTTGTGTCATGAAGGGATCCGGGGAAGCGTAATTGCATCATGGTTGGGTGGAAAAGTACCTGAGCCATGTTCCCGTATCTCAGCTCATAGGAGGACCATTTGGGTTCGTGGCAACTGGAGAGTTTGATTTATTATACTTGTTATACATATTTATATTAACTTGTGAATTGATGAATTATGGCATAAAAGCCAATTGGACTTTGTATATTCTTTTATAGTGCTATCACCTGGACTGAGCACATGATTATGTAAGATTTATTGACTTTTATTGATTCATATTTATGAGATTTATCTTTTACTTGAGATGTGGTAATTAAGTGGATTATTTACTTTGTGTAACTTTTATGATGGAATGAGTACTTTACATTTGGTATCAGAGCACGGTTCAAACATTAGGAGCTCTAGGGTGTGCGTTGCTCGGTTTGATTGAGCATGTGTGGGTCCTTGTGTGATGGCATGATGTGAGTAGCATGTGCCTTCTTTTGTTGTGTCTTCCTTGCATGTGTGCGGTGAGGGACACATTAATTTTGGGGTTAGATAGACCCTGTGGATGCTTAGAAGTTGCTAGTGTATGACTACATGTCTTTACATGATGATTGTGATTCCCTTGGATGGGAATACACCCTTACTACTAGCATCATTGAATGATGTTTGTATGGTTAAGTAGAAATGATCTTATGATATAGATGTGTTTGGAGTCTTAGAGGACTTGTTTGTTTATGTGATTGAGTGTGTTCTCTTAAGTCGCCCCAATTTTGGATCAAGGCACAGTGTAGCATCGTACTCCCTCTCTAGTGTCTAGAATTAGTAGCATAGTTCATGTAATGTGAAACTTTTAAGTTTTAATATTTAATTATTTGACTTTGATAATTTCTCTAAACGTTGTAAAGACCAACATTGAAATTTTATTTTTATTTATGAAAAAGTATAGCCATCAAAATTTGATATTTACTTATCTTGTGACCTTGACGGTCATGTTAAATTTACTATTGAAATTGCGTGCATTTTTATGCCTTATTATTTTAATTGACTTCCTTTTCTTTGGAATTTATTTATTAATTATTGGTGGCTATGCTTGAATGTTTTAAACTATTGGTCATGTATCATGTTGTGTTTTCTAGCATGTCCATGATAGGCCTCTGATAGGTTGTGTAAGGGAGTAGGATGCGAAGAATATACTGTTTCGTAGCAAGTGTGTTACTAAAAGTTTTGGTAGTTTGAATTCTTTATTTGTTGTTGGATGTAATGAACATTGTCTGAAGTGTTGAGGAATTTCTGAAATGGAATTTGGTGTCACTATGGATCACTTGAAGTAAGCTGAAATTTTGTTTGAAGTTAAAGGTTTATGGGGTGAAAAGGAATTTTTGCAAGAAGAATTGGAAAAAGTGAATAAAGAATTGATGAATGTTAAAAAGATTAATATAGAATATATGGAAAGAATAAAGGAGTTAGGAAAGGAAAAGTATAAAAATTTGTGTGAAAATGATCTTCTGGAAAAAAGAATTGGTGAAAGTTCAAGAGAAAAATGAAGAATTAGAAGAAGAGTTGAAGCTGTTTGATACGGTTAAAGAAAAAAGGAATGATGATTTGCAAGAAAAGTTGAAGAAGCCAGAAGAAGAAAATTCAAAATTGAAAGATCAAAATGATGAGTTAAAATAATTGTTTGCAGCATGCCAAAAAGAAAATGAATGTTGAAATCAAGCCATCAGTTTGTGAAGTCTCATGTGACATAGATGATTTGTATTCTTTAGATGATTTTACATTGTTCCCATTGTGATAGAGAAGGACATAGAAAAGAAAATTGTTGGAATTTACATCCTTGTAAAATTTGTGGTTTGAAAAAATTCATAGTGTAAAGATGTGGAATAGAGAGTTGAAAAAAAATGAATCTATGACAAGTTGTTTGGAAATGAATTGTGGTTGGATAATTGTATTTGATTGACAAAAGATCACAGGTATATTTAGAATGTTTTATAGACATAATCCTTCTCATGTTGAGAAAAAGGAAAAAGAATTAAACAACAAAAACAAAACAACCAAATATAGTGAACAACCAAGTGTAGATAATAGTAAAGAGATTGAAGAAATTGAATTATTTAGCATTGTACAAAAGAATGAGGAAGACAAGGAAGAGCTTTTCTAGAAATTTTGAATTGTAGATCAGGTTGAAGATAAATTTTAGTTGCAAGTATTGAAAGAGGAAATAGATTCCATTGATAGGAATGATATGAGTGGTATAGTTTCAGAGGAGTTGTTTGCACAATGGTTGGATATGACCTAGTTGGTGCACCTTGGAAGCTTTGTTTTGATGTCTTTAATCTCAACCAGTGTTTGTTTAGAGGACTGATCTTTTGATATTATATTGTGTTACCATGAGGATGCATATGCATTATGAGGATTGATTATTGTTTTCATGAGTCTATGTGAATTGATTTTGCCTCATTTGGTGTACATTAAATATGCGATTGTTATTCTTATGCTAGAATGAATGTAATTGAGTGGTAGTTGTGCCATGTGTTGGATTATATACATTGAATTGGCAGTTTTGCCATGTGAATTGGTTGATTGATTATATACTTGGATTTATTTGATGGAAGCAATGTTAAGCATGAAATTGAGATATTGTTTTGTATAAGGATGAGTAGGACCAATAATTTGGTGGATGGTGCCACATGGGAGGATGTAAAGGGCATTAATAAAGATGCTTTGTTTGATTTGATGATACTTTGATTGATATAAGTGGTATACTTCTACTATTTAGTATGTGTGTGATAAGACATCGAGATTATGTCTCTTCCTACTGGGGAAGGATGTCACATCTCATTTTTTTGGACTTTATTATAATTAGATCTTTGAACATTTTACTACGAACATTTTTACTTTAAGTAAATTACACGTGTGTGAAGGTATTTATCGTGGTGTTATAATTGCGTGAACTAGAAATTTGATTTAATATTAAATATTATGGATGTACATTTTGTTTTGCTTTGGCTATGATTTTTGGGAAACTAACCTATTAATAAAAATATAAGTGCGACTGAGTGTAGTGAATGTTGAAGATGAGAACATGGTTGAGGTAGAGGTGTTCTAGCCACTTGGAAATAACTGTTTGGGATGGATAACCTTGATGCACTCACACACTCACAGTCTCATGGCATATTGGAATTTTTGAATGATCTTTTTATGTATTATTAATTAGTCATAAATGCGATTGATGATTAGGGAGTAGATAAATATGTGTTTTAATTGTTATAATAAGTCCATTTCGAATGCATAATTAGTTATAAATATATATATATTTTTTAAAAGTGGCATAGCCACTAAACTATTATATTAATATATTTGCAAAATTACAAAGTCCTGGTTCAGGAGGAGCATACCGGCAAGAAAGAACTAGGAAGAAAACCTCTGGTTGTAGCTCCAATAGACCTAACTACATTACAAAATTTTCCATAGAAAAATACAAAAGAAAATAGGTTCAACAGACAAAATGCCCTATACCAGTCACCAAAAATTACAAAGCTTCAAGGTCCACATAAAACTCCATATAGGCAACCCCTTACAAAAAAGAATCCAAATTTTAACTAAAAACTTCAAACCCCATGAAAACATCGAATACTGCTTGAAACAAAAAAGAACGAACCAGCTCACTACTCAAGCAACTCCATTTAAATCCTCCACAATGAAACCTTGCTAAGCTTGGTCATCCAAATCTGCATTCGGAGGAGGCAGCAGGGGAGCAAAATGCTTGAGAAAGAACAAACCCTGAATAGAGTCCCTAACTGCAACTTCCAAAACTCTCCCAAGTTCCTCCCCATGACACTGCAAGCTATTTTGGAAGGAAACCAAACAATCATTCTGTAAACTATGTACCATGGAAGAGTAGACATAGTGGATTGAAGGTGACCTATCTAAATCCTTATGGAGAAACAATCCTCCCATAGGAGCTATCCCAGAGTAGAGGTTGTAATTAACCACATTGGAATTAAATTTATCAATAGAAAAGAAAAAGTCTTGTACAAACCTTTCACCCAATGATTTCACTATTTCTGCATTCTACACCAAGTCCATGGAATTAGACAGGAAATGGGAAACTACCTAAGAGGGATATATGGGATGAGGAAAACTCAACATTTCCTATCCATAGACAATGATAATTGCATATTGTACCTAGTCATTGGCAATCTTAAACACCTCTGAGAGAGTTCTTGGAAGAAGTAATCCCTCTGTCAACTTTTCCCACTTTTGGATTGGGAAATAGAGTCTTTTGTTACGTTGTAGAGAACCCATGGGAAAAACATAGAAAACAAAGATCTTCAAAGGAAAACCGAATGCAGAATAAACCAATTTTGATGGACGACCAAAATGAATGAGCAAGTGCGATAATAAAGAGAAGCCACACGAATGAAAGGTTGATCATCATGAAATTTAACCTTGGAAATACAACCCAAAGGAAATGGCCATAAGAAGAAATAAATAGGATAGTACGATGTCTTCTTGAAAGACTGTCTCACACGAGTTTACCACCTTTGAAAGAATAGAAATAGATATTATCAACTATAACCAAACTTTAGAAAAGAAACTTACATCCTAAAAAACACGTTAGGAATAGCAGATATCTCTAAAGTTAGGGATATGATGTCACCATTGACATCAAAGGCATCCTCCACATGATTTAAGACATATGCAATCAAAAGCCACCACAACCAGTCTTCCACGTCAATAATACTAGCCAACTAGATGAAGACATTCAAAATTTAAAAATTGGCACAAACCCCTCTTTATCCTTGGCTAAGATTTATCCCACTCCTTCAATCAAAAACAAAGAAGCCTCATTCCATTCTATTGAAACTGCCTCTTGGGAGAAAACATGGTTGGCTAACTTATCTGCCAAAACGTTGCCTTCTCTATAAGTATGGAGAATTTGGAATGAATCAAAACAATCTAGGAAAACTGAAGCTACCTTTATTAAATAATCAATCTTCCAACTTGGATAAGATATTTTTTAAGGGCCAAAATAATGATCTGAGAGTCCCCCTCAATAACAATATTTTTAATGTCAAGGTTAGCTGCAAGTTTAAGACCTGCTAATAGAGCTAAAGCCTCTGCCTCATTGTTATAAGAAAAGCCTAAGCGAACAGAGATAGCTCTAATCACATCACCTTTCAAGTTTCTTAAAACACAACCTGCTCCTAAAAGACCTGGATTACCTTTATAGGCTCCATCAAAATTTAATTTAATGAAATAATTCGAAGGAGCTAACCAATAGATAAGACTTCTATCTACTTTTTTACCCTCACCAAAACAAGAAGAGTTTGGAAGTTTCAAGAACTTCCAGCTTCTGAGCATAAGAACATCCCAAGAAGAAAACACAAGAGATCCTACTCCTTTTTGGAGAAGGAAAGAAGAGACTACCTCACCAATAGATTTGTCAATTATTTCTAGAACATGCTCCAGAGAATTGATCTCTTTTCTAAAAACTCTTTTGTTTCTTTCCAACCAAATATTCCATATTACAATACTTGGAGAAACCAACCAAGGCAAGGCAAAAGTAGAATCTTTATTCAAAAGGGGTCAACTCTGAAACAACTCCAAAACTAAGTTGGGAAAAGGACAAAACCACCCCAACTTAAAGCAAATCCATGACCAAATCTAAGCAGAGAAAGAACAACTTACCAAAAGATGATTAGTATCTTCTTCAACTTCTGAACAAAGAGGGCAAAAAAAGGCCTGAGAGATACTCAATTTTGACAGCCTGATACTTGTAAGGATCTTGTTATTTAGAGCCAACCAAGCAAAAGCCTCTGCCTTTGGAAGACAGGGGTGGCTCCAACATAATTTAAATGGACAATCTGAGGAAACCTCCAAATTTTTCCCAATGATACTTAAATAGCCTTGCTTCACATTATACCTACCTGACTTTGAAATAGTCCAGAATAGTTCATCTTTAGATCCTGGAAGAAAAACCTTTCTTTCCTTTAGAATTTTACCAAGCAAAATCTTTTGAGAAGAAGGGAAGGGGGCATTCATAAAATCCTTCCAATTGGTACCAAGAAAATGAGAGTTTGAAGAAATATCTAAGAAATCCCACACTTTAGATCCCCAAGAATGCATTAACACCTCTCTAGCCTCCTATAATCCTTCTATATGAGATAAAGGAGGGAAACTGTTCCAAGAGTCTTCCTAGAATAAAGCTAAATTGCCATCGTGAATTACCCAAGAAAGAGAGGGGGTAATAACTTCTCTACAACTTAAAATCAAATTCCAAAGTTTAGAACCTTGTTCAGGATTTTAAATAGTAAAAATCCTCTCTGGCTCAGGAGAATCCAAATATTTGTCCTGCATGATCCTACACCATTTAGACTCAAATTTTTCATACATTTGCCACACTAATTTTTACCCCAGAGCCTTATTCTAGGCATCAAGATTTCTAATACCTGATCCACCAACAACTTTAGGAGAACAAACTTTATCCCAGGAGATCAAATGAGTCTTTTTGCCATCCATTTTAGATCCATTCCAAAGAAAATTTCTTAACAGACAACATAATTTAGATAAGATCCCCCTAGGTACTTTAAGAACAAAGAACATATAGACTGGAACAGCTAAAAGGACTGTCTTGATCATCAAAATCTTACCTGCAAGAGTCAGCTACTTACCCTTCCAAGATGTTATATTTCCCTTCACAAAAGAGGTAAGCCTATTCCAAAAGGCATTTTTAACTGACCCAAAGAAAAGAGGAATGCCCAAATATTTGGAGGGGAGAACATCCACCACATACCCCAAGGTCTTAGAAATTCTGCTTTGAACTAGAGAACTAGTATAGAAGAAAAACACCTTAGATTTCTCTTGATTTACCTTTTGGTTTGAAGCCAAACAGTAAAGAGATAAATCTTTTTTAATAGTCTGAGCCTCCAACATCGTAGGATGACCAAACAACAGAGTATCATCTGTAAACAAAGCATGGGTTATAGGAAAAGAAACCCTAGGAATCAAAACACCCTTCCAAATCCCCTCTCTACATTTTGAGTGAATCAATCTATTTAAACCTTCAACCATTATAATAAACAAAAACAGAGATAAAGGGTCCCCTTGATGAATTCCTTGTGATGACTTGAAAAAATTGGAAGGAGCACCATTTATAAGAACTGAGAAACTAGCACCTGAAATACATGATAAGATCTATTTGCACCATTTCTGACAAAAGCCAAACTTAGAAAGGACTTGCATCAGAAAATCCCATGAAACCCTGTCATATGCTTTAAGCATATCTAGTTTAATTAGCATGGAAGAAATCTTATGTTGATGAATAGAATGTAGAGTTTCATGAGCCACCAGAGCTCCTTCTATTATCTCCTTTCTTGGGACAAAACCCCCTTGTTCCTCATAAATGATTTTTGGAATAAGAACAGCTAGTCTCAAAGAGATTTCTTTAGTGATAATTTTATACAAGGTGTTGCAAAGAGAAATGGGCCTAAAATCAACATAGGAGGAAGGAGAAGAAACCTTAGGCACCAAAGCAATAAAAGTGGAATTAATTTCTTTTAAAACTGTGTGATTTCTCCTAGATTTGTCCACTGCCAACCAGACTTCTCTCCCCACAAAGTCCCAACATCTCTAAAAGAAAAGAGGAGTGAAACCATTAGGCCCTGGAGTCTTATCCACATCAAGAGAAAACACCACTGATTTAATTTCCTCTAGTGAAAATTCTTTCACCAGTTCCCTATTTTCTTCCAAAGAAATAAATTTGGAATATACTGAGTAATTTTTGCAATTGAAGAAGAAATATCAGGAGAAGTCGTCTTGGAAAGAAGGTTACTGAAGAAAATTAAGCCTTCTTGACGAATAGCATTTACATATGTTAAGATATTACCAGAGGAGTCTTGAATAGAGAAAATAGAGTTCTTATGCCTCTTCACCATGGTTGAAGTATGAAAAAACTTTGTGTTCCTATCTCCTTCTCTAAGCCATATTTCCCTTGATTTTTTTCTCCAATAGATCTCCTCTCTAGCCAAAACCTCCTCAAGGCTTGATTGAAGATTTTTTACCGATTCAAAAGAGTTTTGATTCATTCCAAATCTGATAATGTGATTATTAATCTATTTCAATTGATCTTGTAAAATCTTTTTCTGAGAAAAAATATTCCCAAAAACATTCCTGTGAACCACTCTTGAATTTTTCCTCTCATAAACTTAATCTTTTCATTGATTTGATATAATCTGGACCCATTACAATATGGAGCATTTTTCCACCAAAATTCCAAATTAACAAAAAAGATGGGATCCCAAAACCACATAGCTTCAAACTTAAAAGAAGACCTTCTCCTCCCCTAAGAAATTGAGCCAATATCTAAATTGATAGGAAAGTGATCTGATCTAGAAAAAGGGAGACTGTTCGTACCCGACACTAGATTCTCTAAACACCATTCAAGAGAAAACAAAAATCTATCTAATCTTTCAACAATCAATAGGAAATCTTTTTTCCTATTTGTCCAAGTAAAGCGTCCATTAATGGGAGGACTATCAATCAAAACATTGTCAACAATAAATTCATTAAAGTCTTCCATTACCTTTTGTGGAGGACTAATCCCACCTGATATTTCACTAGAGTAGGAAATGGCATTAAAATCTCCACCCAACAAAACTTTCTCATCCTTTAAATGAACCATGAAAGTAAAAATCAGATCCCAACACCATTTTTTATCACTAGTCGAAATTGGGCCATATATATTAAAGATCCAAAAATTTAAGCTATTTGAAGAGACCCTTACCAATAACAAATTTTGTGTAGAACAAACAAATTCTACAGAATAAACATCAGGATTCCATAAAACTACCAAGCCACCTGAAGCATCTAAAGTAGGAGACTGAAAAAATTTCCAATTCTTCCAATTAGAAAAGATTTCCTCATCCTGAACCCCTGAGAGTTTGGTCTCCTGTAGAAGCAAAAGATCCATATTTGAGGAATCTAATTGATGGTTAATTAAGCATCTTTTGTTAGGGGTATTAATACCCCTAACATTCCATAAAAGGACTCTCATTGCCCCCAGGGAGAGAATCTGACTCTCCCTGATCTCAAATAGGTTTTAAGGGTGCCCTGTATCCTTGCCTTAATCTCCTCCTGAGTTTTTGTAGATTTAGGCTTTCTACCTCTTCTAGAAGGAGAAAGAGGAGGAGAATTCTCTTTATCCTCTGCCCTAGGAGACTGAGAAATAGAATGTGATTGTGAGGAATCCATTGAACCCAATACCGAATGAAGACTAAAGTCATCCTCTCCTAAATCAACCCCAGAAAAATCTAAGTTCTTATCCAATCCGCTCTGATCATCATTTATCTTATTTAAATTCTCATCCAAGGAAGAATTCTCTGCAAGAATCTCATCTGCTATCTCTTCAATTAACTTTGAACCCACTTTTAGAATAATTTTTGAGACCATTTTATTTGCAAAATCCATTGGCATCTACTCAGCAGAAAAGTCCTCTCCTACTTCAGCATCTTCATCATTCTAAAACAAGGATCTTCTCAAGCCCTGATTTTCTATCATTGGAAACTCTGAAGTTTGATTCTGTAGTAACTCATCATGCCCATTCACAACCACACCTTCTCCTTTCTTATTATTAATAGAAGGAGGGCTTAAAACAGAGGAACCTTTATCCAAACTCATATCATTTACTTGGAACGAAAAAGATGAAGACTCCTGCTCTAGACTAGCTTCTGTCGATACATCAGATACTGAAGCATGTTGATTCACTAAATAATCCAATGAGAGATCTTCATTTAAGGTGGGAGAAATAGACTCATCTACTAAATCTTCCCTTTCTGGATTCTCACAAGCCAATTGAAAATTTTGTGATTCCTTAAGGTCCACAACTGAAGATTCTTCTATTAAAATTTTATGCCTCCATGTACCCTGAGAGGATCTCAAGATCAAAAATTTTGGCAAGGGAAAGAAAGTATTGAGATAAATACAAAATCTGACAGGTAATTTAGGGTTATTAAAGTTTTCTATATCATACTTTACAAAAAAACCCAATTTCCTAGCACACAACTTGATAAATTGCAGATCTTTATATTCCAGAGGTAGATATTCAAGAGAAACCCAAAAAGGAAAGAGTTTCATATTGATAGTATTCTGATTGAAGTTGGGTACCCATTCTTGAAGAACAATTCCTTTACCATGAAAAAACCAATATTTTTCCTTCAAGACCGAATCCCGATTCAATTCCTCAACAAATGTAACAATAAAAATTCCTTGACTATGGTTAATGAAGAAAACCTTGGAAATACCTTCCCATTTATCTCTTGCCCAAATTTTAAAATCATTACATTCATTTTGAAAATCCCAAATCTTACTGATAATCACCTTCTTCTTTAGATCTTGAATGTGAGGCAGAATCATTTCGTCTGGAACTTAAATATCTACATCTTTAGGAACTTCTCCATCACCAAGATCCTTAATCAGATCTTTACTAGAAGGAGGGATATCCCTTTTTTGACCCAAATTTGTCATGAACCTTCATTTTGTGTCTTAGAACTTTGATCTTTTTTGTATCTCCCATGAGCAATAGATCTACATTAATTTCAGCCATATCTCTCTCTCTTTGATCTAGATCCACGCTTGCCATTTACTCTCTTGAATTTCTGGGTGCCATATCTGAAAGAATCTTTTGAAAAACTTTTAGGGTTTGAAAGAAAACCATTTCCATCGACAAAATCAAAGATCCCTTTTTCCCTCCTTTTCTCCTTAACTGCTTCAACAAATAGACTTTCTTGAGACCGTAATGGTTTTCTACCAAACCGTGCGAAGTTATGAAATTTGCTATCCATCACATCGCTGAAAAATTGTAGAATTAGTTATAAATACTAATGTTATTTTGATTTATATTTAAATAGTGTATTTTATATTAATTAAATGCATGATTAGTTATAAATATTAATGTTATTTTGATTTATATTTAAATAGTGTATTTTATATTAATTAAATGTATGATTAGTTTTAAATATTAATGCTATTTTTTATTTATATTTAAATGGTGTATTTTATATTAATTAATAATAAATAAGTGTTTTCCTAAACCATTCTACACCCCTTCCCATTGCACAAGCAACGGAAATACAATTCAAGCAATAAAATCAATAATGATGTATGTCAACTCCACTTCAACAATGTGTTTTCATGCACAATCCACATAAAAACAATTCAATTATAAATAGAATAGATGCTAGTAATATATAAGATGACGTTCACATAGATATACATATAGTAAATATGTTCACTGATTTCAAAATGTTTGAGCTATGATTTCATACCCAAGTCAATAACACATACTTTATCCTTAATATAGTTTATTAATTCCTATCTTTGCTCAACCAACGAGAGTACACTTTTAAGAAAGTACTTCATCAAGAAACTTCATTTAATCATGCAAATTGCATCAATAGGACTATTAATTGATTTAATTTTTCCTAATCCATATTTCATTCAAACATTTGTAATATAATAAGTTTCCAGTTATAACCAAGTATATCATTTTTCTTCAAGAAAGTTGTAACAAAGATTATCAAGTATATCCAAATAATATATACTCCATTCACAACAAACATAATAGGAAAAGATAATTTTAATCTATAATCTAACTCATTCAAAGACCTTATTGTCACAACTGTAATAGGAAGTTTAGAATAGATAAAAGCAACATAAATCCTAGAAGTCTGTTACATGAATTTAATGTTCTACAACATGTACCATAATTGGTGACATAAAAAGACTACTCATGAGAGAACAATAGAGTAAATAATTGTTTTGACAGAGACTAGATAGATCTACCACAGAAGAATAATATAGTCATTAACAGCTTTGGACAGGAAGCTACGAAACTCACAAACAGGTTTACTATCACATAGACGATAGTAACTAAAATAGGTCTTTGAACAACAATAAAATAGATAAATACAGCTACAGGAGCTTTTGATTCAGCAATACAAGACTAAAAAGAACTTTCATTCTGTTACCTAAATTTAAGAGTTGTTTTTAATCAGCAAGATACTCATTTGATGAAGAAGAAGAGGTCGATACCTAGTAACAAGTAACTTTTAACAATAAAACAAAGAAGAAAGATTTACGATTGTCAGAAAATAAATCATCAACGACTAGAAAACTTGGTTAACTATGGTTTTAGTTGGCTGGGATAACAACCAAAATTTTTTTGATTTACTTGGCATGAAAACAAGAAAATAATGAACAACAGAGTCAAAACAAGAATAACAACAAGCTACTATACACAGGTGAAAGATGGCAACGCAAGCTACCCAACTTCATACTCATTTGGTAGGCTAATCCATTATGTATTGCCATGGGTTAAAGGAAAAAGTAGTAGGAAGTTTTAGTTCACAAAAAGAAAGCAACAAATCAACAGGCCACTCAACTTCCCAACATCATGAAGAGTTTTAAACGCAATCCTATGCAATATTTCAGTGAACAAGGAATGAAGATAACTGTTCAATGTTTGCAAGCTACAAACTAGTAGGTCGATCACAAGGTAAATATAGAGGAATAAACATAAATAAAAAGAGAGAAAAGAGCTAGCGCTAGGAACAAATCAATCAAAAAATGGTAGTTGATTGACCTAAATCAAAATGCAGTCCAAAAAAAGAAAATTTACAAACCAAAATAACTATGTTTTAATAGTATTATTCCACCACCATTATTGCAAACATATCAAGAGAGAAATACCCAGTTATTTTGCTTGCCAAAGGTCAAGTATTTAGTCTTGTTGTTGATACTCCTCTTTGTCATTGTTTAGAAAATAAAATCATGTCCTTCTTTGCTAAACTGCTCACTAACTACTATGAATATCTTCAAAGCCCTTCTGGGTTCTGTTCTCCCCTTCACCATATTTCTAGAATAGTTTACAGTTTTAAATTTTGTTGAGAAATAACAAATTTATCATTTTTTTCTATGACTGGTTTTGACTGGTTGATGCAGGTGTACCCCAGGCGAACTAGGGATCTGCATCAACAAAAAAATATTTTGAAGTTTTTGATTTCAGTTTTGGCTTGTTTTCTAATGGTTTTTTTAGTGTTGCTTCAGGAGCATTTGCAGTTTCAATCTCAGCCGAGTCTAGGCAAATTAGTTCAGTTTGAAGTTTTGTGAAATTTGGGATGTTGTTGGCCCAATTCATGGCTCGTGTATTCTTATGAATGTCAAAGGAAGTTCATAGTTTCATATTTCTACCGATAAGTACATTTTTGGAGGAAGATTTCAATGTTTACACCATAATTACTTTGTCAAAATGAAACACCCGGAGCTCACCTAAATGCAATCCTCGCAACAAAGGAATCTTCATGATGGTGTCACATTGCATATTGTCTAATGTGCTTGAAACAATCACATCAAAGAGATGGGTTTGAAGAGTCTGCTCTAAAGAGAGTTGGAGTCTCTAGCACAATTCATGGATTGTAGTAATGTTGTTCTCCACAAAACTGCATCTATTACAGGACAACCTCCTAGGTCATTATTTCAGAATACTACTACTAATGTTATTGGACCTGTCCAACATGAGTCTTTGCCATGTTAATTGGAAATGAGTTGTTTGAAGATTCCATAGGATAGCTTGCAATGGTTCAATTGGCTTCATCTAAAATGTTAATTGAAAAAATAGAAAATAGAAATAAATAAAAAGAGAGAAATGAAGGGAATAAAGATAGCTAGGGCGTGGTGGCTAAGGATAGAGAAAGTGCATGGATAGAGAAAGTGCATAGATGGCTAAGGATAAAGAAAATTGAAATCAACTAGGAAGAAGTCATCAAGTCCTTGATCAACGTTAAATAGATGTGGAGTACCCTAAAAAGTTGAATTTAAGGATCTTAGGCCACGTGGAAAGAAGGAACTGCGCATCATTTATGCCATATATTCATCTACAGTTGAAAGATATTGTGAAATGCATAACGGTAGTTTTTTTTGTATTCATTCAAATAGGGAAATGAAGAGTTGGATAGAGATGCCATCAGTTAAGAATTTAAGAGACCATATTTTTCATTAAGATGGGAGTGCATGTTTGGAAGCAGAAATGGAAGAAGAAGAGGTTCAAATAAGGGAAGAAGAAGACACTTGTCAAGAGAAGTTGAAAGGGAGCCTCATCGAGGTATTTAAAATCGCTCTTGCCTTTGTAGATCCAAAAGAGAAAAAAAAGAGAGATAGAATGCTCAAGGAAGAGCATCTAGTTATAGAAGATCAACCATAGAAAGAAATGAGATTTGCTGCTATAAATAGAAGAAAAAAAGAGTAATGTAGGTGTTGGCCACAAAGAGGGTAAAACTCGAATTTGTTGCCCACGGAAGAATATAAGGTATTGTGATAGTTTGGAGATGTGGAGTTGAGAGGTGGTAAAGCCAGTGTGTAGGCTGATATTGTAAATAAATTGCTTGCAGATGTATTTCTGAATTTAAATATAAATATCAATTTAGTTTTGTATGATGCAATTTGAATGTTTGAATTGCGAACAATCTGAAATTGTTAGTATAGAGTTGTTTTTGTGTGGAGTGTGAAAACTGAAGGCAAGAGGAGGTGTCTTTTTCATCACTAGTTTTTAGAAATGCCTTTTCTTTCTTTCTTTTTTCTCAGTTTGCATGACACTCCTCCCTTCCAAGCAATGGATCTTCTTTTCTTAAATAAATTATAAAAAAATATTTCTTACTGTCGTAAACTTAGCATCCAATATTTTTAGGATTCTTTTGCTTTTGGTAACTGAAGTTCATCTTCGTTTACATGAGATTGCATTTTAAAAAGGCTCTCAATTTCTTATTTAAATTAGAATAAAACAATCTTTAATTATCTTTCTGTCACTTGCATGATAGTAACTTATTTTAATTTTAGATTTCTAAATATAATAATACTATTATTAATACAATTTATCTATTTTAATAAATGCAATCACTCGAATCAACTCAAGATGTAATAATAATAGTAATATTATATATATTTATTTAAACATAATTGTTTTAAATCTAAATTAGATATTGTTTTTTTTCAAACAATAATATTTTTAGGAAAACACTTATTTATTATTAATTAATATAAAATACACCATTTAAATATAAATAAAAAATAACATTAATATTTATAACTAATCATACATTCGAAATGGACTTATTGTAACAATTAAAACACATATTTATCTACTCCCTAATCATCAATCACATTTATTGACTAATTAATAATGCATAAAAAGATCATTCAGAAAATGCAATATACCATGAAACTATGTGAGTGTGTGAGTGCATCTGGGTTATCTATCCCAAATAGTTCTTACCAAGTGGCCAGAACACCTCTACCTCAACCATGTTCTCGTCTTCGGCATTCCCTACACTCAGTCGCACTTAGATTTTCATTAATAGGTTAGTTCCCCAAAAATCATAGCTGAAGCAAAACAAAATGTACATCCATAATATTTAATATTAAATCAACTTTCTAGTTCTCATAAATATAACATCACGATAATTACCTTCACACGTGGAATTTACTTAAAGTAAAAATGTTTGTAGTAAAATGTTCAAAGATCTAATTTATAATGAAGTCCAAAAAATGAGATGTGACATGAAGCCTCATAATATCAAGGCTATTGTAAAATGGAAATACTTGGGACCCTAAAGACCCTGTAGGGTTTCTCAGGGCTTATAGATTATTATCATCAATTTGTAAGGATCTATGGTAGCATAGCATCACCTCTCACAAATTTGTTGAAGAAGGATTCTTTTATGTGGAATGAGGCAGGTACAAAGGAATTTGAGCAACTAAAGGAAGCCCTATGTATAACTCCAATCCTAGCTACCCCAAATTTTTCTAAAACATTCATTGTAGAATGTGATGGTTAAGGTCATGGCATAGGATCAATTCTCATAGAAGAATGAAGACCCATAGTATTTGAGCCACCAACTCAAAGGTAAGAATTTGTTGAAGCTAGTTTATGAGAAGGAAATCTTGGTTATCTTGCATGCAGTCAGACAATGGAGACCTTATCAAATGGAAATTCACTTTAAAGTAAAGACAAATCACGAGTCTTAAGTAATTCTTGTAACAAAGGTTTTTATTTAAGAAACAACAAAAATGGGCCACAAAGAAGTTGGGATATGACTTTGAGATCATATATAAGAAGGGAAAGGAGAATGTTGTGGTTGATGCTCTAATATTCCATTTCCATATTACCAGAAAATTGGCTAAATGAGGCAAGAGAAGAGAGGGAGAAGGACTTAGATGCCCAGACTCTCATTGAGAAACTTCAACAAGATTCAAGTGTGTCAAACAAATTTGCATGGAAAGGCAATGTTTTGTTGTACAAGGATAGGTTGTACCTTTGCAAGAATTCAGCCCTTAAGTTTAAGGTGTTGGCAGAACTACATGATTCTCCAATAGGTGGGCACTCTGGATTCCTAAAAATAATCATAGAATCAAGCAAGGTTTATTTTGGAAGAGGCTAAAAGGGAATGTTCAAAAATTTATAGTAGAATGCATGGTATGTCAACAATATAAAGGGGAGACAATTAAGACTGTGAATCTTTTGCATCCCTTATCTATCCCAAGTCAGCAATGGGAGGAGGTATCTATCAATTTCATCATAGGTTTTCCTAGATACGAATGAAAAAATGTCATCATGGTTGTTGTGGATTGTCTCGCTGAAAGGAAGCAAGGTATGCAGAAACACTTCCAAACACCAATCTAATGAGGGGAATGTACAGTTATGTTAAACATGTAACACAAAGATAAAACAACAAACAACAACACATATAATGCAAGTGACACAAGATGTGCATGGGGAAAACCTTTTCAGGTAAAAAACACCACACTCCAAAACCTGCACTATGTATTATCAAAATTGAAATGGTTTACAATACACTTGCAATGCAATTTCTTCCAGGAGTCTCCAAACATCATTTATGGAGTAATTTTGATAGCATAAAAGTACCTGTAAAAACACTATGCATACTACTACTCCAAGCACCTCATTATATAGAGTTACACGGCATAAATGAGAATCTTATAGAGGTGGGCATCCATCTTGGCCACATGGCTCATTTCTCACACCCAAGGACACTTGTCCAACATGCATACAACTCTCTTACATCTGTCATACATGGCAAATTTTAATTCCCAAGATGGAGCACTCCAACTAAAAATAGGGTAAGACAGATGCTCTTACGCATCTTACAACTATCATAAAATCTGCCCAACATAACAACACTTAATGTTGTAAGAGTATCCATCATACAAGACTAAATATAGCATATTCCTCTTACAACATGTCATAACCCAACTTGGGTGCCAAAAGATGCCTTCCTCACATGCAAAGATGCTCTCTGACACTTGTCTTCACTTGTCATAGGAAACTCTATACTCTACTCTTACATGTCATAGATTTCATCATAAAAAATAAATCCTTCCACATACCGCAAGATGCCAACACATGGCATATTAGTGCCACCTCAAATGGGACACCTAGATTCACATGTGTTTGACTTGACCATCCAAGTCATATTACAAGTAGGATGGCATGTCACAATGCCACCTCAAACTAAATGACAAAATAGGATGTGCAAGTAAATACAAAATTAGGCCAACAAATAAATACATAAATAAATATCATATGCTAGGAATTTGCAAAGGTTGAGACACCTTAATTCCCAACATTCTCCCACTTGTCAAACACCTTGCAAGAGCTAATAAAATTACAAGATTTAACTGCTACGGGCCAAGAGGCCCATAGACGCTGAACATCATTTGAACTTATCTATGCCCATAGGTTTTGTCAATGCATCTGCAACATTCTTCAAAGTGTCAACCTTCTCCAATATCACCTTCCCATCTTCTACCATATCACAAACAAAATGATACTGAACATCTATGTGCTTTGTTTTGGCATGGAAAGTAGGATTCTTTTCTAATAAAATCACACTTTAACTATCACAGCAGATAGTAATCAATCCTGCATCAAAACCAATATCTGAACACAACCTCTTAAGCCAAATGGCTTCCTTATAAGCATGAGTATCTACCATGTACTCTGCTTCTGTCATAGATAAAGCAACCACAGGTTGTCACTTACTCATCCAACTAATAGCTCCACCAAACATAGTGATAACATAAGCACTAGTGGATCTCCTGCTGTCAATGTCACCTGCCCAATCAAAATCCATAAATCCATGAATACTCATAGAATGATGAGGTCCTGTAGGATAAACATGATAACATAGGGAATACTCGAAAGTACCCTGCAAATATTTGAACACTCTCTTCACTGCATCCCAATGTACCCGTCCAAGATTAGCCATAAACTGACTAAGGACTCCCACTACTTGGGCAATATCTGGTCATCTACAGACCATAGCATACATCAAGATGCCAACTGCACTAACATAAGGTACTCTACTCATATCCTCCATCTTAGAAGGAGACTTTGGACAATCACCAACAGATAACTTTGTCCCCATCATAACAGGAACAATCAATGGTTTGCAATCCACCATACTGAATCTCTCCAACACAGTTTTAACATAATTACTCTGGCCTAACCAAAGTTTTATGTTTGCTCTATCTCTTTTGATCTCCATCCCCAGAATGTACCTGGCTACCCCTAAATTTTTCATTTCAAACTGTACTGACAATTGAGACTTCAAATAAGAAATCAAACCTTTACCATTCCCAATTAGTAACATATCATCAACATACAATGCTATAATGAGAATGCGATCATTATCAAATTTGAAACACACACAATATCCAATTTCAATCTTAGAAATCCAATACTTAACACAAAGGCATCAAACTTTTGGTACCACATCCTATGAGATTGTTTCAAACCATACAAAGACTTCTTTAACTTGCAAACCATATTTTCTTTACGTTTTATCATGTAGTGCTCTAGTTGTGACATGCAAATTTCTTCCTTCAAATCACCATGAAAGAAAGTTGTCTTCACATCCATTTGTTCCGCTTCTAAGACATAAGTTGTTGTAAGAGATAATAGGTGTTATTATATGGAGCCTAATCAGACTCGGAGGTTACATTTACCCCACTTTTATCGGCAGGGTTTCACCCCAAATTATTTAATGAGGTCAAGGGGCAGTGCCCCTTGCAGGGGTTTGGGGGTAGCGCCCCTAAGACAGGTTCAAGGGGCCTCCAGCGATTTTTTATTATTTTGTTAAGGCATCGGGAGTCATTTTTCTATTGGCCAACATAAAAAAACCTATTTTTTTAACTGACATAAGGCTTGATAAAAGTAGCTAAGGGTTAGGGTTTCCATTGATGTATTGTAGCATTTTGTAGCGGTATTGAGTTGCAAGGATTGCTGGTTGCAATTGTTAGAGGAAATATTGTCAACTATAATAAACTACTAGTAATCCAATAACTCAATGAAATATGATGCAAATCAAATAAATAAAGATATATTACCTTGAAGACTGATTTACCTCAAAACTTTCATTGTCACCTATCTTGTATTGATCTTGTTGATGAATAGAGCTCTTAGAAGTGTACACCTCCTTGCTATTTGAAGATGACAATACTTGAATGGTTGTAGTTGGATAATGCAATGGGGATTGCCTACAATGCAACTCGTATGAATATGAGAGATGGATGATTGAAGACATGATTGTGTGGATATGAGGAGAATGGAGATAATGCAATCAACAATATGGATGCTTTACCAAAGGCACGATGGTATAATTCTGGCAGAGTAAGTTTTTTATAGCTTGTGGATGATAGAATGAGGGAATGAGCTTCCTTTTATAGGCCAAGGAGGGGCAAATCCATGTGTCAAGATCTTAATGGTGGAGAAAAAGTCTTGAGAGTTATACGATGAGGATTGAATTGGTTGAGATGAGGGAGAGAAAGAGGGAAGATGTTCCTCTCACCTTGACATGGAGGAGAGAAAGGTGTGACATGAGTCCACATGTCACAAGGCTCGCCATGACCAAAGAGAGAAGGTCAAAGAAGGAGACCTTGTTTGTAGGATAGTTGGAAAGATTCTAGGGAATATGGAACAAGTGTCACAAAGTGTCCCTTTGACCATGATGACATGGAGAGACCAAGCCCTTTGGAATAGGGATAGTTAGAGAGATAATAGGACATGTGGGTGAGGGAAAATAGATTAATTAAATATTAAAATATTTAATTACATGTGCAACAAGGTGAGGTGGATTAGGTGACATGGATTTATGAATGAAGACTTTGGAATAAGGTGATTTGTGATTAAATAATTTGATTATTATTTAATTAAGGGTTGACATTAGAAGAATAGGTTTAATTGATTTAATTAAATAAATTGATATTTATTTAATATTTGGACTATTAATGATGAACATGAATCAAATAGATAAATTGATGAATTTACAAAATGATAGAAGAATGGGAATTACATAAATAATAAGTATTTATTTAATTTGTCTTTGCCATTTTTAGGTGTATACATTTTGCCCCTCTTTGAGACAATGTGTTTTAACACGTTGTTTCAAAGAATAAAATTTTTCTGCAATTGATACATACCCTAGTTTGTCCCTGGTACATGTTTATGATGCTAGGATGCCCCCTTAGAAGATTGGACGGGAAGAAATTAAAGACAGGATGACGGACAATCTCACGATGAGATAGGTTGACTGGATAGATGGGTGAAGAAATTGGTTGACCTAGAAGAAAAACTAGGTGAAAATCATGCCCCAGCATGGACAAGGTCAAGAACCTCCCATTAGGGTTCCATGCACTGTAAATAGGAGTGTGGGGTCACATTCCTAGTCATTTCCACACTTGACTTTGAGAGAGAGCTTGTAGGAGATCAGAGCCTTTTGAGCATAGAACAATCAGCGAAGATGCAACAATTTGCTATTGAGCTTCATCGATTTGAGCAGATCTGACGGTTCAACAGTCCAATAGACTACGGGCCGCCGGTAAGTATCCCTTCGCTTTTAGGTTAGGGTCATTAATGATAGCATTAATTGTAGGCCAAAGTTTTAGGTTTTAAATGCGCCAAAAGGTAAAACTGTGCATATGACACGTGATATTGCACATATGATGCGATACTATGCATATGATGCCGGAATTGGTGCATATTCATTTTTTTTCACAAATGAAGTGTTTTCCTGTGCATCTGAAATCCTGTTGCACATGTAAAGAGGAATGTTGTGCATGTAATGTTTTACTGCGCTTTTAAAATTTGTCAGTGCATGCAAGATCCTGCTGTGCAAATGAAAAGCAGCCCTGCGCTTTTGAATTAAGGTTGCACATACAATATTTTGTTACGCATACAAGGTAAAACTGCACATACAAGTTAATTTTGTGCTTTTAATAGGTAGAATTGTGCATCTGATTTAGTTTATCAAAACACTTAGAAATTTGATGAAGTTGACCATGCGATTGATGCTGGTCAACTAATAGGTCATTTCTAAGATTGATAGAATCTCTGGAGAGATGATAGGATTGCTTTCTTGTTAAAAATAGCTAAGTTGTTGATGTTGGATAGATAGATTTGTAGTTTAGTCAATTTTGATTGATTAATGTGTGCTTGCTTGGTTGCAGGAGGAGTTAGATGATGTTCTCATGTCGAGAGAGTGTTTTCCAGTTACATAAATGTTGAGGCCTTATCTTTCTGAGACCGGTTTACTTATACTTGGATCAGCTGGACTGTCATTTGTTTGCTTCATGCCCGAGATTAGGGAAAATCTTAGCATGTTGACTGCTCTGGTTGAGAGATTTCATAGTGATGATGAGACTTTTCATCTTCCCATTGGGGAGATTACAGTTACCTTGGAGGATGTCCACATGATTCTTCACATACCTATTGATGGAGAGGTCGTGAAGTATGAGCCGCACACTGGTATAGGGTTGGATGAGTGCAGATGGGTATTTGATGATGACAGTATCAAGGGTGTTGAGATCAGCTGGCCTGACATGCTGGATGAGTATGAGCCCTTTGCTTCAGTTGTGGCATGGTTGATCAGAGGTATTGTGTGCCCCGATAGATGGTCCCGTGGATTTGCAGTTGGATGTGGTCGGGTGTTAAAGCAGATTACGATGGAGGGTACTAGATATGCTTGGGGAGTTTGCATCCTTGCACACATGTATCATGATTTACACCAGTTTGTATATAATGGCTCTTCTATCTTGGCTTGCGGAGTATCACTATTACAGATATGGGCATGGACTCACATAGCTATCACTTGTCCTATTAGCATTGGCACTCAGGGTAGGGGTTAGCCCTACTCCTATATGTTTCAGGAGAGCCTTTCCCAACCCAAGCTGGGAAAGTTGGAGTACTAGAGACACGCCTTTGACAATGTAGATAGAGTCAAGTGGTGACCATACCTAGACTGTGAGGTATGGGACAATGATGCATATGAGCTACCTTTTTGTTTTCAGATGAGATGGCTTATAGAGAGGACACCCTATATTCTAGAGAGACATTGTATCACGTGTGTACAAGTAGTTTGGTAGAATCTAGGGGATGCCCCAGGGTAATGCCATATTTTCCCATATGTACAAGGAGTAGACAAGATGGGGACCCAACCCATCTTATGAGTAGGCGCGTGATCAGTTTCTTCACATCCCCTACCAGCCTTGGTTGATGATGAGGGTAGTGGCAGATGTTAGCATGACATAGGACTTCTTTGACTGGTCTACTGTACATCCTTTTCCATGCTACTCTAGACCAGGAGAGCAAGCCTTGATTCTGGATGATCGAGAGGAGGATAATAGGGGCCACGGAGGTGACACATGAGATGAGGAGGACAAGGAGGCAGAGGTGGCAGAGGTGGGGATGATGGTGGTGGTGGAGGAGGAGGAGGAGGTCATGATGGTGGTCACGATGGTGGACATGATGGGGATGATGGCGATGATGGAGATTGGAGGAGGTTTCAACGGTTGATTGATCCCACTCAGCAGGCTCAGCTAGTCATATAGGGACAGGTCTAGCCTCTAGCATAACCACAGGGACAGGGACTAGATGATGGAGTGATAGATAGATTACAAGCCCAGCTAGCTCAGACACAGTCTATGCTAGCACAACAGTAGGGACAGATAGGGCAGATGCATGGCCAGATCACACAGTTGCAGAGTAACCTCTAGACCACCTGGTTAGAGCGAGACATGGCTATTCAGAGGTACGAGAGGGCAAATGCACTCTTAGAGTAGGTACAACAAATGGCGGGATAGGGTCCCACTAGCCAGATAGTCACAAAGATGGTTAGGGCAGGCCAGGAGATCTTCTACTGGTGATCCCTTTATGAGTAGGTAGTGCCACCAGAGCATAGGGTACGCAGCTATCATCCTAGTTACCATAGCAAATCATAGAGGACACTCACAGAGAGTGGCAGGGTGATGGGACCTATGTGGCCACCTCATGGGCCATCTGGAGGGGGTGCACCAAGGATAGGGACATCATGTGGAGGAGGAGGGGTATCCAACCACCATAGCTAGCACCATCAGGGGGAGCCACTCCTAGTTGTTTCTTAGACATGCATTTGCTTCTAGTACTTTTATTTGGACATGCATACACCACTTTAGTTTGGACACTTAGAGATGTATTGTTATTTTGACATCATTGTATACTTGGACACTCTTATTCTTTTTGATTATGATGATATGATGCCATGATTCGATGGACTATGTAATGATTTACTATGATGGACATGACTTACATTATGATACTATAATGTGTTATGCTTATAGATGACTTATATGGTTATGATTTTGATGCATACATTTATGTTATGTGATGGACTTGATGATCTATATGATGATTTGTATGATGTAACACTATGATGATTATGTTGATGCTTCTATATATTTTGATACTAGACATGATGCCTCTACATGCTTATGATGTTGAACCTAATGTTAGATGCAAGATGTACCTATATGGGATGGTTTTTACATGTGTTGATTTCTATAATGCTAAATTTAATGATATGAATTGTTGAAGTTAGGGTAGACAACTGAGAGGGGGGGTTGAATCAGTTGTCACAAAAATTTATCTTTTGATGCATTTAATCTTCTTTATCACTTATTAACAGATTAATGATATAACCATGAAAGCATGAGACAACAACACATGAGTAGAAACACAATCAACACACATAACACTAGGATTTTTACATGGAAACTTGGTTAAGGGAAAAACCACAGTGGGGGTTAACCCACAAGATTTATTCTCTATTAAAATAATAGAAAAATGGGAAGGCACTTGCCTTCGGGTACACTGCCTAAAGTTTACTACTCCAAGAGACTCAGTGTTTACAAAAATATTCACATGGTTAACACTGAAAGGTTGAACTGAGAAACAACATCTTCTCCATGCCAAGGTTTAGTTCCATTGAAGCTCACAACACCTCTGCTCTGCCACCAAACACTTCTTCGCTACGTCCACATCTTCGCACACATTCACCACATTTACATGACTTCATTACACTTATTTATACATGACATTAACTTTGGAATGAACATCAAAGTTGGCCTTAAAATCATCTATCTGGAACATTCTCTAAGATAGGCATTACAAGCAATTACAATCACATGACTTGACTTGATATAAAATGCTACATGCGAACCACTACACTATCAGCCAAACATAGCTAGGAATCAAATATTCCTCGAACAACATGCTACACTCCATATAACTTCTTTTAGATCATCCACAAGATGCACAATGCATCCAGTTGGCCAAGACTAGAAAGAACAACAACACCCAAAGAGAAATCTTCAACTACAAGCTCAATCCTCAATGCGGACAACCAACATAATAGGCACACGATCCAAAGACCTCCACTAGCACAATGAAATTAACAAGAACAACCGCACCACTTCAAATCACCAGAATCACTTGCATCTTCATACAAGTACTTAAGAACACCAACTGTCATGACTGTCACACTAGAAAGATTGCTTGTGGACCTCCAAACCATGAACCACTTGAGTTGAGGATCACCAACATCCCAAACATACCTCTAGAATCGTAGACCATAATATTCCAATGCGGAGCAATCTGAACCAAATTCTTGTCACTTTGTTACCTCTGAACAACTGCAAAACCCGGTTCTACTCAGATGGCCATAACTTCACCAATCCTCCATGCAGACCTCTCAAATCTTAACTGGAGCAACTTCAAACAATCCTCTACAAAGCCCTTTAATCCGTAGACTGTGATCTTCATCTCACTGGGAACGCGGAGCAATCTACTTTACTGAACTGCATTATCTTCACTGTCTCTGACAAAGAGTTATGTTGACATCAATGACAACACATCATAGGCACATATTTTCAACAATGAATCATGTATGCATGCATTAAGATGGTTTAATTGATGATAATTATATCTATGTTGTTGCATTTTTTTCTGTCATGATATACATATGAAACTCAAATGGATGAAATGATGTGAGTACATGACTCTTTCTATGGAAATTTTTTTGATTTACTTGTGTTTATGCATCCTAATGAATAGAATGATATGCATCTATGATGATGGACCTGATTATGACACATGATGATTTATTTTTGTTAATGCCAAGTATACTCAATCTTAATAACCATACATTTTTCAGGAGAAATTAGAAGAAAATAAATTGGACAAATGAATGGATAATGAAAGATAAGAAATTGGATAATGAGTGATTTGATAAGAAATGATAAGAAATCAGATAATGATAATGATAGATAATGATTAATGAATGAAAGATAAGAGATTGGATAAACACATGATCACAAAGACACATGAATTTTGGTAAAATGATAAAATTATTATAATGAAATGGAATGCAACGTGATAAGTATGGATATGGATTCTTGTCATCTTCAATTGTACAAGTATTTGAAGTACTTTGTTTCATCATTGAGCTTTTAAAATGTTGTAAGAAAATACAAGCATCTAGGTATAATTGAACCATGATGACCTGAATATTACTTACATGGATTTTGATTTAACAAGTTAATACAAGCATCTAGTCAAAATTGAATCTAGATGACCTGAGTATTTCTTGCATATCAACAAACAAGGATTTAACCTGTTTCATGTTTAGGCCTTTGATGTCCTCGATGATCATTTTGTTGATCATGTTGTTAGTCAAGGCTTTCACATTACTAAAGATAAACCCACAAACAATAAACAAATAAAATAATTATTCCCCCATCATAGCTTCTCTAGTTTGAAACATCCTTGAGTAGCGTAGAAAGACATAATAACAAAAATCATGACATAAGACTTTTAAAACAACCATTGAAAAACTTTTTTTTGCCCAAAACATGTTTTCATGCAATAACTTGATAGAATCAGTTTGATGTCTTAGGTTGAAAGGGATTTGTCAAGATGATGTTGAAAACTGGCTTGTCATGTTGCTTGTTGTCTGGTAATAAAACTATGATCCGATTATTTACCCTCTAAATTTATAGCATTCAAGAACCCTATTCCCTAACTAGGTCGAGGATTTGCCCCCAGTCAAGTAAAGGATTGATTTATTATGGGTGAATTGACGATGAACAATGTGACGGGCCCTAAGAGATTGACCTAGTGCCTCAGGGGCTTATTGCTAAATGGCCTTTCCTACATGATGACACAGAGGCAACGTAGTTCAATTGGGTGGACGTATGTGGACCTAAAGACCTAGGGGTGGGAAGCCTCAGGGGATCATCGATGATGGCCTTGCCTACGTGACGACGTAGAGGCAACGTAGTTCGACCTTGAAGGTTGACGCTAGTGATGGATGTACGAAGCATAGGTTTACTGTAGGATTTGGGATATGGATGAAAGGGGGAGGTGCCTTGGGGGCTCATCAAAGATGGTCTTGCCTACGTTTGACTAGCAATAGTCTTGTGATAGGATAAACGATAGGATAAGGTGATGGGATGACCCTACTAGATAATGTGATAATGGTGATAAAACACCAAGCTATGGTAGGTTATTGCTAGGTAGATGTGAAATAGATATAGTTACTGGATGATTACGATAGGAAAAATGGATGCGGGTTGGGTTTTACTAACAAATGGAAGTAGTGGTTAGTCGTAAATTGTGCCTGTTTCTAGATTTTTACCACTTGCTTCTATTTGCACCATTTTTTTTATATATCCCTTGCATTGGGGTTATTAGGTATAGAACCTTCAAAGATGCATACTATTGATGGGATCATCAAACAGTTCACCTTCTGATGTTGAGAGCTAATAAGCATTTGATCCATAGGTGGCGATTATGACATAGGGACCCAACCAATTTGGTTGAAACTTCCCCTTCTTCTCTCTATCCTATTAATTGCATGGATTCTCTCTTAGGACCAAATCACCTACTTGAAAAACACATGGCTTAACCTTATGATTGTAGCTCCTTGACATTCTTTGTTGGTATGCCTTAAGATGGTTAAAGGCATGTTGTCTCTGTTCTTCTAGCAGTTCTAGTTCTTGAAGCCTTGATACTCTATAGTCCTCATCATTTATGAGTCCCTTTAATGCCACCTTGAGGGAAGGAATTTCAACTTCGATCGGCAATATGGCTTCAGAGCCATAGACAAGGGAATATGGTGTCACACCTATGGGTGTGCATATACTAGTTCTGTATGCCCACAGAGTGGGGTTCAATTGCATATGTTAGTCCCAACCAGCAGCATTGATAGTCTTTTTGAGTATCTTCAGAATGGTTTTATTCGATGCCTCAGCTTGGCCATTACCTTGCGAGTAGTATGGAGTGGAGAAACGATGCTAGATGTGGAATTTATCATAGAGTTCCTGCACATCCCGATTCTTGAATGGTCTTCCATTATCTGTGATAATGGATAATGAAATACCATATCTGCATATGATATAGTTAAGGATGAAGGATGAAATCTGTTTCCCTGTGACATTAGTTAATGGAATGGCCTCAATACACTTTGTAAAATACTCTGTAGCTGTGATAATGAATTTGTGGCCGTTGGAGGAGGAAGGGTGAATCTTGCCTACTAGATCAAGTCCCCATTGACAAAAGGGCCAAGGTGTCATTAAGGGTTGTAACTCCTGAGCGGGTGTGTGTATCAGATTACCATGAACCTAGAATTTCTTACACTGCTTGACAAAATGATAGGAATATGTTTCCATGCTCAGCCAGTAATATCCTAAACGTATGAGTTTTTCGCTAGAGTAGGACCACTATAGTGCATCCTGCAAATGTCTTCATGAACCTCACTTAGAGTGGTTTGATATTCATCACTATCCAAACACCTAAGGAGAGTACCATCTAAACCTTGTCTATACAGGGTGTCAGGAATAATGGTATATCTGGATGATTGCCGTATGAACATACGTTTTTGGTTGTTTGACAGGTCAGGATGTAGGATATTCTCTTTAAGATAGGTATAAATCTTGCCATATAAAGGAGAATTGGCTCCTACGATATGATAAATGGTGTTATTTTTTAGGCTTTCATAGGTTGGATGGGAGACTAGTGCCACCAAGAACTCATAACGCGAGTGATTTTCAGGGATATCTAGAAGGGATGCAATAGTGGCCATTGCATTTGCTGCTTTGTTTTCCAACCTTGGTATTTGCTCGAATGAGATCATAATGAAATATTCCTTGAAGTCATCCACCATACGCTTGTATGGTATCAGCTTCTAATCCTTTGTTTGGTATTCGTCATTTATTTGATTAATGACAAGTTGTGAGTCCCCATACACATGAAGTTCTTTGACCTTCCACTCAACTACCATATTTATGCCAATAACTAGGGCTTCATACTCGGCCACATTGTTGGTGCAGGGAAACAGAAGTCTGTATGATTTAGGGATTGTATACCCCTATAGTGTTACTAGTAAGATACCTACTCTAGATCCATGTTGCATGTATGACCCATGAAAGTAGACCTTCCAAGCTATTGTTGTGTGTTGAATATAGATTCATCAGGAAACTCAAAACTTAAGGGTTTGTTATCAATCAAAGGTGCATCTGCTAGCTAATATGTGATGAGATATCCTTTTATGGCTCTTCTATCCACATACTCAATGTCAAATTCACTGAGTATCGTAACCCATTTAGATATTCTACCTGTTAGGGTAGCTTTGCTGAGTAGATACTTTAGTGGGTCAATCTTTGCTACCATCTTTATGGAGTGAGAGAGCATGTAGTATCTCTACTTTTGTGAAGCGAAGATGATTGCAAGGCATGCCCTTTCAATTGATATGTACTGAAGCTCATAACCTACTAATGTCCTGCTGATGTATTAGATTGCCTACTCCTTTTCGTTGTGGTTTTCTTGTGCTAGCAGTGCTCCCAAAGTTGTGGGTGTAGCTGAGATATATAACAATAGAGGTTTGCCTTGAATTGGCAGCATTAAGATAGGTGGATTCATCAGATATTCTTTTAGGTGTTGAAATGCTTGCTCACAGTTATCATCCCATTTGAATGGAACATTTTTATGCAGCAGATGTGAGAATGGATGGCACTTGTTTGTCAGTTGGGAGATGAACCTTCTAATTAACTGCAACTTTCCCTGTAGAGACCGTAGTTGACTCAGATTCTTTGGTGGTGACATTTCCATAATTGCTTTGACCTTTTTTGGGTCCACCTCTATTCCATTTGTTGATACAATGTACCCAAGTAGTTTTCCGGATGTTACTCCGAAAACACACTTTTTAGAATTCAACCGTACATTAAACTACTCTAGTCTTGTGAATATTTTTTCCAAGACTTCAAGATGTCCCTCTCTAGTGAGTGATTTCCCTAGTATATCATCAGCATAATATTCCATGATGGTATGCATCATGTCATGAAATATTGTTGTCATTGCTCGCTGATATGTTGCCCCTGTATTCTTGAGACCGAATGGCATAACGCACTAACAATATGTGCCCCATGGACATGTGAATGTAGTTTTATGTTGATCCTCCTATGGTATTTTGATTTGGTTATATCCAGAGAAACCATCCATTAAGGACAACATGGTGTGACCTGCTGTGAGGTCAAAAATGATATCAATGTTTGGTAAAGGAAAATCATCCTTCAAACAAGCCTTGTTTAAATATCTGAAGTCATTGAATATTCTAATTCTCTTGTCTGGATTTGAAACAGGTACAATATTACAGACCCAGTCTAGGTAATCAATGGCTCTAATGAGCCCCACATCTAGTAACTTCTTGAGCTCTTCTTTTACCATTAAAACTATGTGGGGGTAGATTTTCCTTAGGTTCTGTTTAATCGGCTTAGCTCCTGGGGCTAGTGATAGATGGTGCATGATTAGATCAGGATCAATACCTGGCATATTGCATAAGACCAAGCAAAGTTTATCTACTTTCTTCTGTAGAACTCAACAAACTCTATCTTTTCTTGTGCAGTTAATGACTCTGCTTGATATAGGAGTTTTGGGTGTGCCTCTGAGCTAATGTTGATTGGTTCTGCTGGTTTAATCAATATTGAAGATCTTTCTAAATGTGCATAAAGGGGAAGAGGGTCAAGCCTTTCATCCGTCGGTGCTTCAGAGAGGTTTTCACCTTTAGATACATCTTTTCTTTTTCTCTTTTCATGATCTAACACTACCACAGAGCGGTTTTCACCATTAGATCCCATTTTTATTTTGACATTTTTACGATAGAAAGGATTGGCACTCTCTCCGAAGTATGCCTTGTCATTAAGGTTGATGGGGCATCCAGCCTTATGGTCTCCTATGAGTAAGTGTTCTCTAAGCTCTAGGTAGTCGATGATGGCATCATCATTTTCAAAGGTGTCAAGTTCAGGTGATGTTTCAGCTAGATCCCAATCTATTAATTCAGCATGAACTAGAGGTAAGGGATCAACAGGTTGATCGGAATCAAGGGTAGTTATGGTTAGGATGGAGGATTCATTTGGATGGGACGAGGTATTGATGAGGTCTATTATGGTACTCTTTTCAAGTTGGTTTGTCAGGCTTGATATTGTACTCTCTTTGTGAGGTTCATTCTCGTCATGTTGCGGTTCAGACTCTAGTAGTCTACCCCTAGAGCTTTTTCCCTCATGCATTGTTAGAGTATTTCTATATTGTTGTACAACATCAATCCCTTTGTCTTCACAAGACATCTCAGAGAGGTTGTCCCACTCATACTCATTTGAATCAGTTTCACTAGCCTCTTGCAAGCAGTGAATTTGTTCCACTAAGTTAGTGGTAGCTACTTGTCTATCTTCAACCTTTTGTTTACCTTTGCCTTTGTTCTTCTACTGACCTTAGTATCCTAACCTAGTAGTGTCTCGGGCTGTTTGAGTAGGGGTTTTGATAGGTTCTATGATACATTCCTTTCTTAGTCTTATGGGACCATGACCATTGTATCCCATCCTTTGTAACATGGAAAAACCTTGACCATACTGTTCTGTAGGAAGCTTAGGTTGTTGATCCTCTGGTATGGTTTGACTATCTTCATCTTTGAAAAGCCATTGTAAGATGTCTTTTTCATCACTCTCATCGGATAGGCTTCCCCATTTAATGAAAGGATGCATAGAGGTCTCAAGTGACTTGGCCTTGTGCATGGATGGTCTCCCATGAGACTTTAGTGATAATGGCAACTGTGCTAGAGAGAAAGATTGTTCAATAACATACTCCCCAATGCCCTTGTCTTTGACTTTGATTTTAAGCTCTAATGCTTTTGAGGTGGAAGCTCAGAAACTTGGATCCACTTGGTTGGAGGAAGAAGCTACTCAATTGGTGGGTATCACAACTTTTGGTTTAGACTGTATGGTATTGCAATATTGAAATGGATCGGGGTCCCCTTGTATGGTTATTTCTTGAGCGTTATGTGGGAACTTGATACATTGGTGATATGTTGATGCGACAGCCTTCATCACGTGGATCCAAGGTCTGCCTAGAAGAATTTTATATGCAAGTTCCATGTTGAGAACTTGGCACACTACATCTCTTTCTACCGGTCCAACTCGTATTGGCAAAACCATCGTTCCTTTGGAGGTTCTTTCTTCCTCATCATATGCCTTGATGGTTATCTCTTTCTTTGGATCAACGACATTTTTAGAAAACCCCAATGCAAGGATTAACTTTAGCGTACAAATATTCAAATCAGCCCCTTCATCTATTAGGACCCTTTTTATTCTGTGTTTATGTATTTGGGCCTCAATGTGTAGGGATGCATTGTGTGGTTGATTTACTGACATGTCATCCTTCTCAATAAAGGATAGGAAATGTGGTGTGGTGAGATGTCCTACCATAGCCTGGAATTGATCTTGGGCAAGGTTCGTAGGAACCGTTGTCTCCAAAAGAGCTTTTTCTAAAATGGCTTTATGGGATGGTGATAAACGCAATAGCTCCAAGATGGATATATGCGTGAGTGTTTTGTGAAGTTGGTCGAAGATGTTGTATTGATTTAATGTGGAGGGTGACTTGGATGTGGAAGATGGCTTTGATTGAGCCCCTTGTAGAGTTATGTTTCCATGACGTGTGGTCACATTACAGTCAGGATGATTATTGATGGTGATCACATTGATGTGTGAATCACTTTGGGAGATATGATTGACGATGTATTCGTAAGAAGAATTGTTATAGCTTACTTTGTCAACACTGTTGTTATTTTGGTTTGAAGAACCTCCCTTATTGTAATGGGGAAGAGGATTCTTAAATGATATATGTTCATCATTAGTAACATGTCCTTCATTAATGGATATACATTTTTGGTCAATGAGGTCTTGAACGACATGTTTGAGTTTCATACAATCATTGGTTTTATGACCTTTGCTCCTATGGTATTCGCAAAAGTCATTGACATTCCACCAAGGAGGTTTGAACTTGGGTTTGTATTCGCGCACTAGTAGAAGTATGATGAGGTTGCCCCCAATTAACTTTCTAAGTGCGGATTCAAGTGATTCACCAAGTTGCGTGAACTTTCTTCTTGGAGGGAAGTTGTTTTGTTTTTGTTCAGTGCCTTGAGGCTTGGTAGATGGTGTGTTGTTCTATGGGTTAGATAGGTTGAAAAGAGGTTGCTTTGATACCGCATGTTTTGTATCTACCACACCATCATTCGCTATGGGTTTGTTTTTGGTCCAAAATCATGACTTATCCACATTGTTATTAGAGCTTGGGGTGTCTTTGTATATCTTTACTTGCCCCTTCTCTATCAAGGCTTTCTCAATGAGAAGCCCCATCTCAATGACCTTACTAAAAGTTGATGGACATTGAATCTGTATTTGATAGCTTAGCTCAGTGGACAGATTATGCACAAACATTTCTATCATCTATTTTTTAAGTATGTGATAGGGGCGCTTGCTCGCAAGTTGCCTCCACCTTTGTAGGAAAGATGTAAATGATTCTCCTCCCTTGTGTTTGTTATTGCAAAGGTTTGGCAAAGGTAGACATGAAAATCACTCCATAACTTGTCCTCCTAGGCTTCTAGGGAATAGTTGCATTAGATAAGTTTCATTGTGGGCGACTTTAAGACAAGCGGCACTGAATTCCCTGATATGATCTCTAGGATCTCCTTTTCCTCTATACTTGTCAAATTTTAGTACTTCAAATCTTATAGGAAAAGGTATCATGGGCAAGGATTTGTCAAAGGGGTAAGGTGAGATATCTTCAAGGGAATATTGTTTCGTTGTTGTTCCACTTTGGATATCTACCAATTGTTGTTGTAAGGCTTGGATTTGGGTCGTCAATGCATCCAAGGGATTGAGTGTATATTTAGCCTTTTCTATTTTTGGAGTCTCTTTGTCAATTTTGGAGCCATTTTTTGATGACTCAGCTTCATTTGAGGCATTATTCTCCCGTAGATTAGAGATATCAAAATCTGCGGGTAGCTTTGCTCCTTGTTAAGCAAGCATGAGGAAATACTTTTGGGGATCCATAGAAACAACTCTATCCATTATCCTTTGGAACTTAGGGTCTTGGAGGTGTTGGAGGATTTCCTCTTGAGTGACTTCCTCGTCATCAGGTATGTTATTGTTGAGGTTGTCCATGTTTTACTTTTGATTTGATTGAGATCTCGTTTGCACCATGCAAGATTTTGGGATGGGATGAAATTGGATTATGAGATTTGTTGGATTTTGATTTTGATAGGAGGTGTGATATGGTAGAACGTGAGTTTGAATGGAAAAGATTTTGCTAAGGTTTTTGTTGATTCTATGTTTGACTCAAACAAGGTAATTCTTGAGCTATAATGTCTAATACCTATTGAAGTGTCGATACAAGGGGTAGTCTAAATAGGGATAGATTGACACTGCTATTTGATGAAGACTATTCTCTTGTCAAGATTACACTAGTATAGTTTTGTTGGGAAGGATGATTTGATATCCTGTTATAAAAACTAACTAGCTCTTGTTTGGATTGGTAGAGTATCAACTAGGTCCTAGAAGCAAGTTGTGGTTTGATTTTGAGGCATTTTGATAGCAAGGTAATGATGTGAAAAGAAGATGTTTGTGAAAATGATATGAAAAGGTGATTGCAAGGTATAATTGATTTTCCAAGGTGAAACTATAGCAAAAAGGGTACTCTGGACTAATAATGTTTTTGCCCCACAATGTACGAAATATGTCTCTGTTTTGGATGTCCAGCTTCAAAAGCACAGGATAATGGGTCAAATGTGTAGCTCTGTGGGTCAAATGCACCACTCTGGTTGAATTTAAATGCATAGTACTATGGTGTATATGCGTCACTCTATGTGTCAGATGTGCAAAAAGATCATATGCATAGCAAAATGGTTCAAATGCACAGCGAAATAGGTTAAATGCGTAGCAAAACTTGTTATATACGCAGCAGAATGGTTTAAATGCACATAACTACAAGTACTTGGTCTTTTGCTTCAATTTGACAGTTTGATTTGTTTGGAACATTTTCCTATGTTAATCTAAGGTTTGTAATGTTGATCTTGGTTCAAGTTATTGCTAGAAAACACAGAGAACAAAAGGTTTCCATGATTACTTGACAAAATTAAAAAGAAATAGTTACAATCCTAGGAATGGCAAAGATAATATTCGTTGAATTCCAACTTGGATTTTACTCCAGCCACTTACATAAAGGCAAACAGTTAGTAACTTGGTAGCACTGGCTCCCCTCCATGACACTCAGTTCTCACGCATACCAAGTATAGTTCCTCCAAAGAGTTGAACTTTCTGTCTCTACACTAGATGAGTGTATGACATTGGACAGCTTCAAAGGTCACTCCTCCTGCGTCAACAAATAGGGGATTTTTGCTTACTCGAATAAATGGATTTTAGTCAAGGCATCCATTCAGGTGGTTACACGTGCAGCCATTCACTTTGATAAGGAGGCTTCCTAGCCTGCAGAGGTTATACTCCATAGGGTTTTAGGGGAAACATTGGTCGATGTAACACAACAACACCCGTTGTTTGCAACTTTCATCATAAACACAATTTATTTTGAGTGACTTGGAGGTGGCTTGGCTTTAGCCCATTATCACTTGAGGTTGTCCCACTTGGAAGGATGAAATTCTAAGGGCAGGGCTCTTCTAAAGGTGACAAAGATAAAATGATAAGTTTGGCATTTTGGTCACCTAGTTAAGTGGAGAACATAGACCTATTACCATTTTTTCAAACATGGAAAATAGTAATTCTTTATCCTCCTAGTTAAAAGAGAAATAATTAAATGTGTTAACTCTATCAAGTACAGAAGTTGTTTAACAAGATAGCAATAACTTGGAAAAGATTTTGTTAATTTTAACCTTCTAACAAGTCTAGGTGTAGATTGTTCTTTAAAGAATTAAACAAGTGTTACTTTCCCCTATTAAGCTATGTGATAGATTGTAGTGCAAGATAGTAAAAACATAAAGAACTTGTTCAGTTTTAACCCCTAGGTTGGGACTAGATGCAAGTTGTGATGCAACAAAATGATTTACTTTCCTCCTAGTTATGTCTATGTGATGATTTGCATGAACATATTAAGTTACTCTCTCTCCTAATTAGTTCTAGGTGGCTTAATAATGCAGCTAAAATGACTAAGTCTAGCTCCTAACACCTGCAAATGAGAGTTAGTAAGGAAAAGCTTATAAAAATATTACAACTCTTTGTTACAAATCAAATGCGCAGGACTGCAGGTCATATGCGCAACACTGTGGTGTATATGCACGGATTCGCAAATGTGCAACAATAATACTCAAATGCGCCAAACTACATTGTATATGCACATGATGAACAAAAGCATAGCAAAATGCATCAGATGCATAACAATACAACTTGGATATGCAGAAAGATATAAACACAACAGGAAATGTTGAATGTGTAGAACTGGAAGTTGTATGCACAAGAATGACCTGTCATGACTGAACCTTCACAAAACAATCAGATGGAACTTAAAAATGAGGCAAGGCCCCATGGTGGGTGCCAAAAATGTTAGAGGAAATATTGTCAACTATATTAAACTACTAGTAATCCAATAACTCAATGAAATATGATTCAAATCAGATAAACAAAGATATATTACCTTGAAGACTGATTTACTTCAAAACTTCCATTGTCGCCTATCTTGTATTGATCTTGTTGATGAATAGAGCTCTCAGAAGTGTGCACTTCCTCACTGTTTGAAGATGACAATACTTGAATGGCTGTAGTTAGATAATGCAATGGAGATTACCTACAATGCAACTCTTACGAATATGAGAGATGGATGATTCAAGACATGATTGTGTGGATATGAGGAGAATGGAGATAATGCAATGAGCAATATGGATGCTTTACCAAAGGCATGCTGGTATAATTCTGACAGAGTAAGTTTGCTATAGCTTATGGATGATAGAATGAGGGAATGAGCTTCATTTTATAGGCCAAGGAGGGGGCAAATCCATGTGTCAAGAGCTTAATGGTGGAGAAGAAGTCTTGAGAGGTGTACGGTGAGGATTGAATTGGTTGAGATGAGGGAGAGAAAGAGGGAGGATGTTCCTCTCACCTTGACATGGAGGAGAGAAATCTGTGACATGAGTCCACATGTCACAAGGCTCACCATGACCAAAGAAAGAAGGTTAAAGAAAGAGACCTTATTTGTAGGATAGTTGGAAAGATTCTAGGGACTATGGAACAAGTGTCACAAAGTGTCCCTTTGACCATGATGACATGGAGAGACCAAGCCATTTGGAATAGGGATATAGAGATAATAGAACATGTGGGTGAGGGAAAATAGATTAATTAAATATTAAAATATTTAATTACATGTGCAACAAGGTGAGGTGGATTAGGTGACATGGATTTATGAATGAAGACTTTGGAATAAGATGATTTGTGATTAAATAATTTGATTATTATTTAATTAAGGGTTGACATTAGAAGAATAGGTTTAATTGATTTAATTAAATAAATTGATATTTATTTAATATTTGGACTATTAATGATGAATGTGAATCAAATAGATAAATTGATGAATTTATTAAATGATAGAAGAATGGGAATTAAACAAATAATAAGTATTTATTTAATTTATCTTTACCATTTTTAGGTGTATACAGTAATTGGTTTGATTTATTGGATAATAATATTGGACTCTCTATTAGGGAATGTAGCTTGAGTTTGGGTGAACAACTTTAAAACTTGTCTCTCGTTGCTATTATTTCTATGTATTTTCATTCCTCTGTTTAATCTTTATTTACATTTAATTGATATCTTCTGCCAGCTAACCCTAACAAGTGGCATCAAAGAGAGTTGTGTTCGATTATTATCTGTAGGAAGGTCTCACGGTTGAGTGGGAGAAATGGCAGACAAGGGTAAATTGAAGGTAGATAAATTCAATGGGTAGAACTATTAGTTATGGAAGGTGCAGATGGAGGATTATCTCTATCAGAAGGATTTATGGAGGTCGTTGGAAGGAATAGCCAAGAAACTAGCAACAATGACTATGAGGATTGGAATCTTCTAGACAAAAAGGCACTAGGAACCATTTGGTTGTGTCTAGCACCATTGGTGGCATTCAATATAATAGAAGTAAAGACAACAGATGGTCTGATGAAAGCTTTGGCTAAATTGTATGAAAAACCCTCAGCCTCAAATAAGGTATTTCTCATGAAGCATTTGTTTAATCTAAAAATGATTGAAGGTGGATCTGTGATAGATCATTTAAACAAGTTTAATACAATTATTAGTTAGTTAACTTCTGTAAAAGTAAGTTTTAATGAAGAGGTGAGGGCTCTCTTGATATTATGTTCTTTTCCAGAAAGATGGAATAGCATGGTAATGGTTGTAACTTTGTCTCTGGTTCAAATACTATGAAATTTGATGATGTTGTTGGTGTTATCTTTAGCGAGGAAATGCAAAGGAAAAGCTCAGGAGGGTCCACATCAGGTAGTGTTTTGAATGCAGAAAGCAGGGGTAGATCAAAGGAGAGAGGAAAAGGTTCTGGAGGTCATGGGAAGTCATGAGGAAAATTAAAGGACAAGAGATCCCAATCCAAAGGACAGAAGGATTGATGGTACTGTGGGAGACTAGGTCATCTGAAGAAAGATTGCTTGTCTCAGAAGAATAAAGAAGACAAACAAGAAGGCAATAAGGAAGCAAATGTGGTAAGTAATAAATCTGAAGATGATGCTTTGATTCTTTCCCTAGATAATGTTGATAATTCATGGGTTTTAGATTCAGGGGCCTCATTTCATGTTATGCCCCATAGAAGTTATTTTCCTAATTATGTCCAAGGGGATTTTGGGCTAGTTTATTTGGGAGGTAACAAACCCTGTTAGATTGTTGGAAAGGGAAGAATGAAGATTAAGTTGCAGAATGGGAATCATTGGCTACTACAAGAGGTAAGGCACGTTCTAAGGCTGAGTAGGAATTTAATTTCAGTAGAGCAGCTAGCTGATGAAGGTTGCATTATTACATTTACTGATAAAAATTGGAAGGTTTCAAGAGGTGCCTTAATAGTAGCAAAAGGTGTGAAAGTAGGCACCTTATATCTTTATACAGGTCATACTGTTCCTTCTAATTTAGTTGTTGCAGAGAAAAAACAAATAGGTTCAGGAACAATTGTTGTAGGTTCACAGGAAGAGACTGAAACAGTTGTTGCAGGTTCTGAGACAACACTGTGGCATAACAGACTTGGGTATATGAGTGAAAAAGGTATGAACGTACTTCATTCTAAGAACGTTTTACCAGGTCTGAAATGTATTAATATGGATTTTTGTGAAAGTTGTGTGTATGGAAAACAAAAGAGAGTCAGTTTTCTCAAGGATGGGAAGCAAAAGAAAGATAAAAAGTTGGATCTTGTGCATACAGATGTATGGGGACCAGCTCAGGTATCTTTTCTTGGTGGCTCTTGATATTATGTTACATTCATAGATGATGCAACTAGGAAGGTTTGGATTTATTTCCTTAGGCAAAAATCTGATGTATTTGAAACATTTAAGAAATGGAGAAGCTTGGTTGAGAATGAGATGGGTAAAAGATTAAAATGTTTCAGATTTGATAATGGTGGTGAGTATTGCAGAAAAGAATTTAAGGATTATTGTTCCGTTAATGGAATTCATAGGCAGAAAATGGTTCCAGGGACTCCACAAGAGAATGGAGTGGTTGAACGCATGAATAGGACAATAATGGAGCATGCAAGGACCATGAGATTACATGTTGGGCTGCCTTTAAACATGTGGATAGAGGGTGTCAACACCACTGTATATTTAATTAATAGAGGTCCTCCAATTCCTTTGGGTTGTGGTATTCCAGAGGAAGCATGGCTAGGTAAGAAGGTGAGTTATTCATTTTTCAAAAACTTCAGCTGTGAAGCATTTGCACATGTAGATTCTGAAAATAGAACCAAGTTGGATGTAAAATCAAAAAAATGTACCTTTGTTGGATATGGCATTGATGAATTTCGTTATAGGCTTTGGGATTTTGAAAATCAGAAAATTGTAAGAAGCAGGGATGTTGTATCTAATGAGGTGTTGTACAAAGATCAATTGTAGGAGCATGAGAAGAAAGAAAAGGATTATGTGGTGGATGATTCTCTAGATAGTGATGTTCCAGTGGTTCCTCATGTTCTGCAATAGCAACAAGAAATACTACAAACTCCAATGAATGTTAGATGGTCAACAAGGCTACGTAGACCTCCTGAAAGGTTTTCTCCTTCTTTGTATTCTATTTTGTTAACAGATGCTAGTGAACTGAAAGGGTATGATGAAGCTATATAGGTGGATACAAAGTTTCAGTGGGAGCTTGCAATGAAAGAAGAAATGGACTCCTTACTGAAAAATCAGACTTGGGAATTATCTAAGTTGCTTGCAGATAAAAATACTTTACCAAACAAATGGGTTTATAGGCTGAAAGAGGAAGATGGAGGTAAGAAAAGATTTAAAGCTAGGTTAGTTGTAAAAGTATTTACACAAAAAAAGGTATTGATTTTGATGAGATATTTTCTCTAGTTGATAAGATGACTTCTATTCGTACTATTTTAAGTATTGTGTCTGCTAAAGATTTGCATTTGGAACAACTAGATGTGAAAACTACCTTTCTCCATGGTGATTTGGAGGAGATCTATATGGAACAACTACAGGGATTTGAGGTCAAAGGTAAGGAGAAACTCATGTGCATATTGAAGAAGAGTTTATATGGCTTGAAATAAGCACATCGACAATGGTATTTAAAATTTGATAGTTTTATGGCTGAGCAAGGCTACAACCACTGTAATTCTGACCATTGTGTTTATTTTAAGAGGTTGGATAATGATAGCTACATTATTTTATGTTTATATGTTGATGAGATTCTTGTAGCAGGGTCTAACATGGATCACATGAGAGAGTTAAAACAACAGTTAGCACAATTATTTTCTATGAAGGATTTGGGGGTAGCAAAACAAATCCCTGGTATGAAAATTTGTAGAGATAGGAAGAACAAAAAATTGACTCTATCTCAGGTTGATTATGTTGAAAAGGTGTTGCAGAGATTCCATATGGAGAATGCAAAAGTTGTCAGCACAACTTTGCCTAGTCATTTGAAATTGACTAAGGAGCCGTGTCCTAAGACACACGAGGAGGAAGAAAAAATGTCCAAGGTACCATATGCTTCAGTTGTAGGAAGTTTAATGTACGCCATGGTATGCACAAGACACGATATTACACATGTTGTAGGAGTTGTAAGCAGGTATATGAGTCACCCCGGATTGGAGCATTGGAATGTGGTAAAATGGATGCTCAGATATTTGAGAGGTACATCCAATAAACATTTATGTTTTGGGGGCTCTAATACTGATTTAGCAGGTTATGTAGACTCAGATTTGGCAGGAGATATTGATACCAGGCAGAGTACTACAGGCTATGCCTTTACTGTAGGTGGGACAATGGTGAGTTAGATCTCTAGGAAGTAAAAGGTGGTTGCTTTATCCACCACAGAGGTAGAGTATGTAGCTGCAACAGAGGCAAGCAAGGAGATGATATGGATGCAATATTTCATGGAAGAATTGGGTAAACAACAAACTAGCAGTTCTTTGTATATAGAGACTTAGAGTTCCATACATCTTGCAAAGAATTTTACCTTGCATTCAAAGACCAAACACATATAGCTTAGGTATCACTTCATCTGATCGGTGTTAGATGATGGATAGTTAATGATGGAAAATATACATATAGATGAAAATCCAACGGATATGTTTACGAAGGCAATCACAAGGGAGAAGTTGAGCTTCTCTTCAGCTTCGGTTGGTCTTCAAGACTGAAAACAAAAAAATCAAAACAACAGAGTCCAGGGTGCTTATTTCCAATGGGAGCTACAATGTCAGTGGTGTTATGATCAGTCTCCAAGTGGGAGATTATTGTTATATGGAGCCTAATCAAACTCAGAGGTTACATTTACCTGACTTTTATCGGTGCGGTTTCTCCCCAAATTATTTAGTAGGGTCAAGGGGTAGCACCCCTTGCGAGGGTTTGGGGGTAGTGCCCCCAAGACGGGGTCAAGGAGCCTCCAATGATTTTTTATTATTTTATTAATGCGTCGGGAGTTATTTTTCTATTCGCCGACATAAAAAAAACCCTATTTTTGTAACTAACATAAGGCTTGATAAAAGGGGCTAAGGGTTAGGGTTTTCGTTGATGTATTGTAGCATTTTGCAATGGTATTGAGTTGCAAGGATTGTTGGTTGTAATCGGTTTGATTTACTGGATATTAATATTAGACTCTCTGTTGGTGGATGTATCCCGAGTTTGGGTGAACCACATTAAAACTTATCTTTTGTTGTTATTATTTCTGTGTATTTTCATTCCTCTACTTAATCTTTATTTGCATTTAATTGATATCTTCTGTCAGCTAACCCTAACAACAAGAACTAAATAGATGTCAGATTTGTAATGGGAGAGAAAATCTCACCATAATCAATTCCCTCCACTTAAGAATACCCTTTTACACCTAATCTAGCCTTATACTTCTCAACACTGCCATCTGCACCAAATTTCTTTTTGAACACCCATTTACATCTAACAAGTTTTTGTCCTTCAGGCAAAGGCACAAAGTCCCAAGTTTTATTCTTTTCCAAAGAAACAATCTCCTCTTCCATGGCCTCCTTCTAGGAACCTGCATCTTTCATACCCATAGCCTCTTTCATAGTTCTAGACTCATGATTGTTAGAAATCAAGGCAAAAAAACAACTAGAATCAAGCAATGAATAACCAAACCTCTCAGGTTGCCTCCTGATTCATGTGGATCACCTTCTCAAAAGTTGAGGTGGAGGTTCTACTTCTTCTAAACTTTTAGAGCTACTAGAGCTCTCATCATCATTAGGTCCAACAGGATCTTTTGGTTCAGTCTTCTCAGGTGTAGTAGGAAACTGAACCACATCCTCTTTCTTTTCCTTTTCTTCTGGCTATAAAACAACAGAAGGAGTTACCTCTCTAAAAATATCACTTCTTCTATACAAGACTTTCTCAGCCTAAGGATCCTAAATCTTGTACCCTTTCACACCGACACTATAGCCAATGAAGATACACCTAACTGCCTTGTTCTCCAATTTTGACCTCTTCTCCTTAGGCACATGTGCATATGACTCACAACCAAAAACATGAAGATGTCTCAACAAGGGCTTCTTACCAGACCACACCTCCATGGGTGTCTTATCAACGAGCACTGAAGTAGGAGACCTGTTAATTAGATAGCAAGCAGTGGCTATAGCTTCAGCCCAAAACTTATGTTTGAGGCTAGCTCCACTAAGCATACTCCTAGCCCTCTCCATCAACATTTTGTTCATCCTCTCTCCAACTCCATTTTCCTGGGGGGTGTATGGAGTTGTTTTATGTCTTTCAATCCCATGTTCTTTATAGAACTTATCAAACTCTACGGAATAAAACTCACCACCATTATTAGTTCTCAAACACTTAATCTTTTTACCAGTTTGATTCTCTGCAAAAGATTTAAACTCTTTGAACCGACTAAAGACTTTAGATTTTCTTCTAAGAAAATAAATCCATGTCCTCCTACTATAATCATAAATGAATGATACAAAATATAACGATTTAGAAATTGAAGGAACATTCATAGGACCAAACACATCAAAATGAATTAGATCCAACACACTAGAAGACTTGTGAGAACTAGAGTAAAACTGAACACGGTTTTTCTTTCCATATATAGAATGTTCGCAAAATTTGAACTCAAGATTACAATCATTTAACCCCTTGAGCAGGTTTTTATTTTTCAGGGCTCTAAGACCCTTCTCACCAATGTGACCAAGTCTCTTATGCCACAACATTGTCTTCTCAGCAAGAAGTTTCATTTCCAAAGCATGAGCACCCTTAGGTACTCAAAAAGCACTACCATCAAAAGTTGAAGCAATACATTTCTTCACTGCTAGTTCCAATGGTGAGGATGAAGAATCTAAAGCTCATTTTCTTTGAAATAGAAGTACTATTACACTGAGTAGTGCATATATCCAGCTGAAATAGAGTACCTCTCTGAGTACCCTTAGCAACCACCATAGCTCCTCTTGTTGTCTTGCATCCTCCACTCAAGAAGACAACCTATACACCTGCATCATTTAACTTATAGAAAGAAGGTTTCATGCTAAACCATGGATGTGCATAACCCCATTGATCCCCTTCACTCATCCATCAAGGAATCAAATCACGACTCTTCCGTAGCTGACTATCTTCAGGTGAGAGTCGTCACCCAAGTACACCTTCCCACCATCAAACTCTTCATACTTTGTGAACCAACCTCGATGTGAGGTCATGCGGAAGGAAGCACTAGAGTCTATCAACCACACATCTTATGATGCATGGGTGGCAAAGGCAGTAATAAAAGCATCACCATCATCTTGAGATTTGTCAGAATCTGAATCAGAGATGTTCATTTTCTTTTTCTTCTTCTCCTCCTTACACTCCTTTCAGAAGTGCCTAGATTTACCATAGTTCCAACATAGTGCCATGGAATTTCTAGGAGATTTGGATCTCCCACGGGATTTGGATTTGCCCTTGTCATCTTTCTTGTCCTTGTTTTTCCCTTTCTCTTTGGGTCTACCACGAACCGCAAGAGCCTCCTTAGCTGACTCAGAAGACTCTATCCACATTTCTTTAGATAACAATGGAGACACCACTTCATCCATCTTGAAGGTGGTTGTAGTACTCCCAATGGCCATGACAAGGTGGTCCCACGAGTTTGGCAAAGATTAAAGCAAGGTCGTACAACAATCCTCCTCCGTTTTCACACCAACGGAAGTCAATTGTACAACTAGTATTTTAAAGGCATTAAAATGATCTACAACATATCCTTCATCATCCATCCTCAGAGAATACAGGTTCTTCCTCAGGAATAACTTGTTTACCACTGACTTAGCTTGAAAAACATCACAAAGTTTCTTCCATAGCTCTTTCACAGTCTTCTCTTCATGAACATTTAACATGTCAGAATTAACTAAACAGAGTCTCACAAGACCCTTAGCTTTATGACCTTTGAGATCCCATTCTTCTTGAGCCATTGCCATTGGTTTTGTGCTGGATATAGTTTCCCGTAGATCTCTATCAACAAGCATGTCTTCCATTTTGAGTTTCCACAAATCAAAATTGTTGCCATTAAAATTTTCAAATTCTATCATCCCAGATGTGCATGTCATCTCCTTCCTGCAACAAATACTCTGCACAGACTCCCACTCAATCAAAGATCAGTACAAAAAACCCCTACCCAACAACTAGGATCAAAGGTGATCAAGCTATGATACCAACTAAAAGGAAGCAAGGTATGTGGAAATGCTTCCAAACATCAATCTAATGAGGGGAATGTAGTGCAAATTTTTAGATCCTTACAATTATAGTTATATTAAGCATGTAACATAGAGATAAAACAACAAACAACAACACATAGAATGCAAGTGACACAAGATGTATGTGGGGAAAACCTTTTCAGCTAAAAATCCCCACACTCCAAAACCTGCACAATGTATTATAAAAATTGAAATGGTTTACAATACACTTGCAATGCAAGTTCTTCCAAGAGTCTTCAAATGTCATTTCTAGAGTAATTTCGGTAGCGTAACAGTACCCATACAAACACTATGCATACTACTACTCCAAGCACCTCATTATATAGAGTTACAATGCACAAATGAGAAGCTTCTAGAGGTCGATGTCCATCTTGGCCACATGGCCCATTTGTCACACCCAAGGACACTTGTCCAACATGAATACACATCTCTTACATCATTCATACATAACATATTTGACTTTATAAGATGGAGCACTCCAACTAAAAATAGGCTATGATAGATGCTCTTACGCATCTTACAACTGTCATAAAATCTACCCAACATAACAACACTTAATGTTGTAAGAGAATCCGTCATACAAGACTCAATATAGCATATTCCTCCTACAACATGTCATAACCCAGCTTGGGCACCCAAAGATGCCTTCCTCACATGCAAAGATGCTCTCCGACACTTGTCTTCACTTGTCATAGGAAACTCTATACTTGGCTCTTACATGTCATAGATTCTGTCATACAAAATAAATCCTTCGACATACCACAAGATGCCAACACATGGCATATTAGTGCCACCTCAAATGGGATGCCTAGATTCACATGTGTTTGACTTGAGCATCCAAGTCATATTACAAGTAGGATGACATGTCACAATGCCACCTCAAACAAAATGACAAGTAAATACAAAATTAGGCCAATAAATAAATACATAAATAAATATCATATGCTAGGAATTTGCAAAGGTTGAGACACCTTAATTCCCAACATTCTCCCACTTGTCAAACACGTTGCAAGAGCCAATAGATTTACAAGATTTAACTGCTAGGGGCCAAGAGGCCCATAGACTCTGAACACCATCTGAACTTATTTGTGCCCACAAGTTTCATAAGTGCATCTACAACATTCTTCAAAGTGTCAACCTTCTCCAATATCACCTTCCCATGTTCTACCATATCACAAACAAAATGATACTGAACATCAATGTGCTTTGTTCTAGCATGGAAAGTAGCATTCGTTTATAAGAAAATCACATTCTAACTGTCACAACAGATAGTAATTTGTCCTACATCAAAATCAATATCTGAACACAACCTCTTAAGACAAATGGCTTCCTTATAGGCATGAGTACCTACCATGTACTCTAATTCTGTCATGGACAAAGCAACCATAGGTTGTCACTTACTCATCCAACTAATAGCTCCACAAAACATAGTGAACACATAAGCACAGTGGATCTCCTATTGTCAATGTCACCTGCTCAATAAGAATCTAAAAATCCATGAATACTTACATAATGATGAGGTCCTATAGGATAAACATGATAACATAGGGAATACTCGAAAGTACCCCACAAATATATGACCACTCTCTTCACTGCATCCCAATGTACCCATCCAGGATTAGCCATAAACTGACAAAGGACTCCCACTACTTGGGTAATGTTTGGTCTTGTATAGACCATAGCATACATCAAGTTGCCAATGACATTAGCATAAGGTACTCTTCTCATATCCTCCGTCTCAGAAGGAGACTTTGGAGAATCACCAATAGATAACTTTGTCCCCATCATAACAGGAATAGTCAATGGTCTACAATCCACCATACTGAATCTCTCCAACACAGTGTTAACATACTTACTCTGGCCTAACCAAAGTTTTATGTTTGCTCTGTCTCTTCTGATCTCTATCCCCAGAATGTACCTGGCTACCCATAAATTTTTCATTTCAAATTGTGTTGACAACTGATACTTCAAATCAGAAATCAAACCTTTACCATTCCCAATTAGTAACATATCATCAACATACAATGCTATAATGAGAATGCGATCATTGTCAAATTTTAAATACACACAATTATCTGATTTCAATCTCAAAAATCCAATACTCAACACAAAGGTATCAAACTTTTGGTACCACATGCTAGGAGATTGTTTCAAACCATACAAAGACTTCTTTAACTTGCAAACTAGATTTTCTTTACCTTTTACCATGTAGTGCTCTAGCCGTGACATGTAGATTTCTTCCTCCAAATCACAATGAAGGAAAGTTTTCTTCACATCCATTTGTTCCACTTCTAAGTCATAAGCTTTTGCAAGAGATAATAGGAACTAAATAGATGTTAGATTCGCAACGGGAGAGAAAATCTCACCATAATCAATTCCCTCCACTTGAGAATACCCCTTCACAACTAATATAGTCTTATACTTCTCAACACTACCATCTGCACCAAATTTCTTTTTGAACACCCATTTACATCTAACAGGTTTCCGTCCTTTAGGCAAAGGCACCAAGTCCCAAGTTTTATTCTTTTCCAAAGAAGCCATCTCCTCTTCCATGGCCTCCTTCTAGGAACCTACATCTTTCATACCCATAGCCTCTTTCACAGTTCTAGACTCACTAGTGTTAGAAATCAAGGCAAAATCACAACTAGAATCAAGCAATGAATAACCAAACCTCTCAGGTTGCCTCCTGATTCATGTGGACCTTCTCAAAAGCTGGGATGGAGGTTCTACTTCTTCTTTTGAACATTCAGAGTTGCTAGAGCTCTCCTAATCATTAGGTCCAACAGGGTCTTTCGATTCAGTCTTCTCAGGGGTAGTAGGAAACTGAACCACATCCTCTTTCTTTTCCTTTTCTTCTGGCTGTAAAACAACAAGAGAAGGAGTTACCTCTCTCAAAATAACACTTCTTCTATACAAGACTTTCTCGGCCATAGGATCCCAAAGATTGTACCCTTTCACACCGACACCATAGCCAATGAAGATACACTTAACTTCCTTGTTCTCCAATTTTGACCTCTTCTCCTTAAGCACGTGTGCATATGCCTCACAACCAAAAACATGAAGATGTATCAACGAGGGCTTCTTACTAGACCACACCTCCATGGGTTTCTTATCAATGAGTGCTGAAGTAGGAGACCTGTTAACCATATAGCAAGCAGTGGCTACAGCTTCAGCCCAAAACTTTTGTTCGACGCTAGCTCCACTAAGTATACTCATAGACCTCTCCATCAACATTTTGTTCATCCTATCTATAACTCCATTTTGCTGAGGGGTGTATGGAGTTGTCTTATGTCTTTCAATCCCATGTTCTTTATAGAACTTATCAAACTCTACAGAACAAAACTCACCACCATTATCAGTTCTCAAACACTTAATCTTTTTACCAGTTTGATTCTCTACAAAAGATTTAAACTCTTTGAACTGACTAAAGACTTGATATTTTCTTCTAAGAAAATAAATCCATGTCCTCCTTTTGTAATCATCAATGAATGATACAAAATATAATAATTTAGAAATTGAAGGAACATTCATAGGACCAAACACATCAGAATGAATTAGATCCAACACACCAAAAGACTTGTGAGAACTAGAGTAAAATTGAACACGGTTTTGCTTTCCATATATAGAATGTTCGTGAAAGTTGAGCTCGAGATTACAATCATTTAACCCCTCGATGAGGTTTTTATTTTTCAGGGCTCTAAGACCCTTCTCACCAATGTGACCAAGTCTCTTATGCCACAACATTGTCTTCTCAGCAAGAAGTTTCATTTCCAAAGTATGAGCACCCTTAGGTACCCAGAAAGCACTAACATCAAAAGTTGAAGAAAAAAATTTCTTCGCTGTTGGTTCCAATGGTGAGGATGAAGAATTTGAAGCTCTTTTCTTTGAAATAGAAGAACTATTGCACTGATTAGTGCATGCATCCAGCTAAAACAGAGTACCTCTCCAAGTACCCTTAGCAAGCACCATAGCTCCTCTTGTCGTCTTGCAACCTCCACTTGAGAAGACAACCTGTACACCTGCATCATTCAACTTACTTACAGAAAGAAGGTTTCGTGCTAAACTAGGGATGTGCATAACCCCATTGATCCCCTTCACTCATCCATCAGGGAATTAGATCACGACTCTTCCACAACCAACTATGTTTAGGTGAGGTCATCACCCAGGTACACCTTCCGACCATCAAACTCTTCATACTTTGTGAACCAACCTCGATGTGAGGTCATGTGGAAGGAAGCACCGAGTCTATCAACCTGATGCAGAGGCACCCACACTATAACCTTAACATACAGCATGGATGTTTGCAGCCCATCATCATCATCATCATCATCATCATATTTACTCTTTATACTGTCAGCATCATCATATTTACTGTCGCCGACCGATATCCTCCTGCAGACAAGCCTTCGCACTTTCGCATGTCAACAGCATCACCTTATTCGATTATCTACAGCATCATCATGTTCGACCAGCGCGAACATCCTCCTGACATCCACTGTTCACTTCAGCGACAACTTCCGTCTTCACTATCTTCAGCATCATGATATTCAACATCATGATAATCAGTAGGATAAAGAACACCCAGTTCCTTCCATTTATCCTGATGATGACGAACCTTAACTCCTCGCACCGTTCCCCTCTGATGCTTACGTCACCCGATATCCTGATGACGTATATCCTGATGACGATGACATCACCCGCAGATCCTCAATATCCTGCTGCTCCGAAATATCCTGATGACGTATATCCTGATGATGATGACGTCATATCCTGCTGTTGGCCAAACTTAGTTTTTTCAGGCCCGCGATCAACCCGATCTCTTCCTTATGCCGATACGCTCCTCCTCGGCACCTCCTGATGATGATCACCCAACGCTCATTCACTTCATGCACTCAACCGCATCATACTCATCTTCACTTATTCGGATGACGATACCCAAAGCGACTGCAGGATATAAGCAGAAATATCCTGATGATGCCGTTTTAACGACTTTTCAACCTTAGCAGATTTTCACTGTTCTGATCCGCCGAACCTCCTGGGATGACCCGATCCACTCTCAGGGTGATCTTCCACACTTTATCAGCTCGACCTAGCATATGCCCATGCTAGGGTCTTCAACACCTTTCAACCGCGATCCTGCACACCTGCATGCGAACAAACAAACTAAATCCTACCCTACTGTACATAACCATTCCACCGATTCGATGAATCAACCGGTGGAATGGATCAGCAAATCCATGAAACCACCAAACCAGCAGATCGATTACACAAAGGAGATCAAACAGAAGATGAAAACAAGATCTTTATTGATTTCAAAGATGTAATACAATATACTGTCTCTCACACAGCACACTCTAACTCCTCTGCTCAATGCAATACTATACTATCGATCGATGATCTACAGTCAACCGATCCTCATGCTTAAATAGATTTTCCTACGAGTACTACTGACCCAACTCCAAGCGGCTGGGAAATCTCTCCAGGCGGCTGGGAGATCCAACCGATCCTACAACATGACAACTATCCTAACAAACTAACTAAAAATAGCAAAGCATGGTCAGCATGATCTTATCATGATCAGCATGACCTTATTACATGCAGTTGGTCTTATCAGACCTTCTTGGAAACATAAACAAGACCTAAAACAACTAACTGCCTCATGAAGGCCAGCTGTCAGGTAGGTGCTCCTGCACCACAACCACACATCTTCCGATGCATGGGTGGCCAAGGCAGTAATAAAAGCATCACCATCATCTTGAGATTTGTTAGAATCTAAATCAGAGATGTTCTTTTTCTTCTTCTCCTCCTTACACTCCTCTCGGAAGTGCCCAGATTTACCACAGTTCCAACATAGTGCCTTAGAATTTCTAGGAGATTTAGATCTCCCATGGGATTTGGATTTTCCCTTTTCATCTTTCTTGTCCTTCTTTTTCACTTTCTCTTTGGGTCTACCACAAACCGCAAGAGCCTCCTTAGCCGACTCAGAAGACTTTCTTTGCATTACTTCAGATAATAGTAGAGACACCACTTCATCCATCTTGAAGGTGGTTGTAGTACTCCCAATGGCCATGACAAGGTGGTCCCATGAGTCTGGAAAAGAAAAAAGCAAAGTCATACAACAATCCTCCTCCTCCATTTTCACACCAATGGAAGTCAACTGTGCAACTAGCATGTTAAAGGCATTCAAATGATCTGCAATAGATCCTTCATCATCCATCCTCAGAGAATACAACTTCTTCCTCAGGAATAACTTATTTACCAAGGATTTTGCCTGATAAACATCACCAAGTTTCTTCCATAGCTCTTTCACGAAATTCTCTTCATGAACATTTAATAAGATGAAATCAACTAAACAGAATCTCACAAGACCATTAGCTTTTCAACCTTTGAGATCCCATTCTTCTTGAGCCATTGCCGTTGGTTTTGTGCCAAATATAGTTTCCCATAGATCTCTATCAACAAGCATGTCTTCCATTTTGAGTTTCCACAACTCAAAATTGTTGCCATTAAACTTTTCAAATTCTATCCTTCTAGATGTGCATGTCATCTCCTTCCTGCAATAAGATCACACAATACTCTGCACCGACTCCCACTCAATTGAAGATCAGTACAAAAAACCCCTACCCAACAACTAGGATCAATGGTGATCAAGCTCTGATACCAATTGAAAGGAAGCAAGGTATGCGGAAACGCTTCCAAACACCAATCTAATGAGGGGAATGTAGTGCAAATTTTTAGATCCTTACAATTACAGTTATGTTAAGCATGTAACATAGAGATAAAGTAACAAACAACAACACATAGAATGCAACCGACACAAGATGTATGTGGGGAAAACCTTTTCAGGTAAAAAACCCTACACTCCAAAACCTTCACAATGTATTATAAAAACTGAAATGGTTTACAATACACTTGCAATGTAAGTTCTTCTAGGAGTCTTCAAATGTCATATCTGGAATAATTTCAGTAGCATAACAGTACCTGTACAAATTGTTGTTATATGGAGCCTAATCAGACTCGGAGGGTAAATTTACCCCACTTTTATCGGCATGGTTTCCCCCCAAATTTCTACGGGGCCAAGGGGCAGCGCCCCTTATGGGGGTTTGGGGGCAGCACCCCTAAGATGGGGTCAAGGGGCAGCAGGAGTTATTTTTTCATTGGATGACATAAAAAAACCCTATTTTGTAACCAGAAAAAGTCATGATAAAAATGGCTAGGGGTTAGGGTTTATGTGGATGCATTGTAGCATTTTGCAATGGTATTGAGTTGCAAGGATTGCTGGTTGTAATCAGTTTGATTTACTGGATAATAATATTGGACCCTTTGTTGGTGGATTTAGCCTAAGTTTGGGTGAACCACGTTAAAACTTGTCTCATTGTTATTATTTTTATGTATTTTCATCCTCTATTTAATCTTTATTTGCATTTAATTGATATCTTCTGTCAGCTAACCCTAACAAATGGTATCAAAGCGGGTTGTGTTCAAGTATCATTTGCAGGAAGGTCTCACAGTTAAGTGGGAACAATGGTGGATGAGGGTATATTGAAGGTAGATAAATTCAATGAGCAGAACTATCAGTTATGGAAGATGCGGATGGAGGATTATCTCTATGAGAAGGATTTATGGAGGCCGTTGGTAGGAGTAGCCAAGAAACTGACAATAATGACTGATGAGGATTGGAATCTTCTGGACAGAAAGGCAATGGGACCCATTCGGTTGTGCCTGGCACCATCGGTGGCATTCAATATAACAGAAGTGAAGACAACAGATGGTCTAATGAAAGCTTTGGCTAAATTGTATGAAAAACTCTCAGCTTTCAAATAAGGTATTTCTCATGAAGTGTTTGTTTAATCTGAAAATGATTGAATGTGGATCTGTGACAGATCATTTAAATGAGTTTAATATGATTATCAGTTAGTTAACTTCTATAAAAGTAAGTTTTGATGAAGAGGTGAGGGCTCTCTTAATATTAACTTCTTTGCCAGAAAGTTGGAATAGCTTGGTAATGGCTATAAGTAACTTTGTTTCTGGTTCAAATACTTTAAAATTTGATGATGTTGTTGGTGTTATCCTTAGCGAGGAAATGCGATGGAAAAGCTCAGGAGGGTCCACATTAGGTAGTGTTTTGAATGTAGAAAGCAGGGGCAGATCAAAGGAGAGAGGAAAAGGTTCTAGAGGTCATGGGAAGTCATGAGGAAAATCAAAGGACAAGAGATCCAAATCTAGAGGACAGAAGGATACTGATACTGTGGGAAACTAGGTCATCTAAAGAAAGATTGTTGGTTTTGGAAGAATAAAGGAGACAAACAAGAAGGAAATAAGGAGGCAAATGTGGTAAGTAATAAATTTGAAGATGATGCTTTGATTCGTTCCCTAGATAATGTTGTTGATTCATGGGTTTTAGATTCAAGGGCCTCATTTCATGCTATGCCCCATAGAAGTTATTTTCTTAATTATGTCCAAGGGGATTTTGGGCTGGTTTATTTGGGAGATAATGAACCCTGTCAGATTGTTGGAAAGGGAAGAATTAAGATTAAGTTACAAAATGGGAATCATTGGCTACTACAAGAGGTAAGGCATGTTCCAAGGCTTAGTAGGAATTTAATTTCAGTAGGGAAGCTATCTAAAGAAGGTGGCATTGTTACATTTACTGATAAAAAATGGAAGGTTTCAAAAGGTGCCTTAATAGTAGAAAAAGGTGTGAAAGTAGGCACCTTATATCTTTGTACAGGTCATACTTTTCCTTCTACTTTAGCTATTGTAGAGAAAAAATAAACAGGTTCAGGAACAGTTGCTGCAGGTTCGCAGGAAGAGACTGAAACAGTTGCTACAGGTTCTGAGATAACACTGTGGCATAACAGACTTGGGCATATGAGTGAAAAAGGTATGAAGTTACTTCATTCTAAGAAAGTTTTACTAGGTCTGAAATGTATTATTATGGACTTCTGTGAAAGTTGTGTGTGTGGCATGATGAGTTCCAGGGTAGCACCCATGAAATACACCTTTTTACCCCTCTTTTTCTCCCTTCTTATTACATTGTCTTGATGATTGCACCAAAATAATCTAACAAGATTGTTCTAATGATTATTAATAAGAGAGGAATTACTTAGAATCATGATTTCTGATTGAAGGACTAATGTGCATTCAATTGATGGAAATATGCAGAAATCTTCTCTTTTTGAATCAACAAGTGCAAGTGTTCGGATAGACAATTTTGTACATCTTCAGAGGTAGTCCTAATGATCTCCAGAGCCACCATCAGAATACCACGACTGGTCTCCAATGTTTCCAATTTGAATGGAGAGATTTTGGGATAAGGAGGTGAACCATCTTTAGAGTTGGACTGAAGTCACAAGCATCTCCGGAGCTGAACAAGAAGGTCACAAACATATCTCTAGAGCTAGATACAGAAACATACATCTCCTGTGCCTCTTTAGAACAGTGCAAATTTCCAGCACAACTGTCGGTCAGACACTTCCAGTGGTGATCAGGATGCTCTTGATGTTACTCAAATCATCACTTGAGTAATTACGGGCAGTCTATAGTTAACTGCTGGAAGTCTTTATCTCTTTTTGACTTTGTATGAGTTATTGATAAACTGATGCAGGAGCATCCGGGTTCACGTGCAATCCTCATCAACCAAAACAAATTGTTTTTACTTTTTACTGTCTATTTTTGTCTGCAGGAGTTACCTCAGGGATGAATTGAGCAAATCTAGAGAATTTTCCTAAGGGAGTTGACCAAGTAAGGGGTTAACCTTGAAGAAGGCCCAAATGGGTATCCATACCTAGATTTTGGTGAGGAGATGGTCAAAATTGGTGAAGTTATGCTCCAACACAATTTTCTGTACCCTCCGACTTGGTGCTAATTTCCCAAGGGTCAGACATACTGAGGATCCACGCTAACAAATTTGCGCTAAAATGGTAAGGGTCTAACCTTGCGTTCAAAATAGGTCTTGCTAGCCAAGTCCATCACCTTCAAATTCCTCGCCGAGTTGGACACCTTCAAATCCTCTGACGAGTTAGTGACGTCAGGTTTCTCCGCCGGGTGATTTCACATGGTCTGCGCTAAAAGTCATCACCTCCGACTTGTGCTAGAAATGGGTTCAACTGCCAAAAGACCATCGATGCCAAAATCCATGCAGGATGGTTGGATGGAAAATCCACACAGGGCGGCTTAGCGCTAAAATGCTTGCTTACCGACTTTACACTAAAATGGAACTGCATCGACCAAGTTAGTTGAGGATGAAATCCTCGCTAAGTTAGACATGGTCATTTTCCGCGCTTTTCACTATGAAGGTCGGTAAAGGCGAAATCTAGTGCTTTCTCCTGTTGTCCAGTCAGCTCGACTTTCCCGCTAGAGACACAAAAATGACAAAAAGTTAGTTTCGACAGCCTGTACGACCAATCCAAGGGCAAATCATGATGTGACACGTGTCTAGATCTTTATTGATGGTTGGTGGCTACCAAGAAGTCTATAAATACTTGGGATTTGATCTTTTTCAGGGTCTTTCTCCTCACTCAAGATTGTAGTACGTTTTTGGAGACTTCTTGAGGGTTTGCCAGTTTGCATGATTAGTTAGATCTACAACTTGAAGCATTGTAAGGCTAAGGGCAATATTCTATCATGAACTCTATACTCTTGTTGTGATCTCTATTGCATATAAATAAAGCATGATTGTTCTGCTATTCCATTTTATTGTTGTGTTGTGATTTTGCTATTTGCTACTTGGTTTAGCTATCTGACAAGATACCTGAGCCTTGACCTGCATTATGTGGTATTAGAGTGAAGTTTCACACTCCTTGAGGCTGTGGGATCGCTACAAAGGATCTGAGACATGGTACACCATGATAGAAGGAGAGAACCACCTCCAAGGATTGGAGATGTGGCATTTGCAGAAATGCTCAGAGGCATCACAGCTAGGCTGGATGCAATGGAAAGAACACAGCGTAGGGGAGTACCTGTAGCAGATGTATGTGACAATGAGGAGACAGAAGTTAGCAAAGAGGAAATAGAAGGAAAAGATGGATTTGAGGGGAGATTTTTGCATGCAATGATGAATATTTTCAGTAAACCCCGTGTTGAGCTACCCAGTTATAATGGTAGTCTGAAACCAGATGAACTAATAGACTAGATTTCAGAAATGAAAAAGTTTTTTGAGTTGGAATCTGTTGAAGACCCAAAAAGGGTAAAAATTGTAGATTCAAAGCTGAAGGGACATTGATCTCTATGGTGGGATCATGTGTAAGTTGAGAGACAAAGAAAAGGGAAGGAAAAGATTAAAACTTGGGAGAGGATGTTAACCAAGTTGAAGGCAAAATTCTTGCCTGCCGATCATCAGATCACCATGTTCAAGATGTTGCAGAACCTCAGGTAGAGGGAGAAGAGTGTACAAGATTATACTAAAGAATTTTATAGATTGAATATTAGGGTTGGTCACATTGAAGATGATATTCCAGGTATGTAAATGGGCTGCATTATTCAATCCAAGATGAAATTAGCATGGTTAGAATTACCAGCATAGAGGAAGCCTATCAGTTTGCATTGAAGGTAGAAGAGAAGATCTCTAGAAGGCAGAATAATACTAGAGGAAGAGGTAAATCCTCTAGAGGAAGAGGACAGTCAAATCCAGGATGTGGATCTCAAGATAAGCAAGGAGAACCAAGTTCTTCGAATACCCAAGGAGGTAGAGGAAGGAGTGATTACTCCCAAGGAAGAGGAAATTCTAGAAGAGGAAGAGGGTTTAGTGGAACATGCTTCCAGTGTGGACAAGCTGGACATAGGGCATTTGAATGTCCACAAGTACAACAGAGTAACGATAAAGGAAAAGGGACTAGAGTCCATATAGCTCAGGCTGAGGAGGAGAGTGTGGCTAGTGCAATTTCACCAAAGCATGGAGAAGAATCTAAGGATGGAGAATCCTTGATGATGAGGAAAGTTCTTCTGGCCCCAGAGAAGGTATGAGAGGAACTGGAACAGAGAAGAAGTTTCTTTAGAACCAGATGTAAGTCTGGAGGAAAATGCTGCAAGGTCATTGTGGACAGTGGCAGTACTGACAATTTAGTGTCAGAAGAAATGGTGGAGAAGTTAAAACTGAAAAGGATGAAGCACCCCACCCCATACAAGGTCTCTTGGCTACAACAGGGACATCAGTTACTAGTAAGAGAACAATGCCTTGTCAAATTTTAGATTGGTAATTACAAAGATGAGATAATGTGTGATGTTATGCCAATGGATGCATGCCACCTTCTATTGGGTAGACCTTGGCAATATGACAGGCAGGCCATTCATGATGGCAAGAGTAATTGTATTACACTCAAGAAGGATGGGGTTGAGTATAGGCTGAATCCATTGAAGGATAAGGATGAGGATGTTGAGAGATGTAATAGAGTTTGTCTAGTAAGTCGCAAGCAATTTCTGAAGGAAATCAGCAAGGAGAAGGTTTGTTATGCCTGCATACCTCAAATTTTAGCAGCTATGACAACTGAGAGAAGTGCAGAAATTCCCACAGCGGTCCAAGAAATTCTAAGTGAGTTTGATGACATACTAATGAAAGACTTACCTGATGGATTACCACTACTTAGGAGCATAAGTCACTACATGGATCTAATACTAGGAGGTAGCCTACCAAATAAGACATCATATAGGATGACACCTATGGAAAATGAAGAGGTGAATAGGCAAGTGCAGGAGTTACTGGATAAAGGGCTAATTAGGAAAAGTCTTAGTCTGTGTGTTGTACTAGCAGTATTGGCACCTAAGAAGGATGGAAAGTGGTGGATGTGCACTAATTCAAGAGCTATAAACAAGATAACCATTAAGTATAGGTTTCCATTGCCTCGTATGGATGACTTGATGGATTACTTAAGTGGAGCAAGGTATTTCAGTAAGATTGATCTGAAGAGTGGATACCACCAAATCAGAATTAGAGAAGGGGATGAATGGAAGACAACATTCAAAACCAAGGATGGACTGTATGAATAGTTAGTGATGCCATTTGGGTTGACAAATGCACCCAACACCTTCATGCGATTGATGAATGAAGTAATGCAACCATTCCTTGGAAAGTTTATCATAGTTTATTTGGATGACATTTTGGTTTTTAGCAAAACAAAGGAGGAGCACCTACTACATCTTAGAACAGTCCTATAGAGGTTACAGGAAAAGAAGTTGCTGGTGAATGTGGAGAAGTGCAGTTTTATGCAAAATGAACTAGTATATTTGGGTTTTGTAGTATCTAAAGAGGGACTAAAAATGGATCCAGAAAAGGTTAAGGAAATATTGGATTGGCCTTCACCCATAAACATTTTTGAAGCCAGGAGTTTTCATGGTTTGATGAGATTCTATAGGAAGTTCATTAGAAATTTTAGTGGAATATGTGCACCGATCACCGAAACAATGAAGGGTGTTAGGAAAGAGTTCCAATGGATAGCCATAGCAGAAACCAGTTTTTAGATTTTGAAAAGGAAGGTGACAGAACAACCAGTGTTAGCATTGCCAGATTTTAATAAGGTTTTCCAAGTGGATTATGATGCTAGTGTTAGTGCAATTGGGGGAGTGTTAAGCCAAGAAGGTAGACCCATTGCCTACTTCAGTGAGAAACTCAATGAAGCAAAGTGGAAATACTTTGTTTATGACCAAGAATTCTATGCTATAGTGCAGGCCTTAAAGAAGTGGAGGCATTACTTGCTGTCAAATGAGTTTGTGATGTATACTAATCATCATGCCTTACAGTACATCAATAGTCAAGGTAAGTTAAACCAGAGACATATGAAATGGGTAGAGTTCTTACAAAGTTATTCCTTTGTTTTGAAACATCGAAGTGGTAAGTCAAACCAGGTGGCAAATGCACTTAGCAGAAGATGTTTGTTAATGAATGAGTTAAGGGTCAATGTCGTTGGCTTTGATGCAATGAAAGATTTGTAGCTTGAGGATCCCGATATTAAGGAAGCATGGACTATTAGTAAAAGTCCAGTGATGGGAGATAGGACACCTTGGTTGGAGTATTTTATCCAAGAAGGTTTGTTATTCAAGGGATAGAAATTATGTATACCTAGAAGCTCAATGAGAGAGAATCGCATCAGGGAAAAGTATAGTGGAGGCTTAAGTGGACATTTTGGAATAGATAAAACAGTGGCACAACTAAATGAAAGTTATTTCTAGCCTGGAATGAGTGCAGATGTAAAAAGACTGGTACAAGGTTGTAGGACCTACTAGTATGCTAAGGGAGCATGATAGAATATGAGACTATATCAGCCATTGCCTATACCTGATAAATCATGGGAGCATATAAGTATGGATTTTGTTTTGGGATTGCCTCAAACATAGAGAGGTCATGATTCCATTTTTGTTGTTGTGGACAAATTTTCAAAGATGATTCATTGCATACCATGTCAGAAGACTAGTGATGCATCCCACATAGCTACATTGTTTTTCAGAGAGGTAGTTAGGTTGCATGGATTGCTAAAGAGCATAATTTCAGACTGGGACACAAAGTTTGTTGGTCATTTTTGGTGTACATGATGGAAGAGAATGGGCATTGAATTAGGTTGTAGTTCAGCCTACCATCCACAAACTAATGGACAGACTGAGGTTGTGAACAAAAGTTTAGGAAATCTCTTGAGATGTTTGGTGGGAGACAAACCACATCAATGGGATCTTATCCTGGTAGAAGCAGAATTTGCTTACAACAATTCCGTAAACAGAAGTGCAGGAAGGAGTCCTTTTCAAATAGTTTATGGTTATAGCCCCAGAGGTGTTGATGAACTCCATGATAGTGCATATTTGAATAGGAAGAGTGCTATTGCATAAGATTTTACAGAATACCTTCATGAAGTTCATAAGGAAGTGAAAGAATAGTTGGAGAAAAGTGCCAGTAAATACAAGGAGCATGCTGATGTGCATCGAAGGGAACAAGAATTTTAGGTAGGAGACTTGGTTTTGGCACATTTGAGGAAAGAAATATTTCCACAAAGAACATATAATAAACTGAAATTCAAGAAGATAGGTCCATGCAAGGTGTTGTTGAAGTTCTCATCAAATGCCTATGAGATTGAGTTGCCAGTAGGGATAGATATCTCATCTATTTTCAATGTTGCTGATCTGTATAAGTTCTATGAAGGAGAGTCAAGTTCGCAAGGAGGAATACATTCACAATCACAAGGGTGGATAGATCAGTTACCTGAAAAGAAGATGGAAGAAGTGGATAAGGTGATTGACTCTCGAGTGGTTAAAAAGACCAGGGGAAAGGAGTACAAGGAGTATCTGGTCAAATGGAAGAATAGAGCTGCAGGTGAGGCTTCTTGGCTGAGTGTTACAGAACTTACCAAGTTTGGGATTCCAGTTCTAAACTTGTCAAAATGTTCATGAGTTTCTAACTCATGGAATATTTTAGTTACCCAGTGTGTCTAATGCAGGATCATCCGGGTTCACGTGCAATCCTCATCAACCAAAAAGATTTGTTTTTACTTTTTGCTGTCTATTTTTGTCTGGAGGAGTTACCTCAAGGATGAATTAAAAAAATCTAGAGAATTTTCCTAAGGGAGTTGACCAAGTAAGGGGTTCACCTTGAAGAAAGCCCAAATGGGTATCCGTACCTAGATTTTGGTGAGGAGATGGTCAAAATTGGCAAAGTTATGCTCCAGCACGATTTTTTGTACCCTCTGACTTGGCACTAAAAACTTGTATAACTGACCTGGTGCTAATTTCCCAAGGGTTAGACATACTGAGGATCTGCACTGACAAGTTTGTGCTAAAAAGACAAGGGTCTGACCTTGCTCTCAAAATAGGTCTTGCCGGCCAAGTCTGTCACCTTCAAATTCCCTACCAAGTTGGACACCTTTGAATCCTCTGTTGAGTCAGTGACGTCACCTTTCTCTGCCGGGTGATTTCACATGGTTTGTACTAAAATTTGTCACCTCCAACTTGTGCTAGAAATGGGTTCAACTGCCAGAAGTCCATTGATGCCAAAATCCACGTAGGGTGGTTGGATGGAAAATCTACGCAGGGTGGCTTAGCGCTAAAATGCTTGCTTACCAACTTTATGCTAAAATGGAACTGCACCGACCAAGTTAGTTGAGGACGAAATCCACGCTAAGTCAGACATGGTCTTTTTTTGTGCTTTTCACTGTGAAGGTCTGCAGAGACAAAATCTGGCACTTTCTCCTATTGTCCAGTCAACCTGACCTTCCTGCTAGAGACACAAAAATGACAAAAAGTTAGTTTTGACAACTTATACAACCGATCCAAGGGAAAATTATGATGTGACACATGCTAGATCTTTATTGATGGTTGGTGGCAACCATAGAAGTCTATAAATACTTGGGATTTGATCTTTTTCAGGGTCTTTCTCCTCACTCAAGATTGTAGTATGTTTTTGGAGACTTCTTGAGGGTTTGCCAGTTTGCATGATTAGTTGGATCTGTAACTTGACGTATTGTAAGGCTGAGGGCAATATTCTGTCATGAACTATGTACTCCTGTTGTGATCTCTATTGCATATGAATAAATCATGACTGTTCTGTTGTTCCATTTTATTGTTGTGTTTTGATTTTTCTATTTGTTGTTTGGTTTAGCTATCTGACAAGATACCTGAGCCTTGACCTACATTATAAACTGATTTAAATACCTATATTTAGGGCCTCACTACCCAAGTGTATTTAAAAACTAAGACTCAGATTTAGTATGGATTGTTGTTCCACTAAATCTATTTTAATTGCATGGATATTCATTTTGTAGTTAGACTGTTAGTAAAATAAAGAGATTGATGTTATCTCTTAGATGAACTAGTAAAATAGGGTAAGTGATTTCTCATCACAGATTTAGATATAAACTTAAAGAAGTAGTAGCAGAAAGGGGGCGATGATTTTTCTAATTTTTGTAAGCTTATTTTGATATAGACATTTTTTGAATACAAAGCAGATGGAATTGAACTGAATTGAGTTGTGATATTATTCTCTTGTGCTGATTCTTTACTTTGGTCTTTAGCCCCAAGGGTGTGGAGCAAGGGCCCACTCTCACCACTAAGGTAGAATGCTAGTACTATCATTTTTGTTATTTCAAATTATGTTTAAAGAGATAGTTACTATTTTCATAGATAAATGCATCTTTCCATTGGAAGGAGTACTATAGATTTACTTTAAGCAATTCATTGTTCAATTTTGTTTTCAATATTCTTAGAATTCATTTCACAACAGATAGATCAGTAATATTAAGTTTCTTTAATCAGTAAAGATCATTAGTGTTAGTTGGATAAAATTGGGCAACTTTAGGATTCCTAATTGTAGATAGCCATGGACACAGCCCTAGATTTGACACTTGAAATATGATTAAATGATAAGGTACAATGACCCTTGTCATTTTTGGCACTGTTGCCGGGGATACTATGTTAATTAGGAAAACTTAGCTAAACAATTTTGTGATAGATTTGTATGGTTAGAGCTAGGGATTCAACAGTAAGATACATAAAATAGACACCCCATCAAACTATAGGAGAAAGCAATGGGGTGACACAAGATCTTGTTGAAGAGAGACATCTAGAACCTACCTTGGAAACTGCACCTAAAATTAATAATCCTTTCAATCCTCCAAATCTTCCACTCGCTGACTATATCCAAGAATTACAACAAACATTCCAGGCAGATCCTTTGATAGAACCTAATTTCCTAGAACCTCAAGGAGAAGAACTAGTACTAGACATGGATGATAATCATGATAATCATGAAGAGGAGGAAAATAAGGCTCCAAGAACCTTCTCATATCCCATTGTTCTAGTTGTTGGAGATAATGCCCCTATGAAAAATATTTCACCTACACACTTGCCAAATTTTTGGGGTCTTGCTTCTGAGGATCCAGATCAGTTTTTGTTTGAATTCAAAGTGGTATGCCAAACTTATGATTATGGATCAAATAATAAAAAACTCAAATTGTTTCCCTCAACTCTAATGGATTCTACAATGAGATGGTTTATGGGCTTGCCCCAAAATTCCATCCATTCCTAGGATCAGATGGAGATAGAATTCTTGGGAAAATATCAGGACTACTGTAGAGTCAATGATAAGAATGAGGAATTATTCAAAATTAAATAGAGAGAGGAAGAGACCTTAGAGGATTATGTGGATAGGTTCAATTTTGTTTTGAGAAGATATGGAAACCCTGTAAATCATTCTTTGGCCAGAACCTTGTTTGTAAAAGGATTAGACAAAGAATCAAAACAGGCACTGGATCTGATGGGAAAAGGGAATATCAACAAAATAGATATGTCTGCTATAGAAGAACTCTACATGAACTATTCCAGAACCCAATATGGAGTGAGAATGCCCAAATCTTTTAAAGGTAAGAATGAAATAGGACAATTAAGGGAGGAAAATGTAAATTTTAAAATAGATATTCTAGTCCAACTAAATACCACATTAGATGGGATTTAGGCAAAAACTAGAACAAATGATTAGGACAGAACAACTGAACCACTCTCCATCTATTGTCCTAGGTGTAGAAACAAACATCTATTGAGAGAATGCCCTTTAGATAAAGTAGAGATCTGTCAGATTTGTGACAGGGAACATCCTACCAGTCAATGTAGTCAATGTCCAGCCTTAAAAAGGCTAAGTAAAAAGAATTCCATTATAGAGGATGAGTTGAACTATGTAGGACAAAAACAAGCTAGAAATTTCCCTTATAATCTGTATCCAAACTAGACTTCTTACAAGGGTCCTTCTAATTGGGGAAATAATCAATGGAATCCAACTTGGCATGGGCCTCAGAATAATCCTCCTTGGGGATAGTAGGATTGGCCAAATCAACAATGGCAAAACCAACATTGGCAAAATTAGCCCTGGGAAAATCAACAATGGCCACCACAGTTTGGATCACAAAACATGCAGCCTCATTGGGGTCCTCAATAGGGGTATCATCAACAATACCAGGGACAACCTAGACCTTTCCAACCTCAACAACAAGCATTGCTAACTGGACCCCCCAACACACAAGGTCAGTCACAAAATGAACCAGTTAGCCAACCACCCTTACCAGCTCAACCTATACCAAACCCACGAAACAAGCAGGGAGCAGTTGTTTACATGACAGAGCAAGAAAACATGGTTGGAATTAATGCTATATATTCCAATAATCTCTAGTTGCATTCTGGGAAAGCACTTCCAAGACCATCTCCTCCAACTATAGTTGAAGTAACCAATGATGAGGAACCTAAAAATCCATCCACTCAACTTCCAGAGGAGATTACTACCGAAACATTGCTAAAAGAATCATCCTTGGATAACTCTGGAGATCCTCCTAAAAGAATGACTTCAAAGAACATCCCTAGAAACATTTCTGATAAAAGCTCCAGAGATGGAAAAGATAGCACCATACCCAGAACGGCTCAAACAACATGTTCCCTAGAAAAAAATCTTACAAAAACAAGTCCAATCTACCCTTGAATTAGAACTGTTACAAGAAATTAGACAACTGAACATTGAAATTCCACTCCTCCAAGCAATCAAAGATGTACTTGAACTTAACCAATTTATCAAACAACATTGTGTCAAGACCCAGGGAAGAAAGAAGAACTTTCCCTCAACTATCTAGGTGGAAGGAAAGGTATTAGACCTCATAATGGGAGAAGTGCTCCTCCCAAAATATGGAGACCCTGGAAATCCTGTCATGATTGTTTACATCTTAGGGATAGAAATTTCAAATGTTTTGGTTGATCTGGGAGCAACAATAAATGTAATGATAGTTAATACAATGGACAAATTAGCCTTAACAGGTATCCAATCCACATCTACAATCCTTTAACTTGTTGACCAGTCAGTAGCTATTCCAAAAGGGGTGATTACTGATGTTCCAGTTGTGATAGAATCATAGGAATTCCTAGTAGACTTCCTAATATTAGAGCTAAGAAATCAGAGAATACTTATCTGTTGATATTAGGAAGACCATGGCTAGCTACAATAGTAGCATCTATTGATTGTTAAACTGGGGATATGGTCATTTCTAATGGGATAGACTTGAAAAAAAATCTTTGTATCCTCCAGCTAAACCATCAATACATTATACAGTAAGGGTATGGGTAGATGAACTAGATAACATGGAAAATAGTGCCTCAATAGCTATTGTTACTGTTATCAATTAGATATGCACCCTATGCTAAGCCTACAAAAGACTTGGCTATCTGTTCAAATGTGGAAACACTCTCAAGGTGTGGGTTTCCTATAGCAAGAGTGAATCTCTAGAGTGAGCTGGTTCTCCTTATGATCTTTCTAAACTAATCACTTGTCTGAGAAAAGGGATGAGGAATAACTGGAATGAAATTCTATTTTATCTAAAGATGGTCTAAAAATCTAAAAAAAATTACCCACAAACAACTCTCAAGCTTGTAACATTCTCAGTTTCACCTAAGTCCAACAATCCAAAAGTACTTTGTATGAAGGTTTAATTAAAACACAACACACAACCTGGATTAGATGGGCAATAGCTACATAGATTTTAATAACATCAAGACATAATCATAGGATTAGACATCATAATCACAATTAAAACATCAAATCAAAGTTATAAAAGAGGCAACAAATGTGAAATAGGAAAGCTTTGCTATATTGAACTAAAAGGGGTACATCTAATTCTGAAAAATATGAGCCAATATCAGTTTACAAACTCTTTGCCTGTGCTCAAGAGAGAAGAAAATAAAGATATCAACCTTTTAAAACTAAGTCTTTCTCCCCTATTTATAACTCCAAAGTGCTCCCAAGGAAAAAGCTGAGAATCTTCCTAGAATAGCAAATTTGATCCATTTTCAGGCTCCACTGAAAAGCCAAAAAATAAAGCTTTCAAATCACCTCCAATCTGTATATGAAAGCTGCCAAAATCTTCCTCAAGGTAGACCTCACCAAAATCTGCTTTAAAATAAGCTTTATTTGCTCAATAAAAGCTCTATTTTTTTTATTGTCCTCATCTGCCTCAAAATAGAGAAAATCCAGAAAAAGATATTTGATTTGTTTTAATAGTTTTAACTTCATAAAATGACAAAATATTAAAAGCAATTTATAAAGAACATTGCTTTAATATTTGTCTTACAATAGGTCCTGCAGCTTTTCCTTCTGATTTGCCTAATCTTACAAGGCTTATTTTTGTCCATATCTTCCCAAAATAAAGCAAACTAAAAAAAAAGATATTGTTTGCTTTACTTTGTTTTAATTGCATAAATAATGAATATTTGTAAGCAATTTATAGGATATTGCTTTAAATATCATTTTACAATAATTTTTTAGAGCTTCAAATTTGCAAAAGAAAGAGAGTCCGCCATTGTGCAGAGTACACAAAAGTGACAAACTAGGTTGGTGACATATTTAAAGGTTTTTTTGCACTTTATTCTCTTTTCATCTCTGTTTGAAAATCTCAAAAACCCAGATCATATTTTTCGAGATATGATTAAAACATGAGACTATATCTTTATTTTGTTGTGTATTGTGCTTCTAACAGTTCCTTGAAAACTGCAAACGGGGTTGGTGAGAAATTTAAAGGGTTTTTGTGTCTTATTGTCATCTAATTCATATCTAAAAATATCAAGAAGCTAGATCATATTTTTTGAGATATGATCAAAACACGTGACATCTGTCTTTATTTTACAAGGTCTTTATGTGACACTTTTCTCTTTCAGACTCTTTCCACAATCCTCTTAAGACTTGGGGGCAACATGCTGAGCTCAACCCTTGTGGGAGCCCATTCTACTCCACATGCTATGATATGCCATTAGAAAGCTACATGACTTATCCTATACCTGCACATGAAACAAATAGATTAGAATAAAACATTGAAATTCCATGATTATTTCTTTCTTAGCTCTTCTTGCATGTGGATGATGTTCATTGATCAATGCATTATAAACAAAGTGTTATGCCTCTTCTAATAGGATATATAGATCTCATAACCGGAGCTCTAATAGGACCTTCCCACATTTTTGCGGGTTGATGTCGAGATCAGGAGCAGGAACAAAAGACAACTTTGAAGATTGAAGACCTTCAAGGCTATGATGGCTATGACCTTCTCTTTCCTATCCTAAACAACACTGCAATTATCACTAAAACACAATAACTATGTAAATAACTTATAATAGAAGAATGTTAACCTTCACTCTAAAAATGAATTTGTTGCATCATCTCTGCCAATTTTGAGCTGTGGTGAAAAAATGGTAACAGTTACCATCAAAGAACATTTGGGTGAGTTAGAAGAAGAAATTCACTATGATACAACTGAAGATATCACCCACATTCTTATTAATGAGGATATAATGGAGCTAACCCAAGATTCAAGGAGAGAACTTCTCACTTCTGCTCATTGTACCTTAGCAAATATAATTCCTTGTAGAGAAAACTTTTACAGAGACTTAGCCACATTCCACATGTTGCTTCCACATTCTTGCCCCCTCAATACCATGACTCCAGTATGTGGATTGACTACATCTATGGATCATATCACAAAATAGGTTATGATTCTACCTGGGAAAACATTGAATATCAACACTCAATTAGCAGAAAAATAGGAGGAAGAACTTATCAAACTCCTAATTTCCCATTCAACAGCTTTTGCTTGGGAATACCAAGATATGAAGGGCATCCCTCTTGAGATCTATACTCATCGTATATACACTGAACATGTCAAACCTATTAGACAACCACAGAGAAGACTGAATCCTGCTTTGAAAGACACTGTTAAGACTGAGATAGAAAAATTACTGCAAGCAGGGTTTATATATCCAATCTCAGACAGTCAATGGGTCTCACCCTTCATCATAGTACCTAAAAATAATGGGAAATGGAGAGTGTGTATTGACTATAGGGAGATAAACAAAGCTACAAAAAAAGGATTACTTTCCCGTACCATTCATTGACCAAGTGTTAGACAACCTTACAGGAAGAAAGTATTTTTCTTTCCTAGATGGGTTCAGTGGATACAATCAAATCCAAGTAGCACCTGAAGATCAAGATAAAACCACTTTCACTTGTTCTTGGGGAACTTTTGCCTACAAAGTTATTCCATTTGGACTATGTAATGCTCCAGCTACATTTCAGAGGCTTGTTTTAGCCATCTTTGTTGAACTAGCTAATGAGTGCATGGAGGTCTATATGGATGACTTTATTTTGTATGGGGACAACTTTGAAGAATCTCTCATAAACTTGGAAAAGGTACTAAAATGTTGTGAAAAGAATCAATTATCCCTAAGCCATGAAAAGTGCTTCCTGATGGTAGAGGAAGGAATTATATTGGGACACTACATTTCAGCAAATGGGATCAAAGTAGATCAAAACAAAATAGAAGTGATCCAACAGTTGCCTTTGCCTAAAAATTAAACAAACGTTAGAAGTTTTCTAGGTCATGCAAGCTACTATAGAAGATTCATAGAAAATTTCAGCAGGATAGCTTCTCCTCTTTTACCCTGCTTAATAAAGACATAGAATTCTTATGGATAGAGTATTGTCAATCAACATTTGAAACCCTAAAAGAGAAGCTTACTATCACACATGTTTTGAGAGGACCTAATTGGACTCTACCATTTCACATACAAACTAAAGCTTCTAATGAGTCCATTGGGGCAGTCTTAGGACAAAAGGAGGAAGGAGAAAGTATGCATGCCATCTATTACATCAGCAAAAACCTTACCTCTGCAGAAAGAAACTATATCACAACTGAAAAAGAATTCTTGGCAGTCATCTATGCTATAAACAAATTCAAGCATTATATCATTGGATACAAAATATTTGTACATACTGATCATGCAGTCATAAAATATTTAATGAATAAGCCAGTAGTGGGTTCAAGGATAATTAGGTGGTTATTGTTGTTGCAGGAATTTGACATTACCATAGTTGATAATCCAGGCAAATTTAATTTGGTTTCTAATTTTCTATCAAGATTGCATACAGGTAGAGAGAACCGGCCAGTGGAGGATAGATTTACAGATGAACATCTTTTTGCTATCTCCTCTACTGTACCTTGGTTTGTTGACATAGCTAATCTCTTAGCTATAGGCTTGTATCCATCCCATTATACCTCAAAACAAAAGAAACACTTACTTAAGGAAAGCTTATCTTACAAATGGTTAAATGGTTTGCTATTTAAATGTGGTCCTAACTTCATTTTGCGCAGGTGTTTAAAAGCTGATGAAATTTTTGATGTTTTAAGGGCATGTCATGATGAACCATCTAGTGGGCACTATTCCTCACATAGAACCATCCATAATATTCTGGGAGCTAGTTACTACTGGCCCTCTATTCATAAGGATACCAAGAAGTATGTACAACAGTGTGACCAGTGCCAAAGGATGGGACAGCCAACCTTCACCTGGGAGAAGCTACTGCATCCCCAAGTAATGATGGAGCCATTTGAATAGTGGGGTCTAGACTTTGTGGGATAAATTTCTCCACCATCATCAGGCAAAGACTACATCCTTGTATGCACGGACTATGTCACTAAATGGGCTGAAGTGCAGGCATTGCAATTTGCAAGAGAAGAGAAAGTTGCCGACTTCCTTTATAATAAGATTTTCTTGAGGTTTGGAGCCCCAAGATCCATAGTTTTAGACAAAGGACCTTAGTTTACTTCATAGGCAGTCAGAGCATTCACAAATTTATATCAAGTCAAGCACAAGAAATCTTCACCTTACCATCCTCAAGCCAATGGGCAGGTAGAGGTGACTAATAGGGAACTTGAGAACATTCTATCAAGGACAGTGGCAATGAATAGAAAAGATTAGGCTAATAGATTACCTGAAGCAGTTTGGGCTTACAATACCACTTGGAAGTCCACAACAAACTTCTCACCATATGAATTAGTCTATGGAAAGAAACCCATTCTGTCTTTAGAATTTGAGCTCCAGACACTTAAAATTGCATTAGATATTGGTCTACCATTATCTATAGCCCAACAGAATAGAATTCTTCAGCTCAATGAGTTAGATGAAATCCAGATAGAAGCCATTCAACAAATAGAACTGGTTCAGTATCAGAGGAAGCAATGGCATGACCAACACATCAAGAGAAGGACATTTCAACAAGGTGATTAGGTTCTCCTATGTAAATCTAAGTTCAAGGAGTCAAGGGAAAGCTACAAACTCATTGGATGGGTCCTTACTAGATTAAGGAAGTTTTTGAGAATGGAACAGTACTGCTGAAACCCATTGATGGAAGCACAGACACATTCTTAGTAAATGGCCATAAAATTAGACTCTATAAAAGGCCATCCACCAAGGAAGAGTTCATCAAAGATTTGTGCTTGGTTACAGGGGACACATCCTTTGTCACAGATTTGGACTGAAAAAAAAAAGAAGATAGAAAACCAGTAAATGGTTGTCTTTCTCTACCAAGGGGATTGAAAACCAGCAAATGGTGGTTCCCTTCTTCATGACAGATGAGAATTATCAAGCTACGGAGGTGATCAGGTGCCAGAATTTACTCAAACACACCTCTGGTGCTTGAAATAAGGAGTACCTCTAGCGCTTCACGAACTTGGAGCACCTCCGGCACTCCATCAATAAAGAGCTATTCATGAATATAATAAATTGGGAGGAGACCCACCTCTCAAGGAAATAAACTAGAGATGTCATTTGATGAGGTCATCATGACTCATCCTCCACTTTATAACAAGGACAAACATGATGTCAGCATGCATATCATCAAAAATTGAGAAAAAGGTCATTACTCTCATGCGCAGGTACTCACAAATGATTGCATTGACATTACCTAAAAAGATGGCATTCTCAAATCACTCAGCAGAAATGATCACACGGAATGTGACAACAAGGATGCTGACACCATTTTAAAGCCATTTCAAAGTTGTTCATGTGTCAAGTCACATCCAGTCTCATCAAAGCTACGATGTTGCAGCCAGGTACATCGAGTTATCATCATTAAGATTGGTTCAGGTACTTGTCTTTAATTAGGCATTAGTTAGTAACTATCTTATTATTTCTATTTTTGGGTGCCATCATAATAACACATCCTCCTGCCATTATTTCCTTTCTCCTCATGCATGCCACCATCTTTGCTACCCTGTCACCTTGTCTATGGAGTGTCCCATCACCCTATTACAATTATGACCGCATATGCACTCTAACTGATTTTAAATTCTTTTTCCATAATCCAAGCTAGTAAATGACTTGACATAATAACCCTCATTCAAAACTACAAAATACCCTGAAGAATCAGCTTATACAATCCTTTGGAGCCTACGGAGTTAAAGGAGGAAGAACAAACTACACAGAAAAGTGAGGGAGAATTTTAGCACAGAAGATGGAAAAAAGACATAGAAATGGGGATTAAGAAGAAATCAAAGCTAGAAAGTATAACAAGTCTTTTACAAGATGATGTTGTGGCAGACATTCTTAGAAATGCAGGATGGCTAGAGTTTTTGGAAAAGTTTGAAGGATTTCAAGAGGATATTGTTGATGACTTCTTAAGAAACCTGAGGGACAATCAGACAATTGTAAGGGGAGTTCAAGTCAATCTCTCTGTAACCACTATCAGTCATATTTTTGGGTTGCTTGAACAAGATGAGAGGTTCTACCTTCTAAAAACTTTATATGTTGATTTGATTAGAAAATTCTCTGTAGAAGGTGAACCTACAATATAGTTGCATTTGAACAAAAATGAGGTTAAAGGAATTCTTAGGTCATCACTTCCAAACCCATGTCAATCTGTAGCTCTATGGTTAATGAAATATTTCACATGTGATGGTCAATTTTCCTTAGTTCTAGGACCAATAATGAAAATGTTAATTTTTCTAAGGCATGGAAATGCACATCCAGAATTTAGCATAAATCTTTGAAACTTCTTGTACTCTACCATTAGGGCAACTGCAGACAAGTACCAACAAGGAAAGGTCCTATGAAACACCATGGCCTTATTTTTATGGTAGTAAAACATCACTTTCTATCCCAAGCTGATGGGGATACATTATGGAAGACATTTTTAGATAACAAACCCCAGGACAGAGAGCCAAAAAGGGTTCAGGGAGTGGGTGAGGCTTCCTCTACCTAGCAAGAAGAGGATGCAGAGCCTTCAAATTCCTCTGCAGCTATTGAGAAAGGTAAAAAGTCCTCACTAGAGGCAACTTCATCTGCTACCCCTGTTTCTGACAAGAAGAGGAAAGGAAAAGAAATTAGAGAACTTGTTGTTGAGAATACACCATATATGACTTGCTTAGCAAGGAGAAAAATGACCTTGGCTGAGGAATCTACTCCAACAAGACCAACAAGGGAAAGCCAGGGTCAGAAAACAAAGAGAATTTCAAATAAAATTGACTCTAACATTCCTCTCATAAGAAAGAAGAAACAAAAAGAGGTTTCTCATGAGCCATTTGTTCATCTAAGTCTAACTTCACAACATTCTCCTGCACCAGAGTCAGAACAAAAAGAAACTTATTCTATTTCTTCTTATTCTGAGGATGATATACCTGCTCTGGAAATGCCTGCTCCACCGATGCTACAGAGAAGCAAAAGGAAAAGGAAGCTTACCCAAGATGAAAAACATACTTCTCTCCTAGCTGAAGTTCTTTTGGGTTTCAAAACTTCTGAGGAAAAAGCTGGGCCTTCATCAGTACCAGCAACTGTAGAAGAGACTTGAGAAGGAACTTAGGATAGGGAGGCTGTAGGAGAAGTTGAAGCAGAGAAAATGGGTGCAGCTGGTAGTAAAGAGCTAATAGCCATGGAAAACCCTGATGTAGAGCAAACAAGAGAAGAAATAGGAACTTATTCTCACCCCTCTGACCAAGAGGATATTGAAATTTCAAAAGAATAGCAGATGTTATAAGAGATTGATAATTTAAAAAGATTATTATGTGGGAATAACTAGATTATTACTAACCTCAAGAAGGTCATGAAAGAAAAAGAAATGGAGCAAAATTAGGTGATTGAAGGGTTGCAAGTAGAGCTCCAGAGTAAACAACAAATAATTCAAGAGAAGGAAGTAGAATTGGAAGCCCAAGAGATTGAGACAGCTAAAATCCTTAAGGAAAAGGAGGTAGAGGCAGTACAGAACATTTCTGATCTTACCAAGGCCAGAGACAATAGTCTCATAATAATTACAACACTGATTGAGAAAGTACAGAGCCAAGATAAACAATTGACTTGGGCCAACAATAAAATAGATGACTAGGAGGAATATATTCATGAGTTAGTTGGCCCAAGGGCAACCATGGAATAGGAGGTACAAACATATCCATATGTGGGCCCAATTCCAATTGATATTCCTAAGGCCCTGTTCCATTGGGAAAGGAGATGTAGAGAATATGAGGCTTCTAGGCCTATGCTGCAATTATAGAGGGCATTTACTACCATGTCAAAAAGAGTAGAAACCCTGGAAGAAAAAGTCATTCAGGTGGCTTCCATTTCATCTAAAATCCTATCTTGTAGGCCCCCAAGTGGAAGTTATGCTCTGTTCTTACAAGAGAGAGTTCTGTAGAGAAAATTGTCTTTGGTCCTGTCTGATCTTACTGAGAACATAGAAATAGGGGAGGGGTTCATGGAAGCATATATGAAAAGTTTTGATGAAGACAAAAATTTTCTATGTGAATTGTATTTGCATGGTTTCTGTGTAGATGATATGACCTTCATTATCAACTATTTTGTAGGGGAATGTCAACTTAAGGCATTTATGTCACTGATGAGAAATCATCAGATTTGGAATGAGAGAATGGAGGCTCATCTTGAGAAGGATACAGAAACAAGTCTTTTCATCAGAAAAGAATGCCCAAACCCTCATGCTTTTAAGGTCCAATTTAGGGCATATGTCTATCACCTAGAAAGTAAGACCAAGCTTTTGCCATTGTATCTGAAACATCTTCAGGAGTGTTCCATTGATTTTGGTCTTTTTATGAACAGTTCAGCTAATCAAGTGCTTGCAATGACAAAGAAAAGGTGGAACATTTTAACTTCAGAGCAGAAAATGAGAGGTGGTTTCTCCTACCAATCTAAGTCTATTTATGAGGAAGGCTAGGTTAATATCTAAAATGATGGATAAATACCAACAAGAATGGATAGGTGGCTGGTTCAGACCCCCTCTCATCATTGAGCCACTACATGTTTGGGCTGAGCAAATGGAAGATGATAAATTGCAGGAGTGGATGAAGCAGGTTGATCAATAAATAGGAAATGGTAATATAGACCACACCACTTGGACTACCTATGCACATGACTACAGCTTGATTGATAGGATATTCCACCAGAATAAGTCCAGATTATGAGAAGTAGGAGGACATGCTAATCCTTAAGTACGAGGGGATGATGAGTGCTAGGTAGCACCTATGAAATACACCTTTTTACCCCTCTTTTTCTCCCTTCTTATTCCATTGTCTTAATGATTGCACCAAAATAAGATAACAACATTATTCTAATGATGATTAATAAGAGATGAATTACTTAAAATCATGATTTCTAATTGAAGGACTAATGTGCATTGAATTGATGGAAATATGCAGAAATCTTCTCTTTTTGAATCAACAGGTGCAAGTGTTCATATAGACAATTTTGTGCATCTCTGGAGGTAGTCCTAATGATCTCTAGAGACAACATCAGAATGCCATGACTGGTCTCCAATGTTTCCAATTTGAATGGAGAGATTTTTGGATAAGGAGGTGAACCATCTCCGGAGTTGGACTGAAGTCACAAGCATCTCCGGAGCTGAACGAGAAGGTCACAAACATATCTCCGGAGCTACAAACAGAAACATACATCTTCGGCACCTCTTTAGAACAGTGCAGATTTCTAGCACAACTGTCAGTCAGACACTTCCAGTGGTGATCGGGATGCTCCTGATGTTACTCAAATAATCACCTGAGTAATTAAGGGCAGTCTATAGTTAACTAATGGAAGTTTTTATCTCTTTTTGATTTTGCATGAGTTATTGATAAACTAATTTAAATACCTATATTTTAGGGTCTCGCTACCCAAGTGTATTTAAAAACTAAGACTCAGATTTAGTATGGATTGTTGTTCCACTAAATCTATTTTAATTGCATTGATAGTCATTCTGTAGTTAGACTATTAGTAAAATAAAGAGATTGATGTTATCTCTTAGATGAACTAGTAGAATAGGGTGAGTGATCTCTCATCATAGATTTAGATATAAACTTACAAAAGTAGCAACAGAAAGGGGGCAATTATTTTTCTAATTTTTGTAACCTTATTTTGATATAGACATTTTTTGAATACAAAGTGGATGGAATTGAACTAAATTAAGTTATGATATTATTCTCATGTGTTGATTCTTTACTTTGGTCTTTAGCCCCAAGGGTGTGGAGCAAGGGCCCACTCTCACCACTAAGACAGAAGGCTAGTACTGTCATTTTTGTTATTTCAAATTTTGTTTAAAGAGATAGTTAGTGTTTTCATAGATAAATGCATGTTTCTATTGGAAGGAGTAATACAGATTTACTTTAAGCAATTCATTGTTCAGTTTTGTTTTCAATATTCTTAGAATTCATTTCATAGCAGATAGATCAATAATATTAAGTTTCTTTAATCAGTGAAGATCATTAGAGTTAGTTGGATAAAATTGGGCAACTTTAGGATTCCTAATTGTAGATAGCCATGGACACAACCCTAGATTTGACACTTGAAATATGTTTAAATGATAAGGTACAACAACCCTTGTCATGGGAAACAAAAGAGAGTCAATTTTCTCAAGGATGGGAAGCAAAAGAAAGATGAAAAGTTGGAGCTTGTGCATACAGATGTATGGGGACCAGCTCAGGTATCTTCTCTCAGTGGCTCTCGGTATTATGTTACATTCATAGATGATGCAACTAGGAAGGTATGGATTTATTTCCTTCAGCAAAAATCTGATGTATTTGAAACATTTAAGAAATGGAGAAGCTTGGTTGAGAATGAGACGGGTAAAAGATTAAAATGTCTCATATCTGATAATGGTGATAAGTATTGCAGCAAAGAATTTGAGGATTATTGTTCCTTTAATATAATTCGTAGGTAGAAAACGGTTCCAGGGACTCCACAGGAAAATGGAGTGGTTGAATGCATGAATAGGACAATAATGGAGCATGCAAGGACCATGAGATTACATGTTGGTCTGCCTTTAAACATGTGTGCAAAGGCTGTCAACACTACTATATATTTAATTAATAGAGGTCCTTCAGTTCCTTTGGACTGTGGTATTCCAGAGGAAGCATGGACAGGTAAGAAGTGTTGATAACTGAGAGGGGGTGTGAATCAGTTATCTTAATTATTTCAGCTTTCTGAACTCCTTTAACAATTAATGCAACATCAAATCAAATAAGCAAACATAACCATGAAATGGAAATAACATCAATACACATGACACAATGATTTTGATGTAGAAAACCTTATTAGGGGAAAAACCACAGGGTGATTAACCCAAGATTGTATTCTCTGTTAGAAGAATAAGATAGTACAAAATGGCACTTCCTAATTAGGGCTCACTACCTGAGCACACTGCTCACAAGAGGCTCACTACCTACAAAAATTTATATAAGGAAACTAGATACTTGAACTGATGAGAAGCATCCACATATGCTGAGGTTTAGTTCCGATTAGGTTCAATACACTGATCTTCTACACTTCATTCTTTCTCTTCTTTGGTGCTATTGTCCTGTCACATACCGGACCTGCCTTACTGCTCTTCTACTTTTCTTTGCACATAACTCAACACCCAACACACACCTTCACATTGAAATCTATCTGGTATATATATCCGCACAAAGGATTTCATCCTCTTTCTAGTCGGCATTCAGAATAGTCAATATTTTCCCAAACTCTAGTCTGTCAGCTGAATCCTTGCTTACCAAGTGATGCAAATCAAGGAGATACTTATAGAAGTCATCTAACATGTCGGCCAATCATGGATGATCCCTTAAGAACCTTGATCACCATCAATATCTCATCCAAAATAATTCTAATGCTCTGTCGGTCAGTTCTTCCTTTGTCTACTCTGCCAAATTGGACCCCAATACTTGGATGCTCATATCTCTTCACTCTTTCATCACCGGAGGCTCAATCCCTAGAATCTATTATTCAAGGTATTCCTTTTGACTTCCCCAAGTCCGTACTTTACAAAGATACTTCCTATAAGAGATCCGGACCTGATTGTCGAACCTTGCTGCATGCTCTGTTCTTGCTTACCGGACCAAAGTATTCTTCAATCTAACTTCCAGTAAAGATACACCATGTCCTACGGATGTGTGGAGTGGTCTTTTTTGCCATCAATGATAACACCAATGAAGCCACATAGTGTCTCTTGCCAACAATCTCCCCCTTTGGCATTGATGGCAACACTTAGTGAAAAATGACTAAGTGTCACACTACACTCCCCCTTGCCTGATGCTTTGTTCTAATGTACATTTTTCTAGAGCTCCCCCTTAGCTGGATTCCACATTTTTCACTACTCCTCACTCCCCCTTTAACATCAATGGAAAAGGGTAGAATCCGCACACCAACAATCCTCTACAACAAATCAACTATATTTAGCCGCATAAGTATAAATACATGATACACTTACATATATTGAAGTATATCTGCAAAAGATGTCTTCAACTGGGCAAATTCTGTTGCCCAACTCTATTTCATCCTGTCTAAAATTGAGATGTGACCACTCAACAGGAATGCAAAAGCTTTTGCCCTCTAAGAGATCTATCAGATCACTAGTTCAGGCTGTGGTCTGGGCATCAGTTAGAGCCTCATGCATGGCCTCTAATTTAGGGATAATCATCCCTCTAAGTTCACCCATCCTGCTTAATATGTTCTTCCTCTCCTTCTCAAGCTTCTTAATCTCATTCATGACTGCAATAGTTTGACATTCCTAGTTTATTATGGATACAGTGAGAGGATCAAAATTCTGAGAGAGGCTTGACAGTTTATCCTCTTGTTCTTTCACTTTCTTCTCAATATCCTTTGTTACTTTAGTCTAGGATATACAAAATTTATATACTTCTCCTCCATCCTTAAGAGCATTTTCTAAGCTCTTTATCCCAATATCCATATTTCTCCTATCGTTGGTTATAAAGCCTTGTAACTTGGAGAATCTCTTATCTAAAAACTCTTTCTGGACCTTCACCTCAGCTGATTTCTCCAAAGATTCAAAATGAGTGTTGACAAAACTAACAAGAGACTTGAGATTACCAGATGAAGAAGCTAAGGAATCCTTTTGAAAGGATGGCATGATCTTTTCAAGCACACCGGATGCAGTTTCTAGCAGCTCACAGTCTTCCATGTGAGACTTTAGGAGTTTCTCTTTAGCCTTTGTTTGGGCAAAGGATGCTATCTTCATTGTTTGAACCGGGGAGAGAGAATCAAAGTCAAATGGTCCTTGAAGTAACTCCAGTTCATCAATCTCCATCATTTCTTTAGTCAAGAAATCCTTGACAGTTTCTACAGTGTCTCTTGCCAGAGACAAAGTTTTCTTTCCTTCTGCACTGTCACCTGTGTTCTTCTCAGCTTGAACTTCTTCTCTTCCCTTCACTTCTTCTTCTTTCTCCTCTATTCTTTCTTCTCCTTTGGATCTAGAGATTGCTGGAGAATCCAGATTTACTTCTCCTTGGACTTCCTCTCTGGAATAGAGGAATCTAAGTCCTTAGCTTTTTCTTCAGTAGTCTCCTTTGCCTCTTCTGCTATTGTCTTAGTGGATTCTTCTTTATCATCCATGGTAGAGGTTTCATCATCTAAGTCTTCTATAATGGGAATGTTGAATCTTTTGTATGCATTCTGGAGGATCTCTTCTATCTCTTTTGCCACTTTATCAGTTTCTCCAAGCATGAGCTGATTCATTCTAGCCTTACTCCAGAACTCATCCTTGCAATCTTTGAAGATCATATCCATTTGTTTAAGAGTAATTGAAGGATAGAGCTGAAAAGCTATTTGTTCTCTAATATCTAAGTCCTTAGCCTTAGCATTTTCTTTTCTCATTTCAAGTTCCTTTTCTAAACTTTTAGGAATTAGAGAAATTATTTCAATAAATGCTTTATTGTATATGTTCAAGTACTTAACTGTGGCTTCCTCCAAGATCTTTCTATTTGCATCATTATATGCATCATAGAATTCTGTTATTGGTTGTAGGTTCCCATCCACAGTAACTACTTTAACTACATCATCTAAGGGCAGAGTGGGCCTTTCAACAAACTCGTCTGCCTCTGCCTCCTTGTCTTAACCAAATACTTTCTTTTTCTTCTTCATCTTCTTAATCTCTTCATCAGATTCTATCTCTTCTTCATCCTTCTGACTGATATAAGACCTTGTTGCTTTTTACTTTGTTCTCTTTTCTCCTTTATCAGATGATTTTGCTTCCAGTTTTGATGCCTTTGAGCTCTTAATAGTGGCAGATGTAGAGCTTTTGGTTGATCTGGTCTTGGAGGGGGCTTGTACTAGAGCACTTTCTTTTTTCCAATTTCTTGCTTTTCTTTCTCCGCCCTTTCCATTTTCTCTCTGTTAGCATCAAGTGCCTCTTTTGAGATTCCATGCCTCTTGGCAAATTCTTCTACCTCTTTTCTCACTTTTCTCTTCATCTCTGGTTTTCTGAGCTCCACATGGATTTTTACACTTAATTCTTCAAAGGTTCCAAACCTTTCTGCCTTAGGATCCTTGGGCTGACTAAGCATGTGTTGAACATGTAGCTCTACAATTTTCTCATCAACTTCATACCCCATTGGCATGATCCATACTGTTCTTGGTTCCACTACCTCCATTAGGCACTGATCAGTTTCTACCATAAAGCATACTGTATCTTTATTTTTTTCAACAAGGGATTGGGGAATTCTTTCTCTAGCCTTCATCATGCTTTGGAAGTTTTTGAAGTAACCCCATAGTGCTGTGTTTTGTGCCTTGGCATCACCAAGCCCATGCAAGTAATCCCTGATTTGTATGGCAACTGGTCTATCATTTTGCCATATCCAGCCACTAGATCCGAGTAGCTCATTCATATAATAGAAGAACAAACAGAGTATCAAGCCACCATATTTGAAGGAGTTCTTCTTGTTCTTCTTTATCTTCTGGAGATTTTCCAAAAGTTGGTTTAGAAGGAGCTCACAGAGATCATAGTCAACATTCTTCCTTAACATTTCATAGGCAGTATATACAGCAGTTTCAGATACTGAATTCTCCCTGCTAGAATGATATATCTTATATCCAATTATCATTGATGCAAACTTGATATCTGGATCTATGATATCCTCAATTGTCATTGCTCTTTTTTCAAATTTCGATTCGGTAGCCTCACTTACAATTTGATTTTTGACAGACTTGAGAGTAGGCATCACACCAGTTGAGTGTAATCCGGTTACTACCCTAATGGCATCCTTGGTGATCTTAAACAGTTGTTCAACCATATGAAGTTGTCATGCAATCTACTCAAAATATACCAGACCCATTCATCTTCTGGAAAATAGGGGAAATGAATGCACTGTGCAAAATGTTTGTCTCAAATAGCCTTATACTGAGGTTTGAGATCAAAAGAGTCATCTATTAACTGATTGTGATAGATATCTGATAGCTTGGATTCCCCAAAATTTTCAATGTTCGCATGAATATATGCCCTAACATCTTCAACATGCAAAACCCCATGCGGAATGCTAGAAAAAGCCCCTAAGGGATCCACTTCTAGAGATTTGTAAGGATGTTTCTTAAATTTGGGTCGAGGCCTATCAGAAATCTTTACAACATTTGGAGTAGCCATCTTCAAAAGATTTCCAGAGAGACATTCAACAACAGAAAATACCTTTTACACTTCTAGGGTTCGCTAAATGAACCGGATTAATTTGTTGGATGAATCAACTTCAACAGTTGATCTTTGAGAATTTGAAACAATTTGTTGCAGAGCTCCTTTTCTCTTCTTCTTGAATGCAAATGTGCAAATGACAAACAAATGAACCCTTTTATTTCTAGGAAAACCCTAATTTCATATTGCAATAAATGTGCAACTCAAGTCATTCCAGTTGCCTTGTTCTACTTGTTCTGAGAAAGATCTTTTTCTGGATCACTGAGATATACTTCATATTATACTTGGTGATTATTGACAATCTATCTTTCTTTCCTCAATCATTTAATCTCTCCGCAGATCAAGATTCCTTAGATTTGAATCAAGCCAGATCTAACTATGAGAATCCTGCTTTTACCTGATGACAGTAAAACTGGATCTATCTTGGAAGATTAGACTCTTCAAACCTTCTTGCAGATCTTTCATATCTTTACCAAACCTTCTTTAGATGTTTCTTTAAGAATCCTTTAATCCGCAACCTTTCATGTGCCAATTTTGGGCACCTAATGACTGGCTGGGGGGGAATGTTTTTCTTTTGTTACTCCCCCTAAGCCAGAGCTCATCTATTTAGTTTCCAGAAGGAATATCAGCACCAAATTCTAGTGCGGATCCATCCTCAACATTTTTTGTACTCCTCTTTACCCAAATCTTGTTCATCTCCCTTTGAATTTCATCCGCATTCATTTTTCCTTTTCCTTTGTCTTGATTTTGATCATGATGTACCAGACCTTTATTGTTCTGATTCTTGCTTCTGCAGAATTTGGCAATATGACTAGATCTATTGCAATTGAAGCAGACAACATTTCTTTGCATATTTGACTGATATCCTCTTGATCTACACTGATTAGCCATATGTCCCATTCTATTGCATGCAAAGCATCTTCTATTGAATGAATTGTTTATTTGAATATTTCTACACTCATGAGATTTGTGACCATACCTTTTGCAATTAAAACACTGTACAGAGAAGGATGAATCAGACTGGTTCATTCTTCTTCTACATTGATTTGCTTTATGACCAAAATTATTGCAGTTGTGGCAGTATCCATTGAAGGATGGATATCTTTGAGCATTTGGTTGCCTTACCAGAGGTCTTCTAGGCCTATTTCTTGGATTTTCTAATCTGGAGTTCTTCTACCCGGATTCAGAGCTTTCACCTTTCTCATATCCCAAGCCTTGTATTGGGACAGTAAAAATTTAAAATTTTGACTATATTTTCACTTCTCCATATCTAACCAAATCATAAAACATCCTGCCCAAAATCATAACTAAAATTAACACACCCCACAAAAATCCATGACAAAACAGTGTAATGAGCTTAAAATTCATACTATTGGCAAGACTCTATGTTACTTATGCCAATCCATAAAAAACTAATTGAAATGACTATCGGCGTGAAAACAAGGATCGGAGAGAAGATTGCAAAAGTCACTGATGGAGGAAACAATACCGATGACCTTTTGTCAGGAAGAAAATCTATCAGTCTGACTGATCGATATGACTAAAGGCTATCGGGTAACACTTTGAAGATCATCCTGATGGTATACATCATATCGATAGAGCATTTCGGTGAAACTCTCACCGAGTGTCCCGTGGAAATAAAAGAAATAGCGGTCATCGACAAGAGATGAACATCGGAACAAAAGATTTATGAATCCCCGATACCCCGATGTCTCAGCGAATAAAGGTATTTCGGTATATCTCATACCAATGTATGTGATAGATAAAAGCCGTCAGCAAAACTAGACAGGTCGGAGCGAGATTTATATGTCTTACCGACCCACAAGTCATGGTGATAAAAGTGTCAATGACACCTCGTGAGATTCTCTCTGATAAAGAATACAAAGGGGCCATCGGGGAGATAACCATGATCGGGTGACTTAAAAAGGATTACCCTGATGACATGTCTCATTCTGATAGAAATAAGGATTACACTCATTGGTAAGAAGTCTAACCAATAAGCATATTGGTAACGTACTATGAAAGTCCTCCCGATCAATGATATAAAGGGCTATCGAGAAGACGATGACGCTCGGGTAAACATAAATATGTTATCCCGATGGCATAGATCATCCCGATAACATTAATAGTCATATACATCAACAAGACTCTCACTGATAGTCATATCGGTAACACTTAACATGTCGGGAAGGAATATCAATCACACAGTGATGAAAGAGGTCATGCCGATGGCAATTGTGCCCACTTTCATGTTGGATAAGATATAGACATCTCCTGCCGATATGACTTAATGTATCATCGAAATGACAATTGAAGGGTTACAACAATTGATTGTTTCGCGCCATGAGGAGATATTAAAATCATCCAGACATTATGAAAATCATGTCAATGGAAGGAGTTATGACGATGTGACATTTCACAATGATGAAGGATATTGAATTGCTTGAACAATTAAAATCAAACGGCGATGAAATCTTCCAAGATCATTATAATTAAAACCAACAGAGTTGTTTGAGAAGAAACTACAGGGGAAATTTGAAGCGCAAATAGAGGAATTCGATCATAGCCACCAATGATAGCTACATACATATGAACCTCTGTGTTATAGCCTGTAATTTGATTTTCTGTCAAGGATTGAAAATGGAGACTCCGGGAAAAGGAAAGGGCAGAAAATCACAAGGGGATACGAGTAAACCTAAGAAGCAGAAAATTGATAAAACCCCTAAGGAGAAAACAAAGGATAGAAAACTCAATCAAGATTTGATTGATCAATTACTAGGATCAACTCCTAAAGCTTGAAGATCTGCTCAACTTAGAGTGGAAGTGGAAAAGTTAGAGGATAAATGTAAACACCTAGGAAACATTTGGACCCCAATCAGAGGGTATGAACTTTTCAAATTCCACCACAATAGAAGATTTAGGAATTCTCCTATGTCAAGCCCATGGAATTTGAATTTGGGTAAATTAGTTGTACCTGACATGTTCCTGAATTTTGAACTCCTCCAACTCCTTGCTAAACAATATAACCCAAGTCTGAAGGCTATATGCAACCCACAAGGGGAGCCTGTTATACACTTGTCAAAAAATGCCATTTGTGAAGTGTTTAACTTGGATGATTTATGCATTGTCCCCATTATTTATGAGGATTTAGAAAAGGAATACTGGAGAATGGATACAACCTACAATGGATGGAGGTTGCCTATTCATAGGCCTAGAGCAGATGGAGAATTGGTGCCCTTCAACGAGGATGATGGTCCTCCTTTTCATGTATCAATATTTGAATCCTACATACAACATACCTATTATAATGTGGGCCAAGTCCTAAGATCAGAGGTCCCTGAATTTATGGCAATCCCTTTGATGGTCATAGCTACTGATATCCAATGCCACAATGCAAGGCAGTTTGATTATGCTACTTATATTGCTAATAGAATGGACTCCGGTCTGACTACAATAAAAAATAATGCCCTAGCAAGTTCTTTTGAACATTATTCACTTCTTATGCACATGGTGCTCTATTATGGCCAGGAAGTAGGGTTGTGGCCAAGTTAATTTAAAGTTGTTCTTGCGGACCAGAAGGGACATAAATTACCAATACAGATATGGACCAAGATATGGGATAGCAGATATGCCCATTCTAGCTATGTGCAATTTGAAGAATATTGTGTAAAAATGTTGTATAGATATTTCAGTCACCCTTGTGAATATTAAATCTCAAATGAGATAAAAAGGTTCCTTAAACCTAAAGATTTTTGTGGTCCCCCTATTGTCATTCAAAATTAGGGAGATTGGTACTATTTTGAAGATGCCACCATGGTTAGAGTGTATGGTTTTGAGGACACTCCATTCATCTTACCCAAAACTACCCCTGACAGAATTGCTTACTTAGAAATAGTTAGGCAAATGCATTGTTCAAATGTAATGCATCTTAGCTCCCACGATAAACAATCTTTCATGCCCAGCACTTTGTGTTTTGGAGATTTCACTGTGGTTTCCAAAGAAGGCTATAATCTTATCCTAGATAAATTGATGTACTACAATATGAGGTGTGCTAAGGTGAGAAAAGGATTTGATCCTGAAGGATTTATTGACTCTGCTCGGAGGAAGCAAAACCTTAGTGGATACACACACATCCCTTCTCCACATGATGATGTCATCAGAAACCTGGAAGAGGTTCAGGTGGAGTTGGTGGTGGAAAAATATAATAGGGATCTAGATGAGAAAAGAAAATAGCTGGCACAGATTGAGGTAGTATCCTCTGGAGATGAAGATTCGATAGGGCAAGGGGAACCACAGGACAAAACAATAAAAATGGCCAAGAGAAAGATGCAACAATATCAGCCTCCTGTCATAATACATGATGAGGAGGGCTCTACTGATGAAGACCCACGGCAAGTGGCCTATGATTCTTTTATTTCTAATGACAAATTCATTCATTCAAAAGAGTTTAAATCATTTTTGTATAAATGCAAAGGGAAGGAAATCAGAGAGTCAGTGGATGATGTCTCTGCTAACAATGAGAGACAATTAGTTGATATGCTGAAAACAACAGTGGATAATGAGCTGCAGGATATGACCCCTAGCAGGGGCAGACAATTGCTCAAAGATGCAAGAGTAATGATCTTTCCTAGCCTTGATTTGGATTCTACTTTAGTCTTTGATAGTTTCTTGAATAATACAGATGATAAATATAAACTCACTCCAGATGGTGTCAATGAAGTATATATGGTTACCAAATATAATAATGATTAAAATTCATTAATGATATGGGCCTTATATCCTCCTCATAAAAAGACAACAATTATAGACACTGAGAAAACTTTTGGCCATGTCATGACTTTAAAAGCAGGGGAGACTAACCATTTGATCACTGCAGACATTGTTATCAATGTTGCAAAGCTAAATAAAGCATAGGCTCAAATGTTGATTAAAGAAAGAGTTGCGTATAAACTGAGCTGTAAAAGGTTGACAAAAGAAAATGATTATTTAAAAGATGCTGTTAAGAGTACCTTCGGAGGATCAACAAAGAGGTTAACCCAGGGTGAAAGTTCACAAATTACTCAAACATTATCCATAGATCAAGCAACACAAATTCAGATGGATACACTTGTCACAGTGTTACAGAGTAGGCATGCCAACATGGTGCATTGGTTAAAACAATTTTGGGATAATTACTCTCAAAATTATAAAGCAATTCTAGAACATGAAAGGCTCGAAGAAAGATTGCAGGAGAAATTGAATGAAATACAAGGTAAAGATACTTCTGACATTGTAGGTGCCACCAATGCAAAAGAGTTGATTGAGCAACATCAAAAATACTATGATCAACTCAAAACTGATGCCAAAGAATGTTACTGAAGCTTTTAAAGAAGGAGTGCCCGCATTATTCAAAAATAATAAAGAACTAAAGAGCAAAGAATAATGGAGCAGCGATTGTCAAGCTATATTACATGAAGCTTTGGGAGCCCTTAAAGACAAAGATTTTGCATCCGGGGAAGCCTGCAAACATTTGGAGAAAATGGTCACGATGGATGTGATCACAAGAAATGCCATTGAATTTACTGATTCCCATTGTGGCCAGGAGTACCTTGATCATGTGGCTAAAATTTACTTATGGTTGAATAGAGATTAATCGGGGTTATGTTATGATTGTTAATCTTGTTAATTTCCAAAAGACTTCTTGAAGAGTTATGTCTCTTCATAAGAGTTTCTATATAAGTTCAAACATTTGATGTTGAAAGATGATCAGCAGCAGAAAATAATATATATATAGTTTACAATGTTCTCAAAAGACCATGTTGCAAGTTTATTATTGAAGAAGTAAATTGGAGTTCTCTGATCTTGTGGTTTTATTCTGGCATCAATTGTTTGTTAAAGTTACTCAATTGTGTGGTTGTCTCTAGTTCTATATTTCCTTGTTATTCAGATTAATATATCAAGTATATATTTAATTTGTCAATACACATTTGCTGCAGCTATGTGGTTTGATTAATTGGTTTCCATAATAGGAATTAAAATCCTCCTGATCAGTCACAGTCACCTGGAAGTATTAGTTTGGATTACTAAGAAGAACCATATAATTAGGATTGCCATTCTGTCTCCAAGTTAATATTATCATTTATTCTTACATATTCCACTCAATTGGTTCCTTCAAGAAAGGATTAAAATACCTTCTGGTGAATTACAAGATATCTCATTATATTGGTTGGATAAATAAGAAGAGTGTGTCAGTCATCTCCTTGCATATTTATACAAGTTATAAACTCAAATTGTGCCAAATAGTTAGAATTACTACCCATTATAAGCCACTAGTCTTAGTCCTTCATTTGACTCTATTCACCCAATAACGCACTAGTCTTATTTCTATTCATCATTTAAAATTCACCTTGATATTGCTTATACAATTTATACCAACCACTCATTAGATATAAGAACTAGTTAGCAAGCTTTCATCTATCCTACACCATATGCCACTGTAGATAGATTTAATTAGTCAATACATTTACATTTAGTCTACTTTAATTCCCAAGGTTCACCCACCTAGGTGTAGTAGGACGCAAAGTGCAGGAAATCATCAAACCTTAAAGGTTGATTTCATCAAGTTAGTTCAAAAACGTTGCAAATCTAAGCATAGAGCCTGGCATCCTCTTAGGATTAACAACCTGCATTTTTGAGACCTAAAAAATTGGCAACTCTACTAGGGACCTAAATAAAAGACCTTAGAAACTAATCATTCCTTTCATAGAGTCATTTTAGAAACCTTGATTTGGTAACTCTGCTGAAAACAAGAACCCCTAAAGATAAAACACAAACTTTTTCTTATTTACTAAATAGCTGGCGACTCTAGTTATAGTTATAACAAAATTTAATACCAAATAGATGGTAGGAGATCCAAGATGGAAGGTAAGAAATTGCAGTCATCTCTACCACTTAGAAATATTTCCAAAAGAAATGGAACTTCAAATTATTCTCACCAGGATAATAACCAGGATGCTCAAGAGGATAATACAGAGCAAACTATTTCAATTCACAACAAGTTCACACCTCTGCATGATTCAAATGAAAATCTCAATGGAATAACTAATGATATTCTGGCAAGATATAGACCAGATCCTCAAGAACAGATCGAGTATGAAGCACAGGTCATGAGGGATATTGATCAAAAACAAGTTGAATATGATTTTAAGATGTCATTACATCAGGGAGAAGGGGTAAAACATGGATTCTCAAGTCAAGAAATAAATGACAATCCAAAGAATCTAGGAAGTATGAGTGAGGAGGAGCAGGAGGTGCTCAAGCTCTAGAAAGAACTCGAATTGTTCAAGATATAGGAGGATAAAAGGTTGTTGCAGCAAGAGATTCAACAAATGAAAAGTAAAGCTAAGACAACCCCCCCAAAATATGTTCCTCTACATAGAGGAAACACTTCAAGGAATCCACAGCAAAATACAAATGGAGTTCAAAATTCACATGCATATGGAAGTCATCAAAATACTATTCTCCAAAACCCTAGACCACCTCCCATACATAATACATCTCAACATATGGAAAATCCTTACCCACCCCTTGGCCAACAATATTACAGACCGTCAAATCCTTACATAAATCCCCAACAACAGTATGCCTATCATCAGCCACCAGGTGGATATAATTACTATCCTAATCCACCACCTATATAGCCAATTTAATTTAACTGGATATCAGTTGTATCCATATCCTATGGATAGTACTTGGAGAAATATGGTTCCCAAGTTTATTGGGAACAATGCAATATCAGCTAAAGATCATATTAGAAGTTTCAATGCTTTCGTGCAAGATATTGGTATGGATTGGGAAGATATTAGAATGAGGTTATTCATGATGTCCCTCACTGAAGATGCAAGAGATTGGTTCAACAGTTTACCTGATGGATCAATCAGTTCTATAACTGATTTCCATAATCAATTTAAGGAGCAGTATGGCAACCAGTATGCCCTTGAGTTTGCATTACATGAACTGATAAGTATACAGAAGTACAAAAATGAATTAGTATATGATTTCAATCTAAAATTTTCCAAATTACACAACAAAGTACCACATGGATCCAAGTTATCTGATCCAGCAGCACTGAGCATTTATATGAAAGCATTTGACCCCAAGACAGGGTATGAGCTTAGAAATTGGTGTCCTGCAACCCTGGCCGAAGCACAGAAAGTGGCCCTAACTATTGAAAACAATAGGAAAGTTGAAGGTATGGTTAGCAAGAGAGATAACCATAGGAATCCTCATAACTCGAATATTCAACAGACTAAACCAGAAGGTTAGCATAGGCATGAAAGGCCTAGGTTGCACGATATGCCCTACAATACAAATTGGAAGGATGGGAGACCCATTGACAACAGCAGAAAGCAACATTATGGAAAGGATACCCCTGACCCCCTGAAAAGAAACATGGCACATATGGTAGAAAATAAACCTTGGTGTTTAGTGTGCAATCTACCACATTTACCTGAGTATTGTGAGGTGGCTAAATTTGTACAACAAGAGGAGATGTTATACAATTATAATAGAGACAACCATACTATAAATATGATGCAGGATACACCATGTGTGGTGACTGAAGATTACTCTTCTACAGAGGAAGAGGGATATGAGTATGATGTAGGAAACAAGAGGCATCATATCAAATTGGGAGAACAAGAAGTGTTCTCAAATTAGGAGGATGGTTATGAGGAACCTACTTACAATAACAATCAGCCATATGATCAATGGAGAAAGCCTACTGAGGATGAAAGAGAATCTCTTACAGTAGCTACAATAGCTCAAGCTAAAAATGCTTATAACTTGAGGAATAGGACAGTAAATGTTGAACAGGAAACACCTGGGAGTGTATTTATAAAAGATCATAATAACAAGAAGAATAATACAAAGTCATCATTTAAAGAACCAGAAAAGGGTGGTAAGGATAAAACAAAAGAAAAATTACAAAATCAAGAAAAGGAAAATATAAAGACAGAAAAGAGTGATCAGACTATGACCCACTCTTTTGACATTGCTCATGCCGTATCTCAGGTCAAAATATCAGTTCCACTTTTAGAAATGATGAAGATAGATAAATACAGGAATACAGTCATTAAGCTGATTTCTGATACACCAAGTCAAAAACATAAAGGACATGAAAGTAGAACAAACAATGTTCATCAAGAAACATTCCAAATACCTGAGGTATACCTTGGAGATACACTAACAAAGAATCCCTCACAGGTAGACCCTTTCTATACTACATTATTGATTAAAAACAAGATAGTGAGGAATTGCACGATTGATTCAGGTGCTGCTATGAACATCATGCCAATAGAAGTTATGAAAGAATTGGGAATGTGGGTTGACACTACATTTGGCAAGTGTTATGTGATGGATAATAGATCTATTCCAGTCATTGGTATTATGAGGGGTGTGGAGATAAAACTTGCCTCACACCCTGAAGCCACTTATAACATTGATATTACTATGGTTGACATTCCACCATATTATGGAATGCTTCTATCAAGACAATGGGCTGCAATGGCAGGAGGGAATGTCCAATTGGACTTATCATATGCCACAATACTAGTGGGAGGTAAAGAAATTAAGCTATGCAGAGAGCCAAGGTATGAAAATATTATAGAACGTTTGGATCAATATCAAATAAATTTCTTTTGTGACACAGATTTGGGAGCTTTTAGGGTGGGAGAAAGTATGCCAGAGGTGCATAATACTGATCCAATACATACCGAATCTATGAAAGAAGAAAATAATGTATGGAAGATGTATTTTGATGGTGCATGCAGCAAAATAGGAAATGGGGCTGGAGTAGTGTTTATTTCACCAGGAGGTAAAACTGTCAAATACTCTTTTCTATTAACATTTGAATGCACAAACAATGTAACTAAGTATGAAGCTTTGCTCATTGGTTTGAACATAGCCACTAAGTATAAAATAAAAAGGTTAGAGGTATATGGTGATTCTAAATTGGTCACTTCCCAAGTGAGAGAAAAGTACCTATCAAAAAACAAGAGGTTGAGACAATACAAAAATGCAGTCTGGGATAGTATTGAATTATTTGATGCCTTTGCAATCAACTGGATTGATAGGTCTAAAAACATTATGGTAGATTTTCTAGCAAATATCGCATTGAAAAGGGATGATGTCACATTGGGAGGAATTACAGAAGTTGAATTCAAAACCAGACCCACCATCCCAAATAATATACATAACTGGCAAGTGTTTGATAACGATGTTGATATAATCAATTTCTTACATTGTGCTGATTATTATGAAAATCAAGAGATTGATTTCAACGCATTTGTAGAAGAGCATGATGGGAAGGAAACCCTTTTTGGTCAAGAGATAGTTTAGTTAAAAACAAATAAGATACCTAAGTGACTTATAGCATTGGAAAAGGCATTCGATGGACATGACAGATTTAAAATGAAAGACACACTAGTGGCACCGAATGACCTTGAAGAGATCAATTCGGGGACACAAGCAACCCCAAAGAATGTGTATATTGGAAGAAATCTTAACCCAAAAATTAGGAGCTGAATCATCAATTTACTTAGGAAGTTTAGGCATGTATTTGCTTGGTCATATGATGATTTAAAAGCATATAGAGAGGATCTATTTCAACATGAGATACCACTAAAACCAAATGCTAAACCATTCAGACAAAAACAGAGGCCAATCAATCCTACCTTAGCTCCTAAAATGCTAGAAGAACTTACAAAATTAAGGGATGGGGCTATCATTAAACCTATTAGACATTCCTCCTAGGTATCTAATTTAGTGCCTGTCAGAAAAAAGAATGGTAATATTAGACTATGTGTGGATTTTAGGAATTTAAACATGTCTTCTTTTAAAGATAATTATCCCCTCCCCAATATGGAAGCAATATTACAAAAGGTTACTGGATGTGAATTGTTGTCAATGATGGATGGCTTCTCAGGGTACAATCAGGTGAAAGTCAAAGAATCAGAGCAATTAAAGACTGCATTCACTACTCCATGGGGAACATATGTATATTTGAGAATGCCATTCGGGCTCACTAATACTGGAGCAACATTCCAAAGAGCAATGGATGTGGCTTTTGCTGAGTTAATTAATAAGATCATGATAGTATATCAAGACGACTTGACAACATATTCTAAAAAGGCTGAGGATCATTGCACACATTTAAAACAAATATTTATCAAAGCCCTAGAATATGGGATCTCATTGAATCCTAAGAAGTACCATTTTGCAGTGACAGAGGGGAAATTGCTTGGCCACATTGTTTTAAAGGAAGGAGTGAAAATAGATCCCGAGAGAGTTAAAGCAATCGACCAAGTCCCTATCCCCAAAAATGTGAAAGCTATATAGTCATTCTTTGGCCAAATTAACTTTGTCAGAAGATTTATATCAAATTTTGCAGAAATTGTTTGTCCTATATCAAAGATGCTGAAAAAGAACTTAGAGGTGAAATGGATGACAGAAACAATAGAAGCATTTGCTACTATTAAGAGAGCAATCAAAGAAGCTCCTGTCTTGATATCCCCTAATTTCAATAAACCATTCCAATTGTTTTCATTTGCCTCTTATCATATAGTTGCAATAGTGCTATTACAGAAAAATAATGATGGATATGAACAGCCTATCTCTTTTTTCAGCAAATCCCTTCAGAATGCAGAGTTAAAGTATGACATTGTTGAAAAATAGGCATAAGCATTGGTAAAGGCAGTAAAAACCTTTAGGCCATACTTGGTGGGAGCTAAAATCATAGCATATGTACCTAATGCCGCTGTAAAAGATGTATTGGTCCAAACTGAAGTCACTGGTAGAAGATGCAGATGGATAAATAGAATTCAAGAATTCAATATTGAAATCTAGATCACTAAGCTAGTAAGAGGACAAGGTCTTGCCAGATTGATGGCTAAAAGTAATCTTGAAGCTTCCCAGATATGTAGTGCTAATGATGTTGATAATGCAAGTTCTAGTATTGAGCATACTCCATGGTATTCTGACATTATATATTATCTAAAACATATGAAGTGTCCAGAGGGGTATGATGATAACAAAAGGAGGACACTTAAATTGCAAGCTTCAAAATATGTATTTATTGATGGGGATCTTTACTGGAAAAATAGAGATGGAATTCTACTATTATGCCTAGATGAGCATCAATCAAAACATATCGTGAAAGAGTTACATGAAGGCATGTGTGGAGGTCACTTTTCAGCAAAGACTACAGCCCACAAGATCTTGAGGACTGGATATTATTGGACTAAAGTTTTTAATGATTCATATCATTACACTAGAAAGTGTGAATCATGTCAAAAGTTTTTAGGGAAGTTGAAATATCAGGGAGCATTACCCTTAAAACCCCTGCAAGTCAAGGCTCCCTTCTATTAGTGGGGTACTGATTTCATTGGTGAAATTGTGGAGAAATCAAGTGGTGGACACAAATGGATTTTAGTGGCAACTGATTACTTCATAAAATGGGTGGAGGCAATTCCAACCAAATAGGCAACAAGTAGGGTGGTGATTAACTTTCTGATGGAAAATATTATATTCAGATTTGGAACTCTAATAAGGTTAATTACAGATAATGGAATGCGTTTCAGATCTGATGAATTCAAAAAATTTTGCAATACACATGGCATCACTATGTCCTATGCTGCCCCTTACCATCCACAAGCAAATGGACAAGCGAAATCAAGTAACAAAAGCCTCTTGAAGATAATAAAGAGAATGTTAGATAAAAATAAGAAAGCATGGGATGCAAAATTAAGAACGGCAATATGGGCTGATAGGATCACTATAAAAAGGGCAATTGGGAGATCTCCTTTTGAGTTAGTGTATGGAACATAGGTGAGAATACCGTTAGAAAATCTCATACCAGTTTATAAGTTCATTCTTTAGGAAGATTTAAAAATTCTAGAACCAATGGAGGAAAGGCTAGAACATCTTGCGAAACTTGATGAAACAAGGAGGCTAGCTCAAAGGCAGAATATTAAGCTACAATCACAAGTGAAATACCTCTTTGACAAAAAGGCCAAAGATAGGAAGTTTGAAATAAATGATTTAGTACTAATGTGGAATGCAAGGTGTCAAGACAAAGGAAAGCATGGAAAATTTGAAGCTCTATGGTTAGGTCCTTTTGTTATCACTAGCAAGGGAGGTGATGACTTACTATTTGTAGAATATGTCTGGAGAAGAGCAAGAATTGCCTGTGCATGGGCAATATTTGAAGCTGTTCTTTTCATAATCATGCACAAGGAGGATTGAGCGTTGTCAGTGCATGGACAACCCTCAAACAATTCTCAAAATATTTTATTCCATGCACATTAGTTTAGGAAAACCAAAAGAGATTAGGATCTGCCAGTACATGGACAATCCTATCAATCTCTATATAAAAAAAAAAACTTTTCCATGTACAATAGTATAGGATCATTCCTGTTCCCCATTGTTATCACTCTCATTTCTCATTTCTCATCCCGAACAAATAAAATGTGTGGTCTACTCCCCCAAGAGATCTGAATCCTTGTTATACTCACAAAGAGTATACATCCCAAACAGAGCCACTGTTGGGACAGTAAAAATTTAAAATTTTTACTGTATTTTCACTTCTCCATATTTGACCAAATCATAAAACATCCCACCCAAAATCATAACTAAAATTACCACACCCCACAAAAATCCATGACAAAACGGTGTAATAAACTTAAAATTCATACTATCGGCAAGACTCTATGTTACTTATGCCAATCCATAAGAAAAAAATTGAAATGACTATCGGCGTGAAAACAAGGATCGGAGAGAAGATTGTAAAAGTCACTGATGGAGGAAACAATACTGATGACCTTTTGTCAGGAAGAAAATCTATTAGTCTTACTAATTGATATGACTAAAGGCTATCGAGTAACACTTTGAAGATCATCCCGATGGTATACATCATACCGATAGAGCATTTTAGTGAAACTCCCACCAAGCATCCCATGGAAATTAAAAAAATAGTGGTCATTGGCAAGAGATGAACATCAGAACAAAAGATTTATGAATCCCTGATACCCCGATGTCTCAGCGAATAAAGATATTTCGGCATATCTCATACCGATGTATGTGATAGATAAAAGTCGTCGGCAAAACTAGATAGGTTGGAGCAAGATTTATATGTCTTAGCGACCCACAAGTCATGGTGATAAAAGTGTCAGTGACACCTCATGAGATTCTCTCTGATAAAGAATACAAAGGGGCCATCGAGGAGATAACCATGATCGAGTGACTTAAAAAGGATTACCCTGACCACATGTCTCATTCTGATAGAAATAAGGATTACACTCACCAGTAAGAAGTCTAACCAATAAGCATATCGGTAATATACTATGAAAGTCCTCCCGATCAATGATATAAAGGGCTATCAGGAAGATGACGACACTCAGGTAAACATAAATATGTTATCCCGATGGCATAGATCATCCCGATAACATTGATAGTCATATACATCAACGATACTCTCACCAATAGTCATATCGGTAACACTTAACATGTAGGGAAGGAATATCAATCACACAGCGATGAAAGAGCTCATGCTGATGGCAATTGTGCCCACTTTCACATTGGATAAGATATAGACATCTCCTGCCGATATGACTTAATGTATCGTCGAAATGACAATTGAAGGGTTACAACGATTGATTGTTCGCACCATGAGGAGATATTAAAATCATCCAGACATTATGAAAATCATGCCGATGGAAGGAGTTATGATGATGTGACATTTCACAATGATGAAGGATATTGAATTGCTCAAACAATTAAATGCAAATGGCGATGAAATCTTCCAAGATCATTATAATTAAAACCAACAGAGTTGTTTGAGAAGAAACTACAGGGGAAATTTGAAGCGCAAACAGAGGAATTTGATTCTAGCCACTGACGATAGGTACATACATACGAACCTCTGTATTATAGCCTATAATTTGATTTTCTATCAAGGATAGAAAATGGAGACTCCAGGAAAAGGAAAGGGCAGAAAATCACAAGGGAATACGAGTAAACCTAAGAAGCTAAAAATTGATAAAACCCCTGAGGAGAAAACAAAGGATAGAAAACTCAATCAAGATTTGATTGATCAATTACTAGGATCAACTCCTAAAGCTCGAAGATCTTCTCAACTTAGGGTAGAAGTGGAAAAGTTAGAGGATAAATGTAAACACCTAGGAAACATTTGGACCCCAATCAGAGGGTATGAACTTTTCAAATTCCACCACAATAGAAGATTTAGGAATTCTCTAGTGTCAAACCCATGGCATTTGAATTTGGGTAAATTAGTTGTACATGACGTGTTCCTAAATGTTGAACTCCTCCAACTCCTTGCTAAACAATATAACCCAAGTCTGAAGGCTATATGCAACCCACAAGGGGAGCCTGTTATACACTTGTCAAAAAATGCCATCTGTGAAGTGTTTGACTTGGATGATTTATGCACTGTCCCCATTATTTATGAGGATTTAGAAAAGGAATACTAGAGAATGGATACAACCTACAATGGATGGAGGTTGCCTATTCATAGGCCCAGAGCAGATGGAGAATTGGTGCCCTTCAACGAGGATGATGGTCCTCCTTTTCATGTATCAATATTTGAACCCTACATACAACATACCTATTATAATGTGGGCCAGGTCCTAAGATCAGAGGTCCCTGAATTTATGGCAATCCCTTTGATGGTCATAGCTACTGATATCCAATGCCACAATGCAAGGCAGTTTGATTATGCTGCTTATATTGCTAATAGAATGGACTCTGGTCTGACTATAATAAAAAATAATGCCCCGACAAGTTATTTTGAACATTATTCACTTCTTATGCACATGGTGCTTTATTATGGCCAGGAAGTGGGGTTGTGGCCAAGTGAATTTAAAGTTGTTCCTGTAGACTAGAAGGGACATAAATTACCAATTCAGATATGGACCAGGATATGGGATAGCAGATATGTCCATTCTAGCTATGTGCAATTTGAAGAATATCGTGTAAAAATGCTGTATAGATATTTTAGTCACCCTTATGAATATTCAATCTCAACTGAGATAAAAAGGTTCCTTAGACCTAAAGATTTTGGTGGTCCCCCTACTGTCATTCAAAATTGGGGAGATTGATACTATTTTGAAGATGCCACCATGGTTAGAGTGTATGGTTTTGAGGACACTCCGTTCATCTTACCCAAAACTATCCCTGACAGAATTGCTTACTTAGAAATAGTTAGGCAAATGCATTGTTCAAATGTAATGCATCTTAGCTCTCATGATAAAAAATCTTTCATGCCCAACACTTTGTGTTTTGGAGATTTCACTGTGGTTTCCAAAGAAGGCTATAATCTTATCCTGGATAAATTGATGCACTACAATATGAGGTGTGCTGAGGTGAGAAAAGGATTTGATCCTGAAAGCTTTATTGACTTTGCTCGAAGGAAGCAAAACCTCAGTGGATACACACACATCCCTTATACACATGATGATGTCATCAGAAACCTGGAAGAGGTTGAGGTGGAGTTGGTGGTGGAAAAACATAATAGGGATCTAGATGAGAAAAGAAAACAACTGGAAAAGATTGAGGTAGTATCCTCTGGAGATGAAGAACCGACAGGGCAAGGGGAATCACAGGACAAAACAATAAAAATGGCCAAGAGAAAGATGCAACAATATCAGCCTCCTGTCATAATACATGATGAGGAGGGGTCTGTTGATGAAGACCCACAGCAAGTGGCCTATGATTCTTTTATTTCTAATGACAAATTCATTCATTCAAAAGAGTTTAAATCATTTTTGTATAAATGCAAAGGGAAGGAAATCAGAGAGTCAGTGGATGATGTCTCTGCTAACAATGAGAGACAATTAGTTGATATGCTGAAAACAACAGTGGATAATGAGCTGCAGGATATGACCCCTAGCAGGGGCAGACAATTGCTCAAAGATGCAGGAGTAATGATCTTTCCTGGCCTTGATTTGAATTCTACTTTAGTCTTTGACAGTTTCTTGAATAATATAGATGATAAATATAAACTCACTCCAAAGGGTGTCAATGAAGTATATATGGGCACCAAATATGATATTGATGAAAATTTATTAATGATATGGGCCTTATATCCTCCTCATAAAAAGACAACAATTATAGACACTAAGAAAACTTTTGGCCATGTCATGACTTTAAAAGCAGGGGAGACTGACCCTTTGATCACTGCAGACATTGGCATCAATGTTGCAAAGCTAAATAAAGCACAGGCTCAAATGTTGATTAAAGAAAGAGATGCGTATAAACTAAGCTGTGAAAGGTTGACAAAAGAAAATGATTATTTAAAAGATGCTGTTAAGAGTACCTTCGGAGGATCAACAAAGAGGTTAACCCAGGGTGAAAGTTCACAAATTACTCAAACATTATCCATAGATCAAGAAGCACAAATTCAAATGGATACACTTGTCACAGTGCTACAGAGCAGGCATGCCAACATGGTGCATTGGTTAAAACAATTTTGGGATAATTACTCTCAAAATTATAAAGCAATTCTAGAACATTAAAGGCTCGAAGAAAGATTGCAGGAGAAATTGAATGAAATACAAGGTAAAGATACTTCTGACATTGCAGGTGCCACCAATGTAAAAGAGTTGATTGAGCAACATCAGAAATACTATGATCAACTCAAAATTGATGCCAAAGAATGTGCTGAAGCTTCAAAAGTAGGAGTGCCCACATTATTCAAAAATAATAAAGAACTAAAGAGCAAAAAAGAATGGAGCAGTGATTGTCAAGCTATATTACATGAAGCTTTGGGAGCCCTTAAAGACAAAGATTCTGCATCTGGGGAAGCCTGCAAACATTTGGAGAAAATGGTCACGATGGATGTGATCACAAGAAATGCCATTGAATTTATTGATTCCCATCATGGCCAGGGGTACCTTGATCATGTGGCTAAAATTTACTTATGGTTGAATAGAGCTTAATCGGGGTTATGTTATGATTGTTAATCTTGTTAATTTCCAAAAGACTTCTTGAAGAGTTATGTCTCTTCATAAGAGTTTCTATATAAGTTCAAACATTTGATGCTGAAAGATGATCAGCACTAGAATATAATATATACAGTTTACAATGTTCTCAAAAGACCATGTTGCAAGTTTATTATTGAAGAAGTAAATTGGAGTTCTCTGATCTTGTGGTTTTATTCTGGCATCAATTGTTTGTTAAAGTTACTCAATTGTGTGGTTGTCTCCAATTTTATATTTCCTTGTTATTCAGATTAATATATCAAGTATATATTTAATTTGTCAATACACATTTGCTGCAGTTGTGTGGTTTGATTAATTGGTTTCCATAATAGGAATTAAAATCCTCCTAATCAGTCATAGTAACCTGTAAGTATTAGTTTGGATTACTAAGAAGAACCATATAATTAGGATTGCCATTCTGTCTCCAAGTCAATATTATCATTTATTCTTACATATTCCACTCAATTGGTTCCTTCAAGAAAGGATTAAAATACCTTCTGGTGAATTACAAGATATCTGATTATATTGGTTGGATAAATAAGAAGAGTGTGTTAGTCATCTCCTTGCACATTTATACAAGTTATAAACTCAAATTGTGCCAAATAGTTAGAATTACTGCCCATTATAAGCCACTAGTCTCAGTCCTTCATTTGACTCTGCACTGGTCTTATTTCTATTCATCATTTAAAATTCACCTTGATATTGCTTATACAGTTTATACCAACCACTCATTAGATATAAGAACTAGTTAGCATGCTTTCATCCATCCTACACCATATGCCATTGTAGATTGATTTAATTAGTCAATACATTTACATTTAGTCTGCTTTAATTCCCAAGGTTCACCCACCTAGGTGTAGAAGGACCTAAAGTGCAGGAAATCATCAAACCTTGAAGGTTTATTTTGTCAAGTTAGTTCAAAAACGTTGTGAATCTAAGAATAGAGCCTGGCATCCTCTTAGGATTAGCAACCTACATTTTTGAGACCTAACACCTTGCTTGTCATCTACCCTCTTTTGGCTTTGAAGAAGAACTTCAAGTTGGGCAGAGTTTATCTTGAATTTTTCTTTGTATTCATTTGGTGTTTGAAGATCCCTTTTAAGAGTGTCAATCTGATTCTCAAGTTGTTCTTCATTATCCCTAGTTTCTTCAAAATCATATTCAAGATGCCTGATTATTCTATCCATTTTGTGGCAGTCTTCTGATTTCTCTTTGAGAGATTGTCTTAAATCATCTTCAGTTTTTCTTTTCTCTTCAATGTCTTGGGTAAATTTCATAACTCCTGATTCCATTTCATGTCTTACCATAATGACCTCTTTTGATAATTTTTCACATAGCTTGGTTTTCTCCTTCAGATCTTCATTTGTACCATTGTCTTCACTTTGACTTGCTAATTGCTGAAGTAGATCTTTTCTCTTTTTCATAGAGATACTCAGTTTCCCTTTTAGTTCATTTATGAAATCATCAGCTTGTTTGAGTCTTTCCTTCAATTCATTGACTTCAGAGTTAGATTGCTCAAGATCATCTAGGGCAGACTGAAGTTGTTCCCTCATACCATACATATCCATTTGAGTTCCCAGATCTTCCTCAAGCTGTTAGGCTCTGTTTGGAGGAACTTGGCTCTGATACCAATTGTTGATAACTGAGAGGGGGGTGAATCAGTTATCTTAATTATTTCAACTTTCTGAACTCCCTTAACAATTAATGCAGCATCAAATCAAATAAGTAAACATAACCATGAAATGGAAATAACATCAATACACATGACACAATGATTTTGACATAGAAAACCTTGTTAGGGGTAAGTAAGAAGATGGGGGGCCAAAAAGGGGTCTTAAGTGGCCACTTTTTTTTTCTGAAATCAGGAAATACTGGCCTTGGATGAGAAATTGAGCATAGTTACACTCAAAATTTGGAGATGTAACCAAAACAATGTTCGTAGTGCTCCGAGTCTACTTTCTAAACTACTATTTTTTTTAAAAATGACATAGATTAAGGGGTTCAAAAGAGGGAGCCACAGAAATTGGTGTTGTTTCTATCAAAAAAACATAACATAGCATGTTTTGTGGCTCCCTCAAAAGGTCAACTTTTTTTTGGTATTTTTAAAATTGCTTCTATGAGAAATTAGCTAATAGCATGTAGTTTATGCCCCATTTTTCTGATAATTTTTTGATGAATATTTGATTTTTTAGTAATTTTTAAAGTGGACACATCCTAAAAAATAGAATTTTGGCCGTGCTACCCCTATAAATTTTGAAAACTAATTGAAAATCATTTTTTTCTTTTTTTAATATTTGTAGAATGGAGTCTAGTTTCTAAATATGTAATTTTTTTGAAATTTCAATGAATAGTTAATTTACAATGAAAAAAAAGATCAAACAGTGGTTTTTGCCCAAAAACAGACACACAAACAAAAAAAATTAAAGATGAAAGGCTTAACATTGTTAAAATGTGAAAAAAATCACATCGTCAAATAGCTAAGAGAAAGCCTAACATTACCCAGGTGTTTGATTTATTTGGCGTTGAAACACGTGCAAATCTGAGGGTTAGCACGAATGAAATTATGTGAAATCTTGAAGAATCTGGAAAAACACGTCTGTGACTATTCAAAAGGCACTCCAAGCATTTGGGTTGGAAATCCAAAGCAAATCCCAAGCCCAAGGCTTGGGATTCCCAAAGCAAGACATAACTCAAGCGTGTTATAACACGCTCGTGTTATGGTTTGCTTTGTATTTTTCCTTTTCCGCAAGTCTGTTGTTTGTCATGTTTGACATAACATGAGCGCATTATAATGCGCTCGCGTTAAGTTCCCCTTAAATTTTTTTATGTTCAAGTCTATTAATCATGTATGTATGTATGTATGCCTATATGTATGTATGCATGTATCTATGTATGCCAATATGTATGTATGTATGTATGCCTATATGTATGTATGTATGCTTATATGTATGTATGTATCTATGTATGCCTATATGTATGTATGTATGTATGTATCTATGTATGCCAATATGTATGTATGTATGTATCTATGTATGCCTATATGTATGTATGTATAGTGTCGAGGGCAGAGGAGGGTAGAGATGGGAGTGAGCCAGATAGGGGAGGAGAGGGGTGGATAAGGATTGAATGATTAAGGTTTAAGGTTGAGGGTTGAGCATTTAGGGATAGGATTTAGAGTTTAGGGATAAGGGATTAGAGTTTAGGACCTTGAGGGATTAGGGTTTAGGGTTAAGGCTTTAGGGATAGTGTTTAGGGTTAAGGGTCGAGGGATTAGGTTTAAGGTAGAGTGTTGAGGGTAGAGGGATTAGGGATTAGGGTTTAGGGTTGAGGCTTTAGGGATAGAGTTTAGGGTTAAGGGTCGAGAGATTAGGTTTAAGGTAGAGTGTCGAGGGTAGAGGGATTAGGGATAGGGTTTAGGGTTGAAGGTTTAATGATTTAGGGTTGAGGCTTTAGGGATGAGGGTTAAGGGATTAGGGTTTAAGATATAGTGTCAAGTGTCGAGCGTGTAGGGATAGGTTTTAGGGTTCAAGTTTTAAGGGTTAAGGGTCGAGGGATCAGAGTTAAGGGTTGAGGGATTAGGGTTTGATGTTGAGGGTTGAGTACATTGAGGTTTGAGGGTTAAGGGTTTTGGGATAGGGTTGAGGGTCAAGGGATTAGGGTTAAGGGATAGGGTTGGAGGGTTTAGGGATAAGGGATTAGGGTTTAAGGTATAGTATCAAGCCCATTGAGGGTCTAGGAATAGGGATAGCGTTTAGGGTTTAGGGATGAGGGATTAGAGTTGAGGGATGATGGATGACGGATTAGGGTTGAGGGATTAGGGTTTAGGGATAAGGTTTAGGGTTAGGGTTGAGGGATTAGGGTTTAAGGTATAGTGTTGAGGGTTTAGGGATAGGGTTTAGGGTTGAGGGATTAGAGTTAAGGGTTGAGGGATTAGGATTTGACATTGAGGGTTGAGGGTTTAGGGTTTAGGGTTTAGGGATAGGGTTGAGGGTCGAGGGATCAGAGTTAAGGGTTTAATGTTGAGAGTTGAGGCTTGAGGCTTGAGGCTTGAGGTTGAGGGATAGGGTTAATGGTCAAGGGATTAGGGTTAAATAAGAGTGTCGAGGGTAGAGGGATTAGGGTTTAAGGTATAGTATCGAGTCTGTTGAGGGTTTAGGAATAGGGATAGCATTTAGGGTTTAGGGATGAGGGATTAGAGTTGAGGGATGATGGATTAGGGTTGAGGGTTGAGGGATTAGGGTTTAGGGATAAGGTTTAGGGTTGAGGGATTAGGGTTTAAGGTATAGTGTTGAGGGTTTAGGGATAGGGTTTAGGGTTGAGGGATTAGAGTGAAGGGTTGAGGGATTAGGATTTGACGTTGAGGGTTGAGGGTTTAGGGATAGGGTTGAGGGTCAGGGGATTAGAGTTAAAGGTTTAATGTTGAGAGTTAAAGGTCGAGGGTTGAGGCTTGAGGGTTGAGGTTGAGGGATAGGGTTAATGGTCAAGGGATTAGGGTTAAATAAGAGTGTCGAGGATAAGGGATTAGGGTTTAAGGTATAGTATCGAGTCTGTTGAGGGTTTAGGAATAGGGATACCATTTAGGGTTTAGGGATGAGGGATTAGAGTTGAGGGATGATGGATTAGGGTTGAGGGATTAGGGTTTAGGGATAAGGTTTAGGGTTGAGGGATTAGCGTTTAAGGTATAGTGTTGAGGGTTGAGGGTTTAGGGATAGGGTTTAGGGTTGACGGATTAGGGTTTAGGGTTGAAAGATTAGCATTTAATGTCGAGGTTAGCATTAGAGTGTCGAGGGTAGAGGGATTAGGGATAGGATTTAGGGTTGAAGGTTTAAGGATTGAGGGTTGAGGCTTTAGGGATGAGGGTTTAAGGCTTAAGATATAGTGTCAAGTGTTGAGGGTGTAGGGATAGGGTTTAAGTTTTAAGGGTTAAGGGTTGAGGGATAGGGATTAGGGTTTAAGGTATAGTGTTAAGGGTTGATGGTTTAGGGATAGGGTTTAGGTTTGACGGATTAGGGTTTAGGGTTGATGAATTAGGGTTTAACATTGAGAGTTGAGGGTTGAGGGTTGAGGTTGAGGGATAGGGTTAATGGTCAAGGGATTAGGGTTAAATAAGAGTGTCGAGGGTAGAGGGATTAGGGTTTAAGGTATAGTATCGAGTCTGTTGAGGGTTTAGGAATAGGGATAGCATTTAGGGTTTAGGGATGAGGGATTAGAGTTGAGGGATGACGGATTAGGGTTGAGGGTTGAGGGATTAGGGTTTAGGGATAAGGTTTAGGGTTGAGGGATTAGGGTTTAAGGTATAGTGTTGAGGGTTTAGGGATAGGGTTTAGGGTTGAGGGATTAGAGTGAAGGGTTGAGGGATTAGGATTTGACGTTGAGAGTTGAGGGTTTAGGGATAGGGTTGAGGGTCGAGGGATGAAAGTTAAGGGTTCAAAGTTGAGAGTTGAGGGTTGAGGCTTGAGGCTTGAGGCTTGAGGCTTGAGGTTGAGGGATAGGGTTAATGGTCAAGGGATTAGGGTTAAATAAGAGTGTCGAGGGTAGAGGGATTAGGGTTTAAGGTATAGTATCGAGCCTGTTGAGGGTCTAGGAATAGGGATAGCATTTAGGGTTTAGGGATGACAGATTAGAGTTGAGGGATGATGGATTAGGGTTGAGGGTTGAGGGATTAGGGTTTAATGTTGAGAGTTGAGGGTTGAGGGTTGAGGGTTGAGGTTGAGGGATAGGGTTAATGGTCAAGGGATTAGGGTTAAATAAGAGTGTCGAGGGTAGAGGGATTAGGGTTTAATGTATAGTATCAAGCCCATTGAGGGTCTAGGAATAGGGATAGCATTTAGGGTTTAGGGATGAGGGATTAGAGTTGAGGGATGAAAGATTTGATGTTGAGGGTTGAGGGTTTAGGGATAGGGTTGAAGGTCGAGGGATTAGAGTTAAGGGTTGAGGGATTAGGGTTTGACGTTGAGGGTTGAGGGTTGAGGTTTGAGGGTCAAGGGTTTAGGGATAGGGTTGAGGGTCGAGGGATTAGGGTTAAAGTAGAGTGTGGAGGGTATAAGAATTAGGGATAGGGTTGGAGGGTTTAAGGATAAGGGATTAGGGTTTTAGGTATAGTATCGAGTATGTTGAGGGTTTAGGAATAGGGATAGCATTTAGGGTTTAGGGATGAGGGATTAGAGTTGAGGGATGACAGATGACGAATAACAAGAAGATCTGTCTTTCTTCTTCGATGGGCATTTTCTATCAAGAACCTGATTATGAGGGCTTGTCCCTTCATTGTTATGCCTATCATATGGCGAAGCATCTGCAAGCTCTTGCAGGAAACAAGAAAAGTTCTCCCTCAAAAACCTTGTGGTCATTCAAGTCTGAAGGGGAAGGTTTAAAAAGAGATGTGATCAATGCAAAGGATGTGATCAATCTATAGCAGGACAAAACGTGAGCGTGTTATAACACAAGCGCATTATAACACGCTCACATTATAACGTGCTTGCATTTTGTCTTGCTATTGAAACAGTAAAAAAGTATTGACCCCCATGATCTAGGCCCACATGCTCTATTTTCTTACTGATTCTGCGCGTACTCCGACAAAAAAGAAGTGCTTTCATGCTGTTGGGAAGTTCACATGCACATTTGACACATTGTACCACCTTTGCATGATCTTTCCACCACCTTTTGTGCTTTGCCAACTTGAGAAAGAGGAAATAACATAGTTTTCACACCAAGTTTGATATATATCTATTCAAGTTTCAATTTTTGTAGTGTTGCAATGTTAATTGTGATTCAATTTTAGGAATTTAACATTATAGATTGGTTAATAGTATTGTTGTTAGTAATTATATTTGAGTGTTATTCAATTTAAAATTGAAAAGGAAGCAAGTAGTGAAAAACTCAAATTGTTGAGGAGTTTGATGCAAGAAGATAAAAACACTACATAACTGGGTACTCTCTCTATTCAAATCTTCATTTTTTAGGTATGTCAAGTCTTTACATGCATGTTCTTTACATTTTCCTTATTTCGGATTGAATTACTTTATCATACTTTATCATACATGTTTAAAATAGACACATTCCCAATCAAGAAAGCAGCCTACAATCTCACATGATACCATGTATATTTTCTACACTTGGGCTCTTTAATAATTATGTGTAATAAACAAACCTTAACATACCATAATGTCAAACTATACAAGAATAAATCCTTACAACATAAAAAAAAATACAATCCCACTATTATCTTGTATTCATTTCTTAGGAACTAATATTGGTCTCTTTATCATGCTACAGACAAATTCTTCGTTATGCTGAGGAAATGATCAAGAATTAAACCAACACAGGAAGAGATAGAAGCTAAGAATGCAAAGAAAGTAGTGGCTATGAGGGAACTTCATGAGAAGAAGAAATTGGACACGATAAATGAAGACATACCAATTAAAGAGGAACCACAACCATCACAAAGAGATATGGTATTGGCGGCACAAAGAGAACGAATGCAAAAACTTTGTGGTATGAGAGATTTGAATACCATAGTTGGAGACACGTCCTCTACTGCAAGTCAACATGTAGGGACACCATCTACCACATCTCAAGTTGAGAGTACATCATCACTCACATGTGATGAAGGAGGTACGCCATCATTCCCACCTCAACCTCAAGGTATGTCATCTATTCCATCTTCGATCGAAGGTATGCCATCTAACCCATCTCATTTAAATATTGATGAAATTCCTAATGTTGAGATGAATTTACCTAACTTAACACCACCTAGAATTTGGCATAGAAAGCCAAAGTATTTGATTGATATTTATGAGAATATTTTGCAGCCAATGGAAGGTAAGATTCCAAAACGCACTTGTAGAAGATATGCTAATAAGATTTGGAGATTATTCTTTGAAAAGTTAAATGAGACTGCAAGATGTCAACTATTCGTTGAAATGATGTGAAGTATAAAGTATAGGTCTATCATGAAGATTCTTGGGTTGAGAACATCAGAGGCTTCAAGTGAAAAATCTATTGTCAAGAATCTAATGTGTGCGTATGAGAGTGTGGGTAACACGTCACGCACAAAAGATAGTAATGCAACACGGCGTGTGATTACATCAACTATAGTAAGTAGTCAAACGAGGAAAGCTCGTCTCATTAGAAAGACAAGTCAAGAATTGAGAATTAATAGGAAAACTTTATCAAGAGCCATTGGAAGATGCCAAAGAATTGAGGACACTAATGCCAATGAATTATGGGCATTCTCGGGGAGACTACCACAAAAAGATAAACCAATTGTTGAAGCATTGAGATCACTAATTGAAGACTTTTGGAAGAATTACACAAGGGTATCTCCGAATCAAAGGGATGTGGTAAGAAGGAGAATCAGTAGTCATAACCGCGAGCCACATCCAAAGCATTTTTTGGATGAGACTCAAACACAGTTTTATGGTAAATTTCTAGAGAAGTATCATCAAATTAAAATTTGTCAAAGATATTTTGAAATGCTAAAACCTTTCTATGTTAAGGTAAATCACACACGCACTACTTGTTGTAGATTACATATTGAATTTTCTAACCATTTTGATGCTTATAGGTCTATATGTTTAGATATGCATACTAACAATGATTTGCAGGGTTGTGCCATATGTGCCCCACCAACATCTTCAAGAGACTTCATATCAAGAATTTTATATGAAAGAGAGGAAGGTCAATTATTCTACAAGAAATTATGCTTGGATGGCACATGTCATCATTGCAGTGGCTTGCAACATTTGCCAATATGTGAATATATGGAAAGAACACATGTGGTTGGAAACAAACTAGTAGAGTTTGGCAAGTATAAAATAGTGGCATACAATACAAAAGATGGTAAAGAAGCAAAGAGGTGTGAATTGGTTATTGAAAAGATTCCAATGTATCAGTTTATGCCTATATTTCATGACAACATAGTGTATGAGTATGCAAGACATGCCCATAGAGCTCGATGGTTGGACTTGCAATTCAAGTTATGCAAGGACACATTTTCAGTTGGTAGCATTGTTTCAATCATCAACTTTGCAGAGAACTACAATCTACAACCACAACGTGAGGTGCAATCACAATATTACAACTCCACACAGGTTTTTATATTTGTTCACATCGCATTCATTCATGCAAATGATAGTACAGAGGATGATAGAAAGATCGTAAGGGAGTATAATTTCTATATTAGTGATGATTGCACGCATTCTACGGAGTTCATACAAGGTTGCTTTAAGGTGTTCTACAATGATTTGGCTAGAAGGGGCATATCATTGAGTCATCATATCATATGGTCGGATAACTATGCATCACAATTCAAGAACTCACAGAATTTCTATTGGTTAAGTAGGAGGCATAATTTTATAGGTATTCAACATATGTGAAACTTTTGTGAGGTCGAGCATGGAAAGGGGGAGCATGATGGTGCAGGAGCATGTATCAAAAGAGCCATAGCATGAGAAGAATTAAAGTATAAAGACAATGCAAAGTTGACAGATGCAAAATTGATTGTCAAGTGGTGTAATGCTTCCATGGGTCCAAGTAATGAAGGTAAGTCTTCAGTTCATAGATTTTTTTGGTTGATAGATGATACTAACATTGCACCATATGAGGACTGTTGTACACTGACAGGATCAAATGAGATGCACTCTTTCAGAAGCTCAATTGCAAGTTCATGGAGTATCCATACACGAAAGATGTCATGCTTTTGTTCTTCCTATACAATTCAAGTCTGGGATGAGTGCGAGTCAAAGGAGTGGGTTGACAAATGGCAGTTAAGTTATCTTAGCCCACTTGACACGTATCGACCCCCGACGGCACTGGAACTAACACAAATGGAATCATCAGTTGACTTTGACCACATATCAAATTTAGTTCAACCAGGTAATATAGGGCAAGTATATGCATCTAATTTCATCTAGTTCAACCAGGTAATGTCATCTTACTTTGTAGTGTTTTTGTAATGTTGACTAATTTCATCTAATTTGCTACACATATCAATGTAGGGCACGTATATGTAGTTATTGTAGATGAAGATAATGAAGAGGGAACAAATTATTACTTATATCATTGTGTTGAGGCCAAAAAGAAATTGGAGGTGCCTTATATAGATGGAGAAAACATCGAATATCCTACAGGCTCAGTGGTTATTACTGGAACATGGCTTAGAAGGTACCCACATAAGAGTGTTAATATTTGGCTATTTCAGGACTTTGACACGCATCGGAAGATTCTTCATTACTCGAACCTTGTCATGGCATCCAATGTTCATTTGATAAAGTATCAGGGTAGACCTTTGAACAAAATCTTGTGGAAGGTGCGTGAGTCTGACCATGAAGCAATACTTGACACAATAAAGAGTAGAGCAGACCCGGATGGTTCATTAGATTAATTTGTAAGTATTCACATTGATTTTGTAAAGTCATGTTACATTGAGTTGTAAGTATGCACATTAATTTGTAAGGTTTGTCTTTTTTTTATTTCCTCCTGCATTTTTACACATATACACATTTTTACATCATCATGTTATGCATTTTTGGTGTCCTGCTCCTAATGCGACCAAACTCATAACTCACCCTACTTCCTCTAGACACCATTTGATGATCTCTCCAACACTCTGGATCCAGGGCGCCCAATCATGATGATGACCTATATACCATTCTCCCAAGGCGCTCATAATGAATGAAAAGAAGACCAAGGGTGCCCAAGCTTAATAGACTTATTTCTTTCAATTTTGATGATCCAAACTCTTGCAAAATGACATCCACTTTCATGCCTTTAGATCTTCCTTCACATACAGGGTGCCAAAATGGATGAAAGGAGACATGAAATATACCTTAGGACTCCATGCTAAGGTTTGAGCCATTAAAGTCTCTTGATATTAGGCGCTCATGATGATGAAACTTAGAGCTTTTTCCTTTCCTATGTGCTCATCTAAGATGTTTGAATGATAAGGAGAACCTCGACCTCTATAATGTACATTGGGCACCAAAATCAAGGTGATTTTAAGTCACTTTGAGTCATTTGGGGTCAGTTTGAGTCTTTGAGTCATTTGGGGTCAGTTTGAGTCTTTGAGTCATGTTGCAAAAAAGTGTCAATGTTGTCAAGTTGCACAAAGCAACTTTTGCATTTTTGGTGTCCTGCTCATGATGCAACAAAACTGACTATTCCAATGCATCCAGATGGGTACATTTATGCTAGGCATGGTCTTGTTTTTCACCCAAACATGTTGAAACAGTCCGAGCTACATTGTATTGACGATATCCCTGAAGAGTCCAAATTGCAAAAAGGTAGCAATCTTTGACAAGATGTTACTTGAAAACCATGTCACTTAGAAACATTCTGTCTAAGGAAACGCGATCACGTAGAGTGCCTCTACAATAACCTCTCTCAGTTTTTTATATCTCTGAGATATTTGCCCGTGGTGAAAGGTTTTCTGTTGCCCCAAAAATTGTCAGAAGGAGGCAGTGTAAAGTTGCAAAGGGGTGTAACTTTCATCCTACTCTTGATGTGACCAAACTGACTATTCTAACGTGTCCAGATGGGTACATTTACACTAGGCATGGTCTTGTTTTTCACCCAAACATGTCGAAACAGTCTAAGCTACATTGTACCCACGATATCCCTAAAGAGTCCAAAGTGCAAAAAGGCAACAATCTTTGACGAGATGTTACTCAAAAACTGTGTCACTTAGAAACATTCTGTCTAAGGAAACATGATCATGTAGAGTTCCTCTACAATAACCTCTCTCAGTTTTTTATATCTCTGAGATATTTGCCTGTGGTGAAAGGTTTTCTACTGCCCCAAAAATCGTCAGAAGGAAGCAGTGTAAAGTTACAAAGGGGTGTAACTTTTGTCCTGCTCTTGATGCAACCAAACTGACTGTTCCAATGCGTTCGGATGGGTACATTTACGCTAGGCATGGTCCTATTTTTCATCCAAACATGTCGAAACAGTCTGAGCTACATTGTACCCACGATATCCCTAAAGAGTCCAAAGTGCAAAAATGTAGCAATCTTTGATGAGATGTTACTCAAAAACCGTGTCACGTAGAAACATTCTATCTAAGGCAACGCAATCTTGTAGAGTGCCTCTACAATAACCTCTCTCAGTTTTTTATAGCTCTAAGGCATTTGCCCGTGGTGAAAGGTTTTCTGCTACCCTAAAAATCGTCAGAAGGAGGCAGTGTAAAGTTACAAAGGGGTGTAACTTTCATCTTGCTCCTGATGTGACCAAAATGACTATTCCAACACGTCTGGGTGGGTACATTTATGCTAGGCATGGTCCTATTTTTCACCCAAACATGTCGAAACAGTCTGAGCTACATTGTACTGACGATATCCCTGAAGAGTCCAAAGTGCAAAAAGGCAGCAATCTTTGACGAGATGTTACTCAAAAACTGTGTCACTTAGAAACATTTTGTCTAAGGCAACGCGATCACGTAGAGTGCCTCTACAATAACCTCTCTCAATTTTTTATATCTCTGAAACATTTGCCCATGGTGAAAGGTTTTCTGCTGCCCCAAAAATTGTCAAAAGGAGGTAGTGTATTCAGTCAGGATGAAAGCCTATTCACTGTAGGCGCCAATCTCAAGTTGCACAATCATGAATGGGCACCTAGAGCAATAAGGCGCTACATCATGGTTCCAGGACCTTGAAATGGCACCCAAGCATGTAGGAGGAATTTTCAAGGAGCCAGAATGTTTTTGAAACTTTAAGGAACTAGTCCAAAGACTCTATGGCACCATCTTGATACCATTGAGTCAACTTTGGAACTCAAACATATTGAAACAAGGTCTAGGAAGCTAGGCACCATCTCTTGCCAGTTCAACCTCTCAGATGCACCAACATTGGAAAGACTCTTAATGAGCGCCTAAGTTTGAATTGATCTTGTGATTGAAAGTTTAGTGATGTATTGGTGTGAGATGATCTTCAGTTGAAGCAATCTAAGTTCCAGGAAGGGTTTAGAAGTTATCAACCTCTTCACTAAGTTAGGCACACTTTACAAGCTTTCTTACCCAAGAGTTGCACCTCATTAAGACAAGGCGCATCTTAACCTCTGGGACTTTTCCAAAGAAGCGCTTCAGTTTATTAGCACCTTTGGACCTTGTTTTGCATTCTAAAAGAGAAGGTGTACTTTGGAGGCATTTCTAACCCAGATTGACACCTAGGTATAGTCATCTCTCTGGAGCATTACAATGTGTTTTAAAATGAAGGAGGACATTTCATAAGTTGGGGAATTGATCACTAAAGACCTTGGAGTGTTTGAATTACTCTAAGCAAGAAGGTGCATTTCCATGGAGTAGCATACTCTAGATAGCGCCTAATGCCATCAAGGTGCAATTCCACCCTCACTTTGGTGCCTATCATCAAGAAGGGGCATTGGACATTCCTTGAATAGTTCTGAGCGTTTGAAGTTCGTGAAATCACCAAGAAATGTTGGGCGCCATGTGTATCCTCAACAAGCTTGAGTTTGCACCTAGACAAGTTGGCGCTTATTCATGTTTTAACTTCCCTCTTGAAGCACCTAACTTGGGAAAAAGTTATCTTGTTGTTAGTCAAGTGTTTGATGTGTTTTGGAGACTCCAAAAGACTTCCTCTTACTAGGCACTCTTCTTGGCAACTACAACCTTCTACTAGCACCTAGATCCTGAAGAAAAATACTTAGACTTCAATTTTCATGCACTTAGACTTCAAGGCACCAAAACTAGTAGGAAAATATTTAGGGAGAAACCACGCTGATAAAAGTTGGGTAAATTTAACCTCTGAGTCTAATTAGGCTCCATATAACAACAATATTTATATCATGTCCCTTTGCTTTATGAAACAAGCAGTATGTGTCAAGTCATAGGGATAACACTTTGGTCCTTAGAAATTTCTCTGTGACTTTTGATAAGATTATCTACTATTATGTGGATGCTTGATAGTATTATCCTGATCCATTGGACTAGTGTGGCTATGAGGTTGGAAAGTGTTGCAACCTCCATCCTTTAAACTTCTCCACCTTGTTATGGGTTGTTTTGAGTATTTTCACTTTCTTTCTCTTTGAGAATATTTTCTAATGATACATGATGTGTCATAGATCATTCAACTTGATAAACAACATGGAGGGATTCTCATGCCTCCTATACTTCTTGCAAGTTTCTTTATAGATAGATCACATCATTGTCCATCTAGGTGGTCATTTCCCTAAATATTATGATAAGATAATCCTGTTAATGAACTTTGGATTGAGTGAGAATCAACATGCTTTGTCTTGACTAGAATAGTTGGGATGGACAAAAATCTATTGATTCTAGGTTGGGTTGTTAAAGGTTAAGAAGTTTTGGTGTCTAATGCCCTCTAAATCTAAATATTCAAAATCATAGTGGTTCAATAAGTTGCAACAAACAGTCAGGTAGACAATAGACTATAAGGAACAAGGACTACACATGAATCCAAAACAACACCGGTCAATAAGGACATCACAAGTAACTCAACATTACTTCTAGAGGCGTTCACAAAAACAAAGGGGAGAACATAACTAGAGAATGCTAGACTATAGTAGGGATGAGTGTTTGATGCAGAGCACATAGTGGAAGCATAGAATTATCAACTTTTGAACCTTCAAACTCACTATTGGCGAGACAACATACCATTGATGAGCTTAAAATTTCATCGGCCGATAGGCTAATGCCACCATGACTCCATTTGATTTCACTTCTGACAAACATCCCATCATTGACTCTTATTGGTCAGATAGACCACTATTGGTGACTTTATATCCTTTCACACCGATGTCTTTGTCACTCCAATACGAGACTCTAAGTCCCTCGCCTATCGGTAGGACTTAATACCATCGGCACACTCAAAAACTTTTCTGCCGACACATCGATCTCACAAATGACAACCTTCAGACCACACCCGTTGGTGAGACTCCAAACATCGGTGAACTCTAATCTCGTTGGACTAATACACCAATGGATTTTGACTGTCGGTGTGACCCCCTTCATTAGCGAATCTCTCAACTGCTCTTCCGATGCGTAGATGGGATTATCTTTTGATACATCGATGTCTTTGATTTCGAACCACACTCGTCAGCAAGACAGACCACTATCGGCAAAGCCTAACCAAGGTCTGTCGATACGCCGATATGACCAACTCTTAACATCGATACAAGGTTCTTTTGCAGGAAAAGGGCGCCTAGGCTTATGGGGCTCAATTTGATGTATTTATTGAAATCTCAAGGTGAATTGATGCTTATTGAAAATGCCATTTAGTCCTTCATTTGCATTATAGGCACCATTTCCTATTGACTTATATACTCCTCCTCATGCTAGGGTGCCATAATGAAGTGGTTTAGACAATAGGTGCACTTTACTTACTAGAGGCTTGTTCTCCTTCCACCTTAGGCACACTTTTATGGTGGAACAAGTGTTAATGGGCACCTTGTCTTAAATTAATGCTCTCTCTAAGTTGGATGCCCTTTTGAGGCTTTATGAGTTGCAAATTGCACCTTAACCCTTCATGCTTGTTGCTCAATGGAATGTTTAAGAAAGTCTCCTTTAGGCGCTCATCTTAATGACTTTTTCTCAAGGTGCAATCATCCTAATGACTTGGATATTCATCCTAGTGTTTTAGGATATTAGGCTACTAGACTTAGTCATTTTCAGGATCTCAAACATAAAGAATAACATGATGACTCATTTTTTTGTATTGCATATAGTTGACATGTTATGCTACTCATAAAGAATATTAATATTTTCTGTTCAACATGATGATTCATTTTTTATTTAAATTCAACTTTTAACTTTTAGTTCCAAAATGAGGTTTAGGTGATACTTGAATAACAATAGCTAGCTTATTGGATCAACAAACATCCTATGTAATACAATTGGACTTTAAATATTTGAAGTAGCCATCTACAAATATCCATTCAAATGTGGATTTATAATGCAAGTATGGACGCCATCAATAAAAAAGATTTGTATTAACCAAATATCCATATAGGCATACATCAATATCTGTCGATATAAGTATAACATATATACAAAATAGCCATATAGGCTTACAAGAATGCCATATAGGCATACAATGTCAACTATATACAATACAAAATATATGTCCACAAATGCCATATAGGCATACAACAAAGGAACACATTAAAAAGTCATTCCCCTCTGGCTGGTGAAGAGAATAGATCACGGGCAGCCTTTGATCTTCTAGGGGATGGAGACGTGCATGTGGGTGGTCTACTACAAACTCAAGGGCTGCTCCTCCTATTTAATTCTTCCTGCATCTTTACCTGTTACAATAAAAAGTATAGACATTAATATATAGAAATTACATGTTATAAAAAATGAAACATTTAACAAAATAATCACTTACTGCTAACATATAATCTGTCTCCTCACTTGCCTCAGTAGCAAGAATAGGTCGTGGTGATGTCATGTCCTATAGAAACCATCCAGATAGAAATTAAACTTCAAATCAATAATCTTTTGATTTTTTTAAAATAGACAACTATAACAATGAATGTAAATTGAAATTTACTAATCTGCCTCATACCCCTGTTAATGCCATGGAGCTATGAATCACAGGGGCCACACCCTACTTCATTGCCCTATGAACATGGGGAGGTATCTCCGTAGCTTGCATCATCTGGAAATAAAACAACATTATTCAATTACGAAAACTATAATAGTGATGCAAATCATGGCTCCTAACATACACACATGTTCATCTAAACATGGAAGTACACAAGTCACATACAAAAATCTATTAAGTACAATTCATTCATTAAACTATTTATTTTATTACCTCCGTAAAGCTTTGAAGTCCACCACTGCTGGGAGGTGTTGTCGTGAAATATATAGTATTAACCTATTCAACATCCAAAATCAGATATTAGAATACCATTCATATAACGATGCTATTCACATGTAATATTTATAATTGTTTACTAGTTACATACCTCGACAGTAGATGATCTAGTGTAAAATGCAGGTGGAGAACCACTAAAAACTGTATCGACGCTATGACCTTGAAATTTCATTAAAATCATCAATTTAAATTAGTTAATCTTGCATTTCAAAAATAAAATTTAATAAATTAAATTCAATAAACTTGCTAATATTTACTTGAGTATCAAGGCTGAAAGTCTCACTCAAGAGGGTATCTGTCATCACCATCTGCTTAGCTGCAGATGTAGCCTGTGCACCTGCGTCCTGACTATCCATGGGGTCATAACCACAGGCTAACCCACAAGTCTGACAAGTATGAGATGGGACCCTGCTCCTCACACTATCTCCCAACCCACTCTGTGTTGCAGGACTGACATGCTCTATGAGGCTCTGGGTCAGGGCACTAATGGACTGAAGTGTATCAACCTCAACACTCTCCTTCACAATGGAAGCGATAGAAACATGCTCATGGGCTGGTCTGCTGATTACTCGTCTCACTACCCACTTTGGGTCAAGACGTGCCCCTGGTCTATCTTGTACTGACCCCCAACCTCTACCCTGGAAGTCCCACATCAAAATAGTTTGGCACTTTATTGAGGACAAACTCGCAGTAGAGTTTCCTCAAAAAGTATTGCGGGACCTCATTATTATTGCATGGAGGATCGTCAAAAACCATCCACCACCTCTGCCCAAAATTGTCCCTTATTGCTTGGTTGTTGCACCAATGGATAGGGAACCTCTTACATGTAATGGGTGGAGGTTGATTTGTTTGTGGGTTTGTGAAAATGGAACACAAGTCTAATTTTGTGATTTGTTATTTTTTCACATCTTGGTATGACAGCTTGTCTGCATAATAATCTCTAAATGCTTTCCTCTTATCTGTCTAACTAGTTATTTGCTTGCTAATTGAATCTACATTTGATAACATAGATTCAAGAGATTTAGCAAGCATGGACCTATGCAAGGTTGAAGTGGAAGGATATTTCAACCTTGCAATTATATCTTCAATTTCTTTTTTGTTGTTTTCAATTTGCCCCATTATATTTTTTTGTGTTCTAAGGGCATGTCGAGGAATGGATGGAGGAGGTTGTTGTTCTGTAGGTATTTCCTCCTCAGGATTTTGTGGATTTTGAGGAGGAGGAGGAGGAGGTGCATTAACATTTTCTGACAATTAACAAAATATACATCAAAAATCAACTAAAACCTACCTATTTAGAAACAAATTCAAACAAAAAAAAATATAACTCACTCCTTTGGCGTGCTCGACGTCATGGTAGCATTTTGGCGATGAATCGATAAGGTTTTGTGTTGAATGGAGTTTTGCAAAATGCAAGCGTGCTTTCTAGGGTTTGCAGGCCATGGGCATAGAGGAGAAGAAAGAAATGAAATGACATTAGAAACCTTTTTTTTATTTATAGAAAGTCATAACACGAGTGCGTTATAACGTGCTCATGTTATGACTTAATTTTTTTGAAATTAATTTGGCCACTTTTTGGCCCCCCATCTTTTTGCACTTACTCTTAGGGGGAAAACCATGAGGTGATTAACCCAAGATTGTATTATCTATTAGAAGAATAAGATAGTACAAAATGGCACTTGCCAATTAGGGCTTACTACCCGAGCACACTGCTCACAAGAGGCTCACTGCCTATAATAGTTTAAATAAGGAAACTAGATACTTGAACTGATGAGAAGCATCCACATATGCTGAGGTTCAGTTCTAGTTAGGTTCAATACACTGATCTGCTACACTTCATTCTTTCTCTTCTTTGGTGCTGCTATCCTGTCACATACCAGACCTGCCTTACTGCTCTTCTACTTTTCTTCGTACACAACTCAACACCCAACACACACCTTCACATCTAAATCTATCTGGTATATATATCCACACAAAGGATTTCATCCTCTTTCTAGTCGGCATCCGGAATAGTCAATATTTTCCCAAACTCTAGTCTGTCAGTTGAATCCTTGCTTACCAAGTGATGCGAATCAAGGAGATACTTATAGAAGTCATCTAACATGTCGGCCAATCATGGATGATACCTTAAGAACCTTGATCACCATCAATATCTCATCCGGAATAATTCTGATGCTCTGTCGGTCAGCTCTTCTTTTGTCTACTCTGCCAAACCGGACCCCAATACTTGGATGCTCATATCTCTTCACTCTTTCATCACTGGAGGCTCAATCCCTAGAATCTATTAATCAAGGTATTCCTCTTGACTTCCCCAAGTCCATACTTTACAAAGATACTTCCTATAAGAGATCCGGACCTAACTGTCGAACCTTGCTGCATGCTCTGTTCTTGCTTACTGGACCAAAGTATTCTTCAATCTAACTTTTGGTAAAGATACACCATGTCCTGCAGATGTGTGGAGTGGTCTTTGTTGCCATCAATGACAACACCAATGAAGCCACATAGTGTATCTTGCCAACAAGAAGGTGAGTTATTCTTTTTTTCAAAACCTTCAGATGTGAAGCATTTGCACATGTAGATTCTGAAAATAGAACCAAGATGGATGCAAAATAAAAAAAATGTACCTTCGTTGTATATGGCATTTCAACAAATTTGGTTATAGGCTTTGGGATTTTGAAAATTAGAAAATTGTGAGGAAGGATGTTGTATTCAATGAGAAGGTGTTGTACAAAGATCAGTTGTAGCAGCATGAGAAGAAAGAAAAGGATTATGTGGTGCTACATGATACTCCAAATAATGATGTTCTAGTGGTTCCTCATGCTTCGCAACAGCAACCAGAAATACCACAAAATCTAATGAATGTTAGACAGTCAACAAGGCTAAGTAGACCTTCTGAAAGGTTTTCTCCCTCTTTGTATTCTATTTTGTTAACAGATGCTGGTGAACCAGAAGGGTATGATGAAGCTATGCAGGTGGATACAAAGTTTCAGTGGGAGCTTGCAATGAAAGAAGAAATGGACTCCTTGCTCAAAAATCAGACTTGGGAATTATGTAAGTTACCTACAGGTAAAAAGGCTTTACAAAACAAATGGGTTTATAGGCTGAAAGAGGAAGATGGAGGTAAGAAAAGATTTAAAGCCAGGTTAGTTGTAAAAGGATTTGCACAGAAAAAGGGCATTGATTTTGATGAGATATTTTCTCTGGTTGTCAAGATGACTTCTATTCATACTATTTTAAGTATTGTGGCTGCTGAAGATTTGCATTTGGAACAGGTAGATGTGAAAACTATCTTTCTTCATGGTGATTTGGAGGATGAGATATACATGGAACAGCCCCAAGGATTTGAGGTCAAAGGTAAGGAGAAATTGGTGTGCAGATTGAAGAAGAGTTTGTATGGCCTGAAACAAGCACCTCGGCAATGGTACTTGAAATTTGATAGTTTTATGGCTAAGAAAGGCTACAACCGGTGTAATTTTGACTATTGTGTTTAATTTAAGAGGTTGGATAATGACAGCTACATTATTTTATGTTTATATGTTGATGACATGCTTGTAGCAGGGTCTAACATGGATCACATAAGAGAGTTAAAATAGTAGTTAGCACAGTCATTTGCTATGAAGGATTTGGGGGTAGCAAAACAAATCCTTGGTATGAAAATTTGTAGAGATAGGAAGAATAGAAAATTGACTCTATCTCAGGTTGATTATGTTGAAAATGTGTTGCAGAGATTCCATATGGAGAATGTAAAAGCTGTCAGTACACCTTTGCTTAGTCATTTGAAATTGACTAAGGAGATGTCTCTTAAGACACCACAGGAGGAAGAAAAAATGTCCAAGGCACCATATGCTCTAACTGTAGGAAGTTTAATGTACGCCATGGTATGCACGAGACCAGATATTGCACATACTGTAGGAGTCGTAAGCAGGTATATGAGTCATCCCGAATTGGAGCATTGGAATGTAGTAAAATAGATTCTCAGATATTTGAGAGGTACATCCAATAAACACTTATGTTTTGGGGGCTCTAATACTGATTTAGCAGGTTATGTAGACTTAGATTTGGTAGTGGATATTGATACGTGGAGTACAATAGGTTATGTCTTTACTGTAGGTGGGACAACAGTGAGTTGGATCTCACGGTTGCAAAAGGTGGTTGTTTTGTCCACCACGGAGGCAGAGTATGTAGCTGCAACAAAGGCAAGCAAGGAGATGATATATGGCTGCAATCTTTCATGGAAGAATTGGGCAAACAATAAGCTAATAGTTATTTGTTTACAGACAGTCAGAGTGCCATACATCTTGCAAAGAATTCTGCCTTGCATTCAAAGACCAAACACATATAGTTAAGGTATCACTTCATTTAGTCAGTGTTGGATGATGGATAGTTAAGGCTAGAAAAAATACATACAGATGAAAATCCAGCAAATATGTTTACAAAGGTAGTGACAAGGGAGAAGTTGAGCTCCTCTTCAGCTTCAGTTGGTCCAAGACTGAAAATAAAATTAGAATAGTAGAGTCCAGGGTGCTTATTTCTAGTGGAAGCTACAGGGTCAGTAGTGTTATGATCAGTCTCCAAGTGGGAGATGATATGGTGCAGAGTTTGATCAGTCTCCAAGTGGGAGATTGTTGTTATATGGAGCTTAATCAGACTTATAAGTTAAATTTACCCCACTTTTATCATCGTAGTTTGCCCCCAAATTCCTACGGGGTCAAGGGGCAACGCCCCTTGCGAGGTCTAGGGGTAGCGCCCCTAGCGCGCTCCCTGCCGCAATACAAATGGCCAACATAAAAAAACCCTATTTTGTAACTGACAAAAGTCATGATAAAAATGGATAAGGGTTAGGGTTTCCATTGATGTATTGTAGCATTTTACAGTGGTATTGAGTTGCAAGGATTATTGGTTGTAATTGGTTTGATTTACTGGATAATAATATTAGACTCTCTGTTGGTGGATGTAGCCCAAGTTTGGGTGAACCACGTTAAAACTTGTCTCTCGCTATTATTATTTCTGTGTATTTTCATTCCTCTATTTAATATTTATTTGCATTTAATTGATATCTTCTGTCGGCTAACCCTAACACAAACACTATGCATACTACTACTCCAAGCACCTCATTATATAGAGTTACAAGGCATAAATGAGAAGCTTCTAGAGGTGGGGGTCCATCTTGGACACATGGCCCATTTATCACACCCAAGGAAACTTGTCCAACATGTATACACCTCTCTTACATGTATCATACATGGCAGATTTGACTTCCCAAGATGGAGCGCTCCAACTAAAAATAGGCTATGACAGATGCTCTTACGCATCTTACAGCTGTTATAAAGTCTACCCAACATAACAACACTTAATGTTGTAAGAGAATCTGTCATACAAGACTAAATATAGCATATTCCTCCTACAACATGTTATAACCCAACTTGGACACCCAAAGATGCCTTCCTCACATGCAAAGATGCTCTCCGACACTTGTCTTCACTTGTCATAGGAAACTCTATACTTGGCTCTTACATGTCATAGGTTCTGTCATACAAAATAACTCCTTCCACACACCATAAGATGCCAACACATGACATATTAGTGCCATCTCAAATAGGACACCTAGATTCACATGTGTTTGACTTGACCATCCAAGTCATATTACAAGTAGGATGACATGTCACAATGCCATCTTAAACTAAATGACAAAACAAGATGTGCAAGTAAATACAAAATTAGGCCAATAAATAAATACACAAATAAATATCATATGCTAGGAATTTGCAAAGGTTGAGACACCTTAATTCCCAACACTCAACAAATGTGCACACTTTTGTGCTTTGGCACCCCCATTTGTAGCAAGAACTATAGTAACAACCTTTATGAATACTATTCAAAAACTACATGGGACTCCAAAAGTCATAGTAAGTGACTATGATCCTATATTTACAAGTAATTTTTGGATTGACTTATTTTCATGTTTGGGAACGTAGATTGCTCATAGCTTGTCATATCATCCCAATATGATGGATAGATTGTGGTCAAATAATTCCTAGAAGGCTATCTCTGATGTTTTGCTTTAGATAAAAAAGAGAGACGAGTGCAATGGCTACCACTAGGAGAATGGTGGTATAATACTTCCTTCCATATTTCTTCCAAGATGTTTCCATTATTGGCACTATATGGTCACTATCCATCATCAATAACCTCTTCATTAACGACACAACCAAAGGTTCAAATAGTTGAGGAACAAATTCACCATCAACAAGATGTACTTTCTAGTCTCTGAGAGAACCTGGTAATATCACAAAATAAATAAAGCAACATGTTGATCAACACCATAGTGAAAGGACTTTTGAAGTGGTAGATTGGGTTTTTGTGCAATTAGAGCCATATAAGCAGATGTCTCTAAAACAAAAATAAAAAGATAAAAGGCTTGCGTCCAAGTACTATGGTCCTTATAAAGTGTTGCAAAATATTGGTAGTGTAGCATATAAATTGGAGTTACCTATGTCAACAAACATTCATCTAGTTTTCCATGTTTCATACTTAATGAAGGTTATTGGGAAAAAATTTGTAGCAAGACTAAGTTACCAGAGATTGATGAGGAGGGAATATTGTTTTGGATCCTAAGGGGATTCTTCAAACATACACCAAGATGTTGAAAAAATGGAAAATCACAAAGTATTTGATAAAATGGAACAACTCTCCAATTAAAGAAGCTATGTGGGAAAATGAAGATTTTTTGCAAAAGCATCCACAATTGATCAATGTTGAAGATAACGCTTCTCTAAAGAGGAGGGGCATGTTACACACTTAATCCTATGGTGTGCCTAGGGTTATGAGTAGTCAACTTGTGGCTACCTTAACTCTTAATTAAGTTATATAATCATTATTATAGTCATATATAGGTATTTAGGTCATCTTAGGGCTTATAATTAGGTATCTAAGTCCGCCTGGTTGCAGCCATGGCATAATTAGGTATATATAGGAGCTAGTGGTAAGTTTTCAATCATCATATGGCAAATTGTGTTCTCATTGGAGATATTTGGAGGTTTCTCCTTTAAAGTGGCTTGTTATTCTAAATTATAATCAAGTATTTGCAACATATTTCCTATTATATTCTTCTCTTGTGCAAGTTATTTCATTACAAAGGCTAGTATGTTAATGCCCCATGTGAAGATTGTGCCTCCTCTAAGCATGTATGGTTGGTGCCAAACACCACTAAAACATAGGAGTATTCTTGCCTCCCAACAAAGGAGAAGCAATCAAACCTATTAGGACCTTCTGCGAGGATGGAATATCTAGTCCAGGAATAGAGGTGAGTTATACTCTAAGATGTTCTCCAAGATGGGTCACTCCCATCATCACAGACCAAGCATGTCTCTCTTTCTCTAACTCCCTCTTAGGTAGAATAAGTAGTTCTGCTTTGATAGAAACCCTAAGGATACAATAGACATTATATAGAGTGATAGTCCACTCTCTTGAGAAAAATGAAAAATTACGTGTTTTGATCCGTATCCTAATAAGTGATAATGTTGTAGTAGATATGTGAGGAAGGATGGACAATCAAAATTCATACAACCATGGCAACTCCTATCCTCACATGAATAGTCTAGTCACCATCAAGTAGGTCCTCTAGAGCATTTGGAAACCAAGCCTACTCTTGTGTAGCATTCCAATGGATGTAGGTGTCTTGTGAAAAAGAAATACCAGGTCAAACCTTCATAAAATCAGAAAAACCCTAACAACCATAAAACTTTCAAAATCATTAAAAAATCAAATAAAGTCTTAGAAAAGATGCAATAAGTGAGGATTTAGTTGAAAGTAGAGAAACAATCAACCCTGGGAGTGTTCAAAATGGTAACTTCTACCTCTGATCTTGCCACCAGAAGCTTTGGCAAGGTCTCTTGGGCAACCTTCCTGGTCTCTTGGGCAGCCCAGGATAAGCTAGCATGGTCACCCAAGTGACCTACCTTGGCAAAAGGGGCAACCCTAGGTGACACTCAAGTGAGACACAATTGGATAAAAAATTAAAAAAATAAATAGAAAACAAAAAATGAAAGCATTAAAATAATAGAAAACTAAAACCTAGTTGAATGCAACAAACAATTTTGACTTTAATAGGCAATTTTAAGAGAAATCAATAGAACAAAACCTAGGCTTTAAAGAGAAGTTTTTTTCTCATACCCAAGGGTCTAAGCTGATATGTGGCCATCATCTCAATCTCCTTGTCACAAGATTTTTGTTTATTGCTCCTATGCCAAGTTTCACCTTTGTTCTACCAATTTCTCTCATTTTCCCTCTTTCTTCTCCTCTCTCCTCTTAGCTTAGTTTGCATTTATGGGTGTATTTGAGTATCTTAATTTCTTTTATGCTCTACTTTTTCCTAGTTTTTCATATGTCTCTCATCATGATTGCAGGTCTTTGTGATAAAGACTAGATGACACCGGTAAAATCAAACTCTCACATCACATGTATGTCCTCTTATCTCTTAAGAACTTATTTTAAACTGATCATATGTTGTATTAATGCTTGAATCAATTATATTTTTGTAGGTCCAAATGTGGGACAATGATAAAAGGTAAGTCCATGCTTTGAGAATGATACCTACCTTTCATGTAGACTATCCCTAAGGGGCAAATATGTAAGTACTAAAATCACGTCAGGCCTACATGGTAGTTCTATGATGATGTGGCAATTATACCTCATGAACCTTGAAGGCATGATTTTACTTCTCCCAGTGGTTTCATGTCTTGATGACTTCCCCCTTTGTCTTTTTATCTTTTTGTCCCTCTTGTTTTACCACCTAGCCAAATTTCCCTACTTTGTGTGTTGCCTTACTAACCCCTTCAATTTTCCTATTTAGGGTCACCCCTTGGTATTTCTAGGTTTCCCCATAGTATCTCTAGGTCACTGGGCTGACTACCATTGACAAAAGGGTCGACCTCACATTCAAAATGGGTGACATTATTGCTTTTCAATGTGTGTGTTAACTTTTTGTTTTAGCTTTTCTTTTTTAATTTTTATCTTACATTTTTTGAGCCATCCCCTCCTTTGCTTGCTTTCTTTACTTTGTGAACTCATGATTGATTCTCATCCCTTCTAAATTGTTTCCATTTTATCTTTGAGTTCACTTTTCTCAAGTTTTGTTCTAGTTTTCCTTTTATCTCTTTATCTATTCACAGAATTATTTCTATTTATTCTTGAGTTAAATACTTCTTTTGATCTCATCTCTTAGTCTCTTCCCTCCCATTTCTACCTATATATACCTCTTCATTATTTTCTCATGCTTTGATCTCATTCTTGAATACAAGCTTCTTTATAGGTCTTAAGCCTTTTGCTTATAAGTTTTTATCTTAGATATCCATAGGATATATATCTCATAGAAACTTTAGTTCATCCAAGCTTGTTAGACAGGCCTTAAGCCTCTTTTCTTTTTAAGCCATACAAACCTTTTTTCTTCATTTCTTCTTGCTTTTCTGAATATCCTAAAATCCTCTCCCCTTTTCCCATCATTAAGAGGAGTAACTAACTACTATGGAGAAGGTTATTGGATATTTGGACCTCTAAGGACTTTTTACCTAGCACTAGTGCCATTGTTATAGGTTCTTTAACTACTTTCTAGAGTAGAAGTAGTAATTAGAAAATATCATTGATCTTGAGGAAATAAACACTACCTTTGTTTCTTCTTGATTTTAATTAGGAGAAAGATCTTTGTATTTATTAGATTAAATTGCACTTTACTTTATTAGATTAAATTATCGCAATATTAAAACAATAAAAAAACATAAAAATATAGATAAACTACATCTAGGAAAAGACATATAGTTGCATTCATACTTCTTTCTTAGTAATTAAGCCACATCAAAAGTATTAAAAAGGAACCAAAATTACATGCACTCATATAGCTATAGTTGCATCTAGAGATTTCATTTTCAACAATGCACAACTACCAACATACAACATTCAAAACCCTCATTTTCACCACAAAACACTCAACTTTAAAAACATTTCAAAATAGGCCCTTGGTTTCATCCCAAGTCATAGAAACCACAGTGTAAACTTAAAAACACTCAAACATCAAAATATTCTCCACTAAGCACCTGATGTGCCCTAGTATGAGAGAAGATTGGATAAAACAATTATTGGAGGAGATCAGAGTTAATCTCCTAGAGCAAGTAGATCAAATCAATGTAGAAATACAAAAGAAAGAGCAACTATTAAGGTAAATCGAAGAAGACAATGAGAGGAGATGATTGGAAGAACTTAAGAATTGAGAACATAGACTTATTGAGGAACTTTTAGAACTTGAACAATGGAGACTTGAAGTCTTTTTTATTTATACCACAAATTAGTTAGATCAACTTAGAGCAAGTGACCCTTCGGGTCATATCATAATCACAACAGCACCCATATAAAGAACCTGACAACAACAAATCAATGATAGCGATTGCCACAATGATAACCCAAATCCCTAACAAACATATGAGATCACCCTGATCAAGACTCATGAAGTCCTACTCTCAAGGGAAAAGGAAAGCCCCTTAATGTCATTGTTACTTGACTAGTTATTGTTGCGAGAACATGAGTGACTAGGTCGCCTCTACAAGGGTTCCTGGTCTCATGTGCTACATCGGTACCTGACTCATTCACGTTGTGCTTGGGTCACCTTTTGAACATCATAAGGACTGTAAGATGTAAATCATCTAGTACTCATTTATTACTAAATCTAAGGCATAAAATAATACACTTCATTCTAACTTGAGGTATTTCCAAATTTTAAGAGAAAAGCTAAAGTCTAAACTAAAAACTACTTCATTTACCTAATAAAACAGAGTAGTTGAATCCTTTGAAATAGCATGTGTGTGATAGGATTCCAAAATAGGGAAGTTAAGAGTCACTTCACAACTGTGATGGTTGAAAGTAGTCTTGTGTTCCATGAAACATGCATTCAGAGGTGGTTCCTTATGATTATTCTACCAAAAGTTATCCATCATCAGTCTGGGTTGGTTTCACCTTCTTCTCGTGCATTCCAGAGCTTGTTTAGGTGATTATGAATCTATTCCAAAGAGCTCTAGAGTGTTCAATCCTTAGTTCATGGCTTTGTATTTGGAATAAAAAAGACATATATATGCAAAAATATAGATATTTCATAACAATTCAAGCCTATTTAACATAATAAATACATAAATTCAAATGTATTATTAATCTTACTTTAAAATAGTTATAAGTAATTATTGTCACCTGGAATTGCACTTTGCATGAAGCCTATTCAAGCATTCCAATGACACAATGGGACTGATCTCAAGGTGTGGGACCTTGCAGATGAGATCAAACCTCCAGAAAATGTTGGTTAAGTTAAACCTAATGCTAACAGTCACCAAAGGAAAGGGAGAAGGAGAATTGAAAGGGAAGGGCATGATGCACCAAGATTTAGGGTGTTTAACTGTAACTGACATAGCACAGTTATGATGTCAAACACTAAAGGGGACTCACACAAAATCATGTAGGTTCAAACAGAGGTTAAGGCAGAAAGATAAAACTATGAAAGGGGTCATTTTACCCACAATACATAGCTTGCATCTATTAAATATGAAAGGGAAAGAGAACCCAACATGCAACTCACAACATCCTATATTTTACTTAAACATATATTCAATAACTCGATGCAAGCACATACTACTATACCCTTAAAGCGCAAATAGACATAGTTGATTTCCCATCATATTAACCCTTAGAGGAAAGATAATGTAGCTTATAGATCTAAGAAAATTTTAGCAGCATAATGACATGTAAATTAACACTTTAAGATCATGAAAGAAGAAGAAAATAGATAGAAAAGAAGAAACACCAATATACATGGGGAAAATGCTTTCAAGTAAAAAACCCCACACTCCAAATGTAACATACACCCCTCCATATATGTTTTATCTAATTGATTTTTTTTGTGTTTTCTGATGTTTTGTTGTTTAGGGTTTATGGGTTGTTTTGCATGTTAGATTTTTACATTGCATGTATGAAATATGAAGTAGATGAACAAACCCAAAAAATATACAATGAATTTGCATAAACTAAAGGCAACCTAGATCATAAAAAGTAGTAAAACTAATTATAAAGATATACCCATATGGAGAACTTTAACTTCATTCCATTGCCGGAAAGCATCAGCTTACATTTCCATAGGAAACACTCCAAAATACATACAATGAAGTTTAATCACTAAACTTTGATGCTGTAGAGAATAATGCAGTCCAAACTGCTTAAACTGAAGGAGATAAGTGCTGGAAAACAATGTGGAAGACCACTCTCAATACCCACAACTTCCCTCAGGTGGTACGACATTGTAGTTAGCTGGAAACTACAATAAATGACTTCAAAGTCACTCCAAAACCCTCTAGAAATGTTTGAAACCAACTGCTGTGGAAGGGTGACCAGCCAGTAGGAAGAATCAACAATAAACATTCACTATAAAACCTGAAACAAGTGCTCAATGGACAGTACGACTTGTTGGTACAGGTACGACCAACAGTGGGTGGTACGACCTCCTTAGACAAATGCAATACAACCACAAACTCCTTAGAAATGCATTCAATATGCCCTTCAAAATCTTATTTTCATCTGTAAACCACAACACCGAAAGAATATATCACCTTGGTCTCTGAATCTTCTCAAAATGTCTTTCTTGAAGCACAAGTGAGACTCCTGGATGAAGCCTCCTTAATCCCTTCTTGATGCACTCTTTCATACACGAGGAAAGGCGAATCTACAAAGGTTTTTGTCTCTACAAATTGATGTCCAAACCCCAAAGCCAAGCTCAAACCAAAAGTACTGAAAAACTCAATATGAGAGCAAATATCCAATAAGCAAGCATGAACAAATGAAGTCTCTTTTTGCCTTCTTATTTCCCCTCTTTCCCAACGCCCAAGATGAGAGGGTTTTTAATTTAATTTTTTAATTATAAATCATCCCCTTATCTCTCCATGAGGGGGCGCTCATCCCTAGGCACACAACTTATAACTTTTAAGTTATAACTTAATATTATAAAGTTAAGTTATATTATAACTTAAAGTCACCCTTAGAATATAATAAGTTAAATCTTTAACTTAACTTATATTAAATTGAACAATGCTCTAGAATATTTGACCCCGTGAATCTCATGCCCTGGCTCCTGCATTGCCTTGCTAAAAATAGAAACTGCCCTGTCACGACTTACTATAAATAGTAAGCCCCCAAACTGACTCCCTGAACACTACCATTAGCCTACGGGAGTCCCGTGATAGGCTCATCTCTAACCAACAACTGACTGGGCTAAGTAGGGGACATTACAGTCTGCCCTCCCCAAAATTGCTTGTCCTCAAGCAATCTCAGCTTAGGATGCTACAATATCTGCTCACTCTCCCAAGTGGTATCCTCCACTGGTAAATTCTTCCATTTGACCAAGTACTCTTTGATAGCCTGTTTCCTCAAGTGTCTCTCCCGAGTGTCAATGATAGCTTCTAGTACTAAGATCAATTTCCCTTCCTCATCCAATGGTGGAAGATCAGTTGAAGGAATTATGTTGTGGCCAAGAGCTTTCTTCAACCTAGAAACATGGAATACATTGTGCACCCTACTATCTGATGGTAGCTCAAGCTCATATACCACTTCACCCACTCTTCTCATAATCTTGAAAGGACCATAAAATCTGGGTTTCAACTTCTCTGCTCCACTCTTCTTGAGAGTGGACTGCCTGTAGGGTTGGAGCCTCAAATACACCATGTCTCCAACCTCAAAACTCCTCTCCACTCACTGCTGATTAGCATACAACTTTTGTTGATTCTGTGCCTGCTGTATATTCTCCTTAAGCTCCCTTAAGATGTCCTGACTATCCTGTAAAAGATCCTTTGCCTTAGACACCTGACTATCACCAAGCAAGAGATCTGTGAAGCATAGGGCATCATAACCATATAGTGCCTTGAAAGGAGTCATCTAAATTGACATATGATGAGCAGTGTTGTAACAGTACTCCCCTAGGTACAACCATCTGATCCAAGCCTTCTGCTGCCCCGAAACATAGTTGTGTAGGTACCCCTCTAGCCATTTGTTCACCACCTCTGTTTGTCAATCTGTCTATGGGTGGTAGCTGGTGCTAGGAGTCAACTCTATGCCACAAAGTTTGAGTAACTCTTGCCAAAATATACTCAAGAACTTGCTATCCCTATCACTGACTATGCTCTCAGTACCTCATGCAACCTAAATATCTCCCTAAAGAATAAATCAGCCACCTGAGCAGTTGTAAACGTTGTTGAAATAGAAAAGAAATGTGCAAATTTGGTGAGTCTGTCGACCACCACATATATACAGTCCTTTCCATGTACCTTAGGCAACCCTATAATAAAAGCCATGGAGATACATTCCCATTCTTGATTGGGAATAGGTAATGGATGTAATAATCCTGCTAGATAAGTATGCTCATGTTTATTCTGCTGGCAAATGGGACACTCACGAACATACTTCTACACTTCATCCTTCAGTCCTTTCCATGTGAACCTCTCTTGAATCTGTTTATATGTCTTAAAGAATCCAGGATGGCCAGCCATGGGTGTATCATTGAAAGTTTTGATCACCTTATGTTTGAACTATGAATTAGGCACCAAGAATATCCTATCCTTGTAAATAATCAAGTCATTCACCACAAAATATCTCTCATCAATAGTAGTGCCCTCAATGACTCCTACTACCCAAGAGTCATTAGTATACTCTACTATAATCAGCTCTCTCCAATCAGTAGAGATCTCTCCAACTAAGCATAAGTGAGGTCTACATGATAAGGCATCTACAACTATGTTCCTCTTGCCTTTGACATACTCGATGTCAAAATCATATGCCTATAATTTTCTCACCCACTTCTGCTGCCTGTCATTTAGATCCTTTTGGTTCATAAAATATTTGATGTTGTTATGGTCTGTTTTGATGATGAATTTGCCTCCAACCAGATAAGGCCTAAATTTGGCCACATAAAATATTTGATGTTGTTATGGTCTGTTTTGATGATGAATTTGCCTCCAACCAAATAAAGCCTGAATTTGGCCAATGCATGCATTATGGCCAACATCTCTCGGTCATACACCAAGTAACTCCTCTCAACACCTTGAAGTTTCCTTCTTCAAATGCTATTGAGTGCTTCTCCTGCATAAGTACCACCCCAATTCCCTCTCCAGGAGCGTCACACTACAACTCGAGTGGCTTAGTGAAATCAGGAATCGCAAGCACGGGGCAAGTAGACATTAAGTGCTTGAAATGATTAAAGCACTACTAAGCTGATTCAGACCACACAAAGGCTCCCTTCTTTGTCAAATCTGTCAAAGGTTCTACTGTCTATGAGAAGCCTTTTACAAACCTCCTATAGAAACCACATAGACCAAAGAAGCCCTTAAGTTGTGTGAGGTTTATAGGTGGGGTCCAATCAACAATTGCCTTTATCTTATCTAGATCTACCCTGACACCATCTGCACTGATAATGTGACCCAGATAGAGCAACTCTGTCATGCCAATGTCACACTTGGACTCTTTGGCGTAGAGGGACTCACTCTCTAAAATACTCAACACCTCCTCCAGATGTCTCAAGTGATCCTCCCAAGTCCTGCTAAAAATCAATGTCATCGAAAAAAATCAGTACAAACTTCCGAAGCTGTTGTCCGAAGATCTGGTTCATGCAACTCTCAAAGGTAGCAGGTGCATTGTTCAAACCAAATGACATCACCAAAAACTTGAAGTGGTTGTAATGACACCTAAAAGCAATCTTCTCTACATCCTCTATCCTCATGCGAATCTGATGGTACCCCGATCCGAGATCTATCTTAGAAAAATAACGAGCACCATGCAACTCGTCTACCAGTTCATCAATCCTTGGGATAGGGTACCTATTTTTTATAGTTTTCTTGTTTAAGGCCCTATAATCTATACACATCATGATTGTCCCATCCTTCTTCTTAAGAAGTACAACTACAAAAGTAAATGGGCTCTTGTTGGGCTGGATATGTCCCATCTCCAATAGCTCAATTATTTTTTCAATTTCATCCTTGAATCTCTTTGGATGACGGTAAGGAGTGATCATAATTGGTGCAGGGCACCAAGGAGATCAAAAGACTTATGTCTTGTTTTGATGATTCACTTGTTTGTTGATTTCATAAGGTCTTGAAGACCATTCTCATTCATGTAATAAGGACTATGTCCAAATGTCTATTGTTGTCTTGTATAGGAAACAATCATGAAGTCATAGGGGCAGTCCTATGTTTTCTTCTCATTTGTAAGCCTTCCAAGGCAAGTAGGAGGTTGTCATGGAGTTCTATGCCTTGTTCAAGGCCTAATTGCATTGTGAACTATTTGAAGGCACTTGTTAAGCCTAAACATGTAAAGACAAAACATGTAAGTAGTTGTAGTTTCAAACTACCAAAGGAAGTTTGATGGGAAGAAGTGGTTGTAGACCTTCCCATCGAACCAAACTACTTTCAAGGATTTATTCAAGGTGTGAACAATTTTAAGACACCTTGAATGTGATCATTGTGAGGAGAAGAAGGAAGTTCTATGCAATACAAACAATTCTCTACTGTCTTTTCGTTGTTTTTCTGCATTTTCTGTGTAACAGTCCATGCCATCCTATTGTACGACACTGTCATGAAACCTAGATTATTTAGGAATGAAGTATGATGGAGTGACTCTCAATTAAGACTAATTTGGGGCTATGACATTAAAGAGGAAACAAGTTACAAACGTTTGAGCTTGGACTGCTCACTAATAGAACTCTATTTTTCTGTAGAAATCGCTGCCATAGACCGTACTACTTGAAGGTACAAGACTGTCCTCAATTCCTCATGTCTTGATTAGTTAATATAGATAGTTATCTCTCATTTGAAGTGTTTTTGGTGCCTTGTTAGTAGCATTATAGGGAGTTATGAGGTTTTCTTTAAAAAACAGTCTCATAGAACCCTAAACAAGGGTTTTGCCTCCAACAATGAGGAACTGACCATCCCATAGTCTTCCAAAGCCATAAGACTAGTGGGATGGATGTATTTAATTGCATTTTGAGTGTTTTGATTGACTACAGGCATGGGATAATTGATGTGTGCAAGGTTTATTAGAAAAGGCTTAATAAAACCATGTATTAAGCCAGTTGGAGGAACCTAAAAGGTAATTCTTGGAACAGTAGATTGTAGAAGAGTAAAACCCACAAAATCCTTTGTTTTGGCATGTATTCTAACTATTTAAACCCTTGGTTGAGTTTTGGGCTTGCATTCTATAGTAGCCTCTTTGTAATTTTGGCCTAATTGGGGCTCTAAGGCATCAAGAGGGGCTATTGGTTGAGGCATAGCATCTAAAACAACCCATACTAAGTTTGGGATATGTGATAGGGGGGCATAATGGGTATCTACTGATTGTCTAAGATTTGCATTTGAAGACCTGTAGAAAAAGTTATTAGGATTGTTCTCCTTTTGAAGGGCTACAAGCCATTTTTGGGGTTTGTGAAGGAAGTACCAATCCTAAGTCTAGTCTGCCTTGGCTAATGGATGGAATGGGTACCCTAACATCCCAAACCAACCTTTCCATGATGATCCATGAGTTTATTTTTGCTATTCCCACTTTTGTGTAAAGACCTTTGATTTTGCGTTTTTGGGTGTAGTAGAACCTTATCTTTCTTGTCTATCTTCTCCTATCCAATTTGCCTCTACGTCGTAGTGGTATCAGAGCCATATAAGGTTCTATTGTTGGTGGTATAAGGCTTGGTATATGTTAGCAGAAGAGAGTGAAGGGGAGGCTAGAAATATGCCTCCAAAGGGGATGACCACCGAAGTGGTCAAGAAGTTCAAGGAGATGGAAGAGAAGATCAAAAGTGGAGTCAAGGAAGCACTCCAAGTAGAGTTGAAGGCATTGATGATAGGGAAGAGGATAGATGAATGTTTAGATGAAGAGGAAGAGAAAGAGGAAGAAGAAGAAGAGCAAGAGGAGGTAGAGGTACCGGCTGATCAAAAGCATTTCCTTGAAGCCATCAAGGCAATTGGAAAGGATTCTTCAGAGGCTCAGATGGAGATTCCCATGTTCAGTGGGAAGATGAATGTTGATGAAGTCATGGAGTGGATTGAGTCTCTAAACAACTACTTTGGATACAAAGAGGTTCCTAAAAGTAAGAGGGTTAAGTTTGCAAAAACTAAACTCAAGGTGCTGCCCTTACATGGTGGAATTACACCCAAGGTGAGAGGGTAAAGAATGGGAAGAGTATGATCTCTTCATGGAGCAGAATGTTGGAGAGGATCAAGTCCCAATTCCTTCCATCAGACTATGAGGTGCAGATCTACAAGAGGATGCAAAATCTCAAACAAAGAGATTTGGATGTGGCTACTTACACCGAGGAGTTTCACAAGTACACTCTTCGTTGTGGGTACATGGAGGATGAAAAAACTGAAGTGGCAAGGTATCTAAATGGTTTGAGGTTTAATATTCAAGATGAGATTAGTTTATTAACCCCTAAAACTATGGATAAATGCTTTCAAGTGGCATTAAGGGCTGAAGAGAAGTTGAAGAGGAAAGGTGAGCAACAAAATAGAGGAAGAGGTGGCAGAAATTTTAGAGGTAGGGGTAGTTTTGGGGGCAGAAATCAGTCCCAAAGAAGCCAAGGGGAATCTAGTTCCCAAGAGCAAAGTGGAGAATCCAGTTCTAGAGAAGGCTTTAGAGGAAGAAGGCCTAATGGAAGAGGTAGATTTGGTGGACCAGGGAGAGGTCCTATTGTCTTCATAGGAAGGTGCTACAATTGCAACCAAGTGGGACATCCAGCCTTCAAGTGTCCTGAAAAGCAAGCCTCAAGCTCTCATGGAGGAGAGAGAAGGAACCAATTGATCCAAGAGGAAGATTGCCAAAGTATCAACTCTCCAATTGGAAGTGCAACCCCAGTCCATGAAGGAGAAAGTTTGATGATGAGGAGAACAATGTTGAAGGTGCCTCAAACACAAGAACCCCCTCAAAGGAAGACATTGTTTAGGACAACATGCAAGGCCTATGGTAAGATTTACAAGGTAATTGTTGATTTAGGCTCAACTGAAAATTTAGTTTCCATTGAAATGGTAGACAAGTTGAAATTGAAAAGGCTTCCTCATGTTAGTCCTTACAAAGTATCATGGTTGAATAAAGGGCAACAAGTTTTGGTAGATGAATAATCATGGGTTGAATTTGAGATAGGAGAATATAAGGACAAAATTTTGTGTGATATAATTCCTATGGATGCTTGTCATTTGCTATTAGGACGTCCATGGCAATACGATGTTCAATCACAACATGACGGTAAAACTAATTCTTTCATCATAACTAAGAATGGTAGAAAATATAGAATGGATCCATTGCCTGATGAGCATGTAGAGAAGAATGTTGGGTCAAGTGTTAAGATTGTGAATGGTAAAGAGTTTCTAGATGCCCTTAAGGAGGAAGGAACCCAAGGGTATGCTCTAATTTTGAATCCTAAAAACAATCCTAGTTTGCATGATCCTAGTAAGGAAGAAGTTCCTAATGATGTGCAACAATTGTTAGAGAAGTATAAGGGGATTATGGTAGAAGAAATGCCTATTGAGTTGCCACCTATTAGGGACATAAGCCATCAAATTGGCTTCATACTAGGATCTACTTTGCAAACAAAGCATCCTATAAGATGACACCTTCACAAAATGAAGAGATTGCCAAGCAAGTGCAAGAATTGTTGGATAAGGGATTGGTGAGAAAGAGTCTTAGCCCATGTGCTGTTCCAATAGTCCTATACCCTAAAAAGGATGGTAACTGGAGGTTGTACATGGATTCTAGAGCCATTAACAAGATTACCATAAGATATAGGTTCCATATGCCAATAATTGAGGACCTAATGGACTATTTGGGAGGGGCTAGATACTTTTCTAAGATTGACCTTAAGAGTGGGTATCATCAAATTAGAATCAAACAAGGGAATGAATGGAAGACAACATTCAAAACAAATGAAGGTCTTTATGAGTGGTTGGTGATGCCATTTGGTCTATCTAATGCCCCAAGTACTTTTATGCGTCTCATGAATGAAGTGTTGAAGGATTTCATTGGCAAATTTGTTGTGGTATATTTGGATGACATTCTTGTTTTCAGCAGGACTAAGGAAGAGCATTTGCAACATTTGGATTAGGTTTTGAAGAAGTTGCAAGATGAACAATTGATTATCAACATGGAAAAGAGTGTCTTCATGAAGGAAGAACTCACCTATCTTGGTTTTGTGATTTCACAAGGTAGTTTGAAAATGGATCCAGCAAAGGTAGAAGCCATTTTGTCATGGTCAACTCTAAAAATAGCATGTGATGTGAAAATTTTTCATAATATTTTATAGGAAATTCATAAGGGGTTTTAGTCATATTTGTGCACCGATTTTGGATACCATCAAAGGGGGGAAGAAATGTAAGTTTTTGTGGACAAAGGTAGCCAATGATTCTTTTAAAATTCTAAAACAACAGGTAGCACAATAGCCTATACTTGTTTTACTCGACTTTAATAAGTTGTTTGTAGTGGAATGCGATGCTAGTAACCTTGCTATAGGGGTTGTCCTAGGTCAAGAAGGTAGGCCTATTGCTTTCTTTAGTGAAAAATTGAATGATGCTAAGAGAAAGTACTCTACTTATGATTTGGAATTGTATGCAATGGTACAAGCTTTGAAAAAATGGAGGCACTATCTTTTGCCAAAAGAATTTATTGTTTATACGAACAACCATGCACTTAGTTTTCTGAAGTCATAGGAGAAACTCAATCATAGGCATATGAAATGGGTTGAGCTACTCCAAGCCTATACTTTTTCAATCAAACACAAGAAGGGGCAGGCTAACAAAGTGGCAGATGCATTGAGTAGAAGGGTGTGTATGGTTCAATAAATTCAATTGCAAAGTGTAGGGGTTGATGCTCTCAAACATATGTATCAAGATGATGAAGATTTCAAGGAGGTATATGAAGTTTGTTCACAATTTTTAGACTCTTATCATTCTAATTTTTCTGAGTTTTTGTTGCAGCAGGGGTTGTTGTTCAAAGGCAGCCAACTATGTATTCCTAGGTGTTCCATGAGGGAGAACATCATAAAGGAAAAACATTGTGGTGGACTAGGAGGTCATTTTGGATTGGATAAAACATTGGATCAGGTGAAGAGGTTTTATTTTTGGCCTAAAATGCAATCAGATATCAGAAAATTTGTTGAATGTTGTAGTATTTGTCAAAGGGCAAAGGGTACTTCATCTAATGCTGGTCTATATCAGCCACTTCCTATTCCTAATAGGCCATGGGAAAGTATTAGCATGGATTTTGTCTTGGGTCTTCCTAGGACTCAAAGAGGCTTTGATAGTATATTTGTTGTGGTCGATAGATTCAATAAGATGGCTCATTTCTTGCCTTGTAAATGCACTAATGTGCTTCTCACATTGCTGGTTTATTCTTCAAAGAAATTGTTAGAATCCATGGTTTGCCTCTTAACATTGTGACAGACAGGGATCCAAAGTTTGTAGGCCATTTTTGGCGTAGATTGTGGAGGAAGTTGGGCACTCAATTGTCCTTTACTTCAGCCTATCACCCTCAGACTGATGGCCAAACTAAGGTGGTGAATAGGTCCTTGGGAAACCTTCTCAGGTGTCTTACCAAACAACATGGAGAGGCATGGGATATGATCATCCCTCAAGCAGAGTTTGCCTATAATGATTCCACCAATAGGAGCACAGGAAGGAGTCCATTTGAGATTATTTATGGCATTCACCCAAGGGGTATTCTTGAATTGGGAGATCTCCATGGATTGGAAAGGAAAAGTGCTCAAGGTGAAGACTTTGCATTAGCCATGGACATACATGATAATGTCAAAGAAACTCTTCAAAAGAACAATGAAAAGTACAAGGAGAAAGCCAATGAGAGAAGGAGAGATGTACAATACAAGGTTGGGGATTTGGTTATGGCACATTTGAAGAAGGAAAGACTTCCTAAGGGGTAGCCAACCAAACTCCTCATGAAGAAGATAGGACCATGCTGGATTGTGCACAAGTTTGGGCCCAATGCTTATGAGATTGAACTTCCTCAAGGCTTGGCCATATCTCCTATTTTCAATGTTTCAGATTTGTTCCCTTTCAAAGGTGATTCTAATGCACATTCAGAGGTAGATATGACAATAGTAGGAGATGAAGATTGGGTCAAGGGTCTTCCACCCAATCAACCATTGAAGTTGGAATGCATTATTAACACCAAGGTCTTGAAGAAGTCATACAAACAGTTTCTTGTCAAATGGAGTGGCTTACCTATTGAAGATGCCACTTGGATGAGTGAAGAAGACATCTTGAAGCATGGTGTCACAATTGCTAATCTACTTCCTCAAGAGACTTGAGTTCTCTTTCCACCCGGGGAGTATGGTGCAGGATCACCAAGGATATCAAAAGACTTATGTCTTGTTTTGATGATTCACTTGTTTGTTGATTTCATAAGGTCTTGAAGACCATTCTCATTCATGTAATAAGGACTATGTCCAAATATCTATTGTTGTCTTGTATAGGAAATAGTCATGAAGTCATAGGGGCAATCTTATGTTTTCCTCTTATTTGTAAGCCTTCCAAGGCAAGTAGGAGGTTGTCATGGAGTTCTATGCCTTGTTCAAGGCCTAATTGCATTGTGAAATATTTGAAGGCACTTGTTAAGACTAAACATGTAAAGACAAAACATGTAAGTAGTTGTAGTTTCAAACTACCAAAGGAAGTTCGATGGGAAGAAGTGGTTGTAAACCTTCCCATCAAACCAAACTACTTTCAAGGATTTATTCAAGGTGTGAACAAGTTTAAGACACCTTGAATGTGATCGTTGTGAGGAGAAGAAGGAAGTTCTATGCAATACAAACAATTCTCTGCTGTCTTTTTGTTGTTTTTCTGCATTTTCTGTGTAACAGTCTATACCATCCTATTGAACGACACTATCATGAAACCTAGATTGTTTGGGAATGAAGTATGATGGAGTGACTCTCAATTAAGACTAATTTGGGGCTATGAAATTGAAGAGGAAACAAGTTACAAACATTTGATCTTGGATTGCTCACTAATAGAACTCTATTTTTCTGTAGAAATCGCTGCCATAGACCGTACTACTTGAAGGTATAGGACTATCCTCAATTCCTCATGTCTTGATTAGTTAATATAGATAGTTATCTCTCATTTGAAGTGGTTTTGGTGCCTTGTCAGTAGCATTATAGGGAGTTATAAGGTTTTCTTTAAAAATAGTCTCATAGAACCCTAAATAAGGGTTTTGCCTCCAACGATGAGGGACTAACCATCCCACAGTCTCCCAAAGCCATAAGACCAGTGGGATGGATGTATTTACTTGAATTTTGAGTGCTTTGATTGACTGTAGGGGTGGGAGAATTGATGTGTGCAAGGTTTATTGGAAAAGGCTTAATAAAACCATGTATTAAGCCATTTGGAGGAACCTAAGAGGTAATTCTTGGAACAACAGATTGTAGAAGAGTAAAACCCACAAAATCCTTTGTTTTGGCATGTATTCTAACTATTCAAACCCTTGGTTGAGTTCTGGGCTTGCATTCTATAGTAGTCTCTTTGTAATTTTGGCCTAATTGGGGCTCTGAGGCATTAGGAGGGGCTATTGGTTGAGGTATACCATCCAAAACAACCCATGCTAAGTTTGGGATATGTCATAGGGGGGTATAATGGGTATCTATTGATTATCTAAGATTTGCATTTGAAGACCTGTAGAAAACGTTATTAGGACTGTTTTCCTTTTGAAGGGCTACAAGCCATTTTTGGGGTTTGTGAAGGAAGTACCAATCCTAATTCTAGTCTGCCTGGGCCAATGGATGGAATGGGTCCCCTAACATCCCAAACCAACCTTTCCATGATGATCCATGAGTTTCTTTCTATTGTTCCCACTTTTGTGTAAAGACCTTTGATTTTGGGTTTTTGGGTGTAGTAGAACCTTGTCTTTCTTGTCTATCTTCTCCTATCCAATTTGCCTCTACATCAATAATGGGTTTGGTCCCATCCTCTAACTCAATTACATGCTCTATGCCTCTATCAGGAGGCACTCCTGGTGGTATATCTCCAAACACCTTATTGTGCTTGGATAGTAACTTGTGAATATCTGAATGATAGCTATCCTTCTGTCATGGTAGGGACTCTGGCATAATAAGGCACTCTGCTACCTACTCAACCTGGTCATGTCTCAATAGCCTCTCCATTCTCTTCAATGATACTACTTGAGGTCCACCATCTAAAATACCCCTAAGGCATATTTTCCTCCCATTGTATTCAAATCTCATCTCCATCTTCTTTACATTAATGGTGAACTCCTCTAACTAGCTCATCCAATGCATGCCAAGTACCACGTCTATATCCCCAATGCCAACCACATAGAAGTCATCAATCAACTCATAATCACCCATAATGATCTTCAATCCTGTTATTTTCTTGTTGCACTGCATTTTGAATCCGTCGGCTACCATCACCTTGAAGCCTTCAAATTCCTCTGTTTTCAAATCCCTGCGAGCTACCAACCCCTCGTCAATAAAATTATGAGTAGCTCCTGTGTCAATGAGGGTAATAATGTATTGTCCATTAAGTACACCACACACCTTGAAAGAACCAACCTTCTAGAAACTAGATAGCTGAGCAATAATACCTCCACTACTAGTATTGTGCTGTGAAGCTCTCTCATCTCCACTATCTCCATGATCAGAAGCCTGATCAAAATCTGAATCAAATGCATCAGATTGGGTCTCCTTAGCTGAATAATACTTAATCAATTTGGCCTTAGCCTTGTGTGAACACTTATATGAGGGATCCCATGGTTATTTACAATGGAAGCAAAGTTTCTTCCTCCTATATTCATTGAGCTAATCATCAATCAACCTGTTTGACCTGTCCTTATGATGCTCAACATCTCTATGGAAGGGTTTCTTCTCCTTCTCCTTGTCCCTCATGTGTGGAAACCCCTTAGACTAAAATTTGCTTCTTCACACTGATGACTCCATGTCTCGGGCCTTTTTCATGGCCTCCTAGAGTGTAACAAGGTCAAAACCCTTAACCCAACCACGAAGTGGGTCTGACAATCCATCAATGAAGAGAATAACCAATCAGTGCTGAGAAATATCCAGGACCATAACTGATAGGTCCTGGAACTCAGAAATGTAGGAGTCAACTGAACCACTCTGCCTCAGCTGTGCTAACTCCTTAAACTGCAACTCTGGGTCCTTCTTATCAAACCTATCGATCAATCTGGCTGTAAACTCCACCACTTATGTGCTACCCCCTCCAAATGCAAAGCTACATAAGTAATGGCATCCTCTTCAGGCATAGGACTAATCTACAGGTAGCTGTCCAATTTCTAGACCCAAGCTCTAGCGGTGGTTTTTCCTGATCCATCAAAATAGGGAAGTGTCATTTTTCTCACCTTTTTCTGTAACTCTTGGTTCTGAGGTCTACCTCCTCTATGAGGTCTATTTCTAATCTTAATGTTAGAGTACTCTACAAAGGTCATCTCTACCCTAAACTCTGCACTAGAAGCTCTCCAATCCCTCAGAATCTCCTCCTAAAACTTAGCCTCTATGGGATCTTGTTCAGGAACTTGGTTCTTGGGAGCAAAAATGGGTATACCAGGCCTGTCACCTACTGTAAACTGTGAAGCCCTCCTATGAGTAACCAAGGCCTCATCCTCATCATCTCTGAATCTGTGTCTGTCCTCCTTGTGCCTATCCCCATTTTTTCTATTCCCTTGGTTCCTGTCACCATTACGTCTATCACCCACATTATTCCTGTTTCTATCCCCATCATTAGTTCTATTCCTATCACCATCATTGTTTCTATGTCTATCACCATCATTGTTTCTATTCCTATATCCTCCATTGTACTTGTTTCTGTCATGGTAATTATCCCTATTATTTCTTCTGTCTCGCAACTGCTCGAGGGTATGTGCCATCTCTACCTGTGATTCCCTCAATTCCTATCTAGACTCCCTCAACTCTCTCTCTAGGGCTACCGAGCTCCTGGTGAGCACATTCAGGATCTCTTGTAGGCTAGGCTCCTCAACCTCCCTATCACCCATTTCTTCTATAGGTTCTGGAACTGGTGGTAACTCTCTTGAAAATGGGTCTGTTCATGAAACTAGGTAATCATCCTCAGTAGAGGCAACCTATATCTCTAACTCGAATGGATCTATTATAGGTACTGGATGCTTAGGTTCTTCTCTCTGTGGTACCTCTCTTCCCTATGTCTGGTGTGGGTTTTGTATTCCTGGTCTTGGTCTGAAATTATACCTATCAGTAGACCGCATATCTCACTTTTAACCTCTGCATGTCATATTTAACCTCACAGGATGACAAGATTTTTTGCTCTGATACCATTGTAACATACAACCATCCGTATATGTTTGCTCTAATTGATTTTTTTGTGTTTTTTGATGTTTTACTATTTAGGGTTTATAAGTTGTTTTGCATGTTGGACTTTTGCATTGCATGTATGAAATATGAAGTAGATGAACAAACCCAGAAAATATACAATGAATTTGCATAAACTAAAGGCAACCTAGATCATAAAAATTAGTAAAACTAATTATAAAGACATACCCATATGGAGAACTTTAACTTCATTCCATTGCTGGAAAGGATCAACTTACATTTCCATAGGAAACACTCTAGAATACATTCCATTGCTGGAAAGGATCAACTTACATTTCCATAGGAAACACTCTAGAATACATACAAATAAAGTTCAATCACTAAACTTTGATGCTGCATAGAATAATGCAGTCCAAACTACTCAAACTAAAGGAGATAAGTGCTAGAAAACAATGTGGAAGACTACTCTCAATACCCATGACTTCCCTCAGGTGGTATGACACTGCAGTCAGCTGGAAAAAACAATAAATGACTTCTAAGTCCCTCCAAACTTTTCTAGCAATGTTTGAAATCAACTGATGTGGAAGGGTGACCAGCTCGTAGGAAGAATCAACAACAAACATTCACTATAAAACCCCAAACAAATGCTCAATGGATAGTACGGCTTGCTGGTACAGGTATGGCCAGTAGTGGGTGGTATGGCCTCCTTAGACAGATGCAATACAACAACAAACTCCTCGGAAATGAATTCAATATGTCCTTCAAAATCTTATTTTCATCTGTAAACCACAACACCGGAAGAATATATCACTTTGGTCTCGGAATCTTCTCAAAATGTCTTTCTTGAAGCACAAGTGAGACTCCTGGATGAAGCCTCCTCAATCCCTTCCTGATGCACTCTTTCATACACAAGGAAAAGAAAATCTACAAAGGTTTTCATCACTACAAATCGATGTCCAAACCCCAGAGCCAAGCTCAAACCAAAAGCACTAAAAAACTCAATATGAGAGCAAATATCCAAGAAGCAAGCATGAGCAAATGAAGTGTCTTTTTGCCTTCTTATTTCCCCTCTTTCCCAATGCCCAAGATGAGAGGGTTCTTAATTTAATATTTTAATTATAAATCATCCCCTTATCTCTCCATGAGAGGGCGCTCATCCCTAGGCACACAACTTATAACTTTTAAGTTATAACTTAATATTATAAAGTTAAGTTATATTATATCTTAAAGTCACCCTTAGAATATAATAAGTTAAATCTTTAATTTAACTTATATTAAATTAAACAATTCTCTAGAAGATTTGACCCTATGAATCTCGTGCCCTAGCTCCTGCACTGCCCTGCTAAAAATAGAAACTGCCCTGTCATGACTTACTATAAATAGTAAGTCCCCAAACTAACTCCCTAAACACTGCCATTAGCCTATGGGAGTCCCGTGATAGGCTAATCTCTAACCAACAACTGACTGGGCTAAGTAGGGGACATTACACAAAAGCATCGAACCAATGTATTAATTTGCAACAACAATGTTACAATACATTTGCAGGCTCAAAGCCTTAACATGGAGATTTACATCTTGCTTCTCTGGAGGAAAACTGACAGCATAACCCTGCATAAAAAACTACCTCTTCAAACACACTTAATACAACATAATGCAAGAGATGCAAAAGGAAAGCGCCCTCAAAAATTTGGTTTAGATTTCTCCACCAACTCCTCTGCAAAAGCATACAAAGCATCTTCTTTCAAATCTGTTTTAAAGCCAGAAAAGCTTATGCTTTCTTTCCTAGGTGTCCACTTCTCAAAAAAGAATATTTTCCAACTTGAAAATCTTTTCCAAATCGATAATCTTTTCCAAGTCAAATTTCCAAAAAATAAATCATATCCTCTTCATAGGTGCTCCAAAGAGATAAGGATAAAATTTGCCATAAATAGTAACTTCTTGCAATAGAAACCTACTAAACAAGACCCAAGGTCAACTGAGGTGGCACTCATTTTTCTCAACAAAAATAAAAATAGCTTTTTGAGAAAAAAATAAAAAGCAAAAAGCACAAAACAGTTTTTTCCAGAATGGCTTAAAAACACCATTTCTAAAAAAGCAAAAAGCAAAATTGTTTTTCACCTCCTAAAAATAGGAAACACCATAAAGGACTCTAAGGTTGAGACAACTTTATCCCAACATTCTCCCACTTGTTGAAGACTTTTCAAGAGTCTATAGCAGCTAGTTGATCAAGCCTCAAGGCCCATGGAACTTGAACACATCTGAACTTCTTTGTGCTCACTAGCTTTGTTAGTGCATCTGCAACATTCACCAAAGTATCAACTTCAAACCCATTACCAGAACACAACTCTAAAGTCCAAACACCTCCAAAACATGATCAAGCACGAATGCTCTAGAACAGTTAGAACAACAACCACAACTAGTTTTTTACATCCAACTAAAAAACCCACCATTGATAGAACTTTTGCACATGACATATCTAGCCCATACTACAGCTTTCATCCCTGTATAATCCATTGTCCTACTCAAAGTTACTATCTCCCATGATAACAAACACACCAAAAACATTGATGTACAAAAAATATGGAGACCCTTGATACTGTAGTCCAATGAAGAACAATCTACCAAGGACATACATACATCCTAGGAATCATATTACATGAGCAATGCCAACTGAAGCAACTCATAGTCTACCAATCAGCACTTACATAAAAGTGTGGCTTATAATCAAATCATGTAATACAAAGAACAATAACAATGATTTGCAAACTACAACCAACCTGCTACGAAACAGAGCATACTTCCACAAATAGTTTTCTGGTCACTCTCTCACCTTTGATCTCCTCCACTTCTCCCAAGTCCTCCACATCTCAAATTATATACATTAAAAGAACACATACTATTGCTAAAAACAATAAAGTACAACAATAGTAGATGACCACAAAACCAGTGATCATACTAGATGAATAAGAACCTCTAGGAAGAAACATGAGACCATAAAGAGAAACTGCAAAGCATATCATGTCCTTCTGCCAACACCACCAAGTGTTAAGTTGTGCCAAGTAAGATCTCTTTCACAAAACCCCAACTGAAAATCCTTAACAACACCTAACTTTTCAATCTCATTAGATCAAACAAAACATATATATCTCATATAACAGATGTAAGCTTCTCTATCCAAGGAAGATCAAACTCAAAAAATCCATTCCAAAAATAGGAATACAAGCCAATAACATCTCCAAAACTTCTCATAAATCAAACCATATACCCAAGGAGATAACCATGACAAATACTCCTCAAATGAACCCTCTAGAACTAGATACTATAGCTCAAGATCCATATCCATGAGAAATCAAAGCATAAAATAAAATGGATTTGAAACAACATGGGCAATACCTATCAGATCATTTTCTATCGAGTGAACTAAGAGTGGGGAATGAGAATGATCCACTAAGATACATTGAGCCTCATAGATGCTCTCTAAGAACAATCTCCTCTCAGCTCCAAACATGAACTCATGTGTTAGAATTAGACCGGAAAACTAAGAGGGGGATGGTGAATCAGTTGTCCCAAAATTAACCTTTTCTTCCTTTTAATCTTCTTTGACAATTTGCAAATTGATTAATGATGTAAACATTAAAGCATGAAACAACATCACATAAGTAGAAACATAATCAACACACTTGACACCAAGATTTTTGACGTGGAAACCCGGTTAAGGGAAAAACCACGGTGGGTGTTAGCCCACAAGATTCATACCCTGTTAAAAGTACTTACAAAGAATGGGAAGGCACTTGCCTTCAGGCTCACTGCTTAAAAGAGAGGCTCACTACCTACAAGAAATTTAAGTTTAACACAGAAAGAATTAACTGAGAAATAGCATCTACTTCATGCCTAGTTCAGTTTCATTGAATGCTCATAAAACTTCTGTTCTTCTTCCAAACTCTTCTTCACTAACTTTTAACTCTATTCCGCTTTTGTTCTTCTACTCCTCTTCTTTTTGTTCTACTCCTGATCCTTTCTTCAGATTTATTATTTTTGCTCAAGGATGATTTTCACGACTCAACTACACTCCTTTATATGCTTCATCAACCTTGGAATAAACATCAAGGTCGGTACACCAAACAATTGACTTAATGCAAATCACTAAGTTGTTGGTAAAACATAACTGAGACTCAAATCTTCCTTGATCAACATGCCACGCTTCATAGAATTGCTTTTAGAACATTCACAACATACTAGAATCATCCGGTAGGCCAAGACTGGGAAGAACAACATCAAGAAGGAAATCTTCTTTGACAAGCTCAGACTTCAATGTGGACCTCCAACACAGCAGTCACATGATCCGGAGACCTCCACAAGCACAAGGAATTCAACAAAAACATTTGCATTCCTCCAAATCATTAGAATCACTTGAATCTTCATCCGGAACCTCAAGAATACTATCTGCCATGACTATCATCTTAGAGAGATTGCTTGTGGACCTCCAAACCACAAACCACTTGAATGGATGATACACACTGACTTCCCAAACATGCCTCTAGATCCACAGATTATTATTTGACATATCTGGAAAGATCCAGACCACTTCTCTATCGCTCTGTCTCTTCTGAATACTGCAAAATTGGTTCTACTCAGATGGCCATAGTTTCTTCAAATCTTCATGCGAGCCTCTCAAATCCTGACTGGAGCTACTTCACACAATCCTCTATACTACCTTATGATCTACATCCATTAATCTTTATTAATTTTCTCAATATCCTCAGCATTTCAGTCTTCTAGTCAGGAAACAAGATAGAATACAGTTGACACCAATGGCAACAACAATATGTTGACATCAATGACAACACCGATTAGGCACATAATTACAACAATCTCCCCCTTTGTCATTAATGGCAACATATGATGTGAAAAACTGATTCAACCATCAAGACAAGAGCTTCTCCCCTTTTCTCTTATCACTTCTGCAACCACTATCTTCACTGCTCCCCCTTTCACCAGCAACTAGTTTTTCACATGACTTCTCTCCCCCTTTGACATCAATGGCAAAGGGCACATATTTAAAGTCTTTTCTCCTTAGTTTCAGACCAAACTCAAAAATTGCATGCAAACTACTCCCCTTGAGTAGTGCTTCCTTAACATCAATTTGGATCACAAGATATGACTATGAATTCCACCAGAATGATGCACTCTAGTGCATCTTAATTCTGATCAGGAGGGGTAATAACCCCTAACTTCTCTCTGAGATACTCAAAAATATCCTTGGGAAGAGGCTCAGTAAAAATATCCGCAATCTAATCCTTTGAGGACATGAACTCCAACTTGACTTCATTCTCATTTACCTTCTCTCTCAAGAAATGAAACTTGATGGATATATGCTTTGTCTTTGAATGCAACACCGGATTCTTTGAGATACTTATTGCACTTGAATTATCATAGAAAATTGTGATAGGATCCTCAAACACAATTCTGATGTCCTTCAACATTTGCTTCATCCACAGAACTTGAGTACAATTGTTTGTTGCTTCTATATACTCAGCCTCTATTGTAGATAGGGAAATTGCCTCCTTTTTACTCAACCAGGAGACCAATCTACATCTTAAGAAGAATGCACCACCACTAGTGCTTTTTCTGTCATCCACATCTCCTGCCCAATCAGCATCTGTATATGCATGAAGAGTGAAGTCATTATCCTTTGGATACCATAATCCATAGTCAATTGTCCCTTTGAGATATGTAACACTGAATCTAATCTAACAAATTTATAAACTTACATCTAACAACATAATTTCAGCGGAAAGATTAACTAACTATTATGAAAATAATATCGAATGCAATAGAATTCAAATTTCAACTAACTTTCATTTTCAGCTAAAATAATCTTTTCTAACAAAATACATATAATCAAGAATAAACTAACTTTTGATTAACTATCTTTCTCCAATAAAATTCAAATATTAAGATATGAAGAGAGATTAAGAAAAGTACAACTTAAATAGTTTCCTACTGATTTGTTTGTAAGATCCTCCTTTGGATTTTGGAAAAAAGAATATCAACAAGGGCTTTATCCACCCAACCAAGACCAACTAGTCTCCCATGCTTCTTCAACTGAAGAAATCTGACCCTTCATGAGGGTGATTAGCGAGGAATCTAATAACAACAGTATGCCTCTGAGCTTGGTGTCAAGAACCTATACCTCCTAATCGATCTTTTCCCTAAAGGTACCTCCTAACTAGAAAGATCACTCTGACTAGTGGTATATCTGGTACTTGATAGCTGACAGATGCCTATATTGCATTGTAACCTTGGCCAAGGATTTCTAATAATTATCTGACACTACTGTGTCATCAGCATTCACCCTTGCTTGGCATTGACATTATTTCATATGTTTCTTTTTGGTTACAGGTTTGGATGAAAATCTTGTATAATCCACTTGACATACTTATAGATTTATAAGAGATACGGCATAAGAACATTTAAACAAAAAGATATCCTTTAACTCAGTGACCAAAGTCAAATTTCAATATGAGAATATATGAGTGGATGTAACTATATATATAGATATAGATATAAATATATAGGTATAATGAAAAATACTTCTTTAGATTCAAAAGATTTGGAATTGAAAGACACATATGGATTCAGGAGATCGTTCATGAATTGCAAAATAGAAAATACAGAGTAACAAAATGAATTGTAATCAAGATCAACTATGGCTATCCAAAATAATGTATTTCTATCCCTTGCATGATGAACTATAGCATATTGAAAGGAACCATTGTCTTTCTTGAAAAAGCATTTACAAGTCGAGGAAGAGGAATATACGACTGCAAAGACAAATCTTGATTGATGGACTAGTTCTTACTACCGCTCCTATGATATTGATTTGAGAGAGTAAGAAAAGATATGAAGGTCATGTACAAGGATTATATGGTTCAGATTTCTGAGTTGTAGTGATGAGGACACTCAAAAGAATGCAAAACAATGTTCATAGCACAACTTACAGATCCTGCGAATGCTTTTGGAAAGAGGGTGCAAATGCTGCTTCCAAAGATTGAGTAAAGAATGACGATGAAAAAGGTCAATGCCAACAAATAAAGGCATCCCCCTCCTTCCCCCATCTACATGCAAGAAGGAATGTTTCCTTCTTGTGTGCGGGTAGAGTAGAGGAGTTACACACAAGACTCCAGTTCGCGCACCACCAAGCACTCCACATGAGGTGAGAAAAATATATTTTATTTAATATACATAAGGAAAATAATTCTTACCAACTTGAAATATATACGTATATGTATGTGCCTTGGCCAAGGCTATGATGATATAGTTGTCTAGACTTAGACTTCTAGGCAATATTGTTGTTTTTCGATTCTCGTAACCACACCTCTCCCTGTTGATATCCCTTTTTCCTTGTCAATTGATTTATCCTACAAACACTTCAACAATTAATAGAGGTTAAATCATTTCCTTGATACGAACATTAATATATATTATATCCATACATCCATTCTCACATATAATTGAAAAATATTCGCATATAAAAGAAAATCATTCTCACATAATTATACACATTATCCAACGAATAAATTTCATATTCACATGAAAGCAATTATACACAACTAACAACATAACCAACATTTCATTGTTCAGAAGAAGGGGATGCAACATATTCTTCCCCTTAAGAATCATCATCCTCAATGATTATTTATCAATATTTATCAAAATTTAACAACATAGTCTCATATAAGTCTTAATTGTTTGGGAATAAATAAGGAAACTTTTGATGAATCTCATCATAACTTTCCTAGGTGGCATTCTCTTTTGAATACTGGTCCCACTAGACCTTACATTGTACCACCTCACGATTACATAAGTGTAGCTTACGTATCTCAAGTACTCGAAGTGGCTCTATTGTGATCACCCCAGGGTCCCATACCTGCAATGATTTCCAATCAATCATATGTTTAGAGTCTGCAAAATATTTCTTGAGATAGGAAACATGAAATACATTGTGAATTCTGGTGAGAGTCGGGGGTAGAGCAATTTTGTATGCCACAAGATTGATAATTTCTAGAACTTCAAAAGATCCCACGTATCTTGGGGCTAACTTAGAGGATTTCCCAAATTTTATAGAACTTTTCTGTGGTTTTACCCACAAAATAACTTTTTCTCCCACTACAAACTGTCTAGGAATATGTTTTGTATCAGTATAACTCTTTTGCCGGTCATTGGCCTCTTTCAGTCTTTGCCTAATTATTCTTACCTGCTCTTCCATTTCTTGAAGCATTTCAGGTCGTAGAATGATCAAGTCTTCCCACCTATTCCAACTTATAGGTGTTCTACATTTCTTGCCATACAGTGCATCAAAAGGTGCCATTTTTATTACTGACTAATATGAGTTGTTATAAGAAAATTCTACCGAGGGTAAATATTCCTCCCACCTGTATTGTTGATCCATACAGTACATTCTAAGTAGATCTTCTAAAATTTGATTTACCCTTTCCGTCTAACCATCTATCTCAGGATGATAAGCTGTACTAATATTTAACTGAGTCCCCAAGGCTGAAAATAAGGTCTACCAAAATCTGGATGTCATCCTGGCATCTATTTGATATAATCTTTTCTAGTATTCCATGGAGATGAAAATTTCCTTGTACAAATTTTCGTGTGATCACTAGTGCCCCATCTATCAAATTTCCTGGTATGAAATGTCTCACTTTGGTGAGTTTGTCCACTACCACCAATATGGCATTATGCCTGTTCCTAGTCATAGGTAAACCTTGTACAAAATCCATACTAATAATTTACCATTTCCAATCAGGTACACTATGAGGCTGAAGTAATCCTGCTAGATGTTGATGCTCTACTTTGACCTTCTGACATTCAAAACATCCAGCCATAAATATTGTTGCATCCTTTTTCATTCCTTTCCAAAAATATAATGATTTGACGTTAGCCATCATCTTGGTTACTCTTGGGTGTCCTGAATATGGTGCAGTGTGTACTTCTTTCCATATTGTTTTTCTTAACTCGGAAGATTTTAGAATATACATCGTACCTTTATATCTCAAAAGCCCATATGTTTCAATGTGAAAACCTTCCCATTTAGGCTCTTGTGGATTTGACTAAAGAGCTTCTCAAACTTGCAAATAATATTCATCTTCATTTAATTTCTGAATCACTCGAGTTCTAAAATCAGTGTTGATTGACACCATGGACGTTATATGCTTCCGTCGACTCAATGCATCAGCTACTATGTTTTCCTTGCCCTTAATGTAACTGATCTCAAAAACATAATCTGCAATTGAATCCATCCATCTTCTCTGGCGAGCATTTAGATTGGGCTGTGTAAATATATACTTCAAACCTTGATGATCTGACTTAAGTTCAAAAGTTTTTCCTAATAAATAATGTCACCACATTTGCAGGGCATGAACAATAGCTACTAACTCTAAATCATGGGGTGCATAATTTTGCTCATATTGTTTCAAATTCTGAGATTCATAAGCCACTACCTTCCCTTCTTGCATTAACACTCCGCCTAATCCATCTCTTGATGCATCTATTATAACTACAAAACGACCATTAGGATCTTGTACTATCAATATTGGGGCGGTTGTTAACTTTTCCTTTAATAGGTTAAACGCCTCTTGATATTTTTTAGTCCATTCGAATCTTTTTCCTTTTCTTTGAAGAGAGGTAATGGGATGAGCAATTCTAGAAAAATCTCTGACAAGCCTTTTGTAATACCCAGCTAATCTCATGAAACTTCTAACCTCAGGAACTTTTTTTGGTACTAGCCAATCCACTATAGCTTTTATCTTAGCAGGATCCACTGTAATTCCTTTAGCTGATATTATATGCCCCAAATATTGTATCTCTTTCTGGAAGAAGGTACATTTTGACAATTTTCCAAATAGTTTATATTCCCTTAACCGTTGAAGAACTATTTGAAGGTGTTGAAGGTGCTCTTCCTCATTTTTGGAGTAGATAAGAATGTCATCTAAGAATACCATTACAAACTTGTCCAGGCAATCTCTGAAAACACTGTTCATTAAATTCATGAATGCAGCTGGGGCATTGGTGAGTCCAAATGGTAGAACTGTGAACTCATAGTGTCCATATCTAGTTCTTAATGTCATCTTATGAATGTCTTCCTCTTTTAACCTGAGCTGATGATATCCTAACCTCAAATCTATTTTTGAGAATACTACAGCCCATTTCATTTGATCAAAAAGATCATCTATTCGAGGTAAGGGATATTTGTTCTTGATGGTGAGCTTATTTAGCATTTGGTAATCTATACATAAATGAAGAGTCCCATCCTTCTTTTTAAGAAAAAATCACTAGGGCACCCCATGGTGAAACACTCGGTCATATCAAACCCTTATCCAGTAATTCCTGTAATTGTGCCTTTACCTCCACCAGCTCTAAGGTGGTCATACGGTAAGGTACTTTTGAAACAAGTTCAACCCCTAGTACTAGATCAATGGCAAAATCAAATATTCTTCTAGGTGGTAACCCAAGTAGTTCCTCGGGAAATACATCTTGATATTCCTGAAAATAAGGGTATTTTCCAATGAAGGTCTCTTCCTTATCTTCAATTCCCATTTTCCTCTTCCTATTCTGGGAATGCTTTGTCCCATCTTTGACTACTTCCATCTTGACCACAAACAATTTACATCATTTCCTTCTATTTCTTTTCAGCTGCATAGCCAAAATTTGTTGCACCTTAACTTCTCGTTGTTTCCCTTGAATCATCACCAGGTTCCCTAGATCATCCATACATTCTACTATCTTAGCATAACAGTCGACCTTAGCCCTATGTTCTTTTAATCAATTCATTCCAATGATCACATCATAGGAACCTAGAGGTGCTACGTAAATGTTGACCTCTGTAGTGAAGTCTGGAAATTCAATCTTGGCTTCAAACAGACATTGCTCTACCTGAGCTCTTGTCTGATTAGCATATTCAACCATCCATGATTTGGCCATAGACCCAGTTCTTTTAGGGAACCTTCCCAGTAACTTAGGTGATATAAAACATTCAGTGGCTCTAGTGTCTATTAAAATAGTTATTGGGTTTCAATAAAGCATACCTGGAGTTTCTATGGGAGCAACCTGGTACTCTGCTTGTCTATTGTCAATTGCTACATGAATTCTTTGCTGAAAAATGGTCTGTTGAGGTGGTAGAGGCTTTTGTTGTTGTTGTCCTTGCTGATTCTTAGAGGGACACTGATTTGTGTAGTGCTCACCTCCACAATTGAAACATCCTCCAAGCAGTCCCTTCTTTTCAATACTTTTACTAGTGTGGTTTTCATGCTTTTGGGGGTTGTAATTATTCTTTTTAATCTAATTATTCTTGTACCCCTTCTTTTTGAAATTTTGTTGTGACTACTCCCACTTACCTTTGTTATGCTTCCTGTCCCTGAAGGAATCATCTTTCTTCAATCTCTATTCTTGCTGAACAACATTCTCGTAAGCCTCATCCATAGTCCGAGGCACCAAAACATCTACTAGTCCTCCAATACGATCGTTTAGCCCCATTATGAACTTTCATACTCGAAAGTTTTCATCATGTTGGTACTGTGGAACATATTTGAGTAAACGAGTATCTTTCTCCCAATACTCATTGATAGTTAGAGGTCCATGCCTGAGGTTTTCAAAATCTAACAATTTTTTATCATAAAATAACTGTGGAAGCCATCTTTGGCAGAATATCCTCACAAATTGATGCTATGACACATCTGCCACTGCTAATCCCATTTTAGCCCTTTTGTTTTCCCACTGTGTGGCAGCTTCTCCTGCCAACTGGTAGGCTACCCATGCTACTTTAGAGTTATTCGAATAATCTTGAAGCTCAAAATACTTTTCCATTTTCGTCAGCCATGCCTCTACGGCATCTCTCGAAGTAGAGCCTTCAAACTTAGGAAGTTTTATCTTTTTCATATCTTTGGCTAACTCATCTGCCAATCTATTTCTCTTGTATCCTATACTTAATTTTTTTGAGTTATCTTCTTGCTGGTCACTTTGATTTTCAAACCTCTCATCTCTAGCTTCAGATTTCCCTTCTACCTTTTTCTCTAGGTGGGCTAATCTAGCCTAAGTTGCTTTCATCATACTCAATATCTGATCTAGTTTATCCATGGAGCTATTGTCCTGATCTTCTTTGAACTCATTTCCAGAATTTTTCATTCCAAAGAGTTTTAATTAGTTTTTGGTTATTGTTTGTTGTCATCTAGTAGTTTTCACAATGATTTAAATAGTCTTCCTTTTTGCATAAAATTATTTTTAAACTCAAGTCAAATACAAATAGCTCACAAAATTTTTAATTTATTTGAAGAAAAAGACTATCACTCCCTATGATAGATTCATTAATAATTACAAAATTTCTATCACTTCCTGTGATAGATTTATTGCATATTACAAAATTTTCATCACTCCCTGTGATAGATTTATTTCAATTCAATACAAAATGGTCATCACTTTTGGTGATTAGTTTTTGAATCTTTTTCGATATCAGTGATAGGTTCCTCCTGATCACTAAATTCTAAAAATGGGATAAGTCTATATCCAGGAGTCAGAACTCAATCTCTTCAGATGTTTCTGGTTTTGTGTGGTCTTTAGATTTGGTCTTGTTTATGTCTGCAATTATGGCAGACTTCACCTTCTCTTTTCTTGAGACTGTCCATTTTCTTCTCTCCTTCTGAAGTCTTTTCAGAGCTTCAACTATTGTTTCTAAATCTACTAGGGAAGAACAACTTGAATAATCATAACGAAGTCTGATCTTCCATAGTCGAATAGATACATGGTCACGAATCTTTTTCCAGGGTGTTTATCTTATAAATAACATCCTGAAGAAAACATCAATAACTATTTTCAATGTTCTAAGCATGATGAGCCCCAAGGTTCAGTGTGGAACCTGGTAGCTCTGATACCATATGTAACACCCAATCTAATCTAACAAAATTATAAACTTACATCTAACAACAGAATTTTAGTGGAAAGATTAACTAACTATTATGAAAATAGTATCGAATGCAATAGAATTCAAATTTCAACTAACTTTCATTTTTAGCTAAAATAATCTTTTCGAACAAAATACATATAACCAAGAATAAACTAACTAACTTTTGATTAACTATCTTTCTCCAATAAAATTCAATTATTAAGATAGGAAGAGAGATTAAGAAAAGTACAACTTGAATATCTTCCTGCTGATTTGTTTGTAAGATCCTCCTCTGGATTCTAGAAAAAGGAATATCAACAAGGGCTTTATCCACCCAACCAAGACCAACTGGTCTCCCCTACTTCTTCAACTAAAGAAACCCGACCCTTCACAATGGTGATTAGCGAGGAATCTACTAACAACAATATGCCTCTGAGCTTGGTGTCAAGAACCTATACCTCTTGATCGATCTTTTCCCTAAAGGTACCTCCTAACTAGAAAGATCACTCTGACCAGTGGTATATCTGGTACTTGATAGCTGATAGATGCCTATACTGCATCGTAACATTGGCCAAGGATTTCTAATAATTATCTGACACTACTATGTTGTCAGAATTCACCCTTGCTGGCATTGATATTATTTCATATGTTTCTTTTTGGTTATAGGTTTGGATGAAAATCTTGTATAATCCACTTGACATACTTACAGATTTATAAGAGATACGACATAAGAACATTTAGACAGAAAGGTATCCTTTAACTCAGTGATCAAAGTCAAATTTCTCAATGAGAATATATGAGTGGATGTAAGTATGTATATATATATATATATAGGTATAAAGACAAATACTTCTTCAGATTCAAAAGATTTAGAATTGAAAGACACATATGAATTCAGGAGATCATTCATGAATCACAGAATAGAAAATACAGAGTAACAGAATGAATTGTAATCAGGATCAGCTACGGCTATCAAAATAATGTATTTCTATCCATCACATGATGAACTATAGTATATTGAAAGGAACCATTGTCTTGCCTGAAAAATATTTTACAAGTTGAGGCAGAGTAATATGCGACTGTAAAGACAAATCGTGATTGACAGACTGGTTCTTACTACCGCTCCTATGATATTGATTTGACAGATTAAGAAAAGATATGAAGCTCATGCACAAGGATTATATGGTTTAGATTTATGAGTTGTAGTGAGGAGGACACTCAAAACAATGCAAAACAATGTTCATAGCACATCTTACAAATCCTGCAAATGCTTTTGGAAAGAGGGTACAAATGCTACTTCCAAAGATTGAGTAAAGAATGATGATGAAAAAGGTGAACGCTAACAAATAAAGGTATCCCCCTCCTTCCCCAATTTGCATGCAAGAAGGAACATTTCCTTCTTGCATGCGGGCAAAGTGGAGGAGTTAAACACACAAGACTCCAGCTCGCACACCACCAAGCACTCCACATGAGGTGAGCAAAATATATTTTATTTAATATACATAAGGAAAATAATTCTTTACCAACTTGAAATATATACTTATATGTATGTGCCTTGGCCAAGGCTATGATGATATAGTTGTCTAGACTTAGACTTAGGCAATATTGTTACTTTTTTTATTCTCGTAACCACACCTCTCCTTGTTGATATCCCTTTTTCCTTGTCAATTGATTTATCCTACAAACACTTCAACAATTAAAGTAGGTTAAATTATTTCCTTGATACGGACATTATTATATATTATATCCATACATCCATTCTCATATATAATTGAAAAATATTCGCATATAAAAGAAAATCATTCTTGCATAATTATACACATTATCCAACGAATAAATTTCATATTCACATGAAAGTAGTTATACACAACTAACAACATAACCAACATTTCATTGTTCAAAAGAAGGGGATGTAAGAAGATATCTAAAAATTCTCTTGACTGCTACAACATGGGATTCTTTAGAATCAGCTTGGAATCTAGCGACAAGCCCAACTACATTCATGATATTAGGTCTGGTCTGAGTCAGATAGAGCAGTCCTCCAATCATTGATCTATACCTTTTTTGATTTTCCTTAGGGGAGTCATCATCTTTACTCAACTTACATCCGGTTACCATAGGCGTACCTACTAGCTTTGAATCTTCCATTCCAAACTTCTTCAACAATTCTTTCACATACTTAGACTGAGATATAAAGATACCTTTGTCTGACTGATTGATTTGCAGACCTAAGAAGAAGTTCATTTCACCAAACATGGACATCTCAAATTCACTTTGCATCTGATCAGCAAATGTTTGCACATACTCTCATTTCCACCAAAAATGATATCATCAACAAATACCTCAACAATCAGAATATTCTCATGATTAATCTTAAAGTAGAGATTATTGTCAGCAGTGCTTTTGTTATAACCTATCTTTAGCAAATACTTATCTAATCTTGCATACCAGGCTCTTAGGGCTTGTTTGAGTCCATACAATGCTTTCCATAATCTACAAACCATGTCTCCCTGATCAGACAACTAAAATCCTTCTAGTTGCTTAATGTCGACTTCTTCTTCTAACTCTCCATTTAGAAATGTTGACTTGACATCCATCTGGTAGACTTTAAAATATTTATAAGTAGTAAAAGCAAGAAACAATCTGACTGCCTCTATTCTTGCCACCAAAGAAAATTTTTCTTCAAAATCAATTCCTTCCACTTGAGAATATCTTTTGCATACCAACCTTGTTTTATTTCTTACAACTTCACCTTCTTCATTTAGCTTGTTCCGGAAGACCCATTTAGTTCCAATCACATTTTTGTCCTCAGGTCTAGAAACAAGATCCCAAGTGTGATTATTTTCAATTTACATTAACTCTTCTTTCATTGCCTTTACCTAGTTTTCATCTTTGTAGGCTTCACTTATTGTTTTTGGTTCAATCTTTGAAATCAGACAAATCCCTTCTTGATCTTCAACAATTCTTCTTCTAGTTTGAACACCTTTATTTCTATCTCCTATAATTTGATCTTTAGGATGATTCATCCTTACATACCTGGGAGTTTTGGGAATTGTTTGAGCTTCTATTTCTTGAGCTTGTTCCTCAACTTCTGCACTATCCTCTTGATTTACTAGATTTTCCAGATCAATCTAGATCTGGCTCTGAGTTTGCACTTGCCTTTCTTGACTTGGTTTTTCATCTTGATCATCTAAATCATATCCGCAAGACCTAGAATGTCCTTCTTTGCTCTCATCAACTTTGACATTAGCACTTTCAACAATCTTTTTCAACCTCTTGTTAAAACACTGGTATGCTTTGCTTTGAGTAGAGTAACCCAGAAAAATTCCTTCATCACTTCTTGCTTCAAACTTGCCTAGATTCTCATCTCTTTTGATATAGCATTTACTACCAAAAACTTTGAAGTATCTTACAATAGGAGGATGACCAAACCATAGTTCATAAGGTGTCTTACCAGAATTACCTTTTATCTGCACCCGGTTAAGAGTGTAGACAACAGTACTCATAACTTCTCTCCAATAAACTTGAGGAACATTTGTTTCCATCATCATGGTCCTAGAAGCTTCTTGAATGGTCCAGTTCATTCTTTCCACAGCTCCATTTTGCTAAGGAGTCCTAGGAGAAGATAATTGTCTTTTAATTCCATGCTTTTCACAAAATGAATCAAACTCACTGGAGATAAATTCTCCACCTTTGTTGGATCTCAGACACTTTATCTTCACACCAATCTCATTTTCCACCATAACTTTGAATACCTTGAATTTGTCAAGAGCTTTTGATTTTTCTTTTAAGAAGGTTACCCACATCATACGGGAGTAATCATCAATCAGCAACATAAAATATATGTCTCCTTACACACTCCTAATTCTAGCAGGACCACATAGATCAGTATGCACAAGTTCCAACCGTTCACTTGAAAATTATTCTTTACTTTTGAATGAAATTTTGTTCTATTTGCCCAATTGACATTCTCTACACATGTTATCAGGTTTCATAAGTTTTGGAAGATCTCTTACAGCATGAGTAGAACTTATCTTGACAATGTTATCAAAACTTACATGACACATCCTCCTATGCCATAACCAACTTTGATTTGACTAAGCAATCAAACAACTTTTGCTAAAACTACTTAAATGAAAGATGTTACCTCTATTTTGAGTACCAGATGCAATTTTAGGTCCGGAGCTTTCCAAGATTCTACATTTTCCATCCTTGAATCGGAGATCATAACCCTTGTCAACCAACTGTCCAACACTGAGAAAATTATGCTTCAATCCTTCCACATACAGAACATCATTAGTGTTATTCTTACCATCAAAAGAGATGGATCCTCTTCCATGGATTCTACCAGCTGAGTTGTCTCCAAATTTCACAATTCTACCTTCATTTTTTTCAAAGCTTACAAACTTACTTTTATCACTAGTCATATGATGCGAACATCCACTATCAATCACCCATTCATTCTTTTCAACAACCTAAGCAGCCAAGGCACTTTCCACATTTGTACAACTAGCAGATTCAGTAGACACCAGATCTTCTTCTTTGATAGAAATGAACACCCAATCATCTTCAGTTGAACTTCCATGATCAGATTCATCATCTGTGACTCCTTCTCTAGCTTCTTGGACATAGTAACATTTTTTCTGACCTTTATATTTGTTAGGGTTTGGTTTTGAAAACCTCTCTAGACATCTTGAGGAAAAATGACCAATCTTATTACAAGCAAAACATTCGAGTGGCAATTTTCCTTCATACTTATCAGATCCTCTTGGCATTCTTTTGGAAATAAAAGCTTCAAGATCTACAGTCTCAATTTCATCATCTTCAAGATCCTTCCTTGTCTTCACAAATCAGTTTGATCTTCCTGAAGAACTTTCACCTGGATCATATCTTTGCTTTCCATACACATTGGCCTTAAATGCAGATTCAGACTTAGGGAGAGAATCACCAAACTCATTTAAAATGCTGAAAGCTTACCAACTAATTGATCCCTTGTGACAGTTGTTACTATCCTGATTTCTTCAATGGCTGCAGCTTTATGCTTGTATGATACAGGTAAGGATCTGAGCACTTTGGCAATAATTTTTGATTCTTCCAATACTCCACCTATATTTCTAATATCGGTCACAAGTTCATTTACTTTCTGCATGTAGGACGTAATGTTTTCATCTTCCTCATTACCAATCTTTCATATTTACCCTTCAAGCTTTGTAGATTGGCAAATTTAACATATTTGTCACCTTCATACAGATTTTCCAACTTTTTCCAGATTTCATGGGCAGTTTTCAAATCTAGGACATTTGCCAATTTTGTATTAGTTAGGGCACTCAACAATACTTCTTTGGCTCAAATATTGCATTCAGCTTCCCTACGTTCGTCTAGAGTAGTAGGGCCATTCTTCGGAACCTTATACTCATTCTTTGTTATTGTCCAAAAGTCATTACCAATACATTCCAAATGACATAGCATGCGTACTTTCCAAAGGGAGTGATTTATTCCATCAAATCTTGGACTTTCCTTCTTATAAGACGACATCTTGGATCTCCTCAAGCGATCAAGCTTCTTCTAGAGGATCTATCTCTGATACCAATTGTTGGAATTAGACTGGACAATTGAGAGGGGGGTGAATCAGTTGTCCCAAAATTAACCTTTTCTTCCTTTTAATCTTCTTTCATAATTTGCAAATTGATTAATGATGTAAACATTAAAGCATGAAACAAGATCACATAAGCAGAAACATAATCAACACACTTGACACCAACATTTTTGACGTGGAAACCTGGTTAAGGGAAAAACCACAGTGGGTGTTATCCCACAAGATTTGTACCCTGTTAAAAGTACTTAAAAAGAATGGGAAGGCACTTGTCTTCAGGCTCACTGCCCAGAGCTCACTTCTCAAAAGAGAGGCTCATTACCTACAAGAAATTTAAGTTTAACACAGAAAGAATTAACTGAGAAATAGCATCTACTTCATGCCTAGTTTAGTTTCATTGAATGCTCATAAAACTTCTATTCTACTTCCAAACTCTTCTTCACTAACTTTTAACTCTATTATGCTTTTGTTCTTCTACTCCTCTTATTTTTGTTCTGCTCCTAATCCTTTCTTTGGATTTATTATTTTCTCTCAAGGATGATTTTTCACGACTCAACTACACTCCTTTATATGCTTCATTAATCTTGGAATAAACATCAAGGTCAGTACACCAAACAACTAACTTAATGTGAATCACTAAGTTGTAGGAAAAACATAACTGAGACTCAAATTTTCCTTGATCAACACGCCATGCTTCATAGAATTGCTTTTAGAACATTTGCAACATGCTAGAATCATCTGGTCGGCCAAGACTGGGAAGAACAACAACATCAAGAAGGAAATCTTCTTTGACAAGCTCAGACTTTAATGCGAACCTCCAACACAGCAATCAAATGATCCAGAGACCTCCACAAGCACAAGGAATTCAACAAAAACATCTGCACTACTCCAAATCATCAGAATCACTTGCATCTTTATCTGGAACCTCAAGAATACTATCTGCCATGACTGTCATCTTAGAGAGATTGCTTGCAGACCTCCAAACCATGAACCACTTGAATGGATGATACACACTAACTTCCCAAACATGCCTCTAGATCCGTAGATCATTATTTGACATATCTGAAAAGATCCATACCACTTCTCTGTCGCTAAGTCTCTTCTAAATACTACAAAACTGGTTCTACTCAGATGGCCATAGTTTCTTCAAATCTTCATGCAAACCTCTCAAATCCTGACTGGAGCTACTTCACACAATCCTCTATACTACCATATAATCCGCATCTATTGATCTTTATTAATTTTCTCAATATCCTCAACATTTTAGTCTTCTAGTCAGGCAACAAGATAGAATACAGTTGACACCAATGGCAACAAGAATATGTTGACATCAATGACAATACCGATTAGGCACATAATTGCAACATCATGTCCATACTTAGGTGAAGGCTCCTCAATCTTTTTGCTAAAATTTCATCATTCCAACACATGATCCCCACAACAAGAGATCTCTAGCCTCACCTCAAGTCTCTCTAGTATCCAGGAGCATCCATCAACTAATTCATGCTAACTTCAAATGCATCCTGCAAAATCATGAAGCTTCAAGCAAATGATTAATACTCAAAATCAAAGAGAACTTCACCAGACCACTATCAAAGCTCCCACTGCACATCTGCAAAATCTAGGAACACACATGACATCATGATCTGACATCTCCTCCTAGGAGATCACTACCGGTTCCAATGAACATATCTTGCCAAAGGGGCACCATCATGCCAAAACTCCAATCTTAGAAAAAAGAGTCCATCATGGCGCAATACCATCTCCAATCACATGAAGATAACCATCCCCTGACAATGGAACTCAAGATGTCAAAATAATTTCACAGCATATAAGAATCATAATCCAAAAGCGTTACCATGACACCTACAACCATTGTAGAAGAACATCCATCACCAAGTGACAGATCTACATCTCTACCAAATCTCCCACTGAAACTGTGATATCCAGTTTATCAAGGCATCATGATAACCATCCTCTGAATGAAGACCATCCATGGCTCTAATACTATCTAATAATCAACCTGTGCAATACCAATACAAAAGAATAAAGTAGAACCAAGATCTCCAAACAAGAAGATAAAACCATCACTATCAAAATCTCACAAATAACTATGTATCCTTGAAGCTTTCCATGACATTGTGATAAACATGCTACAAGTCCCAATAACCAACTATCTAGGTACTCAAAAACATCCATCATCTCATCCCAAAGCAACATACCAATGCAAAAATGACTACAAACAAGACCAACTAACAAAGTCTACATCAACACTAAATCAATCTCGTGGACATAGACAACCCACATCTGAGTCATCCTACTACAATCAATGAGTTGCGCATACCCAAAAACTACATAACTCATAGATCTCAAACCAATGCAACATGTAAACTCATCAAACTAAGATTACAAAGAAGATTCCATGTAGATTTCAAGACTCAAACACTAGATCAACCCCAGACCCAATTTGCCAAAACAACTCCAGACCCAGCAAACAAACACTACACAAATGTTGAGTGACTAATCACATTACCACCATCTCCACACTAAGAAGGCTACAAACCTCCTCACACCATGCACAAAGCATACAAGCACATCTGCAACTATCTTACATCTAGAAGCACCCCAAGGAATCATAATCTAAAAAATAGTTTATTTGCATATTACAAAACCAAAAGTTTTGATTAACCATATAAAACCTGCAAAACCACCATGTCACTAACACACATGCAAATCCATATCCACTTATCATCTACAAGACCCACAAGTCTGAAAACCACCAAAATAGTTAAACCAGTATAACAGAATAACACAAATAAGCATAACCATAGATCTAACCAGCATGAAACTGAGACATGAAAGTACAACCTATTAGAATGCACAGGGCACTGAGAGAGGGCATGAATCAGTTGTCTATTAACATTAAACCCTCAAAGCAATTCCAAACATCAATATCTTATTATGCATTAACAGAATGTAAACATATGAAGCATCAATGCAAACAGATCTAAACACATAGGAACACCAGATTTATGTAGAAAATCCTATAAGGGAAAAACCACGGTGAGGATTAGCTCACTATATATATGAATAACAACACCAAAAAATCAATAGGCTCACTGCCAAGGGCTCACTGTCCAGAATAGAAAAGAAATAAGAAATCTGTTACAAAGAGATTCACTATCTCAGAGCAACATGGAGGATCCACCACTGCAACTTCCTGCTATCTGCAACCTTTGGCTCACTGCCTCTAGTAACTTCAAGCACACTGAAATGTAGACACCTTCTACTCACTACATTTTGGAGTCATAGACATTTAAGCTTGCACACCACTCACTACCCTTATTTCATATTCACAACCTCCTCTACTTTGCTCCACACAACTTTATCTTGCATTTATACCATGTGCAACCAAGACCTATCTCAATTAGGTCGGTTCTAATGAAGCATGTGCATTACACACATGCAACATCACTTAGGTCAGCACTAAACACTTCCACAATGGAAATAAGTGAAAGTGGACCATGTCAAGGGTTAACTGAGACTCAAAACTGTATCACCAAGTTGCTCATCACATCTACAATCCATGAGGCACCTCAGAAAATGGCACCAACAAGCCAGGTTGGCCAAACCTAGGCTAACAACCACATTCACGCTTCTCCAAGTCCAAACACATCATGCGGAACATAGAGAGACACTTCACGACATCCAATCACCTTTCCACAACATTCAACATCATCAGAAACCTCTGCAACACTACCGCAACCATTTGACACAAAGAATATCTTCATTATGCACATCAAGATCCACTACCACTAAACACCAACACAAGAACTGATCTTGAGGAGCAACCCAACATTGGAAACTTAGAGGAAAGGTAGATATATACATTAGAAGCACATCCCCAAATCCACAAGACATGAAACCATAATGCAGAGAAATGTGAAGCAATATCATTTCTCCCAGACAATCTTCTACATAGGAAAACACTCTATCAAACACAACTTATACTGCCACACGATCTAGAACATCAAATTCTAGATATAACACCCCTTAATACCTTTGATCAACACTTCAAAACCGCATAGGCATATCTTCAACTAGGAAGAAATGTGGAGCAGAACACTGAGCACAACTCTGTCACACTGCACACCTTCTTTTTCAAATTTTCTCAAAAGCACTTGGAAACCTTTAGTGAACTACCTACTAGGGGTTGACATCAATGACAACACCAACAAGTTTCCAACAATCTCCCCCTTTGTCATTAATGGCAATACCAGCTTTCTAAAAAACCATCAAGACCTAAAGCAATCAATTAGCAGCTTAGTAGTATTGTTCCTGATTGGAACAACTCTTACTCTTCACACACTTTACTCCCACTAATTGGAGTAACTCTTACTCTTCTCACACTTTCTTGCACAAAGGTTTTTCAAGTTCCTTTATTCTCCCCCCTTTGACATCAATGGCTAAGGGCCATACTTTGCAACACCAGCAAGCACTTGCTCTTTCTCTCGACTACTTTTACTTCTCTACACTCTTCCCTTAGAGTCATAAGATATGCACTATCTAACTATACTAATCACTACCTACTCCCCATGAGAGGTAGCCTCTAACATCAGTCCAGGACTAAGAATGTGTCTTGAAATGCTTCATGGACAGATGTACCTACTTATGTATCTAATTAAAAGGAGGGGCAATAACCCCTAACTTTTTTCGAAGATACTCAAAAGTACCTTTAGGAAGAGTCTTTGTAAAGATATTTGCAATTTGGTCCTTAGTAGGCACATACTCCAACTTCACCTCATTCTCTGCAACCTTCTTTCTTAGGAAGTGATACCAGATTGAAATATGTTTTTTCCTTGAATGCATTACCAAATTCTTTAAAATGTTGATAGCACTTGTATTATCACATAATATAGGAATGGGTTCATCATATGATACTTTGATATCCTTCAATGTTTGCTTCATCCACAACAACTGTGTGCAACAAGATGTTGTTGCAATGTATTGTGCCTTTGTAGTAGATAATGACACTGAATCTTGTTTCTTAACCATGAGACAAGTTTGCTTCCCAAAAAGAAAGCACCACCACTTGTACTTCTTTTGTCATCTGTACATCCTGCCCAATCTGCATTTGTATATGCAGTCAAGGAGAAATTAGTATCCTTAGGATAGCATAGGCCAAACTCTAGAGTGTCTTTCAAGTACCTGAATATCACTTTACTACTGAAACATGTGACTCTCTAGGATCAACTTGAAATCTAGCCACAAGGTAAACTGCATGCATGATATCTAGTCTAGTAGCAGTCAAGTATAACAATCCACCAATCATTGATATGTACTTGCTCTGATCAGCCTTAGGATATTAATCATCTTTGTTTAACTTACAACCAGGAGTCATGGGTGTACACACCATCTTTCATTTCAAACTTCTTTAACATTTCCTTAGCATACTTTGACTATGAAATGAAAATACCTTTTTTCTAATTGATAGATTTGTAACCCAAGGAAGAAATTCATTTCCCCACACATTGACATTTCAAATTCTTTCTGTATCTCTTCTGCAAATCTCTTGCACATACCTTCATTACCCCCAAAAATTATATCATTAACATACACTTCCACAATCAGGATTTGATTTTCTTCAATTTTGAAATACAAGTTACTATCTACAATGTCATTTTTGAATCTTTGCTACAACATATACTTATCCAACCTTGCATACCAAGCTCTAGGATCCTGTTTGAGTCCATACAGTGCCTTCTTCAATCTACATACCATATTTGGATCTTCTGATAACTGAAACCCTTACAATTGCTCAATGTATACTTCCTCTTCCAACTCTCCATTCAAAAATGCAGATTTCACATCCATCTGATAGACTTTGAAGTCCTTATGAGCTGCAAAGGCCAAAAACATTCTAATGGCCTCCAATCTTGCCACTGGAGCAAATGTTTCCTCATAATCTATTCCTTGCACTTGTGAGTAACCTTTACACACAATCCTAGCCTTATTTCTAACTACTTCACCATTCTCATTCAATTTGTTTCAGAAGACCCATTTAGTTCCTATCACATTTTTGTCTGCTAGTCTTGGGACAACTTCCCAAGTCTAATTCTTCTTAATTTGCATTAGTTCTTCTTCCATTGCCTTGATCCAGTGCTCATCTTTGCATGCTTCAATCACTATTTTGGGTTCTATTGTAGACAACAAACACAAGTTTACTTGTTCATCTGCCATATCAATACTTCTCCTGGTTAAAACACCTTTGTTCTTATCTCTAATGATCTAATCTTCAGAATGAGTCTTCTTCACATACTTGGGGGTGTTGGGAATCTTCTCCGGAGCATCTTCTTCATCAACTTGCTTCTCCTTTACCTTTTCTTCCTCTTTTTCTTCTTCTCTGCCAAAGTCTTCAACTAATTCATATTCTTCTAATAACATTGAGCTTTGGTATGGTTCTTCATCCACATTGACATTTGCACTTTCCACTAATTTTTTTAGCCTCTTGTTGTAATAGTTGTAAGCCTTGCTCTTTGTGGAATATCCAAGTAAGATTCCTTCATCTGACCTTGTATCAAACTTTCCCAAGTTTTCTTCATCTCTCCTAATGTAGCACTTCCTTCCAAATATTCTAAAGTATTTGACAGCAGGAGTTCATCCATGCCATAGTTCATATGGAGTCTTTGAACTGTTGACCCTTGATTGCACTCTATTTTGTATGTAGATTGCAGTGTGAATAGGTTCTTTCCAATAGATATCTGGTAGATTTGCTTCTTTCAACATTGTCCTTGCTACTTCCTGAACTATCTTGTTCTTTCTTTCCACAACTCCATTTTGATGAGGAGTTCTAGGGGCTGACAAATTCCTCTTTATTCCATGATCTTCACAAAAACAATTAAACTCATTGGAGGTGAACTCACCACCTCTGTCAAACCTCAAGCACTTGATTTTCAAATCAATTTCATTTTTAACCATAATCTTGTATGCTTTAAACTTATCTAGAGATTCTGATTTTTCTTTGAGAAAAGTTACCCAAGTCATTCTAGAATAATCATCAATCAACAACATAAAATACCTATAGTCTTGAAAGCTTCCTACTCTTGTAGATCCGCAAAGACTTGTAAGCACCAACTCCAGAGGTCCAGTGGTAGAATACTCCTTGATATTGAAATTCTTCCTTGTTTGCTTCCCAATTTGACATTCCTTGCAGGTTGCATTGACAGGCTTTGTAATCCTTGGTAGATCCCTCACAACTTGAGTAGAGTTGATCCTTACCAGGCTATCAAAATTAATGTGACACATTATTCTATGCCATAGCCAACTTTCATTAACTTGAGTCATGAAACACACACCATTAGCACCTTTGAGCTTATATATATTTCCTTTTGTCCTTGTTCCTGTAGCAAATGGAGTTCAGAGCTTTCTTTTATGATTTCACAACCACCATCTTGAAACACAAGGTTATATCCTCTACTACACATTTGTCCTACACCTAGCAGATTATGTTAGAGACCCTTAACATAAAGAACATTATCTATATTATGCTTACCATTAAAACGGATTGACCCTCTTCCACAAATTTTAGCAGATGCATCATCTCCAAAATTAACATATCCTCCATCAAACTTCCCAAGCTTGACAAACTTATTCTTATCACCTATCATATGATTTAAACACCCAATATCAATTAACCATTCATTCTCCTCTTCTCTTACATGAAAAATAGTTACCAAAGATCCATTGATATTGTGCCTTGTTTCCAGAGCAGTTTCCTTTATGCATCTTTCAGAGTTAGTAGAATTAGTTCCAACATTCAATGCCATGAACAAGCATCCATCACTTTCATCATCTGGATAGTTAGACTCATCAACAGATATACTGTCATTTTATTTAACATAATAACTTCTCTTGAATGATTTACCTTTGTTGTCCTTGTTTTTGTCATTTGAAAATTTGATTGGACATTTTGAAGCATAATGACCTATTTTTCCACAACTGAAACATTTGAAGGGTAACTTACCTCTGTATTTTCTAGAGCCCTTTTCCAATCTACTCACAAAATTTTCTTCCACTTCATCAAAGTCATCAGGATCTGATTCAACATTTTTTTCTATCTTGATAGCCTTAAAAGCAGTTTCTTTTGTTGAATCATCTTGACCAAATTGTCTTATCTCAAAAGTAGTTAGAGTACCAAACATTTGATCCCTAGAGTACTTATCCAGATCTTGTGTTTCTTCAATAGAAGAAACCTTACACTATAAGATTTTGGAAGAGTTCTTAGTACCTTCTTTACCACTTCACATTCCTCCAGATTCCCACCAAGGCCATTGATGGAACTGACAACTTCATCCACTCTCTACATGTAGTCTGCACTATTTTCACCCTCTGACATCCTTAGGGTTTCAAACTTGGCCTTCAACATTTGCATCTTTGCTTGCTTGATCTTGTCATCTCCTTCATAGGTACTTACCAGCATCTTCCAGATCTCATGACCAATTTTGCAACCCATTACCTTCACCAGTTCTAAATAAGAAAGACTGTTCATAAGAGCACTCCTTGCCTTGCCATTGTTCTCATATTCTTTAATCTCATCTTCATCCTTTGGACCATTAGGAGGTATAGTATACTCTTTGTCAACTATCTTCTATATGTCGTATCCTAGTGAGATAAGAAAGCTTTCCATCCTGGACTTCCAAAAAGCAAAGTTTGTTCCATCAAATACTGGAACCTCCATACCTTTCCTATGCGCCATCTGGATCTACCCCAAGCTGTTAAGCTTCTTCGGGGAACTTGGCTCTAATACCAATTGTTAGAAAGCACAAGGTAACTAAGCGGGGGGTGAATCAGTTGTCTATTAAAACATTAAACCCTCAAAGAAATTCCAAACATCAATCTCTTATTATGCATTAACAACTAGTAAACATATGAAGCATCAATGCAAACACATCCAAACACATAGGAACACCAGATTTACGTGGAAAACCCTATAAGGGAAAAACCATGGTAAGGATTAGCTCACTATATATATATATATATATATATAACACTAAAAATCAATAGGCTCACTTCCAAGGGCTCATTGCCCAAAAGAGAGAAGAAAGAAGAAATATGTTACAAAGAGATTAACTATCTCAGAGCAACAAGGAGGATCCACCATTACAACTTCCTGCTATCTACAACCTTTGTCTCACTATCTCTAGCAACTTCAAGCACACTAAAATGTAGACACCTTTTGCTCACTGCATTTCGGAGTCATAAGCAGTTAATCTTGCACACCACTCACTACCCTTGATTCACATTCGCAACCTCTTATCTACTTTGCTCCACACAACTTTATCTTGCATTTATACCATCTGCAACCAAGACCTATCTCAATTAGGTTGGTCCTAATGAAGCGTGTACATTATACACATGCAACATCACATAGGTTAGACTAAACACTTCTACAGTGGAAAGACGTGAAAGTGGACCATGTCAAGGATTAACTAGGACTCAAAACTATATCACCAAGTTGTTCATCACATCTACAATCTACAAGGCACCTCCGCAAATGGCACCAACAAGCCAAGTCGGCCAAACATGGGCTAACAGCCATATCCATGCTTCTCCAAGTCTAAACACATTATGGGGACCACTGAGAGACACTTCACGACATCCACTCACCTTTCCACAACATTCAACATCATCATAAACCTCTGCAACACTTGTGTAACCATCTGACACAAAGAATATCTTCATTATGCACATCATGATCCACTACCACTAAACACCAACACAAGAACTGATCTTGTAGAGAAAACACTAGAAAATTAGAGGAAAGGTAGATATAGATTGTAGAAGCACATCCCCATATTTGCAAGACATGAAACCATAATGCGGAGAAATGTGGAGCAATCTCATTTCTCCTAGACAATCTTCTACACAAGCAAACACTCTGTCAAACATATCTTCTACTACCACACGATCCAGAACCTCAAATTCTAGATATAACACATCTTAATACTTCTGATCAAAACTTCCAAACCACATAGGCATATCTTCAACTAAGAAGAAATGTGGAGCACAACACTAAGCACAACTCTGTCACACTACACACCTTATTATTCAAATTTTCTCAAAAGCACTTGGAAACCAAGTGAACTACCTGCTAGGGGTTGATATCAATGACAACACCAACAAGTTTCCAACACAACCAACCAAAAAGAAGAAGAGGTCCAGGAACTCTAGGCCCGTTTGTAGGCTAATTCCACAACCATCACCATGTACAAGCATATAGAGGAGCTAGGTTGTTCCAAAAGCTTTCAGATCATCTAATGACCAACTCCACATCCTACATGTATTCGAGGTTAACAAAATAGTGCCTTCTAATGCCAAGGACTAAAACCAAGCACCCAACATAAGCACATCCAACCATAGTCATGACAACCCAAGTTTCTCCATGTGATCAGGGAGCTAAGAACAAACACCCAACATGAATACTTTGTTGCAAACATGACTATAGAATGGAAGAACATAACCACCATGCATGAGGGTTATTACATACTATCAAACAGGGGCTCCAGATCAATATCATATTAAATGTAACCACATGATCAACTCTATAATACTCCATCTTATCTATCCTTCAAATGCCTACTGTAACCTGAAAACAAGATCAACTGCAATACTTCCACTCAAACAAGGATTAATAATCAACCAATTCCTTCCTATAGATTCCCTCAATCTTGCCAAGTAAGAAATCACAACAGAAGAACTACCCAGGGCCTTAAACACCATGAAACCAACACATGAAATCTCATGTAACCATGGAACCACTGTAGCTCTGATACCAATTGAAAGGGAAAGAGAACCCAACATGCACCTCACAACATCCTATATTTTACTTAAATAGATATTCAATACTTGATGCAATCACATACTACTATGTCCTTAAAGTGGAAACAAACATAGATTATTTCCCATCACATTAACCCTTAAAGGAAACATAATGTAGCTTACAGATCTAAGAAAATTTTAGCATCATAACGACATGTAAATTAACACTTTAAGATCATGAAAGAAAAGAAGAAACACCAATATACGTGGGGAAAACCCTTTCAGGTAGAAAACCTCACACTCCAAAGCATCGAACCAATGTATTAATCTACAACAATAATGTTACAATACACTTGTAGGCTCAAAGCCTTAACATGGAGATTTACATCTTGCTTCTTTGGAGGAAAACTGATGGCATAACCCTGCATTAAAAACTACCTCTTCAAACACATGTAATATAGCATAATGCAAGAGCTGCAAAAGCAAAGCGCCATCAAAAAGCTGGCTTAGCTTTCTCCACTAACTCCTCTGCAAAAGTATACAAAGCATCTGCTTTCAAATCTATTTTAAAGCCAAAAAAGCTTATGCTTTCTTTCCTAGGTGTCCACTTCCCAAAAATAATATTTTCCAACTTGAAAATCTTTTCCAACTTGAAATTTTTTCCAAATCAAAAATCTTTTCGAACATAAAAATCTTTTCCAAGTCAAATTTTCAAAAAACAAAGCATATCCTCTTCATGGGTGCTCCAAAGAGATAAGGATATAAAATTTGCCATAAATGGTAACTTCCTGCAATAGAAACTTGCTAAACAAGACCCAAGGTCAACCAAGGTGGCACTCCTTATTTTTCTCAACAAAAAAACTTTTTGAGAAAAAAGAAAAAAGCACAAAACAATTCTTTTCCAGAATGGCTTAAAAACACCATTTTTGAAAAAGCAAAAAGTAAAACTATTTTTTCGCCTCCTAAAAAATAGGAAACACCAGAAATGACTCTAAGGTTGAGACAACTTAATCCCAACAAAATAAACACAGTGTAAGAACAATGAGAGGCAAAAATATCAGTTTATATTGATCATAGAGGCTAAATAACCATTACAGAGATAGAGAAGACTCATTATAGGTGTCAAACAGACACAAAATGATAGACTTTCCTTCATTATTGAACTGATACAAAGACATAGAATGCATGGAAGATAGCACAACTCACCAAATCTACCCAGTTTTGGAAAATGCCACAAGGTATGAACCTGCAAACCAATCTTTTTATCTGAATAATGACTCAAAATAGCTAACCAACCCTCATTGTTTGCAACCTTGGGCATGGGAAAACCTAGTCAACACATTTTGTAGACTGCCAATGCTGCATTAAATTCTAGCCTAGAGGCTCATGTCAGAAAACCTACAAATTTGGAAGGGCCCCCATATCCTATGGTATGTTGATTTGGCCTAGGCCTGCAAAGACCCATACACTCCATCCACCCCATTAAATGATGGTACCTGTGCATTGAATATTGCACTGTTTCAACCACCTCTGATTGATCTGCAACCTGCAACAATGGCATCATTTGTGGAGGCATGCTTTTGGGGAACCCAAAAAACCATGCCTTTTAGAAGCCTTTACAACACTTTAAAGTGTTTATTTAATTTTTCTTTTGGTGCTCTTTGAATTTCCCTTCATTCATTATCGGCGAGTTTGCCTATTGGGGAACCTACCATTTAGTGAACTCTATCCTTCTTTTTCCTTTTTTGATTTCACTTCTTTGTTTTGTCATCAGCTAAAATAGTGATCGACGAACATTTCGGTTCATGAACTACCCTGCTTGCCGACAAACACTTAGCTCTTTTTCTGGCTTCTTCTTTTCTTTTATCTTTTGCCCCATCCTCTTTTGATGCTTCATCGGTGAAAATGCCTATTGGCAAACCTTTTGGTTCGTGAACTTCCTTTTTTGTTGATGACTTGTCTCTTTTTCTTCCTTTGCCCTCTTGCTTTTGCTTTTGATCAGCAGGTTCGCCAATCAAAAAACTTGCCAGTCAGAGAACCAAGAGGTTCAAAAATACTGACCTCGCTGATGCCTTCACTTAACACTTGTTCTTCTTTTCTTGTCGATGACTTGTCCAATCAACAAAATTCCTGATCAACGAAAACAACTCTCTTGCACTTGTTCTAAATCCCTTCATTTATTATCAGTGCATTCGCCTATTGGAAAACCTATTGATCAGAGAACTAGATGGTTCATGAATAGCCAAGTTCGTCAATAAGGCAAATTCAAAGGAAAATATTTAGGATTTTTTAGGATTTTTGTGAGGGAATTTCCTTCCATTTAAGGCATCTCAGATCAGATTTTTTTTTATGGAAGGAATGCAAGATTCAGGAGTTTCTAAACTATTTGACTTGAAGGTAAAATAGGACAACATTTTGGTGACTTTGTAGGGGTGTTTGCCTACTAAACACAAGAATCCAATGGCATTATGCAATCCATTGGATGCAGAGTCAAAAGGGGACTACAACATATCTGAAACAGTGGTTGGCCAGACCAACACAAAACTGAACATGCCTCTAGAAAACAAAAGAACACTGTAAAACATAAAACAAACAAGGCAAACAACCTCCCAATGAGGATACAGCCTGTGCAAGAGCACTTGAAGGAAAGGAAAACTACACAAAACAAACATATCCTAAACCTAAACTAACAAGGAAATGACCTCAAACAAACCATTAACTAGTTCTTGAAAGTAATTGCCATTTCTTAAAAGTTTACAATACTTTACATGTCTATGGGCAGTTAAAAAGAGTTGGGGAAGGGATGGGCATACAACAAACTTGTGAAATGCTTCCTGAAGGGTAAAGAAAAACTCACCTATCCACCTAAGATGATTAGAAATGCAACTACCTGGAAGTGGATAAATGGATTGATCTATCCCTTCTTGATGTTCAACATCATGCTTTAAAGTAAGCATGATATGTGGTGACTCTTCTATGTCTGTCTCTAGTTGGTGACTCTTGAGTAGGTGAGGGTGAACATCCACTATCCTTATCACTTTGGCAAAGTATGACTTGAAGAAACATCAACAGTCTTATCTAGCACCACAGATGAAGATAGAAGGTTAATGAAGTTGCAAGAATGGCGAGACAATAGATTAGTGTATATCTGTAAGTTTTGGTTGGGCGGAGAAACATATTTATTTCCTATCATTAACACTGGCTACTTGTATAACATTATGATCAATATAGTCTTAAACAATATGTTTAAGACATAAACAATGCTCAGTGTCATGCCCAGGAACACAGTGGAATTGACAAAAGGCTTTCAGGTCATAGGAAGGTAGTAAGAGTTTGTGAGTATCCAAGGGACAGATGGACAACATCTATACCAAATTGTTATTTAGGAGTTTTTGCATAATAGAATAAAGAGATTTGTTGAGGGAGTGAATTTACGATTAGTTTGTTTCTTGGAAGAAGAGAGGGCTAGAGTAGCTTATGAAGGTGTTGCAACCACTACATTATTTATTATTATTAAAGCATTATTGTAAAAACAAAATTTGTTCTTTTTTATAATTTTTTAATGATGAAGAGGCACCAGATTGCCCAATAGGAGTCAATGAGGTGGGAACCTTGAATTGGTTGACAGATTGTTGATAATTGTGAAGTGTCATACATAAGTGTGCAAAAGAAGGACATTTCATAAGCAAAATCTTATCCTTGATTAGAGGTTGTAGGTTACCAATGAAAATCAACTGCATGTCTGAAACTGGTACGCCATAAGGGATTGGAAAAAATAGTGCTTGATATCTACAAATAAAATTAGTAAACTTTTTGTGCACTCCCTAATGACAATGGATGATGTCAGTGAAAGTAAAATGCGGTCCATGTTGGCCTGGAAGTGTTGGAGAAACTGATTAACAAGCTACTCAAAAGAAGAAATTGAATGGTCAGGCAAAGAGAAAAACCAATCTAGCGTGGTGTCTTTCAATGACATGGAAATAATATTACTAACAATGAATCTTGAAAAATAAAATCATTGCACAAGGTAATAAACACAGATACATGTGTCTAGGGGTCACCTTTTCCATAGTACTTTTCAAAATGTGGTGCCTCGAAGCCTTGGGGAAATGGGTAGAAAGGATATTCAGGGACAATGGACTATGTCTACAATATGTAGGGATGAGAGGTTGTGCAGATGATGGAGATAAAGTGGCAAGTTGTTGTTACAAGGAACCAATGTTCTGGAGAAGTTGGTTAGTGGCAGGGTCTATGGTGTGCATGGGTACAAAAATGGGAGTAGAGGTGAGGGGAAGGTACATCTACTGAGAGGCACCAAGGAGACCACCAGAAAAAGTAAACGTAAGGGATATGAAGGCAAAACCAACCCATATTGGTTTATGGGGTTTGCGGCCAATCCAGACAAACTATCATCGACACTTCCTTATTGGGCAATGCCAATAGTGATGTTTGAAGATGCATACGTTTTTGCACATGAAGTAGGCTCCATTGGAACTAAAAGTTGATTGTCAATAATGTTAGAATGAGAGTCCTCAGCCCCCTCATGATAGGTTGCCAATGAAGGTGCATCACTATGCACAATATGGGAAAGACCCTAGAGGAAGTCAAGACCATCAGAATGATTAGTTAACATAGAGTGAAGAGCCTCAACTAGAGGAATAGAAATGCTAGGTAGGTTCTCGTTAGCCAGGTGATCCTAGTAGTCATCTAAGTGATGGTCTAACTCTTGAATATGGTCTTAGGGAACACTACCTAGTGCGACCTCATGGTCAAAGGCTACCTCAACCTCTTGATAACTAGTCACTAGAATAGTCAAAAGAGAAGATAGAGATGGAAGAGTTATTATAGTAGGATCATAAGAGAAGTTTGTGAAATCAGGTGCTGACCTAATAAGAGTGTTACGGGAATGATAATAAGCCATTGCAACATGCCACAAACTTATATGAACGATGTAATTTAAATTAGAAGATTGGGTCATGAAGCTCATAAAGTAAGTTCATCCTCAGAACACACAATCAAATGTTATGTTCACCAAAATGTAGAGGAGGAAAAATTACACTTCAACTAAGAGGTATTAGTCAATGAAATTTTTCACTACAACTACACTCGGGACTATTTTAGTTTTGCTGCCTACTGGTTTTCAATAGACTAACATTACTAGTTCCTTTATATGCTAAGAAGTATAAATAGAAACTATGCTATCTGATTAAAGAGTAAAGGAATATTAGAAAAAATGCAGAAAATAGAATACTGTAAACAAAAATTCAAGATTTCAAAGACAACAAAAAAGAGGAAATACATAGGAACCTGGTCTCAAATGGAGAAGCCCTCTACCAGGGATGTTAGCATGTCACGTTGTAGTCCAATCTGAACAAAAAACATAAAACTTCAACTCTGTCTCACTTCCAGTCACCTGTACTACACAACACAAGATGAAATACAATACCAGTAGCTTTCAGGTGATAGAAATGTACTAAAATCAAAGAGAGATAAGAAACACAATTCCAAATAGACTAAGTGAATAACAGAAATGAAAAGATTCAAGAAGAAAGTTCACAAAATTGATGAAATGGATGGAGCTTGTCCCTCAAATCTTGAACCTATAAGGAAACAGAAAAATGCTGGGGTTGTTTTGGAGGTTTGCCTTCAGGTCAAACCCCTACTTTGGTATTTCTACCTCTACAATAGCCAAGATCAAAAATATTGGAATAAACGTGTGTGCTACTATTTTCTATATCTGTCTAGAAGGAACAATAGTGGTGGCAAATAATTTGCAAATGTAAAAGAAACTAATCTACTCAAGCTTAAGAACAAACTAGTGTGATTGTTTAGACGAGAGAAAGGAAAATAGAGGTAACCCACACAATGCAACAGGTAAATAATGGATTACACTACACAAATGAATAATGAAAGAGGGTAAATGGAACTCAATCATGTAGTTAATGAAAGGTGCAAGCTGTTTAGTTGAAAATGAACAACTTGGCAAGCAATGGTCCCAAGAAACCCCATGAAGAAGCTCAAAACCCTCAAGAAATATCATATAATCTTGTATACAACAACACAACCATGGAAATATTTGAGAATGCTAAATAGAAGACTATAGATGAGCACAACAATAGAAATAATCTTCACATATTTTTTAGAGTTGCAGAAGAGAGCCAAAGGTAGAGCTCAAAAAATTTCTTGAGAATGAAAATGAATAGTTCAAAATGCAAGAATTAGAGGGAAAATGAGGAAGATGGGTCAAAGAAGGTTGTTTGAGAGTGCAAAGACATTATAAGGAATCCTTCACATCATACAAGATGGCTAGTAACATCTAGAAATAATTACTTGGTGCCACATAGACGTGGGATGCTAGAACAACACACAAATGTCTATGCTAAGCACTATCGTCCAAGTGACTCCAACTTCTGGTCACATGAAACATGTTAGGATGATGAGGGAAACAAACCACTAAAACAAATTTTAACAAAAATAAGCCTAAGGGCTCAAACACAACACAATGCACATGTGTGGTTTAGGGAAAAAGGTTAAGGCATGGAAAAATTGATCTTAAAAACATACTTGGGGAGAGGATACCAAAATGAGTGCAAAACATAGCGTGAAATTGCATGGATATGTAATTTTTTACATTATAGCTAGCTGCAATACAATAGATGTAGGTTCAATCCCAGTTAGAGATACAATTTTTGTTGTGTCTGTCATCATAATATTAATGGAAGCTCCTATGTCGATTAGCGCATTAGAAATTGTCAATCAATATATTGCTACTAAAATGAGAGAGCTCCTTTGATCTCCATACTTTGACGGTACTAGTTTTCTCGATAACACATAAGACATTTTCCCTTCTACTTGTATTTTTCTTGGAAGCTTCTTCTTTCTCCCAAGTGTGTTAATGCATAAGTTTTTGGTTATCCAATTTACTTCAGGGATATCTTTGATTGCTTGCAATAGGGGTAATTCCATATTTATTCTCTAGAGCTCTTGCATCAATTCAAACTCTTGTGAGACATTCTAAAGCACTCCAAAGGTCTGTTGAGATAGTTTTGGTTCTTGCAATCATTCTGGGAATGACCTATCATTGGTGGAGTGGAAACATCAATTTCTAATTTCTTCTTTAGAAGATTTTCATGTCCTTTTCCTTCTTCATGTGATACTTCCCTATCTTTTGAGATGTTGGGGGAAGGTTTTACCAAGGTCTTTCTAGAACGTAATTATATTTTATTGATCTCTATTAAACTAAAAATGTTAGGATTAAGGTTCCATCAACCTTGTAAATCCTATGTATTTATTTATTCCAAATATTGTTTAGACTAATACATTCATAAGGGATGGATGATTCACCAATAGTGATAATTTTATTTTGTAATTAATTTTTTATTACCAATGGTAATTAATTATTTATTGATAGTGGTTAACTATTTAATATTTATTGATATTAAAGAATCTTATACATTGGTATTGTAAATAGTTCTCACCTACCCCAACTACTTTATTGTCTCACCCTTGCTTATATATAAAAGAGTTTTTATGTACTATGTATTCTATTGGTAATATAGCATGTACTTTGCCTCTCTTATGGAAGGTTGTTTGGTGTTGTAGAGGATTCTTGTTTCTATGAAGTTCTTTTGCCAACTTCAACAAATGATGTTGGCAATGTTCTTTTAGGGTTGCATGTTCACCACTTCTATGGTTGGTTGGAGGTTGGTAACGATTATAAATTATCCCTTTTCTCTATGGCTCCTTTATGTACAAGTTTCGGTGGCATACAAAAATTTTCTATGGAGTAAGATTCCCCATGATAGATGGTTTTCATTGAGGGTAGTCTAGGAATGAGAACATCCAACGGGTGGAGGAAGTAGTTGATTCTAGTCAAGTCCTACATGGTAGGAGGGATTGGTGGGGTTTGGTATAGTGAACTCAATTATGCTTGCACTTTATGTAGGGTGAATATATGGCTACAAGATCTTTCTTTCAATATGGTTTATTTTGTCTTTGTTAATTATTGGTTGTACTTGGTGTTTCTATAGTCTTTCTACTTTTTGCTTGGTATCTATAGCTCTTGATATCGGTCTATTTTTTTAGGCTTTTAGATTTGGATGTTTAGGTAATTTTTTTGTTTATGGGCAGGGGTCCCTATAGAATCCCCAATTAATATATCTAAAAAAAATCCATGCAACCAAGCAATCTATGGGACAAAGATCCACAGTAAAAGTGTTTCACGTTGACACACCTACTAGACAGAGGGGTTACCTAATTAGCCTTATGAAAATTTTTGACTTTTTTTAATGTTGGATTTTCTTCTATGGATCTTCATAAAAAAGATTACTATTTTGTCTAGCCTTGCCTCCTCTAACAAGGTAATTAAGTTATCCCTCTCAAAGTGTCTTTGTACTTGATACAAATGTCACTATATGTTGCACACTCTATGATGTAGTGACATTCTATCTCCACCACCCCCTTGTTACAAAATAGGCATTTTTTAATTTCCTACTCTTCTAAATAGACATTGTCTTATTTTAACCTCCATCTTTCAATATTATATTTTAACCTCTGTGAAGGACTGTTTGAGTCTGTGTTGGTTTATTTAGCCTTTGAGTTTATTACTGTATTATGTTAGTTGCAGTTAAACACCCTAAATCTTGGTGTATCACCCCCTTTTCCTTTTAGTTTTCCTTCTTTCCTTTTCCCTTGGTGATTAGTAACATCTAGGTTTAGTCTTTTTCTCTGAACCTTATGTTCAAAATGAGGAACCAACCTTCTTTGGAGGTCTGGTCTTATCTGCAAGGTCCCACACCTTGAGATCAGTCTCATTGTGTCATTGGAATACTTGAACAAGCTTCAAGGAGGGTGCAATTCCATGTGATAATGTAGGACTATCAACATTTTTGTATTCCACTTGATTTCTACTTGTATGTAGACTTTTTCATCATGGTGCCATGTGGAGTTAAACTCTTTGATAACTTAGTACACTTTCTTCTACCGAATTTATTTTATTTACATTTATATTCTCTCACATACTTTTTATTCCCTCATTAGTGTCTCGACACCTACATATTAATGTTCCATTTACTCTCATCTACTTGTAGTTCTATTTAGTCCACATATTCTTCCTTTTGCTTATCTTTTCCTCTATCACCATTTGTTTCTTGTATTTGCACCTTTCATTATCATTCTTTTTGTTGTGCGTAAAGTTGAAGTGATGTGACCTATGTATCTGTAAATATTAGGATACATTGACACATAATAGAATCTTAGACATTGTGTCTCCTAAAGGATTCCTTTTCTGTGTCTCTCAACAAACAATAAATTAAACATTTGAAGTGCTTTTTGCATGGGAAAACCATTTTGGGTCCATCGTACCCACTGTAGCAATCAAAATTTAACACTTAATCATACTAACATGCTCTAGAATGAATGAATGAATGAAAGTGTTTAGTAACATCCATGAGATCAAGTAGTCTATCAGACCTAAGAATAGCATTGTGCAACAAACACGCAAGACCCACCAAGTAGGCAGCACTGTTATGCCTGACTAGCCCTTATTTCCTTGTTGATTTTGGATCTCCTGCTATGAATATTGATCAGATAATCTACGGTGTTAACAATCATGTCCTCTCCAAACAATGCAGTTAGAGATTCACCTTTTAGAATATCTACGCACTTGATCCTAATGTCCTCATAAGTTGTACACTCATGATGTAATGCCTTTTTGTTTCCACTAATACATATGTACAAAAATGACAAACCATGTTTGCCCAATCCTCTTTGGGTGTTTTCCACCTCCTTGTTTCACACCTAAGATGGTGCAAGCTAGTTCTTAGTTGAGCTATTAGCATCTTCGCTTTCCATTTTATTTTTGCACCTATAAAATGCTTTCGCTCATGATCACATGTGAGATTGAAATGTTTGAGATAATATTCTCTTTTTCGATCAAGTTGTTTTGTCCACATAGCTGCCTTAACTTTCTCTCACATATTTTTTAATTTCCACACTAGTATTTAGACACTCTTACATGTTGATACTCCATTTACTCATCCACTTGACCTTTTATTTCATCCATATGTTCTTCCTTCTATTTAACTTTTCCCTAACTGCAATTTTGAACCAAGGGTACATTTCCATATTCTCTAGTGTCTTCATATATCCTAACAGTGGAATGAATAACACCTTGACATGGCTCAGTTATTAGTGAATGAAATGAAATGAAAGATTTTAATGATGTCCATAAGGCCACAATAGCCTATGGGACCCAAAATTGCGCAAAGCCTGCCCCAAAACAAGGTTGTTAGACATTTTTCATCCCTTTCTCAAGCTCAGATCTTCTGTCGTGAATTTTGATCAAAATGTTTGCAGTTTTGCCGAGTCTAGCCTCCTCGAACAAGGTGCTTAAGTTGATGTCTTTCAAGGTGTCATTGTAGATGTCATGGATGTCCTCGTAGGCTAAGCACTCCATGATAAAATGCCATTCTATCTCAACCACACCTTAATTGTAAAAAAGGCATAACCTCCTTTCCCACTCCTCCTTGGGAAACATCCACCTACCCGTTTCACATCTAAGATGATGCGAGCTAGTCCTTAGTTGTGCAATCAACATTTTTTCTTTCCATTTAATAGCTGCTCCTATGTAATCTTTTTCCTCATGGTCCCACCTGGGGTTGAACTCTTTGATATAGTAAGTTTTTTTCGTCCCATCTAATTATTCCACATGATGTTTCTAATTTTTTCTCTAACATACTTTTTTATTTCCTCTTTAGCATATGGGCATTCTTGCATATTAATATCCCACTTCCTTAACCACTTGTCATTCTGTTTCATCCACATACTCTTTCTCCTAGTTAACTCTTCCTCCATAATTAGCCTAGGCCACCGGTGATTTTCCATATTTTGAGTTTTCCTTATATAGCTTAATAGTCGAACCACCGTAGATGCCTCTAAAGGGTACATACCAGACTCCGCCAATAGGATCGCATATGGGACAACAATCTTGATTTTGAGATTGCTAATGATGATGTGCTTCTGGATCCTCCATTTCTGCTCTAACATACTGCTGCCCCAAATTTCACAACCATATAGGATCACCAGGGTAACAAGCAAACCAAAAAGCATTTTCTTGGTTTTCCAGTCCCATAATTCTGCATTCCTACATCTATTCTAAAGAGAGTAAAGTGCTCCACTATGTTAGGTTAAGATTTGGTTAAAAGTTTGAGTTAAATACATAACAATCTATACATGAATTCGTACAGTTTGAGTGAAATATTTGTACGAACGGAGGCATGACGATGACATTTACATAGGTGCAACTAGTTATAGTATGAAATATGGCGTTAGAGATCAAATCATTAAATATTTACACTTTAGGTGAGACCATTCGTATAGAGGGATTTAATTTATTAGGTGAAACTAGTACGAAATTCCACCAACCCACAAAAATGAGAGGCTTTTGTATGTGTGGATCGTTTTCCACTCTTTAATTGTTGTATGTTTATGCAAATTTAGAAATAGAAAAGAATGGTGAGGGGAAAAGTGCAGCTCAGGATGATACAAAACCTTATTATGTTAGTTTTAGGATCATAATTGAATTAAGTAGAAATACAGTAATGATAAACACTTTAACACAACAAATACCCTGGGAAAACCCTCCTTCTTGAGGGAGAAAAACCTAGCCAATAATTTCTCTTATATTGTTGAATAAATAATGCAGAAATCTGAAGATGATAGAATTCCTCTCCAAGTGCTAATTCTACCTTCAAACTTGATCTGTTGTAGTTCAGAGCGAACTTGTCTTTTATTCATGGATTATCAAATGATAAGGATTACATGCCTCTATATATATGTAAATCGTGGTGCCTCTTCATGAATAAGTTGTGACTCCTCATTGAGTCAGCCTAGGTAAATCTCCAGCTGCTACAATAACATCAACACTCCCTCTTAACTAGGGAGATATCTTTCCAGATATCCATGTCATGGAGTCTCTCAACATGACACCCACAATGGCTACACCCATTAGTGAGAAGAATTTATCACGGAATCACTCAATGTGATATCATCATGGAGTTACTCAATATGACGTCCACCATGGCTACTCCCATGTGTGGAAAGGAACATGTGCACAAGTGCCCATCACAGAGTCACTCAATGTGATGTCATCATGGAGTCTCTCAACATGACATCCACCAGGGCTACTCTCAGAGGGTGGAAAGAAACATGTGTACAAGTGCCCATCACAGAGTCACTCAACATGATGTCATCATGGAGTCTCTCAACATGACGTCCACCATGGCTACTCCCATGTGTGGATAAACACAAGTACAAAAGATTTATCACAGAGTCTCTCAACGTGATTTTGTCATGGAGTCTCTCAACATGACATCCACCATGGCTACTCCCAGAGGGTGGAAAGAACCACATCTCCGTCTCAGAGATGGACAAGGGCTTTCACCTCATATTTCTCTATCTCAGAAAAACATATGCTACAAGGGCTTTCACCTCATATTTCTCTATCTTAGAGAAATATACACTATAAGGGCTTTCACCTCATACTTCTCCGTCACAGAGAAATATACACTACAAGGGCTTTAACCTCATACTTCTCCATCACAGAGAAATATACACTACAAGGGCTTTCACCTCATACTTCGCCGTCACAGAGAAATATACATTGCAACAGATCTTCATGATGATGTGACTCCCTTTGAAGCTCCAAGTACTTGCATCAACCTCCTGACCTCCTTGTCCAAGGTTGCCTCTATTGGCTTGTCAGACTTCCTCTGAATGTTAATTCCTCCTCTTTGAAGAAACTGATCACAATGACAATCAGAATAGGTTCTTCCTCTTCGAGAGACATCTCCAGTTATGTGCCACCAACTCAGTCCCATGGTAGCGAGCTATGTCTCCATTCTTCAGCCTGCGTGACTTCCTCACAGGATGCATCAAGCTCTTTCTCCCTTGAATTCCTTATGCAATCTCTCATCATCCTTTTGCTCCTTGATCCGTCCTGGAAGCATTTTTAGAGAGATTAGTAATAGTTGAAGAGAAATGTATAGACCAATGTTAGAAGCATACATGATTCACTATTCCCAATGTTATTGCATGAATTATTAACTACATAAAAATTCATGAACATTATTCAAACATGAAATACTTATCTCTTTATGTGGGTCAATTCTACAGATCCAGTTAGGCAATTGTCTTGCAGTTTCTTCTCAGCTTTTAAATGATTTCTCTTATATGCTGCACTTAGACTGGAAATTGATTAATGATCTTCATCATAGCTCAGCTCCGTGAGCAGGCTTCAATGGTGAAGATCTAGTGGGCGATTGCTTAGCGTTCAGGCCAAGCCAGGGCTCTAGCCATTGCTCATATTTTGTCACCAAGCAGTAATCGGGGTTCGCTGGCTGAGGCAAATCACACGCAAAGTGGACACCATATATAACATCAATTCTCATTGCCGGGAGTTCCATCTTGTAGCGAGGGCATGATACGGCTATATTTGTGTATCAGAAGCTAGGTGGCCGATGGAGATCAATTCAGCGCCATTCCAGACACAGGCTCACGAATGAATAAGGCGCGAGGTGTGCCACTGTAAACGATGGCAAGCCCTTAATCAACCGTCCATCATTGTAATCAATAGTATAAGCAGCTCCCCAATGCTATCACAGGCATTCGAAATTGAGAATCATTGATAATGCTCATTCTGCAAATTAAAATCCCAGTGGTTTCTACAGAAATAATTGTCGATTCCTCCTCTGAATTGCCATGAAGACAATACACAATTCTTTATCAATGGTGGCGGCCTCAATATAATTGACACATCAAATTTTAAATCCTCCAAAATTCTCCTAAACAGTGCCCGAACTATTTAAGACCCTTGACACCTTACACTGGCGTTACAACTTAACCATCAAATCTTCATTATACATACATGTGCCACGATACCTGTGCAATTTCCATGGCTTCTTGTGACTATGCGATAGCTGGCCAATGAATACAGAGGCTAAATTGAGTTTCTCCCCTTCCTGGCTCTTTTAGTACATTCGATGGCAATTACAGAGTCCCGACACTTATCTTAATCTTTGATTTGATCTCTAGTCCTGACTGACAGCTTGAAGGCTTCCTGAAAGACTTCGATTTGGTATTGCTGAAGGAGGAATTGTCTCCCTAATATAAATCGACATCTCCCACATCTTCACTTGAAATAAAGAGTAACGCCTTCTTTAATGCAACACGAATTATAATATCGCAGGATATTGGCATTGATTCAACTTGACGCCTTAGTATTCACGAACTTAGCCTGAGAATAATATTCACATAGATCACACTCCTTGAAACATATGCCTGAATAATGAATGTCACGCAACCTTTACTCTCGATCGCATAGAAACATGACATTTCATATTAGATTCCCCATACCATACTCAGCATTAAACAAATCTGATCAGGTCTTTTCTTAAACCCGCTCTGATACCATGTTAGTTTTAGGATCAGAATTGAATTAAGCAGAAATACAATAATGATAAACACTTTAACACAGCAAGTACCTTGGGAAAACCCTCCTTCTTGAGGGAGAAAAACCCCAACCAATAATTTCTCTTATATTGTTGAATAAATAATGCAGAAATCTGAAGATGATAGAATTCCTCTCCAAGTGCTAATTCTGCCTTCAAACTTGATCTGCTGTAGAAGAGCAAACTTGTCTTTTATTCGTGGATTATCAAATGATAAGGATTGTATGCCTATATATATGTAAATCGTGGTGCCTCTTCATGAATAAGTTGTGACTCCTCATTGAGTCGGCCTGGGTAAATCTCCCGCCGCTACAATAACATCAACATGTTAATCGTCGGGTTACTTTCTCCAAGCGGAAAGGCAGACTGTTGAAAAGGCCGGCGAACTCTCTATTCTCTGCAATGTTGAAGTTGCGCTCATCATTTTCTGGCCCACGAGAAAGCTCTATGAATTTGCTAGTTCCAGGTGAGAAATCCCATTTTCCTCTCAACATTTTACTTTCAAAGCTATAGGCAAATACTTGCTATTTTGTTTTTCAACGATTTAATGTCAGAATTTATAAGATGCATATGAATAAATGCAGTATGCATCAAATAAATTTTACAGCAATGAAAAGCTGGCTTCGATCTTTGCAGAATTAAAGGAGCAAAAATCTGCTTTTCATTATTAGCACAAACTTAACCCTAATCTCTTATCAAGGAGAATAATGGCAGAAGGAACACTATCAGTGCGTTAGTCTGGTAGAGAAACCATAATTTTTAATCCGCCCCTTTGCAACGTTGCCGGCAGGGCATTGTTTCAGATCGGAATCCATTACTGATACGATGACATGCAAGTTGCATTTAAGAGCAACTTGTTTTTGAGAGAATAGCAGATTACCGTAGCAAAGCTTGTACCCAACGTCTATTCTGAATTTCAATTAATTAATAAATACGGTCAAATGTGCATTCAGAGGGTTAGATAGACAATTCGTACAAACCCTGCCAGTACTACTTATGCGCTTAGGATAACCAGATTTAAAAAGGAGGGAAGAAAAACGCAAGTCTTTCTATGGCTTCGATTTTAAGACAAAGGCAGAGTATTATTAATTGGGATGTTCTCTCTGTTCAAGATCGAGTCGATTGATAGACGAAAGTTTCTATAATAAAGCGATGCTCCAAATGGTCGATAGACACAAATATTTATAAGCATATTACTAAATAGTATACATTTATATTTTATTTTGAATTGTGTGTGAAATTTAATTTTTGCATTCACTTTGTATTGTGTGTGTGTTTGCACTTTACCATGTTTTATAAACTTGGCACTCACTTTATGAGTGTGTTTGTAGTTTGGAATGTTTGAACTTAAGTGTTTATGCATTCTTGTACTAAATTTGTGTGATTGAATTATGTTTGAACATTGGTATATTCATTTTTTGTTTATGTAAATTGTGTGTACATGTGGGAAATTTAATTTAGGCATTCACTTCGTGGTGTGTGTGTGTGGTGGGGGGAGTTAATTTAGGCATTCACTTTGTATGGTATGTGTGTTTGAACCAACTTTAGCATTTGTTGTGTGTGTGAGAGCTTGAAATAACTTTGACATTTAGGTTTTCTTTGTTTATGAATGAACTTAAGCTATTACATTTTGTGGAGTGAATGAACTTCAACTATCAGATTTTGTGGAGTGTATGAACAAACTTTGATGTTCACTTTGTGTAAAATGCAATTGAAAGATTTGACATTCTTTTTTTTGTGTGTGTACAAATGAATCATGGCTATCATTTTGTGTAGAGTGTATGAATTAACTTTGATGTTCACTTTATGTGAAATGGGCTTGAAAGAACTAACATTCTTTTTTGTGTGTGTGTGCACAAATGAACTTTGACTATCATTTTGTGTGATGTATGAATATACTTTGATTTTCACTTTGTGTAGAATGTGTCTACAGACAAACTTCAATGATGTTCATTGTGAGTCTGTGTGTTTGAATGAATTTTAACTTTCATTGTGTATGTGTGAATAAAATTCAACATTTATTGTGTGCATGTTTAAAAGATAACTTTGGAATTCACTTCATGTGAAGAGTGTGTGTGTGTTTGTTTGAAAGTTAATTTTGTCATTGAGTTAATGTGAAGTATGTGCCTATGTATTTGAATGAAATTTGGCATTCACTCTATGTGTGTATGTGTGTGTGTCTGAATGAGTTTTGGCACTCACTCTATATGTATACAAAAATATTGATGTTCACTTTGTGTCAAGTGTATGTGTGTGTGAATGAACTTTGGCTTTCATTGTGTGTGGGTGGGTAGGTTGAAAGTTATCTTTGGTATTCAGTGTGTGTGCACATGTTTATGTGAATGAACTTTGGCATTCACTTTATGTGTGTAGAATGTGTATGAACTTTAACTTTCACATTCACTTTGTGTGTGCGGTGAACTAACTTTGACATTCACTTGGACTTGAGCCATTTATTGTTTGTGTATTAGCATCTAATTTACTTATGTGAAGCATATGTTTGAACTTTGGCATTGCCTTAATTTGTTTGAGTTAATTATGGATTCACTTTTTTGTGTGTGAAACATGAGTGAACTACCTTTGTCATTCACTTATTTGATCTATTTTATATTTGTGTGTTTAGGCAAGTTTTAACTTTTGCATTTATTTAGTGTGAATTAAAAATTAGCATGTTGAATTATGTTTACTTTTATGTGTGTTTAAGCTTTAGCATCCACTTTTTTGTGTGTGAGTGTTTCAACTATCTTTTGGAATTTACTTGATATTCATCATGGGTGTGAGGATGATGAGAAAGAAAATTTTGAAACCTACTTAGGGTAAGAGCGAGATCGGTCTAGATGAAGGCGAGGAGGATGATGACTTGGAAGAAGGAGATATGGATGAGTGTGATCTCTCATATGATGGGGATGGAAATGATTTGGTTTCAAACCACCCTAAGCATTTGTCTTTGTTATTGTTGTGTAGTTTTTGAGATGCCTACTCTTAAGCTGCTACTCTTTGTTGCAATGTTGATATTATTTTGTCGTGGGTGAACTTTGTGTTCAGTGACATTTTGTTGTATGCAATAGGGTTCTAGGATCTATTCAAAACCTTTTACCCCTTTTAATTAAAAACTTTTTCATTCACTTTGTATAAAGTGTGTTTCAATTTTACCTTTCACTTAGATTTGATTCTTTTATTGTATGTGTGTGTGTGTATGAAATTTCACATTCACTATGTAAAGAGTGTACTAACTTTGACATTCACTGCATGCTTGAATTTTGGTACATTGAACTTTAGTGTTTACCTTAAATATATGTATGAAGTGTGATTTTGAAAAAACTATGAAATTATTGAACTAACTTTGTGTGTAGAATGTGTTTTTTGGTTTCAAACCACCCTAAGCATTTGTCTTTGTTGTTGTTGTGTAGTTTTTGAGATCCCTGCTCTTAAGCTGCTACTCTTTGTTACAATGTTGATATTATTTTGTCATGGGTCAACTTCGCATTCAGTGACATTTTGTTGTATGCAATAGGGTTCCAAGATCCATTCAAAACCATATACCCCTTTTAATTAATTTTTTTTTCATTCACTTTGTATAAAGTGTGTTTCAATTTTACCTTTCACTTAGATTTGATTCTTTTATTGTATGGGTGTGTGTGTGTGTGTGAACTTTCACATTCACTATGTAAAGAGTGCACTAACTTTGACATTCACATGCTTGAACTTTGGTATGTTGAACTTTAGTGTTTACCTTATATATGTATGAAATGTGTGATTTTGAAAAAACTATGTGCACATGAAATTATTGAACTAACTTTGTGTGTAGAGTGTGTTTTTAACTTTGGCATTCAATTTGTGTGTGTGAACTTTCACATTCACTTTCAATGTGAACTATAGGCACATTTGCATTCACGTTATGTGCCTATTTGAACTTTATTGTTTACTTTGCATATGCATGAAGTGTGTATTTGAACAAACTATGTGTGAAGAGTGTGTTTTAACTTTGACATTCACTATGTGTGTTTGTACTTTGGCATATTTGAACTTGAGTGTTTACTTTGTGTGTGATAGAACTAACTTTGTGCATGAAGCATGTTTGAACTTTAGCACATCTTCACTTTCTATTTGTGTGTTTAAAGTGTTGTGTGGTTGAATTTATTTTGTAGTACAGAAACAGAGCAAGGGAAACAAGTAGGGTGGATCTAGCAGTACACACTCTAATTATTATTACTTGAACATGTGCTCCAAGGCCCTTCTCATGTCTCTCCTTTCCATTGATTTCAGGTCCCTTATTAGATGAGCCAAGAACAAAAGGAAAATTCAAATGAACATTGCCTGGATGAAATGAGGAATCTGGGAACTTTCTCAAGTTTAAGGGAACATAACTTGACAAGTCATTATAAGATAGATTCAATGTTCTTAGATTGGCAAAATGTTTTATTGGTATATTCCCTATTAACTTGCTACTACAAAGCTTGTTAACTTCAATTGGTATCCTACAGAAGGAGGAAATACAAAAGTATAGTGTTTTGGATCTAGCCATTGACCAAAATAGTTGAAAAGAGTGCTTTGTGATTGTGTTTTAATGAAATCCTTGAGCTTAGTAGTTTGGAAAAGATGTGGGTGTTTGTTTTTCTCTTTTGTGAGCTTCAACATCTTCTCTAGGCCTTTAAGGCAAGTTTGTGTAAGGCCTTTTTTGATAGGTGTAATCATATTAGTAAGGAGATTTATACAATCAAGATCGATAAAGTATTCCACTTGCTCGTCACTGCCACCTATAATACCACTAACAATAGCATAATTTGCTTCTTTCTTTATACAATCTATTGCCTCTACAAGGAGCCCCACAAGTGCAAAAATTATGGTAAGCTCAATGTCATCTTGGGTGAGTGTTGTGATATTGGAAATGAACCTATAAATCTCTATATGAAGCTGCCTCGTTATGTTCAAATCTCTCTTCTCACCAGTTGAAATGATTGCCACAATACGTAATAGTACTCTGTCATTCACAATCTCTTTATAATTCCCATACTCTACAATGTTGGCCATAGTTTCCATGACAAAAGTAGTCTAAGTCCCTGAGATTCATGAAAGAGAAGCTGAATGATGCATGGACAAATATTATTTCTAATGATAAATTCAAGACTGTCACCTTCTTCAGAAAAATATAAAATTATCTCACAACTAAGCTTTAGCACTTGAAGGTCTTCCTCTATTTCAAGAAGGGGCTTCACAATTGTAAAAGCAATAACTGTGTGATTAGGTTTGCAATGAACAATGTATACGATTGCTTTTAGGGAAAGCCAAAAGAGCTTAAAAGGACTTTTAGGACAATAGAAGAAAGGCAACAAATCAAAATAATATCGTGAGGGATGGCTTCAAAGTCGTGGGAGCGAAAAGTGTGGTCTGTAAGAATGGCTAAGGCCTGAAGTGCCTATTCTTGCACTTCTTCATTGGGAGAAGTCAAAAGGTTTCTTGAAAAAGGAACTTGCTCCACACTGTCTTTCATCCTTAGCTCTACCATTTTAGTAGAAACACCCTGACCCTGACAACATAATGTAAATGGGTTAGAAATATCCATTAAGATAGATATATTTAATCAATTTGTAATGCACAATATATTTGTAAAATAAGTTAAAGTCCTAATTCAAAATAACTCTATAATGAAATTAATTAACACTAAAATAAAAATGATGAACATACAATGTATATTTAATGACTACATATGCATTCTATGACATTAAGTTAAGGTTCACTACTATTAACCCAATAATATAAAACTAACATTAGATTAGAATATTAAAACAAATCCCAACCAATTATTAAAAAAACTATTAAAAAAATCATATTTGGATACAATTTTATAATGTTCTTTTTTTTCTAATTGTTTCAATTTATTTTGAATAATCTTTTTTAACAATTGGGTATGGTATGTTTTAGGGAGGAATAAACTCTTTTAACAGTTCCCTATTTTTAAGAAAGAACAATTTTTTAAGAATAAACTCTTTAACAATTTCTTTTTTTTTAAGGAAAGAGTAATTTTTTTAATAATTCCTCGCTCAACTAATACTACTCTTTTAACCTATAAAAGGTTAAAGGGAAAAGTAAAAAAACTTCAATGAGATGAATATTTAATTCTATTCACTAAGTTAAATAATTAGTGTATAAAAGATTATAACTATTGTTTACTTTTAGATATTTTTTTCCTAGACATATTTTTCATTTATCTTTTTACTTTGTTCAATCTTTTAATCTATTTCTATTCTAAGTTAAATTAAAAATGAGTTAATTGGTATAAATAGGTATATGATTAATTCTATTTAAACTCCTTAAGACAGATTAAAACTCCATACATCTATTAAAAACAACCATTAGAACAAATTAAAAAAATAATTATTTAAACGACTAATTGCTAAGGTCTTGTAAATAAATAATACACCAATTTAATTAAGACTAACTAATAATGAAATATTTAAAATTATTTTAACCTTTAATAAGTTGTATCTAAGTATTTATATTTTTAAATTTAAAATAAAATAAAATAAACTATTGTATGCAAGAATTGAATAAATCAAATTTAATCCAAATTAATAATTTTATTGTTTTATTCTCAATAACCTCCTTGCCTTATTTTAATTGAAAGAAACTTGATAAATTTTAAAACCTATCAATAAAATCTTATATAAATCTTTAATTTAATCTTATTTAATTTTAAGGATAATCATAACCTATATATAATAAAAAAACACTTCATAAATTTTAAAAAACATGATCATATTTTTAAACAAATAATAAAACAATCTATATAAATCTTTAATTTAATCTTATTTAATTTTAAAGATAATCATAACCTATATATAATAAAAAAACACTTAATTTCTATTGTTTACATTTCTATTTGGTTTGCAATTTTAATTATTTATTTTTCAGAATTTCTAACTAATTTATTTTCTCCAAGCTCGGATCTGATTATAATGTGAATTGCATGTTATAGGAGGGAGGTTCAAAAAACCCTCTGTGAAAAAATCATAGGCATGCACATGCATCCATCCAAGAGAAAGGAAGAGCAAAATCTCTTAAGTTTTATTTTATTGTTTGGTAAAATAAATAAAAAGAATAAGATATCTTGCTACATTGGATTTGGTAGATTTGGCTACTCCAACGAAGAATAATATATATCCTTTAAGATCTAGCTTTCTATTTCTGAACAATTTTGACATTGCTATGATTTTGGTGTGAATGATGATTATTTGGTTCGATCTTCAAATAACTAAAAGAAAAATAATAATAAAAGCTTATAATTCTACAGACAAATTTTCTACCCAAAAAAATGTGAGATAATTTTAGGCCATAATTTTGTCTAAAGCAATCTTAGTCATAATTAACTTTCTAAATTAACTCTCTCAAGAAAACTAAAGCTTTAATTTATCAACATATTTTTTTCCATTGATATTATTAAAGAACTTTATGTGAGATCACAGGGGCTCACATGTTCTGATTAATTGTAAAGCCATGTTTACTGGTGTCATTAATAAAAAGAAAACCAACACTGATTAAAATATACCTTTGAAAAAAAAAGATTTCCTCCATGCCCTGGATCGAAGGCGATCCTTTTGTTTTCTATTCGCACTCGCTCACTTCAAATCTTTCAATTTGAGATGCTGCCTTGAGTTATTTGCCTCCACTATGTGAAAAAAAAAAACCATACCTATTTAATTGGTAGCTTCTATAACGCCACGCCAATGGAGTCTACATTTAAAAAATTAGATACAGTTTGTCCCCATAAATCACTTTTAGTGCAATCCACCTATCTTTTTAATTCATTTATTTGTTGTAAAGGATTCAAGAATATTTTAATTTTTTTTCTTTATGATGCCGTGAAGAAATTTATTTGTATTATTATTTTATATAAAGGCAATGGGAAAATAAAAGTTGTTGCAAAGTGAAACATTCCAAAGATATAGAATGTAACTGCTGCATCTTCTTTCCCATGCACAAAGAAATATTCAAGCATTATAGCCAATTCATTTAGTTTTTTTTTGTTTTTTTTAATATTTGAGTCTTTCTTTTTCTGGTTTTTTTTTTTTAATGATGCAAAATGATGTCACACTTCTAGTTAAAGTGTAATGGTACTTTAATAAAAAAAATGTAATGCCGATTGAAACAAACATTGTTGTAGTAGTTTAAACCATTTTTTAAAAAATTATTTCTTGACAACTAAAAAGTTTTTTTTGGAGGACGAATTTTATTAAATTTTTGGATGACCAAAAATAAGACTACCAAATTTTTGGCAGTTACAAGATGTGTGCACATATAGAATCGCCTATCAGCCAAATTAAAAAATATATATCTAAAGTACGCAGAGAGAGATCTTTTTTCCATAGTTTCTTTATTTTCTTACTTTTTTTCATTTGGTTATTGGTTGTTTTCTCGAGTTTTTTCTCCTTCCAACAGTTTCCAATTTCTTTTTTGGTTTTTTTTTAAAATTTTTTTCCAATTTCTTTTTTAGTTTTTTCAATTTCTATTTTTCTCGTAACTGCCAAAATTTTGGTAGTCCTTCAATTTTTTGGTTTTCCAAAATAAATAAATAAAATTAGCTAATGAAGAACAATTGGCGGTAGTTTCATTCTCTTTAGCTCCTCAATTCAACTTTTTCTTGCCCTCTCCACCTTTTATTCCATAGTGCATTAATCTTGTAACTACCAAAAATTTGGTAGTCTAAAAAAAGATATAATTTTTTGGTCATCCACAAATTTGGTAGCCCATCCTCAACTATTTTTCATCGTCCAAAAAATTGAATAAAAATTAAATAAGAACTAGAACAATTCGGGGAAACCAAACCGCTAGTGATCTCTCAAAAATTCTAGACGTTTCCACTAGGTATTATAAAATAACCCTGTTGACTTTTTCCCAGACTGGATGCTTATTCCCAGATTTCCCTACAAGGTAGCCATCAGTGATCAACAGGATCTCTGGGCCAGGGGGCCAACAGTGTAGGAGATAGACTCTATATTTTATCTCCTCTTCTTCTTCAGGGTCTGCAAGACCTAGGGGGGTATTCCCTACTCAACATCCATGAGGATATGCATACAAGGCTCGGATGCTGACAGAAAGCAGATAAGTCCTCCTGTAAGTAGACCAAAACTGAAAGATAAGAGCAAAGGGGCTAGCTTTGGGCCTATTTGCAGTTGTAGACAGAGGACTGAGGTTCCTAAAACTAACTCTAATGTCCTAATGGTTGTTTTAGATTTTGATTTGGAGTTTAAGTGTGGATGCAAAGCTGGACATAGTTATAACACAAAAACAAAGCATGATTGGTGCCTATCCAGGGCCTGGAGTCAGTAGACATACACCTGTGAATGATCAGCATAAACAGCTAAAACTAGATTTCAAGGGGATATATGTGATACCTGCCTTACAGGTATCTCCCAATACAAAGTGTTAGGTTATCTCTACTTATGGTATCCCTACTGCAGTATACCCTTCCCAATGTTCAACCTGAAAACAGTTTAATCTACCCCTTGAGCAGAAGTTAAAAGATCAGACATTCAACATAGGAATTCTATGCTCTAGAATCTAAACATTACTCAAATATCCAGATTCAGAAGAAGAATACATGCAATACTGGAGACAGAATTAACACAACACATGCTAAGATAGCATTTCTCATATAAGTTTAATCATGAAATCAGTGGGTTCATGCCAAAAACATACAACAAGAGATACATAAACTCACAGGTAAGCTGTACAGAGCAACCAGATCAGCTTGTTATGCATTACAGAGCCAAAAATCTTCAACTTTCAACAACAACAAATGAGCAACACAACCTGCTTATAACAGCCAGGTAGGTGCTCAGTAATTAATTACATGGTTGACCCAAAATCCCACCAGATACACAGTATCAGAAGGATGGCGCTCAAACATTACCAGATTGGTGCCCAAACTTGAATGCAGCAGGTAGGGGAGGAGACAGGAAGATTTCTCGAGCCCTGCGCCACTGTCCGCTGATGTACACCTTCAATCGGGTACCAGATCCGCCCACGCCATCGCCCATACCTCTACAACAATCGCCATTGATGGCGCACCAACCCGCGGCCTCGGGAAGAACATTAATTCTGCATCGCAACCATTTCCCGCCGAGATTCATCATCATGATATTTGAAAATGCAGGATATCAATTATCCCACATGCACCCCGCGATGACCTCTTTAACACTTTATATACTAGGTCATGAGCATATATCATGTCGGTGCTTTTGCTCCTGACGACACTAGTATAAGACTTCATCATCATCATCCTCCAGCAGCATGATATCCTGTTGCTTGAAAAATCACCCTGACGTCAGCATCATATTGCAATACAACCTGCATGATAATCGCCTTTATCGGCACAACCTGATCCATCGGAGGAACATCCTCCTGCTGAGCCTATACCAAAAGTCTGGCCGATGAACATCCTGATGACATCATCATCATATCCTGCTGACGTCATCATCATATTTGCCTACTGCGCACCTCCTCATATCCGGATGACGTCATCATCATGTTTGCAAATATCGGGAGATCTCCTCAAGATGATCAGTGTTAGAAATATGACCCCCCCGGGACCTCGATGACGTCATCATCATATTAACATCAGGATGATATTCGGAAGACAACCGGATATTTGGAAATATCATCCTGATGCACAAATATTAGGTTGCACTGTAGCTCCATTATAAGATCGGGGCGATAAATGAATATGATGATGCTTGAAAAGATCACCCCCACTAGATAATACACGAAGCCGGCAGGCGGATATCTCCTTGATATCAGCATCATCATGATGCTGGAACAAACACACACTCGAGTGATATGAAAATATCACCCCCTCCTTCGGAAATATCATGATGTAGATAGGCAGAAAGAAAGCTATCACCCTGATATAAGGATGACGTCAGCATCATCAGGATGACAAAACAATCGAACAAGAAGTGATACAACATCATCAGGATGATATTGACTAAGATCATCCTGACGTTCAAAATATGATGACCCCAGTGAATATCGGGTCACACTTAAAACTCTTCAACAACATCATCAGGATGATCATAACCAAGATCACCCGATGATAAAAATATCACCCCAGGCGAAATATCATGAAGGCAGAAAATATGATGACCCCCGCAAGCAACACGGTGATAATTGGAAATATGATGATGATGACGACGACCCTTAGGAAAAAACAAGTCAGGTCGAACAACTTAGAGAATAACCCCTTCAGAATATCGGGGCAACATCATCATCATGTTTGGGCAAGGTGATAAATGGAAGATCACCAGATACTTTGAAAAATCACCCTCGCAAGCAGATCAGGGCACACTGTAGCTCATCAACATCATCAGGATAAAAACCAAACATCACCCGATAATAAAATATGATGATGATGTTGAGAAACCAGTCGACGGAGAACATGATGATGCTGACCTTCATCGAAACAAAGATGATGATGATGACCTCCTCCTCAGGAAAATATGATGCTGCAGCTGAAAAATGCTGAGGAGGTCCAACACTTAGGAAAAATGGGCAAGAAGATAAAGGGTTCAAATGAAGAAACCCCCTGATCATGAAAAATCAACCCCAGGTCAAAATGAGTGCTAACAGTGGCTCCGAATGGGGACGTGCAGGTGAAAACCTGCAGCGAGAACCAGATCTCCGGGCAGACCAGACAAAAAGCCAAAAAACGTGAGCTGTACAAGGCATTTACACTACATACATATTTTTTACAAATGTGCACAGCAACCAGTTATTCATGCAAAATAGAACTTAAGGAATTGGCCATGCACAGGCAATTCCAGAACTTCACCATCTAGGGCCCGGAGGAAATAAGAATCCTCCCCATGAGTATTGCAAACCTGATATGGGCCCATCCATAAGGGTTGAAATTTACCATGTTTACCCTTTTCCTGAACTTTAGCATTCCAAATGAGCACCAGATCATTGACTTGAAACTTCCTTCTTGTAGTTCTCCTGTCAAACTGATATTTCATATCTTGTTGTCTTTTGAGATTGATCTGGTGGGCTTTCCTTCTGTCTTCATCCAATGCAACCAGCTGATTCACTCTTTCTGTCATGGAATCTTCAATCTCCTCATCATTTTCCTGAATGAATCTGTAAACTGGTAGGAGATTGTTTATGGGCAGTCTAGCTGATGCACCATATACTAGCTCAAAAGGTGACTTCCCAATAGCCCTTTTCATTGTCACTCTGTCAGCCCATACTGCTAAGTTCAACTTTGAGTCCCAAGCTCTCTTGTTCTTGTCCAGTATCCTCTTGATAATTTTCATGATGCTCTTATTGCTTGATTCTGCTTGACCATTTCCTTGTGGGTGATATGGTGATGTATATGACAGATTTATCCCATACCTGTTGCAAAAATCAACAAATTCACCTGATCTGAAGCACATAGCATTATCAGTGATTATCTTAAATGGTACTCCAAACCTGATGATGATGTTTTCTAGTATGAAATCTGTCACCACCTTACTTGTAGCTCTCTTAGTTGGAATGGCCTCAATCCATTTAGTAAAGTAATCAGTTGCCACCAAAATCCAACTGTGTCCCCCACTTGATTTGTCTGCAATTTCCCCTATGAAGTCAATTCCCCATTGCTGGAATGGAGCATCCACAGTTACAGTTCTGAGGGGTAAAGCACCATCATATTTCAGCTTTCCTGAAAATCTCTGGCAACGGTCACACTTTCTCACTAACCTTTGTGCATCTGAAAAGAGAGTGGGCCACCAATATCCTGCCCTAAGAATTTTATGAGCTGTTGTTTGGGCAGTATAATGTCCACCACACAATCCTTTATGCATGTCAATCAAAACATTGTTAGACATATCCTCATCCACACATCTCAGCAGCACACCATCAGGGTTTTTCCAGTATAGCTCACCTTGAACAATAACTTACCTGATTGCATGTAACTTTAAAGTCCTCTTTTGATTGTCACTGAAATGGGAAGGACAATTCAGATTTTGCAAGTAATAGATAATATCCTTGTACCATTCAGATCCTGATACATTTACACTTTCATCTTGGACTGCATTAACTTGGCATGCTTCCAAGTTTGACTGTGCCATCATCTTGGCTAATCCTTGTCCTCTTATCAACTTAGTAACTTGTATGTCTATGTTGAACTCCTGCAGTTTGTTTATCCATCTGCACCTTCTTCCAGTCACCTCCTGCTGAGTGAATATGTCTTTGACTGCTGCATGAGGTACATATGCAATTACATATGATCCTACCAAGTATGGTCTGAAACTTTTGATGGCTCTGACCAGTGCATATGCCTGTTTTTCCATAATATCATACTTCAACTCAAAGGCCTGCAAGGACATACTGAAAAAAGCGATGGGCTGTTCAAAACCATCTTCATTTTTCTGTAACAAACATGCAGCAACAGTATGAAAGGAAGCAAATGAAAATACTTGGAATGGCCTAGAAAAATCAGGAGATTTAAGAACAGGGGCCATCTTAATTGCCTCTTTGATATTCTGAAATGATTCTATTGCTTCCCTTTCCCAGTTGACAGTTGCATCCCTCTTCATCATCTTGGAAATGTTCCTTGTGGTTTCTGCAAAGTTGGGAACAAATCTTCTAACAAAATTTATCTGTCCAAAGAAGGACTGAACTCCTTTCACAGTTTTTGGCATTTGAATCCTGTCAATAGCAGCCACTCTCTCTGGATCTATCCTGACTCCATCCTTGGAAACAATATGTCCCAGAAGCTTTCCTTCAACTACTCCAAAGGCACACTTCTTTGGGTTTAAAGAAATACCATATTCTAGTGCTCTTATGAAAATCTGCTCCAGATGCAAACAATGCTGCTCTTCTTTCTTCGAGTAAGCAGTCAGGTCATCCTGATATACAGCCAGGATTGAATCAATTAGCCCTGCAAAAGCAACATCCATTGCTCTTTGAAATGTAGCACCTGCATTTGTTAGTCCAAATGGCATTCTAACATACACATACGTTCCCCATGGAGTGGTAAAGGCAGTCTTATACTGTTCTGATTCCTTTACCTTCACCTGATTATATCCTGAAAATCCATCCATCATGGATAGGAGTTCACAACCAGTCACTCTCTGCAACATAGCTTCCATATTAGGTAGTGGATAGTTATCCTTTAAAGAGGATACATTCAAGTTCCTGAAATCAACACAAAGCCTAATATCACCATTCTTTTTTCTGACTGGGACAAGGTTAGACACCCAAGTTGAATGTCTGATTGGCACAATTATTCCAGCTTCCCTGAGCCTTTTGAGTTCTTCTTGCATCTTGGGAGCTAAGGTAGGATTAATAGGTCTTTGCCTTTGTCTAAATGGCTTAGCTCCAGGCTTCAATGGGATCTCATGCTGGAATAAATCTTCCCTATAAGCTTTTAGGTCCTCATATGACCAAGCAAAAACATGTTTATACTTTTTCAGTAATGCAATCAACATACTTCTAATGTGTGGTTTGAGCTGTTTGCCAATATATACCTTCTGAGGGGCCTGAGATGTCCCCAAATTTATTTCTTCTAAATCCTCCTTATTTGTGGGGGATGTCCTTGTGACCATTTTGTCTCTACTGTCAAAGGCTCTTTCCAAAGCTACCAACCCTCTAGGGATTTTATTAGTCTTCAACTGAATGATCTCTTTTCCCACAAGAGTTTCTTTTCCATCTACAGTCTCTACAAAAGCTTGGAAATCAATCTGTTGATTCTCATATTCATCTATGCAGTGCAAAAATTTCAACAAATCCCTATCATCATCAAACACTTGCCAACTGCATATATTTTCTGGCATGGCAGGCCTAATTTTAACTTCTACATTTGTAACACCTGACAGAGTGATGTCATCTGGCCTTATTGCAACATTGGCTAAGAAATCAGCCATAACATTTTTTGACCTTTCTACCCAGCCTATTGAAAATGCATCAAATAATTCAATAGTATCCCAAACAGCATGCTTGTATTGTTTCAGTCTTTTATTTTTTGCAGCATACTTATTTCTAATTTGGGATACAATCAGCTCAGAATCCCCAAATACTCTTAACATCTTAATTCCATGTTTGAGAGCAATATTTAGGCCTAAGAGTAAAGCCTCATATTCTGCAATGTTGTTTGTGCAATCAAACCTCAGCAAGAAAGAGAATTTGAGGAGCTTACCAGTTGGAGACAGGAAAACAACTCCAGCTCCAGAGCCTTCTTTTGCACAAGCTCCATCAAAAAACATGGTCCATAAGCCTTGCTGATCCAGCTCTTCAATGTAGACATTTTTCTTTTTATCTTCTGTATCATCTGAGACAACCTTGAAGTTATCACAGTCAGTGTCTACAAAGCATACTTGTTCCTCTGCTTCTTGGTCTTCCACTGTCTCTGATGATCTTTGCTCTCTGATTAGCTTGACATCCCTACCATTCATTGGAATCATGGCATATGACAGGTCCAGCTGCATACTTCCACCAATTAGTGCTGCCCATCTTCTTGACAGCAACATACCATACTGTGGCTTGATGTCAACCACTGTTATATTCATTTTATATCTTTTTTCAGGAAATGCTGCCAGTTTGAAATCTACATCCTTCATGATTCCAATAACTGGTACCTCTCTGGCATCCATTGCATAACATTTTCCACATGCCTTGTCAATTTTTAATCCAGTTTGTTGCATGATAGCCAAAGGCATGACATTTGTGGATGCTCCAGAGTCAAGCATACAATTTCTGATTATTTTTCCATTTATAACCAGGGAAACATAAAATGGTTCCACCTGTGAAGGACACTTTGTCATGGTCATTCCTAAATAGACTTCAGGAGTTTCATCTTCTTCATTACACATGACATGTTTCTCACCCTGGGTCTGATCATTTTGTTTAGCTTGAAAAGGTACCCCTGAGATTAGGGATATTGTCCTATTCTTGATCTCTTCCACTTTCATGAGTTCCATAAGTGGAACAGAGACCTTTACCTGAGAGAGGACCTGAGCTATATCAAATGGAGCATAGTTTTGTACAACAGTTGTAGCTTGCTCCACAATCTTGTTTTTATCCTGAGCTGATTTAGTTTTCATTTTCATAGTTCCCTGATCATCATTCTTGTCTTGGGAACCTCTACTTTGATCTTCAGCCTGAGGGGTTTTGTTTTCTGGTCCTTGAGATTCATGACCTGTTCTGTGTCTAAAGTTCTGTTTATTATTTACCCACTGCCTTTTTTGTGGTTCAGTTCCTTTATGACCATGCACCAGCTGACCTGCAGAAATATCTTCTGGCTGATGTGGGCTGCCTACTTGATTTTTACCTCTGAGATTGTAGTTGCTTTTGACTTGAGCAACTGCTGCAGCTGTGAAGGCTCTAATTTCCTCATCAGAAGGTCGTTGTAAGTTACTCAGAAAATTGTGTGAGTTCTGAGCATACACATAGTTATCTTCATTATCTTCATCATATGGGGACTGTTGGCAGGCCTGAACCTGATGATCTGTATTGTCATCAGCATCATAAAGAGTGTATCCATTGCCTATGGACATCATATTAACATCATCATCCTGCACATGATGTGGCTCATTGCATTCATTACAAGATGTAGCATTATCATACAAGGATTGAGCAATCATACACTGTGACTGTGAATGTGGCATCTGACAAATTATACACCACGGAGCATCATCAGCAATATTTATAGTTTTCTTTAGGGGATCAGGAGTTTCCTTGACATGTTGAGCCCTCTGATTTGTGTTGTTACGTGGGAATACAGGCTTACCATCATGCCAATTGGTGTTATAAGGCATATCATGTAATGATGGCCTCTTTTCCTGCCTTTGATAGACTTGCCTATCAGGACCCATCCCTTTTTCACTTCTAGCTAATCTATAGCTTAGGTCCTTAACAACATTTGCCAGTTTGTCTATCTTATCTTCAGGAGCAGATGTACTACCTTGAGTGTTCTGAGGCTTGTTTGGATTCTGCAGAATTTTTACATCATCCCTTCTATTTGTCTTGCCCGATGCTTTCCTATTGTTTTCAATATTTACTGCAATTCTGAAAGCATCCCTGAGAGTAGCAGGACCTTTATCTCTTAGTCCATATGCAGTCTTTGCATCAAAGGCATTGATATACAAAATTATGCACATTGGTTCATTTGGCCTCATGTGATGTGGTAATTTGTTCAACACTTTAGTAAATCTTGCATTAAAGTCAGCAACCTGCTCATTTGACCCTTTGGTGATACTGGTGAACTCATTTACAAAAAAGCTAGGGTCAGTTTTATCACCATATTGCTCCTTGAATATCCTTTTAAAATCATCCCATGATGAAATACTCCGGTCAGGCAGATTCCTGTACCATTCTCTTGCCTCATCTATTAAGGATTGCATGAATGACTTCATGAAAATATCCTCATGCTCAACCTCAAAATTATCCATGACATTTTGAAAGGCCTTTAGATGATCTTCTCCTGACACTGTGTTATTTCCTGAAAATTTAGGCACTTGCAGCCTCAGATGCTTATCAATGAGGTTAGGATACCCAGGAATACCATCAAACACCAGCTGCCTGAATCTATCTAACTGCATGGGCTGTCTGTTTGGTTGATTAACATTAACATTTCTGTTTGCATTCTGGTTTCCTGCATTGTTCAGTGGTATCCTAGCATCATTCACATTTTGTCTCTCATCATGATGCTGATGTTGCATTTCATATCTTTGCTGATGTCTTTGCACATTTGCATTCTCTAGGGTAGGAACTGAATCATTTTGGGCAGTTCTTAAGGCTTGCACTTTCTGCTTCATATCATCTCTGATTTTCATGGCTTGTAGGTATTCTAGTTCTGCTCTTAGACTTCTGATTTCTTCAGCCAACTGTTCATCCTTAGGTCTGGAGGTAGATGGTCTCATACCATTCTGGTCATCATCTTCATCATCCCTCAGAGACTCTGCCTCTTCAAACCTTTCACTTGGGTCTAGAAAAGGGCGTTCTTGGAACACCTCTGACCTCATTCTCATGCTACCACCCTGTTGCCTCTCATATGCACCTTGAATATCAGCTTCTGCATTTGAAAAATAAGGCGCATGCTGTCCTGATGGCCTAGGGTTATCTTGTATATCATCACCTTTTATGGGGGAGCTCTCATGACTAACTGAGACAGTTCCCTTTCTTCTATACATCATTCTTTTTGTTAATGGTAACTCTTCAAATAAAGGATTTTGTTGGGATCTTCTCCCCTGCATATAAATTTTACTTTGACCGGTTGGGAGATTACTTCGGAGTCGCCACCTATTACTAGGAACTGTTTTCTTCTGAAAACCAGGATTCTTTCACAAGGCTCCCCAGCAGAGTCGCCAATTTCTGTTGACTTTTTCCCAGACTGGATGCTTATTCCCAGATTTCCCTACAAGGTAGCCATCAGTGATCAACAGGATCTCTGGGCCAGGGGGCCAACAGTGTAGGAGATAGACTCTATATTTTATCTCCTCTTCTTCTTCAGGCTCTGCAAGACCTAGGGGGGTATTCCCTACTCAACATCCATGAGGATATGCATACAAGGCTCGGATGCTGACAGAAAGCAGATAAGTCCTCCTGTAAGTAGACCAAAACTGAAAGATAAGAGCAAAGGGGCTAGCTTTGGGCCTATTTGCAGTTGTAGACAGAGGACTGAGGTTCCTAAAACTAACTCTAATGTCCTAATGGTTGTTTTAGATTTTGATTTGGAGTTTAAGTGTGGATGCAAAGCTGGACATGGTTATAACACAAAAACAAAGCATGATTGGTGCCTATCCAGGGCCTGGAGTCAGTAGACATACACCTGTGAATGATCAGCATAAACAGCTAAAACTAGATTTCAAGGGGATATATGTGATACCTGCCTTACAGGTATCTCCCAATACAAAGTGTTAGGTTATCTCTACTTATGGTATCCCTACTGCAGTATACCCTTCCCAATGTTCAACCTAAAAACAGTTCAATCTACCCCTTGAGCAGAAGTTAAAAGATCAGACATTCAACATAGGAATTCTATGCTCTAGAATCTAAACATTACTCAAATATCCAGATTCAGAAGAAGAATACATGCAATACTGGAGATAGAATTAACACAACACATGCTAAGATAGCATTTCTCATATAAGTTTAATCATGAAATCAGTGGGTTCATGCCAAAAACATACAACAAGAGATACATAAACTCACAGGTAAGCTGTACAGAGCAACCAGATCAGCTTGTTATGCATTACAGAGCCAAAAATCTTCAACTTTCAACAACAACAAATGAGCAACACAACCTGCTTATAACAGCCAGGTAGGTGCTCAGCAATTAATTACATGGTTGACCCAAAATCCCGCCAGATACACAGTATCAGAAGGATGGCGCTCAAACATTACCAGATTGGCGCCCAAACTTGAATGCAGCAGGTAGGGGAGGAGACAGGAAGATTTCTCGAGCCCTGCGCCACTGTCCGCTGATGTACACCTTCAATCGGGTACCAGATCCGCCCACGCCATCGCCCATACCTCTGCAACAATCGCCATTGATGGCGCACCAACCCGCGGCCTCGGGAAGAACATTAATTCTGCATCGCAACCATTTCCCGCCGAGATTCATCATCATGATATTTGAAAATGCAGGATATCAATTATCCCACATGCACCCCGCGATGACCTCTTTAACACTTTATATACTAGGTCATGAGCATATATCATGTCGGTGCTTTTGCTCCTGACGACACTAGTATAAGACTTCATCATCATCATCCTCCAGCAGCATGATATCCTGTTGCTTGAAAAATCACCCTGACGTCAGCATCATATTGCAATACAACCTGCATGATAATCGCCTTTATCGGCACAACCTTATCCATCGGAGGAACATCCTCCTGCTGAGCCTATACCAAAAGTCTGGCCGATGAACATCCTGATGACATCATCATCATATCCTGCTGACGTCATCATCATATTTGCCTACTGCGCACCTCCTCATATCCGGATGACGTCATCATCATGTTTGCAAATATCGGGAGATCTCCTCAAGATGATCAGTGTTAGAAATATGACCCCCCCGGGACCTCGATGACGTCATCATCATATTAACATCAGGATGATATTCGGAAGACAACCGGATATTTGGAAATATCATCCTGATGCACAAATATCAGGTTGCACTATAGCTCCATTATAAGATCGGGGCGATAGATGAATATGATGATGCTTGAAAAGATCACCCCCACTAGATAATACACGAAGCCGGCAGGCGGATATCTCCTTGATATCAGCATCATCATGATGCTGGAACAAACACACACTCGAGTGATATGAAAATATCACCCCCTCCTTCGGAAATATCATGATGCAGATAGGCAGAAAGAAAGATATCACCCTGATATAAGGATGACGTCAGCATCATCAGGATGACAAAATAATCGAACAAGAAGTGATACAACATCATCAGGATGATATTGACTAAGATCATCCTGACGTTCAAAATATGATGACCCCAGTGAATATCGGGTCACACTTAAAACTCTTCAACAACATCATCAGGATGATCATAACCAAGATCACCCGATGATAAAAATATCACCCCGGGCGAAATATCATGAAGGCAGAAAATATGATGACCCCCGCAAGCAACACGGTGATAATTGGAAATATGATGATGATGACGATGACCCTTAGGAAAAAACAAGTCAGGTCAAACAAATTAGAGAATAACCCCTTCAGAATATCGAGGCAACATCATCATCATGTTTGGGCAAGGTGATAAATGGAAGATCACCGGATACTTTAAAAAATCACCCTCGCAAGCAGATCAGGGCGCACTGTAGCTCATCAGCATCATCAGGATAAAAACCAAACATCACCCGATAATAAAATATGATGATGACGTTGAGAAACCAGTCGACGGAGAACATGATGATGCTGACCTTCATCGAAACAAAGATGATGATGATGACCTCCTCCTCAGGAAAATATGATGCTGCAGCTGAAAAATGCTGAGGAGGTCCAACACTTAGGAAAAATGGGCAAGAAGATAAAGGGTTCAAATGAAGAAACCCCCTGATCATGAAAAATCAACCCCAGGTCAAAATGAGTGCTAACAAACCCTAAGCATGCTTTATCTCAGCGTACACAGAAGGCGATTTCAAGAATTAGCGAGAACAAATAATCAATATTTCCTAGCTATTCTAAAAATAGAGTCATCATGTCACTCGTTCCCAACCTCTTTGGTAGGAAATCCAACGTGTTCGATCCATTTTCTCTTGATGTGTGGGATCCGCTGGGAGCTTTTAATTCCTCTTTTACTAGGGATTTGGCCCCTTCAGGTTTTGCAAGGGATACAATTGTTGTTGCCAATACACAAATTGATTGGAAGGAGACTTTCGATGCTCACATTTTCAAGGCCGATTTGCCAGGTAACTAATTTTTTTGGCCTTTCTTCAAGTTATATTTTTAATCTAATATTTTGGTTGTTGCATTTGCAATTGTGTTGATAGGGTTTAAATGCGCTATTAATTATCAGGTCTAAAGAAAGAGGAGATGAAAATAGAAGTGGAGGATAGACAAATCCTACATATAAGCGGAGAGCACAATAAAGAAGAAGAGAAAAAGAATGAGAAATATCACAGAGTGGAATGCTCGCGCGGTAAATTCCTGCTATGATTCTAGCTGCAATGCTACTTTGGTCATGGAATTTGGCTTTACTCCTATTAATAATATCTTAAAATCTATCAAATATCTAATTTAAAATGGTAATAATATGTTAAAATGGTAATAATATTAGGTTTATATTAAAATATGTGTGTTTGCAGCATCATTTCTACCCTTGGGCATGCATGGCCCATTATATGAATTGCTCAAGGATTTACATTTGGCACCTTGTAATGATGAACAACAACTAATCAATATGTATTTTAGAATTTTCAAGTACAAAACAACAAATAAAAATCAATGATAATATTGAAGAGAAGAATGATAAATAGTACCAGAAGCAAAAGGCGCAGTGAGCAATAGAAAGATGAACAACACATAAATGCCCTTCGCCATGGAAGCAACTATAGATAATGTACTGTGGGAAGCAACTACCGATAATATATTATGTAAGGAAACGATGGGAAGCAACTACAGATAATATGTTATGTGAGGAAATGATGGGAAGCAACTACATATTATGTATTATGTGAGGAAACGATTAGTACTTATAGCTCACACACCACCTACTTTCCTTCTTGAGTTTATGGACAACATTTAGCTTTATTTAGTTTTAGTTTTATTAGTATGTTTCCTATTTTTTAAAGTATTAAAGCTTTATTCTATTTCAATCTTTCTTTTATCAACTTTTTTAAATTTATGTTAGTTATTGTTAATAAAGCTGGCATTGAAGTTTTTATTGTATCATAGGCTATTCAAAGATTCTTTTAGATATCACAAAATTAATATGGTGATTCCAAATAATGTCATATAATGGCACATTGGCAAGTATAGGTTGATAAAATGAAGTCATTTAGTATGCAATGGGTACATGTGGAAGAGGTTTTTAAGGTTATTATTAGGGCATAAAGTTAATTGTTTAATGAAACTTCTCTTGGATAGGTGGTAGATTTGGATTTTCTTGTGCAGTTGTATTGTTGTCTTTTGACAAGAGTTTGATGGTCCTGTCAATTGGTATTTGAAGGGAATGAGGACTATTACATACATCATTTAGCTTTATTTAGTTTTAGTTTTCTTAGTATGTTTCCTATTTTTTTCAGTATTAAAACTTCATTCTATTTCAGTCTTTCTTTTGTCAGCTTTTTTCTATCATTTTTAATCATTATTAATAAAGCTAGCATTGAAACTTTATTGCATCATATGTGGGATCCAAATATTATTTTGGATATGACAAAATCAATATAGGCGGAGGAGAAAGCCTATTTTTAATTGTAAATAAAAATAACAAAATATCAAAAACTAAATTGAAAAAAATATAAAATATAATAAACTTAAAACAAAAATGAAGAACTAAAATATAAAAATAAAAATAAAGCCAAAAGAATCTTGACAAGAATGAGTCTAGGCCTTTCATTTATGATTTCATTTATAATAGAAAAAACATCTTCAAAAATAAATGTTGGCAGCATTGAGAATTCATTTCTGGGAAGAATATGGCGATTTTATACCTGGAGACTCTTTATTTTATGGCAGGATTCTATACACCTCTCTTTGGGCTACTAAAGTAGTATGACACCTATCTCTTAGCCCTGTATGATTTCCCCAAAAAATGCTTTTGTTATTTATCTTCGATTTGGCATTTTAGCTAGGGAAGGAAGTTCATTGAATAGAGAGGAAGCATTTTCTATACCGAGAATCAAATAGTAATACTAAGGTAAGGTCTTAGAAGAACCGTCCCCATAAGTATTCATAGTTTCTGAATTTGCATTTAATTTAGGATTTTCTTTTTTCCATTTATTTTTCTATTTATTAAAAAAAATTGAAAAAGGATAATGTGCATATTGCATGCACTAGTTGAGTAAAAATAAAACTAAATAAAATATGTAAAATTAGAAAAAGTAATAGGATTGCATGTAAATTACATCAAAATATTAAAATAATATGTTAAAATGTTTTTTAACATAAACCTTTTACTTTTACTATTTCTACCATTTAATATAAACCTAATAAATTTTAATATAAACCTAATATTATTACCATTTTAATATAAACCTAATATTATTACCATTTTATTTTGAAGTTCAATTTAATTGTGATTTATTACTATTGTCATTAAAATAAATATATTAATTCTAATTTAATTGACATATTCCTTCATGTCTTCTTTTGTAGAGTTCCATTAATTTAATTGGGGAGTGGAATTTTTCCTTTTAGATTATTGAATGTTGATATTAAAATTTTTCATTGGGAAGTCAAAGTATTTGAGTATTGTGTAATATATATTATTCTTTGCTAAGTTTTACTATGTTACAAAACTACACAAAATATCTTAAAATCTAAATAATATGAAGATGAGTATGCACATAAAGAGTCCAAAATAGTAGAAAGAGGAATATTCTCCCACATAATAGATACAATAACTATTTTTATACACACACAAACACAATCCACACAAAACAAACTTCTAAACATACACAAACACACTCTACATAAAGTGATAGTTGAAGTACATTCATACAGAATGAAAATGAATGTCAAAGTACTTTCAAATAGATAAACACAATGCCTACCAAAATTAGTTCAAACACATACATGCATTTCAAACAAAGTGAATGCCAAAATTAACTTTTCACGCACACACACACCCACTTTACACAAAGTGTATACCAAAATTAAATTTTCACATGCACTCATGCATGCACATAGAATGAATGTCAAAATTCACACACACAATTCACAGTTAACTTTCAAAGCCATGCACACACAATGAAAGCCAAAGTTCATTCAAACACACAAAGTGTACATTGAAGTTTGTAAGTGTTTTTATACATCTACTTCACACAAAATGAATGTCAAAATATTTTTCTTAGGGTTAAGTTTCAAATACATGTGTGTGTGCACACACATGCATGCACATAGAGTGTTTGGAAACATTCATTTACACACACAATGAATGCCAATGTTAAATTTCAAACCCACACACACAATGAAAGTCAAAGTTAGTTCAAACACACAAAGTGAACAACATTGAAGTTTGAAAGTATTTTTGTACATATCCTTCACATAAAGTGAATGTCAAAGCATTTGTGTTAGGGTTAGGGTTCAAGCACACACACATGCACTTTAAACAAGGTGAATGCCAAAATCAACTTTTTACATACACACAAATATCCACTTTAAACAAAATGAATAAAAAATTTAACTTTTCACACACACACACACACACACACACACACACACACACACACACACACGTGCATGCACATAAAGTGAATGCTAACATTCATTCACACACATAGTGAATACTAAAGTTAACTTCCAAAGCCACACACATAGAGTGAACGCCAAAGTTAGTTCAAACACACACACATGCACTTCAAACAAAGTGAATGCCAAAATTAACTTTCCACACACAGACAGACACACATCCACATTAAACACACACATCCACGTTAGACAAAGTGTGCCAAAATTAATCATTCACACACACCCACACACATAGACATGCATGCACATAGAGTGAATGCCAACATTCATTCACACATTCATTAAGATTATCGTTAGGGTTAGGGTTAGCATTAGAATTGGGGTTAGAGTTAGATTTATAGTTAGGGTTAGGGTTAGGTTAGTTAAAATTAGGCTTAGGGTTAAGGTTAAGATAAGAATTAGGATTATTATTATGGTTGGGTTAGAATTATGGTTAGGGTTATAATTAGGATATCTCAAATCTTGTAGGATGTAAAAATAGTATCATAAATCTACATTGTAGAGTTCATGTAAGATTTTTTACAACATTCATCAAACACATATTTCTAAGGCATGGTTCAAAAAATATTATTTTAATAAGAAAGTTGAAATGCAAGTATTTTTCCATCATTTTAAAATTATGCTTTATAATTAAAAGGATCAACTAATCAAATCATGATGATACGTTACAAAGAATAGTTACAGTATGCATATCAAAATGGCCAAAACATACAAAGAACAGTTACACTATGCATAACAAAATATAAATATATACAATTTGGTGATAGGCCTATAAATATTTGTGCCTATTGGCCATTTGATAGCACTTTTGGTGCTTTTACTAGTTATTTCCTTTTTGGTATTTTAATTTTTTTTTTAATAAATTTATGCAGAAAAAATGAGTGCTCTCATCCATACCCCACTATGACTGTATAACGCCTCTCGGCGTAATTACACTAGAATATTTATATTTAAAAAAATATATCTAAAGTACCCTAAGGGATATCCTTTTTCATAGTTACTTTGATTTTCTCACTTTTTTTGGTTTGCAATTTCTTTTTTGGTTCCATAGTTTTAGTGATTTTCTCCAGCTTTTCAGTTTCCAATTTCTTTATTGGTTTTTATTTTTTACTTTTTCCAATTTCTTTTTTAGTTTTAGTTTTTATTTTTTCCAATTTCTTTTTTGGTTCTAGCCTTTTCTCCAACACTTTTTAATTTGTTTTTTCATTTTTTTTTTCTTTGATTTTCTTAAGTTTTATTTTTTATTTCCTTTTTGGTATTTTAATTTTTTTTTCTATAAATTTAGGCAAAAAAAATGAGTGCTCTCATTCCCACCCTGTTGTAATTGTAGAACGCCCCTCGATGTAACTAGTATATTTATATTTAAAAATATATATCTAAAGTATGCCGAGGGATATATTTTTTTCCATGATTTTCTCACTTTTTTTGGTTTGCAATTTTTTTGGTTTTTATTTTTTAATTTTTCCAATTTCTTTTTTAGTTTTTATTTGTTTATTTTTTCCAATTTCTTTTTTGGTTCCATAGTTTTTGTGATTTAGCTTTTTCTTTTAATTTCTTTTTGATTTTCTTAAGTTTTATTTTTTATTTCTTTTCTGGTATTTAATTTTTGTTTTAATAAATTTAGGTAGAAAAAATGAGTGCTCTCATCCCCACCCGATGTGATTGTATAACGCCTCTCAGTATAATTATTAAGTAGCTGGAGTAAAATATTTTAATAATAAAGGACCGAATAGTTTGGTTTGATGTATTAAATAAATGCCCAATAATAAAGGACTAAATAGTTTGGTTTGATGTATTAAATAAATGTCCATTGTTAAGAAAAAGTAAGATTGTCTACCAAAAGGAGAAGATTTGTTTTAGAATCTTTCTAGGATCTTTTATAAAGCTATCAAAAGAACATTTTAGTTTTTAGAATAAAATAAAAGGAATGCAAAATCCTGTAGAAATCAAGAAGTTTTCAAATTTTAGAGATCTTATAATTATATATATGAGATTGTAGATAGCTACTAGACATGGCATTTAGATTGAATGTAATGCGAGCTAGATAAATAATATTTTTTTGTAGTCATTTAACTCTGTTTTGTCTTGTTTTTTCCTTTTTTGTTACTGTTGTATTTTTGTTATTGTTTTGGGTCTGTTTTTACGTGGTGTCAGAGTCAAGTTAAAGCTAGAAATCTTCTAACATGGCCAAGATATATTCTTGGATTAATATTTGTTTAGCTAGATAAGCTTTGGAGAGATTTAATATATTTATTTGAGGGTTGATTTTTTTGGCTAACATGGGCTTTACGAATGAAGGTTTGACAATTTTTTATGGAAGCGGTTTAAGGCATTATTAGAAAACCAGAGTGGAAAAAGAATTAAATGCTTAAGGATAGTTAATGGGGTGGAATATTGCAATTATGATTTTAAATCATTTTGTGAAAATTATGGTATTAAGGTGCAAAGAATAAATCCTTATACTCTTCAACAAAATGGGATGACTAAATGAATGAATAGAACTTTTTTAGAAATGGCTCATTGTATGTGTTGGCATTTCAATTCGCACCTCTGGAATGCAATTTGAAAATGGACAACTATGCATAGATAAACTACTCTCCTATTGGAAGGTGGAGTTCCCTTTCTTGCTGGTGTTTGCTGAAAAGATAATTAAATGAAACTTTGCCTATCTTCTTTTTGATTCTCAACTGCGAGCACAAGGTTATAAAACTCTAAATGCTGCAGAAGAGGTTTTTTTCTTTTTTAAAACTTCTACTACAACTAAGCAAAGACTAACGATGCTTTCAATCTCCTGAGTAAATTCAGAGCAAAGGAAATTGAAAGTGAACAAAGAATAATTGTTAACACAAAAACTTAAGCAGTTTTCCTCTAGGTTTACACCACAAGACTAAAAGTACTTTAATGATTAAATCTGAAATGAAAGCTGGAAAAAGCTACACATCTGATGACAAATAGGCATGAGACTTCTATTCAATATCATAAAGTTTGCACAACTCCAGGACGACAATGTTGCAGCAAAAGGCAGGCATACAACAAGCGATCAAACACTGGAGAACAATGAACACAAAGTGAACAGACACTTGGAATATCAAGATTTACAGGCTAGAATAGGGATAACAAATTTGCTATCACAATTACCATTACATACAATGGGCAAGGATGCCCTTATTTATACTAAAATCAAAGGAGTAGGGAACCCTAAAATCTCCTTGATTAACCCTAACTTGCCAACTCGCAAGCTTTATTACTATTCTAAGACAAAGATACAATAAACAAATGCTTTAAAGCAATCTGCTTTAAAGCAAAGAAAACTCCAACTATCACAAGGTGATTTCTTTTCTAAATATAGAATGGATGAGCTTAGGATGAAAGCAAATGCTTTTAAAACAAAAAGCATCTATTTTAAAGCTGCTTTCTTTTGAAATGCATCCTCATCAACATTCTTGCTTTTTGGTGATGTCATCTGTTGATATTCTGGGAAACAATATCTTCTAAAAAGCGAGTGACTGCATCTTTGCTAGGAATACTGATACTCTCTAGAACGATATTCTGATTCTCTAACATTTCTTCACCATTGGCAACCATCTGAAGAAATTCGTGAACTTCACCCACAACCTTGTCGAATTTCACTGTCATTGTGGCAAAAAGACTCATCTTGCCGGCATTGATATCATCATTGAAATTACTGCGAATGAGAGTCTGGAACTCTGTTTGCACTTCCCTGAGATCATACAAGGTACCATCTTCTCTTTCATATGAACACGAGATCTAAGAGACAAAATATTTGCAAACTTGAGGATGTTGACTACCTTTTCTTTCCATTATGTCAACTCTGAAATCATACTGTCATAAGTTTTTACTGTGAAAAGATATTGCGCTTTCCAAGTAGAAACTATCTTCTTATCTTCAGCTGAATCAACAGTATCAAGTGCAATCTTCAAGTCAGAGATAATGATCTCAAACACCGGTCTATTTTCTGCCATGGTCTACTGCAATCCCTGTATGCCTTGGCGTAAATCATGAGCGTTGTACTTCAATTGGTAAAGCTATGAAAGCACAACTCTCCCTTTGGTCACAAATTCTTCCACCCAACTGGTCATATGCCTCCCATAGAGGACCAACTTACTGAAGTGCCGTGATCGACTGGTGATTCAAGATTTGGTGGAAGAAGTAAATTAGCCTGTGAAGTGCCATGGAAAAGGTTGGAAATGTACTGCCACAACTGTCAAACTTCAGCTTTGAGAGCTGCCTTGTCTTCTCCATCTTTCAACACCCTTTCCTTCAAATTATCCACTGCAACCTCAAAGAGATTTACATCTATATGGCGGGTACTTCTACCAAGGTTAGCCTTGACAACTGTGAAGTCATCAACATCGACATCATTAGCACTTCTATTTTCTGGCAGTGTTGTAGTTTCAAGAATTATTTCTCCCTTAGCATTCTTCTCAATGCGAACCTGCTTCTTCAGTTTCTTGTCTGGTGTGTCTTGGTAGACGCTTTAAGCTCTGTTAAATTTAGCTAATATGAGGGCTTTCTCCTCTTCCTTCCTAGAATATTTTTAAGCTAGGTTGAGCCTTCATCTCTTGGAAATTTGGTTCTAACATCATCAGCTCCTAATGAATCAATGTTTGCATCAAAGTTACGAACCGGTGAATCTGGCTCTGAATCTATGTGGATAGGAGAAGTGATCAGTGAAGAAGGTGGAGATACATGATCTAAAGGTAACACTTCAACATGCGGTGTTGTTTCAACAGGAACTTCTGGTTCAACTGGTGGTTGTTCCTGCTAGACATGATCTGGAGACTCATCCTTTTTCCTCCTTAACTTAGCCATTTTTGTTCCTTCTGGGAGAACACTCATAGCTTTTATCCTTCGTTTTGGCTTGGAAGTGGAAGGCTCTAATGGTTGCACAACTAGCGGCTCTGCTAACGGAATATCATCCTTCCGCTTAGTCTTCAAGAATATCAAACTATTTCTAACCACTCAGCTTGTTCTTTCTTCAATGGAAGTGCTCTCTTTTACTGACCAATTAACTGGTGGTAACGATTGTTGCCTAATTTGCTCTCTGAAATATGTGGGAAGTAGGACTTCACCATACTCTGTCAAACCCTCTATATCTTCTGATAGGATATCAGACATCTACTGAAGAGTGAATCTACTATAACTGTGTTCTCGTACTTCATACTCATCAGTGCAATTAGCCCAAAAGTTTTCAACCACAAACTTGTGCGTACAATTTTGTCCAAGATGTGATGCATAAACACCACGAGGATCATATGAAGACCTCCTATCAAAAAACTTAAGACCATATTTGGATGATTCATTAGCAATTTGCCTGCTCCAGATCTACATCTGCAAATACTCATCCCAAGTGCAAAATTGAAGGTTGTCTTGTGTTTGCTATGCAAAAATGTGTGAACTTCATAGGCTTGCCTCAAAAATTCCATAAATGCAATTTCATCTGTAGGATATCTCGGCAACATGGCTGGCTCTCTTGAGAAGCCATATACTCTAATATAGGAAAAAGTAGGAAATTGGATAAACCAATCAGCCCATTCTGTCATTGCTATATTAGCCTCTGCTGAAAACTGTATATGCAACGATTGTCCATATCTCGCACTGCATGCATCAAGAATGCATCATTCACCTGCCTGTAATGTCATTCTGCTTGAGAGATCTCTAACTATGGGAAATGATGATACACATGCTGATTACCCAGAGTTCCAACAACATTCAAACCTCTGAATTGACCCTGAAAAGCCATCAAATACACAAGGTATGATATCATATGGAATTCATGAACCCTTTGAAAATTAATTATTTGTTGGTGGAGACTATCACTGATGAGTGCCGACGAGTCATAGAATTCGGTTCCATCAACAATCTGGGACATGATGTAAAACATCCAAGGTTGGAATTTGTTTGCATCTGCTTGACCCGTGATCCAACTTAGTAGAGTAATCATTATTGCATGTTCCTCCTTGAATTCTCCATGTCCAACATTCTTTGGCATGACATTCTGCTTCTCTTTTAACCATCTCTGACCAATCTTTTTCTGGTATTTTTCTTTATCATTGTTCCAAACCCTCTTGCATTCTTCAAGTGAAACAATTAAGTTTTCTCTCCAAATAGGTATTGTAAAACACTTCTTTATGTCATTTGGCCTCAGGCTGCAGAGCACACATCCATCTCTTGACTAGATTTCTCTTGTGACTGAATTGTAATGTGTCATGTAAGCAATTACAAACTTGATACTTTGCACTGTGATGGGAAAGGATGCTGCTACAAGCAAACCAGAGTGTCCAAGATTCCTGATAGCATTATTTCCTGCATTTTCCAAAGAGTGTAAATTGATTACTGGAAGAACTTTATGCAAGTCTGTTTCACAAGTTCTTAGGTAATCATGAACCAATGCCATTTTGTGTTTGATTTGTGTTGGAGAGTACTACATATTGGAAGATTTGAAAATCGACTGTGAACACGCCTATGTTGGAAAAATCTTAGAAAAATGGCTAAAAATTATTTGTTGATTTTTAAAAAAAGCAGAGTGTGAGCTAAAAAAGCTGGCACATGGGTTTTGTAGACAATTCTATTTCAAAGCAACCCAGATTATCAGATTTTGAAAAAGCAGGAAAAAGCAGTTTCCCAAAAAAAAGCAAAACTCCAATTTTCAAGAGGATAATAATCTGGATGGACCCATCTTGATGAAAACTAAAAAAGCTTTGGTCAGATTTCTAAAAAATAATCCCCTTGAAACGAGGACCCTGAAAAAGCAAGCCTCTCTTCTTCCTTAATCCGAAACTATGAAGAACGCTGAAAAAGCACTTGATTTGGGTCTTCGAATCTTCGTTGAAAGAAAAATAAAATCTTTCCTCTGGATGCAACCTACAAAAGATAATGAAATAAAAAAGCCAATTGCTTGTCTTTATAAATCTTTAGGGCAAAAAATCAACTTTATTTGTGTGAGAATAAAACTTCACCCTCATCAATAAAGAAAGCAACTTTTAAAGCATAAATCTAAGTGGATGTCTTCGAATAGGAAGAATCCCTATTTTATAGATGCCTATGGCTTAATGTGCAAGATGACGAAAAATATCTTCTTTTGATGATGTCATCGAACATGCAAATTGAAAGAAGTGCTAATCAACTTTTCTTCGTTTTCGACACTTCAACACTCGTTTTGACTTAAATATGGCCTGTCTCCAACTTCAACAAGGCAGAAAAATGTTACTGTTGACTGAAAAAGCTGACTGATCTTGAGATTTTAGAGATTGATCAACTAAGATTCCATCCCCTGCCTCTGACTGACGATCTGACATTGTTTGACCAAGTTTGACCTCCTGAAAACTGGCCACGGGCGAAGATTGGTAACAAAGCATGTCAAAAAACACTGTGAACATGAAAATATTCTAACACTGCTCAAGTTGGGTGCCCCAATTCACCTAGGGTGCCTGGTTTCCCAACACTTAGCCATTTTTTCAATTTTTTCAACTTCTTCAATTTCTTGGTTTGCGTGCGCATTCCGGTGGCATAGGACCCTTGTTTAGCTATCAATTTTTGTCAACTAGGATGAAAATGAGTCTGATGATCTAGAAAATAGGTAGGCCTGATAAAAATTGAGTTGATTGTACCTTCTATTTGCCTCGAAAAATGTGCCAAAATGATCAATTCTGAACCAGAACAGGCTAGCGGAAGGAGATTCACGTTTTTCAAGAAAATATTCAAAAATAAACTAACTTTGGAGAGTTTGGATGCCCCAAGCCACTTGGGGTGCCTCATTTGCCAACACTTAGAAAATTTTCTAAAAATTTTCAATTTTGTACCTTTTCTTGTTTTACGTGCCCACAGGCCCTGTTCGATCTTTGATTTCGGTCGTTCTGACGAATGTCAAGGTGAGACGAAGGGTGATCTGAGTAGTCTAAACATATCTGTGATGAAATCCTAGATTTGACTAACTTTTGACTAATTTTGACCAAGTTTGACCAACCGGAAACAGGTTGACTGAAGCATTTTTTATGTTTCTCAAAAAACGTGAAAAAAAACTAACACAGGAGACTATGGGCACCCCAAGCCACTTGGGGCACCTAGTTTCACCAAACTTAGTCAAATTTATGATTTTCCAACTTTTCAATCCACCTTGGATCCATCTTGCATTGTTTTGCATGCATCGTCAAGTCGACGACTGTTCGTCAGTTCTGCGTCATTGGAACAACGTTGAAAACTTATCGATGAACTCTGGCAGATGAACTTTCTCCTGTTGATGACTTTCAAACTCATGCTTCGCCTTCTAAAAAAGTAGAAATGACCCAATAGGGAAAACTTGGTCTCTTGAAGATTCCGTCTGAACCGTGCCGATCGTGAAGCAAAATCGACCAATGAGAATCAAGCGCAACACCTGAGTTGGAGATTCTATTTTTAGAAACTTTCTATTTTTAGAAAGTTTTGCCAGCATCCATATCTTAAGAAATGCAAAAAACCTAATCTAACATCTATTTTTAGAAATTTTGCTTTTTTGACTTTTTGACGAAAAAATTTTCTAGACTTGTTTCAAAATGCCTTAATGAAGCAAAACTTTTGGTTGGGTACAACAGTATGTTACATTTTAAAAGTTTGCATACTAAATTTTGGGATTTGGCTGTTTCTTGTGTTGCACATATTGTGAATAGAATCTCCATCAAAGCCCTCACAAATATCACACTTGAAGAAGCATGGAGTGGTAGAAAGCCTCACATTGGGTATTTTAAGTATTTGGATGTATTGCTTGGGCACACATTCCTAATGAAAAGAGGAAAAAGTTAGAACCAAAAAGTCATAAGTGTTTGTTTATGGGTTATAGTGAAGAATCAAAGGCTTACAGGTTATATGATTTGACAACAAAAAAGGTCTTTGTTAGTAGAGGTGTAAAGTTTCATGAACATTCACAACTTACAACCACTTCTTCTCAATCTACAACAACAAATGCTTTCTATTTTTTAGGTATGTTACAAAGAAATGGAGACTATATTGATGAGGATGAGGTGTGCACTACTACAAATGAAGATAATACTATTGAAAATGAAACAACTAATGCTTGTGACCAACCCTTTTTTGCAGGTAGTAATGAAGAAGAAGAAGATATTTCAGCTAGATAAAAGACAAGGAGTGTTGAAGAGATATATAGGCAAGGCTCAAAGATTGAAGGAATGAATGGAAATGCTCTCATGGCAAAAATACTATAGATAAATGACCCAATCTCATATGAGCAAGCTAGAGAGAAGAAAGAATGGAAGCAAGCCACAAGAGCGGAATCTGATGCATTGCTAAAGAACAAAACTTGGGAACTTGTGCCCCACCCCAAAGGTAAGAATGTTATTGGTTGCAAATGGGTTTACAAAACAAAATTCAAATCAGATGGTGCTATAGAAAAAATCAAGGCTAGATTGGTTGTTAAGGAATTCAATCAAAAAGAGGGTGTTCATTATGAAGAGATATTTGTTCCTATTATTAAAATGAATATAGTTAGAATTATTTTTTCTTTGGTTGTAAGTCTTGGGTTGCATATTCATCAAATGGATGTTTAAAATGCTTTCTTAAATGAAGATTTATATGAAAAATATATATGGATCAACCACCAGGTTTTATATATCAAAAAATTCTAATCTTGTTTATAGATTAAATGTAACATCCCAACTAGAATATTAGAAAACTCAAACATAATTAAGAAAATAATTGCACTAATTATTTTTAAAAGAGAAATATCCAATTACAATATACATATTTCAAAAGAAGGTCACTTCACATGTGACTTACAAATTGTACTTATTGCAAATGGTCGTATTTCTTACGAGTTTGAATTTTTACCAATATCATTTTACAAAATAAGCAATGTGTTCTTGTTCACAAGTCCTTGGTAGTCAACTACAGGAGAGAGAGAGAGAGAGAGCATCACCTTGGTGCTTTCCTCCAACCATAGACCGACGGTCCCCCGCTTAGCTTCCTAGAAGTGGCCCTTCTCTTCACGAGGGTATTAGATAATGAGAATCGACTGATTCCATATGCCATCTGAGAACTAGTGATGTGTCCTAGCTAATGCCAATCGGGTTTACAACTCTAGTCTAACTTTAGCTATGTATGACTCATTCTAATTGTTCAATTATCTGGTACACCATGAACTAACAATTCAAGCAATGATTTTTGCATTACTTTGGCCAAAGTTTCATATATATACTTAGTTGTATGTTCACTCACTCTTTTCTCGACTTGGAGACAACATTCTTATTAATTGAATTTATTTCCTTTATTCATAACAACTCTCTTAGTTTTTGCTTATACCACATTAGTTATAAAGACATATACCCTTATCTACTAGTCATTCTTGACTAGTCTAGGGTGAGAGTTTAGATGACTAGAGTAACATATATTGAGTCCCTCTTTGCAACCTTGCAATCATGGGTCTATGACATTCTATCATCTACTCAATAGCTTGTTTACCTAATCCCATACTCATCCATAGCCATCTACTTATATGCAGTCAACATTTAAATCATATAGATTATCAAATAAAACTCTATCTGTGAGGCAGGTTATTTTCCTTCCTTATTTTGATTGTTTTACATTACAGTTGGTGACATTATCAAACTTTTAAAGACTATTGTTCCATTATGCAGATTAGATTATATCTCCTGATTGTTGGTTTGACATTGATTAGACATATGATGATTTGATTTGATCATATTTTGATGCTATGATGAGATTAGACATGCGAGATATATTAGATGTTGATTATTGATGTGATTTCTTGTTCATTAGGTGGATTCATTAATTGATGATGATTATGTGACATTAGATAGAAAATGTAGTTTAAGCTTGAATTATGTTGTGAATGATTAATGTTGTATGCAATGACATGAATTTAATTTCAGTTGCTTCGGCTATGATTATACATGATGTGATTGACACTTGATCTAGTTGTGCAGGATTATATTCCCAGGCCACGGGAAATCGGAGGTAATGTTCACACATATGTTACTCCATGTGAAACCGATCCATTCCCAAGAGGGATGAGGATCACGTGTGTTCGGATGTTGCTTGCGTACATGATTAATTTATTTATTTTGGCCTAGTGACCCCTTTCTTAGTTGATTTATATCATGTGTTGTATATTTTTAATTGTTTTACACCACTTGGTATTATTTTCATTTATGGGCCATTTAAAAGTGAATTTATGCCTCCCTAGGTGTACCTTAGTGTCCCAAAACTTACCCTAGGTGGTTACCCTTGGGTCTAGGGTCAATTTTAACTAACTAAACCTTAGGGTAACTCACTTTTGGTCACTCTAAACTAAGGTTTAGTCAAAGTTACGAATTTTGAAATGGCTAAGGATGGGAGATGAGTCATGCTTTGGGAAAGACCCATCTCCCTTCCCAAAGTTTGGGGATCCCTTCACCAAGAAGACTTGGGAGGTCTCCAAGACTCCCAAGTGTGTGGGATCTCCCTCCAAGACTCTCACACACATGTGAGAGCATTTTGGAGGGAGATGGCTCTCTTGAAGAATAAGAGGATGCCATATGGCATCCCTTATCCTCATGGAGGCTTGAAGGGAATTGCCACCTCAACGTGTGAGAGTCTTGGAGGGAGATGGCTCTCTTGAAGAATAAGAGGATGCCATATGGCATCCCTTATTCTCATGGAGGCTTGAAGGGAATTGCCACCTCAACACTTGGTCTCTCACACATGTGTGAGAGCACAAGTGGATAAGGTGAGGGATAGAATGGAATTGGAGGGTGACACTTGTCACCCTCACACTCCTTCTCCCTTGCAAGTGGCATGGGATGAGGAAGGAGAAGGTGACCTCATTTCTCAAGGCCAAATTGGAAGGCCTATATTATCTCCTCTTGAAGAGGAGTGTGGGGTTCTTGCATTTAGCATTTTTTTCTATTCTTGGAGTTTCTTTTTGGAGTTAGAGAAATTTGGAGATTGGGAGACTTGGAGAAGCTTGGAGGTCTTCACCAAATGTGCTTCCATTCTTAGGGCTTTTGAAGGTAATCTCTATGGCTATGGCCATTTTCCCTTGTATATTTCAATTTATGTTTGTGTTGTGAATTTATGTTGATGGTTGTTTTTATTTTGTGTGGGTTGGGAGTTTGGTGAGAGCACCTCCATTTGGAGGTAAGGCTCAACTTGTATGGGGTGGGGGAGAGTGAACCTCCTCGAGGTCACCTCCTTATTGTTGTGTTACTTGTAGCCTTGAGGGTTTTTCTATGGTGTTGAGAGCATTTTTGATGGCAAGAGTGCCATGATAGTTTTTTTGAGATATTTGGAGATATGTATTATGTGGATATGGCTTGAGGCCTTGAGACTTGGTGATTTTGAGATCTTGGAGTGACCTCTTGAGTTGAGGGGTCCACTCCCCTACCTCCTTCAAACTCATTTTCATGAGTTTAGTTTTGTGCAAACCTTGGGGAAATTTATGTGTGTTTAGAAAATTGCATTGTTGTGGAGTGTGTGTCAAACTGTGTGAATCCTATCTCCCTAGCTCGGGGGTGACCCACTTGCGGGTCTATGGTAGGGAGGAGGGCTTTCCTTCATGGCTTGGTTCCCCATTGTTGTGTATTTAACGCAAGTGTTCTTGGGAGAAAATGAAGTAGGAGTAGATTATTTTTTCCCATTTGTTGTATTGTAGTTGGCTGATTTGAGTTATGGCCTTAGAGGCCTTGTTGAAGAACTTTGTCAAAATCATTTAATCCCATGTGTTGGTTGGTCTAAGAAAAATTATTGGGGGTATTCCTTAATGTTTTTTAAAAAAAGATGGTTTACTATTCTTACTATTGTGCTTTTGTTATTGGAAAGTTGAAACAAGAAAATATAGCTTGTTGTATACTTTACTTGCATTTATAAAATTTATATTTGTTGTAGTTTGAAATGGTTGAATGTTAAATAGAAAAGAAAACAATAATGCTGTTGAAATTTTTAGTTGAATGCTATATGGAGAAGAAATTATACATTGCTATGTTATATGCAATGGGAATACATGGTTAATAAATTTCTATGTTCATATTTGATTTTGGAAGTGTTATATGCAATGAAATTTCATGTTTATCATTTTACTATTTTGTGCTCATGATATGTTGAAAGTTGAGTATAAATGGTCTTTTCTATTTGTTGTCATTTACATCTGAAAGAAAAAGAGATGGAGAGAAATTTTTTTCAAATGAAATAATAGTATTCCCCTATTTGGAATTTTACAAAGAAAAATATACACTGGTTATTTTAGGTTGCAATCTGGTTTTGTTTTATTTCCTTAACATGATTGTGAAAATATATATATATGATTATATATATATAGCAACCATATAAATATATTTCTACAGAAAAAGAAGACATTAATTCACTGTACAAACTGTGAGTTTATCAATATATGTATATATATATCACTTAATGTTATTAAACTAGTTTTAAATAAATTTTAAATACCAAACAATACTTATTTTATACTGAATAAAGAAGAAAGTTGAATAAAAGTTAATGGCAAATCGAATGGCAGTTTGTGTTTAGGGTTTGAGATTTTTTTTTTAAGAAAACAAAAAAATGATGAACAGAGGGACAACGGCCTTAGCCACCATCCCCATGTTCTTCGCTGAAAACCGTGGTGTGGGGAGGGGGTCGTGCCTCCGCCCACACCCTGGGGTGTGGGGGGAGGCACGACCCCCTCCCCACACCACACCACCCCTTAACTCACACCCAACATCTAGGCAACGGTGGCACTGCCAATGGGCCGTCGGCCCAAAACTTCTTTCGCCCCTTTCTTGGTCCCTTAAACCTACAGGCCGCTCAAAAATATATACATTTACAATATTTTATATGTTAATATATATATATATACCTTGCCCTCTCAGCATTCTGTATTTTCAAAACAAATACAGATTTGATAGAATTCTGGTTTGAATGCATGTATATATTTATTTATATAAATATGTATACACACACACACATATATATATAAACATATATATAATTATATATTACAAAAAAAGATAAACAAACGAAACCCACGAAATATATGCAATAAATATACCTCTGGTTTAATTCCATGGCAGCCATGGAGGGTAAAACTTCAACCTGCACAACAAAATCAGAGAGAAACAATGGAAGGAAAAACAATAGAGAAGAAAGAGATGAAATGAGAAAACAAAAGAGAAGTTAGGGTTTCTATAAGGAAACCAATAAAATAATATTAGGGCATCTTTTGGGAAAACTATTATATTATTAAATTAGGGTTGAGTGGAGGATGTGAGGATTTGAGATTTGTTATTTAATTTAAATTCTTCTTTTTATTCTTTCATGTGCACGGAAATTACATTTCCCCCTCTTTTGCTTTTTGGGGTCATTTGGAATTGTTGACTTTCCTTGTGTTCCATTTAAGTGGGTTTTCATTTTAATTTGGGGTTTGGATTTTATTCCATGTGGAAACTTTAATTAGGGGGATGGTTGATTTTATTTTAATTGGGAAGCTTATTACCTTTGTAAGTTAATTATTTTGGGGCCTCCACTTTAACTATTTGTCTATTTTAAATTATTGCATTAGGAAACCTTCTATTGAATTTCAATTTTAATTTTATGCTAATCAATTTTATCTTTAGAGGAATATTTTAATCTATCCTCCTTTTTAATTATTTCAACTCGAGTTAATTAATAAATGCAATTGACGAAATTACATTTATTAATGGACTCAAGTATTGAGTTTTATTTTGGTCATTTATTTTAATTTCGAATCTTATAATTTTGTTGATTGGATAAGTTTATTTGAGCTTGGAAATTTATTTAATTGTCCTTAAGATTATTTATTTTAATTTTTGCATTAATTTTCTCCTTGGAGTTTTTCTTTTTAAAAATTTTTATTTCAATTATTGAAAATGCGTTATGCTATCCAATTTTTCCTAGATTTTGGGTTTCATTTTTATGGCATTTCGCGACATCATTTAATCACTCCATTTCTCCATGTGACCATCATGCCTTTGTTTACGTTATTATTTTTGATTTCATTTATGCATTAGGGTTAGGGTTTTGTTTTTGATTCGATCGAAATCACCTCTTTCGCCTAGGAAACTTAGGGTTTGAATGAAAACTGTTCTAACCCTAGAAGCGGCATGCATCGTGTCATCTAACCCCCTAGTCAGCTATCATCATGCAGGGGATTGCGTAGTAAGGTGCACTTCCCTGAGTATTCGATTGACATGTTTACGCCTTATGCATATTGCCACCGAGCACGCAGACGCGTGCGAGGGGGTTTCTAGGGACATGCGGAAAAGTTTTTGATATTTCGTGTCATGACCACATGGCAAATGTGGGCATGACACATGTGTTGCGTGCCGTGACCACATGAGAAATGTGGGCATGACATTTGGTATTAGAGCCCAAGTTTAAACACTGGGCTTGTTTAGGGCACATTATTATTCCTCAACTTTGATTAATTTGTGGTTACCTCATTTTTGTAGGATGTCTCCCCGACAAGTTCGATGAGCACGTTCATGCCGCACAGAGTCCGTAGAGGTTCATAGTGTATCTTCAGTTGAGGGACAGGCACCGCCAGCCCCACAGGTACCGTAGGCACCACTGGCCCTACCTATACCAGATATTGGGCCATAAATATTGTAGGCTCTATAGGCAGTGTTAGATAGACTACCACCGACCGTAGCTGAGCTGCGCATAGAGCCACGTGTTGAGTCACGTGTTGAGCCATGTGTGGAGCCACATGTTGAGCCATGTGTGGAGCCACGCATGGAGCCACGAGTAGAGTCACATGTTGAGCCATGTGTGGAACCCCGCGTCGAGCCACGAGAGGCACCACGTGTGGAGCCATATATTGAGGTACCAGATACGATGGTAGAGGAGGTTGGATCAGCTGACAAGACCCATAGTAGGAGCCCTCCACATTATGCTAGGCGTGAGGAGGCAGTGCGAGTGGAGCAGATTGTTCACAGGCCTTATGATTATTATACGGATGAGCCTATCAGAGGGCATAGAGACCGAGGAGATCCCATCAAGGATTTGTTGAGGTTGAATCCACCTACATTTGTTGGGACCATAGAGGGAGCTGAGGTAGAGGCTTGGCTCATCAACTTAGACAGATGCTTCATGTTGCATCCTTACGAGGGGAACATGAAGGCACGTGTGGCAGTCCACCTATTGCGAGATGCAACAACTACTTGGTGATGCACTAAGGAGTGCAAGCGCCATCTATCATTGGACACACTCACATGGGAGACTTTCATTGAGCACTTTAATGTGTGATATTTATCAGATCACTATAGGCAGTGTCACATACATGATTTTCATGACTTTCAGTAGAAAGGGTTTACCATTTCTCAGTATGAGGGTAGATTCACTGATTTGTCTCGATATGTGGAGTATCTCCATGATGAGAAACTCCTAGTCCATAAGTTTATTAGAGGGTTGAACCATAGCATAGCAGGACCTGTACGCATGGCAGACCCTAAGACATTCAGTGATGCTACCGAGAAGGCATACATAGCTGAGGAGATACAGGGATGAGGGCAGAGTTCATGCCCTCAGTTTCAGGATCATGGGCAGCAGCAACATCAGCAGAGTTACCGCAGACCATCACCACCACCTCAGAGAGGAGGATTTAGTTCCGCATCTTTACCTCCTAGGCCCCCACAACAGCAGCAGCAGAGATCTAGGCCACAACAAAAAGCACATGGGGGGCATAATTGAGGTTGGCAGAAGTAGGGCCTGCACAGAGATTAGAGGCAGCAGGGACCACCTACGGGACCCACAAGGTCACAACAGTGATACAGGGGTTCACAGGGGTCCACAAGTAGATCTGGATAGCAACAGTCAAGTAGGACTCAAACTGGACAGGTATAGGCTAGGGGCCCATGTTATGTGTGTGGTGGAGTGGGACATCTAGCTAGAGAGTGTCCATAGGGCTTTATAGTAGGGGGTAGCCTCATTTAGGAGGATTAGAGCAGACGGTTGGAGATGTGGGTAGGTCCCACCATATGTTCATAGCGGTTAATAATCGCCAGGCTAATTTTCAGGCATTAGTGATTGAGACATTAGGTATGATAGGGGATGTCCCCATTTCTATTCTTTTTGACTCTGGTGCTACTGACTCTTTTATATCTCCATCATTAGTGGAGCGTTGTAGGCTGGTGGCCTCTAGGCAGGGTGATAGGTGGGTGATTGAGTTGGCCTCAGGGGCCAAGATAACAATAGATGCCTTAGTCCATGACTATGAGATATCTTTGGGACCCTTTGCCACAGTATGTGACCTTAGAGTTATGACATTAGGATCCTACGATGTGGTTTTGGGTATGGACTGGCTTGCGGCTCATCGATCCAAGCTAGATTGTTGCCGAAAGGCGATTAGCTACTTAGATGATCATGGTACATCAGTTGAGATAGTGGGCATTCAGAAGCCCACAATAGTGTGTATGATATCCGCTCAGCAGCTTAAGTGCTGCATACAGAAGGGATGCCAGATGTTCACTATTATAGTGAGTGACAGATCAGATGATGAGCATGAGGCATCTTTGGATGACCATCCCATCCTGAGAGAGTTTGCCGATGTGTTTCCAGCAGAGTTGCTGGGGATGCCACCCCATCATGAGGTAGACTTTCATATTGACTTAGTATCGGGTGCCGAGCCAGTGTCTCGTGCACCCTACAGGATGACCACTCATGAGCTCATGGAGTTCAAGTTGCAGCTTAAGGACTTGTTTGGAAGGGGCACATCTGACCGAGCGTTTCACCTTGGAGCGCTCCTGTCATCTTCTTGAAGAAGAAGGATAGGTCTCTTCGATTATGGATGGATTATAGGAAGTTGAATAAGGTGATGGTTAAGAACCGTTATCCTCTTCCCATGATTGACGATCTCTTCGATCAGATGCAGGGAGCCAGGGTGTTCCCTAAGATTGACCTAAAGTCTGGTTACCATCAATTGCGTATCACAAAGGTGAATATCCATAAGACCGCCTTTCGAACTTGATATGGCCACTATGAGTTCACTGTGGTCACCTTCAGTTTGACGAATGCCCCTATAGTGTTTGTGAGCATCATGAACAAGGTGTTCCGTATCTACTTGGATCAGTTTGTGATTATTTTCCTTGATGACATATTGATCTATTCGCAGACTAAGGAGGAGCATGAGGAGCACCTACGTCAAGTTCTATAGTGTTTGAGGGAGCAGAACCTTTATGGGAACTTGGTGAAGTGTGCATTTTTTAGGACAGAGGTACAGTATTTAGGGCACATCCTATCTGGCGATGGTATCTTAGTAGATCCATCGAAGTTCCAGCAGAGTTGCTGGGGATGCCACCCCATCATGAGGTAGACTTTCATATTGACTTAGTATCGGGTGCCGAGCCAGTGTCTCGTGCACCCTACAGGATGACCACTCATGAGCTCATGGAGTTCAAGTTGCAGCTTGAGGACTTGTTTGGAAGGGGCACATCTGACCGAGCGTTTCACCTTGGAGCGCTCCTGTCATCTTCTTGAAGAAGAAGGATAGGTCTCTTCGATTATGGATGGATTATAGGAAGTTGAATAAGGTGATGGTTAAGAACCATTATCCTCTTCCCATGATTGACGATCTCTTCGATCAGATGCAGGGAGCCAGGGTGTTCCCTAAGATTGACCTAAAGTCTGGTTACCATCAGTTGCGTATCACAAAGGTGAATATCCATAAAACCGCCTTTCGAACTTGATATGGCCACTATGAGTTCACTGTGGTCACCTTCAGTTTGACGAATGCCCCTATAGTGTTTATGAGCATCATGAACAAGGTGTTCCGTACCTACTTGGATCAGTTTGTGATTATTTTCCTTGATGACATATTGATCTATTCGCAGACTAAGGAGGAGCATGAGGAGCACCTACGTCAAGTTCTATAGTGTTTGAGGGAGCAGAACCTTTATGGGAACTTGGTGAAGTGTGCATTTTTTAGGACAGAGGTACAGTATTTGGGGCACATCCTATCTGGCGATGGTATCTTAGTAGATCCATCGAAGTTCAGGGCTATCAAAGATTGGCCAGCACCTACCAGTGTGACAGAGATCAAGAGCTTTATGGGGTTAGCTGGTTATTACCGTAGATTTGTTGAGGGTTTTTCTCGGATAGAGAACCCCATCACTTCCCTTCAGTGGAAAGGGAAGAGTTTTCTATGGACTGAGTAGTGTGAGAGGGCCTTTGGGGTCCTCAAGGAGCGTCTTACCAGTGCTCCCATTTTAGTAGTTCCTAATCCAGTAACATATTTTTTGGTGTGTACGGATGCATCACTTGAGGGTTTGGGAGTCGTACTTATGCAGGGTGGTAGAGCGATCGCGTATGAGTCGCGAAAGCTCAAGACCCATGAGCTGAACTACCCCACTCACGATTTGGAGCTTACAGCAGTGGTTCATGCTCTAGTCTGTTGGAGACATTTCTTATTGGGTCGTCACTTTGAGCTTCATTCAGATCATCACAGTCTTCAGTACATATTCACACAGCCAAATCTGAACGCCTATCAGCAGTGTTGGATGGAGTTTCTTTGTGAGTATGACTTTGATGTCCACTACATCAAAGGGAAGGAGAATGTGGTTACTGACACATTAAGTTGGAGGCATCACGAGATCTTGACCTTGACTCTGAATGTGGACTTGAGAGGATGCATTATTTAGCATCTACCTGAGGATGAGTGGTTTCTTGAGGTGCAGTAGGAGATCCGTTCACAGAGGGCCCTTGTCAGCAAGTTTGAAGGATACTCACTTGAGGCAGATGGCTTGCTTCATCATTGACAGCACATCTATGTACCCCGCGCAGGTGACCTACATACTATAGTGTTATCAAAGGCTCACAGAGCACCATATGTAGCACATCCAGGGGTGAAGAAGATGCATGCTAACCTACGACAGCTATACCATTGGGTGGGTATGAGACGGGATATTGCAGAGTTTGTTTCTCGATACCTTCAATGCCAAAGGGTGAAGGCCGAGCATCAGCATCCAGCAGGTCTTTTATACCCTCACGAGATACCTGAGTGGAAATGAGACACCATTTCCATGGATTTCATTGTTGCTCTTCCTATGTCTTCGCGTCACCATGATGCCATCATGGTGACAGTCGACAAGTTGACCAAGGTGGCACATTTCTCACCTATACGTACGACGTACAATGCACCAGTAGTTGTGAGAGTATTCTTGGATGATATTGTGAGATTACATGGAGTACCTTGTCGCATCATTTCTAACAAGGATTCAGTGTTCACCTTGGCCTTTTGGAGAGCCTTGTAGCAGGCATTGGGCACACAACTCAACTTTAGCTCTACTTATCATCCCAAGACAGATGGACAGACAAAGCGGGTGAATCAGGTGTTGGAGGACATGCTTCATATGTATTTTATGGACCATCAGTCTAGATGGGAGGAGTATCTGTATCTGGTTGAGTTTGCCTACAATAATGGGCATCACAGCTCGTTGGGTATGCCTCCTTTCCAGTCTTTATATGGCAGACCATGCAAGACACCATTGAGTTGGGATTGGATAGAGGATAGGGTTGCCATTGGTTCATAGTTGGTTTAGGATATGGAGCAGTAGGTCACACTGATTAGGCAGAGACTTTAGGAGGCACATGATAGATAGAAGAAGTATGCCGATGCTAAGAGACTTGATCAGAGCTTCTTAGTTGGGGACAGAGTATTCCTTAGAGTGTGGCCACATAAGAGTCCAATCCGTTATGGAAAGGGCTCTAAGCTCGCACCACAGTTTGTAGGACCTTTTGAGATCTTAGAATGGATAGGACCTGTTGCCTACCATCTAGCATTACCACCTAGCTAGGTGCATATCCACGATGTCTTTCATATTTCTGTGTTGAGGTGATATATATCTAATTTATCTCATGTATTGGACTGGAGTGCTCTATAGGTAGAGGCAGACAGGCAGTTAGCTTTGGAGCCAATTTGAATATTGGAACGTCAAATGCTAGGCCATCGAGGTCGAGAGCTAGACCAAGTTAGGGTCCAGTGGGATTGTTATGATGAGGTCACAGTGACTTGGGAGGATGCAGCTAGTTTGAGGGCACTCTATCCTCACCGTTTTGATGACTTCCAGGAGGAAATTTAGTCTTAGGGGGGAGGATGTGAGGCTGATTATTTTCCTGCCTTATTTTGATTGTTTTACATTATAGTTGGTGACATTATCAGACTTTTAAAGACTATTGTTCCATTATGCAAATTAGATTATATCTCATGATTGCTAGTTTGACATTGATTAGACATATGGTGATTTGATTTGATCATATTTTGATGCTATGATGAGATTAGACATGCGAGATATATTAGATGTTGATTATTGATGTGATTTCTTATTCATTATGTGGATTCATTAATTGATGATGATTATGTGACATTAGATAGAAAATGTAGTTTAAGCTTGAATTATGTTATGAATGATTAATGTTGTATGCAATGACATGATTTTAATTTCAGTTGCTTTGGCTATGATTATACATGATGTGATTGACACTTGATCTAGTTGTGCAGGATTATATTCCCAGGCCATGGGAAATCGGAGGTAGTGTTCACACATATGTTATTCCCTATGAAACTGATCCATTCCTAAGAGGGATGAGGATCACGTGTGTTCGGATGTTGCTTGCGTGCATGATTAATTTATTTATTTTGGCCTAGTGACCCCTTTCTTAGTTGATTTATATCATGTGTTGTATATTTGTAATTGTTTTACACCACTTGGTATTATTTTCATTTATGGGCCATTTAAAAGTGAATTTATGCCTTCCTAGGTGTACCTTAGTGTCCCAAAACTTACCTTAGGTGGTTACCCTTGGGTCTAGGGTCAATTTTGACTAACTAAACCTTAGGGTAACTCACTTTTGGTCACTCTAAATTGACGTTTAGTCAAAGTGACGAATTTTGAAATGGCTAAGGATGGGAGATGAGTCATGCTTTGGGAAAGACCCATCTCCCTTCCCAAAGTTTGGGGATCCCTTCACCAAGAAGACTTGGGAGGCCTCCAAGACTCCCAAGTGTGTGGGATCTCCCTCCAAGACTCTCACACACGTATGAGAGCATCTTGGAGGGAGATGGCTCTCTTGAAGAATAAGAGGATGCCATATGGCATCCCTTATCCTCATGGAGGCTTGAAGGGAATTGCAATAAATATACCTCTGGTTTAAATATATGCAATAAATATACCTAAGGATTTGAGATTTGTTATTTAATTGAAATTCTTCTTTTTATTCTTTCATGTGCACGGAAATTACTTTTCCCCCTCATTTGCTTTTTGGGGTCATTTGGAATTGTTGACTTTCCTTGTGTTTCATTTAAGTGGGTTTTCATTTTAATGTAGGGTTTGGATTTTATTCCATGTGCAAACTTTAATTACGGGGATGGTTGATTTTATTTTAATTGGGAAGCTTATTACCTTTGTAAGTTAATTATTTCAGGGCCTCCACTTTAACTGTTTATCTATTTTAAATTATTGCGTTGGGAAACCTTCTATTGAATTTCAATTTTAATTTTATGCTAATCAATTTTATCTTAGGAGGAATATTTTAATCTATCCTCCTTTTTAATTATTTCAACTCAAGTTAATTAATAAATGTAATTGACGAAATTACATTTATTAATGGACTTAATTATTGAGTTTTATTTTGGTCATTTATTTTAATTTCTAATCTTATAATTTTGTTGATTGGACAAGTTTATTTGAGCTTGGAAATTTATTTAATTGTCCTTAAGATTATTTATTTTAATTTTTGCATTAATTTTCTCCTTGGAGTTTTTCTTTTTAAAAATTTTTATTTCAATTATTGAAAATGCGTTATGCTGTCAAATTTTTCCTAGATTTTGGGGTTTCATTTTTATGGCATTTCACGACATCATTTAATCACTCCATTTCTCTATGCGACCATCATGCCTTTGTTTGCGTTATTATTTTTGATTTCATTTATGCATTAGGGTTAGGGTTTTGTTTTCAATTCGATCGAAATCACCTCTTTCACCTAGGAAATTTAGGGTTTGAATTAAAATTGTTCTAACCCTAGAAGTGGCGTGCATCGCATCGCCTAACCCCCTAGTTGGCTATCATCACACAAGGGATTGCATAGTAAGGAACACTTCCCTGAGTATTCGATTGACATGTTTACACCTTATGCGTATTGCCACTGAGCACGCAAACGCGTGCGAGGAGGTTTCTAGGGACATGCAGAAAAGTTTTTGATATTTTATGTCATGACCACATGGCAAATGTGGACATGACACGTGTGTTGCGTGTCGTGATCACATGGGAAATGTGGGCATGACACTATCTGTCTTAATAAATATTGGACCCATAATAACTATAATGCGTAATCATACAAATTATATACTTATCTTTAGGTATATTAAAAAGAATCCCAAAATTCATAATAGTCTAAATCTTGACTTCTCATTGGTCATAAAGAATATTTCCTAAGACATTCTTATGGCCCTATTCATAATCTATGATAGGTAAAATTAATATTTCTTCACAAGATTAGAGTATAGATAGGTCAAGTTAATTCTTTAATAACATTTACAAAAGACTCAAATTTTCTCATGTTACTATTGAAATATAAATCTAATGTCATGTGTTTCTACACTATGATTTTGTCTCAACAACTAGCTTTTTAAGCTTCTTCAAACACACTCTCATTCCACATAAACCTTAGTTGGTAAGAGAAATATACTTCATAAATGATCTACTCTTAGATCATTTTATAAGTTTGCTAATGACCTTTTCTCAGTTATTAAACCTAAGTTTAATTCTCAATAAACATTTAGTCTCTATATAAGATTTGGGTTAATCCTTTGTACCCATGCAACCTTTATGTTAAACACATGTGACCCAAGTATAACATAATAGACATGAGTTCATTAACTTAGTTAGCCTTTGTGTAATGCTACAGAACTTGACCTCCTATATTCTCAAAGTTGGCCTTTGTGTAATGCCACAACACTCGGCCTCCTATATTCTCATAGTTGGCCTCTATGTATTATTACATAACTCGGCTGAAGTTTAATAATACTTTTGGCCTACAAATATATATACAACTGACTATGGACTTAACCTTTGACCATTAAACATATTACTTGGTTGGCATACTTAATCAGATGACCTGCAATCATAGTACTCAGCCTTAAAACTTAAACAGTCAGCCTGTAGAACATAATACATGGCCTTTAGACTTGCACAGTCGGCCTTCAAACATAATACATGGCCTTTAGACTTGCACAGTCGGCCTTCAAACATAATACACAGCCTTTACACTTGCATAATCGACCTTCAAACATAATACATGGCCTTTATACTTGCATAGTCGGCCTTCAAAACATAATACAATATCATTGAATGGTTTTAATACTAGTCCTTCTATTGTTATCTGCTCTCCTAATATATGTATATATAGATAAACATAGGATAAATGGCACGCTATCCTCGATATTCGTATCTCTCTCTTAGCTGAGATATCATACCAAAACATTTAAAGATTTTCAAATATAGAAATGTAAAATCATGCCTTCTGAGTTATTTGACTCTATGCCAAACTGACATACATTATTGTAACTATAGATTTAATCCTTAGTCGAATAAAAACATCTATCAAATTTTTGCATGCATCTACTTATCATTTCAAACGAATGCAATCAAGGTATACATATTATCTCGCACAGTGGTATATGATGGCTTACCTGTTGTATGCCATAGGCAATGCATTCAGCAAAAGTTATTTCCTCCTACGTTCCTCTATCTACTCACTCTTTCCCTCGACTCATTTTTCCCAAGTATACTCCCTTCTCCTCGTGTCCTTCCTCATGTTTTCCTACTCAAAAACACTCACCTTGCTTTTATCCAAAACTGCCTCTCCAAGTCATGGTGCCTCATTAAAGCACCACTCCATCCTTTCTTCCATATCCTCATGGTCTCTTTGACATGCAGAAAATAGTGGAGAACATGGAGAGTATGGAGCTATTGCTCCTTTTTTCACTCCCAAGCATCTAGAGAGTTGGCTAAAAGAAATAAACGGAGACTTATAACTTTATCTACATAATTATTGATTATAACCAAAAATATTAATAATAATAATAATAATAATAATAATAACTTTGTAAATAGACTTAACATACTTATCTATTAAATGTCAATTTTGCGTACTTTCAAACACTAAATGTGTTTTTCTGAAGCACAATTATCGACAGAGAATTCTCTCAATCTGACTAAGATATAAACAACAAAATTATTCATATTTAGTTGACTTGTTATCCAAAGACATACACCAAGTTCAATCAGATGACCAAAGATAATTAACCTTTGATTTGACGATGACGTATCTGACAAGAACCAAAATGATCTCTCTACTAAATATTGTGTGTGTGTGTGTGTGTTTCTAGATGGCATAAGGATCATTGCATTCACGCGATCTAACATCCTCTCCATGGTGATACTCTCTCCTCTTATCAGAGGGAAAACAACATTGTTCCTACATCCACCTCAATTTCAGGACGGTAGTTAGTCCATTCATCATTTTAATCACATGTTCAATAATGGCATCATAAACAATTATTTCTTGCATACAGATTAATATAAATCAAATGCATTTAACATCATTACTATGATCATAATATTTTCTCTGACTAACTATGTCTCTTGAAAATAATAAAAATAAACACATTAGTTTAAAAATGGGGCATGACATTAAAAAAGTCACTTTATGGTCTTAAACAAGTGCCACAAGCATGGAATGAGAAGATTGATAGGTATTTTCAACTTCATAGGCTTAAAAAATGTAAATTAGATCCATATCTTTATGTGAAGGAAGTTCAAGATGAGATTATTCTTGTTGTAGTTCATGTAGATGATTTATTCATTGTTAGATCAAATATTGGGCTAATCAATGATTTAAAATCAGATCTTTAAAGGGTATTTCATATGAGTCATTTGGGTGCCATATAATGGGTTGTTCATCTCACAATCAAAATATGTTTTAGATATTTTAGAAAAGTTTAACATGTTTGAATGCAAGACAACCTCTACTCCCTTTCAATCTAGAGTCGAGCTTACTAAAGAATGTACTTCTTAGAGCATAGATGTTACTTTATATAGACAACTTGTTAGTAGCTTGGTTTATCTAACTCATTCCAGACTAGATATTTGTTTTGTAGTCAATCTAGTAATTAGATTTATGCAGACACCTAAACCTTCATCCTGATTTCAAAGATTGCTTGTTAAGCTGGTGGATGATTCCGGTTCAAGGGCCGGTAATGTTCAGGCTAGTTAAGAGATTGGCCAATGTGAGAAACAAGGTGAAGGGATAGAATAGATTTACTTTTGGAAATGTTTTGAGTAGGAAGAAAAGCATTATGGAAAAATTGAAAGAAGCTCAAAGCAAAACAGATCAGGGAGACATATCTGAGGATCTGCACTTGATGGAGAAGAATCTCTCAAAGGAATGGACACAGACTATTAGGGAAGAAGAGGTCTATTGGAAACAAAAATCTAGGGTTCAGTGGCTTAGAGAAGGGGATAGGAAAACCTCCTTCTTCCATCAATCTACTTTAAGGCATAGGAAGAGAAATACCATCAGAGCTCTTAGAGATGAACAAGGGAGACTGGTGGAGGAGGAGGAAGAGATTGGCAACATGGCAATAGAGTACTTTGAAATTGTTGGTGCCCATTTTGGTCTGGATCTGAGCGCAGATGTTGGAGGGTTTTTTCTTTTTGGGCCCTAAGTTTCATTGTTCTTATGATTGAACCATCGTTTTGAACCACCGCGTTGAACCCTTTTGGTTCATGGTTCAACGGTTCAAGGCTTTGTGTTTGTGTTCGGCAAATGTTCTTTTTGAAGTGCTCCATTCGGCGTTGAACTTCTCGGTTGAACCATCCGTTTGAACCGGTTCATGGTTCAAAGTTTCAGAGCTTTATGTTTTTGGTTCATCGGAGTGATCGGCATCATCGACGAGCTATTTTTTGTTCCCTCCGATGTGTTTGGTTTGGCCGATGGAAATGCCATCGATGTGATTCATCGTCGGCAGGCTTCATTTGTGTTTGGCCAATAGTGTTGATATCGCCAATGGAGGGATTTGGAACGAGCATCGGTGTGACTTTGTGCGATTGGCCGAAGAGTTTTTGACTTGCTCGATGGTGTATGTCACACCGACGGAAGGAGGAGGCCAGGGTCCATCGGCGTGAGTTGTGTTGTCGGTGAGCATCTTTTATGTTATGCCGATGGTCTATGTCTTGGTGACCAGCATGTTTGGAGTGAACCATCGAGATGACTTAGTATGTCGGCGAGGGAATTTTGGGCTAGCTCGATGGTTGTTGTCTGGCCAATGAAGTATGCTTTGGTGGCCATCGGGGAGACTCGTATTGTCGGTGGGAGTCTGGAGAGTTAGCTTGATGGTCAGTCTCTGGCCGATGAGGGGAATGTAGTGAAACGGTCGGCGAGATTGTTGAGGTCGGCCAGAGAATTTTTGGATGCTCCGATGGAGGGAGTCACGCCGATGGGGGTGCAAAGTGTAGTTTGTGGTCATCGGCCAGACTATTGATGTCGGGATGAGTTTTGTGGAGTTGGCCGATATGGAAGTTGTAGGCTTTCCGGAGGTGTCGTCGGCGAGACTTGATAGATCGGCAGGAGGATTTGGGAGTTGGCCGATGGCTTGGGTCTGGGCGATGGGCTTTTGGGTGAAGGAGCGTGTGTCGAGCATGGCAAAAGCGCTCGACACCTATTATGCAAGTGACTATGCTTTTAAACTACTAAGGTGGTCTCTGCACCATGCATGTGGGATTAATTTCCCTGCATTATTTTGAACCTGCGAGAAGTGCTTCTTGGCAAGAAGCTCCATTTTGAACAGTGCGACAGTTTCCAAGTAGGCCGCGGGTGGTTGAGCCATCAATGGCGATTGTAGCAGGGGTGTGGGCGACAGTACAAGTGATTAAACTGCCCGATTTTTAGCATGAAGACTTCCAAATGGTGGCACAGGGCTCGAGGCCACCCCTGTCAACTCTCCTACCTACTGCATTGATAACTTATGGGTGCCATCTCTCATGGGCTGTATCTGGCAGTTTTTTGTAAAAATCATGTAATTAATTGTTGTAGGTACACTTTCTGGCTGATATAGGCAAACTGTGTTACCATTGTTTTGGTTGTTGAAAGTTGAACATTTGGCTCTGTAATACAATACAGCTGATTTGGTTGCTTTGTGCAGCAAAACCTATGAGTTTATGTATCTCTTGTTGTACGTTTTTGCATGAATCCACTGATTTCATGGTTAATTCTATATGAGAAATGCTATGTTAGCATGTGTTTTGTTAATTCTGTCTCCAGTATTGCGTGTATCTTTCTTCTGAGTCTGGATATTTAAGCAATGTTTGAGACTCTAGAACATAGAATTCCTGTGTTGAATGTCTGATCTCTTAACTTCTGCTCAAGGGGTAGATTAAATTATTCTCAGATTGAACATTGGGAAGGGTATACTGCAGTAGGGATGCCATAAGTATAGATAGCTTAACACTCTGTATTGGGAGATATCTGTAAGGCAGGTATCATATGTGTCCCCCTAAAATCTAGTTTTAGTTGTTCATGCATATCATTCACAGGTGTATGTCTATTGACTCTAGGCCCTAGATAGGCACTGATCTAGCTTTGTCTTTGTGTTATATACCATGTCCAGCTTTGCATCCAAATATAAAATTAAAACCAAACTCTAAAACAACCATTAGGACATTAGAATTAGTTTTAGGATCCTCAGTCCTCTGTCTACAACTGCAAATAGGCCCAAAGCTAGCCCCTTTGCTCTTATCTTACAATTTTGATCTACTTACAGGAGGACTTATCTGCTTTCTGTTAGCATCCCAGCCTTGTATGTATATCCTCATGGATGTTGACTAGAGAATACCCCCCTAGGTTTTGCAGAGCCTGAAGAAGAAGAGGAGATAAAATATAGAGTCTATCTCCTACACTGTTGGCCCCTGGCCCAGAGATCCTGTTGATCATTGATGGCTACCTTGTAGGGAAATTTGGGAATAAGCATCCAGTCTGGGAAAAAACCAACAGAAAATGGTGACTCTACTGGGGAGATCAATGTCATATCCATGAAAGTTTGAGTCTACGAGATTGAAGAATTAGGCCTGGATGTGTTTGTTACAGTAGAGAAAAAGGTTGTATATGTGACTCTGCTGGTGGATGACCCAGAAAGAAAGAAATCAATTTGCAGCTTCAGCTTGTTTGAAGCTCATTCCTCTTCAAGGAGGTGGCGACTCTGCATCAAAGAACCTGATAAAAGAACAAAATGAGTCAGAGAAGAATTTGCAGCTCCTGCAACATATCCAAGTATTTTATATTGTTTGACAGACTCCCTATTTGGTGAGATAGCACTGGTTAAAAGGGAAACATTGGTGAAAGCAGAGCTTGCATGCTTTTATTAGAACTTATTCTGTATTTCAAAGGGCATGCAATGTTGCTAAAAAGACTCATTTAAAGGACTTTAGGAAAGTTTGAAAAAACAGTCTAAATTTTGAGTGCCTAAAGTCATTGTTTGTAGAAAATCTAAGTAGAGAGGAGGGTTGCAAAAACATAAAGGATGTATTATCAGCCTATGCACCCTTGCGAAGTGTCAAGTGCAAAAATGTATAGTAGTCAGTCCCAACAATGTAATAAAAGAAGTTTCAACATAGATAGATATAAGCCCATAAATTTCAGTGGCATTTGTGGCTATCCAAATGCTCTTCCACCTAAAATCAGAATTTTTTTGCCTAAATTTAATGGTATAAAGGATGAATTAGCTGAGAGACACTTGCAGCAGTTTATGAATGTGATAGATGACTTTGAGATTGACCATGAGGATGTGGCTATGAGATTATTTGTTCAATCTCTAGATGAAGATGCAAGGGACTGGTTTTCCTACCTTCCAGCTCACTCTGTCAGCTCTTGGCATGGTTTTAAATCTGCATTTCTAGTACAATATGGTGAAAGAATCTCTGAATATGCAGCTATTAGTAATTTTATGTACATCCATATTGAAGAAGGTGAGTTGATCCCAGCCTTTAACCTCAGATTTATGAGGGCATTGAATAGAATTCCAGAATGCATGAGACCTAATGATGCACTGTGCTTAGTTGTCTATTTGGGAGCTTTTGATAAGAAAATGAGTTACAGATTAAGAGACAAGGAGCCCACCACATTGCATCAGGCACATCAGTTTGCAATAGATATTGAAAACAATTAGAGGTATGGAATACAAAAGGGTTATTTTTCTAAAAAAATTTGTTGTCCCGCAGCCCCCGATGTTAATGAAAGATTTAATTCAGGAGTTGACAATGAATGTCAAAGTATTCACACCCCTGTTGTCCTAGTTTTTGCATCATTTCAAGTTGATGATGTTTCTGTTATAAAGGAGGATGTCTTGTTTTGCCCAACAAATGAAGTTGAAAACAATAGTTTTTCAAGTAATATTTACATACCAGCCCTTATCAAAGAGCCATCATGTTTAAATGATCCAGTTGTGCAAGGTTGTGATCATGTGGATCAACAGTCAGTATCAGTTTCATCAGGAAGTATTAGAGGGATGGAGAATGATGCAGATAGCTCAACTTCAGAATGCATTGAAACCGCAGAAATCTTGTATATGGGGCAATCAGTTGATAGAAATGATATCCATGATCAATTCATGGATCAGGTTTGTTCTTCTTATGACTCTAGATCTGATAGTACTAAAGAAGAATTGGAGTATCATGAAGAAGAAGCAGAGGCCTTTGCGGTGAGTGTTAATCCCCTTTATGATGAGTCTACAGATGCCTTTGATGCTGTGAATCTTGACTTTCAGTGGTGTAGGATTAATCCTCTTTTTGAGGATGATGATGAATATAAGGAGACTGTTGACCTTGGTGTTACATCAGTTTGTGAGTGGGGGGCATATGAATCAGATATCTTCAGTTCTTGTGAAGATACTATGGATTTGCAAACTGTAAAGAATGGATGTTCATTATCACCTGGTTTAGATATGTGCAACATTGGGTGTGTGGATCAGGATTTGTTTTTAATATCAGTAGATATTGGGGGTCTCATTTTTTTGAGTATTTTAAGTTTTTGGATCAGTTGGATGAGTGCCTGATGGTGTGCAGTAGCCAGATAAATGATGAAGACTGCCAAGAGCAGTATGATGTACCATCTGAAGAGTATAACATGCATATGTTGCTTAATGCTGAAGGATTTTTTAGCATGTATGGTTGCATGTTTGATTTTGAAATGCAGAGTGACAGAGGCAGTACTACAAGTGGCAAGCTGTCAAAGGTGGTGGAATATCTAATTGAGCAAATGACCTTATGGACAAACTATGCCAATTTTTTCAGTTGGGATTGGGATCTTTTAGTTTGGAATCAGGCATTTGGCAGGAAAAAAATTTGGTTCTTCCTTTTTGGCTACCCGGGGCCACCCAAGTGATGATTAAAAATATAGTTTTTGTGCAGGTTGGTGCAATGATTGACTCTGTTGCCCAATAGATATGGCCCAATCTACGAAACTAGAGATTCTGGGGTCCTCGCTGCAGTTTTGCACCTGCACTTCCCCAGACAGAGCCAGTGTCGGTGCCCATTTTGGTCTGGATCTGAGCGCAAATGTTGGAGGGTTTTTTCTTTTTGGGCCCTAAGTTTCCTTGTTCTTATGATTGAACCATCGTTTTGAACCACCGCGTTGAACCCTTTTCGTTCATGGTTCAATGGTTTAAGGCTTTGTGTTTGTGTTCGGCAAATGTTCTTTTTGAAGTGCTCCATTCGGCGTTGAACTTCTTGGTTGAACCATCCGTTTGAACCAATTCATGGTTCAAAGGTTTGGAGCTTTATGTTTTTGGTTCATCGGAGTGATCAGCATCATCGGTGAGCTATTTTTTGTTCCCTCTGATGTGTTTGGTTTGGCCGATGGAAATGCCATCAGTGTGATATTCATCGTCGGCAGGCTTCATTTGTGTTTGGGCGATAGTGTTGATATCGCCGATGGAGGGATTTGGAACGAGCATCGGTGTTACTTTGTATGATTGACCGAAGAGTTTTTGACTTGCCCGATGGTGTATGTCACACCGACGGAAGGAGGAGGCCAGGGTCCAATGGCATGAGTTGTGTTGTCGGTGAGCATCTTTTTTGTTACGCCGATGGTCTATGTCTTGGCAACCAGTGTGTTTGGAGTGAACCATCGGGATGACTTAGTATGTCGGCGAGGGAATTTTGGGCTAGCCCGACGGTTGTTGTCTAGCTGACGAATTATGTTTTGGTGGCCATCAGGGAGACTCATATTGTCAGTGGGAGTCTGAAGAGTTAGCCTGATGGTCAGTCTCTGGCCGATGAGGGGAATGTAGTGAAACGGTCAGCGAGACTGTTGAGGTCGGCCAGAGGATTTTTGGATGCTCCGATGGAGGGAGTCATGCTGACAGGGGTGCAGAGTGTAGTTGTTGGTCATCGCCCAGACTATTGATATCGGGATGAGTTTTGTGGAGTTGGCCGATATGGAAGTTGTAGGCTTTCGGGAGGTGTCGTCGGCGAGACTTGATAGATCGGCAGGAGGATTTGGGAGTTGGCCGATGGCCTAGGTCTGGGCGATGGGCTTTTGGGTGAAGGAGCGTGTGTCAAGCGTGGCAAAAGCGCTCGACACCTATTATGTAAGTGACTATGCTTTTAAACTACTAAGGTGGTCTTTACACCATGCATGTGGGATTAATTTCCCTGCATTATTTTGAACCTGCGAGGAAGCACTTCTTGGCGGGAAGCTCCATTTTGAATAGTGCGATGGTTTCCAAGTAGGCCGCGGGTGGTTGAGCCATCAATGGTGATTGTAGCAGGGGTGTGGGCGACAGTACAAGTGATTAAACTGCCTAATTTTTAGCATGAAGACTTCTAGATGGTGGCACAGGGCTCGAGGCCACCCCTGTCAACTCTCCTGCCTACTGCATTGATAACTTATGGGCGCCATCTCTCATGGGCTGTATCTGGCAGTTTTTTGTAAAAATCATGTAATTAATTGCTGTGGGTACACTTTCTAGCCGATATAGGCAGACTGTGTTACCATTGTTTTGGTTGTTGAAAGTTGAACATTTGGCTCTGTAATACAATACAGCTGATTTGGTTGCTCTGTGCAGCAAAACCTGTGAGTTTATGTATCTCTTGTTGTACGTTTTTGCATGAATCCACTAATTTCATGGTTAATTCTATATGAGAAATGCTATGTTAGCATGTGTTTTGTTAATTCTGTCTCCAGTATTGCATGTATCTTTCTTCTGAGTCTAGATATTTAAGCAATGTTTGAGACTCTAGAACATAGAATTCCTTGAATGTCTAATCTCTTAACTTCTGCTCAAGGGGTAGATTAAATTATTCTCAGATTGAACATTGGGAAGGGTATACTGCAGTAGGGATGCCATAAGTATAGATAGCTTAACACTCTGTATTGGGAGATATCTGTAAGGCAGGTATCATATGTGTCCCCCTAAAATCCAGTTTTAGTTGTTCATGCATATCATTCACAGGTGTATGTCTATTGACTCTAGGCCCTGGATAGGCACCGATCTAGCTTTGTCTTTGTGTTATATACTATGTCCAGCTTTGCATCCAACTATAAAATCAAAATCAAACTCTAAAACAACCATTAGGACATTAGAATTAGTTTTAGGATCCTCCGTCCTCTGTCTACAACTGCAAATAGGCCCAAAGCTAGCCCCTTTGCTCTTATCTTACAGTTTTGGTCTACTTACAGGAGGACTTATCTGCTTTCTGTCAGCATCCCAGCCTTGTATGTATATCCTCATGGATGTTGAGTAGGGAATACCCCCCTAGGTTTTGCAGAGCCTAAAGAAGAAGAGGAGATAAAATATAGAGTCTATCTCCTACACTGTTGGCCCCTCGCCCAGAGATCCTGTTGATCATTGATGGCTACCTTATAGGGAAATCTGGGAATAAGCATCCAGTCTGGGAAAAAACCAATAGAAACTTTGCTGGTAGAGCAGCAATCAAGACTGCTGGAGGAAGATATGAGCCCTCTTCTAGAGGTGATTCCTAATATTCTCTCTGAGGAGGATAATTACTTATTGACCAAACCCATTACCTTGGAGGAGATTAGGGTGGCAGTTTTCTACATGGGAGCTTATAAAGCTGCGGGCCCTAATGGGTTTTCCCTGGCATTTTTTTAGATGTTTTGGGAGATTGTTGGTAATGATATCCTTTTGGAAGCATAAGATTTCTTCAGGATTGGGAGACTCCTATGGCAGTTGATCATCACTTTTATAGCTCTTATCCTGAAGAAGTCTGAAGTCTAGACCATGGCTAATTTTAAACCAATCATTCTATGTAATACAATATATAAGGTCTTCACTAAACTTTTGGTGTTCATATTACAGCCCCTGCTGGATAAACTCATAGCTCCTACCCAGAAAGGCTTTGTCCGGGGAGACAGATCCTAGATGCTGCAATCACCACCCATGAAATAACTCATTCTATCCAAAAAAGAAACACCCCAAGTATGATTTTCAAACTTGATATCTCGAAAGCTTACGACAGGGTTAGTTGGGACTTCCTCCTGAGAATCCTTAGGAAATTTGGTTTCAATGAAAAAATCATTAACATCATTAAAGAATGTATTTCTATAGCCAGATTTCTGGTGCTTGTTAATGGTTCCCTAAAAGACTTTTTCCCTTCTAGGAGAGGCATTAGACAAGGTGACCCTCTTTCACCTTATTTGTTTATCATGCTTGCTAATGTTCTAGGAAGGAAAGCTTGTAATCTGTTAATGCAAGGGACTCTTCACGGGATAAAACCTGCTTCAACAACCCAAAATTTGGTGATCCAAAAATTTGTGGATGACACTATTCTATTTGGGTCGGCTTCGATGGTGGAAGCTAGAAGGTGGAAGGATCTTTTAAAGAATTATGAGGCAGTTTCAGGTCAAAGTGTCAATTTTGAAAAAAGTCATATCTATTTCTTAAATACTCATCTAGACCTCCAACAGAAGATTACTGGAATCTTGGGTTGTTCGAGTGAAAGTCTCCCAGCTATGTATTAGGCCTCCCTCTAACCACTAACAAATTCCCTATGGAGTTCTGGAAGGTGCTAGTGGAAAGAACTTAGAGAAAACAAGCAGGATGGAAGGGTGCTCTCCTGAGCCAAGCTGGGAAGTTTCAGCTTCTCAAAGATTCTTTACAGGGGATGCCTAACTATGTGTTAAGTCTCTTCAAAATTCCTAAGAATGTGGTTGATAAGATTGAATAGATCTAGAAGAAGTTTCTTTGGATGGGTTCAAAGAGAAAAAAAGAATGGCACTTGTGAGTTGGGAGAAAGTTTGTGACTAGAAGACAAGGGGGTCTGGGCCTTAGAAGAATTCATTTGATGAACAAGGCATTGCTAGCCAAGATCAGGTGGAACCTTATTCAGAACAACACTGATTGGGGGCATATCATGAGGGCCAAATATCTCAATGGAGACCAAGTTAGAAGCTTCATTGAAAAGGAGATCCTTCCTAAGGGCTCAGTTATTTGGAATGGGACTATTAAAACTAGAGGACTCATCCGACAAGGTCTGAGATGGAGGATTGGGGATGGTAAAGAGGTCGACTTTTGAAAAGACCGGTGGTTGAAGGATACACCCCTAATAGAGCTAGATTATGGAAGGATTGTGGGAAGGACTAGCGAGGTACTTGGCACTAAAGTGGTTAACTATATAAACACCTGTGAAGGTCTCTGGAGTTGGAAAGATATCTTAGGTTATGGCTAGAATAAAGGTGAGAAGGAAAAGATGGTTCAGCTTCAAAAAGCTTTAGGAGAGTACAAATTATCTTTTTTTGTCAAGAGGGACAAGATGGTCTGGGATAAGGATAAAAGAGGACTGTTTACTGTCAAAAGTGCATATAATCTGTTGTTAAACCATGGAGATGGAAGAGTTTGGAGTAAAATCCGATTCCCTAAACTCATCCCAAAGATTAACTTCTTTTGGTGGACTCTTATGCACAATAAGGTCTTGACCCTAGACAATCTGAAAAGGAGAGGTTTTTGTATGCTAACTAGATGTATACTGTGTGAATCTGAGGAGGAATCTTCAACTCATCTCTTCCTTCATTGCAGTTTTGCTTGGGAGGTCTAGGGACTCACTCTCCAAAAGCTGAATGTTAATTGGATCCTGAACGCCAAAATGGAAATGTTGGTGGGGGAATGGAAGCACCCCTATAATCTGGTTCTTCCTATTTCGAAGGAACTCTAGAACCAAATACCTCCCCATTTAGCTTGGAGTTTGTGGAAGGAACATAACAATAGAATCTTCAGGGAAAAGAGCAAAACCCCTCTAGAGGTCTTTCAATGCTTTATCAAGTTGTTAGCTGATAACATCAATTCCTATCAGTTTAAAGCTACGGATAGTCACCCAGGGAGAGAAGAACTAAATATGATAAAGAACTAGAACCTGAACTCTTATAAGGTGGACATGACTAAGAAGTTAGCCCAGGCTAGAACCAGATGAACTTCACCACAACAAGGGTGGATTAAGCTAAACTTTGATGGTGCGGCTAAAGGGAACCCAGGTACTGCTAGTGATGGTGGTATCTTAAGAACAGATGTTGGAGAGTGTGTTGCTACTTATACTGGAGGGATTGGCATTAAAAGCAATAATGAAGAGGAAGCCATGGCTATGCAATGGGGTATTAAGCTAGCTATCTCCATGAACATCAAAAGGCTGCATATTGAAGGTGTCTCCCAGTTAATTGTGAATGTTGCCCTTGGTCAATCTCAGATAGGATGGAACCTTGAGGATATCATGGGGGGCATCAAGATTCTTCTAAATGGTTTGGAAGCCTATAAGATTCCGCATATCTACAAAGAAGGAAACGTTGTGGCTGATGCCTTGGCTAATGTTGGAAGTGGGCAGGACGGATGGTGATGTTGGAGAAGCATCTCAAGCTTGTCTCAAGAAATTCATAACTTGATTGAGCAAGATGGTAGGAGATAGGAAATATAAGTGGTGGGTAATGGTGGTCACCCTATGGTATCACCAGGGTGTGATATGGGCGGGAGTTCCTTATCTTGGGGAAAGCGGGATCAATAGTTCAAATTTTCAAATTAATTTTGGTAGGACTGTTAAGAATCTCCTACAGAATGAGATGGTAGGGCTGCGGATGAGTCAACCGGGTCTTATTAACAGAAGTTGGGGTAAAGGGGTCCATGGGGATATTATAGATGGCTTTGTTAATAGTACTATGAGGAGATTGATGGGAAAGCTTGATTGGTGTGCCAAAAGGCGTAAGGACCTTGGTATTGGCAGAGATCCGGGGTCTTGATTTCACATTTCTAAAAGGACATGGAGTGGACAGGTGGCTAAGAGATGGAGGACGGATGTGATGACTAAATTCATGATCCACTGTGGTTGGTTTAATATGGAGGTTGGTGTCTCTTACCTTCACATGAGGTGGCGGCTAAATCCTTCCCCCGATGCAATGTATCTCAGTGGTGATTTTAAGGCTTGCAATAATAATAATGGCACCGTCATCATTAATACAACTCAGCACATTTGCTATTTTAGCAGTACCTTCTCTAATTTCAAGGATGCGAATTGTGTTTATTTCCATATTGATCAGAACCAATTCAGTTTCCTTAGCCATTTTCAAACCAGTAAGTTGGGAGGAGATATCGTGAAAATTGAACCCAGCTTAGTCGAGGAATTTAAGTAGGACACTATTATTTGGCATATTATTCAAGAGGGGGAGGTGGTGCCTTTCCTTGAAGGGATGACGAGGCACGATGAAAATATGTCAAAATAGTTTGCAAAGTCATGGGATGAGGAAACCAGAAAAGTCAGGATTGGGAAGATTGGTTTCCAAATCTCTGAGGAGATCATTGGTCAAGCTATTAGTTTACCCATGAAAGGCAAAAAGCATTTGAGGCATAGAAAAGTGGCCAACCCGGAGCACATGAATCTCTTCTTCCGTGAGGGGGAGGTTCCTATGAAACTTCATGGTGGTTTTGCAAGAGAGGAGTTGCTAGAGACGTGGAGACAAATCTGTCTCATGATAATGAAGTTTTTCACACTAGAAGGGCGATTTCGGGTATACTATAACTATCACTTTGCCCTCTTAAATCATTTTAGGAACAAGGTTGAGATTAGTTTCCCCTTCTTTTTACTCTCTTCACTAGAAAATTCCATTAAGTCTGCCAATGAGCTTAGGGCCAAGAATGCCAACCATCCTCTCATTCTGATTCATCAAGGCCTTATTTTGAAACTGTATCATTTCCACCTTGCCCTTTGTCCACCTGAGCCTATTCAAGTTAAGATACTGGAGGACCCTCAAATGGGTAGTTCTCACAGGGGTAAGGGTAAAGTTAAAACATGCATTGGGACTCCTATGATTAAGGGTGGCCCCAGTGCGGTGGAAGGGATTCTATTTGAGACCCCTGCTTCTGCTAAAAACACAAAATAGAAGCATGTTACTCCAATTCAGGGAAGGAAGTCTAGAAAGAGAGATAGGGTGGAGGAATTGGATAGAATTCTAATGAAGAAGTAGAAGGATGGGAAGGGTGCTGCCATGGAGGATGCTCCTATGAAAATTGTTGAATTGGACACTATTCTAGAAACTAAGGGTTGTAGTGAAGGTGGGGAGACTACTCTCCTGAGTATCCGCCACTCCAAAAGGATTGTGGGGAAACCTTTGATTAGTTCTCCAGGGGTGAAAGGTTCTGAGGACTCTAAATTTATGGAGGAGACGGTGGATGAAGAGGGGGCGGAGACTCCAAATGATTCTGTCCATGAAGTTGAGGGCACCAACCACTTTGCCTCGATGAATGAAAGCAGCTTGAAAAGCCTGGAAGGTAAGAAGGCCAATGTTGGTAAGAAACATGTGAGGGAAACTGTACATCAAGACAACAAGGGGCATTGTACTCTATGCGGCAAGCATGTGGAGGATATCTAGAACCTTCAAAAAAGAATGGCCTCTATGTAGAACAAATGGAAGGTCATGGCGGAGTTCGCGGCTAAAGCTTTACACCGGGCAGCTTCTATCTTCGTTGCGGTGAAGGATATGGACGACAAGCTTAAACAAGTGGGCATTGATAGCCTTGGCAACTACAAGGAGATGGTGGAGTTCCTGGCCAAGTTTGGGGTGACTGATAGCCTGTAGTTTCTTGTTTCTCCTATTTTCTATTTTCTCTGTCGTTTTGTTGCTTTTTGTTCTGCTGTTTTGGTTTGTTTTTTCTGTGCTGTCAAGCTATTGTTTCTGACATGTTAATGGCATGATGCCCTTGGGACTACTTTGTTAAATGGATTTGGACCCTGGTTTCAAGCTATACTTATCAAAAAAAAAGTCACTGATTGAGTGTAGAGAGAATTTTGTGATACATTCGTGGAACAATACACTTTGGCATCCACTATGGATATAAGTCTTCAATTTCTTTGATTAGATTTACATATTCAAATTGAGGTGGTGATATAGATGATATAAAATCTACTAGTGGTTATGTTTTCTAGCTTGGATCAAGCTCTATTATGCAGAGTAACAAAAACAAACAATTACATCATTGTCGTCATGTGAAGCGGAATATAAAGCAACAAAAGAAGTAGGAAAGAAACAGTTTAGATTCAAAATCTTTTATTTAAGTTTAGTTTTCCACAATATTTTGCTACTACTTTATATTGTGACAATCAAAGTACCATACAGGTTGCAAATAATCTAGTTTTCCATGCTAAAACAAAGCATATTAAGATTGATGTTCATTACATTTGGAATTTTGTTCAAGCAACTATTATTAATTTTCAATTTTGTCCAAGTGAAAAACAAACAAGTGATATATTTACTAAGAGTATGACTAAAGTTAAATTCTTGAAATTATGAGAAATGCTTGGCATGATAGAGGTGAACATTAAGGGGGGATAGTAGTATAATGTTCCCCTCTCCATTGTACTTCTTTGTATTATTCTATCCAATCTTAAGGGGGATGTTAAGAAAAAGTAAGATTGTCTAGGGAAAAGACAAGAGTCTTCCATAAAGCTAGAGTCCCCCATAAAGTTATCCAAAAAAAATATTCCAGTTTTTAGAATAAAATAATATGAATACATAACCCTCTATAAAGCAAGAAGTTTCCAAATTTTAGAGATGTTATAATTATATATATGAGGCTGTAGACAATTATTGTGCATGACATTTGGATTAAATGTAATGTAAGCTAGATGAATATAATATTTTTCTTAGTTATTTAACTTTGTTATGCCCTACTTTTTTCCTATTTGTTATTGTTGTTTTGGTTTTATTATTGTTTGGGATGTTTTTACAAAAATTATGATCGAATAGTTTAGTTCTTGGATTTAGATTGTGATATAAATTTTTAGCTTCTAAAGGAACTATCCAAAATGTTACATATGATGTTGGTTGCTATAAGCATCTTCATCTTCCTCCTCAACAAGGTCACCTCATGAGAAATAAATGTCAACACACTCTTCGGAAGCTAAATAGGGAGGGGCATTGGACTCCTCCTCCTTGGGGAGTTTTGAAACTCAACACAAATGGTTCTTCTCGAGGAAACCCTGGTCATGCTGGCATTGGTGGAGTTGGTCGAGATAGTTCTGGGTCTGTGCAGTTTATCTTTTCTATTCATAAGGGTCTTCATTCTAACAATCTGATGGAGGCTCTTGCCATTTTATATGGGGTGGAGCATGGCTATCATCTTGGATGGAGAAGGATCATTTGTGAGTCTAATTCCCAGGTGGTGGTGAATTTGTTGAATAGACAACATTTAGCTGATGTTAATTGGCCCTTAGTTTTGGTTGTTAAACAGATTCTTAATCTGTGTGATTCTCTGGATTCAGTTTCTTTCATTCATATTCCTAGAGAATGGAATGGAGTAGCGGATTGTTTGGCCAAATGGACTTCTGATCACATGTAACACTGGAACATTATGGATTGGGGTCAATTACCCCTGGAGCTATCCCAAAAGTTGGATAATTTAGTGGAGCTTGACAGGGCTGAGTAATGCCCTTGCTTTGTACTCTTTCTTGTTTGAATAAATTTTTACCCCTCTTTTAGTAAAAAAAATGTTACATATAACATTATTAAGTGGCTAAAGTAAAATATTTCAATAACAAAGGACTAAGCACTTTGGTTTGAGATGTCTCAACTGTATTAAGTAAATGTCCATGGCTCCCAAGAAGTTTCAATAGTTTAAAGTCAATGGCAAGGAAGAATATGGGGGAGGTTAAGGTTCAATCTGTTGGAATGTTGCAAAGTATTAGACTAAGTAGTCAATGGAACGGACTGCAGAAGAAAATACAATCGTCTCATGAAGTCCTAAAATATAAAAAGAAAACATATTAAGAGGAAGAGACAAGTGTGAAATAGATTAGTTAGTTGCTTGAAAAAATGATGTACCTAACATACGAGTAAGGAAAGGGTTTTTCAACACTCCTCTAGATTATTTTTTTGTTTCAAGATGAAGGACGACAGTGAAAAGATGTATTTTACTAGAGAAGAATTATGTAAGATTTGATGTGTGTTTTTTATTTTTACTGTGGAAACCTCTTATTCATGCTAAAGTTTATTTTCACAGTTAAACTAAGTTTTGAGAAGAAACTATGTAGAACCATTATAAATCAACATTTTAGGTCACACTTTGGGAAGAACTTAAACGTATGATTTTCATGTTCTGTTGCTGATTTTGTCAAGGAAAAAAAAAAGTGGATGCTTCTAACCTATTGACTTATTTTAAGTAGGTAAATTTAAGACTAGGAGATCATGGGTTCAAATTGTTAGCCACCCCTTTCATAACACTCATGCTTTTGTGGCCCATCTAATGATTCATTCAAATTATAAACCGACACATCTTCCATAACAACCATACTTATGTGGTCCATCTGGTGATCCATTCAAATTATAAATCTAGACTTTCTATAAATCAAAATTATAAATTGAGTTCCATAGATCTGCTATGAGGCTCATAGTCTATGTCCCATTTGAAGATTCTTCCAAATTAGAGGAACTCTTTCAAGTTAAATGTTGAATTCAATAAATGCAATCTAACTATAGTTCATCAATGAATTGATGGGCTATAGAGGATAGGGCAACTATAGTTGGGTCGGCCAAAGAAACTACATCGTAGTCATATGTATGTGAAACCAAACTATTCATTTTTGGGAAGGATGATCTGGGAATTGATCTATAGTTGGGTGGGATGAGTGGTTGGGAACTATAGCCCAACTTTTGACAGGTTCTCCTCCCCTATATAACAGTGGATCTATATGGCAAGGGTTCATAGATGAAACATAAGGGATTTTTCATGGAAGAATCTAAATCTCTACTTATTTCCTTACATTTGTTCATGCCAATGGTGTTGGCATCCTTCTTCTTCCTCCCCCAAGGTGATGCTAAATCTAGGTTCAATTTACAACACTTTTTCTCTATTTGTCCATTTTTGTCACAATGGGCACAATGAAACTTGGTCTTGCCTTTTAATTTATCCTCGTGGTCTGAAGTATTAGTATTTTCTTTGCTTTACCCTTCTCTTTATCCCTTTTTTTGGTCCTCCTTTCTATTATCCATTTTCTTTCAATTTGTTCTTGAAAGTATGCTTATACTTATCCAACTCTACATAACAGGTTCTATCACATGTCTCATTAAGGTCTTAAGGCTTTACAATGAGAACTGGTGCCTTGAGGTGCCCAAACAACCCTCATATATCCTTCATTAACACATCTCTCCATTACATCCTTGCCCAATCGCACAACCCTCTTTTGAATTTCTCTCATGTACTCTTGCACACGTTGCCCTTGTCTTTGCTAAAATTAATGCCATTGAATAACACTGCCTCCATAATAAATGGGATAAAATTGCTTCTTCATCAGCCTCTTAAAGTCTTGCCACTTCAAAACTGGAGGCACTTTTCTTTATTATATGGATAGTTGACAATCTATTATTGTATGATAGGAATGTGGCGTACAAATCTATGCCACATCATTCATTTGTCATGATCAACAATTATGATTATTAGATTCTAAAGTCTCCTTCAAATTCTAATATCAAATTGGTCTATGCAAAGTAATTTAGGAATATCGCCTCTCTTTCATAGATGGTTTTCTCACTCATGATTCGCTTAGTGTCAATTTAAAATATTATTGAAAAGAAAAAATGATGAACTCAACAAAACAAAAATGAAGTCTTGGAGCAATATGATGACATCTTTAAGGAAATTGTAAGATTTCCCACACACTACTCATTTAAACATCAAATCAATTTCACCCTAGGCTCACTACATCTAAACAACTCTCTCTACTATAGGTCTATTTGGGACAACAGTGCAATTTAAAAAAAATCAAGATTTTGACTAAGGGAGGATGGAAGCTCCTCTATGTGTGGTAGTCTAATCATCATCTCCTTGAATAAGGATGGATCATTAAAAAACTATCAATTACCACACACTCACCATGCTTATCATTGAAAAAATAGCCTTAGCCTCGCATTAATGATCTTTTTAACTAGCTTCAAGGTGTATGGAACTACTAAAAGACTAACCTTAAGTCTAGTTACCACAAAGTCCCATCTAACTTAGAAGACATTTGGAAAAAGTTATTTCTAGAAAAAGTTATTTAGGTCAAACAAAGACTTGTACAAATGATTTTTATGCCATTTGTTCTCGCCAATGTTCCCAGGAACTTAATATGTTTCATGAATAATAGCCTAGCGACCTTCAACAATAACTCATGATTGTACTCAGATTTGACCCTTATAAATAATAAGAATTTAGAGAAACATATTACATATTATCAGATGGTTTATTAAAAAAGTAGCCTTGTCCTTGAACATCAAAGATCTTTTTAACTAACTTCAAGGTCCATGGCACTTTTGAAAGACTTACCTTTCTAGCCACCACAAAGTCCCATCTAACTTAGAAGACATTTGGAAAAAATGGTTTAGGTCAAAGAAAATATTTATGCAAATGATTTTTATGTCATTTGGTCTAACAAATTCTCTTGAGAACTTCATATGTAAACTATGAATAATAGCTTATTGACCTTCAACAATAACTCATGATTGTCTACTTAGATTACACCCTCACATATAATAAGACTTTGAGAGGAACATATTACATATTCTTAGATGGTTCATGACTCTTCACGATAACAAATTACATGATAATTTAAGAATTTATCCCTTTGGTGTCAATCTTAGGGTAAGTGCACCAAGATGAGGGACAATTTAGTGGCCAATATTGAGATTTTAGGCAAACACATGTAAGCTATGTAAAATGCATATGAGCCATAATGTGTATGTGTTATAGCTTGGATTAGATCTAAGCCATAATGCATATTTGTTATGTTTTGCAAGAGTTAATGTAAAACATAATGCACTCATGTTATGTTAAATGCATTAATTTTACAAAACATAACACAGTTGCATTATGTTTTGCATTGATTTTACAAAACATAATGTGTATGTGGTATAATATGTACTTGTTATAATGTATATGCATTTTTAAATCCTTGAATTCAAATTTTTAGTAATCCTGCCCATTTAGGCTTAGATTTCCAATCCTAAGGGTTGGACTTCCTTTTTGGCTCCCAAATTCATGCTTTCAACATAAAATGACAAATTAAAACTTGAAGCTCATCAACTTTACATGTTTTACAATGAACTTTTATGAAACCATCACCAAAATGACGAGTTACTTCTTATCTTTCTAGCCATATAATTTTTTAATATTTTAAATAAGTTGAGGTATTTTTTTCTTTTAACATCTTCATATTCCTCAAATACACATATATTGATTTTTCTTTATAACTTTTGATCCTCTTATTCAAATTTTTAAAAAATATATAGAATTGTTTTAAGCTTAATTATACACATACTATTAGAAAAAATTGTATTTTCTACTATTTTTGTGTAAGTTATGTGATGCGCACATTCGGTGATGTAGTTTTTAGGTGCATCCACTTTGAAAAATTACAAAAATTAAATAAAAATACACAACTTGTAGTACTCACTCTTGTCTATATTTCTACCAACTAGTTTTGAAAAATATCTAATGCTAAAAAAATAGGGGGACATTGTTATATTTTAATGATAAAATTAGAACACATTTGTGTGCACTCAACATTTCACCCTTATAACCTTAAAAACCATTTAAAAAAATCTTTAGTAGTTTAAAAATTAGATTCAGAGTACTACAATTCTTTTTCTTATCATATCTTCATGCTTTTAGTTTACACATCTCAAATTATTCATTCAAGTCAAGGTTTAAGCTAATTTCAAGAAAAAAATCCATTTTTGACTCTCTTTTTGTCCCCCATTTCCATGCACTTACCCCTTACTATTGTTTGTAATGCGTGTGGATCTTAAGACAAAGGGGAGATACATTGAATATCCTTTTCTTGTGGTAGTCTAATTATCATCTACTTGAATAAGGATGGATCGTCAAAAAAATGCATCAATTACCATGCACTCTGCGTGCTTATCATTAAAAAAGTAGCCTTATTGATGCAGGAGCATCCATGTCCACAGGCGATCCTGCATCGCTCAAAAATAATTTGTAGTTTATTTTCTTTATTTTGGTTTGTTTTTGGTGTTTTCAGGCATCTCTCAGGGTAGGAACTTAGAAATTTGGTCAAAATTGCAAGATTCAAGTTTTCGCCAAATTGTCGTTTTAAGGCTTCACAGGGCAGTTTTACAGAAACAATTGTTTCCAAAAATCTATAAGAGTTGGATTTAAATACTTTAAAAGATATATCATTGGATGAATTGTGCACAATGTGGTGAAAGTTTCATGATTAAATTCCTCACAGATTTGGAGAATTTAAAATTAGATTTTTTTTTTATAGATTAATAACTGGTATGGACCAGCTCCCTTTATCTTATATCAAGCTCAAAAAGATACAAGTTTTTGCTTATACAATCCAAAATTGTTGTTTGCCAGAATAACCTTTCCCATACATGCTACTTTCTTTCCCAAACTACCTTCTATCAGAAATCTTAAAATTTACAATATCATATCTCCTACCCTCCCTTTACAACAACGAGAAAATAGAAAGAAATAAACAAAATGAGCTTGTACTACCTTTAATTGTATCCTCTGGTTCGATCCCATGCTTTCGCTACTGCCTAGCTCCCCGAAGCCCCTCCTAAGATCTGCTCCTCCATTTCTGCCTTCATTCGCCTTGCCTGTATTGCACAGGCTTTGACTGAGTAGTCCTTCTTGTAGTTTTTATGCGTTGGACCCCTGGCTATGTCTTCGATGTCCTGACCATCTTCCTCAATCCAATCTTCCCCATAATCTGGAAGAATTGGCAGCTCTAAATCCCTATTCTCTGCTTCATTGTCACTGTCAGGTATCTCGAAGCCCTCCCTTGCCAATAACATGACCATCCAATCCACCGAAGGTAAAGGGAGGATTCCCGTAATCCTCTACAGAAACTCCAGATTTCAGTCTAGGTTGCCAAGCCTCTCTTCCAACTCATCGGTGTCCACCGAAAAAACTAACGGGAGCCTCTGTATCTCCTTCTCACCCTGCCCCTTCCTCTTTTAATATTGATGAGGCTAGGGGATTTTACCTTCTACATCCACGTTATCCAACACTGCATCTATTTCTCCTAGGTACGCATGCTTGAACAACCTCTGGCACAGATTTTTAACCTTTGGTTTAGGCACCCCCTGCTTAGCGCCAGTGCCATGAACATGGCTGGGATATTGATGTTCACCCTATATCTATGATAGGACCATATGAATTCCTGCCCCAACACCTCCTTTGCTGCATGTGTCACCAACTCATGTTTCATCAAGAGAATCCCTCCTAGTATCTTATTTAAAACTTCACCGAGAAATGATATCATAGCTGAAGTCGCTTCCAAGCTGATAGGCGTGTCCATGGCTTCTACGTTGTACCTTCTCCTTCACTCTCCAAACAATTCATCAACTAAAACTATAATGGCCTCGCCTTCGCCACCTTGTCTATTTAACCTTGGCATCTTTAAAAATTCCATTATGACTGCATTTATGTTACCTTGGGGCTCCTGTCATATCGTACACGCTGCCGTCCTGCACTTATCTTTGAGCATCGATCTATACTTCAAGATGACACTTTCCATGTGCGAGCAATTACTTCCAGTACCTTCCCTTGTCCTTGGGCTCTGAAATTTCATCTCCTTTGTACTCCTCCCATGAATGAAATCACTTTTAATCAATGTTCCATATCTCTATCTAATTCTGAGCCACATTGTCATCCTTCACTGACATCCACCTACCTTATGCCCCTTTTGACACCCTTTAACCATGGTCATGTTGGATGACCTCCACTTACTACTCATCTTCACTTGCCCCTGATTTGGCCAACTCATTGGCCTTTGTGTTGCCTTCTCTATATGTGTGAGTAACACAAAATTCTGTGAACAAGTTGATGAGATCTCTGATTGGACATAACCATCTACGCAAGAGCCAATTTGGAGTATAATTGGTTCTAATTGCATTAATTGTTATCAGTGAATCTCCCTGCAAGTGGAGCTTTGCGGCCCCCAAAGCTCTGCCCAATTCTAAACCTCTCAATGCTACTCTGAACTCTGCCTCGTTATTAGTAGCTAGGCCAATGCTAAGTGCCTTCCTATCCAGCACTCTTCCCTCAAAATCCCTTGCTATACATCCTATCCCAGCTCTACCTGGATTCCTGAAGTAGGCACCATCAAAGTTTATCTTAATCCATCCCTCTTCCAATTTTTGCCACAATGTCCTTCTCTAGATATCCCTTCTCTGTGATATGTTTGTGTTGCCTGCTACTGGGGAAATCCCTAATCCTACAAATCTATTAGTAAGTTCAATGTCTCTATTATCAAAAGTGTTCTTTTTTAGGGGTCTACTCTTAGCTACTGAGTTAACCAATTCTAGAATCGCCTTTTCAATTTTCCCTGCCAGAATTTCCTTCCCATTCATTTGGTCTTTGAAGGTTCTTCTATTCCTCTTTTTCCAAATCTCCCAGTATAGTGTGAAGGCACAATTCACCATATGCTTCTTAATGCACCTTTCATATTCTTCCCCAGCCAGGTCATTATCCAATCTCTCAAACAACTGGTGAATGGAGTCTAGAGTTCTAACTTTCTGATTATTTCTTTCCAACAGAACTCTGCATATGGACACCATAGTAGCATATGAACCATAGTCTCCCTATCCTTCTTACACAAGATGCACCTGTTGGGTCCTCTGAAGCCTAATTTCTCCAATCTATCTTGGCTGAGGATCCTATCTTGTATGGCCAGCCACAAAAAGACACCTGCCTTTGGTAAAACCTCCTTTCCCCAAAATAGATGTTTTGGCCATTGATTTATCGATTCTGCTCCTTCCTTTATCATATACCTTATTTTTACTTTGTACTCTCCATCTTTTGAAGCTATCCATCTCAAGGTATCCTCTCCATAGAGATCTGGAATCTTCCTTTCCCTAAGGATTGCCCTAAAAGCAAATTTCTGCTCCTCTGGAACGTTGAGTTCTCCTGGATCCTTCCATGTCCTTCGATCTCCTTCTACCACGAAGTTGCACACCCTTGACCCCCAAGCTCTAAACCCCCAAACCCTAGTTATTTCTTCCTTGATTTCCTCTAGGTTAAGAGAGTCCCCTAGCTTCAATTTGTCATCCCATGAATCCTGCCAGAAGGAGGCCTTATGCTCGTTGTGCACTTCCCAGGTAACATGTTCTGATATTATTTTTCTACTTTCACATATGAAATTCCACACTGCAGACCCCCTCGGAGGATTTGTTATTTTTAAGATGCTTTTCAGAGTATCTGAATCTAAATAATTCTTTCTCAGAATTCTTACCCATTTTTGGTCTCCTAAACACATCATCCATACTAGTTTTGCTCCCATGGCTAGGTTCATCACTCTTACTTGTCTGATTCCTACTCCCCCCACTTGTGGGGGGCTGCTAATTCTATCCCAGGCTAACAAGGGGATCTTGTTTGAGTCGCTCAGTCCATTCCAAAAGAATTTGCACTTTATTTTTTTAAGCTGGTCTTCTATACTTGCAGGTAGTTTTAAGCATGACATAGAGTACACAGGGATGGCAACCAGGACCACTCTTACCATGAGTAATGTTCTTGCTAAAGATAACCACTTACCTTTCCATAGTTCCATCTTTCTTCTACAGTTGTCTACTAATTTCTCCCAGTACTCCTTCTTATTGACTCCTACAAATAGAGGCATCCCTAGGAATTTACTTGGAAAACTAGTCATCCTTACCCCCAAGATTCTTGTTAGATCTCACTGAAGACCTAGCTGCACATTCATGAAATATATTTCTAATTTCCTCCAATTAATTGCTTGACCCATGGCCTTGTTGTAACCATCTAGAAATTCTTTTATCCTTCTCACCTCAACCCTCGAGGCCTAACCAAAAAGAATAGTGTCATCCACGAACTGTCGATGGGTACTAGCCCCTACTCCTGGAGTAGCTTCTATTCCTTTCCAAACTCCCTCCCTTCTATCCCCACTGATCCTTCTCCCAAGGGCATCTGCCATTATGATAAATAAAAAAGGGGATAAGGGATTCCCTTGCCTAATGCCCCTAGTTGAGTCAAAGAATCCTTGTGCCACCCCATTTACCAGCACTGAGAATCTCAGTGCACCTATACAACCCTTAATACATTCCACCAATCTACTGTCAAAGCCAAATTTCTTCAAAATGTCTAGCAGGAACTATCTATCCACTCTATCATACGCCTTCAAAATTGTTGCAAGTATGGGTCTAATCGGTGTTGTCATTGATGTCAACATACTCCTGTTGCATTAATGATAAGGAGCAGAGAAGAACAGTGAGGACAATAAGCTAAAGATCCTAGCTAAGATGAAGATCAGAGGATGCGCTTCAAAGGGTTTAGAGATATGTGTCTTAAGATGATCTAGTAAACATTTCAGAGGTTCGCATGAAGATCTGAAGAAGTTTTGGCCGCTCAAGTAAAACCGGTTCTGACAGGTGTTCAGAGGTGGCAGAGTGATACAGATAGGTCTGGTGAGATCTGGAAATGCCTTATCCTATTCTGTGGATTTGGTGGAGTGTTTAGGAAGTCCATGTGAAGTGACAACTCGATTGGTTCGTGGTCTAGAGGTCTTCAAGCATCTTTTCCATCATGACAGTGATGACAGACTATGTTCTTGAGGTTCTGGATAAAGGAGAGAAGGATTTCAGTAAGCAGATGAAGCGTGGATGTTCTTAGTGATTCAGGCAAGCTTGTGGAGGTCTTTGGATTGTGTCTAGTTCATATTGGTGGTCCGCATTAGAGTTTGAGCTTACAATTAAAGAATTACTTCCGGATGATGGTGTTCTTCCTAATTCTAGCCGATCGGATGAGTTATACATCCTGCAAATGTTTGTGTAGATGTTTTCTGACCTAGATGATTATTCCTAAGTCGATGTCTTGTATAAATAAGGAATTACAAAGTCATTCCATTGGGTATCTCGTGGAGATGAGAGTGTGGTAAAGAGGAGAGGAGCGGAAAGTAGAGTAGAAGCATTGGGCTTAAATGGAACTAATTCAAGCATGGTGAAGATGCTATTCTCAGTTCAAGTAGGTGATACTTATTATTCTGTAGACAGTGTGTCTCTTGTAGGCAGTGAGCCCTAATTGGCATGTGCCATTTTGTTCTTTCTATTCTTCTAACAGAGAATACAATCTTGAGTTAATCACCCTGTGATTTTTCCCTAACCGAGTTTTCCACATCAAAATCTTGGTGTCTTATGTGTTAATGTGTTTCTACTCTTGATTTAATGCATTATGTTTTCATGATTAATTTACTATTATGCTGCTGAATCACAAAGTAGATTTAAGTGCTTAATTGGAAGAAAGTTTTGGACAACTAATTCACCCCCCCTCTCAGTTGTCTGCCCTAAATCTAACAATTGGTATCAGAGCTAAGTTCCTCTAAAAGAGCATAATCGCTTGAGGAGATCCAGGATGTTGTCCTACAAGAAGGATAGTCTGAAGTTTGATGGAACCAATTCTAATCTTTGGAAAAGTCGCATGCAATGTCACTTGCAATGTATGGGAATGCAGTACTGGACCATGGCTTCAACAAAGTATACTCCTCCACAGGGTGGCCCGAAATCCCCAAATGAAATCACAGATGCTGAAAATAATCTACAGACTAAAGAAGCTCTTCTAAGTGCATTGTCTGATTCAGAGTTGACAAATGTTGTTGATCTACAAACTGCTTTTGAGATTTGGGAAAAACTGGAACTTTTGCATGAAAGAGACAAGTATGTTAAATGTGCAAGGCTACAGAGTCTGAAAGGAAAATTTGAAAATTAGATGATGAGAGAAGATGAAAATATCACTACTTTTATGCCAAGAGTCAATGAGCTTGTTTGTGGCATTAGATGTGCTGGTGGAGTCTTGGATGAAGATGAGATTCTTGGCAAAGTTCTCAGATCCCTTCCTACTTCTTATAAAATCAAGGTTGCTGCCATTGAAGAATTCAGAGCCCATTCAGCTATCACAAGAGATCAATTGGTTGGCAAATTGGTTGCTTTTGAAATGACCAAGTTTGGAGATGCCCCTCCCAAGACTAAATCTACATTCAAATCCAATGCCTCTGTGAAAGGTAAACAAAGGTTTGATCTGGGAGAGAACTCTTCAAGGAAACTATCATGGTATGAAAAAGCAAGAAAAGACCTGGAAGAAGAAGAAGCAGAAACTGCTCAACTTGAAGCCCTTATTGCAAAAAGATTGCCAAGAGGATCTAGTAAGTATGAAGGGAAATTGCCTTTTAAGTGTTTTAACTGCAATAAGATTGGTCATTTTGCCTCAAGGTGTCCAAAAAGATTTTCAAGGCCAAATTCTAACAGATCAAGGTTCCAAAAGAATTGTTACTATGTTCATGAAGATGATGATAATGAAGGAGTAACAGATGATGAATCAGAGACAGGAAATAAATTTGGAAGTGACTGGGTGTTCATTTCCATCAAGGAAGAAGGTGCAATGTCCTCTGAATCTGTTGTAGAAAGAGCTCTAGCTGCCCAAGTTGAAGAAAATGATGATTGGGTCATTGACAGTGGATGCTCTCACCATATGACAGGTGACAAAAGTAAGTTCATAGATTTGGAAAGGTATGAAGGAGGAGTGGTAAAGTTTGGTGATAATTCTGCTGGTAGAATTAGAGGTAGAGGAACTATTTCTTTTGATGGAAAGAACAAAACCGGTAATGTACTGTATGTTGAAGGATTGAAGCACCATCTTCTTAGTGTTGGACAGTTGGTGGACAAAAGCTATGATCTCTGATTCAAGAATGGAAAATGCAAGATCTTTGGAAGTTTCAGAACATAGATTGCATCCGGTACTCAAACTAAAGGCAATATCTTCCACTTGGTTGGTACTGGTAAAAGTTGCTTATTTGTTCAAATTGATCAGAGTTGGTTATTGCATAGGAGGATGTGTCATGTGAATTTTGATAATATCATCAAGATAAGCAACACTCAGGCTGTAAGAGATCTTTCAAAATTGGTGAAACCTACAAATAGTGTGTGCAAAGAATGTCAGTTGGGTAAACAAAGCAGAGTCTCATTCAAAAGCAAGGAACAATCTTCTACCAGATTATTGGACTTAGTTCATACTAATCTATGTGGTCTGGCAAGAATCAGAAGTGTGCAAGGTGATAGATAGTTCATGCTATTAATTGATGATTACTCCAGGATGATGTGGGTAACTTTTCTGAAAGAGAAATCAGAAGCTCTTGAGAAATTCAAAATATTCAAGAGAGAATGAAACTAGATTAAAATTGAAATGTCTGAGGTCTGATAGAGGTGGAGAATTCACATCCGGTGAATTCATAGAATTCTGTGAGAAACATGGAATAAAAAGACAGTTGTCTGCTCCTATGACTCCACAGAAGAATGGAGTAGTGGAGAGAAAGAACCGGACCATCCAGGAAGCATCTAGGACCATGATGATGGAAGCAAATGTTCCTCAGATTTATTGGAGAGAAGCTGTCAGCACTACAGTCTATACTCTCAATCGAGTACAAATCAGAAGCAATACTGGTAAGACTCCTTATGAACTTTGGTTTGGCATCACTCCTATTGTGAGGTATTTCAGAGTCTTTGGTAGCACATGTTACATTAAAAGAGATGAAGATCTAGGCAAGTTTGATGCTAGAAGTGATGAAAGAATATTCTTGGGCTACTCTACTCAAAGCAAAGCATACCAGTGTTATAACAAGAGATTGAGAAAGATTATAGAAAGTACAAATGTGAAGGTTGATGAAAGAATTGAAAAACCTTCAAGATTTTATGAATATGATGAAGATGATCAGAATGGTGTTCTAATTCAAGGAGATCAAGCCCCTTTTGAAATTCAGATTCAAACTAATCCGGTAAATCAAGAAGAAGAGATGAGTTTTAATGAGCCTGATGAAGAATTAGAAGTGCAAGAAACTCCCAAAGTTCCCAGGTATGTAAGACTGAACCACTCTAAAGATCTTATCATAGGTGATAAAAGCAAAGGTGTACAAACAAGGAGAAGGATTGCTCAAGATTCAGAAGAGTATTGTCTGATTTCAAAGATTGAACCTAATACAGTGAATGAAGCTTGCAATGATGAAAACTAGACTAAAGCAATGGAGGAAGAACTGATGCAAATTGAGAAAAATCACACTTGGGATCTTGTTCCCAGACCTAGAAACAAGAATGTGATTGGAACCAAATGGGTCTTCTGGAACAAACTGAATGAAGTTGGTGAAGTAATCAAAAATAAAGCCAGATTGGTCTGCAAGGGTTACTCTCAAATAGAAGGAGTTGATTTTGAAGAAACTTTTGCTCCGGTGGAAAGAATTGAAGCAGTCAGATTATTTCTTGCCTCTGCTGCCTTCAAGGACTTCAAAGTCTATTAGATGGATGTCAAGTCTGTCTTTCTGAATGGAGACTTGGAAGAAGAAGTATACATTGAACAACCAAATGGATTTCAATTGTCTGATCATGGTGATATGGTCTGCAAGTTGAAGAAAGCACTCTATGGACTGAAGCAAGCCCCAAGAGCTTGGTATGAAAGATTGGACAAGCATCTTTTGAAGATTGGTTTTAACAAAGGTACTGCTAACAGTAATTTGTATTTCAAAATTGATCATGAAAAAATCTTGATTGTTGAAGTGTTTGTTGATGACATCATTTTTGGTGGAAGAGATAATATGTGCAAAACTTCTGCAAATCAAATGAAAAGTGAATTTGAGATGTCCATGCTTGGGGAAATGAATTTCTTCTTGGGTCTGCAAATCATTCAAACTAAGAAAGGAATCTTCATTTCTCAGACCAAATATATGAAAGAATTATTGAAGAAATTTGGGATGGAAGACTCAAAACCAATGAATACTCCCATGGCAACTAGATGTAAATTGAGCAAAGATGATGACTCTCCTAAGGCTGATCAGAAAAAGTACAAGTCAATGATTGGTGGATTGTTGTATCTCACTCAAACTAGACCTGACATTATGAATGTTGTTGGTCTTGTTGCTAGATTTCGAGCTGATCCTAAAGAAACTCATGTCATGGCAATCAAGAGGATTTTTAGATATCTAAAAGGGACAGTTGAGTATGGATTGTGGTATCCCAGAGATCATGATTTTTCTCTTCATGCATATATAGATGCGGATTGGGCAGGAAATGTGGATGACCGGAAGAGTACCAGTGGTGGAGCATTCTTTTTGGGGAAGAGATTGGTTTCTTGGCTGAGCAAGAAACAAGAGGCAATATCTCTGTCCACTGCAGAAGCAAAATATATTGCAGCAGCAGGTAGTTGTCCTCAAGTTCTGTGGATGAAACAAATGCTAAGAAACATAAGAGTGGAGTATGAGGAGCCTATCACAATCTTCTGTGATAATTCAAGTGTAATAGATATATCTAAGAATCCGGTATTGCATTCAAAGACTAAACATATATCCATCAAGTTTCACTTTTTGAGAGAGCAAGTGAACAAGAATGGAGTCAGATTGGAGTTTGTGCCTTCGAAGGATCAGATTTTAGATATATTTACTAAACCTCTACCTAAGGACTCTTTTGAGTATCTCAGGGAGAAGTTAGGGGTTATTGCCCCTCCGGTGATGAACTAAGGTGCACTGATGTGCATCAGTCCGGTGGATATCACAGTCATATTTTGTGATCGAGATTGATGATGGAGTGCTACTACTCAAGGGGAGCAGCTGGTATGATTTTGAAGTGTTGGAGTTGCAAGTATGTGCCCTTTGCCATTGATGTCAAAGGGGGAGAGAAGACATGTGAAAAACAAATGGTTGCTGATCAAAGGGGGAGCAGTACAGGAAGAGAAGACCTGTGAATAGTTGTTACTGATAGGGGGAGTTGTGACAGTTAGGAGAAGCTCTTGTGTTAATAGTTAAAACAGTTTTCACATCATATGTTGCCATCAATGAAAAAGGGGGAGATTGTTGCAAGTATGGGTCTAACCGGTGTTGTCGTTGATGTCAACATACTCCTATTGCATTAATGATAAGGAATAGAGAAGAACAATGAAGACAGTAAGCTAAAGATCCTAGTTAAGATGAAGATCAGAGGATGTGGTTCAAAGGGTTCGGAGATATGTGTCTTAAGATGATCTAGTAAAGATTTCAGAGGTCTGCATGAAGATCTGAAGAATTTGTGGCTGCTCAAGTAAAACCGGTTCTGGCAGGTGTTCAGAGGTGATAGAGTGATACAGATAGGTCTGGTGAGATCTGGAAATGCCTTATCTTGTTCTGCGAATTTGGTGGAGTGTTTAGGAAGTCCATGTGAAGTGACAACTCGATTGGTTCGTAGTCTGGAGGTCTGCAAGCATCTTTTCCATCATGACAGTGATGACAGACAGTGTTCTTGAGGTTCTGGATAAAGGAGAGAAGGATTTCAGTAAGCAGATGAAGCATGGATGTTCTTGGTGATTCAGGCAAGCTTGTGGAGGTCTTTGGATCGTGTCCAGTTTGTATTGGTGGTCCACATTAGAGTTTGAGCTTGCAATTAAAGAATTACTTCCGGATGATAGTTTTCTTCCTAAGTCTGGCCGACCAGATGAGTTATACATCCTGCAAAGGGTAAGTGCAGGAAGATGGGGGGCCAAAAAGGGGTCTTAAGTGGCCACTTTTTTTCTGAAATCAGGAAATACTGGCCTTGGATGAGAAATTGAGCATAGTTACACTCAAAATTTGGAGATACAACCAAAACAATGTTCGTAGTGCTCCGAGTCTACTTTCTAAACTACTATTATTTTTTGAAAATGGCATAGATTAAGGGGTTCAAAAGAGGGAGCCACAGAAATTGGTGTTGTTTCTGTCAAAAAAACATAACATAGCATGTTTTGTGGCTCCCTCAAAAGGTCAACTTTTTTTTGGTATTTTTAAAATCGCTTCGGTGAGAAATTAGCTAATAGCATGTAGTTTATGCTCGATTTTTCTGATAATTATTTGATGAATATTTGATTTTTTACTAATTTTCAAAGTGGACACATCCTAAAAAATAGAATTTTGGCCGTGCTACCCCTATAAATTTTAAAAACTAATCAAAAATCATTTTTTTCTTTTTTTAATATTTGTAGAATGGAGTCTAGTTTCTAAATATGTAATTTTTTTGAAATTTCAATGAATAGTTAATTTACAATGAAAAAAAGACTAAACAGTGGTTTTTGCCCAAAAACGGACACACAAACAAAAAAAATTAAAGATGAAAGGCTTAACATTGTTAAAATGTGAAAAAAATTACATCGTCAGATAGCTAAGAGAAAGCCTAACATTACCCAGGTGTTTGATTTGTTTGACCTTGAAACACGTGCAAATCTGAGGGTTAGCACGAACAAAATTATCTAAAATCTTGAAGAATATGGAAAAACACGTCTGTTACTGTTCATAAGGCACTCCAAGCCTTTGGGTTGGAAATCCAAAGCAAATCCCAAGCCCAAGGCTTGGGATTCCCAAAGCAAGACATAGCGCGAGTGCGTTATAGCGCGAGCGCGTTATAACGTGCTCGCGTTATAACGCGCTCTCGTTATAACGCGCTCGCGTTATTATTTTCTTTGCATTTTTCCTTTACAACAAAAGTTTGTGCTGTTTTTCATGTTTTAAATAATGCGAGCACGTTATGTTAAACTTAAATTTTTTTATGTTTAAGGCTATTAATCATGTATGTAGGTATGCCTATATGTATGTATGTATGTATGTATGTATGCCTATATGTATGTATGTATCTATGTATGCCTATATGTATGTATGTATCTATGTATGCCTATATGTATGTATGTATAGTGTTGACGGTAGAGGAGGGTAGAGATGGGAGTGAGCCAGATAGGGGAGGAGAGGGGTGGATAAGGATTGAGTGATTAAGGTTTAAGGTTAAGCATTGAGCATTTAGGGATAGGATTTGGAGCTTAGGGATAAGGGATTAGAGTTTAGGACCTTGAGGGATTAGGGTTTAGGGTTGAGGCTTTAGGGATAGCATTTAGGGTTAAGGGCCGAGGGATTAGAGTTAAGGTAGACTGTTGAGGGTAGAGGGATTAGGGATAGGGTTTAGGGTTGAAAGTTTAGGGTTGAGGGATTAGTGTTTAAGGTATAGTTTAGTAGTTCTTGTGGATAGAGCCAGTAAACAATGGGAGATTATTTGCTTGTTTCATAACAATATACCTCCCCTAAGTGCAGGGTGCACAGCAAGAAACATAGATGTACCCCAATGCAAAGCTTTTCTCATAATGATCATCCTTCTGATTTCAACTGTTAATTACTCACTGTGGATGTACCATATGCAAAGCTTTTCTCATAGTGTGTACACCTATTGGCATAATGAACCCCAAATGGGCCAGAAAAACATGCCATATAACATTACTAACATTATAAAAGTTCATAGCCATTTTTCTGACATATTCTTGCAACTCAAATATCTTTAAGAGAAGAGTGTCAAAAATGATGGGTTTAACAACCTAACATAAGGCAAAGTAGTTTTGTTGGGTTTAGGGATAGGGTTTAGGGTTTAGGGATTATGGTTTAAGGTATAGTGTTGAGGGTTGAGGGTTTAGGGATATGATTTAGGGTTGAGGGATTAGGGTTTAGGGTTGACGGATTAGGGTTTAGGGTTGATGGATTAGGGTTTAATGTTGAGAGTTGAGGGCTGAGGGTTGAGGGTTTAGGGATAGGGTTGATGGTCAAGGGATTAGGGTTAAAGTAGAGTGTTGAGGGTAGAGGGATTAGGGATAGGGTTTAGGGTTGAAGGTTTAACGATTGAGGGTTGAGGCTTTAGGGCTGAGGGTTAAGGGATTGGGGTTTAAAATATAGTGTTGAGCGTCGAGGGTTTATGGATAGGTTTTAGGGTTTAATTTTTAAGGGTTAAGGGTTGAGGGATAGTGTTTAGGGTTTAGGGATAAGGGATTAGGGTTTAAGGTATAGTGTCGAGGGTTGAGGGTTTAGGAATAGGGATAGAGTTTAGGGTTTAGGGATGAGGGATTAGGGTTGAGGGTTGAGGTATTAGGGTTGAGGGTTGAGGGATTAGGGTTTAAGGTATAGTTTCAAGGGTTGAGGGTTTATTAATAGTGTTTAGGGTTGAGGGTTGATGGATTAGGTTTTAGGGTTGATGGATTAGGGTTTAAGGTATAGTGTTGAGTGTTGAGGGTTTAGGGTTGATAGATTAGGGTTTAGGGTTGGCGGATTAGTGTTTAATGTCAAGGTTAGGGTTAGAGTGTCGAGGGTAAAGGGATTAGGGATAGGGTTTAGGGTTGAAGGTTTAAGAATTGAGGGTTGAGGCTTTAGGGATGAGGGTTTAAGGCCTAAGATATAGTGTCAAGTGTTGAGGGTATAGGGATAGGGTTTAAGTTTTAAGGGTTAAGGGATAGGGATTAGGGTTTAAGGTATAGTGTTGAGGGTTGATGGTTTAGGGATAGGGTTTAGGTTTGAGGGATTAGGGTTTACAGTTGATGAATTAGGGTTTAATGTTTAGAGTTGAGTGTTGAGGGTTGAGGGTTGAGGGTTGAGGTTGAGGTTGAGGGATAGGGTTAATGGTCAAGGGATTAGGGTTAAATAAGAGTGTCGAGGGTAGAGGGATTAGGGTTTAAGGTATAGTATTGAGCCTATTGAGGGTCTAGGAATAGGGATAGCGTTTAGGGTTTAGGGATGAGGGATTCAAGTTGAGGGATGACAGATGATGGATTAGGGTAGAGGGTTGAGGGATTAGGGTTTAGGGACAAGGTTTAGGGTTAGGGTTGAGGGATTAGGGTTTAAGGTATAGTGTTGAGGGTTTAGGGATAGGGTTTAGGGTTGAGGGTTTAGGGTTTAGGGTTGAGGGATTATGGTTTAAGGTATAGTGTTGAGGGTTGAGGGTTTAGGGATAGGATTTAGAGCTGAGGGATTAGGGTTTAGGGTTGATAGATTAGGGTTTAGGGTTGACAGATTAGGGTTTAATGTTGAGAGTTGAGGGTTAAGGGTTGAGGGTTTAGGGATAGGGTTGATGGTCAAGGGATTAGGGTTAAAGTAGAGCATTGAGGGTAGAGGGATTAGGGATAGGGTTTAGGGTTGAAGGTTTAACGATTGAGGGTTGAGGCTTTAGGGCTGAAGGTCAAGGGATTGGGGTTTAAAATATAGTGTTGAGCATCAAGGGTTTATGGATAGGTTTTAGGGTTTAATTTTTAAGGGTTAAGGGTTGAGGGATAGTGTTTAGGGTTTAGGGATAAGGGATTAGGGTTTAAGGTATAGTGTCGAGGGTTGAGGGTTTAGGAATAGGGATAGAGTTTAGGGTTTAGGGATGAGGGATTAGGGTTGAGGGTTGAGGTATTAGGGTTAAGGGTTGAGGGATTAGGGTTTAAAGTATAGTGTCAAGGGTTGAGGGTTTATTAATAGTGTTTAGGGTTGAGGGTTGATGGATTAGGTTTTAGGGTTGATGGATTAGGGTTTAAGGTATAGTGTTGAGGGTTGAGGGTTTGGGGTTGACAGATTAGGGTTTAGGGTTGATAGATTAGTGTTTAATGTCAAGGTTAGGGTTAGAGTGTCGAGGGTAGAGGGATTAGGGATAGGGTTTAGGGTTGAAGGTTTAAGAATTGAGGGTTGAGGCTTTGGGGATGAGGGTTTAAGGCTTAAGATATAGTGTCAAGTGTTGAGGGTATAGGGATAGGGTTTAAGTTTTAAGGGTTAAGGGATAGGGATTAGGGTTTAAGGTATAGTGTTGAGGGTTGATGATTTAGGGATAGGGTTTAGGTTTGAGGGATTAGGGTTTACGGTTGATGAATTAGGGTTTAATGTTTAGAGTTGAGTGTTGAGGGTTGACAGTTGACGGTTGAGGGTTGAGGGATAGGGTTAATAGTCAAGGGATTAGGGTTAAATAAGAGTGTCGAGGGTAGAGGGATTAGGGTTTAAGGTATAGTATCAAGCTTGTTGAGGGTCTAGGAATAGGGATAGCATTTAGGGTTTAGGGATGAGGGATTAGAGTTGAGGGATAACGGATGACGGATTAGGGTTGAGGGTTGAGGGATTAGGGTTTAGGGACAAGGTTTAGGGTTAGGATTGAGGGATTAGGGTTTAAGGTATAGTGTTGAGGGTTTAGGGTTTAGGGTTGAGGGATTATGGTTTAAGGTATAGTGTTGAGGGTCTAGGGTTTAGGGATAGGATTTAGGGTTGAGGGATTAGGGTTTAGGGTTGACGGATTAGGGTTTAGGGTTGACAGATTAGGGTTTAATGTTGAGAGTTGAGGGTTGAGGGTTTAGGGATAGGGTTTATGGTCAAGGGATTAGGGTTAAAGTAGAGCGTTGAGGGTAGAGGGATTAGGGATAGGGTTTAGGGTTGAAGGTTTAACGATTAAGGGTTGAGGCTTTATGGCTGAGGGTTAAGGGATTGGGGTTTAAAATATAGGGTTGAGCATCGAGGGTTTATGGATAGGTTTTAGGGTTTAATTATTAAGGGTTAAGGGTTGAGGGATAGTGTTTAGGGTTTAGGGATAAGGGATTAGGGTTTAAGGTATAGTATCGAGGGTTGAGGGTTTAGGAATAGGGATAGAGTTTAGGGTTTGGGGATGAGGGATTAGGGTTGAGGGTTGAGGTATTAGGGTTTAAGGTATAGTGTCAAGGGTTGAGGGTTTATTAATAGTGTTTAGGGTTGAAGGTTGATGGATTAGGTTTTAGGGTTGATGGATTAGGGTTTAGGGTATAGTGTTGAGGGTTGAGGGTTTAGGGTTGATAGATTAGGATTTAGGGTTGACAGATTAGTGTTTAATGTCAAGGTTAGGGTTAGAGTGTCAAGGGTAGAGGGATTAGAGATAGGGTTGAAGGTTGAAGGTTTAAGAATTGAGGGTTGAGGCTTTAGGGGATGAGTGTTTAAGGCTTAAGATATAGTGTCAAGTGTTGAGGGTGTATGGATAGGGTTTAAGTTTTAAGGGTTAAGGGATAGGGATTAGGGTTTAAGGTATAGTGTTGAGGGTTGATGATTTAGGGATAGGGTTTAGGTTTGAGGGATTAGGGTTTACGGTTGATGAATTAGGGTTTAATGTTTAGAGTTGAGTGTTGAGGGTTGAGGGTTGACAGTTGAGGGTTGAGGTTGAGGGATAGGGTTAATGGTCAAGGGATTAGGGTTAAATAAGAGTGTCGAGGGTAGAGGGATTAGGGTTTAAGGTATAGTATCGAGCCTGTTGAGGGTCTAGGAATAGGGATAGCATTTAGGGTTTAGGGATGAGGGATTAGAGTTGAGGGATGATGGATGACAGATTAGGGTTGAGGGTTGAGGGATTAGGGTTTAGGGACAAGGTTTAGGGTTCGGGTCGAGGGATTAGGGTTTAAGGTATAGTGTTGAGGGTTTAGGGATAGGGTTTAGGGTTGAGGGATTAGAGTGAAGGGTTGAGGGATTAGGATTTGATGTTGAGGGTTGAGGGTTTAGGGATAAGGGTTAGGGTTTAGGGTTGAGGGATTATGGTTTAAGGTATAGTGTTGAGGGTTTAGGGTTTAGGGATAGGATTTAGGGTTGAGGGATTAGGGTTTAGGGTTGACGGATTAGGGTTTAGGGTTGACAGATTAGGGTTTAATGTTGAGAGTTGAGGGTTGAGGGTTGAGGGTTTAGGGATAGGGTTGATGGTCAAGGAATTAGGGTTAAAGTAGAATGTTGAGGGTAGAGGGATTAGGGATAGGGTTTAGGGTTGAAGGTTTAACAATTGAGGGTTGAGGATTTATGGCTGAGGGTTAAGGGATTGGGTTTTAAAATATATTGTTGAGCATCGAGGGTTTATGGATAGGTTTTAGGTTTAATTTTTAAGTGTTAAGGGTTGAAGGATAGTGTTTAGGGTTTAGGGATAAGGGATTAGGGTTTAAGGTATAGTATCGAGGGTTGAGGGTTTAGGAATAGGGATAGAGTTTAGGGTTTGGAGATGAGGGATTAGGGTTGAGGTATTAGGGTTGAGGGTTGAGGGATTAGGGTTTAAGGTATAGTGTCAAGGGTTGAGGGTTTATTAATAGTGTTTAGAGTTGAGGGTTGATGGATTAGGTTTTAGGGTTGATGGATTAGGGTTTAAGGTATAGTGTTGAGGGTTGAGGGTTTAGGGTTGACAGATTAAGGTTTAGGGTTGACAGATTAGTGTTTAATGTTAAGGTTAGGGTTAGAGTGTCGAGGGTAGAGGGATTAGGGATAGGGTTTAGGGTTGAAGGTTTAAGAATTGAGGGTTGAGGCTTTAGGGATTAGGGTTTAAGGTATAGTGTTGAGGGTTGATGATTTAGGGATAGGGTTTAGGTTTGAGGGATTAGGGTTTACAGTTGATGAATTAGGGTTTAATGTTTAGAGTTGAGTGTTGAGGGTTGAGGGTTGACGGCTTAGGGTTGAGGTTGAGGGATAGGGTTAATGGTCAAAGGATTAGGGTTAAATAAAAGTGTCGAGGGTAGAGGGATTAGGGTTTAAGGTATAGTATTAAGCCTATTGAGGGTCTAGGAATAGGGATAGCATTTAGGGTTTAGGGATGAGGGATTAGAGTTGAGGGATGACGGATGACGGATTAGGGTTGAGGGTTGAGGGATTAGGGTTTAGGGACAAGGTTTAGGGTTTAGGTTGAGGGATTAGGGTTTAAAGTATAGTGCTGAGGGTTTAGGGATAGGGTTTAGGGTTGAGGGATTAGAGTGAAGGGTTGAGGGATTAGGATTTGATGTTGAGGGTTGAGGGTTTAGGGTTTAGGGTTAGGGTTGAGAGTTGAGGGATCAGAGTTAAGGGTTGAGGGATTAGGGTTTGACGTCGAGGGTTGAGGGTTGAGGTTTGAGGGTCAAGGGTTTAGGGATAGGGTTGAGGTTCAAGGGATTAAGGTTAAAGTAGAGTGTGGAGGGTGTAAGGATTAGGGATAGGGTTGGAGGGTTTAGGGATAAGGGATTAGGGTTTAAGGTATAGTATCGAGTCTATTGAGGGTATAGGAATAGGGATAGCATTTAGGGTTTAGGGATGAGGGATTAGAGTTGAGGGATGATGGATTAGGGTTGAGGGTTGAGGGATTAGGGTTTAGGGATAAGGTTTAGGGTTGAGGGTTGAGGGATTAGGGTTTAAGGTATAGTTTTGAGGGTTGAGGGTTTAGGATTAGAGTTTAGGGTTGACAGATTAGCATTTAATGTCAAGGTTAGGGTTAGAGTGTCAAGGGTAGAGGGATTAGGGATAGGGTTTAGGGTTGAAGGTTTAAGGATTAAGGGTTGAGGCTTTAAGGATGAGGGTTTAAGGCTTAAGATATAGTGTCAAGTGTTGAGGGTGTAGGGATAGGGTTTAAGTTTTAAGGGTTAAGGGTTGAGGGATATGGATTAGGGTTTAAGGTATAGTGTTGAGGGTTGATGGTTTAGGGATAGGGTTTAGGTTTGAGGGATTAGGGTTTAGGGTTGATGAATTATTGGTTTAATGTTGAGAGTTGAGGGTTGAGGGTTGAGGTTGAGGGATAGGGTTAATGGTCAATGGATTAGGGTTAAATAAGAGTGTCAAGGGTAGAGGGATTAGGGTTTAAGGTATATTATCGAGCCTGTTGAGGGTCTAGGAATAGGGATAGCATTTAGGGTTTAGGGATGAGGGATTAGAGTTAAGGGATGACGAATGATGGATTAGGGTTGAGGGTTGACGGATTAGGGTTTAGGGACAAGGTTTAGGGTTAGGGTTGAGGGATTAGGGTTTAAGGTATAGTGTTGAGGGTTTAGGGATAGGGTTTAGGGTTGAGGGATTAGAGTGAAGGGTTGAGGGATTAGGATTTGACATTGAGGGTTGAGGGTTTAGTGTTTAGGGTTTAGGGTTAGGGTTGAGAGTTGAGGGATCAAAGTTAAGGGTTGAGGGATTAGGGTTTGATGTCGAGGGTTGAGGGTTGAGGTTCGAGGGTCAAGGGTTTAGGGATAGGGTTGAGGTTCAAGGGATTAGGGTTAAAGTAGAGTGTGGAGGGTGTAAGGATTAGGGATAGGGTTGGAGGGTTTAGGGATAAGGGATTAGGGTTTAAGGTATAGTATCGAGTCTGTTGAGGGTTTATGAATAGGGATAGCATTTAGGGTTTAGGGATGAGGGATTAGAGTTGAGGGATGATGGATTAGGGTTGAGGGTTGAGGGATTAGGGTTCAGGGTTTAAGGGGGAGGTATATTGTTATGAAATAGGCAAATAATCTCCCATTGTTTACTGGCTCTATCCACAAGAACTACTAAACTATACCTTAAACCCTAATCCCTCAACCCTAAACTTTCAACCCTAAACCCTATCCCTAATCCCTCTACCCTCAACACTCTACCTTAACCCTAATCCCTCGACCCTTAACCCTAAACGCTATCCCTAAAGCCTCAACCCTAAACCCTAATCCCTCAAGGTCCTAAACTCTAATCCTTTATCCCTAAACTCTAAATCCTATCCTTAAATGCTCAACCCTTAACCTTAAACCTTAATCACTCAATCCTTATCCACCCCTCTCCTCCCCTATCTGGCTCACTCCCATCTCTACCCTCCTCTACCCTCGACACTATACATACATACATATAGGCATACATAGATACATACATACATATAGGCATACATAGATACATACATACATATAGGCATACATACATACATACATACATACATATAGGCATACATGCATACATGATTAATAGCCTTAAACATAAAAAAATTTAAGTTTAACATAACGCGCTCGCGTTATTTAAAACATGAAAAACAGCACAAACTTTTGTGGAGAAAGAAAAATGCAAAGAAAAGAATAACGCGAGCGCGTTATAACGCACTCATGTTATAACGTGCTCGCGTTATAACGCGATCGCGTTATGGCTTGGTTTTGACGAGCCTAAGGCTCGTCATTACCAAGCCATAACGCGAGCGCGTTATAACGCGAGCGCATTATAATGCGCTCGCGTTTTGACCTTTTTTTTTTTAAATTAATTTGGCCACTTTTTGGCCCCCCATCTTCTTGCACTTACCCCAAATGTTCTTGTAGATGTTTGCCAACTTAGATGATTATTCCTAAGTTGATGTCTTGTATAAATAAGGAATTGCAAAGTCATTCCATTGGGTATCTCGTGGAGATGAGAGTGTGGTAAAGAGGAGAGGAGCGATAAGTAGAGCAGAAGTATTGGGCTTAAATGGAACTGATTCAAGCAAGGTGAAGATGCTATTCTCAGTTCAAGTAGGTGATACTTATTATTCTGTAGACAGTGTGTCTCTTGTAGGCAATGGGCCTCTTGTGAGCAGTGTGCTCGGGCAGTGAGCCCTAATTGGCATGTGCCATTTTGTTCTTTCTATTCTTCTAATAGAGAATACAATCTTGGGTTAATCACCCCGTGGTTTTTCCCTTAACCAGGTTTTCCATGTCAAAATCTTGGTGTCTTATGTGTTAATGTGTTTCTGCTCTTGATTTAATGCATTATGTTTTCATGATTAATTTATTATTATGCTGCTAAATCACAAAGTAGATTTAAGTTCTTAATTGGAAAAAAGTTTTGGACAACTGATTCACCCCCCCTCTCAGTTGTCTGCCCTAAATCTAACAAAAATGTCTAATTTCAAGATCATGCTTGGTAATCTGGTTTTCCTTGCTAAGTGTATTGTTTCATGAGCAACAATTATTTCCTCCACTGTTGATCTACCTGGTACAAACCTACTCTGTTCCTCAGGTATAATATTGTCAATTATTGACCTGAACCTATTAGCAATTACTTTGGTCACTATCTTGTAGAAGGTGTTGCACAAGGAAATCAGCCTATAATCACCCATATTTTTTGCTTCCTTTTTCTTGGGTATGAGTGCTAAGAAAGTATGATTGAATGCCCCCAGCATAGTTTTCTTTTTCCTCGATTCTTCAACTACCCTAATCAAGTCTTCCTTGATGATTTCCCAACATTTTTGGTAAAAAATAGCTGGAAACCCATCCAGGCCGGGAGCTTTGTCTGAGCCTAGCTGGAATGTAGCCTTTTTTACTTCTTCCATACTTATTTTCTTATATAGCTCCTTATTATCTTCTTCTGAAATTACTCCTGGAATTTCTTCCAAGAACTCTTCCCTAACATTTCTCTACTCCTGATCTGCCCTGGTAAAAAGCTCTTTGAAGTATCTCATTGCTTCCTGATTGATTTCCTCTTCCTCTTCAATTATCATTCCATTTTCTTTCTCTAAATCACTGATCCTGTTCCTGCTTCTATTGGCTAATGCCGAATGATGAAAAAAATTTGTGTTCTTGTCTCCTTCCTTGAGCCATAATTCCCTCGATTTCTGCCTCCAGTGGCACTCAATTCTTGCTAGGATTTCCTCCAGTTTAGATTTTAGCTCCTTTTCTCTCACAAATTCCTCTTGTCCCATTCCCTTTTCTATAATTTTCTCGTTGAATTTTCTTAGCTCTTCCTCCACTTTCTCCCTTTCTTCAAAGATATCCTTGAAATGGCCTTTATTCCACACTCTTAGCTTTGTCTTAGGATTTGGAGAATTTAAAATTAGAAAATTTGGCCCTATCGACTATGGAAACAATTAATTTTCAAGATTTTTAAGAGATGGGAAAAATTCCTTTAGGGGAATGATTTGTGATGGTATTTCTCCTAATGTACAAAAGGAATCACATTCAAATTCATCACCGTTTGAGAGAATTTAAAATTCTCTGATCGAGGCTGGCAGTTTACGAGAATTTTAATTTCTTGAGTTTTATGAAGTCTGGAGAAAAAATTCTTGGTGGAGACCTTGGGAATATCATTCCAAGCATCCTTACAAGTTTTTGTACAAAAAAGAGCTTCTGGGTAAGTGTTATGCAAAAAGGCGATTTTCTGGCACCTTGGCATACATAGTCAAAGTCGCATATTCAGAATTTTTTTTCAAACAACATATGCAGTCTCAGAAGGTAATGTTTGATGGATTTTGTTTATCTCATATTCATCTTGAGAAGCAAATTGAAAGATCAAAATGGGCAAAAACATATAATTTTCTATCTTGCCGCGATTCCACCACTTTGGAAGGGTCAAAATATGTATTTCTTTGCCAACAATTTTCTTCAGCAGCATAAATCAATTAATCAACTCAATGTAGGTCTTTGAGACCTTCCATTCATCTTGGTTAAATAGTAAAATAGTCTGGGTGAAAATTAAAGGAAGTATTTTATGAAAATTTCAAAATTCCATGGTTTAAAATTTGCTTGAAATAGCACCCCTCTAAGTAAAGGAGTGCCTGGAGGAGTTAATGATGGTGTTGGCAGCATTAAAATAGAAGTGTAAACACCTCTATTCATTTCCTATCTACCCTGGAGAAGTTGCAGGTCATAAATGACATAATAAATAATTGTTTCAAGCTGAAAATAGTGCCTTAGCTTATAAAAATGCCCTTCATAATTGTTGGAAGTAAGCCACACCCGGACCGACGATGGGCTGGCCAGAAGGGGCTAGTACCTCAGTTGGTAGAGCACTCCAGCAGCAATGGAAGGTCCTAGGTTCGAGTCCTAGCTGGTCCATATGAGCTGTAGCTCAACAAGTGGTATCAGAGCCAGGCTAGGAGCCCCAAGCACCTGCAGTGTGGCTTAAGGGGGGGTGTTGGAAGTAAGCCACACCCAGACTGACGATGGGCTGGCCACAAGGGGCCAGTAGCTCAGTTGGTAGAGCACTCCAGCAGTAATGGAAGGTCCTAGGTTCGAGTCCTAGCTAGTCCATATGAGCTGTAGCTCAACAATAATTATGGACAGCCTATGGAATGCGTGGAGGTTCTGGATGACATTTCATTTTGGCTGGAGTTATTCATTTATGGTGTCAGTTTCAGATTCATTTAGAGGGGGAATTTAATTTATTTTTAATGCAGATTATAATTGTTTTGTGGGGGAGTTATTTGCAGCTGCATCAAAGAACTGAGAGCAGATTGGGAGAAGGGAGGAAGGACTTTGGACAGAGAACTCAGCCCATGGGAGGGGCACAGAGGAGTGGAGCTTGTTGTTGAAAACAGAGGAAGATAGATTGCTGGTCAAATTTTCCTATGAGGCCATGAAAGGCCAAGTGTGTGTGATGATGTTTCAGATTGTAGTCTGATATTTATGTAACTTGTATGAAGTTTTTTGATTTCAATAAAATGAAATATATGTGAGTTGTTTGCATTTTATTGTGTGGTGAGTTTGTGTGGATTTTGAATTATATGTAGCAGTGGGAGTTTGTATTTCATCACTTATCCTCACATTAATTATCTATTTAACTAGATTCAAGGTGTATGGCACTTCTAAAAGACAAGCCTTAACTCTAGCTACCACAAAGTTCTGTCTAACTTAGAAGACATCTAGAAAGAAGAGACTTACATCAAACAAAGATTTGTACAAATAATTTTTATTCCATTTGGTCTAACCAATGTTCTCAAGAACTTGACATGTCTTATGAATAATAGCTTATCGACTTTCAACAATAACTTATGATTGTTTACTTAGATTTCACCGTCATATATAGTAAGACTTAAGAAGAACATATTACATATTATCATATGGTTCATAACTCTTCACAACAACAAAAGTAATTGATAATTTAAGAATTTGTATCTTTGGTGTTAATCAATATTGTTTGTAATGCATGCGAATCTTAAAACTATTAAAATCATTCAATATTGGTTAATTCTGTGCATCCTCACTAAAATAAAAATTTACTAAAACTTTAGTTGGACTGTTTTCTATTTTCATTGAACTAAAAATTTACTTGGTCTTACTATTTTCTATAGATAATTCATGTGAAAATTTAGTTGGTCTAACTGTTTTCTATTCTCATTGAACTAAAAATTTACTTGGTCTTACTATTTTCTATAGATAGTCCATGTGAGATTCTTTCACATCTCTTAAGTTATTAAATCGAATAAAATGAGTAAGTCATAATTCTTGTGGACTCTCGTCCAACATCAATAATTTAAAGAACTCAAAAATACACTCTATTCTTCACTTCTCTCATAATTCTTGACATTAATCAACCCTTAAAATCAAGATAGATGCATCTGATTTTGTGCTTCGTGCTATTCTTTCTCAAAATGCTATCCTATTGCATATCATTCTAAAAACTTTAATAATACAACGTGAAGGTATTCTACCTCAAAGAGGAGCTCTATGCACTCATCTAAACAATGAAGCAATGGTGACACTATATCTTAGGTAAGGAGACCATTATTCATTTTAATCATAAACCACTTATGTTTGTTCATTCACAGTCTATATGGAGAATGTAAGACATGAAATGGATGATGTACCGACAAGAATTCTATTTTTGATCAAAGACAAGGCTAAAAATAAAAATAAGTTGACTAAATTAGCAAATCTCTAGTAACCTTTTTGTTCACCATTTTCGATCGTAGGCCACAATATAGTGGATTAGATTTTGAAGTACTCTTTAGATTTGTAATTCACACAACTTTCCACACTCTTTCTAAAGGAAATCCTTTATAATCTTTTCCTCAAGTACTAGCATAGAAGGTTCACTCGAAAGGTACAATAGTCGCAATTAGGAGGTCGCTTTAATGTCACCAAGATAGTGACAACAATGGCCAAAAATTTCTATTGGCCACGATGCATAAAGACATTGAGGCTCACATCGACTCTTGTGTTTCCTGTTGCATAGACGAAATAGAAATTCATAAATTGGGATTATGGATACCTCTTCTAGCTTCATCAAGGTCATGGGAATCTATCATCGTAGGTTTCGTATATATATACTAGTTCTACTAATTGTGTTTATTGTTTTAAATCAATTCTCTGAGATGACAATCATGGTTGAATGCTAACCAAAAATAAGTGCACTTAAAATAGCTAAAATTTTCTTCTAGAATGTTTAGCTACACTTTGGGGACCCTTTCTCCATCGCTTTTGATTGAGATTCTGTATTTGTTATTCACTTCATGTAAGCAACAATTTATCTATAGGTTGATGGAAAAAATAAAGTGGTAAACAACAATTTAATTCACTTGCAACCATTGTACAGTAGTTCCTAGCACTATACTTGGGAGGATAATATCCCATATGTATCCAACATGCCCATGACCCATATTTTGATATCTCTACAAGGTATTGCCCCTTTAGAGATGTCATGTTCATCTATAATAATGCCTCAGCCATCAACTTATGAATTTTTTTTTAACCGTTGTAAAACACCATTTCAACATTGTTCCTCAATTTTTAAGGGCTAAACTAATAGTGTAAGGTTTTCATTTATGTTTGAGATCACAGGTATAAGCATAAAAGAACATGACAATGTAAAAATTACAACACACAAACTCTAAAACATAGAGATATGCCTGTAGAAACCCTCAAATGAGGAGAGAATTTTAGAAGAGTAACAATACTCTCCCCATGCCGCTATCTCAAAGTTAGTTACAACAAGTATTACAATGTCTCTTTAGCTATATGATGGTGTAGCACTAAGTCGTAACACCTGCAACTACATCTACCCTATCATAACCTTACTCTTCTACCTCTAAAAATTATGGAAACAATATTATCAAGGCTTACAATTGGAGCCGGCATTTCTTATAGCATTTAGAAGGATTATATGCCTTTCTATTAGAAAAATAAGTAGTGCAGAATTGAAATAAGAAGTGAAATAGTAATAATTCACACAAAATATGCAACACAAATTTACGTGGAAAACTTGGTTTGTACCCAGAAAAAAACCATGGGCAAAGATCTCTCAATAATATTATTCTCAAAAACAATTTGTTGTTACAGATTTCACATTGCATTTGCATTCAAGCTCAACTAACTTAAAGAACCATGAAACAACATGCAATTAATCATGCATTATTCGAAGAAGGATTTCCATGCATAAATCATGCGAGTGGCACTATCATGGCACTCGTTGTCGACTGCTTGTCACTGCTGGAATATAATAATCTGACTTCACATACCAACACTTTCCTCTAACCTCTCAAACATCAACAAAGGAAGACCAAATGACAAAAAATAAAAGGAAGATCAAACATAAAAAATATTCATATTCCATGCCCTTCTTGCATTGTGATGAATTTGTTGCTTTTGCTAGGAGGTGAAAACATTTTCTCTATGATTGATGAAAAATCACCATGGTTGAGGCAAAATCGTCGTGGTCTATGACAAAAATGTTGCCTACACAACCTAGTGATTTCACTCAATTTGGTTTTCCACATAGTTCGAAGACATGCACTTCTATTTCAAGTTGCCCCTATGCTACTTTGGATCACCCTAGACACATCTCTTATAAAAATACAATACTCTCTATAGTGTAACACCTTGAACAATGAAGAACTCTTAGTCACAAGGCTTAAGCATTTTGATTTTACAATGTTTATTCTTCAATCTAGGAATAATGAAATGAATTGAATATTCATAGGTCTAAATCAGAAATCAAACCAAAATAAACTTAAGCAAGAATAGAAGAAGAAAGAAGATAGATAAGAAGAGAGATGACAATAAAATTTATCTTTGGAAAACCCTTTTAGGTAAAAGACCCAACCTAAAATGTAGATCTTAATATATTAAATTCCAACAAGTCTTATAATAGATTGAGAAAACACATCAAATGATGTCGACTCTATGTCAACACTTTGATAGTGTGTCAATAGCTAACCCCAAACTAAAAACCCGCAAAACCTACAATACCATCCAATTTGATGTCAATCCACTACACCAAGGTTTGTATTTATAGAGTTTTCCATCCAAGACACCACTTGTGATTTCACCATATCCATGGGCTTCCAAAGGGGTCATCAAAGTCATGGTCAAGAGGACCATTCAAACCCAAGTGCCACCTTTCATGCATACAATTGTAATTCCCAGCATTTGACTACTCAACTAGTTAGACGAGGTGCTCTACTTGGAAGATGTAAATCCTCTTCCAAGGTTCTCTTATACATTTCTTGAGATATATAGTCCAAGATGCCTTTTCAAGTCCACTTTGTAATGCATATATCTAATTCTTTCTTACACCTATCATAACACATTTGCTAAGCGTTGGAGTATGTCTTACATGTAATCTTGAGATTCATTCCATGTGTAGCACCTCATTTTAAAAGGGCTTAACATTAAAACATATTAAATGTTTACAATTGTTCCAATGACTTTGCAAGGTTGTACAACACTTTATCATAAAAAAGTAAACCTCTTAAGTGCAATGTCAATTTTTAACCCCAATGGTCCAACTTCTTTAAACTAATTTATGGATCATGCATCCCCCATAGAGAGGCTTTTAGTCCCAAAAACCTTGAGGACTAACCAAGTGAGGAACTCCTTTCCCATCGCCTCTTCAAAACTCAACTTGGTCTTGCTTGGCAATAATCCCTTCAAGTTCATAGGGGCCAAGACTCATTGGACTCCTTATTGTTCCAATCAAACAATTAAAAAAATTGAAAGGAAACCTATTTACACAAGTCTTAAAAGACATCAATTGAATCTCATGGTCATTACCTCCATATGTGTGCAGTCCTTTAGGCTTAAGAAGAAAATTGGGACTTGGATGCATCTATTTCCACCTTGTTGCTCCTTTGAGAATGAGTCGGGCTTACATATTTCTAATCTCATATCCCTTTTCCACTTCTTGCCCACCCAATAATGAAAGAGCAATCTTTCCAGTAGTACTGAGTAACCTCCTACATTTTGAGGTGCTTGCCATGGTGACCTTGATAAATTTACAGCATAAGAATGCAAATTGAAATGCTTCCCTTTCAAGCAAAGCTTGTATTGATTCTTTTTTCTAAAATGGACAACATCCCTCTCATAAAGGTATGCACTCTCAAAAATTACATCACAAACATCTAATGGGATAACATCTTACCAATTCAGTTCATCCTTCAATGCAGGTGCAAGTCCAAAATAGAACTTACATTACTTGGTCACAGTCATCTGTACTCCTTACTTTAACCATCGTAATGTGTATGGATAAGGAAGGTCTAGGATTTTTCAACCACGTTTATCAACCAACTCAGAGTAAACATGGTTTGTTTGTGAACACAAAACAAATATATCATCCACTTTCTCATCTCTGAATCTTGAATCTGGACATGGAAGAGTTGAGTGAGTTGCTATTCACAGTGAGGGCCATCCCCCACCTTTTGTACACCCTTTCACATTGTACCACAAGACAATCTTTTGTCTAAGAATGAGCTACATTCAATTTCTATTTTTTATCATTTAGGTAGGATCTTTGCCCATGAAGGTGTCAACCCTAGGTGTGAATTACAACATTCTTCCTCTATATGCCCATATTTCTCATAATAAGAACACCTCCTCTTCCCTTTACCTTTTCCTTTAGATTGACATTAGAGGTTGCATTCTACTTTCCTTTAACCCCATTATCATCTTCATTCTCCTTGCTGCCAAGTTGCTTCTCTTCATTGTATTGTTTGTGCTTGTAGGAAGTGTTTCCCCTGTCTATTTTAGGATAGTGTACTTAGGTACATCACTCATCTATGTCTTGGGGATTAGTCATTAGGACTAGTCTATTCATGTGCCCAAACAACCCATTGATATAAAAGAGGGTGGTAAACTAGAATACATGAAGAATTAAAATTTGGGTGTGTCTAAGGTGCACGTGAACATGACATGGTGATGTAATTAGGTATTGACGCAAGGAGGCTCCAAAGGTGCTATGAATTTTAAAAGCATTGCCCATGAACATGAACTCTCTACTCAAAATGATTTTATATGGTGACTTGAGTTCCAAGGAGGAAATATCATCCAAGCAGTAGATGTGAGAAACTAAATAGACTTAAATTAAAAGTGTCCTTAGGTTTAGATGTAAGAAACAAGAGACATAAAGACGTAGAGACACAACCAAAAGGCAGGAAAGCTAGAGTTTAAACATAAATATAAGGACTTCCTAACTACCTAGGAAGATTTAGCGTAAACTATAATTCAACAAACCAATCAACTAAATGGTGAAAAATAAAGCATGAAAGGCCAAAAAACATGAGACTTAAGAAATTCAAATAGACCGAGATACAATGAGAAAAATATGTAAAGCTCATAAAAAGAGAATGTGATCTTGATGATCTAAAAAGATCAAAATCAAGCATGATATCACATTTAGGATAATTGGGACAAAACATTGAAATAAAATATCAAAGAGGGGACCCCTAGTTTCCATGACCAAATTAGGGCATGTGCTGTAAGCAACAATAAATGGCAACTTTTCTAGAAAATGCTCCTGAGCATTTTAAAATAAGAAGAGTGTTTAATAAATTGGAACTTAGGAAACAATACAATCACATACATTGAAACGCTTTCATGACTAAAAGGACATAAAATGAATCAAAGAACAACACTTAATATTATTCAACCAAAGTGTGTGCAGATGAATTCATTTAACCTTCTTTAGATCAATGATAACTGGTCATTATAATTCAAGAATTAGGCTAATATATCAATGAGCAAACATAGGTCTACAGAATTATAAAAGTTTAGACTAGTAGACATGTTGCCAAGTGTCCAGACATTGCTCCACTACTAGCTAGGCTCTATAACATTGATGGAGGTATCTCTAGTTTCCTCTAGGTGTAGCTTTATTACTAGTTGAGCATCCATAGACTTGGTAGAGGTTACTTGAATCACCCAGTAATTTGAGTTCTCAAGATATTCTTTCTTTTTCTGCTCTTTTTTCTTTTCTCTTTCTTTTTATTTTTCTTTTCATTTTATAATATTTTCTTTCTAGCTCAATTAACAAATAATGAAATCCTCTCCCTAGGGTAGGAACCACTATGACACATTAGAAGGAAACTGTTAGGACTAGGTGTGCCATTCACCTTGCAAGTCTTAAGTCTTGTAATTGTAATTTAATTATGTAAACGATAAATAATGTCCAGTCTCCAAATGTCATGGATTGGGGCCAAATTTAGATGCCCATGTGAGCGAGGGAATTTATTTTTTTATTTATTTATTCTTCATGATATTTGGTATATTGTGTAAAAAGACATTTAATAAGGAGGTTATAAAGAATTGGTCAAGATTGTAAGTTGTAAGATCTTTCATATTTGGTGCAATGACAAGGATTGGAATCTTGGTTAATTTGATCATTATGACCAAATCTATGACATCTATGACATGGAAGGGGTGTGTAAGACCTGAGTCACATACTATTCTAAGATGCTTGACAATGACCATAGGGGTTGGATGCTTACCATGACTCATGGTATTGATTCCTAGTTTTGGATACCACTTTATGGTTTCTTGTTTCTCATTGTCCTATATATTGGAAGCATGGGATAGTGGTTTGTATGGTTCTTTGTAGATGCTCTTATGCAGTTGGTCTACTATTAGATGGATAAGTGAATCATATTTTTGCACTTCATTTTTGAGACTAATACAAGCCTGGGTCTCTTTGGGGTGGAGTTTTTTCCCGCAAGGGTTTCTCCACATATATCCAGTGTAATGGCTTGCATTTTATGAGTTTGTTGATTTGTTATATTGCTTCTCCATTATTTCATTGATATTGTTATTGGCTTAATCACATGATAATCAGATTAAACTCTATATTGTTCATTATTTTTTGTTATGCCATTTACTCTATATTTAAACATTTAGTATAAGAGCTTTGGCTAGATTGTAGAAGGAGATACCTTTCTTGTAATGTTTTTGGGTTTTTTGTGGTTGTAGTGGGAGTATCATTTTAGTGGTTTTTAAAATCTAAGTGTGGTTAGAGAAGCCATGGAAAGCACATAATGACCAAAGATTGAAGAGTTTAATAGCACTAGCTATAAGTCGTGGAAACTAAAAATGGAGGATCTCTTAGGGGAGAGAGATCAATGGAGAGCTGTGACATAGAAAGAAAATCTTGCAGATATGTTTGATGCAAATTGAACAAAGATGGACAATGGTCAAGAGATAATACAACTATGACTCTTTGATTCAGTCCTTCTAAATGTCTCTGAGGAGACTACAACATAGTTTGTAGAGAAGGATTGGTGAGATTTATTGAACAAAGAGTCTAGTAAGGAAACTTTATTTTGAAGGAAAAATATATTCCTTAAAAATGAAGGAAGAAGACTTTATAGTCAATCATTTAAATTCATTTAATTTTATTTTGAGTCATTTAAGAAGAATTGATGTTAAATTAGATGAAGGGGATAAATGTATTTTACTATTATGTTGTTTACTTGAATCCTGGGAGAATCTAATAGTTGCGATTAATGGTTGTACTGTAGAGCCTAAAATGGATGGTCTTCTTGCTACTTTTCTCAATGAAGAAATGAGACAAAAATCTATGGATGAGGGTTCCAAGGATGGTCTACATGTACAGGGTAGACCCAAGGAAAAAGGTGGTAAGAAAAAGGGGGACAAGGAGACATCTAAGTGAAAACAATGGTATAAAACCCTTGGTAAGAGTAGAGTAAAATGTTGGGACTATGGTAAATGGGAACATGTAAAGAAGTAATGCAGAAAAAAGAAGAGCCTTCTAAAAATTCCTGTAATGATAAATACATCAATGATGAAAATGATGCTTTGATTATTTATGGAAAAATTGCTAGCAATGACTCATGGCTTGTTGATTTAGGTGTTTCATATCATATGGCCACTCAAAATGAGTGGTTTCCTTCATATAGAGCATATGATGGTGGTTAAGTGTTCCTTTGTGACAATAGTTTACATTAAATTGTTGGCAAAGGAAAGGTAAAACTTATGTTCAGTGATCTGGGAGACTTAGATCTCTCATAGATGTGTTACACATTTCAGGATTAGTTAAAAATTTACTTTTTGTTTCTAAATGAATGATGTAGGAATGCATGTCATGTTTGATAGGAGTGGTTGCAGGTTTGTGAAAGGGAATCTGGTGATAGCTAAAGCATCCTAATGTGGGAATTTTATTTAAGCTTGATGCATCTATTTATTGTAACTCCATCTATGTAATTGAAAACTCATATTCATGTATGTTGTGGTACAACAAGATGGGTCACATTTGTGAAAAAGGGCTTAAGACCCTTGTTAATAAAAATATGGTGGAGGGGTTATATAGTTATTTTATAGATTTTTATTTTTGTGAGCACTATGTTTTTGGTAAACAATGTAAAGTTTGATACTAGTAGCACCAGAGGAAAAAGATTAATGGAAGTAATTATAGTGATGTATTTGGTCCTATGGATGTTGCTTCTATTAGAAAATCTTGTTACTATGTTTTCTTTATCAATGACTGCTCACATTATACTTGGATTTAATTTTTGAGGCATAAATATGACGTTTTTAGCAAGTTCAAGGATTATAAATCTCTTGCTGAAAATCATATGCATTAGAATATAAAAGTATTAAGGCCAAATAATGGAGAACATTGTTCTAGAGAATTTGATGACTTTTGTAGACATGTAGGTATTGTAAGGAAGAAAATAACACCATATACGCCACAACAAAATGACACCATAGAAAGGATGAATTGGAAAATAATGGATTAAACTAAAAGTATGTTAAGTAGTGCTCAATTAGATTAATGTTTTTGGGTTGAGACTGTAAGTACTACTTGTTATTTGATTAATAGATCACCTTGTTTGACTTTGGTTGATAAAACACCATATGAAATGTGAATAGGTAAGAAACCTTTGTTTCACACATTAGGGTATTTCACTGTGGAGCTTTTATTCATGTGCCTAAAGCAAAACTTTCTAAGTTGGATTTTAAAGATAACAAATGTATTTTTGTTGGTTATGGCAAGAATGTTGAGAGTTATAAGATTTGAAATTCTCTAACCAAGAAAATAGTATACTTTAGAGATGTAATTTTTAGGGAACTTAGAGTTAAGTCTGATCAAGTACAACCAAAATAAAAGAGAAAGAAAACCATGCATTTTGAAACCAAAATTGAGAAGCAAGAAGATACATAGGTAGAATAACAAAAGTTGGATAGGAGGATGTAGAGGAAGATGAAGGTTCAAATTTAGAGAGTTTAGAGGAAGAACAAGAAGAACCTCTTGCTACACCCTTGCTTGGATCCACAAGCTAGTAGAAACTAGTTGATATATTTAGTCCACTAGATTTCTATTGTGTATTTGCTTTATCTTGTACTAACATTAAACTTAGATTAGTGAAGAAAACTCTTTCTTTGAAGGAGCATGAGTCTTGGATGGAGGCCATGTAGGATGAGATGATGGCCTTGGATAGATGTGAGACTTGGGATCTAGTTGAGTTGCTCAAGAGAAGGAAACCCATTAGTTGCAAGTGTGCTTTTAAGATTAAATTTTGATATGGATAGTTGGAAATGTAAAAGCAAAGACTAGTGGAAAATGTTGCAGTGGTTGCAGAATGTAATGTGTATTCTATATTAATCAGAAAGTTATTTTTACAAAGGAGAGCGGAAGCTCTATATATAAGATACAATGTCTAAGAATAGACAATCGGCTGTATAAAGCAAACAACAATCAGAAAATAAAAGCATAAAGAAAACTTATCTAAACAACAAGAAGATTGACCATTAAGAAGATAAATAATACTTTAATACCCCCCCATAATGGTCAATCGGTCAACGACTCCAAGATGCCCTCTAAATTTGACAAACTTATCCGGGCTAAGAGACTTGGTGAGAATATCTATAGTCTGATCCTTGGTCAGAACATACTGCAACACGATGGATCCATCTTCAACAAGTTGGCAAATGAAATGGCAATGTAGATCAACATGTTTAGTCCTTTCATGGAAGATTGGATTTTTGGCCAATTTTAGCACCCCTTGATTGTCACAATACAAGGGTGAAGGCCCTTCTGGAGAAATGTGCATATCCGAAAGCATTCTTCGAAGCCAGACTGCCTCACATGTTGCTTTAACACCTTCGCGTATTCAACTTCAGTTGAGGAGAGAGACACTGCATGTTGTTTCTTGTTGGCCCATGTGACTACACCAGTGCCTAAACTAAAAACATACCTAGAAGTAGATTTTCTTTCATCAACAGACCCTACCCAATCTGAATTTGTGAAACTGATCAGTTAAGGATCTTTGTGCCTACCATATAGAATGCCAAAGTCTGAAGTGCCTTGCACATATCTCAAAACACGCTTGGCAGCAACCCAATGTTCAGCTTTAGGAGCTATCATGAAATGAGAGATGTAACTGACTGCAAAACTAAGATTAGGTCTAGTGGCAGTAAGATAGATGAGGCTTCCTACTAATTGCCTGAAGGCTGATTCATTCTCTACAGGGGAGTCTGAAGTAGCTGGGAGTTTCAAACCTTTCTCCATAGGTGTAGAAGTCAGTTTGTAGTTTGTCATCCAAAATTTATCTATCAAACTGTGAGCATATTTTGACTGAGATATGAAGATACTATCAAGTTGTTGCCAAACCTCAAGACCGAGGCAATAATGTAGAAGACCCAAATCTGTCATGTCAAAGGTTTGACTGAGATCATGTTTGATATCCTGAATCAACTGCTCAGAGCTTCTAGTAATTATAAGATCATCTATATAAACAACAATGAACAGATTATCATCAAGATATTGTTTGACATACAGATTGGAATTAGAAGGACTCTGTTGAAAACCATGATCCATGAGGTACTTATCAATCTTGATGTACCAAGCCCGTGGTGCATGTTTTAGGCCATAGAGGGCTTTCACCAGTTTGCACACCTGGTGTTCTTTACCTGCAACCTTGAAGCCAGGAGGTTGTGTCATATAAACTTCTTCCTATAAATTGCCATTGAGGAAAGCACTCTTGACATCCATCTGATGGACTTTCCACCCAAACTGGGCTGCCATAGTAAGGACAAGTTGAATGGTACTCATTTTCATTGTAGGAGCAAATGTCTCCTCATAATCAATGCCCTCTTTTTCTGAGAACCCTTTTGCCACCAATCGTGCCTTATACTTGTCAAGGGTTCCATCAGCCTTGTACTTGACTTTGTACACCCATTTGTAACCAATGGGTTTCTTCCCGGGTGGAAGATTAGAGAGAACCCAAGTATTGTTCTCAAGAAGACTATGATGCTCAATTTCCATAGCCTTTTCCCATTCAGGTACCTGTATAGCCTCAGAATAAGTTTGAGGCTATGAAATGTTGTGAAGATTAGCCATGAGGGAAAAATTAACAATATTTTGTTGCTTGCTCTTCTTCTGAGCAGATCTACCCTCGATGAGTTTTTTTTAAATGCGCTTGGTAAGCTTTTTAACATGACCGGTGACGATGGTGCGACACGCCCTCTGGCTCCACGTGAATTCTCTTTCCCGGAGCAATGAACCAGTGAGGCCACAACATGAGGGACCTCATCCCCTAGGAAAAATAATTCAAACTTGCGAGCTCGTTGGCCCAGCGAAGGCGTAAAGCCTGCGAGCTTGTTGGCCCAATAGGGATTTCAACTTTGGTGGCCACCACTACAACCGAGTGACTTAACCACCGAACCACGCCCTTATCGCCCCCTTGGTGAGTTCATTATCATGAGGATCACCAATTATTTTCGTCCACCATTTAGGCCGAAGAGTAGATGAACCAACATCTGAAGTAGGTGCATCAATATCACCAGGAGGGGCAAGAACAAGATTAGGAGGATCCAGAATATCTTGAGGGGTGGGTGTTTGAACACCAGGTTGAGGTATGGTCAAAACTGTAGGAACCCTCCCATCAAGTGGAGCTAAAGGAATACGAACACCTAAGTCTGAAGCCTCCAAAAACTGATCCTCAGTAGGAATAGATGAAGTAGATAGCAAAAAGGGCCCAATAGTCTCATCAACAACTACATCACGACTGAATATGAGATGATCAATGTCTACATCAATCAGTCTATAAGCCTTATGATTTTCACTATACCCAGTGAACATAAGTTTCTGGCTTTTGGAGTCTAGCTTACTGCACTTGGCATCTTGGATCCAAGCATGAGTAGTGGAACCAAAAGTTTTCAGATGGTTGACACGAGGCTTATGTCCAAACCAGGCTTCCTCAGGAGTCATCTTTCTGACGGCATAGGTGGGAGATCGGTTCAGAAGATAGATAGCGGTGTAGACTGCTTCAGTCCATAACTTCTTGGGAACACTTCTATGTTCCAACATAGAAAATGCCATCTCTCTAATAGTGCAATTGCGGCACTCAACAACACCATTTTGTTGAGGTGTGTAAGGTGTAGTAAGCTGACATTTGATGCCATGTGCAACACAGAAATGAGTGAAGTTGGAGGAACAAAACTCACCCCCATTATTAGACTGAAGAGAGATGATTGGACAACCTGATTTTTTTTCCACCAAGGCTTTGAACTGTTGAAATGTACTAAGTACATTGGATTTCTTTTTTATGTACACCACATCTTTCTGCTGAAATCATCAATAAAAATGAAGAAAATATCTGCACCCCGTAACTGAAGAAGTGTTCATTGGCCCACATATATCAGCGTGAATCAACTGCAAAACCATAGATGCTCTCCATTTGTCACCATCAGGAAAAGGGGTCCTATGTTGTTTACCAGCTTGACACACATTGCAGATGCCAAGAAGTTGAGTCTGAATTTCTGGAAGACCACCAACTAGACTCTCCTGAGCTAGCTGAGAGAGATAGTGCATGTTGAGGTGCCCATAACGTTGGTGCTAGACTTTACTGATGGAAGTGCTCCTGGCTGCCATATCTTTCTCTGGAGAATCACCGGAATCCATGAGTCTATATAGACCATGTTCCTCAAGAGCCTGAGCAACAGTGGTGCGTGTCTCTCGGTCCACTATTCTACACAAGTGCATGTTGAAGACAACATCCAGATGAGGTGAGTGTTGCATGATCTGACTGACTGAGAGAAGATTGAACTTCATGCCAGGTACATAGTACACATCGATAAATATTAAATTTCTCCTTCCGAACTGAATTTGCACAGTGCCTTTTCTGACAATAGTATACTCTTCGCCTCCTCTAAAGACGATAGAGTCTCTGAATGGTGTATACTTAATGAACCAGTCACATGGATGTGTGAAATGCTGGGAGGCTCCAGAGTCAATGTACCAAGAAGAAGATTTGACATGATCTGTAGGTCACTTAGACATAAAGGCAGAGACCGCAGACTTCTTCTGTTCAGTGTGCTTGGTGGAAGGCATCGTCTTCCCACTTTTCGAGGCACAAAAAATGAGATTCTGGAGAATGGACAAAAACCAAACAACACAGATCTTGAGAAAAAAAATCTAAGTAAAGTATCTGAACACGGTGTGAGGCCTACTTTTTACACTTCTATTCATGAGACTATTTGCAGTGCTATTACTATTATTTTTATGTTGAGAGACTATTGATCCTGAATCTTGTTTATTAAACCTAATTGATTTTTAAGGAAACAATTGTGCAATGATAATTAGATGTTGCTTTTAAGAAAATGATGAATAAATATGGAACTTTAATGTGATTTTAGTATGATTATATGGTAGAATATTTAGGTATGCTTGTATTGAAATTGCTTCAGCTATGATATCTTTATGTGTTATTGACTTTGAATTTGAGTGTGCAGGTATTGCTAACAAAACCACATATACAGGAGATCATTTCATACCCTATGTTGTATCCCTTGTGAGTGGATCTAGTTCCACGAGGAACTAAGATCACCCTTGTGTTTGGAGAAATGTTGTAATGTTGTAATGTGTTAATGTTGCATGAGGTCAAGGGAATTAGGGCTATCTCCTGATTTACTTTTATTATGATAAGTGTTGTAAGAAATGTTGTTTTGGATCTTGTTTAAACTTTATTTCTTTTAGACCCTTTTCTTGTGTTTTTATTTGACTCTGGGAGTTCTAACTAGATAAAAATCAACCCTGGGTTATACCCCATGGGTCTAGGGACCTTTTTGACTAGGATAACCTTGGGTTAACCTCCATATGGTCACTCTAACTTCACAGTGAAGTTAAGTGACGAATTTGGAAGCATGGGGACAATGGGTTGAGTGGAAGCCACACTCAAGCCCACTTCCAAGTCATGGAACAACTCCATGATTCTCTAATAATGGAGGGCTTGTCTCTTTGTGCCTCTCTTTTGGTGGGGTTCCCTTAATAAGGGTGGTGTGTCATCCACTTCCTTTTTATTTTTATTTTACTTATGGTATTTTATTTCTCCATGTGTTGTAAAAAGGACTATAGTGGGGAACCTCTTAAGTGGGGTTAATTGTTTTAAGTCCACTAGGATAATGGATGAGTTGTGGGTGTAGTTTTTTTAATGCCACTTGGGAAATTAGGAAAATAGAGGGAATTAGTTTTAAAAGAGAGAGGAGGAGGAGAGTAAGGGCGTTGGATTATTGTGGAAAGAAGGAGAACTTGGAAGAGGAGGCTAAGAGTGGAGCTCTTCATCAAATTTCATCGATAATTGGGCTTGTGAAGGTTGGTGAACAAGACTTCTCACTTGTATGATCCGTTGCTTGTTATGTATGTTTTGTTCTTGCTTGATGAATGAGATTGAAAATGTTTTCTATGTGTTTTTCTATTATTTTGGGGTATGTGTTGGGTGTTGAAAGAGCTCCTTCCAGTTGGAAGGCAATGTTCATCATGTATAGGGAAGGGAAGGTGTGAACCTCCTCGGGTGTCTTTCTTGTTTTCTTGATATATGAAATGCCTTGAGGGCATGTTGGTACTTTTGAGCCAAGAGGGCTTTATGGCTTTGAGAGTCTATTTGGGATATCCCTGGAAGTTTGATTAATTGGATGGCTTGAGGCCATGAGAAAGAGTAATTTTGTTGGCTTGAGGCCATGTGAAAGTTGTGACAAATGTGTAAAGAATGACACCTTGAGTGAGAGAGTCTACTTCCCTACCCTCCCTGAACTCACCTCAGTTGAGTCTTTGTATTGTGAGTAAAACCATGGGAGTGAGTGTGTTATTTGCTTTGTTTGTTGTTATTCAATGTTGTGAAGTGTTTTGGTCTATTCTGCCCTGGGTATGTGGATGGTCTCCCTAGCTCGGGGGTGACCCTCTTGCAGGTCTATGGTAGGGAGGAGAGCTAGTTGGTTGTTGTTTTCTCCCTTGTTGTCATGCAGGTTACTGTTGGAGCATGTTAAAAGGATTGAAGGGATTTTGCCTTGTTAAAGAAAATGTTCTATCTTCCTATTTGTAATGAGAGCTTGGTCTTTTAAAGTTCCATTCTGTAAGAGTTTTAGGGGAGAGAACTTCTCTCTTGAATTTATTGTAAAAGTTGTTATCTTGGGAGTGGAGAGAAAATCCTCCCTTATTATGTTGTTAGTTGTGACTTTAATTGGTTATTACATTACATCACTTGTGTGAGCTGGGAGAAGAAAGTAATTACTCCCTTAGGATGTTTGTGAGTTGTGGGATCTTATAGTTGTTATTTCTATTTATCAAGATTGTAAAGTTGTGGGATTAGTTGTTGATTTGGACCGGTTGTTAAAATGTATCTCTTATATTATTTAGTGAGAAGATTACTTTTACTGTATTATGAAAAATGTAAATTTACCTTTGAAAACAAAATTAAAACTTGATTTAAGTATGCAATGGGAGATAATCTAGATCAATTTACTTTCCTGTTTACTAGATATTGAAGTGAAAGATCTATTAGTTTCATGTATTTTATTCATTAAATTTATTCGAAAAGGAATGTATACTTGATAGATTGAATTGAAAAAAAACAGATTTAAATGGATGGTGTATTCTATTTCACTTGAGTAACTATTATATTGAAATTAAGAATGAAGAGAAATTGTGAAATGAATTTATTAATTTGAGAACTATAAGGTTGCACGAAATGTGAAACTTGTTATGAATTATATATATATATATATTCTTATTATTGAAAGAAGTTGTGGAAATTTGTATACTTGTATATATACATATATATATATAAATATATATATATATATGTTTAAATAGTTTTAAATTAAATGTAATCATGAAAATGAGCTATATATATCATTAATTAATATTAATTGGAAATTTCAAAATTTGCAAATAGAATAGACTGTGAGAAATCGCTGTTTACACAGCCGAACAAACAAACAAGATATACGGTGGGGGTTTTAAACCCCACCGAGCTTCATTAATACGCTGGGTGTGGGGAGGGGCGGAGCCCCACCCACACCCCACGAAGTGGGATGTGGGTGGGGCTCCACCCCTCCCCACATCCCCCACTGCTACTGATAAACCACACCCCCGCTCCCCCTTATTTCTGCCACCGTCTAAACCCCTGCGTGGCCCCCTCCACTTCGCTGCCTCGGCCCGCCACTGACCGCGGCCTCCCCAAGCGTCCCTTCATCTGCATCCTCACCGCCGCTCACTGTGGCCCTCCCCTTCCACAGTCTACACGGCCATTACCACCACCGGCCTTCCACCTCGCTCCTCTCCATTCGCCCTTCATAACCTGCAACAAAACAATAAAAGTTAGGCTTGGAAAACCCTACAAGTTATAATATGTATGACAAGCACTTAGTGCTTGAGTGGAGCATAAATTAATATGAATAAACAGATCTTAATATATTTATATATATATATAAATATAAATATATATTTATATGTATATGTATATATATATATTATTTAATATTAAATGAGTGGTTACTCTTTAATGTTTTTTTACACTTACTTTTTTTCTATGAGATGGATTTCATGACAAAAATCTATTTTATTATGGGTGGAGATTCCATTAGCATGTATAAATATACAATGATAAATGTATGTTTAAATATATATATATATAATATATATATATAATATTTGAAAATAAATAAGATTGTTCTAAAAGGATAATGCTTATAAATGTATATATAAATATATATATATATTTTATATATGTCCACTTCTTAAATTGGGAAAAGAATTTAAAAAAAAAAATTATATATAAATATAAATATATATTTATATATATTAATATTGAACAATATTAATAGGGCATTTGTAGGTTACACTAATAAACTTATACACTAGATCGTTATAAAGAAATTGTGACTACGGAAATTAAAATCTCAATGGAGTCCTACATGTTGCAAATTCACCTGCCATAAACTTAGAGATAGATATCAACATGCACACGTGAGAAGATTATTCCGTAGCAACAAGTACTTTGACATCTTAAACATACACAACCGAGCACGCTTACGTGTGCGAGGGGAAGATTTCATGTAGTAAGGTAAAAAATTTTGATAGTTCGTATCATGACCACATGTCGCATGTGGACATGACACACATGTTTGCGTGTTGTGACCGCACGTGAAATGTGGGCATGACATTTGGTATCAGAGCCCAGGTTGTTTAAAACACTGGGCTTGTTTAGGCACATTATCACTTCCATGACCAAACTGACTAGAGATTACCTCGTCTTGTAGGATGCCTCCCAGACATGTTCGGCAAACACTGTCCCGCCGCACTCCAGCCACCAAGGTGCACACTGATTCTTCAGCTGTGGGACCGGATTAGCCTGACCCACAGGCACAACCAGTTCTACAGGCACAACCAGTTCCTCAGGTACCACAAGCACCACCAGCCCCACCAGATATGGGACCACAGATATTACAGGCCTTAAAGGCTATCTTAGATAGGCTTCCACCGGCTGTAGTTGAGCCGCACGTAGAGCCACGTGTCGAGCGCTGCGACATTTTGCGAGAGGAGCCACGCGTGGAGCCACGAGCTGAGTCTCATGTCAAGCCACGTGTGGAGCCCCACGTAGAGCCACAGAGGGTACCACGTGTGGAGCCTTATATCAAGTTGTCGGATACAGAGGAGGTTGGCTCGGCTGGCAAGGCCCATAGCAGGAGCTGCACACATCATGCCAGGCATGACGAGACGGTGTGAGAAGAGCAATTTGGTCCCAGGCCTTATGAGTATCATATAGATGAGCCTTACAGGGGGCGCAGTGATAGAGGAGATCCCATTAGGGACATAATGAGGTTGAACCCTCCTACTTTCATTGGAACCATAGAGGGAGCTGAGGCAGAGGCCTGGCTTATTAGTTTGGACAGGTGCTTCGCGTTGCGTCTATACGCAGGCAACACGAAGGCCTGTGTGGCAGTACACTTATTATGAGATGCAGCTGCTACATGGTGGCGCACTGAGGAGTGCAAGCGTCACCTTTCCCTAGACACCCTCTCATGGGAGACCTTTATTGAGCGCTTCAATGTGCGATATCTATCTGACCATTACAGACAGTGTCGTATAGACGAGTTTCATGACCTACAGCAGAGGGGACTCTCAGTGGCACAGTATGAGAGTAAGTTTACAGAGTTATCCAGATATGTGGAGTATCTCCATGATGAGAAACTCTTGGTGCATAAGTTTATCAAAGGACTAAACCACGGTATAGTAGGACCTGTTCGGATGGCAGATCCCCAGACTCTGAGTGATGCTACCGAGAAGGCTTATATTGCTGAGGAGATTCAGGGATGGGGACAGAGTTCTCGCCCTCAGTTCCAAGATCGAGGACAGTAGCAGCATCAACAAAATTTTCGTAGGCCAACACAGCCACCCCCTAGAGGAGGATACAATTCAGCACCATTACCTCCTAGGCCCCCACAACAATAGCAGTCATAGCAGCAACAGAAAGCTAAAACACAACAGAAGTCATATGGGGGAAATAATAGAGGTTGGCAGCAGTAGGGCCCGCGCAGAGATCAGAGACAACAGGGACCACCTACGAGACCCGCGAGGCTGCAGTAGTCATATAGGGGTTCACAGGGGTCTACTGGCAGAATAGGACAGTAGCAGTCGAGTAGGACTCAGACTGTATAGGTACAAGTTAGGGGCCCTTGTTATACTTGTGGTGAAGCTAGACACATAGCTAGAGAGTGCCCACAGGGTTTTACAGCAGGGGGACAGCATCATGCAGGAGGTTCCAAGCAGACTATGGGTGATGTGGGTAAATCCCACCGTATGTTTGCAGTGGTTGACAACCGCCAGGCTGATTTTTAGGCTTTGGTTATTGAGACAGCAGGTATGATTGAAGAACCTCCCATCTCTATCATTTTTGACTCCGAAGCTACCGACTCCTTTATATCTACATCGTTAGTGGGACGTTGCAGGCTGGTGGCTTCTAGGCAGGACATTAGGTGGGAGGTTGAGTTGGCCGCTGGGGCCAGGATGCCAGTTGATACCGTTGTTAGAAATTGTGAAGTTTCCTTGGGTTCATTCATTACAACATGGGATCTTAGGGTGATGCCATTAGGAACCTACGGCATAGTTCTTGGCATGGACTGGCTTGCGGCTCACAAAGCCAAGCTAGATTACCGTCAGAAGATGATTAGTTGCACAGATGATCATGGCACACCAGTTGAGATAGTGGGCATATAGAAGCCCACGACTGCTCGAACGATATCCGCTTAGCAACTTAAGCGTTGCATGCGGAAGGGTTGTTAGATGTTTGCTATCATAGTCAGTGATAGATTAGAAGATGAACCTGAGACTACATTAGATGATCACCCCATCCTGAGAGAATTTGTAGATGTTTTTCCACCAAAATTACCTGGTATGCCTCCACGCAGAGAAGTTGATTTCCATATCGATTTAGTACCAGGGGTAGAACTAGTATCTCATGCACCTTATAGAATAACTACACATGAGCTTACAGAGCTTAAACTGCAGTTAGAAGAATTATTAGAGAAGGGACACATCCGACCTAGCGTTTCACCATGGGGCGCACCAGTTATCTTCGTAAAGAAGGATGGATCTCTTCAGCTATGCATGGACTTTATTGTTGGTCTACCTATGTCATCACAACGCCATGATGCCATCATGGTGACAGTTGACAAATTGACCAAGGTGGCGCATTTCTCACTGGTACACACAATGTACAATGCACCATTGGTGGCGAGAGTGTTTCTAGATCAGATTGTCAGACTGCATGGAGTACCTCGCCGCATCGTATCTGATAGAGACTCCATTTTCACATCATCTTTTTGGAGAGCCTTGCATCAAGTGTTGGGCACACAGCTCAACTTCAGTTCCGCTTACCATCCTAAGACCAATGGCCAGACATAAAGAGTTAATCAGGTGTTAGAGGACATGCTTCACATGTATGTTATGGATCATCAGTCTAAATGGGAGGAGTACCTGTATCTGGTTGAGTTCGCCTACAATAATGGGCATCACAGCTCATTGGGTATGCCTCCTTACGAGACTTTATACGGTAGACCTTGCAGAAAGCCTTTGAGTTGGGATCGGTTAGAGGACCGAGTTGCCATTGGACCCGAAATAATCTAGGATATGGAACAGTAGGTCACATTGATCCAATAGAGACTGCAGGAAGCTCAGGAGAGACAGAAGAAGTATGTAGATGAGAAGAGAATGGATCGAAGCTTTTCAGTGGGTGACAGGGTATTCTTGAGAGTGTGACCACACAAGAGTCCAATCCATTACGGAAAAGGCTCTAAGCTCGCACCCCAGTTTGTAGGACCTTTTGAGATTTTAGAGAGGATAGGACCTGTAGCCTACCATTCAGCCTTACCACCTAGCCTGTCTCGTATCCACGATGTCTTTCATGTTTCAGTTCTACGTCATTATATTTCTGACCTATCTCACGTATTGGATTGGAGTGCTCTTCAGGTAGAGGTAGATGGATAGCTGGCTTTGGAGCCAATACGCATATTGGCTTGTCGGACGCTGGGCCTTCGAGGTCAAGAGTTGGACCAGGTTAGGGTCCAGTGGGATATGTACGATGAGGTCACTACAACATGGGAAGATGGTACGAGACTAAAGATGCTTTACCCTCACCTATTTGATGACTTCCAAGAGGAAGTACAATCTTAGGGGGAGAGGATGTGAGCCCTACTTTTTACACTTCTGTGCATGAGACTATTTGCAGTGCTATTGCTATTCTTTTATGTTGAGAGACTATTGATCCTGAATCTTGTTTATTAAACCTAATTGATTTTAAGGAAATAATTATGCAATGATAATTAAATGTTGCTTTTAAGAAAATGATGAATAAATATGGAACTTTAATGTGATTTCAGTATGATTATATGGTAGAATATTTAGGTATGCTTGTATTGAAATTACTTCGGCTATGATATCTTTCTGTGTTATTGAATTCAAATTTGAGTGTGCAGGTATTGCTAACAAAACCACATATACAGGAGATCATTTCATACCCTATGTTGTATCCCTTGTGAGCAGATCTAGTTCCACGAGGAACTAAGATCAACCTCGTGTTTGGAGAAATGTTGTAATGTTGTAATGTGTTAATGTTGCATGAGGTCAAGGGAATTAGGGCTATCTTTTGATTTACTTTTATTATGATAAGTGTTGTAAGAAATGTTGTTTTGGATCTTGTTTAAACTTTATTTCTTTTAGACCTTTTTCATGTGTTTTTATTTGACTCTGGGAGTTCTAACTAGGTAAGAATCAACCCTGGGTTATATTCCATGGGTCTAGGGACCTTTTTGACTAGGATAACCTTGGTTTAACCTCCATATGGTCACTCTAACTTCACAGTGAAGTTAAGTGACGAATTTGGAAGCATGGGGACAATGGGTTGAGTGGAAGCCACACTCAGGCCCACTTCCAAGTCATGGAACAACTCCATGATTCCCTAATAATGGAGGGCTTGTCTCTTTGTGCCTCTCTTTTGGTGGGGTTCCCTTAATAAGGGTGGTGTATCATCCACTTCCTTTTTATTTTTATTTTACTTATGGTATTTTATTTCTCCATGTGTTGTAAAAAGGACTATAGTGGGGAACCTCTTGAGTGGGGTTAATTGTTTTAAGTCCACTAGGATAATCGATGAGTTGTGGTTGTAGTTTTTTTAATGCCACTTAGGAAATTAGGAAAATAGAGGGAATTAGTTTTAAAAGAGAGAGGAGGAGGAGAGTAAGGGGGTTGGATTATTGTGGAAAGAAGGAGAACTTGGAAGAGGAGGCTAAGAGTGGAGCTCTTCATCAAATTTCATCAATAATTGGGCTTGTGAAGGTTGGTGAACAAGACTTCTCACTTGTATGATCTGTTGCTTGTTATGTATGTTTTGTTCTTGCTTGATGAATGAGATTGAAAATATTTTCTATGTATTTTTCTATTATTTTGGGGTATGTGTTGGGTGTTGAAAGAGCTCCTTCCAGTTGGAAGGCAATGTTCATCATGTATAGGGAAGGGAAGGTGTGAACCTCCTCGGGTGTCTTTCTTATTTTCTTGATATATGAAATGCCTTGAGGACATGTTGGTACTTTTGAGCCAAGAGGGCTTTATGGCTTTGAGAGTCTATTTGGGATATCCCTGGAAGTTTGATTAATTGGATGGCTTGAGGCCATGAGAAAGAGTAATTTTGTTGGCTTGAGGCCATGTGAAAGTTGTGACAAATGTGTAAAGAATGACACCTTGAGTGAGAGAGTCTACTTCCCTACCCTCCCTGAACTCACCTCAGCTGAGTCTTTGTATTGTGAGTAAAACCATGGGAGTGAGTGTGTTATTTGCTTTGTTTGTTGTTATTCAATGTTGTGAAGTGTTTTGGTCTATTCTACCCTAGGTATGTGGATGGTCTCCCTAGCTCAGGGGTGACCCTCTTGCGGGTCTATGGTAGGGAGGAGAGCTAGTTGGTTGTTGTTTTCTCCCTTGTTGTCATGCAGGTTACTATTGGAGCATGTTAAAAGGATTGAAGGGATTTTGCCTTGTTAAAGAAAATTTTCTATCTTCCTATTTGCAATGAGAGCTTGGTCTTTTAAAGTTCCATTCTGTAAGAGTTTTAGAGGAGAGAACTTCTCTCTTGAATTTATTGTAAAAGTTGTTATCTTGGGAGTGGAGAGAAAATCCTCCCTTATTATGTTGTTAGTTGTGACTTTAATTGGTTATTACATTACATCACTTGTGTGAGCTGGGAGAAGAAAGTAATTACTCCCTTAGGATATTTGTGAGTTGTGGGATCTTATAGTTGTTATTTCTATTTATCAAGATTGTAAAGTTGTGGGATTAGTTGTTGATTTGGACCGGTTGTTAAAATGTATCTCTTATATTATTTAGTGAGAAGATTACTTTTACTGTATTATGAAAAATGTAAAGTTACCTTTTAAAACAAAATTAAAACTTGATTTAAGTATGCAATGGGAGATAATCTAAATCAATTTACTTTTCTGTTTACTAGATATTGAAGTGAAAGATCTATTAGTTTCCTGTATTTAATTCATTAAATTTATTCGAAAAGGAATGTATACTTGATAGATAGAATTGAAAAAAAATAGATTTAAATGGATGGTGTATTCTATTTCACTTGAGTAACTGTTATATTGAAATTAAGAGTGAAGAGAAATTGTGAAATAAATTTATTAATTTAAGAATTGTAAGGTTGCATGAAATGTGAAACTTGTTAGGAATTATATATATATATATATATATATATATATATATATATATATATTCTTATTATTGAAAGAAGTTGTGGAAATTTGTATACTTGTATATATATATATATATATATATGTTTAAATAGTTTTAAATTAAATGTAATCGTGAAAATGAGCTATATATATATCATTAATTAATATTAATTGGAAATTTCAAAATTTGCAAATAGAATAGACTGTAAGAAATCATTGTTTACACAGCCGAATGAACAAACAAGATATATGGTGGGGGTTTTAAACCCCACCGAGCTTCATTAATACGCTGGGTGTGGGGAGGGGTGGAACCCCACCCACACCCCACGAAGTGGGATGTGGGTGGGGCTCCGCCCCTCCTCACATCCCCGCCATTACTGATAAACCACACCCCCGCTCCCCCTTACTTCCACCGCCGTCCAAACCCCTGCGCGGCCCCCTCCACTTCGCTGCCTCCGCCCGCCGCTGACCGTGGCCTCCCCAAGCCTCCCTCCATCTGCGTCCTCACCGCCGCTCACTGCGGCCCTCCCCTTCCATAGTCTGCACGGCCATTACCGCCACTGGCCTTCCACCTCGCTCCTCTCCATTCGCCCTTCATGACCTGCAACAAAACAATAAAAGTTAGGGTTGGAAAACCCTACAAGTTATAATATGTGTGACAAGCACTTAGTGCTTGAGTGGAGCATAAATTAATATGAATAAACAAATCATAATATATTTATATATATATATATAAATATAAATATATATTTATATGTATATGTATATATATATTATTTAATATTAAATGAGTGGTTACTCTTTAATGTTTTTGTACACTTACTTTTTTTCTTTGAGATGGATTTCATAACAAAAATCTATTTTATTATGGGTGGAGATTCCATTAGCATGATTAAATATACAATGATAAATGTATGTTTAAATATATATATATATATATATATATATATATATATATATATATATAATATTTGAAAATAAATAAGATTGTTCTAAAAGGATAATGCTTATAAATGTATATATATATATATATATATATTTTTTTTTTTATATATGTCCACTTCTTAAATTGGGAACAGAATTTAAAAAAAATTTATATATAAATATAAATATATATTTATATAAATTAATATTGAACAATATTAATAGGGCATTTGTAGGTTACACTAATAAACTTATACACTAGATCGTTATAAAGAAATTGTGACTATGGAAATTAAAATCTCAAGGGAGTCCTACACGTTGCAAATTCAACCGCCATAAACTTAGAGATAGATATCAACATGCACACGTGAGAAGATTATTCCATAGCAACAAGTACTTTGACATCTTAAACATACACAACCGAGCACGCTTACGTGTGCGAGGGGAAGATTTCATGTAGTAAGGTAAAAAATTTTGATAGTTCGTATCATGACCACATGTCGCACGTGGACATGACACGCATGTTTGCGTGTTGTGACCGCATGTGAAATGTGGGCATGACACACGGATTTCAAGAAGAAATGGAAAAAATTCTTGTAGAATTCTGACATAGTGTCTACAAATCTTGAGATTTGATCAAAAGAAGAGTATGATAGATGATCGCTAGCAAAGTGCCTAGGTGTCATAGGGTCGGGCGTTGATCAAGAAGGTCTCTTCGATTGAAAAAATGCCTTAAGTAGGGGAAAAAATGTTAGACTTAGGGCACACAACTGAGAGGGGGGGTGAATCAGTTGTGCAAAACTTTCTGCAATTTACACACTTAAATCCTCTTAGTGATTAGCAGTATATTAAACATGAAACATAATGCATTCAAATCAAAAGCAGAAACTCATCAACACATAAGACACCAAGATTTTGACGTGGAAAACCCGGTTAAGGGAAAAACCACGGGGTGATTAACCCAAGAATGTACTCTGTTAGAAGAATAGAAAGAACAAAATGGCACATGCCAATTAGGGCTCACTGCCCGAGCACACTACTCACAAGAGGCTCACTGCTTACAAGAGACACACTGTCGACAAAGAAATAAGTATCACATACATGAACTGGAGAATAGCATCTTCACCATGCTTGAATCAGTTCCATTAAGCTCAATACTTATACTCTGCCTTTCGCTCTCCTCTTTGCTACCACACTCTCATCTCCACACAAAAAGGTGAGTTCAAACTGACTTCACAATCCGTTATTTATATAAGGCATCAACTTAGGAATGATCATCTAAGTCAGCAAACATTCATAAGATCATCCGACAGATGCATAACTCATCCGGTCAGCCTGTCTTAAGAAGAACACCATCATACAGAAGTTACTCTTCAATTGCGAGCTCCAACTTCAATGCGGACCATCAACACAAACTAGACATGATCCAAAGACCTCCACAAGCTTGCCTGAAACATCAAGAACATCCACACTTCTTCTGCTTACTGAAATACTTCTCTCCTTCATCCAGAACCTCAAGAACACAGTCTATCATGACTGTCACAAAAGAATAGATGCTTGCGGACCTTTAAACCATGAACCAATAGAGTTGATACACCACAAAGAATTCCTCAGCACTCCCTTAAATCTGCAGAATAGGAAACTTCATTTCCTGATCTCACCGGACCTTTCTTGTTACACACTGTCACCTCTGAACACCTACCGGAACCAGTTTTACTTGAGCAGCCACAACTTCTTCATATATTCATGCGGACCTCTGAAATCTCTACTGGATCACCTACAGACACATATCTACAAACCCTTTAATCCACATCCTCCGATCATCATCCTATCTTGGACCTTTGCCTTACAGTCATCACTGTTCTACACTGTTCCTGATTGAGACTAATTTTCTCAATAGCCTTAGCTCACGGCTCATCCAAACCTTATCATTAATGCAACAAGAGTATGTTGACATCAATGACAACACTGGTTAGGCCCATACTCGCAACAATCTCCCCCTTTGTCATTGATGGCAACATATGATGTGAAAAACCATCAAGATAAGAGCTTCTCCTTACTGTCACAACTCCCCCTATCAACAACAACCATTGACATGCCTTCTCTCCCTTTACTACTCCCCCTTTGATCAGCAACCACTTGTTTTTTGCATGTCTTCTCTCCCCATTTGACATCAATGGCAAAGGGCACATACTTGTAATTTCACCACTTTCTAATCATACCTGCTGCTCCCCCGGAGTAGCAGCTCCCCAACATCAATTCAGATCACAAGATGTGACTGTGATACCCACCGGACTAATGCACATCAGTGCACCTTAGTTCATCACTAGAGGAGCAATAACCCCTAACTTTTCCCTGAGATACTCAAAAGAGTCCTTAGGTAGAGCTTTAGTAAAGATATCTACAATCTGATCCTTGGATGACACAAACTCCAATTTGACTTCATTCTTGTTCACTTGCTCTCTCAGAAAGTGAAACTTGATAGATATATGCTTAGTCTTTGAATGCAACACCAGATTCTTAGATATACTTATAGCACTTGAATTATCATAGAAGATTGTGATAGGTTCCTCATACTCCACTTTGATATCTCTTAGCATCTGCTTCATCCACAAAACTTGAGTGCAACTACCTAGTGCTGCAATATATTCTGCTTCAGTTGTAGACAGAGATATTGCATTTTGTTTCTTGCTTAGCCAAGAAACCAATCTCTTCCCCAAAAAGAATGCTCCACCACTGGTACTCTTCTGGTCATCCACATCTCCTGCCTACTCTACATCTATATATACATGAAGAGAGAAATCATGATCTCTAGGATACCACAGACCATACTCAACCATCCCTTTTAGATATCTAAAAATCCTCTTGATTGCCATGACATGGGATTCTTTGGGATCACTTTGGAATCTAGCAACAAAACCAACAACTTGCATAATATCTGGTCTAGTTTGAGTGAGATACAACAATCCTCCAATCATTGATCTGCACTTTGTCTGGTCTACCTTAGGAGAGTCATCATCTTTGCTCAACTTACATCCAGTTGCCATGAGAGTATTCATTGGCTTTGAATCTTCCATCCCAATTTTTTTCAAAAATTCTTTCACATATTTGGTCTGAGAAATGAAGATTCCTTTCTTTGTTTGAGTAATTTGCAGACCCACGAAGAAATTCATTTCACCAAGCATAGACATCTCAAACTCAATTTTCATTTGATTTGCAAAAGCTTTACACATACTATCTCTTCCTCCAAAGATGATATCATCAACAAATACTTCAACAATCAAGATGTTTTCACAATCAATTTTGAAATATAAGTTACTGTCAGCAGTACCTTTGTTGAAACCAATCTTCAAAAGATGCTTATCCAATCTTTCATACTAGGCTCTTGGGGCTTGCTTTAATACATACAGTGCCTTCTTCAACTTGCAGACCATATCACCATGATCAGACAACTGAAATCCATCTGGTTGCTCTATATACACTTCTTCCAAATCACCGTTTAGAAAGGCAGACTTAACATCCATCTGATATACCTTGAAATCCTTAAAGGCAGCAAAGGCAAGAAATAATTTGACTGCTTCAATTCTTGCCACTGGAGCAAAAGTTTCTTCAAAATTAATTCCTTTTATTTGAGAGTAGCCCTTGCAGACCAATCTGGCTTTATTTCTGATTACTTCACCAACTTCATTTAGTTTGTTCCGGAAGACCCATTTGGTTCCAATCACATTCTTGTTTCTAGGTCTAGGAACAAGATCCCAAGTGTGATTTTTCTCAATTTACATCAACTCTTCCTCCATTGCTTTGGTCCAGTTTTCATCATTGTAGGCTTCATTTATCGTCTTAGGTTCAATCTTTGAAATCAGACAATATTCATCTAAATTTTGAGCAATTTTCCTTCTAGTTTGCACACCTTTTCTTTTGTCACCTATGATCTGGTCTTCAGAGTGGTTTAGTCTTACATACCTTGGAACTTTGGGAGTTTCTTGCACTTCTGCTTCTTGATCAAGCTCATTCAGACCTATCTCTTCTTCCTGATTTATCAGATCAGTTTGAATCTAACTTTCAGAAGAGGATTGAACTCCTTGAACCAGAACACCATTCTAATCATCTTCATCATATTCATAAAACCTTGAGGGTTTCTCTATTCCCTCATCAACCTTCACATTTGTACTTTCTATCATCTTTCTTAGTCTCTTGTTATAACACCGGTATGCTTTACTTTGAGTGGAGTAACCCAAGAATATTCCTTCATCACTTCTAGCATCAAACTTGCCTAGATCTTCATCTCTTTTGATGTAACATTTGCTACCAAAGACTCTGAAATATCTTACAGTAGGAGTAATGCCAAACCAAAGTTCATAAGGGGTCTTACCGGTATTGCTTCTAATTTGAACTCGATTGAGAGTATAGACTGCAGTGCTGACAACTTCTCTCCAATAGATCTAAGGAACATTTGCTTCCATCATCATGGTCCTAGATGCTTCCTGGATGGTCCAGTTCTTTCTCTCCACTACTCCATTCTTCTATGGAGTCCTAGGAGCAGACAATTGTCTCTTAATTCCATGTTTCTCACAGAACTCCATGAACTCACCGGATGTGAATTCTCCACCTCTATTAGACCTCAGACATTTCAACTTTAATCATGTTTCATTCTCTACCATAGCCTTGAATATTTTGAATTTCTCAAGAGCTTCTAATTTCTCCTTTAGAAAGGTTACCCACATCATCCAGGAATAGTCATCAATTAGCAGCATGAAGTATCTATCACCTTGAATACTCCTGGTTCTTGCCAGACCACAAAGATCAGTGTGAACTAAGTCTAATAATTTGGTAGAAGATAGTTCCTTGCTTTTGAATGTGACTCTGCTTAGCTTGCCCAATTGACATTCCTTGCACAAGCTGTTAGTAGGTTTCACCAATTTTGGAAGATCTCGTATAGCCTGAGTATTGCTTATCTTGATGATATTATCAAAATTCACATGACACATCCTTCTATGCCATAACCAACTCTGATCAACTTGAACAAATAAGCAACTTTTACTAGTACCAACCAAGTGGAAGATATTACCTTTAGTTTGAGTACCGGATGCAATCTTTGTTCTGGAACTTTCAAAGATTTTGGATTTTCCATCCTTGAATCAGAGATCATAGCCTTTGTCCACCAACTGTCCAACACTGAGAAGATTGTGCTTGAAACCTTCAACATATAGTACATTACCAGTTTTGTTTCTTCCATCAAAAGAAATAGTTCCTCTTCCTCTGAGTCTACCAGCAGAATTGTCACCAAACTTTACCACTCCTCCATACCTTTCCAAATCTACAAACTTATTTTTGTCACCTCTCATATGGTGAGAGCATCCACTATCAATGACCCAATCATCCTTCTCTTCAATTTGGGCAGCCAGAGCTCTTTCCATATTCTTAAGATTGACAGATACAGAGGACATTGGATCTTCTTCCTTGAAGGCAATGAACACCCATTCATTTCCAAATTTGTTTCCTATCTTTGATTCATCATCTGTTACTCCTTCATTATCATCATCTTCATGTACATAGTAACAGTTCTTTTGGAACCTTGGCTTGTTAGGATTTTGCCTTGAAAATCTTTCTGGACACCTTGAGGCAAAATGACCAATCTTATTGCAGTTAAAACACTTAAAAGGTAATTTTCCTTCATACTTACTGGATCCTCTTGGTAGCCTCTTTGCAATAAGGGCTTTAGGTTGAGCAGTTTCTACTACTTCTTCTTCTAGATCTTTTCTTGCTTTTTCATACCATGATAATTTCCTTGAAGAATTCTCTCCCAAATCAAACCTTTGTTTACCTTTAACAGAGGCACTGGCTTTGAATGCAGATTCAGTCTTGGGGGGTTGTCTCCAAACTCTGTCATTTCAAATGCAGCTAATTTCCTAGCCAATTGATCTCTTGTGACAGTTGTATGGGCTCTGAATTCTTCAATGGTAGTAGCCTTGATTTTGTAAGAAGCAGGAAGGGATCTGAGAATTTTACCAACAATGTCATTTTCATCCAAGACTCCACCAGCATTTCTAATTCCACAAACCAGCTCATTCACTCTTGGCATAAAAGTGGTAATATTTTCATCATCTCTCATCTTCAGTTTTTCAAATTTCCCTTTTAGACTCTATAGCCTTGCACATTTAACATACTGGTCTCCTTCATGCAAAAGTTCCAGTTTATTCCAAATCTCAAAGGCAGTTGGTAGGTCAATAACATTTGAGAGCTCTTAGTCAGATAATGCACGTAGAAGAGCCTCTTTGGTCTGTAGATTGTTTTCAGCATCTGTGATTTCATTTAGGGTTGTCGAACCACCCTGTGGAGGTACATACAGTTTTGTAACCATGGACTAGTATGCCATTCCCATACACTACAAGTGAAATTTCATACAACCTTTCCAAAGAGCAAAGTTGGTTCCATCAAACTTCAGACTATCCTTCTTGTAAGATGACATCCTGGATCTCCTCAAGCGGTTAAGCTCCTTTTAGAGGAACTTAGCTCTGATACCAATTGTTAGACTTAGGGCACACAACTGAGAGGGGGGGTGAATCAGTTATGCAAAAGTTTCTCTAATTTACACACTTAAATCCTCTTAGTGATTAGCAGTATATTAAACATGAAACATAATGCATTCAAATCAAAAGCAGAAACTCATCAACACATAAGAGACCAAGATTTTGACGTGGAAAACTCAGTTAAGGGAAAAACCATGGGGTGATTAACCCAAGAATGTATTCTCTATTAGAAGAATAGAAAGAACAAAATGGCACATGCCAATTAGGGCTCATTGCCTGAGCACACTACTCACAAGAGGCTCACTGCCTACAAGAGACACACTGTCTACAAAGAAATAAGTATCACATAAATGAACTGGAGAATAGCGTCTTCACCATGCTTGAATCAGTTCCATTAAGCTCAATACTTCTGCTCTGCCTTTCGCTCTCCTCTTCGCTATCACACTCTCATCTCCACACAAAAAGGTGAGTTCAAACTGACTTCGCAATCCCTTATTTATAAAAGGCATCAACTTAGGAATGATCATCTAAGTCGGCAAACATTCATAAGATCATCCGACAGATGCATAACTCATCCGATCAGCCTGTCTCAAGAAGAACACCATCATACAGAAGTTACTCTTCAATTGCGAGCTCTAACTTCAATGAAGACCATCAACATGAACTGGACATGATCCAAAGACCTCCACAAGCTTGCTTGAAACATCAAGAACATCCACACTTCTTCTGCTTACTGAAATCCTTCTCTCCATCCAGAACCTCAAGAACACAGTCTATCATGACTGTCACAAAGGAATAGATGCTTGCAAACCTTCAAACCATGAACCAATAGAGTTGATACACCACAAAGACTTCCTCAGCACTCCCTTAAATCCACAGAATAGGAAACTTCATTTCCAGATCTCACCGGACCTTTCTTGTTACACACTGTCACCTCTGAACACCTACTAGAACCGGTTTTACTTGAGCGGCCACAACTTCTTCATATCTTCATGTGGACCTCTGAAATCTCTATTGGATCACCTACAGACACATATCTACAAACCCTTTAATCCGCATCCTCTGATCATCATCCTATCTTGGACTTTTGCCTTACAGTCATCACCGTTCTACACTGTTCCTGATTGAGACTAATTTTCTCAATATCCTCAGCTCATGGCTCATCCAAACCTTATCATTAATGCAACAAGAGTATGTTGACATCAATGACAACACCGGTTAGGTCCATACTTGTAACAAAAATACCTGGGAACCAAAGAAAAGTGAAACCGAAAGAATTACGAAACCACGTTCACCACCCGTGTTGGGAGCCCAGCCACGTGTCCTAATTTCTGCTTGCTATGAAATCTCAGAGCATGTGAGCTGCAAAGCCTGAAAAGGCTACCTCAATACTACAAAAGTCTCCTTAGAGAAGACTACAGATACCAAACTATTGACTGCAGATACCAATCCACCGACTACAGAAAGAAGGCGTCAAATGTTATTGACTTGAAGTTGTAGCGGTAGGTTTTGGAAACAAACCAACAAGCAAATTTGACTTTGAAGAAAACACATTTTGTAAATCGCGTGTAAAAGAGTCAATGACCACAATTTGTAGATGGCGACTTAGAGATGAGAAGTTCTGTTGTAGATTAAAATGGCTACCAGGAATCCACAAATTGCAATATATAGATAGGAGCGATCCAAGAAACTTAGGCAAAAAATTACAGAATGGAAATTTAACCCAAACTAACACCATTTGTACATCGTACGGAAAGTATAGAGCGTCAGAGAGAAAGAAAAAAAATTAAAAAAATAGATTTCTCGCTTGCCCTTGGCTCTAATACCATGTTGCTGTGCTTACATAATGTAATGTGTATTCTATATTAATCATAAAGTTATTTTTACAAAGGAGAGCAAAAGCTCTATATGTAAGATACAATGTCTAAGAATAGACAACCAGTTGTATAAAGCAAACAACAATCAGTGAATAAAAGCATAAAGAAAACTTATCTAAACAGCAAGAAGATTGACCATTAAGATAATAAATAATACTTTAATAGAAAAAGAGTACTCCTAGGTGGGGAGAGTTAACTTCAGTGAAATTTTCTCTTTTGTTGCAAAACTAACTTCTATTAGATTCTTACTTTCTATTTTTGTTGCTTATGGTATGAAAGTAGAGAAAATAGATGTTAAAACTACTTTCTTGCATGGGGATCTTGAAGAAAATAATATGAAATAGTTTGATAGTTCTGTGATAAAAGGGAAGGAGAACTTGGATTGTAGGTCTAAAATTTTAAAAAAAAATACTTTTTCTAAATTTATAAAGTTTGGTTGTGTGTGCAATAATGTGTAAATATGATACAAATCAAGGTTATGTCAAGGTAACTCAATGCAAGTGCATATGTAAACTAAATGCAAACTAAGAAACCTAAGGTTGTCTCCAACTAGTCAAACCTGAATTAAGAACTACTAATTAGTTGGGACAGATTGTATGATCAAATGTTAAGATGAATCTAAGCTACTGGATGCAATTAGGACTTGAAGGCATGGAAACACTATACTATAACGTAGAAAAATGGAAACCAAAGGGTCAAGATGAACCTGAATGAAAGAGTGACAATTATGAAAGTTGTAAGTTTCATTTTGCACCTCCTTGTAAAATTTGGAAGTAGTTGGACCTATAGGACAAGGTTTCTAGAAGTCAAACATCTTTTTTGGAGGCACCATCCATGGGGGTAGCCTTGTCCAAGCAGCTAGAAGAGACCTGGAAGTTTTTGGGAAGCTTGGGAACAATTTCTTATACCTTCTTAGTGATGAACACCTATTTTTGACAATCAAAAGAGGCCTAATTAACAACTTACTTGAAAGGTACTCATGTATACAAAGGAAACAACAAAAGCAACTTAGAATGATGGAATGGGTTCACCTAGTATATAAGGTGATAGGGTTCTAAAATTGAAATAGCATGAAGTAGACACCATGAGGAAGATATGTCAGGGTTTTCAACTTTAGAGTTAGACTTAAAAATCTACTAAAAACATGAAGTGCTGCATTTTGATAATAAATGAGATTAATTTAACAAAATAGAGTGTTTATACCCAATAAATGACTAATATCTGAGCATGAATGGCCTTGGGGAGGTGTTAGAGACCTCTATGACTGATTTGGCTGAAAATGGAACTAATTTAGGGCTTGAATTGAGAAGTGGCAGCCAGGTCTAAAGGAAAATGGCCAATAGGGAAGCCAATTTTAAAGGTAGATGGCCAACAAGAAGGCCAAGTTCTCCTATGTGGCCCTTTCTTGAGTAGATGTGGGCATTGGGATGATTAAATTGCATTGGTACTTTGAGAGAAGCATTCGAATTGATGGATTAGTTTTCATTGTAGAAGTGCCCTGTAGTCTTCGCAATCATATCATGGGTGTCCTGTTGATGATATTTTTGTGCCAACAACAACAATAGAATAAAACACTAAGTATCCTATTCTCTCTTGGATAAAGTCCCTCAAAGGATAAGCTATGTGATCCAGTGAGACAACTTCAAAGTTCCTTATTTGTGATTTGCATTGGATAAACTCAGTGATTTGATGTGATCTTGCTGGTAATCACAAGGGGACTTACGCAGACCTCTTCTTACTTCATTCAACTTATTTCTCCTTTCAGTGTGGATGATACATGTACTATATAATAAAAAAAGGGAAAAAGACAAGGGTTCAGAGAAATTAATCTAAGGTCAATGAAGCGGTGATGATGCATGAATAGACAAACTCCTTAATTAACCTAAATCCACTTTGCCAAGAATGCCTACAACTACATGGAGCAGGTGCAATCTCCTAAGGATAGAGAATGGTTTTCAAATCATGAAAGATTATGTAAGCACCCATTGGATGGCGCATCTCAAACAAGCATCCACAATCAAACTTAAGCAAATGATAATGAAGCTCAGACTAGCTTTACACAACACTTCACCAATGATGAATGTCAAAGGCATGAGATAGGAGTTGATCAAATATTCAATACATACATACATCACATCAATGAGCTATTACTCTACTTAATCTACTTAGAAACATCTCTCCATTTCATCAAAATACAAGAAACCATGTCATTTCACAAGACAACACTTAACACCAAGCGAGCTCCAATGTCTTTGCATTCCTCTTGAGAAATATTTACAACAATTTTCAAGTACTCTCTGAAAATTTTGAAAGTCTCTTCCTACTCTACTCTACTCTACTAAAAACTAACTATCCCCTTACAAATGAGGCAACAAGGCCTTTATATAGAGTTCCAGAATTACAATGAATGGCCTAGATCAGTTCAAATAGCCACGGGCCCAGATCATGCCATCTCAACAAGTAGTTACAACAAATTGTTATTTTTAGTACATAACAGAGGCAATGAATGCACATTTTCCAAGAAGATAAGGATAAAATGGGATCTTCAGAGCATCTTCCACATGGGCGTCCTCTTTAGCTCCTTGCTTGTTAAATGATGTGGTGAACTGTGATAGGTGAATAATATGTATATGCCACGTAGGTGCCACCTTAGCATATTCCCAAATTGCGTCATTTGTGTGATGTCTTCAAACATGATTGCTTTGAACTTGAATGCTTGGGAATGTATCCTTGTTGATCTCGCTTTGTTCTTTCATGAGTAGGATATGTATGATGCATGTTGCTCATTTGTCTAACTTTGTGATTCTTCTTCTCTTCTTGGCAGGATGTACGTTGATCTTCTTTGCTTCTTCATGGAGAGTAGTGTAGATGATGATGCTACTTCATAGCACAGAGTAGGAGACTTCTCTTATACTTGAAGGTTCAGGAGGAACTTGAAGTTAGATGAATGTCTTTGATGATGCAAATGATGAACTGTACTTGGAGTGATCTACATGATGTTTCTTCTGCTGTGACTGCCTTCTATCTTCACTTTACTCCTTGCATGAAGGTGATTCCAGGCACTTGCTCCTTAGATGACTCTTTAATCCCATCCATGCTCTTGCAACACAACAAAGAAACAATATCAATCCCTTTATAACACAAAGAAATCACTTTAAACATTTAAATAACCCTTTTCCAATCTAGGCACACATTTAAGGTTCTAGAGGTGCAAAAGTGTGCCTAAGCTAAAATGGCCTTATATTTGCTATTTTTGTGATTCCAAATGATTGAACATGTCTTAGAATAACTCTCTCCCTCAAGCGCTTACTTCTAGAGGTGAATTCTATGCATTCTTACTTAAAGCGCAATTTAAGGCTTGTCCAGATAGGAAAATGTGCCTAGCTCAAATGACTTCATATTTATCATGTTTATGTTTTTCAACAATTGAAGATGACTTAAAACATCTCTCCTCCTTAAGGCGTTTACTTGGTGATGTTAACTCATGTATTCCTCCTAAGGCACAGATTGATGACTGTGGAGAGGTGAAAGTGTGCCCAATATACTAAGCCTTGTATTTACCAATTCAATGACCCTAAACAATTAGAAATGCCTTGGAATGATTCTCCTTGTCCAAGGCACTCATTTATAATGTGAATTGATGCATTCCTTTTGAGGCTCTAGTTTAAGGTTGTAGAGACTGAGAAGTGTGCTTAGGATGACTTAGCTTCTTGCTTGACATTCAATGATTTCAACTTCATGTTTAAATGTTTAGGAAACTCTCCTTTACCTTTGGTGCCATCCTTATGATGTCAAACTTGATGCTCTCTAGGTGCTAAAATTGGTTTGTAGAGGTGAAGATATGCACCTAGACTTGCTTGGGCTAGTTCTTTGGCATTTCAATGGTTTCGATCACTTGCTTACAACTCCCAGGAGACTTTCCTTCACTAGTTTCTAGCTTCCCCTTTGCTAGGTGCACATTTTTGGTTATACAAGTGGAAAAGTGCACCTTACCCTCCTTAGATGATTTCTTCACTAAGTTTCATCCCTCAAAAGGTTTCCTAACACCAAATTGCCATTATTGATGATGCCTCCACATGTTATTACCTTGGGCGCACTTCTTGACCTATATAGGAGTGAATTTGCGCCTTCGTTCCTTGGTGAATTTTAAACACTTCGTGTTGATCTAGGTGCAAATTTTGGCCTCTAAATGTTGTTTCCTTCTTCCATTAAGCTTAGGCGCACATTAGTGGTTGATCAAATGTAGATATGCGCCTAGTATTCTCACGTCATTTTCTTGCAAGTTTTCCTAAGTTGGAACCCTTCTAATCACTATTTAGGCTCAAATTAATGATTTCAATGATGATTTTCATGATACTTCCTTCGGCACACATCTAGGTATCTACAAAAGCATATTGGCGCCTAGCTTCTCTTGATGATTTTCCAAAATTTTCTAAGTTTCAAACACTTCTTATTGACCTTAGGCACAAAATTGGGTCCTTGAATGATATTTCTTCCTCCAACAATCCTAGGCGCACATCTAAGGTTCTTCAAGAGTGAATTTGCGCATGTGCACTTTGGTGGTTCTTTAAGAGTGAATTTGTACCTAGAGCCATTGGGTCATTTTCATGCAAATTTGAAGGTGAAGATCCCTGGGTGGAAGTAAATTTAAATATTTTTGAAATATATTTCTAGGATGTTTGAGATAGGTCCCAGATCCATAGGATTTAACATGTGGATTCTAGATTTTTGAGTATCCACCAGATTTCAAACTTAGTCAATTTCAATGTCTCAGAACATCAGACTTCAGGATATCAGACTTAGTCAATTTCAGCGTCTCAGGGATTGACTTCAGTGTTCTCAATTACACCTTGTTTGACGGATGGCCTCCCTAATTTCTCGCTTGCAAGGAGATTAACACACTTGACTTGTTTCTAGTGAGGCTCACTCCAAGAGATTATGGCTTCCAGCACGAAGCTATAGATTCAAACACAACTGACTTCATCATGAAATTATCTTAAAGACATCATCCAAGATCTAAGAAAAAGCATCGGAGCTCAAAAAAGGGGGGTCCCCATTTGCAATGGGGCGATGTGTGATTAGGTCACAACATCTAGCATCAACCCGAGTAAATGTTCCTGAACATTTCAAAGACAAAGAATCAATCCAGACTCAGAACCTTCAAACACTCCCCCTCCACTCATCAACTAGCTAGACGATGAACTCAAAAATGAAAAGAATCATAAATTGGATCAAGAGACTTCATCTTCTTATGTGTGATTAAAGATTGATTTCAATTAAAATAGGTTCTTAAGTGTTCCAAAGATAAACAAAAGTCAAGCTTCAACATTTCCGTGTACACCCACACACTAGATCACATAAGCACAACTTCATGATCAAAGAATCAAAACCAATTGCCAGCGTGACCATCCATATTTCAAGGATCCAAGTGCGTACACTTGCATTCATTCACATCCCTTAGAAACTAGGATCATCTAAGATTGCCTATCTCAAGCTAGGTAAATTCATGGAAAGCGGATGAATGAATATATATATATATATATATATATATATATATATATATATATATATATATATATATATATATATATATATATATATATGTATATGTATAAGGATGAAATGGGCAATGATGGCATGTAATGACATGGAAATAGTATGATGGAATGGGGATGATATGAAAATGAAATGACATGAAACGGAGAGGAGTGAAATGAGACAGAGTGTCTCTACGCATGACGCCTGTTTGCCAGGTTTTCATCATGGTACTTATCCAAGGCACCACCAAAGATGGTTTTCACCCGTGGACGAAAAATTTCTCTTTACTATTTTTTTTTTGAAATATGATGACCATTACACACGGCACCTATTTGCCATGTTTTCACCATGGTAATGAATGGAAAGAACTCCAAAGTCTAATTCTCCAGACAACACAACATTCGATACGAAACCATGTCAAGTTATTAAACTTGCTGATGTTGGCAGGAGATGACAAAATGATACGGAAAGAGTGGATTATGATGTGTATTATATAAAACAAGTAAGTGAAAAGTGTATCCAAACATAAACCAACTGAATGATGGGATATATCAGATGATAGGAAAGGTAGTGAAAATGGATGGTATATATAGGGGAATGAAATGGAATGGAATCAAATCACAATCAACGTTTGCACGTACCGAACTAAACTTTGAAGCTTGCAAGGGAAGGGGAGTGTATTTAGGAACGAGAGTGATGGCTAGTGAATGTAACTTCACAGTGACTTCATAACCCACGTAGACTTAGAATTTTATTTTGATTTCATTTTGTGGTATGAAGTGATAGATGGAATGGAAAGGAAATGGAATGGGATGAGGTGAATGGAAATGGATTCTTCAGATGCAGAAGCCGCTTTGAATTTGTCTTCTTAAGACTTAAATACCCAGACTTTTGCTTTTCTTTTGGAAATATGGAATGACATAGCCTTTGAATATGTTGTACTTGGATTTTTGGCATTTATGTTCTGAGGCATAAAGATTTATAGGATTTTTAGGAATTTCTTCATTTCATGGGTAAAGGCATCCAAATATTTATCTCATGGAAGTACAGGATGGGCGGATGGATTGCAAGCTTCTCGCTTAGACAACACTCACATTCATTGATCATGATTAAGAAACAGGGAAAGGAATATGGGTATATGAATTAGGCAAACAGAGGTAAAATGTATGGTGGAAGATATAAACAGTTACCTACTTTTGGAGTTTGCATAGAAACTGAGGTGAAGGAGATACATATGTAATAAGTGGATAGTGGAAAGTAAGAGATTTATGCGGAATGGATGGAAATACCAACATCTTGACCTTGCTTTCTATGTAGTGGAAAAGGTCATATGAATGGATATTGACATGGATGAACTCCAAAAGATTGTCTTCAAAGACTCAAATATGTACCTTGATAATGGACAACTGGACTGTGCATAAAATTTGGACTTTAGACTCGAATTCATTATTGGACGAAAAGACAGTAGATGAAGGCTTTATTGCTTTTGGGTGGGGGTGATAAGCAGAATGAAATGGATAGAGGTATGCAAGATGCTTATTATGGAGTGAAGTGAAACCGTGAACTACCTTGAAATTTGCACTTAATCCAGGCTCACAAAGACTTTCCTAGAAACTTCAGAATCATTAAGATATGTAAGATATAAAACCTCGAAACACTTCAAGCAATACCAAACAACTGACTTATCTCCCAAGAGCAAACAGTCATGCTATCTGACACTAGTGATGGGATCCATAGGAAATCCATCAATCATGACCAAAGTTTCTCAAAGAAAACATAAGAATTCATAAAATTTAGATTTAGCATTTTAAAACATTATGATCAGAAGATAACAGTGTCAAGACACAATATATGATTAGCTTCTGAGTTAAGTCCAAAGTCTAACAAGATGATTAATGGAAATAAAAACATCTTCTGACTCTAAGACTTTCATGAATGGATGTCTAAGAAATGAACTAACATGTTATCATGAATTGAAACTAGAGTGTAAGATAACATTACCTTCTTACAAATAGGAAACCTGACACAACAAACCAACTAACTAAGCAATTAACACCTACAAAAAGAAAACAACAACAGCTAAGGAAAGTGAACAACTAACAACAAGCAAGCAACACGAAAGAAAAACTAAGCTAAGGATGAACCAACACTTGAGTCAAATGACCTCAAGGGAGCAAACCTACTCTAAGACACAACATGAAAGGAAAACCCTATTCTAACCTAGCTATGTACAAGCAACAGAGGGATGCAACCTAGGACACTAAGTATATACATGCCCTAGCATGATTCTTCAGTATGAACAACAACAGTAATGCAACAGTGAGAGTCCTCAATCAAGAAAATTCATCCTTGAACTCAAACCATTGACCCTTCAGGCGACAGACCTCAAACGTAGGAAATTTTTTTTGCACTACTATGATCAATTGAGGATTCTCGTTAGGACCATAATTTATCCAAATGCATATTGTTCTACCCAATTTGCCATAATCAAATTCATATTCAATGCATTCAATATGTTCAAGATCATCATCAATATTACTATTAATGCTATCAATTAGAAGTTCATGATGTTCAAATTCAAAATTCTTCCAATCAATAGAAGGGAAATATACAACCTGATGCTTGCTATTTTCAATGAGACATGGCCTACCAAGCATTCGATCATACTCTATACATCTGTCAAGAAGTCGCCACTGATGATTGATGAGCTTCTCATCTTCTTCATATTGCATGATCTCATCATCTAACTCTTTTGTGATCTCCAGCAATGGTGTCAACAACCTCTTGATCTCAGCGTCCATTGCAGCAGCATGTTCTTCAATTGTCATTCTTTTCTTTGGCAATATATCTTCTTGTATAATGATGGAAGCGTCGAGCACCTCTCTGAATTGCTCTTGTTTATTCACGGGCTCTTTATCAGCATACTCTTGAATTATATCTTCTAAATTCTTTTGCAGTGCTTCTAATTCATGATCTTCTAATAATGTCTTTTGTACTTCTTATAGCTCATTCTTAAGGATCTCTTGATGTAATGTAAATGCATACTCCTCAAGAAACTTATCTTCATCAAATTCAGGTTCCTGCCACAAGCATGAACTTCTTTCTTGCTCAATTGCTGCTTCAAGTGATCTAACATCTGTTAAACCCTATTTACAATCCTCTAATGCTTTTGATAACCATTGTCTGAATGCTTCTATCTCTTCAGGATTGATAAACTCGTATTCATATTCCTTCTCACTGGTACATTACTTATCAAGGTTCTTTGTAGTAAAGACTTCTTCCTCAATAGGTACACCAACTTCTACTTCCTGCATGGCTTGATGAATTGCTTCCCAGTATTCCTCACAAGTGTATTCCAAATGATTTATATCATGCACCCTACACCAATTGCTAGAAAGCAATATATCATCTACACCTAAATCCTTGTCATTCTTTAATTCCTTCTTGATTTTCTCTTTTAGCTTCTTGAATGCTTTACCATCGACAGGAGTATTAGGATCTATCTTTGAAACTACTACCGGCTCATGTACTTGTAAGAATGAAATTTTCCTTTGTACAGCTAAGTCCATCCTTGATAAGAATGTTATACAATCTGCTTCTTTATGATCATTTGTATTATGAATACGACATCCATACTTGCACTCGAAGTCTTTCAAACTCTTGCCACCAAGACGCTCATTCAATCACCACCATAGTTGGAGAAGAATTGGAGTTGAATTTGCAAGATCATACCCAACAACTTGCTACATATCCAAGCTCGAATCCAAGGTTGACAACTCCATCTTCTAATTTTTTATTTTTTGCTTTTTGCTTTTTTGGCTTTTTTGAAATTTTCTACTTTTTTTTTGTATTTTTTGAAATATAAGAGATCTTCAAATCTCGAATCTTTCCTTCAAAGCTCACTTCAAAGTTCAATCCACTACTTTAGAGTATCTTATTGATCTACTTGAAATGAAGAATATCCATGTTCATGCCCTCCTTCTAGTGCCAAAAATGTTGATGATGTTTTTGTGCCAACAACAACAATAGAATAAAACACTAAGTATCATATTCTCTCTTGGATAAAGTCCCTCAAAGGCTAAGCTATGTGATCCAATGAGACAACTTCAAGGTTCCTTATTCGTGATTTGCATTGGATAAACTCAGTGATTTGAAGTGATCTTGTTGGTAATCACAAAGGGACTTACGCAGACTTCTTCTTACTTCATTCAACTTATTTCTCCTTTCAGTGTGGATGATACATGTACTATATAAAAAAAGGGAAAAAGACAAGAGTTTAGAGAAATTAATCTAAGGTCAATGAGGCGGTGATGATGTATGAATAGAAAAAGTCCTTAATTAACCTAACTCCACTTTGCCAAGAATGCCTACAACTACATGGAGTAGGTACAATCTCCTAAGGATAGCGAATGGTTTTCAAATCATGAAAGCTTATGTAAGCACCCATTGGATGGCGCAACTCAAACAAGCATCCACAATCAAACTTAAGAAAATGATGATGAAGCTCAGACTAGATTTACACAACACTTCACCAACGATGAATGTCAAAAGCATGAGCTAGGAGTTGTTCAAATATTCAATCCATACATACATCACATCAATGAGCTATTACTCTACTTAATCTACTTAGAAACATCTCTCCATTTCATCAAAATACAAGAAACCATGTCATTTCACAAGACAACACTTAACACCAAGCGAGCTCCAATGTCTTTGCATTCCTCTTGAGAAATATTTAGAACAACTTTCAAGTACTCTCTAAAAATTTTGAGTCTCTTCCTACTCTACTCTACTCTACTAAAAACTAACTATCCCCTTACAAATGAGGCAACAAGGCCTTTATATAGAGTTCCAGAATTACAATGAATGGCCTAGATCAGTTCAAGTAGCCAAGGGCCCAGATCATGCCATCTCAGCAAGTAGTGACAACAAATTGCTATTTTTCGTACATAAGAGAGGCAATGAAGGCACATTTTCCAAGAAGATAAGGATAAAATAGAATCTTCAAAGCATCTTCCACATGGGCGTCCTCTTTGGCTCCTTGCTTGTTGAATGATGTGGTGAACTGTGATAGGTAAATAATATGTATATGCCATGTAGGTGCCACCTCAGCATATTCCCAAATTGCATCATTTGTGTGATGTCTTCGAACATGATTGCTTTGAGCTTGAATGCTTGGGAATGTATCCTTGTTGATCTCGCCTTGTTCTTTCATGAGTAGGATATGTATGATGCAAGTTGCTCATTTGTCTAACTTTGTGATTCTTCTTCTCTTCTTGGCAGGATGTACGTTGATCTTCTTTGCTTCTTCATGGAGAGTAGTGTAGATGATGATGCTACTTCATAGCACGGAGTCAGAGACTTCTCTTATACTTGAAGATTCAGGAGGAACTTGAAGTTAGATGAATGTCTTCAACGATGCAGATGATCAACTGTACTTGGAGTGATCTACATGATGTTTCTTTTGTTGTGACTTCCTTTTATCTTCACTTTACTCCTTGCATGAAGGTGATTCCAGGCACTTGCTCCTTAGATGACTCTTTAATCCCATCCATGCTTCTGCAACACAACAAAGAAACAATATCAATCTCTTTATAACACAAAGAAATCACTTTAAACATTTAAATAACCCTTTTCCAATCTAGGCGCACATTTAAGGTTCTAGAGGTGCAAAAGTGCGCCTAAGCTAAAATGGCCTTATATTTTCTATTTTTGTGATTCCAAATGATTGAACATGTATTAGAATAACTCTCTCCCTCAAGTGCTTACTTCTAGAGGTGAATTCTATGCATTCTTACTTAAGGCACAATTTGAGGCTTGTCCAGATAGGAAAATGCACCTAGCTCAAATGACTTCATATTTATCATGTTCATATTTTTCAACAATTGAAGATGACTTAAAACATCTCTCCTCCTTAAGGTGCTTACTTGGTGATGTTAACTCATGTATTCCTCCTAAGGTGCATATTGATGAGTGTGGAGAGGTGAAAGTGTGCCCAATACACTAAGCCTTGTATTCACCAATTCAATGACCCTAAACAATTAGAAATGCCTTGGAATGATTCTCCTTGTCCAAGGCACTCATTTTCAATGTGAATTGATGCATTCCTTTTGAGGCGCTAGTTTAAGGTTGTAGAGACTGAGAAGTGTGCCTAGGATGACTTAGCTTGTTGCTTAACATTCAATGATTTCAACTTCATATTTAAATGTTTAGGAAACTCTCCTTTACCTTAGGCGCCATCCTTATGATGTCAAACTTGATGCTCTCTAGGTGCTAAAATTGGTTTGTAAAGGTGAAGATATGCACCTAGACTTGCTTGGGCTAGTTCTTTGACATTTCAATGGTTTCAATCACTTGCTTACAACTCCCAGGAGACTCTCCTTCACTAGTTTCTAGCTTCCCCTTTGCTAGGCATACATTTGGGGTTATACAAGTGGAAAAGTCTGCCTTACCCTCCTTAGGTGATTTCTTCACTAAGTTTCATCCCTTAAAAGGTTTCCTAACACCAACTTGCCATTGTTGATGATGCCTCCACACGTTATTACCGTGGGCGCACTTCTTGACCTATATAGGAGTGAATTTGTGCCTTCGTTCCTTGGTGAATTTTAAACACTTCGTGTTGATCTAGGCATAAATTTGGGCCTCTAAATGTTGTTTCCTTCTTCCATTAAGCTTAGGTGCACATTAGTGGTTGATCAAATGTAGATATGCGCCTAGCATTCTCAGGTCATTTTCTTGCAAGTTTTCCTAAGTTGGAACCATTCTAATCACTATTTAGGATCAAATTAATGATTTCAATGATGATTTTTGTGATACTTCCTTAGGCACACATCTAGGTATCTACAGAAGCATATTGGCGCCTAGCTTCTCTTGATGATTTTCCAAAATTTTCTAAGTTTCAAATAATTCTTATTGACCTTAGGTGTAAAATTGGGTCCTTGAATGATATTTCTTCCTCCAACAATCCTAGGTGCACAACTAAGGTTCTTCAAGAGTGAATTTGTGCCTAGAGCCATTGGGTCATTTTCATGCAAATTTGAAGGTGAAGATCCCTGGGTGGAAGTATATGCTCAGATATTGAATTTCCTATACTTTAAATTTTTTTGAAATATACTTCCAGGATGTTTGAGATAGGTCTTGGATCCATAGGATTTAAAATGTGGATTCTAGATTTTTGAGGATCCACTAGATTTCAGACTTGGTCAATTTGAGTGTCTCAAAAAATCAGACTTCAGGATATCAGACTTAGTCAATTTCAGTGTCTCAGGGATTGACTTCAGTGTTCTCAATTACACCTTGTTTGATGGATGACCTCCCTACTTTCTCACTTGCAAGGAGATTAACGCACTTGACTTGTTTCTGGTGAGGCTCACTCCAGGAGATTATGGCTTCCAGCATGAAGCTATAGACTCAAACACCACTGACTTCATCATGAAACTATCTTAAAGACTGGATACCAAGGGGTTTTGTAATATCTGCCTTATAGATACCTCCCAAGATAGGGTATCCTATTATCTCTACTTACAGTATCCTCACTACAATATATAGTTCCCAACCCTTGATCTAAAACATTTATTCTACTCCTTGAGTAGAAGTAAGAAATCAAGCATTCAATACAACAAACCTATATTCTAGAATCATAAACACCCCTCAGATGCTCAGACTCAGAGGAAGAACATACTCAGCTTGGAGACAGATGACAGAATACATGCAGTATAGCATTACTCATTTAGATTAACATGATATCAGTGGATTAATGTAGAAAAACATACAACATGAGACTCATAAACTCACAAGACATCTAGAAAAGGGCCACCAAAGAAGTTGTATTGTGTCATAGCACCCAAAATTTTTGTCCAGTTTTCAACAACCAACCAGTAACACAGTTCGGCCCCTTTTTTATACAAAGACTGTGTACCTGGCAAAATTTATTACAAGGAAAATAAAAAATCTGCCAAATTCAATGCGTGAGGAATGGCGCTCAGAAACATTCAACGCTATGGGGAGACAGAGAGGAATGAGCAGATGGAATCGGGATCCGTGCCGCTGTTCAAGGACATTCATCTTCAAACGGGTTGTCGACCCGTCCATCACCGACCCATACCGCTGCAATTTTGCCATTAACGCTTCAGCTACCCATAGCCTCTCTGAAATGTAGCAATGACGTACCACTAAAAATTTCCCGCCCAAAAACGGCCGCACCCGCTCAGGAAAAACCATCGCAACAGGTTCAAAACCTGACCATTGATCATCCCTCCATTACTATGATCAACGGCACCCAAAAATGTTGAAAAGTCATTGGCCAGTGAAATTGTGCCATGTTGGCACCTTATGTTTCTATCGCTAGCCCTTTCCTTCTTCAATTTTGCCTTTTTCGCCCTTGTATATGCGTGTTGAAATGCATATACATGCAACAGTTCCTAGGCACGTGGCAGCCTGTGACTCGTCCTCCGTCGCTATGCATTTGACTCAAACACCACTGACTTCATCATGAAACTATCTTAAAGACATCATCCAAGATCTAAGACAAAGCATCGGAGCTCGAAAAAGGAGGTCCCCATTTGCAATGGGGCGATGTGTGATTAGGTCACAACATGTCCATCATCAGATCCATAGTATTGCTTTGGGCACTCTCCAATTTATTCACTTCCTACTTGAGCAAATCAATTCTTAACTTTATGATTTTAGACCATTCCATTAACAAGGTTTGATCTACTTTGTCTATGATGCCTTCTGATATAAGTGTAGAGATCTCAAGAGAAGATCTCGAGAGAAGACCTCAAGAGTAGAGAATGGTGAGGTTGCAAGTGAGTTTTGTTTAAACAATGTTTGTTGATGAATTTAATAGCAAGTTCATTTATAAGATTGATTGTAGCAGTGATACATGCAACAAGTTGTAGTGATGATGAAACAAAGAGGCAATTTGAAGAACTAGGTTCTTCACTTAAGGTGCTTCAACTTTCCACATTTAAGTGATGATGATCTTAATTATGGTTTGGGTTATCTGGGTGACTCAAGTGATTGTGAATTGACCCAATATGATGTTAGTAATAAATATGTTTATTTTAGTGACATGGTCATATCTACTAATCAAGTCAGTTTGATTGTGGAAGCATTTAATGGGATCTAAGCACAGCAGAAGAAGAACTACCCTATCTAGGTGTTTTTGATTTTCAACATGTAGTCCATTCAAATTGTCTACTTGATGAAAGATTGCATTTAAGTATGCAATTCTATAGTATGTGATTTAGATGACCTCAAATTTTATATTCATTTACCTAAAGACATTAATAATTAAGATAACATTGAAAACGTGGACTGTAAGACCTTCCTTTTTCTTTTGTTTGCTAACCCCTCCATTTATGAATAATCTGCTCTTGGTTTGAATGATGGTATCAACACTTGTCATCCATATGTGTTGTATGAGTTGTTTAGTTTAGGGTAGGGGTAAAAAGTTTAGTCTTTTTCTTTATTCTTTAGTTTTAGTGGGCTCGTGCACATGCTTGGGTGTGTGAGCATATTCATGTTTCAACTGGGCAGTAATTGCATCATCGGGATATGAAAGAATAGCTCAGCTAAGAATACTATTTTTTAATGAGGCAGGGAAGTGTTGATCTATAAGGTATTTTCCTTATGCTACATACAACCTCATTTGAGAATTAAGTTTTATAATTTATGCTTTCATGTCTAGGGTTACATGTAAAATCCTGTTAACAATCTGTGTGCATAGCTTTTTTGGTTTCCTCTCCCTTATGTGATGTGCTTTGTACACACTCATTTGTGTGTTTTTCATATGTTCTGGGTTTTGATCTCCTCTATTTTTTTTGGGGGGTTTGGAATGCTCTTTTGTAGACTTGTCTGGATTCTCACTACACCAATAGAGGATGCACTTCTCAAAACAGAGCCTATGTTTGTGCTTAATCTTGTAATGACATTTCTTTGGCTTTCTGGTATTATTTTGGTGCCTTCATGTTGATAATTGAATTGAGAAACTTGAATCAATAGGCCCCACTAAATGCCTTGGCTGAGCTTTTATTTATGCCTTTGTAATAAATTGTACGTCTATATTTGTGTTCTCAGCCTTGTCTAAATTTGCATGGCACTATGCTTTTATCATGCTCCATTGGTGTAGCCATGGAAGCTCGTGTGTGATCATATGACTTTTTGACCTAAGGAGCTGCATATATTTTATACATGGTGGACCTTTTGTGCTATGGGTGGTTTGGAGGACCGTGCGATCAATTTTGATCGAATGGTCCTTGGAGTCCTCAAGGTGGTCAGAGCTCCTAAGGTTCTCAGGATTCTAAGGACCATTGGATGATGTGCTTGATTTATTTGGATGACCTCGAGTATGATATTGTGTGCTTAGGGTAAAAGATCTGTGACTAGTCAATTATTGTGAATTCACTATGTAGTGGGTCCTTCCCTTTGTGGAAGTTATTGTGTTTTATAGGTTCATAGTAGAAAACATCTTTAACTTTACAAAGAGATATTGTAACTTGTAGGTTGATTAAAGAACTAGAAAGCATAGCAAGAGAACAAGAGTATTTAGACATTGAAGAAAAGATTTTTTAAGATGGAAGTTGACATTGCAAACCTTTTGAGCCAATGGAGAATGAAGAGCCTAGTTGAGACACTTGTGGAAATGATGTGTTTCATTAGTGGACACCTATTGCAAAGGAAAAGTCTACTTCAAAGAGGAAGAAGAATCTTCAAAGGGTGACAAGATTCTTCCAAGCAAACCACTATGTTCAAAGTAGAGGTTAAGATTGAGATTTTTCCATTCCAATGAGATGTAGATGTAGAGAAGCTTAATCATTGGTTTAAAAAATTGGAGGTATTCTTTAGCATGGATTCTTACTTTAGAACACAAGATTTCCTTTGCTAGGGTAAGATTAGAAAATCATGCTTTAACTCAGTTTGCAAATCTCTTATATTCTATGGCTTTGATAAAGCAACTTCCTATTAGTTTATGGGATCAATTTAAGAAATTATTTAAGAAACAATTTTATCCTATTTGTTACAGAGAAGAAAATTGTATGGTATGACAAATCTTTAAAACAAAAGGAGAGAAAATGTGTGCAAGAGTACACTAGGGAATTTTGTAGAATGGTTTTCTAAATAGAGAAAGATGTACAATATGAGGTCTTGATAGAGTATATTGGAGGCCTTTGTAGCCATCTTTGAAGGCTTATGTTTCTATCCACATTGGTGGACATAGATGAAGCATGAGCCCATGCTCACTATCTTGAAGTAGTTAGTCCTCCACTCCAAGGATAAGTGGAGCAAAAGACAAGACAAAGAAGGTAAATTCCATAGGTACTAAGAAGAAATCTACACATTGTGATCATTGTGGTAAAGATGGTCATTTTGAGTCCTCTTGTTGTAAGTTGTATCTAGAGAAAAAACCTCATAAGAATGGTAAGAAGGGTAAGAAAAATTCTAAACTCTACATCATGAAGTATAAAGAGGTTAAAGAGATTGAATGCACTTCTGAGTTGTATTCTAGGATTACTTTCACTACTTAGAAAGTTGGTTTATTGACTCAAGAAACATTGTTTAACATGAAGATTCAAGTTAAGGGTGTTAAAGTCAATGCAATTTTAATTCTTATTTTCAATCTAACTTAAATTCCCAAGATTTGGTTGAAAGAATTAGCCTAGAAACTTATCAGCATGCCAAGCCTTATGCTTTTGGATTGGATATAAGAAGGTGCGAATGTACTAGTTAGTAGACAAGGTAGAATGAAGTTTTTTGTTGGTTCTAGGTTTGTTGATGAAGTGGTTGTAGATGTTGCTCCTTTTGATGTATATGGTGTTCTATTTAGTAGTCCCTACATGTATGGCCAGCAAGTAATGTATTCTCAAAAGGCCAACAAGTAAAAGATCCCATCAAGTATGGAAAGAGCTTCATGTTATTTGCTTATATAGGCAAAGAGTAGCACACAAAGGTCTCAAATCTTCATGGGAAGATGTTGAGTGGAAACACAAGGATTGTTCCCTTGGAGAGAACCAATGTGGATCAAGTTCCTTCATGTTTAAGCACTTTATTGTTACATTGTTCTAGATTTTGGCTAGCTATTTTATGGTGCATGGCAACATGGCAGTCATGCCATCAATTGATCAATTCATCTTCCCTCTCTTGTCGAGTGCTTATATAGTTTTGGGGGGACCAAAAGCCTCTAAATTGGGGGGATACAATTCGTAAAGGATCTGATTTCACTTTAGACTCCATGGTGAAGTGAGGAAACTTTTTGTTGTAGGTCTAAACAGGTCTTATATGACACCAAAATTTAAAGCATATTTAGATTCCTTTAAAAAATATGCAAGAAATTGCCATCTCGTTTTGAGTTCGTTTACAAAAGTCATGGCTTTCAGAAGTTGGAGGATAAACTATCAAAAGTGGTAGTTTCACAAGTGTCAGTACTAGTTATGAATGTGCTAGGGCAGTTTTGAAATTGCCACTATTGAAAGAGGCAGTTTCATCTGTGCTCAGAAAATGATCCTCATATGTTCTAGTTTCCTTTGTCTCTTCATTTCTCTCAAGGATTTCAACTTCTTTATGTGATGTAAGGCTATATATAGCCATAGTAAAGTCAAACTGAATATTTTTGGGTACATAAAATTAGAATTTGGGATAGTTTTGTATGCATTTTCTGAGTTCTAAGTTGATTGTGTTGAGCAAGTAGCAGGGCAATGGGTTGTGGTTGTGAGAGCATTGTGATGGGTTATATGAGCTGATTCAATGTATGATTCATGCTTCTTGCTATCCCAAAATGTTTAGACTTGTGTTTTACCAATTTGAGTGAGTTTAAGCAAGAATACTTATCTTTTTTCTAGAGCTTTCACCCATACATGGGTTTCTTTGGGGTAAATATGTGTTTATTCTTTATGGTGATGTAACAATACTGTTATTGTTTTCTCTACCTTGGGAAGCTTTAGAATATTCTTCTTTCCTATTTTTCTTAAGCTTTAATTGTAGTCATAGTGATTTGTATCCTTGTGTACAAGAAATGCAAAGCACCTAAAGTTTATGATTCATGCTTCTTGCTATCCCAAAATGCTTAGACTTGTGTTTTACCAATTTGAGTGAGTTTAAGCGAGAATATTTCTCATTTTTTCTAGAGCTTTCACCCATACATGGTTTCTTTAGGGTAAATATGTGTTTATTCTTTATGGTGATGTAACAATACTATTATTGTTCTCTCTACCTTGGAAAGCTTTAGAATACTCTTCTTTCCTATTTTTCTTAAGCTTTAATTGTACTCATAGTGATTTGTATCCTTGTGTACAAGAAATGCAAAGCACCTAAAGTTTCATAATGTAGAAGGGAATGATTATGATCCATCTTTCTTTGCCTCAGTTTTTGAAATTCATAATTTGAATAATTTTTGAATTTCATAATTGAATAATAAGAATCACCTCTATAAAAACGTATTCTACTAACAAGCAATTTTATTTGCTCTCTAATATATGGGTTGGGTTGACTGTTAAATATGGGAGAGCTTAAAGAGCTTCTGTGCCAATGTGTTGTGGACTATGGTTAATGCACAACTATTTATAGGTCACAGAGGATAGATATAGAGGGTAGCTAATGTAAAAGCCCAAACTTTCTAACATATGTAATAACAAAAAAAATAAGGCAGCAAAATAGAGCATAAAATTGTTGGAAATGAAGCCCAACCGTCACTGCCCTTTCGTCTTCCTCTTCCCATGTCTCTTCAGTTGCCTAAAGAGTCTATATATTTTCCTTCTCATTCTCTTTTTGGTAGAGATGAAGACTATTGTAATTGGAATGATTAATGGAATAATGTGTCCTGCTTTCCTTGGTGGATGTAGCCATCTTGATGGTGAACCATGTTAAATTCATGTCTCTGATTTTATCTTTGTGTCTGTGATTATTTATCTATTTTAGTTTTGTGTTTCGCTGCAATTTATCTTTAACAATTGGTATCAGAGCAGTGAGATCCAGGGAGAGCAGGTTGGACAGGGTTTACAAGGTTGAAGTTGTTGTTTGAAGACCAAAGGTTTTGCACCGTATAAGAGCAGGAGATACTGGTTTGTAGCCTTAGATTGGAGTCAGATTGAAGGTAAATAGAGCCCCAATTATCTAGCAAAATGACGCTCTAGTTTTGCTGATCAGAAAAGGTTGCTCCAACTCCACAAAAATAGGCGCTTTCTTTTTCAAACTGGTAGCTTCCCAAAATATGTTATGTGAAGTGTGTGAAGAGGAAATCCCTGCCTGATGTGCCAAAGGAAAAATTGGGGAGTTTGAAGGGCCCATGCCATTCTATTATGCTTCCAATGTGACCCATGATCATACGAATGAGATGTATTATTAGGTTATGCATTTCCAGAAGATGTTGAATTGTCACTGGCAAGGTTTGTTGCAAAGATTGCTAGGAGCTTGAGAATCTGTGTTTCCCAAAATGGTCAAGAGGCATGTGTAGGAGGTGTGTGTAGGAGGACATGCTACAGGGGTTTGGTTTGCAGGTTTTGCATATCATTGTGGATGTTCCTTGGTACTACATGTTTACATTTTCTATGTGATGCTGTTAGTAGACTTGGTATCCCTTGATCACTTGTGATGGTGCCTTATTTCTGGAATGTTAATGAAGCGACGCATTGTATGCGCTCATTCTAGGTTTGCATTCATCTGGACATTTTTGGTATCCCTTGATCACTTGTGATGGTGCCTTATTTTTGGAATGTTAACGAAGTGATGCATTGTATGTGCTCATTCCATGTTTGCATTCATCTGGACATTTCTCATGCAGTGGGAGCTCCTGGATGTACAATAGGCCATGGAAAGTAGGCTTCAAGTAGGAGGTTGTTCAGATGTGAAGTTGCAGCATGAATCAAACTTCAAGTGGGAGATTGTTGGATGTGAAGTCTGACTCTTCAATTCATATTCCCTGTTTGTCTCTTCACCTTCTCTTGAAGAGAATTGCATATATATGAGGGAAAGATCATATGTATGATGCTGCAAATAATAAGAAGATTATTGCCCTACTTTCCTGTGGATGTAGCCACATTGGCGAACCACGTTAAATATCTGTCTTTGTGTTCTACTTTGTGTGTTGTTTATTTATCTAATTTTTAACAAAAACAACATAGTTCAAGACTGAAACAGAAATGATAAAATAATATACAATAGCTTAAATTAACCTAGCTTGTATTGTATACAATCAAATGCATTACACTTGAATGCTTTGCCCAATGAATAGTCACAAATTTATAGCTTTTAGTCTCTGGAACATTTTTTAATTTCTTGAAACTTGTAGATGATCATAGTTTTTGGAGTCTTTTATTTTCTAGACTTAATAGTTTCTAGAGTTTTATACTAACATTTCCTCCTTAATATTGACTAGAATGAATCTAAAAATAAGAGTAATGGAGGAAGGCATTATGCTTGTCCTTCTTAATATCCACCCCCATCATGCCAAGCATTCCTTGTAGGTCAAAAATTTAGCTTATGTCATGTTTTTGGTGAATATGTCAATTGTTTGTTCATTATTAGAGCAATATTAGAAATTGATAACATGAGTTTGAACAAAATATAAAATGTAATGGACATTAATTTCTAAATGTTTTATTTTAGCATAAAAAGTTGGATTATTAACAACTTGTATGACATTTTGATTATCACAAAATATGGTAGTAGAAAAGTGTTGGGCAAGGCCAAGCTCCCACAAGATGTTTTGAATCGAAGTAGCTTATTTTTTTGCTTCCTTTGTTGTTCTATATTTTGCCTCACAACATGACAATGAATTAGTTGTTTTCTTTTTTCTACTCCACGTAACAAGTCTTGAACTAAAATTCAATACACAACTATCTACATGTTTTATGCCATTAACATCACCACCCCAATTTGAATTTGTAAAACTAACTAAAGAAATTGAGGACTTATAACCATAGTGGATACTATAGTGAATTGTTTCATTAATGTATTGTAAAATTCATTTTGTATCCAACCAATGATTTTCTTTGGGATCCTATATAAATCTATACATTAGATTGACTACAAAGCAAATGTTTAGTCTAGTATGGGTTAGGTAAACCAAACTATCAACAAGTTGTTTGTATAAAGCAACATCTACATTCTCAAAGGTACAATCTTTAGTAAGCTTGACTCCAAATTGAAATAGAGTAGAGACAAGTTTGCATAATCATTTTATACCTTTCTAAGAGATCCAATGCATATTTTCAGCATGACACAAATAATCCATCATGAGTTATACAAACATGCAAACCAAGAAAATAGATCAACTCAGCGAAGTTGCTTATATTAAATGTAAATTATGTAGAATTGGTTTCAAAGCGTTGATGAGTTTTATATTAGGATCAATAATGGACAAAAGTCATACACATCAACTACAACAAGAAAAATTTCACCTTGAACATTCTTCATATAGAAATTTGGATCTGATTTATATTTCTAAAACCTATGAAACTAAAAATACCTTCCAATCTTCCCATTCCATCTTCTTGGGGCTTCTTTTAGACCATATAGTTCCTCCTTCAACCAACAAACAAAGTTAGGATATCTTTGATTCACAAAACTGGGTGGTTGATCCATATTAATCTCTTCATAAAGATCTCCTTTCAAAAAGGTATTTTTTACATCCATTTGATAAATCTGCCATCCAAAACTAGGTACCAAAGATAGAACAATTCTAATAGTATTCATTAGAGCAAATGTTTCATCAAAATCAATACCATCCTTTTGATTAAAACTTTTATGACTAAATTAGTTTTAAATTTTTCAATAGCAACATCTGATGAGAATTTTGTTTTATAAGTTTATTTGCAGCCAATGGTATTTTTCTCTTTTGGAAGGGGCATAAGATCCCAAGTTTGTTTTTTTGTCAAAACATCATATTCCACTTTCATGGGCTATTCCCATTCTTCTTTATCTCTCGCTTCTTCATAAGAAGTTCTAGATCATGAGTTTGAATCACTTTCATGGTTTGTTCCCATTCTTCTTATTTTTGTTATTAGAATCGAAAGAAAAGTATCCCCTTTAACAATGGATTAATTTTTTGGTTCAAAAATTACCTCTATACTTGAATTTTATTTCTTTTTGAAGAAGATGGCTACAGAACTATGTTTCTCGGTCTTACCATTCTTTAACCTTTCTTGCTTGGGTGTATACTATTGCTTTTCATTGTTCTTTTTCTTGAAATAAATTTTTTCCATGTTGTTTTCACTTCCATAATACTTGCAAATAATAGGTTTTCTTCTTTCTTCCTTTTTTTACCACCATTTTAAAAAAATGACTAGAACCATCATTACTACGGAATTTATTCTTTCCAATTCTTCTTTTCATCAAAATATTTAAAGAATGATTTACCTTTGGTTGCATATGTATGATTCTTTTTAATATATCTGTCTTTAATAAGTTGAAATTCTTCATCTAAAATTGACTTACAAAATTGACCAAAGTATTGTTGGGGGATATTAGGATTCAATTGAATAACCTTTCTCCTTGATTCTTTAAGTACTTTGTAAGGTTCAAGAAGATTGTTTTCAACCATTTCAATCAACTAAAAATCTTTTATCATATATTCAGCTCTTATCTTTCTTAATTGGGAATTTAAATATATAATTTCATTTAAGTAATTAGCTATTTTTCAAAATCAACAAGATCTAAGTTAAACATTTTTTTTTCCTGCACTAAACATGTTAACAGTATCTACATCTCTATAATCAATTTCTAGCTTTTCCTACAATTCTATTGGATTATCTACATCAACAAATATTCTATTGATATTTTGGATCAAAGATTTACCAATAATACATCTTGCATGCTCTAATTTGTATTCTTAAAACACCTTTTCTTTGTCATTTTGTTGATGTTTTTCAATTTCTTTTTTGACCATTCTCCATAGCGCATTCTCTCTTAGATAATTTTTTACTACAATCTTCCAGTCTACAAAATCATTTCCATAAAAAATTAGAAAAACTTCATTTGTAGAATCTTTTAAGGTTAGAAGAAAATCAACCACAAGTAAATGGATTGGAACAAATCTACCAAATCAATTTCAAATATTATCTAATTGAAAAATCAATCTCGCTACACCTCAACCCTTCAACACCAAAAGCCTTGCTCTGCTACCATGTAAAAAGCTCAAACTTCTAACTTATACAATAAAAAAACAAGGCACCAAAACAGTGCATAAAAAGGATAGAGCTTATGGCTAAATCAGAGCTAATAAAAATTTATATAAGAGCTTGAATTAGACTAGTTTGTATTGTATACATTCTAATACATTACACTTTGAATATTTTATTTATAAACCATTACACATTTATAATTTTTAATCTAGAAATTTTTTAATTTCTTAAAACTTTTAAACAATGATTTTTCAATTTTCTAAAGACCTAATAGCTTTTGTTTTCTACTAACTAGTAGGAGAAAAAACTAGACTCAAACCTAAGTTAAGAGCAATGAAGGCTCACTATTTAACATTCACCAGAACATTGAGCAACTCAAATTTGGTGCTGGTAGATATCTATGTTTTATGTAAGCTCATAAATAATAGATTTATTTTTCAACTTGAACGATTGATCGATAACACGCACCTTCAATCATTGTAATTTTTTATCAAAATAGATGATTAATTTTCTGTAAGATTTATTTCATGAATACCATGAAAAATTGGCAAAACTTCATTTATAGACTCTATGAGGAATCTACGAGGTTAGAAGAAAATCAACCTGCAAATAAATGGATTGGAATAAATCAAATCAATTTTAAATATTATGTAATTGAAAAATAAATTTTACTACATCTCAACCCTTCAACACCAAAAAGCCTTACTTTGATACCATATAAAAAGCTCAAACTTCTATGTGATAACAGGAAAACAAGGCAGCAAAACAAAACATAAAAAGATAACGGGAGTCTCAACTCAATAAGCAGATGTTGCAGGCCTTGAGCTCTACTTTTTTGGCCCTTATTCCGAAGAAAGAAGGAGCTGATCGGTTGGACCTTTTCAGGCCCATTGCTCTGTGAAATGTGGTTTATAAAATTATTACTAAATTGACTACTGAGAGGCTTAAGTCTTGGCTCCCTTTGTTGATTTCAAAAGAACAAGGTGGGTTTGTTGCTGGTAGACATATTCTAGATGGCGTAGTGATTGCTTCTAAAGTTATTCATTCTATGGCTAAGTCTAAGGAAAAATCTATGTTCATTAAATTGGATATGGCTAAGGCTTATGACAGGGTTAGATGGCCACTTTTGCATAAGGTTCTCAATGCTTTTGGCTTCAACAGTGAGTGGGTTAGTTGGGTGATGAGTTGTGTTACTTCTTCCTCATTTTCTGTCATCATCAATGGGGAGCCTTCTAAGTTATTTGGGGCTTCTAGGGGTCTTAGGCAGGGGGATCCTTTATCTCCCTATTTGTTTATCATTATGGTTGAAGGCCTGGGAAGATTCATCAAGTCTCGGGTGTCCCAAGGTTTGATTCAAGGTTGGAGTTGGGGTAATGGCTTGCCTACTCAATCCCACTTGTAGTTTGTGGATGATACAACTTTAATGGGGGTTGCTCGAATCCAGGGGGCAGAAAATTTTAGATAGATTTTGGATATTTACTTAGCCACTTCGGGAAAGAAAGTCAATGAGCACAAGTCTTCTATCTATTTCTTTAATACCCCTAATCCTATTCAGAGACGAATTGCAAATATTATGAGATTCCAAATTGGATCTCTTCCTTTGGTTTATCTTGGAATTCCTTTGACTATTGGTAGACAACTTAGGGGCTACTAGCAAGTGCTGTTGGATAAGTTGCAAAGGAGGATTAATCATTGGACTCGTCGATGGCTTTCCACTATGGGTAGGGTTACTCTTCTACAATCTGTGATCCAGGCCCTTCCTATTTACAGGGGTTTTGTTTAGGTGGCTCCTTCATACTTCATTAAAGCATTTGATGCTCTATCTCAACAATTCCTTTGGAGTGGTACTTTGCTGGCCTCTAAGTTGAGTTTAGTAAAGTGGGAATTTGTTTGCCAGCCGAAGAAAGAAGGGGGGCTTGGTCCTAGGTTAGCAACTATGAATGGCCAAGTGTTGGCTGCTAAATTATATTGGTGATGGTGTATCTGTTAGGATCAACTTCGGGCTAGAATTCTCACAAATAAATATCTTGGAGAAGTGGATAGTTGGGATGTCCCTCGGTAATCTCTTGAGGGGAAAGGATCCTTTATTTGACACACCTTGAAGATTGGGGCTAAGCTTATTAAGCAGGGGATTTTTTGGATTTGCAATAAGGGCTCGAAAGCCTTATTTTGGTTGGATGTTTAGGATGGTCACCCTCCAATCCTTTCAAGCTATCTGCATCTCCAACCCCTCAGTGACTGTTTTACCACTGTTGGCTGGAGCAAAGTGGCTGATTTTAAGACTGTTATGCGTTTAGGGGATGTTGATGTTTGGAGATGGAAAGAACCCCATGATTGGCCACCTGGAGGGTCAGAAGGAGCTAGACAATAGTTGGCTCAGATTCTTTCCAGTAGAGAATGCAATTCTCTTGATGAGCATGATACTTTGGCTTGGGGCTGGGATTCTACTGGTAAGTATTCTATGGTAGGGGGTTATTTGGAGTTGGACAGGTAGATCTTCATCAGTGATGGTGTTCCATGGTGGAAGCAGGTGTAGAATAAATTTTCTTTGCCAAAATGTAATTTTTTTCTGTGGTTGTTGGTGCAAAATAAGTGCCTTACTTGGGACAATCTTTGTAAGCGGGATTTCTAGGGCCTTTCTATTTGTATGTTGTGTTGCACTAGTGGGGAGTGTGTCTCTCATCTTTTCTTTCAATGTCCCTTTTCAAAGGAGATTTGGCATCTCTAGTTGGGTCTTTGGAATCAACCGTGTGGGCATGTTACTTCGTTGTTGGAGTTCTGGGCTCGGTTGGGTAAGCTGCCTATTAATACTCCTTTTCTTCAGGTGGCTTGGGCTATTGGGCCTTCTTTCATTTTATGGAATATTTGGTTGGAGAGGAATCGTCATATTTTTCAGGATGAAAAGTTGACTATCCAACATTTGTGGAGGAAAATTATGAGTACGATCCAAGAGATAGTTTTAGCAAGGTGTGACCTTTTAGTTGTTGTGGACCCTTCAAATGCTTTTGTCTACAACCAGTTTGATTTTCAAGGTCAAGGAGATACCTCTTTGTTAGCCAGAAGAAGTAGAGGTAATCAATCCAGTAGGAAGATTAATAAGGTTGTGTAGTGGCTTCCCCTACCTCAAGGGGTTTTGAAGATCAATACTGATGGTTCCTCTAGAGGGAATCTTGGTCATGCTGGTGTGGGGGTATTGGTCGAGATAGTTCAGGAAATGTGTAGTTTCTCTTTTCCAGTTATAAAGGATGGCATACAAATAATTACATGGAAGCTCTTGCCATCTTGCATGATATGGAGAGAGGGTGTGCTTTGGGTGGAGGAGGATTATTTGTGAATTTGATTCTCAAGTGGTGGTTAATCTATTGAATGTGCAACAGATGGATGATGCCAACTGGCATCTAGCTTTGGTTATTAGACAGATTCTTAGGTTGGGTAGGTCTTTTGAATCTGTGGTCTACTCTCATATTCCTAGAGAGTGGAATGGAGTGCCAGATTGTTTGGCCAAATGGGCTTCTGATCAGGTGCAGGATTGGAATATTTGGAATAAGGATTAGTTACCTACGAATTACTCTTAATTGCTGGATCAACTGTTGTTGGTTGATAGGATTAAGAGATTCTTGGTTTTGTCCATGGGCGGTTGGCCCCTTCTTGTATTTTGTTCTTCTAATTGATTAATAAATTTTTACCCCTTTTTATTAAAAAAAAAAAATCTAGTTTGTATTGTATACAATCTAATGCACTTGAATACTTTACTTAATAAAAAAATTACAAATTTTTAATTTTTAATCTACAAGATCTAAAATAATCTAAAATCTAAATGTTTTTAATTTTTTAATCTTCTATTCTATTTTTTAAACTTCTAAATAAACAATCTTAATTTCTAGAGTGTTCTATTTCTTGAAGACCTAATAATTTCTAAAATTTTCAACTAACAGCTAGGAAAAGAATGAGACTCAAACCTAAGTTAAGAGCAATAAAGGCTTACTATTTAACATCCACCTGGACCTTGAGCAAGTTAAATTTGGTGCATGTTGATATCTATGTTTTATGTAAGCTAATGAATAGCAGATTTAGTTTTTAACTTGAACGATTAATGGATAACATGCACCTTGCAGCATTGCAAGCTTCGATGAAAATAGATGATTCATTTTCTAAGATTTATTTCATGAATTCGATATAGCAGGATCACAACAAAACATAAAAAGCATTGACCTAAAGCTCTATCCACCATATCTCCTTTGTTAAATAGACATTATTAGAAACTGATCATTACTTTGTAACAAGTTTTCATATCAACCAACAGGGGGTGTCTTAATTGTATAACACATTTTTATAACAACTGTGTAACATTGAAAATTGTATACCTTTGCAATTTCATTCTACGTTTTGCATTCATTTTGGTGTCCCCTCTCCTAGTATGTTCTTAGGATCACTTTGGCCCTACCTTAGTCTTTTTCCCTAATCCACACATGAGTTTGTGTTATGTTCTATCCTTTGTGCTTATTTTTATCAAATTCTATTTTAGTGCCTTGATTCCCTCATTGTCATAAGGTGTTTCATGAGACTAGGAGTTGAAGTCACTTGGGCACTAGCGTTTAGCATGAACATCCACGCGTCACACTAGTGTCCCGAGCCTATGTAGCACAAAGTGACTGTTTCCTAGGTGTTACTGGCCACCTCCTGTGATGTGAGAGATTATTTGTAATGTCTTTATGCTCCCAAATGACCTTTGACCTGCTCTCTCTCTCTCTCTCTCATTCTTGCATTTTCAAAGGAATTTTACAATCTCTAGCAATCTTGAAAACTCTACTTTGGCTCTCCTTCTGCAACTCTTGTAAAATATTTAAAGTTCTTGGTATTATTGTGTTCATAACTAGTTCTCTACATGCATTCTCAAGGATTTCCATGGCTCTATTGTTGCATTCAAGCTCATGTGAGATTTCTTGAGGATTTGTAGCATCTTCGTGGGGTTTCTTGGGACCACTACTTGCTGGATTCTTCATCTCTAGCTGAGCAATTTGCATATTTTAATTTATAAGGTGATTAAGTTTTACTTACCTTCTTTTATTGTTCATTTGTGTAGTGTAATCCATTTATTTTCTCATTGCATTTGTTTGGGTTACCTAGGTTACCTCCATTTATATTCTCCCTTTCAAACAACTCACTAGTTTTCTATCATGCTTGAATAGATTAGTTTCATTTTACATTTACAAGTTATTTGTCACTGCTATTATTCATTCTAGACACACATAGAATATAATAACACACATATTTCAATATTTTCAATTTTGGTTGGTGTGGAGATAGAAATACCAAAACAAGGATTTGACTTGAAGGCAAACCCTCAAAATAGCCCTAACTTTCCTTCTTGCAGGTTTCAGATTTGAGAGAGAAGCTCCATACACTTCGTTGGTTTTGTGAACTCTCTTTCCATATCTCTTAATTTCTATTAATCATTTCATTCCCTTGGAATTATATTGTTTATAACTTTTTGATTTTAACATATTTTTATCACTTGGAAGCAATGTTACAAGACTTAGACTCACCCAAGACTCGACAAGATGATTTTTGACCCAGACTCGGACTCCCCACCTAGACTTGCCAAAGACTCAGCAAATTGAAAAACCCATGAAATTCAGAGATTTTTAAGAATTTAAAATTTGTTTCATGCATCCTTTAATAAATAAACTTTAAAGACACAATAAACTCATCAAATAGAAGCTACTTTGATCACATACACAAGTATACATCGATCACATAAGTATAAACACAAATTTTAGCTGAAGGAAATAACACATTTAGATTTATAAATATTGTAAAATGTATACAAAATTGATGGACTATGTAATGTCCTCATTTTTGGGTCCCCTTGTATCATAGTTGGAGTTGACTTTCTAGGTTAGTGACAACCTGATCAGAGGAGTATTTCGATGTCACCAATGTGCTCAGGTGATCTAGTGGACCTGTATGACAGTTTCTGGAAGGATTCCAGATACTTGTCTGTACTTAATATTTATAGTAAGTGCTTGCATGGCGACAATTTTTCTAGTTTTTTTTGGGTTTGTTCTCTTTGGTCCTCGAAGAACACTGCTATTTATAGTAAGTGTTACTCTGGACACTGTTTTGGTGACATGGTAGTTCAGCCATCTCACAGCCTTTTAAGGTGTTGCATTGAGCTCAGTAATGTCAGGAGGTTCGCAGTGATGTCTTTCTGAGTGTTTCAAACCTTTTGAGCCATTCTTACTATTTTTACAGGTTACTATTTTTAGCAGGGTCTCTGCTCAATACTAACTTCTCATGTGGCACAGTTTCCATGTCATTGCATGATTGGTCACTCTTTCGGTTGCCCATTGGAGTTTGTGGGCAACGTTATATTATTTTAATTAACATTAATGTCATTTAAGTTAAATTAAAGATTTAACTTAATGTTAATTAAAATATTAAAGTGACTTGATAAAAGGGCGTTGGGGAAAAAGAAATTAAAAGGCATTTTTAATAAAGTAATGTGGAGTGCCCTATTGCAAGTATGTGCCTAATTAGTGTTATCATTGATGTCAACATATATGTGTTGTCATTGGTGTCAACTGTGCTCTTACTTTGTTGAGGATATTGAGAAAATTAGCCCCTCCGGTGATAACAATGTGTTGTAGTAGAAATAGTACATTACATGTAGAAGAACTCTCCAAAAGAATGCTCCGCATTTCTTGTATAATAAATATCTTTATGTACGGATTGGAAGTTATTTAGAAGCCTATCTAAAGATGTTATATTATAAGTTTGAGACTCCAATATGAAGAATTGAGTGAGTTATGTTCACTAGAGTGAAAACAACATTTTCTATGTGTTTGGTGGTGATAGGGAGAAAGTGTTTTGCTCCGCATTCCTTCGCATTAAAGTATTTTGGCCTACAGTTCTGGAAGTAAGTCTGTGATGATGTTAAATGTCTTCAAGTGTAATGGTTCATGATTTGGTGGTCCACAAGCTATCTTTTACACATGACAATGGTTGACAGTGTTGTTCTTATGCTCTGGTTTGAAGAATCTTATTGATTAAGTTGTTAGAGATCGTGCGGTTGTTCCTGGTGATTACAATGTGCTTGTGGATGTCTCATGATCATGCTCCTACATTCGGATTGGTCCGCAAGGTGAAATTCAAATCATGCATGAAGCATGTTCTTGAGAATACTTGTGTTAACATCAGTCTTGGCCGACCTAGTTGAATTCATCATCTACGGAGATGCATCGAAGATTGTGATAGTGTGTTGTAGCGTGGAAGATTGTGTTTGAGTCCCAACTAAGGTGTGGCGTGATCTACATACATTCTTGCATCTTTTCCTTAGATAAATTTGTATTAGGTCTAGACCTATTTTATGTATGTTTGTAATGCCGACCTTGGAGATTGTTCCAACGGTTGATGATTGTAATGCTGACCTTGATGATCATTCCAAGGTTAATGTAGTGTATAAACACTTGTAATTGAGTCGTAAAAATGTATCCTAGTGTGAAGATGTGAAGATAAAGTGAAGTAAGGTAGCAGAGCAAAGCAGAGGTGTTTTGTGCTTCAATGGAACTGAACCTTGGCATGGAGTAGATGTTGTTATCTTAGTTCAACCTTTTAGGCAGTGAGCCTTTCTTTGCAGTGAGCAATTTGGGCAGTGAGCCTCTATTTTTTGGTATTGATATAACTTATATATTTCTGTGGGCTAACACCCACCGTGGTTTTTCCCTTTTAGTGTTTTCCACATAAAAATTTGGTGTCTCCTGTGTTGTTTATGCTTTTATGTTGAGCTTCTCATTTGATGCTTTCATGGTTATATCTGAATATAAGTAATTGATAAGTTGATGATCATATTTGGTTAAATGTTTTAGGACAACTGATTCACCCCCCCTCTCAGTTGTCCGGTTGAACTAACAATTGGTATCAGAGCCAAGTTCCTCGAAGGTAAGCCTAACAACTTGAGGTTGATCTGGGATGTCACACCAGGATGAATTATTTTTCAATTGTTTCAAGTGTGGTGAAGCTGGACACTATGCATCCAGATGTCCAAAAAGAAACTCAAAAATTTATGATGAAGAAGGCAAAAGCAAAAAATTCAAGAAAACTTTTTATCATGTTGAAGATGATGAAAATGATGACTATTGTTTCAATTCAAAGAATGACAATTGCAAAGATGATGAAAATTTTGATCCAGAGGTAAGTATTGACAATGAAGATATAAAAAACTATTGGGTTATTGATAGTAGCTGCTCAAATCATATGACTGGCAATAAAAGCAAGTTTACGAATCTTGTGAAGAATGAAGAAGGATTAGTTAGATTTGGAGATGACCGTACTGCTAAAATATGTGGAAAAGGTTCAATCAGTTTTGATGGAAGACAACATACAGATAATGTTGTCTTTGTCAAAAGCCTAAAATAAAATCTCCTGAGCATTGGAAAAAAGTGCAGAGAAGGATGCAGTTTCATAATTCAGAATGATACCTTTTAAATTAGAGACAAATTTGGAGCTGTAATAGCTGGTGGAAAAAGGAAAGAGGGTAATCTTTATCATCTTAGAGAAGGCAACATTATTCAAAATCATGAAAGTTGGCTTTAGCATAGGAAATTGTGTCACATCAACCCTAATGATCTAGCAAGGATAAACTCAGCACAAATTGTGAAAGATTTGCTAGAGAGGATACATTTTAGCAACATCACCTGCAATAAATGTCAAGTTGAGAAGCAAGCAAGAGGAAGTCCACAGGATGAAGAAATATCCTCAACTGGACTGATGGAATTGGTTCATACAAACCTTTGTGAACCTACAAGAGTAAAATGTCTCCAAGATGACAAGTACTTTATGCTCTTTGTTGATGATTATTCTAGAATGACTTGGGTTAGTTTTCTCAAAGAAAGATCAGAAGCTCCAGATGTATTTAAAGCCTTCAAAACAATGGTTGAAGATGAATTAAATGTGAAAATTAGATGACTAAAGTCTAACAGAAGTAAAGAGTTTACCTCTGATATATTCAATATGTGGTGTGAGACCCATGGAATAAAAAGATAGCTATCTAGAGAGAATAGAGTAATGGAAATAATGAGCAAGTCTATTCAAGAAGCTACAAAGACAATGTTAGAGGAAGATGACTTACCGAAAGCATATTGGAAAGAAGCTATACATACTGCTATCTATATTCAAAACAGAGTTCAAGTCAAAGGTAATGATACTAAAAATCCTTATGAATTATGGTATGGAAGAATACCCTCGGTAAAATATTTCAAAGTTTTTGGAAGCAAATGTTATATTAAAAGAGAAGAAGAGCTAAGCAAGTTTGATGCTAAGTATGATGAAGGAACCTTCCTTGGATACTCTACTGAGAGTAAGGCCTACCGATGTTACAATAAAAGACTAAAAAAGATCATTGAGAGTGCAAATGTCAGGGTTAATGAAGACATACAGAAGTATTCAGAAATCATTAATCAAACATCTAATCCAAATAGACTTCCTTACAATACAAAAAGGGAAAAGGTATTCACCAAAGAGGAAGATGAAACTGAAGAAAAGAAAACAAAGAAAGATTAAATGAATTGGTGTTTGATTGCCAATACTGAAGCTTGCAATAATCCCTCTCAAGATGAATGTCTGTCCACTGAAGAATCAAAAATTGCTCTTGAAAATCTTGAGAAACCTGAAGAAGAAAACATAAACTTGAAAGTAAGTACAACAGAAACAAATGAATGCATAAAAGAGTTAAAAAGGAAATCAAAGAGCTTATGCAAAGACTTGAGGATAGTAGTAAAGACTTGAAGTTAGCAAATGAAGAAAAAACAAAAATTGAAGAATGCTTGAAAAACAAAACAAATGATTGCTTGAAGCTTGAAGAAGAAGTTGTGGATCTGAAAGCTGATCTTAAACATGCATGGGCTCAACAAGACAAACTCAGTATAAGCACATCCAGATTTGATAAACTAATGGCTGAAGCAAGTCATAAAAATTCTGATAACATAAACAGTGTGAGACCTATGAAAGATAAAAATTCTAGAATAGATCAAGAAAAGAATTCCAACGTTAGGGAGGACAAAGGCAAACTGACTCAGGACCAAAGGAATAGATCAAGAAGATCTACAATCAGGCAACCAAATGGACAAAGGTATCCATATTTCAATGGTTACTATTACTCATGTAGTAAATTTGGTCACAGGGCTACTCAATGTAGAAGTAAAATGAATCAAGATGTTCCATCTTTCTATGGTCAATGTTTCAACTGCAAAAGAATTGGTCACATATCAAGTGAATGTAGGGGTATGACAAGAAATGGCTTCAACAATGCAAGGAAAACTCAATATTTCAATGGAACGTGCTTTGCTTGCAATAGACTTGGGCACATGGCTAATCAATGCAGATCTAGGATAGATTCATTCAGAGGGAGAAATTAAGGACAAGGAAGTATTGTGTGCTATGATTGCAACAAACCTGGACATATGGCAAAGTTTTGTAGAAGCAAGGATGTGAAAAGAAATTACTATCATGAAGAAAGGAAAATAGATCAGAAAAATGATAAGGGAAAGGAAAAAGTTGATCTGGTTGAAACCAAGAAAGAAATGTGCAAGATCTAGATCAAGAAAGATGTGATTGAAATCAAGGATGGATCTACACTAGCTTCTGGTGTAGATATTTCCTCTGGGAAGTAAATTAGGAGCTCTAGCTTAGGGGGGGTCTTATTGAAAATCTTTCCTCCCTGACTAAAAGATTAATGCTAAGGATAAAGTGACAAGGTCAAGGGTCAGCAGCAAAAGTCTAAGTCCAGCAAAAGTCTAAGTCAGGATTGAGACTGTATTTGAGAAGGATAAAATAAGAATTGTGTAAAAAGGTTCGGGTTCATTGTTCCCTTCATAGAGCAAGTCTTCATGATGATTGACAGTACTTAATGAACTTTAAGGAGAATGGATATGAACCAGTTGTGTCTTCATGAAGCAATAAAGAAAAAGGAAAGAAAGTACAGGATGAAGAAGCTCCGGAAAGTATTTCTAAGACCCATAGGACTTGGGCAAGAGCATCACACTGAAGATCAAATCATTGGTGACTGAAAAGAATAAGGGTTGCAAAAGAACACACTGAGAAGAATCAGACTTGGGAACATATTTCTATATCTGCAGATAAGAATGTATTTAAAACCAAGAAGGGAAAGTGATAAAGTGACTGAAGAAGTCATTGTTTTACCTTGACCAATAAAAGCTACCTCTCAGGAGGAGTAGATAGATGTTTCTGATAAAGTAGACCAGAGTAGCAACATGCAAGTATGTGCCCTTTGACATTGATGTCAAAGGGGGAGAGAAATCATGTGTAAAACTTAGGGGGAGAAAGAATGCAAATGTGTAAAGAGAAAGGGGGAGAATTTTGTCTTGGTGGTCTTTTCAATTTTTCACATCATATGTTGCCATCAATGACAAAGGGGGAGATTGTTGCAAGTATGTGCCTAATTGGTGTTGTCATTGATGTCAACATATCTATGTTGTCATTGGTGTCAACTGTGCTCTTACTTTGTTGAGGATATTGAGAAAATTAGCCCCTCCAGTGATAACAATGTGTTGTAGTAGAAATAGTGCATTACATACAGAAGAACAGTCCAGAAGAATGCTCTGCATTTCTTGTAGAATAAATATTTTTACATTTGGATTGGAAGTTATTTAGAAGCCTGTCTGAAGATGTTATATTCCGAGTTTGAGCCTCCGGTATGAAGAATTGAGTGAGTTATGTTCACCAGAGTGAAAACAGGTTTTTCTATGTGTTTGGTGGTGATAGGGAGAAAGTGTTTTTCTCCACATTTCTTTGTATTAAAGTATTTTGGTTTGCGGTTCTGGAAGTAAGTCTTTGATGATGTTAAATGACTTCAAGTGTAATGTCTCATGATTTGGTGGTCCGCAAGCTATCTTTTACTCATGACAGTGGCTGATAGTGTTGTTGTGCTCTGGTTTGAAGAATCTTATTGATTAAGTTGTTAGAGATCGTGCGGTTGTTCCTAGTGATTACAATGTGCTTGTGGATATCTCCTAATCATGCTCCTACATTCGGATTGGTTCGCAAGGTGGAATTCAGATCATGCATGAAGTGTGTTCTTGAGAATACTTGTGTTAACATCAGTCTTGGCCGACCTGGTTGAATTCATCATCTAAGGAGATGCATCGAAGATTGTGATAGCATGTTGTAGTGTGGAAGATTGTGTTTGAGTCCCAGCTAAGGTGTGGCATGATTCGCATACATTCTTAATCTTTTCCTTAGCTAAATTTGTATTAGGTCCAGACCTATTTTATTTATGTTTGTAATGCCGACCTTGGAGATTGTTCCAACGGTTGATGATTGTAATGCCGACCTTGATGATCATTCCAAGGTTGATGTAGTGTATAAACACTTGTAATTGAGTCATGAAAATGTATCCCAATGCGAAGATGCAAAGATAAAGTGAAGTAAGGTAGCAGAGTAGAGCAGAGGTGTTTTGTGCTTCAATGGAACTAAACCTTGGCATGGAGTAGATGATGTTATCTTAGTTCAACCTTTTAGGCAATGAGCCTTTCTTTCAGTGAGCAATTTGGGTAGTGAGCCCTGTCGGAAGTGAGCCTTTGTTTTTCAGTATTGATATAACTTATATATTTTTGTGGGCTAACACCCACCATGGTTTTTCCCTTTTAGGGTTTTCCATGTAAAAATTTGGTGTCTCATGTGTTGTTTATGCTTTTATGTTGAGCTTCTCATTTGATGCTTTCATGGTTATATCTAAATATAAGTAATTGATAAGTTGATGATCATATTTGGTTAAAAGTTTTAGGACAACTAATTCATGCCCTCCCCCCCTCTCAGTTGTCTAGTGCAGTTCAACACACCCAACTCAGGGAGACATAAGGGAAATAAAGTAAAATTTAAAATGTTATTTTAATTGCCCAAGTTGTGCATGGAAGTGAAGGAGAGAATAAAAGGGGGTTTGAGCTCATTTTTGTATATGCTTGGAAAATATTTTCTTCTACAAGTTGGAGGCTGAACGTTGGTTCATGGCTTTTTGAGGATGAAAACCCTCAAGAGGAACAATATTTGTAGGTGTGAAAGATCACCCAAGAATACTTTGCTAATAGCCTCACACAGAGGTTATGCTGGAACTAAATAGTTGAAGATTTTTCAGTGATTTGAAGCAAGGGTGTAATGTGCCATACCTATTTGTAAATTTTTAAGATCTTTTTTGTGTGATTTTATTATTTTTATGTGATCTTTCAGACAAGATAGAATTGTGCAGAAGGGGTTTTTAGTTTTCTTGCAGATGTGTTGTCGAAGCATACAATATAGAGCAAATATGGAAAACCCAGAAAATATACAACAGATATAAAGAAACTATTGACTACCTAGATAGCAAAATGGCCAAATATCAATTACTATGACATACCCATATGCAAAAATACATCTTCAGTTTTATGTTATTGTCGGACCAGCAATGGGTATGGCTGGAATCACTCTAAACTCTAATGAAATATAAAGAAAATCAATACAAATGATTTAGCAATGAAAATAGGCTCTAAACACCTCCAAAATGAGGGATATATCAGCTGCTAGCAAAGAAGATTGAGTCCTCACAGACCCACGCCACTCCAGGAAGGTATGTACAGCCCAGCTAGAAGTGAATAAAGAGAATAGGCACAAATAAGGTCTGCACACCCTCCAATGTTGTTGCACCATCAATAGAAACCCTTATGCCAAGTGTGTGATAGAGATGATGAAGTTCTAATGCCCAAATTGTCTCTTAGACAAGGTACGGCCAAGTTGAGTGGTACAGCCAGCAAGAAGATTGACACAACAGTAATAAACTATTCTCAATCACACAAGAAATCACCTCCAATCCCTCTGAAATTAGAACTCAACAATAATAGATGAATGATATATCATATTAGCTCAAGAACTCCAAATGTCTCCATTAGAAGCACAAATGTGAATACTGAATGCATCCACCATCAATGGCACCTTTGGGTGGTATTGCACACTTGTAGAATGTCATCACTAATGGAGGTTTTTGTCTCCAAAAGCTTGGTTCAAACACTCAAACCCTCTAAACCCTAGTAGAGCTCCAAAGAGAAAACATCATAAAGCAAGCATAAACAAATGAGCTCCAATTTCACCTTTTATCTCCCTCCAGGATAGGCGTTGGGCTTTTAGGAGGGAATTTACAATTTAAATACAACTTTATTTCCCTAGGGATGGACGCCCATGGTCACAACTTAAGATTATGTCCTCATTTTCATAAAGTCACTTTTCCCCTCAAAATATAATAAAGTCCAAGTTAAATATAACTTTATTAATCTTCGGACTTTAAAATCAATATGAAGACGGTGTCAGAATGAAGTGATCTATAGCTCATTGGAAAGCCCTCGATGAGACGAATCTGATGCCACTTTGAAAATGTTGAACTGACATTGACCCCGAACTTACTAAAAATAGTAAGGACCAAGAGCAATCTGAGCCAACTCAAAAGGTGCCAACTGGATCCACTAAATCTGAACCACATTTCCTCCATCGACAAATACCTCCAAGGCCAAACTAACTCCAGTTCCCTAACCAAACTAGTAGTCCACGGGAACTCTATGATGGACTAACCAAGAGTCTAGAAGGGGACATTACAGTCCGCCCTCCCTAAGATTGCTTGCCTCAAGCAATCTCAGATCAGGATGCTCCAATATCTGCTCACTCTCCCAAGTAGCATCCTCAACCGACAGGTTCTTCCATTTAACCAAGTACTCTCTAATAATCCAACTCCTCAAATTACATTCCCTAGTGTCAATTATAGCTTCAAGTACCAATATCAACTTCCCCTCTTCTTCCAGAGGAGGCAACACAACTGATGGTATCAGATTGTGCCCCAGCGCCCTCTTGAGGCGAGATACATGAAATACATTATGTACCCTGCTTTTTGTTGGAAGTTCCAACTCATAAGCCACTTCTCCAATCCTCTTGGAGATCTTGAAAGGTACATAATAACATGGATTTAACTTCTTTGCTTTACTCTTCTTGAGAGTGAACTGCCTATAGGGCTGCAGCATGAGGTATACCATCTCACCAACCTCAAAAGATCACTCAATCCTCTACTGATCTGCATACTGCTTCTGTTGATTCTGAGCTTTCTGTATATTCTCTTTCAAAGACCTCATGATGTCCTGACTCTCCTGGAGAAGGTCTTTGGCCTTTGGTACTCTGCTATCACCAAACAACAAGTCAACAAAACTTGGTGCCTCATACCCATACAAGGCCATAAATGGTGACATATGAATAGACATGTGGTAAGTGGAATTGTAACAATACTCCCCCATGTGAAGCCACTTGACCCATGCCTTTTTCTGCCCTGACACATAATTGTGGAGGTATCCTTCCACCCATTTATTAACTATCTCTATCTGACCATCTATCTGGGGGTGGTAACTCATGTTAGGGGTGAGCTCTATCCCTGTCAACCTGAAGAGCTCCTACCAAAAGTTACTAAGGAACCTGATGTCCCTATCACTGACAATATTCCTTAGCAACCCATGTAGTTGAAATACCTCACGAAAGAACAATTCTGCAACCTGAGCTACAGTGAAGGTGGTAGGGATGGCAAAGAAATGTATATACTTAGTTAATCTATCCACTACCATGAAAATGAAATCCTTGCCTTGGACTTTTGGTAAACCTATAATAAAATCCATAGAAATGCTATCCCACTTCCTCTCAGGAATGGTCAAGGGCTGCAACAAACCTCCTGGAAATGAGTGCTCCTACTTGTTCTGCTAACATATCAGACACTCTCACATATTGCATCATCTCAATCTTGAGGCCCTTCCAAGTGAACCTCTCTCTGACCTGTCTATAAGTTTTGAAGTATCCTAGATGCCCTGCCATAAGCAAATCATGGAATGCCCTCAAAACTTCCTGCTTCATCTGCAAACCTGGCAACAAGAAGATCATGTCCTTGTAAATGATCAAATCATTCACCACTATGTACCTATCAACCTTGATGGTGCCATCAATGATTCCAATAGCCCATGCATCCTTAGCATATTCAGCAGATATAGACTCCCTCCAATCATCTGCAATGGCACCTAGTGCACACAAATGGGGCCTCCTAGATAAAGCATCGGCAACAACATTTTTCTTTCCTTTGACATAAACAATGTCAAAGTCGTAGGCCTGTAACTTGCTGACCCACTTCTATTACCTCTCATTCAAATCTTTTTGTCTGAGGAAATGCTTCAGACTGTTAGATCTATCTTAACTACAAACTTGTTGCCCACAAAATACTACCTGAATTTAGCCAATGCATGCATTATGGCTAACATCTCATTATCATAAATGTTTTAGCTGCGTTCCACACCCCTCAACTTCCTACTTTCAAATGCTATGGGATACTTATCCTGCATAATTACCACTCCAATGCCTTCTCCTGAGGCATCACACTGCAACTTGAAGGGTTTACTAAAATTTGGTATGGCCAACACAAGGCATGTACTCATAATTTGTTTGAATTTGTCAAAGCACTCATGTGTACCCCCTGTCCAACTAAAAGCATCTTTATGAGTCAAATCTGTGAGGGGTGTAGCTAACTAAGAAAACCCCTTCATGAACCTGTGGTAATATCCACATAGACCAAGGAATCCCTTCAACTAAGTGAGATTCTTTGGTGGGGCCAATCCACTATTGCCCGAATCTTCTTTGGGTCTACCTTCACATTGCCATCACTAATAATATGACCCAAATAGAGCAACTCGGTCATTCCAAATTCACACTTTGACATTTTTGCATAAAGTGACTCTCTCCAGAATGCTCAGCACAATGTCAATGTGTTTCAAGTGTTCTTCCCAAGTCTTGTTGTAAATCAAAATATCATCAAAGAAAATCAAGACAAACCATCTCAACTGCTCCTGGAAAACTCTGTTCATGCAAGACTGGAAAGTGGTTGGTGCATTTGTCAAGCCAAATGGCATGACCAGGAAATCAAAGTGCCCATAGTGGCATATGAATGTTGTCTTCTCCACATCCTCATCCCTGGCCTGAATCTGATGATACACGGATCTCAAGTCAATCTTGGAGAAGTAATAGGCCCCATGCAAGTTGCTAATCAGCTCATCTATTCTAAGAATAGGGTACCTGTTCTTAATTGTTTTTTTGTTGAGCTCCCTGTAATCAATGCACATTCTAAGGGTCCCATCCTTTTTCTTCACTAACACCACTGATGATGCAAACAAACTCTTACTCGACCTGATATGTCCCATATCGAGAAGCTCTTTGATAGCTTTTTTTATTTCATCCTTATACCTTCTTGGGTACCTATATGGGGTAGTAATTATGAGCTTTGCACCCTCCTCCAACTCAATCACGTGCTCGAAACATCTATTAAGAGGTTTACCTGGTGGTATGTCACTAAACACTTTGGTGTGTTTAGTCAGGAGAGTCTGTATGTCAGGGGGATACTCATACTTCTGGTTCTCTGAAGCTACAGGCATCACCATAACCTCTGCTACCCACTACACCTGGTCATGGCAAATCTATCTCTCCATTCGCTTGAGAGACACAACTCTCAACCCACCATCCGAAATGCCCTTGACCACATGTCTAACTCCATTCACCTCAAACTTCATCTCCATCATCCTCAAGTTGAGAGTGAGCTCACTATCTCATTTAACCACTTCATACCCATCACAACATCCATGTCACCCATGCTAACAACATAAAATTTTGACTGGCAAGCGTAATTTTTTAGCTGGATGGTCAAATTAGGAATCCTCCTAGTGCATGTGAGTATGAATCCATCAGCTACTTTCACCTTGAACCCTGTAAACTCCTCTGTCTTCAACCCCCTCTTAGCAACCAAGCCATCATCAATGAAGTAATGAGTGACACCTGTATCGAGCAAGGTGATGCATCTCTATCCACCCAACACTCCTCGGATCCTGAATGACCCTTCTCTCTGAATACTCGAGATATGGGCTGTAGGTAGGGGTGTCTCCTCATCCTTATCAGATACTTCAGAAGCAACATCTGACCTTGAATCATTATCTTTTGTATGCTACTCTAAATGTGTTTCTGACTCCACCGATTCATCTGCTGAAAAGTACTCAATCTATTTTGCCTTTCCTTAGGCAACACACTTGTGCTTAGGATCACAAGGCTCTCTGCAGTGAAAACAAATTTTCTTTCTCCCGAGATCATTAAATTGGTCAATGTATAACCTGGAAGAACTCTTCTGTGGCTGGTGTCCTGAGTCCCTATGGAAAGGTCTCCTCTCTCTCTCCTTATCCCTCCTATTGAAAGTTCTTATTCTAAAATTTGCTCCTCCATGCTGAAGACTCCATATCACGAGCCCTCTTCATGGCCTCCTGTAATGACATAGGGTCCAAACCCTTCACCCATCCTTGTAGAGGATCATACAACCCATCAACAAAGAGCATGATCAAGCTCCTCTTTGATATATCTAAAACAATGACTGAAAGATCCTAGAACTCAAAAATATGAGTCCACTGATCCACTTTGTCGCAACTATGTCAGCTCCTTAAACTACAACTTTGGGTCCTTCTTGTCAAACCTATCAATGAGTCTGGTTGTGAACTCAACATATGATGTAATCTGGTCATGTCCTAGAGTTACCTTCCAATTACTCCACCACTTGTGTGCACTGCCTTCTAGGTATAAGGCTGCATATGTGATGGCATCAGACTCTAGCATGGGGCTGATCTGGAGATAACTATCCAATTTTTAGACCCAAGCTCTGGCTGAAGTTTTTCTTGAACCATCTGTAGACACCCTAAAATGACCAACTTGTCATGCTACTTGCATTTCATAATCTGTCTAATCACCTGCATTACAAACGTTAATTAAATAATCTAATTATTTAATTAATTATCATCAAATTCTTCTAAATCTCCTAAATTCAACATTAATTAAATAAATCCTTGTTATTTAATTAATTAAATTAAATTCCTCTATATTCTTCTACAATTAAATAATTTTTAATTATTTAATTAAATCATTATTCACTTTTTGAAAATCAAATCCACATTAATTAAATATATCCAATTATTTAATTAATTCAACAAATTCCCTCTTATCTAAAATTAAATAATTCTTAATTATTTAATTAAATCAAAAATCATTCTTCCAAAATCATGCACAACAATTAAATAAATTTATTTATTTAATTTGTTTTTAAATCTTCTAAATTAAATAATTCCAATTATTTAATTATTTCTTCCAAAATATCTTCTCTAAATTTAAATAAATCAATTATTTATTTAAGTTGCTTTTTCTTCTAATTTGAGTTATCTCTAAAATAACTCAAGCTTTCTTGCTCATCAATTAAATATTTCTATATTTAATAAAGTAAAATATCTTCTTTTCTCATGCAAATCTCTTCTTCTTGTTTTAAATCACTTAACTAATTGCTTTATTCTTTAATTGATTTATTTCTTCAGTTAACTCATTCTTCTATTCTTGATAACTCCTCTCATGCAAAAGCAAGCAAGACACATGTCTGCTTTTCATTCGTTGTACATTCCTCAACTTATCTCCTCCATTGATTCTTCTGAATTATCTAGACCGTTGATTGATCTTCCTTGAAATCTATATAAACCCCCCTCATCTCCTTCATTTAGTCTCTCTCTTCGATCGTATTCTCAGGCATACTTAACAGAGCTTTGAGTATACACAACGCGTCGATTGAGCACTCTTACGATCTTTTGACATTGATCTTCTTGAGCAACTTACGATCTTTTGACATTCATCTTCTTGAGCAACTTACGATCTTTTGACATTGATCTTCTTGAGCCACTTTACGATCTCTTAACATTGATCTTCTTGAACAACCTTACGATCAGTTGACATTGATCTCTTGAGCACTACACTTGCTTGTTGCAGCTATGGCTTTGCAATTTCATTGAGCAATTCTACATTCAATCCAAAGGAAACAACACAAATTTCGGTAAAAGTCTTTATTGCATTGATTATTTGTCATGGCTTTTATTTAAATTTGTTTTCTTTATGTTATTGGATTTTTGGTTTTTATTAGTTTAGAATAGATCGATTTTCCATATACACATTCTGGCACGCCCGATGGGACCCACTAATCCCTTGGTTTCTTTGAGAAAATTGTTTTTTTGAAGACACGGTACGGCACGGCGCTTACGGCACTTCACAGTGCTTCTGGCAGTATATTACAGCTCTTTTGCAGGAATAGTTCAGCGCCCCTGGCGGCACGGCCGCGCTTTTGGTAGCACAGAAAAGCGCTATCGGTAATGCAGAGAAGCGCTACTGGCGTGTTATTAGGCGCTTTTGATTGAAATTAGGTTGTTGACTTCATTCGGGGTTTTTGCAGTGATTTCTCATTTTCAGATCTGTCGTTTTGTCGGACAAGCTGTTATATTTGTCTTTCAAAACCTACTTTTTTGATATCTCCTAAGCTGATTTATTTAGGAATATCCTTGTTTTTTGTGCTAATCTATTGGGCTGATCCATTTCTCTGAGTTTTCCAGATTACACAACCCAGATCTATCAGATACCATCCTTCAGATAATAGGTCCACCATGAAAAGTTATTTTGACCTATTTATTGTTAAGAAAACTAATATTTTCTGTATCTGAGACAGAACAGCGCTTTTGGCAACATATTATCGCGCTTTCGGTTATACAGTGAAGCGCTCCTGGATCTTTTACAGCGCTTTCGGTATTATCGTTACACGCCTTTGGTATTTATCGCAGCGCTTTTGGAACGACAGTGAAGCGCTTCTGGTTATTATTCAACGCTTCTGGCTCTATTCTCTGACACTTCTGGTCTGCATTACAGCGCTCCTGGAACACAGTAGGTCGCTTCTGATAATGTTGTTCAGCGCTTTTGGTCAAGGTTGATATATTTTTGCTAACTTGTGAATTTTTGGTGGAACTAACGGAATTGCTGCAGCTTCTTATTACTCACACAGAGCTAATAGGTGTTTTTTTAACATATTTATGCAAGACGAGCGTTGAAGACCCTTTTGTTTTACCTTACTAAGTCTTAGAAACACATTGCATGCTTAAAAGGAGTAATTGAACAAATCTTTCCTTGCAATCTAAGTCTTAGGAACATACTGATTTTCTTAAGGGACAATGGACATGTATGGACAAACACCTCAATTTTTCTAAAGGGCAATGGACATGAATGCCAAACACTTCATTTCATAAGGGACAATTTACAACTACAATCGTGTGTGTGCATAGCTTAGTTGCACCTTATTTTTCTTATAACGGGACAATTGAACCATTGTTTGACGTGCTTGATTTTACATTTTTTTACTTCCTTTAGAAGGGCCTGCTTTTGGATTGCGCTTCATCCAAAAGGGACGACCCTAAGCGGAGTTTTCCTTTGAACCGCTATATAAAAGGGATAAGGTGAAAGCCAAGTCCTAACCGACGTCAGCCTTACCTTGTGATGCCAAACTGAAAAGAGGTGTACTAGCCCTTTGTGGAAACGATTTTCACATTGAGCGAAGTGTTTGAAACTCTTAGTAGGATTGGTTAAAGCTTTTAGTAGCTTGTCGCATTGCTCGTAAGGCGTTGGTCCCTCAAAGTCACTAAGAACCAATCTAGATAGAGACTACTCGACCTACCTCCGAACATTGCGGTAATCATCAGTGCAAGGGAAATCGATTTAAACCCTTAAGACACTCACCATTGGCTCCCTTGAGAAGAGATAGTATTCCCTCGGACATAAAGCTCTTGTGACCTACTTGAGCTTTCCAAGGGGAGGGTGAGATATCCCTACCTATCGTCTCTCGCAAAGATACTAAATATCCAACACCTTTATGGAATGATATTTTTATCGACGGAGTATTAAGCTGTGAGCTGATCTACTGCAATGAAACCTTGTCTTTAGGGATAAAAAGTGCTTGTTATTGATTGCAACTGTATTAGACCTATGGAAACATTGGGCTTGTTTGGAGCCTTGAACATACACTATCTGTTGTGTCAGTCCTTGTGCCTTTTTTGACCACTTGTTTGCTGTGTTTTCTCTTGCCAAAACCAATCCAATCAAAAATAGAAAAATCTTGCCTTTGAAAAACATCAGACACTACTTCAGCGCCCCTGGTATTACAGCAGCTCGCTTTTGGCCATCCAGTAGATTGCCTTTGGTCAGCAGTAACCCGCCTCTGGCAAAACTCTACTTCAGCGCCCTCGGTATAACAATAGCTCGCTTTTGGTCACTGTAGCTCGCCTTTGGTATAGCAGTAACTCGCTATTGGTAGCTCAGTCCGTCGCCTCTGGCCCACAGTAGCACGCTTTTGGTAGCACAGTCCTGCGCCTCTGGTCAAACAGTATAGCGCCTTTGGTCAGTACTTTGTGCATCAGAGTTTGTCCGTTTCTTCAAAGCACCTCACAGATTCCTAGCATTACATTGTGTCCTAAAGTATCCCCCATGGTCACCACCAGGCTACAACAAACTATGAAGTCTAGGCAAGTTATCCCTAAGAAGCACAAGTCACCCCCTCGCACACCACAATCAGGTCGTCTCAACGTTACTCCCAAAGTGACTCCTAGTACACCTGCGGCAAGACCAATCAGCTCTCCAAACATGCCGCACATAGATGAACCAAGCAATCCTCATGAGGATAGAACCCCTTTGCTAAATGCACTGCAGTATACCACAGGCTTGCCTCCGGATTTTGTCCCACAAGGATATGTCATAGATCAACCCCCATCTTAAGAAGAGCGACACTTTGAAATAGGTCAATCCTCTCAAGAAGATGGGCAAGATCTTGATGAATTTATACAAGATCCTAGAGCTATAGCTGCCTTTGATAAAATCCTTAGTGAGAACCAGGATCATTTCTTTCGCTTGCTTGCAAAGCAAGGTGCCAGGTTACCTCAAGATTTTGATGTGTCCACTCTCAAGGAGAGCAACAACACCCAAGAAACCATACAAGCGGTGCAAACCATGTCCACGGTCACTACGCCCTTACCTACTCAAGGCTCGCAGTATAGGAATCCTCTTTTTCAAAATCCAACAGAGGAGAGGTCCGTATCACCACTTTTGACTCCTATGGAGATCTATCAAAACCAATAAGAAACTCTCCAACGACAGGCAGAGTTAGCTAAGCAAGCCACCTTAGCTCGATCCAATGTGCAACCACCTCCTAAAGTGTCCATCCCAAGTGCAAGCGGAATCTTGGTTACCCCATCACGCGTAGGTTTCCCACCTAATTATAATCCGGGGAACACTTATGTAGCCATGCAACAAGGGTCTCAACATATGCCACCTCCTATATCATCACACCTGCATGTCTCTCAACCAATTGGAGTCACGCAACCCCAACCACAACATTCTTCTACTCTCATCCTCAAGCAACCCCAACCATCGCAAATCACTTCTACCTATGTTCCTCCACCACAACATTCTTCTACTCTCATCTACAATCAATCCCCACCGTCGCAAATCACTTCTACCTATGTTCCTCCTCCACAACATTCATCCACGCTCAACTTCTTTCATACATTGCCTAGCCACTCTCAACATTCCCAACATCAGGTTTCCCAAAGCTATGTGCCACCATCACAACCTAATCAAACGCACTTTAGCTTTCCTCCCCCCAATACGTTTCTTCAACCATCGCAGAGCCAACATTCTTACCTAGCGCCACCTCCACCTCTGCCTAATCAAAACCCCCAATTCCAACCCAATCTAAACCAATCATACAATCCATACAATCCCAATCAATCTTACGACCCTTACAATACCACTGCGCATGGCTCACATTATAATCTTCCATATGGGCAACACCAACCGCTTTTTGGACAACAGGAGACGTTACCAACCCCTCCCACGACTATGGAACTAAAGATTGCGGAGGTACAACAACAGCTATCTGATCTTACATTTGGCCACACCAAAAAGACCTTCTCCTTGGAGGAAGTGTGCCCTTACCCTTTTGATCAGTCGTTACCAATGATCCCTTTTCCTCAAAATTTCACTATTCCCAAGTTCGATAAGTACAAAGGAAAAGGTGACCCAAAAGACCATCTTAGGGAATTCTATCTTGCTTGCTGCGAGGTCTCTCACAACGATACGTATCTTATGCATCTCTTTCCTCGTAGTCTTGGAGGTCAAGCCATAGAATGGTTCTCACACTTACCTACGGGTATCAAGTCTTTCAACGAACTAGCAGAAAAGTTTGCCACCCATTTTTCTTACAATGCAGAGCATGAGATTTCCATGACGGACCTATGCAACAATAAACAGAAAAATGGTGAAACTTTCATTTCTTTCCTTCAACGATGGAGACAAATGGCTAGTAAATTCCCTTTCAAGATTCCAGAGAAACAGCTTGTTAGCATCTTTGTGCAGAACCTCAACCAAGAGTTAGGTTTCCATTTGCAAATCCTTAGTGCTACAACCTTCGATGAAATCACATACAAGGGTATCAACATTGAGAAGGCCCTCATTGCTAAGGGTGTGGTCAAAATCTTTAAGGAGACAAAAGATAGCAATTCGCATCAACAGTCGAACGATAAACCCAAATATTGGAACAAGAACAAAAACGTGGTCAATGATGGAGTGGTCGATACTAAGCATGTCCAAACGTTGCAAACACCGCTGCAACTCTCCAAACCAAGTCAAGCTCCACCTCAACAACAGCAGCAACAAAGGCAGCCTTATCAAAATCAACAACGACAACAAGAGCGGCCCCAACAAGACTACCCTCCGCGACGTCAATTTACTCCTTTGGGAGTGCCCATCGAATCGGTCTTACAGCAAGCTTTACTGAAAGGGCTCATAACCTTACCTGATGCTCCCCCATATGGAGAACCTATCTACAAAACTGCACGTTACAGAGACAATGAGTATTGTGAGTTCCATAGGAGCAAAGGTCATCAAACAGCATCTTGCATGAAGCTTAAGCACCTCATCCAAAACCTCATCGACGGTAATCAAATCACTTTTGAGAATGAATCACTCACGCAACACACGAACAAGGATCTCGATATGTACAAGGAACCATTCCCTCATCACGGTCCACCTCCTCCTCAGGATAGAGGTAAAGGTATCAATCATGCTTCCACGTCTTTCGATTCCATTGTAGGTCATTTTGAAGAGAGTCGAGTGTCTACCCTCACCATTAAAGGCAAATCTACAGATTGTGCTGTTACTACTCGTCGAGGTCATGTCACCATTCGTGCACCTACACCTAGGCCTCCGGTTCAGTCTGATTATAATCTTGTCGAACATCTAGGGAGAACACCAGCACAGATCTCTATTTTGGACCTTCTACGGTCATCACCTGCACATCGAGTGGTACTAGAAAAACCCCTCCAAGAGTCGTCCGTTCCTAACAACATAGCAGTCGCAGATTTCCAAGCTATAGTGGGTAATATTGCTTTGCCTTACAATGTGGTCTTTTCTGAGAAAGACCTCCCCTCTCACGATCCATGTCACAATGACGCCCTGCATATTGAAGTTCTCATACATAAGCGCAAAATCAAACGCATCCTCATAGATGGTGGTGCTGGTCTCAACATCTGTTCTTTAAAATTACTAAAGCAATTGGGATACTCTGAGGATCACGTCAACACTGAGCATAGTATTACAATCAAGGGGTATGATGATGCAGAACGCCGTTCAAAAGGTGTTATTCACTTGCCTATACAACTGGGCCCTGTTATGCTTGAAACTAGGTGCCAAGTCCTTGATATTGAGCTGCCTTACAACATTATCCTAGGCCGCCCATGGATCCATGCAATGAAAGCTGTCCCCTCCACATACCATCAGTCCCTAAAGTTCCCATACAATGGTACGGAGATCACCATCCCAGGAGATCCTAATCCTTTTGAATTTTGCCGTGTCTTGCAAGGAAGCTATAAGAATTGCAACCAAGTGCCTAAAAATGACAAAGCCCTTGAATCCCCTCTCTATGTTGACCCTGAAACTCTCACGCAAGCCTCTACAAGCGAGCCTACACCCCTCCCCAAAATCACAGCTCGTGTCTGAGATATAGGCTTTGGCACTTATGATATCTCTGAATCTTGTTGTGTAGGGCGGATGCCTTTATCTCCAAAATCTTACGGCAAACCACCCATTGCTAAAGTTACCAAAAAAGCAGCTATTCCTCCCCCAACATTCCTAACCCAATTCCAACATGGATGGTTATTGGAAGAGGAAACTATTGAGGACATCTCTTCTTGGCTCTACAAGGAGAAAGAACCAGTCACGATACCAGTCAAGCAATATGGCAATGGCTTAAGGATAGTGAAAAACATGGGCTATAAAGGCAAAGGTGGCCTTGGGAAACAGAATCAAGGCACTATGGAGCCCATTGTGGTAACAAAGAAGCTAGACAAGAAAGGATTAGGATTTGGTAAGAAGGTACCACGCGCCTCGGACATCGAGTATATCCTCGACGAGGTAGCTGACAAGTTTCCCGCCGATTCGACATCTAAAGAGGATATCATCGATGACTCTTCCCTCCACATAACCAATCTATTCGCAGAATCCTCCATTTTTACACTATCCTCTGTATCCTTAACTTCCACCACCAGCACCCAGAATGTCACGCTTGTCTACCCTGAACTTATCGATTGGGATCAACAAGGGGCCCCCGTTATAGATGTCTTTCAGAATGACGAAGCTTTAGCTGAGTTCATGGGACTTCGAGAAGGTATCCCTCTTGGCGATCACAAGGCAGGTTTTGTAATGGAACTTGAGCCCACGGCTTATTTTGGTGAGAATGCCAAATCCTCTAGTCGCAAAAGTACAAATAAAGAAAGATCTCTAGGTGAAAACCACGCTGTGGCACCTCCTGATCATAAAATAGTAAAAATAAAGGACGTATCCAAAGGTGAAAACCCAACTGTGGCACCTGAGGATGGAGGATTTGACCTTCCCTTACCTTCTAAGTATCAAGAGAAATCAGCTCTACTAGTGGAAGATTCTACAGAGATCAACCTAGGTACAGAACAGAATCCAAAGACAACATTTCTAGCAGCATCATTATCTGATACAGAGCACAGAAACCTTAACAACTTCTTCTTGCAACGAACCATCAACTTTGCATGGACTTATGCAGATATGCCAGGGCTAGACCCTAAGCTGGTAGTTCATTATCTCACAGTTGATCCCAAGGTGAAACCAGTCAAGCAGAAATTGAGAAAAATGCACCCACAGATAGCTCTCTTGGTGAAGGTGGAAGTACAAAAGCTATTAAATGCAAAGTTCATACGACCTATCGACTATTCAGATTGGGTCTCAAACATTGTACCTGTGTCTAAACCTAATGGGCGCATCCGCATGTGTAATGATTTCAGAGATCTCAATAAGGCATGTCCTAAAGATGACTTTCCACTACCAAACATTGACATTATAGTGGACTTGACAGCAGGTCACGAGATGCTTTCTCTCATGGACGGATTCTTGGGTTATAATCAGATAAGGATAGCTAAAGAAGACCAACATAAAACAACCTTTACTTGTCCTTGGGGCAATTATTGTTGGTGCGTCATGCCGTTTGGTCTCAAGAATGCAGGAGCAACCTATCAGCGAGCAATGACAGTGATATTTCATGACCTCTTTCATCACATTATGGAAGACTATGTTGATGATATATTGGCTAAATCTTCTAGAGCGGATCACATACAGGTCCTAGGACAGATCTTTGACAGGCTGGAAAAATACCAAGTAAGACTCAATCCTAAGAAGTGTGTCTTCGGTGTCACATCAGGGAAGCTATTGGGATACATCGTATCTCGTAGAGGCATCAAAGTAGATCCAGCAAAAGTAAAGGCTATAGTGGAGATGCCTCCACCAAAGAACCTAAAAGCATTAAGGAGCCTCCAGGGAAGGTTACAGTCCATCAGGCATTTCATATCACAGCTAGCAGATAAATGTCAACCCTTTCAGCACTTGCTCCGAAAGGATGTCTCGTTTCGATGGGACAACAAGTGTCAGGTAGCATTTGATCAACTTAAGGAGTATCTAGCTACACCTCCTGTATTGGTTCCACCAGTTGCGGACAAACCCTTGATATTGTACATCTCCACTACAAACTCAGCCCTAGGGGCTCTGCTAGCACAGAATGATGACACAGGAAAGGAGCATGCAATTTATTACATTAGTAGAACCTTGGTGGGATATGAGCTCAATTATTCACCAATGGAAAGGGCTTGTTTAGCAGTAGTGTTCGCCTCCCAAAAGTTGCTGCATTACATGCTGAACCAACACACAAATCTGATAGCTAAGATTGATCCCTTGAAGTATCTACTAGCAAAAGCAGCTCTCACAAGCAGATTGGCTAAATGGGTTATGATCCTTAGTGAGTTCGACATTGAGTACACTGATCGTAAAGCAATTAAAGGACAAGCCCTCGCGGATCAACTAGCAGAAGCACCTATGAAAGATACACATCCTATGGTAGCAGACTTTCTTGATGAGAATCTCTTCACTCTTTCCAACTCCATAATGTGGAAGTTGTACTTTGACGGTTCTTACACACAGCATGGATCAGGAGCTGGCATCTTATTTGTTACACCTCAGAATGACTACATTCCAAAATCATATCGGCTAGCATTCCCTTGCACCAACAACATAGCCGAGTATGAAGCACTCCTTATAGGTCTCAATACAGCAGTTCAATGGGACATCACAGAATTACAAGTATATGGAGACTCACAGCTAGTCATCCGCCAAGTCACAGACGAATACCAAACAAAGGATGAAAAGTTGGTCCCCTACAAGCAACTAGTGGATGCCTACAAACCACACTTTTCTACCATCACATTTGAGCAAATTCCAAGAGAGCATAATAAAGCTGCAGATTCTATAGCTTCTGTCGGGTCACTGATTGACATGCCTGCTAATACACAGAAGTGTGAATTCTTGATCGAGCAATTGTTGATACCAGCCGTCGATGTTCCTGTTACTGAAATCATCTACGAACTTGTTGGTCCCAATTCCCCATGGTACGAAGATATCTATGAATACCTCAAAAACAAAACCTTTCCCCTTGACCTATCATCCACTCAACGCAAAACCTTTATCCGTCGATCCTCTCGTTACATCATTCTGGGTGATACATTATATCGCCGGAGTCTCGATGGTATCCTCTTACGATGTCTTAACACGGAAGAAGCCGAAGCTACCTTACGAGACATACACGAAGGTGTCTGCGGTGCACATTCTACCGGTCCTAATCTTGCTAAGAAGATACTCAGAACAGGTTATTACTGGCCTACAATAGAGCAAGATGCTGCACAGTTTGCTAAGAAGTGTCTACAATGTCAGCAGCATGGAGATCTGATTCACGCACCAGCTCATGAGTTACAACCTGTGACAACTCCATGGCCTTTTTCTCAATGGGGTCTCGACCTCGTAGGACAAATCTATCCTTCCTCCTCCAATGGTCACAAGTTTATCATTACAGCCACTGAGTATTTCACGAAGTGGGTGGAAGCCATTCCTATGACCTATATCACCGGTAAACAAATAGCCAAGTTTATCCTAAACTACCTCATATGCCGGTATGGTATTCCCCAAGCTATTGTCACTGATAATGGGAGACCATTCAAGAACCAAGATGTTCGTGCCTTATGCCTACAATACAATATCCAACATCGCTTTTCAACTCCCTACTATCCGCAGAGTAACGGCCAAGCTAAGGCTTCCAATAAAACCATTCTCAAAATCCTCAAGAAAACAGTCAATGAAGTTGGTCGTGATTGGCACTTGCAACTTAATCCCGCCCTATGGGCCTACCGCACTAGTATCAGAACACCAACTGGTGCCACACCATATGCCTTGGTCTTTGGCTCTGAAGCCATCCTACCTATAGAGGTCGAGATCCCATCCCTCAGAGTATCCATGCAGGACCTGATCGGCGGAGATGAGTATCGCACTTCCAGATTAGCTGAGCTTGAACTACTAGATGAGAGGCGCCTTGCCGCGCTCAATCATCTCCATGTCTATCAAAACCACCTCCGGTGTAATTACAACAAAAAGATCAAAGAAAGACGGTTTCAAGTTGGTGATCTTGTACTTAAGGAGAATCAAAGAAATCAAGCAGATCGAGAGAAGAAGGGCAAGTTTGAGCCTAACTGGTTAGGTCCCTTCATTGTCACAGCAGCATATGGATCGGGAGCTTATACTTTAGCTACACCTGACGGCATTCCTCTAGATGAGACACTTAACAGTGTCCATCTCAAGAAGTTCTATGCCTGATCCTTAGAGTATTCCCGCAAAAAAAAAAAAAAAATCAAAAAAATCAAACAATCAAAAACTCAAAAAAAAAAAAAAATCAAAAAATACAAAAAATCAAAAAAATCAAAAATACAAAAATACAAAAACATCCATCCTCTGGTGAAAACCTGGCAAACAGGTGCCTTGGATAAGTACCATAGTGAAAACCTGGCAAACAGGCGCTATGCGTAGAGACAGCATCCATCGTCTATCGAGTCCTGTCCACTCCTTGTCCAGTTCGCAACCTGCTTCATCCATCCATCCATAATAAAACCATTAACTTTGTTTGCATTTCCATCTCCCTACCTAGTATAGCTTGGAAATTTGTCAGTGTCCTTCATCGTCATCCCACGTCTTGATCTGTGTCTACAGTTAACACTGTCTTGTCCTAGGTCAAGTCTTTCGGTGTCTTCTTCGGCAGTCACCCCTACAGTTTCCTCTACCAGAATGGGGGCAACTCTTTCCTTAGCTTCGGTCTAGGATAGGTTCCTTGTTCGTGGTTCGCAGCGCATACTTCAATCTTGTCTCATTTCCACAGGTAACACCCTTTAACGGACACATCGCTCCTACGATAAGGCTGTTATCTTCTCAACACTTTTCCTACATCATCACAATACCCAGAACTACATATTATCTCTTCTCAATCTTAAGGTACCTTGATCCCATGGACATGGGTATGTAGGCAGTCTGGAATATGAAGCACGTTTCCAGTACACAGGTACATAAGATCACCTCTTCTCCGCTCTTTTCCCACATCATCACACCAACCAGAACTACATATCATCTCTTCTCAATCTTAAGGTACCTTGATCCCATGGATATGGGTATGTAGGCAGTCTGGAATACGAAGGAAGTATCCAGTACTCAGGTACATAAGATCCCCTCCTTTCACCTTGACCCATTCATCACTCTATCCAGAACTACATATTTATCACGTTCATCTTCCATCGTAAGTGTGCCTTGATCCCGTGGATACAGGGTATGTAGGCAGTCTGGAATATGAAGGATGTATCCAGTACTCAGGCACACACGATCCACCATTCTCCACCCGTTTCAATCCATTTGCATTCCATCCTTCTAGTCTTCCGTTGTCAAAATCCATTCGCCTCGACTTGACTAACTCAAGCAGCAAGCTAGCGCATCCTTTCAAAGCAAATGTCCTTAACAAACTTGAAGCAAAGAAGCTTTCTTCCAGAGTCATCTACTATCCTGCATACCGATTGCCAACATCAGCTAAGTACCGCTTAACCAAGCCCTAGATCAACAAGCTTGTCTCCTACGAAGTGTTCCATTGTCGAGACCAACACACGCGTCTCCTGCGACATGTGGCATTTCCTACAGCGAGACATTGTCTTTTTAGGTAGATAGCCCCCTTTAACGGACACAGAATTCCTACGATAAGGCTATTATCTTTCCTATCCAATCTATCCTGAGCAACCTCTTTGGCAAGAGAATATGTTGGCTGTATGTTTACTTTGTAAGTCAGTCAATTTGTGTTATGGTTTATCTTTTGTTCCTTTTCCAATACTTATTCAAAACTACCCTGGTTTATCTATAATCTTGGTATGTTGCGATGCAGTACGGATTGGGGGCATAGTCATTGCTTTCTGTGTGCCGTGATTGAGGAATGATCTTTAGTATCTTTCTTAGCATCATATCTATCTTGTGTGTGTTACGGCCTAGCATCTTACATATTAATAATTCTTCTTGCATTTACATGTATTGAAGTTTATTTTATGTTCAAGACTATGTATTATTCACATGTCCCAACAAGGTTATACGCTGTCTAAGGGATCTAAGTTCAAACCGCTTGCTTGCAGAGTCAACGTCCACGCACTCGGATATTACTGCACCTTGGTCTTGTTATACCTTGGTGGCGAACTATCCACGTGCTATATCAAACTAAGGATTGCTCTTTATATACAAATGTGAAGTCATTGCAACAAGCTCATTCATCCATTCCCACACCCTTTATATCGTTTTCATTGCAGTAATCGATCAACAGTCTGTGTCCTCCATCTCCTCCTGTTCTCCTCTATGGCGCATATCTGCAAAACCCACATGTCAGATATCACTAGTCATCACATCTATATCATCATACATCTCTATCATCATACATCTATAAGCATCATATAAGCAACATATGTCATCACATGAATCCATAATCATACATATATATCATCACATCCACGACATCAGATAATGCATACACACAAGCATGAACAGCAGTGAATCGAACAGATCATCATATATATATATATCATGTAATGGTCATCATAATACAAAGTGTCTGTGTCTACATCAATAATACAAAATATGTATACATCCAAATATACATCCATATAGTACATCAAGGCTATCAAGAGCCCTCAAAATATACATCAGAATGCACGCAGGCATCTGTCCAAAATAATACAATATGATACAATATACATGAGTATGCCCTAGTGAGTAGAGCTACCCTCCTGCTGTGGCCCCTGGCCTCCCCCTGTGCTCAGTGGAGGTCCTCCTGGTGGTCCTCCTCCTCCCCCTGGCGGCAAAAGTGGCCCTCTGACCGAGGACGCTGACTGCCCTGTCCTCCGCGATCCGGATGCCCCGGATCTACTCCTGTCTCTGTAGCTCGGTGCCTGCTGCGCTGCCGGCACCGCACCCACATACAGGCCCCTGTAGTACTCTGCCTCTCGGCCAGCTGATACCAGCTCACCCTGCACTCGAACGAGCTCACTATATAGTGTCCTCTGGTCTGCGCCCAGTGCACGGCGTGCCTCCTCTCTCTCCCGCCTCACTCTAAAGAGTGTAGCCTCTGCTGTCAGCCGTAGCTGTACCTCTGCATCTCTCTCCCTCCTGGCCTGTGCCACTGCCTCGGTGTCAGCTGCTGGTGCGGCCGGTGGTTGCATCTGTGCCTGTGCCTGTGCATGCACCTGGGCCTGTAACTGTCTGTAGGCCTGCACCTGTGCCTGTAACTGTGCCTGTACCTGTGCCAGGGCTGTCTGTGCGGCTGTGGCAGCCTGTGTCTGTGTCTGGGCTGTGGCCTCTGCCTGTCTAGCCTCTGCCTGAGCTGTATCCCTGTCTCTCCTCAGTCTAACCATCCGGAGCTCTAGTCGAGTCCTCTGGGCTATCTCCTCCTGCAGCAGTCGCTCAGCCCTCTGCAGATCAGTCTCTACGACTGGGCCCAATGCCTCTGCCATCTCAACATCCTCCTGCTGGCCACCTGCCTGCTGTCCACCTGCCTGCTGTCCGGCTGCCCTGGCCTGCCGCCTCCTCCTGGCCTCTCCGCCAAGTACTAACACCTCTCCCACTGCCCCTACTACACCTGGTGTAGTCAGTCTCATCGGCCTGTGAGTCTGCCAGTACTGATCATAGTCTGGCAGTGTCCCTGGGTCTGCTAGCCCTGTGTCCCAGTCCCATCTCACGGGGATCAGTCCCCGCACCTCTGCTAATGCTGTCGCCACCGGGATCACTGGGTCCCAGTCTCCTGTCTCTCTCCGCGTCCTGGCATGTGTGGCCTCCCCCACCGGTAGCCCCTGTGGTAGGCCAAACTGTCTCAATACCCGCTCCGGAAGATATCTCTCTATCATATCTGTCCGTCTACCGAACAGATAGCGAGCCTGTCTGCAGTACATGAGCTGCTCGTGCTCATCCGGCCACTCCTCGCATAGTAGCCACGGCCTCCAGATGAATATGTCCATCTCGTCGATCTGTCGCCGCCAGTAGCTGACAGATCCCATCCTCCTGTGTGTCATCACTCCATCATATAAGAACGCATATGGCTCCCCTCTGTCCCGGTGGCGCTGTGCCATGGGCCGGATAACTGGAATGTGCTCCCACGCCCACACCTGTAGTAAGGTCACCCCTGCTGAGAGGCTCCTGCCTCTCCTGTATACGCAATAATGCATATCATGGTATAGCTGCCCTAGGACACAGGGTCCCCACGCATACTGTCGGCCATGTGTAAACATCCCAGATAACACTGTCCCCCAACCAACTGATAAACCTCTGGATCTCCTGTCCGGGCACAGGAAGCCGCCGATCAATGATGCCACTATCCAACGGATCCTGTCGCAGAGTCTCGGGACGTCTACCCACCTAATCTCCCCATCATCTATCCATAGGTCGTCCGTGCAGAAGACCTCCTCCAAGCCTGCCTGGCCCCGTGCCGGGTCAAAGTCAACTATCTCCCCATCAATCCGGATTCGTAGGATGCGATATACATCCTCCAGTGTCACTGTAGCCTCCCCTGTCGGGAAGTGAAATGACGAGGTCTCGCTGTGATACCTCTCCACCACTGCTGTCACTAGGGCGAGATTCGCCCTAATGTGTGTAAGGTGTGCCACATGCCATAGCCCTGCATGCTCTAAGAACGCATCCTCCTCCCAGGTCAACTGAACAACCTTGTGCGCAATCATGTGGTGTCGCTCCCGCGACATCAACGGTGGCAAAATCCTCTACATCCATAAACATATCACTTGTCAGTTTCATAACCAAATCCCTCAAAACCTATCTACCCATTGGCTATGCTATACCCCACCCTTGCCATCCCTATTCCCTCTTGTCGGCTAGGCTAGGCGTCTCTCCTCTAGGCCCCCCCATTTTACTAAACCCTAACTTTTTCTTCTATCTAGCCAGAAGCGCTTTATTTATGCAACCGTGTTGTTTCTCCCAGCCAAACGTGCTTCACTACTTATCCAACTGCGCTTTGATTTTTCCTCCCGTGTGCGCCTTGTTTTTCAAGTACGCTAAAGCATTATGCCAACTGTGCCGCTCTGTTTTACCAGAAGCGACGCGATTTCTCCACATACCCGCCACCCGCGCTAACCTGCCTTACCAGGAGCGCTGCACCGCCATACCAGAAGCGCTGCGGATTTTTCCACATGCGCTGCGACGCTACCTACATTAACCAGATGCGACGCAATTTCACCAACTGCGCTGCGCCCGCCTACCAGACGCGCTGCGGCGCGCCAAAAGCGCGCCTAGCGACTACCATACGCGCTGCAAAATCCTATAGCGCTTTTGGCTCAAATTGCAAACCTACATAAATCTAGCCCTAAAAACACCCTGGTCGACAAATTACAAGGGGGTGTTCGATCACTTACCGCTGCCGGAGCTCCTGCTGGCCTCCCGTAGGTCCGCACCAGCTCCGCCCGATGTCTGTGCACTGGAATCGGCATCTCTCCGCGCTGTCTGCTCAACTCTCTCTCAACTCAGCTTAGAAGCTCTTCTCTAAATTTAGAATCTCAATGGGTGCAAATGAGGATTGTGGTCCCCATGGGACCTATTTATAGTGTCCCCACCCTTCAGTTTTTCTTCCCCCCCCTGTTTCTGCTTTTTCTTCCTACTGGTCACGCACCTTTCTAGTCGAGCGTCAACACCTTTCCTCTGTCGCTTCCCTGTCTTCCGCTCGAGGGGGCATACACTGGGGCAACTCGCTACACTGGGGCATCAAAAAAATTGTATTACATCTTCAACAATCGTTTTCTTTGACGCAACGCTACATGCTGCATTGCATCAAAGAGGGGCAAAATGTAGACACCCTAAAATGACCAACTTGTCATGCTACTTGCATTTCATAATCTGTCTAATCACCTGCATTGCAAACGTTAATTAAATAATCTAATTATTTAATTAATTATCATCAAATTCTTCTAAATCTCCCAAATTCAACATTAATTAAATAAATCCTCGTTATTTAATTAATTAAATTAAATTCCTCTATATTCTTCTACAATTAAATAATTTTTAATTATTTAATTAAATCATTATTCGCTTTTTGAAAATCAAATCCACATTAATTAAATATATCCAATTATTTAATTAATTCAACAAATTCCCTCTTATCTAAAATTAAATAATTCTTAATTATTTAATTAAATCAAAAATCATTCTTCCAAAATCATGCACAACAATTAAATAAATTTATTTATTTAATTTGTTTTTAAATCTTCTAAATTAAATAATTTCAATTATTTAATTATTTCTTCCAAAATATCTTCTCTAAATTTAAATAAATCAATTATTTATTTAAGTTGCTTTTTTTCTAATTTGAGTTATCTCTAAAATAACTCAAGCTTTCTTGCTCATCAATTAAATATTTCTATATTTAATAAAGCAAAATATCTTCTTTTCTCATGCAAATCTCTTCTTCTTGTTTTAAATCACTTAACTAATTGCTTTATTCTTTAATTGATTTATTTCTTCAGTTAACTCATTCTTCTATTCTTGATAACTCCTCTCATGCAAAAGCAAGCAAGACACATGTCTGCTTTTCATTCGTTGCACATTCCTCAACTTATCTCCTCCATTGATTCTTCTGAATTATCTAGACCGTTGATTGATCTTCCTTGAAATCTATATAAACCCCCCTCATCTTCTTCATTTAGTCTCTCTTTTCGATCGTATTCTTAGGCATACTTAACAGAGCTTTGAGTATACACAACGCGTCGATTGAGCACTCTTACGATCTTTTGACATTGATCTTCTTGAGCAACTTACGATCTTTTGACATTGATCTTCTTGAGCAACTTACGATCTTTTGACATTGATCTTCTTGAGCCACTTTACGATCTCTTAACATTGATCTTCTTGAGCAACCTTACGATCAGTTGACATTGATCTCTTGAGCACTACACTTGCTTGTTGCAGCTATGGCTTTGCAATTTCATTGAGCAATTCTACATTCAATCCAAAGGAAACAACACAAATTTCGGTAAAAGTCTTTATTGCATTGATTATTTGTCATGGCTTTTATTTAAATTCGTTTTCTTTATGTTATTGGATTTTTGGTTTTTATTAGTTTAGAATAGATCGATTTTCCATATACACACCATCAAAGTAGGGTAAGTCGTCTTACTAATTTTCTTCTATAGATCATTATTCTACTACCTGTTACCACCTCAGGGTCTATGCCTCATCCTAAGATCAGAGTAATCTCTTAAGGTCATCTCTGCCCGAAACTTCATCTCTACCCGAAACTCCACATTAGAATCCTGCCAATCTCTGAAAATCTCATCCTAGAATTCCACCTGTGTAGCATCCTGTTCAGGCATCTCATCCCTAGGTATAAAGATAAGAATGCCTGGTCTATCTGTAGCTGTGAGCTGTGTAGCACCTCAGCTATTTACTGAAGCCTCTCCATCATGATCCTTGTGTCTATTTCTATCCCCATTGTTTCTATCACCATTTCGTTCTCCATTACCTCAGTTTCCGGTTTCTATTTCGGTCTCCGTTATCCTCATCCTCATCCAACTCAAGAAATAATCATCCAAAAATTCATGTGAGTGCCAACTGGGACCTGTCCATGCTAGCAATAATCTGCTGCTGCCCTCGTGCCAAGTCATTGAGAATATCTCTTGTGTTAGGCTCTCCTGTTTCCCTATCTCCCATATCTTCTAGATGTTCTGGAAGTACACAGGAAAAGGGATCTATTCTTGGAACCTCAAGATATTCCTCACTGTAAAATACCACTAGTTGCTCCTCAGCAGCTACAAGCTCTGTGTCTGTATCAAATGGATCTGTCTGTGGCACTAGATTCTCTGGTTCAATCAACTATGAAAAACTATGTTCCTTGCCTTGCCCTGGTATTTCTAAAAGGATATCTATCTATAGGTCACATGTCTCATTTTTACTTCTGCACGTCGCGTCTAACCTCACAGGATGGCAAGATCTTTAGCTCTAATACCACTATAATGTGTCATACCTGTTTGTAAATTTTTAAGATTTTTTTTGTGTGATTTTATTATTTTTATGTGATATTTCAGACTAGATAGAAGAGTGCAAAAGGAATCTTTAATTTTCTTGCAGATGTGTTGTCGAAGGATACAATATAGAGTATATATGGAAACTTAGAAAATATACAATAGATATAAATAAACTATTGACTACCCAGATAGCAAAATGGCCAAATATCGATTATTATGACATACCCATATGTATAAATACATCTTGAGTTTTATGTTGTTGCCGGACCAGCAATGAGTATGGCTGGAATCACTCTAACCTCCAATGAAATATAAAGAGAACCAATACAAATGATTTAGCAATGAAAATAGGCTCTAAATGCCTCCAAAATGAGGGATATATCAGCTGCTAGCAAAGAAGATTGAGTCCTCACAGACCCATGCCACTCCATGAAGGTATGTATGGCCTAGCTAGAAGTGAACAATAGAGAATAGGCACAAATTAGGTCTACACACCCTCCAATGTTGTTGTACCATCAATAGAAACCCTTACGCCAAGTGTGTGATAGAGATGATGAAGTTCCAATGCCCAAATCACCTCCTAGACAAGGTACGACCAGACTGAGTGGTACGACCAGTAAGAAGATTAACACACAGTAATAAACTATTCTCAATCACACAAGAAATCACCTCCAATCCCTCTGAAATTAGAACTCAACAATAACGAATGAATGATAAATCATATCAGCTCAAGAACTCCTTTGAATGTCTCCATTGCAAGCACAAATGTGAATACTGAATGCATCCACCATCAATGGCACCTTTGGGTGGCATTGCACACCTGTAGAATGTTGTAACTAATGGAGGTTTTCATCTCCAAAAGCCTGGTTTGAACACTCAAACCCTCAAAACCCTAACAAAGCTCCAAAGAAAAAATATCATAAAGAAAGTATAAACAAATGAGCTCCAATTTCACCTTTTATCTCCCTCCAGGGTAGGCGTTGGGCTTTTAGGAAGGAATATACAATTTAAAAACAACTTTATTTCCCTAGGGATGGGCGCCCAAGGTCACAACTTAAGATTATGTCTTCATTTTCATAAAGTCACTTTTCCCCTCAAAATATAATAAAGTCCAAGTTAAATATAACTTTATTAATCTTCATACTTTAAAATAAATATGAAGATGGTGTCAGAATGAAGTGATCTATAGCTCGTCGAAAAGCCCTTGACGAGACGAATCTGATGCCACTTTGAAAATGCTGAACTGACACTGACCCCAAACTTACTAAAAATAGTAAGTAACGACCAAGAGCAATCTAAACCAACTCAAAAGGTGCCAACTGGATCCACTGAATCCGAACCACATTTCCTCCACCGACAAATACCTCCAAGGCCAAACTAACTCCAGTTCCCTAACCAAACTGCTAGTCCACTGGAACTCTATGATGGACTAACCAAGAGTCTAGAAGGGGACATTACAAAGGGTTTGGATGCAAATTTTACAGAGTGATTTAGAAGAGCATAGTAAATGATCATTGTTAATTTTAAGTGTTTCTTAGAGTTGTACCTTCTCCATTGCTGGTTGCTGCAAGTGTTGTAGTTGAGTTGGAACTTTGGGAGTTATTCTCAAATGATTTTAGTGTTATTTAACCTTGAATGTGGATGCCTAGGGCTAGAAAATAAAGGGTTTTGAGCATTTTGAAATCTAAGTATTTTGCTATGGTTTTTTGGAGCTTCCATTGTTGTTCACAAACTGTTTCAGACCTACACATTGTAAGGCAGAAAATGGGTATGTTTCAAATCTGATGTTTGAGTGATTTTATCATCTAGGTATTTGTTATAATCCCTCTATTTAATGTATTCAACAAATATATCTCAAAAAACATATGACAACATCTAGGGTTTTGAAATATTTGATTTTTTAGGGTTTCCTATCATATGGGTATTGTTGATTTATGTTCTTAGTGGTTGTTTCATTTCATATAAGCTTCTTGGTATTATTGGAAATGCTTCTTTATTGTTATATTTCAATTATATGTAAATCAAAAACCACATGCAAGCCTTAAACATCAGCATCAAAAAAAAAAAATTAGAACAGAAAAAAAATACAAATAGGGTGGGACATTACAATGGAATTAGAGCTAGTTTTCCTACCATCCTGTTGGATTGCTACTTTGTGTAGAGTTGCATGCCAAAAATTTCATTTGCATGTTAGTACCCAATACTTGCATGTCAGTTTCATGGGTCGAGTAGCAGTTGCATGTGACTAATTTACATTTGTGGGTAAGTGCAAAAAGATGGGGGGCCAAAAAGGGGTCTTAAGTGGCCACTTTTTTTATGAAATCAGGAAATGCTGGCCTTGGATGAGAAATTGAGCATATTTACAGTCAAAATTTGGAAATGCAACCAAAATAATGTTCGTAGTACTCCAAGTCTACTTTCTAAACTACTAATTTTTTTTTAAAAAATGGTATAGATTAAGGGGTTCAAAAGAGGGAGCCACAGAAATTGGTGTTGTTTCTGTCAAAAAAACATAACATAGCATTTTTTGTGGCTCCCTCAAAAGGTCAACTTTTTTTGGTATTTTTAAAATTGCTTTGATGAGAAATTAGCTAACAGCATGTAGTTTATGCCCAATTTTTCTGATAATTTTTTGATGAATATTTGATTTTTTACTAATTTTCAAAGTGGACACATCCTAAAAAATAGAATTTTGGTTGTGCTACCCCTATAAATTTTGAAAACTAATTGAAAATCATTTTTTTCTTTTTTAATATGTGTAGAATGGAGTCTAGTTTCTAAATATGTAATTTTTTTGAAATTTCAATGAATAGTTAATTTACAATGAAAAAAAGACCAAACAGTGGTTTTTACCCAAAAACGGACACACAAACAAAAGAAATTAAACATGAAAGGCTTAACATTGTCAAAATGTGAAAAAAATCACATCGTCAAATAGCTAAGAGAAAGCCTAACATTACCCAAGTGTTCGATTTGTGCGACCTTGAAACACGTGTAAATTTGAGGGTTAGCACGAACGAAATTATGTGAAATCCTATAGAATATGTAAAAACACACCTCTGGACATTGGGAAGACACTCCAAGCCTTTGGTTTGGAAATCCAAAGAAAATCCCAAGCCTAAGGCTTGGGATTCCCAAAGCAAAACATAATGCGCCCGCATTATGTTCAACTTTACATTTTTCCTTTTCTTTAGAAGTTTGTGGACTGTTTGTCATGTTTGCAATAACACGAGCGTGTTATGTCCCCATTGAATTTTTTTATGTTCAAGGTTATTAATCATGTATGTATGTAAGTATGCCTATATGTATGTATGTATCTATGTATGCCTATATGTATGTATGTATAGTGTCGAGGGTAGAGGAGGGTAGAGATGGGGGTGAGCCAGATAGGGGAGGAGAGGGGTGGATAAGGATTGAGTGATTAAGGTTTAAGGTTGAGGGTTGAGGGTTTAGGGAGAAGGGATTAGAGTTTAGGACCTTGAGGGATTAGGGTTTAGGGTTGAGGGTCGAGGGATTAGGGATAAGGTAGAGTGTTGAGGGTAGAGGGATTAGGGATAAGGTTTAGGGTTGAAAGTTTAGGGTTGAGGGATTAGGGTTTAAGGTATAATTTTTAGGGTTGAGGGTTTAGGGATAGGGTTTAGGATTTAAGGTTTAAGTGTTGGGGGTTGAGGATTTAGGGATAGGGTTTATGGTTTAGGGATAAGGGATTAGGGTTTAGGGTTTAGGGATTAGGGTTTATGGTTTAGGGACTAGGGATTAGGGTTTAGGGTTAAGGGATTAGGGTTTAAGGTTAGGGATGTACAATTAAGGGGTACCATAAATAAACTAGAATTTATGAAGGGTTGGGAAAATTTTGTGAATCATCATGGGCTAGAGATTAGAGATTTTGTTGTGTTCAAATACATATCCAAGTCATAATTGAAGGTTAAGATATTTCAAAGAACAGGGTGTGTGAAAAACATCAATGCTCTTTGGCTTATGAATACCAACATTGATACAGATAAAAGATGCCCTTCTTCTAACAGAGTATGTAGTTCAAGTCAACCGATGGGCAACAAGTTGTCGAATGAGTTGGTTTAATGGGCGTGTCTCCTTCTTCAAGGCTCAAGTGGATAGGAGTGGGATGTACAATTAAGGGGTACCATAAATAAACTAGAATTTAGGCAGGGTTGGGAAAATTTTGTGAATCATCATGGGCTGGAGATTGGAGATTTCGCTGTGTTCAAGTACATATCCAAGTCATATTTTAAGGTTAATATTTCAAAGAATAGGATGTGTGAAAAATATCAATGCTCTTCAACTTATGAATACCAACATTAATACAGATAAAAAATGCTCTTCTTCTAATAGAGGATGCAATTCAAGTCAACCAATGGGCATCAAGTTGTTGATCTTGAATTGGTTTCTGATGAAGAAAACAATGATGTTGTTGAAGCAATGGAAGAAAATCAAAATTGTAAGTCTAATTTAATTTATTTCAACTTTCAAAGTAGGCATTTGAATTGTATCTTTACCTAGAGGATTGGTATAACAAAAACTTAATTATGTTACAAGCCTTTCTTTGAAGAACCCTGGACATTATGGACCCTATCATCTAGAAAAGCATATGACAGTGAACTCTACCCCACCTTTCAAATTAGATATTTACCTTTTTATTCAATGAAAATGAAGTCACGGAATGTAAACCAAACATGCATACTACTAAGATCAAATTCTTTGCCTTCTATTCTTATTACTCTTACTTTATTAATAGAAGAGTGTCAAAAAGAATGGGTTTAATTGTAAGCTATCATAAGGCAAAGCAGTTTTGTTTTTACATTTTTCTGAGGGATCTCTAATAGTCTAATATAATGTAGTCTTCTATAATATGAACATCTGCATTTGTGTGAATGCTAAGCTTTAATATAGTAAAGTATTAAATCAATGCAATCAGCTATTTATTGGGTTAAAATAACTTAGTATTTGTAATGGTTTGGGAATGCAGGAGTTGCCAAAAATAGGTGAATGTCCTCTACAATTACCAAGAGAAAAAAATTTAGTAGTTCTTGTGGATAGAGCTAGTAAACAATGGGAGATTATTTGCCTATTTCATAACAATATACCTCCCCTAAGTGCAGGGTAGACAACAAGAAACATAGATGTACCCCAATAAAGCTTTTCTCATAATGATCATCCTTCAGATTTCAACTGTTAATTACTCACTGTGGATGTACCATACGCAAAGGTTTTCTCATAGTGTGTACACCTATTGGCATAATGAACCCCAGACGGGCTAGAAAAACATGCCATATAACATTACTAACATTAAAAAAGTTCATAGCCATTTTTCTGACATATTCTTGCAACTCAGATATCTTTAAGAGAAGAGTGTCAAAAATGATGGGTTTAACAACCTAACATAAGGTAAAGCAGTTTTGCTGGGTTTAGGGATAAGGTTTAGGGTTTAGGGTTGAGGGATTAGGGTTTAGGGTTGAGGGATTATGGTTTAAGGTATAGTGTTAAGGGTTGAGGGTTTAGGGATAGGGTTTAGGGTTGAGGGATTAGGGTTTAGGGTTGACTGATTAGGGTTTAATGTTGAGAGTTGAGGGTTGAGGGTTGAGGGTTTAGGGATAGGGTTGATGGTCAAGGGATTAGGATTAAAGTAAAGTGTTGAGGGTAGAGGGATTAGGGATAGGGTTTAGGGTTGAAGGTTTAACGATTAAGGGTTGAGGCTTTAGGGCTGAGGGTTAAGGGATTGGGGTTTAAAATACAGTGTTGAGCATCGAGGGTTTATGGATAGGTTTTAGGGTTTAATTTTTAAGGGTTAAGGGTTGAGGGATAGGCTTTAGGGTTTAGGGATAAGGGATTAGGGTTTAAGGTATAGTGTCGAGGGTTGAGGGTTTAGGAATAGGGATAGTGTTTAGGGTTTAGGGATGAGGGATTAGGGTTGAGGGTTGAGGGATTAGGGTTTAAGGTATAGTGTCAAGGGTTGAGGGTTTATTGATAGTGTTTAGGCTTGAGGGTTTATTGATAGTGTTTAGGGTTGAGGGTTGAGGGATTAGGTTTTAGGGTTGATGGATTATGGTTTAAGGTATAGTGTTGATGGTTGAAGGTTTAGGGATAGGGTTTAGGGTTGACGGATTAGCATTTAATGTTGAGGTTAGGGTTAGAGTGTCGAGGGTAGAGAGATTAGGGATATGGTTTAGGGTTGAAGGTTTAAGGATTGAGGGTTGAGGCTTTAGGGATGAGGGTTTAAGGCTTAAGATATAGTGTCAAGTGTTGAGGGTGTAGGGATAGGGTTTAAGTTTTAAGGGTTAAGGGTTGAGGGATAGGGATTAGGGTTTAAGGTATAGTGTTGAGGGTTGATGGTTTAGGGATAGGGTTTAGGTTTGAGGGAATAGGGTTTAGGGTTGATGAATTAGGGTTTAATGTTGAGAGTTGAGGGTTGAGGGATAGGTTTGATGGTCAAGGGATTTAGGTTAAAGATGAGTGTCGAGGGTAGAGGGATTAAGGATAGGGTTTAGGGTTGAAGGTTTAAGGATTTAGGGTTGAGGCTTTAGGGATGAGGTTTAAGGGATTAGGGTTTAAGATATAGTGTCGAGTGTCAAGCGTGTAGGGATAGGTTTTAGGGTTCAAGTTTTAAGGGTTAAGGGTCGAGGGAACAGAGTTAAGGGTTGAGGGATTGGGGTTTAACATTGAGGGTTGAGTACATTGAGCTTTGACGGTTGAGGGTTTTGGGATAGGGTTGAGGGTCAAGGGATTAGGGTTAAAGTAGAGTGTTGAGGGTATAAGGATTAGGGATAGGGTTGGAGGGTTTAGGGATAAGGGATTAGCGTTTAAGGTATAGTATCGAGCCTATTGAGGGTTTAGGAATAGGGATAGCATTTAGGGTTTATGGATGAGGGATTAGAGTTGAGGTATGACGGATTAGGGTTGAGGGTTGAGGGATAAGGTTTAGGGTTGAGGGTTGAGGGATTAGGGTTTAAGGTATAGTGTTGAGGGTTTAGGGATAGGGTTTAGGGTTGAGGGATTAGAGTGAAGGGTTGAGGGATTAGGATTTGATGTTGAGGGTTGAGGGTTGAGGCTTTAGGGTTTAGGGTTTAGGGATAGGGTTGAGGGTTGAGGTTTGAGGGTCAAGGGTTTAGGGATAGGGTTGAGGGTCGAGGGATTAGGGTTAAAGTAGAGTTTTGAGGGTATAAGGATTAGGAATAGGGTTGGAGGGTTTAGGGATAAGGGATTAGGGTTTAAGGTATAGTATCAAGCCCGTTGAGGGTTTAGGAATAGGGATAGTGTTTAGGGTTTATGGATAGGGTTTAGGAATAGGGATAGTGTTTAGGGTTTATGGATAGGGTTTAGGGTTGAGGGATTAGAGTTAAGGGTTGAGGGATTAGGATTTTATGTTGAGGGTTGAGGGTTGAGGCTTTAGGGTTTAGGGTTTAGGGATAGGGTCGAGGGTCGAGGGATCAGAGTTAAGGGTTGAGGGATTAGGGTTTGACGTTGAGGGTTGAGTACATTGAGGTTCGAGGGTTGAAGGTTTCGGGATAGGGTTGAGGGTCAAGGGATTAGGGTTAAAGTAGAGTGTTGAGGGTATAAGGATTAGGGATAGGGTTGGAGGGTTTAGGGATAATGGATTAGGGTTTAAGGTATAATATCGAGCCCGTTGAAGGTTTAGGAATAGGGATAGCGTTTAGGGTTTAGGGATGAGGGATTAGAGTTGAGGGATGATGGATTAGGGTTGAGGGTTGAGGGATTAGGGTTTAGGTATAAGGTTTAGGGTTGAGGGTCAAGGGATCAAAGTTAAGGGTTGAGGGATTAGGGTTTGACATTAAGGGTTGAGTACATTGAGGTTTCAGGGTTGAGGGTTGAGGGATAGGGTTGAGGGTCGAGGGTATAAGGATAAGGGATAGGGTTGGAGGGTTTAGGGATAAGGGATTAGGGTTTAAGGTATAGTATCGAGCCCACTGAAGGTTTAGGAATAGGGATAGCATTTAGGGTTTAGGGTTGAGGGATTAGAGTTAAGGGATGATGGATTAGGGTTGAGGGTTGAGGGATTAGGGTTTAGGGATAAGGTTTAGGGTTGAGGGTTGATGGATTAGGGTTTAAGGTATAGTGTTGAGGGTTTAGGGATAGGGTTTAGGGTTGAGGGATTAGAGTGAAGTGTTGAGGGATTAGGATTTGATGTTGAGGGTTGAGGGTTGAGGGTTGAGGCTTTAGGGTTTAGGGATAGGGTTGAGGGATTAAGGTTTGACGTTGAGGGTTAAGGGTTGAGGGTCGAGGGATTAGGGTTAAAGTAGAGTGTCGAGGGTATAAGGATTAGGGATAGGGTTGGAGGGTTTAGGGATAAGGGATTAGGGTTTAAGGTATAGTATTAAGCCTGTTGAGGGTTTAGGAATAGGGATAGTGTTTAGGGTTTAGGGATAGGGTTTAGGGTTGAAGGATTAGAGTTAAGGGTTGAGGGGTTAGGATTTGACGTTAAGGGTTGAGGGTTGAGGCTTTAGGGTTTAGGGTTTAGGGATAGGGTAGAGGGTTGAGGGATCAGAGTTAAGGGTTGAGGGATTAGGGTTTGACGTTGAGGGTTGAGTACATTGAGGTTCGAGGGTTGAGGGTTTTGGGATAGGGTTGAGGGTCGAGGGTATAAGGATTAGGGATAGGGTTAGAGGGTTTAGGGATAATGGATTAGGATTTAAGGTATAGTATCGAGCCTGTTGAGGGTTTAGGAATAGGGATAGTGTTTAGGGTTTAGGGATGAGGGATTAGACTTGAGGGTTGAGGTATTAGGGTTTAGGGATAAGATTTAGGGTTGAGGTAGACAAGGAGTGACTGAGAGACATAGAGACGGGAGATGTAGAGAGGTAGACAGGTGAGGGGGAGAGATAAGTGAGATATAGAACATGAGCTGATGGAACTAGAGGTGAGATATTGTAAAGGTGAGATACGCACAAATATTTATGGATCAATCTATAGCAAGACAAAACGTGAGTGCACCACCTTTTCTGCTTTGCCAACTGAGAAGGAGGAAATAACATAGTTTTCACACCAAGTTTGATATATATCTATTCAAGTTTTAATTTTTGTACTGTTGCAATGTTAATTGTGATTCAATTTTAGGAATTTAACATTATAGATTGGTTAATAGTATTGTTGTTAGTAATTATATTTGAGTGTTATTCAATTTAACATTGAAAAGGAAGCAAGTGGTGAAAAACTCAAATTGTTGAGGAGTTTGAAGCAAGAAGAAAAAAACACTACATAATTGGGTACTCTCTCCATTTGAATCTTCATTTTTTAGGTATGTCAAGTATTTACATGCATGTTCTTTACATTTTCCTTAATTATATTTGAATTACTTTATCATGCTTTATCATACATGATTAAAATAGACACATTCCCAATCAAGAAGGCAGCCTACAATCTCACATGATGCCATGTATATTTTCTACACTTGGGATCTTTAATAATTATGTGTAATAAACAGACCTTAGCATACCATGATGTTAAACTATACAAGAATAAATCCTTACAACATAATAAAAATACAATCCCACTATTATCTTGTCATTTTAACAAGTTAAAATACAAATGAATAGGTGCCAAGATCATACAAGTATGCACATGGCATGATGATTTGTATGCACATATCTTGGCTAGAACATTCCTTATGCACCTATTCATGATGATTTGTACATGTACATGACACAACAATTGTTGTCTATTCCTTCACAGGCCACCCAAATCCTAGTATCCCTAGTACCAACAAAACACCTTCTCAATTACAAATCCTAGTAGCCCTAGTAACAACAAACATGTCAAATTGGGTTTGCCTCAACCTTTTCAAGCATGAAGTCCCATGTACTCTTTTCATGGCTACAATAATTTTCTTTGTATGCTTTGTACCTATTTTGGTTGAGTGACATTTACTCTTTTACATGATGATTGTATGGACATTTACTATGAAGGGTTGAATGACATATATTTTAGTTATTTGTATGGATTCATTTCTTAAGAACTAATATTGGTCTCTTTATCATGCTACAGACAAATTCTCCATCATGTCGAGGAAACGATCAAGAATTAAACCAACACAGGAAGAGATAGAAGCTAAGAATGCAAAGAAAGTAGTGGTTATGAGGGAACTTCGTGAGAAGAAGAAATTGGACATGATAAATGAAGACATGCCAATTGAAGAGGAACCAAAACCATCACAAAAAGATATGGTATTGGCGGCACAAAGAGAACAAATGCAAAAACTTCATGCTATGAGAGATTTGAATACCATAGTTGGAGATGCGTCCTCTACTGCAAGTCAACATGTAGGGACACCATCTACCACATCTCAAGTTGAGAGTACATCATCACTCACATGTGATGAAGGAGGTATGCCATCATTACCACCTCAACCTCAAGTTATGTCATCTATTCCATCTTCGATCGAAGGTATGCCATATAGCCCATCTCATTTAAATATTGATGAAATTACTAATGTTGAGATGAATTTATCTAACTTAACACCACCTAGAATTTTGCATAGAAAGCCAAAGTATTTGATTGATATTGATGAGAATATTTTGCAGCCAATGGAAGGTAAGATTCCAAAACACACTTGTAGAAGATATGCTCATAAGATTTGGAGATTGTTCTTTGAAAAGTTAAATGAGACTGCAAGATGTCAACTATTCCTTGAAATGATGCGAAGTATAAAGTATAGATCCATCATGAAGATTCTTAGGTTGAGAACATCAGAGGCTTCAAGTGAAAAATCTATTGTCAAGAATCTAATGAGTGCATATGAGAGTGTGGGTAACACCTCACACACAAAAGATAGTAATGCAACACAGTGTGTGATTACATCGACTATAGTAAGTAGTCAAACGAGGAAATCTCATCTCATTAGAAAGATGAGTCAAGAATTGAGAATTAATAGGAAAACTTTATCAAGAGCTGTTGGAAGATGCCAAAGAATTGAGGACACTAATGCCAATGAATTATGGGCATTCTCGGGGAGATTACCATGAAAAGATAAACCAATTGTTGAAGCATTGAGATCACTAATTGAAGACTTTTGGAAGAATTACACAAGGGTATCTCCAAATCAAAGGGATGTGGTAAGAAGGAGAATCGGTAGTCAAAACTGTGAGCCACATCTAAAGCATTTTTTGGATGAGACTCAAAAATAGTTTTATGGTAAATTTCTAGAGAAGTATCCTCAAATTAAAATTTGTCAAAGATATTTTGAAATGCTAAAACCTTTCTATGTCAAGATAAATCACACACGCACTACTTGTTGTTGTAGATTACATATTGAATTTTCTAACCATTTTGATGTTTATAGGTCTATATGTTTAGATATGCATACTAACAATGTTTTGCAGGGTTGTACCATACGTGCCCCACCAACATCTTCAAGAGACTTCATATCAAGAATTTTATGTGAAAGAGAGGAAGGTCAAATATTCTACAAGAAATTATGCTTGGATGGCACATGTCATCGTTGCGGTGGCTTGCAACATTTGCCAATATGTGAACATATGGAAAGAACACATGCGGTTGGAAATGAACTAATAGAGTTTGGCAAGTATAAAACAGTGGCATATAATACAAAAGATGGTAAAGAAGCAAAGATGTGTGAATTGGTTATTGAAAAGATTCTAGTGTATCAGTTTATGCCTATATTTCATGATAGCATAGTGTATGAGTATGCAAGACATGCCCATAGAGCTTAATGGTTGGACTTGCAATTCAAGTTATGCAAGGAGACATTTCTGGTTGGTAGCATTGTTTCAGTCGTCAACTTTGCAGAGAACTACAGTCTACAGCCATAGCATGAGGTGCAATCATAATATTACAACTCCACATAGGTTTCTATATTTGTGCACATCGCATTCATCTATGCGAATGATAGTATAGAGGATGACAGAAAGATCATAAGGGAGTATAATTTCTATATTAGTGATGATCGCATGTATTCTACGGAGTTCGTACAAGGTTGCTTTCAGGTGTTCTATAATGATTTGGCTAGAAGGGGCATATCATTTAGTCAACATATCATATGGTCAGATAACTATGTGTCACAATTCAAGAACTCCCAAAATTTCTATTGGTTGAGTAGGAGGCATAATTTTATAGGTATTCAACATATGTGGAACTTTTGTGAGGCCGGGCATGGAAAGGGGGAGCATGATGGTGCAGGAGCATGTATCAAAAGAGCCATAGCACGAGAAGAGTTAAACTATAAAGACAATGCAAAGTTGACAGTTGCAAAATCGATTGTTGAGTGGTGTAATACTTCCATGGGTCCAAGTAATGAAGGTAAGTCTTCAGTTCGTAGATTTTTTGGTTGATAGATGATACTAACATTGCACCATATGAGGAATGTTGTACACTGACATGATCAAATGAGATGCACTCTTTCAAAAGCTCAATTACAGGTTCATGGAGTATCCATACACAAAAGATGTCATGCTTTTGTTCTTCCTGTACAATTCAAGCCTGGGATGAGTGTAAGTCAAAGGTGTGGGTTGATGAATGGCAGTTAAGTTATCTTAGCCCACTTGACATGTATCGACCCCTGACGGCACTGGAACTAACACAGATGGAATCCTTAGTTGAATTTGACCACATATCAGATCTAGTTCAACCAGGTAATATATCTATTTGCATAGTTTTTAAAATTTCTAATGTCATCTTACTTTGTAGTGTTTTTGTAATGTTGACTAATTTCATCTAATTTGCTACACATATCAATGTAGGGAACGCATATGCAGTTATTGCAGATGAAGATAATGAAGAGGGAATAGATTATTACTTATGTCGTTGTGTTGAGGCCAAAAAGAAATTGGAGGCCCCAGTTACAAATGGAGAAAACATCAAATACCCTACAGGCTCAGTGGTTATTACTGGAACATGGCTTAGAAGGTACCCACATAAGAGTGTTAATGTTTGGCTGTTTCAGGACTTTGACACACATCGGAAGATTCTTCATTAATCGAACCTTGTCATGGCATCCAATGTTCATTTGATACTGTATCGGGGTAGACCTTTGAACAAAATCTTGTGGAAGGTGTGTGAGTCTGACCATGAAGCAATACTTGACACAATAAAGAGTAGAGCAGACCCAGATGGTTCATTAGATTAATTTGTAACTATTCACTTTAATTTTGTAAAGTCATGTTACATTGAGTTGTAAGTATGCACATTAATTTGTAAGGTTTATCTTTTTTTATTTCCTGCTGCACTTTTACACATATACACATTTTTACATCATCATGTTATGCTTCATGGGGTTAGACCTAAGTGATGGATAAAGTTGATCTTGAGAATAATGTATAAAATCTAGGTAATATATAAAATATAGGTGTGTCTAGGTGTCTTGGTTTCTAACTAGATAATAGGTGTCTCTAATTGTGATGTAGAGACTCTGAATTCTTCATGGAAAAGGTGATTTTAGATGCTATGGGACCCATTCCAATCATTACCAAAGGCAGACCAAACTTAGGATTAACACTTCCTTCACAAACCCAAGAAATGGCTTGTAGCCTTAAAAAAGAACAATCCTAATAACTTTTGATACAGATCTTCAAACACAGAACTTGGACAATCAGTAGATACCCATTTGGACTCCCTATCACATATCCAAAACTAGGTATAGGTTGTTTTGGATGATATACCCTAACCTATAACTCCTCTCAATAACCTAGAGCCCCAATTAGGCCTAAAATACAAAGAGACCCCCCTTAAATTCACACACAGAACTTAACCAATGACTTGAGCACTTAGTATTCATGCCAAAACTATGAATTTTGTGGGTTTTGTCCTCCTACAATCTACTATTCCCAAAAATGCCTCTATGGTTCCTTCTCTATGTCTCTAAACATCACCTGACACATGGTTTTGTTAGGTTTCCTCAAAGAAAACTTCTTCTCCTCAGATTTCCTACCAAAAACTCATCATAGCATACTAGAACAGACCTACTACAACCCATTCCACTGATCAAAAGTGAATCAAATCAGTGGAATGGCAAAAAATGCATGATTCTTACCAAAAACCTAAATAAGGGTTTCTTAAACTGTTTTTAAGAAAATAAGTCTTAATCTACTCTAGAATTGTTTCAAGATGCCAAACTAGTGCAAATGAATGTCAACTCACTCTAGTTTCATGCCACCACCATAGTCCTTCAGTTGCACTAACGGTGCAGGGGCACCTAGGTTGTCATGCCTCCAAGAGGGGTTAAAAAATGAAATTTTGTTTTGATTAAGTCACTTGTATGTAATAAGGTCTTCTAAGATCATTTTATTTTTTTTAAGTCACTTTGAGTCATTTGGGGTTAGTTTGAGTTTTTGAGTCCTGTTGCAAAAAAGTGCCAGTGTTGTCAAGTTGCACAAAACAACTTTTGCATTTTTGGTGTCTTGCTCCTGATGCGACCAAAATGATAGTTCCAACACATCTGGATGGGTACGTTTAGGCTAGGCATGGTTCTATTTTCACCCAAACATGTCAAAATAGTTTGAGCTACATTGTACCGATGATATCCCTAAAGAGTCTAAAGTACAAAAAGGCAGCAATATTTGACGAGATGTTACTCAAAAACCATGTCACTTAGAAACATTTCATCTGAGGAAACACGATCATGTAGAGTGCCTCTACAATAACCTCTCTTAGTTTTTATATCTCTGAGGCATTTACCCGTGGTGAAAGGTTTTCTGCTGTCCCAAAAATTGTCAGAAGGAGGTAGTGTAAAGTTGCAAAGGGGTGTAACTTTCGTCCTGCTCCTGATGCAACTAAACTAACTATTACAATGCCTCTGGATGGGTACATTTATACTGGGCATGGTCCTATTTTTCACCCAAACATGTCGAAACAGTCTAAGCTACATTGTAGCGACGATATCCCTGAAGAGTCCAAAGTGCAAAAAGGGAGCAATATTTGACGAGATGTTACTCAAAAATTGTGTCACTTAGAAACATTCTGTCTAAGGTAACACAATCACGTAGAGTGCCTCTACAATAACCTCTCTCAGTTTTTTATATCTCTAAGGCATTTGCCCATGGTGAAAGGTTTTCTGTTGCCCCAAAAATCGTCAAAAGGAGGCAGTGTAAAGTTGCAAAGGGGTGTAACTTTCGTCATGCTCCTGATGCGACCAAACTGATTGTTCCAATGTGTCTGAATGGGCACATTTACGCTAGACATGGTCATGTTTTTCACCCAAACATGTCGAAACAGTTCGAGCTACATTGTACCGATGATATCCCTGAAGAGTCCAAAGTGCAAAAGGGCAGCAACCTTTGATGAGATGTTACTCAAAAACTGTGTCACTTAGAAACATTTTGTCGAAGGCAACACGATCACATAGAGTGCCTCTACATTAACCTCTCCTAGTTTTTTATATCTCTGAGGCATTTGCTCGTGGTGAAGGGTTTTTTGCTGCTCCAAAAATTGTTAGGAGGCAGTGTAAAGTTGCAAAGGGGTGTAACTTTTGTCCTACTCCTTATGCGACCAAACTGACTATTCCAACACTTCTGGATGGGTACATTTATGCTAGGCATGGTCCTTTTTTTCACCCAAACATGTCGAAACAGTTCGAGCTACATTGTACCGATGATATCCCTGAAGAGTCCAAAGTGCAAAAGGGCAGCAATCTTTGATGAGATGTTACTCAAAAATGGTGTCACTTAGAAACATTTTGTCAAAGGAAACACAATCACATAGAGTGCCTCTACAGTAACCTCTCCCAGTTTTTTATATCTCTGAGGCATTTGCTCGTGGTGAAGGGTTTTTTGCTGCTCCAAAAATTGTTAGGAGGCAGTGTAAAGTTGCAAAGGGGTGTAACTTTTGTCCTACTCCTTATGCGACCAAACTGACTATTCCAACACTTCTGAATGGGTACATTTATGCTAGGCATGGTCCTTTTTTTCACCCAAACATGTTGAAACAGTCTGAGCTACATTGTGCCAATGATATCCTTGAAGAGTCCAAAGTGCAAAAAGGTAGAAATATTTGATGAGATGTTACTCAAAAATTGTGTCACTTAGAAACATTATGTCTAAGGTAACACGATCATGTAGAGTGCCTCTACAATAACCTCTCTCGGTATTTTATACCTCTGAGGCGTTTGCCTGTGGTAAAAGGTTTTCTGCTGCCCCAAAAATCGTCAAAAGGAGGCAGTGTAAAGTTACAAAGGGGTGTGACTTTTGTTCTTCTCCTTTTGTGGAAAAACTGACAGTTCCAACGCATCTGGATGGGTATGTTTAGGCTAGGCATGGTCCTGTTTTGTACCCAAACATGCTGAAACAGTCTGAGCTACATTGTATCGGCATATTAAATTATTGACAAATATTGAATCATATAAACACATAGAAATTATTTTAAAGCATAAACTAACTCCTCCAAGTCAAGGTATAGATTAAGGTATGTGGAAAAACTAAATATTGAATGGGCGCCTAAGCTAGATGAAGACTTTTTACCCACCTCATCCTTCTATCATTATAATTGTTCTCAAAAGACATCATCAAAACATGAAAAAACTCCTAGACTTGTAGTTTTAAGTTGATTTCCTCCAAGGCACCAATGTGAGGTTGTTTTGATGGCAAACGGTGCCTTGATTCATGGTGTTGAATCTCCTTCCTCCTAGGCGCCAAAATGGATAGTTTAGACAAGAAAAGGCACCTTAGTATACTTAGCTCATTTATTGGCAATTTGATGGCTTCAATCACTTGTTCAAACCTATAGGAGACCATTTTACACTTAGGCGCTAGATCTTAGGATTTAGAACATCTTCCTTCAAGGTGCCAAAATGAGGTTATTTAGACACAAAAGTGTGCCTCCATACAAGATGCTTATTCTCCTTCCACTTAGGTGCTCATTCATGATGATCCAAGTGATAATAGGCGCCTAGACTTCCTTTGGTAAGATTTAGTCATTTTGAAGGTTCTAACACTAGGTGCTACAGTTGGAAGTGATTTGAAGTTCATTTTCCTCTAGGTGCCCAAAATGGATGGTGGAGACAAGAAAAGGTGCCTAGGCTTCTTTTGACGATTTTCAAAGTCTTCCTAAGTTATATTATGTTATATTGACCCTTAGGTGGAAATGGATGATCTAGGATGACTCTAGGCGCATATCCAAGGTGATATCTTTCTAGGCACAATCTTCACTAAGTTTAGACTTCACTTTACATCAAGGCACCAAAATGGATAGTTTAGAGAGAGGCAAAAATGTGCCTAGAGGTATGATGCTTAGTTTGATGTGTTTGATCAACTTTGATAATCAAGATGAATTACCTCCCTTAAGGCGCCCTCCTTTATACTTTGAGACATTCTTTCAATATCAAGGTGCAATTTTGAGGTTGTTTGGATGATGAAAGGCACCTTGAGTTCTAGGCAGAGTTTTGAGGTTGTGCAAGTAGAGAAATGCGCATAAGGTCTTAAAGCAAATTTGTGCCTAAAACTGAAAATCCCTGAGGTATGACTTATGGAAGCCTATAGCCCCAATGTTATGTTGCATACTAAAATTAGGTAAGACTTAATGTAATCTCATAACCTCACCTTATATGCAAGAGGAATTACATTTAATAACCACAATGGTCATCAGGTGCTCATAAGCATATGATTTTGACTATCTTATTCAAAACAACAAACATACTCTTTGCATCCCAATATGGTATAATAACAAGAAATTAAGAAATATTTTCAATTGACCAACTCATAAGGAATATGGATCAGCATACTCATTTGAATATTTTCAATTGAGAAACTCATAAAGAATATTAATATTTTATGTTCAACATCATGATTCATTTTTTTTAAAATACAACTTTTATCTTTTAGTTCCAAAATAAGGTTTAGGTGATACTTGAATAACAATAGCTAGCTTATTGGATCAACAAACATCCTATGTAATACAATTGGACTTTAAATATTTGAAGTAGCCATCTACAAATATCCATTCAAACGTGGATTTATAATGCAAGTATGGACGCCATCAATAAAAAAGATTTGTATTAACCAAATATCCATATAGGCATACATCAATATATGTCGATATAAGTATAACATATATACAAAATAGCCATATAGGCTTACAAGAACGCCATATATGCATATAATGTCAACTATATGCAATACAAAATATATGTCCAAAAATGCCATATAAGCATACAACAAAGGAACACAATAAAAAGTCATTCCCCTCTGGCTGGTGAAGAGAATAGATCACGGGCAGCCTTTGATCTTCTAGGGGATGGAGATGCATATGTGGGTGGTCTACTATGAACCCGAGGGCTGCTCCTCCTATTTAGTTCTTCCTGTATCTTTAGCTGTTACAATAAAAAGTATAGACATTAATATATAGAAATTACATGTTATAAAAAATGAAACATTTAACAAAATAATCACTTATGGCTACTATATAATATATCTCCTCACTTGCTTCAGTAGAAGGAATAGGCTGTGGTGATGTCATGTCCTATAGAAAACATCCAAATAGAAATTAAACTTCAAATCAATAATCTTTTGATTTTTCAAAAATAAACAACTATAACAATGAATGTACATTGAAATTTACTAATCTGCCTCATACCCCTGTCAATGCCATGGAGCTATGAATCATAGAGGTCACACCATGCTCCAGTACCCTATCAACATCGAGAGGTGTCTCCGCAGCCTTCATCATCTGAAATAAAACAACATTATTCAATTACAAAAACTATAATAGTGATGCAAATCATGGCTCCTAACATACACACATGTTCATCTAAACATGGAAGTACACACAATAAAGCACACAACTCGCATACAAAAATCTAGTAAGTACAATTCATTCATTAAACTATTTATTTTATTATCTCCGTGAAGCCTTGAAGTCCACCACCGCTGGCAGGTGTTGCCGTGAAATCTCCAATATTAACCTATTCAACATCCAAAATTAGATATTAGAATACCATTCATATAACGATGCTATTCACATGTAATATTTATAATTGTTTACTAGTTACATACCCCGACAATAGATGATCTAGTGTAATATGCAGGTGGTGAACCACTGAAAACTGCATCAACGCTATGACCCTAAAATTTCATTAAAATCATCAAACTAAATTAGTTAATCTTGCATTTCAAAAATAAAATTTAATAAATTAAATTCAATAAACTTGCTAATATTTACCTAAGTATCAAGGCCGAAAGTCTTACTCAGGAGGGTATCTGTCATCACCATCTGCTCAGTTGCAGATGTAGCCTATGCACCTGCATCCTGACTATCCATGGGGTCATAACCATAGGCTGACTTGTAAGTCTGACAAGCATGGGGTGGGACCCTACTCCTAACACTATCTCCCAACCCACTCTATGCTATAGGACTGGTATGCTCTATGATGCTCTGGGTCAAGGCACTAATGGACTGAAGTGTATCGACCTCAACACTCTCCTTCACAATGGAAGTGATAGAAATATGCTCATGGGCTGGTCTGTTGATTACTTATCTCACTGCTCATTGTGGGTCAACACGTGCCCCTGGTCTATTTTGTGCTGACCCCCCACCTCTACCCTGTAAGTCCCGCATATCAAAATAGTTTGGCACTTTATTGAGGACAAACTTGTAGTAGAGTTTCCTCAAAAAGTATTGTGGGACCTCATTATTATTGCATGGAGGATGGTAAAAAACCATCCACCACCTCTGCCCAAAATTATCCCTTATCACTTGGTTGTTGCACCAATGGATAGGGAACCTCTTGCATGTAATGGGTGGAGGTTGATTTGTTTGTGGGTTTGTGAAAATTGAACACAAGTCTAATTTTATAATTTGTAATTTTTTCACATCTTGGTATGACAGCTTGTCTACATGATAGTCTCTAAACTCTCTCCTCTTATCTGTCCAACTAGATATTTGCTTGTTAATTGAATCTACATTTGATAACATAGATTCAAGAGATTCAACAAGCATGGACCTATGCAAGGTTGAAGTGGAAGGATCTTTCAACCTTGCAATTATATCTTCAATTTCTTTTTTATTGTTTTAAATTTGCCCCATTAGATTTTCTTGTGTTCCAGGGGCATGTCGAGGAATGGATGGAGGACGTTGTTGTTCCACAGGTATTTTCTCCTTAGGCTTTTGTGGATTTTGAGGAGGAGGAGGAGGAGGAGGTGCTTTAACATTTCCTGACAATTAACAAAATTTACATCAAAAATCAACTCAAACCTACCTATTTAGAAACAAATTCAAACAAATAAATAAATAAAACTCACTCCTTTGGCATGCTCGACGTCATGGTGGCATTTTGGCAACGAATCGGTAAGATTTTGGTGTTGAATTGACTTTTCCAAAACGCGAGCGCGTTTCGTAGGGTTTGCAGGCTGCGGGTATAGAGGAGAATAAAGAAATGAAATGAGATGATAAGATTTTTTTTTAATTTATAATAAGTCATAACGCACTCACGTTATAACGCGAGTGCGTTATGGTTTGGTTTTGATGAGCCTTAGGCTCATCATTACCAAACCATAATGTGAGCGCGTTATAACGTGCTTGCGTTATGCATTAAATTTTTTTGAAAATAATTTGGCCACTTTTTGGCCCCCCAACTCTTTGCAGTTACCCTTGTATCTATATGAGTTTGAAGAACAACACTTAGGAACCCACTTAGAAGAAGTAGTGGCATAAATTATGGGTGATAGAGAGGGCAGGTCTAGCAGAGATCACCATGATGAAGGGAGAACTGATGTGACTAATTTACTTCATGCAATGAATGATTTGGCTAGGGGGAAATGAGATATGTTGGAATGAATGGAATGATCGCAAACTAAACTTGCTCAAATTCTCATTAGATTAGTACCAAACAACAATGAGAACTATGCAAATGATGGTGGAAACAATGCACATGGAAGAAATAATGGAAATAATGGTGCAAATGAGGATAACTCAGTCAACAATAGGGCTGATCATTAGCATACTGTGGCTAGAACAACCAACACTAGGCTTCTCGTGCCTAACTTTACCCCAAGGAATAATCATTCAATTGAAAATGAACCGACAGAGTAAGAATTGCTAAACCAAATAATAACATATTGGAGAGAAATGGATGCATATTTTTGAATGGAGATGCCATTTTAGGAATACTTGGCCTTCAAGAAAAGGAGTAGACCCCATAGAGATGGAGGAGGTAGACCTCAAAGTCAGGATTTGCAAAGGAAAAAGGGGCTTCAGGATGATTCTTTGGTCATGCATGCAACTACCATGGATGAGGTGGTGCATGAAGGAAAGGACAAAACAATAGCTTTGGATCCTAGTTCAGATTCAACTAGTGATGATTCTAATGACTTCTTTGAGGATTCCTATGGAGCAAATGATTGTGTTGAGTTCACTCATGTATTTTCAGATGAAGGGCATGGAGAAAGAAAATATGATTATAAATTCAAAACAACTTTTGATGATCCTTTATCTTATTCTGGTGATGTTAATATAGGTGGCCTTGGATCTAACTTTCAAACCAAGCCTATGGAGGGAGATACTTACATTGACACTAGTGTTGGTGAATTAGAGGTGGTTATTGATAGGTCTTGTGAAGAGATGAGTTCATTGGATGATATTGGGTTTGTTCATGTTGCATTTGCTTTTTGATAGGGATAATGCCATTATGTTTGCAGAGGAAACCTATGATGCCTACCAAGAGAAGGAGAAAGAGGTTGATAGGCTTTGCCTTAATCTTGGCCTAGCTAACCACTCTCTCTACCAAGCTAAAAATCTGTCAACTATTGCAGCCATGAACAAGGAACAAGTAGCAGATGCAAGGTTCATGTAGATCAACAAACTAGTTGAAGGCATTGATGAGCTCCAAAAAGATTCTTATGTGGAGCCAAGTTGTTCACCGATTTATGAATAAGAATTCAACAAGGATAAATTATTTCATGAAGATTGTAGCATACCACTTGTTGAAGGTTTGGGTGCATATCACAAGGAAGTGCCAAGCCTTGTGGTTGGTAATCCTCCAGGGAGACTGCCTGATAAGGAGTGTGAAACTTGGGTGGAAGATGAGGATTTCACTTGGAATGTGTTGATTCATGGAGACTTTAACATTTCAGATTTTGAAAGGTTTCCAAACAATGTTGTAGAACTTGCTAGAATTTTTAGAACAAGTAAAAGAGCTCTCAAGATTGTTACTTATGTAGCTCTGGAGAAAGGAGGACCAAAACATGATATCTACATGTTTGGCAATCCATCATTTGGATTGAACGATGTTTTATCTCATACTAATCTTTCTATGTGGTTGGTTTTGAAGACAATAATTGCTCCTTGCACCTTAGTTTTTGGTACTTTTAGGGATGGGTTACAAGAGATTACCAAAAGGGGAACAAACTTACTTGATGTGCATGTTGTTATGGATGACATTTGGAGTTATGACGTGTACCTTTCTATTTATGTTGAAGTTTATTCTTGGTTGGGTATCCATGCTTGGGATCCTCAACAAGGATTGATGGAGCTCATTGGGAAAGCTTGGTATGACCTTTGGAGGTATAAGGATGTAAATTTTAGAATTAATGGCGTTCCTTTCTTTATCAGCCATCTGGTGATTCCATTTGCTTATCTGCAAATGGATTAGAGAGAGATTTTAAGTAAGGATTGGAGTAGTGAATGAATGGTTACTCTTGGGAGTGTTATTTGGCAAAGAATGGATCAGAATTCCAGTGTTGAGCTTGTTTTTGGGTTACAGGTCAATCACTTCACTTTTTTGTTTTCTCTCATTCAAGGGAGCTGACACTTTCTTCTTTGTCAAGGAAGTAATAGATTTTAGTTGGAGATCATTTGGAAGTGTTTCCTAGCCACTTCTGAGTTATTTTAGTGCAACAAAATGTTTTTCATGCATGCTTATACTTGAGAAATTCATTGGTGTTGTTGTCATCCTTTGTGTAGAGCACTAAAATTAGATTGTACTCCATTGATTCTAGTTTTGAATAGTAGACACTATTGTTTACTTCAAACCTTCCTAACTCAGGGAGTTCATCTTATGAAGGTTTGAGATGTAAGCATTAATAGTTTACTCTTGGTGTGGGTTCAGGACAACAAACTTTCGCATGCTTTGGTTCATCATTCAGTGACCCTTGGAGTTGGAACAGTAAGTGTTTTTTCTAGTCTTCATGGTTGTATTAGATTAGCATAGAGGAGACATGTTAGATCCATATGGTGTAACGTTGGTGAGTTTGTTGAAATATTCCAAAGGTTTGCTTTTCTTTTTGCAAGAAGATTGGAGGAGTTCGCATATGAAGTTATGACTTTGCATGACACCTTGAGGAGGTATTTTGAGGAGTATGATTTTGGGTTGAGCAGATATTTCTTCCAGTTGCCCAGGATCATGTTAGGTACAGTGATTACAATTATGGAGCTTACTAGGATGCTTCAGTAGGAGATGTTTCATGGTATAGGTTTCAGCCCTTACAGGTATCTCAGCTTGGGATTTGATGATGATTACCTTCCTAGGTTCCAAGAGAGGAGAGTGTTGTTATGGCACGATGTTTTTATAGTTTTTATCAGAATGGCGCAGCATCAGCGTGGTGGTTTTGTTCTGGCATTGACTTGGAACTCTGGGATCATGTTGGGTTGCAGTTCAGTAGTTGATGGGAGTGAGAGAGTCAATGTTAACTTTCTGGAGATTATCCCTATGATGTCTCAGTTTGGCTCTCTCGAAGAGTAATTTCCAGAGGAGTTGATTGAGTATAGTGAGTCTCTGTGTACTCTTACAGGAAATTTTCAAGAGGTCTCTTGTGTTGGTACCTGGCAGGCCAGTGCTTTGAGTAGATGGTGCTATAGATCTCCTAGGTTGACTTGGGACCCGAGAATCATTCTTGATTCTAGTATGGATCAGTTGGTTGTTTGGAAGTTGTATTGGCATTGCTTGAGGACAAGCAATCTTTGGGGATGAAGGACTATAATGTCCCCATTTTTAGGTCCCCTTGCATCACAGTTGGAGTTGATTTTTTGGGTTAGTGACAGCCTGATCAGAGGAGTATTTCTATGTCACTAGTGTGCTCAGGTGATCCAGTGGACCTGTATGACACTTTCCAGAAGGATTTTAGACAATTTGTCTATACTTACTATTTATAGTAAGTGCTTGCACATTGTGTCAATCTTTTTGGGTTTGTTCTCTTTGGTCTTCAAAGAACACTGCTATTTATAGTAAGTGTCAGTCTGGACACTATTTTGGTGACATGGTAGTTTAGCCGTCTTAGGGCCTTTTAAGGTGTTACATTGAGCTCATTAATGTTAGGAGATTCGTGATGATGTCTTTCTGAGCGTTTTGGACCTTTTGAGCCATTCTTACTATTTTTACAAGTTGCCATTTTTAGTAGGGTCTCTGCTTAGCACTGACTTCTCATGTGGCACAATTTCCATGTCACTGCATGATTGGTCACTCTTTCGGTTTCCCATTGGAGTTTGTGGGCAAAGTTTTATTATTTTAATTAACATTAATGTCATTTAAGTTAAATTAAAGATTTAACTTAATGTTAATTAAAATATTAAAGTGACTTCATAAAAGGGTGTTGGGGAAAAAGAAATTAAAAGACATTTTTAATAAAGTAATGTGGAGCACCCAACTTAGGGAGACATAAGGGAAATAAAGTGAAATTTAAAATGTTATTTTAATTGCCCAAGTTGTGCATGGAAGTGAAGGAGAGAATAAAAGGGGGTTTGAGCTCATTTTTGTATATGCTTGGAAAATATTTTCTTCTACAAGTTGGAGACTAAATGTTGGTTTATGGATTTTTGAGGATGGAAACCCTCAAGAGGAACAATATTTGTAGGTGTGAAAGATCACCCAAGAATACTCTGCTGATAGCCTCACACACGGGTTATGCTGAAGCTGAATAGTTGAAGATTTTTCAGTGATTTGAAGCAAGGGTTTGGATGCAAATTTTACAGAGTGATTTAGAAGAGCATAGTAAATGATCATTGCTAATTTTAAGTGTTTCTTGGAGCTGTACCTTCTCCATTGCTGGTTGCTCCAAGTGTTGTAGCTGAGTTGGAATTTTGGGAGTTATTCTCAGATGATTTCAGTGTTATTTCACCTTGAATGTGGATGCATAGGGATGGAAAATAAAGGGTTTTGAGCATTTTGAAATCAAAGTATTTTGCTAGGGTTTTTTGGAGCTTCCATTGCTATTCACAAACTGTTTCAGACCTACACATTGTAAGGCAACAAATGGGTATGTTTCAAATATGATGTTTGAGTGATTTTATCATTTGGGTATTTGTTATAATACCTCTATTTAATGTATTCAACAAATATATCTCAAAAAACATATTATAGCAACTAGGGTTTTGAAATATCTAATTTTCTATAGTTTCTTATCATATGGGAATTGCTGATTTTTGTTCTTAGTGGTTGTTTCATTTCATATAAGCTTCTAGGTATTATCGAAAATGCTTCTTTATTGTTATATTTCAATTATATGTAAATCAAAAACAACATGCAAGCCTTAAACAACAGCATAAAAAAGACAAAAAAATAGAACAAAAAAAAATACAAACAAGGTGGTGTTGATGATTGTTTTTACACATTCACAACAAAAGTTAAAATTCACAAAATGAACCTAACTATCTTGAAAGATATGAAGAAATCAAGGGGCCTTACTTGATTCAAGGTGATCTATGACTCACTGGACTTGAATTATGCAAATTTTGTTACAAAGATCATCAAATTATACATTCCTTTGCATAAATTTACTACTGTATTATAAAGCTTTGTATGATTTATAGTAAAACAAGCTTTTCTTTTCAAATATTATGAAAATTGTCAAATGCTAACTCAATTGCTCAAGTTTCTTTCAAATGTCAGATAATTTCCTTTAAATCTCTGTGTTGAGGCTAAATATTTCAAATATTTGGGGAAAAGTTAGAGAAATTCAAATTGAACATCATTCTACTGTAGGATCTAAATGTTCTGTTATATACATTGTAAGAAACATGTCAATTGATTGAATCAACAGACTAAATAATTAAATGTGGAGCCCTGAGTATTTTCATGAACATTGCAAGCTTTTAGAGAGGTAATACATTCAAATATAAGTAAAAACTAGAAAACACTCAGAAGATAGATGCAGAATCCCAATTTTACTTGTATTTGAAGTAAACAGTCACGTATGGTTTACAATGTATGAGTAACCGGCTTGTTTCATTAATCAAATCAACAAAGAAATTACAAACATCTTACAGATACAATAAGAAAGCTGGACATTCCATGCATTCCTTAGTGCAGACACAGGCAACCTCCTTCTACTCTAAACTAAAAAATATTCTTCTATTCAAAATGCTCAAACAAATTACAATTGCCAGCTCTATTTCATAAATCCATGTGTCAATTATGTACATGTAGCAAAGTTCCTTATATAGATTTTGAAACTTCCCATTTCTATGGCTACAAACTTCATCTATGGTCAAGATCCCTCTATTATTGATCAATGGTGTACATTCATCTCTAACCGTTTGTCAAAATATCTAAATGGCATCTTTTTCCTCTCAAAGGATGCTATTGGAATCTTTTCAAAAAATAAGATTCCCCTTTCTTTGACTTCTACTCGCTGATACTCTTTACTTGACTTTTCAAAACTGTTGCTTCCTTTACCTTTTCATTCTTTTAAGTATGTTTTGAAATTATTAATCACACCTTCTACAAACGTGCAGTCCCCTCCTGGACTCTTTGTCCATATATACTCTTGAAATGTAACTCCTTCCTTTATTTTCTTTTCTCTGTTTTCTGAACCCTTACTTCTTTTCTTGTACTTCTTCATTTTAGCACTGTCTTCCATTAATGAATCCATCATCTGTTTGCTCAAATATGCTTCAGGATTTCCTATGCATGGTGTAAAAATGGCATTAAACTTTGTTAAGACCCATTCTAATTCACATGTTGGTGTGTCCACATTCATGCTCTAAGAGTCTTTCTACTATCTTCTTGTGCATTCTAATCATTTCATCTGCTTTTTCTTCTAAATCTTGGACAACTATTATACATTTTCTGAGATTATCCTCCTCAAATTTGAGTTCCAATCTTACCTATGGCACTTGTTTTGCCAGTGAAGGGGTAATTACTCCTTCATTGATTAACTCCTCTGTTCTCTCCTCAATTTCTATCAATTGTTCCAGTTCAGATCTGCATTCTTCTTTTCTAAATTGGCAATTGCGCACAAGTATATTACATTTGTTCTTTTCTCTTGCAACCACTTCCCAGCTTTTCACTGCTTGTTTAATTATCTGCTCACCTTCTTGTATAAAATCTTTGAACCATTCATCAAAAATATTAGCCCTGAGCCTTTTACTTTCCATGTCCCTTATTTCTTCTTTGGATACAACTGCTATGTCACTGGGCAGTTCTGGGACTATTGTATTGGGATCAAATATCCCTCTAATAAATTGTTGCAGTTGGACAATGTGTCCCTTCAGTTACTCTTGCTTGTCTTTGTCTTTTCTCAACATCTCTGCTGTCACTTGGTGCATATCTTCCCATTCAGTGATGTGTTGCTCTCGTGTAGTATGCCCAAGGTCAAAATTTAGTATCTTATACTCCTCTAAGGTTATTTCTCCCTTATTCTTCTCCTTCTGAGGTATGGCCAGGTTTAGCATCCTAGATCCATCTAGACCTCTTTGGATAGCTAGCATTGTTCTAACCTTTCTCTTTTCTTTTCTTGGCATTGTATTACCTAAGCTCTTAATGTCAATTGGTACCAATTGTACCTCCTTCTTTTCCTTTCTTATCTCTTCTCCTAACCATGCAGGAATCTCCTTGGTGCCTTTTGCAGTTTTAACTTCATCAATTACCTCTTCATGAGGTCTCTCTATTTCAACCTCTCCTTGTTGCTGTTGTTCCTGTTGTTGTTCTTGTTGTTGTTGTTGTTGTTGTGGAATTTACTGTTGAGGTGGAGGCTGCTGTTCTTGGGTTGCTTCTTCTTGGACCATGGGATTATCCTGTTGTTTGGACTCACCCTTATTTTCTTCCTCCTCTATTTCTGTGTCTCCTCCATCCTCAGCCTCCTTATCATTTTTGCAATCAGACCAAAAATCTTCAATGTGTACTTGATGTTTATACTTTTTATCAACTGAAGTCTGAATCCTGTGGAAGGGGTCAAATTTTCTGGCTAAATCAAATTCTTCAAATCCATAATATCTCAGCTCCTACTCCAAATAAGTAGCCACTTCCTCACTACAGCATGAATTCCTACCTATAGCCCAAGGTAACTTTAGATTTCCTCTATTGAACTTCTTCTTATATATTCTAAAGGTAACTTTAGATTTCCTCTACACAATCAATTTGTCAAAAGGATACCAGGGTAACATGAAGGGCTTTCCTTCAAATCCTTCAGTTCTGATACAAGTAAAATGTGGAAATTGGATGTACCATGAACTATGTAACCCAATTGCATCTTCTGCATTCTTAAACAATCTTTTATCAGGTTCTTCCCTCAGAATTCTCACCATATAAGTATAGAACATATCATTGACCAAAGCATACTTCTTCAATGCATTCTCCTCTTGTAGATCAAGGTAATGTTCATATACCAATTTTTTCCTTGGACCACTGCCTAAGGTCCCAACCTTATCTATTCCATGTATGAATGGTCTCACTTCTGCTGCACATGAATACAATACATATGAAGCTAAATAAAAAGGCAGCAGCTTTTACTTTCTTAGCATGGCTTGTTTCCATATAGCCATGCTTATGGTCTTGGCCCAGTGAATCTGTCGTTGTTCCTCTTCTACTTTTCTAATGAACTCAATAATAGTAAACATCCAAGGCTCACATTTAGTACCCTCTCTCAATCCTATCAATCTACTCAACATTGTAATCATCAAGTGTATTTCCTCTTTGAAGTATATTCTCAATAGATTTTTGTGCACTCTGGCTACAGCGTTGGGTTTATTTTCTAGGCTGTACCAATTGTAAAATATATTGTCTCTACAATCCCTTTCATTTATTTGATAATCCTCATTGTATTGATCTATGTCAATGTCTACCATTTTCTCATTGATTTCTAAACCGAATGTCCTTGCAACACCCTCTATGGATAAATCTGTAGTGAGTCTGTCATACAACATTATTTTCCTAGTTTTTAAGTCATATAGAGTTAAACAATCCAAACATAAATCCCTGGCCTCCATAGCCAATGGAAAACCTGCAACTCTATACAACCTGCTCTCCCATATACATTTAATATCTGTTGTAGCATCTGCAACTGTAATCTTTTGTAAAACATCATTTGCATCATAATTTCCAATGTTTGTATCTGTTCCCACTCCGTTGTAACTGATCAATGTTGGATATCCTCTGTGTAGTGGCAGTTCTTCTTTCTCTATCTCTTTACGCAGTTTCCTCTCCTTTTTTACCTCGCCCCATGTATCTACCTTTTTCTACTTCGGGGCCATCCTATAGAAAATGCATCTTTTAACCTTTTGTTTTACTTTCCTATCTAGGGTTTTACTAGGCATTTCTATTTTTACCATTTTACCCTAAACCATTTTGTCCTTTCCATTTTGACTTTACATTTGTTAAGTTCTACCCAGCTAATTAACAGTTAAAACAGTGATTTAACAAATGCCTATGTTTTATAATGAAATTACTGAAATTTACATGCATTTTTACCATTTGAAATGTAACAGAGTTTTGAGGTAAAGACCTGTATTTCTTGACCACTCACTTTCTATTGTTGACTTACTTTACTGTTTTACCTTCTGTCCAGTTGTTGTAATTCTGTCACCTTAGTAAATTCTGTTCAATTTGCTACAACAATCTCTTTTCTGTAGTTTTTTAATTCTTAGCAATGTAGATTCGAAAGCAAATAACGCTAATTTTACTCTAACTCCCTTTGAATTTTACTCTTTTTGGGTGTTAGCTCGGCATTAATTACAACAGTTAATGCACCTAAAGCTTCAGCTTTCTATTTCAGTGTTTAAGATTTGAACTTTTTATCCATTATTTCATTTTTTTGCATACATACCGTTTTCCTTGTATGTTCTTTTGTATGTTTCACTTGTATCTTTCCTTGTATCTTTTAACATACAAACACATATATGCAAGAAACCAAATAAGGTCATTTCCCCTCTTTCTTTTACATGTACTTGTATCACCCACTTTGCATATCACTCTTTGCATGTCTCATTAGATACAAACGCATATACAAACAACCTTTTTACTCTTTATCCTCCGCAATGCCTTTTAATCCTTTGCATCCCGAATATGTATATCATAAACATACAAGTGCTTCAAACATACAAAGACTTTTCTATATTGAACTTCCTTTTTGCATCCAGCTTGTATGTCCTATTTGCATCTTTTCTTGTACATCGGCTTGTATATCTAAGATATACATTGTTATTATACAAGCCCTATATGCAAGCGGTGGGACCCACCTTACTTTCCACTTGTATCTTTGTGATACAACAGTACTTGTATCAATCTCTTATACAAGTCCCAATACATGCAAACCCATTTGTATCTTCCTTTTCAGACTTCTCATGTTTTATAAACCGTAATATATAACTTTTTTGATCCAAAATGCATACAAAGTGAAATGCACGTTTTCCATATATGTTGAGGTACAATGCATTACTTTAACAGATTTTAATTTTCTCTAAGCTCTGCATTGTATGTATATCAAAATTTATAATCCTTAGCATACAATATACAAGCAACGAAACTTACCTCGATAAAACCACATTTCATATTCTTTTCAGTCTCGTGACATGTATATCATGGTGTATATCGCCTTGTATGTCATAAACATATAAACCTAAGATACATACAACATGGACTTAACCAATTATTCATTTTACCTCTACATCCTGTCGAGTCTGACTTGTATGTATAAAATAAAGTGTTAGCAAAATGCATACAAGTACAATGGTAAAATAAACCCGATAACGCTTTTATGCAACATACGAAACAACACCCCATACAAACGACTTTGTATATGTAACTTACAAACCCTCCCATAGTACATTTTACCAAAACACGCATATCTTGCAGAACATTGGGAATTTTAGGATGGTTCAAAAAACAACCCCTACTCAATTTTGACAAGGAATTCACCCCTATTCTGCTCTAGTACTTAATGCTATTTTTTCTTTATTTTCAACAAGATTTGTAACTTTCACTTCCTTTTCACTTTTACCACCAAGCAGACCCACACACAAGCAAAAAACTACAGCCATAACAGGGGTCCTCATTTTGATAAGAAGTAAAATGGGTCGTGTTGTGAACATCACAACAACTAGCAACCAAATAAAATAATTAAATTAAAACCATTAAAGAAAACTAAATGAAATAAATTCATAACTTCCAGCTATCTTTTCTGTAAATCATTATCCAACTTGAGACTTAATGTATTCAATAAGATGCATGAATTTTCCCATTCAGTTTAAGTGGGTGCACGTGATTAATAATCCTCATCTTGAAAATCAGTTGAACAAACCAGTGACCAATATTAACCTACATAGTTGATGTCATTCCCTTATAGCCAACCGGATAGAGTCTTGCTGCCAACAGACATCTATAGCCCTGACAAGGTTATCATTACAATTCTCCTAAGTAGAGCCCCACTGCCAGCAAGCGTCTATAGCCCCGGTAGAGTTAGTTAGATGGCTTAATCTAGATTTTCAATAAAATCCATTTTATTTATTTATTCATATTATATTTTTTGTAAGATAGAAACTTTATAAGATATTACATTTGTAACTTCATGATGCAAGGAGTGGTCACTTGCTGAAATTAAGCTAAGAATTGTAATGGTAGTAAGGGTGACCTCTAATTTTTCACCTAATAGCTACACTGGTATGTTCAACAAATCCAAAGATTTTAGGTGTGTCATTGTGACAAACTTTCCTTGAATATTCAACCCACAGTTATTGAATACAAAACTTCACAAGTCAAACCACTTTCTACATTCATGACAGTCACAACAAGTTATGTATAAATTTCAAATAATTAACCTAAATGTTCTAAATCTTCTATTATTTTTAGTGGTTGTTAGTTTACTCCTACATACTTTAAAAAAAAACATCCATACCAAGGCAACACAACACACCAACCAATAAAACAAAAAACAAAAACAAAAACAAAAAAAGGCAACAACAAACACAACAAAACTGTACACTATTTACATTATGATATAGAACATACAACCTATTCTCACCTCAAGCCTAAAAGTAATGTTTCAAATGTTGACCATTAACAGGTAATGGCACATCTTCCTCACTCAAGGTTTTGAGCTTGAAAGTATTGTCTCCTATTATTTCTACGACCTGTAATGGACCCAACCATAATTTGTCAAATTTTCCATGATTTCTTTTCTTTTCATATGCTTTATCCCAGCACAACACTAAGTCTGATATTCTGAATGTTTTGACTCTTTCTCTTTTGTCAAACCATCTTTTGACCACTACCTGATGTTTAGCAAATTTCTCAATGGCTTGATCTCTCTTCTCATCCAATTGTAACATTTGGATTATCCTAGCTTCTCTGTGATCATCAAAACCTAAATATTCATTAGAAAACTTCTAGACATGTATTCTTAAATTCACTGGAAGTATGGGATTAGTCCCATAAACTAGGTGATAAGGTGCATTGCCTAAGGCTAACTCAACCTTAGTCCTATCTACCCACAGTGCATATTTTAACAATGTAATCCATTCCCTAGGATTTTTTCAATTAGCTTCTTGATTATATCCAATAAAATCTTATTTGTAGACTTAGCTAAACCATTCCCCTGAGGATAATAGTTTGAAGAAAATTTTAAAACTATCTCATATTCAAATGCCCATTTAAAAAATTTCAAAGAAGAAAATGCAGGGCCATTATCACATACCAGCGAATAAGGAGCTCCAAAGCTTGTTATAATGTTTTCTTCAAGGAATTTGATAACTACCTCAGTAGTAGAAAACTTGCAACATGTGGCTTCATTCCACCTTGTACAATACTTTGTTACTATCAATATAAACTTATGTCCTACATATGATGGAGGATTTATAACTCCAATGAAATCTAAGCCCCACTGTGCAAATGACCTAGACTCAATGACTGACTGTAATGGATTAGCCTGATTTCTTCCCTTGTCTACTATAGTTTGACAAGTGTGACAACTTTGAATGTGGCTCTCTGTATCTTTAAACATTGTAGGCCAATAGTATTCTACTCTCAATATCTTATGTGTAGTAGCTAAATGAGAACCATGAGCAGTTCCATATTTATCATGCAACTCTGACAATACCTTATCTGCTTCAGCTCTGCTTAAACATCTCAAATATATGCCTTCATGGTTCTTCTTGAATAGAAGACCTCCTTGTACCATGTATTTCTATGCTTTAATCTTTAAAGCTCTCCTCTGAGAAGATTTCATCTTATTTGGATACTTCCCTGATATCAGAAAAGTGTTCAAATCATCATACCAGGATGATGCATCATTAGAATTTTATACATACTACTGTCTGACTAAATTTGGATCTGTGTTTGCTATTGTCTGCACTAATGCTTGTTCTCTGACCAGCTTCATTGGAATAATCTCCATATCAAACTCTTGCAATGTTGTAATCCACTTAGCTCTTTTCTCTCCAAGCTCATTCTACATCAGCAACATCTTCACGGCTGCTTCTGGTACTATAGCCTTAACTTGACTTCGTAAGATGTAATGTCTAAACTTTTTTACTGCTCTTACTAGTGCAAATGCCTATCTCTTTGTATCAAGATATTTTAGTTGTGCATCTTTTAGAGGTGCACTCATAAAAGCTATGGGCTTTTCTTCATTATTTTTTCCTTTTTGTGTCAAAGCAGCTGCAACTGAATGTGAAGATGCAAAAGAATATATGTAAAATGGCTTTGTATAATTTGGACTTGCCAATACAGGAGCATCAGAAATGGCCTCTTTAATATCTTCAAATCCAACTTTGGCTACTGGTGTCCATTCTATCTTTGCATCCTTCTTAAACATGGTGTTTAGAGGTTGCACAATTTCTACAAATCCTGTAATAAACTTCCTGACAAAGTTAATCGTACCAAAAAAGGACTTTAATTCTTTCTTATTGTTTGGTAATTGTAATTTCTTTATTCCTTCTACTCTATCAGGATCAATGGATATCTCATTTTTAGAAATGACATGTCCCAACAATTTTCCCTCAGTTACACCAAATGAACATTTCTTTGGGTTAAGAGAAATTCTGTACCTCTCACATCTTTTAAGTACTCTTCTCAAATCTTCAGCATGAGTGGATGTGTCCTTAGAATAAACAGTTAAATCATCCATATAAATAACAATGCATTTATCTGATAATCCACAAAATGCAATGTCCATGGCTCTCTGAAAAGTGGCACCTGCATTGATTAAACCAAAAGGCATTCTTCTATATGCATAATTTCCCCACTTGCAAGTAAAAGTAGTCTTCAACCTATCTTCTTTATCAACTAAGACTTGGTTATATCCTGAAAATCCATCTAGAAAAGACATCATCTTAGCCCCATTTACTGCTTGTAGCACTTCATCTATGGGGGGCAAGGGATAATTATATTTTTCAGAGGCACTGTTCAAATTTCTAAAGTCTACACATAACCTAATGTCTCCACTTTTCTTCCTCACAGGTACTAAATTAACTACCCAGGTTGAATGTCTCACTAGGAAGATTATCCTGGTAGACAGCAATTTTTTAACTTCTTCAAAGATTAAAGGCTTTAAATAGCATTCACAGGCCTTTGCCTCTGTCTAAATGGCTTAACATCTAGTTTTAAGGGTATTACATGAGTTATGATGGACGTATCATATGTTTTCAAATCTTCATATGTCCATGCTATGACATGTTTGTAATATTTTAGAACATCTATAATTTCTTTTCTTAACTCCTCAGAGCAAGTTTTTCCAATCAATACATTCTGTGGATTTTTCTTTGTTCCTAAGTTATATGGATCACATTTACCCCCTTCAGTTTTGGGTAAATCCTTATGTCTTACTACCCCATCAAAGTCAAAAATATGCTCTAACTCAATCACTCCCTTGGGTAGGAAATTGCTTTTCAAGTTGATTATGTCTTCTTCATCCCAAGACACATCAGGCCTTTCTTGTTCATCAATGATTTGAGCTTCAAACACCTCATTACAAGTTAGAAAATTAACAATTTGCTGATCTCCTTCAAATACCTGAAAATGAGTGACATTATCTGGTATGCTCAAAACATTCACTAATTCAACAGCAAATCATTTCAAACCTGACAATGTTAAGGGTTCCAAAGTGCTAGCAGCAACTACTAATGCATCTGGCCTATGATTCAATTCTCTAGGAATATGATCTATGTTGAAGGCATCAAATGAATCAATTAAATCCCACACTCTATGCTTATAACAAACCATCTTCTTATAATTGTACACATATAACTTCCTCACTTGCCTGACCACTAACTTAGAATCTGAGAACATTCTGATCATTCTCACCTTTTTCTTGATAGCCATAACAAGTTCATAAATCAAAGCTTCATATTCAGCTACATTATTAGTACAAGGAAATTTTAGCCTATATGCTGCTAAAAATGACTTACCATTAGGATCCATAAGTTCCACGCCTATACCTGCACCTTGTTTAGATTTAGATCCATCACATTTCAGTGTCCACATGCCTTCTTTATTCTTTTGACCCTTTATTTTGGCATGTTTTACCTTTTCTATTACATGTGAGGTACTATTTGCTTCTTCATGTGCAATTCATTTTGACCTACTAGCATATTTATACTTTCAGTTTGTAAATCAAAATGACAGACACTCTTATCTTTTGTTTCTTTTTCTAAATCTGGAATTAGTACCTCCATACTATTCTGAAAGTACATCCTTGGTTGATTAGGATTACCTTTGCCTTCCCGAAGTTCCATCTTCTTTGTGCATTTTATATATTGATATTCAATAATGTCTCTGCACATTCCATAATTTTCTTCAGAGTGTGGCTTATTATGAACTCTGCACATTCTTCTATACAATTTGCATTGAACTGGAATCTTTTGTTCAATGCATTTTTCAATTTCCTATCTAATGATTTGACAGAACCTATTTATTGCATTGTCTTCTTCGTCAAACTCAATGAACATTGTTGTTTCTTTATTGACATGTTTTTCTTTAAAATTTAACATCAGGATCTCCTCAATTTGCACCCCCTGTTAGTAACTCTATAAACACCAGGTTTAACAGAAGCATACAATATCTCATTAGTCCTATTTTATTTTGTAATCATGTGTTTCATCCTAGGTTCTGCTTCTATCCTGATCTAATTTGGAACACCTCTCCAAGGTAACCACATGTGTGAAAAATCAGTGGCCATTTATCCATTCAATGTTTTAGACCAGTCTCTACTTAGTAACATCCCATAATTCTTAGGTATATCTACTACCTGAATGTTAATAAACTGACTTACCCTAGGATCTAAGGCTAACTACATTTGAATATGCATCAGTTCTCCTATCACATTAACCTTAGTTTTATTCAATTGTGTAACAACTTTAGCAGATTTAGTGGGAGTCATCCCTAAAGTTTTGCATATCCCTAAAGGCATTACATTAGCTGATGCACCTAAGTGTACCATTCAATTATGTATGTTCTTTCCACACATCCTAATAGTTAACAAGAAAGGAGGTGCTTCCCTCTTATCTGCATACATGACCACATTGGTGTTAGAAGGCTGCTCAGTTTTCTTACTCTTCTCCCTAGGCTGTGAATCCTTACTGGGAACATTCACATCAGCAGAGACTTCACTTGTCATAGATGTATCCAAGGATTTTATGAAAGCATTTATGACCCCTAGACTTTTCAATAATTCACATAAAGGTATACTGACCTTGATTTTCTTTATCTCTTCAAACAAGTAACTCATTAACCTCATTGTTTCTATTGTCTCTATTTTCCCTATTTGGACTTTTGGTGCTACTGCTCCACTATTCACATGATGATTGGCCTTTAATATAATAGGATTATTGCTAGCATGTTGATCAATAGGAGTATTGATATTATTAGGAGGAGTGGAAGTAGTGAAAGGACCTCCTGGCCTAGTGTTATTCCTCAAATTGTAGGCATGATTTTTGTTCGACTATTGAAAAGCATGTACCTTATTTGTTTCATATAACACTTCATTTTCAGTTTCAAAGGGAAACTGAAAAGCATTCAATACTAAGGTTGATTCGAGATATAGGTTTTCACAAACGTAAGGTTCATCCTCTAACAATTGATCCTCTTCCTCCCTAGTTGCAAAGGTAAAAGTCTCTAAGACTAAAGCAGTCTCATACCCTGAGGGCACTATTTCATTACCTTTGGGAATAAGGAACTCAGAGGTGGGAGCCTGTACATCCACATTGAAATACTTGCTACTAGATGAAACTGAGGGCAATCTAGTTCAGCATGGGCACTGGTGTTATGAATCCTACACTAATTCTTTAATGCTACGTTAGTTGTTTGAATCCTAGCTAGTTGTTTTGTCTCCAAATTATCCAAATTCTCAAATGGAGAAGCTAGAGTGCCATTGTTTGGCCCTGTGTTCCATGTCTTAGGTGGCCTTGGATGATTCTGATTTCTATTGTTATTACCCCAGGCTCTATTATCTACAACAGGTCCTCTATTTTGCATTGCTTGTCCTTGATTATGATTTTGACTCTGGCTATAATTTTGACCCTGATTAGAACCCTGACCCTGATTATAATTTTGGTTATGATTTTGGTTATGATTCTAGTTGTATCCTTGATTATTTCTACCATAGAAATTTTCATTTCTCAGTTGTGTCATTTCAGTAGTCAGTCTTCTCAAGTATGCAGTAATTTCTTTGATTTCTTCCCTATCCTCTTGTGCCTTTGCCACAAATGTATCCTGAGGAGGCTGGAAGAAATACTGACCATTACTCTGATTGTTATTGGTAGTGTTAATAGTATAAGGGACTATAGCCCGAATTGGGGAAGGATTATAACAGGTGTGTATGTAGGGACTGGATTCAATAATGGAGTATTATGTGTAGGGACTCCATTCCATGATTGTGTTTGACTTTGTATCCCAGGGTTTCCTCCATTAAGAAATGGATTATAAGTTGTTTGTCTCATTTCCTGGTTTACTGAGGCTACTTCCTTATAAGCTTTGGATATTGTATCTATGTCAACCTTTCTTTTGACAAACATGGCAGTCAATGGATCAAGGGTGACATAATACATGGCTAATAATGCATCTGCATTCACTGTGTAAGGAGCCACTAACCTGGAATAAGCCTTTTGAAACCTATCATTAAAATTATCAATCAGCTCTCCTTCACCTCTCTTAATTGTAGCCAATTTGTGATATAAGGTGGAAGGATCAACTGGTCCTCTAAACCTAGACAAAAATGTCTCCTCCATAAGTGTCCAAGAAGAAATGTATCCATTAGGCAAGTTAACATACCAGTTAGAAGCCTGCTCATTGAAGGTGTAAGGAAACAACCTACACACAACATCTTCATACTCTAAAGCATGCCTCCTTGAATATCTTAATGTGATCTTCTGGATCTTGATGCAATTGATATTTAGGGCATATCTTTTTAGGATTTTTTGGTATCTCGTGATAATCAGGGAATGTTATAGGAGAATTGACATTAAAATAAGCCATTGCAGGTACTTGTGCCTGACCTAGACCTCTAGGAATACCTAAATTTTTAGGTTAACTTGGATTTCTAGGAGGACTAGGACCTCTAGGAGGACATGAACTGAGATTCAAAGATCTAAATGAAGATCTGTCAGGACTCACAATGTTATGGATGTTAAATGGTGATCCAAGAGGCGTTCTAGATGAACCTCCTGTGTTTGATATTCTAGGATTCCAAATCAAAGGACCTTTACTCTGCCTTCTATTAGGTAATTGTACAAATATATCTTCTGAACTGGATCTAGACCTGGTCACTCTATCACTGTTATGAGCCAGCTTTACTCAAATCCAACCTTAACTCCAATCAAGCCCTCCTTCTAGCACCAAAAACTGTTGATGATTATTTTTATACATTCACAACAAAAGTTAAAATTCACAAATGAACCTAACTGTCTTGAAAGATATGAAGAAATCGATTAAGATTTCTTAATCCCAAGTTTCTATATGGTCAGGTCTTGACCTTGTGGACAATTCAGTAGGTTCATGTGAAACTATAATATGCAAGGGGCCTTACTTGATTCAAGGTGATCTATGACTCACTAGACTCGAATTATGCAAATTTGTTACAAAGATCATCAAATTATACATTCCTTTGCATAAATTTACTACTGTATTATAAAGCTTTGTATGATTTATAGTAAAACAAGCTTTTCTTTTCAAATATTATGAAAATTGTCAAATGCTAACTCAATTACTCAAGTTTCTTTCAAATGTCAGACAATTTCCTTTAAATCTCTGCGTTGAGGCTAAATATTTCAAATATTTGGGGAAAAGTTAGAGAAATTCAAATTGAACATCATTCTACTGCAGGATCTAAATGTTCTATTATATACGTTGTAAGAAACATGTCAGTTGATCGAATCAATAGACTATATCATTAAATGTGGAGCCCTGAGTATTTTCATGAACATACATTTAAGATTGCAAGCTTTTAGAGAGGTAATACATTCAAATATAAGTAAACACTAGAAAACACTCAGAAGATAGATGCAGAATCCCAATTTTACTTGTATTTAAAGTAAACAGTCACGTATGGTTTACAATGTATGAGTAACCGGCTTGTTTCATTAATCAAATCAAAAAAGAACTTACAAACATCTTACAGATACAATAAGAAAGCTGGACATTCCACGCATTCCCTAGTGTAGACACAGGCGACCTCCTTCTACTCTAAACTAAAAAATACTCTTCTATTCAAAATGCTTAAACAAATTACAATTGCCAGCTCTATTTCATAAATCCCTGTGTCAATTATGTACATGTAGCAAAGTTCCTTATATAGATTTTGAAACTTCCCATTACTATGGCTACAAACTTCATCTACGGTCGAGATCCTTCTATTATTGATCAATGGTGTACATTCATCTCTAACCGTTTGTCAAAATATCTAAATGGAATCTTTTTCCTCTCAAAGGATGCTATTGGAATCTTTTCAAAAAATAAGATTCCCCTTTCTTTGACTTTTGCTCGCTGATACTCTTTACTTGACTTTTCAAAACTGTTGCTTCCTTTACCTTTTCATTCTTTTAAGTATGTTTTGAAATTGTTGATCACACCTTCTACAAAAGTGCGGTCCCCTCCTGGACTCTTTGTCCATATACACTCTTGCAATGTAACTCCTTCCTTTAGTTTCTTTTCTCTATTTTCTGAACCCTTACTTCTTTTCTTGTACTTCTTCATTTTAGCACTGTCTTCCATTAATGAATCCATCATCTGTTTGCTCAAATATGCTTCAAGATTTCCTATGCATGGTGTAAAAATGGCACTAAACTCTGTTAAGGCCCATTCTAATTCGTATGCTAGTGTGTCCATGCATTCATGCTCTAAGAGTCTTTCTACTATCTTCGTGTGCATTCTAATCATTTCATCTACTTTTTCTTCTAAATCCTAGGCAACTGTTATACATTTTCTGAGATTATCCTCCTCGAATTTGAGTTCCAATCTTACTTGTGGCACTTGTTTTTCTAGTGAAGGGGTAATTACTTCTTCATTGATTAACTCCTCTGTTCTCTCCTCAATTTTTGTCAATTGTTCTAGTTCAGATCTGCATTCTTCTTTTCTAAATTGGCAATTGTGCACAAGTATATTACATTTTCTCTTTTCTCTTGCAACCACTTCCCAGCTTTTCACTGCTTGTTTTATTATCTTCTCACCTTCTTGTATAAAATCCTTGAACCATTCATCAAAAATATTAGCCTTGAGCCTTTTACTTTCCATGTCCCCTATTTCTTCTTTGGATACAACTGCTATGTCACTAGGCAGTTCTGGGACTATTGTATTGGGATCAAATATCCCTCTAATAAATTGTTGTAGTTGGACAATGTGTCGCTTCAGATACTCTTGCTTGTCTATCTTTTCTCAACATCTCTATTGTCACTTGGTGCATATCTTCCCATTCAGTGATGTGCTGCTCTCGTGTAGTATGCCTAAGGTCAAAATTTAGTATCTTATACTCCTCTAAGGTTATTTCTCCCTTATTCTTCTCCTTCTAAGGTATGGCCAGGTTTAGCATCCTAGATCCATCTGGACCTCTTTGGATAGCTAGCATTGTTCTAACCTTTCTCTTTTCTTTTCCTGGCATTGTATTACCTAAGCTCTTAATGTCAATTGGTACCAATTGTACCTCCTTCTTTTCCTTTCTTATCTCTTCTCCTAAGCATGCAGGAATCTCCTTGGTGTCTTCTATAGTTTTAACTTCATCAATTACCTCTTCATGAGGTCTCTCTGTTTCAACCTCTCCTTGTTGTTGTTGTTCCTGTTGCTGTTCTTGTTGTTGTTGTTGTTGTGGAATTTGCTGTTGAGGTGGAGGCTGAGGTGCTTCTTCTTGGACCATGGGATTATTCTGCTGTTTGGACTCACCCTCATTTTCTTCCTCATCTATTTTTGTGTCTCCTCCATCCTCAGCCTCCTTATCATTTTTGCAATCAAACCAAAAATCTTCAATGTGTACTTGATGTTTATACTTTTTATCAACTGAAGTCTGAATCTTGTGGAAGGGGTCAAATTTTTTGGCTAAATCAAATTCTTCAAATCCATAATATCTCAGCTCCTGCTTTGAATAAGTAGCCACTTCCTCACTGTAGCATGAATTCCTACCTATAGCCCAAGGTAACTTTAGATTTCCTCTACTAAACTTCTTCTTGTATATTCTAAAGGCATTCAAATTTTTCCTTGAAAACTCCAACACAATCAATTTGTCAGAAGGATACCGGGGTAACATGAAGGGCTTTCCTTCAAATCCTTCAGTTCTGATACAAGTAAAATGTGGAAATTGGATATACCATGAAGTATGTAACCCAATTGCATCTTCTGCATTCTTAGACAATCTTTTATCAGGTTTTTCCCTTAGAATTCTCACCATATAAGTATAGAACACATCATTGACCAAAACATACTTCTTCAATGCATTCTCCTCTTGTAGATCAGGGTAATGTTCATATACCAATTTCTGCCCTGGACCACTGCCTAAGGTCCCAACTCTGTCTATTCCATGTATGAATGGTCTCACTTCTGCTGCACATGAATACAATACATATGAAGCTAAATAAAAAGGCATCGACTTTTGCTTTCTCAGCATGGCTTGTTTCCATATAGCTGTGCTTATGGTCTTGGCCTAGTGAATATATCCATGTTCCTCTTCTTCTTTTCTGATGAACTCAATAATAGTAAACATCTAGGGCTCACATTTAGTGGCCTCTCTCAATCCTATCAATCTACTCAACATTGTAATCATCAAGTGTATTTCCTCTTTGAAGTATATTCTCAGTAGAGTTTTGTGCACTCTGGCTACATCCTTGGGTTTGTTTTCTGGGCTATACCAATTGTAAAATATCTTCTCTCTACAATCCCTTTCATTGATTTCATAATCCTCATTGTATTGATCTATGTCAATGTCTACCATTTTCTCATTGATTTCTAAACCAAATGTCCTTGCAATACCCTCTGTGGATAAATCTGTAATGAGTCTATCATACAACATTATTTTCCCAATTTTTAAGTCATACAGAGTTAAACAATCCAAACATAAATCCATGGCCTCCATAGCCAATGGAAAACCTACAGCTCTATACAACCCGCTCTCCCATATACATTTTATATCTGTTGTAGCATCTGCAGCTGTAATCTTTTGTAAAACATCATTTGCATCATAATTTCCAATGTTTGTATCTGTTCCCACTCCGCTGTAATTGATCAATGTTAGATATCCTCTATGTAGTGGCAGTTCTTCTTTCTCTATCTGTTTACGTGGTTTCCTCTCCTTTTTTACCTCGCTCCCTGTATCTAGCTTTTTCTGCTTCGAGGCCATCCTGTAGAAAATGCATCTTTTAACCTTTTGTTTTACTTTGCTATCTAGGGTTTTACTACACATTTCTATTTTTACCATTTTACCCTAACCCATTTTGTCCTTTCCATTTTGACTTTACATTTGTTAAGCTCTACCCAACTAATTAACAGTTAAAATAGTGATTTAACAAATGCCTATGTTTTATAATGAAATTACTGAAATTTACATGCATTTTTACCATTTGAAATGTAACAGAGTTTTGAGGTAAATACTTGTATTTCTTGACCACTCACTTTCTGTTGTTGACTTACTTTACAGTTTTGCCTTCTGTCCAGCTGTTGTAATTCCGTCACCTTAGTAAATTATGTTCAATTCGCTGCAACAATTCTCTTTTCTACAGTTTTTTAATTCTTAGCAATGCAGATTCGAAAGCAAATAACGCTAATTTTACCTTAACTCCCTTTGAATTTTACTCTTTTTGGGTGTTAGCTTGGCATTAATTATAGCAATTAATACACCTAAAGCTTTGGCTTTCTATTTCAGTGTTTAAGTTTTGAACTTTTTATCTGTTATTTCATTTTTTTGCATACATACCATTTTCCTTGTATGTTCTTTTGTATGTTTCACTTGTATCTTTCCTTGTATCTTTTAACATACAAACACATATATGCAAGAAACCAAATAAGGCCATTTCCCCTCTTTCTTTTACACGTACTTGCATCACCCGCTTTGTATATCACTCTTTGCATGTCTCATTAGATACAAATGCATATACAAACAACCTTTTTACTCTTTATCCTCTGCAATGCCTTTTATTCCTTTGTATCCTGAATATGTATATCATAAACATACAAGCGCTCCAAACATACAAAGACTTTTCTGTATTGAACTTCCTTTTTGCATCCGGCTTGTATCTCCTATTTGCATCTTTTCTTGTACATCGGCTTGTATATCTAAGATATACATTGTTATTATACAGGCCCTATATGCAAGTGATGGGACCCACCTTACTTTCCACTTGTATCTCTGTGATACAACAGTACTTGTATCAATCTCTTATACAAGCCCCGATACATGCAAACCCATTTGTATCTTCCTTTTCGGACTTCTCATGTTTTATAAACTGTAATATATAACTTTTCTGATCCAACATGCATACAAAGTGAAATGCACGTTTTCCATATACGTTGAGGTACAATGCATTACTTTAACAGATTTTAATTTTCTTTGAGCTCCACATTGTATGTATATCAAAATGTATAATCCTTAGCATACAATATACAAGAAACTAAACTTACCTCGATAAAACCACATTTCATATTCTTTTTAGTCCCGCGACATGTATATCATGTTGTTTATCACCTTGTATGTCATAAACATACAAACCTAAGATACATACAACACGGAATTAACCAATTATTCATTTTAACTCTGCATCCCGTCGAGTCCGACTTGTATGTATAAAATAAAGCGTTAGCAAAATGCATACAAGTACAATGGTAAAATAAACCCGATAACACTTTTATGCAACATACGAAACAACACCCCATACAAACAACTTTGTATATGCAACATACAAACCCTCCCATAGTGCATTTTACCAAAACATGCATATCTTGCAAAACATTAGGAATTTTAGGACGGTTCAAAAAATAACCCCTACTCATTTTCGACAAGGAATTCACCCCTATTCTGCTTTAGTACTTAATGCTATTTTTTATTTATTTTCAACAAGATTTGTAACTTTCACTTCCTTTTCCTTTTTACCACCAAGCAAACCCACACACAAGCAAAAAACTACAACCAGAACAGGGGTCCTCATTTTGCTAAGAAGTAAAATGGGGCGTGTTGTGAACATCACAACAGGTGGGACATTACAGAATATGAAATCCATGTCATCAAAATTTTGAGACAAATATCAAAACAAAAACTAGAAGTCTATGGCTCAGAGGGGCTTGCATCACTCCATTCAATATTAGGGCAAGTCCTATATGGGCGTCTAAGATAGTGAGATGTCCCACTTATTTTTTTTATTTTTTTAACTTATGAATGCAGCAGCAACAAACACATATAAACATGAAATTCAACACAAACCACAAATGAACATATGCTGGAACAAGATCTTATTTATCTTATGTCTACCAATGAGTCTCTATACAAAAAGGCAGTGTAAATACTGAAAATATGTAAATAACAGCAATCTGATATAAATTCCAGCCTGTCAGAATGAGTGCTAGAAACCACCAAAATGCTCACCAAATTCTATCCAAACCTCCGAATGATGCCAAATCAGTCACAAATGAACCTCCTAGCCTGGGTGCCCAAATCACAATGAAGAAACTCTGACAAACTAGCATAAATTATTTATGCACGAACTTGAATGCAGCCACCAGCATGGTTGTACCATCTAGGGAGGGCAATTAGGGATGAGAAACAAATGGGTCAAATACCCAGAACAATCTTTGTCTTCAAATTCTCTCCACGAGCAAATCTTCGATTCAGCACTATCAAAACCAGCAATACAGAAATGATGGAAACTCCCAAAAACACATTGAAATCTTCAAATAATCACTTGTGCAACCTCTGTGTGAAGTTGCTCCTGAATGATCAGCTAGGGATTATCTCTCAAATCCAAAACTGATGTTAACTATGAGGGTTTTCATCCTCAAAGTCCTGGGATTAATGGACAAGCCACAATATTAGCAAATATTCAACATACCCAAATGAGGGGACTTTGCACCCCTTTTATTCTTTCCTCCTTAAATACATTTAGAAACTTCCTCAACTTGGACACTCAAAAGAGAGGGAAACCTTTCTTTTTGGAAAATTGGAAAGAAAACTTTTATTTCCATCCTTTTAATTACTTTCCATCTTTTTTCCCCTTATTTCCATCCTTTTATTTATTTCTATCTTTTTTCCCTTTATTTCTATTTTCTCTATTTTTTTCCCTCTAGGTGTTCCTCCTTTTTGCACAATTAATTCATTTTATTATTTTATTAAATATTCACATGGCCCTCTTTTTAAAACAACTTTAAGTTGTGACTCCTAGGCATAGGGGTACAACTTAACTTTATAACTCTATAATATTCAATTATGCCTAGATTGTCTTCTTGTGAATAAAATAATAAAATATTCATATTATAATGTCCTTGTCCATTCCAGCTATAAACTGTCAAGGAAGACTCCATGTTGAACCCTGCCATAACCCATGCTGCCAGAAAAAGCACTTAATAAAAATAGTAAGCTTAGGAAAGTCCTTAGTTGCCAATGTAGAACATACCACCCTGAAGCTCTCTGAAAACCCAGAAGGAATCCAGTGATCAAACTACCATACATTGACAAACCAATCCCTGAAACTCAAAAGAGATCATGACATAGTTGGAAACCCTAATTTTTGCCTCCAATTAGCCTACGGGCCTCCAGAATAGGCTAATGGTTACCCCTAGATATTACTGGCGAGAAGGGGACATTACAGATAGGTCTTGGATAATGATGCAACCATGATATCTTCTTGTGTCTCAGTGACACTCATGCCAACATTCAAGGTGTCTCCTCATGCTCTAGCCTCCTCCTCTGCCATGGCTATTGCCTCTGCCTCTCTATCCACCTGGTCACCCCAATCAAGGTCTTCATCACCAAAGACAGGATCATTTGCCTCAATGATCCAAACTTCGGCCCTCTTTGATGTTTGTCAACACAACCATTTCAACTAGTTTCAAGGACCCATGAGAGCGAAGGTACTATCTTCTTACTCTTTTTTGCTAATACTCTCTATTGTTGATTTGGATTCAATATGTGGAGGGCATAGAGAAAAAGCCCTAAATTTTGTTATGTTCTTTGTTTTGTTAAGGAGATGAGTCAGGATTCAATTTGGGTAGTATATATGCTAATACGCATCAGGAGGCGAGGCATCAATAGAAAAAATGGATAAAATCAAACAAGGGCCTAGGCACTTAGAGTCTGTAATTGTTTCTTTTCCCGTCAAAGTTTCTATTAGAGTCAACATTAGAGATCTGCTCCACGTATCTTCATGACGCATCTCCTAAAGTTTTGACAGTCGTAGCCAAATTTCTTTTGCACCATTGGCTAGTGTGATAGGTGAAAAATGGATATGCAAACATAAACCAATGAGGAACATAAACAAATACAAATTACCTCCTTTACATAAATGAAGTCCCTACACCGATCGAGCAAATTGAAATGCACCCTATTCCAATTGATCACTCCTTGCATTTTGATATGGATTACTCTATAATTGTAACGTAAATATAATCTCCCAAGGAATGATTGTGACAACATAGGTTTACTCAAATGAGAGATCCTCAAAAATGGAGAAAGAGGCTTCTTTTAATACAGACATGTGAGATAACAGCTTTACGGTTGTGAATGGTTGAGAGAATGTGCGCGAATTAGAGAATGACAAGTGTCCAAGCCTTCTTATGCATCAAGGGAGTTGACTGATTTGATTGATGAGTTGACTAAGTTGATTGATCAGTGAACTGATTTGATTGCTTAGTTGACTGAGTTGATTGACGAGTCAACTCTTTTGATTGACTGTTAACTAATTTTGATTGGAGGAATTTATGGTAGGTGAGGATAAATGGGAAATTAAATAAATAATTATTTAATTTCATGTGCACATGGGGTAATTGAATTAAATATTAATTAAATTCAATTTAGAGGAAATAGATTAAATAAATAAATATTTTTGAATGTATTTAAAGTGGAGGGAAATTAGAATATTTAAATTAATAATTTTGATTTTATTTATTTAAATTGGACAAGTAATGATTTAATTAAATAACTTGGATTATTTAATTAATGTGGAGGATAAAAATGATTTAATTAAATAATCAGGGTTATTTAATCAAATGAGGATAAATTGGATTAATTAAACAATTAGAATTATTTAATTAATATGGAGGAATAAATTGATTTAATTAACTAATCAGGGTTATTTAATTAACATGGAGGAATAAATTGATGTGATCGACAGATGAACTTAATCAAATAATTAAGAATTATTTAATTAATGAAGTATGGTAGATGAAAGCTTGATATGGGAACAGGTCAATTTTAGGTGTCTACAGTTAGAACCTTCCATATGTTGTAGCCGTGTATCATTCTGGACTGACAAGTATTGGTAGTGTTTCTTGTTGCGCTATTCATTGGATCATTGAAAGTGTAAACCATGTATCTATCTCCCGCACCTTTATAAAGTTGACATTTTTGAACTATTTTCTATTGCGCCATTAGCTCAAGTTTTCACATGGCATCACTGTGCATAAAGATGAATTTTGGAAGGTAAAGCAATGTACATTGGTGGGTCTCGTTGAAGAGTTTGCAAAGTGTCAAATATTTAGTGTCATTTGGTGGGGCATGATGGAGAAGGAAATAAGTGGACATGCGACATCACTGCGCATCTCTAAGGGGAAAGGATTTTGATAGATAATTTTTGTTGCATGATTGGTCGAAGTTTCTTCTTCATGTGGAGTCTCTTAGTCATGTAGATTCTTGTGTTTCATGTAAAGCCAGAGAGTCTCTAAGCTGCAGTTTGAACTAATATCGCTGTTTTCTATGCTTTTGAAGTTTTAGTTAATTGTTAGTTCTTACTGTTATATTGAATTTCCTCTATATAGATAACAACAATCAAAGACCTATTTAAACCAACCTTCAACTAGATCTATTCCAAAAGGATTGAATATCGTATGTATGTGCAAATTTTAGCCTTGTATACTTTGTTCTCCAAACAACAATGAAGAATAATGACATTCTATGCTAATTTGTTTAGATTCTTATTTATCATATGTGAGGTATTATGGCATATGTGATCTATTATCAAGTGATAACATTTTGAATCTACTATAAAATCATGCATGTATGGTCTTTGAAATATACGATTCATTTGTCATTATTAGTAATTGAAACCATTGAGTCTTTTTCATTTCTAAAGTCTGAAATCTTCTTTGGTGCATTTCCATAGTTTAGGTTTTATTTATGGTCAAGTTTACCTGAAAAGGCAATAGACCACTTATCCAAGGTCCCCTACCAAGGTTTCTAAGGGCCCAAACCTCTTGACCAACCCAATCATTATCAGGGATCCCAGAGGCTAGGAACATCTCAACCATCAAATCAAATTGTCCTGATTCTGACACCATTGCAAACCATTGTGCCTAACTCTCATCAAGAATTACTCATAGGTCATAACAATTTGGTAGAGGAATCGAATGCTTGGTTTTTTCCTTGCAATAACACTCATATGTCCAAGGATTACCCCAGGGGAAACTTGCAGCAAAAGGGGGCAGAGTAGAGAAGACAAGTAATGCAAACTGAAACGCCACCAGTACAATATCAATACCAATCACTTGACGTGCAAAATATGGTCCTAGTAGGTCAAATACAAGAAATGTCTATAGAGCAAGAGGTGGAAATTGCTCCAGAAGACACACTCTTTTCATGGGTTGAAGAAGAAGAGATGGTGTTTAGAAATGAGGCTTCCACTTCAAGGGCTTCACAGATACAATCTAACTATTATACTCGGCCTAAGACGAAGATCGTTGAGGTTCTAGAAAACACACCACATTTTGAAGTTACATTTAGAAAGGGTCTAGTGATTCAGGCCTTTCACTCACAAATGCTGAAGCAAGATACTGTCGTAATAGTGTCAAGTAATGGTGTTACAAATCAGTTAGCTGAAAGGATGAAATATCCTAGGTATTTCTCGAGATCACAATCGTCGGGTCCATTGAATGTAGTGGAGCAATTAAAAAGGGCACCTACTAATGTTTCACTATGGGATGTTTTATCTATCCCAGAACAAAAGAATCTACTTCAAGAAGCATTGAATGAGTAGAAAAAACTAGTGACCATAATTCACGTAGGAAGTATTGGCAGAAACAAAGGATTAACCAAAGAACAACCAAAGACTTCTCAGCCTAATTAGATAGCTTCTCTAATGATTTCGAAGGTAGGGGTAGGTAAGACTAAACCTACACCCTTTTATTTGACTCTCATAGTATGGAAGAAATTACTACACAATTCTATGATAGATTGAGGCACAAGCACCACTATGATGCTCAAACAAATAGCAGATGCTCTTCAAATAAAATATGAACCCATGGAAAAGGGGGTGATACAATTAGATGGGAAGAAGGTCCAAACAATAGGATTCCTCAAAGAAATTCCACTTACATTGTATGAATGCCCAAATATCACTATGCTACAAGAGGTTTTTGTAATAGATATTACCCCGGTCTTTGGCTTATGTTTATCTAGAGATTTTACAACAAAAATTGGGGGTTATCTTTCTTTAGATTGGTCACGTCTGATTCTAAGAACCAAATATGGTTCCAAGATGAAAGTGTTATTGGAACCATTACATAAAGACCATATTACTAAAGAAGTGATGGCAAATTTTGAAGCAACGCATGCTATGATTACTAAAGATGAGAGGCTCAACATGGAAATGTTTGATGAAGAAGATGTACGAAGTAATAGAAATAAAAAGGAAGATGTGCTTCTATGAGAAGCTATGTAGAATGATCCTTTTGGGAATTATGATTCCACTAGGTTAGGGACATGTAATTTTTGAAGAGGACCCTCTGATTCCAGAAGTCATTAGGGCCTCAGGGAAAAGGGAAAAAGCCATAGAGGAAGATTCTACTCTTTGGACTTTAAATTTTGATGGCACTAAATGCATAAATGGTTTAGGGGTTGGTGTATGTCTTGTATCACCTATAGGAGAAAAGATTCTCAGAGCTTTCCATTTCCAGTTTAGCTGTACCAACAATGAAGCGAAATATGAAGCTTTAGTCCATGACTTGGTCCTTGCCAAAAAACTAGGAATCAGATAGTTAAAAGTGTTTGGGGACTCTGAATTGGTAATCAAACAGGTCCAGGGAACAACAATGACTAAGAAGGTAAGGATGAGATCTTATTGCCACCGAGTGTGGGATCTAATCTAAGGTTTTGACGCTTTTAATGTTCAAGTAATGCCAAGGGTTTAGAACACTAAAGTTGATAAGATGACACAAATTGGGGCATAGTTCAACCTGATGAATGATCTTTGGGTCAATGAAAATGTAGTAAAGATGATTATTCAGGCGACTGTCCCAGATAATAGAGATCATTGGCAAGTCTTGGACACTGATGCTCAGATTGCTTTATTTCTACAACAATCAGGTGAGTTTGTTGACCAATTCCAACCCAAAATTGAAGAAGCTTATGGTGACTAGATAGTTCAATTGAAGTCGAATCAACTTCCCAAAGGACTTATAACACTAGAGAGTCTCTTTGATTTCGATGATGCTAAACTGGACAAGAAAAGGTTTGTAGCAAATAAAGATGATTATTCTAAGTTAGAGATTAATGATGGCAAGCAAATCAAGGTAGGAAATGTTACTACTTAGAATGAAAGAGACATGTTAATTTTATTATGCGACAAGTATGATAAGGTGATAGCTTGGAATTATGAAGATCTTTGGGGTTATGACAAAGAGGTAGTTCAACATACAATAGAATTGGTTGAAGGAGTGAAGCTAGTCTGACAAAAACAGAGGCCTGTGAACCCAAAAATTGAATATATCATGGCCCATGAACTCAAGAAAATGATTTAATCAAAAATTATCTTTTCGATCAAGCATTCAACGTGGGTGTCAAATCTGGTTCCAGTTAGAAAGAAAAATGGCTAAACCAGACTTTGTGTTGATTTTTGAGACTTGAATCGTGCATCTCTTAAGGATCATTATCCTCTTCCTTTAATGAAGAAGATTCTTCAAATAGTAGCAGGAGCGGAGAGGTTCTCCTTATTGGATGGATTCTCAGGGTGCAATCAGATTTGGCTGAAAGAAGAAGACCAACACAAGGCTAATTTTACTACAAAATGGGGAACTTTTGCTTATGTGAAAATTCCTTTTGGCCTTTCAAATGACAAAGCTACCTTCCAGCAGGCTATGGATATTACTTTCAGTGGGTTGATAAAAAAAATTATTCTAGTTTATCTTGATGACCTCATTGTGTTCACCAAATTAAAAGATGATCATTTTGATCATGTTGAGATGATTTTTCAAAGGTGTTGAAGGAGTTTGGAATATCTCTAAATCCAAAGACTGTTTTTGGTGTACTGCAAGGTAAGTTGCTTGGGTATATTGTTTCTAAGAAGGGAATCTCAATAGACCCAGATAGAGTCAAGGCCATCATAGATTTACCTTTACCAGTGAATAAGAAGGTAGTGCAGTCTTTCTTAGGAAAGATCAATTTTGTAAGTTGTTTTATTTCAGATTTCACTCGATTTGTTAGGACAATCACTGCAATGTTGAAGCAAGACCTGAATTTTAAATGGATTCAGGAGGGTAGGAAGGCTTTCAAAAGGGTTAAGATAACTATCTATGCAGCCCCAGTTCAGGTTAATCCAGAATTCTCCAGGGATTTCATGATGTATGTGTATGGAGGGGAACACAACATAGCCACAATATTGACTCAAAAGGATGGTACTCAGTTTCAAGAGAACTTGATTGATTTCTTTTCAAGAACTTTGCAAGGGTATGAATATAAGTACAACTTTGTGGAAAAGTAAGCCTATGCACTGGTAAAAGGTTTGAAGAAGTTCTGACACCTCGTAACTGGGAATAAGATCATAATATTTGTGGTTCATCCAAGTGTCTATGAATACATAATGGAAGGAGAAATTACTAATAAAAGAGTGAATTGGATTACTAAGATATTGGAATATGATGTGGAAATCAAACCAACTAAACTTGTTAGAGGGAGGGGACTCTGCGAGTAAATGGCCCAAAGTCTAGATTCTATAGCAGAGCACGAAGAAGCTTCAATAATGGTATTGGTGAATCAAGAAGATTACTCAGGTTCATGGATAATGTATAGAGTGTGTTTTATGGAGATAGGGAAATACCTAAGTCAACTACCTCTTCATAAAAGGAGATTGTATAGGTTGGAAGGATCCGACTAATCTTTGATTGGTGATTTTCTTTTTAGACACAACTTCAATGGCATTTTTCTCAGGTGTGTGGAAAGAGAAGAAGCTGATAAGATTCTATATGATATACATTATGGGACATCTGGAGGGTATTTATCGACCAAAACTACAACTAAAATAATTTGTGCAGGGTATTATTAGCCTACCCTTTTTTTCAGATTGTCATGAGATGGTTAGTATTTGCTAGCAGTGCCAGTTCTACTCAGGGAAAAGGAGAAATGTTGCTATGCCTCTCAGTTTGATTATGTTTGAAGAGCCATTCGCCCAATGGGGTCTAGACTTCATAGGAATGATTAACCCAGTGTCTAATGTGGGTCACAAGTGGATCCTTACAATGACAGATTATTTCACAAGATGGAGTGAAGCAGTGCCATTAAAAGAAGCCACAGAGAATGTTATTTTGAATTTTTTGGAAGAAATTGTTACCAGGTTTGGTCCTCTTAACACAATCATATGTGATAATACTAAGGTATTTCTTGGGTCAAGGATTTTAGAGTTCATCATGAAGAACAACATTTTCTTGAAGACATCTTCAAATTATTATCCACGGGGAAACTGTTTAACAGAATTGACAAATAAGAACTTGATTCGGCTCATTAAAATGATGGGTACAAATCACTAGAAGGAATAGCACACGTAATCTGAAAATAGCATTATGGGTAGATCAAATCACTCCAAAACATATCATCAAGTCATCTTTGTATGAGTTGGTATATAGAAAAATGGCCTCAATGCCCATATTAATTAAGATTCTGACACTACAACTTATCAAGCGACTTGATATTGAGGAAAATTAAGTAATGTAGGTGAGACTCACAGAATTAATAAATATTCAAGAGAAGAGGGAATCAACTTATGATGTGATGTTTTTTCACCAATCAATAGTAAAACAATGGTTTGATCAAGGAGCTATAGAGCCAGGTTTCAAAGTGGGTGATTTCATTCTAAAGTGGGAAGGGAGAGCTGCCAAACTAGGGCAACATGCAAAGTTTGATTCCCTATGGAGAAGCCCCTTCAAGATTGTTGCCTGCAAGCCAAGTAATGCATATGATTTTGAAAGTGCAAATGGGAAGGTCTCGAAGATTTTTGTCAACGGGATCTTCTTGAAGCATTTCAATTGATCAAAATTGTGACACCTATATATAGTTAGTCTTAGTTGCATTATTTTTTTGAGAGGTTATTTCCTGCCTTTTTAAAAATAAGTGCCCACCACAAAATGTTTGAGTTTTTAATAAATTAGTTGAGAGATGCCACGTGTCTATTTCTTGCCAATAATTTTGAGTTGCAGCGCGAGGGGATGACTCAACTACCAGAAGTAATGAGGCATTAAATGAGAAAATCTTCTCAAAGCTAGCGCCATCATGAAAATCTTTGAAATCTCCAATGACAAGAGGTTTAAATGTGTGAATTTAGGTTGGTTGTGAGAAGGCACCAATGGTAGAATCAGAGTCATAAATGCATACAAGGGGAGCTACTATATAAATGGAATCCTAGAGCTCAATGGTCATTAGCAAGAACGACAAAGATTAGAATTTTTGAAGAGAGAAGGAAAGCATTTTGTGAGCTATGTTGTGATTGTTTAAGTTTTCTTGAAGGGCGTTGTTGATTCAAGGTTGAAGACTCTATCGCAAAATGGAATCATTAGACCTAACTTCTGGAAGCGAAACTCCTAGGTGAGCAAGGACTTCAGTGGTGAAGAAATCATAGGAGCTCCCCCCAGAATTGGCAAACAAATCATATGCTTCTGTTCCAGCACAGCCGAAACCCAAATTACCAAACATCAAGGAGCTCAAGAAAGGTAAGTTCTGTGATTCCACTATAGTTTTTGATCTTGTTGATCATATATATGAGCCTGTGTTATCGAAGAATCCCAAAAACTTGACAGAGGGGGCACATTCACAAATGCTTGAGAGGGTCAAGGCATCAGAGTCAGAAATCTTTGGTATAAGGATATAGAGCTCAATGTTGGCTCAATTCATGGTTCCTCTACTTCACCCTTGTCCTGAATTGGTTGATTCTTGCGTTCGGTGTTATGATTAGAGCACTAGAACTGCCACCGGGAGGAATCATAAAGTAGTGGTCGATGCACAAGCTGTGAGGGACATGCTTAGAATTGAATACGATCCATCAACTGATTTCAGTAATCTTGTCAAATTACAAAATATTTGGGAGACACGGGAGAATCAACTGAGTTTCCTGAATGCAAAACTTTGTTTGGAACCAACCAATATGGTGTTGTTGCCACTACTCATTGCAATATCAAGTTTTACCCATGATGTTCAAGATGCATGCTCTATGTTGGCTTTTATTTTTAGCATTGATGATGCTATTAATGTACACAACTTTTAGTTGGTTATCATCTTCTGCCTCAAAATAATCACCAGGAAGTAGGCTTACAAGTTAGACTTCTCATAAGTGATCGTTGACAGGCTATCTTATCAGTTAGCCAATTTTGGTCATCAACAGGTTTTCAGGTATTCACCCTTTTTACTGCATTTGATGCTTTTTCAAAATCCGCAATTTTTCTAGCCCCGCATGCAGTTGGTAATGACTGATGATTTAGTTGATGCACAAAAGATAATTCCAGTTTCAACATGAACTCATGTCCTATCAGCTATCGCTAATTATTATGAATTTTCTGAGTACTTCATGGCTTAGCTGTCATTGACCTAAGCCTAGATCACATAACCTTTAGGGTGAGTGATAAACAAAGGGGCATATTATCCAACACTCATGTATCCTATGATTGGTTGTTTGGGGCTCACTACACGATACTCAGAGTTCATGATTTCAAGAGGACCCATTCAAGCTACTCAAATTTTTGATTGATAGGATCATTGCAATTGAACTAGCTTGCCAGTTGGATGTGGTAGATTCTGAGTTTTTAGCTAGGAGAAAGAGAAAGGCTATATATGACATTCCCTTCTCCAAGGGAGGTATCACAATGATAAAGAGACAAAATGAACATTTGTTGATGTTGAAACTGGTAGACTTGTGTCTTGATCAGGTAAATGACCAATGGCAATATGACCTAGATGGTTTTATGAAGAAATGGTTATCCCAATCAAAGTCCCTGATTCCTTTTGAGCATCGAGTTTGTCCATTCTTTGAAGCCAAAAGATCACTTATGGTTGATATGGATGATGTTCATGTTGAATTCAATCCGATTCTGCCCAAATCTCGGCCTCCATGGGAAGCATTCTATCATCCTGAGAGGGCTTATCATCCTTCAAGATTAATGACTCATGGTCTCAGAGCTACTCTTTTAAAGGAAGATTGGAGTACTAAGAAAATCAATGCCTACTAGAAGTATAGACAATAAATTTTTGAGATGGAGAGGAATTTTGGTGATGTTCCTATTGGTAAAACTTGACAACGGTTATGGGATGATGAACATGTGGAGCTTGCTTCACATTATGATCTAAGTAATATTTTTGGAGAGGACGAACAAGAATTAGATTCAGATAAAGAGCAAGAGGAATTAGAGAAGGGGCAAGAACCAGCAAGGAAGAGGTGGAATCTCAAGTTGTAAGTAGAGTCCAAGGAAGAAGAAGATGTGTTTATCGTTTCACCACCATTATTGGGGCCAACATCTAGTGCCGCAATAGTTGGAGGCACTTAGGTAAGTATTCCTATGCCTTCTTATTATTTCCTTGATCCTCAGATCACTCCCCTTGCGACTCAAGTCCCTCCATTGTTTGCTACCTCATCCATGACTCCATCGCTTGCCTTTTCTTCACCTACTACCTCACAATTGTCTGCCCCTCCTCTATTAAATTTCTCACCACTTTCCCCTTTTGTTCTAATGATACAATCACCATTGCCACCTGGTCTTGGTACTACTTCTGCACAACACTAGGTAACCATTTTGTATGGGTTTCCACAACGTTTTCTTTTCGCTAGTGGGGTGATTCAGTCCCCAACAGAATTCCATCAATAGGTTGATACTACTCGAAAGGATTTCCTAGAGAAGCAAAGGAAGAAGGGAGAGCCCCTATGATTCCCTACATGCAGTCCTTGTATGACCATTCACAATGGTCACTGATGATCGCCCATATGACCTTGACTGTGATCAATCCACAATAGTAAATGAAGCCTGAGGACTATTCCATACATGCTGTGGGTTTGAATCTAGCACAAGTGGGCCCGCAAGATAAAGTTGAGCTCATGAAGGAAACATAGAAATCTGTCACCACATATTTTATCAAAATGGGCAAGAAGCTTGAGAAATAGGGGCTTGAACTGTTGCATGTAAAAGGTACTATAGACAAGCTCAGCATAGAGATGAAGGCCAAAGATATAGAAATTTCCAGTCTGACTCTCGACTTGCAGAGTAAAGTGTCCAAGGAGGAATTCTAGGCAGAGCAAGCCCAGAGTGCAAGATTGCAGTCAGAGTTAGATTCTGCTAAGACTTTGGTTGAGTCATTGCAACAAGAGAAAAGTGTGGCAGAGAAGAATCTCAGTGACAGTCGGGATGAATTGACTCAACTACATAAGAGTCTTTCAGACCAGAGAGATTTGTCATGCCCACATTTCCCATGCGGTCACGATACGCAACACATGTGTCATGTCCACATTTGACATGTGGTCATGACACATGTGTTCCGTATCGTGACCGCATGGGAAATGTGAGCATGACATTTGGTATCAGAGCCCAAGTTTAAACACTGGGCTTGTTTAGGGCACATTATTTTTTTGCAACTTTGATTAATTTATGGTTACCTCATTTTTGTAGGATGCCTCCTCAACGAGTTCGATGAGCGCGTTCATGCTGCACAGAGTCCGTAGAGATTCATAGTGATTCTTCAGCTGAGGGACAGGACCACCAACCCCACAGATACTGCATGCACCACCAGCCCTACCTATATCAGATATTGGGCCATAGATATTGCAGGCTCTATAGGCAGTGTTAGATAGGCTACCACCGGCCATAGTTGAGCCGTGCATAGAGCCACGTGTTGAGCCCCATGTTGATCCGCGAGAGGAGCCACGAGAAAAGTCACGTGTCGAGCCCCATGTTGAGCCGTGAGAGGCACCACGTGTGGAACCATATGTTGAGGTACCAGATACGATGGCAGAGGAGGTTGGATCAACTGACAGGGCCCGTAGCAAGAGCCCTCCACATCATGCTAGGCGTGAGGAGGCAGTGCGAGTGGAGTAGATTGTACACATGCTTTATGATTATTATGTGGATGAGCCTATCAGAGGGCACAAAGACCAAGGAGATCCCATTAGGGATTTGTTGAGGCTGAATCCTCCTACATTCATCGGGACCACAGAGGGAGCTAAGGTAGAGGCCTAGCTCATTAGCTTAGACAGATGCTTCGCGTTGTGACCTTACGAGGGCAACACGAAGGCATGTGTGGTAGCCCACCTATTGCAAGATGCAGTAGCTACTTAGTGGTGCACTGAGGAGTGCAAGCGCCATCTATCATTGGACACACTCACATGGGAGACCTTCATTGAGTGCTTCAATGCATGATATTTATCAAATCACTACAGGCAGCGTCGCATAGATGATTTTCATGACCTTCAACAGGGAGGACTTACGGTTGTTCAGTATGAGGGTAGATTCACCAAGTTGTCTCGATATGCAGAGTATCTCCATGACAAGAAACTCCTGATTCATAAGTTTATCAGAGGATTGAACCATAGCATAGCAAGCTATGTACACATGGTAGACCTCTAGACATTGAGTGATGCAACCGAGAAGGCATACATAGCTAAGGAGATATAGGGATGAGGGTAGAGTTCATGTCCTCAGTTTTAGGATCGTGGGTAGCAGTAACATCAATAGAGATACCGCAGACCACCACCACCACCTCAGAGAGGAGGATTTAGTTCCGCATCCTTACATCCTAGGCCCCCACAGCAGCAACAGCAGAGAGCCAATCCATAGTAGAGGGTACATGAGGGGCATAATCAAGGTTGGCAGCAATAGGGCCCACGCAGAGATCAAAGGTAGTAGGGACCACCTGCGGGACCCGCGAGGTTGCAATAGTCATACAGGGGTTCACAGGGGTCCACAGGTAGATCTGGACAACAGCAGTCGAGTAGGACTCAAACTGGTTAGGTATAGGCTAGGGGACCATGTTATGTGTGTGGTGGAGCGGGACATCTAGCTAGAAAGTGTCCAAAGGGCTTTACAGCAGGGGGACAACCTTGTGCAGGAGGGTCAGAGCAGATGGTTGGAGATGTGGGCAGGTCCCACCATATGTTCACAGCGGTTGATAATCGCCAGGCTAATTTTTAGGCATCAGTGATTGAGACATTAGGTATGATAGGGGGTGTCCCCATTTCTATTCTTTTTGACTCTGGTTCTACTGACTCTTTCATATCTCCATCGTTAGTGGAACATTGCAGGCTGGTGGCCTCTAGGCATGGTGATAGGTGGGTGGTTGAGTTGTCCTCATGGGCCAAGATGATAGTATATGTCTTAGTCCACGATTGTGAGATATCTTTGGGACCCTTTGCCACAGTTTGTGACCTTAGAGTTATGACATTAGGATCCTACGATGTGGTTTTGGGTATGGACTGGCTTACAACTCATTAAGCCAAGCTAGATTGTCGCTGAAAGGCGATTAGCTGCTTAGACAATCATGGTACCTTAGTTGAGATAGTGGGCATGCAGAAGCCCACAACAGTGCATATGATATCCACTCAATAGGTTAAGCGCTACATGCGGAAGGGATGCTAGATGTTTGCTATTATAGTGAGTGATAGATCAGATGACAAGCCTAAGGCATCTTTGGATGATCATCCCATCCTGAGAGAGTTTGCTGATGTGTTTCTAGCAGAGTTACCGGGGATGCCACCCCGTTGTGAGGTAGACTTTCATATTGACTTAGTACTGGGTACTGAGCCAGTGTCTCATGCACCCTACAGGATGACCACTCATGAGCTCACAGAGCTCAAGTTATAGCTTGAGGACTTGCTCGAGAAGGGGCACATCTGACCAAGTGTTTCACCTTGGGGTGCTCTTGTCATCTTTGTAAAGAAGAAGGATGGGTCTCTTCGATTATGCATGGATTATAGGCAATTGAATAAGATGATGGTAAAGAACCATTATCCTCTACCCAGGATTGATGATCTCTTCAATCAGACGCAAGGAGTCAGGGTGTTCTCTAAGATTGACCTGAAGTCTGGTTACCATCAGTTGCATATCACAGAGGCAGACATCCATAAGTCCACCTTCCGGACTCAATATGGCCACTATGAGTTCACTATGGTCCCCTTCGGTTTGATGAACGCCCCTGTAGTATTCATGAGTCTCATGAATGGGGTGTTCCGTACCTACTTGGATCGGTTCATGATTATTTTCCTCGATGACATTTTAATCTATTCACGAACCAAGTAGGAGCATGAGGAGCACCTACGTTAGGTTCTGCAGTGTTTGAGGGAGCAGAATCTTTTTGGGAACTTGGTAAAGTGTGTATTTTTCAAGACAGAGGTACAGTACTTGGGGCACATACTATCTGGCAATGGAATCTCAGTAGATCCATCGAAGATCAGGGCTATCAGAGATTGGCCAGCACCCACCAGTGTGACAGAGGTTAGGAGTTTTATGGGGTTAGCTAGTTATTACCATAGATTTGTTAAAGGTTTTTCTTGGATAGCACACCCCATCACTTCCCTTCAGCAGAAAGGGAAGAGTTTTCTATGGACTGAGCAGTGTGAGAGGGCCTTTGGGGTCCTCAAGGAGCGTCTTACCAGTGCTCCCATTTTAGCAGTTCCTGATCTAGCAGCAGAGTTTATGGTTTGCATGGATGAATCACTTGAGGGTTTGGGAGTCGTACTTATGCAAGGTGGTAGAGAGATCACGTATGAGTCGTGAAAGCTCAAAACCCATGAGCTGAACTACCCCACTCATGATTTGGAGCTCGTAGTAGTGGTTCATGCTCTAGTTCGTTGGAGACATTTCTTATTGGGTTATCGCTTTGAGCTTCATTTAGATCATCACAACCTTCAGCATATATTTACACAGCCGAATCTAAACGCCCATCAGCGGCGTTGGATGAAGTTTCTTTGTGAGTATGACTTTGATGTCCACTACATCAAAGGGAAGGAGAATGTGGTTGCTGATGCATTGAGTTGAAGGTGCCACGAGATCTTGACCTTGACTCTGAGTGTGGACTTGAGAGGACGCATTATTTAGTATCTGCCTAAGGATGAGTGGTTTCTTGAGGTGTAGCAAGAGATCCGTTCACAGAGCGCCCTTGTGGGCAAGTTTGCAGGGTACTCACTTGAGCCAAATGGGTTACTTCATCATCGACAGTGCATCTATGTACCTTGTGCAGGTGACCTACATATTGTAGTGTTATCAGAGGCTCACAAAGCACCACATGCGGTACATTCAAGGGTGAAGAAGATGCATGCTGACCTTCGACAGCTATACCATTGGGCGGGTATAAGATAGGATATTGCAGAGTTTGTTGCTCGATGCCTTGAGTGCTAAAGGGTCAAGGCCAAGCATCAACATCCAGCGGGTCTTTTATACCCTCACAAGATACTTGAGTGGAAATGGGACACCATTTCCATGGATTTCATTATTGGTCTTCCCATGTCTTTGCTTCGTCATGATACCATCATGGTGACGATCGACAAGTTGACCAAGGTGGTGCATTTCTCACCTATACGCACAAGGTATAATGCACCAACAGTGGCAAGAGTTTTTTTGGATGATATTGTGAGATTACATGGAGTACCTCACCGCATCATTTCTGACAGGGATTCAGTGTTCACTTCAACCTTTTGAAGAGCTTTGCAGCAGGCGTTGGGCACACAACTCAACTTTAGTTCTGCATATCACCCCGAGACAGATGGACAGACAGAGCACGTGAATCAAGTGTTAGAAGACATGCTTCATATGTATGTTATGGACCATTAGTCTAGGTGGGAGGAGTATCTATATCTGGTGATTTTGCCTACAATAATGGGCATCACAGCTAGTTGGGTATGCCTCCTTTTCAAGCTTTATATGACAGACCATGCAAGACACCATTGAGTTGGGATCAGATAGAGGACAGGGTTGCCATTGGTCTAGAGTTAGTTTAGGATATGCAGCAGCAGGTCACACTAATTAGGTAGAGACTTCAGGAGGCACATGATAGACAGAAGAAGTATGCCAATGTTAAGAGACTTGATCGAAGCTTCTCAGTGGGTGACAGAGTATTCCTTAGAGTGCGGCCACACAAGAGCCCAATCCGTTATGGAAAGGGCTCTAAGCTCGCACCACGGTTTGTAGGACCTTTTGAGATCTTGGAGAGGATAGGACCTATTGCCTACCATCTAGTGTTGCCACCTAGCCTGTCACGTATCCACGATGTCTTTCATATTTCTGTATTGAGGCGATATATATCTGATTTATCTCATGTATTGGAGTGGAGTGCTCTACATGTAGAGGTGGACAAACAGTTGGCTTTGGAGCCAATTCACATATTGGCTCTTCAGACGTTGGGCCTTCGAAGTCGAAAGCTGGACCAAGTTAGGGTCCAATGGGATCATTGTGATGAGGTCACAGTGACTTGGGAGGATGCAGCTAGTTTGAGGGCACTCTATCCTCACCTTTTTTATGACTTCCAGGAGGAAGTTTAGTCTTAAGGGGGAGGATGTGAGGTTGATAATTTTCCTTCCTTATTTTGATCATTTTTACATTCTAGTTGGTGACATTATCAGACTTTTAGAGACTATTGTTCCATTATACAGATTTGATTATATCTCCTAATTTTGATTTGACATTGATTAGACATGTGGTGATTCGATTGGATCATATTTTGATGCTATATTGAGACTAGACATGCGAGATATATTAGATGATGATTACTGATGTGATTTCTAGTTCATTATGTGGGTTCATTAATTGATGATGATTATGTGAAATTAGATAGAAAATGTAGTTTAATCTTGAATTATGTTGTGAATGATTAATGTTGTAGTCAATAGGATGAATTTAATTCCAGTTGCTTTGGCTATGATTATTCATGATATGATTGACACTTGATCTAGTTGTGCAGGATTATAATCCCAGGCCATGGGAAATTAGAGGTAGTGTTCACACATATGTTATTCCCTGTGAAACTGATCCATTCCCAAGAGGGATAAGGATCACGTTTGATTCAGGTGTTGTTTAAGTACTTGTTTGCTTTATTATTTTGGCTTAGTACCCCTTTGTTTAATTAATTTATATCATGTGTTGTATATTGTTATTGTTTTACACCACTTGGTATTATTTTCATTTATGGTCAATTTAAAGTGAATTTATGACTCCCTTGGTGAACCTTAGTGCCTCTAAACTTACCCTAGGTGGTTACCCATGGGTCTAGGGTCAATTTTGACTAACTAAACCTTGGGATAACCCACTTTTGGTCACTCTAAACTGAGGTTTAGTCAAAGTGACAAATTTTGAAATGGCTAAGGGTGGGAGATGAGTCATGCTTTGGGAAAGACTCATCTCCCTTCCCAAAGTTTGGGGATCCCTTCACCAAGAAGACTTGGGAGGTCTCCAAGACTCCCAAGTGTGTGGGATCTCCCTCTAAGGCTCTCACACATGTAAGAGCATCTTGGAGGGAGATGGCTCTCTAGAAAATAGGAGGATGCCATATGGCATCCCTTATCCTCATGGAGGTTTCAAGGGAATTGCCACCTCACCACTTGGTCTCTCACACATGTGTGAGAGCACAAGTGGATAAGGTGAGGGTTGGAATGGAATTGGAGGGTGACACTTGTCACCCTCACACTTCCTCTCCCTTGCAAGTGACATGGGATGAGGAAGGAGAAGGTGACAAGTGTCACCTTCTCATTCCTCAAGGCCAAATTGGAAGGCCTATATTACCTCCTCTTGAAGAGGAGTGTGGGTTTCTTGCATTTTGCATATTTTCTTTCTATTCTTGGAGTTTCTTTTGGTGGAGTTAGAGAAATTTAGAGATTGGAAGACTTGGAGAAGCTTGGAGCTCTTCATCAAACGTGCTTCCATTTTTAGGGATTTTGAAGGTAAGCTCCATGGCTATGGCCATTTACCCTTGCATATTTCATTTATGTTGTATTGTGGTTTTTGTTGTTGGTTGTTTTCTTTTTGTGTGGGTTGGGAGTTTGGTGAGAGCACCTCCATTTGGAGGTAAGGCTCAACTTGTATGGGGTAGGGGAGAGTCAACCTCCTCAAGGTCACCTCCTTATTTTGTGCTACTTATAGCCTTGAGGGTTTTTCTTGATGTTGAGAACATTTTTTATGGCAAGAGTGCCATGATAATTTTTTTGAGTTTTTTTGGAGATATGTATTTTGGAGGTTATGGCTTGAGGCCTTGAGACTTGGTGATTTGAGATCATGGAGTGGCCTCTTGAGTTGAGGGGTCCATTTCCCTACCCCCATCAAACTCATTTTCATGAGTTTTGTTATGTGCAAATCCTTGGGTGATTGTTGAGTTGTTTTTATGTTCTTTGTTGTGGTGTGGTTATGAAACCATGTGATTCCTACCTCCCTAGCTTGGGGGTGACCCACTAGTGGGTCTATGGTAGGGAGGAGGGCATTTCGTAGTGGCTTGGTTCCCCATTTGTTGTGTATTTATTGCAGGTTTATAGTGGAAGAAAATAGAGCTTGTTGAAGTCCATTTTTGGAAGTTTTGTCACTATTTTTTTGAGTTGGCTGTTGTGAGCCATGGCCTTGGATGCCTTAGTGTATTGTTGGCAAAATTATTGAGTTCCATTGCCCATGCTGTTGTAAAGAAATTTAATGTGAAATATTCCTTATTGTAACATTGGTCAAATTTATTTACTCTCCTTTGTGTTGGTTGTTATAAGGAAATTTGGAAGTGATTACTCTTTAATGTTTATTAAAAATTTATTTATTAGATTATGTTGTTATGTTTATATGCTTATGGAGAAATGCAAAGGAAAATATATGTTGTCATATTACTAAAAAAAAAATTATGTGTTGTTGTTGAAATGGTAGTAGTATGCTATGTGGAAAAGCATATTTACATTGTTGGGTTATATGCAATGGAAATAATTGGTTAATAGTTTGTTGTGTTCATATTTCTCTGATGTGATGTTTGCTTTTTTATTTTTACACAAAAAAAAAGAGAAAAAAGAAAGAAATAATTAGTTTGTTGTGTTATTTTGCAAAAAAAAAAGAGAGAATGAAATAGTAATGATGCTTAAAGGAAATTTAAATCTAATTATTGTATAGAACAGTCTGTCCTATTATTTCATTTTTGAAAATGGGTGCACATATATATATATCATAAATACATGTTTCTGGTTATGTGAGTATTTTATCTCTTTGGGATTTAAACACACCGTGTATATATATACCACTGTATACATATTTACACACACACACACACACACACACACACACACACACACACACACACACACACACACATATTGGTTTGAATGTAATAGCAAACTGAATAAATGATATATACATTTTTATGCAATATAGAATACAAACTATTTTTTTTTTTAAAAGCATTTAAAACTAAAATTTTGGCCGAACCCTAAATTTATAGGGTCTGTGTTTTTGGTAAGAAGAAATGAAACAATTTTTTTTTTAAGGGACTGTGATGGGCGACAGTGCCCACCACAATCCCCCCCATTCCCACCGCGGCCGTTCCATTGTAAACTATGGGGTGTGGGGAGGAGGTTGTGCCTCCACTCACACCCTTGGGTGTGAGTGGAGGCACAACCTCCTCCCCACACCCCTTCCCCTCCGTAAACCCCTCACTGTTCCCCCCTTACTACGTCCACACCCTTCTCCCCTCTGCCTTCCCTTGTAACAGCGGCAGAAACCTTGTTTGGGGTCATCGACTCTGCCACGAGATGTACCTCAGATCCGCCATTGACACCTCCTTTTGGCCTGTACAAAATGTTTTTATCAGTAGATAACATAGTATATATATATATTCTGTGCATAGAACAAAGAAACAGAGTTTTATAAACTAGAAATATAAACACTTCCAGATTCATATGGAAGATATATATATATATATATATATACACCAGAGTGTATATATATTCTCAAAACAAATACATGGGTATATTGCAAAATATACCTCTGTGAGAGGATCCCATCATGGCAGCCATGAGAAAACAAAACCTCCAACCTACAAGTAAGAGAGAAAACATAGGAGAAAGAAAACAATGGAGGCAAGCAAAATAAAAACAAGGGAAGGAGAGAAAACAGAACAAGAAGAGAAAAACAAAAGCATATGATAGGGTTTCCATAAGGAAATCAATAAAATAATATTAGGGTTTTACATCTAGAAAACTAATAAAATAATGGAATAAGTTGAGTGGGATGTGAGGATAATTGTTTGATATTTATTTTAAATTTCTTTTTTTCTCCTCATCCTTTGTGCACGAGAATTTATAATTCCATCTCTTTTTTTTTTTTTTACCTTGGGGCCATTTGATTTATTTGGCTCCCTTGTGGTTAATTTAATTATTTTAATATTTATTTTGGGGTTTGGATTTGTTTTTATTCCTTGTGGGAATGTTAATTAGAGGGATGGGAATGGTTTTTATTTTAAATGGGATGTTTTATCCCTTTGATAGTTGTTTAATTATGGGCATTCATTTTAATTATTTTTGGGTGTTGTAACTTTTTTTTTGAGAGATCTCTCTATTGAATTTAATTTTATTCTTGATCGATTTCATTTCTGAGGAGATAATTTAATTAATCCTCCTTTGATTATTTTACGTGAGTCAAATTAATAAATATGATTATTGAAATTATATTTATTAATAGACTTGACTATTGAATTTTTATTGATCGTCTACTATTGTATTTCGAATTTTCACTATTTTGTTGAACGAACAATTTATTAAACCTTGGAAATTTTATTTAATCTTCCCTTACGGTTATTTTTATTTTTATTTTTATTTTTGCATTTTAATTTCTTCTTAGAATCCTTCCTTTAAAATTTTTATTTCATTTATTGAAAACGCGTTATGCTGTCAAATTTTTCTTAAATTTTAGGGTTTTATTTTTATGACCTTTTGATGACTATCATTTTATCACTCCATCTTATCATATGACCATCATGCCATTAATTTTTATATTTGATTTATTCGATTTCATTTATGCATTAGAATTAGGGTTGGTTTCAAATTTGATGAAATCATCTCTTCACCTAGGAAACTTAGGGTTCGGATGAAAATTGTTCTAACCCTAGACGTGACGTACATCATGTCGCATACCCCCTAGATGGCTCTCATCATGTAGGGGATGGCGTAAGAAGATGTTTTTCCCATATTGGTAAGGCATGTTTATGCCTCTTGCGTATTACCACCAAGCACGCAGATGCATGCGAGGGGGTTCCTAGGGACATGCGGAAAAGTTTTTCATAATTCATGTCATGACCACATGTCAAATGTGGACATGACACATGTGTTGCATATCGTGACCGCATGGGAAATGTGGGCCTCACCGTTCCCCCCTTACTACCGTCCATGCCCTTCTCCCCTCCGCCTTCCCTTGTAACAGCAGCGGAAACCTTGTTTGGGGCTGTCGACTCTACCACGAGCTATACCTCAGATCCACCATTGACACCTCCTTTCGGCCTGTGCAAAATTCTTTTATCAGTAGATAACATAGTATATATATATACTTTCTGTGCATAGAACAAAGAAACAGAGTTTTATAAACTAGAAATATAAATACTTCCAAATTTATATATATATAGATATATAGATATATATATACACCAGAGTGTATATATATTCTCAAAACAAATAGATGGGTATATTGCAAAATATACCTTTGTGAGATGATCCCATCATGGCAACCATGAGAAAACAAAACCTCTAACCTACAAGTAAGAGAGAAAACATAGGAGAAAGAAAACAATGGAGGCAAGAAAAACAAAAACAAGGGAAGGAGAGAAAAAAAACAAGAAGAGAAAAACAAAAGCATATGATAGGGTTTCCATAAGGAAATCAATAAAATAATATTAGGGTTTTGCATCTAGAAAACTAATAAAATAATGAAATAGGCTGAGTGGGATGTGAAGATAATTGTTTGATATTTATTTTAAATTTCGTTTTTCTCCTCATCCTTTGTGCACGGGAATTTATAATTCCCTCTCTTTTTTTGACCTTTGGGCCATTTGATTTATTTGGCTCCCTTGTGGTTAATTTAATTATTTTAATATTTATTTTGGGGTTTGGATTTGTTTTTATTCCTTGTGGGAATGGTAATTAGAGGGATGGGAATGGTTTTTATTTTAAATGGGATGTTTTATCCCTTTGATATGTGTTTAATTATGGGCATTCATTTTAATTGTTTCTGGGTGTTGTAACTTATTTTTTTTAAGAGATCTCTCTATTGAATTTAATTTTATTCTTGATCAATTTCATTCCTGAGGAGATAATTTAATTAATCCTCCTTTGATTATTTTATGTGAGTCAAATTAATAAATATGATTATTGAAATTGTATTTATTAATAGACTTGACTATTGAATTTTTATTGATCATCTACTATTGTATTTTGAATTTTCACTATTTTGTTGAACAAACAATTTATTAAACCTTGGAAATTTTATTTAATCTTCCCTTACGGTTATTTTTATTTTTATTTTAATATGACAACATATATTTTCCTTTGTATTTCTCCATAAGCATATAAACATAACATCATAATCTAATAAATAAATTTTTAATAAACATTAAAGAGTGATCACTTCCAAATTTCCTTATAACAACCAACACAAAGGAGAGTAAATAAATTTGACCAACGTTACAATAAGGAATATTTCACATTAAATTTCTTTACAACAGCATGGGCAATGGAACTCAATAATTTTGCCAACAATACACTAAGGCCTCCAAGGCCATGGCTCACAACAACCAACTCAAAAAAATAGTGACAAAACTTCCAAAAATGGACTTAAACAAGCTCCATTTTCTTCCACTATAAACTTGCAATAAATACACAACAAATGGGGAACCAATCCACTACGAAATGCCCTCCTCCCTACCATAGACCCGCTAGTGGGTCACCCCCGAGCTAGAGAGGTAGGAATCACACGGTTTCATAACCACACCATAATAAAGAACACAAAAACAACTCAACAATCACCCAAGGATTTACACATAACAAAACTCATGAAAATGAGTTTGATGGGGGTAGGGAAATAGACCCCTCAACTCAAGAGGCCACTCCATGATCTCAAGTCACCAAGTCTCAAGGCCTCAAGCCATAACCTTCAAAATACATATCTCCAAAAAACCTCAAAAAAACTATCATGGCACTCTTGCCATCAAAAATGTTTTCAACATCAAGAAAAGCCCTCAAGGCTATAAGTAGCACAAAATAAGGAGGTGACCTCGAGGAGGTTGACTCTCTGCTACCCCATACAAGTTGAGCCTTACCTCCAAATGGAGGTGCTCTCACCAAACTCCCAACCCACACAAAAAGAAAACAACCAACAACAAAAACCACAATACAACATAATTGAAATATGCAAGGGTAAATGGCCATAGCCATGGAGCTTACCTTCAAAAGCCCTAAAAATGGAAGCATGTTTGGTGAAGAGCTCCAAGTTTCTCCAAGTCTTCCAATCTCCAAATTTCTCTAACTCCCCCAAAAGAAACTCCAAGAATAGAAAGAAAATATGCAAAATGCAAGAAACCCACACTCCTCTTCAAGAGGAGGTAATATAGGCCTTCCAATTTGTCCTTGAGGAATGAGAAGGTGACACTTGTCACCTTCTCCTTCCTCATCCCTTGCCACTTGCAAAGGAGAGGAAGTGTGAGGGTGACAAGTGTCACCCTCTAATTCCATTCCAACCCTCACCTTATCCACTTGTGTTCTCACACATGTGTGAGAGACCAAGCGGTGAGGTGGCAATTCCCTTTAAACCTCCATGAGGATAAGGGATGCCATATGGCATCCTCCTATTCTCTAGAGAACCATCTCCATCCAAGATGCTCTCAGACATGTGTGAGAGCCTTGGAGGGAGATCCCACACACTTGGGAGTCTTGGAGACCTCTCAAGTCTTCTTGGTGAAGGGATCCCTAAACTTTGGGAAGGGAGATGAGTCTTTCAAAAAGCATGACTCATCTCCCACCCTTAGCCATTTCAAAATTCGTCACTTTGACTAAACCTTAGTTTAGAGTGACCAAAAGTGGGTTACCCCAAGGTTTAGTTAGTCAAAATTGACCCTAGACCCATGGGTAACCACCTAGGGTAAGTTTAGAGGCACTAAGGTTCACCAAGGGAGTCATAAATTCACTTTAAATGGCCCATAAATGAAAATAATACCAAGTGGTGTAAAACAATGAAAAATATACAACACATGATATAAATTAATTAAACAAAGGGGTACTAGGCCAAAATAATAAAACAAACAAGTACTTAAACAACACCCGAATCAAACGTGATCCTTATCCCTCTTGGGAATGGATTGGTTTCACAGGGAATAACATATGTGTGGACACTACCTCCAATTTCCCGTGGCCTAGGATTATAATCCTGTACAACTAGATCAAGTGTCAATCATATCATGAATAATCATAGCCGAAGCAACTAGAATTAAATTCATGCTATTGACTACAACATTAATCATTCACAACATAATTCAAGATTAAACTACATTTTCTATCTAATGTCACATAATCATCATCAATTAATGAACCCACATAATGAACTAGATATCACATCAGTAATCATCATCTAATATATCTCACATGTCTAGTCTCAACATAGCATCAAAATATGATCCAATCGAATCACCACATGTTTAATCAATGTCAAATCAAAATCAAGAGATATAATCAAATCTACATAATGGAACAATAGTCTCTAAAAGTCTGATAATGTCATCAACTGGAATGTAAAAATGATCAAAATAAGGAAGGAAAATAATTAGCCTCACAAGATTCAAATAAACAACTTTGTGATGAAATTCAGGTTAAGGAGCAGTAGATTCTTCAGCTAAAGCAAGAGCTCATGCAAAGGCCCTCGACATCAGGGGTATTGCCTATGGTCCAGTAGTTGTGCGTGTCTTATTGGGGGTGCATATTTGAAGAAACCTCCAAGCTCAATCCTGCGCTAAAGTTCATTTCAAATGCTAAAGTTCATTTCAAATGCTAAGAGTCTTAGTGTAGAGGTGGGTGCGGTAGTAGAACAGACTCTCTCTTCTGTTTCTCCAAAGGTAGCTGAATCCCAACTATTGGTATAGAAGTTATACAACGCTTCTAAAGAGATTCTCCAAGCAACAGGGGTCAACAACAAAAGGACACCTGTAGTAAATGTTAATGAATTCCTGAGTCAGAATAAAGCTACCCTCAAGTGCAAGGCACATCTTGATGCTTTGAAACAAGTAGTAAAGGAAATGAAGGGACACATTAAACATTCGGTCCAATTAGCACCCCCTCCCCATTTCTTGATGATTCCATAGTTTTGATGGAGGAGTAGATTAAAGCCCTATTAATTAATAAGAAGAATGATCAAACATCTTTTTTAGCATTGAGCCAAACACCTAGCGTTATAGAGGTAGAAACTATTTTGCAACCACTTGCACAGTTCGAGTTCCAAATCAAGGTTGCAGTCCAGAGCTTACCAAGTTTCTCCTACAAGGAGATCATTGGTTTGGACAGGGTTTTTGAGGCTCTTAAGAAGAAGGTTCAACCTTCTAAAAATGAATGGGCAACCCTACAACTCACACTTTAGAAGCTTTGAGCCAGAAATGAGCCGTGTTTCCACAATTTTGTTGTTTTCTCCTTTTTTCTTGTTAGAGATTTTGGATTTTTCTCTGCAGGCATAGATCCCCTCGGTGAGTCACCAAGAACTGTAGAGAAAAAAGCCCTACATTTTTATATGTTCTTTGTTTTGTTAAGGAGATGAGTCATGATTCAATTTTGGTAGTATATATGCTAGAATACATGTCAGGAGGCAAGGCATCAATAGAAACAATGGATAAAATCAAACAAGGTCCTAGGTACTGAAGAGTTTGTAATGGTTTCTTTTCCCGTCAAAGTTTCTATTGTAGTCAACATTGGAAAGTGGCTCCATGTGTCTCCACGACACATATCCTAAAGTTTTGATAGTCGCAACCAAATTTCTTTTACGTCATTGGCTAGAACCTTCCATATGTCGCAGTCACGCATCATTCTGGACTGACAAGTATTGGTAGTATTTCCTATTGCACTATTTGTTGGATCATTGAAAGCGGAATCCACGTGTCCATCTCTCACACCTTTGTAAAGTTGACAGTTCTAAAACTATTTTCTATTGTGCCGTTGGCTCAAGGTTTACACACGGCATCACCATGCATAAAGATGAATTTTGGAAGGTAAAGCAACATACATTGGTGGGTGGCATTAGAGTCTGCAACGTGTCAAATATTTAGTATCATTTGATGGGGCCCAAGGGAGGAAGGAAAGAAGTGGACATGCGACATCACTGCGCATCTCTAAGGGGAAAGGATTCTGATAGATAATTCTTGTTATGCTATTGGTTGAAGTTTCTTCTTCATGCAGAGTCTCTTAGTCATGTAGATTCTTGTGTTTCATGTAAAGGTAGAGAGTCTCTAAGCTACAGTTTGAACTACTATTAATGTTTTCTATGCTTTTGAAGTTTTAGTTAACTGTTGATCTCTTTGGGAATCTCTAGTTGGAGGTTGGTTTAAATAGGTCATTGATTGTTGTTATCGATATAGAGGGAATTCAATAGAACAGTAAGAACTAAAAAAGCCTTGAGGGGCATTTCTTAGGGAGGATCGAATATAGTATGTTTGTGCGAATTTTAGCCTTGTATACTTTGTTATCCAATCAACAATGAAGAGTGTTGTGCCAAATCAAAAAAATTTGCTTCATTAAGGTATTTTGTGAAAGTCTAGAAAAATTTTCATCAAAAAGTCAAAATTTCTAAAAATAGACATCAAATTAGGTTTTCTGGGTTTCTTGAGATACGGATGCTAGCAAGATTTTCTAAAAAAAGAATATTTGATTCAGGTGTCGTGCCTGATTCTGATTGGCTAATTTTGCTTCACGATCAAGGCGGTCCAGACAGAATCTGCAAAAGGTCGTGTTTTCCCTCCTGGGTCAATTCTGCTTTTTCAAATGGCAAAGCATGAGCTCCGAAGCCATTAATGGAGGAAATTCATCTACCAGGGATCAGTTTTAGGTTTTCAATGTTGTTTAGAACGCGAAGAACCGTCGAGCAACTGTCGACTGACAAAGAACGGATAATGGAGCATGATGGATCCAGAGAATGAGGAAAAGATGGAAATTATCAAAAAATGACTAAGTATGAAAAACACAGGCACCCCTAGAGGTTGGGGGCGCCCAACCTTCCCAGTGTTAGATTTTTTTTGTATTTTTTGAGAAACGTAAAAAATGACTTGTAAGCCCACTTTCAGGTGGTCAAAATAAGTTGAACTCGGTCAAAAGGCCCGTAAAAGCAGGGGATTCATCTCAGATATGCTTAGGCTATCTAGTCTACCCTCATCCTGATGGTTGTCCCTAAAATCTTGAAATTGGCTAAGTCTAATGTCCTGAAGCCCTGAAAAATTGACTAACTCTGAAATCTAGTGGATCCTCAAAAATCTAGAATCTGCATGTTAAATCCCATGGATCCGAGACCTATCTCAAACATCCTGAAAGTATGTTTCAAAATATTTAAAGTATAGGAAATTCAATATCTAAACATATACTTAAATATATTTTGGAATATATGTCAGGTAGGGACCTTTAAAATCTAGCGGAATTCAAGATTTGCGGATGAAAATTGAAAATTTCCAAAAAATTTCTAAGGCATGGAATCTCAGGTGCCCCAGGAGGCTAGGGGCACCCATCATCTCCAGAATTAGTTTATTTTTCATGTTTTTCTAGAATTGAAAAAGTTTAAAATATCATAATTTTGGCTAAGGCATTGAAACCCAAGTGCCCCTAGAGGCTAGGGGCGCCTGGGATCTCTAGAGTTAGTTTTTTCCATGCTACATTGATGTCATCTATCAACCGTTTCTCAATTTTCCTCTGGCGACGGTTTCCAGAAGTCAAATTTGTATTCAAACGTCGTCGGATCATTAGTTCGAGACTGGGAATCAAACTAGGATTGATAAAGCTTCAAAATGCCATGATTAGTCATCTTTTTTAGTCAACGGTGACAGTTTTCCATCTTGTTGAAGTCAAAGGTAGCCCATTGTGGAGTCAGAACAAGTGCAAAAGTTTCAAAATGAAAGAAAATTAGCCAACACTTTTGCAACCTCACGTGTTTGATGACATCATCAAAGATGATATTTTTCATCATCTCACATATGAAGCCATAGGTAGCTATAAAATAGGGATTCTTCCTATTCAAGCATATCAACTTGGATTTGTACTTTAAAAGATGCTTTCTTCATGTATAAGATCCAAGTTTTATTTTTTCACAAAGAAAGATGCTTTTTTGCCCTAAAGTTCTATAAAACAAGCTTTTGGCCTCCTTATTCATTACTTTTGCATGTTGCATCCAGAGGAAAGAAAGACATATTTTTCTTCTCACAAAGATTTGGGAGCCCAAATGGAGTGCTTTTTCAACATTCTTCATAGTTTCAGGATTGGGAAGCATAGAGACACGCTTTTTCAAGGTCCATTTTTCTAGGGGATCACTTTTCAGAAACAAGGCCGAAGCTTTTTCAGTTTTCATCAAAATGGGTCCACCTAGAATTTCATTCTCTTGAAGATTAGAAATTTTTATCTTTTCAGAAATCTACTTTTTTGGGAAACCCTCTACTTTTTCAAAATCTGATGATCTGGGTTGCTTCAAAATGTGATTGTCTACAAAACCCATATGCCATCTTTTTCTCTCAGAATCTGCTTTTTAGAAGAAATTACCAAACAATTTTCAGCTTTTTGCCCAAATTATTTCTGACATAGGCATGTTCACAGTCATTCTTCAAGTTTTTCAGTATGTAGTACTCTCCTATAGAGATCAAGCCTAAAACAACATTGGTTCACGATTACCTAAGAACTTTCAAGACATATTTGCATAAGGTGCTTCTAGTGTTCAATTTGCATGCTTTGGAAGATGCAGGAAACATCACTATCAGGAATCTGAGTCACTCTGGGTTGCTTGCAGCAACTTCATTCCCCATCACAGTGCAGAGCATTAAATTCGTGATTGCTTGCACTAAGCATTACAATTCAGTCACAAGAGAAATCCAATTAGTAGATGGACATGTGCTCTGCAGCCTTAGGCCAAATGATATTGAGAAGTGCTTTTCAATACCAGTATGGAAGGAGAACTTAGTCATTTCTATTGAAGAATGCAAGAGGGTGTGGCACAATGATAAAGAAAAGTATCAGAAAAAGATTGCTCAAAATGGTTGAAAAAAAAGAAGAACATTTTGCCAAAGAATGTTGGACGTGGAGAATTCAAGGAGGAATATGCAATAATGATTACTCTATTGAGCTGAATCACAGGTCAAGAAGAAGCTAATAAATTTCAGCCTTGGATGTTTTATATCATGTCCTAGATTGTTGACATAATAGAATACTATGATTGGGCAACACTAATCAGTGATAATCTCCGCAATGGCCTTTCAAGGTCAGTTTAGAGGTTTGAATATTGTTGGAACTTTGGGCATTCAACATGTATATCACCATTTCCCACAGTTGGAGTTTTCTCAGACTGAGCGACATTATAGGCGGGTAAGTGATGCATTCCTTATGCATGTGGTGCGAGATTTGGATAATGAGTTGCATATATGCTTTTTAGCTGACGCTAGATTGACAATGATAGAATGGGCTGATTGGTTTATCTAGTTTCCTACTTTCTCCTACATCAGAGTATATGGCTTCTCAAGAGAGCCAGCTATGCTTCCAAGATATCCTATGGATGAGGTAGTGTTCATGGAATTTCTGAGGCAAGTCTATGAAGTTCATACATTTCTGCGTAGTAGGCGCAAGGCAGCTTTCAGTGTTCCAATTGGGATGGGTATTTACAGATATAGATCTGGAGCAGATGCCAAAGTAATTGGTAGTGAATCTTTCAAGTATGGCCTTAAGTTTTTCGAAAGGAGGTCTTCATATGATCCTCGTGGTGTTTTTGCATCACACCATGGTCAAAATTGTGTACATATGCCTACGGTTGAAGATTTCTGGGCTAATTGTGCAAATGAATTTGAAGTATAGAAACATAGTTACAGCAGGTTTACCCTTTAGAAGTTGGCTGATATCTTATCAAAAGATATAGAGGGCTTGTCAGATGATGATGGTGAAGTTCTACTTCCCACATATTTCAGAGATCAAGTCGAGCAACAACCATTGTTATCATTTAATTGGTCCACCAAAGAGAACATCTCAATTGAGGAAAGGACAAGCTGGGTTATCAAAAACAACATGATATTTTTGAATAATAAGAAGCAGAAAGAAACCATTCCGGTTGTGGAGCTGCCAGTTTTTCAACCATCAATACCTTCCACTTCCAAACCAAAACCAAGGGTTAAGGTTATGAGCATTCTTCCAGAAGGAACAAGGATGGCAAAGTTGAAGAGGAAAAAGGTTGAGTCTCTGGTCCATAGTTAGCAAGAACAACCAGTAGTTGCATCATAAGTTCCTGCTAAACCAGCACCGGATGTTGAAACATTGCCTTTAGTTCATGTTTCTCCACCTTCATCATCGAGCTCTTCTCCCATTCATATAGATTCAGAGCCAAACTCATCAATTCATAACATTGAGACACATATTGGTTCATCAGGAGTTGATGAAGTTAGAACCGAGCTTCCTAGAGAGGTTGGCCCATCTTGGCTTGAGAACATCTTGGGTCAAAAAAGGAGAAAGACTTCATATTATTTGAACTTGACAAAGCTTAATAGCGTCTACCAAGACAAACCAGACAAGAAACTTAAGAAGCAAGTTCACATTGAAAAGAATACTGATGGAGAAATGATCCTTGAAACTGCAACACCACCAGAAGATAAGAATGTTAATGAGGTTGAGATTGATGACTTCAAGGTTGTCAAAGCTAATCTTGGCAGGAGTACCTAGCATATAGATGTGAATCTCTTTGAGGTTGTAACAGATAATCTGAAGGAGAGGGTGTTGAAAGACGGAGAAGATAAAGCAGTCATCAAGGCTAAAATTAGGCAGCTACGACAGTATATTTCCAATCTTTTTCATGGCACATTACAAGCTGACTTACTACTTCCTTGGGTTGTGGAATCATTGGCCAATCAATAGCAGTTGAGTCAGTTGGTCATATATGGGAGGCACATGAAGGATTGGGTGGAAGAATTTGTAACTAAAGGCAGAGCTGTACTTTCACAGATCTATCAATTAAAGTATAACGCTCATGATTTGCGTCAAGGCATTTAGGGGTTACAACAAACTATGGCTGAAAATAGACCGGTGTTTGAGATCATAATCTCTGACTTGAAAATAGCATACAATTCCATTGATTCAACAGAAGATAAGAAGATTTTTTCTACTTGGAAAGCACAGTATCTTTTTACATAAAAACCTATGATAGTATAATCTCAGAGTTGGTGGAATGGAAAGAAAAAGTGGTAAATGTTCTCAAGTTCATGAGATCTTTTGTTTCTCAGATCCCATGTTCATATGAGAAAGAAGATGGTACCTTCTATGATCTTAGGGAAGTACAGACAGAATTCCAGACTCTCGTCTGCAACAGTTTTAATGGTGATCTTAGTGCCGGCAAGATGGATCATTTTGCCGCAATGATAGTAAAGTTTGACAAATTTGTGGATGAAGTTTGTGAATTCCTTCAGATGGTTGTAGATGGTGAAGAAATGTTGGAGACTCTAAATATCATCTTAGAGAGTATCAGTGTTCCTAGCAAAGACGTGGTCACTAGCTTTTTCAAAGATATTATTTCCCAAAATATCAATGAATGACATCACCAATAAAGCAAGAATAAAGATGAGGATGTGACTCAAAAGAAAGCAGCTTTAACTCAAATGCTTTTTGTTTTAAAGCATTTGCTTGCATCCAAAGCTTATCCATCTTTAAAATAGTAAAAAGTCACTTTGTAATAGTTGGAGCTTTCTTTGCTTTAAAGCAGATTGTTTTAAAGCAGTTGTTAGTTGTAATTTTTGTCTTAGAATAGAAATAAAGCTTGCGAGTTGGCAAGTTAGTTAGGTTAAATCAAGGAGATTTTAGGGTTCCTTACTCCTTTGATATAGTTTAAATCAGGGCAGCCTTGCCCATTGAAGGAATGGTAATTGTGATAGCAAAATTTGTTGTGCCTATTCTAGCCTGCAGAAATTGTTATTTCAAGTGCTTGTTCACTCTATGTTATTTGTTATCCAGTGTTTGATCGCATATTGTATGCCTGCCTTTTGCTACAATATTGTTGTCCTGGAGTTGTAATAACTTTATGATATTGAGAATAGAAATCTCATGCCTACCATTTGCTTTGATTCTCTATCTCACGATCATCTAGTTTTGTCATTAGATGTGTGGCTTGCATAATCTTACTTTCAGTTTTCATCTTAAAGTACAATGAGTCTTCTGATGTGATCTAGAAGAAGTTTATTTGAGATTTTGTGTTAAAACAATCATTCTCTATTACCTTTTGATCCCTTTGCTCTGAATTTACATAGGTGATCAAAAACATCTTTTAGTTTAGGCCTAGCTGTAGTTAGAAGTTAAAAAGAAAAACCTCAACTGCAACGATACAGTTTTATAACCTTGTGCTCGTAGCTGAGAAGCAAAAAGATAGGCACAAATTTAATTAATTTATTTTTTAAGCAAACATCAGCAAAAAGGGAACTTCCCCTCACAATAGAAGAGTAGTTTATTTGTGCATAGCTGTCTGTTTCCAACTTGCATTCCAGAGGTGTGAATTGAAATGCCAACAAAGAGTAATGACGTTCTATGCTAATTTGTTTAGATTCTTATTTATCATACATGAGGTATTATGGCATGTGTGATCTATTATCAAGTGATAACATTTCCAATCTGTTGTAAAATCATGCATGTATGCTCTTTGAAATCTACAATTCATTTGTTATTATTAGTAACTGAAAGAATTGAGTCTTTTACATTTCCAAAGTCTAAAATCTTCTTCAGCACATTGCCATAGTTTAGATTTTGTTTATGGTTGTTTATTATTCAACATATTTCTCTTTCCCCACATACTGAAGATTCAAGGAAGAGCTGGCTTTTATAAAACCCAGAGGTTATCTCATAAATCAAGTCCCACATTTTGAGATTTCCCATTGTTGTTGGTTATATGCAAATTTAATCGTCAACAAAGGGAACGAAGGTACTACCTTCTTTTGATGTTGTTGAGATATACTTGTTAAATTTTGTCCTCCATGTGAGCTCTTTCCTTGTATGAATTTCCTATTTATATCTAGAATTGTTTTAGTTCTTTCTAGAATAGAAGTACTTTCTTTAATGTTCTAGTTGACCATGTTTAGGCACTGTTGTTCCAAATTTTCTACTGCAAAACAAGGAGAAAATCGTTGAATCTAAATCCTCAAAGTCCTTTGGAACTTCCTTAGGGATAAGATCGGTCATTTGTTTCTTGGTAAACGGACTTCCCTCACAATCCACCCAAAAACTCTTCTATGCCTTGCACATGTTGAGAGTGTGATACTAATCTCTCAAATAGAATACCCTTAGGATCATAAGTATGCTTTTGTAGAAAATCTTGAGGTTAAATTATGAAGTTCTATAGTTGCATCTCTTGCATATAGGGCATTCTTACATTCATAGATTCTTATTGAGATGGGGAAGTTCATTGCTAGCTTATGTCTGTCCCTCAGTATAAAATGAATGTAATCCACTTGTCTACAAAATTTTGGCAAAACCATGTGGTCACTAGGGTATCTAGGGAGTATATATGGAAATGATGAGAAACAAAATACTTAGATGTAGCTGATATTGGGAATTGAATGAACCTATCCACCCACTCTGAAATGACAACCCTGGCTCGCTCTGTAAAACAAATGTGCAACTCCTCATCCATCTTCCTAATTGAATGCATTACAAATGTATCATTCACTCTCGTAAATTACTTTAATGACTTGTTATATTCAAATTGAGGAAGATCCTTGAAGATGCAGAGGGTATTACATGATCCCTCTCTAGACAAATTTGTGAAGGATCCAATCTTTGCAAGTGGATAGACTAAGTAATAGATAATGTGTAACTCATGAGTCTGATCAAACTCTTTCAACCATCATCAAAGAGGGACGAGTCTAGCAGTCATGACTCACCTAGACTCAGCGAGTCTGGGGGAGTCTTGTAACTTTTCTTGGAACCTACTGGTATTCTATTTCATCCAGTGTTGTGCAAGATAAGTGAAATAGAGTGGAGTAGAGTTAGAGTTTTTTGTTTTCATACATTTTGGGCTACAATATGATGCGTAGACGTCCCCATGATGCACTAGTGTTCCTGGCAGAGAGCTTCTCCATTTGATACCAGGTTCCTGTTGAATTCCCATTTTCTATTTTGTCATTGAAATATTTAAATTTGGTTCACAGTATTCTATTTTCCACATTTCATTAGCATTCTCCTATCTTTTAATCAACTAGCATAGTTTTTGTTTATATTTCTTAGCACATCTAGAGGGACTGGTAACGTTAATTTGTTGAATATTAGTAGGAAATAAAACTAAAACAATCCTAAGTGTAGTTGTAGTGAAAAGTTATTTCGACTAATACCTCTTAGTTAAAGTGTAATTTTTCCTCTTCTACAAATGGAAAGTGTATCTCCTTGACCACAATAATACCCCACTTGCACCATTACCATTTCTACTTTTAAATCTTATCTATCTTTTAATACTTATTTCCTCTCAATGGTAGCTCTATGTTTCTTGTCTCATTACAATCGAAGGAATAAAGGAATAAGGCTTTCCACTTACATAGTTATGAATGGATGACTCTTGAAAAGTAAGATCCAAAAGTCCAAAGGTAAAGAGAATCCTTTGCAAGAGTTAGCAATCCAAAAGTATGCGTTGATGTGATTGCTTAATTTTGAATGTAGTCTAACCTATTTATGAATGGCACTTCAACATCAGCCCATTATTGTAGAAATTAGTCATTTGTGGTTCAGATTAATACTAGATGTTCTAGTTGATATACATTGAATTGTAATAAAATTTGTCAAGCTTTATAATACTAAATAACTACTATTTATTTTATACAATTCTAAGTTCTTTTCAAAAAATCTTTTATATTCATGTGAGTTTCTTGGATCAACAACTCTTCATTGAGTTCTTGTTCCACATCTACGTCAATTGGTATTAGAGCAAGGTCCTTCCTTGGGATGAGTGTGTGAAAAAAGTTCTACTAGTATTGGGGAAGGTATTGGATACAAATGGACTTCAGGTGGCACATTGGTAGATGGCATGGGAGAGCAGGAGCATCTAGAATTGTGGATCTAGCTCAAGGGATGAGGGAGATCCTAGTTAGATGGGCTGTAATAGAGACAACCCAAAGAAGGGGAGCTAAACTTGAAGATGCGAGTGATGGAGAAGAAGTGACTCAAGAAGCTCAAGGATATGAAGAAGACGTGGTGGATGTTGTTGAGACCAGATTTATTAGAGCCATGGAAAAGATTTGAGGTACACCCAAATTGGATACACCTTATTATAATGGAAGCCTAAATGATGAAGAACTCATAGATTGGATTATAGAGATGGAAAGATACTTTAACTATGAATCTAAAGAAGAGCCCAAGAAGGTAAAAATTGTCTACACAAGGTTAAAAGGCCATGTAACTTTATGGTGGGACTATATGCAAACTGAAAGACAAAGAAAAGGAAAAGAAAAAAAAAGTTGGGATAAAATGGTGCCAAAACTGAAGGCCAAATTCTTACCTTCAGATTATTAGTTGAGCTTATTCAAAAAATTACAAAACTTGAGACAGAAGGAAGCAGATGTGAAGGAGTACATCGAGGAGTTCTACAAACTCACTATAAGGGATGGACACGTAGAAGATGACCCATAAAAGGTAGCAAGGTATTTGAATGGATTGTGTTAAATATCTAAGATGAAATTAGTTTGCTGAACTTTAGAAGCATAGAGGAAGCCTATCAATGTGCCCTAAAGGCAGGAGAGGAGTTATCTAGAAGGCAACTAAATAATTCAAGAGGAAGAGGAAGGTCCACTATTGGAAAAGAACAAGAAAATAGTAGTGGAGGAACACAAACATGTGAAGAAGAAATCGATACTTCATAAAATAATTATTTCAATCAAGGTATAAGATGAAGGGGAGATTTCTCAAGAGGAAGAGGTTATTATGGAAGAGGTAGAGAAAGAGGCTTTATAGGTTCATGCTACCAATGTAGAGAAGTTGGGCACATGGCATTTGAATGTTCTTAAATACAACAAGACAACACTAGAAAGGTTGTGGTTAGAAACCATGTAACTCAAGTAGATGCAAAAAGTGTTGGATGACCTCAACACAGAGGAACCAAAAAAAGGAGAAGCTCTTATGTTTAAAAGAGTACTGATGAAAACAACCATGGATGGGAATGAGCCATTTTATAGGAATCTTTTCCAAACTGTATGTAAATCAGGAGGTAAATGCTATAAAGTTATAGTTGATAGGGATAGTACAAATAACTTAGTTTCTACTTGTAAGAGTTGGCTATAAAGGTAGCCACCCAAGATCTAGGAGCTTCAATGAAAGCACAAGAGAGACCCAAAATGAAAGAATAATTCTATTCTATCAAATGATGCAATATGCATACAATATGTACATGATATGAAATTACAATGAGAAGGCCTTGGTTATATAGACCAACGTGAAAGATAGGACAACATAATATTATGACAAACTTGTGTCTTAATCTTATGACTTGAGATAGAAAGTGATAACTATCTTTATTGTACCCTAAGTATGCCCTTAAGTAAACTTAACTAGACAAGTGTGAATAGGACTTATTGTGGAACCAGTTAGATAATATACTCCACCTACACCTACACCCCTCCTTAAGTGGAATTTAGAGAGAATGTGAAAACAAGGCCATGTTAGGTACCCATGTACAACCAAATCTCTCACAATCAAAGAAAAGAAGAAAACCCGTAGGAAAAAAACCCTCACCAAAAGAGAGAAAACACAAGATGCTCTCCAAAAGTATGAGAAGGAAAAACCCCACATGAGGAAAAGGGTCCCCCCATAAGAGAGAAGAAGAGGGGCCATGTTGGGCCCCTCAATGTAGAATCTCTAGCACTGATGGTAGATGCCCAATAATCAATGATGAAGATGATCCAAGAATATCGAACAACATTCCTCCCCTTAGGAAGAAACAAAGCCAAAAATGTATAGAGGAAATATTCCTATTCCTGAAAGGAATATGAAGGAAGAAAACTCAAGATATATGATGTCTCTAGAAGTTGCTCATGTGTCACCATGTTGATGCCGAAAGGTGCCACACTCAAATAAGAAGTCCCAAGCCAAACTGAAGAGTGAAAAAATCCAATGCCTAGTGGAAACAGATGTAGAATATAATCCAAAGACAATGAAGGGTCCTGCGAATGTTGCATAAGTATCTCCAACCCAATGCCAAACTATGACAAATGAATAGGTGGAGAAAGAACAAGAGGGTCTGGATGTTTACACATCACATCTGAAGAAGATGATGCAACTCCATAAGAGCTAACATCAAAGAGAAGATGAATGTCCTCAATAGTATCCTCCAAATCAAAAATGTGAGACTCCACAAACAAGGATGATATGTTTGATAAATAGGAATCCCAGTGAGGTGGATCATGAAGACTGATATGAACCTACTACAAAGAATCACTAGAAGCCATGGATGAAACAACATTGGACTCAGATAGAGCAACAAGTGATATAAGACCTCAATGCATGTCATTTGAATACATTTCTCATCCCTAAATGATGTGTCCACACAAGATGTCCGAGTATGAAAAACTGATATCTGTTGATGTTAGAACAAACGTCTCTATATCATCCAAACATGTAAGAGAAGGAGAAGAAGCCTCATCATCCTTATCATCCAAACATGTAAGGTCTTCCAAATAAGAAAACTACTATTTTGTATCATATTCATATGGTATATTGTCTAAATCATCAAGAGGTACAAGATAATTTGAAATAAAATCATCTAGGAATGGTTGAGTATCAGGTTCTCCATATATCTCCCAAATTTTGGTCCACATAGTACAAGGACACTCAATTTGCGAAAGGGAACAAAAAGAACGTCAAAATCAACATGACAACCAATCAGTCCTTTGACATGATCATTTTTGGAATTCCAAGAAAACATTTTCCAATAAGTAGCTAGTTGAGGAACAAGACCATATAGATGTGGCAAAAGATGAAACCAACGCAAGTGCTTCAAGATACCAACTCTCTATTGCTTATATTTCCCTCTTTTCAAGATGATTAGAGGATGAAATGAAAAACCCATGATGAGCTAAGATATACTCAAATTTTAGTCTCACAATATACCAATCAAGAGACTCAATCCAATAAAAGCACAATATTTCCCCCCCAACTTTTTGGATGTTGTGGTCCCTAATAGAAATGTTATCTAAGGTAGAAATTGAGTTCTTGGGTACAAAAGGACATTTAGAATTTGAAGTAGTGGTTATAGACAAAAATGGTTAATGTTTCTTATACTACTAAATCTATAATAGGTCATGGAAAATGATACATTTATTTTGAAAAAAAAGAAATCAAAGTGGACAAGTCATTTTAGGTCAATCAAGTCTTCCTCTAAAGGTAGATATGGATTTGGTATGGATCATAAAAGATTGGAACAATATGGAGGGCCTAGAAATAGTGATATTTCAATATGGACCCCTTTAGAAAGGCCTTCACAAATTGGTTGGGATATGAGTGAGATGACTCGCATTTGTGGTAGACATGTCATCAACTATCATCCATCATATCACCTTCATATTAGTAGATTTCTCCCTAAAACTCTAGTTGAGTTTTTTTTGCAAACAAAGCACTTAGCCATATTGAAGACATTTTGTAGTAGCTATGTTTTAACAAGATCAAATTGTTGCAATAACCGTATCCATTTACTACAATAGGAGTGTTGTAACTTTGTTTGTGCTTGTAAATATTACAAAAGTTGGTGGTCCATGTGTACAATTTTCTTACCAATAAGATAGTGCTCCCACTTCTTCATTGTTGAAACTAGTGCATAGAGCTCTTGGTCACATGTGCTATAATTTATAATAGCTCCATTAAACAACTTAGAATGAAGAAAATGGGATTAGCTTGTGTCACCCAGAATTTTTGACTTTGTTTTTTATGTACAAATCCTAGTCATTTTGGGACTTAGTCTCCCTTCTCCTTTTTCAAGTCCTCAAATCCCTCAAGTTTTGGTCTTTGAGAACTTAATCAAATTTTTGTTCTTTATCCATTTCAGCAAAAACTTCAAAAGACAAACCTTTTCAGCAGATTCATGAGTTTGTGAAACTACCAATTCACCAAAAGGTCATGTTTTACTCTTGTTTTCCTTTTCGATGAGTTTTTAATTTCACGAACCTATTTTTGTTGTTCATTTCCTTTTCGATGAAATGCTAAGTTCGCTAACCTCTAATCTTATTAAAAGCTTTGTTGCTCTTTTCCTTTTTGGCGGTTCTCTTTCTCGAACCTCTTTTCACACTAAAAAAAATAAGTCTCTAGCTTTTATGTTGGTCATTTCCTTAGTTCAAGAACTTGTTTCTCCGTCGAAAAGAAGTTAGCCCTATTCTTATATCATTATTTAGTAAAAGTCTTGGTTCGCGAACCATGAGAAGTTCCAAAAGCCTGGTTTGTGAGTTCGACAATATGCTGAAAGGCCGAAGCATTGATATAAAAAGAAAAGTTCATAGAAATAAAAGTTTGATAGTTTAAAATTTGACCGAAATGCCAAAACTTCAAGAGATTGGATAGTTTGTGAACCTAAAAGTTCGGAAAAAGCAGGTTCGTATGTTACACATTTAACCAAAGGATCGAAAGTTTCTTCTTGCATTTATTTCAGCAGTTCATAGAAAAGGAGAACTTGAAGTGACCTAGCTTTGGCTATAGAAGGGGATTTTTTAAATCATTTCTATGCATTGCTTTCAAACCTACATTTTTCTCTGAAGGGAAAAGTTTGTTCATCGTCTTTGCCTTCTGTTATCTCAAGCTCACTCACTCAGTTTGCCATTACTAAAGGTCAGTACTCTATTGCCATCACTCTTCCTGCGGGTCATTGCATATAGTGAAATTGGCTTAGACTTTCTTACAAGTTATACACTGTGTTTTTAATGAGCTATGTGTATTTTGCACATTTCGAATTCTTAGAAAAAGCCACCTCCTTTATTGCATACCAAAATATACTCAAATTTGTTACTTGCTTGACTTTGTTGTTATTCAAGTCATTCAAAATGAAATACAAGTATAAGACCTCAGATAGAGCAACAAGTGATATAAGACCTCAATGCATGTCATTTGAATACATTTCTCATCCCTAAATGATGTGTCCACACAAGATGTCCGAGTATGAAAAACTGATATCTGTTGATGTTAGAACAAACGTCTCTATATCATCCAAACATGTAAGAGAAGGAGAAGAAGCCTCATCATCCTTATCATCCAAACATGTAAGGTCTTCCAAATAAGAAAACTACTATTTTGTATCATATTCATATGGTATATTGTCTAAATCATCAAGAGGTACAAGATAATTTGAAATAAAATCATCTAGGAATGGTTGAGTATCAGGTTCTCCATATATCTCCCAAATTTTGGTCCACATAGTACAAGGACACTCAATTTGCGAAAGGGAACAAAAAGAACGTCAAAATCAACATGACAACCAATCAGTCCTTTGACATGATCATTTTTGGAATTCCAAGAAAACATTTTCCAATAAGTAGCTAGTTGAGGAACAAGACCATATAGATGTGGCAAAAGATGAAACCAACGCAAGTGCTTCAAGATACCAACTCTCTATTGCTTATATTTCCCTCTTTTCAAGATGATTAGAGGATGAAATGAAAAACCCATGATGAGCTAAGATATACTCAAATTTTAGTCTCACAATATACCAATCAAGAGACTCAATCCAATAAAAGCACAATATTTCCCCCCCAACTTTTTGGATGTTGTGGTCCCTAATAGAAATGTTATCTAAGGTAGAAATTGAGTTCTTGGGTACAAAAGGACATTTAGAATTTGAAGTAGTGGTTATAGACAAAAATGGTTAATGTTTCTTATACTACTAAATCTATAATAGGTCATGGAAAATGATACATTTATTTTGAAAAAAAAGAAATCAAAGTGGACAAGTCATTTTAGGTCAATCAAGTCTTCCTCTAAAGGTAGATATGGATTTGGTATGGATCATAAAAGATTGGAACAATATGGAGGGCCTAGAAATAGTGATATTTCAATATGGACCCCTTTAGAAAGGCCTTCACAAATTGGTTGGGATATGAGTGAGATGACTCGCATTTGTGGTAGACATGTCATCAACTATCATCCATCATATCACCTTCATATTAGTAGATTTCTCCCTAAAACTCTAGTTGAGTTTTTTTTGCAAACAAAGCACTTAGCCATATTGAAGACATTTTGTAGTAGCTATGTTTTAACAAGATCAAATTGTTGCAATAACCGTATCCATTTACTACAATAGGAGTGTTGTAACTTTGTTTGTGCTTGTAAATATTACAAAAGTTGGTGGTCCATGTGTACAATTTTCTTACCAATAAGATAGTGCTCCCACTTCTTCATTGTTGAAACTAGTGCATAGAGCTCTTGGTCACATGTGCTATAATTTATAATAGCTCCATTAAACAACTTAGAATGAAGAAAATGGGATTAGCTTGTGTCACCCAGAATTTTTGACTTTGTTTTTTATGTACAAATCCTAGTCATTTTGGGACTTAGTCTCCCTTCTCCTTTTTCAAGTCCTCAAATCCCTCAAGTTTTGGTCTTTGAGAACTTAATCAAATTTTTGTTCTTTATCCATTTCAGCAAAAACTTCAAAAGACAAACCTTTTCAGCAGATTCATGAGTTTGTGAAACTACCAATTCACCAAAAGGTCATGTTTTACTCTTGTTTTCCTTTTCGATGAGTTTTTAATTTCACGAACCTATTTTTGTTGTTCATTTCCTTTTCGATGAAATGCTAAGTTCGCTAACCTCTAATCTTATTAAAAGCTTTGTTGCTCTTTTCCTTTTTGGCGGTTCTCTTTCTCGAACCTCTTTTCACACTAAAAAAAATAAGTCTCTAGCTTTTATGTTGGTCATTTCCTTAGTTCAAGAACTTGTTTCTCCGTCGAAAAGAAGTTAGCCCTATTCTTATATCATTATTTAGTAAAAGTCTTGGTTCGCGAACCATGAGAAGTTCCAAAAGCCTGGTTTGTGAGTTCGACAATATGCTGAAAGGCCGAAGCATTGATATAAAAAGAAAAGTTCATAGAAATAAAAGTTTGATAGTTTAAAATTTGACCGAAATGCCAAAACTTCAAGAGATTGGATAGTTTGTGAACCTAAAAGTTCGGAAAAAGCAGGTTCGTATGTTACACATTTAACCAAAGGATCGAAAGTTTCTTCTTGCATTTATTTCAGCAGTTCATAGAAAAGGAGAACTTGAAGTGACCTAGCTTTGGCTATAGAAGGGGATTTTTTAAATCATTTCTATGCATTGCTTTCAAACCTACATTTTTCTCTGAAGGGAAAAGTTTGTTCATCGTCTTTGCCTTCTGTTATCTCAAGCTCACTCACTCAGTTTGCCATTACTAAAGGTCAGTACTCTATTGCCATCACTCTTCCTGCGGGTCATTGCATATAGTGAAATTGGCTTAGACTTTCTTACAAGTTATACACTGTGTTTTTAATGAGCTATGTGTATTTTGCACATTTCGAATTCTTAGAAAAAGCCACCTCCTTTATTGCATACCAAAATATACTCAAATTTGTTACTTGCTTGACTTTGTTGTTATTCAAGTCATTCAAAATGAAATACAAGTATTGAGGGTTTGATATTTCCACTATCATTCAAAATCACTTGGCGGAAGTGAAAGATAGTGAATTCAGACATGTGGATCTGAAGGATTCCTAGAAAAAGATGAATGAGAATCTTAGAATCCCCATGGCGGAGGCAACTTTCACAAGTGGACTGGCTCACGCAGGAGGATTTCCGTCGGTAGTACAATGCACGGATTTAGTTCTCGCTTATATATAGAATTACCATGATCCTGAATCCAGAGAAGTAAGAATAGTGGATGGTAGGGTAATAGCTAGATTGGATTGTGCATCTTTGAACGGTACTCTCATGTTTCATGCAAGGGAAGAATACGTAGATATGTCTGTAGAGGGCAGTTGGAATTATTATCTTGATAGAAAAGATTTGTGTTGAACTAACATTGCCAAGCATTGACTAAAAGTCGAGAAGTAAGAGAATTTTAGATCCCAAAAACTCTACAAAAAGCACATTTCAAAGAAGATATCTCTGACACGATCACCTTACTTCATAGAGTGGTGGGAGAAAAAGATATTATCTCTTTTGACCATTGGATGTGTTAGTTTATTATAGTTATTTGTTGTACGCTTCTCAATTTGGGGACTGGGATAGAATGATCAGTGATCACGTGCATGACCAATTGATTAATTTTTAGAAGAAGCAATGTTTTAATATGTCCTATTATTTATTTTATGCTATTGTTGCTATGGATAAATGGCCTTGACTGAAGACTGTTGAAGCTTTCTCAAATGATACACAAGTGTATGATTATTATCCTCAATTACAAATGGAGTATGGAAATAAAGATTGCAAGAGGGTAAGTGATGAATTTTGTATGTTCAATGTGATAAAAATTGATGGCAACCCTGAAGTTAGAATTTCTCCTTAGGAAGCTCAACTGATCATGCAATATGGAAGCTATTTGATTTAGTTTGACAAATTCACTTACTTAAGGATTGGGGGTTTTGAGAATGCTCCATATAAACTACCAAGTTATGGTAGCAATTATCTTATTTTCTTGGAAGTTTGCAAACAAATGAGTGAAGCTAGTAAGAAAAGTCATGAACATAAAAAGGGTGGATACACTTTCCTTGTTCATTTGACATATTATACATGTAAATCTCATGCTTATGGTTTGAATGCATGACATAACTCTATCAAAATTCAATTTTCGTACTTATACTTCAAGATTACATTTTGATAGAAAAAATTATGTCAAAGATAATTTGTATACGGGGAGTTCTTATGGGCATCAATCTCATTTAAAAGATTATTGGGAAGATTGTACAGATGAGCATAAGGTCAGAGGGAGGGACTAGATGAGATTGACAGTGGATCAGATGAGGGATTTTAACCTTGGTTGGGATATTCCTGACATAGTGGATGATGGAACCGATATGATAGATGGAACTTACTTCACTTTCCAATTACAACCTTTTCTAAAGTGAGATTGTCAGAGAAAGAGGTTGTTGATATAAGGTTATTTGTGCTGACCAAGAGTCAAAAATGGATAAATGCTAAGATCACTAAACACACTGCAACTAGGCCATCGCATAGGGAGCAAGATGCAAAGAAACAAAAGCCAATCATAGGTTCCACATCTCAACAATCCTCTACCAACATATATACTACTAGGTCTAAGGCTATTTCAAAGAGAGGTGTGTTGAAATGAACTAGAGAACTGAGAGGGGGGGTGAATCAGTTGTCTCAAAACTTAAACAACTCTGCACCTTAAATCATTAAACTCTTATCCACTATTTGTTATGATTAAGTCATGAAAGCATAAACACAATTGCAAGATCATACACAAGTGACACCAAATTTTTACATGGAAAACCCTATTAAGGGAAAAACCATGGTGGATGTTAGTCCACAAGATATATAAGTTATAACAATACCGAAAATCAGAGGCTCACTGCCAAAAGGTCTCACTGGCTAGAAAAGGCTCATTGCCAAGGGGTGGCTCACTGCCAAGGGTTTTGAGCTGAGATGTTAGCATCTACTCCATGCCTGAATTTAGTTCCATTGAAGTGCAATACTCTTCTACTCTCCTCTACCTTTTCTCTTCCTTACTTATCTTCACATTTCCACACAAGAATACATTTTCCTCGACTCAATTCCAAGTATTTATACACTACATCAACCTTGGAATGATCATCAAGGACGACGTTACAATCATACATAAAATAGGTCTGGACCTAATACAAAATTAGCTAAGGGAATGTAGTAAAAGATGTATGCGGATCACTCCATGCCTTAGCTGGGACTCAAACTGATGGTACAAGTATGAGAACTCATGCACATACTCTGCTTCTTTTTATGGCTACCTTACAAGACACAGCACAAAACCCCATTACAAGAAACTCACAAAAGAAACATTCAGAGATAGCAACATGAATTCAAGTGTTTCAATGCTCAAATACAAAAAAAAATGATAGGAGAAGTGAAAATACAAATTCTACAAATATTGAAATCACAAGGCAGAATAAACCCAAATTCCACAAGATTCTAACTCATATTTAGAACATTACAAAATATATCAAATGGCCTTAAAGTAATGGCCCTTTCTAACTGCATTAAAATTGTTTATCTCCTACTATAATCTAACTGTTGCCTTCCTGTATTTCCACTTCACCTCCTCTGTCTTATTACTTATTTCTTCCTTCTCTCAGCCTCTTATGCCCTCCTCTGCTTCACAGCCTCTCTGTCCTCTTAATTACGGCCTCCTCATTTTATGGTCTCTCTCCTTTTCCTGTGAGCAGATTTCTCTCTTTATAAATGCCTTCATTCTGCAAATATGTCGATGCTCAACTGTAGAAATTGGGGTCTTCATAACTGTTGCTCCAACACTATCTTACGAATTTCCTTTGTTCTATGGAAACCATCGACCTCCAACTTTGGCTGTAGTCGATACATCTTCGACAACCGACCACTACATGCTAATATTCTTTACTGTCATGCTCTATCTATTATAAAATTATTGGCAAGCATTCTTAACTTCATTGAGGGCGGCCACATTCTCTGTAACCGTTCATGCATGTTTTGATTCCTTACTGCCAGACATTCATTCCTTGTGACTATACAACTTCTTTTACTGCCCACAAACTATCAACAGTTATGTAGAATAAAATGTCAAATTTAAATTCTTATGACAATTAGTGTTTGGCACTCAGGCGACAAGAGCTTCAAACAAAACTTGATTCCCAAGCAAGAGATAGGAACACCAGGTAATAGAACTCTTCATCAAGTTTATCTTTACATAAAAAAAAAGGATTTTACAAGATAACGACATAAGGCAAAGAGCCACAAAAAAAAAGCTAACAAAAGAACCAAAACAGTAAAAAAAGAAAAAAACCAAAATTATAGGGAAAGATGCCCCTGCATCAGACTCCCCCACTGAATGAGATTCATGAGCTCTGTAATAGTATGCTCACATCTGAACCTCTTTTTCCGCTTTTTCCAATTGTTTCTCATCTCTTGTCGTGCCTCTTCCAAAATTGCTTTATGCTTGTAATTGCTCTTCCCAAGTTTCTTCATCTGTAGTTATTTTCTTTTCACTTTCTTCTTATATATTCACCTGCTGATTTCTTTGTCAACTACAAATCTCCATAACTCTGTCTTGTCTTCACAATCATCAATCTCAAATGAAAATAAAACTTAATTCTCATAAGTCTTTACTTCAACAATCTTTACTTTAACAATGTTATCTTTAAACAGTTGGTCTTCTTCCTCAACATCCTCTAGTTCTTTCACTAGGGTCTTAAAGGTACCTTCACCATTTTTCTTTTTTGCTATAATCTTCTTCACTAATTCTGCACTCTCTCCTTCAAAATATTTTTTCAAACTGAACATTGCCTCTAATCTCATATTCTTCTTTGCGAATGCAAATTTCTTCTCCTCTCCATTATTATTGTCATTTTTAGAAATGAAAACACGAACAAGATTTTCTCCATCCTTAGACTCTAACTCACTTCGATCCCTATCTTTCTTTAAATCCACCAGATAACCAAAGTGTGAACTTTTTACATTCTGACTTGACTCTGCTTCATGCTCTTTTCCTTGGCTTTCTTTGAATGTCCTGCAATAACTATGGAGTTAAGAAAATAACAATTTTCCAATGCATCCATCTGACATGGGATCTTTTGTAAATTCCCATAGAGCTTTCTCTTCTCCATACTTTCTATTAGTCTGTCGACACCAATAAAAGCATGCTCAACCTTCAACAAGTCTGCATTCAACATTTTATAGACTTCCTCTTCCATGCCCCAGTTAAATAAACAAAAATCATTTGTAACATCCCTTCTCTTATTGTAAAACACAATATCATTCTATATTTTACTCATTTTGTCTTCTATACCTGCACAAGAAACAAATACATTAAAGGAAATATATCTTTCTTCTTCAACATACTTTATGCTTTCATTCAGCTCCTGCTATCTTCTAAACATTTCCTTTCTTTCAACATGCCTCAAAAACTTGGGCTTCATCTCACCCATACTCAACCATTCAATGTCACCTATTCTTGCATTCTTATTGATACCAACAATATCATCTATTGTGGACCATGTGTCCTTATCTTTTTTTCCCTTATCATCAACAAAACCATCTTTCCCTATCAGCTCATATTGGACTTCCTCATGCACGTTACAACTCACAATATCCCTATTAAAATGTGGATTTCCTACTCCATATGTCCTTCTAGATTTCTCATTATACAAACCATCAACAAAATGAAAGACAATACATATTACCTCTCCTTGTAGTTTTGTTTCCATCTGCCGCTTTGCATTCTTGGTTATTCCAACAAACTTCTCCCTTGCACTCATTATACTTCCATGAGGACTTACTTTAACTGATATCCCCTTATATGGATCCATGTTTTAAATTTGTAAGGATTCAACCTCTGTAATTGATGCATTCTCAACTTCATTGTCTGCTATCCTTTTTGGATCCTTCATCTTATGATCGTGGTTCCTCTTGAACTCTTTCATGTCCTTTAATCCTTGGGACTGTTTTCTCTCATAAATTCCCTTACACACATCTAGTTGCTTACACTTTGCATGCTACCCCTGAACAACGAACTGCCTTTGCCACTCGTTATCCTATACCTATGATTCTTAACAACGTTTGAATTCCTTAGATTACTCGTCTCTCTATTAGTATTTCCATATGTATGCTTACAATGAACATTTCTATCTTCATATACCCTTACCATTCCTTGTTGTTCGGGTTTTCTCTCATCCTTGATTTCCTTTCTTACCAACCTTACCCCTCCTTGGGTTTCTCTTTTCCCTCCTACAAAACTTCTGAATACATCATGAAATTCCACAACATCTCCTATATCCTTCCTATAATTTTGGAAAATCTCTTTATCCTTCTTATCTTTATTTTCAAATACATTGTAATATACCTTTCCTCGAGGACTTGCTACAATTGGTCCTTGCATACCTTCTGCTGTAACTTGTACCTGACTTTTCTCATCTTCACCACCATCTATGGGTGCCTCTTCTCTCATTGATGTCGAGGTTTCAGCCTTGACCCCTCCAATGAATTCTCTCATAGCTTTTCCTTTTTCCCTCAATGTTGTTGCCTCGACTGCTTCTTTCCATTCCTTATCTGCGGGCTTTCTTCTTGCCTTTCCTCTTTGGTTCTCCCAAGGCTTGTTCTCAACCTTCTTTACACCTGTATTCACAACTTCAAAGACATCGTCAGAAAATAAATCAAGAGACCAAGATGTCTCCTCCGGTGCCTCCTTCATGGACGCCTTCTTCTCTTCTTTTTTTGGTGCTCCTTGCTGCACCTTCTCTTTTCTCCTTTCCTTACTTTTATCAAAGTCATTTACAATGAGAACTTTCTTCTTTTCTCTTTGTCTGCTTTCTGCAGTCACAACCTTATCAAGAAAATAAATCTTTTCCAAGATTTCCATTCTTCTCACAATCTCTTCCAATCCCTCTCAGTACTTTCTTCTTTCTACTTCATCCCAATATCTTTCCCAAAATGGGATTATGATAGGTCTCTTTACACTAATACCCATCCTCTCACCGCTGCAACAAAATCTCTTACCTTCCAAAACTACCCTCTACCCAACAATGACTCTGGAAGATGTATCTCTCAAAACCCTCTCTACTCACTTTCTCTTCATGGAGGAAGTTATACACCTTCTACCCAGTTTATCTTTGTTGGGGGATAGCAGTTACAAGCCCTTTCTCATGCTTGCAACAACAAATGTTTTCATGTCTATGACAAACAACTCTTTCAACTCTCTCATACCTCATCCTTCAGCATACTTTCACCATGGTAGTGATCTTCCTCTATCAATCAAACTGCAGCATACATTAGACTGCAACACTCATATAACAACACCCATCAAAATCAAGAACACGCATAGTGCTCGCTGCCCAGATCTTTTGGGACTCTAGGTTTCTTCACCACAACCTGTCAAAACATCAACACATCTATTCTTAAGAACATAACTGACTCTTTACCCAAGCATTTCTTTGCAACTCTTCACTTCTCTTCCTAGACCTTTTATGAGCTCTGATACTAATTTGATGGCACAAGTATGAGAACTCATGCACATACTCTACTTCTTTCTATGGCTGCCTTACCAGACACAGCACAAAACCCCATTACTAGAAACTCACAAAAGAAACATTTAGAAATAGCGACAGGAATTCAAGTGTTTCAATGCTCAAATACAAAAAAAATGACAAGAGGAGTGAAAATACAGATTCTACAAATATTGAAATCACAAGACAGAATAAACCCAAATTCCATAGGATTCTAACTCATATTTAGAACATTACAAAACATATCAAATGGCCTTAAACTAACGGCCCTTTCTAACTGCATTAAAATTGTTTATCTCCTACTACAATCTAACTGCTGCCTTCCTGTATTTCCACTTCACCTCCTTTGTCTTCTTACTTCTTTCTTTCTTCTCTCAGCCTCATATGCCCTCCTCTGCTTCGTGGCCTCTCTGTCCTCTTAATTACACCCTCCTCATTTTATGGCCTCTCTCCTTTTCCTGTGAGCAAATTGCTCTCTTTATAAATGACTTCATTTTGTAAGGATGTCGATGCTCTACTGCAGAAATCAAGGTCTTCATAACCGTCGCTCCAGCACTATCTTACAAACTACCTTCGTTCTATGGAAACCATCGACCTCCAACTTTGGTTGTAGTCGATACATCTTCTACAACTGACCACTGCATGCTAATATTCTTTACTGTCATGCTCTATCTGTCATAAAATTGTTGGTAGACATTATTAACTTCATTGAGGGCGGCCACATGCTCTGTAACCGTTCATGCATGTTTGATTCCTTACTGCCAAACGTTCATTCCTTGTGACCATACGACTTCTTTTACTGCCTAGAAACCGTTGACAATTATGCAGAATAAAATGCCGTATTTAAATTCTTATGACAATTAGTCCTTGGCGCTCAAGCAAAAGGAGCTTCAAACAAAACTTGATTCCCAAGCAAGCGACAGGAACACCAGGGAACGGAACTCTTCATCAAGTTTAGCATTACATAAAAAATAGGAGTTTACAAGATAACGACAGAAGGCAAAGAGCCACCAAAAAAAAGCTAACAAAAGAATCAAAACAGCAAAAAAAAGAAGAAAACCAAAATTGTAGGGTAAGATGCCCCTACATCACAAACACAATCTTCCACACCAGTACATGCTTCTACAATCTTCAATACATCTCTGCAATCATTGGTATTAACCAAGTCGGCTAAGACTGGTTACACGCTACGTTATTTGGGAGTAAACTTCAAACACAATCTCAATTCCTTAACACAGACTAGTGCAAATGTAGGAACACAATCAAGACGCATCCATAAGCATGTTGTAATCACCAAGAGCAATCACACAAACTCTAACCACTGTACCCATGAGATTCTTTACATCAGAGCATATGGACTTCACTATCTTCAACTGTCATAAAAGAAAGATCTCTTGCAGACCGCCAAATCATGAACCGTTGCAATTGTAAGTGCATATCATCATCCCAGACGTCACTCTAGAACCGTAGAGCAAAATACTTTCTCCTAGACACCAGTGAATAATTAGAAAATGCAGATTTTACTCTGGTGAATGTAACTCACTCAATTCTTCATACCGGAGGCTCAAACTCAAGATTTAGCATCTTCAAACATGCCTCTAAATAACTTCCAATCCGAAGACCAAGATCTTCACTTTCCAAGAAATGCAGAGTAGTCTTCTGGGTTGTTCTTCAGTATGCAACTCACTGTCTTCATTGTGATTCACTATTTCCTTTCTGATTCTTCCGAAGGGGCTAATTTTCTCAATATCCTCAGCATATAAAGCTCTAGCCAAATAACAAAATAGGATACAATTGACATCAATTACAACAAAGATATGTTGACATCAATGACAACACCGATTAGGCACATACTTGCAACAAGGTGATGATGAGGAAGACCCTGAAAAAGAAGAAAAATTGAAGAAGCAGTGTGAGATTGATGAAGAGAAATCAAGGAAGTTGGAAGTAAAAAGAGCTACTTAGGCTCAGGGAGATGGTATAGAAACACAAGAACTTGTACATAATCAACAACAGGAGAATCCACATACTCCTCCCTCTTCTCCTCCTCAGGTAAATGTGTCTTCTCCCCCTCTATCACAAACAAATCCACATGTAGTTTCTTCTTCTTCACCATCATTTTCCCATGTCAATTTTAATTCTTCTCCCTCGCCTTCTCCTCCTAAGCAACAACAGTGTGTATTGTGACTCTTGATTTTGTTTCCAATACCACTTTACTGTCCTTAGTGCCTGATAGCCAAACATTTCTACCATTATCACCCTAGTTGAAAGAAGCCATTGGAAAGAAAATAAAATACATCCAAATGGTTGATCTTGGTTTTGATGTTGTAGCCAAATTACTTCAAACTACTTATAAAAATGAAGATGTTATTGAAGAATGACTAGAATGATGGTAGATCCTTCTTTAGGGCACCGATTTGTAGAATTTGTTGAGCCTATAGTAGATAAAAATGAAGATGTTACTGAAGCAGATTTTAATGTAAATAAGAATGATTTAGGACCCCCTACCTTGGATGGTGATATACATAATTCAAAGTTATCTGTTGATATTTTGATTAAGAGATTAAAAGAAGAAAGAAAAGAGAAAGGGATTTGGAAGAACAGGTGGAAGTGCTCACCTCATATATCAAATCTATCATTGATACTGCCTCTCAGCCACTAGATGCTTTAGTTGTAACTCCTGCCGAAACACCTCCCAAAGGAATAAGTTATGATATTATGGACAAATTTATGAAATTTCAAGCTTATGGGAGGGCAACTAATGCATGGATTGAGAAGTTAACTATAGATGGATTATTGTCATAGAGGAAGCAATAAAACTTTATGAGAACATCTTAGCCAAGAAGAAGGAAATCAATTCTAATGTGCAATTGATTAGAAAAGAAGAATCTTTGCTCATGGTTATTGTTAGGGACTTGCAGCAGATGGTGAAGGTTGATGTGAGTATTTTGATCTCTAAGAATGTTGTCAGTAAACCTGAAGAAAATGAATTGGCCAAGTGGCTAACCACCATTGAATGGGAGATGTTAGCTATAAAATAGGCACTGGAGGAATTCAAAAGAATGGTTAATAGTTGTGATTCAATTTTTCTCGATATCAGAGAAAATTGTTTATTTATTGAAGTTGATATCGTTGATTAAAATGAATCCAATCTGGTTGACTTGGGAGTTGTCAAACAAATCTTTAAAGAGCTTGTTTCTAAAGAATTGATCAAGAAGGATGCTATGAATGGGAATGCAATTGAAAAACTATGCAGTTTATCTACTTATCTTGCTTCCTTTAGAAAAGAGATCACAGATTTCCACAAGAAGCTTGGAGAGGTAAATGATACAGCAGCTATGTGGAAGATTCGTTTGAACACAATGACAATTCCTAATGGAAAGGCCATCACGTCTATTGTTACGAAATTCAGGAATTTTAAAGCCAAATTAGCTTCATCACAATCAAAGTCTTCAACAGAAGATTCTATCCACAATCAAGACCAGCGGTAGATGAAGACAAAGGAAAGAGTGCTCTTGTTTAATTTTTTCTTATTGTTCTAAATAGACTTGGGTGTTTTATTGTATTTAATAAAATAAACTTTATTTTCATAAAGAAAAATAAATGAAATAAAGTTTGTATTCTTTTTCTTTTTCAAGAATCAGTTACAAACAAGAAGCAGTTTCAAAATATAACCTATATAAGAGATACCAGAGAGTGTAAAGGGATCTTTTTGGCATTTTACTTTTCAGAGTTGTTTGTTTTGAGACTTGGAAAAGGGCTATCCCTTGCTTTATTTGGCTTTAATATTGGCGTACAATCATTGAAAAGATTTGGGAAAAAGACTTTGGGCTTTGTTATTTTTATGAATGTAGAAATCTAGTGGACTTTGAGTCACTATTTTGCCATTTGTGGATTCTTCTTATATTGAATTTACAATATCTGTTTTTCAAGAAATCTTTCACTGAATTGGTGTAAGATATTAATGACCTTCATATATTTCTGTTGCTATTAATCATCATGGAATTTTGATTCTTATGTTTGATTGTTCCTTGTGGCGATTCATTATATACAATTTCTATTGTGGATTGACAAGTTTTCCCTGGTTGAGACTTTGTGTTCTTAGTATTTAAAAAAAAAAACATCTCTTTCTTGCTTTCAAGTTAAAAGTATACCCCTAAAATTTAATTACATGGGAGCTGTCCTTTTAATACATTTAATTTATTGACCTTAAGCCCATTTCCATATTTCCCCTGGGCTAAGGGGGAATTGCTAGGGAAATATGTATTAATTCTTAGTCTCAAATTAATTATTATTTCTCACTTTTGATAAAAGAGCCAAATAATTGTCAATAAGGGCGTGGTTCAGTGGTTAAGTCATTCAGTTGTAGTGGTGGCCACCAGAGTTCAAACCCTTACTGGGCCAACGAGCTCGTGGGCCAATGGGCTCGTGGGTTTGAAGTGTTCTTTCAAGGGGATGAGGTCCCCTGTGTTGTGGCCTCACCGGTTCATAGCTCCGGGCAAAAGCGTTATCGTGCAGCCAGAGGTCGTGTTGCACCACCGGTTCATAGCTCCGGGCAAAAGCGTTATCGTGCAGCCAGAGGTCGTGTTGCACCAGTGTCACCGGTCACGTTGGCACACTATCTTTATAAAAAAAAAAGAGCCAAATAACTAATTATGCTGAGACACGTTTACAATTGCAGGAAGGGTGGGGGTGAAAAAAAAGAGCCAAATAATTAATTATGTTGAGACATGTTTACAATTGCAGGGGGTGAGAGCCCCCATTTTCTCTGTGTAAATATATAAATAAAAAATAAAAAATAGGAAATATATCTTTCAAAAAATATTGCACGTTATGAATTCCCTCCACAGAAGACAGTTATGGGCAATAAAAAATAAAAAAATAGGAAATATATCTTTTACAAAATATTGCACGTTATGAATTCCCTCGACAGAAGACAGTTATGGACAAGAGGAGGTTCAAAGAAACATTTCATTGCAGATGCGTAAATATAAATTTCTTTAGCAACTCTTCGACAATTTCCTTCCCAGCTCTTCACCAATTTTCTTGGATTCAGGTTAAAAACTATATGAGCATAGGTATAGGTGCTTGCATCCATTTTTGCATTGTATGTAACTAGTATATTTATATTTAAAAAATATATCTAAAGTATGCCTATCTTCTCCACGCGTCTATTTTTTTATCAGCTCACCTCAAATCCTACAATTTGATATGTTCGTTCTACATGTGGAAAAAAATTAAGGAGGCAATATAAATAGATTGAATGTGCATCTTTTCATATGCCATTCTGTAGCGTTTCTTTCTTTCATCTTAGTGCATAGTGATGGCTTCTTTGAAACTGCCATCCACCTTTCTTTACATCCAGCATGTATTTTCTTTTCTTTTTTTTTGAATTCCTTTCACCTTCTTTTTTTTAGTTTTCTTAATTTGTGGAGTGACTATTTGGTTTTTTAATAAAGATTTTAGATTGGAATCCTATAAGTTTACATAGAAATTCCAGAACCTTTCAGCTCTCATCATGTAGGAACGCCTCTCGAGTAATTAAATTCTCACTTCTTCTAACCTTTTCTAATAATCATTCTTATTCTTACCATTTTTTTACAGCAATAATAGTTGGTGTTGTAAATGTACAAGAGCTATTTGAATCATGGAGTCATTGTTTGGTTGGATGGGCACTTGGAGGCTCTAGCCAAAGAGTAGTGTCTGTTGGGACTGAATCACGACCCCTTCTAAGACAAGGTTTAGTGGATCCATATACTCAGATTTTTTTTCCTCCCTATGTGTTTTGGAGTGCTCATTCCCTGGATATTATGGAATCTTTGTGTGTTCTTTGTTATTTTTATCTTAAGAATCATTTCCTCTTGCTTCTCTCTATCAACACAATTACAAACTACCCTAAAAATGTTCAAATCAGTAAAAATCCAATAGAAAATCAAAATAGGCAATTCCAATTTATTCTTAGCGTCGCATTACGATGGGAATGTAAGTACTAATTTCCATTTACAGTTTACATGTAGATCTAAATGGGAGCTTCCCGAGGGTCATGTTCGTCTAAATGGGAGCTTCCCAAGGGTCATGTTCCGTATTCGTGGATCCATGTTTGTTATATGTGTTCTTATGCAATGACCTGCTAAACAATGAAAAGATATTGGGTGTCTATATATATCTGGTCATACAGAACCTCAATTGCCACGCCAGGAACCATAAGGATTTGTGTTGAGCAAACATTTTCCTAAACGGGATGCCCCCAAGGGCTATTCTCTGCGTTTCCCAGTCTCATTTTAGTGATAAGTGTTTTTTGTGCATTGACCTTGAAAATATAAAGAGAACATTATATATATTTGTGTGGGGGCATGTATAGATATCCTATATACATCTGTATATGTTAAACAGGCATGTGAATGTTTAGTAAAGTGCCAAGAATTTAGTATGGCAGGGTTTGTATTGAGCAATCGTGTTTATCTTAATGGGAGTTTCCTCAGGGTCATGTTCTATATTTCCAAATGCCATGTAGCTGATAAGTGTTCTTGTGCAGTGACCTGGCAAACAATTAAATGGTTATTGCGGATCATATATATATACATATACAATAATGTAGGAGCCTTAAGAGGTATGTGATTTTTTATAAAATTCTAGAAATAAAAGACACCAGGCTTTTTATTGAACAATCTTGTTTGTCTAAACATGAACTTTCCCAAGGGTCATGTTCTATGTTCCCAAATATGATGCTGTTAATAAGTGTTCTTCTGCATTGATCTGGTAAATAATGAAATAGGTATTGGGGATCATAGGTATAAGGTATATATTGCAGAACTAGCAGCCTCGGAAGGCATCTGAGTGTTTAATAAAATGCTAAAAGTCGAGTACAACAGGGTTTGTCTTAGTTGGAGCTTCCCCAAGGGTCATGTTCTGTTTTCTCAAGACTCATGATGGTGATAAGTGTTCTTGTGCAATGACTTGACAAAAAATGCAGCGAGTAATGTATATATAATCTTGCAGAAGTAGGGACCTCAACAGGCATGTGAATGTTTAATGAAATGTTAGGGTTAAACACAGCAGGATTTGTATCAAGCATATTTGTCTTAATGGGGACTCCCATGTGTCAAGTTCTGTATTCCTGAATGCCTTATTTGAGAAGTGTTTTTGTGAGATGACCTGTCAAAAAATGCATTATATATATAGCTAGCAGAAGTAGGGGCCTCAACAAGCATGTGAATGTTTGATGAAATGCTAAGAATTAAACACAGATGGATTTGAATCAAGTATATTTGTCTTAATGAGGACTTGCAGGGTTCAAGTTTTGTATTCCCAAATGCCTTATTTGAGAAGTGTTTTTGTGCAATGACCTGGAAAACAAAAACATGTTAATTGTGGATTTAGATATATTGCATATATATGGTTTTGCAGAACTAGAAGCCTCAATACATATGTGAACGTGCAATAAAATGCCAAGAATGAATACAACATGATTTGTGTGAGCGATAGTGTTTGTCTTAATTGGAACTCCAGAAAGGACATGTTCTGCATTTCCGAATGTCATGTTGGCGACAAATGTTCTTGGGCAATGACTTCACAAAGAGTGAAATGGATATCATATATTTACATATATGCAAGTACATAGAGTCTCACATGACTATGCATGTGAATTTCTAATGAAATGCTAAGAGTTGGATTAGAACAAGATTTGTATCGATTAGCAATGGGACCTTCCTCAAGGTTCATGATTTGTATTCTCAAGTTTCAACTGCCACGATTGTGATATTATTGTTGCGCAGTGGCCTAGCAAATAGTGAAATAGGTGTTGTGGATCAGAGCAACTGTTGATTATTATACATTTGTTTGAATGTTCTACATTTCTCCCACTTCCATATTAACATTGTAATTACTTGTCTAATTAATTGTATTAGGAAACCGTAGTATAGAAGACTTTAGAAGAGTAATGACGTAGTGAGATTTCTCTAGGTTGTTCTTGTCTAGGAATCTCCAGAAGGTTCCAGATTTTGTAAATATATCTCTATATATTGAGAAACTATGTAATTGTTTTCATCAAGTTGAAGAGAGAGTATAATTAATGTTGAAGCACTGTGTTTGTGACTGAATGAATTTCATTTTTCACCTGTGTCACCCAACAAGTGGTATCAGAGCGTCAGGTTGAAGGAAGAGATCGAGATTGTGAAAAATCGAGAAGTTGCGTTAAAGGTTGATCATGCCAGAGGAGGAGAAGAGATCGCAGCCTGTTTGTAGAGCCGTCTCATTAAAAGCAGTCACAGAAGTTTAAGAAGGATCGCAACAATTAGTAAGAGCCACAGTTGTTTTGAGGGTTTATTAGGGCAAGAAGCCACCAAAATTTGAGATGTCATAATAAGAGGAGATCGGGGCCAAGAAAAGAGAGGAGATTAAGGGTTTCAAAAAGAGAGAGGACAGGATTGTTTCAAAAAGGAATCGCTGAAAGCCTGTTGGGAATCATTGCAAGTCTAAACACAAAAAATAATAAAAAAATGAAGCGTAGTCTCTGAAGTAAGCTGCTGAAGGTAAATTAAAAGGCCAAAGAGAGCCGATCCTGAAGAATTGAGCCACCAGTTCAAAGAGGTCACTGAAACACCTGTCTGAAGACAATTGAAAGAGGTCGCTGAAGTCACAGAAAGCCGCTTAAGGAGTTGCTGAAAAAAAACTGTCCAAGGAATCATAAAGCCGCAGATCTGGAGGCCAATGTTTAAAGGAAGTTGTCAAAGAAATAAAAATCCAATTGCATTATAGAAGTCGTCTCATTCAAGGAAGCCGTAGAAGATTTTGAAGTCAAAAGTGAAGTCATCGCAGAAGTTGGTAAAGGAATCATTCTTATGTCTAAAGACTGTATAGATCACAAAAGGTATTGAAATGTTCTAACAGGAGTGAAGGCACGCGAAGCTGCCGAACTCATAATCGATTTGGATCACTGTAGCTGATCAGTTTGCAAGTCATGGCATCAGGCAGTAATTTTCTGCAGCCCCAGATTCCAATTTTCATAGATAAGAATTATGATTTATGGGAAATAGTAGAAAAGGGATATACAGAACTACAGGACGAGGCAACATTAACCAGAAATCAAAAAGATGAACTTAAAGAAAATAGAAGAAAAAATTCAAGAGCTCTAAGTATTATTCAACAAGCCTTGGATGAGTTAATATTTCTAGGATTCTAGGAGCAACAACATCTAAAAAGGCATGGGAAATATTAGAAACTACATATCAGGGTACATCCAAAGTGAAAGCAGTCAAATTACAAACCCTTAGGAGGAATTTTGAAAATTTACAAATGAAGGATTCTGAATCTGTAGATCAGTTTTCAGCTCAAGCAATGGACATTGTTAATCAGATTAGAACAATTGGTGATGAGTTATCAGATCAGAAAGTTGTGGAAAAGATTATCAGAAGTTTGCCTAGCAAGTTTGATGCTATTGTGGTTGCAATTGACGAATCTAAGGATCTATCACAGTTATCAATAGATGAGTTATTTGGATCATTGTTATCTCATGAATCTAGATTGAGCAGAAATAATAATTTTTCCTTGGAGAATACATTCAAATCGCAGTTATCATTTGGAAGAGGAAGAGGAAGGTCAAGATTTAGAGGAAGAGGTAGAAATAATTTTCAAAGAGAAGGAAGGAAGAGTCCAGATCCAGGAGGAAGGACAAATCAAAGTTTCAACTCTAGAGGGCATTATAATAATCAGCAATCTCAAAGGTATGACAAGTCCAACATTCAGTGTTACTATTCCAAAAAAATTGGTCATTTTGCAAGTGAATGTCGAAAGAAACAAGCAGATACAGGAAAACAAAGTGCAATTTTTTCTAAAAGTAATTCTGTAACATTATTTATTACACGTCATGTAGCTCAAGAAAGCTCAAGTGATTCTTGGTTTCTAGATAGTGGGTGTAGTAATCACATGACTGGAAATAGAGATTTGTTTGAAAGTTTGGATTGTTCTGTAAGATCAGAAGTAAAATTGGTTAATAATGATATAGTAGCAGTCATGGGTAAAGGAGCAATTAATGTTGTCACAAATCTTGGTAGAAGGTCCATTCCTGATGTTTACTTTGTGCATGGTCTAAAACACAATCTCATATAAGTATTGGTCAACTTATACAAAAAGGTTATAGGATAATTTTTGAGGATAATATTTGCACCATATTGGATATACCTCCTAGTAACATGTTGATTGCAAGGGTTGAAATGACAAGAAATAGAATGTTCCCACTTTGAATGAAGAGTTAAAGGATCTAGTCCAAGGAGCGGCTGAAGCGAACTTCAAGGCAACTTGTCTAGATCAAACATGGGTATGGCATTTAAGGTATGGACATCTCCACTTCAAAGGATTAAGCTTATTGCAGAAAAATAAAATGGTAAAAGGATTACTCCAATTGAGGAGCCATTGAATTCATGTGAAAGTTGCATTTTGGCAAAGCAACATAGAGAAAGTTTTCCAAAAGGGATGTCTTATAGAGTAAGGGCACCATTAGAACTTGTGCATACTGATTTATGTGGTCCAATGCAAACACCATTAGTAGGGGGAACATTTATTTTCTAACCTTCATTGATGATTTTAGTAGGAATACATGGATCTACTTTCTTAAGCAAAAATTTGAAGCATTTGGGAAGTTCAAATATTTCAAAGCATTGGTTGAGAAGCAAAGTGGTTTATACATCAAGGTATTGAGATTAGATAGAGGTGGCGAATATAAATCAAATGAATTCTTAGATTATTGCATATTTCATGGGATAAAGAAGCTATTCACTACAAGGTACACACCTCAGCAAAATGGTGTCACAGAAAGGGAGAATAGAACAATAATGGAGATGGCAAGAAGCATGTTGAAAGCCAAGCATTTATGTAATGAATATTGCGCAGAAGCAGTAGCATGTGCGGTATATATCTTGAATAGATATCCAACAAAGAGCGTGAAAGACAAGATTCCACAAGAGGCATTGAGTGGTAAGCTTCATAGTGTATCTCATTTAAGAATCTTTGGTTGTGTTACATTTGCATATGTGCCAAAGGAAACAAGAGGCAAATTGGATGATAGAGGTGAGAAGTGCATTTTCATTGGTTATTTGTCAACAATCAAAAGCCTACAAGTTGTATAATCCCATCACTAAAAAGGTAATCATAAGCAGAGATGTATTCAAAGAAGAAGAAGCATGGAATGGAAGTATTGATAAAATAATTACAATTGCAGCAACAGTACTGGTGCAGTCATGGTAGGAGGGTTCACAGAATAAACTGTCCAGACCATGCAGTAAGAGTAAACACAACAAAAACAACTCAAAGATATGGAAAAAATGTAGATCCAGTCATTCAGTATATCATAGAATTCAAATACAGATCGGTCGTCATCATGCAGGCTTACAATTAGGCTCACAGGCCTAATTACAGAATATCAGAATATACACAAGATATATCTTTGAAGTCCCTTTGCTCAAAATCTAAACTAAGGATTATGAATGAATCGCTAATAGTCAAAATCTGCTTTCCTAAGGATCTATTACATCAATATATATCATCTCCAGATCACAAGATACCTCCGCGTCGGCCAAGAAAGATCACAAACTCTAAGGAAGAGCTGTAATGTGTGTACATGGATAGGTCGGACCTAATCATGAAGAATTCCTCCGCAAATGAATGGAATGATGTGCAAATCTCGAGGAAGGTCAGCCATGAACCAAAGTTCATTGAATGATGTGTCATTAGGCTCCATAAGTCAAGGAATGCTCCGCAAGTCTTTTCCTTTAGCTGATTGTCTGAGACTGTTAGGATGCTCTGTTATGAGAAAATAGTCAATCTTCTGATAGCGATAACTTTCTGGTATTTAATCCAAATGCTCTAAATTCTAAATATGATGTAGTTGAATGAATCTAGATGCTAAGTCCAGCTCCGCAAGATCTGAAATGCAACTACGGTAGAATGTGGACCAAAATATAGAAACTGCTACTGACTGACTGCCTGAACTGAATTGGAAAATGAAAAATAAACAAACTGAACTATAAACAAACTGAAATGTAAATGTTTTTCGTTGATGCAAGATTGTTCTTGAACTAGGGATGCTCCTGCATCAAATACCTCATAGTGAAGATGAAGAAAAAGATCAAGGAATGCAAGGTGATCAATCTAATTCACAAGAAGGTACTCCATCAAGAAGCCCACAAGGAAACAATTTAGAAGAATTAAGAATGCCAAGTAATTTTGAACAAGGTGAGTCATCAATCCATCCTTCTCCTAACTCACAAGTAAGTGATGATTCTAATCCTACACTTGCAACATTGAGATCAAGAATTAAAAGTAAGAAAACTGGAAGTTTGCAAGAAATTTATGATCGAGGAGAAAGTATAGATTTGCATTCAAATTTTGCTTTGTTTGCTCATGATCCTATATATTTTGAGGATGCAATTAAGGAAGATCATTGGGTTAAAGATATGGATGAAGAGATGGAATCTATTGAAACAAATGACACATGGGAGTTAGTAGACTTACCTAAAGGAAAAGAATGCATAGGAGTAAAATGGGCTTATAAAACTAAGTTCAATGCAAATGGTGAAGTTGAAAAGTATAAGGCAAGGTTAGTAGCCAAAGGATTTGCACAACAATATGGAGTTGATTATAATGAAACATTTGCACCTGTAGCAAGACTTGATATAGTTATAATGGTACTAGCAATTGTAGCTTAAAATAATTGGAAGGTTTACCAAATGGATGTTAAATCAACTTTCTTGAATGGTTCTCTAGAAGATGAAGTTTATGTTGGAGCAACCACCATGATATGAAGTAAGTGGATATCAAAAAAGTGCATACATGTTGAAGAAGGCACTTTATGGACTCAAGCAAGCACCTAGAGCATCGTATAGCCGAATAGATTCATACATTGTGAATAATAGATTCAACAGAAGCTGCAATGAGTCTACACTATACACGAAAATCAATAAGCAAGGTCAAATTTTAATTGTTTGTTTATCATATGTTGATGATTTGGTTTTTACTGGAGATTTGTCTATAGATATGTTTAAATCAGACATGAAGAAAGAATTTGAAATGACAGATTTGGGATTAATGAGATATTTTCTAGGCATTGAAGTTGTACAAACCGATAGAGGGATTTTCATTGTATTGAGAAGATTTAGGATGATGAATTGCAATCCAACATCTACTCTTGTTGCAACAGGTACCAAACTCAGCAGAGAAGATAAGGGGTCCAATATTGATCCAACCATATTCAAAAGACTTATTGGAAGTTTAATGTATCTCATAGCAACAAGACTAGATATCATGTATGGATTTTGTCTAATTTCAAGGTTCATGGAGTCACCCAAGGATTCACATTGGCAAGTTGGAAAAAGGATATTCAGATATATTGCAGGGACTATAGACTACAGGACTATAGACTACGAAATATTGTATTCCACAACAAATAACTTTGAATTAATTGGATATATAGATAGTGATTTTGCAGGTAGTATGGATGATAGGAAGAGTACTTCAAGGTATGTATTTCATTTTGGATCAGGTGTAGTTGCATGGGCATCAAAGAAACAACCAATAGTGACAATCTCATCACCATAAGTGGAATATGTAGTAGCAACTTCAGCAGCATGCCAAGTAGTATGGATGAGAAGAGTATTGGTAGATTTAATGCATGATCAAGAGGATTCAACACCGATTTATTGTGATAACAAATCAATAATTACATTGTCAAAAAATCATTTTTTTCATAAGAGAAGCAAACATATTGACACAAGGTATCACTTCATTCGAGAGTTAGTGAATAAAGGAGAAATCAGCTTAGAGTTTTGCAGATCTGAAGACCAATTGGCAGATATATTCACGAAGGCATTAGCAAAGGAACAATTTGAATATCTAAGAGAGAATTTGAGTGTTGTAGTTGTTGAAGCAATAAGTGGTAGAAATTAAGCAGGAGTGTTGGAATGTTCTAGTAATTTCTCCCACTCCCATATTAACATTGTAATTATTTGTCTAATTAATTGTATTAGGGAAACCATAGTATAGAAGACTCTAGAAGAGTTATGATGTAGTGAGATTTCTCGAGGTTGTTCTTGTCTAGGAATCTCCAGAAGATTCTAGATTTTGTAAATATATCTCTATATATTGAGAAACTATGTAACTGTTTTCATCAAGTTGAAATAGAGAATATAATTAGTGCTGAAGCACTGTGTTTGTGACTAAATAAATTTCATTTTTCACCTCTGTCCACCAACAATGTTTTCATGTTTAATATAGACTTGAGCCAATAAAATTTATGGAGTTACGGTTTGGGAAGGATTGTTTTCCATACTTAATTTCTTTAGTTACACATTGTTTGAAGCCTTGAATGTGTTACTAATTTTTATTCATAGTTTCTCTAATGAGGATAATGTCGATCATTTATAAATACTTCGAAAATATCTATTTGCATGGATGTCTTCTAATATCTTACATTTTGGAAAATACCTTTCACGGGATTCTTTTCTAAAATTACACAAGATTGTTGGTAATTGATGTTTTGCAACTTCGGTTACTGAAGTGCATCTATATTTTTAAAGAGAGTGGGTGCTGCATGCTTTATGCATATCCAACGTTCAAATCTATTTTGGATTTTTGTTATTTTTAGCTGCATGGCATGTTCTGCACTGCTGCATTTAATAGATTAGTTTTTTTATTAATAATTTGTGGTGTATGTCTATATATTTTTTGTATGTTGTATCCTTTGTTTTTAGTGTGATCTATGTTTTGCAGTTTAAGCAAACAGTATGTATTGTATTGAACAACAAAGAACAATCAATCTAGTATTATGTTTTGCATTGTATAATTTTTGTCTTTGGCTCAATTCTAAACAATGTTGTGTGGAGATCTTTTGTGCCCTTTGTTGTAAGTGGGTTTAATTATATTTTTCCAGATAGGATAAAAAATGTGAATTCATTTTTGAATCTTCATTTGGTATCCTGGAGTAGGTTAAAAATTTGGGTTTAATATTTTGTGGTTATGATCTCTTTAACAATTGATCATGTCAAATCTTACCTCTTTTCCCGTTCTTGAATTTAATGGAACTGATTATGAATATTAGAGCATCAAGATGATGACTCTTTTACAGGAAAAGATTTATGGGAAATTGTAGAAATAGGTTATGGTGAGCCAGCTGATTGGACCACTTTTGCAGCGAATGATAGAACATCCAAGAAGGAGACTAAGAAGAAGAACTCTTTAGTTTTATTTCATATCCAAATAGCTCTAGATAAGAGCTTATTTCCAAGAATTGCAGGTGCAAAGACAACTAAGGATGCCTATAAGACTCTACAAGAAACTTACCAAGGTAGTGATCAAGTCAAATTTGTCAAGCTACAAACATTGAAAAGGGAACTTGAGAATTTGAGGATGCAAGAAGCTGAAAGTGTGAGTGACTATTGTGTGAGAGTAAAAGATGTCAATAAAATGGCTACTCTTGGAGAAGATGTGAACAAAGAGGTTGTGGTTAAAAAGGTGTTGCGGTGTTTAACCCCAAGGTGGAACCATTTTCTATAATCATTGAAGAAAGCAAGGATTTGACTACCCTTGAGTTTGATTAGCTAGTTGGACCTCTTATGTCTCATGAAGAAAGATTGAGAGATTCATTTGGAGAAAGTGATGAGAAGGCTTTTTCTTCAAAATTATAGATTGCACAAAAAGAAGGTTCCAGTGGTAAAAGCAACCAAGGACAAGAATGGAACCAAAATTATTCAAGAAGAAACAGAGGAAGAGGTAGAGGCAGATTTGATAAGAGAAATATGCAGTGCTATCATTGTAAAAGGTATGGCCACTTTGAAAGGGAATGCAGATTAAAAGAAGGTAACAACAATAGAAGTGATAATTATGCTAATGAGAATGAGGCTTCTCCTAATAATTTATTATTATCATATAACAAAGCTGAAAATAGTTCTAAAGAGGTTTTGTATTTAGATTCAGGTTGTTCTAACCACATGTTAGGGAATCATGAGCTTTTTCTACAATGGATCAAAGTTTCAAATCTAAAATTAAGCTTGGAGATGACAATTCCTTGGAGGTTGCAGCTAAAAGAGCTATGGAGGTAAATACAAAAGAAGGTAAGAAATGTGTGAATAATATTTATTACACTCCACAATTGAAGCATAATTTATTGAGTGTTGGACAATTGTGTGAAAAGAACTACAAGGTGGTGTTTGACAATCAACAATGTATCATCTACGATAAGAGTCAAGGCAATAGGGTTGTTATAGTTGTGCCTATGACAAAAAATAGAATGTTCCCATTGAAGTTTGGGGAGCATCACAGTAATCTTGCCAATATGGCATATGAAGACAAGAGACTATTAGAATGATGATTTCACTAGCAGCTCAAAAGAAATGGAGGATTCATCACATGGATGTGAAAAACTTGCCTTCTTGAATGGGTACTTAGAAGAGGAAGTCTATGTAGAACAACCACAAGGTTTTGAAGTGCAAGGTAAAGAACATCATGTCTATAGGTTGAAGAAGGCCTTGTATGGCCTCAAGCAAGCACCAAGAGCTTGGTATGCTAAGATTGATGGTTATTTTTAGAAAAATAGCTTCAAGAGAAGTAAGAGTGAGCCTACCCTCTACTACAAACAAAAGGGTAATGATATTCTTATTGTGAGTTTGTATGTTGATGATTTATTGTATATGGGTAGTAGTTCTAAGATGAAGGATGAATTCAAAATTGCTATGATTAATGAGTTTAAAATGAAATATTTAGGCCTCATGAAATACTTTCTAGGAATGGAGGTTTACCAAAGTGAGAATGAAATTTTCATTTGTCAAAAAAAGTATGCAAAAGATATGTTGAAGAAATTTGATATAGTTGATTGTAAACCAACCTCCACTCCAACTGCTCATGGGGTTGTGTTGTGTAGAGATGATGGTACTGAAATAGTTGATGAGACAACTTATAGAAGTATTATTGGAAGTTTGATGTTTCTAACCCACACAAGACTAGATATTGCGTATTCAGTTTCTCTTGTTTCAAGGTATATGACAATGCCATCTAAAATTCATATGAAGGCAGCCAAGAGGTACTACAAGCTTTGGTATTCATTATTACACTTCTAAAAGATTTGAACTTGTTGGCTTTAGTGATACTGATTGGGGAGGTAGTTTGGATGACCGAAAGTCTACATTTGAAAATTGTTTTTCACTTGGTTCGGGTTTGGTCACATGGAGTTCAAAAAAGCAAAATACAATTGCCCTCTCATCTATAAAAGCAGAGTATATTGTTGTCACTTCCACAGGTACTCAAGCACTATGGCTTAGAAAAATTCTATAAAAAATTTGGGAGAAACAGATTGATCCTACAATAATTCTTTTGTGATAACATGAGTGCAATCAAGTTAGCCAAAAATCCTATCCATCATAGTAGGACAAAGCATTTTGATTTGAAATATCATTTCATTCGAGATTTGGTTCAGAAGAAAGAAGTAGAATTGAGGTATATAAAGACTCAAGAACAAATTGCAGACATCTTTACAAAGGCAGTTACAAAGATATAGTTTTTGACACTCCGAGACTATATTGTGAGTCCATTCAGCATCAAGGGGGAGTATGTTGGTAATTGATGCTCTGCAGCTTCGGTTACTAAAATGCATCTATATTTAGAGAGAGTGGGTGCTGCATGCTTTATGCATGTCCAACATTCAAATCTATTTTGGATTTTTGTTATTTTTAGCTGCAGGGCATGTTCTCACGGCTGCATGTGATAGATTAGTTTTTTATTAATAATTTGTGGTGTATAGCTATATATTTTTTGTATGCTGTATCCTTTGTTTTTAGCGTGATCTCTGTTTTGCAGTTTAGCAGAAATGATGTATTGTATTGAACAGCAGAGAACAGTCAATCTAGTATTATGTTTTGCATTGTGTAATTTTTGTCTTTGACTCAATTCTAAACAATGTTGCGTGGAGATCTTTTTTGCCCTTTGCTGTAAGTGGGTTTAATTATATTTTTGGATAAAAAATGTGAATTCATTTCTGAATCTTCAAAGATGCAAGTGCTCATAATCCAATTCTTTGTTATTAGAAGGAATGAGATTTTGTTATTAGTTATTTAATGGTTAAGAAACTTCCCAACAGTAGGGGAAATCCTTGGCCAGAATTAATGTTCTGCTGTTGTGAGGAAATTCTTTGTTATCAAAGAAAAATTTTCTAAAATGATCTTTTGTAAGAGGGGAGAATATATGGATTGCATTTGTAAATTGACGTAACGTTGACCAATGTTTTTAAAATTCATTTTTATAGTCATTACACGGTTGCCCTTTCATTAAGCAGCTATCAAGTCTGTTGGTATTTTAATTTGTCCTTTCAAAACAATTTAAATCAAACAGTATGTACGGTTAAACTGTTCTTCAAAATTTTATAAGGCGTTCTTATAATCTGGAATGATCTTGGGCAACTCTTTTTGGATTGAGTTCTAATTTTTAATGGTGGAGTATCAAGTACATGGAATGAAGGAAAGTATGTTTAATGGTTAGATGTTTATATTTTTTATATTCTTTAAGATAGTGGAAAATATTTTCTTCTTTTTATTTGCATCCATATTGATTTTTTTTTAAGTTATATGCCAACTCTACTACTTGTCTGGGTTTCGTGTTACTAAATTTTCTTTTCTATTGCCAGAATCTTATTCAATCGTTAAACTCTTAGTAATTATAGAAAAACTGTACACGTCTGAACCAACTGTAATTATTGATTAGTACAGTCTTTTCAGCCCTACTCTCAAGGATTTGACAAAACTGAGGGCTTAAGATTTCAGCATTATGACTCTTTTTAAAGAAGATTTCAATTAATACTATAGTCATTTTTTGGTAATTGTACAGGATTTATCTCTCCGTGAGTTCAGCAATGGTAACTTTTTCCGTGGGACTGTGACTAAGGACTTCTCATTTCATGGGTTACAACTGTTAGGCGGTGAAGCCCACTCACCACTCCACGTGGTCTCTTCTCTATGAAGTGTAACGGAACCTGTTGTAACTTACAAAGTAACTTACAAACTGTTTGTAACTGCTTCTCCTACTTGTTGGAGGTCGCTTCTCTTTTGTGCAGTGTGTTGAAGCTGTAAGAGTAGTTTGGTTCTGGCTTCGTAGGAACAGCCATAGTAAAGCTGTGTGTATGTAAACTCAATAACAGAGAGTCAATATATATATATATATATATATATATATATATATATATATATATATATATATATATATATATATATCTGGGGATATCCCATTCAGTGTGGACGTAGCCTACAATGCAGTCAAACCACGTTAGATCTGGTGTATGTGTTTTACTCCTTGTGTGTGTCTTCTTATTTCTCTGTTTCATTCTGTTTTTAATCTCAACAACTGGTATCAGAGCACTTGCTGAGGATTGCGAGAGCACTTGCTGGGGGTTGCGTCTAATCTGGGATGAATCCTTGATCAGAATGGAGGATTCTGATAAATGGAAAATAGAAAAAATTTCTGGACAAAATTTTGGTTTGTGGAAACTCCAAATACGTGCTCTCCTGATTCAAAAGGACTTAGCTATTGCACTACAAGGGAAAAATAGCAAACCAGAGAAAATGTCGGATACAGAGTGGGAAGTCTTGGACCAAAAAGCAGCAGCCACTATTATTTTATCCCTGTCAAGCAATGTATTGTTCAATGTGGCTACGGAGACAACGGCCAAACAAATCTGGGAGAAATTGTGTGACATGTATGAACGAGCTTCTGCAACGAATCGGGTATTTTTGTTGAAGAAATTAGTAAACTTAAAAATGAAAGAAGGAACTAGCATGTCAAATCATCTTAATGAATTCAATGTAGTCATTAGTCAATTACTCTTGGTAGATGTCAACCTAGAAGAGGAAATGAGAGCTATGTTATTGTTATGCTCTCTTCCCGATAGTTGGGAAAGTGTGATTATGACTATAAGTAACTCGGTATCCGGAAAATCTAGATCCGTAGGAGGAGAGGATAAGAAAAAGGAAACCATGTTACGGTATGATGATGTTGCAACCACGTTGCTAAATGAAGACAAGAGAAGAGGGCAACACAAAACAAGTGGTGAAGCACTCATGGCTGTTAGCATAGAGAATAGAGGTAGGAGTCAAGATAGAGGAAGGTATAAGGATAGAAGGTGGTCAAAATCAGCAAAACATTCGAAGTCTAGAGGAAGACCGGATGCTTGCTGGTTCTGTGGCAAATCCGGTCATACCAAGAAACAATGTTGGAACTACAAAAAGAATCAAGACAAGGTTCATACCAATGAGGTCAATACGGTTGATGATGGTATTCTGATTTTATCTGCAAGTGACACAACAACAGACTCGTGGGTCCTTGACTCCAGTGCTTCCTTCCATGCAACTCCATGCCGGAATGCCTTTATCAACTATCATGAAGGTATGTTTGGAAAAGTATTTCTGGGAGATAATAAAGAATGTGAGATTGTAGGGAAAGGTGATGTCCCTTTATTTTTGACAAATGGTAGTAAACTAATTTTGAAAGATGTACGACATGTGCCCTCTCTTAAACGCAATCTAATTTCTGTTAGTCAGCTCTATGCTCAAGACTTTAATGTAAACTTTTCACTTGACTCTTGGAAAGTAACCAAAGGTCAGTTGGTTTTAGCAAAAGGCATGAAATTAGGGAGTTTATGTCTTAGAGTGTAATGGTGAAGTGAGAGTAGCAATCGCTGCTACGGACAGTGGTGCTGAACTTTGGCATCAGTATCTTGGGCATATGAGCAAGAAGGGGCTCGAAGTCATGTTACAACGGAATCAGCGTCCGGGTCTTAAATCAATTGATTTGTCTTTATGTGAACATTGTTTATATGGTAAACAACATCGAACCAGTTTTTTGAGGATGAGTCAAGATACCAAAACATCTCCTTTACAACTTGTGCATTCAGACGTCTTTGGTTCGACGGAGGTAACTTCTTTTGGTGGTGCAAACTACTTTGTCACTTTTCTTGATGATTGCACACGTAAAATTTAGATATATATGTTGAATAAGAAATCTGAGGTTTTTTCAAAATTTAAAGTGTTTAAAGCTCTTGTTGAAAATCGAAGTGGTCATAAGATTAAATGTCTTAAAACTGACAATGGTGGTGAGTTTTGCTTGTTGGAGTTTGACAATTTCTGTGCAGACCAAGGTATTGAACGGATCAAAGTAGTCCCGTTCATCCCTCAAGAAAATGGTGCCGCTGAGAGTTTGAACCAGACAATTCTGGAGAGAGCCTGTTGTATGCTCTCCAATGCTGGGCTAGGCAAAGAATTTTGGGCTGAGGCATGCAACACTGCTGTTTATCTTATCAACCGTGCTTCCTCTTCACATCTTGACTTCGACATCCCGAAAGAACGGTGGACTGGTAAGAGGATTTCTCTAAATCATTTGAGAGTTTTTGGCTACGATGCGTTTGTCCACATTCTGAAAGAATAGCGAACTAAACTGGATTTTCACTCGAAGAGGTGTATTTTTTTGGGGTACGGTGAAGATCAATTTGGTTTTATTCTCTGGGATCCAAATGCAATGAAAGTAATTCGAAGTCATGATGTTGTGTTCAGCAAACGGTCCTTTTCAGGTTTGCAAAAACAACGACTCACTTCTGATGATTATGTTCAATTTGACATGTTGGAAAATAGCTCCACTTCAACTCAACAGGGACTTTTTTCAAAGGGCAAATCTGTTAGTTTTGCTCCCTCTGTTTCGAATTCTCCTTCTAATGTGATTCCAACACATAGCAACCAAGCCTTCCCTCACTCCCCTTCTGGCTCCCTGGGGCAAGTTGTATGCCCATCCCCTGGCACTATTGCACAGCCACCTATCAAGTCATCTGGTCAACATTCCTTGCTCACACAGCCACCGCAGCACACTCCGTGCTCAGGAGACCCGACGCCTCTTTCTCCCATGGGAGGTTCTTCCCACTCCTCGCGTATACCTTTGTCGCTTTCCCCTGCTTCTCAGGTCAACGCGGGTTCAAATGACTCCGGTGATGTTTTACCTCATGCCGTCCAGCCACATTCTAATATGCCTCTTCTAGATATTTCCCCTCAGAGCCCCGAGTATCTACAGGGGCCTGGTAATTCACATTTCGTGAGGGATACACCTTCGGATGATAAACAGGGAGCTCATCTTCGGCAGTCCACTCGAGAAAGATGGCATCCACAGAGGCTTGATGACTATGAATGCCTTCTTTCTGAGTTTCAAACTACTCATCCAGAGCCTTAGACATTCAAATAAGCTTGCAATGATGTTAACTCTGCCCAATGGATGGCTGCTATGCATGAAGAATTAGACGCATTGAGCTCCAATGACACATGGGTTCTTGTACCTCTGCGTCGCAACCATAAACCACTCAAAAACAAATGGGTTTACCATGTGAAAGATGAGGCTGATGGGACCAAATGATTTAGGGCCAGACTGGTTGTAAAAGGTTTTGGTCAGCAGCGTGGCATTGATTTCAATGAGATCTTCTCTCCTATAGTCAAAATGACAACCATTCATTTTGTGTTAGGGATGACTGCTGTTTTGGACCTCGAACTAGAGCAATTGGACGTTAAAATAGCATTCCTTCATGGTGACATTGCAGAGGCGCTGTATATGGACCAGCCTGATGGTTTCATTGATAGGGGAAAAGAACATCTATATTGCCGATTGAAATGCAGTTTGTATGGGCTGAAGCAAGCCCCGAGACAATGGTATTTGAAATTCGATAACTTCATGATCCAACACAATTTCATTCGCTGTGAGTCGGATCCATGTGTGTATTATAAATGGTTTTACAATGGTGAGTTCGTCATTCTATTATTATATGTTGATGATATGCTTGTTGCCGGTACTAGTATGCGGATTGTCAATGGATTGAAGAAACATTTAGCTCTTCGTTTCGCCATGAAAGATTTGGGGCAGCGAAGAGGATTTTTGGCATGGATATAATCCGCAATAGGCAAAAGAGGGAACTCACATTATCACAGGAAAAATACATTTTGAAAGTGCTAAATAAGTTCAATATGTCGGATGCCAAGTCTGTTTGTACCCCCTTGGCTGATCATTTCTGTTTGTCTTCTGTTATGTGTCCTTCCACTCTGGACGAAGAAGATGACATGGCTGATATTCCATACTTGGTAGGCAGCCTCATGTATGCAATGGTTGCTACTCGTCCTGACATTGCCCATGCAGTGGGAGTTGTAAGTCGCTTTGTGAGTAATTCGGGCAAAACCCATTGGCAAGCGGTTCAATGGATCCTTCAATACCTGAACGGGACATCTGATTTTGTGCTCCGCTTTGCCGCAAAGGACACTCAGCTGTGTCGTTATGCCAATTCTGACATGGCTGGAGATTTAGACAAGAGAAGATCCACTTCTGGTTATGTTTTCACCTTCGTCGGGGCAGCGATCAGCTGGGTCTCTTTTTTGCAACCGGTGGTTGCTCTTTCCTCAACTGAAGCTGAATATGTTTCTATTGCTGAGGCATCCAAGGAACTGATATGGTTACAGCGTGTGCTTGGTGAGTTATGGTTTCCGCAATCTGTTATTACCCTGTTTTGTGACAGTGCCAGTGCCATTCATTTGGCTAAAAACTCAGTTTTTCATAGCCGCACTAAGCACATTGAAACTAAATACCACTTTATTCGTCAAGCTCTTAGTGATGGTAAACTTCAGCTGGAAAAAATTCATACCACAAGAATCCGGCGGATGCTCTGACAAAGGTTGTCAAACGAGAGAAGTTCTTTTTCTGCCGAACTTCTCTCGGTCTTGTTCGTCCGTGATTTGTCTATCTTGGGGTATCTCTCAGTTGTAGCTCTTCTCTGTTGGTGACTGGTCTTCAAGTGGGAGTTTGTTAGGCGGTGAAGCCCACTCACCACTCCACGTGGTATCTTCTCTATGAAGTGTAACGGAACCTGTTGTAACTTACAAACTGTTTGTAACTGCTTCTCCTATTTGTTGGAGGTTGCTTCTCTTCTGTGCAGTGTGTTGAAGCTGTAAGAATAGTTTGGTTCTGGCTTCGTAGGAACAGCCATAGTAAGGCTGTGTGTATGTAAACTCAATAACAGAGAGTCAATATATATATAGCTGGGGATATCCCATTCAGTGTGGACGTAGCCTGCTATGCAGGTGAACCACGTTAGATCTGGTGTATGTGTTTTACTCCTAGTGTGTGTCTTCTTATTTCTCTGTTTCATTCTGTTTTTAATCTCAACAACAACCTGATGTCTGTTGCAGGGGGAATGCACTATTGAATTTTAAAAAGAACTCTATCACCAACATCAATAGGCTTTGGGTGCGACTCTGAAGCTCTACATTATAAGAATACAAAAATAAAAATCTTCAACTTTTCATAAGAAAATTGTATTTCATTACTGTAATAATGATAATGTTTTTGATTATGAAATCTATATGCAAAAAAGCTGTGACAGTGGGTTGTTTCATAGCATTTGCTTTATTTTCATGTTGTTCTATTGTCGTTAGGTGCTTTCACTGTCTATCAGCCTAAAATGTGATGTGCTTCCCATTCTGTTTTGTCGTTAAATTGCTTGATATGGTGTACATGATCTGCATGTGCCAAATGAGTTTTCAATTTAGAATGACAATGCTTTTGGCTCTGCTATTCAATGTTTAATAGGCTCTCTTGACATATACAATGTATGTGTATACAGAGTTCTATATATACGCAAACTATCTTCCACATGAAACAATTACTACGCTTATTTCTATACTTCACAAATCTTAAATTAAAAGATTAATTACAAAATGAAAAAATCTTGAACACAATAACACAATAGTACCTAATTTCCGAGGGTTTCCCCCTCTTTCTGCTATTAATAAAAAAAAAAACACAATAGTACAGGTCTATGTTATTACCAAGTGCAAGTATTTTGTGAAAGTTACCAAGTGTTTTGTGAAAATTACTAAGTGCGAGTATTTAAAGAAAAACTAGTATATTAGATTAGTTGTACGTTATGCTTCACTCAACAAAATTAACTATAGATTTCAGCATATGCATTGATTATTTTGTTTTTATTTGAAAGACAGTACCTAGCCAAGGTACTTTGCCATAGAATATTAACCATTGTCAAATGATACCGTGAGAAACTTAAATGAATATAAATATGAATTTGTTTTTAATAAAAAAAAAAGTAAGAGCAAGAGAAGAGTAAAGGCAAATTAAAATGAAAAAAATTTCTACAAAATGAAGAGTTTTAAATTTTATTTTATTTTATTTTTATTTCATATTTTGAAGCATGATTGTCCTCTTAGATATGGTTGAAAATTCCATGATTATGTTGGGTTGTTATGGTCTGCATTTTGGTGTTTGTTTTGGTTTGTGGAGAGTTTCAATATTTTGTTGTTTTTACTGTTGGGGATTATATAATGGAGGTTATGTTTTTTTTTTTTTTTAATTTCATTTTTTTTGAAGCATGATTGTCTTCTTAGATATGGTTGAAAATTCCATGATTATTTTGGGTTGTTATGGTCTGCATTTTTGTGTTTGTTTTGGTTTGTGGAAAGTTTCAATACTTTGTTGTTTTTACTGTTGGGGATTATATAATGGAGGTTATGTTTCTTGTGAAGTTTTTAATTGTATTATGGGATTTTAATTGTCTTGTGTGAGTAGTTGTTTGATGTGATTGCCAAATATTTCTTTGGTATAACTCTCTCTTCCTAACATAGATGACCCTCCTATATTAGTTGTTGGAGTTTTAACAACAAATGCCAATGGCAAAACTTTTGTATATGTTTGGTGCTATAAAGCTCATCCTTTGGACTAAGATTGACATAAAATTTTCCTTGGGAAAAGAGTGGGTATTGTGGACACATTGGCATTATATTTGCACTCATTTAGGAAAAAAAAAGATTATAGAGCATGTAAATTCTCTTCAACTAATCCATTTTTATGAAGATATTTCAACTACAAAATGGTCAATTTGTATCAGCAAAAGATTCAAACATCTTCACAGTGCTAGAATGGTATGAGGTTGGTCATATAAAATTCATTTATACAAGCAAATAAATTTTAAAGGAAGCACTTGTTTCCCTTTGGGGAAATCATAAAACAATATTTTTAAGGCACAACCTAATTACTAAATAATTATTAACACTTTTACATATAAATGAAATAATAAAAAAATTCAATTTTTTTGTTTTAAAAAAAAATATTGAACAAAGTAATCTAATGAAAATCACGAACTTCTAAATTCAATGCTTCCCCTACAAATAACCTATTGTGGAATCATTGCACGTTCATGTCATGCAAATGCTAGTAAAATAATAAATAACTATTACAGTACAATTCCTTCCATTTGAAAAATAGAGCGCTTTTTTAATTTTATTTAAGGAGGGCGTTACAAAATGATAAAAATGATGTAGTTGGAAAAGAAATAGAATAGAGGTCATTTGAAATTTTTTTTTTTTTGTTTTGCCTTAAAAACCATTTCATGGAAGAATAAATAGGTTTATTTTTTCTAAAAGAAATAAGATGAGTTTTAAGATTCGTGAGAAAAAAACATAAGAAAAAGTTTAAATAAAAAAGAAGAATGATTATTAGAAAATGTTAGAAGTGTTTGGATGTGAAGTCTGACTGTTCATTTCATCTCCCTTGTTTCGTCCCTTCATCTTCTCTTGAAGAGTATTGTATATATATGAGGGAAAAACTTTATGTATGTTGCTGCGATCAATAATAAGATTAATGACCTACTTTCCTTGGATGTAGCCACATTGGCGAACCACGTTAAATTTTTGTCTCTGTGTGCTACATTATGCGCTCTTTATTTGTCTTATTTCTTAACAATTGGTATCAGAGATGGAGAGATCTAGGGAGAGCAGGTTGAATAGACGGAGATACATGAAGTCGCCCAAGAGGGAGAGGTGGAGAGAACCCATAATAGAGGAGGAGAAAAGAGGCGTTGAATTTGTAGGGGATTTTTTCCACAAAAATAATATTAGAGTAAGAAAGGGGAAAATTTTACTCTTATCAAATTGGATTCTTACAAAATTCTAGGTGACGAAGCCTCCCTCTTTGCCCTCTTTGTGATTTTTGATGACCACAATGGATCGACTGTAGCTGTATATTCAAAGGAAAATTTGTTGAAGGATATTTTGAGTGCCATTCTGGTGCAGGAGCACCTAGAAAATCATGTTTTGTAATAAGGTCTATTTGACCAATGCATTTTCATTTCAGTTTGTCTCTAGGTTCTTCAAGACCTAGAACCCATTTTGTAAGTCCTAAGTAACTTAAAACACACTTTTGTCATATTGTATGCACGTAGTGCCAAAACAGGGCAGTAGGATAGTTTGAGGCAGTTGGATCGGTTGGTCTTCTAGCTATTTGCATCGGTTGGTTTTCCAACTACTGGCAGGTTGAGTTGATAAAAACCAAAGGAGGGAAGAAGAAGATGGGTGAATGTAATCATGCATTGTTCTGAAGAGAAATAAAATTGTTTTGTTTTGTCAATCTAGTTTCTATTTTATGTAACTGTAAATTGTGTAACTGTAGATTTCTGTTCGAAGTGTAGTTCTTTCTATACGCCCCATTGTTGCAGTATGTTGACGTGAAGTATTCCACTAGTACGATTCCTGTCAAGATAAGTGGAATGGCTTCGTTGTATAGTATTTGTTTTTGTTTTCTTGTTTTGTTCTTATATCTGATGGTGCAGAGGATCTAGACAGAGTGTTTCTGCACAGTAGATTGACCTAGCATCTCCATGTGCTAGGGATCGGTTGAAGAGGGAGAAAGCAAACTGTGCATCGGCGTAAGTTTCATATCGTTTCACCGAATGTGTATTGTGAATCCATATCGCAAAAGCATGTTGAGAATGTATGTTGAGAAAGCATGTTGAGATTGTATATTGAGAATGTACCTTTCGTCAGATACAAATGGTGACTGGTCGTAATAGTGAATCAGGGTATAGAAACTTTAGTCCACCGGTGATAGCAAGTCACGCCAAGTATATACTAAGTTGGTGTATCGGCGAAGTAAAGTATAACGTGACCGATAGTAATTGTCTAGCCGATAGCAAAGAGAAGTTGTCATCGGTGTAATACAGTCCCTCGGGGAAGCTTTTGGAAGTTATACCGATCATCGGTGTCTCACCGATAGGAGGTGCATTGATGCAGAACGGCTTTGGTCACACTAAAGTGTCGGGAGTAGTCAAATGAAGTCAGGTGTATCGGCACGTCGACAAATGTTCATAAGAGTTCATCGATGATCTAAATCTTGTCGACGAGTGTTGGTTCAAAGGTTCAATTTTTTTTTTTAATAAAGTATCTGCTTCCACTGTGTGCTCGGCATCAATTTGGTATCAGAGCAAGTTTTGCAGATCAATTGCGTGGTGTGGTCTTGGTGTATGTCAGACAAGGAAAGTGAAGCAGAGGCTGACATGATGCCTCCTAAAAGCATGTCACAAGATGCAGTGAAGAAATTGATCGAAGAGATGTTTGAGTCCAAACTCAAGGAATTGAAAATAACCAAGGGTAAGGATAGGGAAGATGAAAGCGATAGCGATGAAGGAGATACAAAAATTGAGGGAACCAATAAGAGGACAAAGGAGATACCAACAGACCAAAGGGCATTTGTAGATGCTTTGAAGTCAGTCAATAGGGACACCATAGATGGGTTACCCATGTATAGTGGAAGTGTGGAAGCTGAAGAGGTGATTGATTGGATTGAGGCATTGAACAATCATTTCGAATACAAAGAAGTCCCTGATGATAAGAGGGTTAAATTGGCAAAGGCAAGATTGAAGGGGTCCGCTCTTGCATGGTGGAATTATGAGCAAGGAGAGAGAGTCAAGGAAGGGAGGAATATGATAACCTCCTGGGAAAGGATGAAGACCAAAATCAAGGCACAATTCTTACCCCTGGACTATAATGTGCAGATGTATAAGAAATTGTAGAACCTCAGACAGAGAGACCTTGATGTGAATGCATACACACAAGAGTTTCATAAACTCAGTCTTAGATCAAAGAGATAAGAAGAAGAGTCGGAGAAGGTGGCAAGGTATCTAAATGGCCTAAGGAAGAACATCCAAGATGAGATCAGCATCTTAGCACCAGAAACTGTGAACAAGTGTTTCCAAATGGCCTTAAGGGCTGAAGAGAAGATAAAGAGAAAGAGTGAGCAGAATAATAGAGGTAGAGGAGGAAGAAGTTTCAGAGGTAGAGGTAGTTTTGGAGGAAGAAGTCCTAACCAGAGGCCTAGTGGTGAGTCTAGCCAAGAAGAGCAAGTTGGAGACTCAAGTAGCAGAGGAGGCTACCGAGGAAGAAGGCCTAATGGAAGAGGTGGGACAAATGGATCAGGAGGGGATCCAACTTCTCATGGTGGTGAGAAGAGAACCACTTTGATTCAAGAAGATACAAGGAGCATGACATCTCCTGAAGTGAATCTAGCATCAGAAATGGGAGAAAATATGATGATCAAGAGGACGCTGCTCAAGGAACCAGTGCAGACTGAACCATCTCAAAGAAGGGCTTTGTTTATAATCAACTGCAAGATCCAAGGTAAGGTTTGTAAAGTTATTATTGACTCTGGTTCTATTGATAATATCATATCTTTGGAAGCAGTGAATAAGTTGAAGTTAGAAAGGATACCCCATAGCAATCCATATAAAGTCAGTTGGTTGAATAAGGGACAACACATACTCATCAATGAACAAGCATGGGTAGAATTTAGTATTGGGGGGTATAGAGATAAAATCTTGTGTGACATCCTTCCAATGGATGCTTGCCATCTTTTGTTAGGCAGACCATGGCAGTTTGATAGAAAGGCTCATCATGATGGAGAAAAGAATGCTTACTCATTCCAAAAGGATGGTGTAACTTAAAGGATATAGTCATTGTTAGAAGGGGATCCACAGCCTGTAGGATCTAGTGTAATGCTGGTAGGAGAAAAAGAATTCATGGATACACTAATGGAAGGTGGTGGAGTAGGTTTTTCTTTGATTGTGAAGCCTAAGAGAAAAAAAAGGAAAATGTGACAGAAGTAGGGCCTAAGGAGGTCAGAGATTTGCTTGAGAGTTACAAAGGAGTGATTGCAAAAGATATACCTGATTCCCTACCACCTGTCAGAGACATTAGCCATCAGATAGACCTTATACCCAAAGCAGTACTCCCTAATAAGGCAGCATATAAAATGACCCCTCAGCAGAATGAAGAGATAGTAAATCAGGGTCAAGAACTCCTAAACAAAGGGCTAATAAGGAAGAGCCTTAGCCCATGTGCAGTACCTACTATTTTAGCCCCAAAGAAGGATGGGAAATGGAGGCTTTGTACCGATTCTAGGGCCATCAATAGGATAACCATCAGGTATAGGTTTCCTATTCCTAGAATAGAAGATCTAATGGATTATTTGGGAGGGGCCACTTATTTCACGAAGATAGACTTAAAAAGTGGGTATCACCAGATAAGGATAAGAGAGGGGGATGAATGGAAGACAACATTCAAAACTAATGAAGGGTTGTATGAGTGGCTTGTGATGCCTTTTGGTCTTTCAAATGCCCCTAGCGCCTTTATGAGACTGATGAATGAGGTGTTGCAAGAATTCATAGGGAAATTTGTGGTAGTCTACCTTGATGATATCTTGGTGTTCAGTAAGAGAAAGGAAGAACACTTGAAACATTTGGAGATAGTCTTGAAGAGGCTAAAAGATCAGAAGTTAATGATAAACTTGGAAAAATGTGACTTCATGAAACAAGAATTGGTGTACCCAGGTTTTGTCATCTGTAAGGGTGATTTGAAAATGGATCTGATGCAGAGCATCTAGGACAGCAGTCTCATAGTTCATAAACCTCACATGCAATAGCTCCCAAAGTTCACTATTCTCTGACAGAAATCAACCTTCTTACAAGGAAGGGTTTCAACACCATAACAACTTGTTCTTGACATACAAAATGAGGGAGGACTCTAGGACACCTATCCCAAGATGCCTAACTCCATCTAACATTCCTTCAACTTCTCTACACAGACCTGCAGGACATCAACACCTACCATACCTTTCAAGGACAGTCACAACCTCGCTGCTCCATGAGACGGATAGTCACAATATCCATCTTAAGGTGGTCTCTTTTAAGACAAACTCTTGCCTGACTTATAACATACCAAATCAATAACTCACTAAACATCTAATGTCTTCTTTGACAAAACAATGACATGCCAAACATACCTATTATCTTCTATTTGTTCTTGTCCTCCTTCAACATCCAATACATGACTTCTGCAGGGTCATCTACCTGACTAACACAGTCCCAACCATCCTCCTGCCCTCACAACCTCTACAAACATTGCATTATCTAATATACAAGCCATTCCACTGATCACTAATAGAGAAGATTAGTGGAATGATGGAAAATCCATCGAACTACTCAGGAGGAGCCCTAAATCAGGTTTTGGATAGTCAATGGGAAACTAATGATTTCTTCCTCCTGCCTTACTATCAAAACCTCAAAGTAGATTCAAAACAAAGGCACTTCACTCCTCTAGTTGGCCAACATGGATACCAGTCACCTCCAGACCGTACCAGTACAGACTAGTGTCGGAAATAGCAAATTTCTAACTGTGACAGTGGGTTTCAAGGACAGTTTGGCAAATAGCAATCATAGTCTATCTTCTTTCGTTCCCAAGGCTCAAACTCACTTCAAAAGACAGTCAATAGACCCACCTTCACATCCAAGTTCCCAACAATGCCGTACAGTACAGTAGTACGGGCTTAAAATGCATTGGAATACAGAAAATACTTAAAAGACAGGAAAACAAAAGTTTCTCCTTTCTTATTTCATCTCCACATAATATATCTTTACAATCAATCCTCCCTTGGCTTAAAACAAGCCTCAACATTTGCATGGAGTAGTTGGGGTCCAAGAAACTGCCCAAACTATCGTGCTTTTCTTGATTTCTAACTGTTGTTCAAAAGATTTTTTTTGTAACTATTTTTTCTCACTGACTGTTTTATGTTTAGAAGCTTTATAACATGTGGAGAACCTATGACAAGGTGTTAACATCCTTCCTACCTTTGACATGCCTTTAGAGGCCTACAACATGAAGATTAAAATGACTTAAATGACTGTCCTATATGACTAATGCAACTGCCTATTACTACATGACTGTCCTCCCTAGGACTCACAACATAACAATAGTAGATTCTAGCTATTTGGACATAGTCCATTACAAATTTGGCTTTCAAGCCTTATACAACCTTTAATATGGTCTCAAGGACCTCATTGAAACAAACAAAACAACTTGAAAATCAAGTAAAATCTAGACATCTTGGTCAAGTAAAATCTAGACATCTTGGTGCACCTGCACTAGGATCCTTCCAAGGTAGAAGCTATTTTGAATTGGCCTACACCTCGGACAGCCGGAGAGGTCAGAAGTTTTCATGGCTTGGCCACATTTTACAGAAAATTTATTAAGAACTACAGTGATATTTGTGCACCTATGTTGGAGACCATCAAGGGTGGCGGTAAGGTGAAGTTTGTGTGGACAAAAGAGGCAGACCAGAGTTTTGAAAGTCTGAAACAGAAAGTTGCCAAGTATCTTGTCTTAGTACTTCTTGATTTCAATAAAGTCTTCACCATTGAATGTGATGCAAGTGGACTAGCCATAGGGGTAGTGTTGAGTCAAGAAGGTAGACCAGTAGCCTTTTTCAGTGAAAAATTGAATGAAGCTAAGAGGAAGTACTCCTCTTATGATTTAGAGTTGTATGCCATGGTACAAGCTCTAAAAAAGTGGAGGCACTACTTGCTTCCTAAAGAATTTATTGTATACACTGACAATCATGCTCTCAGTTTTTTGAATGGATAGGAAAAGCTCAGTCATAGACACATGGAGTGGGTGGAAAGTCTTCAAGCATACACCTTCATCATCAAACATAAGAAGGGGATAACCAATAAGGTTGTTGATGCCTTAAGCAGAAGGGTGTTGACAGTGCAAGAAGTGCAGCTACAAAGCATGGGTGTTGAGGCACTCAAAGGGTTGTATGAAGAGGACCAAGATTTCAAGGAGATTTACAAGGTATGCAATGAGTTTGCCAATGCTTTCCATAGTGAATTTTTAGATTACACATTGCAGGATGGACTTTTGTATAAAGGGAGTCAACTATGTATCCCTAAATGTTCAATGAGGGATAATATAGTGAAGGAGAAACATAGTGGTGGTTTAGGAGGACATTTTGGGCTCAATAAGACCTTAGATCTAGTGAGAAGATTTTACTTTTGGCCAAAGATGCAATCTGATATTAGAAGGTTTGTTGAGAGTTGCATGGTATGTTAGAGAACAAAGGGGGTCTCAACCAATGCAGGACTGTACCAACCTTTGCCCATACTAGACAGACCTTGGGAAAGTTTGAGTATGGATTTTGTGATGGGATTGCCCAAGACAAGGACAGCTTGTGACAGCGTGTTTGTTGTGGTAGATAGATTCAACAAAATGGCACATTTTATTCCTTGTAAAACCACCAATGATGCTAGCTACATTGCAGGTTTGTTCTTTAAAGATATTGTCAGGATTCATGGATTGCCTTTGAGTATTGTATTTGACATAGACAACAAATTTGTGGGACATTTTTGGAGAACCTTGTGGAAAAGATTCGGTACAAATTTGTCCTTTAGTTCAACCTATCATCCTCAGACTGATGGCCAAACTGAGGTTGTGAATAGGTCATAAGGCAATCTGCTGAGATGTTTGACAAGAGAACATGGCGGAAGTTGGGATGTGGTACTCCCACAAGCAGAATATGCCTATAATGATTCTACAAACAAAAGTACAGGTCTAAGTCCTTTTGAAGTTGTCTATGGTAGTCATCCTAGAGGAATTTTTGAATTGAGAGATGTTCAAGGGTTGGACAAAAGGAGTGGACATGTTGATACATTTGCAGAGGCTATGAAAGAGATCCATCAACAAGTCAGAGATACTCTACACAAGAATAGTCAGAAGATCAAGGGTAGAGTGGATCAAAGGAGAAGGGATGTGCAGTACCAAATAGGAGATAAGGTCATGGTTCATCTCAACAAGAACAAACTACCCAAGGGAAGCCACAACAAGTTGATGATGAGAAAAATTGGACCTTGTAAGATTTCAGAGAAATATGGTCCTAATGCTTAAAAAATTGAACTCCCTGATGATATTACTATTTGACCTATATTCAATGTTGTCGATCTAACATTATATAGGAGTCCTGATACAGGAGAAGGTACAACAGATTCTTTCCAAGACAATGCAGAGTGGGTGCAGCATTTACCACCTAAGGAACCACCTAAGATGGAGTGCATCTTGGATAGTAGGACAACCAAAAAGACATGAAATCAGACCTATTTTGAGCACTTAGTCAAATGGTAAGACTTCCAAACTTAAAAGCCACATGGATGCTAGAAGAAGACATCAAAAGGTAGGGTGGTGATTTGCAACAGTTAGTCTCTAAGAGGACTTGAGACAATCTTTACTCGGGGAGTATGGTGCACGAGCACCTAGAAAATCATGTTTTGTAATAAGGTCTATTTGACCCATGCATTTTTATTTCAGTTTGTCTCTAGGTTCTTCAAGACCTAGAACCCATTTTGTAAGTCCTAAGTAACTTAAAACACACTTTTGTCATATTGTATGCACGTAGTGCCAAAATAGGGTAGTAGGATAGTTTGAGGCAGTTGGATCAGTTGGTCTTCCAACTGTTTGCGTTGGTTGGTTTTCCAACTACTGGCAGGTTGAGTCGATAAAAACCAAAGGAGAGAAGAAGAAGATGGGTAAATGTAATCATGCATTGTTCTAAGGAGAAATAAAATTGTTCTGTTCTGTCAATCTAGTTTCTATTTTCTGTAACTGTAAATTGTGTAATTGTAGATTTTTGTTTGAAGTGTAGTTCTTTCTATGTGTTCCATTGTTGTAGTATGTCAACGTGAAGCATTCCACTGGTACGATTCATGTCGAGATCAGTGGAATGGCTTCATTGTATAGTATTTATTTTTGTTTTCTTGTTTTGTTCTTGTATCCGATGGTGCAGAGGATCTAGACAGAGTGTTTCTGCACAGTAGATTGACCTAGCATCTCCATGTGCTAGGGATCGGTTGAAGAGGGAGAAAGCAAACTGTGCATCGGCGTAAGTTTCATATCATTTCACTGAATGTGTATTGCGAATGCATATCTCAAAAGCATGTTGAGAATGTATGTTGAGAAAGCATGTTGAGAATGTATATTGAGAATGTACCTTTCGTCGGATACAAATGGTGACTGGTCATAATGGTGAATCAGGGTATAGAAACTTTAGTCCACTGGTGATAGCAAGTCACGCCAAGTATATACTAAGTTGATGTATCGGCATATCAGCGAAGTAAAGTATAACGTGGCCGATAGTAATTGTTTGGCCGATAGCAAAGAGAAGTTGTCATCGGTGTAATACATCCCCTCGGGGAAGCTTTTGGAAGTTATACCGATCATCGGTGTCTCACCGATAGGAGGTGCATCGGTGCATAACAGCTTTGGTCACACTGAAGTGTTGGGAGTAGTCAAACGAAGTCAGGTGTATCGCACATCGGTAAATGTTCATAAGAGTTCACCGATGATCTAAATCTTGCCGACGACTGTTGGTTCAAAGGTTCAATTTTTTTTTTAATAAAGTGTATGCTTCCACTGTGCGCTCTGTATCGCATTCTAGTAGGCTTCAGTAGAGATGATTATTGGTTGGAAGCATTACCGAGGGCTATGGTTGTAGGATTTGTCAAAACAGATAAAGAATTTCAGGTTAAAGGACAAACATCGAGAACTACAATTACTTTCGTTATAGTAGATTGCTAGACAATCATTGTTGCATCGATTAGAGATTCTCGTTGCCTTCTTGAATTGCCTAGAGGGTTGTTTTCTCATTTGATTGTTGATCATAGGCTCGAGGTCAATCTTGAAGAGAGGGAGTGCATAACAGCTAGTGGTGGTGAGATTGGTAGATTGAATATTGTTGGTAGAGCTAAGATTGGGCAATTGAGATGTTGGCCTAGAGGTCTCTGTCTATCTAGATCTATTGGTGATATGGATGTGGGTGAAACACTACATGATTAGCCATATAGGGAATTTTAAGGATTTGGGGATGATGGTGCTTGTTAGCTAGGTCAATACGCTTAGGAAGATGAACAAGGTTGTTGTGGGTGTGGGATGTACTTCCACTGGGACACGTTAGCTGCCCTGTCAGTGTATTATGTTGTTGTTGGGATCCCTGTTATTATTTTCCTACCTGCAAACAAGATTTCTATTGCCCAATTGGTTCAACCTATTGCCAATGGTGCATTGGTGCTTAGTTTGGATACTATTTTTGATGGGTGTATGAGGTTGATTAGAGAGGTGATGGTTGAGTTGCCTATCTATTTGGCAAATTCTCTGAATAGCATGCGGTTGGAAGGGCAAAAAACTGCTGCAATTGAAATCTTGCAGCAATTTGATTGGGAGGTGCCCAACTGGGTCATTATACTTGGTGGCTTTTGGGGACGATCTAGATCCTTGCTGGATGTGTAACATAACATGGAGGCTCTCAAAAGGTACGACGATAAATATTGGAGAAATCTCTTTGATTCTAGAGTAGGAAAGACCACCTGGCCTTACATGTCTAGTGTGTGGTGTAAGAAAGAGTGGGTCTTGCTTGAGATCAAGATAATGATCACATTGTTAGTGGTTTGAGGCATTTTGCAACCTTCTTAGTGTGGAGTTATTGGTATCATTTCTATAACATTTGCTTATGGGTTCTTTTGACTACTATTACTCATTGTAGATTGACAAATGGGACTTGATGTGGATTTGGTGTTTGAGTCTTTAAGTCTACATGTTATCCTCTTTGATATCTCAGTTTGCATGTTTCTTTTGAGATCTTCGAGTTATGCAGTTATGTGGATTAGCTACCCATTGACTACAGTGGGATCAAGATGACTTGGATGTGGAATATCTATGTCCACAAGATCGATTCAATTTTGATACAGATTTTTGGTATGTTTCTTTGAGATGAGAGGATGGATGATTAGAGTATCTGGTTAATCAGTTATTGGGAGTTGTAGCATGCTTATCATGATACCTTGGATAGCTCAGTATTACGTTTTAGTGGGAGCTCTTGGTAGTAAGAGTTTTGTTGTCAGGAGATGGTTATCTTCATGTGATTGGAGATGACGATCCTTGTTTACAGGATGTTTTTTATTCTGCCATGATAAACTCTTGATTCTAGATTAGAGTGTTGGCATGATACAAGTTCTCTTGATACAAGGTATGCTCTTTGGAACATGTGGTCTTCCTTTGTGGAGATGTTAGATCATGATATCATGATGTGTTCCTAGGTTATGGAGATGTGCAGTGGGATCTTTGACAATGGTCTTATTGGTGCTCTTGGTATTGAGTACATTGGTAATTTGCTTGGAGAGATTCATGATGGTGCAATGTTGCTTTTGGAGCTTAGCATGGATTGAATGGAGGTGCTCATGGATACATGGAGACTTGGGTGAGGCTAGAGTTCTCTTGGGATTAGAGAACATTTTTTGAGATGGTTACTCTTTGGAGGTTTCAGCAAGAAGACCAAGGAGCCTACACCTAGATATGGACGTGAGTTCATTATGGACCCAGAGGAGATTTTTCTTGGAGAGAGTCATTGTGACTTGGTGTATCTTAGAGGAGCATTCTCATTCCCCACTCTTGGTCTACTCGTAGGTTATCTTCAAATAGGTATTGCCCATCCAATTTTTAGATGCATTTATTTTTATTCTTTATCTTCTCATGGTTATGGTCCTTGAGCTATGGTTATTTGTTCTGGAGGGTTCATTTGAGGGATGTTGGCATGGGTATCTCCTTGTGCATATGAGATTGGTTCATGATGTCCTTTATGAGGATTTTAGTAGATTTGATTGGGCTTATTCCTAGTCTTGGAATGAATATTTGAGTTTGATCTTCTGGTTAGAGAGGCTTACATCCATGTTGGTTACATGATACATATGTTTATTTGATCTTTGAGATTGAATAGTTGGGTGTTGTTAAGACTTTTCATTTTTTGGGGAGGTAAAGGAGATCATACTTCGCACAACTTAACACTTGGAGGTGTTGGTAGAAGGATGTGATATGGTTTGCAAGTTCTTTTTATGGTATTACATTTCTTCCTAGAGTTTCTTATTCATCTAGTATGATCACTATTTTATGGTTATCTACTGTTATTGTACTTTATTGTTTCTTAACAGTAGTATGTGGTCTTTTAATGTATATCATTTGAGATGTGGAGGACTTGGTAGAAGTGAAATGAGATCAAAGGTGAGAGAATTGAGCAAAAAATTGTTTGTGCAAGTAAGCTTTATTTTGTAGTAGGTTGGTTGTAGTTTGCAGATCATTATGGTTATTCTTGTTATTACATGTTTTGATTATTTGCCACACTTTTTATGTAAGTGCTGATTGGTAGACTTGAGTTGTTTTGGTTGACATTGCTCATGCAATATAAGTTCTAGAATGTATGTGTGTTCTTCAGTGGATTGCAGTATCAAGGGTCATCAATTTTTTTTGCACATCAATGCTTTAGTGTGTTTGTTATCCTGGAAGATGGTAACTTTTTGAGCATGACAGTGGATTATACAGGGATAAGAGCTACAGTATGGGTTGGATATGTTTTTAACATGAGTTTACTGATGTTGTATGGTTAGTTGGATGTGATTAGCAACTAGTTGTGGTTGCTATTCCAACTATAGTGATTGATTCGTGTCCGCTACGTAAGCCTATTTATTACCATTGGATTTGGTGATTGTGTTTGGATATTCGTTGATGCAGGGTTCTTTCTTTTATGAGACAATAGGCCATGGAAAGCAGACATCAAGTGGGAGATTGTTCAGATGTGAATTCGTAGCATGGATCGAATTTCAAGTGGGAGATTGTTTGGATGTGAAGTCTGACTATTCATTTCATCTCCCTTGTTTTGTCCCTTCATCTTCTCTTGAAGTTCATATTGTATATATGAGGGAAAAACTTTATGTATGCTATTGCGATCAATAATAAGATTAATGTCTATGTTCTCTTTATTTGTCTTATTTCTTAACAAGAAGAAGGGAGAATTTGACTAAAAATATCTTTGTAATTTGTAACTCCCATGGTGGCTTTACATTTTTGTGGACAATTGATATGGTAATGGCAATCTATTACATATGATAGACTTTAATTAATTTAGTATGAATTTTATTTATGGCAATCTATTACATATTGATATGATAGACTTTAACTAGTATATTTATATTTAAAAAAATATATCTATTAGCACTTGCACCTCCTAAGGGTGTAAGGATGAGCCGATAGGAAAGTTAGGGGAGTACATATACATGTAGATGTGTCCATTTGACTCCTCTATTAGGGTCAATTTCAAAGATATGCTTTGGAACAATTCATTCATCCATATAAAATCAATATCTAAAGACAATGAGAATCTAATTCATTTCCAAAGATAGTGAAGTTGTACTACTCGTAAGAGGTTCTTCTAAGTAGAAATGTCATGTTTTCCACAAGGAATGTCATGTAAAAGAGACACATTCCCAAATGGAAGTAAAAATAAAGATGTAGCTGTAATCTGAAAAACTACTAACACGTTTGATGATGCTTTTGTGCATAATGATTGAGATGGCTGCTCATTGCTTCCCCAAAACTGGATCTCTTTCAAAATATTTCCCAGAGTTATTGCTTTTTCAAGATGTTTTCGAGTGACATGAAAAATGTTTCACAACATGCTACAAATATTTTACACAAATAGCCAACAAATAATGCACAATATTTGTACTTATTAACTTTGTAACAATAATTTATTCTTACAAAAATGAGAAATAAAACAATAACAATGTAAAGTGATGTAAACATTTGTCAAAAATAATAGTATAAAGTGATGATTATTTGTAAAAACAACTTAATTTAGGCACCCTTATCCCAAAGAAATCTACCTGAAATAAAATTGCAGTCACCTAAATAGAAAACTGAAAAGAGGCCCTATTTAAATTTGAAAACAGGACCTAAAATACCCAAAAGGAGGCACCAAAAATCTGCTAGTACTAGACAAGAATGAAGCCGCCAGCAGAAGCTAGATTAAAAAAATCTAGCTAAAATAAAACTACAGTCACCTAAATAAAATACAGAAAAAAAAGCCCCTATTTAGATTTTAAAACAGTACCTAAATGGCCAAAAGGAGGCACCAAAAATCTGCTAGTAACAGACAAGAATGCAGCCGCCACTAGAAGCGAATAATAGGTTAAAATTAAAATAAGTGTCCAGAATGAGAGTTTCTGACACGCCCAGAATTAGGGTTTCGGGACTGTTGCGCCCATACAACTTATGACCGATAAAAACTTAACATGTAATGTCTGGTATCAACAACCATTTGTTACTTCAACATCTAGGAAAGGTGCCCTTCTTAGAATGGTAATAATTACCTCATGCTTTTGATGCTTTATTAGTATAAAATAAGTGCCCAGAATTAGAGTTTCTGACTGTTGCGCCCATACAACTTATGAGCGATAAAATTTGAACATTTAATGTCTGGCATCAACAACCATTTACTAATTTACCTTCTACAAAAGGTGCCCTGCTTAGAATGGTAACAATTAATTCATGCTTATGATGCTTTATTAGTACAAAATATGTTACATTTGTCAATTCATTAGTCAGTTTACATTTAATGAAATTTATAATTGGTTTCTACTTGGAGATTTTCAGAATCATCCAAATTGAAAAGCAAACAATTATAGTAGGTGGTTGTTGAATTGCATATACAATTCTCCTCTTGGATGTATATTTATTGTAGAGCCATTGAAATAGGTAGAGGCCTTGAAACTCAGGGAACTCACACTCTTAGTCTCTTACATAGCTTCATCACTTTGATCTCTATGTAAAATAGCAGCACATATTTACCAAAACCATTTATGGATTTCTTGAGAAACTCTCCTGCCCATCCTTTGAAAGAAGTCTGAAATGATTTTGGTCTCTACCAATTTTGGTCTCTATGTACACATCTGCTGCTATTGTAATAGCAGCAACTAAAATCTGATTCACATTGATGAGGGCTGTAGCATTGCAAGCCAGATTCAAACCTATCAACCCCATCTGCATTTGCAAGTTTTTTTTGATGCCAGAATTTTGGACACTCTCCGCCAACAAAAGCCATCCAATCGAGGTAATCCATTCGGTCTATTGTGGCATAAATGATAAATGTGAAGAAAAATAACATTGAAAATTCATTCCACTGCCAGATATCTTTGCAGAGAAAATAGAACAGAAAGGCGAAAAGATGTTTATACAGTAAGTTGAAGGATTACATATTACAGTTGAAGGTGTTGAGTAACCATAAATGTTTGTTCTATAAATTCAGGCATTACATATTACCAAGCAATTGTCCAATTTAGCTAAACAACCAAAACATCCCGAAGGATCACTTAAGTGTGATCTGAATCGTTGTTGAATATCTGCTACACAATTTTTCCAAAAGCTTGATTATCCTAATCAAAAACTTCATTAGTAAAATGCAAGAGTTACATAGTACAACAGCAAATTCCTGAAACCCAGAATAGTTAAATGTGAGAACTACGTAATACAAAGGCCAATCCTTGAAACCCAAAATACTTATTCGCAACACCAGTCTCTCAGGAAATCCCTCGTTAAACACTTAATTAAATAAAAAGAATATAATTTAAAGAGTCTATATCTGAGATTTTCAAGAAGTAATGGATTCTTTTAGCATCCCTAGAACAGCCACAACTTAATTTCTTTGCAGAAGAGAAGCCCAAGATGCCCTGAGTCAAATTTATTTCCATTGCACTGCCAAAAAAAATTGCTACAGAATAAGTCGATTTGAAATGTATTAACAAAAGGTTTTGGGTAGTGGTAGCCTCTAGGAATTGGCGGGGGCACAAGTGGATTTCATTTAGTTGCCAAAGAAACCACATTAATCATAAGATATTTTTATACAAAAGGTTTTGGGCGGTGGTAGCCTCTAGGAATTGGCGGTGGCACAGGTGGATTTCATTTAGTTGCCAAAGAAACCACATTAATCATAAGATATTTTTATAGCCTGCAAGATCTGATTTAGTAGATAGTGGGAAAAAGCAGACTGGAAGATCTGATTCTGCAAATAGGGAGTAATGGTGATAGTGATGGAGATGAAGTAAGGGAAATGATATAAAATTACCAACATTACTTTTACCTGGTTTCCAATTTATTAGCAAAACTGAAAATGGTTTGTAGGCTGAGACTAGTTTAGAAAATTTTCCGGCATGAATTTTTTTCCTGAAAATCTCCCCGTGTGAGGTTTTTTTATGGCGTGAGACAATTCCGAGCACTATAGTGCTCACATATAAAGCCTATCGGCTAAAAATACACTGAGGTATATTTTTTTTTATAGTTTCTTTGATTTTCTTTTGCAATTTCTTTTTTGGTTCTGAGCACTATAATGCTCACATATAAAGCCTATCGGCTAAAAATACGCTGAGTTATATCTTTTTTTCATAGTTTCTTTGATTTTCTTTTGCAATTTCTATTGGATAACTGAAGAGTAAAAGATGTGGTTAATAAAATGGCTACTCTTGGAGAAACTATGGACAATGAAGTTGTGATAAAAAAGGTGTTGAGGTCTCTAACACCAAGGTGGAACAATGTTGCCATCATCATTGAAGAAAGCAAGGATTTGACTACTCTTCAGTTTGATCAGCTTGTTGGATCTCTCATGTCTCATGAAGAAAGATTGAGAGATTCATCTAGAGAAAGTAATGAGAAGGTTTTTGCTTCCAAAGTACAAATTACAAAGAATGAAAATGCTAGCACAAGCACAAAAAATAATCAAGGCCAAGGTAGAGGTCAAAATCAGAATTCTTCAAGAGGAAACAGAGGACAAAGAGATGGTCCAAGAGGAAGAGGCAGAAGAAGATTTGATAAAAGAAATGTTCAATGTTATCACTGTAATAGGTATGGTCACTTTGAAAGGGAATGCAAATTAAAAGAAGGTAATAACAATAGAAGTGCTAATTTTGCTAATGAGAATGATGAGGCTTCTCCTGGTAATTTATTCTTATCATATGACAGCTAAAAATAGTTCTAAAGAAGTTTGGTATTTAGATTCAGGTTGTTCTAACCACATGTCAGGAAATGATAAGATTTTTTCTACAATGGATAAAAGTTTCAAATCTAAAATTAAGCTTGGTGATGACAAGTCCTTGGAGGTTGCAGCTAAAGGTGCTATGGAGGTGAATACAAAAGAAGGTAAGAAATGTGTGACTGATATTTATTACACTCCACAATTAAAACATAATTTATTGAGTGTTGGGCAGTTGTGTGAGAAGAATTATAAGGTGGTATTTGAAAATCAACAATGTACAATTTATGATAAAAATCAAGGCAATAGGGTGGTTACAGTAGTGCCTATGTCAAAGAATAGGATGTTCCCATTGAAGTTTGGTGAACATAGCAACCATCTTGCCAATCTGGCATATGAGGATAAAAGTTGGTTATGGCATCTCAGATATGGACATTTGAATTTTCATAGTTTGATGTTTCTCACGTCAAAAGCTTTGGTTTATGGTTTGCCTAAGGTTCAGGGACACAAGGAAGTTTGTGAAGGCTGTGCTAAAGGAAAACATGCAAGAGAGTCATTTCCAAAAGGCAATGCATGGAGGGCCCATTACCCCCTTCAACTGGTTCACTCAAATATTTGTGGTCCTATGCAGACAAAGAGTTTGGGTAAGTCATCATATTTCATTACTTTTATTGATGATTACTCATGTAAGTGTTGGGTTTATTTTTTGAAGGCCAAGGATGAAGCCTTTGATACATTCAAAAGATTTAAAGCCTTTGTGGAAAACGAAAAAGGTTGTAAGATCAAATGCTTAAGGATAGATCATGGAGGAGAATTTTGCTCAAGAGATTTTAAGAATTACTGTGATATGAATGGAATCAAAAGGCAACTCACCACTGCTTACACACCTCAACAAAACGGGGTAGCTGAAAGGAAAAATCGTACAGTGGTGGAAATGGCAAGGAGTATGCTACATACCAAAGGATTAGACAATTCTTTTTGGGGTGATGCAGTTGCTACAGCAATGTACATTCTCAATCGGAGTCCTACTAGAGCACTTGACATGTTGACTCCTTATGAAGCCTAGTATGAAAAAAAGCCTAATGTTAATCATTTTAGAGTTTTTGGTTGCTTAGCCTATGTTCATGTGGCTGATCAAAAGAGACAAAAATTAGATCCCAAAAGTGAGCCATGCATTTTTGTTGGATATAGTGAGCAAAGTAAGGCTTATAGGTTGTATAACCCTCGCACTAATAGTATTCTTGTTTCAAGAGATGTGATTTTTGATGAAGGGGGAGTTTATGGTCATCAAAAAGACCATGTTGAAAAGTCTAAATCTATTTTGAATGGTGGTATTATTGTTGATATTGATCATGAGCAGCCAGCTAATACATCAATTCCAAGTGCTATACATCCACCAAATAATTTCTTTTTTGGTTTTTATTTTTTATTTTTTCCAATTTCTGTTTTGGTTTTTATTTTTTATTTTTTCCATTTTTTTTAGTTTTCATTTTTTTTATTTTTTCCAATTTCTTTTTTAGTGCTCTCATCCCCACCTTGCTGTGACTTGTATAACGCCTCTTCTGAATGGTTATATATAATATAGGTCAAATAATTTACATTACTTATATAAAATACAATGCATTATGTGGCATTTAAACTTTTAAATTTTAAAAATAAAATATATTTTTAGTTTCATTTTACGAATAATAGAGTCAATATATATAGATTTTTAACAAATATAATAGTTGTTTTGTAGATAATTTTAGGTGATAGAAGATTATAGAGTTGTCACCTTAAAAGCACTTGGTTCTAGGTTCAAATCTCACTTTTAAATTTTTTCAGTCTTTTAAAATCAAGTTCACAAGTCTTCTAAATAGATAAACAATGAAGACAAATATTTGATAGGTAGATATAAGGATTTTCTTAAATGTAATTAATTTTCATGGCATTTAATCTTTTAAATTTTACAATACAATATATTTTAGTTTAGTTTCACAAATTTTATTCTAAAATTTTAGGTGTGTTCATTCAACTCAAATAATATTGATTTAGGTACAATATATTTTAGTTTCACAAATTTTATTCTAAAATTTGTGGTGTGTTCATACAACTCAAATAATATTGATTTGGGTAGAATTTTATTTGCAGGGGATAATTTTAGCTAGATATTTGATAGGTAGATTCAAGGATTTGCTTAAATGTAATTAATTTTCATGGCATTTAATCTTTTAAATTTTACAATAGATTACATTTTTAGTTTTGTTTCACAAAATTTATTCTAAAAATATTAGGGGCTAATACCACTCATAGATAGATTTAAGTATTTACTTAAATGTAATTAATTTTCATGGTATTTAATCTTTTAAATTTTACAATACAATACATTTTTAATTTAGCTTCATAAATTTTATTCTAAAATTTTAGGGGTGAATACTCAAATAATATTGATTTGGTATAATTATATTTGCAAAAGGGATACTTTTAGCTAGATATTTTCGTATTGGGATAACATTTGTTGAGCCATATAAATATTTAGATATAAAAACAAGTTTGAGATTGGATTTTTAAAAGATAGTTTTTTTTTTTTTTTTTAGTTTCATAGATTTTATTTGTTAATACAAATGAAAATATATTATTTGTCATTAAAAAAATTAACAAAAGTTCTAAAATACTTATTGGTGTATTGTCTATAGGGATCTAAACAAGAAAACTATAAAAAATAGATACCCCATTTCCAAGATTAATGAGTTAATTGATGAGTTATATGAAGTTGTGTACTTTTCAAAGATTAATATGAGATTACACTACTATCAAATTCATGTAAGGGATGCAGATGTACACAAAATATCCTTCAGGTTTCATTTTGATTACTTTGAATTCTTAGCCATGCCTTTTGGCTTAACAAATGCATCAGTTACTTTTGAGTCATGCATGAATCAACTATTCAATAATCAATTGATAAAACTTATTTATTTCTATGTTACCCTGGCAAGTTTTCAAGACGGTAGGGGATGGTAGAGGATAGGGGGATGAGTTTTGGGGTGCCTTTTTTTGGGCCATTTTTTTGGGGATGACTATATAAAAAATGGGGAATTTTTTTTTTTTTTTTTTTTTTGCGCCTGGTAAACTTTTTAACGTGACCGGCGACGCTGGTGCGACACGCCCTCCGGCTCCACGCGAATGCTTTTGCCCGGAGCAATGAACCAGTGAGGCCACAACTGGGGGACCTCATCCCCTAGGAAGAACACTTCAAACCCGCGAGCTCATTGGCCCAGCGAAGGCGTAAAGCCTTGCGAGCTCGTTGGCCCAGCGGGGGTTTGAACTCTGGTGGCCGCCACTACATCCTGAGCGACTTAACCACCGAACCATGCCATCATCGGCAAAAAAAAAAAAATGGGGAAAATTTAAAATATATGGGAAATTTCAATTATTCATATGATAAAATTGATAAAGCATTCATATATACACTATAGATCCTTAATACATAACATTTGTGCTGAATTGAGAGTTCACATGAGAGTTGAACAAATTAGCAAATGTCAAAATGAAACTTAATTGCTTTCATAATTTATTGTCAATATGCATGTGATATTAAAAAAGTATACAAGTTACAAGTTACAACAAAATGCCCAAAGGCTTCAAGTTTCACTTTCAACTACAATATCAAAATACAAAAACAAAGAAAGTACACTGTTGCCCCTAATCTACATCTCCCAACACTGCATCAAAATCAGAGTCCTCCTCTAAGCGACTGTCACTATGAGGGTCTACCTCATGGCCCTCATCCAATGGAATCCCAACCAATCCCTCATGTGCCTCCTCATCAATATGGGTAGCATCTTCGGGATCAACATCCCATCGTAAAGATGGAGTCTGTCGATACTCTAGAGTTTGACAATCTTAAAGTTGGAGAGCACTATACATGACCACTAGCTTCTCTGCTCATCTAGAGGTAAGCCTATTCCTCTTGAGGGAGTGGATAAAGCCGTATGTGGACCAATTCCTCTCTGTAGTAGAGGAACTGGCAACTTGTAAAAGGAGGCAAATGGCAAGTGTTCGTAACTCTAGTGTATCCTTCTTGTGCCATGTTCACCATCCAATAGGGTCAGTTTGAGCTATTTAGCTCTATCTATCTTTGCCTTTGGTTTACTAAATGTTGGACCACAAATATTTGTGAAGGCAATCCATTATGAGCGAAGTATTATAGACTCCTCAATTGAATACATCTTTCTAAAGGCCCTCATTAACCCTTCTTTCATCTCTTCATCATCATAAGGAGGCAACCTTATAGCCTTTGGTGCATACCATTTGGGATTTAGAGCAAAGGCTTCCATATGAAGTAGGGTGTTCATTATGTTCCACCTCTGCATCACAATGGGCTTAATATGTTGCTCATATAATCCCAAACTAGGATCCTTAGCCAAAATTGTCTGCTTCATCTTTTCAAGCATGTTGTTAAATGTCTCATATATCTCTCCAAGGCTAGAAGAGTCTATATCAACATATCTAATGACATCTACAATAGGTGAGATGAAGGAGCAAACATATTTGCAAAATGCAAACAAAAATTTCAAAAAAATAATTGACAAGTTAGAAACTTTGAAAGTTGAAACACTGAACAATAAAATTAAACTATTGAAGTCATAAATTTAATAAAAAAATCAATAATTTAATATTTAATAAAATTAAAACCAATAATTTATTAATAAAATTAGTAATGTCTTACCTCATAGTGGACCACTAATCATCATCAAGGATCCTTTATTTGATGGCTTTTCCTTCAGTAGAGTTTGAATGAGGCCATCTTCTCCACTCTGAATTCACCATCATCAACTATAGAGTCTCATGACCTCAAGCATGCTCTCTAACAAGATGAAGTAACTGGCATATCTTGTCTCCATAGGTTTGAGGAATTCCTTCTTTGAAAAAGTCCCAAAGAGAGTAAGTGAGGTGTGGTGGTTGCAAATGAACATTTGAATACCTCTAGCTTCTGCCACCACTTGCTTCACCCATCTATTTTGCCTATGTCTTTCAATGCATTGTCTAATACATGAACACAACATGGGGTCCAAAAGATGTTCTTGTAATAACCCTCCACCATCATGCTATCCAATTTGCACACATGTGTTGAATCAGTGACCACCTGAACAACATTTGAGGCCCCAACCTCCTCTATGGCCTCTTTCAAAATGTTAAACTGGAAGTCTGGATCCTTATATTTCCCTGAACAATCAACAACTCTAAGAAAATAAGAGCCAGTTGTGCATGTGACTATGATATTGATGAGTGGCCGGTATCTACTATCGATCCACCCATCCATCACAATAGAACAACCCATCCTGATCCAAGTTTGCCTCTCATCCATTAGCAAACTAACCATAGAATATTCTTTGTCTAGGAGGGTAGTGCGTAGTTTATGATCTCCAAGGGGGACAAATTAGGGACCAATGGAGGCTACATCTCTAATCATTTGTTTCAAGTAAGAGGAATGAGCCACATGAAATGGGATGGCATGGGTATTAAAAGAATTGACAATGGAAGATTGTCATGTCTCATGCTTGCACATTGAACATACTCGCAATTGTCCCTAGCCTCTCACTACAACTAATCTTCCTCTTTCCTATTGTGGCAATATCACTACTATCACTACCAACCATGGATGGCATAGGCATAGATGATTGTGTAGAAGAATGTATTGGTATTGGAACACATTTAGACCTCATTTTTGCCTCCATATGCAATCTATGAGCCTTTACATTCTCATCCTTCTTTATGTCTTTACAAACCTTAACTCCACAACCTGTAACATCCAAGAAATGAGACCATACCCTTGTGTATCTCCCTCTAAAATCTGTTTTGCAAATATTACACAACCACACCCTACTCGCACCTGAATTTTTCTTTTTTCTTTGTATCTATGGTTGCCACATGTTGGAGAAGAGGTTTTTTAGAGTTAAAAGGGCCCTTTGCATAAGGTTTCAAGATAAGGGAAGGGCACTCAAATGAATTTGGTGGTTGTTCTCCTCCAACCCCAACACTTCCACACCCTAATGAGACTGAATCTCTTACAGTTATTTCATTTTCTTCCACTTCATTGTCACTACTCTCATTTCCACTGCCGCCCATGTTGTTTTGTGAGAAAACAATGCACGCTTAAACTAAACAATGAAAAAAAAAAAGATATTTCTTACTTTAAACTTTGAAAAAAACTTGAAAAAAAAATAAAATGATAGAATGACTTACCTCTTTCACCATTTTGTTGCCTCACTATCAATGATGCCCTAGATTCAACTTCTCATCTAGCCGCTCCTTCAAAGCCTGTTAAAAAAATATATTTTTCCTCCCTTTTGGCTATGGACAAATAAAAATGAAAATAGTATACAAATGAGGATGTTTTTTTTTCTCATTTAGGGCGAGTTGGGGTGTGGGGACCCACAAAGAAATAATAAAAGATCAAATTTTTTAATCACTGGGCTTTGTTTTTTTTAAATTCCACTTTATGTTGGCCATCCCCGGGACAATTGGGGGATGTCACATATGTCCCCACCCATCCCAGCAACGGTTGATTGTCCCCTGTAATTTTGAGAGATGTCCCCAAGTTTTTAGGATATCTCTTTTCAATTTTAGAAATTTGAGTACGACCTGAGGATATCCTTGAGGCGTCCCCATGTCCCTAGGGCATTCTAAAAATGGGGATACCCCTACAAAGGCCAGAGACACATCCCTGGGTTTCCTTGATTTATTTTCTTTGATGATATTTTGATTTATAGAGAGACTTGAGAAGACAATTTAGGGCATTTAGATATAGTCCAAGGTATATTAGAGCAACATGCTCTCATTGTAAAACTATCCAAAGGTGAGTTTCAGGTGACAAAGATCTTGTACTTGGGCCATGTCATTAGTGCTCAAGGTGTTCAAGTGGATGAACAAAAGCTCCAAGCCATCTTAGATTGGCCTCATCCTAACACATTAACATAATTAAGGGGATTCTTTGGTCTTTGCAGTTACTATAAAATTTTTGTAAAAGGGTCTTCATAGCTAGTAGCACCCTTAACAAATATGACCAAGAAATGAGCTTTTGCATGGACGAAATCAACACAAGAAGCTTTTGATAAGCTTAAGGACGTAATGATCTCATGTCCTATACTTATTATTCTAGATTTCTCACTTCCATTTTTATAGAATGTGATGCTTCAGAGAAGGAAATTGGAGTTGTATTAGTATAAAAGGGCCATCCCATAACATTTGAAAGAAAGAAGTTGAGAGAATTTGAAAAAGGATTCTCCATCTATAACAAAGAGATGTTGGCTATCATGTATGCCTTGGAAAAGTTTAGACAATATCTAGTTTGTGAGAGATTTGTGGTGAAGACATATCATAACAACTTGAAGTTCTTCCTTGACCAACATGACTTGAATGATAAACAAAAATAGGTGAGCAAACTCCAAGATTATGATTTTGACATAGAGTACATGAAGATGAAAAAGAATGTAGTTGCTGATGCTCTTTCTAGGATGTCTACTGCTATTATTTTTGTCTATTGAAAAGTTCCTATTACGACATAATATGTTAAGAATACATTTTCTTCTAGCCCCCGGATAGGAATGTGAGAGGTGACAAATTTATGGTGGCAGATGGTCTCATTCTTTACAAAAACCAAATTTTCTTCATCCATGAATCCAAAATGAAAGAGAGGATTTTAAGAGCCTTTCATAATGCACAAATAGGACACCCAGGATACTACAAGAGTTATAGGAAAAATAGAGATAATGGAAGGGCCTTTAGGAGGATATCCTCAAACACATAAGAGAATTAATAACCTATCAACAAAATAAAGCATAACATGCCCTGCTAGTAGGTTTGCTATAGCCACTACCTAGATTCCAAATTAGAAATAAGAGAGTATATCCATTGATTTCTTCAACAACCTTCCTAAGGTACATGGTAAAAAATTATATTTATGTTCTTGTAGATAAGCTAACTAAGTATGCACAGTTCTTTTCCATTTCTTTAGAATTAAAAGTTCATCAAATGGTAAATTTATTTTTTTAGAGAAGTGTTTAGACTACATGGATTGCCTAAAAATATTGTCAATGATAGATGTATTAGATTTCTCAATTTTTTTGCAGGGGCTATTTTATTTGACCTATACAAAACTCACTCCTAGCATAACTTATCATTACCAAATAGATGGACAAACAAAAATAGTGAACAAATGGGTTGAGGGGTACTTGAAGAATTATGTTTCATATCAACAATCAACTTGGGTTAAGTGGTTACACATGGGGGAATACTGCTACAATACTTACAACATTCCCATTGGTATGTCTCTATTTATGGCATTATACAATGATGATGTGTTAACCTTTGTTGATTTAGTGTTCATATATAGCAAAGTACTAATATCTAGTGACTTGATTAAGCATAGCTAAGACATATTGAGATGACTCAAAGATCACCTCCAGTAAACCCATAGTTGATCAACATAAATCCCATGCAGATCACAATGGTACAGAGAGGTCATTTGAGGTTGGAGACATGGTTTTTCTAAGATTGCATCCATATAGGCTATCTTCCATCAAAAGAAGTGGGGTTGGAAAGCTCAAACCCTATTTATATGGACCCTACAAGCTATTGAGGAGAGTTGGTGAAGTTGCATATGAGTACCATTGCTAGAGAATAGTAGGATCCATAATATTTTCCATGTGTCTTGCTTTGAAAGGGAACTTGGACAACATGTCATACCTTCTATGGATTTTCCACCCTTGGATGATGAGGGAAAGCTCATATTAGTACTTTATGCAATTATTGATACTACGATGAAGAAATTGAGAAACAAAAATATTACAGTGAAGAAATTTGAAAAATATTTTAATTGTCTCGATTAAAATAATCATCCATGGGAATCTGAGGTAGTATCAGGGAGAGTCCATAGGTCAAATCCAACTTCACCAAAGTCCACAAAAAATCTAGCTCCAGCTATGCAAGCCATGTACGTCTCCACTCTCCATAGGTTTACCCATATTGAAATTACATTATTTTAATATTAAAGTCTACTTTACTATTAAAATATTTATGTGAAGGATGTATTTAATTTAATTATTAAAACATGAATTTTTAATGGTTAAGGGGAATGTAAATGATTTAAAGGGAAATCAAATGTAAAAGGCATGACAAAAATCATTTACAAAAGAAGTATTTGAGATGGAATAGTAGAAAAGGATGAATATTAATTATTTTACTATTTCAAATGTCACAAATTAGAAAGAAAAAGTAAAAGAAGGGAAAAAGGAAAGTTATAGGAAAGAGTTCACACACACACAAAGGGAAAAAGAGAAATAAATATACAAAAAAATAAAAGAGGCAAAATATGAAAATAGAAGTAGTTGGGCATTTAGTACCATCAGGGAAATCTTTTAAATTGGCAAGTGAAGTGTGCAATAAAAAGAAATGAACAACAATAAGAGATCAATAAATCTAGGAGATCAAAAGTATTAATTATTTATTCTATCATAGATCCCTAAGATTTGATTTCATAAATGTCTAGAGAAGAGTACTCATACAAAGTGTAGACACCTAAAAATGGCTTCTACCATCGAACTGACTCCTAACATCCCTAAACATGTCAATTTCCCTCCTAACCAATTAAATAAATTTTTATTTAATTAATTATCCCTTCATTACCCTATTTTCCATCATATTATCCCCAAAATTGAATTAATTTCATTAATTCAATAGTCTAAAACCTTAGCCAATTGATTTAATAAATATGTGATATTTATTATTTCAATTTCCCTCTATCTTAAGTCCTAAATCCACCTCACAAAATCCACCTCATCAATCCACCTCATCTCTTCCACCTCACCATGTGGCACAGATAATTAAATATTCTTAATATTTAATTAGCTAATATCCTCCATTATCCAAAAATGAATTTAAAATTCAATTGTCCCCCACTATCATCCACTAATTAAATTTTTAATTCAATGGTCATCCACTAATTGAATTTTTAATTCAATTGTCCTCCACTAATTGAATTTAATTATCCTCCACTCTTCCACTAATTGAATTTTTAATTCAATAATCCTCCACTAATTGAATTAAAAAATTTAATTTGTCATAATCCACTCTTCTCAAAAAAGAATTTTTAATTCATCCATTATGAATTAAAGATTCACAAATAATGAGAGCCCTTGATCTGATCAAATGAATCCTCACCCTCCATCCTCATCTCCAAAATTCTATAAATTGAGCCTCTCCTAAGCTATTTTGATAAGACCACTTCATCCACCAGAACTCTATCAAAATCACTCCCCAATCTCCTCATCTTATCAAACCTCTGCCAAAATCACTCTAGCCATCTCCTATATCCATCTGAATCAATTTGTCTCTCATCTTGCATTGTGTTGAGCACTTGAGCAATCCACATTCTCCACATTTAGTCATTCTAATCACGGGAACAATTTGAGGAGCTCTCTTGGGTGCATCTCCTTCCCGCATGGATTCGTGAGGTCTTCATAAATGTATAATCGTGTATCATCCTTACCAATTATCCCCAAACCTTACCCGATTCTTCTAAGCCAAAATCTTTTTTCTATCCAATCCAACTCTATGTTTTAACTTCTTTGAAATGATGTTACTTAGCCGCAATACCATCTCAAAGACGGGCAAATGTAGACACTTAAAAATGGCTTCTACCATCGAACTAACTCCTAACATCCCTAAATATGTTAATTTCCCTCCTAACCAATTAAATAAATTTTTATTTAATTAATTATCTCTTCATTACCCTATTTTCCATCATATTATCCCTAAAATTGAATTAATTTCATTAATTCAATAGTCTAAAACCTTAGCCAATTGATTTAATAAATATGCAATATTTATTATTTCAATTTCCCTCTATCCTAAGTCCTAATCCCACCTCACAAAGTCCACCTCATCAATCCACCTCATCTCTTCCACCTCACCATGTGGCACATATAATTAAATATTCTTACTATTTAATTAGCTAATATCCTCCATTATCCAAAAATGAATTTAAAATTCAATTGTCCCCCACTATCATCCACTAATTAAATTTTTAATTCAATGGTCATCCACTAATTGAATTTTTAATTCAATTGTCCTCCACTAATTGAATTTTTAATTCAATGGTCATCCACTAATTGAATTTTTAATTCAATTATCCTCCACTCTTCCACTAATTGAATTTTTAATTCAATTGTCCTCCACTAATTGAATTTTTAATTCAATTGTCCTCCACTAATTGAATTAAAAAATTCAATTTGTCATAATCCACTCTTCTCAAAAAAGAATTTTTAATTCATCCATTATGAATTAAAGATTCACAAATAATGAGAGCTCTTGATCTGATCAAATGAATCCTCACCCTCCATCCTCATCTCCAAAATTCTATAAATTGAGCCTCTCCCAAGCCATTTTGATAAGACCACTTCATGCATCAGAACTCTGTCAAAATCACTCCCCAATCTCCTCATCTTATCAAACCTCTGTCAAAATCACTCTAGCCATCTCCTATCTCCATCTGAATCAATTTGTCTCTCATCTTGCATTGTGTTGAGCACTTGAGCAATCCACATTCTCCACATTTAGTCATTCTAATCACGGGAACAATCTGAGGAGCTCTCTTGGGTGCATCTACTTCCCGCATGGATTCGTGAGGTCTTCATGAAGGTATAATCATGTATTTATGCATTACATTAGTTTTTAATCTTCATTGTGATTTCACTGATCACACAAAGAATGTCAAAATAATTGATGAGCTACCAAAATTTGCAAAAAAGCATTGAAATCTACACTCACATCTGATTTGTTGTAGACTTCCATCTTCTTCTTCTTCTTCCCTCTTTCTCTCTCTCATGTTTTATATATACCTCTGATTTTGATAAAATGATGTTGGTTGGATAATATTTACAATATCCCTCTGTTGTTGTGGTCTTTTGATCACTCTAAAAAGATTGGGTGAATGTTTCCTTGACAAAGATGGCTATTTTGTACTGCTCTAAACTTGTGGGTAGCCTTATTTCTCTCTCTAACCTTGTGATGGTTAATACAAATGAGTAATCTTCTGATACCTCTTGTGTTGTTGTTGGGTGTGTTTATTTTAGAAACTGGTGTATTATTGTTTCTAGCTCTTTTTCTTTGCCTGGAAATGTTCTCTTTTTTCCTTTCTTTTGTCCTTTTATTATTTGGCTTTAGGGGAATATCTATATTTGTTTCCATTAATGAGCTATGTTAAACCACATGTAATCTTAAAATCATATTGTGATATTAATTTATGAGGCTATTTTTTTTATTCGTAAGAGCTATTATATTGTATTAAATATTCAAAACAGTTTACATCTTTGTCTTCTTGCCTATTTGGTAGAAAATATGAAGATCCAGTCTATGTAAAGCAAACTACTGCTATGACCCCTATACCACATATCTTGAACCATGTAACTTTCCACCAAAAAGGCCACGCAGGGCCAAATGAACCTTTGCAACACCCCTAATTTATACTATACCGAGGTTTCATATTGAAAATTGAAAGCCCCAACCCTAAAACCCCCTATCCCTGTAACCATAACTATTGCAAAATATTTGTAGATGACTGCTAATTCAAACTATACCATTCACCTGAATGAATTTCTTGAACTCTGTAACCCAATCGAAGTCTTGCATGGGAACCATTTGCAGCATTTTCTTCGGAAAGTTGACACCAACCAAAGCCATTTCATGGTGCACCAGTAGATCAGCACCCCTGATATCAAGGATGAAGGGATAGTATTTCACATATTCCCCTAGAATATTAGTTGCATGTCACGGGGCTGAGGCACCACAACACCCAGAGTAGCAGCCGCCAACACCTCATCAAGGCCTCCCAGCAGGTCTGGTTTGATCATTTTTCGAGCAATGGACTCCACCTCTGGTTTTGGAATGTTTCAAGTCTAGAAGTGTTGCCACAAACCTAGAAGCAATATCAGTATCAACTCTGTAATGCTCTACCTCTTCTAGAAAAGCCCTACCCAGAACTAGTTTTGTAGCTCCAACCATCAATAAGTCATTTTCCAGCAAAATCTTTTTAAGCTGTTGCTCGGTTATCTTACCCAAGAAGGCCATTTGCCTCATCTTGCTTACTAAATGGATTGGTGTGTCTATACCACTACAAATAACACTATCAACAGACAAATAAAAAACAAATTTTGACCCTTCTATCATATTAACCAGGGTTTTACAATTTTATAGCGGTGGAATGAGCTTCTCTAGTTCAGACACTAATTCTTATTAAGAGGATATCACACGCTTCGAATGGAAAACTCCATGTGGTGATGACCATATCCATCCTCTATCCTTGTTAAAATATTTCCTATCTCTCAAAATCTGACAGATATTTATTAATCCAACTTGGAAGGTCTTATATCCTTATTTGCAATTTTAAATAATGATTATCCAAGGTCTCGTTAGTTTGGTCTGGAATGCCCAAAGAGATCATTAATCATTGAGAGGAGTGCTCTCTCTCACTCTTCAAATTATATTACATGTGTATGTTTGCTTAATTGCCGATTAATCATTTACTATCGTGTTGGAGACAAATTCCCCATCAAAAGTTGCCTCTAAATTTATCTATTTTCTTCAATTAGTTTTCCACAACAACGATGTGGAAAACTAAAACTACTCGGTTCTCTTATTTTATAGAATTTTTACTTGATTGTTGTTCTAGGGAGTTACGTATTTTCAAATAACTCTTGTGAGACTCTCTTTTAAATTTTCTTAATTTGAGTGAAGAGGCCAACATTCTTTGAAATTGTCTCAATCTGCTCCCATATTAGCCAACACATTTGCTTCCCTATTTCGTTCCCAGTAATTGTGATTGACCATATAATTTTTGAATCCCTCCAGTTGTTTTGTAATCACCTCCAAAATGCTCTTGATTTTCCAATTCTATATTTGTCCAGACCTGGTTGCATTTATTACTAGTGTAGAGTCTCCTATTATTACTTGGTCTAGCTTCAATTCTTGACACAAGTTGATTCCTTGCGAAAGTGCTTGGAGTTTAGCTACATTGTCGGTGCCAATCGGAAGAGCCTTGGCCAATTTTTCAATCACTTTTCCATTCCAATCCCTTATAATGCAACCTCCTTCAGATGAGCCTGGATTGCCCCTGACAGCCCCATCAAAATTTAGTTTGTACTAGCCAAACCCTGGAGCCTTCCATTCCACATTCTTCCTAGTTTTGTTCACTTTTTTCCCTCCTTCACTAAAGAAGGAAGGAACTTTTAGCCCGTACCAAGATTTTCTCATTAAAGTATCCCATTCTATAAAATTAGCATTTCTTTGACCCTGTTCATTTGTTCTACTATTCACCACTTCCACAATGGTTTCTTCCATCTTGTTCATTAGAGAAGAAACTGACAGTTCCTTTTCTTGAAAGATCTTTCTATTTATTTCTTTCTAAACCTCCCAAATAAATAAGAATGGGTTAACCACCTAAAGAGTAGGAAACAATGCCGAATTGTTTAACACTCGCCATGCTTGAAAAAAACTTATAATATCTTCTTGAAATGCACTTTTTTAGGCTAACTTAGCACACAACCATTGCCAACATTCTTGGGTATAGGGACAATTAAGCAACAAATGATTCCCTGATTTCTCTGCTTCTTTACACAAAGTGCATCTAGATGGACCATGATAACCCATCTTCATAAATCGATCCGCTATCAAAATCCTTTTTTGAATGGTTGCCCAAGCAAATGTTCTTGCCTTGGGTAAGCAATTTTTGTTCCAGCAGATATTAACCAGTATCTGGAAAGAAGATTCCATTACTTTTTCCAGGATTCTATATTTGTCTTTAACATTATACTCACCATTTTTTACTCCATTCCATCTTAGCAAATCACTACCTTCCTTAATGTATATGATTATGTCTTACATCATTGTTTCAAATTCAGAAGCCACCTAATTTGAAAAACGTAACCTTCTCACATCTTTCCAATTCCATTTTGTGATCCCATCAATTAGGCTCTCCTATAGATAGTCCCTTACATGACATCCCCACATTTGCTTTGTTGTTTCCCTGACTTGATCCAATTCCCTTCTCTTGTCCAACCTTGGGAACCCACCCCATGAATCTTCCCAAAAGAGAGCAGTCCTACCATCCCTTATGTCCCAAGTTAGAAGGTTTGTGACAAGATCTCTACAATTTCTCAGAAAATTTTAGATTCTTGAACTCGAGGGAAGGGTTCTTGAATTAAAAATACTTAGATCCCCTGGATCTAAATACTTTGCTTTCATTATCTTAACCCACTTTAAATCTTTATTTGCGTATATCTTCCAGACTAGCTTTGCTCCAAGTGCCTTGTTCTAAAGAAGTAAATTTTTCAATCCCACTCCATCTGCATCCTTTGCCTTACAAATTTATCCCACTTGATGAGAGGATACTTATCCTACTCACCATTCCCTTGCCAAAAAAGCCTTCTCATCTTTTAGCTAATCTTTGTGCTTACCTCAACTAGCATTGGTAAACAAGACATCATATATATTGGTAATGCAAATATCATTGCTTTTAACATTGTTATCCTACCTGCCCATGAGAGCCATCTACCTTTCCATGATGCTAACTTGTTATCCACTCTTGATGCCAAATAATCCCAGAGTTTACCTGATTGCAGTCCAACCGCTAGAGGAAGGCCCAAATACTTACTTGGTAATTTACCCTTCTTGATGTTTGACACTCTTAGGATATGATTTTCTATTCTTTGGTTTGTGAAGGAAAAAACACATCTGATTTCTCTTTATTGACCTCCTGTCCAAAAGCTGCTGAATAGTCATCCAGAATCCTTTTAAAGTTTTGTGCTTCCCTTATTTGAGCAGCCCCAAAAAGCATTGTGTCATCAACAAATTGCTGATGTGTTATGGCAGACAATTCTCTAGTCACTTGTATTTCTTTCACCTTTCCTTCCATTGAAGCTTTGTTGATAAATCTTCCCATGGTTTCTACCATTATGATAAATAAGAAGGGAGATAATGGATCTCCTTGTCTTAGACCTCTTGAAGCCCCAAAAAAGCCTTCCAGAGAGCCATTTATTAGGATAGAAAATCTTGGACTAGCAACACAATTGAAGATCCAATCCAACCAGCTCTTATTGAATCCAAATGCCTCCATTACTTTGAACAAGAATCTCCAATCTACCCTGTCATATGCTATTTTAATGTCTAATTTTATCAACATGTTCTGTTTTCTTAAATTATGTGTAGTGTATAGCCTCTTGTGCTATTATTACTCCATATAGTATCGATCTTCTTGGACAAACCCCATTTGTTCTTCCAAAATTATGTCTGGAAGAATCTTCTCTATTCTGTTTGCTGCAACTTTAGCTAGTATTTTGTATATTGTATTGCAAAGGGCTATTGGCCTATACTCATCTAAAGAGCCTGGTTTTTCTTTTTTGGTATAAGAGCTATGAATGCACATTATTTATTTCCTTTAACACTTTACCCATCTTTTTTGAGTCCTCAATTGCTTTAGTTATTTCACTCCCTATAAAATCCTAGTATTTTTTAAAGAACCCCACTTGGAAACCATCCGGTCCAGGGGCCTTATCCGAATGGAGCTGAAACAAAGCTTCTTTGATTTCTACCTCTGTGAACCTCTCCATTAGCATCTTATTTTGACCCTCTGTCACTAGTTTTGGGATGTTTTCCAGTATTTGTTGTTGTTCATGTCGCCTTGAGCCATTCCAATTATTAAGCAGATTTTGAAAAAACTTTACAAATAATTTCCTCCATTTTCTTAAGATTTCTGCCTTCCATGGTCTTGATGCTTGAAATTTTGTTAACTTCCCTTCTAACTTTTGTTGCATTATGGAAGTCTTTGTATTTTGATATCCTTCTCTTATCCACAACTCACGTGACTTATGTCTCTAGTATATCTCTTTTTTTGGTAAAATGTCTTCTTGTTTGCTAAGCAATTCTTTTTCCAACATATATTTTATTTAATCCATGCCATTAGCTATCATATCCTCATTTAAATTCTCCAGTTGCTCTTCAAATTTTCTTCTCTTTAAAAATATTTTTGAAGTTGCTCTTGTTCCATTTTTTCAATTGTTGTTTCACTATTTTTAATTTTATTGTTATGATAAACATTTTTGATCCTTTTGTATGCACTTCACCCCACCACTTTTGGATTAGAGGCATCAACTTCTCATCCTTGAACCACATTTTCTTGAATTTGAAAGGATATCAAATTGTCTTTCTTTCCCCCTGAATATCTAATTATATTGGGTAGTGATTAGAGCCTGACGAACATGATATTACTTTCCAATGTGAATGGAAAGGAGTCTAGATCTCCTTTAAAAAGGTATCTGTCCAACTTTTTTGCTATACCGCAAAAACCAATTCTTCTGTTTGTCCAGGTATATAGCCCATTTCCCATTTGAATTTCCATGAGAGTGTTTCTTTCTACAAATGCTTCAAAGTCTATTTTCAAGATTGTAGTTTCTTGTTTATTCCTCCCCTTTTATCTATTGTTCTCAATGTTGCATTAAAGTCCCCCTCCCAAAATACAAAAATCTAGTGCTAGATTATTACACATGGTTTCTAATTCTCTCCACATCTCTCTATTTTGTAAGCATGATGAAGGACCATAAACATTAAAAAGAAAAAAACACAGATCAAATGATAAACTTCTAACCTTACAAGCCAACCAATGTTTGCTCAAGTCTATTTTTTCCAGCACCATTTTTTGTGGCTTCCAGATCGTCAGCAATCCTCCTGATGCGCCTTCCACATTGACTGCCTCCATTTTCTACATCCTTAACTTTGATCAATATTTCTCCACTTCATCTTATTGTAATTTTGATTCCTGGATTAGAATGATATCTTCATGTGACACCTATAGCTGGTGTCTAACCAGACACTTTTTGTTAGGGGCGTTTATCCCCTAACATTCCAAGATATTATTCTCATTGTTCCTCAAGAAGGGTTTCCCCCTTCCTTGGCATGAGTATTTCATTGATCTTCTTCTATCTTATTGCTTCTCCATCTAATTTTCTTTTTTCTTGGTTTGGGATCCTTCCTCTCTTCTTGCTATCTTTGCAATCAGAACATTTCCTTACTGCCTCACTTTGTGAGATGCCTAAATTTCCTCCCTCCTCCTAATAGGATATGATATTCTGCATATTATTTATAGAGAGGATGCCCTCTCCTATCTCCAAATCTTTTTCCTCTTGCCCCAACTCCTAATCTGCTATTTATTCCTCCTCCAGGCTATCTATTTCAAGATATTCTCACGTCATGCCTTAGCTTCCTTGGTCAACTGCACAAGCTCATTTCCTATTTTTATTAAAGCATTGATATCTTCTTCCCTGAAAGTATTACCTAACAAAGTAATGACATCTGATAGTTTCTCCTCCAAGTCTTCCTTATGTTCTAGCAATTCTTCTCTTTGTTGATCTACCTCTTCCTCAATCCTTAGATCTATAGCTTCATTCGCTTGAGAATCTATAATCGGTTGAACTAGAATCTCTTTTTCCTCAGCTACCTCTACCTAACCTCATTTGCATTTTTAGATACGTGCCTTTCCATCTCTATACCCTTTCAGCTTCTTTCTGTTGTTGCTGGCCTCTAGAACCCAAAACCCTAATTTTTTGACCTTCAGGGTTTAGGTCATATTCCAAACTTTGCTTTCATTTTCCCTGCTCCATTATTATTTCAATCTCTTTCCAATGTGTATTGTTTGGTTTGTTCTCCACACAAAGCCTCACATATGACCCTCCTGCATTAATATTTTCTCTTTCTTCTGCACAGATATAGTTTCCCAATTGATTTCCTATTTCCTTTATTGCTTCGGGCTCCCAAAATTTAAGTGGAAGATTTGGGAGTTTTAACCAATCCTAGATTTTTTCCATATTATGCTTATTCAAATCAAAATTTGCTTCCCAATTTCTTATGTAGAAACTAAACTCATCCATTATCCAGATGTCATTTTCAATTTTCTGTTTGATTTCTTGCAAAGGGCAAATTACAATAAAATATCCTTTTGCTAGTTGTTTAAATTGTAACCCTTTTCCCCAGGGTTCAATCACCAATTCATCAGAAATGTCCAATTAAAATCCCTTCCGTACCATTTAACTAAAAGGCCATACCTTTACAAATGTTGTATTATTTGTCGCATTATTTTGTCTTTGATTACGATGGATTTGATATGAGTTCCTCTAAAGGGTTTGTCTCTCCATATGTTTCCCTTCTGCTTACCTTGATTGTTTAATCTTCCGTTTGGGGAAAAAGTTCCCATCCTCCAATCCTTACCCATTGGAATGGCGTTCGCACTTGACGCAATAAAGGGCTTTGATTTGTCTTGCGTAAAACTCTTTTCAATTTTCCATCTGTTGTTTTTCCAAATTGTGAAGTCCTTTCCCTGAAATCATTCTAGATACTTGCGAGCCCTAGGGTAAAACCCTTGTTTTATCTCATACCTCGACCTCCATTTCCAATCTTTTTGCCAAGTCTGATTCTCATCTTGACCTCTCCATTGTCTATCGCACCATTCTTCACTGGCCGCATGAAACCTGATTTATTCCATTGGAAAAGCTTTCTCCTCCTCTATAGCCCAGTCCTCCTTCTCTACCCTCACTCCTTCACCTGCTCCCGCCATTAGTTGTTTTTAATTAATGAGGCTTACTTCAGAAGTTCTAGTTTATTATTGAAGTATACACTAGTAGAAATATGGCAAATAAATGACCAAGTGACTAAAACTTTTAGTCATGTGACCAAAATTTCTACTATTTTTTTGCAACACAGCTATAAATGACTAAATAAATGACTAATTTGGTCATTAGTTGAAATGACCAAATAAATGACTAAATAAATGACTAATTTGGTCATCGGAAAAAAACACAATTAAATAATTGGTCAGACAAATAAAAATGACTAAATAAATGACTATTACTCCTCTATTCTTTTTTCTTTTCAGTTTGATCATAATCCATGAATTCAAAGACAAGACAAGGCAAGGCAATAAATGTCCGCTTAGACCAAAGGAATAAAGGGAGAGAAAGGATTGAACAAAGGGTTAAGAAGAAAAAAGATAAATCATACAATAGGAAATATACAAAAAAAATTAAAAATAAGACAAGAAAATAGACAAACTGATAGATACAAATAAAATAAAGACAATTATTAATTATATAACTTTTAAATATACTATAATATTGATAAATTATTTAATTTTGCAAGTCCAGTATGCACAAGTATAATTTAAGTAAAATTAATTTAAATTATATAATTTAATAACTTAAGTTGTATAATTTATAACTTATACACAAATAAAAATGACTAAATAATTAGTCACACAAATAAAAATTAGACAATATGATATTAAAGTGGATAATTAAAAAAAATATTTCAAATTGATGGAGTGGGTTGTATTATAATGTAATATAATAATAATATATTATATTACAATACAATATAATATAATATATATACTATTATATAAAATTATATTATTATTATTATTATTATTATTATTTTTTATTGGTAAGTGAGGGATTTTTACGCTGGCCCACTCCAGCAGAGGTCACAAGGGGGACCTCCTCCCCGTAGAACTGCCACCACCACTGCAGCATGGATCGCCACCAGTGGATTCGTCATTATACACCATTGCTACCATGACCTATCGAGCTGCGGAGACCAGAGTACACCAGACCTCGGAGTGCCAAGAGTCACCTATATAGAGCCACAACCATTTAGAAGCCCAGATGTCTTTGGGGGGATTTGAACCTTGGTCTCCACAATAAGGACCAAGTGGTCTTAACCACTAGACCACACCCACTCGATAATATTATATTATTATTATTATATATATAATATAATATTATATTATTAGTATATATATTATATAATATTATATTATTAATATTACAATATTATATTTATATTATAATGTGTTTAATATTATAGTATTATATAATATTATATTATTATTATATATATAATATATATTATATTATATATTATCTAATATTATATTATAATATAATATAGTATTTATAATATAATATAATATTATATTATAATATTATAATATTTTATAATATTATAATATTGTATAATATTATATTATAGTATTTATATTATAATATAATATAATATTAAAATATATTTAATATTATATAATAATATAATATTATAATATGGGCGCCAAAATTTTCATTTCATTTTGGTGCTCATTCGTTGAAACCCTAAAGTATACCCTAACTCAGAAAGGCACAAAACTAACCTATTTTGTTTCATCTCCTTTTTATTTGTGAGGCTGATTATTTTACCTTATTTTGATCGTTATGCATTCAGATTAATGACATTATCAGACTTTTTTAGAGACTATGTTTCATTATGCAGACTTGATTATATCTCCTGATTTTGATAGGACATTGATTAGACATATGTGATTTGATTTGATCATATTTGATGCAATTTTGTGATTTGACATACGAGATATATTTGATGATTCTTGGAGATGAGATTTCTAGTTATTTATGTGATGTTGACTATTTGACATGTGATTGAAAAATACAGTTTAATTCAGAATTATGTTATAGATGATTATTGTTGTATTCGATTGCGTGAATTTAATTCCATTTGCTTCGGTTATGATTATTCATGATATGATTGACACTTGATCAAGATGTTCAGGTTTTACATTCCCTAGCCATGAGAAATTGGAGGTAGAATTCACACCAATGTTATTCCCTGTGAAACTGATCCATTCCCAAGAGGGATAAGGATCACGTTTGAAAATTGAGTGTTGATTTATGTACTTGATTTAATTTTATCATTTTGGCCTAGTACCCTATGTTTAAATTGATTAATATTGAGTGTTGTATAATTTTTATTTGACTTACACCAATTGGTATTTGTCTTTATTTTTTAGGCCATTTAAAGTGGATTTATGACCCCCTTGGTGAACCTTAGTGTCCCAAAAGTTGCCCTAGGTGGTTACCCATGGGTCTAGGGTCAATTTTGACTAACTAACCCTTGGATTAACTCACTTTTGGTCACTCTAAACTATGGTTTAGCCTTCATTCTCCTCCATAGTCCTTGAATAAATCAAAATATCATCAAGGAACATGAGAACAAACTAGTCAAGATAGGTGCGAAACACCCCATTCATCAAACTCATGAAAATTGATGGAGCATTGATCAACCGGAAAGGGACAAACGTGAACTCATAATGCCTATAGCATGTATGAAATGTTGTCCAATGAATGTCTACCTCATGAATGTGAAGATGATGGTATCCTGACTTTATATCTATCTTGGATAACACCTTGGCTCCCCTCATATGATCAAACAAATCATCTATCCGAGGAAACAGTTATCGATTCTTCACCATCACTTTGTTCAACTGGCGATAATCAATGCACAAGTGAAGAGATCTGTCCTTTTTCTTCACGAAGATGACAGGCGCTCCCAAAGGGGATACACTTGGATGAATGAAACCCTTCTCCAGTAAATCCTCCATTTTCCACATCCTTAACTTTGATCAATATTTCTCCACTTCATCTTATTGTAATTTTGATTCCTGGATTAGAATGATATCTTCATGTGACACCTATAGCTGGTGTCTAACCAGGCACTTTTTGTTAGGGGCGTTTATCCCCTAACATTCCAAGATATTATTCTCATTGTTCCTCAAGAAGGGTTTCCCCCTTCCCTGGCATGAGTATTTCATTGATCTTCTTCTATCTTATTGCTTCTCCATCTAATTTTCTCTTTTCTTGGTTTGGGATCCTTCCTCTCTTCTTGCTGTCTCTGCAATCAGAACATTTCCTTACTGCCTCACTTTGTGAGATGCCTAAATTTCCTCCCTCCTCCTAATAGGATATGATATTCTGCATATTATTTATAGAGAGGATGCCCTCTCCTATCTCCAAATCTTTTTCCTCTTGCCCCAACTCCTAATCTGCTATCCATTCCTCCTCCAGGCTATCTATTTCAAGATATTCTCCCGTCATGCCTTAGCTTCCTTGGTCAACTGCACAATCTCGTTTCCTATTTTTATTAAAGCATTGATATCTTCTTCCCTGAAAGTATTACCTAACAAAGTAATGACATCTGATAGTTTCTCCTCCAAGTCTTCCTTATGTTCTAGCAATTCTTCTCTTTGTTGATCTACCTCTTCCTCAATCCTTAGATCTATAGCTTCATTCGCTTGAGAATCTATAATCGGTTGAACTAGAATCTCTTTTTCCTCAGCTACCTCTGCCTAACCTCATTTGCATTTTTAGATACGTGCCTTTCCATCTCTACCCTTTCAGCTTCTTTCTGTTGTTGTTGGCCTCTAGGACCCAAAACCCTAATTTTTTGACCTTCAGGGTTTAGGTCATATTCCAAACTTTGCTTCCATTTTCCCTGCTCCATTATTATTTCAATCTCTTTCTAATGTATATTGTTTGGTTTGTTCTCCACACAAAGCCTCACATATGACCCTCTTGCATTAATATTTTCTCTTTCTTCTGCACAGATATAGTTTCCCAATTGATTTCCTATTTCTTTTATTGCTTCGGGCTCCCAAAATTTAAGTGGAAGATTTGGGCGTTTCAACCAATCCTAGATTTTTTCCATATTATGCTTATTCAGATCAAAATTTGCTTCCCAATTTCTTATGTAGAAACTAAACTCATCCATTATCCAGATGTCATTTTCAATTTTCTGTTTGATTTCTTGCAAAGGGCAAATTACAATAAATTATCCTTTTGCTAGTTGTTTAAATTGTAACCCTTTCCCCTAGGGTTCAATCACCAATTCATCAGAAATTTCCAATTAAAATCCCTTCCGTACCATTTAACTAAAAGGCCATACCTTTCCAAATGTTGTATTATTGGTCGCATTATTTTGTCTTTGATTACGATGGATTTGATATGAGTTCCTCTAAAGGGTTTGTCTCTCCATATGTTTCCCTTCTGCTTACCTTGATTGTTTGATCTTCCTTTTGGGGAAAAAGTTCCCATCCTCCAATCCTTACCCATTGGAATGGCGTTCGCACTTGACGCAATAGAGGGCTTTGATTTGTCTTGCGTAAAACTCTTTTCAATTTTCCATCTGTTGTTTTTCCAAATTGTGAAGTCCTTTCCCTGAAATCATTTTGGATACTTGTGAGCCCTAGGGTAAAACCCTTGTTTTATCTCATACCTCGACCTCCATTTCCAATCTTTTTGCCAAGTCTGATTCTCATCTTGACGTCTCCATTGTCTGTCGCACCATTCTTCACTGGTCACATGAAACCTGATTTATTCCATTGGAAAAGCTTTCTCCTCCTCTATAGCCCAGTCCTCCTTCTCTGCCCTCACTCCTTCACCTGCTCCCACCATTAGTTGTTTTTAATTAATGAGGCTTACTTTAGAAGTTCTAGTTTATTATTGAAGTATACACTAGTAGAAATATGGCAAATAAATGACCAAGTGACTAAAACTTTTAGTCATGTGACCAAAATTTCTACTATTTTTTTGCAACACAGCTATAAATGACTAATTTGGTCATTAGTTGAAATGACCAAATAAATGACTAAATAAATGACTAATTTGGTCATCGGAAAAAAATACAATTAAATAATTGGTCAGACAAATAAAAATGACTAAATAAATGACTATTACTCCTCTATTCTTTTTTCTTTTCAATTTGATCATAATCCATGAATTCAAAGACAAGACAAGGCAAGGTAATAAATGTCCGCTTAGACCAAAGGAATAAAGGGAGAGAAAGGATTGAACAAAGGGTTAAGAAGAAAAAAGATAAATCATACAATAGGAAATATACAAAAAAAAATTAAAAATAAGACAAGAAAATAGACAGACTGATAGATACAAATAAAATAAAGACAATTATTAATTATATAACTTTTAAATATACTATAATATTGATAAATTATTTAATTTTGCAAGTCTAGTATGCACAAGTATAATTTAAGTTAATTTAATTTAAATTATATTATTTAATAACTTAAGTTGTATAATTTATAACTTATACACAAATAAAAATGACTAAATAATTAGTCACACAAATAAAAATTAGACAATATGATATTAAAGTGGATAATTAAAAAAAATATTTCGAATTGAAGGAGTTGGTTGTATTATAATATAATATAATAATAATATATTATATTACAATACAATATAATATAATATATATACTATTATATAATATTATATTATTATTATTATTATTATTATTTATTGGTAAGTGAGGGATTTTTAGGCTGGCCCACTCCAGCAAAGGTCACAAGGGGGACCTCCTCCCCATAGAACTGCCACCACCACTACAGAATGGATCGCCAGCGGTGCGGCCTTGCTAAGTCTGCCATCAAGCCACTTGTGGCACGGATCGCCACTGGTGGATTCGTCATTATACACCATTGCTACCATGACCTGTCGAGCTGCGGAGACCAGAGTACACCAGACCTCGGAGTGCCAAGAGTCACCTACATAGAGCCACAACCATTTAGAAGCCAAGATGTCTTTGGGGGGATTTGAACCTTGGTCTCCACAATAAGGACCAAGTGGTCTTAACCACTAGACCACACCCACTCGATAATATTATATTATTATTATTATATATATAATATAATATTATATTATTAGTATATATATTATATAATATTATATTATTAATATTACAATATTATATTTATATTATAATGTATTTAATATTATAGTATTATAAAATATTATATTATTATTATATATATAATATAATATATATTATATAGTATCTAATATTATATTATAATATAATATAGTATTTATAATATAATATAATATAATATTATAATATTATAATATTGTATAATATTCTATTATAGTATTTATATTATAATATAATATAATATTATATTATAATATTATAATATTGTATAATATTATATTATAGTATTTATATTATAATATAATATAATATTAAAATATATTTAATATTATATAATAATATAATATTATAATATGGGCGCCAAAATTTTCATTTCATTTTGGTGCTCATTCATTGAAACCCTAAAGTATACCCTAACTCGGAAAGGCACAAAACTAACCTATTTTGTTTCATCTCCTTTTTATTTGTGAGGCTGATTATTTTACCTTATTTTGATCGTTATGCATTCAGATTGATGACATTATCAGACTTTTTTAGAGACTATGTTTCATTATGCAGACTTGATTATATCTCCTGATTTTGATAGGACATTGATTAGACATATGTGATTTGATTTGATCATATTTGATGCAATTTTGTGATTTGACATACGAGATATATTTGATGATTCTTGGAGATGAGATTTCTAGTTATTTATGTGATGTTGACTATTTGACATGTGATTGAATAAAACAGTTTAATTCAGAATTATGTTATAGATGATTATTGTTGTATTCGATTGCGTGAATTTAATTCCATTTGCTTCGGCTATGATTATTCATTATATGATTGACACTTGATCAAGATGTTCAGGTTTTACATTCCCTAGCCATGAGAAATTGGAGGTAGAATTCACACCAATGTTATTCCCTATGAAACTGATCCATTCCCAAGAGGGATAAGGATCACGTTTGAAAATTGAGTGTTGATTTATGTACTTGATTTAATTTTATCATTTTGGCCTAGTACCCTATGTTTAAATTGATTAATATTGAGTGTTGTATAATTTTTATTTGACTTACACCAATTGGTATTTGTCTTTATTTTTTAGGCCATTTAAAGTGGATTTATGACCCCCTTGGTGAACCTTAGTGTCCCAAAAGTTACCCTAGGTGGTTACCCATGGGTCTAGGGTCAATTTTGACTAACTAACCCTCAGATTAACTCACTTTTGGTCACTCTAAACTATGGTTTAGTCAAAGTGACGAAATTTGAAATTAGGGAAGGTGGGAGATGAGTCATGCTTTGGGAAAGACTCATCTCCCTTCCCAAAGTTTGGGAATACTTTCCCAAGGAAGACTTGGGAGGTCTCCAAGACTCCCAAGTGTGTGGGATCTTCCTCCTAGACTCTTACACACGTGTGAGAGCATCTTAGAGGGAGATGGCATTTTGAGGGAATAAGAGGATGCCATATGGTATCCCTTATCCTCTTGGAGGTTTGAGTGGGAATGCCACCTCACCACTTGTCCTCTCACACATGTGTGAGCGCAAGTGGATAAGCTGAGAATTGAGATGGACATGGAGGGTGACACTTGTCACCCTCACACTTCCTCTCCCTTGCAAGTGGCATTGGAGGAGGAAGATCTCATTCCTCAAGGTCAAATTGATGGCCTATATTATCTCTTCTTGTTGAGGAGTGTGGGGTTCCTGCATTTAGAGTTTCTTTTTATTTTGGAGGAATTTGAGGAAAGTTAGAGGAATTCTTGAAGATTGGAAGGTTTGGGAAAGCTTGGAGCTCTTCACCAAATGTGCTTCCATTATAGGGCTTTAAAGGTAAGCCTCTTAAACTATGTTTCTTCACCCTTGCTTATTTAATGTGATGTGTTGTAGTTTTTGGTTGTTTGTTGTTTTCATTGTTTTTGTGTGGGATGGGAGTATGCTGAGAGTACCTCCATTTGGAGGTAAGGCTCAACTTGTTTGGGTAGGGGAAAGGAACCTCCTTGAGGTCACTTCCACATTGTATTATTTATGCCTTGAGGGCTTTTACTTGTTGAGATTATTTGAATGGCAAGAGTGCCATGTGATTAATTTGTGATTTTGTGGAGAGTGGTGGTTTTAGAGATTTTTGGGTTGAGGCCATGAGATTGGTATTTATCATTTGGGTGGCCTTTGAAGTAGAGGGGTCCATTCCCAACCCTCATCAAACTCATTTTTATGAGTTGAGTTATGTGTTAAACCTTGGGGCTATTTTTGTGTTGTTGTGGTGTTTGATTTTTGTGGTGAAATTCTTGCACCTGTGTGAATCCCTACCTCCCTATCTCGAGGGTGACCCTCTTGCAGGTCTACAGTAGGGAGGAGGGCATTTCGAAGTGGCTGGGTAGTTCTTCTTGTTATGTTTTATTTGTAGGTGTTTAAATGAAGAATGGAGTTGAGAGGAGTTCATTTTTGGTGTTCCTATAGTTTCTTTTTGTTGGTTGTTTGAGCCATGGGCATTGTGGCCCTAATGTAAAAGTTTGTTAAGTTATTTTGTCATGGAGTTGGCTGTGAAAAATATTAGAATGTAAACATTCTTTTATTTTAGTTAAAGCTGGTTATTTTTCTATGTTGTGAGTTATGGTTGAGAAATGCATGAGAAATTTTATTTATATATTTCTATCATGTTTTCCTTACAAAAAAAATATATATGAATGTGTTAGGTAAATGTTAGTGAATGCAAAGGAAAGAAGAAATAAATTTTAGTAAACTATTTTCTATTAAATGGCTTTGAAAGTTTATTTTATTAGATGCTGGTTTTGGAGGTTGAACTGTTATAAGGAAAACTTAAATAAAATGCATATCTTGGTATATTATACTTTAAAAAAAAAAAAAGAGAAGTGTTATTGTTTTATTTCATGTGTAAATCTGAAAGTTAGTATTACTTCTTTTATTACTATTGTTTTGTGAAAGTAAGTGCTATGTGTGTGTGTGTGTGTGTGTGTGTAGGTGTATATACATATATAAATATATATAAATGTATTTGTTGGTTTCTATTTTACAAATCTACATTGTTGTTATTTCCTTTAAAAAAATAAGATACCGTGTTTAACACATAAAAGCATAGAAGAGAGTTTATTTAGTACACTTTTTTTGTTGTATATATTATATAATGTGTATACACACTCTTATATATATATATCAAGTGTTTACATATATATATATTTATAAAAAAAAATGTATATATACCTTTCTAGGAGAATATATATATATATGTCGTATACTTCTGAGACAAAAATTACTATAAACTGGAAATTACATTTATAATCCAAAAAAAAATAGAGGCAAAATCTTATGGCGGACTGTGCTAAGTCCTCAAGTTTTTTTTTAATTGAATGTAACACCAATTAGAAAAAAAAATGAGTAGACTATGGGTGGAGGCGTCGCCCACAACATTGAGGCAAAGCCTCCTCCCCACACCCCCGTAACCCCCCTTCCACTCCCGCCCACTGACCAGCCACCGCGGATACTCGTCCCCAAACCTCCAAAATCTCTGCAGCCCTCGCCTGACGCTCCGCCTGGCCTCTGAAAACTCCGTGCCTCCCTCCACTGTCGTCCACTTCCTGCGCCCTCGGTAGCCTTCCATCTGCCGCCCCTCAGAAACCTCCGCTCCGCCTTCTGTCACAGCGGCACTTGTGCTGTCTCACCTCAGCCCTGCAACATATCCATAACTCTTTTCATTTAGATTGTTATATCACCACTTCTAAAATGAAAATATATTTATATTCAGAATGAACAGAGATAATGAAAACTATCTGAGTTTTGAATGCATACCTCCGAGAGGTATTTCATGGCCTCCAATGCTGGAATCAAAACCCTAACCCTACTCACACAAAAAAAAAAGAGATAGGGAAATTAGGGTTCTTTTTGAGATAACATTTATATTATATGAGGATTAAGGCAACATGAGGAAAATAATAGAATACAGAAATTAGGGCTTTTCTATTTTAATAAATCAATTTTCAAAAAGGGAGTTAAGGCAAGAGGTTTTGTGAGTGTTTATTTTATTTCTCATTTTTAAATCCTCCATTTTACTTTACTTTTATCTCATTTTTGTATTTCTTTTAATTTGCCTAAATTAAGTGGGATTTTGGTATTTTTGTTTATTGCCTTGTTAGATAAACTTGTTTTGGGGAATTGATTTTATTTTATTTGATTTAGGAAAGAGTATTTTCCCTTGTATTTAAATTCACTTCAATGGGGCTATTTATTTTATTTTTCCCTGGTGAGATTTTCTTTCCTAGTCTCTTATTATCTAATTTATTATTATTTTACGGGAAGGATATTTTAACCTCCTTCCTCATCATTATTCCGAGTTTGTTAATAAATGTAATTGCCAAAATTATATTTATTACTGGACTCAATTTTGAAATCTAATTTGATGTTTTCTATTATTTTATTATCGTTTTGAATTTGTTCTCAAGTTTTAATTTAATTTTTATTCTTAAATTTTATTTAATTTCTTATTGATGTTTTATTTTAAAATTTATTTTGTGTTTATCAAAAACGCGTTATGCTGTCAGATTTTTCCTAGATTTCTAGGGTTTAATTTCTATGTTAATTTGTTAAGCTCATTCCATCTCTCCACTTCAATCATGCGCCATCATGCCATTTGTTCCTTATCATTATTTTGACCTCATTTTGTCTGGAGTTAGAGATAGGTTTTCAAAGATGGCGGTTTCATCTTCACACCTAGGAAACTTAGGGTTCAGACTTAAATCAGTCTAACCCTAAAAGCGACACACTTCATGTCACATACCCCCTAAATGGCTATCATCATCGCGGTTATATTTGACATGTTTATGCCTTATGCGTATTTCCACCGAGCACGCAGACACGTGCGAGGGGGTTCCTAGGGATAGGTAGAAAAGTTTTTCGTAGTTCGTGTCATGACCACATGGCAAATGTGGACATGACATGTGTTGTGTGTCGTGACTGCATGGGAAATGCGGGCATGACATTTGGTATCAGAGTCTAAGTTTAAACATTGGGCTTGCTTAGGGCACATTATTATTTCTGTAATTTTGATTAATTTGTGGTTACCTTATTTTTGTAGGATGCCTCCTTGACGAGTTCGGCGAGCATAGTCCTGCCGCACTCCATCCCCCGAGATTGACACTGACTCTTCAGCTGAGGGACAAGATCAACCAGTCCTATAGGTACCACATGCACCACCAGCCCTACTAGATATTGGGCCATAGATATTACAGGTTTTATAGGCAGTTTTAGATAGGCCTCCATCGGCTATAGTCAAGCCACGCATAGAGCCACGTGTCGAGCCTCGGGAGGATCCCCGAGAGGAGCCACGCATAGAGCCATGAGCTGAGTCCCATGTCGAGCCATGTGTGGAGCCTCATGTTGAGCCGTGAGGGGCACCACGTGTGGAGCCTTATGTTGAGGTGCCAGTGATGATGATAGAGGAGGTTGGTTTGGCCGACAAGGCCCATAGCAGGAGTCCTTCACACCATGCTAGGCATGATGAAGCAGTGCGAGTAGAGCACATTGTTCACAGGCCTTATGACTATTATACAGATGAGCCTATCAGGAGGCAAAGAGATAGAGAAGATCCCATTAGGGATTTGTTGAGGTTGAACCCTCCTACATTCGTTGGGACCACAGAGGGAGCTGAGGCAGAGGCCTGGCTCATCATCTTAGACAGATGCTTCATGTTGCATCCTTACGAGGGCAACACGAAGGCATGTGTGGCAGTACACATATTGCGAGATGCAGCAACTATCTGGTGGTGCACTGAGGAGTGCAAGCGTCACCTTTCATTAGACACTCTCACATGCGAGACCTTCATTGAGTGCTTCAATGCGCGATACTTATCAGATCATTACAGGCAGTGTCATATAGATGACTTTCATGACCTCTAGTAGAGAGGACTTATAGTGGCACAATATGAGGGTAGATTTACTGAGTTATCCCGTTATGCAAAGTATCTCCATGACAAGAAACTCCTGGTTCATAAATTTATCAGAGGACTAAACCACAGTATAGCAAGGCCTGTTCGTATGGCAGACCCCTAGACTTTGAGTGATGCTGTCGAGAAGGCATATATCATTGAGGAGATTCAGGGACAAGGGCAGAGTTCATGCCCTTAGTTTCAGGATCATGGATAGTAGAAGCATCAGCAGAGTTTCCGCAGACCATCACAGCCACCTCATAGGGGAGGATTTAGTTTCGTACCCTTACCTCCTAGGCCCCCACAGTAGCAGCAGAGAGCTAGGACACAATAGAGGGCACATGGGGGACATAATAGAGGTTGGCAGCAGTAGGTCCTGCGCAGAGATCAGAGGCAGTAGGGACCACCTGCGGGACCCGTGAGGTTGCAGTAGTCTTATAGGGGCTCACAGGGGTCTACTGGTAGATCAGGACAACAGCAGTCAAGTAGGACTCAGAGTGGACAGGTATAGGCTAGGGGCCCTTGTTATGTTTGTGGTGGAGCAGGACACCTAGCCAGAGAGTGTCCACAGGGTTTTACAGTAGGGGGACAGCTTCGTGCAAGAGGATCTGAGCAGACTATTGGTGATGTGGGTAGATCCCACCGTATGTTCGCAGCTATTGATAACCGCCAGGCTAATTGTCAGGTGTCAGTGATTGAGACGTTAGGTATGATTGGGGGTAACCCCATTTCTATTCTCTTTGATTCTGGTGCTATTGACTCTTTCATATCTCCATCGTTAGTGGAGCATTGCAGGCTGGTGGCCTCTAGGCAGGGTGATAGGTGGGTGGTTGAGTTAGCCTCAGAGGCCAAGATGACAGTAGATACCTTAGTCCATGACTGTGAGATTTCTTTGGGACCCTTTACCACTGTATGTGACCTTAGAGTTATGACATTAGGATCCTATGATGTGGTGTTGGGTATGGATTGGCTTGCGGCTCATCGAGCCAAGCTAGATTGTCGCTAAAAGGCAATCAGCTGCTTAGATGATCACGGTACATTAGTTGAGATAGTGGGCATGCAGAAGCCCACAACAGTGCGTATGATATCTGCTCAGCAGCTTAAGTGCTGCATGCAGAAGGGATGCCAGATGTTCACCATCACAGTGAGCGACAGATCAGATGACGAGCCTGAGGCATCTTTAGCTGATCATCCCATCCTTAGAGAGTTTGCCGATGTGTTTCCAGTAGAGTTACCAAGGATGCCACCCCATCGTGAGGTAGACTTTCACATTGATTTAGTGTCGGGTGCTGAGCTAATGTCCCGTGCACCCTACAGGATGACCACACATGAGCTCACAGAGCTCAAGTTACAGTTGGAGGACTTGCTCGAGAAGGGGCACATCCGACTGAGCGTTTCACCTTGGGGTGGTCCTGTCATCTTCATGAAGAAGAAGGATGGGTCTCTTTGATTGTGCATGGACTACAGGCAGTTGAATAAGGTGACGGTGAAGAACTGTTATCCTCTGTCCAGGATTGATGATTTTTTTCGATCAGATGCAGGGAGCCAGGGTGTTCTCTAAAATTGACCTGAAGTCTGGCTATCATCAGCTATGTATCACAGAGGCAGATATCCATAAGACCACCTTCTGGACTCATTATGGCCACTATGAGTTCATTGTGGTTCCCTTCGGCTTGATGAACGCCCCTGCAGTGTTCATGAGTCTCATGAACGGGGTGTTCCATACCTATTTAGATCGGTTCGTGATCATTTTCCTCGATGACATCTTGATCTATTCATGGACCAAGGAGGAGCATGAGGAGCACCTTCGTCAGGTTCTACAGTGTTTGAGGGAGTAGAATCTTTATGGGAACTTGGTGAAGTGTGCATTTTTCAGGACAGAGGTTTAGTATCTGGGGCATATCCTATCTGGCGATGGAATCTTAGTAGATCCATCGAAGATCAGGGCTATCAGGGATTGGCCAGCACCCACTAGTGTGACAGAGGTCAAGAGTTTTATGGGGTTAGCTAGTTATTACTGTCGCTTTGTTTAGGGATTTTCTCAGATAGCGCACCCCATCACTTCCCTTCAATGGAAAGGGAAGAGTTTTCTTTGGACTGAGTAGTGTGAGAGGGCCTTCAAGGTCCTTAAGGAGTGTCTTACCAGTGCTCCCATTTTGGTAGTTCCTGATCCTGTAGCAGATTTTATGGTTTGCACGGATGCATCACTGAGGGATTGGGAGCTGTACTTATGCAGGGTGGTAGAGCGATCGCGTATGAGTTGCGAAAGCTCAAGACCCATGAGCTAAACTACCCCACGCATGACTTGGAGTTAGTGGTAGTGGTTCATGCTCTAGTACGTTGGAGACATTTCTTATTGGGTCATCACTTTGAGCTCCATTCAGATCACTACAGTCTTCAGTATATCTTTACACAGCCGAATCTAAACACCCATTAGTGGTGTTGGATGGAGTTCCTTTGCGAGTATGACTTTGATGTCCACTACATCAAAGGGAAGGAGAACGTGGTTGCTGACGTATTGAGTCAGAGGCACCATGAGCTCTTGACCTTGACTCTGAGTGTAGATTTGAGAGGACACGTTATTCAGCATCTGCCAGAGGATGAGTGGTTTCTTGAGGTGCAGCAAGAGATCAGTTCACAGAGGGCCCTTGTGGGCAAGTATGCAAGGTATTCACTTGAGGCAGATGGGTTACTTCATCATCGACAACGCATCAATGTATCCCGCGTAGGTGACCTACATACTATAGTGTTATCAGAGGCTCACAGAGCACCATATGCGGCACATCCAGGGGTGAAGAAGATGCATGCCGACCTACGACAACTGTACTATTAGGCGGGTATGAGGCAAGATATAGTAGAGTTTGTTACTCGATGCCTTGAGTGCTAGAGGGTCAAGGCTAAGCATCAGCATCCAGCAGGTCTTCTATACCCACATGAGATACCTGAGTGGAAATGGCACAACATTTCCATGGACTTTATTGTTGGTCTTCCTATGTCTTTGCGTCACCATGATGCCATCATGGTGATAGTCAACAAGTTGACCAAGGTGGCACATTTCTTACCTGTACGCACGATGTACAATGCACTAGCAGTGGTGAGAGTATTCTTAGATGACATTGTGAGATTGCATGGAGTACCTCGCCACATTATTTCAGATAGAGATTCTGTATTCACTTCAGCATTCTGGAAAGCCTTGCAACAGGCGTTGGGCACATAGCTCAACTTTAGCTCCACTTATCATCTCGAGACAGATGGACAAATAGAGTGGGTGAATCAGGTGTTGGAGGACATGCTTCAGATGTATGTTATGGACCATCAGTCTAGATGGGAGGAGTATCTGTATCTGGTTGAGTTTGCCTACAATAATGGGCATCACAGCTCATTAGGTATGCCTCCCTTTCAGGGTTTATACGATAGACCATGTAGGACACCATTGAGTTGGGATCGGATAGAGGAAAGAGTTACCATTGGTCCAGAGCTAGTTCAGGATATGGAGCAGCAGGTCACACTAATTAGGTAGAGACTTCAAGAGGCACAGGATAGGCAGAAGAAGTATGCCGATGCGAAGAGGACTGATCGGAGCTTCTTAGTGGGTGATAGGGTATTCCTTAGAGTGCGGCCACACAAGAGTCCTATCTGTTATGGAAAGGGCTCTAAGCTTGCACCACGGTTTGTCAGACCCTTTAAAATTTTGGAGCAAATAGGACCAGTTGCCTATCGTCTAGTGTTGCCACCTAGCCTGTCATGTATCCACGATGTCTTTCATATTTCTGTATTGAGGTGATATATATTTGATTTATCTCACGTACTAGACTAGAGTGCTCTACAAGTAGAGGCAGACGAACAATTGGCTTCGGAGCCAATTTGCATATTGGCTAGTCAGACGCTGGGCCTTCGAGGTCAAGAGCTGGACCAGGTTAGAGTCCAGTGGGATTGTTATGATGAGGTCACGGTGACTTGGGAGGATGTAGCTAGTTTGAGGGCACTCTATCCTCACCTTTTTGATGAATTCCAGGAGGAAGTTTAGTCTTAGGGGGGAGGATGTGAGGCTGATTATTTTACCTTCCTTATTTTGATCGTTATGCATTCAGATTGATGACATTATCAGATTTTTTAGAGACTATGTTTTATTATGCAAACTTGATTATATCTCCTGATTTTGATAGGAGATTGATTAGACATATGTGATTTGATTTGATCATATTTGATGCTATTTTGTGATTCGACATACGAGATATATTTGATGATTCTTAGAGATGAGATTTCTAGTTATTTATGTGATGTTGACTATTTGACATGTGATTGAAAAATGCAGTTTAATTCAGAATTATGTTATAGATTATTATTGTTGTATTCGATTGCATGAATTTAATTCTATTTGCTTTGGCTATGATTATTCATGATATGATTGACACTTGATCGAGATGTGCAGGTTTTACATTCCCTAGCCATGGGAAATTGGAGGTAGAATTCACACCAATGTTATTCCCTGTGAAACCAATCCATTCCCAAGAGGGATAAGGATCACGTTTGAAAATTAAGTGTTGATTTATGTACTTGATTTAATTTTATCATTTTGGCCTAGTACCCTATGTTTAAATTGATTAATATTGAGTGTTGTATAATTTTTATTTGACTTACACCAATTGGTATTTGTCTTTATTTTTTAGGCCATTTAAAGTGGACTTATGACCCCCTTGGTGAACCTTAGTGTCCCAATAGTTACCCTAGGTGGTTACCCATGGGTCTAGAGTCAATTTTGACTAACTAACACTTGGATTAACTCACTTTTGGTCACTCTAAACTATGGTTTAGTCAAAGTGACGAAATTTGAAATTAGGGAAGGTGGGAGATGAGTCATACTTTGGGAAAGACTCATCTCCCTTCCCAAAGTTTGGGAATCCTTTCCCAAGGAAGACTTGGGAGGTCTCCAAGACTCCCAAGTGTGTGGGATTTTCCTCCAAGATTCTCACACATGTGCGAGAGCATCTTGGAGGGAGATGGCACTTTGAGGGAATAAGAGGATGCCATATGGCATCCCTTATCCTCTTGGAGGTTTGAGTGGGAATGCCACCTCACCACTTGTCCTCTCACACATGTGTGAGAGCACAAGTGGATAAGGTGAGGATTGAGATGGAATTAGAGGGTGACACTTCTCACCCTCACACTTCCTCTCCCTTACAAGTGGCATTGGAGGAGGAAGGAGAAGGTGACAAGTGTCACCTTCTCATTCCTCAAGGCCAAATTGATGGCCTATATTATCTCCTCTTGTTGAGGAGTGTGGGGTTCTTGCATTTGGAGTTTATTTCTAATTTGGAGGAATTTGGGGAAAGTTAGAGGAATTCTTGAAGATTGGAAGGTTTGGGAAAGCTTGGAGCTCTTCACCAAACATGCTTCCATTATAGGGCTTTGAAGGTAAGCCTCTTAAACTATGTTTCTTCACCCTTGCTTATTTAATGTGATGTGTTGTAGTTTTTGGTTGTTTGTTATTTTCAATGTTTTTGTGTGGGATGGGAGTATGGTGAGAGCACCTCCATTTGGAGGTAAGGCTCAACTTATTTGGGTAGGGGAAAGGAACCTCCTTGAGGTCACTTCCACATTGTATTATTTATGCCTTGAGGGCTTTTACTTGTTGAGGAGATTATTTGAATGGCAAGAGTGCCATGGGATTATTTTGTGATTTTGTGGAGAGTGGTGGTTTTGGAGATTTTTGGCTTGAGGCCATGAGATTGGTATTTTATCATTTGGGTGGCCTTTGAAGTAGAGGGGTCCATTCCCTACCCTCATCAAACTCATTTTTATGAGTTATGTGTTAAACCTTGGGACTGTTTTTGTGTTGTTGTGGTGTTTGATTTTTGTGGTGAAATTCTTGCACCTGTGAGAATCCCTACCTCCCTAGCTTGGGGGTGACCCTCTTACGGGTTTACGATAAGGAGGAGGGCATTTCGAAGTGGCTGGGTAGTTTTTCTTGTTGTGTTTTATTTGCAGGTTTTTAAATGAAGAATGGAGTTGAGAGGAGTCCATTTTTGGTGTTCCTATAGTTTCTTTTTGTTGGTTGTTTGAGCCATGGGCATTGTGGCCCTAATGTAAAAGTTTGTTAAGTTATTTTGCCATGGAGTTGGCTGTAAGAAATATTGCAATGTAAACATTATTTTATTTTAGTTAAGGCTGGTTATTTTTCTATGTTGTGAGTTATGGTTGAGAAATGCATGAGAAATTTTATTTATATATTTCTATCATGTTTTCCTTACAAGAAAAAAATATATGAATGTGTTAGGTAAATGTTAGTGAATGCAAAGGAAAGAAGAATTTTTTTTTAATAAACTATTTTCTATTAAATGGCTTTGAAAGTTCATTTTATTAGATGCTGGTTTTGGAGGTTGAACTGTTATAAGGAAAACTTAGATAAAATGCATATCTTGGTATATTATACTTGAGAAAAAAAATAGAAGTGTTATTGTTTTATTTCATGTGTAAATCCGAAAGTTAGTATTACTTCTTTTATTACTATTGTTTTGTGAAAGTAAGTGTTGTGTGTGTGTATATATATATATATATCAAATGTATACATATATATATATTTATAAAAAAAAATATGAAGAAATGTAAATACTGTGTTTTTGCTTTGGAAAAAAAATTGTATATATACCTTTTTAGGAGAATATATATATACATATATATATATGTATATATATGTATGTTGTATACTTCTGAGACAAAAATTACTATAAACTGGAAATTACATTTTTAATCCAAAAAAAAATAGAGGCAAAATATTATGGCAGACTGTGCTAAGTTCTCAAGTTTTTTTTGAATTGAATGTAACACCAAATAGAAAAAAAAATGAGTAGACTGTGGGTGGCGGCGCCGCCCACAACATTAACAATGAGGAGGGTGTGGGGAGGAGGCTTTGCCTCCACCCACACCCCCATAACCCCCCTTCCACTCCTGCGCACTGACCAGCCACCATGAATCCTTGTCCCCAAACCTTTGAAATCTCCGCAGCCCTCGCCTGACGCTCCGCCCGGCTTCTGGAAACTCCGCGCCTCCCTCCACTGTCGCCCACTTCCTGCACTCCCGATAGCCTTCCATCCGCCACCCCTCAGAAACCTCCGCTCCACCTTCTATCACGGCGGTGCTTGTGCTGTCTCACCTCAGCCCTGCAACATATCCATAACTCTTTTCATTTAGATTGTTATATCACCACTTCTAAAATGAAAATATATTTATATTCAGAATGAACACAGACAATAAAAACTATCTGAGTTTTGAATGCATACCTCTGAGAGGTATTTCATGGCCTCCAATGCTAGAATCAAAACCCTAACCTGCTTACACAAAAAAAAAAAAAAAAGATAAGGAAATTAGGGTTCTTTTTGAGATAACATTTTTTTTATATGAGGATTAGGGCAACATGAGAAAACTAATAGAATAGAGAAATTAGGGCTTTTCTATTTTAATAAACCAATTTTCAAAAAGGGAGTTAGGGCAAGAGGTTTTGTGAGTGTTTATTTTATTTCTCATTTTTAAATCCTCCATTTTACTTTATTTTTATCTCATTTTTGTATTTCTCTTAATTTACCTAAATTAAGTGGGATTTTGACATTTTTGTTTATTGCCTTATTAGATAAACTTGTTTTGGGGAATTGATTTTATTTTATTTGATTTGGGAAAGAGTATTTTCCCTTGTATTTAAATTCACTTTAATGGGGCTATTTATTTTATTTTTCCCTGGTGAGATTTTCTTTCCTAGTCTCTTATTATCTAATTTATTATTATTTTATGGGAAGGATATTTTAACCTCCTTCCTCATCATTATTCCGAGTTCGTTAATAAATGTAATTGCCAAAATTATATTTATTAATGGACTCAATTTTGAAATCCAATTTGATGTTTTCTATTATTTTATTATCGTTTTGAATTTGTTCTTAAGTTTTAATTTAATTTTTATTCTTAAATTTTATTTAATTTCTTATTGATGTTTTATTTTAAAATTTATTTTGTGTTTATCAAAAATGCGTTATGCTATCAGATTTTTCCTGGATTTCTAGGGTTTAATTTCTATGTTAATTTATTAAGTTCATTCCATCTCTCCACTTCAATCATGCGCCATCATGCCATTTGTTCCTTATCATGATTTCAACCTCATTTTGTCTGGGGTTAGAGATAGGTTTTCGAAGCTGGTGGTTTCATCTTCACACCTAGGAAACTTAGGGTTTAGACTTAAATCAGTCTAACCCTAAAAGCGACACACTTCGTGTTGCATACCCCCTAGACGGCTATCATCATCGCGGTTATGTTTGACATGTTTACGCCTTATGCGTATTGCCATCAAGCACATAGACGCGTGTGAGGGGGTTCCTAGGGATAGGTAGAAAACTTTTTTGTAGTTCGTTTCATGACCACATGACAAATGTGGACATGACATGTGTGTTGTGTGTCGTGACCGCATGGGAAATGTGGGCATGACATTATTTCAAAACTAATGAGGGTTTTGGGAAGGCGCAAGGAGAAGGGAGATCAGCTGGTTTCAGCTTTCATCCTCTATAATTTTGTAAGATTCCAAGCAAGTTGGGTGTCTCCTTCAATTCACGCGTACCAGGGCAGTTGCAACTATAATTATATGTGTAGAGTAAAATACTCTACATTTTGCATTTTGCACAACATTCCAGTTTTGCCGCATTTCAGTTTTGACACAGAGCGTGGGCACGGGTTTCATTTTTGCCTATGTCCCAGATTAGCGCGGAGGACACCAAGTGTCACCAGCTAAGACATATTATAAAGTTTCTCTAAGTTGCATGGATGGAGCCACGTGTCTTGTTATATATCTGCGGAGCACGACAAGTGTTAGCATCCGTGTTCAGTTTCTCATAAGTTTCAAAAGCCCTTTCAAAGTCTCAGTGAGCGAGGAAGGCGCCAAGTGGCAGCTGCGGAAGGTTTCTATATGTTTCTCTAAGTTACGTGAAAAGTGTCGTGTGTCTCCTGTAAAGTCAGCGGAGCGTGACGAGTATCGACATCCGCAGGTTCTTCTTTTTGTTTCATTGTTAAGTAAAGACTGTTGGTGGGCCCCGGTGAAGTAGCTAAAGTTAAAGCGGAGCATGCCAAGTGTCATCATCCGCGTGAATCTAAATAAGTTCCAAATGTTTCTATAGTGTTTCTAAGGCAATGCGGAGTCCGACAAGTGTCATTTTCTGCAAGACTTTCAAAAAGTATCTAAAGCTTCTATAGACAAGTGGAAGCCGCCACGTATCACTTGGTAATAGCAGTGGAAAATGCCACCTGTCCCTGTTCCTTTTTGAAGTTGCTCGGGCAAGAAGTATTGTGGGTCCCATTTTTTGTAAGTGATAGGGTTTCGAGGCAGCAGATTGTGACAAATGTCAAAGGCAGAATTCTCTTGACTATGAGAGACGGTAAAGTATAAGATGACGGAAGCTACCACGTATATATTTCAATTGCAATAGAGGCTACCACGTGTCAAGTTCCTATTTTTTCTGGAAAGACGAAGGAGTTTCAAGTAAAGTGTGCAAGCTATGTCATTTGTTTCTGGGTTTATAGTCGCAAAGACAGCGGAAGCTGCCAGGTGTCCCCACCTGATTCAAAGGAAGGAGTGTTACATGTATCTGTTTCAGCCAATGGACTTGCAGGGAAGCTAACCGTTTCAGATCCAAATGATATCTTCTGTCAGACACTTCCAGTTATGTTCAGTTTGGTTAAGGCCATTTGAGATCCGGTTGTTACGGACAATCTAGGGGTGTTCTATGCTATAAATATGTAACATCTGTGATATATGGAGATCAGATATATGGAGACCAGTTTTTGAGATTTGAATTATTTTTCCATTAGAGTGTTTAAAAAATTGTGCTGCGCCCAGTAATATCATTTGCCTTTGTTCTGTTTTCTTGATTCAGAAAGTTTGTGTAACTGTGCATGTATCAATGTCTTTTATGTGACTGGAAAATTAATAAGAAGACTGAGTTTTGTGCCTTTGTTGATATTTTCTGTGTCATTGCAAAAAATGGTCTAGTTGTGAGCCTTTGATTCTATTCGTTTTATCTTTTACATTGATTATGCATTGTTTGCTCTTTAATGTAACTGAATCCTAAAGATAGCTTCACTGTACTTAATATTAAGGAATGAATCATACTCAAGTGCATTGCCATAGTTAAATTTTCTTTCATTACATTTGTGTTTCCGTTTAATTTCTATCCCTTTCCCAAAATACATTTGAGATAAAGAAGAGCCAGCTTTTTTAAAATTTGGAGGTCGTTTTAGGTCTCAAGTCCCAGATTCCTGAAACTTCCCATATTGGTGTTGGAAACAGCACAATTTTAAGCATCAACAGTTTTTGGCACGCCCGGTGGGAGCATTCTTGAAGTTTCTTTCAAGACTGTATGAACCAAAGAGCTACAAGAAGTCAAAGTTGTGGACCTGTAACCAGAGCCCAATCTGCTGCTAACCCAGGTATTCTTTCACTGCCATTAATAGCTAATCCAAGAAGAAGAGTGAACCAGTTTGCAGCGGCACCAAGAGCAAACATGGGAGCACCTGTAGCCCCAAGGAATTATGCAAATTGGAACACTGGTAGTCCTCTGATCCTCCCAGTACCACTAGCCACTTGGGACCCAATTCCAGCCAATGCCCTAAAGGCCCTGCCCAGGTTCAGTGGGGAGGATTTCAAGACACCTGAAGAACATCTGCAGGACGTTTCTGATGTTTGTACAGTGCACGTGATCACTCAACAGAATGTGGCTATAAGGCTGTTGGCTGCTTCTTTTAAAGGAAAGGCCCTTGACTGGTACAGATCCTTGACCCCCAACACAATATCGACATGGGACCAGCTTGGTGATGTTTTCTTTGATAGATTCAAAGAAAAGGGTGATAAGTCTTCTTTGCTGCAACAATTGATCACTATCAAAAGGGCGCCACAAGAAGTAATGACTGATTTCAATTCAAGGTTTCAAAAAACATGGGACAAAATTCCTGCCATAGCAAGACCATTTCCAGGTATGGCTATAGTATTCTATCTTAAGGCTTTAAATTCAGACATATAGGTAATGATTCAGTCACTTGGAGGTCAGAACCTACCACAAGCTTATGAGTTGGTAGTCAGGGCTGAGAATAATTTGATAGATGCTGGAAAGTTGCCCCCAAGACCTCCTATGCCTATGTTCCTAGAGATTAGCTTACCTTTGCCTCAAGAAGTTCCTAATTCCATTACCCCACCAGTGTTTATGTATGCATTCCCTCAACAGCCTGCTAAAACAATTGCCCCTGTCCAGTCCAATGAAATGGATGACGTCAAGAACATCTTAAGGACCTTCTCTAATGAGATTATTAACCTAAAGAGACAACAAAATCCTTATCCAAAACCCCAATACCAAGGCTATCAAGGGAATAGACCTTCTTTTCAACCAAATCAATACCAAGGCTCTCAGAAACAGGCTAATCCGCAGCCATCAAATCAATTAGTCATAGTCCCTACACCTCTATAGAATGTTCCTCCTAACCCCAACAGAGAAATGGTTCCAGGACAAAATAATTATGTAGATGGTACCAATGCTTGGTGTTTCCCTTGTAATAATTCTCATATGCCCAGAGACTGCCCTAGAGGGAACCTGCAGCAAAAAATAGCAGAACAAAGAGGATTAGAAGGGCAATTTACAGCTTCTGACACATCAGCATATCAGTCTCCTGGTTTGCAAAATGTAGTTCTGGTGGCCCAGATGCAAGGTATGTCTTTACAGCAAGAAGAGGAAATAGCCCCTGAGCATGCATTGTTTTCATGGATTGAAGATGAAGAGTTGGTGTTCTTGAATGAAGCATCTACTTCCAAGAAGCCACTGGTGTAATCAGATTACTATACCAGAGCAAAGAGGAGGATGATGGAACAACCTGAAACCACAAATAATGAGATTATGAGTCATTAGAATACAGTTTCTAGACAAGAAGTACCACCACCAGTATAAAATCAAATGACTTCAGGACAAGTTCTTGACAAATCAAGATACCCTTATTATCCACGAACCCAAACACTAGGACATGTGAATGTGGTGGATCAGCTGAAGAAGACCCCAACACATGTATCAATATGGGACATACTAGCTATCCCTGAGTAGAGGACACTCTTGCAAGAGGCTCTGCAAGGTCAAGAGGCCCCTAAGCATATGGAAGTTAAGCAAGGATCTGCTGATAAAGAGAAGCAACAGCTCAAAGGTACTACCCCCCTACAGACAACAGCTCTGTTGAATAATGCACCCGAGGTAGGTAGATCCAAGCCAGATCCCTTTTATTTAACTTTAATAGTTGGGAAGAAACTGCTGCATAATGCAATGATAGACTCTGGGGCTAGTACCACAGTGATGCCAAAGCAAATAGCAGATGCTTTGAAGATAAAATATGAGCCACTCACAAGAGGAGTTATGCAGTTAGATGGAAAGTCTGTGCAAACAATAGGGAAAATTAAACAACTACCATTGCAACTATATACTTGCCCCAATATAATTGTGAATCAAGATGTTGTAGTCATAGATATACCCCTTATATTTGGCCTATGTTTATCCAGAGATTTCACAGCCAAGATAGGAGGTTACATGTCACTTCATTGGTCTCATCTCATCTTAAGAACCAAATATGGGACTAAAATGAAGGTACTCTCTGAACCCTTTTCAAAAGATCATATCACAAATGAACCAACCCCAAAATTAGAAGTAGCTCATGTTATGCTAAACAAAGATGAAAGAATCTTTGCTGAAGAGATAGGGGACTGGACTGAACATGACCAACAGGAAGAAGAGAATAACCAGTTGTTAAACATGATGCAAAGTGACCCCTATGGGAATTATGACTCTACTGGTTTAGGCACTTATGTCATATTTGAGGACCAAGAAACCCCAAATGTTCTAAGGAAAGAAACATCGCAAACACAAGAATCTGTAAAAGATTCAGGAATCTGGACCCTAAATTTTGATGGGGCTAAAAGTAAAAATGGAGCTGGAGCAGGAATTTGTCTTACTGCCCCTAATGGTGAGAAGATCTTAAGAGCCATTTGCTTTCATTTTGCTTGTACCAATAGTGATACTGAGTATGAATCTTTAGTGCATGGACTCATATTGGCAAAGAGGAAAGGAGTAAAGAGCCTAATAGTGAAAGGAGATTTTGAACTAGTAGTGAAACAAATAAGAGAAAAGGTAGTGGCCAAGAATGCAAGAATGAGATCCTATAGGCACAGAATTTGGGACTTGATAGATGGTTTTGAAGCTTTCAATATTGAAGTAGTCCCTAGAATGCAAAACTCAGAGGCAGATAGGATGGCACAGATTGGTTCACAGTTTGATCCAGAAACTGACTTATTAGTAAATAATGAATCAGTCAAAGTTATTGTGAGGCCAACTATCCCAGACAATGATGAAAATTGGCAAGTCTTTGAAAATGATTTTCAAGTACTTTCATTTTTGCAACAATCAGGAGAATTTGCTGATCAGTTACAACCTAAAATTAAAGAGGCATATGGTGATCAGATTATTCAACTGAAATCAAACAAGCTTCCTAAAGGATTGATTACCCTAGAAAACTCGTTTGACCCAGAAGATGCCAACCTAGAAAAGAAGAGGTTTCAAGTAAACAAAGAGGACTACTCTGAGATTCAGGTTAGTGAGGGGAGAAAATTAAAGGTTGGGAATTCTGCTACTCAATAAGAAAGAAAAAGGTTAATTGATTTATGTGAAAAATATGATAGGGTCATAGCCTGGACCTATGAAGATCTCCATGGTTATGATAGGAATATCATCCAACACACGATAGAGCTGACTGAAGGATCCAAACTAGTCAGACAGAAGTAGAGACCAGTGAATCCTAGAATTGAACCTTTGATGGTAGATGAGTTACAGAAGCTTTTAGAATCAAAGATTATTTTTCCAATAAAGCACTCAACCTGGGTATCAAATTTAGTGCCAGTCAGAAAAAAGAATGGTGACATAAGGCTCTATGTGGATTTTAGAGACCTAAATAGGGCATCTCTGAAAGACCACTATCTCCTGCCTTCTATGGAATAGATTTTGCAAACTGTGGCTGGATCAAAGAGATTCTCCTTGTTGGATGGATTCTCTAGATACAATCAAATTTGGTTGGCTGATGAAGATTAGCATAAGGCTGCTTTCACCACAAAATGGGGAACATTTGCCTATGCAAAGATGCCTTTTGGTCTTTCGAATGTTGGAGCTACATTTCAGAGGGCAATGGATGTAGCATTTGGAGAGCTCATAAATAAAATCATTCTAATTTATCTAGATGACCTTACTATTTTCTCTAAAAATGCTGCAGATCATTTTGACCATCTAGAAGCTATTTTCAAGAAATGTCAAGAGTTTGGAATATCTCTGAATCCTAAGAAATGCATCTTTGCAGTACCTCAGGCCAAACTATTAGGGCATATAGTATCCAAAGAAGGAGTCCCTATAGATCTAGAGAGAGTCACAACCATAATAAACTTGTCCCTACCAGTCAATAAGAAGGCAGTTCAATCTTTTTTAGGAAAGATTAATTTTGTCAGTCGGTTCATATCAGACTTTGCTGGCCTAATAAGACCAGTGACACTTTTGTTGAAGAAAGACCTGGTGTTCAAGTGGACTACAGAAGGAAGACAAGCTTTTGAGGAGGTCAAGAAAGCAATTTCAACAGCCCCGGTACTTAGGAACCCAAACTTCTCTAGGTCCTTTATAATGTATGTTTATGGAGGGGAATTCAGTGTTGCTGCTGTCCTAACACAGAAAGATGATCAACAAGAGGGAGAACATCCAATAGCCTTTTTCTTGAGGACTCTTAGGGAGTATGAAGCCAGATACAACTTTGTGGAGAAACAGGCATATGCTATGGTAAGAGCACTCAAGAAATTCAGGCATATGGTGACAGGAAATAAGATTCTGATACTTGTGGCTCATCCTAGTGTCAGAGAATACATTATGGAAGGTGAAATCACTGAAAAGAGAGCAAACTGGATAACAAAGATCCTTGAGTATGATGTAGAGGTCAGACCCACTAAGCGAGTCAGAGGTAGGGGGTTGTGCCAATACATGGCTCAAGATATGGAAAAGATGATAACTGAAGAAACATAAAAAGAAAATGTATTGAGGATACAAGAAATTGATCAGAACTCCTGGGTCACAAACAGAATCCAGTTTATGAAACATGGGATTTTTCCAAAAGAGCTCTCTCATGACAAGAGGAGATACTATAGGCAGCAAGGGGTCCATTTTGTTTTAATTAACCAAGTTCTTTTCAGAAGAAATACTGATGGTATACTCTTAAGATGTATAGAGAAAGATATAGCTCAGAGAATACTACATGAAATGCACCATGGAGTCTTAGGTGGACATTTTTCTGCAAAGACCATAGCTATAAAGATAAGTCAGGTAGGTTACTTCTGGCCCACCTTATTTACAGATTGTTATCAACTGGTCAAAGAGTGCCAATCTTGTCAGTTTTATGTAGGAAAAAGAAGAAATGCAGCAATGCCCCTTAGTCCCATAATTGTAGATGAACCCTTTGCCTAATGGGGTCTAGACTTCATTGGAATGATCAATCCGATGTCAAGTATGGGACACAAATGGATTCTGTGTATGAGAAAAAATTGATTAATTCTAAACTAATAAAACCAAAGAACCCAACAACATAAAGAAAACGAATTTAAATAAAAGCCATGACAAATAATCAATGAAATAAAGACTTTTACCAAAATCTATATTGTTTCCTTTGGATTGAATGTGGATTGCTCAATGAAGTTGCAAAACCATAGCTGCAACAAGCAAGTAGTGTGCTCAAAGATCAATGTCGAAAGATCGTAAGGTTGCTCAATCGACACGTTTTGTATGCTCAAAGCTCTGTTAAGTATGCCTGAGAATACGATCGAAGAGAGAGAGTCAATGAAGGAGATGAGGGGGGTTTATATAGATTTCAAGGAAGATCGATCAACGGCCCAGATAATTCAGAAGAATCAACGGAGGAGAATAGTTGAGGAACGTGCAACAAATGAGAAGAAGACAAGTGTCTTGCTTTCTTTTGCATGAGAGGAGTTATCAAGAATAGAAGAATGAGTTAAAGCAATTAACAGAATGTAATGATCAGTTAAGTGATTTAAAACAAGAAAAAGAGATTTGCATGAGAAAAGAAGATATTTTGCTTTATTAAATATAGAAAGCTTGAGTTATATTAGAGATAACTTAATTTAGAAGAAAAAGCAATTTAAATAAATAATTGATTTATTTAAATTTAGAGAAGATATTTTGGAAGAAATAATTAAATAATTAGAATTATTTAATTTAGAAGATTTGAAAGCAAATTAAATAAATAAATTTATTTAATTGTTGTGCATGATTTTGATTTAATTAAATAATTTAAGAATTATTTAATTATAGATAAGAGGGAATTTGTTGAATTAATTAAATAATTAGATTTATTTAATTAATGTGGATTTGATTTTTAGAAAGAGGATAATTAAATAATTTAAAATTATTTAATTGTGGAAGAATAATAGAGGAATTTAATTTTTAATTAATTAAATAAAGAGAATTTATTTAATTAATGTCGAAAGTATGTGATTTAGAAGAATTTGGTGAAATTAATTAAATAATTAGATTATTTAATTAACATTGAAATGCAAGTGGTGCGGCGACTTGGTCATTTTAGGGTGTCTACATTTTGCCCCTCTTTGATGCGATGTAGTTTACAGCGTTGTGTCAAAGAAAATGATTGTTGAAGATGTAATATAATTTTTTATGCCCCAGTGTAGCTAGTTACCCCAGCGTATGCCCCCTCGAGCGGGAAAGACAGGGAAGTGACAGAAGAACTGTGTTGATGCTCGACTAGAAGATTTTGTTGGAGACAGACGAGGTTGGGTTGATGATAGATAGAAGAAAGGAGATAGGAGAGAACATGATAGAAAAGACTGTTGATCGATCTTTTCTTGAAAAACTATATAAGGCCATGGGTAAATGGATGGGTAAATGAATGAGCTTGTTGTAATGGTTTCATAAATGTTTATAAAGAGCAATCCTTATTTTGATATAGCACGTGGATAGTTCACCACCAAGGTATTAAAGACCAAGGTGCAGTAATATCCGAGTGCATGGACGTTGACTCTGTAAGCAAGCGGTTTGAACTTAAACCCCTTAGACATAATATGACCTTGTCGTACATGTGAATGAGCCATAGTCTTGAACATAAAATAAACTTCAATACATGTAAATGCAAGAAGAGTATTAAATATGTAAGATGCTAGGTCGTAACACACACAAGATAAATAGAATGCTAAGAAAGATGCTAAAGATCATTCCTCAAACACGACACACAGAAAGCAATGACTATGCCCCCAATCCGTACTGCATCGCAATATACCAAGATTATAGATAAATCAAGGTAGCCTTGAATATGTAATGGATAAAGGAACAAAAGATAAACCAAAAAGCAAATTGACTGACTTACAAAGTAAACATACAACCAGCATATTCTCTTGCCAAAGAGGTTGCTCAGGATAGATTGGATAGGAAAGATAACAGCCGTATCGTAGGAACTCTGTGTCGGTTAAAGGGTGCTATCTACCTAAAAAGACAATATCTTGCTGTAGGAAGTGACACATGTCGTAGGAGACGCATGTGTTGGTCTCGATCATGGAACACTTTGCAGGAGACAAGCTTGTGGATCTAGGGCTTTTGGTTAAGCGGGACTTAGCTGATGTTGGCAATCGGTATGCAGGACAGTAGATGACTCTGGAAGGAAGCTGCTTTGCTTCAAGTTTGTTAAGGACGTTTGCTTTGAAAGGATGCACTAGCTTGCTGCTTGAGTTAGTCAAGTCGAGGCGAATGGATTTTGAAAAATGGAAGACTAGAAAGGTGGAATGCTAATAGATTGGGGTGGGTGGAGAATGATGGATCATGTGTGCCTGAGTACTAGATACATCCTTCGTATTCCAGACTGTCTACATACCCTGTATGCACGGGATCAAGGCACACGATGATGAAAGATGAGAAATGATAAATATGTAGTTCTGGTTAGAGTGATGAAATGAGTCAAGGTGGAAGGGGGAGATCTTATGTACCTGAGTACTGGATACTTCCTTCGTATTCCAGGCTGCCTACATACCCATATCCATGGGATCAAGGTACCTTAAGATTGAGAAGATGATAATATGTAGTTCTAGGTGATGTGATGATGTGGGAAAAGTGTTGAGAAGATAACAGCCTTATCATAGGAACGATGTATCCTTTAAAGGGTGTTACCTGTGGGAATGAGAAAAGATTGAAGTATGCGCTGCAAACCACGAACAAGGAACCAATCCTAGACCTAAGTTAAGGAAAGGGTTGCCCCCATTCTGGTAGAGGAAACTTGATGGGTCACTGCCAAAGAAGACACAGAAAGCTTTGACCTAGGACAAGATAGTGGTAACTGTAGACACAGATCAAGACGTGGGATGACGACGAGGGACACTGACAAATTTCCAAGCTATACTAGATAGGGAGATGGAAATGCAAACAAGGTCAATGGTTTTATTATGGATGGATGGAAAGTGCGCTGCGAATTGGACAAGGAGTGGATGAGACTCGATAGACGACGGATGCTCTACACACAGCGCCTGTTTGCCAGGTTTTCACTATGGTACTTATCCAAGGTGCCTGTTTGCCAGGTTTTCACCAGAGGACGGATTATTTTTTGGAATTTTTTTATGTTTTTTGGTTTTTTTTTTTGGAATACTCTGAGGATCAGGCATAGAACTTCTTGAGATGGACACTGTTAAGTGGCTCATCCAGAGGAATGTCATCAGGTATAGCTAAAGTATAAGCTCCTGATCCATATACTGCTATGACAATAAAGGGGCCTAACCAGTTAGGTTCAAACTTGCCCTTCTTTTCTCGATCTGCTTGATTTCTCTGATTCTCCTTAAGTACAAGATCACCAACTTGAAACCGTCTTTCTTTGATCTTTTTGTTGTAATTACGCCTGAGATGGTTTTGGTAGACATGGAGATGATTAAGTGCGGAAGGTGCCTCTCATCTAGCAGCTCTAGCTCAGCTAATCTGGAAGTGCGATACTCGTCTCCACCCATCAGGTCCTGCATGGATACTCTGAGGGATGGGATCTTGACCTCTATATGTAGGATGGCTTCGGAGCCAAAGACCAAGGCATATGGTGTGGCACTAGTTGGTGTTCTGATACTAGTGCGGTAGGCCCATAGGGCGGGATTGAGTTGCAAGTGCCAATCATGACCAGCTTCATTGACTGTTTTCTTGAGGATCTTGAGAATGGTCTTATTGGAAGCCTTAGCCTGGCCGTTACTCTGTGGATAGTAGGGAGTTGAAAAGTGATGTTGGATATTGTATTGTGTGCACAAGGCACGGACATCTTGGTTCTTGAATGGTCTCCCATTATCAGTGATAATGGCTTGGGGAATACCATACCGGCATATGAGATAGTTTAGAATAAACTTGGCTATTTGCTTACCAGTGATATAGGTCATAGGGATGGCTTCCACCCACTTCATGAAATACTCAGTGGCGGTAATGATAAACTTGTGGCCATTAGAGGAGGAAGGGTGGATTTGTCCTACGAGGTTGAGACCCCATTGAGAAAAAGGCCATCAAGTTGTCACAGGTTGTAATTCATGAGCTGGTGTGTGAATCAAATCTCCATGCTGTTGGCATTGTAGACACTTCTTAGCAAACTGTGCAGCATCTTGCTCTATTGTAGGCCAGTAATAACCTGTTCTGAGTATCTTCTTAGCAAGATTAGGACCGGTAGAATGTGTGCCACAGACACCTTCGTGTATGTCTCATAAGGTAGCTTCGGCTTCTTCCGTGTTAAGACATCGTAAGAGGATACCATCGAGACTCCAGCGATATAGTGTATCACCCAGAATGATGTAACGGGAGGATCGACAGATAAAGGTTTTGCGTTGGGTGGATGATAGGTTAGGGGAAAAGGTTTTGTTCTTGAGGTATTCATAGATATCTTCGTACCATGGGGAATTGGGACCAACAAGTTCACAGATGATTTCAGTGGGAACATCGACGGCTGGTATCAACAATTGCTCGATCAAGAATTCACACTTCTGCGTATTTGCAGGCATGTCAATCAGTGACCCTACAGAAGCCATAGAATCTGCAGCTTTGTTATGCTCTCTTGGAATTTGCTCAAATGTGATGCTAGAAAAGTGTCTTTTGTAGGCATCCACTAGTTGCTTGTAGGGGACCAACTTTTCGTCCTTTGTTTGGTATTCAACCGTGACTTGGCAAATGACTAACTATGAGTCTCCATATACTTGTAATTCTGTGATGTCCCATTGAACTGATGTATTGAGACCTATGAAGAGTGCTTCATACTCGGCTATATTGTTGGTGCAAGGGAATGCAAGCCGATATGACTTTGGAATGTAGTCATTCTGAGGTGTAACAAATAAGATGCCGGCTCCTGATCCATGTTGTGTGTAAGAACCATCAAAATACAACTTCCACATTATGGAGTTGGAAAGAGTGAAGAGATTTTCATTAGGAAAGTCAGCTACCATAGGATGTGTATCTTTCATAGGTGTTTCTGCTAGTTGATCCGCGAGGGCTTGTCCTTTGATTACTTTACGATCTGTGTACTCAATGTTGAACTCACTAAGGATCATGACCCATTTAGCTAGTCTGCCTGTGAGAGCTGCTTTTGTTAGTAGATACTTCAAGGGATCAATCTTAGCTATAAGAATTGTGTGTTGGTTCAACATGTAATGCTGCAACTTTTGGGAGGCGAACACTACTGCTAAACAAGCCCTTTCCATTGGTGAATAATTGAGCTCATATCCCACCAAGGTTCTACTAATGTAATAAATTGCATGTTCCTTTGCTGTGTCATCATTTTGTGCTAGCAGGGCCCCTAGGGCCGAGTTTGTGGTAGAGATGTATAATATCAATGGTCTGTCCGCAACTGGTGGAACCAATATAGGAGGTGTAGCTAGATACTCTTTAAGCTGATCAAATGCTACTTGACACTTGTTGTCCCATCGAAATGAGACATCCTTTTGGAGCAAGTGTTGAAATGGTTGGCATTTATCTGCTAGCTATGATATGAAACACCGAATGGACTGCAACCTTCCTTGAAGGCTCCTTAGTGCTTTAAGGTTCTTGGGTGGAGGCATCTCCACTATAGCCTTTACTTTCGCTAGATCTACTTCGATGCCTCTACGAGATACAATATATCCCAACAGCTTTCCTGATGTTACACCGAATACACACTTCTTTGGATTGAGTCTTACTTGGTATTTTTCAAGCCTATCGAAGATCTGTCCTAGAACCTGTATGTGATCCGCCCTAGAAGATTTAGCCAATATATCATCAACAAAGTCTTCTATGATGTGATGAAAGAGATCGTGGAAGATCACCGTCATTGCTCTTTGATAGGTTGCTCCTGCATTCTTAAGACCAAACGGCATGACACACCAACAATAATTGCCCCACGGGCAAGTAAAGGTTGTTTTATGTTGATCTTCCTCTGCTATCCTTATCTAATTGTAGCCAGAGAATCCATCCATGAGAGAAAGCATGTCGTGACCTACCGTCAAGTCCACTATAATGTCAATGTTGGGTAGTGGAAAGTCATCTTTGGGACATGCCTTGTTGAGATCTCTGAAATCATTACACATGCGGATGCGCCCATTGGGTTTAGACACAGGTACAATGTTTGAGACCCAATCTGAATAGTCGATTGGTCCTATGAACTTTGCGTCTAACAGCTTTTGTATTTCCATCTTCACTAAGAGAGCTATCTGTGGGTGCATGTTTCTCAACTTCTGTTTGACTGGTTTCACTTTGGGATCAACTATGAGATAATGAACTACTAGCTTAGGGTTTAGCCCTGGCATATCTGCATAGGTCCATGCAAAGTTGATGGTTCATTGCAAGAAGAAGTTGTTAAGATTTCTGTGCTCTATTTCAGATAATGATGCTGCTAGGAATGCGGTCTTTGGATTTTGTTCTGTGCCAAGATTTATTTCTGTAGAATCTTCCACTAGGAGAGCTGATTTCTCTTGATACTTAGATGGTAGGGGAAGGTCAAATCCTCCATCCTCAGGTGCCATAGTTGGGTTTTCACCTTTGGATACGTCCTTTGTTTTTACTATTTTGTGATCAGGAGGTGCCACAGTGTGGTTTTCACCTAGAGATCTTTCTTTATTTGTACTTTTACGACTGGAGGATTTGGCATTCTCACCAAAATAAGCTGTTGGCTCTAGTTCCATTACAAAACCTGCTTTATGATCGCCCAGAGGGATACCTTCCTGAAGTCCCATGAACTCAGCTAAAGCTTCGTCATTCTGAAATACATCTATAACGAGGGACCCTTGTTGGTCCCAATCGATAAGTTCAGGGTAGACAAGTGTGACATTCTGGGTGCTGGTGGTGGAAGTTAAGGATACGGAGGATAGCGTAAAAATGGAGGATTCTGCGAATAGGTTGGTCATGTGGAGGGAGGAGTCATCGATGATATCCTCTATAGATGTCGAATCGGCGGGAAAAGTGTCAGCTACCTCGTCGAGGATATACTCGATGTCCAAGGCGTGTGGTACCTTCTTACCAAATCCTAATCCCTTCTTGTCTAGCTTCTTTGTTACAACAATGGGTTCCATAGTTCCTTGATTATGTTTCCCAAGGCCACCTTTGCCTTTATAGCCCATGTTTTTTACTATCCTTAAACCATTGCCGTATTGCTTGACTAGTATTGTGACTGGTTCTTTCTCCTTATAGAGCCAAGAAGAAATGTCCTCAATAGTTTCCTCTTCCAATAACCGTCCATGTTGGAATTGGGTTAGGAATGTTGGGGGAGGAATAGCTACTTTTTTGGTTACTTTGGCAATGGGTGGTTGGCTGTAAGATTTTGGAGATAGAGGCATCTGCCCTACACAACAAGATTCTGAGATATCGTAAGTGCCAAAGCCTATATCCTGGATGCGAGCTGTGATTTTGGGGAGGGGTTTAGGTTCACTTGTAGAGGCTTGCGTCAGAGTTTTAGGATCAACATATAGTGGGGATTCAAGGGCTTTGTCATTTTTAGGCACTTGGTTGTAATTTTTATAGCTGCCTTGCAAGACACGACAGAATTCAAAAGGATTAGGATCTCTTGGGATGGTGATCTCCGTACCATTGTATGGGAACTTTAGAGACTGATGGTACGTGGAGGGAACAGCTTTCATTGCATGGATCCATGGGCAGCCTAGAATAATGTTGTAAGGCAGCTCAATATCAAGGACTTGACACCTAGTTTCAAGCATGACAGGGCCCAGTTGTATAGGCAAGTGAATAACACCTTCTGAACGATGTTCTGCATCATCATACCCCTTAATTGTAATACTATGATTAGTGTTGACATGATCCTCAGAGTATCCCAATTGCTTTAGTAACTTTAAAGAATAGATGTTGAGACCAGCACCACCATCTATGAGTATACGTTTGATTTTGCGCTTATGGATGAGAACTTCAATATGAAGGGCATCATTGTGACAAGGATCATGGGATGGGAGATCTTTCTCAAAGAAGACCACATTGTAGGGCAAAGCAATGTTACCTACTATAGCTTGGAAATCTGTGACCGCTATGTTGTTAGGAACAGAAGACTCTTGGAGGGCTTTTTCTAGCACCACTCTATGTGCAGGCGATGACCGTAGAAGGTCCAAAATAGAGATCTGTGTTGGTGTTCTCCCTAGATGTTCAACAAGACTATAATCAGATTGAGCTGGAAGACTAGGTGTAGGACCACGAATGGTGATACAACCACGGCGCATAGTAACAGCACAATCTATAGATTTGCCTTTGATTGTGAGGGTAGACACTCGACTCTCTTCAAAACGACCTAAAATGGAATCGAAGGACGTGGACGCATGATTAATACCTTTACCTCTATCCTGAGGAGGAGGTGGACCATGATGAGGGAATAGTTCCTTGTACATATCTAGATCCTTGTTCGTGTGTTGCGCTGGTGATTCATCCTCAAAAGTGATTTGATTACCGTCGATGAGGTTTTGGATTAGGTGCTTGAGCTTCATGCATGATGCGGTTCGATGCCCTTTGCTCCTATGGAACTCACAATATTCATTGTCTCTGTAATGTGCAGTTTTGTAGACAGGTTCTCCATATGGGGGAGCATCAGGTAAGGTGATGAGCCCTTTTTGCAAAGCTTACTGTAAGACTGATTCGATGGGCACTCCCAAGGGAGTGAATTGATGTCACGGAGGGTAATCTTGTTGGGGTCGCTCTTGTTGTCATTGCTGTTGGTTTTGATAAGGCTGCCTTTGTTGCTGCTATTGTTGAGGTGGAGCTTGACTTGGTTTGGAGAGTTGTAGCGGTGTTTGCAACGTTTGGACATGTTTAGTATCGACCACCCCATCATTGACCACGTTTTTGTTTTTGTTCCAATATTTGGGTTTATCGTTCGATTGTTGATGAGGAGCACTATCTTTCGTTTCCTTAAAGATTTTGACCACACCCTTAGCAATGAGGGCCTTCTCAATATTGATCCCCTTGTATGTGATTTCATCGAAGGTTGTAGCACTAAGAATTTGCAAATGAAAACCTAACTCTTGGTTGAGGTTCTGCACAAATATGCTGACAAGATGTTTCTCCAAAATCTTGAAAGGGAATTTGCTAGCCATTTGTCTCCATCGTTGAAGGAAAGAAATGAAAGTTTCACCATTTTTCTATTTATTGTTGCATAGATCAGTCATGGAAATCTCATTCTCTGCATTGTAAGAAAAGTGGGTGGCAAACTTCTCTGCTAGCTCATTGAAAGACTTGATACCCATGGGTAAGTGTGAGAACCATTCTATTGCTTGACCTCCAAGACTGCGAGGAAAGAGACGCATAAGATATGTGTCATTGTGTGAGACCTCGAAGCAAGCAAGATAGAATTCCCTAAGATGGTCTTTTGGGTCACCTTTTCCTTTGTATTTATCGAACTTGGGAATAGTGAAATTTTGAGGAAAAGGGATCATTGGTAATGACCGATCAAAAGGATAAGGACACACTTCCTCTAAAGAGAAGGTCTTTTTGGTGTGGCCAAACGTAAGATCAGATAGCTATTGTTGCACCTCTGCAATCTTTAGCTCCATAGTCATGGGAGGAGTTGGTAACATCTCCTGTTGTCCAAAAAGTGGTTGGTGTTGCCCATACGGAAGATTATAATGTAAGCCATGCATACTGGTGTTATAAGGGTCATAAGATTGATTGGGATCATATGGGTTGTACGTTTGGTTCAGATTGGGTTGGAATTGGAGGTTTTGATTTGGTAGAGGTGGAGGTGGCGCTAGGTAAGAATGTTGGCTTTGTGATGGTTGAAGAAAAGAATGGGGTGGAGGAAAGCTAAAGTGCGTTTGATTAGGTTGTGATGGCGGCACATAGCTTTGGGAAACTTGATGTTGGAAATGTTGAGAGTGGCTAGGCAATGTGTGAAAGAAGTTGAGCGAGGATGAACATTGTGGAGGAGGGACATAGGTAGATGTGATTTGCGACGATTGGGGTTGATTAAGGATGCGAGTAGAAGAATGCTGTGGTTGGGGTTGCTTAAGGACGAGAGTAGAAGAATGTTGTGGTTGGGGTTGCATGACTCTAATTGGTTGAGAGACATGAAGGTGTGATGATATAGGAGGTGGCATTTGTTGAGACCCTTGGTGCATGGCTACATAATTGTTCCCTGGATTGTAATTTGGTGGGAAACCTTCACGTGATGGGGTAACCAAGATTCCACTCGCGATTGGTGTGGACACTTTAGGAGGTGGTTGCATATTCGATCGAGCTAAGGTGGCTTGCTTAGCTAACTCTTCTTGAAGTTGGAGAGTTTCTTGTTGGTTTTTATAGATCTCCATAGGAGTCAAAAGTGGTGATATGGGTCTCTCCCCTATTGGGTTTTGAAAAAGGGGATTCCTATACTACGAGCCTTGTGTAGGTAAGGGCATAGTCATTGTTGACATGGTTTGCACCGCTTGTATGGTATCTTGGGCGTTGTTGCTCTCTTTGAGAGTGGATAAATCAAAATCTTGAGGTAACTTGGTGCCTTGCTTTGCAAGCAAGTGAAAGAAATGATCTTGGTTCTCACTAAGGATTTTGTCAAAGGCCGCCATGACTCTAGGCTCTTGTATGATTTCATCAAGATCTTGCCCATCTACTTGAGAGGATTGACCTATTTCAAAGTGTCGCTCTTCTTGAGATGGGGCAAAATCTACAGTATAATCTTAAGGGACAAAATCCAGAGGCAAGCCCGTGGTGTATTGGGAAATGCTTTCCAAAGGAACCCTACCTTCTTGAGGTGGGTTTTGCTCAATAGTATATCCTTGTGGCACAAAATCTGGAGGCAAGCCGGTGGTATATTGAGGTGTTCTTACCAAAGGGACCCTACCCTCTTGAGGATTGCTTGGTTCATCAATGTGCGGCATGTTCGGAGAGCTGATTGGTCTTGCCGCGGGGGTACTAGGAGTAACCTTGGGAGTAATGTTGAGATGACCTGATTGTGGTGTGAGAGGAGGTGACTTGCGCTTCTTAGGGACAACTTGCTTGGATTTCATAGTTTGCTGGAGCCTAGTGGTTACCATGGAATACACTAGGACAAGAAAGGTAATGTTGGGTTTCTGTGAGATGCTTTGAGAAATGGACAAACTCTGATGCACAAAGTACTAGACCAAAAGCGCTATACTGTTTGATCAGAGGCGCAGGACTGTGCAACCAAAAGCGTGCTACTGTGATGCCAAAGGCGACGGACTGAGCTACCAGAAGTGAGTTACTGCTATGCCAAAGGCGAACTACAGTGACCAAAAGTGAGCTACTGTTATACCAAGGGCGCTGAAGTAGAGTTTAGCCAGAGGCGAGGTATTGCTATACCAAAGGTGATCTACTGTACTACCAAAGGCGAGCTGTTGTAATACCAGGGGCGCTGAAGTAGTGTCTAATGTTTCTAAAAGGCAAAATTTTTGATAGAGTGTTTATGTTTCTAATTGGATTGGTTCAGCAAGAGAAAACACATCAAACAAGTGGTCAAAAAACAAGGGACTGACACAACAGATAGTATATGTTCAAGGCTCCAAACAAGCCCAATGTTTCCACAGGTATAAGACAATTGCAATCAATAACAAGCACTTTTTATCCCTAGAGACAAGGTGTCATTGCAGTAGATCAGCTCACAGCTTAATACTCCATCGATAAAAATATCATTCCATAAAGGTGTCAGATATTTAGTATCTTTGCGAGAGACGATAGGTAGGGATATCTCACCCTCCCCTTGGAAAGCTCAAGTAGGTCACAAGAGCTTTATGTCCAAGGGAATACTATCTCTTCTCAAGGGAGCCAATGGTGAGTATCTTAAGGGTTTAAATCGATTTCCCTTGCACTGATGATTATCGCAACGTTCGGAGGTAGGTCGGGTAGTCTCTATCTAGCATGGTTCTTATTGACTTTGAGGGACCAATGCCTTATGAGCAATGCGACAAGCTACTAAAAGCTTTAACCAATCCTACTAAGAGTTTCAAACACTTCGCTCAATGTGAAAATTATTTCCACAAAGAGCTAGTACACCTCTTTTCAGTTTGGCACCACAAGGTAAGGCTGATGTCGGTTAGGACTTGGCTTTCACCTTATCCCTCTTATATTATCCCCTGCCACCTCTACTGTGCCAATTTCCCAATTTGCCCCACCTATTACTACTTAGGCCATGTCATCACAGGCCATATCATTGCCTCCCTTTTCCCCCTCTATCCCAAGGAGAATACCTCCCCAGATTCCCCCTAGCCAACATTTGGCTATTCCCTATGGCTTGCCACAGGGTCATCCTTTTGTGGGTGGGTATATTGCCTCTCCCTCTACCTTCCAAGCTCAAGCAGACATTGCCAAGAAGGCTAGAGAAGCCCAAAAGGATAAAAAGAGGAAAAAAGATAATAAAGCTCTGGCTGCACCATACATGAGGTCACTATTTGACCCAATCTAGTAGTAGCTAACTGTGACTCATTTGTCACCTACTGTAGTTAGGCCAAACAAGTAGATGCAGCCTCAAGATTATACAATGAGTGCAGTGGCTATGGATATGTCACTTTTCAGACCATAGGACAAGGTTGAGCTACTGAATGAAACCACTTTTGCTATAGCTACTAATTATTTGAAAGTGTCAAAGAAGCTGCAGAAGATGGAGGCTGATCTAGCTCAAGAGAAAGCAAATTGTAGCAATCTAGCTACAGAAATTAAAATAAAGAATGATGAAATAGAGAGTCTCAACAAACAGTTGCAAGATACTATTTCTTGTCAGATTCACCAGGCTATTCAAGCCCAAAATGCTTCTTTGAAAGAAGAGCTAACACAAGGGAAAGCTGCAGTGACAGCCCTAAGGCAGGAAAAGGCAACACTATAGAAAAGATGTCAGGAAAACCTGCAACAAGTCACACAGTTCCAGTAGAAGCTGCTGAATGAGCAAAACAATACCACTACCATACAGGCCCAACTTCAAGCTGAGCAACAAATAACAAAACAGTTGACACTTGAGTTGGCTAATAGGCCAAAGAATGCAGGAGTTCTGAACTTGGTCAAGGAGCTATATGTATCAGTATGGAAAAGAATCTCTAAGGAGATTACTCAGCTCAGACCCTGTCTAACTTTCCTGCTAAATGCACAGAAATTGTGTGAAAAGGTGGAGACTTCAATTCAAACCACTCTGTCCACTGTCTCTTTGAGAGTGTCTGATTCTCAAATGCTGTTGAAAAAGCTATATGACACAACTGATGAAACGTTATCAGCAGCAAGAGTTAGTGACAGAATGATTGCTTCAAAAACGGTGAACGAAATTCTCAGTTGCAACTCCACAACAATTAATTGCAAAGAGCTCCTAGATGTGGTAAAAGAGGGAGTAAAAGACATGAAGAAGCATATTGAAGATCTGGTGCAATTGGGACTTCCCTCTCCTTTTCCTGATAGCAACACTGTACTGATGATTGATGAAATCAAGCCTTTGTTGTTGGCCAGACAAAATGATCAGTCAGTTTTCCAGGGTTTGATAGATTCTTCAACAGTGCAAGAAGTGGAAGTTGTCTTGATCCCAATGGCCCAACTTGATTTCCAATTGAAGGCTGCAGTTCATGTTTTGCAGAGTTTTTCACACAAGGATATCATCAACCTTAATTTAGCCTTCTAGGATTTACAAAATAAACAGGGACTCTCTGTTGCTGAATGGTCTGTTTATCAAACGACCTTGCAGAATCTGTGAATTTTTGTTGTATATATACACATTTTTAGATTCTTTTTGAGCAGGCTCAAATGTCCTTGGGGTCGCCAAGAACAGTAGAGTAAAATACTCTACATTTTGCATTTTGCACAGCGTTCCAGTTTTGTCGCGTTTCAGTTTTGACACAGAGCGTGGGCGCGGGTTTCATTTTTCCCTAAGTCCCAGATTAGCGCGGAGGACGCCAAGTGTCACCAGCTAAGACATATTATAAAGTTTCTCTAAGTTACGTGGATGGAGCCACGTGTCCTATTATATATCCATGGAGCACGACAAGTGTCAGCATCCATGTTTAATTTCTCATAAGTTTCAAAAACCCTTTCAAAGTCTCAGTGAGCGTGGAAGGTGCCAAGTGGCAGCTGCGGAAAGTTTCTATATGTTTCTCTAAGTTACGCGGAAAGTGTCATGTGTCTCCTATAAAGTCAGTGGAGCGTGACAAGTGTCGACATCCGCGGGTTCTTCTTTTTGTTTCATTGTTAAGTAAAGACTGTTGGTGGGCCCCAGTGAAGTAGCTAAAGTTAAAGCGGAGTATGCCAAGTGTCATCATCCATGTGAATCTAAATAAGTCCCAAATGTTTCTATAGTGTTTTTAAGGCAATGCGGAGTCCGACACGTGTCGTTTTCTGCAAGACTTTCAAAAAGTATCTAAAGCTTCTATAGACAAGTGGAAGCTGCCACGTATCACTTGGTAATAGCAGCGGAAAGTGCCACCTGTCCCTGTTCCCTTTTGAAGCTGCTCGGGCAAGAAGTATTGTGGGTCCCATTTTTTGTAAGTGATAGGGTTTCAAGGCAGTGGATCGTGACAAATGTCAAAGGTGGAATTCTCCTGACTATGAGGCACGGTAAAGTATAAGACAACAGAAGCCGCCACGTATATGTTTCAATTGCAGCGGAGGCTACCACGTGTCGAGTTCCTATTTTTTTGGAAAGACGAAGGAGTTTCAAGTAAAGTGTGCAAGCTATGTCGTTTGTTTCTGGGTTTATAGTCACAAAGACAGCGAAAAGCTGCCAGGTGTCCCCACCTGATTCAAAGGAAGGAGCGTTACATGTATCTGTTTCACCCAATGGACTTGCAGGGAAGCTAACCGTTTTAGATCTGAATGATACCTTCTGTCAGACACTTCCAGTTATGTTCAGTTCAGTTAAGGTCGTTTGAGATCCGGTTGTTACGGGCAATCTAGGGGTGTTTTATGCTATAAATATGTAACATCTGTGATATATGGAGATCAGATATATGGAGACCAGTTTTTGAGATTTGAATTATTTTTCCATTAGAGTGTTCAAAAAATTGTGTTGCGGCCAGTAATATCATTTGCCTTTGTTCTATTTTCTTGATTCAGAAAGTTTGTGTAACTGTGCATGTATCAATGCCTTTTATGTGATTGGGAAATTAATAAGAAGACTGAGTTTTGTGCCTTTGCTGATATTTTCTGTGTCATTGCAAAAAATGGTCTAGTTGTGAGCCTTTGATTCTATTCATTTTATCTTTTACATTGATTATGCATTGTTTGCTCTTTAATGTAACTGAATCCTAAAGATAGCTTCACTGTGCTTAATATTAAGGAACGAATCATACTCAGGCGCATTGCCATAGTTAAATTTTCTTTCATTACATTTGTGTTTCCGTTTAATTTCTATCCCTTTCCCAAAATACATTTGAGATAAAGAAGAGCCAGCTTCTTTAAAATCTGGAGGTCGTTTCAGATCTCAAGTCCCACATTCCTGAAACTTCCCATGTTGGTGTTGGAAACAGCGCAATTTTAAGCATCAACAATATGTATCTAAATGGTCTTTGTCTGTTGTAATGTTTAATGGATGCCATACTCTATTTTTTTCTAACCTGCAATTATTTCATTACCTGAGATGACCTTCCTTGAGGCACTCTGTTATTCATTCATGCATCATTGTATAATTTCTAGATTTGCATATATGGCTGCCTGAGCAAACTCCAACTATATCTCTCTCTTTCTTAATGCTTTAAACACTCTTATGTGAGTCCTCATTTTCATCTACGTATACCTAGGCAGTTGCATCTTCAGGAAATGATTAAACATTCTTTCCTTTATTGTATCTTTATGGGTGTCCTTACCATGTTCATGAGCTCCCAAGCTAGATTGGGCCGTGGAAATTGGCTTAACATTTGTCATTGCTTTGCATGAGAGTTTCTATAGCCTTTTTAACATATCTATTATGTGCATTTCCTACAATCGTGGCAGTCTATGAGACCATTTTTTTGCGACGTTTAGTCAAGAAGCTCATGTGCATTATTCATGGCACAGGCTGGAATGATGAAGGCCTCAGTTGTAGATCTTGGCTTCCATCTGCCATTGCTTTTGCTTACAAGTTTCTAAAACCTTTTTAACAATTCCATTTTGTGCATAACCTGCAATTATTGTAGTCCATGAGCCCTCATTTCTCATGGGCATTTTTGTAAAATAGATCACATGCCTTGTCTATGTCTCCATAGTTTGCATATATGTCAACTAGAGATTTTCCAACTATAACATCTGTTAAAAATTCCCCTTCCGCAATGCTTTGATGGATGCCTATACACTGTTCCATAGCTCCCATCTTGGCGCAGGCAGCAAGAATGCTGGCAAAGGTTAGAAAATTGGCTTTACGCCAGCCAGTGGCATTTGCTTAAAAGTTTCTAAAGCCTTTTTAATAAATCCATTGTGTGCCTATCCTGTAATCAGTACATTCCATGATATAACATCTCCTTGTGGCATTCTATCAAACAGTTCACGTGCCTTCCCTATGGTGCCCTCTTGGCACAAGCAGGGAGGAAGAGGCAAAGGAAGTGGAACTTGGCTTGCATCTGGACACTCAAAAACCTCACTAGCATTTATTTGATTTTAAGAAAATAGTAATATGAGTTGGCTGGCAAATCTATTGAGCAGATTTGAAGGCTATTAAATGTTTCAAGCAAATTTAGTGCCTTAGCATGGGGCTTTCTAATATCTGGTTTTACATTCTTTTGGTTCCCTCTAAGTTCACCGATATCTAAAATTGGCATGACTTTGTTGCAATGGAAATTGCAGTTATCTTATAAATGACAAAGCTAAATTTTCACCTAATGCAACATTTTCTGCATCATTTCCAAAAAGTTGGGGATTAGGCTACATTTTGTTTTCCCTTTGGATGGTGAGATGTTTTTTTCTTTGGTTGGGAATAATTTAAATAATGAATTCAAAGTGACGAGGTCTCTACCTTGTATTGGTATAAAATTTAAATCATGAGACTTCATCTCTGCTTGAACTATAATTAAAATGATTTTTGTGTCTTCATGATGGGCCAGTTTCTGGGACAATTCAACTTCATCTTTCTTTCCCTTATTGATGCTTGGTATCTAGTGATTTTAATCTTGTCAGATTTGAGCCTCACCCCAATTTTAGCAAGCATGTTAGCAATCTTGTTGCCTGTACTTCCAGTGTGTTGTCCGCACAAATATCCTCATGGTCTGGTTTGAGTCATGTACTTTAATGTTTTTTTTTGACATACAACTGATTCAGTAATTGTAAAGAATTGAAATGCTAGAAATGTAAATGTTCAGAGAATGACTAAAAGACATACCCATGAAAGGTATATGGAGGATAGCCATGCACCCAAATATTTGATATATGTAGGAATACCTTAATACAAGTTTCTGGCCGTTCAAACTTTAGACTCTACTTTTTCTTATTGATCTTTTCAAAACTAAATTGCAATTCAATGTTATAGTGCCATTGTCATCAATTTTAAACAAAAAGAAGAAATATAATGGATATAATAGCAGCACAAAGAAAAAATACAAATCCTCTATCAAACCCTTTATACCGGACCTCCTTTGCTGTACTCAAATTGCTCCAAATTGAACTATGTTTACAATAGTGAAACTATAGATATAATGCATTACTAAGTTGTTCCAAATTATGAAATGTACAGCCAAAAAATAAAGAAAAACTACAACCACAAATCTGAATATGAAATCTGGAAACTAAACCCTTGCAGTACATAAACAATTTGGCAATTTTGGTTACCAAAAGATTTAGGAAACTCCACCAAAGTGTTGGGCTGCTTACACTAATGAAATGTACAAAAAAATATGTTGCATTAAAATGAGGAATAACAACAGCAACAAGAGATTATAATCTATAGCAAATCCTCTTGATTTAATTCCTTTTGTGCACATAGTCAACCAGAATTGAAATAAACTCTGTAGTGCCCCAAGAGTGGGTCTTCATGTGCTTTCTCAATGCTTATGATAGCAAGATGAGCGTGTCGGTTATGGGTGTAGATGTTATGGTGGGCTGGGAATGTGTCTCTTAACGTGGCATTGAGCAAGAGTGCTCCTAGTTTGGCCCATTGGAGGTTATATGAATCATGTGTGCTATGAATGGCATGAGTTTATGAGATTGGTATACATTTGTCTAGTCACTTCTTTACTGCTACCCCCATCTTCTCACCCCTCCTTCTTGAGTAGTGCTTCATTGGCATGATTGCCAAGTGCTTAAGATGTGTTTAAGTGAACTATGTGTCTTTGTGGTATCCCTTGTGTGGTTGCACATATATGAGTCTTCTTTGTCCCTATTGCTCTTTCTTGTGTTTGGCCTTGTGATCATCTCCGAGCACGGGGGGTTGACATTTGAGGTTCTACATGGTAGGGTGGTGTTGCACCCACCATTGGGGATCTAGATCTCGGCATCAGTTTTGGCGATGACATCGACAAAGAGCTGCATCTTCCTTCTCTTTGGTCCTAGTATATTTCTTATGTATTGTACAACTCAGTGATCCGAGTGAGATGTAATGTAAGTATGTATTAATGTAATTTGTTTTTGTGAGGCACTCCTAATCAGGAGTTCAATGTAATCAATGTTCATGATGTACTCTTTATTTACTTGTTAATGTTTTTCTTATCATGATTGCTCACTATGATGTTTGCTAGATGTTATAGTGGAAATCTAACCTCATTGACCATGGGATTTAATGATAGTTGGTTATGGTGGATGATCTATATTAGGAATATCATGGTGGTTGATCTATGTTTGCATCCAGGATCCTAATGCATGACAACAACAACATTATAGGACTTATCAATTAGTGTTTTTGTATGCTATTTTATTAGGATGTGTATATTTAAACATGGTTGTAATGGTGCTGGAAATGATCCAAATGGGGATGATATTTATGAAATTACACTATTATACTAACCTTGCAGAGAGCATAGGTGAAGTCTATGAATCCAAGGTTGGGAAGACTTTAGAAGGGGTCAATGTAAGAAGGTTTTAGAAAGAAAAAAAATCTGTTGTCATGAATTGTTTATAGAATGGAATGTGCAGCTGTTGTTGTATATTGCTTGTTGGAAACTGAGGTGTTGTGTAATAATAACTCTTGCATATTTTATGACCTTAATAAATAGAAGAAGTTGGTTGTGATATCATGCCAATGGTGTATATGATCTAGTTACATTCAATATTCATTTGTTAAGTGGTTCAACCAAGTGAGATTAGTAATCTTGTTTTTAGTAATAGATGTATTGTGATAATCTTCCACTCATGTTATCAATCTTGGCGACAAGATGATGTTGCACTTCATGTTTTGAGTCAGTTTAGAGTACTAATATATCTATATGTTTACCTTTGTGTTGAAAAAAAAAATTGTTGTGCCCCCTTTTGGGCTCTTGTTTATTGGGTGCCTGGTTGGGTCGTTACAAACATTCAGTTTATTTCTAACAGATCTATCACAAAAGATAATTAAACCATTTTTTTTATTTTACAAATATGTCATCTACAAAAATCTATGTGTAATCGTGTATTTAGTTTTGTGTTAATGTCTTCTTTGTTCTCTATTTTGTTATACTGGAAAGCAGTTAGATTCTAAGGCATTTAGCTTTTTGCAGTCTTTTCTCTCTATACATTAAATTTTGTGTCTTGTGGTCAAGGGTTTGAAACTTGACCTAGCAAAAAGTTTTGAAACTTTTGTGCATGTTTAATGAAATTAAAATACCTAATGGTGTTATTGTTTTTTCACCTTTTTTTGATTTGCAGGCTTTTGATGGTACACAGAATGTATCAAATTCACAAAAGGATGAAGCTTGGAAGGTGAAAGGTGAATATCAACAAGGAAGAGTTTGAATGTGAAATGCTCTGATAAAAATTCAATGTTTAACAGTGCATGAGCTGAGATAATGTTTTTATGAATAGGGAGAAACACATTTTATAAATGTTTAATAAATGATGTAAATGATGTAAATGAGCTGAGATGAATGTTCAATAAATGATGTAAGACAGTCAGTGAGACAAGTTTCCAGTGATGCCAGTGAGGCTGAAATCAGTGAGATTTATGTTTAGCCAGTGAGGCTATAACCAATGAGGTTTTGCTTTGCCAGTGAGACATTGAATGTAACCAGTAAGACTTAATGAAATAAATTTTTAGAATATTTGTTCAAGCATTTTAGTCTTCATTTCATGGTGCTTCTCTCAACATTTGAATATCTATGACACTTGAAGTTTATATGCATAAATTTGTGAGGATTAATTAAGTTAGATTTGATTTGTAACTTGAATCACTGATTCACACAAATAAATGACTACCATGACTAAAATAAATGACTACAATGACTAAATAACTGACTACCATGACTAAAATAAATGACTACAATGACTAAATAAATGACTACCGTGATTAAATAAATGACTACAATTTTTAATATTTTTTTAGTCATTTATTGTTTTTAATCATAAATTTGTGAGAGTTAATTAAGTTAGATTTTATTTGTAACTTGAATCATTGATTCACCCAAATAAATGACTACAATGACTAAATAAATGACTACCATGAATAAATAAACGACTAAATAAATAAATATACTAAATAAATAAATAAATGGTTAAATATACTACCAATTGACAGCAATTAATGGTTACAATGACTAAATAAATGACCAGTTAACAACAATCAATGACTAAATATACTACCAAATTGATGACTAAATATACTACCAAATTAATGACTAAAATTTGTTTAGTCATAAATTTGGTCATGAGATAAATGACCAGCAATAAACTACCAATGGTCACATGACCAATTTTTAGTAGTTTTTTTAGTCATTTATTTCTATTTTTCTACTAGTGATAAAGTATTGTGAGTGTCGTGCATGTTCTTAGTTTCATTATTGTTGTTATGATATCATGAGTTGCTAAGCCCTCATCAAGTTGTGGTAGGATGCCTACTCTTGGCTTATAGCCTTTCATGCTTTCTATAGTATACTTTCCTTCTTCCCTTTTCCCTTTCGTTGGCTTTATTTTTGAACTCAACAATTTCAAAATTTTCCCTGATTGTGGAACTTGCAAGCATCACCAAATATTGAGTTCCTCTATCCTGATGACTTATTCAAGTCAGTGGTCCTTATTTTCAAATTCCTAATCAACTTCAGATTGCTTGTTGAACTCAAGTAATTGATTTTCATTCATAGTCGTAAACTGTCAATGTCACAAGTGTTTCGCACCTGATTGTCACAACTGATCATCTCAAAGATTGTTTACTTGATCATGTTTCTGTGGAGTCATTACATTATGCTCACATGAATTTGTACATCAATTTTAAGTGCTCAAAGGAAAGTTAATTCATCGTTTCATCCGATATTTTAAGGCAGTTGTGCAGTTTAAATGTCATTCACGGAAACAATTAAATATGGAGACCCGTTTGAGCTAGGATAATACTATTTTACAAGAATATTTATGACTTCATTCCACACAATGTGGTCCATTTCTTAGGGCAAAATTCCTTTCTATTTGAGAGATTTTAAAAATTCATTATTTTGCTCAATAGGTTGTGGAAACAATTAATTCAAGAATTTCCAAGAGGCTGGAGCCAAAGGGGTTTGCATAGAACTTCATGGGATCATTTTGCACCATGTGACCAATTTCTAGGAGAAAATATCATTCTAGTCGAGTTATGGAATTATTCTCCTTCCCGTGGTTTTTCCTCAGTTTCGAATCATAAACATTTTGGGCATAAAGTATATTTACAGTGGAAAAGTTTGGGGGTTAACTGAATTGCCAAATTAGCAAAATTAGCAAAATTAACTGTTGGAGTGAAAAGTTCAAAAGTTTTAAGGTTTTCTGAAAAGGAGAATTACCCATATTTATCTTTTTGGGTGAAAAAGGTTAGTAAGTTAGTAAGACCACATAATTGCGGAAATATTCATGTTTTATTAATGTGATTGGGGGAACTTTATAAAAATTGAAATATTTTTAATCGGCCGTTTATGTGGTTTGAAAACTTTTAAAATTACCAAAAATTAATTGTTTTTGGCAATTATTGTGGTTGGTGAACAAATTTTTTGGTCCAAACGTAAAGTTCAAAAGTTTTAATAATTTTTAAAAGCTGAAAAGGAGTTCTTTTCGACAGGTTTGAAAGTTTTAATTTTCCGAACTGTGGAAATTCATATTTTTCGATGACTTATTTGGTTCACAAACTTCTTAAACTTAGGAAACAATAGTTTTCCATAGTTTTCATGGTTTTGATACTTTGATAATTGGCAAAACGTGTTCTTTTGGAAAAATCATAGTTACAAATTTGTTGGCAGACATATATGCAAAATGTGGAAGCATAGATAGGGCGTGACTAAACGCCTCCAAAGAATACGTCTCATGGATTGCAATGATTATAGGATATGCACAAAATAAGTTTGTTGAAAAGCACTTTAGAAACTTTCAAGCAAATGCAATCTACAGGTGTAAATCTGGACACCACAACAATTTCCAACACCCTCCTTCCTGGCGCCAAACTGGAGGATTTGAAACAGGATTTAAGGAATTGTATTATAGATGTATTATAAAATATCTCCATTAAGAACCCTAGTTTGCTTCATGTATTTTGTACTCAGTTTCAGATAGAGTGCTTACAATGATTGAACAAGTTTGAAATAGTGTATTATTGGAGGGTGATTAGCACATTAACTATATTTTTAATTTCTTCTTTTTCTAGGAATACATTCAACGAGTAAGGGAGAAAAATGGCCCTTGGTTCACCTTGCAAGACCATTTACTGTGAAGTCATTTCTAGTTATAAAATCAATGGCCTTACCAACATCTATCAATCTCTTGTTAGTAATTAATTCAATGTTTGGACCAAGTGTACTGCTTGTCCTATCTTTTGTTGATGAAGAAGTTGAATTCCATTTGTAAATTTTTTTTTTTAACTAGAAAAAGGTGTAGGAACACCTAAAGATTGAGATAGTTTTTTAAAAATATTACAAAAATTGTGGCCGAAGCCAAGTCCAGAATTAGAAAAAACAGCAGTAAAACCTTAGCAGTCCCTATCCATAGATATCTAACTAAGAAAACAGGAAAACGGAAAAAAAGTCACCCGGACGCAGACTGCTTAACGAGCCAAAAAGCACCCCTTACCACCAACAAGACCTGCACTATCAAACCAACACAGCCACCACCCACCCAGGATGCCAAAAAAGTGAACCGACATCACTTCATCATGCCACTGACGGAGCTGCCGGGAGATTGTGTTCATCCAGATCCACGGATGTGGAAAACTGAGCTCTTTCATTAGGATCCTCCAGTGCATACCAAGCCAAAGGTGTTGATTTAGTTTTTTAAGGCTGCTCTTGCTACATGTTGTTTACATGGGAATGATGACTATACCATTTCAAGGATAGATCTCTTGCTTTCTTTCTTGGAGGATGCATACTTCCAAAATGAGTGGGATTCAGCAGTTGATTCTGCAGCATGAATGGAGAATGGGTCAGTGGAGATGGATAGTAGTTATTTAAATAATGATCATGTTACCATGTTGGCTACTCTCATGGAGGAAATACAGAGGCAACGTGTGGGAGTGCTTATAGAGGTAAAGCATGCGACTTCATTAATTCTACACAGTGGAATTGAAGGACAATTAAAAATAGACATATTAGCATAAGAGGAAGCGTTGCAGATCATAATCTATTCAAAAGAGCAATTCTGTGAACTTGTAGGAGCTAGATGAAGATGCCATAATTATTGATGAGGTTAATATGGGTTCATATTATAAAGGGAAGATTAGTCTTATTTTAAGTTAATAATTATAGGCTTATGATGGGGTTATGCCTCAGACTTGCGAAGATATGGCCTGTGCATAGTCAGCAAATGTGCATATTGTAGTGGAAATCAATAAATGTGACAAGGCAAACACTTACAACTCATGCTGAATGCCAGGACAGTCTTTGGCCAGTCAATTTCAAGCTAGAATATATCACCTTATTATAAAGTTTATTTAATAATGTTTTAACTCATTTTTATGAGTTAAATGTTATGTGCACGGGAAGGTGAAAGGTTTATTTATTATTTATAATTGATTTTCAAGAATCGCTTATGCTCTCAATAGGAGGGAAATTCTATAAATATGTAATCTGAAAGGACTTTGGGGCAATTTTTTCCAGCTTCTCCCATGAGATCTTTGGGGAGAGAGATTTTGTTTTTTGTAGGCTTGTGGTGGCAATTAGTTGCCTTGTCAACACAACCATTGTACATCATAAGGAAGACTTTGAGCTTTTATTTCATTAAAGAATTTGAAAGAGTATTCAGAACTTTATGTCAGATGTTTCTTCATAGATTGCAAGTTTTTCTTATGTTAATTTGTAATCTTTTTTGATGTTTCTTTGCTATGTTTGGTTGCACCTGGGTTTAATACAGAAGTCTTATGTTCTGAGTTGGTTGCATATTCTTTGTATGTTCAATGTGTGACCTGTTTATATGTTGGGAAGGAGTAATTGCTTATGTTATTAGTTATTATTTGTGAGTATGAAACTATTGAACTTTGTGTCATTATTTGTTTTTGCTCACTTTTATTCTAAATTTTTTCTTGAGAAGGCTAGGTGATTTTCTTATGTCTCTCATCTAGGGTTTCTCTCTTTTCCTTTTTCTGTAGTTTCCTTTCCTGCTTTCTGGTAAAAAGCAGACCCTAAAAATGTCAAATTAAATCATATGAGGGAGCTGCCCTTCTCAAAAATAGAGGAAGATCATCATCCCATTGGTGATCTCTCCAACTGTTGTAGGTAGTTTTGTCACCATTCATTGGGCAAGTCAGTTTTCTTAAATTTTTCAAAGTGACAAATCTATTTACTAATAGATTTTTGGTGACTCTACTAGGGAAAGAATCAAAGTGTAGGTGCTTTATTTCCTCAGAAATATGAAGGTACTTCCCCTGGAATGGAGGTTGGCGACTCTATCTGAAAGATGAACCCTGGATAATGGATTAGTACCAATAAATTCAAAAGCGTAACCTATAGTTTCCTTAATTAGTAATTGATAGTGACAGTGGTGATGAGGAAAATTATCCCTCTCCTATACCTATTGCTCAACAAGATCAGACTTGTGATGACCCTAAGCAAATTCAATTTTTGAAGAGCTTCTATGGTGGAATTCAACTTGCTCTTGACAAGGTACATCATTCTTTGCTTCAGACATTGCAGAAGATTGAACAAAAATATAGGAACATAGAGACTTATTTTCTTGCTAGTAACCATAAACCCTTGCCAGGTAAATACCAAAAATTCATAGACATTGTTGCTCCTTAGGTGGAATCCAATGCTAGAATGTATTATTTGCATAATGAAGATAATGATAAAGAGGAGAAATTTTTTCCAGTAGATGAACATGTATTTGATGAAATGCCTTGCACTCAAAGTGTTGAAAGAGGTTCATTAGAACATGCATATACTAAAGAAGATGAAGTTGTTATATCTACCCGTGAGAGCGCATGTCAAAAGCAAAGTCAAAAAGATGAAGTGATCATAATAGAAAGAAAAAATCATTACAGGACATATCATTAGCATGATGAAGAAATTTTCTTAGATAGAACCATTGAAGTACATTCGGTCCATGGAAAGGTTGCAAAAAATGTTTTGGATCAAATTGAAAATAAAGAATATGAAGATGAACCACCAAATGTCCCAAGGACATGCATGCAATTTGAGCAAGAAAGGAAGGGTGAAGAAAGAATAATGCAAGAGCTTTCTCATGATGTTTTCATTTCATATTGGTGTCTCAATGCTTTAGATGATGATTTTCTTTGCGGAGAAGATGTTTTTATTCATTCATCACAGGTCATTGAAGAGTAAAGATCTGCTGATGAGATTAGAGGTATAAATTTACCCTTTTCTTCTCATTCACAGTCATTGAATGGTAAATTTTTTCAATGTGTTGTTTCAAGGAAAGATGAAGATCTTTTGGTGGGAAATGATCATATGCCTTTTAGAGAACTCAACCATGAGATAACTTTGCAACTTGAACTAGTAGAGGTTTTGGATCACCATTCATCAATTAGAGAAGAGACCTCTTTTGCTAAAGTCAAACCTGCACAAGAATCGGTTGAAAATGGTATTATGTTATCATCTCAATGTTCTAATCTTCTGAATTCTAGTTTGTTAAATGGGATACAAAAGTTGGATAATGGTGTTGAAAGGTGCAGTCTGAACAATGCTTATGACAATCACATAAAATAATGAGTTCACATATATTTCAGTTTTGACAACCTACTGAGTTCACATGTGCTACATGGGTGTGCATCTCTTTTTCACACAGTTTCATACTTTTTCTTTTTCGTACAGGTTCATACTTTACTCAGCCTGTCAATGGATTTGTGTGATCATCTTGAGTCATTTTTGAGGTAGGGGACACCTACCATGTACATATTTTAGGTAGGATTTTTTTTTGTCTGTCTAGTTTCATCTTTTGTGTGTTTTTTGCTATGTCCCATTTTTGTTTTGCTCAAGTTTTCCTGTTATTCCCCTTTGAATCTATAGCCTAATGGACAAGACATTGATCCTTTCCAGAGGCATTGTCAAATATTGAGTTCCTCTGTCCGGATGACTTATTCAAGTCAATTGTCCTTATTTGTAAATGCCTAATCAACTTCAGATTACTTGTTAAACTCAAGTAATTGATTTTCATTCATAGTCACAAAATGTCAATGTCACAAGGTTTCCACACCTGATTGTCACAGATGCTCATCTTGAAGATTGTTTTACCTAATCATGTTTCTGTGGAGTCATTGGATTATGCTCAGATGAATTTGTACATCAATTTTAAGTGCTCAAAGGAAAGTTAATTCATCATTTCATCTCGTACTTTGGAGGTAGTTGTGCAGTTTAAATGGCATTCACGGAAACAATTTAATATGGAGACCCATTTGAGCTAGGATAAAACTATTTTATAAGGAGATTTATGACTTCATTCCACACAATGTGGCCCATTTTTTAGGGTGAAATTCCTTTCCATTTGAGAGATTTTAAAACTTCATTATTTTTCCCAACAGGTTGCAGAAACAATTAATTCAAGAATTTTGAAAAGGCTGGAGCCAAAGGGATTTGCAGAGCACTTCATGGGATCATTTTGCACCATGTGGCTAACATTCAAGTCAAGAGTTATGGAATTATTTTTGTAAATTGTGATTTTTTCTAACAGTTTCGAGTCATAAACATTTGGGCCATAAAGTATATATTTATAGTGGGAACGTTTGAAAAATTGAGGGTTAACTCAATTGCCAAATTACCAAAATTTACTATTGGAGTGAAAGTTGAAAAGTTTTAAGGTTTTCTGAAAAGGAGAATTACTGAAATTTATCTTTTTGGGTGAAAAAGGTTAGCAAGTTAATAAGTACACGGAATTGCCGAAATATTCATGTTTTATTAATGTGGTTGGGGGAACTTTATAAAAATTGAAATATTTTTAATCAGCACTTTATGTGGTTTGCAAACTTTTAAAATTACCTAGAGTTAATTGTTTTGGGCAATTATTGTGGTTTGCGAACAAATTGTTTTACCGAAAAGTAACGTTCAACAGTTTTAATAATTTTTGAAAGTCCAAAAGAAGTTCTTTTCGGCAGGTTTGAAAATTTTAGTAGTTTTCTGCTAGTTAAGAGGCAGAGAAAAAAAATACAGAGCTACCCTGTAATAGAGCTGCTGCTCTTTATAAAAAATACAGAAGAAAAAGAAACAGAGCATACAGCATCAAGTTCAAAAACAAAGTATATATTTCTTCAAAACAGAGCTGCTGTTCTTTTTCATAAACAAATAAAACAGAACTCTCTTCCCTTTTGCTAAACTCTGCTTACATACGAAGGAAAAAAAATAGCAAATAAAAATGAACAGTCAAATACTACATGGCTGCCAGCATATACAAGACTTATTTCTCCAGCTAATGAAGTGACTAGCTAATGACGGTGACTAAAGTGAAATAGATGAGTCAAACTGTGCAGAGTCTTCATTTTTGTCCTGCATTGGAGAAGCTGGACCATACAAAGAGATGTTAGGCCATACCTCCACCATTCCCTGCCGAGAAACATTAATGAAACAGGACAGAACAGAGAGGGTAGGTTTTTCATTTCAAAAGTCTTCATAAATTAATTAGAAAAGATGGCCAATCAGAAAAAACTGGAGGATGAACAGTGTAGCAGATTTATTGCGGTGGTTGAGATTATAGGTTTCAACACTGCCCCTTAATCACAACTACCGCCTTCTTTGATACCCAAACGGTCTCTTAGATACTCATAGCTTTCTTTCGGTAATGGCTTGGTGAAGATATCTGCATACTGATCTTGAGACCTGCAGAAAACTAGAAAGATTTCTCCATTGTTGATTAGTTCTCTAATGAAGTGATACCGTGTGTCTATGTGTTTGCTTCTCTTGTGAAAAACTGGATTCTTTGACAATGCTATGGCTGAGTTATTGTCACAAAAGATTTTTGTTGCCACTTCTTGTTCTTGCCTGAGATCTTTCAAAACTCTTCTCATCCAAACTGCTTGACATGATGCACTTGTGGCTGCTACGTACTCTGCTTCAGCTGATGAAAGCATAACTATTGGTTGTTTTTTTGAAGCCCATGAAACTACACCTGTTCCAAAATGAAAAACATAACCAGAAGTGCTCTTCCTATCATCAATGCTTCCTGCACAATCACTATCTGTATATCCAATCAGCTTGAACTCATTTGACTTTGCATATTGAATGCCATAGTTCCTTGTTCCACTCACATATCTGAGAATTCTCTTTCCTACTTGCCAATGAGAGTCCTTTGGAGACTCCATGAACCTTGAAATGAGACTAACTGCATACATTATGTCAGGCCTTGTGGCTGTTAAATACATGAGGCTACCAACAAGCCTTTTATACAAAGTTGGATTAATGTTGCCTCCTTTATCATCCTTGCTTAATTTCAGTCCTGTGACAATTGGTGTTGGAGCTAATTTGCAGTTTGTCATGTTAAACCTTTTCAAAATGTCATTTGCATACTTAGATTGGGAGATGAATATACCATTATCATTTTGATTCACCTCAATGCCAATAAAATACTTCATGAGACCCAAATCAGTCATTTCAAATTCTTTTTTCATAGCTCCTTTGAACAAATCAATTGCCAAATCACCCGTGAATATCAAATCATCAACATACAAGCAAACAGTTATAATCTCACCTTGCTCATTCATCTTGGTATACAATGTAGGCTCACTGTTGCACTTATTGAAGCCATTTTGCAAAAGATAAGACTCAATTCTACTATACCAAGCTCTTGGGGCTTCCTTGAGTCCATAGAGTGCCTTTTTCAGTTTGTAAACTTTGTTTTCTTGACCCAAAATCTCATACCCAGGTGGCTGCTCCACATACACTTCTTCTTCAAGATAGCCATTCAAAAAAACTGATTTTACATCCATTTGGTAAACTGGCCATTTGTTTTGAGCTGCTATTGCAAGTATAGTTCTCACAGTGTCTAAACGTGCTACTGGAGCAAATGTCTCATTGTAATCAACCCCGAGCTGTTGTGAATATCCTTTTGCCACTAGTCTTGCTTTATGTTTTTGTACATCACCATTTGCATCTAATTTGGTTTTGTAAACCCACTTCACTCCTATAACATCCTTGTCTTTTAGAAGACTCACTAACTCCCATGTTTGATTCTTTTCTATTGCATCAATTTCATCATCCATTGTATTTACCCATTTGTCATCCGTAATTGCATCTTCATAATGAATTGGATCTTCTACTTGTGAATAAAATGTAAAGAGAGAAATCAGACCAACATTGTTCTCACCTTCATTTTGCTCATAAATGTTTCTCAAACTTCTGATTTTTTGTCTCCTCAAGCTTGCCAATGTAGGATTTGACATATCACTTGAACTTGAACTTGTGGAATGTGGACTTGATGGTCCTGCACCCTGATTGCCACTTGTAGATGGTGTTTGTTGTACATTTGAAGGAGTGGATGCTTGAACGCGTGGGGCTGTCCTTACACTTGATGATGGTGTCATTTGATGACCACTTTGTTGAGCTTGAATGGGTGTGGAAGGAGTCACATTTGATGGAGTACCTGCTGGTGTAAAATCTTCTCTATCTTCTTGAGGTAAGTTGGCTGCAATATTGATTGTCTTCTCCAAACTTCCATCCCATGCTTCATCTTCTATGAATTGCACATCTCTGCTGATTATAACTTTCTTAGTTATTGGATTGTATAGTTTGTATGCCTTTGATTCATCACTATAACCAACAAATATACACTTTTCTCCCTTGTTGTCCAACTTTCTTCTCAACTCATCTGGCACATGTGCATATGCCACACATCCAAATACTCTCATGTGAGCAACACTATGTTTTCTTCCGGTCCATGCTTCTTCAGGAACCATATTCTTCACACTCTTGGTTGGACATCTATTCATAATATATGTTGCACAAGCTACAGCTTCAGCCCAATATTCATTTGACAAATGCTTTGCTTTCAACATGCTTCTTGCCATTTCCATAATTGTTCTATTTTTTCTTTCAGCTACCCCATTTTGTTGAGGTGTGTACCTGGTTGTGAATTGCTTGTGAATCCCATGGTCTTTGCAAAAATTTAGAAATTCATTTGAGATGTACTCACCACCTCTATCTGTTCTCAATGCTTTGATGTAGTGTCCACTTTGCTTCTCAACAAGTGCCTTGAATTGACAGAAGTAATCAAACACTTCATTCTTTTGCCTTAGAAAGTAGACCCATGTTTTCCTTGAATAGTCATCAATGAAATTCAAAAAGTAGTATCTTCCACCAATTGATGGTGTTTGCATTGGTCCACACAAATTTGAATGCACAATCTCTAGAGGTACCTTTGCTCTAATTGACTTGCCTGTTGGAAATGTCTCTCTATGTTGCTTTCCTAAGATGCATCCTTCACATACTCTTTCCGGTTTCTCTATTAGAGGCATACCCTTTACCATACTCTTCCTATGAAGCAAATTTAGACCTCCAAAGTTGAGATGCCCAAATCTTAGATGCCATAACCAATTTTCGTCTTTTATTTCTGCTTGAAAGATGGTGTGTGTAACTGCTGCAACCTTTTCTTTATCCTCTTGTGGGTTCATTGTGAGCTGTGCTTGAGCATATTTCACATTCAAATCTGGCTTAATCTTTAGGGGAAACATTCTATTATTTGTCATTTGCACTTTAGCAATAAGCTGATTACTTGGAAATTTATTTAGAATAGTGCATTCTTTGTTTTTGAAGAAGACTCTATACCCCTTTTGAACAAGCTGCCCAATACTCATTAGATTGTGTTTTAGACCAGGCACAAAATACACATCTAAAATATACTTCTTCTCCCCCTGTTTAGTTAGAATGTTGATGTTTCCTTTACCCATAATTGAAACTTTGTTGTCATTACCCAATGTGACATCTAATTTTACACTTTCATCTAAACTTGAAAACATTTCTAAGTTCCCTATCATGTGATTGCTGCAACTTGAGTCTAAGAACCATAAATCCTTCTGATTTTCTTGTGCTACATTGCATGCTATAAACATATTGCTCTGATTTTGGTGTTCTCTTGTAAAGTTTGCATTTTGTCTGCTGAAATCAGATTGTTTTTTCTCTATTCATTTGAATAATGGCCATATTTCTTACAATAATGACATTGGATTTGAGATTTGTCATACCTTTGACCATGTGGTGGATTTTGAGATGGGTTTGGGCTTGAGTTTTGGCTACTACCTCTTCCACTTGAATTTGATGGGCTGCTTCTTCCACCTCTATATGAATTCCTTCCTCTACCTCTAAAATTTGATCTTCCTCTGCCTCTTCCATGGCTGATTGAAGCTTGTGTCTTGAATGCATGCTCCAATGATGAGTTTGCTGACCTACTAAGCCTATGCTCATGAGAAATGAGAGATGCATGGAGCTCATCAACTGAAAACTATGAGAGGTTCTTTGTTTCCTCTATGGTCACAACTATGGATTCAAACCTTGTGGGTAAACTCCTTAAAATCTTTTCTACAACTCTTCTATCCTCAAGTGTTTCACCATGAGATCTAATTTGATTAACTAAACCCATCACTTGTGTGAAGAAAGTGTCTATTGAATCTGATTCCTTCATGAAAATTGTTTCAAAATCCCTTCTTAACATTTGTAGCTTTGCTGTTTTCACCTTTGCCATTCCTTGATAGGCTGTTTGGAGTATATCTCATGCTTGTTTGGACTTAGTTGCTGCTGCAATCCTTGGAAAAGTACTCTCATGCACTGCTTGAAATATGTAAAAGAGTGCTTTGGAGTCCTTCTTCCTATTATCTCTTAACAGATCTTTCTCTGCTTGTGTCAATGCATTGTATGCTACTGCATCAGCTGGCTCTAGAAAGCCATTCTCTACGAGATCCCATATGTCTTGAAAACAAAAGAGTGCCTTCATTGTTATGGACCAATAATCATAATTTTTCCCATTGAACTGTGGGATTTGAGGATTTGTCAAGCTTGTGCTTGTGGATGCCATTGCTGATTGTGAAAGAAAACTTTGCCTTCTTCAAAGCCTCTGCTTGATAAGTACTTGAGAAACTTTACTTGAAATGCCCTTGCAACAGAACCTTCGGCTCACGACCATGGCTCTGATACCACTTTGCTAGTTAAGAGGCAGAGAAAAAAAATACAGAGCTACCCTGTAATAGAGCTGCTGCTCTTTATAAAAAATATAGAAGAAAAAGAAACAGAGCATACAACATCAAGTTCAAAAACAGAGTATATATTTCTTCAAAATAGAGCTGCTGCTCTTTTTCATAAACAAATAAAATAGAACTCTCTTCCCTTTTGCTAAACTCTGCTTACATACGAAGGAAAAAAAAAATAGCAAATAAAAATGAACAGCCAAATACTACATGGCTGCCAGCATATACAAGACTTATTTCTCCAACTAATGAAGTGACCAGCTAATGACAGTGACTAAAGTGAAATAGATGAGTCAAACTGTGCAGAGTCTTCATTTTTGTCCTGCATTGGAGAAGCTGGACCATACAAAGAGATGTTAGGCCATACCTCCACCATTCCCTGCCGAGAAACATTAATGAAACAGGACAGGACAGAAAGGGTAGGTTTTTCATTTCAAAAGTCTTCATAAATTAATTAGAAAAGATGGCCAATCAAAAAAAATTGGAGGATGAACAGTGTAGCAGATTTATTGTGGTGGTTGAGATTACAGGTTTCAACATTTTCAAACTACCAAAATTCATTATTTTTGGTGACTTATTTGGTTCACAAACTTCTTCAACTCTCGAAACAATAGTTTTTAGCAGTTTTCATAGTTTTAAAACTTTTTTAATTGCCGAAATGTGTTCTTTCAGAAAAAATCATAGTTTACAAACCATATACTTTGCTAAAACTTGTTCTCTTTGGTAGTTTGTATGGTTTTTGAATCCTATTTCTACCAATTACTGGCCTCTCCAACCGCCATGGTTTGTAGGATGCCTCAAGGAGATGTCATCGAGTGTAATGCCATGATCTCAGGATATGTACAAAACGAATCTGTTGAACGAGGTTTTGAAAAATTTTAATCAAATATAACTCATAGGTATAGAGCCAGACGCTGTAACTTTCACCAGTCTCCTCCATGCACGCCAAGATGGGAATTTTTTAACAATAAATGGACCTCCATCAAACATACAAAAGGGGATTTTTGTCATATATATAGTTGGAAATGTTCTAGTAAAGATGCATTTAAAATGTGGAAGCATAGGCCAAATGTATGAATTGTTTGATGAAATGCCTTGAAGAAATATGATCTCATAGAATGTAATGGCATAGAATATTGTATAAAATGAATTTGTTGAAAAGGATTTAAAAACTTTCAAGCAAATGCAATCGACTGCTTGTAAAACTAGATGCCACTACCTTTGCCAGCATTCTCCTTGCCTCTGTAGAAATAGAAGCTTTCAGACATCGTATGAGCATCCATCAAAAATATAACAGAATGGAGACTTTTGTCAAATATCATAGTTGTAAATTTGTTGACAGACATATGCAAAATGTGGAAGCATAGATAGGGCGTGTGATAGAATGCCTCCAAAGAATACGTCTCATGGACTGCAATGATTACAGGATATGCACAAAATAATTTTGTTGAAAAGTGCTCTAGAAAATTTCAAGAAAATGCAATCTATATGTGCAAATCTAGATGCCACAACAATTTCCAACACCCTCCTGCCTGGCACCAAACTGGAGGTTTTCAAGTAGGATTTAAGGAATTGTATTATAGATGTATTATAAAATATCTCTATTAAGAACCCTAGTTTGCTTCATGTATTTTGTACTCAGTTTTTTATAGAGTGCTTCAAAATTATTGAACAAGTTTGAAACAAAGTATTATTGGAGGGTGATCAGCACATGAACTATATTTTTAATTTCTTCTTTTTTTGGAAATGTTGGTGTTTCCAATTGATTGTCTGATTATCTCTATAAAGTAGCCATCTTTATTTCTTGAAAACTTTCAGATCAGTGGCCAATGAACAAGAGACAATGAAATGGTTTCCTCTACATTTCAAGTTTTGTTAGACCTAGGGGGTATTCCCTTACAACAATATCAACTGATTAAACCCTAATCACCATAGGATATTGCACAAGCAAAAATGTTCTCATAAATATGCACCAAGACTATGAGATAAATTTAAAACTGGCTAAGTCCTTGGAGATTAACTCATTTTTTGGCTTTGAGAACACAAATCAAAATAACCTACACTACTACAAAACAAAAACAAAATGATTCAGATAATATGTCTTTTAGGGTTTTGGTTCTAAATTTTGGGCAAGAGGAACTCCTGATCGATGCCTATCTAGGGTACAGAGTCAAATTATTTTTTGCAAGTGCCTCATCCTGACATATAAAGTTCAAACACAGAGGAGAAACTATATCACTACCTTACAATGACATATCCAAGAAAGGGTATCTGCCACAATTCTTCTTATTGACCCTTAATGAAATACATAACTCCCCATATCTCATTCAAAGCATTTTAATTTATTACTTAAATAAAAGCAACAAACAACATACATAATACAACAAATGTGTATAGACAAATTCAGGAACCCTTGATACCTTCCAACACCCTAGGTCCTTGGAGAAAAATTTAAAACTGGCTAAGTCCTTGGAGATTAACTCATTTTTTGGCTTTGAGAACACAAATCAAAATAACCTACACTATTACAAAACAAAAACAAAATGATTCAGATAATATGTCTTTTAGGGTTTTGGTTCTAAATTTTGGGCAAGAGGAACTCCTGATCGATGCCTATCTAGGGTACAGAGTCAAATTATTTTTTGGAAGTGCCTCATCCTAACATATAAAGTTTAAACACAAAGGAGAAACTATATCACTACCTTACAATGACATATCCAAGAAAGGGTATCTGCCACAATTCTTCTTATTGACCCTTAATGAAATACATAACTCCCCATATCTCATTCAAAGCATTTTAATTTATTACTTAAATAAAAGCAACAAACAACATACATAATACAACAAATGTGTATAGACAAATTCAGGAACCCTTGATACCTTTATTTTCTATAGAAATGCATACATTCAAGGAGATAAATGTGAAAGATAGATGCTACAAGCATTTTTCATATGATTCAATCTGAATTAAAAAATGTTATACATAGATTTTCACAAGCAAGACTTATATCTGTAACCCAAAATATTCTTATTTTAGAGTATATTTGCCAAAAAAATAGTATTCCAGCATCCTTTTGTTGGCAAGAGACACTATGTGACTTCATGAGTGTTGTCATTGATGGCAACAAAGTCCATCCCACTCATCCGTAGCACATAGTATGTCTATACCAGAAGTCAGATTAAAGAGTGCTTTGGTCTGGTGAACAAGAACAGAGCATGCAGCAAGGCCCGACAATCAGGTCCAGATCTCTCAGAGGAAGTATCTCAACAAAGTATGGACTTGGGGAAGTCAAGAGGAGTACCATGACTACTACAATCCAGAGATTGAGCCTCCGGTGATGAAAGAGTGAAAAGATATGAGCACCTAAGTGTTGGGCATAGTAGACTAAGGAAGAACTGACTGACAAAGCATCAAACCTTAATTCGGATGAGGAATTGATGGAGATCAACTTTTTTGAGGGATCATTCATGGTTAGCTGACATGATTGATGACTCCTATAACTATCTTTTTGACACGCATCACTTAGTAAGCATGGATTCAGCCGATAGACCAGAGTTTGAAAAAATCTTGAGTATTCCGGATGCTGACTAGAAAGATGTTAAAATCCTTTGTGTGGATATATATACCAGATGGATTTCAATGTGAGGATGTGTGTGGTGTGTGATAGTGTGTGAAGAAAGGAAGAGATAGGTGTGGAAGCAATAATACAAGTCTAGTATGTGATAGAACAGCAACACTAAAGGAGTGGAAGAATGAAGTGCAGTAGATCAGTTTATTGAGTCTAACCGAAACTGAACCTTAGCATATGTGGATGCCTCTGATCAGTTCAAACACTTGGTTACATTCTTTATACCTTGTAGACAGCGAGTCTCTTGTAGGCAGTGAGCCTCTTGTGAGCAGTGTACTTAGGCAGTGAGCCCTAATTAGCAAGTGTCATTTTTGTACTTTTTATTCTTCTAACAGAGAATACAATCTTGGGTTAGTCACCCCGTGGTTTTTTCCCTTAACAGGGTTTTCCACGTCAAAAACATTGTGTTATGTGTGTTGAGTTTATTTCTGCTTCCATGGTTATGTATGCTTATATGTTTTGATGTTGCACTAATTTTTAAAGAACATAAAGTTCAAATAATCAAGATAATTGATTCACCCTCCCCTTTCAGTTATCAACAATTGGTATCAGAGCTAAGTTCCTCCTAACAGAGCCTAACAGCTTGAGGAAGATCTGGGAATCTCAATGGATATGTATGGTATGAGGGAACAACTTCAGTCTACCCTAGATGATCTTGAGCAATCTCACTCTGAAGTCAATAACCTGAGGGAAAGACTCAAACAAGCTGATGATTTCATAAATGAACTCAAAGAAAAACTAAGTATCTCAATGAAGAAAAGAAAGGAACTACTTCAACAATTAGCAAGTCAAAGTGAAGCCAATGATACTAATGAAGATCTGAATGAGAAAACCAAGTTATATGAGAAGTTATCAAAAGAGGTCATTATGGTAAGACATGAAATAGAATCAGGAGTTATGAAATTCACCCAAGAAATTGAAGAGAAAAGAAAAAGTGAAGATAATCTGAAACAATCTCTCAAGGAGAAGTCAAAAGACTGCCACAAAATTGATAGAATAATCAGGCATCTAGAATCTGATCTTGAAGAAGCTAGAGACAATGCAGAACAACTTGAGAATCAGATAGACACTCTTAAAAGGGATCTTCAAACAACAAATGAATACAAAGAGAAATTCAAGATAAGCAAGGCATGGGATATGAGAAAGGGGAAAGCTCCAGATCCGGTCAGAAGAACTCTGGATCAGGAAATCCAAGGAACAAGCCTAGAAGACCTCCGGTAAGGCAACCAAATGCTCAAAGATATCCATCCTTCAATGGATGCTGCTACAACTGCAATAACTTCAGTCATAAAGCAAATCAGTGCAGAAGAAGAATGATTTAGACTAATTCATCCTTCTTCGAACAATGTTTTAATTGCAAAAAGTATGGTCACAAATCTCATGAATGTAGAAATATGCAAATGAACAATTCATTCAATGGTAGATGCTTTGCATGCAATAGAATGGGACATATGGCTAATCAATGCAGATCAAGAGGATATCAATCAAATCTACAAAGAAATGTTGTTTGCTACAATTGCAATAGATCCGGTCATACTGCCAAATTTTGCAGAAGTAAGAATCAGGATACAAGGGGTCCGATGTATCATAATCAAAATCAAGACAAAGGAAAAGGAAAAGTGAATGTGGATGAAGTTCAAAGGGAGATGAATAAGATTTGGGTAAAGAGAACTATAGAAAATGTTGGGGATGGATCTGCACCAAAATCTAGTGCTGATATTCCTTCTGAAAACTAAATAGATGAGTTCTAGCTTAGGGGAGTCAAAAAGGAGAACATTTTCCCCCAGCCAGTCAATTGGTACCTAAAATTGGCACATTGAAAGTGGCGGATTAAAGGGTTCTCAGAGAAATATCTAAATAAGCCTTGGTAAAGATATGGAAGATCCGCAAGAAGTTTTCAAGAGGTTAAGCATCCAAGATTGATCCGGTTTAACAATCATCCAGTAAGGGCAAGATTTTCACAGTTACATCTGGTATGATTCAAAATTGAGGTATCTTGATTTGTGGATAAATGGAATGATTGGAGAGAGGTAGATAGATTGTCAATAATCACTGGGAATAACTCTAAGTGCATCTCAGTGATCCAAAAAGATCTCTCAGGACAAGAAGAACAAGGCAACCATAATAACTTAAGTTGTGCATTTATTGCAAAATGGAATTAGGGTTTGCGCAAAAATAAAAGGGTTCTTTTGTTCATCATTTGCACATTTGTATTCTAGAAGAAGGAAGAAAGAGCTCTACAACAAGATTGCTTCAACTCTCTCAAGGATCAACCGTAGAATTTGAATCAACCAGCAACCTTTTCGGCTCTTATCGTGAACCCTAGAAGCGTAAAGGGTATTTTTCACTCTTGAATATCTCTCTCTAAATCCTTTGAAAGATGGCTACCCCGAATGTTGTCAAAATCACTGATAGGCCGCACCCTAAGTTCAAGAAACACCCTTACAAATCTCTAGAAGTTGATCCTTTAGGCACCTTCTCTAGCATTCTACATGGGGTTTTGCATGTAGAAGATGTTAGGGCATACATTCATGCGAATATTGAGGAATTTGGTGAATCCAAGCTGATGGATATATATCACAAGCAGTTAATAGATGAATCATTTGAGCTCAAACCTTAGTACAAAGCCATCCGGGACAAGCATTTTGGACAGTGCATTCATTTCCCCTATTTTGCAGAAGATGAATGGGTCAGGTATGTTCTGAGCAGAATGCATGACAATTTCATGTGGTTGATGAAGCCATTTAAGATCATGAAAGATGCCATTAGGGTGGTAACTAGATTGCATCATCCAGTGGGTTGCCTACTCTCAAATCAATTAAAAACCAAACTATAAGTGAGGATACCGGATTGAAATTTGATAAGAGGGCAATGATAGTAGAAGACATCATAGATCCGTATATCAAATTTGCCTCTATGATAATTGGTTACAAAATCTATCACTCTAGCAAGGAGAATTCAATATCCAGAACTGCTATATATACTGCATATGAAATGCTAAGGAAAAATGCTGACTATGATCTTTGTGAGCTTCTTCTGAGCCAACTATTGGAAAACTTGCAAAAGATCAAAAAGGACAAGAAGAACTCATTCAAATATGGTGGCCTGATATTATGTTTCTTCTTTTACTTCATGAATGAGCTCCCCAGATACAGTGGTTGGGTATGGAAAAATGACAGACCGGTTGCCATACAAATCAAAGATTACATGTATGGGCTTGGTGATGCCAAGGATCAAAGTACAACACTCTGGGGATACTTCAAGAACTTTCAAAGTATGATGTAGGCCAGACAAAGAATCCCCCAATCATTGGTTGAGAAATACTAGGATACAATGTGCTTTATGGTAGACATTGATCAATGCCTAATGGAGGCAGTGGAGCCAAGGATAATCTGGATTATGCAAATGGGGTATGAGGTTGACGAGAAAATCCTAGAGCTACATATCCAACACCTGTTGAGTCAGCCCAAGGACCCTAAGGCAGAAAGGTTTGGAACCTTTCAAGAGTTGAGTGTGAAAATTCATGTTGAGCTAAGACAACCGGAGATAAAAAGAAAACTGAGAAGAGAAGTAGAGGAAGTTGCCAAAATATTTGGCATTTCTAAAGAAGCAGTCGATGCAAATAGAGAGAAATTAGAAAGAGATGATAAGGAGAGACAAGAAGTAGAGAAAAAAATTAATCTGGTGCAAGTCCCCTCCCAGACCAGATCTTCCAAAAGCTCTGCACCTACCACCTCAAAGAGCCAAAAAGTCTCAAAACTGGAAGCCAAGACATCCGATCAAGGAGAAAAGAGAATAAAAACCAAGGCTACTAGATCCTATATAAGTCAAAAAGATGATGAAGAGACAGAGACAGATGAGGAGGTTAAGAAAATGAAAAAGAAAACTTCTGTGGAATCATCTGCTGGCAAGAACAAGGAAGAAGAGGCAGAAGAATTTGTTGAAAGGCCTACTCTCTCCATTGATGTTGTCATCAAATTAGTCACTGTGGATGGGAACCTGCAACCAATGACTAAATTTTATGATGATTATAGTGAAGCTGATCAGAAGATCTTGCAATAAGCTACAGTCAGGTATCTAAACATCTATAAAAAAGCATTCATTGAAATCATCTCCTTAATCCCCAAAAGTCTAGAAAAGGAACTTGAGATGAGGAAAAACAATGCTAAGGAAAAGGATATGGAGATTTGAGAACATATAGCTATTCAACTCTATCCTTCCATCACTCCAAAACAAATGAACATGATCTTCAAGAATTGCAAGGATGAGTTCCGAAGCAAAGCCAGAATGAACAAACTTATGCTCGGAGAGATTGATCAGGTGGCAAAAGAGACTGAAGACATCCTCCGGAATGCATATAAAAGATTCAATCTTCCTATTATAGAGGACATAAGTGATGAACCTTCTGATGTCAAAGGATTAAGTGCATCAAAGGAAGACTCCATTGAGAAAATTGTAGAAGAGTCAAAGGAGACAGGTGAGGAGAAGACTAAGGACCTAGATTCCTCTGTTTTGGAAGAGGAAGTCCATGAAGAAGTAAATATCTCTCATCTGGATCCCCCAGCAGACTCCGGAACTGAAGGAGAAACAAGAAAAGAAGAGAGAATCAGTCAAGAAGAAGGGGTAAAGGGAAGAGAAGAAGATCAAATAGAGAAGACCCTAGGTGACAGTTCTGAAGCTGCAGAAGGAAAGAAGACTTTGTCTCCAACAAGAGACACTGCAGAAATAGTTAAATATTTTTTGACCAAAGAAATGATGGAATTACATGAACCGGAGCTATTTCAAGGATCATTCAATTTTGACTCCCTCTCCCCGGTTTAGACAATGAAGATAGCATCCTTTGCTCAAGCAAAGGCAAAAGAAAAACTTCTAAAGTCTCACATGGAAGACTGTGAGCTAATAGAAATTGCATCTGGTGTGTTGGAGAAGATCATGCCATCCTTCCAGAAGGATCTTTCGGCCTCTTCATCTAGTAACTTGAAATCTCTTGTTAACTCTATTAGCACACATTTTGATTCTTTAGAGAAGTCAGCAGAAGAGAAAGTCCAGAAAGAGTTTTTGGCTAAGAGATTCTCTGAAGTACAGGGAATTATAACAAATGATAGGAGAAATCTTGATATTGGAATAAAGAGCCTAGAAAATGCTCTTAAAGATGGCAAAGAAATATACAAATTTTGTCTATCTTGGTCCACAGTGATAGCAGACATTGCCAAGAATGTGGAAGAACAAGAGGGTAAATTGTTAAGGTTATCTCAAAATTTTGATCCTATCACCTCATCCATAATGAATCAAGAATGCCAAGCTATTGCCACTATGAATGAGATAAAGAGGCTTGAGAAGGAGAAGAAGAATAGAATAAGCAGAATGAGTGATCTAAGAGGGATACTTATCCCTAAGTTAGAAGCCATGCATGAGGCTCTAACTGATGCTCATACTACAGCCCGGACCAGTGATCCGGTAGATTTAAAAAGGGCAAAAGCCTTTGCATTTCTATTGAGTGGCCACATTTCAATTTTGGATAGGATGAAGCAAATTTGGGTGATAGAAGTTATACAATTGAAGACCACCTTTGCAGATGTACTTAAGTATATGTAAGTATAACTTGTATATATACTTATGCGGATATGTATATGCTAATTTTTGGAAATTTTGGTGTACGGATTCTACCCTTTTCCATTGATGTCAAAGGGGGAGTGAAGAGTAGTGAAAAATGTGGAATCCAGCTTAGGGGGAGCTCTAGTAAAAGTATACATAAGATAGAGCATCAACCAAGGGGGAGTTTGTTATGACACTTAGTCATTTTTCACTAAGTGTTACCATCAATGCCAAAGGGGGAGATTGTTGGCAAGAGACACTATGTGACTTCATGAGTGTTGTCATTGATGGTAAAAAAGTCCATCCCACTCATCCGCAGCACATAGTATGTATATACCGGAAGTCAGATTGAAGAGTGATTTGGTTCGGTGAACAAGAATAGAGCATGCAGCAAGGTCCAACAATCAGGTCCAGATCTCTCAGAGGAAGTATCTCAGCAAAGTGTAGACTTGGGGAAGTCAAGAGGAGTACCATGACTGCTACATTCTAGAGATTGAGCCTCTGGTGATGAAAGAGTGAAAAGATATGAGCACCTAAATGTTGGGCAGAGTAGACTAAGGAAGAACTAACCAGCAGAGCATTAGACCTTAATCCGGATGAGGAATTGATGGAGATCAAGTTTCTTGACGGATCATTCATGGTTGGCCAACATGATTGATGACTCCTATAACTATCTTTTTGACACACATCACTTAGTAAGCATGGATTCAGCCGACAGACTAGAGTTTGGGAAAATCTTGAGTATTCAGGATGTCGACTAGAAAGATGTTGAAATCCTTTGTGCGGATATATATACCAGATGGATTTCAATGTGAGGATGTGTGTGGTGTGTGATAGTGTGCGAAGAAAGGTAGAGATAGGTGTGGAAGCAATAATATAAGTCCAGTATGTGACAGAACATCAACACTAAAGGAGTGGAAGAATGAAGTGCAGTAGATCAGTTTATTGAGCCTAACCAGAACTAACCCTCAGCATATGTGGATGCCTCTGATCAATTCAATCACTTGGTTACATTATTTATACCTTGTAGACAGTGAGTCTCTTGTAGGCAGTGAGCCTCTTGTGAGCAGTGTGCTCAGGCAGTGAGCCCTAATTGGCAAGTGCTATTTTTGTACTTCTTATTCTTCTAATAGAGAATACAATCTTGGGTTAGTCACCCCGTGGTTTTTTTCCTTAATAGGGTTTTCCTCGTCAAAAACATTGTGTTATGTGTGTTGAGTTTATTTCTGCTTCCATGGTTATGTATGCTTATATGTTTTGATGTTGCACTAATTGTTAAAGAAGAACAAAAAGTTCAAATAATCAAGATAACTAATTCACCCCCCCTCTCAGTTATCAACACCTTTTACATTGAAAAGACAAGTTTTTATATAGAAAATAAGAAGCATGTCGGCCTAGGACCTAATTACTGTTGGAATTAGAGTTGACAACTGAGAGGGGGGGTGAATCAGTTATCTTAAAACTTTAAAACTTGCAGCAGTTAATTCCTCTTTACTACTTCATTAATAGATTAATAATGTTATCATGAAAAGAAAGAATCAACAACACATGAGCAAAAGTAGAAATAACACATTTGACACCAAGATTTTGACGTGGAAACCCAGTTAAGGGAAAAACCATGGTGGGGGTTAACCCACAAAGATTATACTCTATTAAAAGTATTATAATGGTGAATGCACATGCAATCTGGCTCATTGTCCATAGCTCACTTCTCAAAAGAAGGCTCACTGCCTACAGAAAGAAGATTACAATGAGTTTGAACTTATAATTAGCATCTACCAATGCAAGGATTCAATTCCAGTTAAGCATAAAATACTGACTTGATACACTTCATCCTCACTCTACCTTGTTTACTATTCTGCTAACATCTAAACCTTAAATCTCTACCCTTTTCGTACTTACTCCATAGTCACATCACACACACATAAATCACTTAAATCCATTGGCTATATATATCTGCATCATGATATTCAATCACTTTTCACTCGGCTTCAAGAACACTTAGAACTTTGTTGAAGACTCTGCTCTGTCAGCTAAATCCATGCATAACTTGTAACGCGGACCAAAACTATCATTAACAAATCATCAATCATGTCGGCCACTATCACTGATCATCACAAATTGTTCACCTGACAACTTCCATTTATCTGGAACCAAGATCAATTACAAGGTCGGCATGTTCTTCTGTTGTCTACACTGTCAAACTGTAACCCCATACTTAGATGCAAATAACTTTTGAATCCTTCATCACCGGAGGTTAAAATTCTAGATTTAGATTGCCCTGACAATCCTTATGACTCCTTCAGATCTGTAGCATACTCTAATTTACCACCAGAGAGATTCGGACCAAGATACCAGACCCTGTCACATGCTCTGTCTCTGGCTACCTGGACTTAGATAAATTCTGATTCTGACTTCTGGTATGAACAAATTATGTTATGCGGATGAGTGGAATAGTCTTAGTTACCATCAATGACAACACCTATCATGCGAAGTAGTGTCTCTTGCCAACAATCTCCCTCTTTGGCATTGATGGCAACACTTAGTGAAAAATGACTAAGTGTTACTCGCCCTTACTCTATACTCTTATGTTCTCCACTGATTCTGGATATCCCCCTTTGCTGGATTCCTCATTTTTCACTGTTCTTCACTCCCCCTTTGACATCAATGGAAAAGGATTGGGTCCACAAGACAAAAATCAAAAAATTTGTATGTTACAAATATGTGCTTAAGCGATGTTGTCATTGATGACAACATATGCTTGTTTCCATTGGTGTCAACTGTATCCTATTTTGCTGCATGTTTAGAAGACTAGATTGTTGAGGATATTGAGAAAATTAATGGAGATCAATATATGCGGACCATATGGCTTTGTAGAGGTTTGTCTGAAGAAGGTCCAGTTAAGATTTGAGAGGTTGGTGTAGTGCACCTAGAATAGACAGTTATTCAATTTTTTTAAATTTTAGTGTTAAAAGGCAAAATGAGTTTTGAAAACAAATTTAAAAGAACCTTTGATAGGCATAGTCAGTTAGTAGAGGATGATTTTAGTCATTTCATGTAGTGGAGATTAAGAATGAGTTAGTGGTCTGCAGCCATAAAAAGTATGACAATCTATTTATGGAAAAAATAGTTTTTTGTAAAAAAAAAGCAGTCATGGCTATTCTAAGCCTTTTCCCATGATGGGAATTTTGTAGGGGGATAAAAACATGTAAAAGGCATTGTAAAAGGCAGTGGTGGTCAGATATTGTAATGAAGATGGGGTTTGAATGAAAGAAAGGAAGAATATGACTATTTGTTGTCCCACTTTCACAATTTTATAAAATATTGTTGTTCCTTTCCATTTTCAAGGTTGTACAAGTACTGTGATGATTCCTCATGAATGGAATGATGAAATAGACTGTCTTAGCTTTGTTTTGGACTAGGTTGCAATGATTTTAATGGAGATTGAAGCATGTTTACACCATTTTCTTTGAAATTGCCTTGTTGTTTTCCAGTTCATGACTATTTTTATTGTTGTTCCTCATGCATGTACCTGACCGTACAGGGTTCTCAAGAGTGAAAATGCATATGTCTGGGTAGATGATTGAGTCATCTCTCATTTAAGTCTATTTGGAGGATTTAAGAGTGTAGAATAAGCATTTTATGACCGTTTTTGTGCAAGTAGGTCTGTAAGTAGGGTTTTAGAGGGTTTTAGTGTTCTTTCATGAAATCGATGGATTTAGGAATTTCCACACTTTCCCCATAGGTGGAAATGAGTGTAACAAGTTTGGTTTTCATGTTCATTAAGTGGTTTTTTTGCAGGAATGGTGGAGTTGGTGTGAAAGGCCAGATTTTTGTTTCTTGAAGTCCAATAACCCTATGTTTGGACAGTCCTAACATAGGTGGAGTTGCTTTTTGAAGGCAAGGTAGTTTATATGGTGGATAAAACCTTGAAACCAGTTAATTTTATCAGTATTAAACACCTCCTACACCTGGGAACAAGAATTTGTGGAGTGGGTTATCATTTTCATGTATTTGTGGTGTTGTGGGAGGCCTAATTAGCCCTTGGGACAGCAGGAACAGTCCTATTTTGAGTGTGGTGTTCCAAAACAACCTTATGTGTATGTTTAGTATGTTGAAGGGTAAGATAATGGGTATCCAAAAATCCCATAACAGTTTGGATAGGAGGTCTGAGTCAAAAGTTATTACATGACGGTCCTAAAAGGAGGGCTACAAGGAAGTGAGTGGGTTTGTGAAGGAAGTGGTACAAGGAGGTACCCTCAGTGCATTTTGTGAGTTTTGTGAGCTTGAGACAGTCAAACCTAGTTAGTCTATGGTCCCTAGAAGGTTTGGGAAGGTCCCCATATGTTTGAACCTATAAATGGTGATATTGTGTTGTGTTGAAGTCATGGAGTGTGAGTGGACAGTCAAGTCCAAATTGAAGTCAAGTGTTGCTATTTGGTCCACTGAGGCCTAGATGAGTTATTTTCCCTACCATCCCCTATATCCTCTTCCTCCAGTGTTGTTAGTTTAATCCCTTAGTGGTCTTGTGTTAGTGGCCTCTGCATCAAATTGGTATCAGAGCACAGTTAATAGGTATGTGAAGTGTTAAGTGTTAAGAGGCAGTTTGTCAAGATGCCTCCAAGAGTGAGAAACATGGCTCAAGAGATGAATGAGCTAAAGGAGAAGCATGCTAGAGAGTTGAGGGAGCTAAAAGAAAGAATGGCTACCCTAGAACAAAATCAAAGAAGAGGAGTGGCTCTAGGTGAAGAGATTGAGTCTGAGGAAGAAGAAGAAGCTGAGTATGAAGATGTGGAAGAAGAGTTGGACCCTAAGGATCAGATGATGGTAAAGTTGCTAAGGGTAGCAAAAGAAGACAAGCACAAGATAAAGATAGATTTGCCAAAGTTTGGAGGAAGCCTGAATGATGAAGAATTGCTAGATTGGATAGCCCCATTGGACAACCACTTTGAGTGTGAAGAAGTCCCTGATGATCAAAAAGTAAATATTGCAAAGACCAAGTTGATAGGTCATGCTTTGTTATGGTGGGATTATCAGCAAACAAAGAGGAGAAAGCAAGGAAAGGCAAAAATTGTTTCATGGGACAAAATGATAGCAAAAATCAAAGGTAAATTCTTACCTAAAGATTTTGAAGTTCAAATGTTTAAGAAGCTTCAAAGTTTAAGACAAAAGGAATTGGATGTTAAGTCATATACTAAAGAGTTATATAAGTTGAGTATAAGGTCTGGTCAAAATGAAAGTGAAGTGCAAAAAGTTGCTAGGTATATTGGTGGTTTGAGGTTTAACATGCAGGATGAACTAGTGTTGGCAAATCCAAGGAGTGTTGAAGACTGTTATCAGATGGCAGTTAGAGTGGAAGAGAAGATGAAGAGGAGACAAGACAAGACAGCTAGAGGTAGAGGCAATACCTCTAGAGGCAGAGGATATTTTCAAAACACAAAACAAGTAAATGAGAGTCAAGAAGACATGAACAAGGCACAAGGACAAAGTGTTGATTTCAAACAAGGACAAAGTGTAGATTTCAGAGGTAGAGGTTCTAGAGGCAGATTTGGTGGTGGAAGCAGTGCAAATACCTTTGTAGGTAAGTGTTATAATTGTCAAGAGTTTGGGAACCCAGCATATAAGTGTCCTAAGAAACAAAAATTTTCAAGTGATGGTGAGAGGAAGAATGAGAGGAGGACTCAATTATTAGTCCAAGATGAAGAGTGTGGTAGTTCTAGTTACACAAGGTGTGATACTGAAGCAGGAGAAGCATTGATGCTAAGAGAAAGAGCACTACTAAAGACCTCCAGGGAGAAGGAGTTGATTCAGAGGAGAGCATTGTTTAAGACAACTTGCAAGAGCAAGAACAAGGTATGTAAAGTGATAGTGGATTTTGGTTGTACTGATAATATGGTGTCTAGTGAGATGGTAGATAAGCTGAAGTTGAAGAGAGTTCCTAGGGAAGTTCCCTACAAAATTTATTGGGTGAGTGATCATCAGTCCATTTTAGTGACTGAGCAAGCATTAGTTGAGTTCAAGATTGGAGCATATGAGGATAGAATACTTTGTGACATCCTACCAATGGATTGTTGTCATGTGATACCGGGAAGACCATGGAAATTTGATAGGTTTGCAGTCTATGATGGAAGAGCTAATACCTTCACTATCAAGAAGTATGAGAAGACTTTTGTTCTACTTCCATTAGAGGAGCAGTCAAGAACAAAAAATATGGTTATGTTTGGCAAGAAGGAGCCAGTGATGTTTGAGGAGAATGAAAACAAGGAGTGTGCAACCTTTTCAAGGCATGAAGTTGTTGAAACAACAAATAAGAAGTGGAGCTGATTTGCAGCCTATTGAGAAGAGGAATATCTTCATGTGGAAGAAAGAAGTGACTGAAAATGTGAAGTGCAAGAGTGTAGAGCCTGTGGTAAGGCAAGAAATGAATGAAGGAGTCTTAGTAGGGACAATCATGTGCCCTGTAGTGATGAGTAGACAACCAAGAGAAGTTGGTGCAGTAGTTTGCAAAGTAAACAAATTGGGTAAAAGTCTAACAAAGGTTGAGAAGGATAATGACAGTGGAAAGAATGAAGACAAGTAGAGTATGAAATAGTGGTGTGAGCAAGGAATTGAGAAGAAAGTGTTGACAGAGGTAAAGAAGAGTGGAGCTGACAAAGCACTCCATGACAGAGTAAAACAAATTTTAAGGAAGGACAAGAGCAAAGATGACAAGGACAGTGAAGGATCAAGGCAACAAGAACCTGATGAAGACAAGCCTGGAGCAATGAAGGATAATTTGCAAGAATATTTCTAATGGACTTGGAAAAGTTTCAAGTTAGGCTGTATGGTGCAGTGCACCTAGAATAGGTAGTTATTCAATTTTTTAAAATTTTAGTGTTAAAAGGAAAAATGAGTTTTGAAACTAAATGTAAAAGAGACTTTGATAGGTATATTCAGTTAGTAGAGGATGATTTTAGTCATTTCATGTAGTGGAGATTAAGAATGAGTCAGTGGTCTACAGTCATAAAAAGTATGACAGTCTATTTATGGAAAAAATAGTTTTTTGTAAAAAAAAAGTAGTCATGGCTATTCTAAGCCTTTTCCCATGATGGGAATATTGTAGGGGGATAAAAACATGTACAAGGCATTGTAAAAGGCAGTGGTGGTCAGATATTGTAATGGAGATGGAGTTTGAATGAAAGAAAGGAAGAATATGACTGTTTGTTGTCCCACTTTCAAAGTTTCCTTAAATATTGTTGTTCCTTTGCATTTTCAAGGCCGTACAAGTACTGTGATGATTCCTCATGCATGGAATGATGAAATAGACTATCTTAGCTTTGTTTTGGACCAGGTTGTAAGGATTTTAATGGAGATTGAAGCATGTTTACACCATTTTATTTGAAATTGCCTTGTTGTTTTCCAGTTCATGACTATTTTTATTGTTGTTCCTCATGCATGTACCTAATCGTACAGGGTTCTCAAGAGTGAAAATGTATATTTCTGGGTAGAGGATTGAGTCACCTCTCATTTAAGTCTAGTTGGAGGATTTAAGAGTGTAGAATAAGCATTTTATGACCGTTTTTGTGCAAGTAGGTCTGTAAGTAGGGTTTTAGAGGGTTTTAGTGCTTTTTCATGAAATCGATGGATTTAGGAGTTTCCACACTTGCCCCATAGGTGGAAATGAGTGTAAAAAGTTTAGTTTTCATGTTCATTAAGTGGGTTTTGTGCAGGAATGGTGGAGTTGGTGTGAAAGGATAGATTTGTGTTTCTTGAAGTCCAATAACCCTATGTTTTGACAATCCTAACATAGGTGGAGTTGCTTTTTGAAGGTAAGGTAGTTTGTATGGTGGCTAAAACCTTGAAACTAGTTAATTTTATCAGTATTAAACACCTCCTACACCTGGGAACAAGAATTTGTGGAGTGGGTTATCATTTTCATGTATTTGTGGTGTTGTGGGAGGCCTAATTAGCCCTTGGGACAGCAGGAACAGTCCTATTTTGAGTGTGGTGTTCCAAAACAACCTTATGTGCATGTTTAGTATGTTGAAGGGTAAGATAATGGGTATCCAAAAATCCCATAACAGTTTGGATAGGAGGTCTGAGTCAAAAGTTATTGCATGACAGTCATAAAAGGAGGGCTACAAGGAAGTGAGTGGGTTTGTGAAGGAAGTGGTAAAAGGATGTACCCTTAGTGCATTTTGTGAGTTTTGTGAGCTTGGGATAGTCAAACCTAGTTAGTCTATGGTTTCTAAAAGGTTTGGGAAGGTCCCCATATGTTTGAACTTATAAATGGTGATATTGTGTTGTGTTGAAGTCATGGAGTGTGAGTAGACAATCAAGTCCAAATTGAAGTCAAGTGTTGCTATTTGGTCCACTGAGGCCTAGATGAGTTGTTTGCCCTACCATCCCTGGTATCATCTTCCTCCAGTGTTGTTAGTTTGATCCCTTAGTGGTTTTGTGTTAGTGGCCTTTGCATCAAAGGTTCACATTAAGATCTGAAGAAGTTATAGCCATATGAGTAAAATTGGTTCTTGCATTATTTAGAAGAGATAGAGTGACAGGAAATAGGTCCAGATTGCTCCGCTAATGTAAAATGATAGTGGTTCATGGTTTGGAGGTCCACAAGTATTTTTTCTAATGTGACAGTCATGGCAGATAGTGTTCTTGAGGTTTCGGAGGAAGATGCAAGTGATTTGGATGAGTGCAGATGTTTTTGTTGAATTCATTGTGCTTGTGGAAGTCTCTGGATCGTGTGACTACTATGGTGGAGGTCCGCATTGAAGTTTGAGCTTGTCAATGAAGATTTTCTTCTTAGTGTTACTATTCTTCGCAGTCTTAGCTGACCGGATGATTCAAGCATGTTGTGAATGATCTAATAGCAATTCTTTGAAGCATGGCGAGTTGATTAAGGAAGATTTGAATCCAGTTATGTTTAGCCGACAACTTAGTGATTTGCATTAAGTTAGATGTTTGTAGTGCCGACCTTGATGTTCATTCCAAGGTTGATGAAGTGTATAAATACTTGTTGATGAGTTGTGGAAAATCATCCTTGTGCAAAATAAATTAAATCTGAATAAAGGATCAGAAGCAGAGTAGAGAAGAAAAGGAGTGAGACCAGTATAGAGTGAAAAGTCAGTGAAGTAGAATTTGGGGCAAAGCAGAAGTTTGTGAGCATTCAATGAAACTGAACCAGGCATGAAGTAGATGCTATTTCTCAGTTAATTCTTTCTGTTCTAAATAAATTCTGTAGGTAGTGAGCCTCTCTTTTGAGCAGTGAGCTCTGGGTAGTGTGCCCAAAGGCATGTGCCTTCTATTTTTCTAAAGTACTTTTAACAGGGTACAAAATCTTTGTGGGTTAACCCCCACCGTGGTTTTCCCTTAACCAGGTTTCCACGTAAAAATTTTGGTGTTCTGTGTTCACTTGTTTCTGTTCATGTGTTGATAATTCATGCTTTAAATGTTTACATTATTAATCAGTTTTGTGTGATAAAGAAAAAGTTGCAAGTCTTAAAGTTTTGGGACAACTGATTCAGCCCCCCTCTCAGTTGTCCAGCCTAATTCCAACAATTGGTATCAGAGCCAAGTTCCTCTAGAAGAAGCTTAACCACTTGAGGAGATCCAGGATGTCGACCTACAAGAAGGATAGCCTGAGATTTGATGGAACAAATTATTCTATTTGGAAAAGTCGTATGGAGTGCCATTTGTAATGCATGGGTGATACTTACTGGGAAACAAATAAGGATAAGTATGATCCTCTGGAGAAACCTTCAACTCCAAATGAAGTCAAAAATGTTGAAAATAATCTTCGAGCCAAAGAAGCCTTGCTAAGTGCCCTGACTGATTCAAAAATGACAAATGTCTTTGGACTAAAAATTGCTCATGAAATCTGGAAGAAGTTGGAGAATCTTTATGAAGGCAATGAATTTGTCAAATGTGCCAAGCTATAAAGTCAGAGGAAATTTTGAAAATCTGAAGATGAGTGAAGATGAAAACATTACAATCTAAATGCAAAAAATAAATGATCTTGTGTGGTATCAAATGTGCTGGTGGGACTTTGGAAGAATTAGAGATTGTGGCAAAAGTGCTCAGATCTTTACCTGATTCATACAAACATAAGGTTGCTGCTATAAAGGAGATCAAGACTATCTCAAAAGTTACAAGAGATCAGCTGGTTGGCAAAATTTTAGCTTTTGAATTAAGTGAGTTTGGTGATTCTCTTCCCAAGTCTTAATCTGTATTTAAGGCTAGTGTATATGGAAAACAAAGATATGTTCCAGGTGAAAGCTCTTCTACAAGATCAAATAGATTTGTGAAGACAAGGAAGGATCTTGAAAATGTTGAAATTGAAACTGCAGATCTTGAAGCTCTTATTGCCAAAAGGTTGCCAAGAGGATCCGGTAAGTATGAAGGAAAATTGCCACTCAAATGTTTTTCTTGTAATAAGATTGGTCATTTTGCCTCAAGATGTTCAGATAAGTTTTCAAAACCAAACCCTAACAGATAAAAAAATTAGAAGAAATGTTACTATGTCCAAGAAGCTGGAGAAGAAGGAATCACAGATGATGAATCTGATCATGGAGGTTCCTTTGAAAATGATTAAGTACATTCATTGCTATCAAAGAAGAAGATCCGGTATCTACTGAATCTGCTAGCTGTACAAATGTGGAAAGTGCCTTGGCTGCTCAAGTTATTGAAAAAGATGAATGGGTGATTGATAGTGGATGTTCTCATCATATGACTGGTGACAAAAGTAAGTTTGTGAGTTTTGAAAATTATGAAGGAGGGCTTGTGAAATTTGGAGACAACTCAGCTGGTAGAATCCGTGGCAGAGGATCCATCTCTTTTGATGGTAAGAATAGCACCAATGATGTTCTATATGTGGAAGGACTGAAACATAATCTTCTCAGCTTTGGATAGTTGGTTGATAAAGGTTATGACCTTCGATTCAAGGATGGAAAATGTAGAATATTGGAGAGCTCCAGAACTGAAATTGCATCTGGTACTCAAACTAGAGGTAACATTTTTCATTTAAGTTGTTCTGGGAAAAGTTATTTGATTGCTCAGACAGATCAAAGTTGGTTATGGCATAGGAGGATGTGTCATGTGAATTTTGATAACATTGTCAAAATAAGTACCACTCAGGCTATAAGAGATCTTCCAAAACTTGTGAAACCTAATAGCATGTGTAGAGAATGTCAATTGGGGAAATAGAACAAAATTTCATTCAAAAGTAAGGAACAAGCTTCAAGTGGATGATTGGAACTAGTACATACTGATTTCTGTGGTCCTGCTAGAATTAGGAGTGTGCAAGGAGATAGATATTTCATGTTGCTGATTGATTATTACTCCAGGATGATATGGGAAACTTTCCTAAAAGAAAAATCAAAAGCTCTTGACAAGTTTAAGGTGTTGAAGGTGATGGTTGAAAATGAGATTGGTGAGAAATTAAAATGTCTGAGATCCGACAGAGGTGGAGAATTTACTTTCGGTGAGTTTGATGCTTTCTGTGAAAAGTATGGCATAAAAAAATAGTTATCTGCTCGTAGGACTCCCCAGAAAAATGCAGTTGTGGAAAGAAAGAACTGGACCATTCAAGAAGCTTCTAGGACCATGATGATGGAATCAAATGTTCCTCAAGTTTATTGGAGAGAAGTTGTGAGTGCTGTTGTCTACACTCTTAACCGGGTGCAGAACATAGGCAATTCTGGTAAGACCCGTTATGAACTATGGTTTGGTCATCCTCCTACTATGAGATATTTTAGAGTTTTTGGTAGTAAATGCTATATCAGAAGAGATGAGGATTTAGGCAAGTTTGATACAAGAAGTGATGAGGGAATATTTTTGGGATACTCTACTCAAAGTAAGGCTTACTGGTGCTTTAACAAGAGGTTGAAAAAGATTGTTGAAAGTGCAAATGTTAGAGTTGATGAGAGCAAGGAAGGACATTCCAGGTTCTGTGGATATGATTTAGATGATCAAGATGAAAGTCAAAGTCAAGGAAGGCTAGTTCAAACTTAGACTCAGATTCAGATTGATCCGAAAACCCCAGGAACTCAAGAGAATAGCTCAGATGTTGAGGAACAAGCTCAAGAAATAGGAGTTCAAGCAATTCCCAAAACTCCCAAGTATGTAAGACTGAATCATCCTAAAGATCAGATCATAGGAGATAAGAGTAAAGGTATTTGAACTAGGAGAAAAATTTGTGAAGATCAAGAGGCAATTTGTTTGATTTCAAAGATTGAACCTAAATCAGTAGGTGAAGCCTGCAATGATGAAAATTGGGTAAAAGCAATGGAAGAAGAACTAATGCAAATTGAAAAGAATCACACTTGGGATCTTGTTCCTAGACCTGAGGACAAAAATATGATTGGAACCAAATGGGTCTTCTAAAATAAACTAAATGAAGATGGTGAAGTTGTGAGAAACAAAGCAAGGTTGGTATGCAAAGGCTATTCTCAAGTGGAAGGAATTGATTTTGAAGAAACTTTTGCTCCGGTGGCAAGAATAGAAGCAGTCAGATTATTTCTTGCATTTGCTGCCTTCAGAGATTTTAAAGTTTATCGGATGGATGTCAAATCAACATTTCTGAATGGAGAATTGGAGGAAGAAGTTTACATTGAGCAATCGGAAGGATTTCAATTGTCTGATCAGAGAGATATGGTATGCAGACTAAGCAAATCATTGTATGGACTCAAGCAAGCCCCAAGAGCCTAGTATGCAAGACTAGATAAGCATTTTCTTAAGCTAGGATTTAGCAAAGGTACAGCTAATAGTAATCTTTACTTTAAGATTAATCATGAGGACATCCTGATTGTTGAGGTCTTTGTTGATGATATCATTTTTGGTGGAAATGAATGTATGTACAAAGCATTTATTGATCAGATGAAAAGTAAATTTGAGATGTCAATGTTTGGTGAGATGAATTTCTTCCTAGGTCTGCAAATTGTTCAGTCAGATAAAGGTATCTTTATATCTCAGCCCAAGTATGTGAAAGAATTGCTGAAGAAGTTTGGAATGGAAGATTCAAAGCTAGTAGGTACATCTATGGTAACTGGATGTAAGTTAAGCAAAGATGATGACTCCCCCAAGGCAAATCTGAAAAGGTATAGATCAATGATTGGAGGATTGCTCTATCTGACTTAGACTAGACCTGACATCATGAATGTCATTGGACTTGTTGCTAGATTTCAAGCTGATCCAAAAGAATCCCATGTTGTGGCAATTTGAAGAATATTCAGATATCTCAAGGGGGCAACTGATTATGGATTGTGGTATCCAAAGGATAATGACTTCACTCTTCATGCATATATAGATGTTGATTGGGCAGGAGATGTAAATGACAGGAAAAGTACTAGTGGTGGTGCATTCTTCCTGTGAAGAAGATTGGTCTCTTGGATGAGCAAAGAGCAAGAGGCAATATCTCTATCTACTGCAGAGGCAAAGTATATAGCAATAGCAAATAATTGTACTCAAGTTCTGTGGATGAAGCAAATGTTGAAGGACATCAGAATTGTATTTGAGGAGCCAGTCACAATCTTCTGTGATAATTCTAGTGCAATAAGCATCTCAAAGAATCTAGTGTTGCATTCAAAGACAAAACATATATCTATCAAGTTTCATTTCTTGAGAGAGAAGGTAAATGCGAATGAAGTCAAGATGGAGTTTGTGTCTTCTAAATATCAGATTGTAGATATCTTCACTAAGCCTCTTCCCAAGGATACTTTTGATTATCTCAGAGAGAAGTTAGGGGTTATTACCCCTCTGGATCAGAACTAAGATGCACTAAGGTGCATCAGTCCGGTGGAATTCACAGTCATATCTTGTGATCCAGATTGATGTTAAGGAGATACTACTCAAGGGGAGTAGTCAGTATGCAAATGATGGGATCAGTCTCAAACAAAAAGGGAGAAAAGATTGCAAATATGTGCCCTTTGCCATTGATGTCAAAGGGGGAGAGAAGTTCATGTGAAAAAATAGTTTCTAATAAAAGGGGGAGCAGTGAAGAAAGAAATTGCAGAAGTAAGAAGAGAAAGGGGGAGAAGTTCTTCTCTTGATGGTTGAATTTAGTTTTTCACATCATATGTTGCCATCAATGACAAAGGGGGAGATTCTTGCAAATATGTGCTTAAGTGGTGTTGTCATTCATGTCAACATATCCTTGTTGCCATTGGTGTCAACTGTATCCTATTTTGTTGCCTGTTTAGAAGACCAGATTGTTGAGGATATTGAGAAAATTAATGGAGATCAATATATGTAGACCATATGGCTTTGTAGAGGTTTGTTTGAAGAATCTCCAGTTAAGATTTGAGAAGTTCACATTAAGATCTGAAGAAGTTATAGCCATCTAATTAAAATCAATTCCTGCATTATTCAAGAGAGATAGAGTGACATGAAAGGGGTCTAGATTGCTCCGGTAATGTAAAATGATGATTTGTGTATTTAGAGGCATGTTTGGGAAGTCAGTGTGTATCATCCATTCAAGTGGTTCATGGTTTAGAGGTCTACAAGCATTTTTTCTAATGTGACAGTCATGGCAGATAGTGTTCTTGAGGTTTCAGAGGAAGATGCAAGTGATTTAGATGATTTGGATGAGTGCGGATGTTTTTGTTGAATTCAATGTGCTTGTGGAAGTCTCTGGATCATGTGACTACTATGTTGGAGGTCCGCATTGAATTTTGAGCTTGTCAATGAAAATTTTCTTCTTGGTGTTACTGTTCTTCCCAGTCTTGGCCGACTAGATGATTCAAGCATGTTGTGAATGATCTAAGAGCAATTCTTTGAAGTGTGGCATGTTGATTAAGGAAGATTTGAATCCCAGTTATGTTTGGCTGACAATTTAGTGATTCGCATTAAGTCAGATGTTTGTAGTGCCGACCTTGATGTTCATTCCAAGGTTGATGAAGTTTATAAATACTTGTTGATGAGTTGTGGAAAATCATCCTTATGCAAAATAAATTAAATCCGAATAAAGGATCAGAAGTAAAGCAGAGAAGAAAAGGAGCAAGAGCAGTATAGAGTGAAAAGTCAGTGAAGAAGAATTTGGGGCAAAGTAGAAGTTTTGTGAGCATTCAATGAAACTAAACTAGGCATGAAGTAGATGCTATTTCTCAGTTAAATCTTTTTGTTCTAAATACATTATGTAGGCAGTGAGCCTCTCTTTTGAGTAGTGAGCTCTGGGCAGTGCGCTTGAAGGCATGTGCCTTCTATTTTTCTAAAGTACTTTTAACAGGGTACAAAATCTTTTGTGGGTTAACCCCCACCATGGTTTCCCCTTAACCAGGTTTCCACATAAAAATTCTGGTGTTCTATGTTCACTTGTTTCTATTCATGTGTTGATAATTCATGCTTTAAATGTTTACATCATTAATCAGTTTTGTGTGATAAAGAAAAACTTGCAAGTGTTAAAGTTTTGGGACAACTGATTCACCCCCCCTCTCAGTTGTCTAGCCTAATTCCAACACTGTATACACCCAATCATTAAGTTATATTTACATGAACTTGAGAATGTCTGCAAAACTACTTTTCAATTGCTCAAGTTCAGAGGCCCAACTTATTTTCATGCCATCCAAAATTGAGATGTGTCCACTCAGTAGAAATGCGTATGCTCCTACCTTTGTAAGATCTGAAGGATCACTTGTCTGAACTGTAGTTTGAGCTTCTAATAGTGCATTAAACATTGTTTCTAACTCGGGGGCAATCAATCCTCGGAGTTCACACATTATCTTCACAATATTGTTGTTTTCTTTAACAAGGTTCTTTATTTCATCGGTCAAGCTGATTACTTGACATTCCTGACTTATAGGAGAAACTGTTAGAGGATCAAAATTTTGAGATAGATTTGACAATTTTTGTTCTTGCTCCTTTATCTTCTTCTCAATATCCTTACTGACTTTAGGCTAGGATAGACAAAATTTGTATATATCACCTTCATCACTTAGAGAATTTTGAATATTCTTTATACTAATACCAAGTATCATCTTATCATTCCTTATTAGGCTCCTTATTTCACTAAATTTCCTATCCAAAAATTTATTTCTGACTTTAGTCTCTGCAGACTTCTCAAAAGACCCAAAATGTGTACTTACAGAATTTACAAGATTCTTCAGATGTCCGGAGGGAGAGTCAGATGGATTCTTCTAGAGGGTTGTCATTATCTTCTCCAATACTCTAGTTGCAAGGCCTAGCAGCTCACTGTCCTCAATGTGAGATTTCAATATCTTTTCACTTGCCTTAGCTTGTGTGAAAGATGCTATTTTCATCATTTGGACCAGAGAGAGAGTATCCAGGTTGATTGGTCCTTGAATCAATTTTGGTTCATCAAACTCTAGCATCTCTTTACTCAGAAAAATCTTCATTGCATCTGCAGTGTCTCTTGCCACATTTTCTAGACCACTTTCCTTTCCTTGAGTTTTCTTAGTATCAGGACTATCAACATTTGCACCATCTTCTTCTTTATCTTCCTTATCTTTGACTTCTTCTACTTTACCTTTCTTTGTGTTATCTGTAGCTGGATTCTTTCCTTTGACCACACTATTTGCAATTTGTTCCTGAGGATCTTGTGTAGCAACAGTATTCTCAACATTATCTTATTTTCTGGATTGATCAAGAGAAGATAGAGTATCTCCTACATCATCAGTTTGGTCCACCATCTCTGTATCTTCTTTGTTTATTTGTTCCTCTTCCGGAACATAGGAGTCATCAACCTTGGTTTGCTGCTCATCAGTTTTCATCTTTTCAATATCTGAGATTGATGAATCAATCCCATCATCAGTCTCCTCCTCAACAAATGGAATATTGTGTCTCTTCAATGCACTTAGAAGTATTTCCTATGTTTCTTTTACTATTTGGTCCAATTCTCTAAGCATTAGTTTGTTCATTCTCTTCTTGCTCCTGAATTCATCCTTCACTTCTTTGAATATCATATTCATTTGAACTTGAGTGATCTGAGGGCATAGTTTTATCAATACATGCTCTCTAAGCTCCATATCTTTGATTTTTTCATTTTCTTTCCTCAACTCCAAAATGTTTGCAAGACTTTGTGGGATCTCAGAAGTTATTTCAATCAAGGCCTTATTATAGATATTTAGATGTCTAATAGTTGCTTCCTCTAACACCCTCTTATCTGTGTCACTATATTCACCATAGAATTCAGTCATGGGTTTCAAATTTCCATCCACAGTGACTGATTTTATTACATCTTCCACAGAGATTGTGGGCTTCTCAACATATGTATCTATCTTCTGCCTTTTGCTTGCCCTTTTGCTTTTGGAGGGCTTCTCCTTAGTCACCTTGGCAGCTTTTGTTCCAGAGGCTTTCAGCTCCTTTACCTCAGCATCAGAATCTGTTTCTTCTATATCAACTTTTGTGTTCTTATAGGTTCTTATGGCCTTTGTTTTTACTCTTTTCTGTTATTTTCCTGATGATTTTTCTTTTGGTTTCTTAAGATTGGCAGGTTTTGGGGGAACAGGGGTAGCAGTAAAGCTTCTAGTAGTCCTTGATGTGGAGGAGGATCCTACTAGAGCACTTCCTTGTTTCTTATCCTGCTTCTCCTTCTCTATCTTTTCAGTTCTTTCCCTAAATTTCTTCACGGCTTCCTTTGTGAGACCTAGATTCTTGGCCAACTGCTCAACTTCTTTCCTTACTTTTCTGTTGGTTTCAGGTTCTCTGAGTTCAATATGCAATTTTAAACTTAGCTCTTCATATGTCCCAAATCTCTCAACTATTGTGTCTTTTGGCTTGCTTAGAAGATGTTGAGAATACATATTCAAGATTTTTACATCTACTTCATACCCCATGGGCATGATCCAAATAGTTCTAGGTTCCACTGCTTCCATTAAGCACTGATCAGTGTCAACCATAAAACATATTTCATTCTTGTACTTCTCAACAATTGATTTAGGGATTCTTTCCCTTGAATGCATCATACTCTAAAAATTCTTGAAGTATCCCCAGATTGTAGTTTTCTAAGCTTTATAATCACCAATGCTGTGAAGATGATCTCTAATTTGAATAGAAACTGGCTCATCATTAGTCTAGTGAACACCCTTTACTCCAAGTACTTCATTCATATAGTAGAAGAACAAACATAGAACCAATGTACCATATTTAAAAGTGTTTTTCTTATCTTTCTTGATTTTGTTCAAATTCTCAATCAACTAGTTTTGTAACAGCTCACATAAGTCATAATTTGCATTTTCCTTCAACATTTGATATGCTACATATATAGCAGTTCCGGAGACTGAATTCTCTCTGCTAGATTGATAGATCTTGTAGCCAATCACCATGGAATAAAACTTCACATCTGGTTCTATAATGTCATTTATGGTCATAGCCCTCTTATCAAATTTTGCACCGGTTGCATCAGTAACAGTTTGGTTTTTCACAGATTTCAACATGGGTAATCCACCGGTTGAGTTTAACCCAGTCACAATTCTGATAACATCCTTGGTAATCTTGAATGGTTTTAATAGCCATATGAATTCATCATGCATCCGAATCAAAACATACTAGACCCATTCATCTTCATCAAATGTTGGAAACCCCATAATCTGAATAAAGTGTTTATCATGCAGTGCCTTATACTTAGGTTTAAGATCATGATTTTCATCCATTAGTTGACTCTCAATCAAATCTACAAACCTTGAGTCCCCAAATTCATCTATGCTCACATGAATATAAACCCTAATATCTTCAGTATGTAGAACACCATATGGAACACTTGAAAATGCACCTAATGGGTCGACTTCTATAGATTTTTATGAATGTTTCTTAAATTTGGGTCGAGGCCTTTCAGTAATGTCAACGACCAAAGGTGTAGCCATTGTAAAAATATTATAAGTTCAAAGCTTCACAAATAAATAGCTTTTTCACGAGATTAGGGTTGATGGATAAATTCATCGTTCACACTTCAATTCCTTGTAATCTTATCTCAGACACTATTCTTCTTGCTTTCTTTGAGTGCAAAGTGCTTCAAATGAGGAGTGAACACCTTTTTATGCTCCACAAAACCTAATTTTCCTTTGTCATAAATGCTCTACCCTAACTTCATCTAGTTACTCAGTTTCTTGAATAGTTCTTCATGAATCACTCTGCAAATTTCCATATCAACATCTTTTCTTCTAGAAATCATTCCAAAAGTTTTGAAACAATTCAAAATATCTTCTCTCATTGTGCCAGATCCAGGCACCCACTTACTGGCTGGGGGAATTTGATTTTCAAAGCAGCTCCCCCTAAGCCAGAGCTCCAAATTCAATTCCCAGAGGAATTATCAGCACCAGATTCTGATGCGGACTCATTACCATTGTTCTCAATTATTTTCTTGACCCATGTCTTGTTCATTTCATTCTAGATCTCATTCACATAAATTTTTCCCTTGCCTTTGTCTTGTCTCTGCTCATCCAGTTTTCTGTTCACCGGACCTCTTCTTTCATTATTCCTGCTTTTGCAAAATCTTGCAATATGACCAGATCTATTACAATTAAAGCATACAACATTTCTTTGCTTATATACTTGATTTCCTCTTGATCTGCACTAATTAGCCATGTGTCCAAATCCATTGCAAGTAAAGCAGTAACCATTGAAAGAGTTGCCATTTTTTCTAGAGTTATTCATTATCATACATCTGCATTCATTTAATCTATGACCATACCTCTTACACTTGAAGCAGTGACCAGAGAAGGATGGACCATTTTTATTTACTCTACTTCTGTACTGAGTAGCTCTATGACCAAATTTATTACAATTAAAACAATTTCCATTGAATGATGGATATCTTTGAGCATTAGGTTGCCTTACCAGAGGTCTTCTAGGTTTGTTTTTCCCATTCCTTGGTTGAAAATTTCTTTGTCCGGATCTGGAGCTTTCACCTTTCTCATATCCAAGACCATGCTTGTCATCAGTGTTTTTCTATCCTTCAAGCAGTGCTTCAAGTTTAGCTGAGATTATCTTGAACTTCTCCTTGTATTCATTTGCAACTTCTAGGTCATGTCTGAGAATGAGAATTTTCCTTTCAAGTTCTCTCTCATTGTCTCTACTTTCTTGTATATTAGACTCTAGGAGGCTAGCTATTCCGTCCAATCTGCAGCATTCTTCAATTCTTTCTTTTAGATTTTGATTCAGGTCTTCTTCAATTTTCTTTCTATCTTCAATTTCTTTGGTTAGCCTCGTCACCCAGATTCCATCTCATGTTTTAGGACAACTTCTTTGGCTAAATTCTCACATTCCTTTGCCTTCTCTTTCAGAGCCTCATCCTTGTTGTTGTTTTCATAATGATTTCCCAGTTGAAGAGGTTGTTCCTTCCTCTTCTTATTGGATTTTCTCAATTTTTCTTGTAAAGTCTCAATGAAGTCTTCAGCATTTTTAAGGTTCTCTTGCAGCTCTTGGACTTCAGCTCTAGACTGCTCAAGATCTTCTAAAGTGAGATTAAGTTGCCCTTGGTGGTTATATTCATCCATTTTACTGCCTTCCCAGCTCTTCCTCAAGTTGTTAAGCTTTTTCAAAGGAACCTCGCTCTGATACCAATTGTTGGAATTAGAGGTGACAACTGAGAGGGAGGGTGAATCAGTTGTCTTAAAACTTTAAAACTTGCAATAGTTAATTCCTCTTTACTACTTCATTAATAGATTAATAATGTTATCATGAAAAGCAAGAATCAACAACACATGAGTAGAATTAGAAATAACACATTTGACACCAAAATTTTGACGTGGAAACCTAGTTAAGGGAAAAACCACGGTGGGGGTTAACCCACAAAGATTATACTCTGCTAAAAGTATTATAATGGTGAATGCACATGCAATCGAGCTCACTGCCTAGAGCTCACTACTCAAAAGAAGGCTCACTGCCTACAGAAAGAAGATTACAATGAGTTTGAACTAATAATTAGCATCTACCAATGTAAGGATTCAGTTCCGGTTAAGCACATAATACTGACTTGATACACTTCATCCTCACTCTGCCCTGTTTACTGTTCTGCCAACATCTGAACCTTAGATCTCTGACCTTTTCACACTTATTCCATAGTCGAATCACACACACACAAATCACTTAAATCCATTGGCTATATATATCTGCATCATGATATTCAATCATTTTTCAGTCAGCTTCAAGAACACTTAAAACTTTGTTGAAGACTCTGCTATGTCAGCTAAATCCATGCATAACTTGTAACACGGACCAAAACTATCATTCACAAATCATCAATCATGTTGGCCACTATCACTGATCATCACAAATCATTCACCTGACAACTTCCATTTATCTGGAACCAAGATCAATTACAAGGTCGGCATGTTCTTTTGTTGTCTGCACTATTAAATTGTAACCCCATACTCAAATGCAAATAACTTTTGAATCCTTCATCACCGGAGGTTAAAATTTTGGATTTAGATTTCCCTGACAATCCTTATGACTCCTTCAGATCCACAGTATACTATGATTTACCACTGGAGAGATCCGGACCAAGATACCAGACCCTGTTACATGCTCTATCCCTAGCTACCCGGACTTAGATAAATTCTGATTCTAACTTCTGGTATGAACAAATTATGTTATGCGGATGAGTGGAATAGTCTTAGTTACCATCAATGACAACACCTATCATGCGAAGTAGTGTCTCTTGCGAACAATTACAACATGTTCAGTTACAATTTTTTCTTTTATATTTAATAGATGGGGCATGAGAACATGCACCCATTATAATAAAAGATTCAACTAAAAATAACACTTTGTAGTAATTGCAACTACCAAAGAAGGCCAATTTTGATGTTGATGAAGACTTTTGAGGCTGACTTTGCTAAATTAGATCTCCCACCATCTAGAATTTCAATTGTTTGTGCTTTAATCATTATATTTCTCAATCCATGCAACATGCATCCTCTCTGAAGGCCATTGGAAGGAGAGTAAATTAGCTATTTCATCATTTTTTACAACATACTTTGCATCTAGAATTGCCCTAGTTTCCTTATTGAATCTATCAAGACTCACTTCTAGGGAAAACAATTCATCCAATCTTCTATTCAATAAATCCATGTTGAACACATCATTGGCACATATATCAGATGAAAGATTAGGTACTAATTTTTTGAATTTCCCCTTCCATAAATCCAAAGGCTTCACCTGTCTATCATCACCCAAAAGATCTAGCATGATCTTCTTATCAATGTGCTCCAACAAGTGCAATTTGTCTCTGACCTGCTTATCAAGTTTTAGCATGTATGCAGCAACTTCCTCCAACATCATAATCATTTCATATGTTGGCAAAATTTCAGCAAGGGCTACAGGATAAAATTTTGTACACTTGTAGATTTGCCTTATTGTTGTAGTCTTTAGCAACCATTTATCAATTACTCCTTTCAAATTATTCTTATCTTGCACATATTTGTCAAAAGTTTCTTTCAAATCTGAATAGGCTTTCCAAGCACCATTAGCCTTATTCATTACTTTGGAAACTCTATGATTAATCAAATCAATGACCAATTTGCCAATTATTACCATTTTGCCCTCTATAGCTCCTTTTAACTACTCTTTTAGTTCTTTTATCTCTGCAAGCAAAGATTCTGTGTAAGTGAAATGGCTATGCAGAATTGGGAGTGGAAATGACTGGAGGTGAGGTACCAAGTTGAAGAGATCTATAATGATTTAGCTCTGCCATGGCCTGTGTATATTTCTCATTTAACTAATCATGCTCTTTCTGCAATTTCACAGTTGCTACTTCAATAAACAGAGTTGTGTGTACACTCAAGGATGTAGCTTGTGTGACAAGTGTATCAGACAACCTCTTGACAATCACATTTCCTATTAGTTCTTGAACACTGTGTTGATAACTAAGAGGGGGGGTGAATCAGTTATCTTAATTATTTTAACTTTTTGTTCTTCTTTAACAATTAGTGCAACATCAAAACATATAAGCATACACAACCATGGAAGCATAAATAAACTCAACGCACATAACACAATGTTTTTGACATGGAAAACCCTATTAAGGGAAAAACCATGGGGTGACTAACCCAAGATTGTATTCTCTGTTAGAAGAATAAGAAGTACAAAATGGCACTTGCCAATTAGGGCTCACTGCCCGAGCACACTGCTCACAAGAGGCTCACTGCCTACAAGAGACTCACTATCTACAAGGTATAAAGAATGTAACTAAGTGTTTGAACTGATTAGAGGCATCCACATATGCTAAGGTTCAGTTCTGGTTAGGCTCAATAGACTGATCTACTGTACTTGATTCTTCCACTCCTTTAGTGCTGTTGTTCTGTCACATACCAGACTTGTATTATTGCTTCCACACTTATCTCTACCTTTCTTCATACACAATCACATACCACACACATCCTCACATCAAAATCCATCTGGTATATATATCCCACAAAGGATTTCAACATCTTTCTAGTCGGCATCCAGAATACTCAAGATTTTCCCAAACTCTGGTTTGTCAGTTGAATCCATGCTTACTAAGTGATGCGTGTCAAAACTATAGTTATAGGAGTCATCAATCATGTCGGCCAACCATGAATGATCCATCAAGAAACTTGATCTCCATCAATTCCTCATCTGGATTAAGGTCTGATGCTCTGTCGGTCAGTTCTTCCTCAGTCTACTCTGCTCAACACTTAGGTGCTCATATCTTTTCACTCTTTCATCACCGGAGGCTCAATCTCTAGAATGTAGTAGTCATGGTATTCCTCTTGACTTCCCCAATTCTGCACTTTATTGAGATACTTCTTCTAAGAGATCCAGACCTGATTGTCAGACCTTGCTGCATGCTCTGTTCTTGTTCACCAGACCAAAATACTCTTCAATTTGACTTTTGGTATAGACATACTATGTTCTACAGATGAGTGGGATGGACTTTGTTGCCATAAATGACAACACTCATGAAGTCACATAGTGTCTCTTGCCAACAATCTCCTCCTTTGGCATTGATGGCAACACTTAGTGAAAAATGACTAAGTGTCATAACAAACTCCCCCTTGGCTGATTCTCTATCTTATGTATACTTTTACCGGAGCTCCCCCTAAGATGGATTCCACATTTTTCACTACTCTTCACTCTCCCTTTGACATCAATGGCAAAGGGTAGAATCCACACACAAAAATTTCCAAAAATTAGCATATACATATCCACATAAGTATATATACAGGTTATACTTACATATACTTAAGTATATCTGCAAAGGTGGTCTTCAATTGTATAACTTTTGTCGCCCAACTTTGCTTCATCCTGTCCAAAATTGAAATGTGGTCACTCAACAGAAATGCAAAGGCTTTTGCCCTTTTTAAATCTACCAGATCACTGGTCTGGGCTGTAGTCTGAGCATCAGTTAGAGCCTCATGCATGGCTTCTAACTTAGGGATAATTATCCCTCTTAGATCACTCATTCTACTTATTCTATTCTTCTTCTCCTTCTCAAGCCTCTTTATCTCATTCATAGTGGCAATAGCTTGGCATTCTTGATTCATTATGGATGAGGTGATAGGATCAAAATTTTGAGATAACCTTAACAGTTTACCCTCTTGTTCTTCCACCTTCTTGGCAATATCTGCTGTCACTGTGGACCAAGATAGACAAAATTTGTATATTTCTCCGCCATCTTTAAGAGCATTTTCTAGGCTCTTTATTCCAATATTTATATTTCTCCTATCATTTGTTATTAGCCCCTATACTTCAAAGAATCTCTTACCCAAAAACTCTTTCCGGACTTTATCTTCTGTTAACTTCTCCAAAGAATCAAAATGTGTGCTAATTGAATTAACAAGAGATTTCAAGTTACCAGATGAAGAGGCTGAAAGATCCTTCTGGAAGGATGGCATGATCTTCTCCAATGCATTAGATGCAATCTCTATTATCTCACAGTCTTCCATGTGAGACTTCAGAAGCTTTTCTTTCACCTTTGCTTGGGCACAGGAAGCTATCTTCATTGTCTAAACCAGGGAGAGGGAATCAAAATTGAATGGTCCTTGAAATAGCTCCGGTTCATCTAATTCCATCATCATGCTAGAGACAAAGTCTTCTTTCCTTCTGCAGCTTCAGAACTGTCATCTAGGGTTTTCTCTATTTGATCTTTTTCTCTTCCCTTGACCTCTTCTTCTTGACTAATTTTCTCATCTTTTCTTTCTTCTCCTTCAGTTCTGGAGTCAGCAGGGGGATCCAGAAGATAGATGTTTACTTCTTTAGGAACTTCCTCTTCTGGAGTAGAGGAATTCAAGTCTTGAGTCCTCTCCTCACTTATGTCCTTTGGCTCTTCTACCTTTTTCATAGTAGATTCTTCTTTCGATGTACTCAGTCCTTCGTCATCCATGGCAGAAGGTTCATCACTTATGTCCTCTATAATAGGAAGATTGAATCTTTTATATGCATTCAGGAGGATGTCTTCAGTCTCTTTTTCCACCTGATTAGTCTCTCTAAGCATAAGCTTGTTCATTCTGGCTTTGCTCCGAAACTCATCCTTACAATCCTTGAAGATCATGTTCATTTGTTTAGGAGTGATGGAAGGATAGAGCTGAATAACTATCTGTTCCTGAATCTCCATATCCTTTTCCTTAGCATTGTTTTTTCTCATCTCAAGTTCCTTTTCTAGACTTTTTGGGATTAAGAAGATGATTTCAATGAATGCTTTGTTATAGATGTTTAGATACCTGACTGTAGCTTCTTGCAAGATCTTCTGATCAGCTTCACTATAATCATCATAAAATTTAGTCATTAGTTGTAGGTTCCCATCCATAGTGACTGATTTGATGACATCATCAATGGAGAGAGTAGGCCTTTCAACAAATTCTTCTGCCTCTTCTTCCTTGTTTTTGTTGGCAGATGATTCCACAGAAGTTTTCTTTTTCTTTTTCATTTTCTTAACCTCCTCATCTGTCTCTATCTCTTCATCATCTTTTTGACTTATATAGGATCTAGTAGCCTTAGTTTTTGTTCTCTTTTCTCCTTTTCTGGATGTCTTGGCTTCAGGTTTTGAGGCTTTTTGGCTCTTTGAGGTGGCAGGTGCAGAGCTTTTGGAGGATCTGGTTTGGGAGGGGACTTGCACCGGATTACTTTTTTTCTCTGCTTCTTGTCTCTCCTTCTCAACTCTTTCTAATTTCTCTCTATTTGCATCGACTGCTTCTTTAGAAATGCCAAATCTTTTGGCAACTTCCTCTACTTCTCTTCTCACTTTTCTTTTTATCTCTGGTTGTCTTAGCTCAACATGAATTTTCACACTCAACTCTTGAAAGGTTCCAAACCTTTCTACCTTAGGGTCCTTGGGCTGACTCAGCAGATGTTGGATATGTAGCTCTAGAATTTTCTCATCAACCTCATACCCCATTGGCATAATCCAGACTATCCTTGGCTCCACTACCTCCATTAGGCATTGATCAGTGTCTACCATAAAGCACACTGTATCCTTGTATTTCTAAACCAATGATTTTGGGATTCTTTCTATGGCCTGAATCATACTTTGAAAGTTCTTGAAGTATCCCTAGAGTGATGTACTTTGAGCCTTGGCATCACCAAGCCCATACATGTAATCTCTGATTTGTATGGCAATCGGTCTGTCATATTGCCATACCCAACCAATGCATTCAGGGAGCTCATTCATGTAGTAAAAGAAGAGACATAACATCAGGCCACCATATTTGAATGAGTTCTTTTTGTCCCTTTTGATCTTTCGCAAGTTTTCCAATAGTTGACTTAGAAGAAGCTCGCAAAGATCATAATCTGCATTCTCTCTTAGCATCTGATAAGCAGTATAAATTGTAGTTCCAGGAATAGAGTTCTCCCTGCTGGAGTGATATATCTTGTAGCCAATTATCATGGAGGCAAACTTGATATTCGGATCAGTGATATCTTCTATTGTCATTGCTCTCTTGTCAAATTTTGATCTGGTGGCCTCACTTACAGTTTGGTTTTTGACCGATTTGAGAACAGGTAACCCACCGGATGAGTGCAATCTGGTTACCGCCCTCATAGCATCTTTTGTGATCTTAAATGGCCTCATCAATCATATGAATTTGTCATGCACTCTGCTCAGAACATACCGAACCCATTCATCTTCTGCAAAATAGGGGAAATGGATGCAATGTCCAAAATCCTTGTCCTGGATGGCCTTGTACTATGGTTTGAGTTCAAATGATTCATCTATTAACTGCTTGTGATAGATATCCATCAGCTTGGATTCCCCAAAATCCTCAATATTCGCATGAATGTATGCCCTAACATCTTCTACATGCAAAACCCCATGCGGAATGCTAGAGAAGGTGCCTAAAGGATCAACTTCTAGAGATTTGTAAGGGTGTTTCTTGAACTTAGGGCGCGGCCTATTAGTGATTTTGACAACATTCGGGGTAGCCATCTTTCAAAGGATTCAAAGAGAGATATTCAAGAGCGGAAAATACCTTTTACGCTTCTAGGGTTCATGATAAGAGCTGAAAAGATCACTGGTTGAATCAAATTTTGCAGTTGATCCTTGAGAGAGTTGAAGCAATCTTGTTGCAGAACTCTTTCTTCCTTCTTATCAAATGAAAATATGCAAATGATGGACAAAAGAACCCTTTTATTTCTGCGCAAACCCTAATTCCATTTTACAATAAATGTACAACTTAAGTTATTCCGGTTGCCTTGTTCTTCTTGTCCTGAGAGATCTTTCCGGATCACTGAGATGCACTTAGAGTTATTCCCGGTGATTATTGACAATCTATCTACCTCTCTTCAATCATTCCATTTATCCGCAGATCAAGATACCTCAATTTTGAATCATACCGGATGTAACTATGAAAATCCTGCTCTTATCTGATGACTGTTAAACCGGATCAATCTTGGATACATAACCTTTTGAAAACTTCTTACGGATCTTCCATATCTTTACCAAGGTTTATTTAGATATTTCTCTGAGAACCCTTTAATCCACAACTTTCCATGTGCCAATTTTAGGCACCAATTGACTGGTTGGGGGAAATTGTTCTCCTTTTTTACTCCCCCTGAGCCAGAGCTCATCTATTTAGTTTTCGGAAGGAATATCAACACTACATTCTGGTGCGGATCCATCCCCAACATTTTTTGTACTTCTCTTTACCCAAATCTTGTTCATTTCCCTTTGAACTTCATCCGCGTTCAATTTTCCTTTTCCTTTGTCTTGATCTTGATTATGATGCACCGGACCCCTTTTATCTTGATTCTTACTTCTGCAGAATTTGGCAGTATGATCGGATCTATTGCAATTGTAGCAAACAATATTTCTTTGTAGATTTGACTGATATCCTCTTGATCTGCATTGATTATCCATATGTCCCATTCTATTGCATGCAAAGCATCTACCATTGAATGAATTGTTCATTTGCATATTTCTACATTCATGAGATTTGTGACCATACCTTTTGTAGTTAAAACATTGTCTGAAGAAGGATGAATTAGTCTGATTCATTCTTCTTCTGCACTGATTTGCTTTATGACCAAAGTTATTGCAGTTGTAGTAGTATCCATTGAAGGATGGATATCTTTGAGCATTTGGTTGCCTTACCGAAGGTCTTCTATGCATGTTCCTTGGATTTCCTGATCCAGAGTTCTTCTGACCAGATCCGAAGCTTTCCCCTTTCTCATATCCCAAGCCTTGCTTGTCATCTACCTCTTTTGGCTTTCAAGAAGAACTTCAAGTTGAGCAGAGCTTATCTTGAATTTCTCTTTGTATTCATTTGTTGTTTGAAGATCCCTTTTAAGAGTGTCTATCTGATTCTCAAGTTGTTCTTCATTGTCTCTAGCTTCTTCAAGATCAGATTCCAGATGCCTGATTATTCTATCCATTTTGTGGCAGTCTTCTGACTTCTCCTTAAGAGATTGTTTTAGATTATCTTCACTTTTTCTTTTCTCTTCAATTTCTTGGGTGAACTTCATAACTCCTGATTCCATTTCATGTCTTACCATAATGACCTCTTTTGATAACTTCTCACATAACTTGGTTTTCTCATTCAGATCTTCATTAGAATCATTGGCTTCACTTTGACTTGCTAATTGTTGAAGTAGTTCCTTTCTTTTCTTCATTGAGATACTTAGTTTTTCTTTGAGTTCATTTATGAAATCATCAGCTTGTTTGAGTCTTTCCCTCAGGTTATTGACTTCAGAGTGAGATTGCTCAAGATCATCTAGGGTAGACTGAAGTTGTTCCCTCATACCATACATATCCATTGAGATTCCCAGATCTTCTTCAAGCTGTTAGGCTCTATTAGGAGGAACTTAGCTCTGATACCAATTGTTGATAACTGAGAGGGGGGGTGAATCAGTTATCTTAATTATTTTAACTTTCTATTCTTCTTTAACAATTAGTGCAACATCAAAACATATAAGCATACATAACCATGGAAGTAGAAATAAACTCAACACACATAACACAATGTTTTAGATGTGGAAAACCCTGTTAAGGGAAAAAACACGGGGTGACTAACCCAATATTGTATTCTCTGTTAGAAGAATAAGAAGTACAAAATGACACATTGTAATTAGGGCTCACTGCTCGAGCACACTGCTCACAAGAGGCTCACTGCCTACAAGAGACTCGCTGTCTACAAGGTATAAAGAATGTAACCAAGTGTTTGAACTAATCAGAGGCATCCACATATGCTGAGGTTCAATTCCGGTTAGGCTCAATAGACTGATCTACTGCACTTTATTCTTCCAGTCCTTTAGTGTTGTTGTTCTGTCACATACCGGACTTGTATTATTGCTTCCACACCTATCTCTGCCTTTCTTCAAACACAATCACATACCACACACATCCTCACATCAAAACCCATCTAGTATATATATCCGCACAAAGGATTTCAACATCTTTCTAGTTGGCATCTGGAATACTCAAGATTTTCCCAAACTTTGGTCTGTCGGCTAAATCCATGCTTACTAACTGATGCATGTCAAAACTACAATTATAGGAGTCATCAATTATGTCGGCCAACCATGAATGATCCCTCAAGAAACTTGATCTCCATCAATTCCTCATCCAGATTAAGGTCTGATGCTCTGTCGGTCAGTTCTTCCTCAGTCTACTCTGTTCAACACTTAGGTGCTCATATCTTTTCACTCTTTCATCACCGGAGGCTCAATCTCTGGAATGTAGCAGTCATGGTATTCCTCTTGACTTCCCCAAGTTCGTACTTTGCTGAGATACTTCTTCTGAGAGATCGGGACCTGATTGTCGGACCTTGTTGCATGCTCTGTTCTTGTTCACCAGACCAAAATACTCTTCAATCTGACTTTTGGTATAGACATACTATGTGTTACAGATGAGTGGGATGGACTTTGTTGCCATAAATGACAACACTCATGAATTCACATAATGTCTCTTGCCAACACACTGTCCACCACCTTAGTCTTATTTGTGTTTGGGGCCATTGCCCATATCACCAACCTTTCAAACTTAGGGTTAAAACTTGACCCAAAGAAAGCTTGATCAGCCTGCTCCTCTATGAAAAATACCTCTTCATGTTCTTATGGTATCCAAGGCAAGTACAGTAGATATATCCCAATGTGGCAATAGTATTAAATAGCTATTCATGACCATTTATCTTCCCTCCTCAGGAGTGTTCTTGCTAATATCTTTACTTACCTCATGCAACACCCTCTCAGTGGCTTCCTCATATTGATCAGGATGTGCAGTAATTTTAGCCTTCTCAACTTTTTTCTAAAATTATACACTCCTCAACCTTAACACAAAACACTTGAACTCTTGAGTTTTGACAAATTCATCATCAGAAAAAAATTGAGTACAAGCCAGAGCTTGTATATCATTTGTTTCATCCTTGCCCTATATGAGATTTATATCCATCCTATTTTCACATGTAGGTTTAGCCACAATCCTTGTAGGTGAAGCCATGCATTGGTTAACTTCTAGTTCCTCTCTAGGTGTAATCTCTACAGCACCCTCCAAGTCAACCACCTCAATCTCTGCCTCCCTCCTTCAAGATCAATTACTTTTCTTTTCTTTGCAGGAGACTATGAAGGAACATTGGATCAATAGCATGAGACTGTTCATGAGCAACAGACTCACTTGTCGTAGAAAGATAAGGCTGGATTGGAACATTAGGGTCTCTTTAGTATGTGGTCCTTTCCTCTATTGCAAGAGCTTTCCCAATTAGTGTCTCAACATTTGCCAATATTTTTGTATTTTGAGGATAAGATCCCCCTCCTCTGCAAAAGTACCAAGGTAATCTGCATGCATTTTTCTCCTCTGGTCATCTGCCACCATGACTTTTAACCATTTGTTCTTTTGTATTTTACTTCCTCCATGGAAAGGAAATTTCTTGTTACATCCTCATCAAATAGGATTTTATGTGCAAATGCAAGCCTTTTTATACTCAGTCTTACCTTATTGATGAATCCTTCTAGATCAAAAATTCCTGTGGACTCTGACCCCATCTTGTAAGACTGCAAAATAAGATAAATTTAATCTAAGCCTTCTTTATTTGTTGCTCAAAAATCACTAAAATTTGTAGAAGTGGGGAAGAAAGAACCTTTCTTCTGCCCCCTCAGGTGAGCCTTATTTGACTCATTCAATTTCCACAACACTTCCAAATAAGCCAACATTTTTTGAAAATATTTGGGTAACATATGAGGGCTTACCATGCATCCATATACCCTGATTGCAGTGGTGTGAGTATGCAGAAACCAATCACCCCAATTATGTTGAATTCCCAACTCAGGGATTATCTCCATTGGCCTTAAGAAATCCATTATTTCTTTTGGTATTCTATGTTGTGGTGGTTTAAATAAATTCAAGATTCTCCTAATAAAATGCTCTTCAAAAATCACATAGTTGGCATTGACATTGTGCTTATGCCACATGTGAGTCCAACACTGAACAGGAAGGGGAAAACCTTCATTATTTACCTCTTTTACATGGAAGGCTCTATGCCATAATCCCTTCCCTGCATGTAAGAACATGTAACACATCAAAGAGTACCAACTAAATTCCATTTTAAATTCCATCTTTTCTTCATTCGCCTTGATGGTTACCAATTTTTATGCACCCTCTCTGCATTATAAGAGGCATAATCATACTCAGTGTTTACCATTTGATCTTGAATGGTTTCTACCATAAGCATGAGAGTAACAAGCATATTACCCTTTACATCATGTGTCAGGACCTAACATAAGGTGTGATTTGTCTTGTTGAAATAATCATAGAAAAAATCAATGGCTAGAGGCTCCTTCTCATTGGGAGAAATTTTAATAGGTCTATTATCCATTCCTCTCACCCTATGATTAGGAAGAATCATAGTCATGTAGCGGCTCCTATTCTTCCTATATTTGTCATTAAAAGATTCAAAATTTGTAACTTTTCTAGCTACATGATTCAAACCAAAGACCTTAGAAATAAATTCCTTTGTTAAGTTGATCATCCCCACACCATTTCCTACCAACATCATTCTTCTTTGTGTGTCATATCTTCTAGCGACAACTTTAACAAAATCAACATTAACAAATACATTTGGCACTAGGATTTTTTCCAAATCAAGACTCCATGCATGTGAAAAAGGAGCCCTAGAATATCTCTTTCTGTACCAATGGTAGAACAATCATCTAGTCATAGGAATTTCTACATCATTGCATGCCTTTACATTATCTAACAATCTATCTCTGATTCTACCTAGACCACATACATTCAAAGGTCTTCTAGATGACCCAGGAAATTGCACAATCAAATATTCATCTAATGCCCTCTTGAATTGGATGACTGACTCATTGAGAAGATCATTTTATCAAATTATAGAGTTTCAAAACTTCTACTAAACTAGGGTTTCCGACAATTACCTGACACTACTATTATTTTCCTTACATAAGAAAAAAACACTTAAAAAGATTCAACATAGAACAATTTAACCAATTTTAAACACAGAAAAGTTACTTATTTGGATCCTACCCACAACCCTAATCTTCACCAAGAATTAGTAGAGAGCTCAAATCGCCGAAAAAATATTTACACAACAAGAAGTAATCATCACAACGACCAAAATGCACTATTTATTTGCCTCAGGCTACCCTATAATTGATTGGTATCAGTCATATCTGCCATTACTGTTCATTTTCTTAAACAAGGTATCTGCAACAGATAAATTCAAAATTTTGAATGTAGACCATTAATACGAGGCTCGTCGTGACAAGATCGATGGCTCAAAATAATCTAGGAGAATTGAAAAATCCATCGTGTGCGTTGAAAATTCCTTGACCAATCATTTTTTGCCACGAGAGAAAAATTTCCATGTCAACCTTTAATATTTGCCATGTGTCACTCTCTCGCATCCCCGTGCTCCACATTGTGTCCCAGATTTCTGACACTGCAGGCTCGCACTTTCTTGCCAAGTGGAATGCACTATAGTTTAGGCTCTGTATTTACTTGGTAAGCCCCATACACGTGGCATCAAACCACAAGAGCACAAATCCAACTTAGATCTAACAACATGTCCTTCATGATAGTGCGTGGCTAATAAAAAACTGCACTGTTGGATGTCCTTTAGCTTCATCTTTAACATAACTGCGGGCCCACTAGACAGGTGGCATCATTCCGCAAAAATGTGACCCTAAAAAATTACAAATCTTTGAAGCTTGCGGCCGCATGCCAGATTGCCAAGTGTCCTCATCACATTTCATTGCTCAAACTATAGACAGGAATTAATACTTTCAAATATTCACAGGCACTTTTGATCGGTAACTTGGGATAAAGGGGCTGGTAAAACTTGATACATAGAGGCTTAGTGTATAACGTAAAAGACCGACAACTGGCACCAAGGGGTCAACAACAAAATATAACATAAAACAACAAGGCGAACACATGACTTAGGTTTTAAGCCTAGGGTATTAAAAAAAGAATTGACAAACACAACCAACCCTAGATTTTGAGAACAAGCCAAGGAATTTCAACCAAAAACCCTAGAAATTTAGCACATGCCACTAGGGAATACATTAACAAGTAAGGGAGAAAAATGACCCTTGGTTCACCTTGCAAGACCATTTACTGTGAAGCCATTTCTAGTGATAAAATCAATGGCCATACCGACATCTATCAATCTCTTGTTAGTAATTATTTTAATGCTTGGACGAAGTGTACTTCCTGTCAAACATTTTATTAATGAAGAAGGTGAATTCCATTTGCAAATGTTTACTTCATATGCTCAAGAATTCAAGCCAAAGTTGTCGCTTCAATTTTTCAAGGCTGCTCTTGCTACATGGTGTTTACATGGGAATGATGACTCTACCATATCTAGGATAGATCTCTTTCTTTCTCTCTTTCTTGGAGGATGCATATATACTTCCAAAATGAGTGGGATTAGGTGGTTGGTTCTGTAGCACGAATGGAGAATGGGTCAATGGAGATGGATAGTAGGTATTTAAATAATGATTATGTTGTACCATATTGGCTACTCTCATGGAGGAAATATGGAAGCAACTTGTGGGAGTGCTTATAGGATCTCCTAGTGTTTGGGTAAAGCATGTAGCTTGATTAATTCTACATAATTGAATGGAAGGACAATTAAAAATAGATATATTAGCATCAAAGGAAGCATTACAAATTAGGATCTATTCGAAAGAGAAATTCTATGAATCTAGGGGAGCTAGATGAAGATGCCAAAATTATTGATGAGGTTGATATGGGTTTATGTTCTAAAGAGAAGATCAATTTTATTTTAAGTTAAAAATTACAGGCTTATGTTGGGGTTATCCCTCAGACTTGTGTCAAAATGGATTGTGCATAGTCAACAAATGTGCCTATTGTAGTGGAAATCAATAAAAGTGACAAGGAAAACACTTACAACTCATGCAGAATGTCAGGACAGTCTTTGGCCAACCAATTTCAAGCTAGAATATATCACCTTATTATAAAGATCATTTAATAATGTTTTAACTCATTTTTATGAGTTAAATGTTATGTGCACGGGAAGGTGAAAGGTTTATTTATTATTTATAACTGATTTTCAAGAATAAGTTACGCTCTTGAAAGAGGAGGGAAACACTATAAATATGTAATTTGAAAGGACTTTGGGGCAACTTTTTCCAGCTTCTCTCAGGAGAGCTTTGGATAGAGAGATTTTCTTTTCTTTAGGTCTGTGGTGGCAATTGGTTGCCTTGTCAACATAGCCATTGTATGGGGATATAAGGGAGACTTTGAGCTTTTATTTCTTGAAGAATTTGAAGGAGTATTCAGAACTTTGTGTTAGATATTTATTCATAGATTGCAATTTTTTCTTATGTTAATTTGTCATCATTCTTTGATGTTTCTATGTTATGTTTGGTTGCACCTGAGTTTAATACAAAAACTTTATGTTCTGAGTTGGTTACATATTCTTTGTATGTTTAATGTGTGACTTGTTATATGTTGGGAAGGAGTAATTTCCTATCTTATTAGTTATTTTTTGTGAGTATGAAATTATTGAAATTTGTGTCATTATCTATTTTTACTCACTTTTATTCTAAGTCTTTTCTTGATAAGTCTAGGTGATTTTCTTATGTCTCTCACTAAGGTTTCTTTCTTTTCTTTTTCTATAGTTTCCTTTCCTACTTTCTGATCAAAAGCATACCCTAAAAACTTTAAATTAAATCATACGGGGGAGTTGCCCCTCTCAAAATAAGAGGAGGTGGTGATCTCTCCAACTGTTGTAGGGAGTTTTGTCACCATTCCTTGGGCAAGTCATAGTTTTCTTAACTTTATCCAAGTGACAATTTTTTTTACTAACACCTTTTGGTTAGAGTTAACTTGGATTAAGTAGGGAGCTAGCCCTCTCTCCAGAGATTGGTCTATAGGTCACATTCCACATCTATAGACCTTTCCATTATTGATGGTCATGGATAGAAAAGTTATTTTATTTTATAGAACTGCAACTACACAAAAAGAACATTAACAAGTTTATTTGCAATTTTCTAGCCTCCACCACACTTCGGTGGACCCACTTACAATTCAATGCCTATATAGTCCTAAGGCATGTCAACTCATGGATCAGTGCCTGCATCCCCAGCCCTAACTTTTCTTATTTACTATTTTATGTGTATATTTTTTTCTTCATTTTGGTTTTTACTTCATTAACAACCTCTAACATTCTTGCTTTGGTCATTCCAATTAACATTTGCTTTGCAAGTTTTGGATTTTATTATTATTTTTTGTTGATTCTCTTGTTTTCTATATAGACCAACATACATGTTTCAATATTTTTGTCATCCTTTAGCACATGCACTTCACAATTGAGCATCTCCATTTCACTAATCAACGTACTTGAGGTAAACTATTGGCAAATTGCTAAACCTTTATTTTGACATTTTTATATATCCTTTGGTGTTTATGCTCTATGTTTGGTGTTTTTTCTTATCATTTAGTACATTTATTTTGTTGTTTAGTATTTTTCATTTTTCTTAGATTTTGTGCATTTTTGACATATTAAATAATTTCAGTTTGTTGTTTACTATAGTTCTAACCCCCTTCATGTAGCATATTTGTTGGTCCAAGACATTTTTATCAAAATACTAATCTTTTTTGTTGGTGTAGCACATTTGTCCAAGGTTTTCTTTCTCACTAGTTTAGTTGCACCCTTGCATGTTTAAAGTGAAAGAACTTGTTTGCTTTTCTTGTGTGTTTGCTTAGATGTGTATGCTCTCCCCACACCAAAAGGTATTCTTGGGGATCAAATACACACTTGTCTTTCAATTTTTGTGTTATCCGAAGAAGTGTAGGTGTGTATGCTCACTCCTCACACTAAAAGACGGTCTTGGAGATCAAAAACACCTAATCTTAATTTTATTTATTTATAGTGGGCTTGCCCTTATATTTCATTACTAAGGGGATGACCCAAACCCATACATTCTAGTGAGGTATATAAATTATTGTGAGAATCAAAAGACTTGCTTCAAAGCAAGGCTATCATGTTTGACACAACCTTGTTGTCCACTTGAGGGGGCAAGGTGAAGTGGGAAGGGATTTGACCCCAAACACATGTTTGTAGATAGTGCTCTTATTCATGAACTTTGGTCTCACGTGCCTTAAGGTATATATAGGACATCTTCTAGTACACATTGTTTAGCATAGCTAGTACCTTGAATTGTATATGCATGTAATACATTAGTTAGTGATTAACACCAAAAAGTTACTCACCATGTACCCCCAAAAATGAAATTGTAACCTATGTATGCTCTCCTCTCACACCTTTGTGCACGATCTTGAGGATAAAAAATAGTTAGTGTCTCTTCATGGTCCCTATATTCTACACCTAGAAAAGACATTAATGGTGGGCTTACAAGTGTATGCACTCCCACTTAATTAAAATAGGCTTGCTAGTGTGTTTGATATGTCTTCTACTTATGTGAAACCCATGAAATCCCTTAAAAAATCCAAAACATTTGTTAAAATCAACTTCCAAAAAATTGAACACCTTGAAAAGTTAAAAAATTCTCTTTTAAACATAATGTTAAAAAACCCTTGACATCAAACCCACAAGTCACATCCCACACCTCCACTTTTTATGGGATCCATCCATCCTCAACTCACATTCAAATCCTAAATCGCCAAATCAAACCATCCCCCACATTTCTCCCCATCTAATCAAGACCCAAAGTTAAAAATCAAATCCTAAACCTAATCCATTAACCCAAATCCAAGCTTGCTTAAGGAATTAGCCTACCTTAAATATAGCAATCAAATCACATCAATCACCTAATCCCACCAAAACCACTCATCTAACAAGGTCTCATACCTTAATTTAAGACCAAATCCATTTTTTCTTAAGGACACCTTAAGTATAGTAATCAATCCAATCCATCTCAAGGTCTTTGCACCTAATCAAATCAACTCATTGTATAAATCAAATAAGGCCTTGAACCTTACTCCCAATTAAAATCAACCATCATCTAACCACATCATAAATTAACCCACCCAAACTTCATCAACTAAATCAAATTCAAGAAAAACCCCAATCCAATTTGATCAATTAATCGCCAAATCAACCCCTAAATAATTTTGAAAATCAAAAGCATAATCCAAATCAAAGCCACACCAATAATCATCAAAGACAAAACCTAATCATCTCATCAAATCCAATCCATCATTCTCATGTCCCCCATTAAATCCCAAGCAAATAAAAACATGGACTACAGTAACAAGAACCCCTTTGGATCTAGTTTTAGCCATAACTCCAAAGTGGGGGCCACCTTCCCTCATAAGTTCCTTGATAATATTAGTAACCCTATAAGAATCCCTAACCAAAGTGAGTACTCACCTAGGTTCAAGGACTAACTTAACATTAAGCAAACCCACCAATAGATGGGTCAATTTTGTTCATGTCAATAATAATGATTTCCTCCTACATCTCCTTGAAGAAGGAGTGAAGCTTCTATTGCAAGTGTGGGCCTAACCGGTGTTGTCATTGATGTCAACATACTCATCTTGCATTAATGTCAAGGATTGGATGAGTTGTATGCTGAGGATATTGAGAAAATTAGCCCCATCAAGAACAGAGAAGAACAGTGAAGTCAGCAAGGTAAAGATACCAGTTAAGATAAAGTTCAGAGGATGCAGTTCAAAGGGTTTATAGATATGTGTCTTAAGATGATCCAGTAAAGATCTTAGAGGTTCGCATGAATATTAGAAGAAGTTATGGCCACTTGAGTAAAACCAGTTCTGACAGATGTTTAGAGGTGACAGAGTGTCACAGATAGGTTTGGTGAGATCCAGAAATCAAATATCTTGTTCTGTGGATTTGGTGGAGTGTTTAGGAAGTCAATGTGAATTGACAACTCAATTGGTTCATGGTCTGGAGATCCGAAAGCATCTATTCCAGTATGACAGTGATGACAAACTATGTTCTTGAGGTTCCAGATGAAGGAGAGAATGATTTCAGTAAGCAGAAGTAATGTGGATGGTCTTGGTGATTCAGGAAAGCTTGTGGAGATCTTTGGATTGTGTCTAGTTTGTGTTGATGGTCCACATTGAGGATTGAGCTCGTAATTGATAAATTACTTTCGGATGATGTTCTTCCTAAGTTTGGCTGACCGGATGAGTTACACATCTTGTGTATGATCTTGGAGATGTTCTGTGAAGAATGGCGTGTTCCTAAGGAAGATTGAAGTCTCAGATCTGTGTGGCCGATAGTGTGTTGATCTGCGTAAAGTCTTTTGTAATTAGTCATGTTGTATTTATGTATTTTCTCTATAATGTATGCCAACTTGGATGATTATCCCTAAGTCGATGTCTTGTATAAATAAGGAGTTGTAAAGTCATTTCAAAAGTGTTAAGGTGAAGATGAGAGCATGGTAGTGAGGAGGAGTACGAAAAGCAGAGCAGAAGTTTTGGGCTTAAATGGAACTGACTCAAGCATGGTAAAGATGCTATTCTTCAGTTTAAGTATGTAATACTTATTACTCTGTAGACAGTGTGTCTCTTATAGGTAGTGGGCCTCTTGTGAGCAGTGTGCTCAAGTAGTGAGCCCTAATTGGCATGTACCATTCTGTTCTTCTTATTCTTCTAACAGAGAATACAATCTTGGGTTAGTCACCCTGTGGTTTTTCCCTTAACCAGGTTTTCCACGTCAAAATCTTGGTGTCATATGTGTTAATGTGTTTCTACTCTTGAATAATTGCATTATGTTTCCATGATTAATTTATGATTATGTTGTTAAATTAACAAGGAGGATTTAGGTAACTAATAAATAGAGAAAGTTTTGAAACAACTGATTCACCCCCCCTCTCAGTTGTTTACCTTAAATCTAACAATTGTTATCAGAGCCAAGTTCCTCTAAAAGGAGCTTAACTGCTTGAGGAGATCCAGGATGTCTTCCTATAAGAAGGATAGCCTGAGGTTTGATGGAACAAATTTCAATCTTTGGAAAAATCACATGGAATGCCACTTGCAATGTATGGGAATGCAGTATTGGATCATGGCTTCAAAGAAGTATGTTCCTCCACAGAATGGTTTGAGTACCATAGATGAAATCAGAGGTGCTGAAAACAATCTGTGGACAAAAGAAGCCCTTCTAAGTGCCTTATCTAATTCAGAGTTGACAAATGTTATTGATCTAAAAACTGCATATGACATTTGGCAAAAACTAGAACTTCTGCATGAAGGAGACAAGTATGTTAAATGTGCCAAGCTCCAGAGTCTGAAAGGGAAATTTGAAAACATGAAGATGAGTGAAGATAAGAATATCACCTCTTACATGACAAAAGTAAATAAGCTTGTATGTGGCATCAGATGTGCTGGTGGAGTTCTGGATGAAGATGAAATTGTTGCTAAGGTTCTCAGATCCCTACCTCCTGCTTATAAACACAAAGTTGTTGCCATTGAGGAAATCAGATCCTTAACAACTATCACAAGGGATCAATTGGTTGGTAAGATATATGCATTCGAGTTAGATAAGTTTGGTGATGCACTTCCCAAGACTAAATCAACATTTAAAGCTAGTGCCTCTACAAAAGGCAAACAAAAATATGATCCAGGTGAAAGTTCCTCAAGAAAATCTTCTTGGTATGAGAAAGCAAGAAAGGATCTAGAAGAGGACGAATTAGAAGCTGAACAAATTGAGGCTCTTATTGCAAAAAGACTACCAAGAGGATCTGGTAAGTATGAAGGAAAATTGCCTTTCAAATGTTTTAACTGCAATAAGATTGGTCATTTTGTCTCAAGGTGTCCGGAAAGATTTTCTAGGCCAAACCCTAATAGATCAAGATTTCAAAAGAAGTGTTACTACGTTCATGAAGATGATGATGAAGGAGTAACAGATGATGAATTAGAGACATGAAACAAATCTAGAAGTGACTGGGTGTTTATTGCCATCAAGGAAGAAGATCCAATGCCCTCTGAATCTGTCAATCATAAAATGGTAGAAAGAGCTCTGGCTACCCAAGTTGAAGAAAAGGATGATTGGGTCATTGATAGTGGATGCTCCCACCACATGACTGGTGATAAAAATAAGTTTATAGATTTGGAAAGATATGAAGGTGGAGTCGTAAAATTTAGTGATAATTCTGCTGGCAAGATCAAAGGTAGAGGAACTATTTCTTTTGATGGAAAGAAAAAAACTAGTAATGTATTGTATGTTGAAGGTCTGAAGCACAATCTTCTCAGTGTTGGACAGTTGGTGGAAAAAGGCTATGATCTCTGATTCAAAAATGGAAAATGTAAGATCTTTGAAAGTTCCAGAACAGAGATTGTATCTAGTACTCAAACAAAAGGTAATATCTTCCACTTGGTTGGTACTGGTAAAAGTTGTTTATTTGTTCAAAATGATCAGAGTTGGTTGTGGCATAGGAGAATGTGTCATGTGAATTTTGATAATATCATCAAGATAAGCAACACTCAGGCTGTAAGAGATCTTCCAAGACTGGTGAAACCTACTAATAGTTTGTGCAAAGAATGTTAGTTGGGTAAGCAAAGTAGAGTCACATTCAAAAGTAAGGAACAGTTTTCTACCAGATTATTAGACTTAGTTCATACTAATCTATGTGGTCCGACAAGAATCAGGAGTTTGCAAGGTGACAGATACTTCATGTTATTAATTGGTGACCACTCCCAGATGATGTGGGTGACCTTTCTGAAAGAGAAATTTGAGGCCCTTGAGAAATTCAAAATATTCAAGGCTATGGTAGAGAATGAAACCGGATTAAAACTAAAATGTCTGAGGTCTGATAGAGGTGGAGAATTCACATCCGGTGAGTTCATAGAATTCTGTGAGAAACATGGGATAAAGAGACAGTTGTCAGCTCCAAGGACTCCATAGCAAAATGGAGTAGTGGAAAGAAAGAACCGGACCATCCAGGAAGCATCCAGAACCATGATGATGGAAGCAAATATTCCTCAGATCTACTGGATAGAAGCTGTAAGCACTGCTATCTATACTCTTAATCAAGTACAAATCAAAAGCAATACTGGTAAGACCCCTTATGAACTCTGGTTTGGTATCACTCCCACTGTGAAGTATTTTAGAGTCTTTGGTAGCAAATGTTATATTAAAAGAGATGAAGATCTTGGCAAATTTGATGCTAGAAGTGATGAAGGAATATTCTTGGGTTATTCTACTCAAAGCAAAGCATACTGGTGTTATAACAAGAGATTGAGAAAGATGATAGAAAGTACAAATGTGAAGGTTGATGAAGGTGTTGAAAAATCCTCAAGGTTTTATGAATATGATGATGATGATCAGAATGATGTTTTGGTCCAAGCTCCGTCTGAAATTCAGATCCAGACCTATCCGGAGAATCAGGAAGAAGAAATAAGTTTGAATGAACCAGTTCAAGAAATAGAAGTGCAAGAAACTCCCAAAATTCCCAGGTATGTAAGATGGAATCACTCTGAAGATCAGATCATAGGTGATAAAAGTGAAGGTGTTCAAACAAGAAGAAAGATTGCTCAAGACTTAGAAAATTATTGTCTGATTTCAAAGATTGAACCAAAGACAGTGAATGAAGCTTTCAATGATGAAAGATGGACTAAGGCAATGGAGGAAGAGATGATGCAAATTGAGAAAAATCACACTTGGGATCTTGTTCCCAGACCTAGAAACAAGAATGTGATTGGAACCAAATGGGTCTTCCAGAATAAACTAAATGAAGATGGTGAAGTAGTCAGAAACAAAGCCAGATTGGTCTGCAAGGGTTACTCTCAAGTAGAAGGAGTTGATTTTGAAGAAACTTTTGCTTTGGTAGCAAGAATTGAAGCAGTCAGATTATTTCTTGCCTTTGCTGCTTTCAAGGACTTCAAAATATATCAGATGGATGTCAAGTCTACCTTCTTGAATGGTGATTTGGAAGAAGTATACATTGAGCAACTGGATGGATTTCAATTGTCTGATCATGGTGATATGGTCTGCAAGTTGAAGAAAGCACTATATGGACTCAAACAAGCCCCAAGAGCCCAATATGTAAGACTGGATAATCATATTTTGAAGATTGGTTTCAACAAAGGTACTACTGACAGTAACTTGTACTTCAAAATTAAACATGAAAGTATTTTGATTGTTGAAGTATTTGTTGATGATATCATTTTTGGACAAAGAGATAGCATGTGCAAGACTTTAGCAAAATAAATGAAAAGTGAATTTGAGATGTATATGTTTGGGGAAATGAATTTCTTCTTGGGTCTGTAAATCACTCAAACAAAGAAAGGAATCTTCATTTCACAGACCAAATATGTGAAAGAATTGTTGAAGAAGTTTAGGATGGAAGACTCAAAACCAATGAGTACTCCCATGGCAACTGGATGTAAGTTGAGCAAAGATGATGACTCTCCTAAGGCTGATCAGAAAAAGTATAGGTCAATGATTGGAGAACTATTGTATCTTACTCAAACTAGACCTGACATTATGAATGTTGTTGGTCTTGTTGCTAGATTCCAAGCTGATCCTAGAGAAACTCATGTCATGGAAATCAAGAGGATTCTTAGATATCTAAAAGGGACAGTTGAGTATGGTTTATGGTATCCTAGAGATCATGATTTATCACTTCATGCATATGCATATGCAGATTGGGTAGGAGATGTGGATGACCGGAAGAGTACCAGTGGTAGAGCATTCTTTTAAGGGAAAAGATTAGTTTCTTGGCTGAGCAAGAAACAAGAGGCAATATCTCTATCCACTGTAGAAGTAGAATATATTGCAGCAGCAGGTAGTTGCACTCAAGTATTATGGATGACACAAATGCTAAGGGACATTAGAGTTGAGTATGAGGAACCTATCACAATCTTCTGTGACAACTCAAGTGCAATAAACATTTCAAAGAATCTGGTGTTACATTCAAAGACAAAACATATATCCATCAAGTTTCATTTTTTGAGAGAGAAGGTGAACAAAAATGAAGTCAGATTGTAGTTTGTGCCTTCCAAAGATCAGATTGTAGATATTTTTACTAAACCTCTACCTAAGGACTCTTTTGAGTACCTCAGGGAGAAGTTAGGGGTTATTACCCCTCTAGTTCTGAATTAAGGTGCATTGATGTGCATCAGTCCAGTGGATCTCACAGTCATATCTTGTGGTTCAGATTGGTGATGGAAAGATGCTACTTAGGGGGAGTAGCTGATATGATTCTGAAGTGTTGCAAGTATGTGCCCTTTGTCATTGATGTCAAAGGGGGAGAGAAGACATGTGAAAACAAGTAGTTATTGATCAAAGGGGGAGCAGTAAAGAAAGAGAAGACATGTGAATGGTTGTTGCTCATAGGGGAAGTTATGTCAATAAGGAGAAGTTCTTGTCTTGATGGTTAAAATAGTTTTTCACATCATATGTTGCGATCAATGACAAAGGGGGAGATTGTTGCAAGTGTGGGCCTAACCGGTGTTGTTATTGATGTCAACATACTCCTATTGCATTAATGTCAAGGATTGGATGAGTTGTATGCTGAGGATATTGAGAAAATTAGCCCTATCAGGAATAGAGAAGAACAATGAAGTCAGCAAGGTAAAGATACCAGTTAAGATAAAGTTCAGAGGATGTGGTTCAAAGGGTTTATAGATATGTGTCTTAAGATGATCCAGTAAAGATCTTAGAGGTCCGCATGAAGATCGGAAGAAGTTATGGCCACTTGAGTAAAACCAGTTCTGGCAGATGTTCAGAGGTGACAGAGTGTCACAAATAGGTCTGGTGAGATCTAGAAATGAAATATCTTGTTCTATGGATTTGGTGGAGTGTTTAGGAAGTCAATGTGAATTGACAACTCAATTGGTTCATGGTTTGGAGATCCGCAAGCATCTATTCCAGTATGACAGTGATGACAGACTATGTTCTTGAGGTTTCAGATGAAGGAGAGAATGATTTCAGTAAGCAGAAGTAATGTGGATGTTCTTGGTGATTCAAGAAAATTTGTGGAGATCTTTGGATTGTGTCCAGTTTATGTTGATGGTCCGCATTGAGGATTGAGCTCATAATTGATAAATTACTTCTGGATGATGTTCTTCCTAAGTTTGGCCAATCGGATGAGTTACACATCTTGTGTATGATCTTGGAGATGGTCTATGAAGAATGACGTGTTCCTAAGGAAGATTGAAGTCTCAGATCTGTGTGACTGACAGTGTGTTGATCCGCATAAAGTCTTTTGTAATTAGTCATGTTGTATTTATGTATTTGCTCTATAATGTATGCCGACTTGGATGATTATCCCTAAGTCGATGTCTTGTATAAATAAGGAGTTGTAAAGTCATTTCAAAAGTGATAAGGTGAAGATGAAAGCGTGGTAGTGAGGAGGAATGCGAAAAGTAGAGCAGAAGTTTTGGTCTTAAATGGAACTAACTCAAGCATGGTGAAGATGATATTTTTCATTCAAGTATGTAATACTTATTATTTTGTAGACAGTGTGTCTCTTGTAGGTAATGGGCCTCTTGTGAGCAGTGTGCTCAGGCAGTGAGGCCTAATTGGCATGTGTCATTTTGTTCTTCTTATTCTTCTAACAGAGAATACAATCTTGGGCTAGTCACCCCATGGTTTTTCCCTTAACTAGGTTTTCCATGTCAAAATCTTGGTGTCATATGTGTTAATGTGTTTCTACTCTTGAATAATTACATTATGTTTCCATGATTAATTTATGATTATGCTGTTGAATTAACAAGGATGATTTAGGTAACTAATAAATAGAGAAAGTTTTGAAACAACTGATTCACCCCCCCACTCAGTTGTTTACCTTGAATCTAACAGCTTCCCTCCTGGTTATGATCTCAATAATCATTCACACAAACAACTTTGACCCATCCAAAAATTATTTCAAAAGTCCTTTGGGTCACCAACCCAAGATCCTACCAACTATCACATTGATCAACAAATAGGGGGTAGTGTGTCACCACCTCCTCCTTTTCACAATCACACATCATCTTTTAATCCCCACAATAAGGTCCATCCCTTCCATCCAATCTCAAATGTTAATGGAACATGTACCTCCCCAACTAAGATAATCCATTGTAACCTTTTAACCAACACTCTCATCAAGGTCAAGACACCCAAAACCCACCAAAAATTAAAATACCATTTTGAACATCCAACCAATACATTCCTACCTTCTCAAATCAGAGACAAACATTTCCACCCCTATCAAATATTTTTCAATCACTTCCACCTCTATCCATTTAGAAACAAACAATTCAAACCCATTCCACACTTCTTCTATATATCTTATATCATTCAAACCCATATCAATCCATCTCAACACATCAAACAACCTCCTATCAACCCATGACACTGCCATTGACATCGTATCAACTTTCATATCAACAAAAATTCACCTCTTTAAAAAATCCCCTTCAACACACTTTCCAACAACCTTCACCTATTGGCTCCATTCCATATCATGTCCCCCCTCTACCTCTTGGTCCCCCTGTGTCCAAGAGTGGTAGGAAATAAAAAACACTCTCAAACAGTTATAAAAAGGCATGTCTAATCAACAAAAATAATACATATTTGAGGAAATTTGTACCTACTCCTTTGACTGATCAATTACCATGATCCCCTTTCCTCCTCACTTTGAGATACCTAAATTTGATAAATATAAAAGAAAGGGTGGCCTCCACGATCACATCAAAGAGTATTTCATGCTTTTCCGTGAAGTTGCTTATAGTGGCATGTACTTTCTACAACTCTTCCCTCAAAGTTTGTGGAAAAAACCTTGGAGTTGCTTCTACACCTCTTCCAAGGATCCATTACCACTTTTTCTGACCTAATGGAGAGGTACATTACGCAAGTTTCCTATAATGTCAAGCATGAGTTAACCATGCTTGAACTTTGCAACACCAATGAATGTAATGGGGAGAGTTTATCTACCTTCCCTAGCCAATTCCTAAAAAACAACTTGTACATATTTTCATCACAAACTTCAATCAAGAAACGACCTTCCATTTGCAAGTCCATTGTGTCTCAATGTTTGATGAAATCACTGAAAAATGGGTCCACATTGAGAAATCCCTAATTACAAAAGGATTGGTCAAAATCTTTACCAAAGACAACAAAGACAATAATAAATAAAATTATAAACCAAAATTTTGGGCCAAGAACAAGAATATCATCAGTGATAGGGTCATTAATTCCAAACATGTCCAAAACACCACATCCTCGCAAGAATCCAAAAACATGTAAAACATCCAAAATACGTCAAACATTTCAATTCCTATGGGCCAATCCAAATCCTATCAACCAAAGTGTCAATATAGATCTCCTTAGGGGAACCTTTGGAGACCAAAAAATTGGTGTAAGCTAACATGGTCACCTTTCCACTCACCAAACCATTTGATGATTCTAAACCCAAACTTGCATGGTATAAAGAGTAGGAATATTATTATTATCATTGCATTAATGGCCATGCTACTTGTAAGTGCATGAAACTCAAGAACTACATTCAAGATCTTATTGACAAAGGTGATATTGAAATAGAATGTGAAACATCATCATCACCAAATAACCAAATGGGGATTTTTCAAAATCCTCTTCTATCAATCACAATCATCCTCCTCCAAACAAGGTCAAAATTAGCATAATCATACCCATTAAGCATTCACCTATCAAAATTCCATCGTAGGCCACATTAACCAATCCCACACATGAGTTTCTACCATCAAAATCAAATCCTCTGATTACACCATCACAACTAGACATGGTTATTTCACTATCCAAGGGGCCTCCTCATCCACTCTAGTCACCCACTAAAATCTCCTTGAACATCTTGAGAAGATCCCCACATAGATATTCATCTTGGAACTTCTCAAAACATTTAGTTTTTACTACAAGATATTGGAACGTGCCTTATAGGAGTCAATGGTTCCCAATAATATTAACCCCCTCTTCATATCAACTATTCTTTAGCTAGAATGATATGCCACCACTTGATCCATCACATAACCACCCTCTCCATATTGAATTCCTCATTGATAAACATAAGGTGAAATGATTCCTCTTGGATAATAGATCCAACCTCAATTTATTTACCCTCTGCTTGGTTAAACAATTGGGGTACTCTGTAGCTGACCTGGAGCCTCATGTTATTATAATAAAAACATATGATAACATAGAGAGAGAATCAAAAAGAACTATTTGCCTACCTATCTAAGTGGCCCTATCATGCAAAGAATAGTGTGTCATGTGGTTGATCTTGACCTCCCCTACAACCTTGTCCTTGGTTGCCCATGGATCCATACCATGCATTAATCCATCTTATCCACATATTATCAATGCCTTAAATTTCCCCATAACAATATGGAGGTTACTATTCTTGTAGACCCTCATCCCTTTGACTATTAGAAAATGCTAGAAGGTCCCTACCATAGAGCCCATCATTGTTCGAGTACCAACATCACTACTCATGATAAAGCCAAAGTATTAACCTCCTACATCAATCTTGATACCCTTGCATCCACTTCTTCTACCCAATCTTCCAAAGCTTCCAAGGTCAAGATCGTTAGCATTAGATGTGGAGAATATGAATTATGCAACTCCTTCCATTTTGTAAAGTGTCCTTTATCTCCATGCTCTCAGGGACACCCACCACCCCAATTAAATAATCAATCTAGGGCTATTAACTGATGAAGACGTTGATGGTTCTATTTACTCTTGGCTATACAAAGGTGAGGAGTTAATACCTAACTTGTTGCAAGAAAACTACCCCGTGCCACTTCATATGTGCAAGAACATAAAGTATCATGATAAAGGCCTTGGTCTCCAATATAAAAGCATGCTTGAGATGATCCTTGTAAAGCAACACATCAAAACTAGAGGCCTAGGATACATACCCCTTGGTGAAACCTCCAATGGACCTTGTGATACGTTTACGATCATGGAAGAAACCTTCGATGATATTAAAAGCACCATGGAATGGACCATCATTATCTCTTTAGATGATATCACCATCACTGATCTCTTTCATGAAACTTCCATTTGCACCATCGACCTCTCTCTTATATATCCCAAACTAAATTTAGGACCAACAAGATCCTATGTCTCTAGACACATTTCAAAACAACAATGTGAATTCCCAGGGTTATGCAACAATATTCTAGTAGAAGATCATAAAAAGGGATTTAAAATCAACCTTGACACTTTAGCTTACTTTGAGAAGGTTTAGTTTTTTTGTTCTAAAAAACAAAAAATAAAAAAATCAAAGTCCCCTAGTGAAAACCTCTTTGAGGTGTTATCAGACATAGAAAGAGAAAGAAAAAATGATGTGCCTTATGATGAAAAACTCTTTGAGGTGTCAATAGATGAGGAACTCAACCTACCCCTTGCTTTAGAATGGAAAGAAAGGTCTACAATTCTAATTGAAGAAACTTAAGAAATTAGCCTTGGTACTAATGAGAATCAAAAGACCACCCATATGGCTATTTCCTTAAACTCTACAAAATAGGAAAGAATCATTACCATTATTCAGAAATATTTGGATATTGGGTAAATGCACAAAGTTGAGTCCACTTAAGGTGGAAGTTTTAGACTTAGACAAAAACCCAAAATTTGGAAAAGTGAAACGGGATCCCGCTTTTTATGAAATGGGATCCCATTTTGCTTCGGGATCCCGAGTCAAAAGCGAGATCCCGTTTCATAAAGGGATTAAATATGAAAAATAAAATGGGATCCCGTTTCTTAAAATTTGCATTTTTGGCCCGGTTTTTGCTTTGTTAACCAGTTCAGGAAAAGGGTTGGGGACCCGAACCTAGGCTTTTGACCTGGTTTGACCTGCAGGTTGAAGGTCCTATCAATGTCACAACAAAATAGTGGCTTTGGGCATATATTTGAAGGCCTTTTTTGTAGAATTGTTTGATGAAATTAAAACCCATTACAGATGAGATAGTGCAGATTCCAAATATGTAATTTTTTTACAATTGGATTATTTTTTCTATTTTTCAATTAATTTCTGTTGAAACAGGTCCATACACTTGAATTATTAGGGTTTTTTAGTATTTTAATAACTTTTTATTAAAATATTTTTTTGAAAAATAAATTGTACGAAAATGTACTTCAGACAATTCTTTTTAATTTTAAAAAAAATCAAAAAATGATAAGTTTAGGTCATCTTATGCATGACGTACACAACAATTTTTTTAAAACACCAAATATGGCCAATAAAAAATTAACAAAAAAAATATTCAATAAAAAAAAAAAATATGAAAAACATGCTTCAGTGAGTTACAAATCTTTTCCAAAAAGGATTTAGAAAAATATGAATATTTAGGTCAAAATATGGATGGCGTACACGTGCATGGTATAGTAAAAAAGAATGACTTTTAAACAGTGGTTTTTAGAAAGGCCTATTGAAAATCAATTTGTATCATTTGGGTATTCAAATAAATTACATATTTGGAAACTAGTTCTGAGTACTACATTTTATGATTACTGAATTTTTTCAAGATTCCATCTCTAAGTGCTTCAAATTTTAAGGTCAAATGTGACAAATTCTGAAAATCAGGGAAAACACTTCCACTTTTTGGCCAAAAAAGTGGACTCAACTTCTTGCATACGCGCTATTTTTGCTTGGTTCTATGTTGACATGCTTGGATTGGACTCCTCTCTTATGGTTCACCACCTTGTGGTTCATCTTGATGCCAAAACACTCAAGCAAAACCTTCAAAAAATGCACCTAAAGATTGCACTCCTGGTCAAAGAGGAACTTTAAAAACTCTTGGAGTTTGGCTTTATACACCCTATTGACTACCTAGAGTGGATCTATAATATAGTCCCTATAAACCAAAAACCTAAAGGAATCTAAATTTTTACAAACTTGTAAGATTTAAATAAAGCTTGTCTCAAGGATGACTTTCTATTGCCTAACAATGACATCATCGTAGATCTCATAGTGGGTCATGAAATGCTTTACCTCATGGATGGATTTTCTAGTTACAATTATATTCATATCACCCATGAAGATAAACATAAAAAATCTTTTACCATTCCTTGGGGAACATTTTTCTATTAGGTCATGGCTTTTGGGTTGAAAAACATAGGCGCAACATATGAAAGAGTCATGACAGTGTCCATGACATGTCGCATGATATCATGGAAGACTATGTGGATGACCTCATGGGAAACTATAAAACCAAAGAAGAACACCTACATGTGCTTGAATGCATCTTTGATCAATTGCAAGAGTACAAGGTCTACCTCAATCCAAAAAAGTGTCTTTGGCATCACATCTAGGAAACTATTGGGCTTCATTATTTCTAGATGTGGCATAGAAGTGTTTATAGATAAGGTTCTAGCTTTAAATGAAAAGCCACCTCCAAGATATATTAAGAAACTTTAGATCCTCTAGGGTAAACTCCATTCAATCCAAAGATTCATCACTTATCTATTAGATAAATGTCATCCATCTTCTCACCTATTAAAAATTAATACTAGCTTTCATTGGGATGAATTGTGTCAACATTCATTTGATCATATCAAGGCATATCTTGCTTCACTTCTTGTACACATGATTCCTATTCAAAACAAGTCCCTCCTATAGATTTTAGATACACTAGTGGCCTTGGGGGCACTTTTGGGATAACATGATGAACAGAGGCATGAGCATGCTATCTATTACATTAGTCAAGCACTTGTTGGCTATGATCTCAACTACATAACAATGGAATGATAATTTGGTTGTTTTCTTTTCTTCATAGAAGATTCACCATTATATTCTTAATCATCAAACCAATCTCATCTCAAAAATTGATCCACTCAAATGCCTCCTATCATGGGCCTCTCTAATAGGTCGTATGGCAAAGTGGGCCATGATGCTTAGAAAATTCAATATTGAGTACATGTGGATAGAAAATAAGTTGAAGGATAGGTCATGGTAGATTAATTGGTTGAAACACCTCTCATTAACATTCATTTGTTGGTTGTTGACTTTCTTGATGAATCTATAATGACTTTTGATGGCACCACTACCTAGAATCTCTATTTTGGTGGTTCCTTCACTAGCCATGGATTAGGTGTAGGGATCTTGTTCATTACACCACAAGGAGACCTTGTACAAAAATATTTTAGATTTGGTTTCCCTTGTATAAATAACATTACAAAATATGATGCCTTGCTTATAGGTCTTAAAACACTAGTACAATGGGGCATTTGGCATCTCCTTGTCTATGGGGATTCTTAGTTGGTCATAAAATAGGTTAATGATCAGTATCAAACTAAAGATGAAAGAAATATTCCCTACAAATGGATGGTTGACAACTTCAGGGAGTACTTTACACGCATCTGGTTCAAATAGGTTCCTTGCCTCAACAACAAAGAAATAGATTCCATGGCTAGCATTGGTTCCCTTCTAGACATGCGATAAGAAAGACAATAATGTGAATTATTGGTTGAATGGCTCTTGGTCCCCAGATATGACACCCTAGAAGAAGAACTGATTTGTGATATTGTTAGTCCCAACTCCCTATAATATCATGAAATTTACACTTACCTCTATGATCAAACCTTACCACCCTTGACCTTTTGCATAATTAGAAAAAATCCTTCCTCCAATGCACATCACATTTCACCCTCCTCGGTGACACACTTTATCAAAGAGGTTTTAATGGTACCCTATTAAGATGCCTAAATTTAGAAGAGGCTACTTGTGCTTAAAGAAGTTCACAAAGGTATCTACAGAACCCACACTAGTCATATGGTCCTAACTAAGAAGTTCTTGATAATAGGCTATTATTGTCCCATAGTGGAATGTTAGTATGTAAAGAAGTACCTCACCTATCAATAGCACAGAGACCTAATTCATGCACCATCACAAGCGTTACAACCTATTACTACTCCTTGGCCCTTCTCCACATGGGGCCTAGATCTCATTGGAAAGATTAATCCCTCCTCCTCCAATGGCCACAAGAAATGGAGAGAGATACCAGTCCAGTGATCTGGTCCTCAGTCAAGTCTTTGTAGTCAGTTTATACCCCAATCAAGTAGTTCGAGATTGATAGAAAAATACAAAGAATAGCATATGTAGAGTACCACAGACATATACTAACAATATGAAAACAATGAATAATCTGGTACCAACAGATCTCCATATAGATAAGCAACAATTAATCATACACCCATTATCTAATAGGTCTAAGTCTCTGCCTCATCATCCGACATACATACTTGATCAGAATTCTACTATCATGTCATATTATCTTCTTACTTACCCTATCATATATATATATACTATATCTATTACATATAGGGATGTGTCCTTTATCATCTTAGGTCAGCTTCCATCCACCACATGATGTATGTGCCAGCTTCCGGTTGGCTCTGCTCCATGCCCTGTAACCTACTAACATCATCCCCCCTTCAAAACTATGTCTTGTCCTCAAGACATGCAAAATTGGTTGCTAGGTAAGATGGTCTTATAAATCTGCTTCAGCTGCACCAAACTGGTATCCCATTGTTTCTTGTCCTTAGACAACATTATTGTTTGTCCTTCTATCTTTATATATGTGTCATCTGCTTCTCCTATAGTTTCCAGTATCTATATTGTTTGGGTAGTCTGCTTAGCCTTTGCAAAATGTCCGATCAGATTAGCCAGTCTTAGGTTCACCACTTCCCTTAACTATTTTATTTGACTCCTTATTTGGTCTCTCTGGTCCTGGAGTTGTTGATACTAATTATGGAGTGTCTCTAGAACCTACACCCTTATTACTCCATCCTTATCGGTTAGAAGATCATAATATGCTACCACTTTTCTTATTTGTAATTCTAGAGCATCGATCTGATCTTTTATTGCTTTAGTGGATTGTGGCCATTATAAACAAAAATGGTAAAGAATTTTAGCCTCCACAATACTCTGTTGTATATTCTTTATTTGTGTCTCTAATTGAGTGTGTGCTTTGGCACTCTTATTTGTCATCTTTGCCAACCTTTTCTTATTGAGTTTCTCTATGATTTTCTTCTCTAGCTGGCTAGAATACTCCTTGAATCCATGTGTCAATTATTTCAATTGATCCGACAAGGGTAAAGTAGTATCCTTTGGTGTCTCCAACATCTCCCTTTCCAATGTTTTCACTGCCTCCTAAAGCAATTCACTTTCTTCTACATGTTTCAAAATTTCTGCTCTTGTTGAGGAGTGGAAAACATCTCCTAACTATAGCTTCTATAAGGGAGATATTCCAGCTAGATTTACTTGCCCTTCTACCATCGACAACTGTAGCAATTGTGGAGTTACAATGGGTGTTATCTACTTTTACTGCTCCAAAAACTCCTTAATGGATTCAATCGAAGAAGAAGAGGCTTCTGAATTTTCAACCTACTCTGATCCTCTTTTCTCTTCTGTGTTATCCTTTATTCCTTCTTCTTTATCCTTTGCATCTTGTGTTTGTGGGTTTATTTGTTGTTGTTGTGTATTTCTCTCCTCCATACTTGTGTTCTTTAGAGGAGGCACCCCTTGTGTAGAAGTTTCCTTCCAGTATTTCAATGTTGTACAGAGGTGATGGTGCATGTTGTTGTTCTTGTTGTTTGACATACTGATATAGATTTGTTGTCACTTCTTCCATGGGTATGTACAAGATCATCGTGGGCCAAATAGTGGCAATGGAAAAAAAAAATTGCATCTTTACTTAGCCAAATTTGTGAATTGGCTAACATTGACTTTCATAGGCATGTTAAAAATATCCATTTTGGTTTGGATAGCAAACCAAATGGATATCCGTTTGGAATGGATATTTGTTTTAAATGGATATCCATTTCTGGAATATTCCCAAAACAGATATCCATTTCTTGAAACTATTAAAATGATTTTTTTTAAATCTTTTCATTGGTTTTTTAATTGTTTTCATTGGTATGTGTCATGGTATGATGTCTCAAGGAATGGGAAGGTGAGGTTCTAGGGTTTGGTGGAGAAGAATTTATGGAAAATTTGGAGGTCATTAAAATTGACATGAATAGAAGAAGTACAAGACATGGCTAAGGATAAATGGTAGGCTTAGAATAGGATAACTAGGACTATGATGATGAATATGGAAAGAAAAGTCAACAACAATAGTATGATATAGGGATAGGATTAGAAAAAAAGGGTACTACAACTAGCAAGAGGAAAGTGAGGACATAATGCAAAGTTAACATGGCATGAACTCTCTTGGAAGGCTAAGCATGGACTATAAGAAGATTGAACTAGTTGGATTTGTTAGGCTCACCAAATGAAAGAACCTTAAAGGTTAACCTTAATTAGGTAAGGTTATTTTTGAGTGTGGTTGTTTGTGCAACAATGTATAAATTAATGTTACCTAAGGATAAATCTAACTATACTAACATTTTAATATCCATGAGAGTTAGGACTAACAATTAGTCTAAAAACTTGACAAACAATACAAATTGGACACATGTAGGACTTGGAAAATGGAAAAGAATAAGAATTAAATGTGGAAAACAATGAAAAAGTGGTATTAGTTGCACCTATGTAGAGAAGTGGTCTTTATGAAAGATTCTTAGAATTATGCTCTATATCTATTTGTGAAGTTTGGAGGTGATTGGACCTAAAGGATAAGACCACCATATGCAAAATAGCCTACCTAATGGGTATGTGCATGGAGAGAGAGAGAGAGAGAGTCCTAGTTTTCTTTTTTTCATTTCCTTCATCGATAAGTGAGAGGGAGAAATAGAGGGGAGATATAGGGAGATATAAGAATGATAGGGGAGAGAGGCAAGAGAGAGAAGTAGGGAGAGATAGCTAGGTAGAGAGAGATAGAGAGGAGACAGATAGGGAGAGATAGGGAGATAGAGAGTGAGAGAGATGTCCAGAGAGATAGGGAGATAGAGGAATGATAGGGGAGAGAGAGGCAAGAGATAGGGAGAGATAGATAGGTAGAGAGAAGAGATAGATTGGGAGAGATAGAGGAGACAGAGGGAGAGATATGGAGATAGAGAGTGAGTGAGATGTTCAGAGAGATAGGGAGAGAGATTGAGAGGTAGAGGGATGATAGAGAGAGGGAGATAAGGGAGAGATAGCTGGAGATAGAGGTTTAGGGTTGCTCATGTTTAGGGTTAGGGATTAGGGGCTTTATTTAGGGTTGAGGGATTTAGAGAGAGAGAGAGAGACTTCTTTTGACATACAATTGTAAACCCTGAATAATGTCCCTAAACCATAAACCCTAAATAATGCCCGTAAGCCCTAACCCCTAAACCCTAAACCCCTAAATCCTAAACCCCAAACCCCTAAACCCTAAACACTAAACCCAAGAAACCCTAAAACTCTATCTCCCTATCTCTATCATTCCTCTACCTCTCAATCTATTTCCCTATCTCTGGCCATGTCCCTCACTCTCTATATCTCCCTATTGGTCCTTTCTCTCTAAACACTAAACCCTAAACCTCTAAACCTTAACCCCTAAACCATAAACCTTAAACCCTAAATAATTCCCCTAAACCTTAACCCCTAACCCCTAAACCCTAAATCCAATCAACTCTAAATCTCTATCTCCCTATCTCTATCATCCCTCTACCTCTCAATATCTCTCCCTATGTCCCTAGCCATGTGTCTCACTCTCTATCTCCCTATCTCTGTCCTCGATCTCCTCTATATCTCTCTATCATTCCTCTCTCTCTATAAACCCTAAACCTCTAAACCTAAACCCATAACCCCTAAACAATAAACCCTAAACACTAAATAATGACCCTAAACCCTAACCCCTAACCCCTAAACCCAAGAAACCCTAAACCCCTAAACTCTACACCCCTAACCCCTAAACCCAAGTAACCCTAAGCCTCTATCTCCCTATGTCTCCCCTATCTCTCTATCAACTTTGTCCCTCTACCTCTGAATCTCTCTCCCTATGTCTCTGGCCATGTCCCTCACACTCTATCTCTCTATCTCTCCCCCCAGTCTCCTCTATATATCCCTATTAGTCTTCTATCTCTCTCTAAACCCTAAACCTCTAAACCTTAACCCCTAACCCCAAAACCATAAACCCTAAACCCTAAATAATGTCCCTAAACCCGAGAAACCCTAAACCTCTATCTCCCTATCTCTCCCTATCTCCCTATCTCTATCATCCCTCTACCTCTCAATCTCTATCTCTGTCTCTGGACATGTCTCTCACTCTCTATCTCCCTATCTCTCCCCTCTATCTCCTCTATCTCTCCCAATCTCTACTAATCCCCTCTCTCTATCTCTCTTTAAACCCTAAACCCCAAACCCCTAAACCCTAAACCTAAGAAACCCTAAACCCTAAATAATTCCCCTAAACTTTAAACCATAAAATTGAATTTAGGGTTTATTTAGGGTTTAGGGTTTATTGTTTATTATTTAGGGGTTCAGGTTTATTTAGTGTTTAGGGTTTATTATTTAGGGGTTAGGGGTTCAGGTTTAGAGGTTTAGGGTTTAGGATTTGTAATGTCAGAATTTAGGGTTTGTAACTTCTGATATAAAATTCAAAAATTCATCATCAATTGCTAATTTTTATTGCATTTTCATTGTCCATTTGGTCAAAATTGTTTGAAATTGTGTGCTTTTATGAGACCTAGTTTGTGCGTGAGCTAGGGTTGGTAGCTAAAATTTGGTTTCAGATTTTAATACTATCCTTACACTCTTTCAAGTCTGATTTTGACCTGTAGCATTCCATTTCATTGCATAATTTCATTTAGATCTCATACCTAGGGTTTAAAACTTGCATTTTCACTAGGTTTTGCATTAGATTCCTCTCTAGGGTTGCATTCTAGGGGTGTTGTAGTGGATTTTGTGGCCTTAGTGTATTTTTATCAGACATATTCCTCACTTCCCTCTAATAAATTTCTTACAACACCTTTTCATTTCATGATTGCATTGAAAATTTGATGAAAATTGCATGATTTAAGGGTTTTTCACTAGCTTTTCATTGCTTATCTTCACAAGACTACTCTACAAGCATGTTGTAACAGAATTTGTGACTTTATTAGACTTATATCAGACCTATTTACTGATTCCCTCAGTCAGATCCTTTACAACACCTTTTGTTTGACACATTTGCATTGAAATATGATCGAAAATTGCATGTTTTTAGGCTTTTTCACTAGGTTTGATTAGTCAACTCTCTACAAACACTCTAAAGGCATGTTGTGTCTGATTTTTTCTCACAAGGTGACTGATTACATGTTTATTATCTGATATCCATAATAAAATTTCACACAACACCCTTTATATCAGTTGTTTGTATGCTTTTATTGTTGAAAATTGCATATTTTGCTTGATTTTTACTAGGGTTTGACTTGCAAACTTGTTAAACTTACATGACATGCATGTTGTGAAGGATATTATTGATATAATTGACTGATATCCCTGAAATACTCTTCTTCACATCTTAAATTTCATCACAACACTCTTTATTTGGACATTTACATTCACATTTTGTTAAAAAATTACATATTTTTGCATAATTTCACTAGTTTTTGGACTTACAATCATTTAGGATTGCATTCAAAAGTGTGTTGTGAAGCATATATCTGATTGAAAGGACTGATATTGCTTTTATTTACTTCTGCACCTCATAAATTTGATCACAACACCTTTGCTTTACATAATTCGCATTGAAAAAAAAGCATAAAAATCTACCATCTTTAGTTCATTTGCATTCATATTTCGAGCATTTGATTGCTTACATATTTCATGGATTCCTCTTGTTATTAAATGGAAGATTTATTTACATACTTCAAGATAGAGGTTTAGGGTTTCTTCTAGGTTTAGGGTTTAGGTGTTACAGGTTAGGGTTTAGGGGCATTATTTAGGGTTTATGGGTTTAGAGAGAGAGAGAGTTTAGGGTTGCTCACAGTTAGGGGTTAGGGTTTAGGGGCATTATTTAGGGTTTATGTGTTTACTGTTTCTCAATTTTAGGGTTTAGGGTTTAGGGTTTATGGGTTAGGGGTTAGGGTTTAGGGTTTAGAGAGAGATAGAGAGAAGGGACTGATAGAGATTGGGAGAGATAGGGAGATAGAGAGTGAGAGACATGTATAGATACATAGAGAGAGAGATTGAGAGGTAGAGGGATGATAGAGATAGTGAGATAAGGATAGATAGGGAGATAAAGGTTTAGGGTTTCTTAGGCTTATGGTTTAGGGGTTAGGGATTAGGGTTTAGGGGCATTATTTAGGGTTTAGGGTTTATGGTTTAGGGGGTATGGGATTAGGATTTAGGGGAATTATTCTCTATCTCCCTATCTCTCCCCTCGGTCTCTATATCTCCCTTTTGGTCCTCTATCTCTCTCTAAACGCTAAACCCTAAACCTCTAAACCTTAACCTCTAACCCCAAAACCATTAATCCTAAACCCTAAAAAATGCCACTAAAATCAAGAAACCCTAAACCTTATCTCCCTATCTCTATCATCCCTCTACCTCTCAATCTCTCTCTCTCTCTGGACATGTCTCTCACTCTCTATCTCCCTATCTCTCCCCTTTGTCTCCTCTATCTCTCCCAATCTCTATCAGTCTCATCTCTCTATCTCTCTTTAAACCCTAAACGGGCTAAACCCTAAACCCTAAACTTGAGCAAAGCTAAACTCATAAACCCTATATAATTTCCCTAAACCCTAACCCCTAACCCCAAGCAACTCTCTCTCTCTCTCTCTCTCTCTCTCTCTCTCTCTCTCTCTCTCTCTCTCTCCCTATCACCCTATCTCTCCCCTCCATCTCCACCCTCTCTTGCTCTTCATCCCTATCTATCTCCCTTATCGACAAAGAAAATGGGGGAAAGGGTTTTGATCATTGGGACTAATTTGGGTATGTACATGGAAATGGAGAGAGAGAGAGAGAGATCTGAGCATGGAGTGACAACTATCTTTAGTTTTACATGTTCTAAGCAAGCAGGTACACTAGGTGTCCCCCGCACCATCATCTTAGAAATATTGCTACAAAGTATATTAGTAAAGATTGAATTAACATTGTTGTTCTCTTGATTATACCCAACATCAATCCCTAAAGGTGTTAGTGTAGGAGATCTTTGCTCACTCACTAATGCTTCATCCTCGTAAGGAAGAGCATGTAAGGAGGGAAAAGTGGATTCAAGGGATGTCTCAATGATGTTTTTCTCTAAAGGATCCCTAGTATCACATGGATTGTCTTGATCAATTTTAGCCTTATGTGTCATAGAGAGAATGTTCATTTTATCATCATGAAATGAAGGATTGTCATTTTTTCAATACTTTCCTCTTGGTTGTTCATGAAATTAGTAAGATCATCCAATATCGAAGGGAACATACCCAAGATAGTAAGAAATATTTCAAATTGAAGAATGTTATGTGTAGAATCTATCGTCATATCTCTGTTATGGATGGATGATATTTGTTGTAGGACCCGAGGATTCATGTTGATGAATTTGCAAAAGGTATCTGGGTCCCTAATGTATGTAAATAAATCTTCCATTTAATAACAAGAGGAATCCATGAAATATGCATGCAATCAAATGCTCGAAATATGAATATAAATGAACTAAAGATGCTAGATTTTTATGCTTTTTTTTCAATGCAAATTATGTAAAGAAAAGGTGTTGTGATCAAATTTATGAGGTACAGAAGTAAATAACAGCAATATCAGTCCTTTCAATCAGAGATATGCTTCACAACACACTTTTGAATGCAATCTGAAATGATTGTAAGCCCAAAAACTAGTGAAATTATGCAAAAATATGTAATTTTTTCACAAAATGTGAATGTAAATGTCTAAATAAAGAGTGTTGTAATGAAATTTAAGATTTGCATAAGAGTATATCAGGGACATCAGTCAATTAGATCAATAATATCCTTCACAACATGCATGCCATGCAAGTTTAACAAGTTTGCAAGTCAAACCCTAGTAAAAATCAAGCAAAATATGCATTTTTTTCACAATAAAAGCATGAAAACAACTGATAGAAAGGGTGTTGTGTGAAATTTAATGATGGATATCAGATAGTAACCATGTGATCAGTCACCTTGTGAGAAAAAATAATACACAACACGCATTTAGAGTGTTTGTAGAGAGTTGACTAGTCAAACCTAGTGAAAAAGCCTAAAAACATGCAATTTTCGATCAAATTTCAATGCAAAAGTGTCAAACAAAAGGTGTTGTAAAGGATGTGACTGAGGGCAGAAGTAAATAGGTCTGATATAAGTCTGATAAAGTCACAAATTCTATTACAACATGCTTGTAGAGTAGTCTTGTGAAGATAAGCAATGAAAAGCTAGTGAAAAACCCTTAAATCATGCAATTTTCATCAAATTTTATAATTATTTTATAAAAATATATTAATAACCAATTTTTCTAAGGTTCCAGAAATGGATATCCATTTTGCAAAATGGATATTCATTTCTGGAAAATAAATATCCATTTCTGGAACCTTGAAAATCATTTTCCCGCTCCACAAAATGGATATCCGTTATTTAAATAATAGATATCCGTTAGTAACGGATATTCATTTTGCTTCAGTTTTGCCTTGTATTTAGGCTTGGGACTGTCATAGTTGACTTTCCCTGAATTCTAACATGTTTACTTGTTTCACTCTTTTCTTCGAACTTCACCCTTCGTGCTGACGACTTTTGTTTTTATGCAAAATTGATAAAATGAAAAGGGTTTATAGAGGAAATTGTTAGATTTCTAAAAATATAAGATTTTCTTGATTATCATTTTATTAAATAATTAAAAAAAATTGTATATAGTGTGTGTCTGAAATCTTGATGGATACACTGATTGAAAAACATCCATAACTTTCAAATCGTTTCACCTTTTTTAGATCTGAAAGATGTGTCACACTCTATGCTCCGTTGGCTACAGGATTAAAAAAAAATTTGAATTCCAACTTTTTTTATCGAGTTAGGTTGGCTGGACAATTACTCTTTAGTTTTTTAAAAAAGTCACAGTAAAAAAATCATAACTAATTATTTTATTGGAAAAAAATTTCAAAAAAATATGCGTCACATCCGAACATGAGTCCTCTACTTATTTTGAAAGTTTCAAAAAAAGTTTTTTTTTTTTGCTCATAGTTAGGTTGGCAGGACAGACACCCACTTTTTCTTTTTTTTTTTCTAAAAAATTTAATAGCTATTCATTGAAATATTCATTTTTCACTAAGTAAATTTAGTTTTAGCAAAAAAAAATAGTAGATCATAAACTAGATTCAATTCTCTACAATTTTCGTTCTTACATCTTTTTCAAATTGTGTAGATAATCCATTCAAATTTTCACATGAACTTGATTAAGTCTGATTTTTTGTATTTTCATTGCCACTTAGAGGTATAGTTTGGCCCATCATGATCTTGCACATACCCCTGTTTCTTTTTGTATTTTCTCCTTTTCCTTTTTACTTCCACCCACGAGTGTGTCTACTCTTTATTTTATTCTCAACTCCATGGCTTTAGCTGTATTAATTAATTCTTCTCCTCTAGTGACAATGTGTCACCGAGCTTATCAATGGCATTTTGTCTTATTTCTTCCTCCAATTGGAGTGCCTTATTCCTTCTTTGCCTCAATGCTTCTATTAAGCTCTCTGAAAATCCTTCCATTACCTCATCTAATGTTTTCTCTTTATCCTTCATATATTAGATCATTGCTTGAACTATTATTTGCTTATTTTTGTCAAATGAATCATCATATAAATCAACAGTTTCTCTTAACATACCTATTTTTTCCATGGCATTGAGAAGTGCATTCATGTTGTAGAGCTCTTGTGCCAGTTCCTCTATTTTTTCTTTGGTAGGTTCTTATTGTTGTGTCTTTTGTCCTCTTTTCCTTTTCTTCAATTTTGATTCTTGTTCTTTGCCCTCTTCTTCAGATTCAATCACCTCCAGCATGGCCTAGGTTTTCTTTCTTTTTGCTTGCCTCTTTTATTGGGGAGCCTTCTTTTGTGTATTCTTCTTCATCCTTGACAATACCTTTGATGTTGCCCTCCCTCCGGATGCTATTGTTGATGATGATGGAGTCTGAGATGTAGTTCTTTTTTATCTTCTTACTGTTGAAGCCTCCTTGCTAGGTAGGGGAGCTGAGGTAGTTCCCTTTTCCAAAACTCCCCACTATTTATGTAACCTATCTCTATGCTTTTCCAGATGTTCTTCCGCATACCTTTTATGTTTCTTATCCATTACTTCTGAATAAGTTCCAAATCTTTCTGCACTTGTATCCTTGGGTTTACTCAGTAGATTATGTGCATAATCATTAGCTTCTATTGCAGTTATCTCAGAGGGCAACTGGGGTACCCATGTTGTTCTAGGCTCAACTACTTCCATGTAAGTGAAATCCTTATCCACCAAAAAGGTAATCTGATTGATGTATTTCTTTACAACTCCATAAGGGATTCTTTCTCTTGCCCTCATCTCTACTTGTAGGGTTTTAAAGAAACCCCAATATGCGGCACTATATTCTTTTGTCTCCCTAAACTAAGTTACATGCCTTTTTACTTCTAACCCTAGACTGAAATGTTTTGTTGCCAGTGTTTCCCCTTAAACCCCTGTAATTCATTCAAGAAATAAAATGTAAGGAAAAGAATCAAAGTACCATATCAAAAGTTGTATGTGGAATCCTTGATCTTCTATAAGTTCTCCATCAGCTGTTGTCACATTACTTCGCAGAGATCAAAATATTTTCCCTCCTTCACCATCTGATAGGTGGTATGAATAATAATGGCAGTGGCCAAACCCTCCTAGTTTGCATAGTATACTTTGTAAGCAATTCCCATGGTGGCATATCTGACTCTAGCATCTATTATGTCCTTTATATGAATATTTCTTCCATTAGTTATTGCTCCCGTCAATTCCTTCACTTGGTTAGTTCCTTGATGCTTTCATTGCCGGTAGGGATCCCATGGAACTTAACCCTGTCACTACCCTAATGGCCTCCTTCATGATTTTGTATGGTTTGTCGAATATATAAATTCATCATGAATTCAGCTAAGAATGATTCTTACCCATTCATGTGCATCCATGAAGTCGGGGAAATCCTTCCACACATCCATTTTTTTTGCCGGTATGTTTACATACTCAGGAGATACCCTGTATCTCCTAGCAATGTATCCCTTAGCTCCTCAAATTTCATGTGGTCGATCTCATCCAAAACATTGTGAATATACTTTCTCACATCCTCCATGTAAACAACATCTATCGGCACTTGAGTCTTGGGAGAATGTGACATCTTTGTCCAATTCTAGGGCTTTCCATGGGTACTTCTTGAACTTGGGCCTTGGCTTGTGTGTGATATCAATCAGCTTAGGGGTAGCCATTGTATCTTTTTTGGTTATTTGCAATCTTGTACTCTTCACTACTTTGTTCTCCAGTGTTTTTTTCTCTTTGATCTCTAAATTCACCAAAGTTTGAATGCAAAGTGAGGTTTGTAATGCCTGATTAGGGTTAAATACCCCTCCTTTTTGCCCTATTTTTTCTCAATTTTCCTTTTTATTTTATATCCTTGCTTTTTGTGTTTTGAGTTATGTCTCTTATTAGTGGATAGTCTATAATACACTATGGTACAATGATGGAATCTCTTTGCAATTAGTTTTTTTCTTTTGAAGATTGATGATCTTGTGGTTTGGTATCTGAAAGAACCTCCCCACATTGTTTTCCTTGTATCTTTTCCATTTTCTTCCTCCTCTTTTCCTGTAACTATATTGTTTGTATATCTGGGAACTCAGTCATCTTGGTATGTCGATTTATTTTCTTCCTTTGCATCATTCGATGAAATTTTTGAGATATAGCCTCCTTGTCCTTCCTAGGCATGTCGCAAGTGATCTGTGGTGAATTTTTGATGAAGTGCGAAGGATTGCAGTATGTCTTCCTCACCAATCCTAACCATGAATATCCTCTAGTAACCAACCATTTTTCATGTTTTCAGTTTTAGTTCTTCTCTCAACCAAGCTTCTAGAACTTCCTCACTATCTGTGTTGTAGTGATCCTCCTCTATCTTCAATTCTCCCTTAGAGTTAGGCTCTTTTGTTGTTTCTTCTGCGTACAACCTCAAAATTGTGTAGATATTCTTTGAATCCTTATTACTATCTTGTGTCTGATTGACTTCTTCTATGTATGATTATTCTATTGATGATCCCAAAGGAATATTGACAATTTTGTTATCATTAGCAAATGATAGCTCTTCATTTTGGGAGTCTATGATACCGTTTGCATCTACAAACCATCTCAAACCCAAAAGTGCATTGAAATCTTCCCCTTGATCCTTCATGGCTACAACAATAAAGTCTATGACTTGTTTGACCCCCATTACATTGACTTCCACTTGATTCCATGTTCCCATTGTCTGCATATTAGATCCGTCTGCCAAGATTATATTGTAAGTTGTCTCTATCAGTTTAGGTCTTCCTAACTATTCCCAAAGCTTCTTTGTCAGCATATTGACATATGCTCCTAGATCTATCATGACATTCCAGACTTTTCTGTGATTTATATGAACATCCACCATAAGTGGCTTGGTCTCTATCTATTCTTCCCATACTCTGGAGTTGGCTCTTTTGACCTTGCTCCTTATTCCAGTATTTAGAAAATTGTTTAAGTTTCTCAACGAGTCTATGTTGTTATGTCAATTGGGCTAACTGCTTGAGAGCTTCTACTTCTTTGATGAAAAACTAATTGTATTGCTTCTCCTTTTCTTGCTCCTTATCATTTGTTTAGCTTACTACAAAACTTCCTCATGTTGTTTCTTAGTAGAACAAATTATTCTTCCTCCTCACTGTCTTCCTCTTCTGTCTCCATGGTGTAATGTCTTCTAGTATTCATTCCTTGTCTTGTCAGTATTGCAAATTTCTCCTTCATTCTTCTATCTTTTCTAGTATGTTTTGACTTGCTTCTCTGGCAATACTCTTCTTCTTTTGTAGATTGTGTTGAAGATGTGTCTATTTCCTCGCTATTCTTCTAGCAAGTTCTTGCTCCTTGACCCTTCTAGGTTACCTTCTTATGATCCTAGCCCCTTTTTGTGTATTCAAGTTATGTAACTCATCACTCTTAAATTGTGGTGGTGAATTCTGGAAGTAATGTTGTGCTCTATCATAAGAAAATAGGTCATGCTCTGTACTTCTACAAAATGAACATTGTATTTTTCTTTCACCCCAACATTTATTAACAAAGTGTCCTAGCTTACCGCATTTGACACACGTAGCATTATCTCTCCTTCTTTGATTTCTTCAACAACTTTGGCCTCCTTTGTAGCCTCCAAACTGCTCTCTGTCATTATTCTTGCAGGTATTTCCATAGGATTGACCGCTAAAGTTTGAATTTTGTAATTCATTGACATTCCTCTGATTTCTCCAATTTGGTTGCTTGTAGCCTTGATCATATGAGTTTCTTTCTGCTATGCTTTTCACATATGTCATGTTGTTGCTCTCCATTGAGTTTGTGTTATTTATACTATACCATGTTTCATTTTCTTCATCATCAATATCTCTTTTCCTCCTGAAGTTTTGTGACGGACAATCTGGAGTTTCATGTTCATCCCATTCTCTGCATAATCCACAACATACTAAATTTATTCTTTTTATTGTTGTTTTTATGTCTGCCTTCATTGCGACAGCTTGCCTTTCACCTTTTATTCTGGGCATTCATTTCTCAAGTGACCTTCCCTTGTACAATATGAGCACCAAATATTAGGTCTTTGCTTCTGTGTATTCTCCTCCTGCTTGACCAGAATCTCTTGTGTTAGCTTTAATTTCTCTAATTCCAATTTCCACTTCTCCATTTCTAGGTTTTCCTTCATCTTGTTTTATCTGCACCAGGACTGAGACTCTATTCAATAGGCTAGTGTCACTGCTTTTGCATATGTTTCAAATGTTCTTCCATCCAAGGCTGATCTTATTTCAAGGCTTATTCCAAAAATAAACCATTCTATCTTTTTCTTCTCAGTTAGTGGTTCCTCCAACTTCCTAGTTGTCTCCTTGATTCCTTTATCAAGCTCCTTTATTGATTATTTGCCCAATTGCATCAAATCTCTCATATTACTCCCTCTTCTTTAGGAATATCAGGAACTCCAAAATTCTCCAATAATAGTTGCTTGATTTCATCCCATTCCTTATCACTTTTTGGACATGTCTTCATATACCACTTCAATGCTTCATTCCGCAAGGTGCCTATGAAGTCAAAAAACTTGATTTCATCTCTTGTTATCTTATTCCGGCTCCAATAGACTCAGAAACAAAAATGTTCTTTGTTACTTTAGTAGTATCCTTCTCAAATACTGGTAACTTTAAAGGATTATCCATGATTGGTCTTCTCAATGCCTCTGGTAATTTGTGGTAGGTTTCCTCAGGTTTGATCTTCCGGTTAGGCTGTCTTGTATCAAATCGGGTTGTTCTTTCTCTTCCCTTGTCTCCATGTAGTCTGGTATCAAAGTACTCTTCTCCTAAATTTTTTTTGAAATTACTCTGAATCTCTTCTATTATGTTTGCTTCCTTGTTTGATTGAATATTTTCCTTCTCAACTAAAATTATTTTTTCTTTATATGGAACTCAGGGTGACTCATGGTCCACGGGTTATGTCTCTTCAAATTAGGGGATACTCTTCTATTTTTGAATGACATCATGTAAACATCAAGTGATGATTGAAATAACCTTCTAAAATCCTCAGAACTCCTCTTAATGTTTACCACATCTTCTCCTCTTCCTCTTATCCCATTTATACTTCAAAAAATTAGCTCCTCTATATATTCTTCACCTAAATTTAAAATTTTCAGTGTTGATTCAGAATTTCCAACAGCCTGTGGCAGAAACCGTAATTTGCTTCCTTCTTGCTTTTCCCTTTCACTTTCCTCTCTGTCAGCACCCACATTAGCACACTCAACAACATTCTCCATGATGTGCTCTATTTCTTCTCCTTCTAATCTCCTTTTCATGGTAACACCCACAATGGTGCGCTTAGAAGCATCCTCCATAACACACTTATCTTCTTCTTCCCTTCCCGTAGCACCCTTAGTGGTGCGCTCCATGAGTTTCTCATCTTTTCCTTTTGCAAATTTTGATATAATATCTTTTCTCATCTCTTATACCGTTTCCATCCTTCTATAGTAATGTTCTTATCATTCCTTGATTTGCTTCAAACTTTCTTCCTTGCTTATCTCCATTTTGGTTCTGATGTCTTCGTTGATTTCTCTTTTCTTCTGCTTCTCCCCTTTTGCCATGGGTTTTCTTGATTTGGTGTTCCATTAGTCCTTTTAAATCCCATGGTATCCTTGTTTGAAGAGTCACATCGTTTGAAGGACCCTTAAGTGCCTACCCCACTCTCACAGAGGTAGGAACTTAAGGAGACTCAATTTTTTTTGCAAATTGAAAATTTTCTCCACCAACCTAGCCTTCTCTTCTTTCTGGTACTCTGTGCTGCTCCTTTGAAAGTTTTGCCCCTTTAATCTTTAACTACCCTCTTCTAGGGTCTCAGAAATGAAACCAAATGTTGACAAGAAATGGGGAGGGATACCATTTTGGAGATTTGGTCCTCAATCAAGTCTTTGTAGTCAGTTTATACCCCGGTCAAGTAGTTAGAGATTGATAGTAAAATACAAAGAATAGCATATGTAGAGTATCACAGACATATCATAGCAATAAGACAAGAAAGAATAATCTAATCCCAACAGATCTCCATATATATATATAAGCAGCAATTAATCATACACCCATTATTTGATAGGTCTAAGTCTCTACCACATCATACTACATACATACTTGATTAGACTTCTACTATCATGTCATATTATCTTCTATCTTACTTATCCTATCATATATATATTGTATCTATTGCATATAGGGATGTGTCCTTCAGCATATTAGGTCAGCTTCTAGCCTCTACATGATGTGTGTGCCAACTTCTGGTTGGCTCTGCTCCATGCCTTGTAACTTGCTAACAATTATTATCACCACTGACTATTTCACAAAGTGGGTCAAATTCATTCCCCTCACCTTCACCACTTGCAAACAAATATCTAAATTCATACTCCACCACATCATTTGTCTCTGTCGAATCCCCTCTTACTGACAATGGTAAGTCCTTTAAAAACCATGAGGTTTGTGCCTTATGTGAATAATTCCATATTAAACACCATTGGCCTACCCCTATTACCCACAAGGTAATGGTCAAGCAGAGGCATCTAACAAAACCCCAATCAAAATACTCAAAAAGTAGTCAATGATGTTAGCCATGATTGGTATCTATAGCTTAACCCTATCCTTTGGGCCTACTGCACTAGCATCCCTACACCCACTGGTGCTACACCATGTTCCTTAGTCTTTCGAGCTAAACCATCTTACCAATAGAGATAGAACCCTAATCATTGTGCATCTTTTTACATAATCTAATTGATGATGAGGAGTACTACATTGCATGACTACATTAACTCAAGTTACTAGCTGAGCGACACCTCAATGCCTTAGACCACTTGAACCTCAATGCCTTAGACCACTTAAATGATTATTAGAATAATCTCAAACAAAACTACAATAAAAAGATCAGAGATTGAGAGTTTGAGATTGGTGACCTTATGCTTAAATAAAATTAGAGGAACACTAATCAAAATTGAGAAAATAAAGGAAAATTTGAGCCTAATTAGCTGGGTCCCTATATAATTATTGTCAAATATGGCTTAGGTGCATACTAGCTAGCTACACTAGATGGTCAAAAACTGGATGAACCCATGAAAATTATCCATCTCAAGTGCTTTGATGCCTAGTCTACAATAGTATCCCAATTAGAAAAAAAATAAATAAATAAAAGAGAAGAGATCAAAATTGTCCTCTGGTGAAAACCACTTTGTGGCACCTTGGACAAGTACCACGGTGAAAACCTATTCACAGGCTCCATGTGTAGGGAAATATTCCAATATCCTTCAGGTCCTCTTTGTACTATCTTATTCCACTTCCTTTCATTTCCTTCCACTTTCCATCCCTCATGATTTGCCTTTGTCACATGCTAGGAGCAATATTTTGTCATGATTTTGAAGATGCCTTTGAGACATTTATTTTTGCTTTATTCAACATTTTGATGTATCTCCTCCTTAGTCATGTTATTGAAAGAATTCATACCACACAAGACACATGATCTATCTAAACCACAAACTTAGCATCACATCTTCTACCTCAATGAAAATACAAAAATCCCTATCCAACCTCTTTTGACATGCACAAATGTTAAAACAATAACCATTGTGAGACCTACATTCCACCTTATCATTGTCTTCCTTCTTGAGATACATCATTCCTCACATAAAACATCCTCATTGTTCAATCCTTTTCAACACTTTCGCAAGAGGTAAAAAACTTATGTGTCATTTGAATGTTGGATTTGGTTACTTGCTTACCTTTGATCCACAACATACCTCCTTAAGGTCACCACGATCTTTATATCATGGTGTGTCTTGACTAGTATACTGGGGCATGTATTTTACTTTGTTGCACTTTCTATGTTTGTTGGTTTCCCCACCATAGTTCTCACCAAGGTTGTCCAATACCTTATGATGTGCTAGGGCATCCTTGTGTTTACTATGTGTTTTTTTGAGTTAGTCCTATGCATAGGACACATCGTCACCTTGGTCTTTATAACCTAGTGTATAACATCCAATACTATATCAAATTAGGTTGCTCACCACATGTGAGCATATACCTACATTCAAATCCATCCTACCTACCATTTTCATTATCCATAGCCATGTACTTATCATTTCTAACCAAAACTTTTTGACTAACATTTCTACCATTTCCTATTATTTTCTATCATCATTCCTTCCAAAACATTTTGCTCCATGATTATTCCATGAACCCAAAAACCAAATCATACATGTCATCCATCTATGCATAAACATATCATAAAAATTCATAAACATGCATACACCTATTAACATACATCACATGTCTATGCATAATTATCCATAGTACATCACAACCATCCACTCTATGCATCCATACATTACATCATCATTTTATTAACCATCACAAGTCAAAATCATAACATCATCACAATGCATCATCTATAAATCATGTCATTTAATCATCTACACAACACATTTATAACCACAACCATTACATTATTCCATTTGTATTCTTATTACATCATATCATCATCGCATTGCATCACATAAACATATCCATATATCATACATGTGCATCATATGTCAAGTAAAAATAAATTATCTATAATCACCTTTATCAAATCATGGCATCCCACAACATACATCCATACATAAATCATAAAATGTGTAACATCATCACATGTGCATCCCTATACCCTATACCATAAATAAATCAACATCATATAAGCATCCATCTCATAAATCCATACATAAGAATTATAACACAATAAAATCATATCATAATCATCTCATATCATATCATAAAAAATAGTCCATAGTATAAAATTAGAGCTCCATAGAGCATCATCATGTATATGTACATCAAAAAATATCTATACAAATCAAGTACAACTAATATTAAAATACAAAAATGAGAACCATGTCATGTCTAGGCTAGCTTTGGATAGCACTATCCCCTTGTAACCTTGGTGGAGATGGTGGTTATCTAGGTTGAGGCATGGCCACTGAACCCAATCTTATTATAGATGCTAATCTCAATAACTTTCTAGCCCATAATGTAAACCTCTCTGCATAAGACAACTCTTTCTACTTAGCTAGGATGATAGACTCATGCAATGATCTATAATATATCACCTCCCTCCCTCCCAAGATACATGACACATCTCTATGAATTTTTGTGTCATCCCTTATGGGCCCAATAGTAATCAAGCCTAAACTCTCTCCTACCATAACCTCTGTGCCTTAGTCTATGCCCTCTCTAGCTAAATCTATATCCCATCCTTGGCTCATTGACATCCATCATGAGCTAATTGTATGTTGTCTATTTCATCTATTGCTCTATCCTACTCTACTTTCAAGCTAGCCCACTCAGTGGCTAGGCTATCTCTCAGCCTAGAAAATATCTCTCTCCACCTATATACTATCCATCTCCACTTGGACATAATCTCTCACTACGGGTAGTTGCTAGCTACACTGTTAGGTCATCCACCTCCTACTGGCCCTCTTCTTGTGCCATCTATGCCTAGACCTCTAGCACATCCACATCCATGGATGCCTACCCCTATCCCTAGTCTTCCCCATCTGCATCCTACTTTCTTGCCTAACATGACTCTTGTTGTGGATGCTTTGCAGCCCCTACTAGTTGTCACCTGTATCTTCCCTGCCACTATAAAGGCCCTAGACACACCTAGACCCCTATATCTCCATCTCTACCTCCTTATTACCACCATTATTGCATGCCTCAGTTGATCTTTCACAACTGCCTATGTTGGTATCATGAATCTCGTAGGCATGTCCTATGTCCACCACATCATAGAGTGTGGAGTCACCCCTGCATCCACAACCAAATTTCTATAATCGCAAGGCACTGGTACCAGGTGCCTCTAGCTATAATATGCCATGCATGAGTCTATTTGCATGCCCCACCTACCATATCACATGCATGAACACATGTAACCTCTCTATTGGTATGCTCTACTATAATCTTAATTGTCACAACAGGCGATTTCATTTGTATCTCTCAATAATGTGGTGATGTCACCCTATAATGTAGTAGGGTACCTATACAAACTATAAGCAGACCGTGTCCTTGTCAAATCCCTTGTAGTGTAACTAAGGCTGGAATGGCATTACCTATAGCTCATCCAACACCCTCTTCCAATAGATAATATCTCCCAGCTATTGGTACCGCTATTGGCTAACCCATACAAATACGTAGGGCTCCCTATCATCCTACTTCACTCTATCCCCAATTGGCCTAAGTAATGCAATGCTCTCTTAGGCCTTAATCTGTAGAAGTGTGACCGAGGTGATGCTTTGACCCTGCCTATATGTCAGCAAGTGCAAGTCCCTATAAAGTTGGACCAACATGTAGGGCCCAATTCAAATTGTCTCTCCATGATAAGCATGTTCATAATGCATCTTGCTAATCCAATTAGAAAACAATAGCCAATCTTGTCAAGTAGGAAAATGTCACTGACAAGTGCTACCATCACCAGTGGAAGATCCTTTACCAGTGCCTCACATGCATCAATATCTAGTGACAACCTCTCTCAAGGAAAACTACTCCATCCAAATAGACTCTCTAGTGTGGAATTAGGGTCCTTCACTTGATAATAAACTAATCTCCTATGAATCAAGATCTATAAAATCCTCTATACATCCTCTAAAGTAATGGTCATCTCTCCCATTAGAAGATGGAAGGTGTTGGTCTCCAACCACTACATCTCTGCCAAGGCAATCAACATTGCTTGATGGGCTTTGATCAATGACATATGGGATATGAACCAAAGAACCAATTACTCCAAATCCCCCACTCCTCCTTAAACCCAGCCATCAATCGTAATACATGTGAGTACCTCTTCTGGTCATCACTTCCACCAACTACTGCTGCATCCAAGTCACCACCATGTTAGCCTTTTCATTTTCCTCTATAACTACATGCACAGACTCTTCTATGAGGCGCACATGCTCATTTACGAATCACATATTCTCAACCATGCCACATATGTCAAAACATATACACTCATTTGTGAAGTGCACATGCTTATCTATGTGCGCACACACTCCTAGATGCACAAAACTAGGAATGACACCCACACTCTTTCCCTATACATGCATTGTTTTGTTGGTGGACACACCACATCACTTTGCATGCCTTACGACCCCTAGACGCACACTCCAAAATATCACACACACACTTTAGGATGTAAATTGGGATTTGATGTGTGGACTTGCCTCCTTTCTCCCCTATTAATAGTCATAAACACAATCAAAATTTAGAATTTTATATGTACCCCCTTCCTAGTGCATAGAACATACACACTCATTTGTGAAGTGCACATGCTTATCTATGTGTGCATACACTCCTAGATGCACAAAACTAGGAATGACACCCACACTCTTTCCCTATACATGCATTGTTTTGTGAGTGGACACACTACATCACTCTGTATGCCTTACGACCCCCAGACGCACACTGCAAAATATCACACACACACTTTAGGATGTAAATTGTTATTTGATGTGTGCACTTGCCTCCTTTCTCCCCTATTAATAGTCATAAATACAATCAAAATTTAGAATTTTATATGTACCCCCTTCCTAGTGCATAGAACTCACCTATACTGCCTCACCTTATCCACATGGTGCTCACAGATTGGCATGTTCTTCATGTCACCTTAGCTCTTTTATCTGCTTCGCTACTAAGGACTAAGAGTGAAAATGGATTATTTTAATCCTTATCCCTATTTATTCACCCCAACCCTCATTTTTTGTCACTCTAATTTTACATCCCCTTTCACCTCTTTTTGCCTCATTCATCCATTTTAAACCTTTTCACTAGGTTTTCACTGCTGCTCATCATCTTTCCGCCTTTCCTCTATTTTTCTCCTCATTTCTCCTTTTGAGAGCTCACCTGCACTATTTTTTCCTTACTGGCCTCTCTAGGGGCATCATCAGTCCACCTACTAGTGTCATTTTCTCTAACCAATTGGGCCATCTTTTCACCCTCTTCTCTCCAGAAAGCACTATATTTTATTTTCTTTGAAACAATGTTATATAATGTTGTCTTAAAGAAGGGAAAAATGTAGACACCTAAAATTGCCTATTAGCATTCCCACTATCATCAATCTCATCTATCACCATCACCTCTTAAATTAATTAATTAAATTTTATTTATTTAATTAATTCAACTAACTATTCTTCTAAAATTAATTAAATAAATTCCTATTTATATTTTTAATTATTCTAATTCCCCTATCAACATTAATTAAATAATTCTTAATTATTTAATTAATAAATTAACTCTTATTCTAGCATTAATTAAATAAATTAAAACTATTTATTTAATTAATCCATCATTTAAGCCTTTTCCTATATAGTCCAACCTTAATTAAATAAATCAACACATTTATTTAATTAAGTTCATCATTCCCATCATTTCCATTTATAAAAAAATTAAATAAATACAACCTATTTATTTAATTTCTCTATTTCCCCACAAATCATTATTTGATTGAAAATAAATTAGTTAACTAAATAATTATTTGCACAATCCAAATCATGATTAACTTCAAGACAATCTTACACATGGCTCAATGTAAGCACATGGCTCCAAAAATCTACTTTTCCAATCTCCACCCTCCATTTTCTCCAAGAAAATCCTAGCCCTCCAAAACCCTTGGATCATGGGCCTCTTTATGTGCACCAATTACAAGGTGACACATGGGGACTTCTCATGCACCATCACCTCTCATTCATCCCTAGACATTGATCTCATGAATCAATCTCATCTATTGATCATGTCTTCCATATAAATCTATAAATACCTCCTCACCCAAGCCATTTTCATATCACCTTTAAATGTAATGTAATGTTTCTAGTTTGAGTAACCTACATCCTCTCAACAACACAACTACAATTAAGCACAACTATCATTGGTGCAACAAAGGACATGTGTTGGTGAGAGATTTCTAGTTTTCTTATCAATGTTTGCATATAATTTTTCTTAATCTTGAAGTTTTGTGTGAATGTGAAATAGGATCTTAGTTGTGTAGCTTGATTCCTTTATTTATGTTTTTCATTCTCACATATACAATACCAAATTAGGGTTGTGCTCAAGATTTGGATGTTTGGTTGCTCAAAATAATAGTGCATAACAATGCATTCTCATGTGATTATGCAAATTTGTTAGAGGGATGAGGGATTATAGATTTGGAGTATGGATGATCAATAGATGGGATCAAATTCTAAAATCAAGGGCTATGGTTGAATGAGAGGCAAGGATGAATGAGAGGCCTCCAAGTACCACCTTGTGATTGGTGCACATGATTAGGCCAATGATCCTTGAAGGGATTTGGATGGATGATATTTTCTAAGAAGAAATAGAGGGTGAGGATTAAAGGGAGATTATTGAAGCCATGTACTTGAATAGAGCCATGTGCATGGTTGACTTGGATAATTAGGTTTTGGAATGTTCAAGTGCTTAATTAGTTTATTAAATCAACTAATAATTTGAGGGGAGAAAATAGGATAAATTAAATAGATGTTGGGTATTTATTTAATTTTTAGGGGAATGATGAAGGGATCGATGATCTAATTGAATAAATCTTAATTTTATTCAATTATGGGGTGAAAAATTAGAAGAAGACATAATATGATTGGAATTTAATTAATTTATGCTAGGAGAATCACTGAATGGGTGAATTACACTAGAATGGATGAAATCAAGTGATGTTAGGATATGGTTAGATTTAGGTGTCTACATTTTTCCCCTCTTTGAGATGGTGTTGCGACTACATGAAGTAACAAAATTTCAAAGAAAGATAAAATATAGAGGTTTTTAAAGAGATGAGACTAGTGGTAGGATGCCACAATTGTTGGAAGAAAGAATTTAAGAAGTTGATTAGTGATGCCCTCGAGAGAGAGAAGGCAGATCTACAGGAACCTAGGTGGTCTCTCAAAAGGAAGGAAGAGGATGAAATGCTATAGGGTGAAGTGTCAATGATGCGATGAAGCATTAAGACTAAGAGATATGATGTGGATACTTGATTTGAGGTTATTTTTGGGTTAAAGTATCTATGAAAAAGGAAGGGCATAGATGCCATAGAAAAAGGAATCTACATAGAAGGTGAAGGCATAAACACCATAGGGAAAGGTGTCTATGTAGAAGGACTAGAACAAGGACCTCACATTAATGCATACATGCATATAGGGTAAAAATGGATGGGAAGGAGTTGAAGAGATAGAAGGAAGGGGGAGATGGTTAGATATATGTAGGTAGAAATGCATGGGGATGGAAGAAAGGGTAAAAGATGTGAAGAGGTGATGGATGAGGATATAGAGAATGGTGGAATTGTGCACCATGGTACAAAAACCATGATGGAATTGTGCCATATGTGTGAAGGACTAACCAAAAATAAAAGGTCACAACCGAGCATATGCCATATAACACCATGATATGGAAGATCCTGATGTTGTGTTGATACACTAAAAGGACCAAGACAGATGCAAACAAAATAAAAACACATAGAAGTAAGCAAGCAAGCATGCACAAACGATACAAAGCCAAACAAGATTTTTCCCTTGGTTGAAAACTAAAATCCAAAGATTGATTAATGATGATGATGGTAGTGTTGTTGATGTGGGAATAATATATTCTAAAAACATGAGGACTGGGAACAATATATCTTGATGATGATTGGATTTAATTTGCTTAAGGTTTGCAATAAGGCTGAGAATAAAATTGATAGATCCTTTTGGATGATTTTGATATATTATCTAGAAAGATATGTGTGGATTGTGATTTCTTGCATTAGATTGGACTGTTGTGGGATAAGGGGAATAGTTGCATTGGATTGTGTTTAGATAGCCTTTTTCTTGGAGCTAATGACAAGGGAAACCAAGTCTAGTGACAAGGCTGAAAGGAGAATTGGATGGAAGGATTAAGGGATTGTTGATAGTGGATGGAATGGATGGGGGGTTCAAGATGTGATCTCCAAGGACTACATTGCATAAGAATAACATGCCTCGCTCTAAATATGCCACTCATGATACTACACTGCAATGCGTGTAATGATAGATTGGTAAGATTTATTAAAAAGGTTGTGTATACCAAGAGGGGTCCAAAGCATGTTTCAACAATGTGCCCTTGTCCTTATCAAGGTTGAATGGAGGAATAGGGGATGGATTAGGTATGATGAGAGGGATATGTATATATAATGGATGGGTATGATAGGATGGGAGAGGCTTTCCCCCAAGTGTAGAGTGCTCAAAAATAGCAAATTTATATGACACTCAAGAATGGGTTTTCATCATAGTACTAGTCCAAAGTGCCAAAAGAATAGTTTTCACAATTAGATAATTTTTCTCTTCACTTTTTTTCTTTTTTTCTTTTTTTTTTTTTTGACATTTTTTTAGTTTTTCTACTTTTTGATGTTGGGATGAGATGGGTGGATGTGAATTTATGATGTTTGGACTCAAGAATCTATTTCCATGGGGAACTAATAGTATTCTAGTCTAAATAACTATTACACATATGCCATGTTGATTTTGCATTCGGTAGTTGTTGGTAAGAAACCTTGTTGATTGCTTTAAGTCATCTTCTTTAACTATAGACATGGTACCATCATATCTTTGAAATTAGAGGATGTTGCCAAGGAAAATGGAATGGAAGGTGAGTTGGATGGAGGATGGATGGATTATGTGGAAGTTTGGATTAAAGGGATGATTATAAATGTATGTCAGATAATGGATTTCGTTATGAAAAGATGTGATGGTGGAGGCATGAGGAAATTGCATGGGACCAAGGGGAACCAAGACTAACATTTGCACACACCATGTTGCATTTTATGATTGGATGTGATATAGATTAGATGATGGATTTTGAAGATTTGAATTGGGATTGGAATTTTGGGTGGATGGGATTCAAGATGCATACTGATGCTTGATTTTAGATTTTGGGATCTAGGGACCCAAATGGATTTGAACCTACGATTGGGATGTTAAGATTGCAGAATTAGATTTTGGGTGGAGGATAGGGATGAACTTTTGGAGATGCATATTTGGATGCTCTACTTGGATTTATTGCTTCTTTTTGTTAGAGACCAACATTGCTTTTGTGTATCCTTTTTTATTTGTGTACCTATGTAGCCTTTTGGATCCATTGTGATTTTTGACAAAATTTTTAGTGGATATTGCATGTCAATACCTTGTGCATGGTGATCTTGGGATTATTTTGGGCTTTTTGCTTCATATGTTGGCACATCCAAATTTATTTCAAAGTCTATGTTATGGTCCCATGGGGAAATATTATCTTATAATCCCATGAGTTTGGTGATGGATTCATCATTTTGAAATAAGTCCAATGATGTGTTCGTTCATTAATCCTAATTAGGGATTTGAGGTGATGGATGATTAAGGTTGGTGATTGGGATAGTGGTATCGATGAATGAGTTGGTGGTAGAAAACTCTTTATAGGATCTCAACAAGAGGAACCTGTGTTGATGTTGGAAGAAGCTTCCTTAGGATTTTTGGAGGTGTTGCCAATGTCTTTAGATTGTGCATTTTTATATTTATAGTTGATGTCGTGGAATCCTTGAATTTGTTTGACATGTATGGTCTCCAAGATTCCTTGCTCATGAAGTCCTAATCCTTTTCCATGATAATTCATGCTCTAACATATGCACTTTGTGATGGGATACTTATTACTTTAAAAATAAGATGTGTGCTTGTTGAGATATGTAGGAATAAGTGGTATTTTGAATTTCCTCTACTACAAGAAAACCACATTAGACAAAGGTGGTGGAACCAAGGTGAGTAGAATTATGGTTTGGGGATGGCACCACTATGGATAGTTTGATCTTGAGATTGTAGGGGATCATGAAAGGGATTAGCATATATGGTTAGATCTTGATTTAGCTAGGTACATGTTTGAGAATACTTTAGAACAAGCTCTTTATTGGTGTGAAAGTGGTATATTACCTAATGGGTTCCATATTAGATCATATTCATGCTTGTCTAGTTAAGTTTACTTAGGGCATATTTAGGGTACACTAGGGATAGTTATCTTTTTGTGTCTCAAGTCATAAGATTAAGACACTTGTCATAATCTTATGTTGTCCTATGTTTCACCTTGGCCTATATAACTAGGGGCTTCTCATTGTAATAACACATTCATGGATATTATGTATTTGCATCCTTTGATAGAATAGGATCATTCTTTAATATTGTGTCTCTCTTATGCTTTCACTGAAGCTCCTAGATCTTAGGTGTCTACCTCCATAGCTAATGCTTACATGGTATTAGAGATTCAAATATACAAGCCCCTTCTCAAATCTGGGAGAAAAATCAAGAGATTTTTTGGATGCATTTCTAGGAAAAAGGGCCCCACCATTGAGTCTAGAAGGCCTAGGAGACAAATTTTGATATAAAATACTCTATATTTTGGTGTCAAAAAAATTTCAGCCAGTTTTCAAGGGTTTGAGAAAAATATATAGGGAATATGTTGTATAGAATTGTATGGATCTATACCATACGGTCTCTACATCATCAGAATCTTGAGTACTGACCACTAGGTAAAATTTCTGTCCACTAGTAAAATATTTTATTATTTGCTAATTTTTTCTATTTTCTACAAATTTTTAAATAGTCTATAGGTGGTAGGGTACCTACATAAGTCTACAGGGTACCTGTAATACCTACAGTGTGTTTAGAGGAACCACATGGCATAGATCCATGCCAACCAACCATCAGCCATCCAATATTGCCTGACAAGTATTTCCACCTGATCAGGATAATTTTTTGGTCAATATTCCCTGACTTTGACTACTAAAAAACTCCTTCACCTATCAAACCACCATATATAACTATAAAACCATGAATCCAACACATTAAGCAACTTCCCACCATCCACCGATGGTTTCAAACTTCTTGACAAGTAGTATTATATACAAAAATGTAGTTTCCCAAATTTCATGGGTAGTTTTGAAGACAGAAAATATTCTAGCGAACAATGGTATATTCCATTAGTATCTTTGCTAACATCAACATGATGTCATCAATTTTCTTCATCTACTTCAGTTGAGTAGGATCATTCTAGTCTTTAAAAATTAGCTTTGTGGGATGACATCTTGACAAGGATATCAGATTTGTTTTGTGAGTCACATATTGCAAATTTAGAGGACACTTGAGGATATTCATTTCCTCTTTGCTGGCAGTTACAACATAACTATTATATCATCATATTTATCTTTGAAGATTTTTTTCTTGAGTCTACACAGGGTTTTGGAATTATTTCACCTCTTTGCATTGTGACATCCTTTAATTCTAAACTATGGAAATTTGAGCAGTTTTCAAAGGCACACATCATCAGACTTTTTCCCTCATCTCTCTTATTAGATATAGAGTGTCTTCTACATATTCCATTGGATTGATTTCTTCCCAAGGAGAAAAATTTTATTTGCAGGTATTGGAACATTCATCTTCAAGCATTCACCATTGGCACAGGAGCTACTTCTTTGTGGGGGATCTATCGTCTCACTCTTTCTCTCCTATGAGGGAGTCATTAATTGTGTATTTGTGTTAGATGTAGTCCTTCAGGGGTTATATTGAGTCCTCCTTCCATCAATTCCTCTATCACATCTTTCATATTTTCTCTCTTTTGGAGGGGTTTTTCCTACGAGTTTTTCTCCTTTACTCCATTTGTGAGAGATCTTTTGTACATGGGTATCTAACATAGCCTTGTAGCCGAGACCCATCCATAATTGAATCTTTACATCATTTGCATATTTTCTCATTCTCCCCAAGTTGCACTTAAGGGGGGTGTTGGTGTAAATGGGGTATATTACCTAACTGGTTCCACATTAGGTCCTATTCACACTTGTCTAGTTAAGTTTACTTAGGGTACACTGAGGATAGTTATCTTTTTGTGTCTCAAGTCATAAGATTAAGATACTTGTCATTATATTATGTTGTCCTATGTTTCACCTTGGTCTATTAACCAAGGGCTTCTCATTGTAATAACACATTCATGGATAGGATTTGATTGGAAAAAATTTATTAGAGTTGTGTTGTATGAGATAGGATTTGATTGGGGATGGTAAGTTTTTCATTATTGGTGGTTGTATGGATGGGATGGGGTAGACTGAAAATGTTTTGAGGATGAAGGATTTTCATAGGAGGTGGAGGATACAAGGTGCTTGCATAAAGTTGGGAGTTTAGATATGGATTGGTGATGAGGGCCTTGGAATAGAGGGGAGTTTTCCTTGTTAAAGGTACCATAGGGATGACCAATAGATATGTGATGGGTATTTTCAAGATAGCTAGTGCTAGATGGTTCTTGGTCAAAACACTCTTGATTGTTCATGATTGGGAAATGAAAATCCTATGACAAGGTTGCTTGTGATGATGTCATCAAAAGGGTCATTGGTGTGTTCATCTTGATCTACAATACTAGCATCATCATCACCATCAAATAGATTTTTAGCATGATTATGATGAGGGGACTCATTAAAATAAAATGGATTTTAGGTTTTCATGATTTTATTTTTGCATTTTGGATGGATGATTTGATTTTGGAAATGATATGACTTTTGGATGATTAGATGAGTTTATATTTTGAAGGCTTGGACCTTAAGAATGGCTTACATGTTGAAATATTTTAGATTTTAGATTTGATTCACTTGAGTTGATTTGTGATGTGTGGATTTATATGAGGTCAAGGACCTTATGTAGCTTAATGATGGGATTGATCAAGGCCAAGGGACTTAAGGTGATTGAGGTTGGATTTGATTGAGGTTAAGGACCTTGTGCAACTTGATGCCTTTGAGTGATTTTGGATTGAATATAGCTTGATGGTTGATGGGTTTAATTTTGTTTGAGGGGTTAGGTCAAGGACCGTAGATAGCTTGATGTTGATTTGATTGTGGATTTGAGAGGATGACCAAGGTCTAGGACCTTAGGGAAGTTATATTAATTTTGATTTGATGATAACTTGATTGAGATCTAGAACCTTGGGGTAGCATGATGATGCTTTGATTTTAGACTTTGATTTAGTTTAAGGGGTCTAGGTCCATAAATAATTATATTGTTTTGGATTTAGGATGATGATTTGAAATTTCTTAGAACTAGCTTTCAAATCCCTATAAGAATGTGAAAATTAGACTCCATATGTAAAATTTATGCTCTCTAGAAGAAAACTACCTACATGTTGACTACATAGATGCCTCAAGGCAAGGCATCTATTTAGAGATGTGGGTGCATACACCTTAAGGAAAGGCATCTATGTAGAAGAAAGGTACAGGTGCCTCAGGTAAAGGTGTATGTGTAAAGAGTACGCTAGATATGTTAGGGTAAGGCATCTATGCAGAGAGTACAAGCATAGACACCTTAGGGACTGCAGAGAATCCTTAGGAAAGGGTGGAGATACCTTGATCTTGGATTTTGGATAGTTAGCCTAGGGTATAATAAATTTTAGATCCCAAGGGTGTGAATATTTGATGTTGGGTTTGGAATTTGAAGGATGGGTTGATTAGGGTTTGGATTGGGATTTGATGGATGGAATTGATTACAATTTGGTTTGATTTGACATTAATTTGGACAGCAATGGTTTGGAAAAAAATTGTGGATTTGATTCAAATTTGATTGTGTCAATTGAAAGGAAGGACTGGGACCTTAGTATCTTGATGGTGGATTTAATCAAGGTTAAGGATGTATGACACTTGAGCTTTGATTTTTAATTTTATTGATTTTGGATGAAAATTGGTTTTGGAATCATTGTGACAATTGATTTGATTAGATTTGGATATTATTTTGATGGTTGATTTAGTTGAAATTTGATCAATTTGATTTGTATGATTGATTGACTTGGTTGGATTATATTGATTTTGATGATTGATATGGGTTGGGTGAAGGTATGAAACCTTAGATGATAGTTTGATTTTGGTCTTTGATTTGAAGGGTACTTAATGTAAGGGTAATTTATGATTTTAGGATTTGTTTTGATGGGTGATTAATGATGATTAAATTTACTTGGAAAAATAGAAGAAAATATTTCCTTCCTATAGTTAAAAGGATTGACAGGTTTTTATATTCTACAAAATGGCTAACAAGAATATGCAATTATGGAACTTCCATTGCTTCTTTTACTAGTTCATATCACTATCCTATTATCTTGGATGTCTACAATGAAAGTCATCATTGTCCTACAAGATCATCTTTTAGATTTGAAGCCATATGGTTTCAAGATCTGAATGTTCTCTATCTTCTTCATCACTCATGGATCACAACCCCTTTTATTGAAGTATCTAGGATGTTTTGGTTTCGTAAAAAGATTCAATATTTGAAATTAGAAATACGAAAGTGGAACAAAACCCAATTTAATAATTTATTTGAAGAGTAATATACGCTTGAAAATTAGCTGTAGGATTTAAACAAGTATGTGATAGCTTTTGATATGAATATAGAATGCTTTGAAATGGAGAAGAAATTGAAGATAGACTTGGAATAAGTTCTTCTTAGGGAGGTGATATATATTGGACATAGAAATCAAGGGAAATATAGCTTCGAGATGGAGATCAAAATACAAAATTCTTCCATGCATCTACTAAAATTAGAAGGAAATTCAATTTTGTTTTCTCCATTAAATCTAGTTAGGGTCAAAGAGGAGGAAGTGGACAGAGCTCAGGATACAATTGGAAATATTCCTTCTAAAGGAGAAGAAGATTTAGGAGAAGAACATGTGTTGACCCAAGAGGAGCAGCAATAATTAATTAATGTTGTAGAGAAAGGAAATAAACTTGATTATTTTGAGCATATTAAATCTTCAAAGACTGTAGAAGATCAACCGCATAAGGAGCAACAATAGGAAGCCAAAGTGGATGAGAAGGTTGATCAGCAACAATAGATGATATAAAATCCACTTGATCAGACCTTACAGGCTCCAAAACCACTGTGTTGGCTCAACATGAATTTAGCAAAAAGGCAACAGGTTGTCATCAAGCCTTTTAATTTTCAGGAAATGATTGGATAAATTGAGAAGGAGAAGCCTAGGAAGAAACCTAAGACTTTATCAACTTTCTGCATAAATGACCTGTTAAGTAGGGAAAAAGGGGATGAATGCATGCATGTAAGTACACTACATCAAACCCTCTTTCAATACAACATTCAAGGATAAAACTGAGCCGAGTCCCTACAAGATTAAAGATGATGCAACTACTAATTTTGTGCTCTTGTTTGCTATGGGAAGATGTGATTCAACCAAGCTTTTTATCAAACCCTAGGCTAAGAATGAGTAAAACCCTAGAATTGAGATAATCATCTTACAACAGACAAACAACAATGGAAAGCCAGGATTTGAAAGTACCAAAATGATTAGTGAAATGTTATAACCTGTTCCACAAAAGCTAAAATGTCAGAAAACTCCAGGGCAGGCACCCAAGTCCTGATCTCTGAAAACTCAGAACTAGAAAAATGTCATATTTGATGTCTTGATGCCAGATCCAACACCTAATTTAGTTGGTGGATGGTGGGGCGGGCACCTAAGTCTGCAATAGTGGAATTTCTGCAATCTACTTTCATATCTTGAAACCCTATCCCTTGAACAACCTCCCTATACCTACACTTCTTCATTCCCACACCTGTAACCTGCACAAAAGAAGAAAAGGGGTTTGTGGGTTGTGGTGTTTATGGACTTGCCTCAATCAAATCCTGGGAGAGAATTCAAGTTTCCCAACATTGTTGTTAGAGGGAGCGTGTCCTTGTAGGATAGAGGCTAAATATAATCCAAATGATAATAATTCAAACACAATGACAATGTCACCTCGAAGGTGAAGTCCTTAGGATGAAGCTTCTTCAACTCATAAGGAGATGGATGATGATTCCAAATCTGCAAAAAACACACAAATATCTAACAATAGCACAATGAATGCCTTGAATGCTCTTTGCTCCAATATCATAAGTTCACAATATCCATATAGGTTACAAATGAATTCAAACACTTGCTTATATATGCTTTCCCATTAAACATTCACAAATTAATTGAATGAGCCGACAAAGAGGGACCCATTTAAGAGTCCTAGGCTGACATGCATTAAATTTTACCCCAACCATTCAGGGTGGACTTAGCCCTGAGCCCTGATTCTTAAGTTGGCAGAAAAAACACTAACTGGCAGTGGGTTCAATTGGGACCTCGGGTCCCGATTGGCCCTTTGACCTTTGGAGCACTGAGATCCCAAAACCTCTTTTTGTCCCACTCCCCGCGAGTGGTAAAGAATTTAGGCCTTAAAGACCTTTCACAACTTCAACCCGCAAAAGGTTGTTCAACCTAAGATGCATCAAAGACAAAAACCACCTTTTGCTTCCACGCCCGACAAAGATTTGAAATTGTTCTAAGTCTTGAGTCTTTTCGAGACTTCGGGCCCCAAAAGGACCTTTGACTTTCAAAAGGGGTAAGGTGCAAAATCACTGTTTCACCCTGCGCCTGGCAAAGTGTAAAAAGAAAAATCCAAGGGGGATTATTTCAGGGCTGCGGACCTACAAAGGATTTTCAGTCCAAAAGGTAAAAAGTTCCAAAAGCTAAGTTTCTTCCTCCGACCTGTGCCCTGCCAGTAGAAAAGCTTAAAACATGGTAACCCTATCAGGACTTCGGGCCTAAGGGGGATTTTTTTCTCATTAAGGAGTTTAAGCCTAAAACTTATTTCTTCCTTTAAATTCCAAGCCGATTAGGATGACAGGCCCTGGGTCCATTTTTGGACCATGGTCCAAATTTCCAACTTAGTCCCGCGGACCCGCCAGAGCATAAAAACCCTCTAAAGGCTTAGAATTAAGCGTTCCTTTGGAATTTTCTTGGATTTTTATGTGTCTCTCTTGCTCTTACAGGTTAACTAAATGTCTAAGGGAGAAACATCTACTCACCAAAGTGAGGAAGCTGTGTCTAATTTAGATAAGTCTGTTGAGGAGCTTGAGCAAGAGGCAAGAGAAGTAGGATTAGGACAGGCATCAAAGAAGCAAAAAAAATAGAAAAGGAAGAAAGAACTACCTAAAACCATGAAATACCAGTTCCAAGGGGTCCCGAAAGATTCTAACTTCAAAAGTGAACTTATGAACATTACATACACAGAACTATGTCACATAAACCTAGAAGTATTCAAACATGATACATTTGGAGATAATGTAACCCCATGGTCTAAGAAGATCGCACAATCTGGACTGGGGCATGTGGCAAGCTTCCCATTCACAATTCAATGACTTGAACCACTCCTCACTCTAGCCCACCACTACAACCTCGAATAGAGATAATGTTTTGATTCGAGTGGAAACCTCTTGTTAGATATTACTCCTAAAATAATCAGATTGGTTTTTGACTTGCCAGTACATGCACAATCCAGTTTGCTAATAGTTTTTGAAGCTACCAAATTTTATAATCAAGATGTCACCAGAAACAAGGGATATTTGAATAAACACTGGTTATCAAAACCAAAGAAGTCTGCCTCCAAGGTGCCCTCCAAGATAACACGATCAAACTTTCAGGGAGAAGTTTCTAATGTCATTACTTTATTGAGTAGAGCATTTGGCAAAGAAGAATCAAGAACTTATGAAACATTAATGTTCCAATTCATTTATTACACTATCAAGGGAGATACCAAGTTGGACTGGGCAACCATTGTTTTAGATAATATACATGCACAACTCATGTTAGTAGTGTAAACTAAGAAATTCTACATGACATCATACATCATTTGGTTGGCTGCAAGAGTAGGTAATTTCCTCAGTTTGACTACTATGGGAGTTAGGGAAGAAGCCTTGAGGCAAAGAAAGATGTAGGAATACTATCCCTTATTGGAGCTAAAGGAAGTTAAAAAGCATTTCAAAAGGGTTAATGATGCATTTTTATATGCAATCATTTTACAACTAATAGGTGATCCTACTTGGTGGATGTCATAAAAAGCAATGGATCTTATCAGAACTTGGGGCCAATGGTTTATCCAGTTTCCTAAGTCTACATACATTAGGCTAGCAGGTTTTAAGAGAGCACCATTCTTGCTTCCAAGGAATTGTAGTGATGAGATTATTTTGATGGAGTTCTCTTGCCAAATCAATGAGCTACATTTGAAGCTATCTAGGAAGCACAAGTTGGGAGTGAAATTTCCCTTTGAATTAGGTTTTTATGAATGTCCTTCTATTGTTGTAGCAAAAATAACAGCTGAAGAGATTAATTCTCTTAATTTGAAAGTATATGAGCCAAGGCAGAATTTTGACCTTGTGGGCAAGCTTAATGAGTCGTTTCCTACAATGGACTTCAAGCATAAACATTCATTGGAGTATTTTTGGGATAATTGCTAAGATGATTTTGAGGTAAGGCATAAACAATGGACTATACTTACTACCTTTCAAATGAGAGAATGTGGCTTAAAGAATGACATACCAGAGGAGTTCTCTGATGATGGTGAGGTATTAGATCTATTTATCATTTAGATTTTGTTGATAAGCAAAAGTTGGATCCAATAAATTGGTCAGAAAAGGAGGTGAATTCCATCAAGGAATTTAGTGCTCATGTTATTGAAAAGAGCATGACTTGGTTAAACATAAGGTTACACAATTTTGTGCCACCGGCTCCAAGAGACAAGAAGCAAGGTAAACATGAGGGTTCATCTTCAGGATCCCCAACTGCAAAGAGGCAGAAAACTCAGGCAAAGCCTCCTAAAACCATAAAGAGTGGGGTTTCTATTGATACTACTTCTCCAGAAGATGTTTTCAATGTTGTTAAGGAAAAAGTTTACTAAATCTTCCATGATGTACAAAGGAACAACAAGGATAACCAGTGGCATAGGAGTTAGGCCATGTTCAAATTATTCCCTCAAGGTCTGCAATTGGACAACATCTAGGTGAAGGGGAACAGACTGTTGAAACAAAAATGCCCTAAGAAATATTTGGCACATTAGTGTTTCTGCCTTCTACCTCTGAACAACAGCGTGATATTGAACAAATAGAGTAGGAACAAAGTGAACAGGACAGGTCTCAAGAGGAGAAGGTTACAGAAGAACAAATTCAATAGGAATACCCTGATGAAGAGGTGCCATAAAAAGAGCCTATTGGGGAACAACAATCTAAGGGGAGACACAATCCTCAAGAGGAAGAGGAAGAAGAAAAAGAGGAGGAAGTGGACAAAGCTCAGGATACAACTAGAAATATTCCTTCTAAAGGAGAAGAACGTGTGCTGACCTAAGAGGGGCAGCAAGAATTAATTGATGTTGTAGAGAAAGGAAATAAAATTGATTCTTCTAAGCATATTGAATCTTCAAAGATAGAAGAAGATCAATCGCATAAGGAGCAGCAACAAGAAGCCAAAGTGGATGAGAAGGTTGATCAACAACAACAAATGATACAAAATCCACCTGATCAAACTTCCAGTAACACCGTCTTGGCTCAACCTGAATTTAGAAAAAAAGGCAGTAGGTTGTCATCAAGCCTTTGAATTTTTAGGAAATGATTGTAGAAATTGAGAAGGAGAAGCCTAGGAAGAAACCTAGAACTTTATTAACTTTCTGCATAAATGACCAATGGGAAAAGATTGCAGAGATATCCACCCCAATAGCTGATAAGGATGACAGGGAGCTGCAAGCTAAAGATTACCAAATTACGAGAGTGAATTTGGGAAAGTAAACCCGGGTAGAAGAGATAGCCTCATTTGAAAGTGTGTGCAAGAAGTTGAGTCCACTTTTTGGCCAAAAAGTGGAAGTGTTTTCCCTGATTTTCAGAATTTGTCACATTTGACCTAAAAATTTGAAGCACTTAAAGGTGGAATCTTGGAAAAGATCACTAAATATTAAATGTAGTACTCGGAGTCTAGTTTCCAAATATGTAATTTTTTTCAATACCTAGATGATAGAAATTGATATTGAATAGGCGTTTCTAAAAACCACTATTTAAAAGTCACTTTTTTTTACTATACCATGTACGTGTACGTCATCCATATTTTGACCTAAATAATCATATTTTTCTAAATCCTTTTGGGAAAAATATTTGTAACTTACTGAAGCACATTTTCCATATTTTTTGTAATTTTTTATTGAACATTTTTTTTATTAATTTTTTATTGGCCATTTTTGGTCTTTTAAAAAATCATCATGTACATCACACATAAGATGACCTAAACTTAACATTTAAAAAAAAAAATTAAATTGAAAAGAATTTTCTAAAGTACGTTTTCGTACAATTTTTTTTACAAAAAAAGATTTTAATAAAAAGTTATTAAAATACTAAAAAACCCTGATAATTCAAGTTTATGGACCTATTTCATCATAAATTGATTAAAAAATAGAAAAAATAATCCAATTGTAAAAAAATTTACATATTTAAAATCTACACTGTCTCATCTATAATGGGTTTTAATTTCGTCAAAACATTTTGCAAAATAAACCTTTAGATATATGCCCAAAGTCACTATTTTGTTGTGACATTGACAGGACCTTCAAGTTGTAGGTCAAACTAGGTCCAGAGTTTAGGTTCAGGTCCCCAAAGCATTTCTTGAACTGGGTTACAAAGCAAAACTGAGCTTAAAATTTAAATTTTAAATAACGGGATCCCATTTCTTACTCTATCGGTACAAAAGAAAACGGGATCCCGTTTAGTATTTGTCCATTTTTTTTTAATAAGACTATGACTGTGACTGTTAGCCCTACAACTTGCTCTATAGTATGGCCGACAGCGACATTTGTAGCATTCTCTACCATCTTTTTTCTTCTACAGGTCCATCAACTTGGAATATTGTTTGAATTTTGATAGAAGCCATCATTGAGACACTGTTTGAGTGAAATTTTGTTGAATTGCTACTTGTTTGAAGGACTTAAACAAAGAAGGAAGACTTTCAAGTTTTTGACATTCATTTGTACATACTTCATAATTTTTTTAATCATAGGATCACAAAGTTGTAATAAGAGGAAAGATAGGAAGCTATTAACCCCTAAAGAAATTGAAGCAAAGAGAGAGGAGGCAAAAAGACAAAGAGATAGAAGAATAAAGATTCAATCAATGAATAACGTTGAAGCATCCAATTCCACAACTAAAAATATTGAGGAGACCATGGATGTAGACGATGTAAATTTGCAAGAGGTGAATGTGGAAACTAATACAATTATACAAACTACTCCTGGTATGTCTTCAAATCCCTCTGTCAATGCTATGAAGAATTTTTCAATAGGCACAAATCCAGGTACTTCTTCAAATCCACCTTTGAATGAAATGGAAATGGTGTTGATAGGAGATTTAAAACAAGCTGGATATAACAATGTTGAGATTGATAATATTCGTAGAGATCAAAATTTGAAACAAATTATTGTTGAAAATGAAAAGGAAAATCTTTTTGTTGAAAATGAAAATGAAAACTGTTTTGTTGTTGAAAATGAAAAGGAAAATCCTTTTGTTGAAAATGAAAATGAAAACCATTTTGTTGTTGAAAATGAAAATGAAAATCCTTTTGTTGAAAATGAAAATGAAAACTGTTTTGTTGTTGAAAATAAAAACAAAAATCCTTTTGTTGAAAATGAAAATGAAAACCGTTTTGTTGTTGAAAATGAAAACGAAAATCCTTTTGTTGAAAATGAAAATGAAAATTGTTTTGTTGTTGAAAATGAAAATCGTATTGAAGTTGAAAATGAAAATGAAAATCCAGGATGTGATGTTAAAATGAGAATATTTTTTTTAAAATTGAAAGAGATGTTTTGGATAATCTTCCTAGTAAAATTTCTTGGAGACAAATAAGAACACATGCCAATAGATTATATAAGGAATTTTTTTATCGTAAAAAACTATCATTTCAATGTCAACTAATAATGCAATTAATGAGAATGAGGAAAATGAGAAAAGTAATGAAAATGCTAGGCATTTTTGTTAAACAAAAAAGAAAAGATCAATCACTAAAACATGCTATGTCTACTATTGCTAGTGCCATTGAGTCTATTGGAAATAATAGTTGATCCAAAGATAAGAATGCAGCAAGATGAGCTATAACAACTGCTATAGTTAATAAAATAACTTTGAATAGAAGAATGGTAAGCAATATTAGTGGAATCCTAAAAATACATCCTAAAACATTGGTAAGAGCGGCAAAAAGAAGATAAAGTATAGAAAATGATCCAATTAACCAATGTTGGAGTTTTAGTGGTCGACTCCTGAGATCTGACATGAAACTGAATGTTGAAATCAAATCTTTGATCAAAAAATATTGGCATGATAATATTAGGGTATCATCTAATGCTAGAGATGTTTTAAAATTAAGAGTGGGGGTCCAAAGTTCGCGATCCTCATCCAAAACATCTATTAGATACAACGCAAACTAAATTTTATAGAAAATTTTGTGGTGAATTAATGTTACCTAGTAATATTAGAATAAGTCAAAGATCTTTTGAAAAATGCAAACCATGGTATATAAAGATTAATAAGCAATGAATATTTTGTTGTAATAAGCATGTTCAATTTCGTTATTATTATGATGTGTTTCGATATATACATTGTACTTTACATAGTAACATGATTATACAGGAATGTGATAGTAATATGCCACCTGAAGCAATAAAAGAGTTTATATCAAGTTTGTTCTGTGAAAGATCTAATGAAAAATTATTTTATTTAAGTTCATGTATTTCTGGACAATGCACTAGTTGTGGCAATATTTCTTTGTTAAGAGTTTGTATGCATGAAAGTGTTGAAAATAATTTTGGACAACAATTAGTGGATGTTAAAAGATTTAAGAATTTTGAATATTCTTTAAAAGATGGAAAATTTGGAAATCATTGTGATTTAATTATAGAAAAGGTTAGTATGCATGCATTCATATCAGAATTTAAGAGTAAAATTGTACCAAAATATGTCAAGCACTCTCAATAAGCTCGATGGCTTGATGGACAGTTTCGTGAATGTAGAAACACATTTCCAGTTGGTACTATACTATCAGTGGTTGATTTTGAGGAAAACTATACTTTATCTCCGCAAGAGGAAATTCAATCACAATATTACAATTCAGTGCAGGTTGCTATGTTTGTTCATATTGTTTATAGACATGCAGATGATAGCACTGAGAATGATAGAACAGTTTTGAGGGAGTATCATTTCTATTTGAGTGACAACTGGTTACACTCATCAGAGTTTATTCAATATTGTTTCAATATATTTTATACAAATTTAAGAGAAAGAAGAATCTAGATGATTGAACATCTTATATGGTTAGATAATTGTACGGGACAATTCAAGAATGCTTGAATGTTCTATTGGTTAAGTAGGATTCACAAGGAGAATAATGTCCAACATATGTGGAATTTTTTTGAAGTTGGACATGGTAAAGGAGAACATGATGGAGCTGGTGCGTGTGTTAAACAAATTCTTACTAGACAACAATTAAAATTTGAGGATGCAGTAAAATTTAAAGATGCACGTGGGATTGTAGATTGGTGCAATACAAGATTATGTACACCTAGATTAAGCGAGTACTCTACAGTTCATCGATTCTTTTGGTTGGTTGAAGAAGAAAAAATTCTACCTAGACTTGATTGCCAGACAATCAGTGGATCTACTAAATGGCATTCATTTAGGAGTTTGAATGCAAGTACATGGACTATCTGGACAAGGGAGCTTGCATGTTTTTGTCAGTTTTGTATTTCAGGAGATTGGAAAGCATGTGAGAATATAGAATGGGTTGAAGAGTGGAAGAAAAGACCGTTGACACTTGCACAAGCACACAATCAAAGTGAAACGATAATTGAAGACAATGATCAACTGTTTGCATCAAAGGATTATGACCGTGTTTCAGACCTTGTACAAGAAGGTAATTTAATTCAAATTATTTCATTTTATTTCACTTCATTATTAATTTGTAGTGCTTTTATTTATTTCTATGTGTACATATGAATGTATGTATGTTGATTGGTCAAATTTTATGGACATGTGCAAGTTATTGAATCAAAATTTGTTTGCAGGACATGTGTATGTTGATGTTGCACCAAAGAAGAATGAAGAGGAAATAGAATATTGGTTGGCTCGTTGTGTGGAGACTAAACATAAGTTAACAGCACCTCGAGAAGATGATGATGGCTTTCCTTATCCAACAGGTTTGGTGATCCCCTTAAGACATCCCCTTAAGCAAATTTTAAGAATTTCTTGATGATGGCTATCATTATCCAATAGGTTCGGTGGTGGTTGTTGGCACTTGGCTACGGAAATACCTAATAAGGAAGAATGGTTTGCCTGCATTCAAAGATTATGAAACACATAAGAAGATTATACACTACTCACATTTGGTGTTGGCAACAAATATAAAACTGGAGAGGTATCATGGAAAACCTGCAAATAAAGAGCTATGGATAATTTCTATGGAAGACCACGATACAATCATCGATGCATTAGAAAAAAGAGAGGATGGAGATGGTACAATGGAATAAGTAAATATAGGTAAATATAGTTAAATAGTTTTATATTGTTCTTTTAAATACATTAAATACATGTTTTGATATTTCTTGTGCGTTATTAGTTGAAATTGATTTAAATTCTCCTTTTATATCCTTAGGCCATCATCACAAATTCATCACATACTTTGAAACAAAAACTTGAGAGGATGCAGATTAAACCCATATCTACACATGTGTGAGGCACTTGTAAATACATGTACAAGTTGTGTATATCTAGATAGTTTTATATAAATTAAAATACATGTTTTGATGATATATTGATAAATTGCTTGTATTATTTTTATATCAGGTGGCATGAAGACCTGCTACATTCCCCACAAGTTTCAGATTTTCTTGAGATGGCATAACCACATTTTGTAAATATTATTTTGAGTTGGCATATATGTACATACACAATTACATTATTACACATTTTGTACACAAATTTGTATACATGTGTATGTACACAATTATACTCTACACTTTTATATATCAAAATTATTATTCTATATATTTTATTTGTTAAATTCGCATGTTTTTCTACTTTGAATTTACTTTAAATCTGATTTTATTAAATTGTTAAATTTGGTTTCCTTGGACAACTTCACCAAATTTTGAGAACTTAAGACGTCCCCTTAAGACATCCAAAAAATTAGCATCTTTGTAGGTTAATTAATGGCCAATTTGAAGTTGTTAATGGACCACAGTATCCTACACAGTTATGTTACTTCTATGCTTCAATAACCATATATCTCTCTCTTTATTCTCCACAAACTAGTATTAGAGTCCTCTCTCAATCCAACCATTACACTATCATCTTCATTCTATCCTTAAAATTTCTTTTTTATTTTACATACTCAATAATGAAGATGAACTAGTACTTAGCATTATAGATTAGGTTAGTAATTTTCAATACATAGATACAACTCCATGCCTTAATGTTATCACTTTATAATTTGTAATTTCTCCCTTCTAGATTCTAGTTAATGGTTCATTGCGTGGATGTTTTAGAGCTATTGAATGGGTTTGCATCAACGAGGCCCAATCTTGCTTTATCTAAAACTATGGAAATGTATGGTGGAGATGTAAGATTAGTTTGAATTTTTCCTTTTAGCTAGTCATGTGAGTTTTTGAATTTATTTATTTGTGAGTTCAAGACATGATTTAAGATTTGATTTATTTTATTAGTGGAGATTAGAAGTTAATTAATCAAATAGTAAGATTATTCAATTAATTAGTGGGGAAGGTGTAGGAAATTAGTTTAATTAAATAAATATGATTTATTTAATTAATTTGATGATGGAAGGCATGTAAAAGGCTAATTCTAATTAATTAAATAAATATAATGTATCTAATTAAAGTATGCAAATGTGAGGTAGATTAAAGTATATAAATACCATGGATCTAAAAACATGTATACAAATGTCCTATCTATCAAAGTACATGAACTACTCAAAATACATCATTATATGGGTGAATCCTATCTCCTTGCTAAGTGACCCTCAAAGTGACAACTATTGTGCTAAGAATGATGAATGGATCCCTACAAAAATATACATATGCATTAGAACATGAGCATTATAATAAAATTAGAACACATAGTTAATCTAATGTAACAATATACATAAATTATCACCTGATCACTACCATGATGTGAATCATGCATGTATATGTCCTCTCTATGTTAGCAATGATATGAAATTAACATATGTCACTACATCTAATAGAGGGACTCAAAACTACATGGATATCACCTAATATACCTTCATCAAGTCTAATAATATACATCATATCTAGAATGATGTAATTGATTAGTACCGGTCCTCAATTGCTTTCCTTTGGTAAGAAATAACCACAATGTCACCAATATACTTAAAACCTGGGGTAAATGTATGCATCCTTTCACCAATAAAATATCTAGGTTGAGGAAAATATCATCCTCAATGATGATCATATGTGTCTCTATCACATACCCTACCATGCACTTTTCCCACATGGCTTGGTAAATATACATTATTTATGTTGAGACCCAAGTGCACCTTGACATATAAATTTTGTTGTGATTCAAATTACACATTTGAGATTTGGTTTTTATTTGGATAATGAGCATGGGTAGCTACAAACCTAGGATATAACAATGGTTTCATATAGATTAAGAATAAATGATTGGTCTAGATGTTCAGTTAATAGATTCCAAAGTTTCATTATATTGGTTGAATCTTTGGGTAGATCTATGATTTATGCTAGGGTTTAACATGATGTTGAGGGTGTTAGTATCACTCCTCAGTCTAGATCCTTTGACACATCTACCCTACACTTCATGAGCCTTTCTAAAATCAAAGTGAGGCATCCCTTTAGGATATTAAATGCTTGCCTAATGATATAGTGATGGAAATTAACACTCTCCAAGTTCACTCTTTCTTGTGGAAGGGTAATGCTTTCACAATAATACTTGATATATTTTAATAATAACATTGTAATAGGGAAAGTTGTACATACCTATGTCATTTTACCTTATGTTTTGGGCCTAGGGAAAACTCTTTTATGAATGAGAGCTCAAAAGGACTATAATTTATATAGTGTGATCAAGTCTTAGAAACATTCCTAAAAAAACATCATGATCACACATCTCAAGATTTTACTCCATTCCATAAATAGTTTATAAATTCCCTCTTTAGGTCAAACACACAAGTGTGGACCTAATCTTGATTAGGTCTGTGACTGTGGATCTGAACAAAGGCATCTACAAGTGATCTAGTGAAGGTTGTGAGATTGATTCCCAAGCCTAAGCAAATCTTATCTACACAAACTAAAAATAGAAAATTTAAAGATAAACTTAATGAAAGCATGTCAAAGGAATTGGGTCTTGCTAAATTATATTATTGTGTTGTTTAATGATCAACTTTCAAGGCAAGTTGTATGCTAAGTATCACTTATCTCAATAGTTACTCATAAATTTGTTACCATTGAATGTCCTACCATAGAATTGTAACATCAAAGAAAATTGTAACATCAACCATTTGAAATTGATAGACATTTTATTTTCTAAGTGTGGTTCTCAAAGAAAGGGTCTTTTGGATTCATTCTTTGTCATCTTGATTAAAATGTAATATATTATCCTCATACTAGTTTTCCCATGTCATAATGACTTATGTATATGAATTAGTTAAGGAATGTTTTGTCTAATAGTGGGGGATCATATAGGAAGACAATTTGTTTCATTTGAATAAACCTAGCAAAAATGTTAAATTTTCCACCAGACCTTGAAGTATAGGACTACTAATATGTCTAAGAATGCTATGCATGGCCTTTTATGAGCAGAGTATTAGTTATCTTTATCATCTAATAAACCATTTATGTATGATTATTATGATCCTAATAATATCAAACATTTTTTTTGTAAAAGTAATTTTGATAATATCAATCAATTGTATTTTTTCAAAGCTTTACCAATCCATGTACTAATATTAGTTGAAGACTGGCATGATATTATATTTTTTTGTCAAATACGTAAAGCTTTCGTAGACTATTCATTGGGACTCAACCCCAAACTTAACTCTTAGGGTGTTGGGCCTTGTACTCAACAAAAAATGATTCCTAATAGCTTTTTTTGTGAACCTAGTAACTTCACCAATAGACCAACTGACTCTTGACAAAAAAATATTACTATGAATCTCACTATTAAAGTCATTTTTGAGTTATAGTGTTTTACCCTTGTTAATTTTAAATTTAGAGCTTGCTATTACCATTTTAGCACATTTTTAATACTAGTAGAATATATAAGTTCAAAGTCATGTTGTGCATTTTTATATAGTTAAAGTACTTGCATGTTTGAAGTGTAAAACACATACAACAATGAAATAAAGTTTTGTATTCTAGAGACCATAAAATAGTGAAATGAAATAAAGTCTGTCCATGTTCAAAAACTATATAAAGTCCATGACAATACAACCCATGTTCAAAATATAAAGTCCATGCTCAACAATATTTATAAAGTCCATGACAAACAGTATATAACATAGTCCATGAAATAGTCAAGTTATGTAGCCCATGAAATAACCTATCACATACTATCTCTGTAATCAAGATTCACACCATGCAAACTACTCAGATGACCTGAATCACTCTGTAGAAGAGAAAGATTTAGATGAAATCAGATGTAAGATGATTTAAAATGATTTAATGACAATTTTTAAATTTATAATTTATCATAAAATTAAATTACCGTGTGAGGCTGAGAGGCATGCTTTGGTGCACCTACACCTATCTCTACATGCTCTGAATCAATCTATTTAATACAAGAGAAAGTTCAAGTTGAAATTAGATGTAAGACGATTTTAAAAATGATTTAATTCAATTTAATTTATAATTTATCATATTTAAATTATTATACCGTAAGAGGTTGTTGTTCATCCTCTATTCCAGGACCTGTCTCTACAAGCTTAGCTACATGACATGTCTCAAGCTATAAAAGAAAAAGAATTTTGAACATGTCAACATATATATCTATCAAGAAATTTACTTTAAGTTCACAATGTATATTTTAATTGACTTTAAATATAATCTAAATTTTAAATTATACTGTATCAGGCTGCCCATCTCCTCTGTCCTCCTGCTCTGTATGTGTTATGTGTTGATGAAACGTGTCACTGACAAGCTCCTACAAGGTCATTTATAACCTAGCACATGTGTGTACAAATTAGCTTAAAACATATATATATATATATATATTGACTTGTGTACATAGGTACTCCGTTTTTGTTTTAATCTATTAAAAAGACTTGTACATATATTACACGTAGACATAGATATACATTTTTGAACAACCTGAAATGCATTCGACTCCTGATATAAACTTGGATCATCCAAGTGTGCTGCAATGCCCATCCTCATTGTTGTGTCAACCTGTATATACATATATTTTTAATATATATTAAATAGTACATGCACGTTTTCAGATATAGTGAAATCAAAATAGAAAAATCTAAGTATATATAGTTTTTTAAAACAATATACATACTGTAAAAGTGTTATGTGAGATGCCCAATGATGGAGGAGCGCTCGAGACACCCTCAGATGGAGGATTCAATGTGGAAGAACCCTGAACCAACATAAATATTTAATGTACATGTTCAAGACTGAATTACAAATTAAAATCAAGTAAATAAAATTATTTAAAATATAAATCATTCAAAATACCCCAAATGGGTGCCCGAGATGAACATGTGTCGATGAAAAATTAAATTGATCAATGGTCCCTATTGCCATCATCTACACCAAATAATTCGATTGTTAAAATATTACAATTTAATTGATTTATATGTTGATTGAAAACACATGCTTAAAATTGTTATAAATTCAACATGTGTGTAACCTATATATACCTATGTCGAATGATCAGTGGGATGATCCTCAACAAATAGATAATCAACAAATGATTCACCCATATTATCAGATGATGCATGTGTAGCTGAAGTGGGTGCAGTTGCCTGATAAGGTCCATAACACAACTGATTGCAACTCGTACATGTATGAGGCATCGACACATGTGGAGTGGTAGTAGAACCACTTCCATCATCAACTCCTCCATGGTCTCTAACCTGAGCTACCATCATAGAAGTCTGCGCATCTAGGCTACCTAAGAGTGCACTCAATGTGCCTAGTGTGGATACCACTGCACGATGTTGGAAGGGTGAAGGAATGGCAGCAATAGGAGGGTCAATAAGAGGTTGAACAGGCATGGGTCATTGGGGATCAACCCGTGCCCCCAACCTCTGTTGTGGCATGCCACCACCAATACCCTGGAATGATCTAAAATCAAAGTAGTTGGGTTTCTTATTCATAACAAACTCTGCATATATTTTTCTCAAAAAATATAAAGGAACCTCACAATTAGCATGAGGTGGATAATCAAACACCATCCACCATCTGTCCTAAAAATTGGTAGACATTCCTTCATGCCTACACTACCTGATTGATATTCTTTTCTTATTTGCAGGAATAGGTTCATTTGTAATGGGATGTCTAAAATATTGCGCTAAATGACCTTTTGTGATTTTAAGATCCAAAATATCTTTATAGGAGAGGCCATCAACATAAAATTGGCACCTCTCCTCTCTCCATTTCCAGAATCCATCAAATTCTGAGTCAATAGACCTCACAGAATCTATAATGTTTTGCATCAAAGCTGTAAAACATACCACGTGAGGTGGCATGAATTGTTCATTGCGAATGGATTCAATTTTTCTTGTATGGAATCCACATTTTCATTAATTATGGCTCACAAGCGAGCCTAGTCAGTTCCAAGTGGGGTGGGAGCTGGGGCATCTGGAGGTGGAGGTGGGGGTAGGGGTGGTGCCCGATCATCTTGTGCATTGAGGAAGACCTCAACATCAAAGTGAATATCATCCAGATTCATGATATATATAAAAACTATATGAACCTACATATATACATATAAACATACAAACTTGAGTACAAATTTAATTAAATCAAGAATATATATATATAAATTATAAATAAACATATATGTACATGTTCAAAAATTATAAATTATAAATTTAAAGTAGATAAATTATATGTATGTTTCAAGAAATTACACTTGAAATAAATTTAAATTAAACATGCAGATACATGTGCATGTACAAATTTCAAAATGTAAGAGCTAAATTATAGTGAACTAGATGTAATTTTCAAATTGAAGTCAAGGGATTTTCATTCAAGACCTAAATTTTGATTCTTATAGTGAGGGAGACAAGAAAGATCAATTTAATACTATACAGACAATCATGTTAGGTTCAATCAAATACTAGGATAGTCATGGGCATAAACTTAGGCATCTTTGTTTCAAGACTAGAGGTTTGTAAAAAAGGATTTGCATGCATATATATTATTAAGGTCACATGTTATGCTTATGAGATATCCTCTCATTCATCTTACATCACAACCCTCTCAATAGGACTGGACCCTATAATTGATTTTGTTATATACGACTATCATTATGGTGTTTGATCATAGGGTGTTTGGTATCAAGATTATATTTCAATATGCAGGACTGTCATATCAAAAGATGCCTCTTAAGGACTCAGAGAGATCATTCTAGCCAAGCATTGTATTGTCACAGTAGTTAGAGTATAGTAGTAGGGCTATTAGGACTACCATAATGAATTTGTTGTCAAGGTTTGTTATCATATGTTAGGTCCAAGGTTTCAATTTGTTAATTTTTCTATGGAGTTGGCCATTGGTTTGATGTTAAGTACTCATTCTAGGAGATCCAACATTTCCTATGGCAAAGCTACAAATAGTTTGTAATGGTTTTGGATGAATTTCTCTAACTTTATGACTATCAATAAGCTTGGTCAACAAACAATAGTCATGCTTGCATTGGTTTGAGCATTGGATCAATCATGAATTCATAAATTGGATATGTGTTTGAGTATGTGAAAATTTGAGTGAATCCTTACCATTTGATAGGAAAGAAGAAATCATCATGAACTTTAGTATCTTGTATAATGTTGTCATGACCACTAAGGACTGAACATTAATTGTTATTAAATTCCTAGATTGTTATATGGACCTTTATGATAGCCTTAAACCAATAATAGACTTGTCATGAGGGACAATGAACTACAAAGGGACAATGAAATTGTTGTTAAGATGTAAGACTCCTCTAGAGATTCAATTGCATTATCTAGATAATCAAAGAGACATAACCATGTGGTAATGATTAAATCTTCCACTTTTAAGATAGATGATGAGGTAAGAAGGTTAGGATGCTTTGTTTAACTTGTGATTGTAGGGATGATCTAGCTAGAAAAAAGATATTAGTTGATGGTGAACTAGCTTGATTTTGTTTCCTATTTCCTATTTGCAATTGTTGTTTTCTATTTAGTTGTTAGTCACTTGACTCTTATGTGTGTTATTTAGCTTCACACTAAGCCCATTTAATTAGTCTAAATAGTCTTAATTTGCACTATATTAACACTAGATGATTGTCCCAAACCTTAAGAACAATTTAAAAATCTATTTTACTATCAATATATATCAATGAAGGGTGAATGTTCAGATGCATCTATGCTATTGAATGATGTCATAGAAACTAATGGACTATCATACCACCTAGGTAGAATCATAACGAACATCTAAAAGACTATAACTAGACTTGGAAAACTACCTTGAGGTGGATATCTTGTGCATGCCACATGATCTGAAAACCTAAATTTGGTGAAGTTGCCTATGGCAACCAAATTTGATAATGGAGATAGGATTGACTACTAGTTGCCTACCTGACTAATCTGAGTATGAAGATGAATATATTATGATGATTTGTGATTTAAATTTAATGAAGAATTTAATGCTTTGTTTTTAACTTGTGATTGTAAGGATTCAATCTAGCTAGAAAAAGATATTAGTCAAGATGGTTCTAGCTTGATTTTGTTTCCTATTTCCTATTTGCAAAATTATTGTTTTCTATTTAGTTGTTAGTCCCAACTCTTTCCTTAAGAAATATATCAAATCTAATTATATGCACAAAATTTTGAAGTTAATTCAATGCATTTTCATCAAGAGTCAAGTATCAACAAATTCAAGAATACATATGGATCATAGTGTTGGAGATCACAACAAGTGTTATTATCCTAGAGGATCTTATGTAGTAGTCTACTTCTCCATATACAAGTTTATGTTAGGAGAAAATATCTTTTGCCAAATTTGTATAGAGTTGTCTATAGTGTGTTCTAGGGTAATCAAATGATGTAAGTCACAATTTAGAGGGTTGAGGGATAAGTTTGTGTTGAGTCTATAGGAGGTGTTTTCTTACATAGACCTCTCCATAATCTAGGTGTTTCCATGTCTAACTCAAATGTTTCAAGGGATATTATATGTGTCTCTAAAGTTACATTTGTTGGCTTGATTTCATTCTTGATTAGTTGGCTATCACAAAAACTGTAAAATCTTCTCAATTCTTGATTAGTTGGTTGTCTCTAAAGGTTTGATTATGAAGGAAGTGATAAAGGTTTTATTATGGTTTGTTGTAATTTTTTTACATGACAGTTACCTATTCAATAATGCCTTTAAAATACAATGACATACATTAATATAAGTAAATTTTATAAAAACCAAATATATATATCATCCCAATGCTATATAAATTTTGACAGTTTGTTCAAAATCTCTCCTTTCATATGATACAGTCGTTTCAAAATTTCAATTGTATTTTACAGCTAAAATGTCTAAATACAGCTACTCAACACTCAAATTGAAATCAAATTTTGACAGTTTGTTCAAAATCTCTCCTTTCATATGATATAGTATTTTCAAATTGTCAATTGTATTTTACAGCTAAAATGTCTAAATACAGCTATTCAATTCTCAAATTTAAACAAAATTTTGACAGTTTGTTCAAATTCTATCCTTTTATATGATATAGTCTTTCAAAATTTCAATTGTATTTTACAACTAAAATGTCAAAATACAGCTATTGAACTCATAAATAGAAACCCTAAATAATAGTCTACATTTTAAATTTTGATTGTATTTTAAACCAAAAAAAGAAAGGAAAACTTCAAAAGATTCATTGGCAAATTGTAAAAGTGGAGAAATCCACTTACTTGATCTTTTGATGCTAAAAATCCTCTTCCTCAACTTGGGATCTCATTCTCAACTGTCACCTATCACTGGAAAAAATGGGGTTGCAGCAATTTTTTTAAAAATTTTATATTTTCACAAAACGGGATCGCGTTTTGTGAAATGAGATCCAATTTTTTTGTCCTAGGTTCGGGATCTCGCTAAGAAATGAGATCCCATTCTAGATTTTAGGCTTGGGATCTCGATCTAAAATGAGATCCCATTTTTAGTTACCCGATTTCAGATTTTTTTCTAACTCTGAAACTTCCACCTTAAGTGGACACAACTTCTTGCATTTACCCTTGATTCTGCCTACAACACTGTAAAATCCAGGATGGAGAAAGATGAATAGACTAAGGATAGTTTGAAATTACATCTAAGTCAACTAAGGACATTTGTAAAATGTCTTTTGGCACCTATTTCAGAGCAACCAGCAACAACAAATGTGTTTGTTTTAATGACAAAACAAGAGGTTGATGCCCTACAGGCCATGAAGAAGTCATCTATGATTGACAAATGGGTATCCAAATTTTTAGAAGAGGCCTTCAGTATTTTTGATAAATATTATCCACATTATGATGAAGCTTGTAGATTAGAAAGTGAGATGGATGCTTTTGTTGAAAATCACTAGAAATATGATATAAAGCTGGAATAGATTTTAAAAACTCTAAAGCAGACTGGGAAAATGACTCAAGAGGAGTTGATAGAATCAGACATTCTGCAATATGAAGAGCCCGATTTTGTTGATTTTTGTATAAAAATTACCAAGTATAAGATTGAGCAGATAGGTGAATATCCTCCTCCATTACTGACATTACAATAGGACATATTTCAATATATTTCCATTTTGAAACTTTTGTTAAAGAAGTTGCAGGTTCTGACATGTATTCTCATGACAAGTTTAGATTGGAGCCATTGGATAAAGTGAAAGAAGTCTTCAAGAATAAAATGGATGACTTGTTGAAAACTCCAGGTCTTGATGAAAATGTGTTGGATAGATTTGTGGAATCTAAAGCTAATTTTAAGCTAGATGTAATAGATATAAGTCAAATGGAGAGGAGGTGTGAACAAGTTTATCAGTACTTTAGTACCTTTAAATTTAGATATGAATGGTTGGATGGCCCAGAGGCAGACAAAGTGGACCGACTGTTATCAAATTTTGTTGAGTACAAGAAGACCCATAATCCTACAGGGGCGTCCAACTCTCACTGAGTCTATTTTTAGATTTAGATGATTTTTAATGTCAAATGATCATGTATATCCACTTTTGTAAAAAGGGAATCACTGTTTTATAAAGTGGGCCCTATAGGAAAAGTCAACTTAGAAATTGACATGTAAAATTAGTTTTATCTTTTGGAATTGCTTTTTGAGATGCATGGGGATGGTGATACAAATGAAGACAAAAGGTATTGTATGTAGTTTAAGACTATTGTAATTATTCTTTTGAGGTGCCTATAAAAGGGAAGGACTCATTTTGTTTAAGGGCCCGAAAGTTGAAGAATTAGGCTGTCGGTCCATACTTAGAATTTTAAAGTTTTTTAGCAGTTAGTCATTTTACAACATTTTAGCATAGAGAAGGTGGTTCTTTTGGAAACAAATCCATGTTTCTGGTACTCGTTGCTGGATTTATTTTCTTGTATTCAAGTTCGAAGAAATTAATACAAGATGGTTGTCAATTCCTTGGAATCTATCGTCATGTATTTGGTGTGGTGCTTTGAACTTTATTCTTTACTTTTGTATTTATGTAAGAAATTTTGAATTCTATTTCTGATTTGCATGTGGAATATAATAGTCAGAAAATATAATTCAAATCTTACTTATTTTAGAAATCCTTTGACTATTGCACTATAGTACAAATGGTTGAGTTTATAAAACTGATTTTAATATTGCAGTTAGTGGATTTCTTGGATGAATGTGTTGATATAAAGTTTAAAAATACAAGTGCTATATCATTTACTTCTCATTTCCCTTACAATCTTTTGATTTTATTGCAAAACAACAATAAGTAGATCAATTCTTATTCAATCTAAACAATTATTCGAAAACTAAGACCCCTTGTTAAACTATCCACATTTACCCTATGCTTACACACCATAGTTGTGACCTAACTCTCTAGACCTTGGGGATAGTCGATCCTCTTTTAGATCAGTTTTCTTTCTAGGAGAGGCAGGTTGAATCCCATCTTGCTTGTGTTGCATGTGTGTGTTAAACGGACCATCAACAAAACCCTCCTTTAAATAGTATCCAAGAATTAGAAGGGGCAAAGGAAGTCTTAAAATAGATTTGGGGGAAAAGGTTAAGGATTATTTTGTTGTATCTCAAAACTCTTTGCAGGATAAAGCCATATGGAAAAAATTGCAAGACTACCCTATCTCTATAGAACACAAAGTTCTCTTGCAAAATATTCTAAAGGAAAGAAAATTTTGAAACTACTCCTCAAAACCAGATGAACTAATTTGGGCACCTTCTAAAATTAGGCAATACATAGTTAGACAAGGATATTTGGTACTCACCCATTTAGATGACAAGGATAAATGAACTAATAAGTTATGCTAGAGTAATTATTGCCTTCCTAAAGAAGGTATTTTTTCTTGGCTTGCCATTAATAATAAAATTCTAACAAGTGCAAGATTGGAGAAGCTTAACGTCTCAACACCTTTTAACTGTATTTTATGTGGACAATATAAGGAAGATACAAACCATTTACTATATCATTACCCTTTTTCTTTTGAGTGTTGGACTTGGTTATGTAGGAAACTAAAATGGCAAGGGCCCTTATCAGGTTCATTAATTAACCTCTTCCTTTTCTAGCCTTTTCTCTACATTGGATCAATCTTTGCAGCTATCTAGTAGTGTTCCCCTTCAATCTTGATTTGGACTATATGGCTTGAAGCAAATAATAGGCTTTTTAGGAAAAAATCCTCATCCTTGGAAGATACATGTGATAAAATAGAAATAACAATTTCTAAAAATGTCATGACTTAGCTTGTTAAGAAAGGTTCTATTGATGGTAAATTCACTAGTTGGGATGCATGGATCCTTAAAAATTGGAAGCTTATAAAACTCCCTAGTTTTTTGGGTGACACTTGTAGAAGGAAGAGTAAAGTGGATAGAAGCAAAATAAGATGGATCCCTCCTCCACCTCTATTGGTAAAATTAAATTTTGATGGGGCTTCTCATGACAACCTAGGTCCTTCAAGTGCAAGATGTGTCATAAGGGATTGTAATGGTACAACTCTATATGTGTCATCTCATAAAATTTCTCCGAGCACCAATAATGAGGGTGAGGCTCAAGAGTTGTTGTATGGTTTACTATTAGCAAAGAGACACCATTTCAGAAAGATAATGATTAAAGGAGATTCAATGCTAATAATTAATGCAGTGATAAACTGAAAAATAAAATCTATCATGCAGAAGGTGTGGGAATTGTTGGATTGTTTAGAGTACTTTGAATGCAAGAATTGCTATAGGGAGGGTGATCTTGTGGCAGATTGTATGGCTAATCTATCCATAGACCTTTCTCAACATACTATGAGTTTATTCATGATCCCACCAATTATTTGCATAACCTATTCAAAATAATTTCCAAGGATCAACAACTATCATCTACTAAGAATGGATAATAATTAATCATACTAATTGTGGTGTTGATTGTAGGTCTAATTATTGATGACTGATATGGTATCGAGTGTGATATCTTGTGATATCCTACTTCATTCATCCGCTTGTGTGAAATTAAGTCATCATGTATAGGTCTTTATTCTTTGCTTGTGAAGTACATTTGCAACCCCATTGTCACTTCCTTGCAAGGATATCCAGACACTTCATTACTAAAGATGGCATGTGTGGCATTTACTCTCTCTGGGGTCAATAGTGTGATATTTCTTTATATTCTCTTTACTGTTTGTTGAATATCATTTCATATCAAACCATGGAGTTGCCGTTAACAAACAACCACATGTATTTCCCTACCCAGAAGTAGGAATTTCCAATTATGGGGATAATCAACTTGGAGAAACTTACAGACATTTTTAAGGTAGACTACCAAGATGTAAAGGAAGCAATCTAAGAGGTTATGGGGATGGAGACATTTTAAGGTATCTCGTGAGCATGGTATCCCTTAGAGGTAGTCTCTATTTTTCTTTCAAATTCTATGGACCTTCTACAATGCTCTACTCTTCTCCGACTACTAGCTTTTAAATATGTTGAAAACACTTTGATTTCAGAAGACATATTCTCTGTGGTGGTTGATAATTATAATGTTTCTAAAGGAAAAGCTTTGATCGGGGGTTTGTTTACTCAGAAAGAAATCAAAACTGATGCAACTATCATTTGTGCATATAATGCAATAAAAAAGAGCTTACATAATGATTGTGCCCTTGTCTTGGAGAATTTAATTTAATCCCATGAGTTGATGTTGTGACCTAGCTTTTCTAGTCAAATCAAAAATAGATTCCATATAGTTAATTTCTTGCTCAACCATGACCCACAGCCACTGGTTAGACCACCGCGTAGGGATGTTGTTCAAGAAGGTGATAATATTAATGTTTTTCCTATATCTAGATGGATCCCAATGCTTCTCTTGTCCCAGATGATCTAGTTTATTAAGTTTAGTTCTTCTATTTTTGATTGTTTTGATTGTATATGATATACCTATGTAATATTTTGATACACTGTCTATAAGAGTAGGATGCTTAATTGCTTATCTAATTCTCCTGCAATCACATTTCAATGGATTTTCTCGTTATATTAATATAATTTCAGGTGTCCACCTTTTATGTTAAAAAACATAATGCTCATAGATAACCCATACAATCTCACTTCACTAAAATATAGATCAACTATATGCATAGCATCATTAATTTTCTTGCAACCAATAAAGTGAGCCATCTTAAGAAATTCTATTGATAGTTACCAAAATGAAATAAACTCATCTTTTAGTTCTTGGCAATCCTAACATAAATCCATGCTAACATCATCCTATGGTCTCTCGTGTTTAAGCAATGACTGGTATAAACCCACATTCTAGTTATTACCTTTTACAACAAATTCTATCATTCTACACAAATTTATTAACATCTATATATAGTTTAAGCCATATATAGTTTTCACTTACCAAATCATGTGATTTATTGACACCAACATGTCATGTAAATCCTCCGTTATTTTTCTCTTTGGTCAAATTTTATCTCATAGAACTCTTAGGAAGGCATAACTAATTACCTCTAAACAATAAATTGTCTTGAATCAAATAATCTAGCCACTTAGTTTTGTCTACACTTACTAATGTCTTACATGTGATCCATGCCTAAGAAAAATCAACATTATTCTCGTACAAATTATTCATCTCATCAAAACCATCAACTTTAATTCTCATTTTTAATAGCAAATTATGTCTTCTACTCAACACATTAGCTACTCTATTTGATTTTCCACTTCTATGTTTCAAGACAAATGAATAACTATATAAAATTTTAACCCACTTGGCATGATTTGAACTTAACTTACTCTAATACTTTAGCTATTGTAATTCTTGATAATTAGTATAGAAAACAAAATCCTTTGGCAACAAATAATGTCTCAATTTCTTTAAAGCTTACACAATTACATAGAATTCTTGATCATAGATAGCATATTTCTTCTGTGAATCATTTAAAATATCACTAAAGTATGTAAAGGTTTTCCTTCTTGACTTAAAACAACTCAAACTATAGTCCAACTTGCATGGTAATCAACTTAAAACAACTTGTCAAAATGTAGAAAAGTTAGCACAAGTTGTTTAGTTACTTTCCTCTTCAGCAATTTGAAATTGTTATCAACTATGGGGTCCACTTCAATTTTTTCTTTAACTCCCCTCATAGTTTTAGTTATTGATGAACATATCCCACTAAATTGGTTGATAAATTTTCTATAAAAACTTGTCAAACCATGAAAATATTTAACTTCATAAATACTCATAGGTGTAGGCCATTAAACAATTTCTTTAACTTTCTCTGAATCCATCTTAAGTCCATTAATAGACAAAACAAAGCTCAAGTATACTAATTCCTCCTTCATGAAACTAAATTTCTTCACATTTATTAGAAACTTCTCTTCTCTTAAATTTTGCAATACAAACTAATATGTTCTAAGTGTTCTTTTTTCCTGTTACTAAAAATTTAAATATCATCCAATAAACCAAGATATGGTTTTAATGACTCATTCATCAATCTTATGAATCAATCTCATTAAAGTACTAAGTGCATTATTCAATCCAAATAACATAACCAACTACTCATATGAACCTTCTTTTGTCTTGAATGCAATCTTCCACTCATCTCCTTCTCTATTTTTGATTTGATTATATCCACTCTTAAAATTTATCTTTCTAAAGTACTCTGTTTCACTCAAATAGTCCATAAGGTCATCAATAATTAGAAATGGGAATCTATACTTGATAATAATATTGCTTATTTCTCTAGACTCTATACACATTCTTTGTTCTCCTCCTTACTTAGGTGTAAAAATCTCATATTGCACATGGACTTAAACTTTCTTATATCAATCATTTCTTCAACAATTCTTCCACTTGACTATTCAACTTTGCACTTTTGTCTAGTGTCAATCTATAAGCAACATTTTAGGTAAAACTTTCTCTAGGAATCATATCCATATGATGACTTATGCTCCTCACTCTAGTTCTAACCCTTATGGTATGTTATTAGAAATAATGTCACTATATTCTACAAACAACTTAGAAATCTCTAGTTGAATCATCACATATTTCACAATGGTGTTCTACTTGCATACACTTAGGAAGGACAACAAAGAAAATTTTCTATTCTTTTAGATCTTTTAAAAATTTATTACCATTGACCAACAACACTCTTTCAAGACTATTCACTCTTTCACCTTCCTTTTTAAAGGGTATTTGTACATGTTTCAGTACATCATTCGTCATCTCATAAGTATTTCTCTACCATCATGTATATATTTTCTATCAATCTACCATGGTCTATGCAACAAAATATGATAAACATCCATGGACATGATATCACACAAAACTTCATCTCAATACACCCCAATCTTAAATTCCATTAGACATTGTTCACTATGTAGGATTCTATGATCATTTGTAGCCAGGAGACTCTCTAAGGATTAGGATTTTCTATCCTTGTAAAATTCAAGTTTTAATCATTACACCACTTGAAATTAAAGAATTAGTACTGTCACTATCAATAATTACCTTGAAACATTTACCTCCTAATTTGTATATAGTTCTAAACAAATTGTGGTGCCCCCACCATGCAACCCTAGAGTGCTAGACTAACAAGAGACAATAATATAGATTTTTTTTTTTTGAAACAAGGAATTGCATTAATCATTAGAAATTATTTTCTCTAATAACAACATTCAATGAAATGATCAGCTAACACTTCTAGGGAACATAACCGCATTAGATAAAATTAAAACCATACAAGAATCTGCATCTCAATGCAACAGAATAATAATACATCTTACATTATCTGGGATGAATAATTACAAATTTCAATACAAGGTTACAAGACCGATTACATCGGTTTAGAAATAGTACAATAATGAAAGTATACAACTTGAAGATGAAGAGCAAATTGGAACTAGAACACTCCTGCTCTGATCTCAAACCGAACATCTGAGAAGACCAATGGATAGCTCTGCCTCCCAACCATGTGGAACCCTGAGGTCCACCCCACTGAGCTAGGAGATAACGATGAGGTTTTGCTAGGTCAAGGTTACAACCATGAACACAATCACAAGATCCAGACTCCATGTAGACAAACAGGATAACAAGACTTCACAAACCTGACAGTACTCAACAAGATAAATCAAAACATCAAGCTAAGATCAATCATGAAGACAAGTCTACACTCCAGAGGTAACAACAAAGATAAAAAGGAAGTAACTAAACTGCTTAAGGAGAGTGTCATCGCATGGTCCTCGCATGGATTACCCAGGCTATCTCTCACCAGAAGTTGACCCCCATCTATGGTTACTCTGGCAGCCTCTCTCTAGGCACCGACCCCATAGGGTGACACATGCGGAGCCGACATGTCCTCTCATGAAGATAAGGAGGTCGGCCTTGCCAACCAGGGCATCTCATCCCATCCTTAGCCTACAAAACCACTCAAGGTATGGATGAGGTATTCTTACTTATCTTGTTATGTGGTTTACTACCCCAACCCTCCTAATTAATTTATTAAGTTATCACTTACTTAAAACTTCCATGGGGTTACCCAGGCGATCCCTCTGGCACCAGCCCCACCATGAAAGCCACTCTCCTAGCAATCTCTAACCAATCAACCAAAACCACAATACGCAAGGACAAGGTTTACCATAGATCCTGATTCATTACACAAGCCATTCACTTGACCACCACAATAAAGATCCCATTGTCTTTCTTAACCTCAAACAATACATCAAGAAGCAGTATGACACAAGTATCAAATTCAATACCCAAACGGTTAGACCTCTGGAGTTGGTAATAGAATTCTTTACTCGCTTGCAACTATACTTCTCCCGATAGAAAATTGGGTTTCAATGACCATGACAAAATTATAAGATCAACAAGGGATAAAGAGAAAGAAAAGCTAACTCAGGAGAAAGAAAAACTAACACAAAAACCATCCATAATACAAGTTGATAAAATAACCAATTTTGTCTCAAGGACAACTTCCCACTAATACCGGACATGATATACGAAAATTAAATTATTTCAATTAAGAAGTAAATACAACAATACAACCCAAAACTAATATATTCCTACTTCTTTGCATTAGCGACAAGAAGAACTCCAAACTTTGCAAGACACAAAATCCGCTCAAGAAGAATACCAGTGACGCATTAAAAGATTGAAAACGACGACAATTTAAGAGACTCATTAAGACAACATTCAAAAAATATGATTAATTCATACTTTTATAAAATACAATCTTAATGGAAAATTATCTATACTAACATGGATTAAAGGAAGGTTTCAACAAATTTTCTATTTAACTACAAGATCTAAAAACTATTATCCCAAACTCTATTAAATTCATTCCTAATTGCAAACAACAAAATAAGTAACTCTGTCTTAACTACTTAGCACAAAAGATAAGTTAGTAACTATAACATTATTAACAATACACCAGTAATTACAAGGAATAACACTTACTACACAAGGCTAGAGTATTTACGGGTTCTAATTATCAAAATACAATTACATAGAAGCATTTAAGATTTATTAAAATACCTATTGCTAAAATCAAAAGATTGATCTAAATGGAATACTAAATTCTCAATTAGGCAAGATACCATACAAGGGTAGGGATACAATTTTTGTTCAAAAATCAAAAAGTAAAAACAAGACTTTTAAATTATATCTATCTTAACATCTACCTAGAATCCAAAACTTCCACAAAGACAACAAGTATTAAGAAAGGGGACTTAAGTTACAATTTCTAGGCTAGGCTTGACCGACGTTGGTCTCCCATAAAGACCTCATCACACATTTATCAACGGATGAGTTTTTAACTCTAAACATTAACACTACCTTGTTAATATAAATCACTATAAACCTAACCAAACCCGCACATAGAAGAAAGGTCATCAAATTAGAGTCAACCTTAAATAAAGGTGATCGCTGCAATAAACTTGGCTAAGGATTAAACGTAAGGGCAATCTTTCTATTCATGTCGATGGCCGCGCATCTTCATAAAAGACAGGCTCAAGGAAGGAAGGCCACGCCACCTCACTAAACACCTTCTAAAACTTAACACAATAAACAAAGCAAGATTCTAAATCGACTAGCTGCCTTCAAAACTGACACAAGTTGAAAAGGTGGGAAGACGTCATAAACAGAATATATTCCTTCAACCCTAACAACACACCAAACAAAAACATTCCAGCTTGATAAAAGAAACAACAGTGGGTTCGAAGGAGAGGCCAAGCCAGGTCACTGCCAAATCTTCGTCTGGGGTCTGCAGAAAGGAGATTATGCCCTCGGTACCATCAGTCCAGCAGATGGGAGGACGTTTAGATTGCGGAAGATTCTACGGTCAATAAAGCAGAGGTCGACAGAAGAGCATTGCAGGGCGTTGAAAGCACTGTCGAATGGCACGAAATAGACAAGGGTTTGGAGAGAACAAAAGACTCAAGGGATCAATACCCGAGTTTGGTGGGTGCAAAATCGATAGCCCCACTAAAATCTAAGCTACCAAGAATTCTGACACACGCAGCACTGAGCCTAAAACAACAGAACAAAAGAAAAGAGCAATGATAGAAATGCCTGCGGGTCTATTGCATAACATGAGTTGATGCCACTATGAGGAATACATAGGGCTATAATATCTACAAGTGATGTAAGAGTTGCCAATCATGAAAAGGTGGCAAGGTGATACAGAGAGAAAAGATGATCCCGCAGAGAAAAAGAAAAGGCAGTCATGTGGCTATAGCATTTACCTTAGAGAATATTGACAAGGCAATAACTAAAATAAAGAACAATGACTTCATGAAACCTCAGAAACACTGATTTGAGCTTGAAGAAAGGAACTATTGTGTCAGTGAGCAAAGCTACAAGAAAATTAAGACCAAGAGGATTTGACTTCAAGGAAATCGACCCAAGGGAGCTAAGTGGAATTTTGTTTTGATTTAAATGAAGGTGTATACAATTTTTCCAAACCTTGGTTCCTTCCAGTAGTTACATTGATTACAGACTGAGACTAAATAAGCTCTGCCATTAAGATTGCATGTGCCTCAACAAATTAATGTGGGTCGCTACAGAAGGTTAAAAGAATGATGCAAGAAATGATTAAAAGATCATGGATTAAGTCAGAGGAGAGAAATGTCACAAATTAGGCAAAGTTCAAATTGATCTACAAGTGAAGATTATAGCTAAACCCTTCTGAGAAAGAGGTTAGGGTTGAAGAGATGATTTTTAGATTTAAAAATTTTTCCAAGCCTTTCTAAGGAGCAACCAACAAGAAAGCAAGGAGTTTACAAAGGTGACAAAGGTGAATAACAGATCGATTCCATGCCAAAATAACCAGACAACAAAGAAATCTAATTCTTCAGAGCAAATAGAAACAAGAAAATATAGAAATTCACAAGACATACTCGTACAATTCATGCTCCAAAACCAAATCTTCTTTCAGAATTTCCCTTCCTTTCTCCACAAAACATTCCTCTGAAACATGCCTTTCCAAAACTCCTCCAGAACAAACATAACCTTAGACATAAAAACCCACCAAAACCTCACCTGAGACCAAAAATAGACAACCACCATTAATTCCAGTAACCCACAAATCTGTTACACAATCCCCCTCATTAAGAGAAATTTGAAATTTTACTTTACATAGAATTTCCGTATCTCCAAACATATACGACAACTAGCCAACAATAAATGATTATCCAAAATCATTAAATTACTAACCAATACTATTCTTCAATAACGATATACTAATTAACCATATTAACTTATGACATAGATACTAATAAAATCATTAACATAACCCATTTAATCTATATTAGAATTTACTTAAATAATATTCCAATTTAAGAAAAATACCATAATATTTGACAAGCTATTAATATTCATAATATAATATTACCTCATTATGCATTACCCAGATACACATGGGCTAACTACCTAGAACTCGACAGTAAACATTCAAACCACATGAAGACTAACCAACTGCATGTTGAACTGACCTAGGGTATAAACCTCATGTTATCTCTGTCAACATTATCCATGGTGTAGGGCCCGCTCAAACCTGCTAAGTCAGGTGGAGTCAAGGCCTGGTACCTGCAACCTGCATACGAACAATGGGTTGTATCTGATCAACTGCATATATACCAACACACCTTAGTCAGAGAATCATGGCGTAGTAGGGTGCTCGAACTGAGTAGTACTACACCATCCCTGCTCTGAAACAAGACTACAACCATTTCTATTTAAAATCAGATGCATAAACATGATATTATCAAACCATCACTAAACATGTCCATCTCATCATAACTGGAAAAACAACAATGTCATCATAAACTCATACCACATGTCAAAACTAAATCAGTTGAACATAATCTATCACAATCAGAATAAGCATAAACCATAGTCTCAATAACTCAAATGTCTCTGAACTGTCTGGATGCAAAGGAAAAGCTAACAACTGTCTCAGATCAAACAGAGAGTAATGTAAAACTAACAGTTATCACAAGCCAAAAAAGAGGGGGCATTACATCCTCCCCCCTAGAGTCAGGCTTACTCTTGGAAGCCTGCAAACAAATAAGGGTATATCTCTCATCCTGGAAGCATCCTCCCAAGTAGCAAAAGTCTCGTCATTAGGATCCCACTGGACCCTGACCTGCTCCACGTCTCTACCCCTAAGAGCAAGTCTCCTATGCTGTAGAATGCCTATGGGCTCCAAAGCCAGTTGCCCGTCCTCTACCTGTAGAGCAGTCCAATCAAGAATATGAGCAATATCTAGATAATAAGGTCTAAGTACAGAAACATGAAACACATCATGGATGCGTGAAAGGCTGGGCGGCAAAGCAAGATGATAAGAAATAGGACCGATCCTCTCCAACACCTCAAAAGGTCCAACAAAGTGTGGTGCTAGCTTAGAGCCCTTTCCATAACGGATCAGACTCTTTTGTGGTCGTACACGCAAGAACACCTGATCTCCAACTGAAAACTATCGATCGATCCTATGAGCATCTACATACTTCTTCTGTCTGTCCTGAGCTGCCACCAAATGATCTCTAATCCTCTCGACCTGCTGCTTCATATCTCTAAGCATATTTGGGCCAAGAAGAACTCTGTCCTCGAGATGATCCCAACTCAAAGGGGTCCTACAAGGACGACCATACAAAGCCTGAAATGGAGACATGCCGATAGAACTGTGATATCCATTATTATAAGAAAACTCCACCAGGTACAGGTAGTCCTCCCAATGGCTTGCCGATCCATCACATACATCCTAAGCATATCCTCGAGAACCTAATTAACCCTCTCGGTCTGACCATCAGTCTCAGGATGGTAAGTTGAACTAAAGTTCAGCTGTGTCCCCAAGGCATGCTACAGAGAAGTCCAAAGAGAGGAAGTGAACACTGGATCCCTATCAAAGATGATCCTATGAGGAATCCCATGAAGTCTGACGATGTCCTCCATGAACACTCTGGCCATTGTAGAAGCATTATAAGAACAGACATGAGAGAAGTGAGCTACCTTCATCAACCTATCCACAGTGACCATAATAGCATTGTGTCGACGAGAGGATACCGGCAAACCAATAATGAAGTCAATCGAAATGATGTCCCACTCCCACTCCAGAATCAAATGAGGCTGCAAAAGACCTGCAGGGTGCTGATGCTTCGCCTTCACCCTCTGACACTTAAGACACCTCGACACAAAATCAGCAATATCCCACTTCATGCCACTCCAAAAGTATAGCTGATGCAAATCTGCATGCATCTTCTTGACACCTGGATGAGAAAAATAAGGTGCCTGATGCGCCTCTAACAACACTACGGTACGAAGACCCTCAGAACTAGGAACATAGATACGACCCAAATGTCACAAAAGCCCATCTGACTCAAGAGAGTAACCGGAGAATCCACCCTCTAAAGGTCTACTAGACTCAATCTCAGATCTCACCTCCTAGCACCAACTGTCAATAGGAAGTGCTGTGAGAATCTGGCCTCTCAAATCAACTGTGAGAGAGACCGTTGAGATCTCATGTCACCGACAACTAAGAGCATTAGCTACCACATTCTCTTTGCCCTGAATATAATTGACCTCAAAGTCATACATGCACAAGAACTCCATCCAACACCTCTGCCTCACATTCAAGTTTGGTTGCGTGAAAATATATTGCAAGCTACGATGATCACTATGCAGCTCAAACCGATGCCCTAAGAGAAAATGCCTCCACCTTACCAAGGCATGCACAACTACGGCTAACTCCAGATCATGAGTGGGATAGTTCAATTCGTGATCCTTGACTTTGCGAGACTCATAGGCAATCACGCGACCATCCTGCATCAGTACTGCTCCTAAACCATCCAAAGAAGCATTTGTACAAACAACAAAGTCCTCGGTAGGATCAGGAACTGCTAAAATAGGTGCACTAGTCAACTACTCCTTAAATGTCTAAAAAGCTACCTGACACTGCTCTGACCAAATAAACTTCTTCCCTTTCCTTTGAAGAGAAGTAATAGGATGAGCAATCCTCGAAAACCCCATAAAAAAATGGTGGTATTAGCCTACCAAACCCATAAAACTACGGACCTTAGAAACATTAGTAGGTGCAGGCCAATCCATACTAGCTTGGATCTTTGAGGGATCCACCGCAATACCCTCTCCAGAGATGACATGAACCAAGTACTTCACCTCTGTCTGAAAGAACTCACATTTTGACAAATTAGCATAAAGCTGATTTTCTCTCAAACACTGCAACACCTGACGCAATTGCTCCTCATGCTCCTCCATAGTCCTCGAATAGATCAATATATCATCAAGAAACACAAGGACAAACCTGTCGAGATAAGTGTGAAAAAACACCATTCATCAGGCTCATGAAAACTGAAGGTGCATTCGTCAACCCGAATGGTACTACTGTGAACTCATAATGCCCATAATAGGTAGGAAATGTCATTTTGTGAATATCTGCCTCAAATATCCGCAACTGATGATATCCTGACTTAAGGTCAATTTTAGAGAACACCTTGGCTCCCTTAATCTGATCAAACAAATCATCGATCTGGGGCAAGGGGTATCTATTCCTCACTGTCACCTTGTTGAGCTATCGATAATCGATACACAACCGGAGAGATCCATCCTTCTTCACAAAGATCACAGGTGCTCCCCAATGAGAGACAATAGGTCTAATGAATCCCTTGGCTAACAACTCTTCCAACTACAGTCGGATCTCCTTAAGCTCCTGAGTGGTCATCCTGTATGGAGCCTATGAGATGGGCTCTGCGCCGGGAACAAGATCAATCCTAAAGTCGATGTCATGCTTAGGTGGCATCCCCAGAATCTCAGAAGGAAACACATCAGAATACTCCCTCAACAAAGGATGATCATCAAGAGATGCCTCTTGACTCTCCTCCATCTCCAAGTCATTAACAGAAACTACAAAAAGATGACATCCCTAACGCATGCATCTCTTAAGCTACATAGTGGAAATCATACGTAGGGAAATAGGTCTCTGAACTCCTACAAACTCCACCTCTGCACCAGAATCATCCACACATCTAACAGACTTATGCCGACAATTGATTACCACTCGATGGACCTTTAACCAATCCATCCCAAAAACTATATCATATGAACCAAGGGGTAGGATGCGAAGGTCTACAGAAGTAGATACAGAGCCAATCCTCAAATCACACCCAGAAACTAGAGACTCAACTGCTATTTTAGCCCTGGAAGGTAACTCAACCTGCCACCTATCATCCTACTTTGTTGCCACTAAGCCACAACGCTCCACAAGAGAATGAGATATGAACGAATTAGATGCACCGGAATAAAAAAGAACAAAAAAACCAATACCTCACATGAAACCAGAAGTCTCCACCATGGTGCCCTGATACTTTGCCTATCGGTTATCCACCACTGTAAAGACTCTGTGTGATCTACCTGCATCACCAACCATTGGCTCTGAAGCCATCGGTCAATGTTCAAACCCTGATGTACCCTTTTGCGGGCACTGTATAGCAATATGGCCCTGTTGGCCACACAAGAAGCATCCAGTGCCTCTACCAAAACCACCATCACCACGGAAAGCACTAGACTGCAAGAAACTGCCTCTGCTCACTGCAGACTATGTACTCTAAGCTGGCTGATCAAAATGATTGAGCTTATTGTGCTACCAAGACCGGTCCTTCTTAGACTGAAATCTATTACCTTACTGCGGCTGATAATTATTTGGTTTGGCCTGAGAGTGCTGCTGCCGGCCACCCTTTGAGGGTGCATGAGATCCTAAAGCCTGAGTATGTCCACCACGCGAACCAAAACTTGAAGAAGGTGCATTGCCAATATGCACACCTGTATGTCCACCGAGTGCCATAGCCAAATTCTCTTCCACTAATTGGGCTTTCTCCACTGCTACCTCCATAGACTTTGGTTCTATTGGATTTTTTCCCAAAACTGGATGCTTCCAAGTTATCCCTACAAGGTAGCCATCAATGATCAATAGGATTTCTGGGCCAGGGGCCAACAGTACAAGAGATAGACTCTATAAATATCTTCTCTTCTTCTTTAGGCTCTGCAGAACCAAGGGGGGTATTCCCTATTCAACATCAATAAAATGTGCCTATGAAGATTACTGGGATGTTGATACAAAGCAGATAAATCCTCTCTTATGCAGACCAAAACTGTGAAATAAGTGCAAAGGGGCTAGCTTTGGGCCTATGTTCAGTTGTGAGACAGAGGATTCTGGTCCTAAAACTACTTCTAATGTCCTAAAGGTTTATATTTGAATTTTGAGTTTGTTTTTGTACTTGGATGCAAGATTGGGATTTTGGGTTGTAACCTCAATACAAGACTAGACTAGTGCCTATCCAGGGCTCGGAGTCAATATGTGTGTGTGTGTGTGTGTGTGTGAATGTTTACCATAGACTTAAAACAATAATCAGATTTCAAGGAGGTTTTGTAATGTCTGCCTTACAGACACTACCCAAGACTAAGTATTCAGTTATTTCTACTTACAAACATCCTCACTGCAATATATTCTTCCCAACACTTAACCCAAACATTTAATCTACTCCTTGAGCAGAAGTAAAAGATCAAGCATTCAACATAGCAAACCCATATCCTAGAATCTCAAACACCCCTTAGCTGTTTAGATTCAGAAGAACACATTCAACTTGGAGACAAATAACAGAATACATGCAATGAAGCATTACTCATTTAAATCAACATGAAACTGATGAATTATATGCATAAAACATTCAACATACAACTCATAAACTCACAAAGCACCACAACAGAGCCACCAACGAAGTTGTATCTTATTACAACACCAAAATTTGTCTAGTTTTCAACAACCTTAAATGAGTGACATAGTTTGCATTTTATAGCAAGACTGTGTACTTAGCAATAATTACATGGCAATTCAAAAATTCTGCCAGATGCATTGCACCAAGAATGGCACCCAAAATAATCAATGCAGCAGGGAAAAGAAAGAGGGAAAATAGGTGAAATCGGGGAATGTGTAGCCGTTTGGAGATTTTCCTTACAAATCCGGTAGGTTACTGTCAATCATTGACCCTTACCATTATGATTTCACCATTAATGGCCAACCTATCGACGGTCTTCTAAAATGTAGTAGCTACGTGCTTCTGAAAATTTCCCGCCTGAAAATAGCTGCAGATACAAAGCAAATCCATCGCCGAAGCTTTGAAACTGAGTCATCGATCTCCCTTTCTATCGCTAAGATCTGCGGCCTCAAATCGCGCTGAAAAATTTGCCCACCAATTAGAACATGCCACGTAGGCACCCCATGCTTCCATCGCTGACTTTTCTGCCATCTATTTTGCCCTTTTCACCTTGTATATGTAAAGAACATGCATATACAAACAACTACCTACATACAAAGCATAGACCCCAAATACTTATAAAACAATGTTGGAAAATCAATCAGGTTTGGGTTGTATGTTAACCTTTGCATCTTCCCTTTGTATATTGCAATATACAACCCACGGATTTCAAATTTTATGAAACAGATTGGAGCAATTTTCAAATCTGGGCCTTGTATCTCATTCTTTTGTATATCGGCATATACAAACGCCACATACATACAAGTCGCGGACGTCAGGGCTGAATTCACCAAATTTGACTATTAAATTGGGTTCGGCTCGCATATCATTCCCTTGTATGTTCGCCTTGTATATCGCATATGCAAATGCAAACATACAAGCAAAAACATACATTCATCCAGACTCCTGCCTTTATCAAATATATTGCATACCTTTTTGGGTCCGGTCAATGCATCTCGGGAATGTATATTGCACTTGCACATTTCAATATACACTCTGCTTTGTATGCTGAACACATACAAACCTCTTTGTATGCTAGTGGGCCCCACCCATTGTATCACTTTCCTTGTATACATCCAATGTATTTTTCACTTGCACGTTTGCCTTTCTATCTAGTCATTGCATGTCTAAAATTCCAACACAAATATTCAATGCAACCCTCACATACAAGCAGGGAATATTCCTAGAATCTGTGACAGATTCTTCATTGCATATACAAACCCGATATGCATTTAAAATGCATACAATCACATTTTTCATTTTTTGAAAGCCGATTGACATTTTTGGCCCGCCAATGTACATTTGGACTTGTACATACAAAGACACATACATTCGACAGATTTCATCGCTACATAGAGTGATTTTAAACTTAGTATTTTTTCTTAAATGCGACAGAATAAAGCGGTAAAGCAATGCATAGGGGCCGGTCAACAAATGAGCGCAAAGGCATGAAAATGTAACTTAAGTAACCAGGAACTCACTACAAGAGGTCAACAACAAAACAGAAGATACAACGCAGAAGGCTGAGCAAAAATAAAATCTAAGGCATCAAGGGTTTGAAAGAATGAAAATATAAGCTTTGCAAACTTGATTCAGAACCTAACCCTAGGTGAGCATCACCATTGGCTCCGACTGGGGATGTGCAGGTGCAAGGCTGCAACGAGAACCAAACCACTCCGGGACAGACCAAACAAAACACAAAACGCAAAACATGACTGACTATACAAGGCACATACAAACTATTTACACCTAATCTACAATGTGCACACAAGATATTCACTTATGAAAAGTAAGGCTTTAGGAACTGACCGTGCACAGGCAATTCTAGTAGTTCACTAGTTAGGGCCTGGAGAAAGTAGGAATCTTCTCCATGGGTATTGCTGATTTGATATGGGCCCATCCATAAGGGCTCAAATTTATCATGTTTGCCCTTATCCCGGTTCTTTGCATTCCAAACAAGAACCAAATCATTTATTTGAAACTTCCTTTCCGTGGCCTTTGTATCAAAAAAATATTTTACCTTTTGCTATTTCTTGATGTTTGTCTTTTTGTGCCTGTCTTCTGATTTCATCCAGTGCAACTAGCTGATTTATCCTTTCATTCATTGAATCCTCAATCTCTTCATTATTTTCTTGTATGAATCTATAAATTGGCAAGAGATTATTCACAGGTAACTTAGCTGCTGTGCCATACACTAGCTCAAAAGGTGACCTTCCAATCGCTTTCTTCACTGTTACTCTATCAGCCCATAATGCCATCTTTAACTTTGAATCGCAAGCCCTTTTGTTCTTATCTGCGATCCTTTTAATGATTTTCATGAGGCTTTTGTTACTTGACTCTGTTTGACCATTTCCCTGTGGATGATATGGTGATGCATCTGACAAATCAATCCCATAATTGTTGCAAAAATCAACAAATTCACCAGAACTGAAGCACATAGCATGTCTGTGACCACTTTGATTAGCACTCCAAATCTAATAATAATGTGTTCCAAAATGAAATCCCTCACGACCTTGCTTGTAGCTTTCTTAGTTGGAATGGCTTCAATCCATTTAGTAAAATAATCAGTAGCAACCAAAATCCAACTATGTCCTCCACTTGATTTTTCTGAGATTTCCCCTATAAAATTAATTCCCCATTGCTAAAATGGAGCCTCCACAGTTCTAGTTCTAAGGGGTAATGCACCTTCATACTTTAGTTTTCCTGAGAACCTCTGACAGGGATCACATTTTCTTACCACCTTTTGTGTATCTGAGAAAAGAGTCGGCCACCAATAGCCAGCTCTAAGAATTTTGTGAGCCGTTGTCTGGGCAGTATAGTTTCCACCACACACTCCTTTGTGCATGTCATTTAAAATATTTTTAGCTTCATTTTCATCTACACACCTAAGTAATACACCATCAGGATTCTTCCAATACAACTCTCCTTGAATAATGATGTATTTGATTGCATGTAGCTTCAAGGTCCTTATCTGACTATCACTGAGATGGGAAAGACAATTCAAATTCTGCAAATAATACCCAATGTCCTTGTACCATTCAGATTCTGACATATTAACAATTTCATTCTGAACTACATTCACTTGGCATGCTTCCAAATTTGATTGTGTCATCATCTTAGCCAAACCTTGTCCCCTTACCAATTTTGTGATTTGTATCTCAATGTTAAACTCTTGTAATTTGTTTATCCACCTGGATCTTCTTCTTGTCTTTTCCTGCTGAGTGAAAATGTCTTTAACTGCTACATGGGGCACATATGCAACTATCTGAGAACCTACTAAATATGGCCTGAAGTTTTTGACTACTTTAACCAATGCATATGCATGTTTTTCCATGATATCATATTTCAACTCAGCTGCCTGCAATGACATGCTAAAGAAAGCAATAGGTTGTTCAAAACCATCCTCATTTTTCTGTAATAAGCATGCAACAATAGTGTGAAAAGAAGCAAATGAGAACAACTGAAATGGCTTAGAAAAATTAGGAGATTTCAACACAGGAGCCATCTTTATAGCTTCTTTAATGTTCTGAAATGATTTAGTTGCTTCACTTCCCCATTTGATGGTTTCACCCTTCTTCAACATTTTAGAAATATCTTTTGTAGTCTCTACAAAGTTAGGAACAAATCTTCTAACAAAATTAATCTGTCCAAAGAAAGACTAAATGCATTTCATTGTCTTAGGAATTTGAATTTTGTCAATTGCAGCAACCCTTTCAAGATCAATCCTAACTCCATCCTTGGAAACAATGTGTTCCAATAGCTTTCCTTCCACTACCCCAAAAGCACATTTCTTTGGGTTAAGTGAAATGCCATATTCCAATGCTCTAATGAAAATTTGTTCTAGGTGCATGCAATGTTGCTCCTCCTTTTTCGAATAGGTAGTTAGATCATCTTGATATACAGCCAGAATTGAGTCAATCAATCCTGCAAAAGCAACATCCATAGCCCTCTGAAATGTGGCACCTGCATTTGTTAGTCCAAATGGCATTCTTACATATACATAAGTCCCCCATGGAGTGGTGAAGGCAGTCTTGTATTGTTCAGATTCTTTTACCTTCACGTGATTGTATCCTGAAAATCCATCCATCATGGATAAAAGCTCACAACCAGTTACTTTCTGCAGCATAGCCTCCATGTTGGGTAGTGGATAATTATCCTTTAAAGAAGATACATTCAGATTTCTAAAGTCCACACAAAGTCTTATATCACCATTTTTCTTTCTAACTGGGACAAGATTAGACAACCAAGTTGAGTGTCTGATAGGTACAATTATTCCAGCCTCCCTAAGCTTTACAACATCTTGCTGCGTTTTTGGAGCCAAAGTTGGGTTAATAGGTCATTATTTTTGTCTGAATGGCTTGGCTCTGGGCTTCAAAGGAATCTCATGCTGGAATAAATCTTCTCTTAAGCCTTTAGGTCCTGATATGACCAGGTAAAGACATGCTTATATCTTTTCAATATTGCAATCAACATAGTCCTGATGTGTGGCTTGAGTTGTTTGCCAATATATACCTTTTTGGGGAGATGAGATGTCCCCAAGTTTATCTCCTCCAAGTCATTCTTATTTGTAGGAGATGCCTTTGTAACAAACTAGTCTCTATTGTCAAATGCTCTTTCTAGAGCAACCAGCCCTCTGGGGATTTTATTTGTCTTAAGCTAAATTACTTCTTTCCCCATAAGAGTTTCTTTTCCATCCACAACTTCTACAAAATTGTGAAAAACAATCTCTTGGTTCTCATATTCATCTATGCAGTGTAGGAATCTCAACAAATCTTTATCATCATCAAATACTTGCCAACTGCATATATTTTCTGGTACTGCAGGTCTAATTTTAACCTCAACATTTGTAACATCAGACAGAGTAATATCATCTAGCCTTATGGCCACATTAGCTAAAAAATCTGCCATGACATTCTTTGATCTTTCTATTCATTTTATTGAAAATGCGTCAAACAATTCAATTGTATCCCACACAGCATGCTTATACTGTTTTAACCTTTTATTTTTTGAAGCATACTTATCTCTCACCTGGGAAATAATTAACTTTGAATCTCTAAACACTCTTAGCATCTTAATCCCATGCTTCAAGGTGACATTCAATCCTAGTAACAGAGCTTCATATTCTGTAATATTATTTGTGCAGGTAAACTTTAACAGGAAAGAAAATTTCAGGAGCTTACCTGCTAGAGACAAAAATACAACTCCAGCACCAGAACCCTCCTTTGAGCAAGCTCCATCAAAATACATAGTCCAGAGACCCTGTTGGTCAAGCTCTTGAATGCAAGTATCTCTCCCTTTACCTCCTTGATTATCTGAGACAACTTTAAAATTCTCGCAGTCAGTGTCCACAAAACAGATATGCTCTTTTGAATCCTAATCTTCAACTATTTGTAGTGACATTTCTTCCCTGACCAATTTGACATCTTTACCATTCATTGCAATCATGGCGTATGACAAATCTAGCTACATACTTCCTCCAATCAATGCTGCCCATCTTCTTGACAGCAACATGCCATACTGTGGCTTTATGTCAACCACTGTTATGTTCATTTTGTAAGTCTTTTTTGGATATGTTGCTAACCTAAAATCCACATCCTTCATGATTCCAATAACTAGTACCTCCCTAGCATCCATTGCATAGCATTTTCCACTTGCCTTATCTATCTTCAATCCAGCTTGTTGCATGATAGCCAGAGGCATAATATTTGCTGATGCTCCAGAATCAAGCATACAATTCCTTATTGTTTTTCCATTAATAACAAGGGAGACATAAAATGGCTCAACCTGTGATGGACATTTTGTCATGGTCACCCCCAAATAGACTTCAGGAACCTCATCCTCATCAATACACAAGGCCTGTTTCTTACCTTGAGTCTCAGCATTCTACTTGGCTACTCCTAAAATTAAGGATAATGCCTTATTTCTGAATTCTTCGATTTTCATCATCTCCATCAACAGAACAAAGATCTTTACCTGGGATAAAACCTGAGTTATGTCAAAGGGAGCATAATTTTGTATAACAGTTGTAGCCTAAGCCGTGGTTTTACTCTTATCCTAAGTTGATCCAGCTTTAATCTTAGTGGCCTTCTGACTATTATCCAAGACCTGAGAATCCTTATTTTGATCCTCACTTTGGGGAATTTTATTTTCTGGTCCTTGAGAATCATGACCTAGTTTTTGCTTACAGTTCATCTTATTACTGTTCCATTGCATCTTTTGTGGTCCAGCCACTTTATGATTATGCACTGGTTGATTCACAAGGTGCTTTCTAGTTGACGTGGATCGCCTACCTGAGCTTTACCTCTAAGATTATAATTGCTCTTGACCTGAGCCACTGCTGCAGCTGTGAGAGCTCTAATTTCTTCATCAGAAGGTCTCCTCAAGTTATTCAGAAAAATGTGTGAGTCCTGAGCATATGCATAATTAGCTTCATCATCTTCATCACAGGAAACCTACTAGCAGACCTAAGTTCCATAATTTCTGCTTTCATCAGCATCACAAGAAGAGTATTCCCCATTCGTGAACAACATATTGACATTATCATCCTCCATACAATGTGGCTCATTGCATTCATCACAGGCAATAGCATTATTATATAAAGATTGAGCAATCATACATTGCGACTGTGAATGAGGCATTTGACATACTATGCACCATGGGGTGTCATCAACAATATTAATAGCCTTCTTCAAAGGATCAGGAGTCTCCTTAACATTTTGAGCTCTTTGATTGGTGTTTCTATTATGTGGGAGAATGGGTTTACCATTATGCCAATTAGTGTTATATCGCATATCATTCAATGATGGCCTCTTTTCTTGCCTTTGGTAAACCTGTCTGTCAGGACCTATCCCTTTTTCATTTTTTGCAAGTCTATAACTTAGGTCCTTAACAACAGTTGTTAATTTATCCAATTTCTCTTCAGAAGTAGATGTATTACCTTGAGTACTTTGAGACTTATTTAGATTTTGTAGAATCTTCACATCATCCCTTCTATTTGTCTTACCAGATGCTTTCCTATTACTTTCAATATTTGTTGCAATCCTGAAAGCATCCCTGAGGCTAGTAGGACCCTTATCTCTTAACCCATAAGTTGTTTTAGCATCAAAAGCATTTATGTACAGCACCATGCACATTGGTTCATTAGGTCTCATGTGAGGTGATAATTTGTTCAACACTTTAGTGAATCTAGCATTAAAATCTGCAACTTGCTCATTTGACCCCTCAGTGATACTAGTGAATTCATTTACAAAAAATCTTGGATCAGTCTTCTCACTATATTGTTCTTTGAAGATCCTTCTGAAGTCTTCCTATGATGAGATACTCCGGTCAAGTAGACCCTTATACCATTCTCTAGCTTCATCAACTAAGGATTGCATAAACAATTTCATAAAAACATCTTCATGCTCAACCTCAAAGTTGTCCATGACATTCTGAAAGGCCTTTAAATGATCTTCCCTTGACATAGTATTATTTCCTGAAAACCTTGGTATCTGAGGTCTTACATGTTTGTCAATGGGGTTAGGGTAACCAGGAATACCATCAAAAATAAGTTGCCTGAATCTATCCAACTGCATAGGCTGCCTACCAAACTGATTAACATTTGCATTACTATTAGCATTCTGATTTCTTACATTGTTCATTGGTACCCTAACATTATTTGCATTTTGTCTCTGATCATTCTGTTGACACTGGACTTCATTTCTTTGTTGGTTTCTCAGTACATTTGCATTGTCAAGGGTGGGAACTGAATTATGTTGAGCAATTTTCAGAGCCTGCACCTTTTGTCTCATATCATCTATGATCTTCAAGGCCTGTAAATACTCCAATTCAGCCCTCAGGCTCTTGATCTCTTCAGCTAATTGTTCATCTTTGGGCATAGAAGAGGATGGCCCCATTCCATTTTGGTCATCATCATCATCCCTTAGGGACTCAATTTCTTCAAATCTGTCTGAGGTATCTAAGAAAGGGTGTTCTTGAAAAACCTCTGATCTCATTCTTGATCTATCACCTTGTTGTCTTTCATATACATCTTGAATATCAACCTCTGCGTTCGAAAAATAAGGTGCCTGCTGCTCTAAAGATCTTGGATTATTTTGGGCATTATCACGGTTTCTGGAGCTAGGAGAACCATCTTGATCGGCTTGAATGGTCCCTTTTCTCCTATACATCATTTTTCTAGGTAATTCTTCAAACAAAGGATTACGCAAGGATCTTCTCCGTTGCATACAAATTTCACTTTACCGGTTGGGAGATTTTGTTTGGAGTCACCACCTACAATTAGGAATTATTTTCTTTTAAAACCAGGGTTCTTACACAAAGCAGTCCCCAGCGGAGTTGCCAAATCTGTTGGATTTTTTCCCAAAACTGAATGCTTCCCAATTATCCCTACAAGGTAGCCATCAATGATCAACAGGATTTCTGGGCCAGGGGCCAACAGTACAGGAGATAGACTCTATAAATATCTCCTCTTCTTCTTTAGGCTCTGCAAAACCAAGGGGGTATTCCCTATTCAACATCAATAAAATGTGCCTATGAAGATTACTGGGATGTTGATACAAAGCAGATAAATCCTCTCTTATCCAGACCAAAACTATGAAATAAATGCAAAGAGGCTAGCTTTGGGCCTATGTTTAGTTGTGAGACAGAGGATTCTGGTCCTAAAACTACTTCTAATGTCCTAAAGGTTTATATTTGAAGTTTGAGTTTGTTTTTGTACTTGGATGCAAGACTGGGACTTTGGGTTGTAACCTCAATACAAGACCAGACTGGTGCCTATCCAGGGCTCGGAGTCAATATATATATATGCGTGTGTGTGTGTGTGTGTGTGAATGTTTACCATAGACTTAAAACAATAATCAGATTTCAAGGAGGTTTTGTAATGTCTGCCTTACAGACACTACCCAAGACTAAGTATTCAGTTATTTATGCTTACAAACATCCTCACTGCAATATATTCTTCCCAACACTTAACCCAAAACATTTAATCTACTCCTTGAGTAGAAGTAAAAGATCAAGCATTCAACATAGTAAACCCATATCCTAGAATCTCAAACACCCCTTAGCTATTTAGATTCACAAGAACACATTTAACTTGGAGACAAATAATAGAATACATGCAATGAAGCATTACTCATTTAAATCAACATGAAATTGATGAATTCTACACATAAAACATTCAACATACAACTCATAAACTCACAAAGCACCACAACAGAGCCACCAACGAAGTTGTATCTTATTACAGCACCAAAATTTGTCTAGTTTTCAACAACCTAAAATGAGTGACACAGTTTGCATTTTATAGCAAGACTGTGTACTCAGCAATAATTACATGGCAATTCAAAAATTCTGCCAGATGTATTGCGCCAAGAATGGTGCCCAAAATAATCAATGCAGCAAGGAGAAGAAAGAGGGAAAACAGGTGAAATCAGGGAATGTGCAGCCGTTTGGAGATTTTCCTTACAAATCTGGTAGGTTACTGTCAATCATCGACCCATACCACTGTGATTTCACCATTAATGGCCAACCTACCGACGGTCTTCTGAAATGTAGCAGCTACGTGCTTCTGAAAATTTCCTGCCTGAAAATAGCTATAAATACAAAGCAAATCCATCGTCCAAACTTCGAAACTGAGCCGTCGATCTCCCTTTCTATCGCCAAGATCTATGGCCTCAAATCACGCTGAAAAAGTCGCCCACCAATTAGAACATGCCACGTAGGCACCCCATGCTTCCATCGCTGACTTTTCCATCATCTATTTTGCCCTTTTCGCCTTGTATATGCAAAGAACATGCATATACAAACAACTACCTGCATACAAAGCGCGGACCCCAAATACTTATAAAACAATGTTGGAAAATCAATCAGGTCCAGGTTGTATGTTAACCTTTGCATCTTCCCTTTGTATATTGCAATATACAACCCATGGATTTCAAATTTTATGAAATAAATTGGAGCAATTTTCAAATCTGGGCCTTGTATCTCATTCTTTTGTATATCAACATATACAAACGCCACATACATACAAGCCGCGAACGTCAGGGCTGAATTTGCCAAATTTGACTATTAAATCGGGTCTGACTCGCATATCATTCCCTTGTATGTTCACCTTGTATATCGCATATGCAAATGCAAACATACAAGCAAAAACATACATTCATCTAGACTCCTACCTTTATCAAGTATATTGCATACCTTTTTGGGTCCGGCCAATGCATCTCGGGAATGTATATCGCACTTGCACATTTCGATATACACTCTGCTTTGTATGCCGAACACATACAAACCTCTTTGTATGCCAGCAGGCCCCACCCATTGTATCACTTTCCTTATATGCATCTAATGTATCTTTCACTTGCACGTTTCCCTTTGTATCTAGCTGTTGCATGTCTAAACATACAACACAAATATTCAATGCAACCCTCACATACAAGCAAGGAATATTCCCAGAATCTGCGACAGATTCCTCATTGCATATACAAACCTGATATGCATTTAAAATGCATACAATCACATTTTTTCATTTTTTGAAAGCTGATTGACATTTTTGGCCCGCCAATGTACATTTGGACTTGTACATACAAAGACACATACATTCGACATATTTCACCACTACATAGAGTGATTTTAAACTTAGCATTTTTTCTTAAACGCGATGCAATAAAGAGTTAAAGTAATGCATAGGGGCTGGTCAACAAATGAGCGCAAAGGCATGAAAATGTAACTTAAGCAACCAGGAACCTGCTACAAGAGGTCAACAACAAAACAAAAGATACAATGCAGAAGGCCGAGGAAAAATAAAATCTAAGGCATCAAGGGTTTGAAAGAATGAAAATATAAGCTTTGCAAACTTGATTCAGAACCCTAACCCTAGTTGAGCATCACTAGGTTCGAATACACGAACCCCTCTGCTAATCCACGCATTCAGGCCCCTGATGAGATGATGCACCAACATAGACTCGTCATCTTTGATACTCGCATACTGCTTGAGCTCATAGAATCTGCGCTCATACTGCTAAACTGACATGGCCATCTGCCTCAGCTCATAGAACTCATCTGCGCGACACTGCCTCCAATGATCAGATAGAAAATGGGCTCTGAATCTCTTTAAGAACAACTCCCAAGACACAGTGCTAATGTCCAAATGCAGCTTCTACTCCTCTAACTGCCACCAAGTCGAAGCAAACCCTCAGAGATGCAAAATAGCACATCTGGCTTTGGTGTTACTGCCATAAGGATGCATGGCGAAACACCTGCATAAGTCCAATAACCAAGTCTCCGCCTTAAGACCTCTACCAGCTCCATCAAAGATGGGAGGGCATGCCCTTAGAAGATCTCTCATAAGGCTGGCTAGTGTGGCCTCCTACTCAGCTATCAACTCTCTACGCCTGGGTGATCTCTCTCTTTCCCGAGGCTACGGCTAGTCTACCTCCTGACCCCCTCTAGGCTGCTCAACCTCCTATCGAGGACCTAGTCAGGCAAGAGCCTCCTCAAGTATCTGTCGTAACTGGGATCCCTCAACCTGGCCCTGACCGTCCATATTCTGACCTCTGCCTTCATGGGCACTCTCATGAGGAGAACTGGGAGGAGGTGTACCACCACCACCTCTCCCACGACCCCTACCTCTGCCACGACCTCAGCCCCTACCTTTAGGCATCTACCTACAACACCAAAAGATGATTTATTACACATAGAAAGGAAAACAACAGTTAATCTATAGAGTTTAAGCACTAGGTCACATAATGGGCTCAGTTATAACTAGAGTACCTAGTGTTTAACCTAGCTCTGATATTGAATGTGGTGCCCCTGCCATGCAACCCTAGAGTGCTAGACTAACAAGAGACAATAATACAGAAACTTTTTTTTTTGAAACAAGGAATTGCATTAATCATTAGAAATTATCTACTCTAATAACAACATTCAATGAAATGATCAGCTAACACTTCTAGGGAACATAACCGCATTAGATAAAATTAAAACCATACAAGAATCTGCATCTCAATGCAACAGAATAATAATACATCTTATATTATCTGGGATGAATAATTACAAATTTCAATACAAGGTTACAAGACCGATTACATTAGTTTACAAATAGTACAATAATGAAAGTATACAACAACTTGAAGATGAAGAGAAAATTGGAACTCGAACACTCCTGCTCTGATCTCAAACCGAACATCCGAGAAGACCAATGGATAGCTCTACCTCCCAACCATGTGGAATCCTGAGGTCCACCCCACTGAGCTAGGAGATAACGATGAGGTTTTGCTAGGTCAAGGTTACAACCATGAACACAATCACAAGATCCAAACTCCATGCAGACAAACAAAATAACAAGACTGCACAAACCCGATGGTACTCAACAAGACAAATCAAAACATCAAGCTAAGATCAATCATGAAGACAATTCTACACTCCAGAGGCAACAACAAAGATAAAAAGGAAGTAACTGAATTGCATAAGGAGAGTGTCATCGCATGGTCCTAGCATGGGTTACCCAAGCTATCTCTAACCAGAAGCCGGCCCCCATCTATGGTTACCCTGGCAGCCTCTCTCTAGGCACTGGCCCCATAGGGTGACACATGCGGAGCCAACATGTCCTCTCATGAATATGAGGAGGTCGACCTTGCCAACCAGGCCTTCTCATCCCATCCTTAGCCTGCGAAAGCACTCAAGGCATGGGTGAGGTATTCTTACTTATCTTGTTATGTGGTTTACTACCCCAACCCTCCTAATTAATTTATTATCACTTACTTACAACTTCCATGGGGTTACCCAGGCGACCCCTCTAGCACCAGCCCCATCATGAAAGCCACTCTCCTAGCAATCTATGACCAATCAACCAAAACCACAATACACAAGGACAAGGTTTACCATAGATCTTGATTCATTACACAAGCCATTCACTTGACCACCACATAAAGATCCCATTGTCCTTCTCAACCTCAAACAATACATCAAGAAGCAGTATGATACAAGTATCAAATTCAATACCCAAACGGTTAGACCTCTGGAGTCAGTAATAGAAATTCTTTACTCCCTTGCAACTATACTTCTCCCGATAGGGAACTGGGTTTCAATGACCATGACAAAATTATAAGATCAACAAGGGATAAAGAGAAAGAAAAGCTAACTCATGTGTTTCAGCAAATTATTTATCACTTGTTGGAGAAAATTTAGAAAGATTAGGGTTAGAAACATCATTTTAGATTGGATCTAAATGCTCTTCTATCCACATACTGAGAAATATAGTAACCTAAACAATTCAACACAATCAAATCTACATATGTAAAATCCTGAGCAGTTTCATGAATATACATAAGAGATTGCAATCTTTAAAAGAAAAAATACATCAAGTAAATGCCTGAATCAGAAAACACTCTATAATAGATGTAGAATTCTGAGTTTGCCTCTATTTGAAGTATAAAGTCATACAAAATTTACAATGTAATGACTCCTGTTGCATTGATCAAAATCACCAAAAAACTTACAAATGCTTTTGACAGATACATAAAGGAGACAGGACATTCCACGTACTCCTTGATGCAGACATAGGTGACCTCTTCTCTAAAATCACTAAATGCTCAAAGTATTCTAAAATAAATGCCCTCCCTTATGCAACAAAATTAACAATTACAGCCTTAAGCTAAAAGTTTAAAATCCCTGTGTACTAAAATACATGTAGAAAAGCTTCTTATATAGATTTTGAAGCTTCTCTCTTGCTACGGTTACAAAGTTAATCCAATGGTCCACATTCAAACATTATAGGTCAAAGGTGGGAATCCTTTCCCAACCGTTCTCAAAATATCTTTATGGTATCTTTCCTCGGCACAAAAGATGCCATAAGAATATTTTTCAAAATAAAAGATACTTCCATTGACTCCCTTCCCTTTGTTGATTTCTTGTTAGTGATGATAACAAAAGAATCCCGAGCATATGCATATGTCATTGTTTAAGGTATCCCCCTTTTGATATGCTCCTACTCCTTCAAGTACTCTGCAAAATTGCCAATCACACCCATAATAAAAGTGCGATCACTTTCTTGACTCTTTGCCCATGTATGCTGTTGCACCTCAATTCCTTCTTTCAACCTCTTCACTTACTTTTCTAAACCTTTCACCCTCTTCTGATATTTCTTGATCTTAGCATTTACCTCCATAACTGAATCAATCTTTTATGTACTTAGATGTGCTGCAGGGTTTTCCAAACATGGTGAATAAACGGCTTTGAATTCTTTCATTGCCTTTGTTAAGCCATATACTGGTACTTCTTGGCATTCATGCCCAATGATTTTTTCTATTAACTTCATATGTACCCTTACTATATTATCAGCAACCTCTTCCAAATCTCTAGTATTCATAATACAACTTTTAAGAATGTCTTCTTCAAACTTCAACTCTAACCTTTGATGTGGTAACTGATTAGCCATTCGTGGAGTAATGACTCCTTCATTTATTAACTCCTCCACTCTCTCATCCATGTCTTCAAGCTACTTTGATTCTAATCTGTACTCTTCTAATCTAGACTGACAGTGATGTATGAGAACATTAAATTTGTTTTTTTCCTGTAAGAGCAATATCCCAACTTGCCATTGCCTATTTTATTACATCCTCTCCCTTTTGTATAAACTCCTTGAGCCACTTCTCAAAAATCACTGCCTCACTTCTCTTATTCTCCATCTCATTTATTTGGTCTTTAGACAAAATTGCCAGTTCTGTAGGTAACTCTAGCATACTAGAACTGGGATCAAACATACCTTAAATTGTTGTAGCTGGACAATGTGTCCTTTCAAATAATCATATTTATCTTTATCCTTCCTCATCATTTCAATGGTGACATTATTCATATCTTGCCATTCAGCGATGTGTTGCTCCCTAGTCACATATCCAAGATCCATGTTAAGCAACTTATAGTCATCCATGCTCATTTCTCCTTTAACCTTCTCCTTTTGAGGTATAGCCAACTCTAGAGTTCTAGATCTAGAAGGATTTCTCTTTATTGCTGACATAATCCTTGCTTTCCTTTTCTCCTTTCTTGGATGACCTCCCAATAAACTCTTGATATCAATAGGTACTAATTGTATTTCTACCTTTTCTCTCTGAACTTCTGCACCTATCCAAGCTAGTGCTTTCATACTTATCCCTGCTTTCTTTTCTAAATTTATTACCTCTTCTTGAGGTTTGTCTGCATCCATATGCTCTTGTTCTGGCGGTTGCTGCTGTGGATCTTCATCATTATCTTCTTTCTTTTCTCCTTCTTCTTCTTCTTCATCATCATCATCCTATTCCATATTTTCTCCTTCTATATTTTCCCTTTGTTCCTTATGTTCAGCATCATCCTTAGAAATATTTTCTATATTTTCCTCAGGATCACCTGATATCCTTGTTGCTTCCCTCATTATTTTAGTTTGTCCTTGCACATTTTTAGGCATGCTTGCTAGATCTATCTATGAGAGCTTACTTGTAAATTTGTCAAGCCCTTCTACATCCTTTTCTCCCTCCTATTTTTTTCTCTATGTTCTCTTCTTCCTCTACATTTTCTTCTTGCTCACTTTGTTCATTACAAACATTAAGAACATCTAGAACATCAATATCAGGAACATTCACTAACATTGGTTCCTCTGTCATCTCCTTAGTTTGAATTGGTACCTCTTTTGTCATGCTTATTTTCTCTAATTGTGCTAGTACCTCTGTTTCTTTTGTAACCCTTTCCCTTCTTCTTTTTTTGATTACTCTACTTGTTGTGCAACAACTTGCACCTCTTCTATTATTTCTAGTGGTACCAGTGTACCAAAATGATCTATTGCCTCTAGCTCTCCCTCTACATTTTCTCCTTCTATATTTTCCCTTTGTTCCTTATGTTCAACATCATTCTTAGAAATATTTTCTATATTTTCCTCAGGATCACCTAATATCCTTGTTGTCTCCCTCATTATTTCAGTTTCTCCTTGCACATTTTTAGGCATGCTTGCTTGATCTATCTGTGGGAGTTGACTTGTAAATTTGTCAAGCCCTTCTACAGCCTTTTGTCCATCCTATTTTTTCTCTAAGTTCTCTTCTTCCTCTACATTTTCTTCTTGCTCACTTTGTTCATTATAAACATTAAGAACATCTAGAACATCAATCTCGGGAACATTCACTAACATTGGTTCCTCTTCCATCTCCTTAACTTGAATTGGTACCTCTTTTGTCATGCTTATTTTCTCTGATTGTGCTAGTACCTCTGTTTCTTTTGTAACCCTTTCCCTTCCTTCTTCTTTTTCTAATTCCTCTATTTGTTGTGCAACAACTTGCACCTCTTCTATTATTTTTGGTGGTACTAGTATACCAAAAAGGATCTATTGCCTCTAGCTCTCCCTGTACATTTTCTCCTTTTGATCCTAAGCTTTGTGCCTTCCTCATATATACTTGGGTATTATGTTCCTCTATTACAACAACACCCTTATCTAGTTCTTCCTTCTTTCCAAGTTCTACTTTGGTACTGGTTTCCACCTCCATATCCTCTTCATCACTGCTATCATACTCCACATTCACCGTCTCACCTACTTCCTTGATTTCCCAGGCTCTTGACTCTTGCAGCTTCTCCTCGGTTAATTCTTGTTTAACCTTCATATAACCATGTTTTCCTTCTTCTATTGTGGATTCAATAGGCATGTCCCTCTGCCTAGTTTCTACCTATGAAGCACTTATAACTTCATCTTGTAATGGTTCCTTTCCTGTTGAAGATTCAATCACTATAGCCTTCATGACTTTTTGTTCTACTGGCATCCCAACCGTCTGGGTCTGTTTTGTACTGATGCCATGACTTGATAATCCTGCCTCTACAAATGTTCCTGAGGCTATTACCACTGTGATACCTAAGGCATGAGGATCCATTAAAGTTGTATTTTTATCCTTTTCAATGACTTTGGCTTCTACAATCTTTCTTTTCTTTTCATAAAAACATTACAATTCACCCTAATTTTCTCCTCCTCTTTTCTTGCCTTTTTTCTGGAATGTAGGTTCAACACCTTTCGCCTTGAGCTCTTCTATCCGATCCTTCAACCATGTTTTAGAAAATACAGTAATTGGTTTTGATAGAACATCCAAAGATGTTTCCCATGGCTGTGACCAATCTGGTTCACTAATGGGGATCAATCTTGTGTTCTCATAACTGTGGTGTAGCACCTTATCATCTTCAATCTCTAAGGGTACATTAATTTCCCCCATTCTCTTCATCTGTTCCATAGTCAACCTCTGATGAGCTCTCTTTCTTACTTCCCTCTCATTCACGCAATCAGACCAGTAATCTTCAATATGTACTTGATGTTTGTATTTAGGGTTAATATGTTGTTGAATCCTATGAAAAGGATCAAAGCATCTAGCTAACTCAAATTCTTCAAAACCAAAACATCTCAGCTCTTTTTATGAATAACCAGCTACTTCTTCACTATAACAAGAATACCTTCCAATAGCCCACGGGTGTTTGATCTTTCCTTTGCCCCACTTCTTTTTGTACATCCTAAATGCACTCAAATTCTACCTAGAGAACTCTAGTACAATTAGTTTATCTGAAGGATATCGAGGCAACATGAATGGCTTCCCTTCAAAACCTTCAGTTTTAATATATGTGAAGTTAGGAAATTGTATGTACCACGAGCTATGTGGACTTATAGTACTTGATTTTTCCTTAGACAACCTCATATCCTTGTCTCCAGTCAAAACTCTCACCATATATGTGTAAAATACATCATTTACCAGAGCAAACTTTCTCAATGCTTTATCCTCTTGTAAAGTTGGATAATGATCATAAACCAATTTCTAACCTGGACCATTTCCAAGGATCCCAATTCTGTCAATCCTAGCTATGTAAGGTTGAATCTTAGCTGCACATGAATACAACATAGAAGATGACAAATAGAAAGGCATCAGTCTCTAATTTCTTAACATGGTCTGCTTCCATATGGCAGTGCTAATAGCTTTGGCCCAATGAATTTTCTCACCTTTCTCTTTTGCTTCCCTCATGAATTGAATAACAGTGAACATCCATGGTTCACACTTTGTTGCCTCTCTCAATCCTACCAATCTACTCAGCATTGTAATCATCAAATGTATTTCTTCTTTGAAAATGATTCTATAGAGGTTCTTTGGTACCCTCGCTACAGCCTTAGGTTTATTTTTTATAGTGTACCATTTGTAGAAGATTTTACTCTTGCATTCTCTCTCATTGCTATTAAAATCCTCTGTATATTGATCTATATCTATATCCATCATTGTATCTTGGATTTCTAAGCCAAATGTCCTTGCTATCCCCTCTATGGATAAATCAGCAATGACCTGTTCTTCATGCATTACCCTTCTGGTTCTTGAGTCATATATCCTTATACATTGTAAAACCTGATACTTAGCTTCCATTGCCAACAGGAACCTCGCAGCCTAATATAACCTCTTTTCCCAGATGCACTTCATATCAGGACTAGCATCTGACGATGTGATTTTCTTTCAGACATCCTCTGCATCATAGTATCCAACATTTGTATCTGTTGCAATTCCACATGTGCTGATTAGAGATGGATATCCCCACGGTGGCATTCCTCTTTGTCTATTTCTTTTCTTAGCTTTCTTTCCTTTTTTACCTTTTCCTTTTCTTCACCCATTGTATCCACCTTCTTTTGCTTCTGAGCCATCCTATAAGAAAGCTCGTATGTTTTAACCTTTTTGTTGTATTCCTTCTTCCTAGGGTTTTACCATGAATTTTTACATTTTCACATTTACCCTAACCATTTTGTCTTTTCCCTATTTTAGATTTCATGCTATCTGTTTAGTGGAAAATTGGATTAGTTAATGTTTAGTGTTTTGATGTTTGAATCCGCCTTTCCACTTTACATTCAAGGATCTAGGGTTGAGTGGCAATTCACTATCATACCCTAGATCGCTGTGAGATTTAAGGAAACTTGGATTAGGGAATTAATTATCAATTTCTCTTCTCTTATGCTTAATTGACCATTAAAACCCTAATTATGCAAATACGGAAATAAACTAACAAATAATAGAAAAATCTCTTGCAGATGGAAGTAAAATATCAAATCACAGAGTACCTATTTTTGGGGTTCTGAGGTTGAATAGTTAGGGACACTAGAGTGGGCACCCAAGTCCAAGGTACCAGTTTCTTTGCAGGATCCTGACCTCCTTCTGACACTGATCAACACTGTAACTCCTGTTTCTAGAAATTCAACTATGGAGGACACTAGAGCGAGTGCCCAAGTCCTGGAAATGCTCTAGTGTCCTACTTCTCTTCAGATCTAGAATCTTTGATGTCTACTAATCCTTCCTACAACTTCACTTTTCCCAAATGTGACACCTGTAACCTACAATCACAAGACTTTGGGAGGGGGTTGTGGTGTTTAGAGGCTTGCCTTAGTCAAGCCCCGGAGGACACTTAAGTCTCCGAACACCGTTGTCAGATAGAGAGTGTGTGCCCTTGTGAGGCAGAGGCAAAAACCAATAGAAATGATGATGAAAACACAATATAATGTCACCTTGTAGTGAAGTTCTTATGGGAGGAAGATGCTCTTCGTTCCATGAGGAAATTGATGCTCAATTCTACAAATACAAACACACAAACCACACAAGTCTGCTCTTGCAACACAATGAAAGCCTTGAATCACCTTGAGAACACAATAGCTTGCTAGTAATCATCTAGTAATGTTCTAGTTTACAAATGAATGACTAAAAATGCTTTTATATGCAACTACAAGCACTCCCACCAAGATTTTCGTAATTTAAACTTACTATGTCGGCATAGGACCCAAGTAACGGTCAAAAACTGACACCCAGAAATTGGGGCTACCCCAAAATAGGGCAGGACTAGGGCGCGGGAGCCCAAGTCCTCCCCCCTTATTTTGGGCAGGGTATAGCTCAAGGGGTCCTCCTAGGTCCCATTTGTCACGTTACCTAGGGCTCATTCCATCAAGATGCCAAATTATGAACTAAGATGTCCTAAATGCATGCAAAAGACCCATGAGCTAAACCTTATGAGGGAAAAGCCCCCAAGGGGACATTTTCCAACGTTACACTATCTAACAATAGTCAGCTAATTTCCCTAATTAGCTACAGTAATTTGCCATTCATTTGCCTCATTTTTCAAACAAAATTACCTATAACTAATTTGCATTTTTTGTTAACTACATTGTAACGGCATTTTACGGCACATACCTGTATTCATGACCATCTTAACTCTATAAATGTTGACCTGATTTACCGTTTCAGCTGTGCCATTACTGTTCTGAAATTTCGTTCAACTGTTGAATCTTCGCTCAGTCTGTGCAATCGTCACGTTTATCTACAATTTTAACTCTCAAGATGTAATTATGAAAGTAAAATAGACTTTAATTTAACCCTAACATGTTTAAATTCTACATCTTTCATTGTTAGTTTTGCATTAAATGCGGTATTTAATGCATCTCTCAAGCTCACCTCTTCATTTCAACTCTGTATTTTAAACACTGTATACGTTAATTCCTGTCCTTTGCATTTCGACTTTTGTATATCCTATTTGTATATCACTTTGTATATCCCTTTAATATACAAACCCAAACATGCAATGGCTTATAAAACAATGTTACACTTTACTTCGTGTCCAGCTTTGTATTTCACTTTTGTATTTCGCAATGTATATAATAGATACAATCTAACATACAAGTGCGGAACCAAAAGATGCATTCATTCTACTTTAATCTCCTTATCCATTTTGATAATGCCCTTTCTTACCCCTTTTTGTATGTCGGGTTTGCATACATACAATATTTCATACATACAAAAGTGCTCACATGAGTTATTTCAGACCACCTTTAAAATCACCGTCGGGTTTTACATTTATCTTATTTGTACCTCTCTTTTGTATCTCTCTTTGTATATCTCTTTGTATATCTTGATGTATATGCAACATACATTTTAATATACAAGCTGCGGACTTAACAAATATTTGACTATTTTTTAATCATTTTGTTACTTCTGGGTTCGTATCTTTGTATCTTCTGTTTTGTATATCTTTTTGTATATGACACACATACAAAATGCGGAACCCCCTTTTATTATACATCATTATTTACTTCATCTTTGGGTCCGGCCCTTTCTATATGTATTAATACCTAAACCTCTTTATGCCTATCAAAACCCCTTTTATGACAATGACTTGCGGGTCCCACCAATGTTAAACTCCCTTTTAACCTCCATTTGAAACTTGTCTTTTGTATGTATATTTAAGATACAAACGTGGATACATACAAAATATGATGCAGTGAAAAGTAAGCCTTCAACCTTTATAAATTGCATTGTATATTTCTTTCGGGTTCACGTATGTATATTTTCCACTTTGTATATAGAATGCTTTTGTATTGAACATACATACAAACTCATATGCAAGCGCGGACTTGTCACTTTATTCACTCAACTTTTGAACATCAATCGGGTCCAGCTTGTATGGAAGAGGGCAAACACTCAAAATATGCAAGTAACCAACAAAAAGCCCGATAAACGTAACACGACAATACAAAGACCTTATACACAAATTAATTTGTAAATGACATACAAACTCTAAAACAGTGCATTTTACCAAAACCTTCATATTTCACAAAATATTAGGAATTTCAAGTTGGTTCAAAAAGCAACCCTTGATCATTTTTCACAAAGAATTCACTAATACCTTTAGTTTCTTTCCCCGACATGAGGCATTTTAAATTTCAACACTTTCACAACACCTACCACTTTTTCCCTTCTACCACCAAACAAGACCAAACACACAAGCCAAAATCGACAGCCATAGCAGGGGTCCTCATTTTGCTAAAGGGTAAAATGGGGCGTGTTGTGAGCATCACAACAACTAAATTTAAATCATTAAAGAAAACAAAATGAAATAAATTCATAACTTCCAAGTTCCTCATAGGTAAACTATTATTCAACCTGGATTGAATGTGTTCAATAAGGTGTATGAATCTTTCAATAAAGTTTAAGTGTGTGCATGTGATTAATAATCCTCATCTTGATGATGAGTTGAAAACACTAGTGATTGGTGTTAAACTACATAGTTGATTTCATCCCTTATAGCTAACTGGATAGAGCCTTGCTGCCAGCAGGCATTCGACATAGCCCCGGCAAGGTTATTGTTGCAATTCTCCTAAGTAGAGCCCCACTGCTAGTAGGCGTCCATAGCCCCAGTAGAGTTACTTAGATGGCCTAATTTGGATTTTTAGTATAATCCATCTTTCTTCTTTTTTATATTCAATTTTGTATGGCATATAGGTTCATGAGATATTATCATTGTAAGTTTATGATGCAAGATGTGGTCACTTGCTAAATTTAAGCTAAGAATTTCAATGGTAGCAAGGGCGACCTCTGATTTTTCACTTAACACCTACACTGTTATGTTCAACAAACCAAAGGATTTTAGGTGTATCATTGTGAGAAACTCTCCTTGAATATTTCAATTCACGACTATTGACTAAAATCATTCATAGGCTAAACAACATCTTACATTCATGAAATTCCTAACAAGTTATGCATAAGTTTCAAATGATTAACTTGAATTCTTCAAATTCTCTGTTGTTTTCAGTGGTTGTTAGTCTGCTTCTTCCTACCTTAAATCAAAACAAACATCCTTGCCAAGGAAACACAACAACCAAAACAAACAACAAAAAAAACACAACCACAGAAACTAAAAACCACACCCCTGTACATTATTTACATTATGATACACAATAAGGCTGACTTACCTTCTAAGCTTGAAAATAATGCTTAAGATGTTGACCATTAACAGGTAATGGCACATCTTCTCTAGTTAAGGTTTTGAGCCTAAAAGTATTGTCCCCTATTATTTCTGAAACATGTAGTGGTCCTAACCACAATTTATCAAACTTTCCATGGTTCCCTTTCTTTTCATGAGCTTTATCCCAACATAACACTAGATCTGATATTTTGAACGTTTTGACTCTGTTGATGGGTGTTTTAGCACACAGCAATGCAGGTGTGATTGTTGGTTTCACACCTCTCTTGAAAAGTATCCTACCCTAGGTAAGACTACTCCAAGGATAATACAGCTAGTTCGTAGCTTGCTTGGAATCTCTCAGTTGGTATGTTCTAGTTGTACCTACAAGGGGTCTTACATGCAATCTACAGATTTTGAGTTGAGACAGGAAATACACATAAACCCTTCATGACTTTCAGTTGATAAGACATTATAAAATGCTACTGAAATTTCTAATCTAATAAACTTAATGTAAAGAAAATGCAAAAAGGAAAGGGAGAGAGAAAGGGATAAGAGATCCTATAGACAATTGCATAGATGGTCAATAACCAGATAGAGAGATTCCCAACAATAAACAAATCTCTGCTTAACCAGGCAGCCCTCAATGCCACAGAGATTGTGCAATCTTCTAAGGAGATGCAATGATTTTCAAATCGTGGAGGGTTCATCAAACACCCAATTCTTGGCGCAACTCAATGAAATCACACAACCGAACTTATCTCATAAAATATGCCCAGACTAACCATGCACAATGACATACAATCAGCAAGCCATTAATGGCATGGACGGGAAATCCATCAAATATCTGAATAATTAATCACAAGTGCAACTGAATATCAACTAATTTTAGATTGACATGAACCATGAAGACCAAAGAAGATAACACAAGAATACAAATTCCCAGCAACCTGCAAAACTTGCTTTGTATCGATCATAATTTGGCAGAGTCTCAACAGTTCAGTATCTAATCTTACTTACAAATAAGAGAAAAGGATGGCCCTTTTATAGACAAGGCACCATACTGAGTTTTTCAATGGACGGTGGAGATCAACTTGACACTAACGGTCCAAATTACATGGCATTTAATAAGATATAGCAGTTTGTTACATTTTCGGATTTGCATTTGTCCTCTAGGAAAAAGACAAAATACAGCTTGCAAATACATTGAATCTAGACAAATGGATACCCATTTGACTGTATATGATAAAAAGTCAATTTTTAAGGCCTAATAAAAAATAGTCACATGACACTTGAAAACTTGAGCTGATTTGAATTCACGGGATTCCAAGTGTTGAATGGACCAAGAGGAGTATGTGGCACTTCATTAGTGAAGATATATCCAGCTGGATGCTTTTTGGACTGATTCTTGATGACTGGACTGCTGGAACAGCTATATGCATGTCTTGGTGATCCAATCCATGGTCATTTGAGTGGTATTTTTGGGAAAATGTCAAAAATATAATTTTTGCTATTTTCTACATCGTAGTAAATTGCATTTTTAGAGGCCTTCGAAGCGAAATGGGGGCTCAAAACAACCAGGTAGCTCAAACTAGATAATCAGTTTATCTTTCCAATGAGTCCAAGAAGTTTAAATTCGGATAAAATAGCTAGGAGTTATGACCCCTCAGATTAGATCACTAGGACATTGGACTGGATCTACAGGAACAACAATGAAGTAGACTTGATCTTTTATATCTTTAGCTCCTGTAGCTCATCTCCATCATCTTGGACATCATATTGACTTCCTTTTGCATGTGCAGTAGCAATTTGGTTGATAGAATGTTAATTCTGCAGTTCTGGATCAGCACTGCACTTATTGTGTGTTCACCTTCCAAGATGGCTCCAATTGGTTCATGTGTCCTCCAAGACCTACAATTCACAATGCAAAGCATCAATTTCATCTTAACAAGTCATTTTTCATCAATTTCAAGGATCAAAATATGTCCATTTGCAGTCATGGATTAGTAAAAAATAGCTCATTGCCAATAGTCCTCTTCACAAATCCAGTGATTTTTGCATGATTTTCTGAGTTTTCTACCATTTTCAAGTACCCATTTGGCCAATATATTGATCTAGCAAGTTTTTTTGGTCCTTAGAATCCATTTATAGACTTTTATTTCATATTTTTCTAGCTTTTTCTGTAAAAAGCAGGATTTTTAGGGGTCACAGACTTTTCATGTGTAGTGGCATTAATTATCGTAAAATGTGCTAAAAATCCACAAAAACTTAATAAAATGTTCATCATGATGTGAAAAATAGATATTCAATTCAAATCCATCAATAAAATCCAATTTGCTCCTTGAAAAACTCAAATTTTAAGCCAAAATACCAAAAAGCGCTGATTTTGGGGTTTACCGACCTAGCGAGGATTTTGGGGTCTACTGACTAAAAGTCGGTGCAATGCAATTCTAGCACAGGTCAAAGAGGTTCATTTTTAGTGCAAAATTCTTTTGCGCTACTTTTGGGTGCCACCGACTTGCGCGAGTTTGGGCTCGGACTGACTAATAGCATCTTATAAGGTCGGTCGTGGTGGATTGTAACACAAGTCGATAAGGTCGATTTTTAGCGCAAAACATAAAAGGCTTAGTCGACGGGGATTTTCAATGCAACTGACTAACGTGGGTTTTAGCATTGACCGACCTGCGTGACGTAAGTCAGTGGAAGGCCATTTTAGCGCAAGTCTACGGAGTGGGTTTTTAGCGCAAAGGTCGGTAGAGGCTATTTTTAGCACTTTTTACAGTTGGGGTCATTTTTAGTGCTAGATTTTGAATTGGCCAGGGTAAAATACTTTAAATATTTTTAAATATACTTTTAGGATGTTTGAGATAGTTTCCAGATCCATAGGATTTCACATGCAGATTCTAGATTTTTGAGGTTCCAGCAGATTTCAGACTTAGTCATTTTTCAGGATTCTTCAGGGTTTCAGACTTAGCCAAATCAGGGCTTCAGGACTATGTGTCAGAATGAAAGTATGTGAACCCCTTAGTGAAATCTTATGGAATTTGACATGATTTTGCAACTCTAAGACCTGGAAACTAGGAATTTCAACATGACACATCCTGCAGTAGCAATTTCAAGGCCAATATTCAGTGACAAGATTTTTGAACAAAATGCAGTAACACCCAATTCCAATGTAGAAGGCAACAAATGGCTCTCTTAAGAACAAGACCACTCAAGACACTTCCAAATCAATCTATATCACATCAAATCACTTCAAACATGCCAAGAACTCAAATTTGAAGCAAATCTTGCATTCTAAGCACATTTTCACCTTCTCATCATCATAAGTAACAAAGGTTTGAAACTTCAAGCCAAAGCAAAAGAGGGGGTCTCCATTTGTCAAAATGGGGCATGTGTGCAAGGCACAATAGACTCTTTCTCTCTTATCAAACCACTTTTTAACTACAGCCTAATGCTTTGCAAATTTACAGCTTGATCTCTTTTCTCATCCAATTGTAACATTTGGACCAACCTAGCTTCTCTATGATCATCAAAGCCTAGGTACTCATTAGCAAACTTCCAAGTAGGTATTCTCAAGTTCACTAGAAGTATTGGATAAGTCCCATATACTAAGTGATATGGTGCATTGCCTAAGGTTGTTTTAACTTTCATCCTATCTACCCACAATGCATATTTCAGCAGTGTATTCCATTCTTTAGGATTTTTGACAATTAACTTTTTGATGATGTCTAATAGGATTTTGTTGGTAGACTCAGCTAACCCATTACCCTGAGGCTAATAATTTGAATAAAAATTAAGTACTATTCCATACTCAAATGCCCATTTAGAAAATTTCAAAGAAGAAAATGCAGGGCCATTGTCACATACCAGAGAATAGGGATCTTCAAACCTTGTAATGATGTTCTCCTCAAGAAATTTGATGACTACTTCAGTAGTAGAGAACTTACAACATGTTGCCTCTATCCACCTTGTACAATAGTCTATCATCGTTAGTATGAACTTGTGTCCTGCAGATGATGGAAGATTGATGACTTCAATGAAATCTAGTCCCCATTGTGCAAATGGCCTAGACTCAATAACTGGCTGTAGTGGATTAGCCTGATTTCTCCCTTTGTCTGTTGTAGTATGACATATGTGACAACTTCGAATATGGTTTTATGTGTCCTTGAATATTGTAGGCCAATAATAACCAGCTCTCAAAATTTTATGAGTAGTTGCCAAATGGAAACCATGAGCTATTCCATATTTATCATGCAGTTCCAGCAACACTTTGTTTGCCTCATCTCTGTTCAAGCACCTCAAGTATATACCTTCATGATTCTTCTTGAACAATAAACCCATTTGTACCATATACCCTTGTGCTTTTATTTTTAAGGCTTTCCTCTGAGAAGACTTCATCTTTTTTGGATATTTTCCATATATCAAGAATGTGTTTAAGTCATCATACCAACCTGATGCATCATTAGTGTTTAATACATATTGTTGTTTCACCAAGTTTGGATCAGTATTAGCTATTGTCTATACTAATGCCTGACCTCTGACTAATTTCATAGGAATAATCTCCATGTCAAACTCCTGCAGCACTGTGATCCACTTGGTTCTTTTCTCCCCAGGATCATTTTGCATCAATAACATTTTCACCGCTACATCAAGTACTATAGCCCTTACTTGGCTTCCCAAGATGTAGTGCCTAAACTTTTTCACTGCTCGCAGTAATGTGAAAGCCTGCCTTTCTGTGTCTAAGTACTTCAACTATGCATCCTTCAATGGAGCACTCATGAAAGTGATGGACTTATCTTCATTTTCTTCTCCCTTTTGTGTCAAAGCAGCTGCAACTGAATGCACAGATGCAAACGAGTAGATGTAGAATAGTTTCATATAATTCGGACCAGCCAACACAGGAGCATCAAAAATGGCCTCTTTAATGTCTTCAAATGCAGCCTTAGCTACTGGCGTCCATTCTATCTTCGCATCTTTCTTTAGCATTGCATTTAATGGCTGCACAATTTCTGCAAATCCTATAATAAACTTTCTGACAAAGTTAATTTCACCAAAGAAAGACTTCAATTCCTTTTTACAATTAGGCAATTGCAACTTTTTAATTCCTTCTACCCTGTCTGGGTCAATGGATATCCCATTCTCAGAAATAATATGTCCTAACAACTTTCCTTCTGTCACACCAAATGAACATTTCTTTGGGTTAAGAGAAATTCCATACCTTTCACACCTTTTTAGCACTCTCCTTAAATCTTTTGCATGAGTGGATGCATCCATAGAATATATAGTTAAATCATCCATGTATATAACAATACATTTACCTGACATTCCACGAAATGCAATGTCCATGGCTCACTAAAATGTGGTACCTTTATTTATTAAACCGAAAGGCATTCTCCTATATGCATAATTACCCCATTTGCAAATGAATGTTGTTTTCAATCTATCCTCCTTGTCAACTAGAACCTGGTTATACCCCAAAATCTGTCCAGAAAGGACATCATCTTAGCTCCATTTACTGCCTGGAGCACTTCATCTATTGGAGGCAAATGATAGTTATCCTTTTCAGAAGCTTTGTTCAGGTTTCTAAAGTCTACACACAATCTAATGTCTCCACTTTTCTTCCTTACGGGCACTAAGTTTGCTACCCAGGTTGAATGCCTCACTGGAAATATTATTCTAGCAGACAACAACTTTTTGATTTCTTTAAAGATTAGAGGCTCTAAAATAGCATTCACTGGTCTCTATTTTTGTCTAAATGGTATTACATGGGTTATAATAGAGGTATCATAAGTCTTCAAATCTTCATAGGTCCAAGCTATCACATGTTTATACTCCTTTAAAATCTCCACAATTTCTTTTCTTAATTCTTTAGAACAAGCCTTTCCAATCAACACATTCTGTTGACTTTGTTCTATTCCTAAGTTAAAGGGATCACACTTACCCCCTTTAGTTTTAGACAAATCTTTATGTCTAACTACCCCATCAAAATCAAAGATCTTCTCTAGTTCTATTACCCCCTTGGGTAGGAAATTACTTTTCAGATTTATTATGTCCTCCTCATCCCAAGATACATTAGGTCTTTCCTATTCATCAATGATCTGGGTTTCGAATACCTCATTACAAGTGAGAAAGTCTACAATTTGTTGATCTCCTTCAAATACTTGGAAATGAGTGACATTATCAGGTATACTTGGTACATTAACCAATTCAACAACAAATCATTTTAAACCTGATAACGTTAAAGGCTCTAAGGTGCTAGCAGCAACTGCTAGCGCATCTAGTCTTTGATTTAATTCCCTAGGGATATGCTCAATGTTAAATGCATCAAAAGATTTAATCAAGTCCCATATTATATGCCTATAACTAACCATTTTCTTGTAATTACATGCATATAATTTTTTGACTTGTTTAACCACTAACTCAAAATCAGAAAAAACCTTGATCACTTTTACCTTCTTCTTAATAGCCATAACAAGTCTATAAATTAGAGCTTCATACTCTGCTATGTTGTTAGTGCAAGAAAATTGGAGCCTATATGCTGCCAAAAATGATTTACCACTTGGATCAATGAGTTTGACCCTTGCCCCTGCCCCTTGTTTGGATTTAGATCCATTGCACTTTAGTGTCCATATGTCACTCTTGTTCTTTTGACCTTGACATTTTACCTTAGCAGGAATCACACTGTCTATCACCTCTCTTGCAACAACATACCTATTTTAATGTGTCTCAGTCTGAATTATGGGTACACTTACATTTTCAGTTTGTAAGTTAGAGTAATTGATGTTCTTTACTCCTACTTCCTTTGAAGCTTGTACTGACTCATCTGCATTTTCATGAAAACACAATTCAGGTTTATCAGGGATAAACCTTCCCTTTTGCTGCCCAATCTTTTTTATGCATTTTCCATACTGATATTCTATGATATCCCTGCACATTCCACAATCTTCTTCAGGATGAGGAGCATTATGAACTCTACAAAAACCCTTGTACAACTTACATTGAATTGGAGACTCTTACTTAATACATTTTTCCATCTCCTATCTTATGGTTCGGCCAAAACTACTTACAACATTATTTTCTTCATCAGAAGAGTTACAATTAGATTCAATGAATACAGTTGTTTCATTATTGGCAGGCTTTGTCTAAAAATCCAAGACTAAGATTTCCTCTATTCAAACTCCTTTATCCGACACTCTATAGACATCTGGTTCAATAGAAGCATATAATATCTCATTTGTTCGATTATATTATGTAATCATGTGTTTCATCCTAGGCTCAGCCTCTATCCTAATTTGATTTGGGACACCTCTCCACAAAAACCACATGTTCGAAAAATCAGTGGCCATGTATCCATTCAATGTTTTGGACTAGTCTTTACTTAACAGCATACCGTAATTGACTGGAATATCTATGACCTAGATGTCAATAAATTGGCTTACCCTGGGATCAGATGCTAACTACATTTAGATATGCATCAGTTCACCTACCACATTAACTTATGTTTTGTCCAACTGAGTAACCACCTTAGTAGATTTTGTGGGAGTGAGTCCTAAAGTTTTGCATATTCCTAGAGGCATAACATTAGCTGAGGCTCCTGAGTCCACCATACAATTATGTATATTTTTCCCAAACATTCTTACAATTAACAAAAAAGGAGGAGCTTCCTTCTTTTCTGTATACATGACAACATTAGTGTTTGAAGGTTGTTCAGTTTTCTTGCCTTTATCTTTGGACTATACATCCCTACTATGAACATCCATGTCAACTGAGTTCTCCTTTGGTGTTGACTTGTCTAGGGACTTTATAAAGGCATTCCTTACCCCTGGACTTTTCAACAACTCTTATAGAGGTACATTAACCTTGATCTTTCTTATTTCCTCAGATAAATAATTTATTAATTTCACCGTGTCATTAGGCTCTATTTTCCCTATTTGAACTTTTGGTGCTACTGTCCCGCTAGTCCAATGATGATTAGCTTTTAAGATTGCTGGATTATTACTAGCATGTTGATCTAGAGGGGTATTGAAATTATTAGGAGTGGAGGTGGTGAAAGGGCCTCTAGGCTTACTGTTGCTTCTCAAATTATAACTGTGATTCTTATTGGATTGTTGAAAATCCTGCACCTCCTCTGGCTCACATAATACCTCATTTTCAGTCTCAAAGGGAAACTGAAAGGCTTCTAGTAGTAAGGCTGACTCTAGATACAAGTTCTCACAATAGTAAGGCTCGTTCTCTGCTATTTGGCTATCTTCTTCCCTGGTTGTGAAGGTAAAACTTTCCAAGACCATAGAAGACTCAAATTCTAAAGGTACTATTTCATTCCCTTTAGGAATTAAAAATTTGGATGTAGGAGCTTGTACTTCCACATTAAAGATACTAGCAGCGAGATGAAATTGAGGACAATCCAGTTTAGCATGTACATTCGTGTTATGAATCCTGCACTAATTTTTTAATGCTACATTAGCCATTTGGACTCTAGATGGCCATTTCAACTCTTGAATGTATGGACTTTCAAATGGAGAGACCAAAGTACCATTATTCGGTCCCATGTTCCATGTCCTAGATGGTTTAGGTTGATTCTGATTTCTGTTGTTATTACCCCAGGCTTTATTATCTCCATTGTATCCCCTATTTTGCACCCCTTGCCCCTGATTATGATTCTATCCTTGATTCTAATTTTGATTTGAACCCTAACCTTGACTATAATTCTGATTTTGATTTTGATTTGAACCTTGACCTTGACTATAATTCTGATTCTGATTTTGATTCGAACCCTGAGTATTTCTACCATAAAAGTTTTCATTTCTTAATTGAGTCATCTCAGTGGTTAGTCTCCTTAGATGTACAGTGATTTCCTTTATTTCCTCCCTATCATCTTGTGTTTTGGCTATAAATGTATCTTGAGGAGGCTGAAAGAAAGACTGACCATTAGTTTGATTACTATTGGCATTATTACCAGTATAAGGAACTATAGCTTGGATGGGGGTTGGGTTATACACTAGTGTATAATTAGGAACTAGATTCAATAATGGAGTATGATGCATTGGAATACCATTCCATGGTTGTGTTTGGTTTGGAATTCTAGGATTTCCTACATTCAGAAAAGGATTATATGTTGTTTGTCTCATCTCCTAGTTCATTGCAACTGCTTCATTGTAGGCTTTTGACAAACTATCCACATTTACTTGTCTCTTAACAAACATTGCAGCCAAAGGATGTAAAGTAGTGTAATACATTGCCAATATTGCCTTAGGAGTTACAGTATAAGGAGCAACTAGCTTAGAGAATGCTTTTTGGAACCTATCATTGAAATTGTCTATAAGTTCTCCTTCGCTTCTTTTAATTGCTGCTAATTTGTGATACAAAGTAGAAGGCACAACTGGTCCTCTAAACCTAGACAAGAATGCCTCCTCCATGAGCTCCCAGGTAGTGATGTAACTATTTGGTAAGTTGACGTACCAATTAAAAGCTTGATCATTAAATGTTTATGGGAACAATCTGCAAACTACATCCTAATTTTATAATCTTGCTCTGAAGCAAGCCTCTTTAAAGATTCTGATATGATCTCCTGGATCTTGATGCAATTGGTATTTAGGGAAGATCTTCTCAAGATTCTTAGGCATTTTAAGATAAGTAGTGAATGATATGGGAGAATTGACATTAAAGTATGTCATGGCTTGACCTTAGGGTGGACTAGGACTTCTTGGAGGACTTGGATTTACAAGTGGGCTAGGACTTCTAGGAGGACTTGCATCTCTAGGGGGTCCTGGACCGAGATTTAATGATCTAAATGTAGAACCGTCGGGGCTCACTATATTTTGTATTTTAAAAGGTGATCCAGGAGGAGTCCCTGACGAACTCCTTACGTGAGATATTCAGGGATTCCAAATTAAAGGACTCTTATTCTACCTTATGTCAGGTAGTTGTATGAAAATATCACATGAATTGGACCTAGACCTTGTCACTCGACCACTATTATGAGCTAGCTTTACACTAATCTTACCTTAATTCCAATCAGGTTCTCCTTCTAGCGCTAAATTACTGTTGATGAGAGTTTTTACACACTCACAGCATAGTTAAAATTCACATAAGAACTTTAGCTATCTTGAAAGATATGCAGAATTAACTAGTAATTCTCAATCTCAAGTTTCTGGATGGTCAGTTCTTGACCGTGTGGGATAGACCAGCAGTTCATTGTGAAGCTGTTATATTCAAGGGGCCTTACTCAATCTAAGGATTTGTCACTGGCAATTGTCACTCATTATATGCAAATATCTCAAAATATCTCTCAAATCAATGATCCTTTGCAACTATTTATAACTTTCAAGTCAAACTTTATATGAACTTTACATAAACAGACTTGATTTTTCAAACTTTATGAAAATCATCAAAAATCTTTAGCATTTCCATATATTTAACAAGATTTTCAACAACTTCCTTTAGATAACTACGTTTCAGCTACTTATTTATCACTTGTTGGAGAAAAGTTAGAAAGATTAGAGTTAGAAACATCATTTTAGATTGGATCTAAATGCTCTGCTATCCACGTATTGAGAAATACAGTAACCTGAACAATTCAACACAATCAAATCTACATATGTAAAATCCTGAGCAATTTCATGAATATACATAAGAGATTGCAATCTTTAAAAGAGAAAATACATCAAGTAAATGCCTGAATTAGAAAACACTCTATAATAGATGTAGAATTCTAAGTTTGCCTTTATTTTAAGTATAAAGTCATACAAAATTTACAATGTAATAATGACTCCTGTTGCATTGATCAAAATCACCAAAAAACTTACAAACGCTTTTAACAGATACATAAAGGAGATAGGACATTCCATGTACTCCTTGATGCAAACACAGGCGACCTCCTCTCTAAAATCACTAAATGCTCAAAGTATTCTAAAATAAATGCCCTCCCTTATGCAACAAAATTAACAATTACAGCCTTAAGCTAAAAATTTAAAATCTTTGTGTACTAAAATACATGTACCAGAGCTTCTTATATAGATTTTGAAGCTTCTCTCCTGCTACGATTACAAAGTTAATCCAATGGTCCACATTCAAATCTTATAGATCAACGGTGGGAATCCCTTCCCAACCGTTCTCAAAATATCTTTATGGTATCTTTCCTCGGCACAAAAGATGCCATAAGAATCTTTTTCAAAATAAAAGATACTTTCATTGACTCCCTTCCCTTTATTGATTTCTTGTTAGTGATGATAACAAAAGAATCCTCGAGCATATGCATATGTCATTGTTTAAGGTATCCTTCTTTTGATACGCTCCTACTCCTTCAGGTACTTTGCAAAATTGCCAATCACACCCATAATAAAACTGAGATCACTTTCTTGAGTCTTTGCCCATGTATACTGCTGCACCTCAATTCCTTCTTTCAACCTCTTCTCTTGCTTTGCTAAACCTTTCACCCTCTTCTGATATTTCTTGATCTTAACATTTATCTCCATAACTGAATCAATCATTTATGTACTTAGATGTGCTGCAGGGTTCTCCAAACACGGTGAATAAATGGCTTTGAATTCTTTAATTGCCTTTGTTAAGCCATATACTAGTGCTTCTTGGCATTCATGCCCAATGAGTTTTTCTATTATCTTTATATGTACCCTTACTATATTATTAGCAACCTCTTCCAAATCTCTAGTATTCATAATACAACTTTTGAGAATGTCCTCTTCAAACTTCAACTCTAACCTTTGCTGTGGTAACTGATTAGCCATTCGAGGAGTAATGACTCCTTCATTTATTAACTCCTCCACTCTCTCATCCATGTCTTTGAGTTGTTTTGATTCTAATTTGCACTCTTCTAATCTAGACTGAGAGTGATGTATGAGAACATTACATTTGTTTTTTCCTAGAAGAGCAATATCCCAACCTGCCATTGTCTGTTTTGTTACATCCTCTCCCTTTTGCATAAACTCCTTAAGCCACTTCTCAAAAATCTCTGCCTCAGTTCTCTTATTCTTCATCTCATTTATTTGGTCTTTAGACAAAATTGCCAGTTCTACAAGTAACTCTGGCATACTAGAACTATGATCAAACATACCTTGGATAAATTGTTGTAGCCAAACAATGTGTCCTTTCAAATAATCATACTTATATTTATCCTTCCTCATCATTTCAATGTTGACATTATTCATATCCTGCCATTCGGCGATGTCTTTCTCCCTAGTCACATATCCAAGATCCATGTTAAGCAACTTATAGTCATCCATGCTCATTTCTCCTTTAACCTTCTCCTTTTGAGGTATAGCCAACTCTAGAGTTATGGATCCAAAAGGATTTCTCTTTATTGCTGACATAATCCTTGCTTTCCTTTTCTCCTTTCTTGGATGACCTCCCAATAAACTCTTGATATCAAAATGTACTAATTGTATTTCTACCTTTTCTCTCTGAACTTCTGCACTTATCCAAGCTGGTGCTTTCATACTTATCCCTACTTTCTTTTCTACATTTATTACCTCTTCTTGAGGTTTTTCTGCGTCCATATGCTCTAGTTGTGGTAGTTGCTGCTGTGGATCTTCCTCATTATCTTCTTCTTCTACTTCATCCTGTTCCATGTTTTCTCCTTCTATATTTTCCCTTTGTTCCTTATGTTCAACATCATTCTTAGAAATATTTTCTATATTTTCCTCAAGATCACCTAATATCCTTGTTGCCTCCCTCATTATTTCAGTTTCTCCTTGCACATTTTTAGGCATGCTTGCTTGATCTATCTGTGGGATTTGACTTGTAAATTTGTCAAGCCCTTCTACAGCCTTTTGTCCGTCCTATTTTTTCTCTAAGTTCTCTTCTTCCTCTACATTTTCTTCTTGCTCACTTTGTTCATTATAAACATTAAGAACATCTAGAACATCAATATCGGGAACATTCACTAACATTGGTTCCTCTTCCATCTCCTTAACTTGAATTGGTACCTCTTTTGTCATGCTTATTTTCTCTGATTGTGCTAGTACCTCTGTTTCTTTTGTAACCCTTTCCCTTCCTTCTTTTTCTAATTCCTCTATTTGTTGTGCAACAACTTGCACCTCTTCTATTATTTTTGGTGGTACTAGTATACCAAAAGGATCTATTGCCTCCAGCTCTCCCTGTACATTTTCTCCTTTTGATCCTAAGCTTTGTGCCTTCCTCATATATACTTGGGTATTATGTTCCTCTATTACAACATAACCCTTATCTACTTCTTCCTTCTTTCCAAGTTCTACTTTGGTACTGGTTTCCACCTCCATATCCTTTTCATCACTGCTATCATCCTCCACATTCACCGTCTCACCTACTTCCTTGATTTCCCGGGCTCTTGACTCTTGCAACTTCTCCTCGGTTAATTCTTGTTTAACCTTCATATAGCCATGTTTCCTTCTTCTATCGTGGATTCAGTAGGCATGTCCCTCTGCCTAGTTTCTACCTATGAAGCACTTATAACTTTAGCTTGTGATGGCACCTTTCCTTTTGAAGATTCAATCACTATAGCCTTCATGACTTTTTGTCCTGCTGGCATCCCAACTGTTTGGGTCTGTTCTGTACTGATGCCATGACTTGATGATCCTACCTCTACAAATTTTCCTAAGCCTATTTCCATTGTGATACCTAAGGCATGAGGATCCATTAAAGTTGCATTTTTATCCTTTTCAATGACTTTGCCTTCTACAATCTTTCTTTTCTTTTCGTAAAAATATTGCAATTCATCCTAATTTTCTATTCCTCTTTTCTTGCCTTTTTTCTGGAATGTAGGTTCAACACCTTAGCCTTGTGCTCTTCTATCCAATCCTTCAACCATGTTTTAGAGAATACATTAATTGGTTTTGATAGAACATCCAAAGATGTTTCCCATGTGTTGGTGCCTGAATTCACTGTCAGTTTTTAAGCATTTTTCATGCAGGCACCTTCCCTAAAATCCAAAAAAATTTAAGTATTGGGGCCCCTCAGCATTCTTCAGCATCTGCATCATAGTTCTTGAGGTGGTGGTCTTCATGTTTTCTCCATCGGAATGAGTTTGTATATGTCTTGGTGATCATGATTGGTACCAATGGTGTGTTTTCTTCTATCACTATGACATGGGCCATCGAATGGACGGAGGAGTGTTTGCCCAATGGTGTTAGTCTTACTAACGAGGGTTTTGAAGGTTATCAGAGTGATCGGCGTCATCGGCATAGGTTTGAGGTGTTGCTCCGACAGTGTAAGTCACACCGACGGAGGTGGGAAACTGATGTGTTATCGGCAGGTGTTGTTATGTCGGCAAAGGAGTTTTGTGCTAGGCCGACGATGTTGGTCTGGCCGACGGGGATGTGAGATGTGCCATCGGCATGACATAGACTGTCCGGTGAACGGGCAGATGTTGGATCGACAGTGGGAGGTTTGGCCGATGAGGTGTCATTGGCGTGTGTCTCGCCGAAGGTGGTGTGCCATCGGGAGGATTCATGGCATCGGCGAGGGAATTTCATGTTGCTCCGACGATGTGTGTCTGGATGATGGGAGCGAGGAGTTTGGCCATTGGGTTGACTTTGTGCTTGGTCTCGCCAAGGGAAGTGCTATCGCCATGACTTTGGCTATCGGGCGAGCCGGCGTGGGGTTCACCGATGGAGTGGTGTCTACCCGATGGTGTCATTGGCTTGGTGTTTGGTATCGGGTGGACTGTGTTTGGTTTTGCCGATGAGATGTTCATCGGTGTATGTGGAATGGCCATCAGTGAGATTATTGAGGTCGGTGGGAGCTTTCATTGGTGTGTCTATGGTCTATGTCTTGGCGACAAGGGATTATGAAGTGGTCTTCGGCATGACCTGTGTTTTCGGTAGGAGAATTAGTTGTTGAGCCGATAGTGGAGGTTTCGCCGATGAGGGTGTTTTGGTGGCCATCGGGGAGAGTTGGTCTATCGGCCAAGGAAGCTTTTGGGCTGGCCGATAGAGTATGTATGGCCGACAGAGGCTTGCGGAGGTGTCGTCGGTGAGACGATTGAGTCGGCCAGAGGATTTTTGGATGCTCCGATGGAGGGAGTCATGCCGACGGGGGTGCAGAGTGTAGTTTGTGGTCATCGGCCAGACTATTGATGTCGGGATGAGTTTTGTGGAGTTGGCCGATGGTTCTTCTCTGGCGGATATGGAAGTTGTAGGCTTTTGGGAGGTGTCGTCGGTGAGACTTGATAGATCGGCAGGGGGATTTGGGAGTTGGCCGATGGGCTTTGGGCGAAGGAGCGTGTGTCGAGTGCGGCAAAATGCTCGACACTTAGTACACATGTGACTATGTTTTTAAAGTGATAGAGGGCTCTCTGCACTATGCATGTGGGATTATTTTCCAACATATTTTGAACCTACGATGAAGTGCATTTTGGCAGGAGGCTTCTATTTGAAAGTTGCGATGGTTTTCTCAGTGGCCGCGAGTGGTTGAGCCATCAATGGTGACAGTGCAGGGGTATGGGCGATGGTACAAGCGATTAAGATGCCTGATCGTGGATGAAGACTTTCAGATGGCGACGCAAAGCTTGAGATTCCCCCTATCTGTCGCATTTAATCTGTGAAGGCCATTTTCAAATGGAAGGAATGTATCTGATGAATTTTTGACTTCTGGCCATGTAATTAATTGCTGAATGTACACGGTTCTGTATAAATGGTCTGGCTGTGTTACATTTTAGAGGTTGGAGATTTTTTGGGCTTTCAGCTCTGACTCTGAACATAAGGTGTTCACATTTTGAAAGGCATTTTTTGCTACAGACTCGGTCCTTAGTCTGGTGTACTAATCTATCTTGGCTTGTAAATGATGATTTTCTCTGTGATGACCTTCTATGCAGATTGATTTTAAATGAAAAACACCTGTGTGTGTATTGTTTCTAATTGTCTCCTGTATGTCATTTGTTTTCCTTTCAAACAAGGTTGTTAAGGACTTCCAAGTTTTTTAGTGTATGCATACTGTGTGTCTGATTTATTGCGTCTGCTCAAGGAGTGGTTAAATAGGCTTTTGATCAGATACAAAGGGAAATAGATTGCATCATAGGATCTGTTAAGCATGATCATTAATGATACTCTTTCTTGGACATGTTGCTGTTAGGCAGTAGCATTATTCTTAGGTCCTCTGGATATGAATTTATGTTGTCATGGGGAGACATTTACAGTCTTAGATATGACTCTGTTGCCCAGATAAGGCACTGGTTTGGGAATTTGTCTGTTCAATGGGTCTAGGAAAGTCCCATCACTCCAAACACCATTTCAACCCATCTCATCACTTCCACCTGTTAGTTGTAGGATTAGGATTAGGAACCTCTGCATGCTCTCATACCTAACCAGACATATGTCCAAGAATGCTGCCAATCTTGTGATTTGTTACACAAATCTTGGTCCTTACATGAGAGTATTCTGCCTGTTGCTGTCAAGTTAAATCCTTCTGTTATTGAGCTAGTCAAGGTTATACTTTTATCAAATAGGGACACCCCCCTTGGTGCGGCAAAACCAGAAGTGAAGGGGAGGAGCTCACGCAACCTCCTATATTCAATTGGCTGAATCTACCTGTGCATTAGAACTGGCAAACCCTAATGCTGATTCAGAAGAAAAACCAACACCATGGATGTGACCAATCTGGTTCACTAATGGGGATCAGTCTTGTGTTCTCATAACTGTGGTACAACACCTTCTTATCATCTTCAATCTCTAAGGGTACATTAATTTCCCCCATTGTCTTCATCTGTTCCACAGTCAACCTCTGATGAGCTCTCTTTCTTACTTCCCTCTCATTCTTGCAATCAGACCAGTAATCTTCAATATGTACTTGATGTTTGTATTTAGGGTTAATATGTTGTTGAATCCTATGAAAAGGATCAAAGCATCTAGCCAACTCAAAATCTTCAAAACCAAAATATCTCACCTCTTTTTCTGAATAACCAGCTACTTCTTCATTGTAACAAGAATACCTTCCAATATCCCAGGGGAGTTTGATATTTCCTCTGCCCCACTTCTTTTTGTACATCCTGAATGCACTCAAATTCTACCTAGAGAATTCTAATACAATTAGTTTATCTGAAGGATATCGAGGCAACATGAATGGCTTCCCTTCACAACCTTTGGTTTTGATATATGTGAAGTTAGGAAATTGTATGTACCACGAGCTATGTGGACTTATAGTACTTGTTGCTTCCTCGAACAACCTCCTATCCTTGTCTCTAGTCAAAACTCTCACCATATATGTGTAAAATACATCATTTACTAGAGCAAACTTTCTCAATGTATTATCCTCTTGTAAAGATGCATAATGATCATTTTACCATTTTCTAACCTAGACCATTTTCCAGGATCCCAATTTTGTCAATCCCAGCTATGTAAGGTTGAATCTTAGCTGCACATGAATACAACACATAAGATGACAAATAGAATGCATCAGCTTCTGATTTCTTAACATTGTCTACTTCCATATGGTAGTGCTAATAGCTTTGGCCCAATGAATTTTCTCATCTTTCTATTTTGCTTCCCTCATGAATTGAATAACAGTGAACATCCATGGTTCACACTTTGTTGCCTCTCTCAATCCTACCAATCTACTTATCATTATAATCATCAAAGGTATTTCTTCTTTGAAATTGATTCTATAGAGGTTCTTTGGTACCCTCGCTACAGCTTTAGGTTTGTTTTCTATAGTGTACCATTTGTAGAAGATTGTACTCTTACATTCTCTCTCATTGCTATTAAAATCCTCTATATATTGATCTATAACTGTATCAAAAAATGACATGTTCTCCATGCATTACCCTTCTGGTTCTTGAGTCATATTTGCTTATACATTCTAAAACCAAATCCTTAGCTTCCATTGCCAACGGGAACCTCGCAGCCTTATATAACCCTTTTTCCCATATGCACTTCATATCAGGACTAGCATCTGATGATGTGATTTTCTTTAAGACATCCTCTGCATCATAGTATCCAACGTTTGTATCTGTTGCAATTCCACATGTACTGATCAGAGATGGATATCCCCACGGTGGCAATTCCTCTTTGTCTGTTTCTTTTCTTGACTTTCTTTCCTTTTTTACCTTTTCCTTTTCTTCACCCATTGTATCCACCTTCTTTTGCTTCAGAGCCATCCTGTAAGAAAGCTCGTAGGTTTTAACCTTTTCATTTTATTCCTTCTTCCTAGGATTTTACCATGAATTTTTACATTTTCATATTTACCCTAACCATTTTGTCTTTTCCCTATTTTAGATTTCATGCTATCTAACAACAGTCAACTAATTTCCCTAATTAGCTACAGTAATGTTCCATTCATTTGCTTCATTTTTTAAACGAAATTACCTATAACTAATTTGCATTTTTTGTTAACTGCATTGTAACAGCGTTTTAGGGCACATACCTGTATTCGTGACTAACTTAACTCTATAAGTGTTGACCCGATTTACCGTTTCAGCTGCACCGTTACCATTTGAAAATTCTGTTCAACTGTTGAATCTTTGCTCAATCTGTGCAATAGTCCCATTTATCTGCAATTTTAGCTCTCAAGATGTAATTATGAAAGTAAAATAGACTTGAATTTAACCCTAACATGTTTAAATTATGCATCTTTCATTGTTAGTTTCGCATTAAATGTGGTATTTAATGCATCTCTCAAGCTCACCTCTTCATTTCAACTCTATATTTTAAACATTGTATACGTTAATTCCTGTCCTTTGTATTTCAACTTTTGTATATCCCATTTGTATATTACTTTGTATATCCCTTTAATATACAAACCCAAACATGTAATGGCTTATAAAACAATGTTACAATTTACTTTGTGTCCAGGTTTGTATTTCACAATGTATATAATAGATACAATCTAACATACAAGTATGAAACCAAAAGATGCATTCATTCTACTTTAATCTCCTTATCCATTCTGATAATGCCCTTTTTTACCCCTTTTTGTATGTCAGGTTTGCATACATACAATTTTTCATACATACAAAAGTGCTCACATGAGTTATTTCAGACCACATTTAAAAACACCGTCGGGTTTTACATTTATCTTGTTTGTACCTCTCTTTTGTATCTCTCTTTGTATATCTTGATGTATATGCAACATACATTTTAATATACAAGCTGCGGACTTAACAAATATTTGACTGTTTTTAATCCTTTTGTTACTTCCGGGTTCGTATCTTTGTATCTTTTGTTTTGTATATCTTTTTGTATATGACACACATACAAAATGCGGAACCCCCTTTTATTATACATCATTATTTACTTCATCTTCGGGTCCCGCCCTTTCTGTATGTATTAATACCTAAACCTCTTTTCTCCTATCAAAACCCCTTTTATGACAATGACCTGCGGGTCCCACCAATGTTAAACTCCCTTTTAACCTCCATTTGAATCTTGTCTTTTGTATGCATATTTAAGATACAAACGTGGATACATACAAAATATGATGCAGTGAAAAGTAAGACTTTAGCCTTTATAAATTGCATTGTATATTTCTTTCGGGTTCATGTATGTATATTTTCCACTTTGCATATAGAATGCTTTTGTATTGAACATACATACAAACTCATATGCAAGTGCAGACTTGTCACTTTATTCACTCAACTTTTGAACATCAATCAAGTCCGGCTCGTATGCAAGAGGGCAAACACTCGAAATATGCATGTAACCAACAAAAAGCCTAATTAAACATAACACGACAATACAAAGACCTTATACAAACAAATTTGTATATGACATACAAACTCCAAAACAGTGCATTTTACCAAAACCTTCATATTTCACAAAATATTAGGAATTTCAAGTTGGTTTGAAAAGCAACCCTTGATCATTTTTCACAAAGAATTTACTAATACCTTTAGTTTCTTTTCCCAACATGAGGCATTTTAAATTTCAACACTTTCGCAACACCTACCACTTTTTCCCTTCTACCACCAAGCAAGACCAAACACACAAGCCAAAAGCAATAGCCACAACAGGGGTCCTCATTTTGCTAAAGGGTAAAATGGGGCATGTTGTGAGCATCAGAACATGTCCTTCTTAATATGCTCTTCCACCACTTGGCTTTGTATGGATGGGCGATCACTGCTAGGTGAAGGAGGAGTTTGAAGTGATGTAGAGGGTGGAGGCTGTGTAGACAATTTAGATGAAGGAGGCATAGGTGATGGTAGAGATGTTTCTTGTATGGGAGACGGAGGAGGTGAAGTGGATGATGGGGTAACTTTTATTTTAGTTGCAGATGTAGTGGAAATGAGTATAGGTGGAGAGGAAGAAGTGATAGCAGGACTAGGTGTGGAAGCCACTATTACCCCTTCAGTAATGAGAGCGGGGCTCTACCTGATATCTTCCATGACAGAGGCACAATGTCTTCTTCTTCTTCCTCCTCTAACTCCACATTGACTATCGCTTCCTTTTGTTATCCTTTGGTAGTGGCAGGGTCAGTCTCCTGAGCTATAAGTGTTGCAGTAGTTTCTTGCTTCTCCACCTTTTTTCCTTTCACCTTGGCTCCTTTTGAGCCCTCAACCTCTTTGGTTGGGTGTGGATTTATCATTGGATAAGGTTTCTTCATCTAAGCCTTAGTTTTCTTTACTATCTCCTTGGCCATGTTCTCCATTGATCAATCTTTAGGTTGATCCCACTTAATGGGGCCAAGGGGAGGTTGTAAACTTTCTTTTCTTCATAGGAAGGGTCAAGTAGTGCACCATCCTCCTTCATTCCTTTGGGGAACTTAGGAAGCCCCTGGAGATCCAATCCTTTTAACAAGTGGAGACTCAGTCTAAAATAGTCTCTCTTCCTGACCTCATGGTCATCCACACAATTTTCCCAGTGATCCTCCAAGGCATATTCATGAACATACCAGCTGCCAATCAAGGGGATGACCCACCCAATAGGGTCAAATCTACTCCTTATGTTCTCAAATGCTCCCAAGGATAGGGTGGCCAGTTTAGTCTCTGCATGCCTTGCATTGATGATATTTTGGCACGAATACTCACTCACCTTAATGGGGAATTTAAAACTAGACTTGTGCCTGCTCGATATTAACTTGTACACCTCAGCTACTTGCCAATAGAGCTCCAACAAAATGATCTTGTCACTGGGGTACTGGGGTAGCTTGTAAGGTGCCTTATCAAAGCCCATAACTTGGATGTATGTGAAGGTCTGAAACCGGATGTACCAGCTACCCTAGTTAGCCAACTCTTCTGCAGCCTCCACTGACAGGCTCTGGGAGTAATCATTCTCCAGTCCTCTTATAATTGCATATATGAAGGCATCATTTACCATGTAGAAGCTCTTCATGCTGGTCATTAATTCCAGCTGAGGGAAATGATCATAGACTAAGACTTCCCCTTGTTGCAGGGAGCCAACTTGTAACAAGCCTGAGAAACTGACCTGGTATGCTAGGAGGTAGACCAAGTAGGAGATCATGTATAACTCCATCTCCATCACCATAGATAATTATTCATCTAGTTTGTCACTGATGAAGGAGCCCCAGTCTATTCTCTTACCATCCACCACCTTCATACAAAACTAACACATCCAAGGGTGTCATTTATCTATAATAGGAAATCTGAATACTCTACTAAGGAGGATTATAAACCTCCTTCCATCTTGTTTAAATTCATGGCTTGGTTGAATAGGCGCCATCTTCAAGGGGTGCTTCCTCTGTGTAGTTAGAAGATGCTAATTCATGTAGCTGGTTGCTACTCTAGTTCTTAGGCTATAGAAGGTGAGTGCAATGTTTTCTGCTATTTTGTCATAGTTGGCATAGGTGGGCAGGCCAAAGACCTTGTCCACCATATCAGATATGAAGTCAAGAACCACATGCCCTATAGGCCCTATTATCTTCTTCCTTCCAGCTTTATATCTCTGAGCACATGCAATGACTAACTTCGGAGCTTGCACTGAGACTGTGAAGGCTGCAACTTGAAGTAATCCTAAGTTTTCCATATACTCTATTTGGAAGGACTTGTTTACCTCTCCTAGCAACTTTTGTAAGTAGCTCCATGGGTCTGAGTATCCAATGTCTGTGTCACCAACCTTAGGATATGGGTTTGTCAACTTTGAAGCTGGTAGATACCGTTTGAAAATTCTCATTTCTTATCTGCTGCCTGTGGGCTTCTGCCATTTTTTTGCACCCACACACATTTAATCAATAGTGTTGTGCTTTCCTTGTAGTTTTAGCCATAGTTAGATAATACGAAAGCCTAAAAATCATCATATATTCCTTAATACAGTAATGATGTAGCTTTTTGGTGTTGTTAGAGATCGGAGATCGGGCCTCACCTCTTCTTTATGATAAGAAGAATGAGAAGAGCTAAGGTGGAAGGCTCGACAGAGATACTCCGACACCATAGTATCTTAGGATAATAGTGGTGCAGTCATGGTAGGAGGGTTCAAAGAATGAATTGTCCAAACCATGTAGCTAGAGTAAACACAACAGAAACAACACAAATATAGAATGCAATGGAAGATTCATATATTCAAAATATCAAAAAAATACAATGCTCATATGCCGGCAACATGCGGGTTACAATCAAAGGGCTCATAGGCCTACTTTCTGGGTTACAACAGATATGCAAGATATAGCATTGAAGTGCCTTCCAGAAAGAAAATCAAACTCTAAAACACATTCTAAAACTGTTGACTTCCTAATGCATCTAGGAGATCTATGTATACCATCTTCAATCTCATAGAATCCTCCACGTCGGCCACAAGAGGTTACAAACTCCAATGAAAGGTGTACCGTGTAGAAACATGTAGGTCGGCCTACAACATATGGTATTGCTCTGTAAATGAATGAAACATGGTGTGGACCTCAAGAAAGGTCTATCTAATCCTTATGTGTCATGTATGATGTTCCATTAGGCTCCGCAAGTCACAAAAGTGCTCCGTAAACCTTCTCTCAACTGACTGGTTGAATGCTCTATTCTATGAAAGTTGATGACCTTCGGATAGTGATAACTTTCAGTAAACAAATCTAAATCACTTGAAATCTGAATATGATGTAGATGACACTATGTAGATGTCAAGTCTTGCTCCGCGAGCTTTGATATGGAGATGTGGCAAAATGCGGTACAAAATGCTGAAACTGCAAATGACTGAACTGAACTAGAAATGAAAGAAAACAAAAGAATGCAAATATTTTTGGTTCATGTAAGATTGCTCTACAACCTAGGATGCTCCTTCATTAGACACTCGGGGTTGTTGAAAAAGTGAGTCCCTCACTTTGTTGGGGCTAGAGGAAAATGAAGGCGGTTTACCTCAGCCTGAGAAATCCATGGTGAATCTTCTTTCAGTCTTCCTTTCCACTTTACCAAATATTCTTTGTACTAGTTGCCTCTGGTATTACATCCCACTCTGCTATGCAAGATGTCCTCTATCTTCTCTAGTGATTGTTGTGGTAATTGATTCTTCAATCCATCTTCAATGTTTTCACTTGATTCTCCTTCATGATACTAGTATAGGTCTGTAATGTTGAATATAGGTGATATACCTAATGTCTCCGGTAGCTCTACTTCATATGCAGTCCCTAAATCAAACTTCCTAAGAATCTTACATGGTCAAAACTTCTTCATCTTTAGCTTGTTATATGTCCCCACTGGAAATCTCTCTTTTCTCAGATAACCATTACTTCATCTCCCACTAAAAATTCTTTATGTCTCCTCTTCTCATTTGCTTTCTCCTTATACTTACTATTCATCTCCTCCAAATGCTTCTTGACTTGATTATGTATTGTCTTCATTTATTCTTCAAATTCTTTTTCCTCCGCACTTCTCTTATTCTTTGTACTGATATTTCTCAGCTCTGCAACTCCTCTAGGTTGTACTCCTATCACAATCTCAAATGGTGTCTTCCCTATACTCCTACTCACTAAATTATTGTATGCAAACTCTGTTTGCGGTAGAATTAGATACCAATTACCTTCTTTGTCTCCTACTAAACATCTCAACAAGTTACCCAAACTCCTATTTGATACTTCTGTTTATCCATCTATCTGTGGATGAAATGCTAAACTGAACTTTAGGTCTATCTTCATCTTCTTCCACAATGTCCTCCAAAAATATCCAATGAATCTTGTATCATTGTCTGAAACTATACACTTAGGTAATCCATGCAATCTCATAATCTCCTTGAAAAATAGGTCAGCAACATGTATTGCATCATTTGTCTTCTTCAAGGAATGAAATGTGACATCTTTGAAAATCTGTCAACTACTACAAATATAGAATCATTTCCCCTCTGTGTTCTTAGCAACCCCAATATGAAATCTATGCTTATGTCTTCCCAAGGTCTCTTTGGTACTGTCAAAGATTTGTACAATCCAGTATTCTGACTACTTCCTTTTGCAACTTGACATACTCTACAACTCTGCACAAACTTCCTTACATCCTTATACATGTAAGGCCAAAAGTAATGTTCACTTACCGAAGCTACTATCTTGTCAATCCCAAAATATCCTTCTAATCCACCACTATGTTTCTCCTTGATCAAATTGTCTCTCATTGAACTCCTAGGTATACAAAACTAATTTCCTTTGAACAACATATCTTCCTGAATGAAATAATCTAACCACTTACTTCTATCTATCACAACAGGTTCCTTACATGCTCTCCATGCTTCTACAAAATCAAGATCTTCTTCATACATATGCTTCAGTTCATCAAAACCTAATACTTCTACTCTCATCTTTGTCAGCAAAATTCTTCTTCTACTCAATGCATCTGCAACTTTGTTTGACTTCCCAATCCTATGCTTCAATACAATTGTGTAACTTTGCATGAACTCTACCCATCTCATATGTCTCTGATTCAACTTTGCTTGACTGTTCAAATACTGCAAATCTTGATGATCAATGTACAACACAAATTCCTTTGGTAACAAGTAATGTCTCCACTTCTTCAAAGCTTGAATTATGGCATAGAATTCCTGATCATAAATTGAATATCTTCTCCTTGCATCATTCAACTTCTCACTAAAATATGCTACTGGTCTCCCTTCTTGACTTAACACTGCTCCTATTGCACTTTGTGAGGCCTATTTATTTCACTTCCCTATTTTGGATCATTTCATATTACAGCTGGAGACATTTTTTTAGACATTTAGAGACTATTGATTTCTATTATGCAAATTTAGACTATATCTCCTTATTTTGGATTAGCTTTGATTAGTATGTGGTGATTTGATTATATCCTATTTTGATGCTCTTATGATGTTAAACATGTGAGATACACTTGATGATTATTAGTGATGTTGATTATAAGCTTATTATGTGGATTTGCTATGTGATTTTGTTTCTAAGATAGTATATAGAAAATGCAATTATGAATCTTAATTATGATGTGATTTGTTTAATGTTTTGTATGAATTATGTGATGACATGAGTGTTACATTCTGTTGCTTCGGCTATGATATATATATGTTGGATTGACCATTTGTTCAAGTGCGCAGATGATTTTCCAGGCCACGAAAAATCGGAGGTTGATCTCACACTTACATGTTTTCCTTGTTAAGCCGATCCATTCCCAAGAGGGATAAGGATCATGTGTGATGGAATGATGTTTTCGTGAATGCCTGTATTTAATTATTGGCCTATTTCACCCATTTTCTTTAATTTAATTGATGTGTTGTAAAATATATGTTGTAATTCACACCATTTGGTGTCCTTTTTATTTTTGGGCCATTTAATGTGAATTTATACCTCCTTGGGTGTTTATTTGAGGTTTAATTTAACCCTAGGTGATACCCCTAGGGTCTAGGGTCCATTTGGGCTTACTAAACCCTAGGGTAACTCCCGTCTAGTCACCTTAAACTTGGGTTAAGTAAAAGTGACGAAAATTCAAAATGGCTAAGGGTGGGAGATGAGTCATGCTTTGAAAGGAGGCCCATCTCCCTTCCCAAGGCTTGGGGATTCCTCCACCTTGAAGACTTGGGGAGTCTTCAAGACCCCTAAGTGTGTGGAACCTTCCTCCAAGACTCTCACACATGTGTGAGAGCATCTTGGAGTGAAGGGACTCTCTTGGAGGATAAGGTGATGACATGTGTCATCCCTTATTCTCTTGGAGCCATGGGGAGAGATGCCACCTCTCCACTTTTTCTCTCACACGTGTGTGAGAGCACAAGTGGAGAGTGTGAGGGTTTGAATAGATAGGAGGGTGACACTTGTCACCCTCACATTCCTTCTCCTTTGCAAGTGGCATAGGATGAGGAAGGAGAAGGCGACACATGTCACCTTCTCATTCCTCAAGGCCTAGATTGGAGGACTATTTTAACTCCTCTTGGAGAGGAGTTGGGGGTTCTTGCTTTTTGGAAATCTTTCTATCTTTAGAGGGTTTTGGGAAGGAGTTAGAGGATTTTGGAAGATTGGAGGCTTGGAGAAAGCTTGTGGGCTCTTCTTCAACTTACATCCATTGTTGGGCTCTTAAGGTAAGCCTCATGGCATTTAGCCATTCCTTATGCTTGTTTCATTTTTGCTTATGTGCTTGAAATTGTGGTGGGTGTTATTTTCTTTTGTGTGGGTTGAGTGTGTCCTTCCTTGTGTGGGGTGGGGGAGGAAGGAACCTCCTCGAGGTCACCCTCCAGGTGTTGGTATTCTTATGGCCTTGAGGGCATTATATTGAGTATGGCATTATTTTGGTTTGCATGAGTGCCATGGTGATTTTGTATTTCATGGAGATATCATTTTTTTGGCTTGAGGCCTTGTGGTGTTGAGACTATGAGTTTTTGAAGAGACCTCTTGAGTCGAGCAGTCCACTCCCCTACCCCTCCAAACTCATTTCTATGAGTTTTGTTTTGTGTAAAAGCTATGGGTGATTTTGTGTTGTTGGCTTGTATTTGGACTTTGTTGTGGAATGATAGAACCCGTGTGAAGATCTACCTCCCAACTCAGAGGTGACCCACTTGTAGGTCTATGGTAGGGAGGAGAGCAGTTTTTGTGGCTTGGCTTTCCCCTCTTGTGTGTTAAAATCTTGCAGGTTATTTTTTGGTGGTCTTGGAGCTTGAAGAAATGGTCATTGTGGCCTTATTTTATTATCTTGTTGGCTATTTTGTGAGCCATGGTCCTTGTGACCTTATTGTATTTGGTTGTCAAAAATATGAACTCTCAATGTTGTAGCTATGTAATGAAATTTCCCTTATGAATGCAAGTGTCTTGTACATATTTTTAATGAAGTTGTAGTTGATTTGGAAGAATTCCTTTGCTGCCCTATAATGGATAATATCTCCTTGTTAGATTAATGTGCTTCATTTGTGAGGAAAAGAAAATACGTTATGTTACTGGTTTTATCATGACTGTGAGAAAAAATTGCAAATAGAAAATATGTTATATTGTTGTTTCAAATTTTTGTTGCACAAGGGAAAAGAAAGGAAAATATAGTTGCTGTTATTTTATTTCAAAGAGACAGAAAATAGTTAAACTCTATATTGTTATGGTTCTTAGAAAATTTTATTTTCCTCATATTATTTACTGTTTGAAAAAAAAAGAGAGAAGAAATCATATAACTCCTATTTTATTTCTGCTGCCATAAAGATTAAATTTCTCATGCTCTATTTGATTTGAGTTTGTTTTTATGAAATATATAAATGTGTGTGTGTGTGTGTGTGTGTGTGTGTGTGTGTGTGTGTGTGTGTGTGTGTGTGTGTGTATACTGTTGTTTAAATATGCAAAATAATACTGGAAATTATATTTTGTGTTAGTTAAAATGCTGGTTGAGAGAACATACATTATATATATATATATATTATATTTTTAACTATTTTGTTAAAAAAGAAAAGAGATATATATACAACAACAAGAAGTATAAAAAGAGTGAGGTAAAATAAATATCTCTTTTCTTTTTTTAACAAAATAGTTATATATATATATATATATAATTTAAAATACTAAATGAAATGTTTTAATAAGAGAAATCGAATAATATATATTTTACTGTATATTATATAGAAAAAAAGTAAATGGAAAAGGGATTTCTGTTCATTGTAGGCCGAACCCTATATTTTCGTTAGGGTTTAGAGTTTTTTTTTTTTCAAAAAAAGAGTTGGGACTGTGGTGGACGGTGACCACAGCTGCCGCCCACCACAGTCTCCATTGCCTTGTCCGCGGGGATGTGGGGTGGGGGTTCGTTCCCCTCCCCACACCCAATATTCCTACAAATGCAAAACCTATGTTTCCCTCCTTCGGCGGTGATGTCACTAATCCGTCGCCCCTCCTCTACTAAAGACTACAACGTGATTCTTCTTTTTGAGTTTATGAGTAATTTATCTTATCTGCAATGTAATATATATATACAGTAACTCAATATTTTTCTAAAAAGAAAAAAAAGAAAATATGCTTCCAGTTCTGTGATAAAAGAATATATATATAAAACAAAGAAAGCCCTGTGAGATAGATACTAAATGAATATATACCTTTGTGGTAGCATGCCCATGGCTGCCAAGAGCATGGTTGAAAACCCTAGCCTGCAAAACAAATGAAGAACAAAATGAAGAAACAAAATGAGAAAAAAGGAGACAAATGCAAATAGAATAGGGTTAGGGAAATGAAAAGAAAGTAATAAAATAATAGAGTGATTTTAGGGTTGTGGTTGAGAGGGAAATTAGAATGAATTTATTTTATTTCATTTTCATTTGCATGTGAATTTTAACTCTCTCCCTCTTCTTTTCTTTTTTGAAATCCATTGTGGTTTATTTGTTCTATTATTTCCTTTGGGTTCATTTTCATGTGGGTGGGTGTTTTAATTTATTTTATTTTTCTTTTGACTTTAATGTTGTCTTGGAATTAAATATTATAATGTGGGGTTTTTATTTAAATGTGTATTTTAAATCTAGAGTATGGTAGTTAGGGATTTATGTGGGATTTTTCTATCCCTTTTGCTCTTTTAATTTTTAGACTTTTAAATTATTCCTTGTCTAGTGGGCTTAAATTTATTTTAATTGGGAGATCCTTTTAATGAAATTAATATTGTGATTTTGATTTTAAGGGATTAGGGAAGATTGATTTAATTCCCTTTCTTGAGAATTTTACTTTTGACGTTTTTGAATAAATATAATTGTTGGAATTATATTTATTAGTGGACTTTATTATTTTGGGTTAATTATTTAATAGTTTCATTTAATTTGAGTTTCGATTATTTGGGTGGGTAAGTTTTATAATGTTATTTAGGTAAATTTAATTTAATCATTTTATCTAATTTTTCTCATAAATATTTTGGAGCAAGACCTTTTGTAAAATATTTATTTCGAACGTTAATAACGTGTTATGCTGCTAAATTTTTTTGAGATTTAGGGTTTTTGTTTTAAATGAATTTTCTTGGCATTTAATTAACATTCTAATTTGCCTTGCGATTATTATTTTAATATAAGCGTATTTTTAATCTATTTTTGTGCTCTAGAATTAGGATTGGATTTTGACTCCTATCGAAATCATATCACTCACCTAGGAAACTTAGGGTTTGGGTCAAATTGATCCTAACCCTAATGGTGACGCTCCTTGCGTTGCATAACCCCTTAGTCGATTATCATCACGTAGGGGAGTGCGTATGTAAACGCTCTTCCCCGAGTTTTGATTGACATGTTTACGGCTTATGTGTATTGCCACCGAGCACGCTGACACGTGCGAGTGGGTTTCTAGGGACATGTGGAAAAGTTTTTGATATTTTGTGTCATGACCACATGACAAATGTGGACATGACAAGTGTGTTGCGTGTCGTGACTGCATGGGAAATATGGGTATGACACACTTCCATTGGCGTCACAATCAACTTGAAATACTTTGTTAAAATGCGGTAATGATAGCACTGGTTGCTCTATCACCTTCTACTTCAACAATTCAAAACTCTTATTTGCTTCTGATGTCCACTTGAAATCCTTTTTGTCACCTCTCATTGTCTCTGTCATTGGTGTGCATACAGTACTAAAATTTATGATTAACTTTCAGTACAAACTTGCTAATCTATGTGTTAATAGAAATATTGCCAACTGTATTAAACTACTAGTAATCCAATAACTCAATGAAATATGATGAAAATCAAATAAACAAAGATATATTACCTTGAAGACTGATTTACCTCGAAGCTTCCATTGTTGCCTATCTTGTATTGATCTTGTTGATTAATAGAGCTCTCAGAAGTGTGCACTTCCTCACTATTTGAAGATGACAATACTTGAATGGCTGAATGTTGGATAAAATGCAATGAAGGTTACCTACAATGCAATTATTATGAAGATTGAGAGATGGATGATTGAAGACATGATTGTATGGATATGAGGATAATGGAGATAGTGCAATGAACAATATGGATGCTTTACCAAAGGCATGCTGGTACAATTCTGACAGAGTAAGTTTGCTATAGCTTGTGGATGACAGAATGAGGGAATGAGCTTCCTTTTATAGGCCAAGGAGGGGCCAAATCTATGTGTCAATATGTTAACGGTGGAGAAGAATTCTTGAAAGGTGTATGGTGAGGATTGAGTTGGTTGAGATGAGGGAGAGAAAGAGGGAAGATGTTCCTCTCAACTTGACATGGTGGAGAGAAAGGTGTGACATGAGTCCACATGTCACAAGGCTCACAATGACCCAAGAGAGAAGGTCAAACAAGGAGATCATGTTTGTAGGGAGGTTGGAAAGATTCTAGGGACTATGGAACAAGTGTCACAAAGTGTCCCTTTGACCATGATGACATGGAGAGACCACATCCACACAAATAAGGATGGTTGGAGGAAGAATAGGCCATGTGGGTGAGGGAAAATGGATTAATTAAATATTAAAATATTTAATTACATGTACAAGATGATGAGGTGGAATTATGAATGATGACTTTGGAATAGGATGATTTGTGATTAAATAATTTGATTATTATTTAATTAAGGGATGACATTAGAAGAATAGGTTTAATTGATTTAATTAAATAAATTGATATTTATTTAATATTTGGACTATTAATGATGAATGTGAATCAAATAGGTAAATTGATGAATTTATTAAATGATGGAAGAATGGAAATTAAATAAATAATAAATATTTGTTTAATTTGCATTTGACTTTTTTAGGTGTATACATTTTGCCCCTCTTTGAGACAATGTGTTTTATCACGTTGTTTCAAAGAATAATTTTTTTTTGCATTTGATACATGCCCCAGTTTGCCCCTGGTACAGGTTAAAGACGATAGGATGCCCCCTCAGGAGATTGGATGGGAAGAATGTGACAACAGGATGATGGATGATCTCACGATGAGATAGTTTGAATGATAGGTTAAGAAAATGGAGGAATCAAGATAAGGAATGGATGAAAGAGATGAATGATATGCTATGCAAGATAAAATGATAACACATACAAGCAAGCAAGTATGCATAAATGATACAAGAACAAACAAGGTATTGCACATGTCTAGCTGTAAACCAATGATTAATCAATAATGATTGATGATAGTGTTTTTCATTGCGGGGAATGATATATCCCTAGATCAATACAAAGATGCGGTTGTCATTGCGGGGAACGATATATCCCTAGATCAACATAAATATGTAGGAAAGATATATCCCACTGATGATGATGATTGATTGATTTGGTTTACGACGAGATTAGGATCAAGACCATTGATTGCGATTGGATAATTTGACAAGATTGATTGACTTGATTGGTATGGATTTGCATTTGGATCATTTCTTGGATTGATTGGATAAGGATGAATGGAAGAAGTGATTAAAGATTTGATTTGAAAGATTGATGAAATGATTTGGATAATGAAAGATAATTTAGAAGAAAGATTTGATTAATGGATAAATGGATAAACTTAGATCTTGAGACACTTGGAATTTTGATAATGATGAAATTATTATAATGAAATGGAATGCAATTTGGTATGTATGGATATGGATTCTTGTCATCTTCAATTGTGTGAGTATTTGAAGTACTTTGTTTCATCATTGAGCTTTTAAAATGTTGTAAGAAAATACAAGCATCTAGGTATAATTAAACCATGATGACCTGAGTATTACTTACATGGATTTTGATTTAGCAAATTAATACAAGCATCTAAGTATAATTGAACCAAGATGACCTAAGTATCATTTACATATCAAGAGATAAGGATTAAACCTGTTTCATGTTTAGACCTTTGATGTCCTCGATGATCATTTTGTTGATCATGTCGTTAGACAAGGCTTTCGCATTACTAAAGATAAATCCACAAACAACAAACAAATAAAATGATTATGCCCCCATCATAGCTTCTCTAGTTTGATACATCCTTGAGTAGCGTAGAAAGACATAATAATAAAAAATCATGATATAAGACTTTTAAAACAACCATTGAAAAACTTTCTTGCCCAAACATGTTTTCTTGCAATAACTTGATTGAATCAGTTTGATGTCTTAGGCCAAAAGGGATTTGCCAAGCGTAGTTTTGTTGTCTTAAGTGTCTTGATGATGTTGAAAACTTGCTTGTCATGCTACTTGTTGTCTAGTGATAAAATCGTGATCCGATTGTTTACCCTCTGAATTTATAGCATTCAAGAATCCTATTCCCTAACTAGATCAAGGATTTGCCCCCAGTCAAGTAGAGGATTTATTTATTATGGATGAACTGATGATGAACAATGTGATGAGCCCTAATGGACTGACCAAGTGCCTTGGGGGCTCATTGCTAAATGGCCTTGCTTACATGATGACGCAGAGGCGACATAGTTTGGGGTGGACTTACGTGGACCTAAAGACCTAGGCTATGAGAAATGGTGGAGACTTCAATGGACCAAAGGTTGAATGACATGGGATGGAATGGATGGAAAATGAGCCTCGGGGGCATATCAATGATGGCCTTGCCTATGTGATGATGTAGAGGCAACATAGTTCGAAAATGATTGATACTGACAATTTAGACTTGTGATAGGATGAACAATAGGATAATGTGATTGGATGACCTTATCGAATAAGGTGATAGGGGTGGCAAGACGCCCAGCTATGGTAAGTCATTGCAAGGTAGATGTGAAATGGATGCGGTTCTTGGATTAATATGATAGGAAAGATGGATGCGGGTTGGGTTGCACTAACAGATGGAGGTAGCAGTTAGTCGCAAATAGTACCTATTTCTAGGTTTTCACCACTTGTTTCTACTTGTACCATTTTTTTTATGTCCCTTGCATTGGGGTTATTAGGTATAGAACCTTCAAAGGTGCATACTGTTGATGGGATCATCAAACATTTCACCTTCTGATGTTGAGAGCTGATACACACCTGATTCGTAGGCAGTGACTATGACATAGGGACCCAACCAATTAGGTTCAAACTTCCCCTTCTTCTCTCTATCCTATTGATTGCATGGGTTTTCTCTTAGGACCAGATCACCTACCTGAAAGACCCATGGCTTAACCTTGTGATTGTAGATCCTTGACATTCTCTGCTGGTATGCCTTAAGATGGTTAAAGGCATGTTGTCTCCATTCTTCTAGTAGTTCTAGTTCTTGAAGCCTTGATACTCTATATTCCTCATCATTTATGAGTCCCTTTAATGACACCCTAAGGGAAGGAATTTCAACTTCGCTAGGCAATATGGTTTCAAAGCCATAGACAAGGGAGTATGGTGTCACACCTATGGGTGTGCGCATACTGGTTCTGTAGGCCCACATAGCAGGGTTCAATTGCATATGCTAGTCCTGGCCAGTGTCATCGACAAACTTTTTGATTATCTTCAGAATGCTTTTATTCGATGCCTTAGCTTGTCTGTTACCTTGTGGGTAGTATGGAGTGGAGAAATGATGCTGGATATGGAATTTACTATATAGTTCCTGCACATCCTGATTCTTGAAGGGTCTTCCATTATCTGTGATAATGGATAATGGAATACCATATCTGCATATGATAGAGTTAAGGATGAAGGATGAAATCTGTTTCCCTATGACAGTGGTTAATGGAACGACCTCAATCCACTTCATAAAATACTATGTGGTTATGATAATGAATTTGTGGCCGTTGGAGGAGGAAGGGTGAATCTTGCCTACTAGATTAAGTCCCCATTGACAAAAGGGCCAAGGTGTCGTTGAAGGTTGTAATTCCTGAGCGGGTGCATGTATCAGATTACCATGAATCTAGCATTTCTTACAGCGCTTGACAAACTAATAGGAATCTTTTTCCATGCTCGGCCAGTAATATCCTAAACGCATGAGTTTCTTCGCCAAAGTAGGACCACTAGAGTACGTCCTACAAATGCCTTCATGAACCTCCCTTAGAGTGGTCTGATATTCATCATATCTAAACACCTAAGGAGAGTACTATCTAAACCTCGTCTATACAGGGTGTTGGCAACAATGGTATATCTGGATGATTGGCGTATGTGACAGGTCGGGAGGTAGGATATTCTCTTTAAGATAGGTGTAAATCTTGCCATATAAAGGAGAATTGGCTCCAATGATGTGGTAAATGGTGTTGTTTTTTGGGCTTTCATAGGCTGGATGGGAGACTGGCTCCACCAAAAACTCATAACGCGATTGATTTTCAAGGATATCTATAAGGGATGCAATAGTGGCCATTCCATCTACTGCTTTGTTTTCCAACCTTGGTATTTGTTCGAAGGAGATCACAATGAAATATTCCATTCGACTGCCATCTTTATGCAGATAACTAGTGCTTCATACTTGTTTAGGGTAAAATTTGATTCATTTAGTTTAATGTTGTTTAGATGTTTGAATCCTCCTTTCATCCTATACATTCAAGGATCTAAGGTCGAGTGGCAATTCACTATCATACCCTAGGTCACTGTGAAATGTAAGGAAGCTTGGATTAGGGTGTTTAATTATCAAGTTTCCTTCTCTTAGGCTTAATTGACCATTAAAACCTTAATTTCACAAATATGACTATAAACAAAAGAATAATAGAAAAAGCTCTAGCAAACAGAAGTAAAATATCAAATCACAGAGCACCTATTTTCGGGGTTCCGAGGCGGAAATGTTGGGGACAAAAGAGCAGGTGACCAAGTCCAATGCCCTGCTTTTTGTCTAGATCTGGAAACTCAGTTTGCAACTCTTTCCTACTATCCTAGAGATTTTCCCATCATGGAAGTTGGAGGACTAATGAGCAGGCGCCCAAGTCCAGATGGTTGTTTTTCCTTCTATTCTACAATTTTGACACTTCAAGATGCCTTCCTGCAACTTTACTTTTTCCAGCTCCACAACCTATAACCTGCAACCATGAAAACTTTGGGAGGGGGTTGTGGTGTTTAGAGGATTGCCTCAGTCAAGCCCCAGAGGACACTTAAGTCTCTGAACACCATTGTCAGATAGAGAGTGCGTGCCCTTGTGAGCCAGAGGCAAAAACCAAAGGAAATGATGATGAAAACACAATATAATGTCACCTTGTAGTGAAGATATCATGGGAGGAAGATGCTCTTCATTCCATGATGAAATGGATGCTCATATCTGCAAACACAAACACATAAACCACACAAATCTGCTCTTGCAACATAATGAAAGCCTTGAATCACCTTGAGAACACTTGAACATCACAATTGCCATCTAGTTTACAAATTAATGCCTAAACATGTTTTTATATGCAACTACAAACACTCTCGCCAAGATTTTTGTAATTCAAACTTACCGTGTCGGCATAGGACCCAAGTAACAGTCATAAACTGACACCCAAAAATTGGGATTGCCCCAAAATAGGGCAAGAATAGGGTGCGGGCGCCCAAGTCCTCCCCCCTATTTTGGGCAGGGTCAAGCTCAAGGGGTCCTCCTAGGTCCCATTTGTCATGTTACCTAGAGCTCATTCCATCGGGATGCCAAATTATGAAGTAAGATGTCCTAAATGCACACTAAAGACCTAGGAGCTAAACCTTATGAGGGAAAAGCCCCCAAGGGGACATTTTTGACGTTACAATACTCAGCTATATTGTTGGTGCATGGGAACATAAGTCTGTATGATTTAGGGATTGTGTCCCCCTATGGTGTTACTAGCAGGATACCTGCTCTAGATCCATGTTGCGTGTATGACCCATCAAAGTAGAGCTTCCAAGTGATTATTGTGATGTTGAATATAGATTCATCGAGAAACTCAAAACTCAAGGGGTTGTTATCAATCAAAGGTGCATCCGCCAGCTGATCTATGATGACATGTACATTTATGACTCTTCTCTCAACGTACTCAATGTCAAACTCACTGAGAATCATAACCCATTTAGATATTCTACCTGTTAGGGTAGCTTTGCTGAGGAGATACTTTGGTGGGTCGATCTGTGCTACCAACTTTATGGAGTGAGAGAGCATGTAGTGTCTCCACCTTTGTGAAGCGAAGACGACTACAAGGCATGCCCTTTCAATTGGTGTGTACTAAAGTTCATAACCTACTAATGTCCTGCTGATATAGTAGATTGCCTACTCCTTTCCTTCATGGTTTTCTTGTGCTAGGAATGCTCCCAAAGCCGTGGGTGTAGATGAGATATATAACAGTAGAGGTTTGCCTTGAATTGGTGGCATTAGGGCTGGTGGATTCATCAGATATTCTTTTAAGCATTGAAATGCTTGCTCACAGTTATCATCCCATTTGAATGGAACATTTTTATGCAACAGATGTGAGAATGGATGGAACTTGTCTGCTAATTGGGAGATGAACCTTCTAATTGACTGCAACTTTCCCTGTAAAGACTGTAGCTGACTTAGATTCTTTGGTGGCGGCATTTCCATAATTGCTTTGACCTTTGCTGGGTCCACCTCTATTTTGTTTGCTGATACGATGTATCCAAGTAGTTTTCTGGATGTTACTCCAAAAACACACTTTTTAGGATTCAACCATACATTAAACTGCTCTAGTCTTGTGAATATTTTGTCTAAGACTTCAAGATGTCCTTCTCTGGTGAGTGATTTCTCTAAGATATCATCAACATAATCCTCCATGATGATATGCATCATATCATGGAAGATCATTGTCATTGCTCACTGATATGTTTCTCCTGCATTCTTGAGACCGAATGGCATAACGTACCAACAATAGGTGCCCCATGGACATGTAAATGTTGTTTTATGTTGATCCTTTGGTGCTATCTTGATTTGGTTATATCTGGAGAAACCATCCATTAAGGACAACATGGTGTGACCTGCTGTGAGGTCAATGATGATATCAATGTTTGGTAAAGGAAAATCATCTTTCGGACAAGCCTTATTTAAATCTTTGAAGTCGTTGCATATTCTGATTCTCTTGTTAGGCTTTAAAATAGGTATAATATTACAAACCCACTCTAGATAGTCAATGGCTCTAATGAACCCCACATCTAGTAATTTCTTGAACTCTTCCTTTACCATTAAAGCTATGTGAGGGTACATTTTCCTCAACTTTTGTTTAACTAGCTTAGCTCCTAGAGCTAGTAGCAGATGGTGCATGATTAGATCAGGATCAATACATGGCATATCGGCGTAAGACCAAGCAAAGTTTATCTGTTTTCTTTTGTAGAACTTAGCAAACTCTATCTTTTCTTGTGTAGTTAATGACTCTATTTGATAAAGGAGTTTTGGATGTGCCTTTGTGCCAATGTTGATTGGTTCTGCCGGTTCAATCAATACTGAAGATCTTTCTAGATGTGCATAAAGGGGGAGGGGGTCAATCCTTTCATCCATTGGTGCCTCAAAGAGGTTTTCACCTTCAGATACGTCTTTTCTATTTACTTTTTCATGATCTAACACTACCGTAGAGTAGTTTTCACCATTAGATCTCATAGTTATTTTGATACTTATTTTGATACTTTTACGACTGAAAGGATTGGCACTCTCTCCAAAGTATTCCTTATTGTTAAGGTTGATGGGGAAGCCAACCTTATGGTCTCCTACGGATAAGTTTTCTCTAAGCTCTAGGTAGTTAATGATGGCATCACCGTTTTCAAAGGTGTCAAGCTCAGGGGATGTTTTAGATAGATCCCAATCTATTAATTCAAGGTGAACTAGAGGTAAGGGATCATTAGGTTGATTGGACTCAAGGGTAGTTATGGTTAAGATGAAGGATTCATTCAAATGGGACAAGGTATTGACAAGGTCTATTATGGTACTCTCCTCAAGTTGGTTCGTCAAGCTTGATATCATACTCTCTTCATGAGGTTCATTCTCGTCATATTACGGTCCAGACTCTAGCGGTCTAGCCCTACAGCTTTGTCCCTCATGCATTGTTGGAGTATTACTATATCGTTGGACCACATCAATCCCTTTGTATTCACAAGATATCTCAGAGAGGTTGTCCCACTCATACTCATTTGAATCAATTTCACTAGCCTCTTGCAAACAGTGGATTTGTTCCACTAGGTTAGTGGTAGTTGCTTGTTTGTCTTCAACCTATTGTTTACCTTTGCCTTTGTTCTTCTGCTGACCTTGGTATCCTAACCCAGTAGTGTCTCAGGCCATTTGAGTAGGGGGTTTGATAGGTTCTATGATACCATCCTTTCTTAGTCCTGTGGGACCATGACCATTGTATCCCATCCTTTGCAACATGGAAAAACCTTGATCATACTGTTCTATAGGAAGCCTAGGTTGTTGGTCCTCTGGTATGATTTGACTGTCTTCATCTTTGAAAAGCCATTGTAAGACATCTTTTTCATCACTCTCATTAGATAGGCTTCCCCATTTAATGAAAGGACCTATAGGAGTTTCAAGTGGCTTAGCTTTGTTCAGGGATGGCCTCCCATAAGACTTTGGTGATAATGGCAACTATGCTAGAGAGAAAGATTGTTCGATAACATACTCCCCAACACCTTTGTCTTTGACTTTGATATTAAGCTCTAATGTTTTTGAGGTGGAAGCTAAGGAACTTAGATCTACTTGGTTGGAGGAAGAAGAAGCTGCTCTATTGGTGGGTATCAAAACTTTTGGTTTAGATTGTATGGTATTGCAATACTGAAAAGGATCGAGGTCCCCTTGTATGGTTATTTCTTGACCGTTATGTGGGAACTTGATACATTGGTGATACGTTGATGGAATAGCCTTCATTGCATGGATCCAAGGTTTTCCTAGGAGAATGTTATCTACAAGATCCATGTCAAGAACTTGGCACACTACATCTCTTTCTATTGGTCCCACTCGTATTGGCAAAACCACCATTCCTTTGGAGGTTCTTTCTTCCTCATCATATGCCTTAATGGTTATCTTTTTCTTGGGATCAATGGCATTTTTAGAAAATGCCAATGCAAGGATTAACTTTAGTGTACAAATGTTCAAACTAGCCCCTCCATCTATTAGGACCCTTTTTACTCTATGCTTATGTATTTGGGCCTCAATGTGTAGGGATGCATTGTGTGGTTGATTTATTGACATGTCATCCTTCTCAGTGAAAGATAGGAAATGCGGAGTGGTGAGATGACCCACCATAGCCTGGAATTGATCTTGGGCAAGGTTCATAGGAATAGTTGTCCCCAAGAGAGCTTTTTCTAATATGGCTTTATGGGATAGTGATAAACGCAATAACTCCAAGATGGAAATATGCATAGGTGTTTTGTGAAGTTGGTCGATGATGCTATACTAATTTTATGTAGAGGGTGACTTGGATGTGGAAGATGGTCTCGATTGAGCCCCTTACATAGTGATGTTTCCACGACGCGTGGTCACATTACAATCAAGATGATTATTTATGGTGATCACATTGATGTGTGAATCAGGTTGGGTGATATGGTTGATGGTGTAATCAAAAGAAGCATTGTTATAGCTTACTTTGTCAGCCCCTTTGTTGTTTTGGTTTGAAGAACCTCCTTTCTTGTAATGAGGAAGAGGATTCTTGAATGTTATATATTCATTGTTGGTAGTATGTCCTTCATTAATGGATATACATTTTTGGTCAATGAGGTCTTGAATGACATGCTTGAGTTTCACACAATCATTGGTTTTATGACCTTTGCTCCTATGGTATTCACAAAAGTCATTTTCATTCCACCAAGGAGATTCAAACTTGGGTTCGTATTCGCGCACCAGTGGGAGTGTGATGAGGTTGCCCCCAATCAACTTTCTAAGTGCAGATTCAAGTGATTCACCAAGTCGTGTGAACTTTCTTCTTGGAGGGAAGTTGTTTTGTTTTTGTTCAGTGCCTTGAGGCTTGGTAGATGGTGCATTGTCTATGGATTGGATAGGTTGAAAATAGGTTGCTTTGGTGCTACATGTTTTGCATCTACCACACCATCATTCACTATGGGTTTGTTTTTAGTCCAAAATCACGACTTATTCGCATTGTTGTTAGAGCTTGGGGTGTCTTTGTATATCTTTACTTGCCCCTTTGCTATCAAGGCTTTCTCAATGAGAATCCCTATCTCAATGACCTTACTAAAAGTTGATGGACATTGAATTTGTATTTGATAGCTTAGCTTAGTGGAAAAATTATGCATAGACATTTCTATCATTTGTTTTTTAGGTATGTGATAGGGATGTTTGCTCGCAAGATGCCTCCACCTTTGTAGGAAAGATGCAAATGATTCTCCTTTTTGTTTATTATTGCAAAGGTCTAGCATGGAGATTTAATGTTCTATTTTATAAGAGAAATGTGTGACGAATTTGTCCACTAATTCGTTAAAGGTGCGGATGCCAAGAGCTAGATGTGAAAACCACTCCATAGCTTGTCCTCCTAAGCTTCTAGGGAATAGTCACATTAGATAAGTTTCATTGTGAGCAACTTCAAGACAAGCGGCACTGAATTCCCTGATATGATCTCTAGGATCTCCTTTTCCTCTATACTTGTCAAATTTTTGCATTTCAAATCTTATAGGAAAAGGTATCATGTTCAAGGATTTATCAAATGGGTAAGGTGAGATATCTTAAAGCGAATAATGTTTCGTTGAGGTTTTGCTTTGGATATCTACCAATTGTTGTTGTAAGGATTGGATTTGGGTTGTCAATGCATCCAAGGGATTAAGTGTATCCTTAGGCTTTTCTATTTTTGGAGTCTCTTTGTCAATTTTGGAGCCATCTTTCGACAACTCAGCTTCATTTGAGGCATTATTCTCTCGTAGATTAAAGATATCAAAGTCTGCGGGCAGCTTTGCTCCTTGTTGAGCAACCATGAGGAAATACTTTTGGGGATCCGTAGCAACAACTCTATCCATTATTCTTTGGAACTTAGGGTCTTGGAGGTGTTGGAGGATTTCCTCTTGAGTGACTTCCTCATCATTAGGTATGTTATTGTTGAGGTTGTCCATGTTTTTCTTTTGTTTTGATTGAGATCTAGTTTGCACCATGCAAGATTTTGGGATGGGATGAAATGAGATTTGTTGGATTTTGATTTTTTGATTGGAGGTGTGATGTGGTAGAAGGTGAGTTTGATTGGAATAGATTTTGCTAAGGTTTTTGTTGATTCTATGTTTGTCTCAAACAAGGTAAATCATGAGCTATAATGTCTAATAGCTATCGAAGTGTTGATACAAGTGGTAGTCCAAATAGGGATAGATTGACACCGCTATTTGATGAGGACTATTTTCTTGTCAAGGTTACACCAGTATAGTTTTGTTGAGGAGGATGATTTGAAATCCTGTTATAAAAACTAACAAGCTCTTGTTTGGGTTGGTAGAGTATCAATTAGGTCCTAGAAGCAAGTTGCGGTTTGACTTCGAGGTGTTTTGATTGGAAGGTAATGATGTGAAAAGAAGATGTTTGTGAAAATGATATGGAAAGGTGTTTGCACGGTATAACTAATTTTTCAGGGTGAAACTATAGCAAAAAGGGTACCTAAAACTGATAATGTTTTTGTCCCAGACTGTACAGAATATCCCTATGTTTTGGATGCGCAACTTCAAAAGTGTAGGATAATGGATCAAATGCGCAGCTCTGTGTGTCAAATGTATAGATCTGGTTGATTTTGAAAGTGCAGTACTGTGGTTTTGCATGCGTTGTTCTGTGTGTCAAATGCATAGAAAGATTATAAGTGCAGCAAAATGTTTCAAATGCGCGGTAGAATTGGTTATATGCACAGCAGGATTAAATGCACAACAAAATGTGTTGTATGTGTAGCAAAGTGTTTTAAATGTGCAGAACTACATGTACTTGGTTTTTTGTTTCAGTGTGACAGTTTGATTTGTTTGGAATGTTTTCCTAAGTTAATCTAAGGTTTGCAATGTTGATTTTGGTTCAAGTTATTGCTAGAAAACACAGAGAACAAAAGGTTTCCATGATTACTTAACAAAATTAAAAACAAACAATTACAATCCTAGGGATGACAAAAATAATATTTGATGAGTTCCAACTTGGTTTTTACACCAGCCACTTGTATAAAGGCGGACAACTAGTAACTTGGTAGCACCAGCTCCCCTCCACGACACTCACTTCTCACACATACCAAGTTACAGTTCCTCCAAAGAGTTGAACTTTTCTATCTCTACACTAAATGAGTGTATGACATTGGACGGCTGTAGAGGTTCCTCCTCCTATGTCACCAAATAGGGGATTTTGGCTTACTAGAACAAAAGGATTTTAGTCAAGGCATCCATTCGGGTGGTTACATGTGCGGCCATTCGCTTCGATAAGAAGGATTCCTATCTTGCAGAGGTTACGCTCCACAGGGTTTTGGGGGAAACATTGGTCGGTGTAACACAACAGCACCCGTTGCTTGCAACTTTAGTCACAAACACAATTTATTTATAGTGACTTGGAAGTGGCTTGGCTTTAGCCCGTTATCACTTAAGGTTGTCCCACTTGGAAGGAAGAAATTCCAAGGGTAGGCCTCTCTAAAGGTTAAACATGTAAAATGATAAGTTTGGCATTTTGGTCACCCAAAAAAGGGGAGAGCATAGTCCTATTATCATTCTGAAAACATAGAGAACACTGGTTCTTTATCTCCCTAGTTAAAAGAAAAATAACTAAATGTGTTAACTCTACCAAGCACAAAAATTTTGTAACAAGATAGCAATAACTGTGGAAAAGATTTTGTTAATTTTATCTATCTAACAAATCTAGATGTAAATTGTTATTTGAAGAAATAAGACAAGTATTACTTTCCCCTATGATGCTATGTGATAGATTATAGTGCAAGATAGTAAAAAAAATAAAGAAATTGTTCAGTTTTAACCCTTAGGTTGGGACTAGATGAAAGTTGTGATGCAACAAAATGATTTACTTTCCTCCTAGTTAAGTCTATGTGATGATTTGCATGAACATATTAAGTTACTCCTTCCTAATTAGTTCTAGGTGGCTTAATAATGCAGCTAAAATGACTAAATCCAACTCCTAACACCTGCAAATGAAAGTTAGTATGGAAAACCTTATACAACTTTTACAACTCTCTGTTACAAATTGAAAGCATAGGACTGCATGTCACATGCGTAGCACTGCATAGTATATGCACAGATTTGCAAATACGCAGTAAAATGAATCGGATGCATAGGACTGCGTGGTTTATGTGCAGAAAGAGCAAAAGCACTAGAAAATGTTTCAGATGTGTAGTAGGATAAGTCGTATGCATAGAAAGGTAAAAGCACAGCAAAAAGTGTTGAATGCGCAAAACTGGAATTTGTATGCGCAGAAACAACCTATCATGAAAGAACCTTCACAAAACACTCAGATGGAAGTTAAAAACGGGGCAAGGCCCCACTATGGGCACCAAAAATGTTAATGGAAATATTGTCAACTGTATTAAACTACTAGTAATCCAATAACTCAATGAAATATGATGCAAATCAAATAAACAAAGATATATTACCTTGAAGACTGATTTACCTTGAAGCTTCCATTGTTGCCTATCTTGTATTGATCTTGTTGATGAATAGATCTCTCAGAAGTGTGTACTTCCTTGCTGTTTGAAGATGACAATACTTGAATGGTTGTATGTTGGATAAAATACAATGAATATTACCTACAATGCAACTATTATGAAGATTGAGAGATGGATGATTGAAGACATGATTGTATGGATATGAGGATAATGGAGATAATGCAATGAACAATATGGATGCTTTACCAAAGGCATGCTAGTACAATTCTAGCAGAGTAAGTTTGCTATAGCTTGTGGATGATAGAATGAGGGAATGAGCTTCCTTTTATAGGCCAAGGAGGGGCCAAATCCATGTGTCAAGATATTAATGGTGGAGAAGAAGTCTTGAAAGGTGTATGGTGAGGATTGAGTTGGTTGAGATGAGGGAGACAAAGAGGGAAGATGTTCCTCTCACCTTGACATGGTGGAGAGAAAGGTGTGACATGATTCCACATGTCACAAGGCTCACAATGACCCAAGAGAGAAGGTCAAACAAGGAGATCATGTTTGTAGGGAGGTTGGAAAGATTCTAGGGACTATGGAACAAGTGTCACAAAGTGTCCCTTTGACCACGATGACATGGAGAGACCACATCCACGTGAATAGGGATAGTTGGAGGAAGAATAGGCCATGTGGGTGAGGGAAAATGGATTAATTAAATATTAAAATATTTAATTACATGTGCAAGATGATGAGGTGGATTAGATGATGTGGAATTATGAATGAAGACTTTGGAATAGGATGATTTGTGATTAAATAATTTAATTATTATTTAATTAAGGGATGACATTAGAAGAATAAGTTTAATTGATTTAATTAAATAAATTGATATTTATTTAATATTTGGACTATTAATGACGAACGTGAATCAAATAGATAAATTGATGAATTTATTAAATGATAGAAGAATCAGAATTAAATAAATAATAAATATTTATTTAATTTGTTTTTGCCATTTTTAGGTGTATACACCGTGAAATGATCTTACCTCTCCAATGTTCACAGGTGTTGGCCATTCAACAATTGCTCTAACCTTCTCAGGGTCCATCTTCAATCCTTCCGTAGAAATCACAAATCCCAAATATACCAACACTTCCTTCATGAAACTACATTTCTTGATGTTTATCAACAATTTTTCTTCTCTCAACCTTTGCAATACTTGTCTAATATGTCACAAATGTTCTTCTTTTGTCTTACTGAAAATCAGAATATCATCCAAGTATACAATAACAAACTTACCCAAGAACTTATTCAAAACCTCATTCATCAATCTTATGTAAGTACTCGATGCATTAGTCAAGCCAAAGGGCATCACTAACCATTCATACAATCCCTCATTTATCTTAAATGCAGTCTTCCACTCATCTCCTTCTCTGATCCTGATCTGATGGTATCCACTCTTCAAGTCTATCTTTGTGAAATATTTTGCTCCACTCAAATAGTCCATGATGTCATCCATCCTTGGCAATGGAAATCTATACTTAACAGTGATCTTATTGATTTCTCTAGAGTCTGTACACATCCTCCATTCTCCATCTTTCTTTGATGCTAGTACTGTGGGTACCACACATGGGCTTAAACTTTCTCTGATCAATCCTTTCCTCAACAACTCCTATATTTGTCTATTCAACTCTGCATTCTCTGCTGGTGTCATCCGGTGTGTTTCTTTATTAGGCAAACTAGCTCCAAGTATAAGGTCCATATGATGATTGATACTCTGGATTGGTGGCAATCCTTCAAGCACATTATCTGATATGATGTCTTGGTACTCTGTCAACAATTCAGTTATCTCCTCTAGCGGTGGTTCTTCTTTTCCTCCGGTAAGAGTCTTTGTACTTAGGTCTCCGCACTTCTTAGGAATCAAAGGAAAACACATATTCTCATGTTTCAATCCATCCAAAAAATTCCTTCCATAAACCAAACAAATTCTAGTAGTCCCACATACTTCACTCTTAGGCTCATCTTCCAAAAGTATTAAGATATGTTTCTTCCCATTTGATGTTATAGTATATGCATTCTTTCTCCCATCATGTATAGCCTTTCTATCATATTGCCATGGTCTACCCAACAATATATGACATACATCCATTAGCATAAATCACACAATACTTCATCATTATAAGATCCTATATGAAATTTCACCAAACATTGTTCACTCACCAGTACCTTATGTTCATCCTGAATCCATGCTATCTTGTAGGGCTTAGGGTATTTCAATCTCTCCAGGTTCAACTTTGTCACCATCTCCTTTGAAACCAAATTATTTGTACTACCACTATCTATGATAACCTTACAACATTTACCTCCTGATTTGCATCTGGTCTTAAACAAACTTTTCCTTTGTGGTGGTTCCTTAGTTGTCTCTTCTTGAAATAATGCTCTCCTCATGACTAATGATTCTCCTTTCTCTAGTTTTCAACTGAACTAGGTGATCCAACAGGTTCTTCCTCCGCATAAGCTGCTCTTGCACCATTCTCTGTCCTCTTGGTTGTACTCCCCTGATCACATTCAAATGCTCTGTGTCCTTCACCTCCACACTTAAAACAAGTTCCTCTAAATGATCTTTTATCAAACCCTCTTTCATCTCTCCTATATCCTTCATTGTGGTAAGAATTATGATTCCCTCTGCTGTTGTGGTAGAAACTCCTATCATCTCTCCCCTTGTAGTATGAATTATTGTCCTTTTCTTCCTTTTGGTATGGGCTACTTTCTTTTTTCTACTCCACATAAGGTCTTTCTCCTGTGGAATATGTTCTACCTCTCTGAAATTTGCCTCTTATGCAACTTGTCTTTAACTTTCAATGCAAACTAATATACTTCTTCTATTGTTGTCATTCTCACCAAACTTAGTTCTTGAATAATCATCCTCAATCCATTTATGTATCTTTCCACTTTCTCCTTGCTCGCTTCACTATGTCCATTCCTTATGATCATCTTATGAAATTCTTCAGTATACTCCTTCACATATTTCTCCTTTTGCCTTAAGTTTTACAATCTCTTCAACAGTTCCAACTCATAGTCAGCAGGTATGAACTGATTCTTCAACTTTGTCACCATCCTATCCCATGTTATGATCTTCTCTTTTCCTCTCCTATTCCTATCCAACTGAACTTCTTTCCACCAAATAGCAGCATGTCCTTTCAAATTAGTTTTTTCAAATCTTACTCTCTTTGGATCTTCACTTTTTTCATATTCAAAGTACTCTTCCAAGTCATTTATCCAATTAATCAAGTCCTTTGAATTCAAATTTCTAGTATACTTCGGTACTTCCACTCTAGGTCTCTTACCAATTTTAGAAATAGCTTTCTACATCTTCACCTGATAAAATTATTCTTCTTCTAAGGCTTCTTCATTTTGTTCAGCTGATTGAAATTCTTCATCATCACTTTCAGCATCATGTCTAGGGTTTAGTCCTCTTCTTCTATCTTCTTCTACAACATCCAATCTAACCTTCATCATCCTCATCATCTCTATCATTTCTTTCATTCTTCAAGCAACATTGGCCATATTAAGCATCCTCCTTGGCAACATCTCTTCCTAGGATCTGGTGCAACTGCCTCAATTCGACGATCTGACTACAAGGTAGCAACTGCCTCACAATCGGCGCTCTATTGAAAAACACAACTAGACTACCTCAAGTCATTGTTTTGTTCACTACAAGGTCTTACGGAATGCCTTCACTTCCCAAAAGATTCAAAACTTCACTCTGATACCACTTGGTGCAGTCATGGTAGGAGGGTTCAAACAATGAACTATCCAAACCATGCAACTAGAGTAAACACAATGGAAACAACACAAATATAGATCACAATGGAAGATTCATATATTCAAAATATCATAGAAATACAATTTGCTCATATGCCGGCAACATGCGGGCTACAATCAAAGGGCTCACATGCCTGCTTTCCGAGTTACAACAGATATGAAAGATATGACATTAAAGCACCTTCTGAAAAGAAAATTGAACTCTAAATCACATTCTAAAACTACTGACTTCCTAATGCATCTAGGAGATCTATGTATATGATCTTCAAGCTCATAGAATCCTCTACGTCGGCCACAAGAGGTTACAAACTCTAGCGAAAGGTGTAGCATGTAGAAACATGTAGATCGGCCTACAACATATGGTATTGCTCTGCAAATGAATGAAACATGGTGCAGACCTCAAGAAAGGTCTATCCGATCCATATGTGTTGTATATGATGTTCCATTAGGCTCTGCAAGTCATGGAAGTGATCCGCAAACCTTCTCTCAACTGATTGCTTGAATGCTCTGTTCTATGAAAACTGATGATCTTCTGATAGTGATAACTTTTAGGAAACAAATCCAAATCACTTGAAATATGAATATGACGTAGATGACACTATGTAGATGCTAATTACTACTCCATGAGTTTTGATATGGAGATGAGGCAAAATGCGATACAAAATGCTAAAACTACAAATGACTGAATTGGACTGGAAATGAAAGAAAACATAAGAATGCACATATTTTTGGTTGATGCAAGATTGCTCTGCAACTTGGGATGCTCCTGCATCAAATAGTTAATGCTCAAGACCAGACTTTGAACCCCGATATAAACCATATACACGGGAGTCGGGAGGCGGGGCTTATTCCTACTCAAGGTAACTAAAATAGAAGTGAAAACCTAGGAGGCCTAGTGCTTGAACTCTGACACTCTTGTCAAGTAACTGGAAGACGGAAGGCAGGAGTTACCTCTGATTAATAATTGGAAGTCAGAACCTAGGAGGCCCGATGTCTGAACTCTGATAATCTACTAGGTAATCGATGAATGAAGGGCGGGAGTAACATCTACTTAATGAAAATTGGAAGATGGAAGATAGAAACTTCGACACTTGAACTCTAACGAAACTTAAATAACATTAAAGAACAAGCGGGATCGGAGGGGAAGGCCTTAAGTCTCTAAAAAGGAAGGTGGAAGATCAGAAGCCCGATCTTCGACGCCCCAAAACTTTGAATGGTCAAAAGGAAAAAAAGGCTTAAGTCATATAAACAACCTCAAAAATGTACCAAGCTAAAAAATAGATTCGATGACTTAAAAAATGAAGGAAAATGAAACCCCAGCCCAAAAGAAAAATTCACAACAAACATGACAAAACCAATCTGGGTGAGACTCAAAATGGTAAAAGGGGATTGGCCATGAGATCCTAACAATAAATAATCGAACATGCAAACCAATTTAAAGAGAAAGAGCATGAAACCAACCTGGAAAGACACAAAATTTGGTGAATAAGCTAGAAAATGAAGCACACACACCGACAACTGTGACAACCCTTCAATCCAAATGTAATCGCACAATAGAAGCACAATAATTCACAAAGCTCAAAGTAATTCAATGGGTGCAAGAGCAAATCGAATCACAAGAAGGGTAAAATGAAAATAATCAGGCTTCAAAAAACCTTAAGTGGGATGGCCGCATGCACGGGAGACTACCATTAATGCACCGTCGAGGGTAGGTGGAGGGAAATCAAATCTCATGCTGCCAATTTAACCTACAAGCAAGTTGAAAGGCCAACCTTTGAAGCAGTGTAGATGATCTATCAACTCCCCTCTATTGTCCTCAGAGAAAGAGTGTCGGGGGATGCTCTACAGTCATTCTAGGATGACCAACCCTGATGAAATAGTATTCATACAAGTAAAGGAAACAGTCCAAGAGTCAGAGTATCGGGGATGCTTCTACTGTCGTGATAGCACAACAAACCTTGATATCCCGATGATAAGGTAGGAAAAACCAAACGAGTAATCAAGCCAAGAAAAGACCAAGGAAAGGCACGGAGTTCAGGCCTCTACCTTCTGGCATGCCAGAAGGACAAGTCTGAAACTCCGACAAGCATGAAATCATCAAAAACTAAGTAACTAAGGCTCAACACTTAAAAAAAATGCATAAAAAACTTGCCTAAGAAAATAAAAACACTTAGTAACACCTGAGGCAAGCCAAAAGAGGGGGGTCCCTATTTTAGACCAAAATGGGGTGGGTTGTGAGGAACACAACAATTATATCTTGAGAATTTCATAAAACATGAACAAAAACAAATACTTACAACCCCACATGTTTTTATGTAGCCAATAAAGATGGTAACACACATACATAGCCTCTACAAATCCAACTATGAAATATCTCTTACAAACTTTCCAACTATCCACCTCCACAAACTTACAAATTCAGAAATTTTTCACCTAACAAGTCACCATGGACGTCCACTTTCCTTGCCTCATCAAAATAGATGTATTTCCCTTGGAGAATTATCTTCAACATCACCTATGGACATCCTCTTGATGACCTACAAAAATCAGAAATAAACTTGGACTCTTATCTTTTTTTCAATGCCTCTTTGGAGCCAAACTTCCATCTATTTATAATATCTCCTTTGCCAAGTTTCATCTTCCTCACTTGGGCTCCAATGACTCTTGGTATTCCTCTTCTTGCTTGGTGGCATCCAAATTGGAGAAATGTGACTCTTGGGATTCCTTTGTTTCTTTCCTTCATGACTTGGATGCTTGAAAACTCTTCATTGTCCAATTTTTGTCTTCTAGCATGTAGGTGACTAAGATTTTGTCCATATGCAACTTGCCTTGTCTTTTCCTTGGGATTTTGGAGAATTAAAATATTTATTTCATTTCCCCAAAGTTTGTGTATGATGTTGATTAGAAATCTGCAAGACAAACAAAAGGGTAAAAGAAATAAAATATATTTTTTTGGTTGATGCAAGATTGCTTGTGAGCCCGGATGCTCCTGCATCAACATCCTATAAAAGTAGAGACTAATATATCCTAGAAAAACCCTTTTGGGTAAAAGAACTAGCCTTTGGAGAACCATTCATCATATTAACATCAAAACATGTGTAAAATATAATAAATTTTTTATCCATGCTCTACAAGGGAAAATCACTATCTTTATAACATGCTCTTTAATTTTTGATTGATCAAGCAAGATCTCATTGTTCTAGAAATCTATCAAAAACACATGCAACCTTACATCCTTCACCATATTGCTAAGTCACGTCATAGAGTAAAAAGAGATCAATACCCTTTAATCTTAAATGAAATTTAGTAGCATTCTAATAACATAACCACACATCCATCTACTAGACAATACCACAATCCATGTGCGTTCTTGTATAGACCAAGAAAGGCACAAAAATAATAAGATGTATTAGGTAAAGCACCATTGCCCATGCCTCTCTATTTGGCTCTACATACTCAATCATCTCAGGTTTTACCCCATCCTACTCATCAACCTCAAGTATTTGCGAATATTGAAAGGGATCTTTATCAAAACCATCAAGCTACATAGGAAACTTTTCAAAAAGAATTGAATAGGCTTTGTTGATGGGTGATTTGACACACTCATTAACTTAGGTAAAGTTCTAGGTGCACCTCACCTCACCTAGCTTCCACCTTCCAGTAAAAGGTAGGTGAGTTGAGTGATTTAGAGAGTGCTTTGAAGAATGATTAACGAGGAATTGGAGGAAAACTTGTAGGAGAACCTACAAATATTAAAAGGAATGAAGTTTTTAGTTGATAGCCTGCAAATCAAAGCTGAAAGTGACAAGTAGATAATCTCATCCTAAGTGTAGAAAATTGTGTAGCTTAAGGTAGACATACACAAAGCTACATAGGTTTCTAGCTATAGACCTCTCATCTAAGAGTTGTATAATTCCTATTGGACAACAACCTACCCTTCTTTCACACTCCATCATGCATCCTTATTTTTCTTATTTCTCTAATCCTATCTCCTCTCTGAACTATTATTGTCCCATGCCTTTTCCTTTACTTGTTAGATAGGGTATGCTAGATGCTAGAGTAGATTTTTATTCTTCATCATCCATTCCAAACCTTAAGTATATGGAGGATGAATTGGTATTGAAACTAAACTTGGTCACTAGGAAGAGTGATGAATGAACTTGATGGATGCCATGATAAGAGGTAGTGTAAATAGGGATGGATTATGATGGTGAAAGCTATGAGCTAGTGAATGGACCCTAGATGATAACTAGATGTTTTTAGGAAAATGTAGATATATAATGTGACAATCATGAAATAAGATCATTACTAATTAAAAGTATTAGGTGTAAACTTTTTAACCTCTTGATCATGCTAGAATGAGGTCTATTATAAAATGATCAATAAATATTTATGGAGACCATATAGCTTCTACTTATGGAGGGTTGTGAAAACTATAAGGTTGCTTAGAGGTGATGACCTTCAAATCTTCAGGATTCACCAATAATAAATGCTCATTCATAACATTTGTCAATAACCCAAAATAAGGAAACCTCAATGGTGAGCTTATTATTGATGTTAATTAGAATGGAGATTGAGGGATGCAATATAAAGAATGATATAGGAACACGCGTTCCTTAATTATGAAACACTAACTTCACATGTGTTGTTCATGGAAATTAGTGCCTACAAAAGATAGCTATATGGATAATATAGTGTTTAATTCTAAAGAAATGTTTGAATTGATTATATTGATTTGTTTGAAAATTATCTATAAAACTAGTAAGGATATGCATTCTTAGTACCAAAAGATGAGATTTCATTAAGACACAAAGTGTTTTGTGATTGCCATGCAAATAATATTAACTTACAACTATGACTTTGATAACATTTCTAACATCATTATACCTAAAGAAGGCCATGCTAACCCAATTATGATCTAGGATTCGAGATGATATAAACTCCTTTTATCTTAGTTTTTATGGAAGATTGAATATCTATTCTCCTTTTATCTTAGTTTTGCTGGATGATTTAATATCTATAATGTGAGCACTTTTCTTATCATTATATGAAGGTAAATACCTAATGACCTTAGCATCAAGAAGTGACTAGTGACTATACATAGAGTGAAACATCAAGCTTGAGACTACACGAAGCAAGGCTTGTTTTCAATGTCCAATAAGAAATATGAAAAAATAATATTTTCCTTACAAAATGAAGGATAGTGTTCCAAAGCATTTAATAATGTGTATGCAAATCCATAACAGTTGAGAAGTTACTTAAGAATGAGCTTATAAAGATGCGATATATACATTACTAGGTAAATTGTGAGACTAACATGTTATCTTTGAATTTTTAAGGTCAAATTAGATGTCATATTCTCTTACAATATAGATCCCAAGTTGTGTAAGGCTTCAAAAAAGTTTTAAAGCGTTAAGGTTTGGCCAAATGGGCCTCTGATCACATGCAAAATTGGAACATTGTGGATTGGGGTCAATTACCCCTTAATTTGTCCTAAAAGTTGAACCACTTAGTGGAGCTTGATAGGGCTGTGTAAAGCCCGTGCTTTGTATTTCTTCTGATTTGAATAAATTTTTACCCCTCTTTTAGTTAAAAAAAAAAGCATTTATTTTCTATGGAACATCAATTACCATATATGGTGCACCACTTACGAATAAAATATGTTATGTAGGTGTTTAATAGAACAAGGAGTGAATCGAATGGATGTCATTGAATTATGATAGATGGGTCTATTGCAACGAATAGTTTGTCAAATTAAATAGCCAAGATAACTCATTGCCAACTTAAATGTTTATCAAATTAGATAGCCAAGATAACTCAATGCCAACTTAAATATTTGGATGCGTAAACCTTGACTCACAAAAATGAAAGTAGTTTTCCAAGTTAGATAGCAAAGATAGCTTAAACTTAATGACTATTTGATTGTCTAAACATTGACTCACAAAGATGAACATGAACATAATGTGAAAGAGGCTGACATTGATATCATATAAAATTCAATTACAATCAATCATTGAGCACAAACCAATTTAATATAAGGTAAAGAGATTAGATGCGAGGAGTTCTTTTTATATTGTATCAAGCATAAAAAACGATTACAAACAGAATAGCAGAAAGCACAACTGACTCAGGCTGAACAACACTAGAGCAGCAAATGGTTCATGTTTTTAGCCAAAGAAATAACAGTCAACTCCTTTTCGATACGAGATGAAGAGTACAGGCATGATTGCAAACACACCAGAACACAGATAAACCAACCCAAAGGAAGACTGTTGTTCAAACAACGACAGTTAACTTTTCTCTCCACCTTTTTTCTATTTTTTTTTTGGAAGAAAGCTGCTAAGCAGCATGCACAGAATAGAAAGAAAGAGTTGTTAGCTCTATATGCTTTGTCCAGTTATGAAATGTTGTATTTTTTGCCAAATGTATGGCGCTGTTGGTATTACTGTACAACACAAATTCTTGTTGTCTGCTGCCTAAATCAGACAATAATCACTGCAACCACAACATCTTCTTAGCTCCTTCAGTGAGGGCAATGTATTCTGCTTCCGTAGTGGAGAGAGATACCAGTTTTTGCAATCTAGAGACTCAACTGATCGCTGCCTCTGCAAATGTGAACACATAACCAGTGGTAGATCACCTTTTGTCCAATTCACCGGCCATATTAGAGTCAACATATCCATGCATCTATGTATTTTCTCCTCTAAATCTCAAAACATGTTGTGAAGTGCCCTTCAAGTATCTTAGAATCCACTTTACGGCCTCCCAATGAACCTTACCAGGATTTCTCATATATCTACAAACTATTCCCACTGCATGAGCAATGTTGAGTCTTGTGCAGACCATCGTGTACATGAGGCTCCCAAAAGCGGAGGAGTAAGCCTCTCCTTCCATATACTCTTTTTCTTCTTGTGTCTTTGGATACATTTCAGAAGATAACTTGAAATGATCAGCAAAAGATGTGCTAACTGCCTCAACACCCTTCATGTTAAATCTATCCAAAACCTTGTCAATGTACTTTTCTTGTGACAATTTCAGTTATCTTTTTTTGCCTATCTCTAATGATTGTCATTCTAAGAATTTTTTTGGCAGCCCTCAAATCTTTCATCAAAAGCTTGTTAGCCAATTGTTGTTTCAGCATGCTAACAACAACCATGCTAGTTCTGGTCACTAGCATATCATCAACATATAATAACAACAAAACAAACTCACCATTTTCCAACAACTTGTAATAAACACATGGATCAGATTCACACCTAGTAAAGTTTTGTTCAACCATGAAGGAATTGAATTTGAGATACCATTGTCACGGAGCTTGTTTCAGCCCATACAAACTTCGTTTCAACATGCAAACTAAATTCTCTTGTCCCTCTTTTTGAAGCCTTCAGGTTGCTTCATATACAATTCTTCATCCAAATCACCATGGAGAAATGTTGTCTTGACATCAAGCTACTCCAACTCAAGGTCATACATATCAGTTAATTCCAAAACTACCATGATCGAAGTCATTTTCACTACAGGTGAAAATTTTTTAGTGAAGTTGACGCTCGTCTGCTGGTCATATCCTTTGACCACTAGTCTTGCCCTATACCATTTTTTGCTTTCTTCCTTCAATCTATACACCCACATGTTTTTCAAGGCTTTCTGATTAGGAGGAAGAGTCACCAAATCCCAAGTGTGATTTGTCTTCAACGATTCCATCTCATCTTTCATGGCTTCCATCCAGTGTTTGCAATATGTGACATTGCACGCTTCTTCAAATGAGTTAAGTTCATCTTGATCAGAGATTAAAATATGGTGGATAAAATCGTCATATTTTGATGGAGGTCTGTGCATTCTGGTAGACCTCCTCAACTGAAGAAATAATTCCTGTGTAATTCCTTCTTCAACACCCTATTCAGATGCATGATTTTAAATTGTTAGGGTTCAGGCAGATCAAAGCAATAAACACTAACAATTCTATGCAGATTAAATAACCCAAATATAACAATGAGAAATAACACAAAAGAGATCAACACAGAAATTTAATGTGCTTCACCCAATATGGGCTACATCCACATAAACTGAGCCATCCAATGATTTTATTATCCAGTGTAAAATAGATTACAATCTCGCGAATACATTACCATAACATACATCCTAGCCACTTATAACAAGCTTTTTGGAAGCTTCTAGAATTAGGGTTTTGCAATGTCATTTTTCTTTTGTCGGTTAACAAAAATTAACAACCGACTCCGATTGTGCAAAAAAGAGGGAATTTTTTTTTTAAATAACTTGTGTATAGTATTTGCATGATACATAACTTGTGTGCAGTACTTGCATGATCAGTCGCCACATACCAACAACCTGCTCTTCATTGTTGTTAAAATTTGATGATGCAATATCTTGGTGTGAAGGCGACTGATATTGAGTATGCTGATTTGGCGCCAGAGTTTGGTGATAGGGCGCAGACTTAGCAGAAGTCCCCTGTGGCAGATTGAAAGTGTTAGGCAACTGATTTAAAATCTACATAAGACTTGTTATAGGGTGTGCAAGTGCATTAGGCAGAAATTTATAGAAATTAGGCGACTCGTTTATAAGCTGCGACAGGGATATGGAGTTTGGCGACATATTTTCATGTGGAGTGCATTGTGAATAAGGTACCAAACCTTGTTGATTTTCCTACACCAAGCTTGGCACATTTTGATGTGAACCGCCTTGTGGATAAGGCGTCAGACTTTAAGAAATGGGTGGCAGGTTTGAGGAAGGGGGTGACTGAGTGTTATAGGAGTTAGGCTGACTTTGTTGTGTGTTGGGCGGCAGGCTCAAATTTGTATTCTGAGATAGACATTATTGTTGGTTTTTAAAAATATCACTCCCACTTGAATATCTTCTACATGCACATATTCCTCTGCAGATATTTCTAGCTCTTTTGGATGTGTCCCCTATTCTACTAGACATGGCATTACCTTCTCTTTGAAAACTACATCTCGGCTACGTGTAACTTGCTTAGAAATTAGATCCCACAGCCTGTAGTCATTTTTCTCATCTTCATATCCAACGAATCTACATCTCTTTGATTTGACATTGAGCTTCGTTCTTTTCTCCTGTGGGATATGAACGAAGGATTCACACCTAAACACCCGTAGATGACTATATGAAATTTTCTTCCCTGCCATTTCTCTTCTAGAATTTCAAAATCCAACTAAGAGGATGGACTTCAGTTAATCAGATACACTGTTGTATTAATAGCTTCTACCCAAAAATGTTAAACCAAACTTGCATTAGAGAGCATACTGCAAGCTCTCTCCAAAATTGTTCTATTCAACCTCTTTGCTACACCATTTTCTTGAGGTGTGAAAGGAACAATTTTAATCCTTTTAATACCATTATCTGTACAAAACTAATCAAACTCTATAGAGTAGAATTCACCTCCATTATTAGTTTTTAAACACTCAATTTTGTTATCGGTTTGGTTTTCTACAAGTGCTTTAAAATTTGTAAACATGCCAAAAACTTTTGATTTATTTTTCAGCATATAAACCCAAACCTTCCTAGTGCAGTCATCCAAAAAAATAACAAAATAATTTGACCCACCAATAGATGTTACCTCCATGGGGCCAAAGACATCGGAGTGCACTAACTCTAATGGATGTGTCTTCTTGTCATGTTCTTTGGTGGATAATCAGGTCCTCTTTTATTTTTCATATAAGCAATGTTCACACAGCTCTAAATTCACCAATTTCAAACCTGGAAGTTGATCCTTTTTGTGCAAAATCTCAAGGCCCTTCTTGCTCATGTGGCCAAGCCTCTTATGCCAAAGCTCCATGTTGCTGTCCAAAATTGCCATAGTAGCTCCCACTTCAGCGTGACTCTCTAGCACATACAAAGTGCCAGATTTGCTACCTCTAGCAATCACCAAGTCTCCTTTAGTCACCTTCCACATACTTGATTCAAAAGTGATGTTGTAGCCTTGAGCATCCAACTTCCTAGCTGAAATCAAATTCCTTTTGAGTTGAGTGACATGTCTAACATCCCGTAGCAACCAGCTATTACCATTGTTCAGTTTCAACAAAACATCACCTTTGCCAACAATATTAAAAGGTTCATCATCACGAAAATAAACCTTACCAAAATTACCTTCTTGATAGTTCTTGAAAAACTCCTTGCATGATGTGGCATGAAATGTCTTGATGCTGAAAATAAAAAAGATAATGAATCTATAACCAGAATCACAATATTTCCAACATCAATCAATGAAGTATTTCCTAAATGAACACAAATGCAAAAATATAAATATTGAACTACGAAAACCTAGCATAAGCATTCAAAAAGAACAATAACTCCATTGTTTTCCTATCATCAAGATCTTAGATTTCACATTTGATGCTCTTAGATTTTCATTAGAACAAATGCAACAAGAAGCTGTGATGAACGGATGAAGAGTTGTGTGAAAAATCCCATCTCCCTCACAGTGAAAAGAGAGAGGGGTTATATAGATTTTTGGGAGAAGAGAAGTTGGGAAAAGTTTCCATTTGCAACGGAAGATCGTTTGAAGTTAAGTGATGAGGATTAGAAAAAGTTTCCATTATGAAGAGGAGAGAGAAAATAGAAATGTCAAGGAGAGAGAGAGAGAGAGAGAGAGAAGAGTAAAAGATGAATATGACGAGTTTATTTAATTAATTAAAATAGGATTTTAATTAATTTGTGGCATATATGAATAATTAAATAAATATATTATTTATTTAATTATAGAATGAAAGGTTGGATAAAATTAAATAAATATTATTTAATTTGGAGGAAAAATTAGGATAAGGATAATTAAATAAATTTAATTATTTATTTAATTTAGAAGAAACATTCCATGGCAATTTTTATTGTCTGCAAAATGATGCTCCTAAATCAAGCACCCAAACATGTGTTGTAGTTTCACATATCTAGATAACACAAGTGCACCTACATCTTCTTCATATGCTACATTTACCTCATTTTCCTTTGATTGACTTTCCGCCTTCTTGAATGACCAACAATTTCTCTTTATGTGACCTTCTTTACCACAAAACCAACAACCTATATTTCTGCCTCTACATTTTGATCTTTTGCTAGATTTGGATCTTCTTTGATGGTTATTCCTCCCACGTTCTTGTGATCTCCCCCTGCTGCCAGTTATCAAAGCGTCTATCGATGAAGTTCCATGATTTTTCCTTCTCATGTCCTCACTGAGAAGAATCCGTACAACATCATCAAACTTGAGCACGCTTCCCTTCTTGCCATATGCCGAGTTGCTAGCATCCATAACAACTCCTTCCCAACTATCGGGTAGAGAACACAATAGAAAAATAACCTTTATTTCATCTTCCAATTTGATATCAACTTGAATTAGTTGGCTGATCAATGTGTTAAATTCATTCAAATGGTTTGAAATGTTACCGCCATCCATCTTCAAATTGTATAATTTCTTGATTAAGAATACTTTGTTTGATGTAGAAGCCATCTCATATAGGTCAGACAATCGATCCCATACACCCTTCACTGTCTTCTTCGTTGCAATATTAAATGTGACATTACTTGAAAGGTATAGGATAATGGTTGTTGTTGCCTTCTTTTCCAATCTGTCCCAATCTTCATCAGACATTGCAGCAGGCTTATTCGATTTTCCCTCTAGTGTAATTCAGAGGTCTTTTTGAATTAGCAACGCTTCTAGCTACAGTTTCCACATTCCAAAGTTTTGGCTAGAAAGCTTTTCAATTTTGCTTTCCTCCATCTTTTCTCAAATTGCCTCAGCTCTGATACTAGTTGTTAAGTAATAGGAACAAATTTAAACACCAAACAACGAACAAGAAAATAGAGATAATATGAAATCACACACACACAAATGTACGCAGCAAACAGAGTTACGTGGTTCACTAATAGTGGCTACGTCCACGGGAAAAGTAGGATAACAACTCTTATTACTTGCAACAGCAAATTACAAAGTTTCATCAATCAATCCAAGTGATTGAGTTTCAGTTTTATATTACACTCTTGAGGTAGATGAAGAGTCAAAAGACATGAGAAGTTGGAAAGCCAAGACATTGGACTTCACAACCAAACAGTTAGCATGATTAGGACTTGTCCTTGTGTTTATACCACATGATGAGAATTTAACCCCTTTCTTGAAATAATGAAAATCAAGTTAAAAAAAGGTGAGAAGACTTTAATTTGCTAGAGACCACATCTTTAGAGACAATTTTTTTATTTTCCTTCTATGACACCACATGTATGAGGCAAAAGATAGAAGAAGATACATCTTTGTTAGCAACTTCTGTCTATTTTAGATTGCTATGTGTTTTTGTCACATCTAACTGATTTTGTAACCCATTAATCTCTTTTCTCAGCAACATGTATTTGTTGTAAAATTTCATAAAAGATGGTTGAGTCAATTCAACTCCACTGAAGTCTGAGTCGGATACCACCGTATGTATGAACTAGTGAGTTATGTAGATTGCAAAGTAGAAACAATAGGCAAAGAGCCTATTATCAACACCACCTCACATAATATACCAACATTTAGTTTCCTCTTCTCACATGGTTTTTAAATGTGTTCTACTGCAGCGTGACTTTTATTCTATCATTTTAATATTTTCAAATTCCCCCGAGTCTTTTACCTTTGCAAAAATTGGATTCAACCTCCTTTCATTTCTTCATAGGCCATTTTCATTGAAGGTTTGATACCAAGTGATGGTTTTATATAGGAACAAAATAAAACAAAGATGATCTGAAGATCATTTATCAACAAAGAAAACAATTTACAATGACATTCCAATATCTTTGTTAGTTTATTAGAGGAAGGGAATGTACATTTATAAAGAAAAAAATCAAAACCAACTTCCATCTACTTAAAAATAACTATTTCTTAATTAAACTACAATTAAACAATGTTCATTCTTCTTACATAAGATGCCTAGATTTCATAGATATTTGTTAGAATAAATATACCAAATCTTTTTTAATGGTTTCTTTCAATTTATGATAGGTTGCTCTATACAATCTCTCATTACAATTTCTTTTTAAAATAAAGAAAAAATAGGAGCTTCATGATATGTTAGATTTCAAAGAGCTTCATAAGAGTTTAAAGTTTGTTATTTCTTTATTCTAAATTTTTCGATGAGTAAAGATATGAATCAAAATTATTTAAGAAGAAATAGTGGAAGAGGTAGAGGGAGATTTGATAAGAGAAATAGCTAGTGTTATCATTGTAATAGGTATGGTCAATTTGAAAGGGAATGCAGATTAAAAGCAGAAATGTTAATTATGCTCATGAGGATGAGGAGACTTCTCCAAGGAATTTATTTTTATAATATGACAAAACATAAAATAGTTCTAAAGAGGTTTGGTATTTAGATTCAAGTTGTTCTAATCACTTGTCAAGGAATAATGAGCTATTTTCTACAATGGATGAAAACTTCAAGACCAAGGTCAAGCTTAGTGATGACAAACCCTTAGAGTTTGTAACAAAATGAGCTATGGAGGTAAGAAATGTGTTAATGATATTTATTACACTCCATAGTTATAACTTAATTAATTGAGTATTGAACAACTGTGTGAAAATAATTATAAAGTGGTGTTTGAAAATAAAGAATGTACAATCTATGATAACAATCAAGGAAATAGGGTTGTTATAGTTTCTTATAGTTGTGCCTATGTCAAAGAATAGGATGTTCCTATTGAAGTTTGGAGAATATAACACCAATCTTGCCAATATGGCATATGAAGACAAAAGTTGCTTGTGATATCTCAGGGATGGACACTTGAATTTTCATAGTCTAAAGATACTAACATCCAAAGAATTAGTTTATGGTTAGCCTAAGGTTGAAGAACACAAGAAGATTTGTGAAGGATGCACCATGCTAAAGGCAAACATGCAAGAGAGAAATTTCCAAAAGGTAGTGCATGGAGGGCTTATTATCCACTTCAGCTGATTCATTTTGATATTTGTGGTCCTATGCAAACAATTTTCTTGGGTAAGTCATCATATTTCATTACTTTTATTGATAATTATTCATGAAAGTGTTGGGTTTATTTGTTGAAGCACAAAGATGAAGCCTTTGATACATTCCAAAAGTTTAAAGCCCATGTGGAGAATGAAAGTGGTTGAAAAATAAAACTCTTATGGACCAATCGTGGAGGTGAATTTTGTTCGAGAGATTTTATGGTTTATTGTAATATGAATGGTATCAAAAAATAGTTCACTACTGCTTACACACCTCAACAAAATGGTGTAGCTAAAAGGAAGAACTGTATAGTGGTTGAAATGACACGGAGTATTGTAAGAGTTGGTATAGAATGCTCTATACCATGCAAGATTTGGCTATGGAGGTAGCCACCCAAGATCTAGGAGCTTCAATGAAAGCACAAGAGATACCCAACATGAGAGAATAATTCTATTCTATCAAAGGATGCAATATACACAATATACATGATATTAAATCACAACTAGAAGCCTTTGGTTATATAGACCAAGGTGAAACAAGGACAACATAAGATTGTGACAAGTGTTTTAATCTTATGACATGAGACCCAAAGTGATAAGTATTTGTAATGTACCCTAAGTATGCCCTAAGTAAACTTAACTAGACAATTGTGAATAAGACCTAATGAGGAACCAATTAGGTAATATACCGTGTTCATACCAACACGTATTTTACAAACAAAAGGATTGAGTAACTTTTTTGGGTTGATGCAATTGCTACAGCAGTGTATATCCTCAATCAGAGTCCTACTAGTGCACTTAATAGGATGACTCCTTATGAAGCCTAGTATGAGAGAAAGCCTAATTTTAATCATTTCAAAGTTTTTGGTTGTTTATCTAATGTTCATGTAGCTAATCAAAAGAGATAAGAAGTTATTGTTGGAAACAATGCAGATAATTGAGAGGGGGGGTGAATCAGTTATCTTATAACTTTTCTTATTTTACTTTCTTTTCTTATCTTATCATTTAGTGCTAGATCAAAACAATGCAATCATAAGAACTGAAAAGGAATTAACACATAACACAAGGATTTTTACGTGGAAACCCTGCTAAGGGAAAAACCACGGGGTGACTAACCCAAGATTATATTCTCTGTTAAAAGAATAAAGAGTACAAATTTGGCACTTGCCAATTAGGGCTCACTGCTCGAGCACACTGCTCACAAGAGGCCCACTGCCTACAAGAGACTCACTATCTACAAATACTTATAGATGATACCAAGGTGTTTGAACTGAGGAACAACATCTATATATGCAAGAAGTCAGTTCTGGTTAGGCGCATTATACTGATCTAACACATTTCATTCTTCCTCTGCTCAATATCACTCTTCAGTCATATTCTGGGGTCAGATCTTTGTTTTTCGCACTTCTTCCAATATTTTCTTCAACATCTACATACCCAATCATCCTTCACAAGCTTGAGACCATCGAGTATTTATATCCTTATTAAGGATTTCAACTAACTTCATAGTCGGCAATAAGAACACTTGAGATATTTGCAAGTTTCTGTTATGTCAGCTAAATCCTTGCTTGGTTGATGATGCGCATCAAAACATAGACATAGACTTCATTAATCATGTTGGCAAATAATGTATAATGCCACAAGTTGCTTTATCAACACCTTTTCTACATCCGGATTGAAGTCTGGTACTCTGTCAGTCAATTCTTCCTCTGTCTGCTCTGTCTGACTGGAACCCAACACTAAGAAGCTCATATCTTTTTCATGCTTTATCATCGGAGGCCAAATCTTTGGAATACAATAGTCATGATATCCTTCTTGATTTGTCCAAGTCCGCAACTTACTGAGTTACACCATCTGAGAGATCTGGACCTGATTGTCGAACCATGTTGCATACTCTATTCTTGTCCACTGAACCAAAACAATTTCCATCCTGACTTCCGGTATAGGCATATTATGTACTATGAATGTGTAGAATAGACTTTGTTGCCATCAATGACAACACTTATGAAGCTACATAGTGTATCTTGCCAACAATCTCCCCCTTTGGCATTGATGGCAACACTTCGTGAAAAATGGCTAAATGTCGCAGTGACTCCCCCTTTGCTTGTGCTATGTTTCTTTGCACTATTTTACCAAAGCTCCCCCTTTGTTGGATTCCTCATTTTTCACTGCTCTTCACTTCCCCTTTGACATCGATGGTAAAGGGTGGAATCCACATACCAAAACTATGCAAACATTATCATATACATGGCCGCATATGTATAAACAACATACGTTATACTTACATATACTTAAATATATCCACAAAGGTTGTCTTCAACTATACAATTTATGTGGCCCAACTCCTCTTCATTCTATCCAAAATGGAGATGTGTCCACTTAATAAAAATGCATATGTTTCAGCCCTCTTCAAATCTGTTGGATTACTGGTCTGGGCTGTACTTTGAGCATCTGTTAAAGCATCATGCAATCCTTCTAACTTAGGGAGGATTATTCCCCTAAGTTCAACCATTCTATCCATCGGATTCCTCTTCTCCTTAACCAATTTCTTTATCTCATTTATGATAACAACTGCCTGACATTCTTGGTTTACTAGAGAGATGGTAAGAGGATCAAAATTTTGGGACAGGCTTAACAACTTTTCTTCTTGTTCTTTGAGCTTCTTTTCAATGTCCACTGAAACTTTAGGCCAAGATAAACAAAGTTTATATATATCTCCTCCATCCTTGAGGGCATTTTCAATGCTCTTTACTCCAATGTCTAAGGTTCTTCTATCATTGTTAATTAGTCCTTGAACCTCACTGAACCTTTTTTCAGAGAACTCTTTCTGGACCTTAGTTTTTGCCAATTTTTCAAGAGATTCAAAGTGAAAATTGACAGAATTAACCAAGTTTTTTAAGTTACCTGATGGAGAGGTGGATGCATCCTTTTTTCTCTTTTGCTTTGGCCTAAGCAAAAGATGCTACTTTCATTATCTGAACTAGAGAGAGAGAGAGTCAAAATTTAATGGCCCTTGAATCAACTCAGATTCATCCAGCTCTACCATTTCTTTGTCGAGGAAATTCTGTACTATCTCTGCAGTGTCTCTTGCTGGTGATTTAGACTTCTTTCCTTTAGAGATATCAAGACTGATTGGTTTGGGTAAGTCATCACCAACCTTATCTGCTTGTTCTTCTTCTTTTTCCTTACCCTCTTTCTCTTGATTCTCCTTCTCTTCTCTTCTTCCTTCCCCTTCTTCAGTGCCCAGAAGATTTGTCTTGACAACTGTGGGATCTGCGAGAGTAACATTACCAGAGTTTATTGTTTTGTGAACTTCCTCTTCTAGAACAGAGGAGTCTAAGTCTTCATATTTTTCTTCATCTATTTTCTTTAATCCTTCGACATCCTTATCAGAGAATTCTTCATTGATTACTTTTAATCCTTCAACATCCATGGTAGAAGGCTCTTCATTTGTTTCCTCTACAATAGCAAGATTAAATTCTCATTCATTAACTGTTTTTGATAGATGTCAGACAATTTTGAGTCTCCAAAATCTTCAATGTTTGCATGGATATAAACCCTAATATCTTCTACATGCAAGACATCGTGCGGAACACTGGAAAAGGCTCCCAAGGGATCAACTTATAGTGACTTGTAAGGGTGTTTCTTGAATTTTGGTCTCGGCCTTTCAGAGATATTGACAACCATTGGAGTAGCCATTCTAGCAAAGAAAATCAGAGAGAATTTGCAGAAGGGAAATACCTTTTCACGCCTTAGGGTTTGAAGTAGATGTCAGAGCTATTTTCTATTTGAATTCAATCTTTAGCTTGAACTTGAGTAACCTGCATGATCTCTGCTCAGAGCTCTTCTTTCTTTTTTGTGAGTGCTAATGAGTAAAAAAAACCTTTTATCCTTGCACAAAACCTAATTCCCTTTTGTAATAAATGTACAAACTTTTAAGTCATCTGGTCACCCTACTTCTTGAGTGAGCTTTTCATGAATCATCTTACGGATCTTCAAACTAGTACCTTAGTGTGTTGATAACACCCAGGTGCCTTAAAAGACTTTCCTCTGGATCCACAAATCAGAGTATTATGTTTTCAGATCGTTTTGGATCAATTTGTATTGCTCTATTAATACTGTATGGTTACCAGAACCGGATCTACTCAAGTGGTCATAAACCTTGTGAAACTTAATGCGGACCTCTCATATTTTGACTAAAGGTTCTTTTGGGGATTTTATAGGAACCCTTTAATCCGCAACACCAAATATTCACTCAATGTGCCGAATTCAGGCACTTACCGGCTAGCTAGGGGAAAAAGATTTTCTCTGTAGCTCCCCCTGAGCCAGAGCTCACTTTTTAGTTTCTGGAAGGATTATCAGCACCGAATTCTAGTGCGGATCCATCTCCAATATTCATTGTACTCTTCTTCACCCAAATCTTACTCATCTCCTTTTGAACTTCATCCGCATTTACTTTACCTTTGCCTTTATCTTGTTTCTGATCATGTTTTAATAGACCCCTTTCATCATGATTTCTACTTCTGCAAAATTTGGCTATATGACCAGATTTATTGCAATTGTAACACACAACATTTCTTTGCTTATTTGGTTGATATCCTTTTGATCTGCATTGATTAGCCATATGCCCCATTCTATTGCATGTAAAGCATCTACCATTGAAAGAATTGTTCGTTTGCTTATTTCTACATTCATGAGATTTGTGACCATAGCTTTTGCAACTAAAACATTGACCAGAGAAGGATGAGTTGTTCTGATTCATTCTATTCCTGCACTGAGTTGCTTTATGACCGAATTTGTTGCAATTGAAGCAATTCCCATTGAAAGATGGATATCTTTGGGCATTTGGTTGCCTTATCAAAGGTCTTCTAGGCATGTTCCTTTGACTTCCTGATCCAAAGTTCCTTTGACCAGATCTAGAGCTTTCACCTTTCTCATACCCCAAGCCACGCTTATCATCAACACTCTTTTGACTTGCAAGAAGAACTTCAAGTTGGGCTAAGCTTATCTTGAATTTTTCTTTGTATTCATTTATAGATTGAAGATCTTGTTTAAGAGTGTCTATTTGGTTCTCAAGTTGTTATTCATTGTCTCTGGCTTCTTTAAGATCAGATTCAAGATGCTTGATTATTCTGTCTATTTTGTGGCAGTCCTCTATTTTCTCCTTGAGGGATTGTTTTAGGTTATCTTCAGTCTTTCTCTTTTCTTCAATTTCTTGGGTGAATTTCATAACCCCTGATTCCATTTCATGTCTTATCATAATCACTTCTTTTGACAACTTCTCACATAGCTTAGTTTTCTCATTCAGATCCTGATTAGTATTTTTGGCTTCATTCTGATTTGCTAATTTCTGGAGTAGTTCCTTTCTCTTTTTCACAGAAATACTGAGTTTTTCTTTTAGCTCATTGATGAAATCATCAGCTTCCTTAAGTTTTTCTCTCAAATTATTAACCTCAGAGTGGGATTGTTCAAGATCATCTAGGGCAGACTGAAGTTGTTCTTTCATACCATATGCATCCATTGAGATTCCCAGATCTTCCTCAAGTTGTTAGGCTTGTTCAAAGGAACTAAACTCCAATACTAATTGTTGGAAACAATGCAGATAACTGAGAGGGGGGTGAATCAGTTACCTTATAACTTTTCTTATTTTTACTTTCTTTTCTTATCTAATCATTTAGTGCTATATCAAAACAATGCAATCATAAGAACTGAAAAGGAATTAACACATAACACAAGGATTTTTACGTGGAAACCTTGTCAAGGGAAAAACCATGGGGTGACTAACCCAAGATTGTATTCTCTATTAAAAGAATAAAGATTACAAATTTGGCACTTGCCAATTAGGGCTCACTGCCTTAGCACACTGCTCACAAGAGGCCCACTGCCTACAAGAGACTCACTGTCCTACAAATGCTTACAGATGATACCAAGGTGTTTGAACTGAGGAACAACATCTATATATGTGACAAGTTAGTTCTGGTTAGGCGCAGTATACTGATCTGGCACATTTCATTCTTCCTCTACTCAATATCACTCTTCAGTCATATTCCGGGGTCGGATCTTTGTTTTTCGCACTTCTTCCAATATTTTCTTCAACATCTACATACCCAATCATCCTTCACAAGCTTGAGACCATTAAGTATATATATCCTTATTAAGGATTTCAACTAACTTCATAGTCGACAATAAGAACACTTGAGATATTTGCAAGTTTTTTTTTTGTCGGCTGAATCCTTGTTTGGTTGATGATGCACATCAAAACTTGGACATAGAATTCATTAATCATGTCGGCCAATAATGTATAATGCCACAAGTTGCTTGATCAACACCTTTTATACATCCGGCTTGAAGTTTGGTACTCTGTCAGTCAGTTCTTCCTCTGTCTGCTCTATCTAACTGGAACCCAACACTCAGAAGCTCATATCTTTTTCATGCTTTATCATCGAAGGCCAAATCTCTAGAATACAATAGTCATGATATCCTTGATTTGTCCAAGTCCACAACTTATTGAGTTACACCATCTGAGAGATCCGGACCTGATTGTCGGACCATGTTGCATACTCTATTCTTGTCCACCGGACCTGTTACCTTTTGAGTCGCCCTTTATTTATTTATTCGTTGGTAATATTTTCCCGAGCCAAGAGCTAGTTTACCATGTTATATTTTTTTGTCATGCCTTTGTTTCATAAATCGGCTCTTGGTCCTTCAATTTGTATCCGTTTGTTGTCTTCGTAGACAAGGTTACTTAAGGCTTGAACCTTTGAACCTGAACCATTTTCAAAGTTCAAAGTTCAATGGTTCAATATATCTAAGTGTCTCATAAAGCAAGCTATCGTTTTGTTTGTCTTACGCGCCTTTGAACTTTCGGGTTGAACTTGAACCTTCCGCTTGTACTCTATGAAGAGGTTCAAGGTTCAATGGTTCAACGGTCTTAAGGTGCAACACTATGTCTTCTTATAAGTCGGGTCACACAGTTACCTTGCGTAATTATTGTATCGTTGAACCTTCCACTCGTACTCTATAGCGGGGTTCAATGGTTCAAGGTTCAACATTCACTGTTTCATTGTTGAAAGCCTTTTACCGAAGCCGCGTAACATTTTGTCGGTCTACATAACCCTTGCGTCTTTGAACCTTCGTATTGAACCATATCTTTACAAGTTCAACGGTTCATGAGTTAAGTTCCTGTTTCTGTAAGTCAATCCTTTGCTTATCTATATGGTCCGATTGGCATGTTTGAACCACCATATTGAACCATCGTATTGAACCACGTCCTAAAGGTTCAATGGTTCAATAGTTCAAAGATTTGATGAGTTTGGTCCCATTTATTCCCGTGGCTTTCTAAGTCAAACTTAGTGGCAAAGTTGGAGGAAATTATATCAGAAACTCATTATAAGACCGAGAGCTCTATTTTAGCGGAGACTACGGATAATCATTATACTTCATGATGGCGCGTGAATGCTACTTGCTATTAATGAAGAAATCAGAGTTCACGTCTTTTCAAATATTTTTGGCATGTTTTGTTCTGAACAATAATTATTCATTCTGGTAAGTGCCATTATTAACCAAGAACAAGCCAAGTTTAGCAAATAAACATACTGTGCAACACGGAGAAGGATAGCGCCGGAAGTGTAAGGCTCCTTTTGTTCAAGTTTTCGCAATGAATTCAGATATCCTGAAGGTGAGTTCTATTTCTCCTGTGCTATTCCTAGTTCTTATGGTGGAAAGAGGAATCTCTAGAATTTCTGTTGTTTTCAAAATTCAAAGTATTTCCTTATAATCGTCCAAATATGTCTTTGAAGTCTACGTGTTTGGGGGATGAACATGGTCCTAGCCTTACTTATTCTCACTCAGAATTTGGAGATACTGCATTGGTTCAATATGATTTAGAAGAATTTAAAGAAAGAGCTAGAAACCCTGTTCAAACCCCTACAATGAAGAAAACTGTAGATAGCGGCTTAATTGAAGCCGCAGCCTTTCCTCAGGCTATACTGTACCCAGAGTTGGTTCAAGAATGTATGAATAGGTACGATCCCCAGGACAGGTGTGTCAGAAATGAAAACGGGGATGTGTTATTTTATGTTAACAGACAAACCCTCATGTCTGTGATGAAGATACCACCTAAGGAGGCATATTCTAGCCTTGACATTACTGCCTCCAATGGGTATTTCTCAGAAAAGAGATCAACTTACAAAAGTGTAATAGCGAGGAACTGGCTGCTAAAATTTTAGAAAGGCGGTTCAAGGTTGCCCAGGCCACTTACCAGAGATCATTTGATAAAAGAAGTAAGGGATATTGTAGTATTGTTGCACAGACTGAGAGGCAATCAACATGCCTATTATTGGGAAGATTGGATGTACTTTTTTATACAAGTCATCCTTCAAGGAGAACAATATTTGGATTGGGCCAAAATAGTGGCTGACTGTCTACATCAAAGTTTGAGCAATTGTCTGGGCAACAGAGATTTCTATATGTCTTCGTACCTGTTCTATTGTCTAGCATCTACAAGAGATTGGTTTGACCTACCCCATGCACCCATAGCTGAAAATAGTAAAATTTATGAATATTATTCATAGTTACAGAGAAAGAATTGCTATGAAAATTACAAAAGGGTTCATGATGTCTTCACTGGGAAGACGACTTATGAATTGGCAGGGAACCCAGGTAAGAGAATGTCCAGTGAAGCAATGCAACTGATCAGTATCTATGGTAGCTTTTTCATCCAATTTTCTGAGTTCACTTATATCAGAGTTGGAGGATTTGATGGTGAACCTGTGAAGTTACCTAGATATGTGTTTGATCGTTTTGTGCTGATGGAGGTATGTAGGCAACTGGCACATGTTGATAAGAAATTTGCATCAAAAAGGGGTTGTGGTATTTCTTTTCTTGTTGAACTTGGACATTATTCATGCCATTCAAAATCTAATGCCTTGAATTTGGAGGTGAACCTCAAAAGGTTCAATTTTTAATCCTTCACTGCCAGGACTCAATTTGACAGTAAAAGATTTGTCAGAGAGAACCTAGATTCTGGAACAGGGCATTCACACCTTCCTAAACTGGAGGATTACTAGGAAGACTGCCTAGATGAATTCGAGGTCAGAAGAAGGCTGTGGTGTAGGTTGTCTTTGGGGCAAATAATTACACTCAATTTAAACATGGATATTTCTGGAATTTTTGATGATGGAGAACATGTGGTTGATCCACAGTTTGAAAAAGTAAAACACTTACCCATTCCAGAGGTGGACTAGAGTAGAAAGGAAGAAGACAAAATTGAAGTAAAAACTCTTCCAGTAATAAGAACTGAGAAATGGCTGAGAGAAAAGAGACAGGGAGAACTTCAGGATAAAAATGTCCAACAAATCTCTTCAATGGTTGGATCACCACTTCCCATAGAGTCTTCTAATCAACCTCTTGCTATCTGTGGTGCAGGTGCTTCAAAGCCATCAACTGAGAAAAGCCCTATCACTAAGAGATCCAGAAGAGTCCTTACAGATATTCTGCCATCTTGTGTTACCAGGTTGAGGACTAAATGAAAAAGAAAGAAACAGGCTTCTGAAACAATAGTTGTTGATTTGAATTCAGAAGAAGATTCAGAAGGACCTATGGGTGACAAAGAGCTAAGCCCAAATAGAACAGAGGAGGTTGACACAAGGTTACAGTCATAGGCCATTCTGGAGACCCCTAAAATATTAATGATTTCAAATAAATCCTCTGATGAAGTGAACTCCGAAAAGACAACCTCAGCCCCTACACCAAAATGGCTAGAAAGTTCTATTTCTGATAAGAAAAAAGTGATTCCTTTTGTTATCCCCTTGGAGGACATGGTAAGCAAGTGTTTGGGGAAAACCCCCAAGTCCAAGAAACTCAAGGCAACATCCAGGATAAATATTGATCCAAGCACTGGTAACTGGAGTGCTGAAATTGCTAGGCCTGTGACAGAGGAAGAGGTGCAGGACCCAATGGTGCATGATTTCACTGTGGAGAAAGTGGATCTTGGTACTGCCTCCAGAGCTGCAGATGTCCACCACCTCGAAGCTTCTACTAAGAGGATGGTCAGTTGAACATGGAAAGATGAAAAGGACAAAAAGGAGCTGAAACAAACTCTCCGTTCAATGGCAGAATACATAAAGGCCATTAACAACCCTAACCCGCAGCCGATCTCACAACTTCCTCTATATTTTGACCCGAAATCACCTGTCAACCAAAAGATGTTAGACCAGGTTCATAAAAGAAAAATGGTGACAAAAACATTTAACAGTTGGTTGGATAACATTGAGCAGAAAGGAACTGAATACATCCGTGAGCTCAAGGGTATATATGACCTGACTACTGCCACCGTTGAAGATTTTAAAGCACAGGTCGCTGTTTGGGTGAAAGATGAGGGCAAGTGGACGAATGTAATAAATCAGATGGATGAAGTTCAAAAATATGGGCTGGCAAAGTTTTTGACAGAGAAAAGCCTGACTAGTTTAGATGAGGATTTGTTATATGTGAACAAAAAGAATATTGAATGGAGGAACTCCATATCCCGGCAATGTCATTTTGAACTCTCGAAATTAATTAAGGAAATAACAGAATTCACTCAGTCATTGTAAAATGATTTGCAATGTATTGATATCAAATACATTAAAGATGATGGAAAACCAGTGGAAGACGTCGATGTAGTGGTCCAATCCTTCAAAGACAAAATTAACTTCATCAAAGAAAATGATAATGTTTTAATCGAGGACTTCTCTAGAATTTCTAAAGTTGAATCATTACTTTACCTCTGCATCGACGCACTTTCGGAACACAAAGAAAAATTTGATAAAATGTGAAGGGAAAAGGAGGTTTGGAAGTCAAGAATGAAGCATATCGGTATTCCTAACTCCTCGAAGATTCAGAAGTTCGTTGCCGCTTTCTAGGAATGGAAGACCCAACGTGCTGCCCAAGCCACCGATAACAAAGTCGGAGATACAAACCTGTCGTCCCAGTCATGACCTCATTGGCTCGTTTCCTTTATTTCAGTTCCTCTGTCATGTTATTTTTAGCAAAAACTTGTTTCTTTAAAATCAGTTGTTTAAAACTAAATCCTGTATGGGTCAGAGTTGCGTTAACTTTGGGTTTAATTTACTCAAGGACATGATTAAAACTTTCATATTTATAGGTTTTTAAAATTTGGAGAGGGGGATATAGAAGTTTAGAAAAAAATAAGAAGAAGGAAATTTTTGACGAAACTGTTGATAATTTTACATTATGTGATGATTGTCTGAGTAATTTTCATCTGTGAATGAGAAGAAGAAACATTTACTGCTTATTTGGATCTGTGCGTCTGAATGTGTGGAATTAGATTTTCTGTGTGAAGTCTCCTTTCATCTGGTAATTGTTCTTTATTTGGACAACTCGTCATATGTGTTTTATTATTTATAGGTTCAGCAAGTTCGTGTGAATGTATTCATATATTTGAATGTATCAAAAATAGGATCTGTGCATTCTATTGCTAGTTAATACTGTATAAATCTATCGCATTCATAGCATGGTTATGTATGAATGTTAGTCTGCCTTAAGCATTTTCTGGTTAAAAATGCATGTGGATAGTTGAATAAGTCAAATTCATTGAAAATCTTAAAGGGAGCTATACCTAAATTCAGAGGGGAACTAATTTAAAAGGTTCACCCATTTTTTGCTTAACTCATTTGTTCTTCAAAAGAGGGGTATAGAGTCAGAATAAATCACTTTTAGAATAAGGACAAATCTATTAACAAACAGTTTTTGGCGACTCTGCTGGGGAAATATAAATAAAATTATTATTTAAAGATTGGTCGCCTGAATATGAAGCAACAATGGTGCTTCCACACGAAAACATAATTCCTATTCTGCAACCAAATCTTGGATTTCAAGACGAGCAGGAAGACATTATTGGCCAGTTGAATACCCTTGCTTGGCGTACTTGTTGGAATAGTGAAGATTACAAAAGAGCAAGCAGAGTGTTAGAACAAGAAGAGGAATTGGCCGATAACCTGAGATTGCTATTACTCAAGCAGAGAAGAAGGCAGGCACGAAACACAGCAAGAAACCAAGTCCTTGAAGCACAAAAAAATCAAGAACAGCAAAGAAATCAATAACTGCCTATCCAACCTCAATATTTTAAGCTGGATTCTAGACCGTATACCAGGTCTTCAAGAAGAGAGGGAGTTGAAGACCCTACCTTTCAAGCACTGCAAAATCTTAATTTTCCTTATATCCCTACTCGTACAAGAAGAGCTAGAAGTAGACCCCCTAGCCCTCCCAAACCTGCTACTTCCCCTGTCTGTCAAGCTTTAACCCTTTCAGGCACCGTTATCCCCTTGCCTATAAACTTTCTACCCATGGCTCAACCTTGGGGAGCAGCCATAGGGCCTTTGAACCTAGGGGCTAACCTAAACCCTTTACCTAAAAATGCAAGAGAACATTTGCCTAGGTTCAACGGAGACGGTAAACAATCACCATAAGAACATTTGTGTGCTTTTGCAGTAGCATGTAGTGTGTTAGGTGTACAACAACAAGATGTTGCCATAAGGCTCTTTGTGCAGACTTTGACTGACACTGCGGCACAATGGTTCTATCACCTAACTAATTCCTCAATTTCAAATTGGAATGAAATGAAGACTGCTTTTGAAAATAGGTTCAAAAGTGCAGAGGAGGAGCATTACCTCATTGCACAGCTGACTCAGCTTAAGAAAGAAATTCATGAACCTATGAGGGAGTTCGTGGCTAAATTTAATAGAATTGTAAACAAAATCCCTGCTACTAAAAGACCGTCTGGTGAAAATAAAAAATGTTTCTTTGTTAATTCTATGCCTCCTGATATTAGCTTCCATCTCAGGAGAGGTGTAATTGCTGATTTACCAGCTGCACAAGCCTTAGCAGTCGGGTTGGAAGATGACCTCATTATGGCTGGTAAATGGAAGAGAGAGGTCCAGGTGCCAAATGCCCAGCCCTCATCATCTACGGATCCTATAGTGCAAAGGTTGGTTAATGATATGATTGCCTTGAAGAGGCAACTACCTAAAGCTGGTGCCCCCTTCCAACAACCGTATCAAGATATAAGTAGAAGGAATTTGAATCAACAAGAAAATACTGGTAGAGCTTTACCCCTGACATTAGCACAGCCAAGACTGACTATTGAAGCTCCTCCTGGGAGGGGAAACATGTGTATTTTTCACTTGACTACCGACCATGATAGAAATTCTTGCCCTGAAATGCTCAGGTACACTCAGATGACTGCTACTCAAGATATGCTAGGGGAAGCCACAGAAGAAGAGAGGAACTTTGAGGAACCCGGCGGCTCTGAGATACACTTCCTAGAATACGAGTCTGATTCATAAAGGGGAGGTGAAATATTGGTAACCCTTGAAGATCCTTCATGCGCTGTGCTCACTAGGAGTCAGAGGAATATGAGACCCTCTAATACTCAAGAAGTACCTGGCAAAGGTAAGGAGCCTTTAACTAGAACTCATGATGCTAATATGAAGGCTCAGGAAAATAGATTGCTACATAGAAATGATCTAGATGCTTCTTTTGATATTGTAGATTTCTGTAAGTCTGTAAAAATTCAAATTTCTCCTATTGAATATCTCAAGTTGAAACCTACTGAACTTGACAAATTAGTCAAACATGTTAAAGGTAGTCCTGCACAAACAAAATTTGAGAATCAAGTAGAAGTTGATACTGAATCCCCCATTGCCAAACTATTTGCTTCCTCATCTGAGTCATCCTTGTCTACCCCTAAAACAACTCCCAATTCATCAACCAATGCTCCTTATACTGATTTGAAACCCAATCCTTTCTATGTGTCTTTTTTTATCAATGGTCATAAACTTAGTAACTGCATTATAGACTCAGGAGGCTCTGATAACATTATGCCTTCCTCTGTGGCTAAAGCCCTAGGGTTATCACTCACAAAAACATTTGGTAGATGTTATTCTATGGATGGAAAATAGGTTTCCTTGCTTGGGCAGATTAAAGATGCACGAGTTGCTCTTGCAACTTACCCTGACAAAAGAGTCAAATTGACTATTTTGGTAGCAGATATTCCTGCCAGTTATTGGATGCTTTTGAGCAGGACATTTTGCAAGGATTTGGGTGGACAAATCAAACTGGATTGGTCAAAGGCCACAATCCTAGTGGGGAAGCAGAAAGTGAAGCTGGAACCTGAGCCCAAATGCAAGTTCACTGTCTATCCCTCTGATGATCCCAAGGCATAGATTCTATTTGAGGAATGTGAATTTGGCAATTATTTTCTCTCTGAACAGAGCTGTGAGGTAGACCTCAAAGAAGAATTAATGCAAAGATCTGTACGTTTTAACGACCTATGGGTTATGGAATTTGATGGCAGTTGTGCTACTGCTAGTTCAGGGGCTGGGGTTGTGCTGATCTCACTTGAAGGTGAAACTTTTTCTTATTCTTTTAAGCTAGAGTTCAAAAACACCAACAATACTGCAGAATATGAAGCCTTATTGCTTGGACTATTTGAAGCCAAAGAAAGGGGTGTGAAGGTACTTAAGGTGAAGGGTGATGCTGAACTAATTGTGAAACAGGTAAGGGGGATCTTTTCTGTTAAGAATGAAAGACTAAGGCATTACAGAAACAGGGTATGGGATGAATTTGAATGTTTTGATGCTTTCTCTATTAAAACAATTCCCAGAGATCAAAACTCCTGAGCAGATTCTTTAGCAGTATCAGCTTCTCTCCTTTTGCCACATCCGGATTTCAAAAAAGATTCTTATAGAATAGAAATGATATATCATCCTAATGTCCCCGACAATGCCGAGAGCTGGCAAGTTTTTGAAAGTGATAATCAGATCAGAAAGTTTTTAGAAAATGCTGAAATGTTCCTGGGGACCTATTTTGAAGGTTCCGAAGCAGAGTGTAAAGAATTCAGTCCTGACCCTGGGATCAATCCAAGAGATGACATGATTCAGTTAAAAGGGAAACAAAATCCCTAAAGGGCTAGTCTCTTTGGAACATCTGTTTTCTCGAAGAGATGAATATGTTAAAGGCAAACCTCCCTGTATTCCTAACAAAGCAGAGGATTATGAGAAGATAAATATTGGGGATGAAGCTAATCCTAAATGGGTATCCATTGGTAAGTGCTGCTCTTCAGAGGAGAAAAACAAATTGATCAAATTGCTAATCAAATATAAGGATGTTTTTGCCTAGTGTTATGATGATCTCAAAAATTTTAGACATGGGCAGTTTCAACATCATATTCCTTTGAAAGCAAATGCAGCTCCATTCAGACAAAAGCTGAGAAATTATAACCCCAAAGTTGCTGAAGCCATTTTTAAGGAGATTAATAAGATGTTGAAAGCTAGAATTATCTATCCAATCCATCACTCCACTTGGGTGGCAAATATTGTTCCAGTACTAAAGAAGAATGGAGAAATAAGGATCTGTGTTGACTTCAGGAACTTAAACCAGGCCAACCTAAAAGATAACTATCCCTTGCCTGTGATGGACCACATCTTGCAGATAGTTGCCGGATCTGAAATGATGTCTATGCTGGATGGTTTTTGAGGATACAATTAGATAGGTGTAGCTGCAGAAGACCAACATAAGACTGCTTTCACCACACCTCGAGGAACTTTTGCCTATAGTCGAATGCCCTTTGGCTTGATTAATGCAAGAGAAACTTTTCAGTGGGCAATGGATTCATCTTTTAGAGACCTAAAGAATAGAATTATTGTTATTTACTATTTTTTCCAAAAATAGAAAAGATCACTTGAGAGATTTGGAGTCTGTATTGCAAAGGTGTCGAAGCCATGGCATCTCACTCAATCCCAAGAAGTCAGTTTTCTGTGTGACTGAGGGAAAATTGTTGGGACACCTAGTCTCAAAAGACGGAAGCAGAATTGATCCAGAGAGGGTTAGGGCAATTCAACAACTTAGTCTCCCTTCAAATAGGACTGGAGTCAAGTCCTTCTTTGGTCAAATCAATTTTCTCAGAAGGTTCATTCTGACTTTGCCGAGATTACAAAACACATCGTTGGGATGATGAGCGAGAAACAACCTTTCAAGTGGAATGAAGTTGCTAAGAAGGCATTTGAGGACATTAAGGAAGCAATTGTAAACACTCCCACTTTGGTAAATCCTAACTTTCAAAAAGATTTTATTATTTACTGTTATGTTTCAGAACACACTATGTCAGGTATTTTGTTACAGAAAAATGAATTGGATGAAGAGGTTCCCATAGCCTTTATGAGCATTCCTCTTAAAAAGCATGAGCTGAAATATTCTTTGGTTGAAAAACAAGCTTTCACTGTGGTTAAACCTGTTAAGCAATTTAGGTATTATATACTTCATTCCCATTCAGTTGTTTTTGTTCCAAATTCAGCTGTGAAAAGTATTTTGACTCAACAAGAAGTAGGATTAAACAATAGAGCAACGTGGGTTGCCAAAATTTAGGAATATGATCTGGAAGTTAAGCCTACTAAGTTGATCAGGGGTCAAGGTTTATGTAAGTTGATTGCTGAGAACAAAGAACAAGAAGGAGAAGGACTTCCCACAGTTTTATTGGTAAGCTTGCAGGACCCATGGTTTCTGGATGTGGCACATTATCTTACATATGGGGATTGTCCTAATCACCTGACTCCTAGAGAGAAAAGAAACCTGAAGCTAAAAGCTGCAAAATATGTTATTTGGGGGGATGTCCTTTATAAGAAAGGATTAGATGGAACTTTCCTGAGGTGTGTAGATAAAGAGCAACAGAATAAGCTCTTAGAAGTTTTCCATAATGAAGCATGTGGTGGACATTTTTCTTCTTCAGTTACAGCTTTCAAGATTCTCAAAAATTGTTACTACTGGCCAGGGATGTTTAAGGATGCATATAGATGGGTGGCCAATTGTGAAAAATGTAAAATGTTCTTAGGGAGGCCACAACTTGCAACTCTACCTTTGAGGCTTGTTGTTATTGAAGAACCCTTTAAACAATGGGGGTTAGATTTTATTGGGCCTATCTCACCCCCCTCAAGTGCAGGGCATACCCACATCTTAACAGCAACAGATTATTTCACAAAATGGGTTGAGGCAGCCCCTGTTAAAAGAACAACTTCGGAGGTGATTTGTAATTTTCTTAAAGAAAATATTTTGGTACGATTTGGTGTGCCCTAGAAGATTGTAGCAGACAATGCTACCAGTTTCTCTTCAGTTGAAATGACTTCTTTCTGTTATGAACATAGTATATCTCTCTCCCATTCATCAGATTACTATCCCCAAGGGAATGGACAAGCTGAGTCTAGTAACAAGAATCTGATTACTATCATGAAGAAATTGGTGAATGACAACCCCAGAGATTGGCATAAGAGGTTGTATGAAGCACTTTGGGCCGACAGAATAACTCTGAAAAGAGCAATCGGGATGGCACCTTTTGAATTAGTGTATGGGATAGGTGCCCAATTATCTTTACCTCTGGAGCTATCTACAGCCAAGCTGCAAAGTGTGATTGAGGATCAGTATTTCAAAGATTCCCTGGAGAAGAGGATCATGTATTTGACTAAGATTGAAGAAGAGAGAAATGAGTTGGTTGACAGAATTACTGTACATCAGGCCAGAGTTAAAGAAATTTTTGACAGGAAAACAAGACCCAGGAGGTTTATGGAAGGAGATGAAGTATTACTGTGGGACAGAAGGAGAGAACCAAAAGGTGCACATAGCAAATTCGACTCGCTCTGGAGCGGGCCTTTCAAGATTCACCAGATATTGGGTCCAAATTCTTTTAAATTGGAATATCCTGATGGAAATGTTTTACCCCTATCCTATAATGGACAGGATCTCAAGCTGTATCGTCTGTAAACAGGGTCCCCTGTTTTGTACATAGTCTTCCCTTTTGTTTGGTTTTGTGTTTTCCTTTCCCGTTCCTATTTTGTCCCATTCTGTTTCCTTTCTTCTCTATTCTCCTTTTCTGCGAAACCAGAGCTTCTGAGTCCTCTGCATTTTGTCATAAAACACAGTCCCTAGTCAGAGCCAATGTTACCTTTTGAGTCACCCCTTATTTATTTATTCATTGGTAATATTTTCCCGAGCCAAGAGCTAGTTTACCATGTTATATTTTTTTTGTCATGCCTTTGTTTCGTAAATCGGCTCTTGGTCCTTCAATTTGTATCCGTTTGTTGCTTCGTAGACAAGGTTACTTAAGGCTTAAACCTTTGAACCTGAACCATTTTCAAAGTTCAAAGTTCAATGGTTCAATATATCTAAGTGTCTCATAAAGCAAGTTGTCGTTTTGTTTGTCTTACGCGCCTTTGAACTTTTGGGTTGAACTTGAACCTTCCGCTTGTACTCTATGAAGGGGTTCAAGGTTCAATGGTTCAATGGTCTTAAGGTGCAACACTCTGTCTTCTTATAAGTCGGGTCACACAGTTACCTTGCGTAATTATTGTATCGTTGAACCTTCCGCTCGTACTCTATAGCGGGGTTCAATGGTTCAAGGTTCAACATTCACTGTTTCATTGTTGAAAGCCTTTTACTGAAGCCGCGTAACATTTTGTCGGTCTACATAACCCTTACGTCTTTGAACCTTCGTATTGAACCATATCTTTACAAGTTCAACGGTTCATGAGTTAAGTTCCTGTTTCTGTAAGTCAATCCTTTGCTTATCAATATGGTCCGATTGGCATGTTTGAACCACCATATTGAACCATCGTATTGAACCACGTCCTAAAGGTTCAATGGTTCAATAGTTCAAAGATTTGATGAGTTTGGTCCCGTTTATTCCCGCGGCTTTCTAAGTCAAACTTAGCAGCAAAGTTGGAGGAAATTATATCAGAAACTCATTATAAGACCGAGAGCTCTATTTTAGCGGAGACTACAGATAATCATTATACTTCATGATGGTGCGTGAATGCTACTTGCTATTAATGAAGAAATCAGAGTTCACGTCTTTTCAAATATTTTTGGCACGTTTTGTTCCGAACAATAATTATTCATTCTGTAAGTGCCATTATTAACCAAGAACAAGCCAAGTTTAGCAAGTAAACATACTGTGCAACGCAGAGAAGGATAGCACCGGAAGTGTAAAGCTCTTTTTGTTCAAGTTTTCGCAATGAATTCAGATATCCTGAAGGTGAGTTCTGTTTCCCCTGTGCTATTCCTAGTTCTTATGCTGGAAAGAGGAATCTTTGGAATTTCTGTTGTTTTCAAAATTTGAAGTATTTCCTTATAATCATCCAAATATATCTTTGAAATCTACGTGTTTGGGGGATGAACATGGTCCTGGCCTTACTTATTCTCACTCGAAATTTGGAGATACTGCATTGGTTCAATATGATTTAGAAGAATTTAAAGAAAGAGCTGGAAACCCTATTCAAACCCCTACAATGAAGAAAATTGTAGATAGCGGCTTAATTGAAGCCGCAGCCTTTCCTCAGGCTATACTGTGCCCAGAGTTGGTTCAAGAATGTATGAATAGGTACGATCCCCAGGACAGGTGTGTCAGAAATGCAAACGGAGATGTGTTATTTTATGTTAACAGACAAACCCTCATGTCTGTGATGAAGATACCACCTAAGGAGGCATATTCCAGCCTTGACATTACTGCCTCCAATGGGTATTTCTCAAAAAAGAGATCAACTTACAAAAGTGTAATAGCGAGGAACCGGCTGCTAAAATTTTAGAAAGGCGGTTCAAGGTTGCCCAGGCCACTTACCAGAGATCATTTGATAAAAGAAGTAAGGGATATTGTAGTATTGTTGCACAGACTGAGAGGCAATCAACATGCCTATTATTGGGAAGATTGGATGTACTTTTTTATACAAGTCATCCTTCAAGGAGAACAATATTTGGATTGGGCCGAAATAGTGGCTGACTATCTACATCAAAGTTTGAGCAATTGTCTGGGCAACAGAGATTTCTATATGTCTTCATACCTGTTCTATTGTCTAGCGTCTACAAGAGATTGGTTTGACCTACCCCATGCACCCATAGCTGAAAATAGTAAAATTTATGAATATTATTCACAGTTACAGAGAAAGAATTGCTATGAAAATTACAAAAGGGTTAATGATGTCTTCACTGGGAAGACGACTTATGAATTGGCAGGGAACCCAGTTAAGAGAATGTCCAGTGAAGCAATGCAACTGATCAGTATCTATGGTAGCTTTTTCATCCAATTTTCTGAGTTCACTTATATCAAAGTTGGAGGATTTGATGGTGAACCTGTGAAGTTACCTAGATATGTGTTTGATCGTTTTGTGCTGATGGAGGTATGTAGGCAACTAGCACATGTTGATAAGAAATTTCCATCAAAAAGGGGCTATGGTATTTCTTTTCCTGTTGAACTTGGGCATTATTCATGCCATTCAAAATCTGATGCCTTGAATTTGGAGGTGAACCTCAAAAGGTTCAATTTTCAATCCTTCACTGCCAGGACTCAATTTGACAGTAAAAGATTTGTCAGAGAGAACCTAGATTCTGGAACAGGGCATTCACACCTTCCTAAACTGGAGGATTACTGGGAAGACTGCCCAGATGAATTCGAGGTCAAAAGAAGGCTATGGTGTAGGTTGTCTTTGGGGCAAATAATTACACTCAATTTAAACATGGATATTTCTGGAATTTTTGATGATGGAGAACAGGTGGTTGATCCACAGTTTGAAAAAGTAAAACACTTACCCATTCCAGAGGTGGACTGGAGCAGAAAGGAAGAAGACAGAATTGAAGTAAAAACTCTTCCAGTAATAAGAAGAACTGAGAAATGGCTGAGAGAAAAGAGACAGGGAGAACTTCAGGATAAAAATGTCCAACAAATCTCTTCAATGGTTGGATCACCACTTCCCATAGAGTCTTCTAATCAACCTCTTGCTATCTGTGGTGCAGGTGCTTCAAAGCCATCAACTGAGAAAAGCCCTGTCACTAAGAGACCCAGAAGAGTCCTTACAGATATTCTACCATCTTGTGTTACCAGGTTGAGGACTAAAGGAAAAAGAAAGAAACAGGCTTCTGAAACAATAGTTGTTGATTTGAATTCAGAAGAAGATTCAGAAGGACCTATGGGTGACAAGGAGCTAAGCCCAAATAGAACAGAGGAGGTTGACACAGGGTTACAGTCAGAGGCCGTTCTGGAGACCCCTAAAATATTAATGATTTCAAATAAATCCTCTGATGAAGTGAACTCCGAAAAGACAACCTCAGGCCCTGCACCAAAATGGCTAGAAAGTTCTATTTCTAATAAGAAAAAAGTGATTCCTTTTGTTATCCCCTTGGAGGACATGGTAAGCAAGTGTTTGGGGAAAAGCCCCAAGTCCAAGAAACTCAAGACGACATCCAAGATAAATATTGATCCAAGCACTGGTAACTGGAGTGTTGAAATTGCTAGGCCTGTGACAGAGGAAGAGGTGCAGGACCCTATGGTGCATGATTTCACTGTGGAGAAAGTGGATCTTGGTACTGCCTCCAGAGCTGCAGATGTCCACCACCTCGAAGCTTCTACTAAGAGGATGGTCAGTCGAACATGGAAAGATGAAAAGGACAAAAAGGAGCTGAAACAAACTCTCCGTTCAATGGCAGAATACATAGAGGCCATTAACAACCCTAACCCGCAGCCGATCTCACAGCTTCCTCTGTCTTTTGACCCGAAATCACTTGTCAACCAAAAGATGTTAGACCAGGTTCATAGAAGCAAAATGGTGACAAAAACGTTTAACAATTGGTTGGATAACATTGAGCAGAAAGGAACTGAATACATCCGTGAGCTCAAGGGTATATATGACCTGACTACTACCACCATTGAAGATTTCAAAGCACAGGTCGCTGTTTGGGCGAAAAATGAGGGCAAGTGAACGAATGTAATAAATCAGATGGATGAAGTTCAAAAATATGGGCTGGCAAAGTTTTTGACAGAGAAAAGCCTGACTGGTTTAGACGAGGATTTGTTATATGTGAACAAAAAGAATATTGAATGGAGGAACTCCATATCCTGGCAAGGTCGTTTTGAACTCTCGAAGTTAATTAAGGAAATAACAGAATTCACTCAGTCATTGCAAAATGATTTGCAATGTATTGATATCAAATACATTAAAGATGATGGAAAACCAGTGGAAGACGTCGATGCAGTGGTCCAATCCTTCAAAGACAAAATCAACTTCATCAGAGAAAATGATAATGTTTTAATCGAGGACTTCTCCAGAATTTCTAAAGTTGAATCATTACTTTACCTCTGCATCGACGCACTTTCGGAACACAAAGAAAAATTTCATAAAATGCGAAGGGAAAAGGAGGTTTGGAAGTCAAGAATGAAGCATATCGGTATTCCTAACTTCTCGAAGATTCAGGAGTTCGTTGCCGCTTTCCAGGAATGGAAGACCCAACGTGCTGCCCAAGCCACCGATAACAAAGCCAGAGATACAAACCTGTCATCCCAGTCATGATCTCATTGGCTCATTTCCTTTATTTTAGTTCCTCTGTCATGTTATTTTTAGCAAAAACTTGTTTCTTTAAAATCAGTTGTTTAAAACTAAATCCCGTACGGGTCAGAGTTGTGTTAACTCTGAGTTTAATTTACTCAAGGACATGATTAAAACTTTCATATTTATAGGTTTTTAAAATCTGGAGAGGGGGATATAGAAGTTTAGAAAAAAATAAGGAAATTTCTGGCGAAACTGTTGATAATTTTACATTATGTGATGATTGTCTGAGTAATTTTCATCTGTGAATGAGAAGAAGAAACATTTACTGCTTATTTGGATCTGTGCGTCTGAATGTGTGGAATTAAATTTTCTGTGTGAAGTCTCCTTTCATCTGGTAATTGTTCTTTATTTGGACAACTTGTCGTATGTGTTTTATTATTTATAGGTTCAGCAAGTTCATGTGAATGTATTCATATATTTGAATGTATCAAAAATAGGATCTGTGCATTCTATTGCTAGTTAATACTGTATAAATCTATCGCATTCATAGCATGGTTATGTATGAATGTTAGTCTGCCTTAAGCATTTTCTGGTTAAAAATGCATGTGGATAGTTGAATAAGTCAAATTCATTGAAAATCTTAAAGGAAGCTGTACCTAAATTCAAAGGGGAACTAATTTAAAAGGTTCACCCATTTGTTGCTTAACTCATTTGTTCTTCAAAAGAGGGGTATAGAGTCAGAATAAATCATTTTCAGAATAAGGACAAATCTGTTAACAAACAGGACCAAAACAATTTCCATCCTGACTTCTGGTATAGGCATATTATGTACTGTTGATGTGTAGAATAGACTTTGTTGCCATCAATGACAACACTTATGAAGCCACATAGTGTCTCTTGCCAATAGTTATATCCAAAAAGTGAATAATACATTTTTGTTGGATACAATGAACAAAGAAAAGATTATAGGTTGTATAATCCTCTTGCTAACAATGTTGTTGTGTCAAGAGATGTGTTTTTTGATGAAGAGGGAGTGTATGGTCATCAAAAAGGCTATGTTGAGAAGTCAAAATCTATTTGTAATGGTGGTATTATTGTTGATATTGTTACTAAGCAACCCACTAGGATTTTAGTTCCATGTACTGCAAGTTCACCATGTAGCCCCTCATCTAATTTGAGTGCAAATCCACTTTTGAGTCCTAGTTCTTCAAGGAAGGTAAGAAGCCTGAGTGAAATTTATCAGAGTACAAATCAAGCACATGAAGAGGATCCAAGAGGTGAGACGGTAAATTTTGCTCTACTTTTACAGGCTAATTTTGAACCATCATATTTTGAAGATGCATGTACTAATGGTGTTTGGGTGCAATGATACTTGGGAGCTTATGAAACTTCCACATGACAAGAACTGTATTGGTACTAAGTGGATCTATAAGACTAAGTATAACAATGATGGTAGTATTAAGAGGCACAAGACATGATTAGTTGCAAAAGGCTTCACATAGTGATTTGGGATAGATTATGAAGAGACATTTGCACTAGTAGTAAGACAATAGACTAGTAGCAAGACAATAGACTATTAGAATGGTAATTTCACTAGCAACATAAAAGAAATGTAGCATACATCACATGGATGTGAAAAGTGTTTTTTTTTAAACTATTGGCACAATGTTTAAGGTTTGAGTTCACAAACATTTTTTCGAAGAAAGAATGTTTACCATTCATGCACAATAATGCAATCAGCTTTATTTACGCTTTTTACTTGAGAAAATGCTACCACCTCAGAAATTCTGACATTAGTTTGTTAATAAGTTCAGACAAGATCTTTGTGAGTGTGTATATATATAAAAGGTGCACTGAAATTTACCCTGTCGATCTTTATGCAATCTCAATTCACAAAGTTATTACAAGAAATTCTATAAAAAAATTCCTCCTCTTGGTCAAATCACGATCACGGACACCAAACAAGGAGAATGTTTCGGAGTCTCTATAAATGGAATACTTAATTTTTAAAAGACGTGATCCGATTGAATTGAACTTTACGGATCCTCAAATAGGTTATAGAAAATCAGAAAATCTGATGGACCACATTGTGTTCTTTCAATTTATGTCAGGTTGCATAGACACATTTTTCTTCATTAAAATCTTTGTAAGATAAATAAAAATTAGGTAGAAGAAATTAAACATGTAAATTACGTGAGATTGAGATTAGAATGAAGGAGATCTTGTTGAGTTGCAGAATCTGTATCTAGTTTATCATTGTCTCGTGCTTTGTGGCTTCAGTCTACAGAATTAACTTGAGAACTGTTAAAACTAATCGTAATTATCATAGGTATCCTTAAGATTTCTCGTCAACATCACCGATTTTGGTAACCTGAAGCCAAAGAAGAGCATTGTGAAAAACATTGCTCTAAAAAACAAAACACTAATTATAGCCAAAGTTTGGTCTTTAGGACATATATGCCCCTATCAGGAGGGCCTTTAGGTCCTTGACATTAGGGCTGCACTCTCAAAGTTGTCTGAGGAACAGATTGGACAATAGGCTCTCCTCTTAGTTGAAATCCTAAAGGGCCTCCTCTCCCTCCTCCCTCAAGAGGGTGCTCTCCCATTGGATTGCAAATTCTTGAATGAAAGGTCAAATTTAGTCTGGTAGAAGTTCTCTGCCATTGGTCAAGCCCTCGTCGCTCTGTTTGGGGAGATCAAGGGTAGAACACTTATCAACTGTAGGGCAAAAAATGCATTGACTACAGACCAATCTAATAGGAAACAATGTTTGTACTGTTACCCATAAACTCTGCTTTCGGCAAAGTCTATTAAAATCACATATATTTTTAGTGGACAGATAACAACATAATATATTGTTATCTGTCGAGTGCTCTGACAAAGAGGATGGAAGGTGATGAACAAAGTAACCTATAAATTTAAACCATGGTTGGTTAAAAAAAAAGCAGTTAAGACTTCTTTTCTCAAAGACAATAAATTCAGAATTGTTTGCCAATAAGAAACTTCTTCCATGTCGAACTTAACAAATAGTTTTAACAATCTCCCTTTATCGTGACTCAGTTTCAAAATATCACTTCAGAATCAATTTCTAAGTCGAACTTCTTGATGCCCAGGAATTTAGTAAACTTATTTTCTTTCATGAATACAAATGCTTATATGCTACAGTTGGTTTCAAACCCTAGAATGATTGAGGAACACATGAATACAAAATCGTAAGGGACATCTGAAACTAAGTGTTGGGCAATAGTTAGAAAATCAACATAGATGGTTCTTCTTGTGGGAATCCTGGTCATGCTGTTATTGGAGGTGTTGGGCAGACTAGTTCTAAGACTGTTGAATTTATCTTTTCTGTTTAAAGGGTTGGTATACTAACAATGTGATGGAGGCTCTTGCCATTTTATGTGCGGTGGAGCGTGGTTGTGTTCTTGGGTGGAGACGAATCATTTGTGAATCCGATTCTCAGGTGGTGGAGACTTTGCTGAAGAGGCAGCAATTAGAGGATGTCAGTTGGCATTTGACTGTTATTATAAAACAGATTCTTAATCTGTGTGCTTCCTTGGATTCTGTTTCTTTCTGTCATATTCCTCGAGAATGGAATGGGGTTGCGGATTGTTTGGCTAAATGGGCTTCTGATCATTTGCATGATTGGAATATTGTGGAAAGGGGTCAATTACCCTCGGATTTGTCTCAAAAGTTGGATCAATTAGCGGAGATAGTCAGGGATGTGTAATGCTCTTGCTTTGTATCGCTCTTTTCTAGTTTGAATAAATTTTTACCCCTCTTTTAGTAAAAAAAGGTGTTGGGGCAGCCCACCAAACTCGAATCCATTAGACACTATAGAACTTACTCTATTATCTAGAGGATGCACATAACTATTTTATATTATAGAAAAGATAAAAGTTTTTTTGGTCCATAAAAATAAAAAATGGTACAGGTTTAAATCTATGTACATCTCAATTCAACTACATTCGGCCATCTTACAAAAATATAGCAGCTAAAATAACCAATGTGCAGCATTATCCTAACTCCTTATGAGTATATAATCCATAATAATGAGAAAAAATAAAAAATATAAATTAATCAACAAATTAAATATTTTGATCTTATTGAACCTTATAGTATGTAAGCTTATTCTCATTCAAACTAAAATTCCTTACTACCTCAAAATTAACAATCATTAATATTTTATTTTAAGAAGCAACATGTATGCACACCAAGCAATTCAAGGTATATTACTCCATAATCAATTCCTGCTATATTACTTCACAATAGAAAATGATATTTACAACCAGGAATCTTATTCTGTCAAGTAACCCAATTATACATTCTAACTATTCATTAAATTTTGAACAGTAAGACCAACGATTTCGAAACCTTCTAGCACGAAAAATTTAACACCTTCGAAAGGCAAAATGTCCAGGCTCCAAGCAAAAGGCTTAGGCTTATAATCTGAAAGCTGAATCATAACAATCGTCGTCAAGGAAAATCTCATTGACCTAGTAAAAAAAATCGATAATAAAAACTTTTGGAGATAGATCTACTGGTTCCAACATTGGTAATGCTCCCTCACTTAGAAAACTGTCAAAAAGCGTACTTCATTAATGATCTTAGTATAAATAAAACATTTGATGAACTCTTTTGTCTTTGGGTCATTATGTTCAATATGTCTGTTGAACACAAATAACCTGGTCCGCCTGATGCTTAAAATAAAAGGGCACAAAGCCACCAAATTTATAAGCTTGTGTATATCTTTTGAAAGCAATTAGAATAATGAATATCGCTAATTATTGTTAGTTTACAAGTAGTTAGTTGTTAGAAGACAATCGATAGGAAATCAGGTTTTGTTTCAGTTGTCAGGTATTTGTATAAATGTGCATTCCCTTCAAATCAATCAATGGAGAATTTTGGAGAGCCTTCTACAATTTTTGAATTGTGCTGCTGTTGTTGGATGATGTGTCGATCTGTTGGATAATTGGTGCTCCACTCTTTGCTGTTATTTTTGACAGACCTATTTTTAGCTGCACACAAAGCACTTTTTATTTGACAGATATGTGGTAGTTTTTTGTGGTTGAGATCTCTCTAAGAATTGATCATGTTAAATGTTAAGTGTCCATTGCAGAATTTAATGGATCTGACTATGATTATTGGAGCATCAAGATGATGACTTTTTTGATATAGAAAGACTTATGGGAGAAATTGTAGAAACAGATTATGAAGAGCCAGACCACCCTTGTAGCCAAAGATAAAACAATTAATAAAAAGGCTAAAAAGAAAAACACTCAAGTCTTATTTCATATTCAAATAACTCTAGATAAGAGCCTATTTCCAAGAACTGTAGGTGCAAAGACAACCATGGATGCTTGGAAGACTCTACAAGAAGCTTACCAAGGTAGTGATCAAGTCAAAGTTGTCAAGCTGCAGATTTTGAAGAGAGAATTTGATAATTTGAAGATGCAAGAAGTTGAGAGTGTGAGTGATTACTGTGTAAGAGTAAAGGATGTGGTCAATACGATGGCTACTTTCAGAGAAATTGTGAACAAAGTTGTGGTTAAAAAGGTGTTGAGGTCTCTAACACTAAGGTGGAATTAAGTTGCAATAATCATTGCGGAGACTAAAGATTTGACTACTCTCGAGTTTAATCACTTAGTTGGATCTCGTATGTCTCATGAAGAGAGACTTAGAGAAACATTTGGAGAAAGTGTTGAGAAAGTTTTTTTCTCAAAATTATTGATCACAAAGAATGAAGTTGCCAACAATCATGAACAATGTAAAGACATGAATCAGAATTATTCAAGAGGAAAAAGAGGAAGAGGTCTAGAGATAGATTTGATAAGAGAAATATCCAGCATTATCAATGTAATAGATATGGTCACTTTGAAAAGGAACGCAGATTAAAAGTAGGTAATTGAAATAGAAGTGCTAATTATGCTCATGATGATGATGAGACTTCTCCAAGTAACTTATTTTTATCTTATGACAAAGCTAAAAATAGTCTAAAGAGGTTTAGTATTTAGATTCAGGTTGTTCTAATCACGTCTGGTAATAATGAGTTTTTATCTACAATGGATGAAAGTTTTAAATCCAAGATGATCATGCTTGATGATGACAAATCTTTGGAGGTGAATACTAAAGAATGTAAGGAATGTGTTAATGATATTTAGTACACTCCACATTTAAAACATAATTTATTGAGTGTAGGACAGCTATGTCAAACAAATTACAAAGTGGTATTTGATAATAAACAATGTATAATCTATGATAAGAATCAAGGCAATAGGGTTTTTGTAGTTATGCCTATGCCAAAAAATAGAATCTTCTCATTGAAGTTTGGAGAACATAGCAGAAGTCTTTCCACTATGACATATGAAGACAAATGTTGGTTGTGGCATCTCAGATATGGACTCTTAAATTTCCATAGTTTGAAGCTACTAACATCCAAAGAATTGGTTTATGGTTTGTCTAAGGTTTAAGAGCACAAGGAAGTTTGTGAAGGATGTCCTAAAGGCAAACATGCAAGAGAGAAATTTCCAAAAGGTAGTTTATGGAGGGCTCATTACCCACTTCAACTTGTTCATTCTAATATTTGTGGTCCTATGCAAACAAAGAGTTTGGATAAGTCATCATATTTCATTACTTTTATTGATGATTATTTATGAAAGTGTTGGATTTATTTGTTGAAGCTAAGAGATGAAGCCTTTGATACATTCAAAAGGTTTAAAGCTCTTGTGGAGAATGAAAGTGGTTGCAAAATAAAGTGCTTAAGGACTAATCGAGGAGGAGAATTTTGTTCAAGAGCTTTTATGAACTATTGTAGTATGAATGGCATCAAAAGACAACTCACCACTACTTACAAACCTCAACGAAATGGTGTATCTAAAAGAAAGAACCATACAATGGTTGAAATGGCATGAAGTGTGTTACAAATGAAAGGATTGATAACTCTTTTTTTGGGTAAGTCATCGTATTCATTACTTTTATTGATAATTATTCATGAAAGTGTTGGGTTTATTTGTTGAAGCACAAAGATGCAGCCTTTGATGCATTCAAAAAGTTTAAAGCCCATGTGGAGAATGAAAGTGGTTGAAAAATAAAGTTCTTATGGACCAATCATGGAGGTAAAATTTTGTTTGAGAGATTTTATGGATTATTGTAACATGAATGGTATCAAAAAACAGCTCACCACTTACACACCTCAACAAAATGGTGTAGCTAAAAGGAAGAACCGTATAGTGGTTGAAATGACATGGAGTATTGTAAAAGTTGGTATAGAATGTTCTATAACATGTAAGATTTGGCTATGGAGGTAGCCACCCAAGATCTAGGAGCTTCAATGAAAGCACAAGAGAGACCCAACATGAGAGAATAATTCTATTCTATCAAATGATGCAATATACACAATATACATGATATGAAATTACAATGAGAAGCCTTTGGTTATATAGACCAAGGTGAAACATAGGACAACATAAAATTATGACAAGTGTTTTAATCTTATGACATGAGACACAAAGTGATAAGTATCCGTAGTGTGCCCTAAGTATGCCCTAAGTAAACATAACTAGACAATTGTGAATCAGACCTAATGATGAAGCAGTTAAGTAATATACCATGTTCACACCAACACATATTTTACAAACAAAAGGATTGAGTAACTTTTTGGGTTGATGCAATTACTACAGCAGTGTATATTCTCAATTAGAGTTCTACTAGTGCACTTGACAGCATGTCTCCTTATGAAGCGTAGTATGAGAGAAAGCCTAATTTTAATCATTTCAAAGTTTTTGGTTGTTTATCTAATCTTCATGTAGCTAATCAAAAGAGATAAGAAGTTATATCCAAAAACTGAATCATACATTTTTGTTGGATACAATGAACAAAGCAAAGCTTATAGGTTGTATAATCCTCTTACTAACAATGTTGTTGTGTCAAGAGATGTGTTTTTTGATGAAGAGGGAGTGTATGGTCATCAAAAAGGCCATGTTGAGAAGTCAAAATTTATTTGTAATGGTGGTATTATTAATGATATTGTTACTAAGCAGCCCACTAGTATTTTAGTTCCATGTACTACAAGTCCACCAAGTAGCCCCTCATCTAATTCTAGTGCAAATCCAGTTTTGAGACCTAGTTCTTCAAGGAAGATAAGAAGCCTGAGTGAAATTTATCAGAGTACAAATCAAGCACATGAAGAGAATCCAAGAGGTGAGATGGTAAATTTTGCTCTACTTTTACAAGCTGATTTTGAACCATCATGCTTTGAAGATGCATGTACTAATGGTGTTTGGGTGCAATGATACTTGGGAGCTTATGAAACTTCCACGTGACAAGAAGTGTATTGGTACTACGTGGATCTATAAGACTAGTATAACAGTGATGGTAGTGTTGAAAGGCACAAGGCATGATTAGTTGCAAAAGGCTTCACATAGAGGTATGGGATAGATTATGAAGAGACATTTGCACTAGTAGCAAGACAATAGACTATTAAAATGGTAATTTCACTACCAACATAAAAGAAATGGAGCAGCATAAAAAAAAATGGAGCATACATCACATGGATGTGAAAAGTGTTTTTTTTTTTTTTTTTAAACTACTGGCACAATGTTTAATGTTTGAGTTCAAAAACATTTTTTCAGAGAAAGAAAGTTTACCATTCATGCACAAAAATGCAATCAGCTTTATTTACGCTTCACTTGAGAAAATGCTACCACCTCAGAAATTCTGACATTAGTTTGTTAATAAGTTCAGACAAGATCTTTGTGTGTGTGTATATATATAAAAGGTGCACTGAAATTTACCGTCGACCTTTATGCAATCTTAAATTCTATTTCCAATTCACAAAGTTATTACAAGAAATTCTATTAAAAAAATCGTCCTCTTGGTCAAATCACGATCACGGACACCAAAATAAGGAGAATGTTTTGGAGTCTCTATAAACCAAGTGGAATACTTAATTTTTAAAAGACGTGATCCGATTGAATTGAACTTTACGGATCCTCAAATAGGTTATAGAAAATCAGAAAATCTGATGGACCACATGGTGTTATTTCCATTTATGTCAGGCTGCATACACACATTTTTCTTCATTAAAATCTTTGTAAGATAAAGAAAAATTAGGTAGAAGAAATTAAACATGTAAATTACGTGAGATTGAGGTTAGTTTGAGGGAGATCTTGTTGAGTTGCAGAATCTGTTTCTAGTTTATCATTGTCTCGTGCTTTGTGGCTTCTATCAACCTGTGTCATGTTCAGAATCTCACTGTGGTTAAAAACAAAAAACAAAATATGATGACAATCAGCACATGATAGGACAGTCTCTTACCTTTTTGCCAAGATTAGCATTTTCTGTCTTAAGTGATCGTTCCTGTGTGACAATGAAATTATCAGCCATTACCAAACAACCTCCGTACAAGTGTGATCGTGCAACGAATTTACAGCAGTTCAGTTTATGCAGTGTGTAACAATTCAAATGTAATACACAAAACATAGAATGAGAAAATCATATAATGTTAAAATGTGATTGTTCAGTCTACAGAATTAACTTGAGAACTGTTAAAACTAATTGTAATTATCATAGGTATCCTTAAGATTTCTCGTCAACATCACCGATTTTGGTAACCTGAAGCCAAAGAAGAGCATTGCGAAAAACATTGCTCTCAAAAACAAAACACTAATTATAGCCAAAGTTTGGTCTTTAGGACATTTATGCCCCTATCAGGAGGGCCTTTAGGTCTTTGATATTAGGGCTGAGCTCTCAAAGTTGTCTGAGGAACAGATTGGACAATAGGCTCTCTTCTTAGTTGAAATCCTAAAGGGCCTCCTCTCCCTCCCCCCTCAAGAGAGTGCTCTCCCATTGGATTGAAAATTCTTGAATGAAAGGTCAAATTTAGTCTGGTAGAAGTTCTCTGCCATTGGTCAAGCCCTCGTCCCTCTAGTTTGTTTGGGGAGATCTGTTGAGTATAAAGAGCAGCAAGCAGAGCAGATTAAATTAAATGAACAGAACAGCAAACAATGGAATGAGCAAAGTTAAACATGTAGAGACAACACAAATTATGTGGTTCACCATTAATTACTATGTCCATGGGAAAAGCAGGGGAAACTCTATTTTATTATATACAACAGCATATACAATGGTTTCTCATCAGTGATGTATATGAGAAATGAAGTCTCACACTTTATAGATACAAAGAACGTCAAGACAAATAAGGAGAATGTGAAGGGGCATAGGTCAAAGAGACCGTTGGACTTCACTACTCAACAATCTCCCACTTGAAGTCCAATCCACTGCTGCAAGTAATCACTCCTAGAGATATCCCCCGCTTTTCCAGACTATTGTCACATTTGCACCAGGCAAAGAGAAGCTCTACTGAACTCGAGCTTCTCCTTTGTGACTACCTTCGTGAGTGCATCAGCTAGATTCACACGAGTATGCACCTTTTCTAATTTTAGCTTGCCTTCTTCAAGAACACTTCGAATGAAGTGATATCTCAGCTCAATATGCTTTGTTCGATTGTGAAATGATGCATTTTTGGCTTGATGAATGGCACTATTGCTGTCACTAAACATAGTGAAAACATGTTGTTTGCAACCTAATTCACCCAACAAATGCTACAACCATAACATTTCCTTAGCACCTTCGGTGGGGGAGGGCAATGTATTCCGCCTCGGTAGTTGAGAGTGCAATCACTTGTTGCAATCTAGAAACCCAGCTGATTGCTGCGCCAACAAAAGTGAAAACATAACCAGTAGTTGACTTTCTTTTGTCCAAGTCACCAGCCGTATCAGAATCAACATAACCTTGCAGTTGTGCATCTTATCCTCCAAATCTCAAGACATAATCAGAAGTGCCCTTGAGGTATCTCATAATTCAACGTACTATATCCCAATGAGCCTTACCTAGATCGCTCATGTATCGGCTGATTACTCCCACTGCATGAGCAATGTCCAGTCGTGTGCATACCATCAAGTACATGAGACTCCTAATAGCAGATGAGTAAGGCATTCCTTTCATATACTCTTTTTCTTCTTAATACAATAACAAAACAAACTCACCGTTTTTCAAAACTTTGTAATACACACACTGATCAGATTCGCACCTGGTAAACTGTTGTTCAACCATGAAGGAATCAAACTTGTGATACCATTGTCGCGGGGCTTGTTTCAGCCCATACAAGCTTCTCTTCAATCTGCACACTAGGTTTTGATGTCCTTCTTTCTCGAAACCTTATGGTTGTTGCATATACAATTCTTCATCAAAGTCACCATGAAGAAATGTCGTCTTCATATCAAGTTGCTCCAACTCAAGGTAATAGACATTAGTTAGACCCAAAACAACTTGGATGGTTGTCATCTTGACAAGGGTTATTTTTTTTTTATTAAAATCCACACCCTTCTCTTGGTCATATCCTTTGACCACTAATCTAGCCCTATATTGTTTTCTGCCACCATCTTCTTCCTTCAATTTATAAACCCGCCTGTTTTCAAGGCTCTCCGATTTGGTGGAAGATGGACCAAGTCCCACGTGTGGTTTGCCATGAACAAATACATTTCTTCACTCATAGCTTCCATCCATTTCTCACTATTCATATCATTACAGGTTTCTCTGAATGTTGTTGTCTCTATTTGATCAGAAATCAATAGATGATGCACAAAATTGCTATATTTTGATGGAGGCTTTTGCTCCTTGGAGGACCTCCTCAACTAAGGAGCTTGTTCCTATAAATTACCTTTTTTCATGATATGCATGATGTTCACAATTTCCCAGTCCTTCACTGTGAGGCACATTCAAATGAGAAAGTTCATGACTTATTCCCTGCGTGGAAGCAGAGAAGGACTGTGAATTCAATAGAGGTTGCAATTTAATAGCATTGGGCGGCAGACTTTGTCCATGAGGCTGCATAAGACATGAAGAAGGTAGCGTAGTACATGAAGAGGGTTGTGTATGATATGAGGAGGGTTGCTTATGATATGAAGGAAGGTGCATGGGATTTGAAAAATTCATATTGGGTTGTGTAGGATTTAAAAAAGGTTGTGTGGCATTTGTAAAGGGAGACACTGCATTAGAAGGAGCTTGCACATGTATACCCAACGGCTGATGGAGGACAATTTCATTCGCTAAAATTGGAGTATGCAGAGTGGAAGTCAAATGTGGTTGTGATGGAGATAAAGGAGAATGCGCTAATATGAGTCAGCAAACTAAGACCAATAGGCTGCGTAGAACATGAAGAATTTGTATTGTGCTGTGGTAGATTTTGTTGTGAGTTAGATGCCACATTTGGATGTGAAAACTACAAAAGTTTATGAAATACATCACTTCCATTGGATATGTCATCTACAAGCACAAATTCCTTTGCTGATGTCCTCTGTTCTACTAGACTAGGCATAACTTTTTCATTAAAAATGACATCCCTGCTGTGAGTTACCTATTTGGCAACGGGATCCCACAGCTGGTAACCATACTTCTCATCACCGTATCCAACAAAGATACATCATTTGGATTTCACATCCAACATTGTTATTTTCTCTTGTGGAATGTGAACAAATGCCTCACACCCGAACACTCACAAGTGATTGTAAGAAATTTTTCGTCCCATCCACTTCTCTGGAATCTCAAAGTCCAATCGAGATGATGGGCCACAGTTGATCAAATACATAGTTGTATTGGCTGTCTTTGCTCAAAATTCTTTAACCAAACCTACATTAGAGAGCATGCTGCGAGCTCTCTCCAAAATTGTTCGATTCAACCTCTTGGCTGCACCATTCTCTTGAGGAGTGAAAGGGACAATCTTAAATTGTTGTATACCATTATCTGCACAAAATTTATCAAATTCCATGAAACAAAATTCCCCACTGTTATCTATTTTAAAGCATTTAATTTTGTGCCCAGTCTGATTTTCAACTAATGCTATAAAATTCTTGAACATGCCCAATACTTTAGATTTATGTTTCAACATATCCACCCAAACTTTTCTAGTGCAATCATCAAGAAAAGTAACAAAATAATTAGAGCCACCAATAGAAGTTACCTCCGCAGGGCCGAAGACATTCTGTAGTACCCATACGAAAATTTTTGTATATGTGCCCAAACACACCTCCCAGTACCATGTAGCCTTGTCATTACTGCTCTAACCTTGCAGGTACAAGACATATCAAAAGATGGCGAAACAAGGCTCAAATGGAGGGAGATTCTGGTTAGCCAATTAGGCTTGAAGCAGCGAAAGAGGATCAAAAAAAGAGTAAGTCAAAGTGGTGAATTGAAAGCCAAAATGACATAAAAGAACCAAGGGAAGCAATGCAAATACATCTGGCAAATCAAAATACAATTTTGAAAATTTGAAAATTTTTCTAAGGCATTTTTGGGCAGTCTTAACCAAAATGTGCTCCATCTTCGAGTATAATTCATGGAGGAGAGGCTTCAATAAGAGCTTCGGATCATATGAGTTTGGTTTCCAAACTTCAAGACATTCCATCATCAGATGAAGAAGTTACGGCAAAAATAAGCTCCAGAGGCAGAGACAAACGACAGTGACCCAAGCAGCCTCCGTCAAAATGGTCAAGGCAAAGTTAAAAGTTTTTCAAGATCAAGAATCATAAAGTGAGCCCTGAAATTGGCTAAGTCTGGTGTCCTGAAGCCTGATGTTTTGAGATCTTGAAAAATGTCTAAGTCTGAAATCTGGTGGATCCTCAAAAATCTAGAATCTGCATGATAAATCCCATGGATCCGGGACTTATCTCAAACATCCTGGAAGTATATTTCAAAATATTTAAAGTATAGGAAATTCAATATCTGAGCATTTGAAATATGCTTCCACCAAGTACACTCAAAATCAAACTCCAAAATGGCACTCAATTTGCCCAAAAGCCACGCCTTTTCCATCCTTGCAAAAAGTGCCTAAAATTCTTAATTTGCATGCCTATTTTGAACCTCCAAATAGGCGCCTATTTCACCCAATTTCCACGCCCTTTTGGCATACATAAAAGGCGCCTAAAACCTCAAAAATGCACACCTTTTTGACATATCCAAAAGGTACTCAAAATGAACAAAACCCACACCTCTTTGCTACTCCCAAAAAGCGCCCCTTTTCAACAAAACCCACGCCTTTTTGCTACTTGGAAAAAAGTGCTCAAATTGGCCTAAAACCCCACTTTTTCAACTCCTCCAAAAAAGGCACTCAATTTGGTCAAAATCCACGCCTTTTTGACCTTTGAAAAAAGGCGCTCAATTTGATGAAAAAACACTTTTTTGAGAACTTTCAAGGCTATAAATAGAGGTTCACCTCTCATTCTTTCGTTTGTACATGGAAGCCAAAAATAAGAGCATCTTATTTTTAGAAAAAAGCACATTGAAAACCCTAGGAGGGTGGCATCCACTATAAAGGAGATCTCTTACATAGTTTTTATCATTTTCTAAAGGCAAGAGAAGGGTATTGAAGCTGCACTTCACACATGGCGGCCATTAATGGAAGATTGAAAGCTTGCAAAGGGCGAATTCAAAGGCTTTAAGGAGTAGATCTTCACATACAAAGCAAAGTCTTTCCATTTCTACACTATTCTATACCTTCACCTCACACTACAAGGCATTTTTGTCCACAAGGAGACCATTTCTTTGCATTGGCAGCCATTGTTGAGGGTTTCAAAGGGTCCATCTCCATGCTCCTAAGGCAGCGCCCATACCTAGGAAGCCATTTTTGGTGATTTTTCAAGGATTTTCTTCGCTGGTCATGACTGTTTGAAGGCAAAATCACCACCTACAGCCAAGATAAAATTAATTTTTGAGGCCTATAGGTCCAAAATTTCTCATTTCTGCCACATACCCACCTTGGCAAAAGGCATCTTCCATCATCCTGGACCAGTTTGAGCTCAGATCTATCAAATCTTTGAGGGTGCAACTCCAAAATTTCATTTTCCAAGGGCAAAATTTTTAATTTTTTTCACAAAAATTAAATTTTGAATAGCGAGAAGAAAACTTTTTTTTCTTGGGCAGCGGATACACATAAGTCTAGATTGGCCATCTTCAAAGAAGAAGTCTCATCAGAACAAGCCTTCTTCGAGTCAAGATGCAATATTCATCAGTCACCATCGAGGGTAAATCCTTGCTCAAACATGAATATTCCAAAGTCAAGGAAACAAACTTGTGTCAAGTCTCACTTGAGGGTTTTGACCTAGAACCACTGATAAACTCAAGCAATGCAGCAGCGAGAAATTTGAAGAATTCTGGGCTCATTCAAGCCGGATCATTCCCCATAGCTGCTCATAGTTTTGAATTTGTACTTTCGTGCATCCAACACTATAATCCTGAGTCGAGAGAAGTCAGATCAAAGGATGGAAGATTGATCACCAACTTGAAACCTGATGATATAGAATATAGCCATGGAGTTGGCTACGTGGAAAGAAAAGCTTCTGGGCATTGAAAAATATGCCATTGATTTTGTCCAAAACAACCCTTGCAAGTATTTCAGCAATGAAGGCGTAAATTGCCTTGTTCATATTTTGCAGGAGTTCATTTAGCTAATCCGCGGAAGGTTTTGTGGTGATCCTCACGTAGACAAAATGTACCTCCTGGTTGATATTGCATCAAAGTTTGCCAAGGCTAAAAAAGATTTTGAAGTTTTTGAGAAAATCACAGAGGATGTTGCCATTGACCTGCAGATGAGGACGATTCACCTTGATTCCATGATTATGCTAGATGAGGCTAGGATTGAGGATTTTGAGAAAATTCTCAATTCTCATACTTAGTCAATTTTTCACTATCTAAAGGAGGGATTTATTTTTGGCAGCAAGAGAGATTTCCAAAGCAGTTTCTATTTTGAGAACTGACTTTGTTATCTTGAGTTAAATTTATTTTTGGAATTTGCTTTTGGAAATCATGCAAATTATCTTTGAGTTGGAACTCATTGTGTAATAACATGCAAGTTTAGTTAATTGAATTGCATGACAAGATACTTTTAGTTTTAATTGCTAATAAGTTTTCATGCTTCCCATGCAGCAATTAGATCTAGAGTGAAGAGTGTTTTTTAACTCTTCCTTTTATTTCCTTGCATCTTTGTTTTAGGTTATAAATAAGTGTATTCTACACACTTTATTTTATCAATGGTAAATGCTGAGACTAAATTTTGCTCGCATTTTATTGTTCAAGTAGTGTTATTGATTCTTGTCTTTTGATTAATGAGAATATGCATCATGGTTTCTGAGATCTATCTTGTTGTCGAGAGTTGTGAAAATCGTTCATGACTTTGTGCATGAATGGTTGTTGTTGAATTATCTTTGTTCTTTGTGTTGAAAATCTCCAAGTTGTCACTTCGATTTCTTTATGCTCTAGATTTACTTAAAGAAATCGGAAGTGTTTTAAGATAGAGTTAGTTATTTCCTTCTGTAATGCTTTAGAAAATCTTATAGCCTTGTAGAAGAGCTTCATTGCCTTGTGCTCATGCCTTGAGAAACCAAAAAAATAGGTTATTTTGTAAACGTCTTTTTATTTTCCTTGATGAGGGAGCTTCCCCTCCTAATTTGAAGAACAATCCTACTGTACACGCTGTCCGTTTTTCTTTCTCACTGAAAGGTGCGAAATTAAATGCTAACACATCCAAATGCACTAGCTCCAATGGTGTAGACTTCTTGTTATGTGCCATGGTGGAGAAGTTGATCCTTCTTTGTTTGCCAAAAGTACAATGTTCACACAAGTCTAAATCAACATATTTGAATCCTGGAAGTTGATCCCTTTTGAGAAAAATTCCAAGGCCCTTCTTGCTCATATGCCAGAGCCTCTTGTGTCAAAGCTCCATCCCGTTGTCCACAACTGCCATCGCAGATCCCACTTCAACATGACTCTCTAGCACATACAAAGTGCCCAATTTGCTGCCTCTTGCAATTACCAAGGCTCCTTTGATCACCTTCCAAGTGTTTGACTCAAAAGTGATGCTACATTCTTGAACATCTAGTTGTCCCACAGAAATTAGATTCCTCTTGAGTTGAGGAACGTATCTCACATCCCGTAGCAACCAATTATTTCTATTTCTTAATTTTAACATCACATCTCCTTTATCCACAATGTCACATGGTTCATTGTCACCAAGGTATACCTTACCAAGTTTGCCTTCTTGATAATTTTTGAAAATTTCTTGGCATAGAGTGGCATGAAAAGAAGCACCAGAATCCAACACCCACACATCAGCTATAGTTTCACTTGTAGAGAAAATTAATGCACCAACATCATCTTCATACGTTGCATTGACCACATTTTCTTTTTCTTTTCCTTGACGGCCTTCTTGTATGACCAACAAATGTGACCTTCCTTGCCACAAAACAAGCAACCTCAATTTTTGCCCCTTGATTTTGATCTTTTGAAAGACTTAGATCTCCTTCTATTGTTATTTCTTCCCCACTCTTGGGATCTCCCCTATGCCGAAAACCAAATCCTCTCTGGATGAAGTATTATGATGTTTTCTTCTCATGTCTTCACTGAGAAGAATTGCAGCCACATCATCAAGTTTCAACCCACTTCCCTTCTCATCGGATCTTTTATTTCCGAATATGGAATTGCTAATTGTCATTACAACACCTTCCGAACTATCGGGAAGAGAACATAACAGCAGGCTGGATTTGATTTCTTGTTGAAAATCAAAGTCAACAAAAATCAATTGGCTGATTACGGTATTGAATTCATTCAGATGATTGGAAACACTGCTGCCTTCCTTCATCTTCAAATTAAACAATTTCTTCATCAAAAAAACTCTATTAGCAGCATAAGCCCTCTCATACATACCTGATAATCAGTCCCATAAACACTTCGTCGTCTTTTTCGTTGCAACATTGAACAAAACATTATTGTTAAGAGAGGGGATGATGGTTGCCTTCGCTTTCTTGTCCAATCTGTCCTACTCCTCATCCATCATGGCAATAGGTTTCTTGGGCTCTCCCTCTAGTGTAATTGAGAGGTCTTTTTGAATCAGCAAGGCTTCCATCTACAGCTCCCACATGCTAAAGTTTTGGCCCGAGAAATTTTCAATTCTGAACCTATCACCATCCTCCATCTCTTCACAATTTTGCCTTAAGCTCTGATACCAATTGTTGTGTATAAAGAGCAGCAAGCAGATTAGATTAAATTAAATGAACAGAACAATAAATAATGGAATGAACAAACATTAAACATACAGAGACAACACGAATTATGTGGTTCACCATTAATGGTTACATCCATAGGAAAAGCAAGGGAAACTCTATTTTATTATATACAACATATATAATGGTTTCTCATCAGTGATGCATATGAGAAATGAAGTCTCACACTTTATAGATACAAAGAACAGCATCAAGAGAAATAAGGAGAATGTGAAGGGACACGGGTCAAAGAGATCGTTGGACTTCACTACTCAACAAGATCAAGGGTAGAACACTTACCAATTGTAGGGCAAAAAGTGCATTGACTACAGACCAATCTAATAGGAAACAATGTATGTACTGTAACCCATAAACTCTGCTTTCGGCACAGTCTGATAAAATCTCACTGATTTTTAGTGGACAGATAACAACATAATATAGTGTTATCAGTCGAGTGCTCTGACAAACAGGATGGAAGGTGATGAACAAAGTAACCTATAAATTTAAACCATGGTTGGTAAAAAAAAAGCAGTTAAGACTTCTTTTCTCAAAGACAAATAAATTCAGAATTGCTTGCCAATAAGAAACTTCTTCCATGTCGAGTTTAACAAATAGTTTTAACAATCTCCCTTCATCATGGCTCAGTTCAAAATCTCACTTTAGAATCAATTTCTAAGTCAAACTTCTTGATGCCCAAGAATTTAGTAAACTTATTTTCTTTCATGAATACAAATGCTTATATGCTATAGTTGGTTTCAAACCCTAGAATGATTGAGGAACACATGAATACAAAATCGTAAGGCACATCTACAAACTAAGTACTGGGGCAGCCCACCAAACCCGAATCCATTAGACACTATAGAACTTACTCTATTATCTAGAGGATGCACACAACTATTTTATATTATAGAGAAGATGATAAAAGTTTGTTTGGTCCATAAAAAATTAAAAAATGGTACATGTTTAAATCTACGAGGAAGTCAAGTATGTACATCTCAATTCAACTACATTCAGCCATCTTACAAAAATATATCAGCTAAAATAACCAATGTGATGTTAAGAAATAAGACAAATAAAGAGCACATAAAGTAGCACACAGAGACGTGGGTGGTAGGGAGGGGGTCCTACACATCATAAGATGTGTAGGGATGGATAAACAAGGTGGCGGTCTTGAGAAACAATGATAAGAAATCGATATAAGTCGGAAGCATAGGAATAGAGGATGTATTTGGAATGGCCGCTCCCACGCAGGAAGACTGGCACGACGGCAACAATCATTAATTTGCAAGGAGCACAAGTAGACGAGGCAGCCGAAGTACCCCGATCCCCGTTCGTAAGATGATGTGGCCTTGTTAGCACGAGCTGTCTCCACTCAGATGTCCAGAACTTTCCATCACATTTATAGCTGGAGGGATGGACAGTAAAGTTAGAAATATATATTTCCTCCTCCATTTAGCAGCGATGGCTAGGGAACCAAGATTAAATTTTTTCTTCCCTCTGAGCATTTGCAGAGTAGGCTGTTAGTCTGTGAGGAAATGGCGACGCCTATTTGCCTGACCAGCTCAGTTAGGCAAATGGCTTCTCTTTGGAAAATAACAGACCAGCGTTTCCGGCGGATCCTGATACAGGCGGACGCCTTCACGATAGGAGCGGTGAAGCTGATTTTGGGCAAGGGGTTCGTGGAGGATGGGGAGCGATACAGGGTTGACCTTGACATCACTTCTTGGTTTGTGGCTTCGTTGCTTGATATAAGCGTGGAGAAGGCAGTGGTCAGCATTGCAACCTGAATGGCCTTCAAAAACCATCTGCTCGAGGGCCTCGACGATGTGCTGGCTAAGGTGATTTACAGAGCAGGAATTCCGTGGCCAAAGGATTTGGAGAAGGTGGATAGGGACAAGGGGGTCATCTCATATTACCCTTTCCTGCTAGACCTGAAAGGAGAGGCACTGCAAGAGCATAGGGAAAGGGCGAGGAAAGTGTTGATGATTGTTTTTACACATTCATAACAAAAGTTAAAATTCACAAAAATGAACCTAAACTGTCTTGAAAGATATGAAGAAATCAACTAAGAGTTCTTAATCCCAAGTTTCTATATGGTCAGGTCTTGACCTTGTGGACAATTCAGTAGGTTAATGTGAAACTGTAATATTCAAGGGGCCTTGATTTAAGATAATCTGTGAATTACTGGACTCAAATTATGCAAACTATTGCAAATATAAATAAATTATTCATTCCTTTACATAAACTCACCATTGTATTAGAAAGCTTTGTATGATTTATAGTGAAACAGGCTTTGCCTTTCAAATTGATATGAAAATTGTCAAATATTAACATAATTCTTCATGCTTCTTTCAAATGTAAGACAATTTCCTTAAAATTTTTGCGTTTGAGCTAATTATTTCAAATGTTTGGGGAAAAGTTAGAGAAAATCAAGTTGAATATCATTTCACTACAGGATCTAAATGCTTTGTTACTCATGTCTTTAAAGAAATACATCAAATTAATTAAATCAACATACTAAATCTTCAAATGTGAAGTCCTGAGTATTTTCACGAAAACACACCAAAGATTGCAAGCTTTCAAAGGATAGTACTTCAAATACCAATAAGAATCAGAAAGCACTCTGTAATAGACGCAGAATTCCAAGTTTACTTGTATTTAAAGCACACAGTCATATAGAATTTACAATGTATGAATGACTTTTTGTTTCATTAATCAAATTGCCAGAAAACTTACAGACGTTTTTATAGATACAATAAGGAAACTAGACATTCCACGTATTCCTTAATGTAGATATAGGCGACCTCCTCTTCTAAACTAAAATACCTCTCTATTCAAATGTTTAAACAAATTACAAGTGCAAGCTACAACTCAAAAATCCCTGTGTAAATATTATACAAGTAGCAGAGCTTCTTATATAGAATTTGAAGTTGTGTTCTGCTACGGCTACCAAATTTAATCCACGGTCAATATTCAAACTCTTTTGATCAAGGGTGTACATTCATTCCTAACCATTTCCCAAAATATCTTCGTGGTATCTTTGCCTGCTTCAAAGGATGCTTTTGGAATCTTTTCAAAACAGGATGCCCGTTGACCGCTTCCATGTTGACCTTGCCCGCTGATACCCTTCAATTAACTCTTTCTTTAGTATTATTTGCCTTTTTTGATACTTTACTATTCCTTCAAGTATATTATGAAGTTATTCATGACACCTATGAAAGTGCGATTTCCCCCTGGACTTATTGTCCATATATATTCTTGCATTATGACCCCTTCAATTTCTTCACTTCTTTACCCAAACCTTCTGTTGGTTTTTGCTTCTGAATCAGCATTAGGGTTTGCCAGTTCTAATGCACAGGCAGATTCAGCCAACTGAATACAGGAGGTTGCGTGAGCTCCTCCCCTTCACTTCTGGTTCTGCCACACCAAGGGGGGTGTCCCTATTTGATAAAAGTATAACCTTGACTAGCTCAATGACAGAAGGATTTAACTTGACGGCAACAGGCAGAATACTCTCATGTATGGACCAAGATTTGTGTAACAAATCACAAGGTTGGCAACATTCTTGGACATAATGTCTGGTTAGGTATGAGAGCATGCAGAGGTTCCTAATCCTAATCCTACAACTAACAGGTGGAAGGATGAAATGGTTTGATTTGATGTTTGGATGCAAACCTGGACCTGGTGTATAACCTCAACACAGAGCTAGATTGGTGCCTATCCAGGGCTTGGAGTCAGTAGACATACACCTGTGAATGATCAGCATGAACAACTAAAACTGGATTTCAGGGGGATACATATGATACCTGCCTTACAGATATCTCCCAATACAGAGTATTAAGCTGTCTATACTTATGGCATCCCTATTGCAGTATACCCTTCCCAATATTCAATCTGAAAACAGTTTAATCTACCCCTTGAGCAGAAGTTAAAAGATTAAACATTCAACACAGGAATTCTATGTTCTAGAATCTCAGACATTCCTTGAATGCCTGGACTCAGAAAAAAGATACATGCAAAACTGGAGACAGAATCAGCATAACACATGCAAACATAGCATTATTCATATAAAATTGACCATGAAATCAGTGGATTCATGCACAAACGTACAACAGGAGATACATAAACTCGCAAGTTTTGCTGCACAGAGCAACCAAAACCAGTTGTATCTTATTACAGAGCCAAAATGTCCAGTTTTCAACAACCTCAAAAATGGTAACACAATCTGCCTATATTGGCTAGAACGTGTACCTCACAACAATTAATTACATGGCTTTCAAAAATCTGCCAGATACAGATCACACAGGAAGAATGGCGCTCAGAAGTTATTGCTGCAGAGACAGAAAGTAGACAATGGTGGCCTCGAGCCCTGTGCCACCATCTGGAAGTCCTCATGCCAAAAATTGGGTACATGACTGTTCAACAACTCGCCCATGCCCCTACTACAATCGCCATTGATGGCTCAACCACCCGTGGCCGCTTGAAAACTGTCGCAGCACTTCAAAAAAGAAATTCCCGCCAAAACGCGTTTACCACAGGTTCAAAAAATGTAGGGAGATTAATCCCACATTGGTGCCGCGGAGACAACTTTATCATTTTAAAAACACGGCCGCATGTATAACAAATGTCGAGCGCTTTTGCCGCGCTTGACGCATAAGCCTTTGTCCAAAGCCTATCGCCAAGACCCGAGCCATCGGCACACTCCCAAATCCTCCTGCCGACATCAATAGTCTGGCCGATATAACTTGCTTCGCATTCCCCTTCATCGGCCAGAGATAGACCATCGGGCTGACCTTCCAAACCTTCGCCGATCTACCAAGTTACGCCGACAACACCCTCGCTTCCTATCTCCGTCGGTGAAACCAACTCTATTGGCACAACAAGAATTACCCTCGCCGACACAGCCGATCACCCCGATACACAATCCTTTGGCGAGACACACGCCGATGACACCCCATCGGCCACACCTCCCATCGTCAGCACAACCCAAAACACTTCGGCCGACAATACAAGTCTCGCCGATGACCACTCCAAATCCTCATCGGCCTGACACTACCCCATCGGCGGACCCTCCAACTGCTAGCCCGATATGCAATCTTACTCCGATGGCATTCCCCATCGGGCAAACTCCTTACATCGGCGGCCCAAAAATTTGCTTCGCCGATGGACATCCATCGGCCAAACCAAAACAATCGGAGCACTCAAGAAATCTTTCGCCGATGAAGCCAATCACTTCGATAAGACCAAAAACATAAAGCCTTGAACCGTTGAACCCCGAACCAAAAGGGTTCAACACGAGGGTTCAACGCGATGGTTCAAACATCAAAAATAATACTCCATAGGCAACAAAGCTTCGAACCATTGAACCTTGAACCAAAACCAAAAGGTTCAAGCGGGAGGTTCAACGATGCAATATTTGCGCAAGGCAAATGCATAATGCGACCCGTTAGAAGAAAATTGAACCCTGAACTGCTGAACCACTGAACTTAGAGAAAAAAGGGTTCAAGTTCAAACCGAAATGTCGAAGACACAAAAACGAACCCATGCCGATGGAGAAAAGACGAAGACCCCTCCTCAAGAAATGAGATGCAAATGCTGAAAAACACTGAAGGGGTGCCAAAAATTAGAACCTTTTGGATATTTTGGGATGGTGCCTGCATGAAAATTGCTAAATTAACTGACAATGAATTTAGGCACCAACAGTTTCAACCTTTTTCTTATATTTCTTTATTTTGGCACTCGCCTCCATTATTGAATCAATCATTTGTTTACTCAAATAAGCATCTAGATTCTCCAGACATGGTGCAAAGATGGCCTTAAATTCTTTTAATGCCCTTTGTAGTTCGTATGTTGGTACGTCCATGCATTCATTGTCAATGAGCTTCTCAACTATCTTCATATGCAACCTGATCATGCTATCTGCCTTCTCTAAATCCTGAGCAGCTGTGATGCATCTTCTGAGACTGTCATCTTAAAACTTTAACTCCAATCTAGTCTATGGTACTTGATTTGCCATAGGAGTAATGACTCAATTTATTAATTCATCTTCTCTTTCTTCAATTTCTTCCAATTGCTCCAATTCAAACTTGCATTCTTCCCTTCTAAAATGACAATTATGTATAAGCACACTGCATTTATTCTTTTCTGTTGCAGCCGTTTCCCATCCAGTCACTGCCTGTTGGGTCACCTCTGCTCCTTCTTGCATGAATGCCCTGAACCATTCTTCAAAAATATTGGCCACAAGCCTTTTATTCTCCATGTCCTTTACTTCAACTTTTGATAGCACTGCTATTTCACTGGGCAAGTCTGGTATTGCAACATTGGGATTAAATATCCCCTTAATGAATTGTTGTAACTGGACAATGTGTCCTTTCAAATATTCATGTTTATCTTTGTCTTTCTTTAACATCTCTGCAGTAACTTGGTGCATATCTTCCCACTCACTTATATGCTGCTCTCTTGTGATGTGGCCTAGGTCACAATTGAGTATCTTGTAATCATCTACTATTATTTCTCCTTTGGCTTTCTCTTTCTGTGGTATGGCCAAATTCAGTGTTCTAGATCCATCAGGACCCCTTTTTATTGCCGACATTGTTCTAGCCTTCCTCTTTTCTTTCCTTGGCGTTGCACCGCCCAATAAACTCTTGATGTCTGTGGATACTAACTATACCTCCACCTTTTCTCTCCTGACTTCTGTACCTAACCAGGGCGGAGCCTCTTTTGTACTTTCAGTAGCTTTCTCTTCATTAATTACCTCTTCTTGAGGCTTCTCTACTTCTCCTTGTTCTTGTTGCTGTTGTTGTTGTTCTTGTTGCTATGGAGGAGGTTGTTGTTGAGGGGCTTGTTCTGGTACCATTGGATCATTTTGCTTGTTAGATTTACCCTCATTATCATCTTCTTCGATTTCTGTATCTCCTCCATCCTCATCCTCTTCCTCTAGACCTTCTTTTTCTGATGGCTCCTTTTCTTCTTCTTCTTCATTTTCTTGTCCCATATTTATCATGTCCTCATCCTTTGTTTGCTTTTCAAGTTCAAAATTACCTTCACCAATATTTTCTGTGCTCTCTTTGCTTTTAGGCTCATCTGCTATTTCCATTTCCTCCCCTTCTGTTTCAACTTTCTCTTGTACCTTTTCGGGCATGTCAGCTTGTTTTGCATGTGAAGGTGAACCTATGATTTCATCAGATTCCTTTGTCTCTTTTTCTTGTTCATCCTTGTTTTGAATATTCTTTTCCTCCTCACTGTGTTCTCCATACATGTTCAAAATATTTAACACATCTACACCAGAAGTGCTAGCTCCTATTTCTTCCTTAGTTTGAGCATGTGTTTCCTTTATTACTTCTTCAGGTGCATCCTCCCTTTCAGATTCTTCTATTTCATGTGCTACATCTTGCACATCCCTTATGATTTCTAGAGGTACCAGTGTCTCAAACAGATCCACTGCCCCCAATCCTTCTTGTACATTCTCTTGTTCAGATACTGGACTTTGTTCAACCTCTATGTAAGCTTGAGCATCTTGTTCTTCTTCCTCACCTGAGTATTTACTAGATCACTCCTCCTCCATGCCAGTTTCTCTTCCCGTCTTTGGATCAACTTCCTTGACCTCACTTCCACTACTATCATCCTCAACGTTGACAGTCTTAGTTACTTGTTTGGCTTCATGTATTTTTGACCCATGCAGCTTTTCTTCAGCCAATTCTGTTTTCACTTTTGCATATGTTTGTCTTTTTTCTTCCAAGGTAGATGTACTAGGTATGCTACTTAATTTAGCACCTACCTTCTGTGCTCCTATAACATCATCCTGTTTTGAAGTTTCTCCTTTAGATGTTTCTACTGGTATTGCTTTCATGAACTTCTGTCTTGTTAACTCCTTAGCAGCCTGTGCTTGCTCTGTACTGGTATCATGGCTAGATGATTTTACTTCCACAAATATGCCTGATGATACTGCTACTGTTATTCCTAATGCATAAGGATCCATCAGAGTGGCATTTTTGTCTTTCTCAATAATTTTTACTTCTACAATCTTTCTTTTCTTCTCATAGAAACACTAGAGATCATCTTGATGCTCTCTCACTCTCTTCTTGCCCTTTTTTGGATATCTAGGCTCCACCCCTTCAGCTTTAAGCTCTTCAATTCTATCCTTAACCATGTTTTGGAAAACAAAATGATAGGTTTGGACAATGCGTCCAAAGATGTACTCCATGGTTGTGACCAATCAGGCTCACCAATAGGAGCAAGCCTGACACTTTCATAACAGTGGTGCAATAATTTTCCATCATCTTTAACTTCCGGGGGTACATAAATTTCCCCCATGGACCTCATTTGTTCTACTATTAGTCTTTTGTGAGCTCTCTTTCTCACCTCCTTATCATTCTTGCAGTCTGACCAATAATCCTCGATGTGTATTTGATGTTTGAACTTAGGATCAATAGTACTTTGGATCCTGTGAAAAGGATCAAACCTCCTGGCCAACTCAAACTCTTCAAATCCATAATATCTCAACTCTTTTTCCGAGTAGCCAGCCACTTCTTCACTGTAACATGAGTACCTACCAATTGCCCAAGGGAGCTTAAGATTCCCTCTACCATACTTTTTCTTGTACATTTTGAAGGCATTCAAGTTTTGTCTTGAGAATTCTGAAACAATCAACTTGTTAGAAGGATACCTAGGCAGCATGAAAGGTTTTCCTTCAAAGCCCTCAGTTCTGATATAGGTGAAGTTCTGGAATTGAATATACCAAGAACTATGCAAACTAATTGTATCCTCTGCATCTGCAGGCAATCTCTTATCCTGCTCTTCTCTTAAAACTCTGACCATGTATGTATAAAATACATCGTTTACTAAAACATACTTTCTTAGTGCATTATCCTCCTGTAGATCTGGATAATGGTCATATACAAGCTTTTGATTTGGGCCATTCCCTAGGGTCCCAATTCTGTCAATCCCATATATATATGGCTAAACCATTGCTGCACATGAGTATAATACATACGAGGACAAATAGAAAGGCATCGTCTTTTGTTTTCTTAACATTGCCTATTTCCATATGGCTGTGCTAATAGCCTTAGCCCAGTGAATTTGTCCTTGTTCTTTCTTCGCTTCTCTCATGAATTGGATAACAGTGAACATCCAAGGTTCACACTTAGTGGCATCTCTTAAGCCTACCAGCCTGCTTAACATTTTTATCATCAAATGTATCTCCTCTTTGAAATCTATTCTTTGCAAGATCTTATGTACTCTTGCCATGGGCTTGGGTTTATTTTCGACATTATACCAACTGTAGAAGATCCTACTTCTACAATCCCTCTCATTATTATTGAAATTTTTATTGTATTGGTCTATATCAATATCTACCATTTTTTCATGTATCTCTAGACCAAATGTTCTTGCAATCCCCTCCGTAGATAAGTCTGTAATGACCCTATCCTGGTGTATTACTCTTCTAGTAGCTAGGTCATATAGGTGTATACAATACAGACATAAGTCCTTAGCTTCCATAGCTAACAGGAAACCTCCAGTTCTATATAATCCCCTTTCCCATATACATCTCATGTCAGGTGTAGCATCTGCTACTGTAATCTTCTGCAAAACATCATCCGCGTCATAATTCCCTATGCTGGTGTCTGTTCCTACTCCGCTTGTGCTGATTAATGAAGGGTAACCTTTGTTTATTGGTAACTCTTCCTTCTCGGTTTCTTTGTGGGGCTTTATTTCCTTTTTAACTTCACCCCCTGTATCCACCTTCCTCTGTTTTGGGGGCATCTTGTAAAAAATGCATTTTTTAACTTGTCGTTTTACTCTCTTAACCTAGGGTTTTACCATGAATTTCCTATTTTTACATTTACCCTAACCCCTCTTTTGTCTTTTCCATTTTGACTTTCATATTATTTAACCCAAACCAGCTAATTAACTATCAGAAATAGTAATTTAACATCCGCTTGCATTTTAAAATAAAATTATTGATACTCACTTTGCATTTTCATTCAAATGAACTGTAACAGCATTCAAGATAAATACCTGTATTTTTGATAGCTCAACCTTACAACCGTTGACCCACTTTACCATTTTCTACTCTGTTCCTGCTTCTAAAATTCTGTCTTGCGATGTATTTTCCATTCAATTTATGCCATAGTTCTCTTTCTGCAATTTTTTAATTTTAACAATGTGATTCTGAAAGAAAAACAACCTTTATTTACCCTAACCCGTTAAATTTTACCATTTTCAGTGTTAGTTCAGCATTAATTGCAGCAATCAATGCACCTACGGCTTTGGCTTTCTACTTCGACATTTTAATTTTAAACATTCTATCCGTTAGTTTACTTTTTTTGCATACATCGCATTTTCTTATATGTCTCCTTGTATATTATTTCTTGTATGTCACTTTGTATCTTTTCAATATACAAGCCTACATGCAACGGATTATAAACGATGTTACCTTTTTTCATTATATCCGACCTTGTATCTTTTGTTTGTATGTTGCAATGTATGTAAAATAGATACAAACACTTACACAATTGCAACCCATACAAACACTCTTTGCCTTTTAGTTCTCCGACCCGGTGCCTTTCATTCCTTTGTATATCGGGATTGTATGTCATTAACATACAATCGCCCAAACATACAAAGCCTTACCTTTATTTTACTTTCTTTTGAAATCTGCGTTGTATCTCGGTTCGTATATGCCCTTGTATATCCGTCTGTTTATGCAATATACAACCAAGAGATACAACTGTGGGACCCACTTTACTTACCCACTTGTATCTCCACGAAACAACACTTGTATCTAGACTTAGATACAACATTCCATACATACAAATTCTTATACAATGATCCCGGACTTTTCCTTATCCTTAACCATATTGTATAACCTTTTTGGATTCATACATGTATATAAAGCGAATGTATATTTCCAAAAACATTAAGATACGATGCATCACTTTCATCTGATTTAATTATCCTTTGAAATCCGCATTTGTATGTATGCTAAAGATGTAATCCCGAAACATACAACATACAAACAACGGGACATACCCTTTTCTTCACCTTAATAAAACCGTATTTTATATCCTCTTTGGGTCCATGGAATGTATATCGCCTTGTAAATTGCTTTGTATATCTCCTTTTAAACAAACATACAGCTCAAGATACCATACGAACTTAACCATTTATTCACTCCACTTCTGAAACTCATCGGGTCTGACTTGTATACAAAGAATAAAAACACTAAGCACACACATACAAAGTACCACGATAGATAAACCCGACTATACTCTATGTTACTTTTACAATGACTCCACATACAAATGACATTGTATATGCATCATACAAACCCTTCTATAATGCATTTTACCAAAACACGTATATTTTGCAGAATATTGGGAATTTTTTATTGGTTCAAAAAGCAACCCTCATTCATTTTCGACAAAGAATTCACCTATATTACCTGCTAGCACTTAATGCTAAATCTTTTCAATTTTCAACATAGTTTGTAACCTTTACCTCTTTTCCCTTTCACCACCAAGGAAGACCACACACAAGGGAAAAGCAACAGCCACAACAGGGGTCCTCATTTTGCTAAGAGATAAAATGGGGCGTGTTGTGAGCATCACAACAGAAAGGTTGGGCCTTTCTGAGGAAATTGTTCTAGTTTGAGGCCACAGTGGACTTCTCATGGATTCCCGAATTCTATGACTATCTACTAGAGCAAGGTCTTGGGTAAGGGCGTGATCTCTCTGTCCTAAAGTGTCAATAGTTTTTTTGGTTTCCTTTCAAATTCTCTCTGTCAGTGGGTGGTATTGGACTATGTATACTCGGTAATAGTTTGCAGTCTACTGCCAATATGCCCTGTGTGGCAATTTTGATGCCTCTATAGACCCTGCATGGTCATTTTTGGAAAAGCATTAGAAATCTAGCTATTAGGAGGACAAGGAAAGGACTTTGTCATTTTGGCAAAGCTAAGCTGTTTGATTTCAATACTTTAATATAAATATCTCTCTTATGCATAAAAAAAAAAGTAGCACACAGAGACAAGAGTTTAACGTGGTTCACCAATGTGGCTACATCCACGGGAAAGTAGGGCATTAATTTTATTGTAGATCACATCAGAATACATAAAGATTTTCCGCCAAATATATACAATAGTCTTCAAGAAAGATGAAGAGACAAACTAGGGAAGATGAAATGAACAGTCGGACTTCACATCCAAACAATTTCTCACTTGAAGTCCAATCCATGCTGCAATAAATCATACTCAGAAAATGTCACCTGCTTTCCATGGCTATTGTCTCATAGAAGCAAAAAACCCTGAATAAACCAATATCCAAACACAATCACCAAATCCAATGGTCATAAATAGGCCTGTGTAGTTTATAAGAATCAATCACCATAGTTGGAATAGCAACCACAACTAGTTGCTAACACATCTAACTAACCATACAACATCAATAAACTCATGCCAACAACATATCGAGCCCATACTGCAGCTCCCATCCCTATATAATCCACTGTCTTGCTAAAAATACCATCTTCCATGATAACAAACACACCAAAGCCATTGATGTGCAAAAAATCTGAAGACCCTTGATACTACAATCCAATGAAAAACACATACATCCAAGGACTCATGCAACATGAGCAATGTCAACCAAAACAACTCAAGTCTACCAATCAACACTTACATAAAAAGTGTGGCGAATAATCAAACAATGTAATACCAAGAACAATCACAAAGATCTGCAAACTGCAACCAACCTGTTGCAAAACAAAGCATACTTCCACAAATAGTTTTACGCTCAATTGTCTCACCTTTGATCTCACTTCTCCCAAGTCCTTCACATCTCAAATGATATACATTAAAAGACCACATACTGCTGTTAAAAAACAATAAAGTAGAAAAACAGTAGATGACCACAAACCAATGATCATACTAGATCAATAAGAAACTCTAGGAAGAAACATAATACCATAAAGAGAAGTTGTAAAACATATCACATCCTTCTACCAACACCACCAAGTGTTAAGTTGTGTCAAGTATGATCTCCTTTACCTCCCCAAAATGAAAAGCCTTAACAACACCCAACCATTCACTCTCAAAGATTAAATCAGCATGGATGTAAGCTTCTCTAACCAAGGAAGATCAAACACAAATATCCATTCCAAAACTAGGAACAAGCCCCATTACATCTCCTAAATTCCAAATCATGCACCAAACTCATATGCACAAGGAGATACCCATGCCAACATCCCTCAAATGAACCCTCCAGAACCAATAACCATAGCTCAAGGTCCATAACCAAGAGAAGATAAAGCATAAAGAGAAATAAATCTAAAAATAGGATGGGCAATACCTATTTGAATATAACCCGTCGAGTAGACCAAGAGTGGGGAATGAGAATGCTCCTCCAAGATACACCAAGTCACAATGGCTCTCTCCAAGAACAATCTCCTCTAGGTCCATAATGAACTCATGTCCATAATTAGGTGTAGGCTCCTTGGTCTTCTTGCTAAAACCTCCAAAGAGTAACCATCTCAACAAATGTTCTCTAATCCCAAGAGAACTCCAGCCTCATCCAAGTCTCCAAGTATCCATGAGCACCTCCATGATCAATCCATGCTAAGCTCCAAAAGAAACATTGCACCATCATGAAGCTCTCCAAGCAAATGACCAAAGTACTCAATACCAAGAGCACCAACAAGACCACTGTCAAAGCTCCCATTGCACGTCTACATAACCTACGAATACATCATGACATCATGATCTAACATCTCCACAAAGGAAGATCACATGCTCCAAAGAACATAGCCTGAATCAAGAGAACCTGTATCATGCCAACACTCTAATATAGAATCAAGAGTCCACCATGGCACAATAAAAAACATCCTATAAACAAGTATCAATATCTCCAATCACATGAAGATAACCATCTCCTGACAACAAAACTCTCACTACCAAGAGATCCCATTGAAACGTGATACCGAGCTATCCATGGTATCATGATAAGCATGTGACAAGTCCCAACAACTGACTAACCAGACACTTTAATCATCCATCCTCTCATCTCAAAGAAAAATATACCAAAAATATGTGTCAACACTAAATCAATCTCATGGATATAGACAGTCCACATCTGAATCATCCCAATGTAGCCAATGAGTTGTGCATACCCATAAACTGCATAGCTCATAGATCCCAAAAGAAACATGCAAACTCAACATCGCATCAATAACCTGAGATATCAAGAAGGATAATCTGTGTTAGAAATGAAGGTGCAAACCACACAATGGAAATTTGATTCAAACCTTATTAATGTCCTCTAAATAATGTAGAATCAATGGAGATTGCAACAGAAATAAAACCCACTACATAGATAAAACATGCATTAAGAACTGAACACATAACACAGTATGTAACGTAGAGAAAACCCCTTCAGGTAAAAAACTCCACCAAAAAAAGAGGCTCCAAGTTCTATTATCTTCAAATATGAGATTACAATACATGCACTTCCTCTTCTTCTTTAGTCTTCAATCCAGTGGTGCCTGTTACTCTCAACTTTGCTAAAAATGTAGTACAAATATCCTTATAAAGGGGGTAGCCTTCTAGGGCAAGAAAACTGACAAATATCGACCGTCAATTCTGTGACCTAATGATGGATGGTCAGATTTACAATGATGAAACTCCCCATGCGACCCCCCGTCGCGGATGAATTAGCGTCAGGTACCGGATATAAACATGTGGCTGAAACAAGATCACTGTTGGTGAAACCTCTCATCCCTTATGGGTGCTTTATGCAGGAGCACCTGGGCGCACGTGCAATCAGCATCAACCAAAACTAGAGTGTAGTTTCTTTGTTTTTTTTTTTCAGTTTTGTTTGGTTTGGCCTTTTATGGCTTTTCACGGCACTGTGTGTTTGGCACAGTCAAGGAGGTAGTTTGGCAGTGTTGTTTGAATTCAATCACAGCGTGCATGACATCAGTTTTCGTAAAACAATTGTTTCGGGAGATTGGTGAAGTTTCATGGCAAATCTTTCGACAGACAGATTGATGATTCTATCTTGGAATTATACGCGAAGGTTTCATGAGCAAATACCTTCAAGTTTTGAAGATTTTAATGTTTTTCGACTTATGTTGCTAAATTGGCAAAAGATTAATATCTTGAATTTAGTGATGGTCGAGACCAAACGTTCTGGAGGAAGTCTTAGGAATGCTAAGATGCTCATCACTGTCAGTTTTGGCGAGGTCTCGAGCATCTGGTGAAAAGTTATGGCCGAAATCGATTTTCATCCTGGGTGCCAATTACAATTGCACAATTGACATTTCTTAGCTCCGCAAGGTAAAGTTCTGATTGATGTTGACTGGAAGATATCTGTTTCAGTAGTAGGAGTCTATGGGTTGAAGGATTGTATTCACGGTTAAAGTTCCAAGCCTTTACATTTTCAGGGAACCTTATTATAAGCATTTTTTTAATGCCTTTTTGGGAGGCAAATCTGAGTTGTTTTGAAGCAAATAAAATATAAATCACAGGCAGATGTTGAGGCACCCCATAAAGGATAAGTTATTCATTTAATACCGAAATCAGGCAATCTGGAAACGTAAAAGGATAATGGCAAAAAGAAACCAATGAAGATTTCAATGCCTTACTGGTAGGATTAGTGGAAGGATATTTTAGATTTTAAAAATAAAATACCAAATAGAACTAAGATGATGGAAAGGCACCATAAATGGTTAAGGTTCCAGTGCCTAATATAGCATATGTAACGTTCTTTAGAGGTTTTAAAAATCAGAAATTTGAAGCGCCTCTTTATGGGAGAAGGAGGTTACATTGAGATAGAACCAGCATGAGGAAAAGATGCCTCCTATGAGGCATTCAAAAACTCTTATTTTGTAGCACTAAAGCAGGGAAAATAGGTGCAGGTTGAACGCCATTTCAGAGGTTGTATGAAGGTGAAAAGAAGATGCCTCATGAGTTGAAGAAAAGTGTTAAAGAAAAGAGAGGTGAATTGTTATTTGATGTTGTAGATGAGAGTTGAAAGGGAGTTTGTGAGACACCAATGATATGAGTAAGAAAGGCTACTAGTAAAGCACAACAGGGGAATGAAGATAAAGATTTGAGTTCACTGCCATAGACGTAAGATATAGAGTTGAGAGGCCATGGATGGCCATTGTATTTAAACAATTTCGTGTGAGTTGTTTTATTTTCTAATTTGAATCCAATGAATTTCAGTTTCGTGTTGCAATCTAGTTATTGTTGAGTATTGAAATGGAGGTACAGCATTGTCTATTGAGTGTATGACTGCCTGTGAGAGTTCAGTGATATTGTTTGTGTTGTTTGAGAGAGAAGTGTTTTTGTTTGCGTCAAATGGTATAAGAGCTGGAGTTCCTTAGTGCATAGGTAGAGAACGTGAGGCAACCTATCCCAGGACCTGCAGGTAGAAGAAGAGAGTAAAGCGGTTGTGAAGAGCTCGGTGGAGAACTCTTGTAGGTTTGTGAAGTTCTGAGAAGTTGGGGCTAGAGAGCCGCGAGGAATTATAGATTGTGACGAGTGTGATGTGGATTGCGAAGATTGCGGCAACAGATGAAATGAGTATAGTGATAAGGAGGAAGTGTAACATACAACCCCCAAATTTTTTTCAAAATATTGAACAGAGATAACACAGTGTTAGCACAAGGAATGCATCCAACTAAATGCATCACACTTTCTGATCACCCAAATCCCAGGATGGGCAAGGTGAGAGCATACGGTGATTTTGGCTTACAGTAACAAGTATGCAAGAAAGAAATACACTTCTTCTGCTGTGGCGGGCATCCACATTTCGTGGGGATTCACCACTTTATCAGTGGGTATGAAATAAGCATGAAAATATTACAAAGCCATCCACTTATTCAGTGGGAATTCGCCACTTGTCCAATGGGTAGAAATGAAAAGAAAGAGAGTTCTTTATCCTCACTAGCGGTAGAACCATCCAGGGGTTACAATATGTTTTGAATATGTTCTTCCCTTCCACACTGGCGGTAAACCATCTAGGGGACTTAATGTGTTTTCAAATAAGAAAGATTACAATTATAGCAAGTACAATGATGATCATAGACTTGATTTTTAAACTTGATAAGAATCTCTTGAAGGAAAGGTGCCATTACCCTGCATGCAACTTGAAAAGATTCATATCATCATTGAATTAGAATGCTGATCATCTCTGCTGTAGTTTTGATAAAAACCAATCAGTCTGCCCCTGCATAGAAGAATGTCTTAAATGACCCAACACTATGATCTTGTTTGACAATCACAAGGAGACTCCAAGATAGTTTTTTGGATTGATAAAACAAGACACATCAGAAGACTTTAACAATGATAAACTTGCTTTTTTCAGACTGGTATGGCACATTTGCAAGCTGGTATGGACTGCTGAAAATCAGCTTTAAGACGGCCACTTCAAAATACAACTAATACCACATTAATAAACCTATAAAACCAGTTAAGAACATCACAAATTGTGCTCAGAAGTCAGATAAGGATAAATAATTATATCACTGGCTATCACAGGGCCATACAGCCTGAAATGTACGGCTACACCTAGTAAACCAGACAGTCAGTCAAATGCTATTAAACATACAAGAGTATGGACACCTAGGCAATACAATTACTTTGCAAAAAGAACGGATCCAAAAGAACTTGGCATTATGTTTATTTTTTCAAAACTTGTTTCCAGCAGGTATGGCCATGAGTGGTATGGCCAGCAGATGCACACAACAAAAACATGGCAATCTTTCATTGATCTCACACCAAAATATTACAATCCCAACACCAAACAATAAACAAGAATACACAACAAAAACTCCATGGAAGAACAATGGCAAACTCTGCATAAGTTTGCTCCAATCTCTGTCTTCAGCACAATGGTGACTTCTGTATGAAACCACACCAACTTCAGCTAGGGTGGATTTCTCACCACCGAAACCGACCTACTTCAAGAGGGTTTTTGTCCTCAAGAAGAATTTCTACAAGACGGTTTTCATCCTCAAGAGAAATGGAAGAACTCGCAGGTTCATTCCAGCAACATAACAATACAAATCATAGCATAATCAAACAATGAGCCCATCTCTTCCTTTATAAAATATTATTTCCTCTATCCCTCCATATTTCTCCTCAAAGGTGTAAAAAATAATTCATTATGTGTGCACAACTTAAAGTCACATTTTTAATTAAAAGCTCCCTTTAGCTCAAAAGACCCCTTTATCAACATAAAGGGAATATTTGATTCACAAGGCCCCAATATGATGCATCCATGATTTAGAGCTTTTCATCCCCTTTCCAACGAGCTATAACACCTAAGTGTTAAATGAACATTTCCCAATCTTTTTAACTTAAGTGCAATAATTAATTGTTTAGCTCATTAAATCAACTAATCTTATGGAAAATCCCAAATATCATCAAACTGCGAATTTAAGCATACCAACATACTCCGTGATGTTTGGGAAGATGAATGATGCCTTCCGGGTGACTCTAAAAATAGACGACCTCTCCAAGAATCTTGGAGAGCAAACCGGGAACCCGATCAAGCATCAAAAAGCATCACAGTGATCCTGAACACCATCTGAGCTCAAAGCCATAACCAATTACTCTGTAAAACTAATCTGTGGCCACTCCAAGAACATTGGAGTTCTCCCAACAAAGCCGGATAGCTACTAAGAGACTATGGACAAGCCAAAATGCTCACAATAATCAATGCGTCAAAATGGAACATTATAGTCCTCCCCGCTCAAGATTGCTTGTCCTCAAGCAATGCATGCTATCCAACAGAGATACCTGCATGATTAACAATAATATACCTGGATCCCAAATCAATCTCAAGAATGCTTCACACCGCTTCTGTTGTGCCACTCTGATATAACTGCAAACTGCACGATTGGAACTCTGCTTACAACTATGAAACATTCCTCCAATCACACAACTATTTGGATCCCAAACATTATTAACTCCAAAAATGAAAGAGTTAGCAATCATCAATACAATTGTTCAACATAAAACTACTGTTGGGAACCAAAATCTGTGATGCTCCTCCGAGGAAGAACATAATTCAGCTTGATCACAAGCTGGAAACAACTCTGAACAGCCATGAATCAGTTGATTCTCACTCTCCAAAAGAGCATTAGTAACTGTAACACTTGTTCCTTTCAGCTGAATACTTTGTTATCTTTCCATAAAAGGCTAAAAGCAACAAAAAGATCAATCTCATGGCTGCATAAGTTTGAAATAATCTCATGAAAATCAGATTTCAGTGATCTCAAAATGAGATAGCAACACCAAAACTGAAATCTTTTGAGAACAATAAGAAATTTAGGCCATCTACAATCAGAATAAGTCAAAGTTATGACCAAAATTTCTCTCCAATCAATCATTATGTATACAAATGAACATTTATGATGGCTGATTGGATGAAGGACAGCAGCTTCATGACATAAATTTGACTCCAAAATCATCCATAAAACAATCTTGCCAACACCACTATCCTCCATAGAACTCTGCAAATAAGCTCCATTATGAGAGTAAGCCATCACTGAACCCAATCCATTGCATAACTAAACCTTCTGCCCATCTTCAACAACTGATGAAAACTTCTAGTTGGTGAAGTTTTTGTGAAGAGTAACATTCCATAAGTGTTCCTCACCCGAATCCCATATCCTGTTACTATCTTCCTCCATGTTGCAAACTCCAATTTGGTCTTCATCATTCAACATGAGAGGTGAATTTTCATGTGTTAACTCAACTTCAGTCATAGAAACAGAATCATCAAATGATTGGAAGTTGTTTTCACCTTTTTGTTCACACAATTCATCAATTTGCTCCAACTCATCATCATACTTAGGAGGATTTCCTAAATCATAACTTCTTTGGAGCAAATCAAACTCTTCAATTATCAGCTTTCCTTCATCTACTCTAGCAACCCCAACTTGCTCCTTGAATTGTAGTACATCAACAAGCTGATTTACAGCTTCTCAGAGAGCCATTTGGATACTCTCTAAGGAATCCATAGTTGTTTTAAGCTTAAATGTAAGCTTATCAATTTCAACATCTCTTCCCTTCAATGCTTCACCTAATCGATCAGCAAACTCAAGAACATGATCTCTATCAGACAACAAGTTCAAATAATCTAATTTCAAAGTTTCCAATGCCTTCCTGACTATACACCAATCTTCAAGTGAAGCTCCTTTTTCCATGCCCATTTGTTTCCTTTCAACTTGAGCTCTCCAAATGTGATCTTCAACAAACTTGTGTGAGCTATCCAAATGTGTTAGAACTTGCACAACCTTGTCTTCGGTGACTCACAACTGATTCTTAAAATCCAAATCAGCTGCACACAAAAAAATTTATGTCATATCCTTATAGACATGATCCTTGAAATTAGTTGCTTTTAAGTTTTCCTCTTCATGGCCACTTTGACTACAAGTATAACCTCACTAAAATCCAATGTTAAATCAACCTTTGAGGCTGATCCAAGTTCTTCAACAAACTCCTCATCAAATGACTCTTCTGAAAAGACACTTAGTTCTTCAATTTGCATGGGAGATGAGTCTTCTTCTTCTTCATTTTGATCAAATGTTATGGCAGTATCAAATTCATCAATGACTGATTTAAAATCTTCATCAGCATACTCTTCATCCTGGATCTTTGAGGAATCAATCAGCTCTTGACTTGGCATGGGAATTTCCCACTCATAATCAGGACTACCATCACTGGAATGGTAGAATTGCTCTTCATTAGGTGTTCTAAAATTTTCAGCAGCATTAACTTCTTCAATTTCATTGTTTCCCATGTCTTCAAATAAACACTTCACTTCAATGCTCTCAGGCTCACTTGCACAGTCTCCTTCTAGCAATCTATTGATCATCTTCATCTCCTCAATTGTAGTGGCATCTTCAAGATCTTTATCAAATAGAGGACTAGTTCAGTACAACACTTCTGGTTATTCGTCAAAGCAAGGCTTAGCTTCACTAATTTCTGTTGTAAACTTCTCTAAATCAACAAACTCCTCTATGCATGTCTCATGATTTGTGACTTTGTCTTCATCATATAGAGACTTAGACTCATTTCTAATCAAGACTTCGTCTTCACCATTTTCGGATTTCACATCATTCGGAAAAAAAAACATGTGGTGAAGGTTGCTGATTCATCTTCCTTTTTCTTGCATTGGTGATTAGGCTCCCAAGAATCTTTGCATAGGAAACAAAGATTTCTTCTTCTAAATTCAATCTTGCTGAACTCTTTCTTCCTTGAAATAGGAGGCTTCTTATTCGGTGGGCTGGAAAGTGATGACTTAGAATGGATCTTGGTCCTTGCCAAACGAAAAGGTAATTCAGGATTGCATAAAGACATTGTCTTCATCTCCTCTTCCTTCCTTATCTTCTGAATGTATTCTATAAATCCCTTTTTGTCAGGATTACCCTCTTTGATGATTTCAAGAAAGCATCCCAAGGAAGTTGCTGCTTACAATCATCTGATAGTCTTTCGTACTCATCAATGATCTTAGTGGCCTCATGATGATACTTCCTTTGATCCAACTTTTCTTGAATTGCTCTTTCTAATTCATCCTGACTTTGCCTAAGAGAATCAAACAGAACATCTGTCTCACTTCTCCTCTTAAGAGATGCCATAATTGAACAATCACTGAACAACCTCTTTCAACTGCCACACACTGACAACATGCAAGTGTTGATCACTCACATGCAAGGCTGAAAATTGACTTGCTCAATTGAAAGATCTGCAACAAATTAACTCCCCAACAGGCTAGCAAGAACATACCAACTCTGATACCACTGTAACATACAACCCCCAAATTTTTTCTAAAATCTTGAACAAAGATAACATAGTGTTAGCACAAAGAATGCATCCAACTAAATGCCTCACACTTTCTGATCACCCAGATCCTAGGATGGGCAAGGTGAGAGCATACGGTGATTTTGGCTTACAGTAACAAGTATGCAAGAAAGAAATACACTTCTTCTGTTGTGGCGGGCATCCACATTTCGTGGGGATTCACCACTTTATCAGTGGGTATGAAATATGCATGAAAATATTACAAAGCCATCCACTTATTCAGTGGGAATTCGCCACTTGTCCAGTGGGTAGAAATGAAAAGAAAGAGATTTCTTTATCCTCACTGGTGGTAGAACCATCCAGGGGTTACAATATGTTTTGAATATGTTCTTCCCTTCCACATTGGCGGTAAACCATCCGGGGGACTTAATGTGTTTTCAAATGAGAAAAATTACAATTATAGCAAGTACAATGATGATCATAGATTTGATTTTTAAACTTGATAAGAATCTCTTGAAGGAAAGGTGCCATTACCCTGCATGAAACTCGAAAAGATTCATATCATCACTGAATTAGAATGCTGATCATCTCTACTATAGTTTTAATAAAAACCAATCAGTCTGCCCCTGCATAGAAGAATGTCTTAAATGACCCAACACTATGATCTTGTTTGACAATCACAAGGAGACTCCAAGATAGTTTTTTTGGATTGATAACACAAGACACATCAGAAGACTTTAACAATGATAAACTTGCTTTTTTTAGACTGGTATGGCACATTTGCAAGCTGGTACAGACTGCTGAAAATCAGATAAAAGACTGCCACTTCAAAATACAACTAATACCACATTAATAAACCTATAAAACCAGTTAAGAACATCACAAACTGTACTCAAAAGTCAGATAAGGATAAATAATTATATGGCTGGCTATCACAGGGCCGTACAGCCTGAAATGTACGGCTGCACCTAGTAAATCAGACAGTCCATCAAATGCTATAAAACATACAAGAGTATGGACGCCTAGGCAATACAATTACTTTGCAAGAAGAACCAATCCAAAAGAACTTGGCATTATGTTTATTTTTTCAAAACTTGTTTCCAGCAGGTACGGCCATGAGTGGTATGGACAGCAGATGCACACAACAAAAACATGGCAATCTTTCATTGATCTCACACCAAAATATTACAATCCCAACACCAAACAATAAACAAGAATACACAACAAAAACTCCATGGAAGAACAATGGCAAACTCTGTATAAGTTTGCTCCAATCTCCGTCTTCAGCACAATGGTGACTTCTGTATGAAACCACACCAACTTCAGCTAGGGTGGATTTCTCACCACCGAAACCGACCTACTTCAAGAGGGTTTTCGTCCTCAAGAAGAATTTCTACAAGAGGGTTTTTGTCCTCAAGAGAAATGGAAGAACTCATTCCGGCAACATAACAATACAAATCATTGGCATAATCAAACAATGAGCCCATCTCTTCCTTTTATAACTTTTTGAGGGAAATAAAATATTATTTCCTCTATCCCGTCATATTTCGCTTCAAAAGGTATAAAAAATAATTCATTATGTGTGCATAACTTAAAGTCACCTTTTTAATTAAAAGCTCCCTTTAGCTCAAAATACCCCTTTATCAAAATAAAGGAAATATTTGATTCACAAGGCCACAATATGATGCATCCATGATTTAGAGCTTTTCATTCCCTTTCTAATGAGCTATAACACTTAAGTGTTAAATGAACATTTCCCAATCTTTTTAACTTAAGTGCAATAATTAATTGTTTAGCTCATTAAATCAACTGATTTTACGGAAAATCCCAAATATCATCAAACTGCGAAATTAAGCATACCAACATACTCTATGATGTTTGGGAAGATGAATGATGCCTTCCGAGTGACTTTCTAAAAATAGACGGCGTCTCCAAGAATCTTGGAGAGCAAACCGAGAACTCGATCAAACATCAGAAAGCATCACAGCGATCCTGAACACCATCTGAGCTCAAAGCCATAACCAATTACTCTGTAAAACTGATCTGTGGCCACTCCAAGAATATTGGAGTTCTCCCAACAAAGCCGGATAGCTACTAAGAGACTAAGGACAAGCCAAAATGCTCACAATAATCAATGCGTCAAAAATGGAACATTACAGGAAGCCTGTGATATGGGAAAGTTGGAGGCAGTATTAAGAGAGAAAAGACTCTTGCGATGATGGCAGGTATATGTGAGAGATTAGATAAAAGATTGAAGAAATTAGAAGTATGGCAGCGTAAAGAAATTATCAAGCATGACAAAGGAAAGAGTGAAGCAAAGGTATGCCATGAGAAAAGCATGAAAGGAAAGGATGAGGAAGATGAAGAGTTGTGTGCAGTAGAGGTTGAAAATGAAGAGGTGGGCAACGAGAATGAAGAGGTTGAAGTTGTAGCGATGGAGCATGAGGATGTGGTTGAAGAAAATGGTAAAGATGATGACTTGTTGGCACAAATTTCAGCGATAAAAAAAGAATGGTTAGAGAAGATTGCAGTGATTGAGGGTGAGAAACTTGTTGCAGCAAATGAACATGAGAAGATAAACATTGCAGCAAAGGATGATGATGAAATAAAGAATGAAGAGGTAAATATTATTGTATTTTGTGATGATGTTGATTTTTCTTTGTTTGCTATGATGAGGGTTAGAGGGTATGAAGAGAAGCACATGGAAATCTTTAATTTCCATGGGGTTGTAGATATACAAATTTTGTTGAGGATGTTGCAGGTAGTGATGTGGATGGTGAAAGATTTTGGTGGAGGTGGTTGGTTGATGGTGGGATGGATCCCACGAAATAGGAGAGGAGACTAGAGCTAATTTGGCGGAGAATGACGGTACATGTTGGATGTGAATCCACGAGAGGAGAGAGGAGTGGTGAATGGAGTTGTGGGAGTAAGATGAGGGTTGTTCCGGCATGGTGCTGGAAGAAGAGGAAGAAGAATTGATCTTGTACACATATCTCAGTGATGGAGCTCACTGCAGGTTGATAGTAATCTGAAAGGGTAGTTCGACTACTCAACTCCACGTTTGTGAGCCTATGCTCACAAACTTTTTACTCGGCATGTCTGATGCAGGAGCACCCGGGCGCACGTGTGATCGACATCAACCAAAAATAGAGTGCGGTTTGTTTGTTTTTTTCCAGTTTTGTTTGGTTTAGCCTTTTATGGCTTTTCTCGGCACTATGTGTGTTTGGCACAGTCAACAAGGCAATTTGGTAGTGTTGCTTAATTCAGTCCTAGTGCGCATGAAGTCAGTTTCCGTAAAACAATTGTTCCAGGAGCTTGGTGAAGTTTCATGGCAAATCCTTTGACAGGCAGATTGTTGATTCCATCCTGGAATTATACTCGAAGGTTTCGTGAGCAAATACCTTCAGGTTTTGAAGATTTTAATGTTTTCCAACTTATGCTGGCAAATTGGCAAAATATTAATATCTCAATTTTTGTGATGGTTGAGACCAAACTCTCTGGAGAAAGTCTTAGGAATGCTAAGGCGCTCATCACTGTCAGTTTTGGTGAGGTTTCGAGCTTCTGGTGACCGAAGTTAGTTTTCAGCCTCGGTGCCTATCACAATTGCACAATTGACATTTCTTAGCTCTGCAAGGTAAAGTTCTAATTGATGTTGACTGGAAGATGTCTGTTTCAGTAGGAGTCTATGGGTTGAAGCATTGCATTCACAGTTAAAGTTCCAAGCCTTTACATTTTCAGAGAAGCTTCATATGAGCATTTTTTTAATGCCTTTTTGGGAGGCAAATCTGTGTTGTTTTGAAGCAAATAAAATATAAATCACAGAAAGATGTTGAGGCGCCCCATAAAGGAGAAGTTATTCATTTAATACCAAAATCAGGTAATTTGGAAACGTAAAAGGATAATGGCAAAGAGAAATCAAAGAAGATTTCAACGCCTTGCTGGCAGGATTAGTGGAAGGATATTTTAGATTTAAAAACTAAAATACCAATCAGAAATAAGATCATGGAAAGGCACCATAAATGGTTAAGATTCAAGTGCCTAATATAGCATATGTAATGCCTCTTTAGAGGCTTTAAAAATCAGAAATTTGAAGTGCCTCTTTATGGGAAAAGGAGGCTGCGTTGAGATAGAAGCAGCGTGAGGAAAAGACGCCTCCTATGAGGCATTTAAAAACTCTTATTTTGCAGCACTAAAGCGGGGAAAAATAGGTGCAGGTTGAATGCCATTTCAGAGGTTGTATAAAGGTGAAAAGGAGATGCCACATGAGTTGAAGAAAAGTGTGAAAGAAAATAGAGGTGAATTGTTATTTGGTGATATAGATGAGAGTTGACAGGGAGTTTGTGAGACACCATTGATATGAGTAAGAAAGGCTGCCAATAAAGCACAACAGGGGAATGAAGATAAAGATCTAAGTTTGCCACCATAGATGGAAGATATAGAGTTGAGAGGCCATGGATGGCCACTATATGTAAACAATTTCATGTGAGTTGTTTTATTTTCTACTTTGAATCCAATGAATTTCAGTTTCGTGTTGCAATCTAGTTATTTTTGAGTATTGAAATGGAGGCAGAGCATTGTCTATGTGAGTGTATGATTGTCTGTAAAAGTTGAGTGATATTGTTTGTGTTGGTGTTTGAGAGGAGTGTTTTTGTTTGCGTCAGTGATTTACAAACAAAAATATGAATAATAAATTACATAGGATTTACAAGGTTGACGGAACCTTAATCCTAACAATATGTAGAGTTCAAGACTTAAAACACCAGATCCACATCAGATCCGATTTGTCAATCTAAAACGAGTAACCATAGTCAAAGGAACCCATAAGCAAATGTTGTAGAAATGATACTGTTGTGACCTAATCACAACATCGCCCCATTGTAAATGGGGACCCCTCTTTCACAATTTTGGAGCTTGTGGAACTTTTAGGAGGTGTAATCTGATTAACTCTTCCTCTGCAAACTAGACAGTGACTTTCTCTCCCGGGCAACATGAAATGAATCAAATGAATCCGTCAAGGTACAAATGAAGACAAATAATGAATTTGGAGGCCGGTAAACAATCAAATCCATTCAAAACTGAGCCAGGAGTCAAACGGTCAAAATTTGAAAAAACAAAAACTGCGTAAGTGTGGGAAGAGCACATTTTTCTCCTGTCTTTGCATTTTACATTTGGGCGCAGTTTTTTGGTCATCCCTGCATTCTGACGCACATTTGGACTTCCTCTACATTTTGAAGTTTATACACAAGTATACACGATTTTGGCACTCCTTGAGGGTGACCTTGCACTATTGAACATGATTAAACAGGCTTTACAGGCACTTGCATTTTCAGCGCCTTGGATTGACCTCATCATAAATCTGTGAGCGCATATTCCCATGGAGTTTGCATCACCAAACTCAGTAAAACTTTTCACCTTCTTCAAAAGTGCACATTTTAAAAGACCTTGCATTTTGTAAATTTTCAACTTATTCATAGAGGCATAAAAAGTCTACCTGAGCGCACTTGCAAGATGTCCTTGTAATTGGTAAGTTTGACATTAAACATGATCACTTAAAAAGGCCGCCCAAAGCGCACCTTATCAAGGACCTTGTAAGGTGTAAGGTTGAATACACACTATTCACGGCACGCTAAAAAGTCCGCATTTTATTCTTAGCGCACATCCGATGTCCCTTTGCACAAGTATGAAATGTTAAAATTATGTATAGCGTATTAAAATGTCCACCAGGCCACGCGTGTAGGTCCAAGATTCCTGACGGCACATATCTTTCGAGGGATTTTGCAATGGTCAGATGAGTCTTTTTTTGAGCACCAATACATAATCATTCTTTATGATATGCATAGCATGCCAAGATATCCGCTCAGGCGGACTTTCACAGTCCTTTTGCAATCATTGTTTCTTTTAAATGTCATGCTCAATGGTTTAAATCGTCCGCTCGACACATAGGCACGCTATTATATCACCTACGTATAATATGCAAGGAGCATTCAAAGGTCTGCTTTAAATCTTGGCGGTGATTGGTTAGCTTAATGCGAATTTTTTTTATGCTTGGTGCATTTAAGCTTCTGCCTAAACGCATTCTCACAGTTGCCTTGCCGACTCTAAATTTTCACATGATAGTTTGCAATGTCCACTCTTGGCATTTGGTGCTGATCACTTTCCAAGAAGAGGAGATTTCAAACGTTATACGTTATGGTTTAAAAGTCTGCCTTGGGTGTCTATGCAACAGTTGCCTTGTTTTTTATAAAATGACACCACGATTTGAGGATAATAATTTCACCTTTTCTAAGTCCGGTCCCATGTGCATATTTGAGGGGACCTGCTTATTGCAAACTTCGCCTGATACATAAAACATTTGTTTAGGCTCTCATATGGGGTTCGTGACTCAAAATTTGTGCATCTTGATGGAAGTCTTTGAAGGTCTGCAAGCAAGTTATACATATCTCCTGCTATGTGCGCATAACCAAATTCAACACTAGGATCGCTCCAAGCTTGCCAACAAACAGATTATGGCAATTAAAGGAGGTGAATTGGAGATGTATTTATCGACTAGCATTATTAGGAAGCCATTCAAAGTTTTATTTTTGCAAAATTTGCATTTTTGGCTTTTCTAAGGGCAAGGTGATTTCAAATTGCATATTTTAATCCTGCATGCTTTAGGCAGTGAAAATTTGTCTTTTATGCTTATTTAATCGCATCATTTTCGAGGCACTGACATAAGATATTCGTATAGGTGATTGATGAATGCGAAAGAAAGGACTCCAAGAGGTCTAGTTTCACATTCGAGTTCCAAAGGTCACTCATTTCATGCACCAACCAGAGGGAGAACGATATCCATCATACACCGATCTACCCCAAAATTCATACACAATCATCCAGAATCAGAATCTTGCATCCTGCACAATAACATCATCAAGATAGTCATGAACAAGAGAAATGAGCAAGTTCATCAAGCAATCCATGAATTACATTCAAAAGTACAATTGACAGCATGAGGAAGTTCAAAGTTCCCAAATTTCAAGTTCGAAGTAGCTAAGTTCCAAAGGTGAAAATTCGAAGACTCAAAGACTACTAAAAAAGATGACAAATTTTGGGAAAATATTCCGAGCAATATGAACACAAAGTAAATCAAACCGGTTTGTTCGATGCTGAGGTGGCATGTGGACAACATTGATCCAATCATAGTCTGCCACATCATCCATCTGCATTCAATGTTCTAAAAATAGCAATTTTTGTAACTAACTGCCTTGTTGTCAAAATCTTGGCCATTGATCCTCGAATCAATCTTGGCCATTCATGTAATTTTGAGGCCTATATAAGGCCCATTTCTCTCATTTGTATCAGAGAAAGGAAGAGGAGGAATCAAGTAGTAGGAGTAGATACTGTTAGAGTAGGAGTAGAGTAGAGGGGACTCATCAAAATCATTGAGAGGATATATGAAATTGTTGTAATCCTGCATTTCCAAAATCAATACAAGCTCATTGTTGGTTCTCATGATGATTTATGTGGTGATGGAATGTTAGCATGGTTTCAAATTCTCAAATATGATGGAGAAATGTTTCCAAGTAGAGTAGAGTTAGATTAGAAGTTCATTGATGTAATGTTTATATTTGTAGATACTTGATAAATTCCCTAATGGTTCATATTTATTATGATTTGTCATTGATAAGTCATTTTGCAAAGTTGGCCTGAACCATATTTGTTTTAGTTCGGTAGTGGATGCTCGTACAAGTTGTGCCAACAATGGGTGTTTGGATGGAGATTTACAACATGAAAATCCTTGAGTTTCCTTAGAAGATTGCACCGATTTCGTGTAGTTGTTGGTTCTCATGGCGAAGCGAAGTTTGGTTTCATGAGGAGTTTGTCTATCTTAGCATGTTTCATTACTTAGAATAGTTTCCTAAACCCTTGTCCTTTTGCATTTTATTTTTGTAGCTGGTTAGAAGAGGTTCCATTTCATAAGGAAGAAGTAACATATTTAGAATGGAATGAAGAGTTAATTCAGCGTAAGTCCCTTTGTGAGTTTCAGTAAAATCACATCAACTACTGAGTCTATCCATTGCAAGTCAAGACCTGACATATCATGAACCTTGGAGTTGTCTCATTGGATCACATTGTTTAGCCTTTGAGAGACTTTGTTCAAGAGAGGATAGAATACCTTAGTATTTTATTCTGAGTTTGCATGTGCATAAAAAAACATCAAGAGAATTGGCGCTAGAAGGAGAGCCTCCCTTGGAATACAAGGTTAGACACACTGGAGCGCATTATTTCTTTCTCACTTGAAAGGCATCAGAGGATTCTAAGGTCTACACCGCAAACTTCAAAAGAGTTGGTTGAATTGGATTTCAATTCAAAGTCTAAGCACGATAAGAAGACAAATTCAAGAAGTGAAGGATCACCTAGCGTGGAGGACATCGTGAATTTGTTTCAAACTCCATCACGAAATACAAGAATTGGTCAACCAAGTAATACACAAGGAGTTACTCAAACAGTTCCGGCGCAACAAGAAAACATTCCAATGGCTTGGCTTCCAGTAAATGCTTCTCCTCTTGCTGCTTTCACGAATTACCATGAAATGCCCAAGAGTCCTGAACAATTTTGCTCCAAATTTCAAGTCAATGATGTGAACAGGACAGCAGAGGAGCATATTAAGATTTTTGAGGATACTCTTCGAAACAGAAGAATTGAGCATGAAGATGTAGCATGTAGGTTGTTTCCTTGTTCACTGGGCAAAGACGCATACTTTTGGTACATTCATCTACCTGCAGGTTCCATCAATAGTTGGCAAAGATTGAAAAACACCTTTCTGGAAACGTTTAGGATTCCTATCACTCCATCAGAGCTCTACAAACAGTTTGTTGATGTCAAGAGGCAAGAGCATGAACCTATCAGTTCTTTCAATAATTGGTTTCACAAGGCCTATACGAGGTTGCAAGCTCCATATAATGTTGATGATGCAATGGCGCGGGAAGTATATTATGCGGCACTGGACCGCCTTACTTCAATGTTTGTAAAAAGGGCAACTGCACCCCCAACTACTCTAATAGAAGCCTATGCCGAATCTATCGTAGTGAATACTGACTTGGGCATGAATACTCAAGGACCACTTAATCATATAGGGCATCCGGCTATGCCTAATCAAATTCAAGGAATCAACCAGGCTTTGACACAGCATACTCCTGTAATGAATCCAATTCTGACACCTAGCAATCAGATGATGTCGCATCCAGGAGCACCCATTTCACAAGCTTCACCTACACAACTTGTGTACTTACAAGGGTCTTCATCCTCTACAAGGACTCAAGAAGAGAAGGATGAAATGAAAGAGTTAATTGATCAAGTAAAGAGGTTATCCACTAAAGTTACCCATCTGAGAAATCAAAATAATCATTTACAAAATATGCAAAGGAGTTTCCAAGGAAATCAGAGGGATCAGGGAAATCAAAATGGATATCAAGGAAATCAGAGAGACCAAGGAAATTATCAAGGATATAATCAAGGATTTTGAGGAACAAATCAAGGATTCCAAAGACAAAACAAAACATGGAATACATCTCCAAACAATGGGAATGTTCCATCTCCGTTGGAAAACAATTCAAATTCAAATTCTAGACCTACAGATAAGGTATTCTTAGCTGAGACAACTTTATCAAGTTGGTGTCGATTGCATAACACAAATCAGCATTCTGAGTTGCAGTGTACAGATTTCAAAATAGCTGCTAATATATTTCAAAAGGAGATGCAAAGCACGCAAGCTCAAGATTCTCCTCAAGAAACAACAGGGTACGAGCTTGTTCCTACAACAAGGTATGATCAAGCCTTGATCATTGAAGACTTCACATTCCCTCCTGTGATGGATTATGATGCAATGGAGTACAATGGAAGGTTCCCTCCAGCATCTGCAAATGGACCAATTGAAAAGTCAGATTATTACTCTCCATTCAGTAACGACTTTCACACTGAGGCAACAGGGGAAGTACAAGCATTTCAACAATCAGCTGGGAATCCACCCCTAAAGATCTATCAAAGAAATCATCGAGTACAAGATCCATTAACCACATCAGTTCCTCCAAATAATTTTCAAACTCCATCGAGTCCAAATGCTAGTAATAATTCAAATTTTTCGAAGGATTCACCAGAATATAGACAAAGGGATGCTGCTCAAAGAGTCACTCCAACGCGAGAAGTTCAGTCACAAGACACTCCACAAAGAGTCAATCCTTCGCGAGATGCTGCTGCAAAAAATGAGGAATTGAAGCGTTTAAGCTTAATTGTCACAAAAGAATTCAAGAAAGTGAAGGTGAGCATGCATTTGGTTGAATTGATGAGAATCCCTGAGATCATAAACACAATTCTGAACAGCCTGAATGATACATCTACTTCAAGAAATGCTGCAACAGGCCCTTCCAATTCACGTAATGTTCAGAATGCACATGTTGTGGAGAGCATGCCATCTTGTTCTCAAAAGACATCTGAGGGTGCTAATCAGTCTCTAAACTCAGTATGTATAGCTCAAGACCCCACAAAGCATACAAAAGAAGGAAATATTGTTAAAAATAAAAAGATTGTCAAAAATGAGAAGATTGTGAAAGATCAAATTCCACCATCAAGTGATGCAACAAAGGATGCAAAAGAAAAGTTTGTAGTCTTCTATCAAGGAAGAGATGAGCCTGCCCCTTTCTTATTATCAATCCGTATTTTTGGGAAGATGTTACATAATTGTTTAATGGATTCAGGAGCATCAAGCAATGTAATGTTGCTTTCAATATGTAAAAGGTTGGGTTCGATTCCTACTCAGACCACAAAGAAGGTTACACAACTGGATAAGACAAAAGTTCCTATGGGTGGAGAGCTGAATAATATACACATGCAGTTATCATCTGATCCAAGAATACAGAACTATATTGACATCTTAGTTGTTGATATCCCTTGTGGATATGGCATGCTCCTGAGTAGAGATTGGTCAAGAAGATTGAATGGGTATGTAGCTACCAGTTTCTCGCACATGTGGCTACCATGGAAAGGAATTCCAAATCAAATTAGAATTGATAGTACCCCAAGATTGAAACTGATGATCACAGAATATGGTGAAGATAATGAGGTTTTGTTCTTAGAGACTGATATGGGAAACTACAGGCCAAATATGGAAGAAGTCCTAATGTTATAGGGTTCAAGAATAAAAGAAGATGAATGTCAGAAATCTTTTGATGAAACTGAAATTCTGCTAGACCACAATTATGAGTCTACTTCTGATGAAGGAGATGGTACATTTGAAAATTTTCAAAATTTCGTACTCAAGAATGTTCAGCAAGCAACAGAGTTGGGTCGGCAAGCAAATGTCAAAGATCTGTTATTACCTAATTGGTGCCGGATACACAGTGCTTTTCATTCCGAATTTTCCTGTGCTATGTGTAAAGTTGCCTTGGAACAAGTATACAGAAGAGTTCTGTAGGCTGTAAAACCAAAAATTCTAGAAGTAAAGAAAGAAGATAACCCTGTGGAATTGCCCACTGAAACTGAAATAATTGAAAAAGTTGAAAAGAGTGACAATCAACCGAAGAAGGATCCAATTTCACCAAAGACTCCCAAGAAGGGTAAAGAAAAGCTGAAACCAAATAAAGTTTCAATTGATCAAGAAGGAAATCAAGTATGGACTTTGTGTTTTGATGGGTCCAAGTCAAAGAAAGGAGCTGGTGCTGGATTCAGGTTGATCAATCCATCAGGCGAATCATTCTTGGATGCGCACAGACTGCAATTTTCATGTACAAATAATGTTGCAGAATATGAATCATTAGTTCATGGGTTACTGATGGCTATCAAGAAAGGTGCAAAGATTCTACATGTTTATGGAGATTCCGAGGTGATTGTCAAGCAAATAAGGAAGAAGTATGTTTGTCATGATAAGAGATTGAAGAGGTATAGAAACCGTGTTTGGGATTTGATTGAAATTTTTGATTCATTCAACATCAAATTAGTTTACAGATCAAAGAATCAAGTTGCTAATTCCATAGCACATGCTGCAAGTTCACTTACACCACTTGCTATGAGTGGGTTAAAGAAGTTCACTGTAGAGTTGGTCTCAGTACCATTAGTTCCAGATAATGTTACAAATTTTCAGGTGTTCAATGATGATAAACACATATTGAATTTCATCACTAACTCTGGGGTCTTTGAGGCTCAAATCATAGACAAAGAAGATTTGGAACAAGCAGAATTTGATGCAGAAGGTATCTTAAACTTGAAGAATAATACAATACCACAAGGGATGATTGAGTTAGAAAGACTCTTTGATTCAGATAAATTGAGTGCATTGAGAAATCATAAGATTCAAGGAGATAAATGTGAACCTATTAATATGGGCACAGACGGTGAAGAGAAGAATGTGTTAATAGGAAAGGTGTGTAGACCTGAAGAGAAAGAAGGTATACTCAAATGCATGAGAGAATTTTTAGACATTATAGCATGGAGCTATGATGACTTGAAGACCTATGATACTTCAATCATTACACACCATTCCTTTGAAACCCAACAGCAAGCCATTCAGACAACAACAGAGACCTGTCAATCCACTTTTAGAACCATTGATATACAAAGAGGTAAATAAACTGTTGAACGCAAGTATAATATTTCCAGTAAGGCACTCAATGTGGGTTGCCAATCTTGTTCCTGTTCGTAAGAAAAATGGAGAGATAAGATTATGCGTGGATTTCAGGAATTTGAACAGAGCATCAGAAAAAGACAATTATCCGCTGCCATTGTTAGATGAAGTGTTGCACATTGTAAATGGTTCCTAGATGATGTCTTTCTTAGATGGATACTCGGGATACAACCAAGTGATGGTGGAATCAGAAGATAGATTGAAGACTACTTTCACTTGCAAGTGGGGAAACTATACATATAGGCGAATGCCATTTGGATTGATTAACGCTGGAGCAATCTTTCAAAGAGCTATGGACATTGCTTTTCATGATTTGATTGGAAAATGTATAATCATATACATGGATGATCTCACAGTTTTCTCTTGCAGAAGGGAAGACCACATAGAAGATTTGAGGAAAGTATTCCAAAGATGTAGAAAACACAGAATCTCACTGAATCCAAAAAAGTGTATCTTTGGAGTAACAGAAGGCAAATTATTGGGACATGTGATTTCAGACAAGGGAATTTCAATAGATCCAAGAAGAATAGAGGTTATTTCCAAGATTGATATGCCTGCAAGTAAGAAGGAGCTGAAGTCATTCTTTGGAAAGATAAACTTCGTCAGGTAGTTCATTACAGGATTTGTAGAGATCATCAAGCCATTGAATGACATGTTGAAGAAAGATGCAAAGATAGAATGGACAATTCTTGTAAGAAAAGCATTTGAAGAAATCAAGTGAGCTATTCTGATGATCATGTTTTGATAAGCCCAGACTATACAAGGCCATTTTATCTATATTCTTTTGCTTCGGAGCATACATGTGCAGCAACTCTCACACAGAGAAATGAATAAAAAGATGAACACCTGATAGCATTTATGAGCACACTATTGAAGGATGCCAAATTAAGATATCCTAATGTGGAAAAGCAAGCTTATGCACTGGTCAAAGCAATCAAGAAATTCAGACATTACATTTTGAGAAGTAAAATATATGCTATTGTTCCAAATCTGGCAGTCAAGACCCTTCTTATGTAGAATGAATTGGCAGAAAGAAGAGGCAAGTGGGTCGCCACTATTCAAGAATATGATATTGAAATACAACCAATGGAGCTTGTTCGAGGACAGGGACTGACTCAAACAATTGCAACTGATGGACTAGGGTTGGTGCAAAAAGTTTATACTCTTGAGGATGTATCACCTGACGAGTGGTACAATGACATTATATATTATCTGCTAAATCTGAAATGTCTGACACAAATGAATTCAACCCAGAAGAGAGATTTGAGAATAAAGAGTCACCGTTTTATGCTCCAAGGATCAGTCCTGTTTCGAAAAAATCATGAAGGGATATATTTGAGACGCGTAGGAAAGGATGAAGCAAGTCAGATAATGGAGCACTTCCACAACAAATTTGGAACATGTCATGGAGGAGGTTTAGCTACAGCACATCAGATTCTGAGAGCAGGCTATTATTGGCCTACTTTGTTTCACAATGCATATGATCATGTCAAGAGATGTCACACATGCCAAGTAGCTGCTTCGAGAGAGAAATCCAGCCATGCCACTTCAGCCGGTGATCAAAGTAAGACCTTTTGCTCAATGGGGTTTGGATTTTATTGGTATGATTAACCCACCTTCTTCGACACAACACAGGTATATTCTGACCGCTACTGATTACTGCACCAGGTGGTCTAAGGCTCATGCATTAAAATTTTGTACTTCTGATGTTGTGATTAAATTTCTTGAAGAGAATATTATCACTAGGTTTGGATGTCCACATGCACTTGTCTATGATAATGGTCCTGCTTTTACTTCATTGAAATTTTCTAACTGGGCTTTTGAATACGACATCACATTGAAATTTTCATCAAACTATTACCCACAGGGAAATGGCCTAGCAGAATCAACCAACAAGAACTTACTAGGTGCAATCAATAAACTTTTGGAAAAAAACTCGAGAGATTGGCATACACAACTTAAGTTTGCTCTTTGGGCAGACATGACAAGAATAAAGAGTTCCCTGGGTACATCCCCTTATCATCTAGTGTATGGCCAAGATCCTGTATTCCCAATCCAACTGAGAATTCCCACATTACAATTTATGTACGATTACATGGAAGAAAGCGATAGAGTCCAAACCAGGTTGTCACAATTGCTCCATTTGGAAGAAACACGAGACATGGCGCTAGAAAGCTTTACAAAACATCAAGGAGTTGTGAAGAGATGGTTCGACAGACAAGAAAAGATCAAGTCCTTTCATATATCCAATCTAGTTTTATACTGGGACAAAGCTAAAGAAAGAAAGGGTGAACACAATAAATTTGATAATCTCTCGAAAGGCCCTTACCAAATTGCTGAAATTTTGGGAGAGAATGCTTTCAAACTGAAAACACTCACTGGAGAATCTGTTCCATTGCCCGTCAATGGAGAATTCCTAAAGCATTATTTCCAATCCTAAGTTCCTTCAGGGACTTATTTGTACATAGTTAGGTTAGTTGTTTCCTGCTTTCATAGGTTAGTTTTAGGTTAGATTTGTTGCATTGTGGCTTGTTTGCTTTTGCTACAGTTTTTGGCTTTCCCTGGGGTCCCATTTTTGGGGTAATATTTTCAATTCAAGCACATTCTGGTTGACTTTATGAGGTGATGTTAAGTTTATCTTGAGAATAAATATTCATGAGATTCTTTGAGTCTGAAGGTAATTTTCTTCAGTTTATCTATTTGTTAAGATCTGTACTTGACTCGAGAAGGGAATCATACATTGTATTTTGACATGGAGGTCTTTGATTATATGTTTAAAATGTTTAATCTTTAAATGAATGCTTTTTGTTTTCTTTTGATAAGCTTGCGTCAGATGGATAGATTCATTGCGGACTTCATTGTTAGCGTTTGGTAGCATGTTGCTTGCTCTGGGAGGATAAATTGACTGTTTAGAGCGACTTGAAATATTTTGAGATCTTATATCTTTTCACACTTTTAAAATCTAGAAGTACCTAAGTGAATCTTTGTGATCTCGCATTAAGTGAAAAATCTAAAGGTCCACCTTTACTGCCATCGTAAGTCCACACCCAACTGGCTGAGTTATCACGTAGCGGTACTGCATTGTACTCTACCAAGTAAAAGCTTGTTGAAAATCAAAAGAAAGGAAAAGAAAAAGAAATGAAAAGAAAATCACAAATCACACACTATAACTTAGTTAGATGGACAATTGAGTAATCTTTACCGGGGCTATGGACGCCTGACCGACAGTAGGGCTCTACTCGAGTGGAATTACGAGACAAACCCGTCGGGGGTATAGACGCTCGCTGGCAGCGGGGCCATGTCCAGGTAGTTCATGAGGAGTGTACCAATCACATAGCTTAATGCGGAGGAACTGAGATGATCCTAGTTGCTGATGGATGGGAATGAACTCAATTGCACACACTTGGATCTTCGGGATATGAATGGTTGTCCTAAACTTTTGATTTTGATGCTTGGAACAAGTTTTCATGTTTATTTAACCTAATATGTGGGTGTACGCATGGATTTTGAAGTTGTGATTCTTGTTTATCTTTGGAACACTTGACATTTTATATTAATCACTATTCTGGAAATGTTTAACTATGAAGTGTCTCGATCCAATCTAGGATTCTTCTTCCCTTTTGAGTGCATTTCCTAACATTTCGATGACTTTAAAGGTATTGTCTAACGTTTCTGGGTCTGAATTGGGTCTTTATTTCAAAATATTCAGGAACATTTATTCGAATTGGTCCTAGATGTTGTGACCTAATCACAACATCGCCCCATTGTAAATGGGGACCCCTCTTTCACAATTTTGGAGCTTGTGGAACTTTTAGGAGGTGTAATCTGATTAACTCTTCCTCTGCAAACTAGACAGTGACTTTCTCTCCCGGGCAACATGAAATGAATCAAATGAATCCGTCAAGGTACAAATGAAGACAAATAATGAATTTGGAGGCTGGCAAGCAATCAAATCCATTCAAAACTAAGCCAGGAGTCACGGTCAAAATTTAAAAAAACAAAAACTGCCTAAGTGTGGGAAAAGCACACTTTTCTCCTGTCTTTCCATTTTGCATTTGGGCGCAGTTTTTTGGCCATCCTTGCATTCTGACGCACATTTGGACTTTCTCTGCATTTGAAGTTTATACACAAGTATACATGATTTTGGCGCTCCTTGAGGGTGACCTTGCACTATTGAACATGATTAAACAGGCTTTACAGGCACTTACATTTTCAGTGCCTTGGATTGACCTCATCATAAATCTATGAGTGCATATTCTCATGGAGTTTGCATCACCAAACTCAGTAAAACTTTTCACCTTCTTCAAAAGCACACATTTCAAAAGACCTTGCATTTTGTAAATTTTCAACTTATTCATAGAGGCATAAAAAGTCTGCCTGAGCGCACTTAGAAGATTTCCTTGCAATTGGTAAGTTTGACATTAAACATAATCACTTAAAAAGGCCACCCAAAGAGCACCTTGTAAGGTGTAAGGTTGAATACACACTATTCACGGCACACTAAAAAGTCCACTTTTTATTCTTAGCGCACATCCGATGTCCCTTTGCATAAGTATGAAATGTCAAAATTATGCATAGCGTATTAAAATGTCCGCCAGGCCACACATGCAGGTCTAAGATTCCCGCCGGGACATATCTTTTGAGGGATTTTGCAATGGTCAGATGAGTCTTTTTTTGAGCACCAATACATAATCATTCTTTATGATATGCGTAGCGTGCCAAGATATCCACTCAGGCAAACTTTCACGGTCCTTTTGCAATCCTTGTTTCTTTTAAATGTCATGCTCAATGGTTTAAATAGTCCACTCGACACATAGGCACGCTATTATATCACCTACGTATAATATGCAAGGAGCATTCAAAGGTCCGCTTTAAAGCTTGGCGGTGACTGGTTAGCTTAATATGAATTTTTTTATGCTTGGTGCATTTAAGCTTCCGCCTAAACGCATTCTCACAGTTGCCTTGCCGACTCTAAATTTGCATATGATAGTTTGCAATGTCCACTCCGAGTGTTTGGTGCTGATCACTTTCCAAGAAGAGGAGATTTCAAATGTTATACGTTATGGTTTAAAAGTCTGCCTTGGGTGTCTATGCAATGGTTGCCTTGTTTTTTATAAAATGACGCCATGATTTGAGGATAATAATTTCAGCTTTTCTAAGTTCGGTCCCATGCGCATATTTGAGGGGACCTGCATATTGCAAACTTCGCCTGATACATAAAACATTTGTTTAGGCTCTCATATGGGGTTCGTGACTCAAAATTTGTGCATCTTGATGGAAGTCTTTGAAGGTCTACAAGCAAGTTATACATATCTCCTGCTATGCACGCATACCCAAATTCAACACTAGGATCGCTCCAAGCTTGCCAAGGAACAGATTTTGGCAATTAAAGGAGGCGAATTAGAGTTGTATTTATCGACTAGCATTATTAGGAAGCCATTCAAAGTTTTATTTTTCACAAAATTTACATTTTTGGCTTTTCTAAGGGCAAGGTGATTTCAAATTGCATATTTTAATCCCTCATACTTTAGGCAGTGAAAATTTGTCTTTTATGATTAATCAATCGCCTCATTTTCGAGGCACTGACATAAGATATTCATATAGGTGATTGATGAATGCGAAGAAAGGACTCCAAAAGGTCTAGTTTCACATTCGAGTTCCAAAGGTCACTCATTTCATACACCGGTCTAGTCCAAAATTCATACACAATCATCCAGAATCAGAATCTTGCATCCTACACAATAACATCATTAAAATAGTCATGAACAAGAGAAATGAGCAAGTTCATCAAGCAATCCATGAATTACATTCAAAAGTACAATTGACAACTTGAGGAAGTTCAAAGTTCCCAAGTTTCAAGTTCGAAGCAGCTAAGTTCCAAAGGTGAAAATTTGAAGACTCGAAGACTACTACAAAAGATGACAAAATTTGGGAAAATATTCCGAGCAATATGAAACAAAGAAAATGAAACCGGTTTGTTCAATGCTGAGGTGGCATGTGCACAACATTGATCCAATCACAGTCTGCCACATCATCTGTCCGCATTCAATGTTCTAAAAATAGCAATTTTTGTAACTAACTGCCTTGTTTTCAAAATCTTGGCCATTGATCCTCGAATCAATCTTGGCCATTCATGTAATTTTGAGGCCTATATAAGGCCCATTTGTCTAATTTGTATCAGAGAGAGGAAGAGGAGGAATCAAGTAGTAGGAGTAGATGCTGTTAGAGTAGGAGTAGAGTAGAGGGGACTCTTCAAAATCATTGAGAGGGTATATGAAATTGTTGTAATCCTGCATTTCCAAAATCAATACAAGCTCATTGTTGGTTCTCATGATGATTTATGTGGTGATGGAATGTTAGCATGGTTTCAAATTCTCGAATATGATGAGAAATGTTTCCAAGTAGAGTAGAGTTAGATTAGAAGTTCATTGATGTAATGTTTATATGAGTAGATACTTGATGAATTCTTCAATGGTTCATACTTTTTATGATTTGTCGCTGATAAGTCATTTTGCAAAGTTGGCCTGAACCACATTTGTTTTAGTTCGGTTGTGGATGCTTGTTCAAGCTGTGCCAACAGTGGGTGTTTGGATGGATATTTGCAACATGAAAATCCTTGAGTTTCCTTATAAGATTGCACCGACTTCGTGTAGTTGTTGGTTCTCATGGCGAAGCAAAGTTTGGTTTCATGAGGAGTTTGTCTATCTTAGCATGTTTCATTACTTAGAATAGTTTCCTAAACCCTTGTCCTTTTGCATTTTCTTTTCGTAGCTGGTTAGAAGAGGTTCCATTTCATAAGGAAGAAGTAACATATTTAGAATGGAATGAAGAGTCAATTCAGCGTAAGTCCCTTTGTGAGTTTCAGTAAAATCACATCAACTACTGAGTCTATCCATTGCAAGTCAAGACCTGACATATCATGAACCTTGGAGTTGTCTCATTGGATCACATTGTTTAGCCTTTGAGAGACTTTGTTCAAGAGAGGATAGAATACCTTAGTATTTTATTCTGAGTTTGCATGTGCATAAAAAACACATCAACAAATACCAACAACTCCACACTGAGAAGGATGCAGAAAAACCTCCTCAAACCATGCAGAAAGCAAACATGCAAACCTGCAACTATTTTGTAACCAGAAATACCACTAGGGATTCATAATCTAAGAGAAATAGTTTATTTGCAGATATACAAAACCACAAGTTTTGATTAACCAAGTAAACCCTGTAAAACCATCATGTTATGCAAATCTATGTCCACTTATCATCTGAAAAACCCATGATTCTGAAAAATCACCAAAATAGTTCAACTATAACAATGAAAAACATAGATAAGCATAACCATAGATTTTGAACGGAAAATCTACAAAATCTAAAAACCAACTCCACAGCCGTAACTCCGTGTTCCATAGGGACTGTGCACTACCAAAGCAACTATAACTGATAGCTAGACTTGCTCCATACCCTGCAGAATTAGGGCCAAATCCAGCATCTCCCCATGGGCTTTAAGGAGCTCCCATTGGTCCATTGCAATAACTACCAACAACTAGGCCACGACTATAACCTCCACTCATATAACCACTAGCCACAAAATTTCCTAATCAAGTAATATATATGCATGAAGATTTTTCAGATTGAAAAGCACATAGGATCTCATTTTTTAGATTTGGCTAGCACATAGGAACCTCATTGACCAATGCTTCTGTCCTTAAATTTTTTATGGATCAACACTAGATTAAAGTTGCAAATTAGTACTAGTGGAAACATTTCCCTTTGTCATTTTGACTCAACTTTCCCTTAACACATATTACTTTTTTAGGTTTTCAGAGCCTTTTAAGCCCCCAGACTTCCAAGCGACCTGCAGGACACCCACAGGGTGCTCTAAAAATCAGTACAACCCGTCCATTCGGCAGAGCCAGCGATCTGAGCTTTGCTTCCAATTCCTTGTGATCCTGCTATAATTCTAATGGTTTGCTTCCCACCGAATCCTCAAGCAATGACAACAAGGCCTTGACTCACTCCTCTGACTCCAGCTGAATATCAAATTCCACCGATTTTCTCAGGCCCCTGCAGTGAGGATTTTCACACTTCCTGGAATTATACTGATAAATCTCCCACTCCCCAATGACCAAAACAAACATTAAGATTGCTCCAGAGGCATACACAATAGGTGCAAGATAGATCACATCGCCGATTAGTAGAAAAGTAGCAGGTAGAATCTCAACAGCGTCATGACACACGTATTTGAAATATGGCGTAAAAAGAAAAACCAAAGGCACTGATAACCAGGAGCATAATCACAATATCAACCATGGCCATTGAGGATTGCTCACAAAGGGCATGGTTGAGATTCAACCCAATGGTACCAAAATTATTATGTTGTTTCCTATTGCGGTTGTTGTGATTATTTTGTCAGTGGTAGGCCACCTGCTCCGTTAAGGTCATTGAATTGGCCATATTCCTATGCTGCTCAAAAGCCTTACAAGACTCTATCAAGCCCCAACAATCAACCATTGAATAAATTTCTAAAAAAGGAGAAAAAAAATGTAATATTCTCTGGAGATTAAAGGTTTTCTTAATTTTATCGGGGTTATCAACATGGAGACTTATACAAAGCCAAAGAATGCTCTCAAGAGGGCCAAAGGGCTGATGAATGTTGGCTAGAAGTAGGCTGCATTACCAGCTCTTCATGATTTGATCATCAAAGAGGTACAGAGCATAACAGAAGATACTAGAGAAGATAAAGTAGAATTTGGAAAGCCAGCGCATATGCTATTACTTACTGCTTTAATTCTAAAGTAGAGTAATACAAAATTGATCTCCAAAAAAAAGATGGACCTAATTTCTATTTTAAAGACGGTGGATCTGCTGCGTTTAAGCTCCCTTCTGCACATGTAAATGGTGGAGGTTGGCTTGGATCCATTGATCAACTCACCCATAGGAGATAGCCCCAGCTCATGCTCTTGATTGTGCATCTACAAGTCAAACATAGCTAAGTTCAACATTTGTTGTATAGTCCAGATAATGGAGGGATCTTATAGAACGGCTAATTTTTCAAATAGAACCTTTTCAAATCCTTCATCTAGGAGTCTTCACCGGCAAGCCGAACGAAAGCCAAGACAATAGGTTGCATAGGGAAAGATGCAGTATTTTTCAGAAGCGTTTAGAGACAACAAAAGGGATTTCCATCCAATAAAAGGAAGGAATGCCACCCAATCCGGGAACAAGTATGGGTTTAGAGATGGCCGAGAACAAGATGTTAGTAGACCCATCCCAAGGAGAAGATCACTGAACTCCCAACAGAAAGAATTTAATAATTTTTTGAACAAAGACAACCTGTCTCGAAGGACCACAAATTTCCATACACCCAAATGGAGGTCTTACCATGGACAAAGGCAAAGACACCAGAAACCTCTGAGGGGTCGATTAAAGAGGAAGAATGTCACAGCACAAGGATTTCAACCCCAGGGAAGGGGAAAACAGGAGTTAAAGAAAAGTGGTCCAAAGACAAAAGAAAGGTGGGTCCCGAAACCTATGATCAAACAAGTGATAAGGAGAGAAGAGAAGAGGATTCGCGTCTCCCTAAATGGAGAGGGTTTGAAGGAAAGAACTTCCATTTTGCTTTATGCAGCGATAATAGGTAAAGTGTTATCTCCTCACTTCTCTACTGATGATTTCTTAGAATGGACCAGAAAGCAATGGCCAGAACCAAAGGAAGCTAGTTTAATGGGTAATGGTTTCTTTACCTTCCTCTTTAATAATAGAGAAGAGAGAGACTAAGTGTTGCAAAAAAGATTGTGGAAATTCAAAAATACAGCAGTATTCTGTCAAATGTGGAAGCATAACTTTGATGTAGGAGGAGAAAAAATTCCATATCTCCCCTTTTGGCTGGAACTTCCATTCTTACCGGTGGAATATATGGAAACACAATCCCTACAAGAAATAGCTAATGCCTTGGGCACTTTCGAAGAACTTGAAATTACCTATGACCGGTATCTCACTCCCTCTATAAAAATCTGCATAATCATGGAAGCCAAAGAACTCTTACCCAAGCGCATATTTCTTAATACCTTAGAAGGCCGATGGGTACAGGAAATTTGCTTGGTTGATGGTATCACTGATGATGACCTGGTTAGAATGAATATAATGCTGGGGATTGGAAGAGACGAGGGACTGGCTGTTCACCTACAACAGGGGTTTAATGACCACTTAACTGAACTAGAAATGTTTCAACAACAGGAGAGCCTTCAGGCAAGAGGAATCACAGAGGAGAAGTTGGTTGGCCTTCAAGAGACACAGATCTCCATAGGATCGGAAATATGTGAAGGAGCCACATCAGAAAACCTGGAGGAAACATACCCTGGTTCACCAGAAGCATCTTTTGATGGATTTAAGGTGGTTCCTACGGAGTTCCTGAGTGACGAAGAGGGAAAGGAGTCTCCAAATGAATGCCTTGTAGAGATCCTGGGGCCTTCCCATCAAAACACCACTTTGCCCCACCAGAATAGTTTGGAGCCATCGTTAGCTTTTGAGCATAGCTCAGATGTCTCTGATAGAAATGAGGGGGAAGAGCTACTTATTGTTAATGAGCAGGATAAATAGGTATATGGTTCTCAATCAGAAGAAACATCTATTCAGAATGTGGATTCAGAAGATAAGGAGGACTCAGGAGACGTCAAAATTTAGACCCTTCTTAAAGAATTCATACGTAAAGCCACAAACTCCCTCCTTGATGAAATAGTGGAGGAGGTTCTGCAAGAAAATGACTCTGAGGTAAGCAGCAAAGATCTAGGAATTCTTCAAACCCCTCTGGGTTTGAGAGTAAATTCAGAATCCCCGAGTCTGCCAAGGAGAAGCTCTAGGAAAAAGAAATAAAAAATTCAGAAAGAGATTGATGCTAGAATCCAGACAACCATTGACAAAGCACTTAAGCAGAGGAGAGCTAATGGCTCTCCTCAAGAGTCACAAGGCTCCTTACGTGAAATGTTAGGGGCATAAATGCCCCTAATAAAATCTGCCTCATCAAAGCCCAAATTGATGGGGCGGGAGTAGATATTGTCTTCTTACAAGAAACCAAGCTCTCTGATGAACAAGGCTCCCATATCATTCGGAAATGGACAAACTAGGCAACTATTTTTCATCCGCCAAATGGATCCTTGGGTGGATTGGCAGTGCTCTGGAAGAGACACCTGCCAAAGATGGAAATTGTTGGAAATAGAGAGAACTGGATTCTGGGGAGATTCTCTGGTGTTTTTAATGGGAAAGACTTGTGGGTTTTGTGCATTTATGGCCCGTCAGGAACTACTCAAAAATTGAATCTATGGAAGCATTTGACCTCTTTGCTACGCTTCATTAATATGGAGTATGTGATTTTGGGAGGAGATTTTAATGCAGTTCTCAAGATTTCTGAGAAATTAGGAGGTTTTTTAGGTCCGTCACAAGCTTAGATGGACTTCATGCACTCTGTGTCAAGCAATAATCTTTTAGATTGTAAACCATCGAATGGTTGTTTTACTTGGTCCAACATGAGGAAAGACAATTGGAGAATCGCATAACGGTTGGATAGATTTCTCATTTCGCTGCAATGCTTGCAAGGTAATACCTCCATATCATCTTCTATTCTTCCTTTTTCAGGTTCGAACCATTATCTAGTCCTCATAGCCATAGGAGATGCAAAGAAGAATAGGAGGTCATACTTCAAATTTCAAGAAATGTGGCTTAGAGACCCAAATTTCCTTCAAAATGTGGAAAGATGGTGGCAGTCGGCTCCTTTTGTGCAAGGCTCGAGAATGTTTCAACTGGTGAGTAAATTGAGGTTTGTAAAGAATAAGATCCAAGAATTGAATAGATGTCATTTCGAGAACATATTCTCAAAAAAGGCAAGGATTTCGAAATAGCTAGAAGCTGTTGAATTAGACATCATCAACCACGGTATGGATGAGTCAAAGTATCCTCTGGAAAAGGCTCTGAAAGCGGATTTAGACAAAGTTCTGTTAAGGGAGGAGATCTTCTGGCGACAGAAGTCAAGAGAATCATGGCTCAAAGAAGGGGATCGAAATACAAAATTCTTTCATCTCTCAACAAAGATTCGGAACCACTCCAATGCCATAACAGCTTTGAAAAGAGCAGATGGATTTGTCACAGAGAATGTGGAAGAAATTCATGAGGAAGAAAGATCCTTTTTTAAATCTCTACTCTCAGTAGATGATTCCCAGCCTCAAGCCCCCTTTAATATCGAAGGTTTGCCTTCCTTGATTACAAGGGAACAAAATGAAGAACTGATGAAGGAGTTTACAGTGGATGAAATTAAAGAAGCGGTCTTCTCAATGGAGGGGGATAAAGCACCAGGACCGGACGGTTGGACGGGGATCTTTTTTCAGAAGTGTTGGGATATTGTAGGTAGGGATGTCTTCCTTGCAGTGGAGGAATTGAGAAAATTCAAGCATGTTTTAAAGGAGCTAAAACAGAAGAACTTAATGCTCATCCCAAAAGATAAAGCGCCTTCCTCCTTCAAAGATTTTAGACCCATATCCCTTTGTAACTTTGTATACAAGATTATTTCCAAAGCCATAGCTTCTCGTCTGGCTCCTATCCTTCCACATATCATTTTGGAGGAACAAGGAGGTTTTGTCCCGGGGAAAGAGACAACTGAGGGGGCAATTCTGGTCCATGAAATCCTACATTCCATAAACTAAAAAAGGAACCTAGCATGGTTATTAAATTAGACATGGCAAAGGCCTACGACCGAGTGAATTGGAACTTTCTCGTAAGTATTATGGCTAAGATGGGCTTCTGTAAACCTTGGATCAAGTGGTTAACTACTTGCTTTACAGGTGTAGTTTTTTCAGCTCTGGTCAATGGTATAGCAACAGCTCCTTTTGAATCCTCAAGAGGTTTGAGGCAAGGCGACCCGATCTCTCCCTACCTTTTCATCATTATGACTGATGCACTATTGTTGGCCATCAAATGTGCAAGCTCCCGCCTAGAATGGAAAGATATAAGTATATCACAATCTTCTGCTCCTTTTTCGCATTCGCTATTTGCGGATGATATGATCCTCTTTGGTTAGGCAAACAAAAGAGAGGCCCTAGCGATAAAGGATGTCATTGAAAACTACTGTCAAGCATCGGGGCAAAAGGTGAATGAAGACAAATAAAAAATTTACCTTTTCTTTGGTAGTGAAGATTCTAAGCATGACATTTCAAGAATTTTAAATTTCAGCATACAATCCTTTCCAGGTAAGTATCTAGGAATTCCTTTATTTAATGGCAGACACAAAAAAATTCTATGGAAAGAGGTGGTGGATAGTCTAGAACGCAAAATTGGAACATGGAAGGGAAGGTGGCTTTCACTGGCAAGAAGAATTACTTTGATCAAGTCTGTGTTATCGGCTATCCCTGTTTATATGCTGTCATCTTTGCAAATGCCTAAAGGAATTTCTAATTAGATAGGCAGAATCTGTAGACGCTTCCTCTGGCAAGGGTCAACAGAGGAAAGAAAGATACATATGGTCGCATGGGAGAAAGTTTGTAAACGCGCCCCCCTAGGAGGTGCAGGTGTCATCAATCAAGAGCTACAAAACATGGTGTTAGGAGCCAAGCTAGCCTGGAAAATGTATAAAAAGCCTCAATGTAAATGGGCCAAGTTGATGCAAGGAAAATATCTAGATAATGATCTGCTAGAAAGAATTTTCACGGTTGCAAATCCACCAAAAGGCTCTTCCATATGGAATTTTATTGTGAAGAGTAGAGAGGTTATATTACCCAAGGTCTCATGGGTAATTCACAATGGAAGTAAAGCTAATTTTTGGAATGACTTGTGGAATGGTTGTCCCATACTTGCAAAGAGAGATGACCTAAAAGAAGCAAAAGTATTTCTCAAGGGCAGATGAGGTGAGAAGTTTCAAACTATGTTCAGATTGATTGGACCTGCATTCCTCCAAGAGCGCGTTGGAGAGACTTCTCCAGTTATGACATTCCAGAAAATAAAAAAACTATCCTTAAATCCATCCTAGAAGCCAGAATCATTCATCCATCTACCCAGGAAGATGAGCTCATATGGTTGGGCGACGGTTCTAGTAATTACAAGGTCACGCAAGGATATAAATGGCTCTCTTCAAAAGGTGTTATGGACTAGCCAGTTCATCTATGCTGGTCGGATGCCCTCCTCCCTAAAGCGGGAGCTTTTGCTTGGCTTGCACTGAATAAAAGAATTTTAACAGGTGACAAGATCCAAAGATTGGCCATATGTAAGAGCTTTAATTGTGTCCTTTGTGGGGAAAATGAGGAATCTGTTGACCACCTTCTCATCCATTGCAGCTATAGTAAAGAAGCATGGCTCTGGTTGGTTAAAAAGCTAAACTGGTTTTCGGCCCTACCAAAAACTTTGTTACATCTTTTCAAAGGATGACACCATCTCTTCCAAGAGTCCACCTTTCACAATATCTAGTTAATTTTGCCCTCTCTACTGATCTGGCATCTTTGGAAAGAAAGGAACTTCAGGATTTTTAGACACAAATCGAAGTCTTTATAGCTTTTCTTGGAAGATTTGGAAGTAGCTATTGTGGAAGTGTTGAATGCAAAGCTCAGAAGGGATGGCAACAAAACGGCTACCTGGACCTCCTGGGATAATCTAATACTCCAAAATTGGCAGGGGTTAGAAAGACTTGTTCTGGGATCTTTTGCTCAAAAGGATGGGCCTAAAGTTGATAGAGCTAGAGTGAAATGGTGCCCACCAAATGGCCCGTATAATAAGATCAATGTGGATGGTGCTATCTAGGGCAACCCAGGACCATCAGGGACATGTTGTGTTCTTAGAGATTCAACTGGAAACCTGTTGGCAGCCAAGAGTACAAAACTCCCTCATGGATCGAATAATATAGCATAAGCCTTTGCAGTGTTGCATGCCCTTCAATTAGCTTTAGAGTTTGGGGTTCGACATATTTGGGTTGAAGAAGATTCTCAAGTTATTATCTCAGCGGTTCAGACAAAAAAGTTAGAGTGTTGGCATCTATCTTATATTTTAAATCAAGTATGGCTTTTATTAGAGAAATTTGACTCTTTCAAGATTTTACATTGTTATTGAGAGGCTAACAGAGTTGCAGACTGTCTAGTGAATAGAGCAATTGATCAGGAGGAACAAACAGTCTTTTTCTCAGCTACATAGGCTTCTTGGCCCCTAGGATTGCAAGCTTTGGTGGAAATTGATAAGGACTCCTCCTTTTCTGGGTGAGAAGTGCAACATTCTTTTCTTCAGCAGCAGGTTCGGTTCAAGCAGCAAAGGGCTAGTATGCCGTTAGTGGCATGGTTGGGTGGCGGGTTGGTCAGCCTGTTTGTTGAGTGTTGTCCATACGACAACTGGCAAGCTTTTGCTTATTTGAGACTTGTTTTATGTCACCATGGTCGATGTCAGAGAGGTGGTACTCCCCAATAATGGATGTAAATGGCTCCCTTCAAATGGGGATATGGAAACAAGTGGCAAGCTTCAAAGTATCGTTGGCTTGGTTTATGTCACCATGGTTGACGTCAGAGAGGTGGCACTCCCCAATAACGCATACATGTTTTTTCATAATTTAATGTTGGTGGGTGTGAAATTCAAGCCCGTTTGGTTGGCTCGTGCGGAGTGGGCTGGTGTCAAATCACATCCCCTTGGTTGGTGTAGCTCTGCTCCATAAATGTGAAGACTTGTCACATGATCCCAAGATATCGCCGAAGGACTGCAAGGTTTTTTAACTATTTTTAGGGGCCGTCTTGGCCTCGCCTGCCACAGGTGAAGTACAGTGAACGTTATGTGAGAGCTCTTATAGTGTTGTTTACGTCAGTCCTCCTTGAAATCCTTTCCTAAATGAAGGCGGCCCAGCCTGTCAATATCTTGCCTTGGGATTGGGCAAGGACAATTTGCACTCCCCCCAAAAATTCTAACATTGGTTGATGTTATTCAAGTCTCCAGATTATGCTCACTAATTATTCTTAATGTAGACGTTTTTCTATGAGAATATTATTGATTGCCTTCTCTAGTTTTCTTCCCTTGCAATGACGGAAACGCAACTCAACTTGAGACTTTTCTTCCCCCTGTTAGATTGGGAGCCAGAGGTGTAAGGTAAAATAAGGGTGTCTGATCTTATGATGCTCATCGAAAGAGACTGCACGCTACTACAGTTTGCAATAAGGTGTATTGCAGGGCATCGGTGGATTAAATGATACCCAAGAAGGATTCTCAACTACTCAAACATTGTCTCCCACATTATATCCAATGTTATGGACCTGGTTCAAGATCCAGAATATGTCCATAAGTTTGCTTCTAGCCTTTTTTACAACAATATCTACACAGTAGACAGATGGGCAACGACAGTGAAAGGGTATGAGATGGAGTAGGGTGACACACTCATTGGGGGTTTGTTTAAGCTCCATTCCTTGAGAGTTTCAGCTCCTCACCAGGTTATTTATAGAGCTATGCAATCCTCCCTTAAGTCACTTAGTAGCGATGCGTTGGATAGAGAACTTGTGGCCCTTAGCTTCATTTTTACGAAGAAGGATGCAAAATGCATCAAGGACACTTTCACAGGCATCAGATTTGTGAGAGTTCATGCCCTCAACTTGGCACCTCGTATTCCTAATGACACGTTTGATGACTCGGACGATGGGGATGATGACGCTCAAGGTGAGGTGGGAAACCTTGCTATGAATTGGGATCCGACGGCACTTCCTTCTGCTAGCCAAGTGGCATAGGACTGGTCGAGCGATGGGGTTTCTTACTGTGCTCTAAGATGGCTTAGTGGTGGTGGATTGGGTGATGTTTCCTCTCTATGGCAAGGTGTCTGGTATTTCTCTTCGGCTTTCTCTGGTGTAGGCGGTGTTTGTGCAGTACGACGGATGCAGCGGTATTTATGGGTTTTGGTTTTTTGGTTCTAGTCCCTGGTTCTTACTGTTATATGCTTTAATCTCTTAAGCTTTTTGAGGACCTAGATCTATGGCTTTGTTCTGAGCCGCCATGTTTCATTTGGCCGTTTTAGGGCCTTCTCGATTGTATTTTGGATAGTTTATGTGTTTGTTGTAGACTCTTTTATCTTTTTCAATAATATCATGGTATGGGTGGCTTGCCACCTTTTCTCTAAAAAAAAAAAACTCTAAAGTAGAGTGATTCTTGCCTTTCCATCTTGCAACACACAACTTGGTGACATTCTACTCATGTCTTTTCTGTGCTCTTCCAGTCCATGCCTTATTTTCCATTTTTTTGTTTTTTGTTTTGGCGCTTAGATGTCTCTCCTTTTTAATCTCTCACAACTTTTCTTTTTGAGTGATTTTCTCCTCTCTTGTCTGATATCCGAGACAAGTAGGGGAGATGAAATCAAATCAAAACAAAAAAACCTTCTAATTCTCCAAGCTATCTTCTTATTAGCTTTTGGCGCCTTCTATTTTTATCTGAACGACTTGTTTATGCCTCTTAAGGTCTTCCACAATTTTCCAACAATCCAGTCAACTTCCTCTTTGTATTTGATGGCTTCAAAATAAATTTCAAACCCTCAATCTTCAACCTTCTCTCTGTAGATCTTGCCTCAAATTATTGATGATTATTTATGAAAGTGTTAGATTATTTCAAACCCTCAACTTTTATTGATGATTATTTATGAAAGTGTTAGATTTAGTTTTTGAAGCTAAAGGATGAAGCCTTTGATACATTCAAAAGGTTTAAAGCCCTTGTGGAGAATGAAAGTGGTTGCAAAATAAAGTGCTTAAGGATTAATCACATGGAGGAGAATTTTGTTCAAGAGCTTTTCTGAACTATTGTAATATGAATGACATCAAAAACAACTCACCACTACTTACATCAACGAAATGATGTAGCTAAAAGGAAGAACCATACAATGGTTGAAATGGCTTGAATTATGTTTCAAACAAGAGGATTTATAACTCTTTTTGGGCTGATGTAGTTGCTACAATAGTGTATATTGTCAATTGGAGTCCTACTAGTGCCCTTGACAGGACGACTCCTTATGAAGCCTAGTATGAGAAAAAGCCTAATTATGCTAATCATTTTAAAGTTTTTGGTTGTTTAGCTTATGTTCATATAGCTAATCAAAAGAGACAGAAGTTAGATCCAAAAAGTGAATCATGCATTTTTGTTGGGTACAATGAATAGAACAAAGCTTATAGATTGTATAATCCTCTCACTAAAAATATTGGTGCGTCAAGAGTTGTGATTTTTGATGAAGCGGGAGTATATGGTCATCAAAAAGGCCATGATGAGAAGTCTAAATCTATTTACAATGGTGGTAATATTGATGATATTGCTATGAGCAGCCCACTAGTATTTCAGTTCCAATTACTACAAGTCCACCAAGTAGCCCCTCATCTAGTTCTTCAATTCAAAGTGCAAGTCTAGCTTCAAGTCTAAGATCTATAAGGAAGATAAGAAGCCTAAGTGAAATTTATCAGATGAGTACAAGACAAGAACATGAAGAGAATCTAAGAGGTGAGATGGTAATTTTTTCTTTACTTTCATGAGCTGATTTTGAACCATTATGTTTTGAAGATGCATGTACTAATGAGGTTTGGGTGCAAGCAATATAAGAAGAGATAGATTTATTCATAAGAATGATACTTGGGTGCTTACAAAGCTTCCACATGAAAGAAATGTATCGGTACTAAGTGGATCTATAAGACTAAGTACAACAGTGATACTAGTGTTGAAAGACACAAGACATGATTGGTTGCAGAAGGCTTCACATAGAGGTATGGGATAGATTATGAATAGACATGTGAACTAGTAGAAAGACAAGAGACTATTAGAATGGTGATTTTAGTAGTAGCACAAAAGAAATGGAGCATACATTACATGGATGTGAAAAATGCCTTCTTGAATTTGGGTACTTAGATAGAGGAAGTTTATGTACAACAACCATAGGGTTTTGAAGTGAAATGCAAAGCACACCAAGTCTACAAGTTGAAGAAGTCTTTGTATGGCCTAAAGCAAGCACCAAGAGCATGGTATGCTAGGATTGATGGATATTAGCAGAATGGTTCCAAAGAAGCAAGAGTGAGCCTACCCTTTATTACAATCAAGTAGTTTATGATATCATTATTGTAATTTTGTATGTTGATGATTTTTTATATATGGGTAGCAGTTCTAAGATGAAGGATGACTTCAAAGTTGGTGTGTTGAATGAATTTGAAAGGAAATATTTAGGTTTCATGCAGTATTTCCTAGGAATGGAGGTTTATCAAAGTGATGATCATGGAGTCTTCATTTGTCAAACTAAGTATGCAAAGGATACGTTGAAAATTTTTAGTATGGTTGATTGTAAAGCAACCTTCACTCCTACTACTCATGGAGTTGTGTTATGTAGAGAAGATGGTGCTAAAATAGTTGATGAAATAACTTATAGAAGTATTGTTGGAAGTTTGATGTTTCTAACACACACAAGACTAGATATTGTTTACTCAATTTCTCTTATTTCAAGGTACATGATTGAGCCATTGAAATTCATATGAAGGCGACCAAGATGATATTAAGGTATGTCAAAGGAACTATCAATTTTGGTATTCATTATTATCCTTCTAAAAGGTTTGAACTTGTTGTCTTTAGTGATTCTTAATGGGGAGGTAGTTTGGATGACTAGAAGTCCACATCCGGTAATTGCTTTTCATTTGGTTTAGGTTTGGTTACATGGAGCTTAAAGAAGCAAAGTTTAGTTTCTCTTTCATCTACATAAGCAGAGTATTTTGCAGTCACTTCCACAAGTACACATGCATTATGGCTCTAAAAAGTTCTAAAATAAATTGGGGAAAAATAAATTTAGCCTATAATGATTTTTGTGATAACACGAGTGCTATCAAGTTGGAAAAGAATCTGGTCCATCACAGTAGATCAAAATATTTTGACTTGAAATATCATTTTATTCGACATTTGGTACAAAATAAAGATGCTGAATTAAAGTACATCAACACTCAAGAACAACTTGGAGATACCTTTATTAAGACAGTTGCAAATGATTAGTTTTTGAAGCTCCAAGATTGACTTGTCAGTCCATTGAACATCAAGGAGGAGTATGTTGGATATAATTGATACTCCACTATTTGCTATTTTTTTAATAGACCTATTTTTAGCTACACAGAAAGCACTCTTTATTTGATAGATATGTGGTAGTTCTTTGGTAGAGTTTTTTACGATTTTATGTTATCTTTAGTCGGTGCATGCTTTATTTATGAAATTTTGTATTTATTTGGAGTGTTATTTTTAGTGCTCATTTATAAGATTAAGGGTGTAGCATGCCCCCCTCTTCAAAGAAGCATTGTCCTCAATGTTGATCAATTGTGGACGTTTTTGTACAAAATCTTCATCTTCCCACTTGGCATTTTCAATTGGTAAATTTTTCCACTAAATGAAATACTTGGTGATTGTACTAGTCCTCAACTTCTTTTTGTGTGTTTGAAGAATTAACTCTAGATCCAAAATGATTTTTCCTTCTTCACCTAGATTTGGTAACATAGTTTGTATAGGAATCTTTTGACCAATCACCTTCTTCAAACAAGAAACATGAAAAACTAGATACATATCTTTGTTGTAGGTGGTAACTCAAGCTTGTAGGCTACACTACCAATCTTCTATCTAGAACCTAGTATGGCCCATAATATTTTGGTGACAACTTATTATTCTTTGTTTGTTTCTTTAGGGATAGTTGCTTTTAGGGTTGCAATCTCAAGAAACCCCAATCACCAACCTCAAAAGTCCTTTCACTATGATGTTATTTTGTCTACTATTTCATTCTATTTTGTGCTATGGACAAATTCTCCCTAAGTCTTGAAAGTACTTGGTGTTGATGATTCATTTGTGTTGGAAAGAGACACTGTGTGGCTTCATAAGTGTTGTCATTGATGGCAACAAAGTCTATTCTACACATCTGCAGTACATAATATGCCTATACCAGAAGTCAAATTGAAGATTGTTTTGGTCTGGTGAACAAGAACAGAGTATGCAACAAGGTCTGACAATCAAGTCCGAATATCTTAGATGGCGTAACTCAGTAAGTTGCGGACTTGAACAAGTCAAGAGGGGTATCATTACTATTGTATTCCAGAGATTTAGCCTCCGGTGACAAAGCATGAAAAAGATATGAACATCTCAGTGTTGGGTTCTAGTCAACCAGAACAGACAGAGGAAGAATTGACAGACAAAGTATCAGACCTCAATCCGGATGTGTAAAAGGCATTGATCAAGCAATTTGTGGCATTATACATCGTTGGCTGACATGATTAATGACTTCTATGCCTACGCTTTTGATGCGCATCACTAATCAAGCATGGATTCAGCCGATAGATCAATAACTTGCAAATATCTCAGGTATTCTTGTTGCCGACTAAGAAGTTGCTGGAAATCCTTGATGTGGATATATATACTCGATGGATTCAAGCTTGTGAGAGTGAGGATATGACAGTATGAATGATTAAGTGTGAAGAAAAGCAGAGATAAGTGCAAAGAAAATAATTCAAGCCTGGAATGTGATAGGAAAGTAATATTGAGCAGAGGAAGAATGAAATGTGCCAGATCAGTATACTGTGCCTAACCGGAACTAAATTCCTGCATGTATAGATGTTGTTCACCAGTTCAAACACCTTGGTATCATCTGTAAGCTTTTGTAGACTGTAAGTCTCTTGTAGGCAGTGGGCCTCTTGTGAGTAGTGTGCTCGGGCAGTGAGCCCTGATTGGCAAGTGCCAAATTTTTACTCTTTATTCTTTTAATAGAGAATACAATCTTGGGTTAATCACCCCGTGGTTTTTCCCTTAGCAGGGTTTCCACGTAAAAATCCTTGTGTTATGTGTTAATTCATTTTCAGTTCTTATGATTGCATTGTTTTGATATAGTACTAAATGATAAGACAAGAAAAGAAAGTAAAAAGAAGAAAAGTTATAAGACAACTAATTCACCCTCCCCTCTCAGTTATCTACACTGTTTCCAACAATTAGTATTAGAGCCTAGTTCCTTTGAATAAGCCTAACAGCTTGAGGAAGATCTAGGAATCTCAATGGATGCATATGGTATGAAAGAACAACTTCAGTCTGCCCTAGATGATCTTGAACAATCCCACTTTGAGGTCAATGATTTGAGAGAAAAACTTAAGGAAGCTGATGATTTCATCAATGAGCTGAAAGAAAAACTCAGTATTTCTATGAACAAGAGAAAGGAACTACTTTAGAAGTTAGCAAATCAGAATGAAGCCAATAATACTGATGAGGATCTGAATGAGAAAACTAAGCTATGTGAGAAGCTGTCAAAAGAAGTGATTATGATAAGACATGAAATGGAAATAGGGGTTATGAAATTCACCCAAAAAATTGAAGAGAAGAGAAAGACTGAAGATAATCTAAAACAATCCCTCAAAGAGAAAATAGAGGACTGCCACAAAATGGACAGAATAATCAGGCATCTTGAATCTGATCTTAAAGAAGCCAAAGACAATGAAGAACAACTTGAGAACCAAATAGACACTCTCAAACAAGATCTTCAATCTACAAATGAATACAAAGAAAAATTCAAGATAAGCTCAGCCGAACTTGAAGTTCTTCTTGCCAGTCAAAAGAGGGTTGATGATAAGCGTGGCTTGGGGTATGAGAAAGGTGAAAGCTTTGGATCTGCTCAAAGGAACTTTAGATCAGAAAGTCAAAGGAACAGGCCTAGAAGACCTCCAATAAGGCAACCAAATGCCCAAAGATATCCATCTTTCAATGGGAATTGCTTCAATTGCAACAAATTCGGTCATAACGAAACTCAATGCAGGAACAGAATGAATCAGAACAATTCATCCTTCTCCGGTCAATGTTTTAGTTGCAAAAGGTGTGGTCACAAATCTCATGAATGTAGAAATAAGAAAATGAACAATTCTTTCAATGGTAGATGCTTTACATGCAATAGAATGGGGCATATGGCTAATCAGTGCAGATCAAAAGGATATCAACTAAATAAGCAAAGAAATGTTGTGTTACAATTGCAATAAATCCGGTCATATAGCCAGATTCTGCAGAAGCAGAAATCATGATGAAAGGGGTCCGGTAAAACATGATCAAAAACAAGATAAAGGCAAAGGTAAAGTAAATGCGGATGAAGTTAAAAAGGAGATGAGTAAGATTTGGGTGAAGAAGAGCAGAATGAATATTGGAGATGGATCCGCACCAGAATCCGGTGCTGATAATCCTTCCGAAAACTAAAAAGTGAGCTCTGGCTCAGGGGGAGCTACAAAGAAGATTCTTTTTCCCCCAGCCAGCTAGTGAGTGCCTGAGTTCAGGACATTGAGTCAGAATAAGAGGATGCAGTTTAAAGGGTTTGAAGAGATTCATTTAAAATAATCTAGTCAAAATTTGACAAATCTGCATGCAGATTTGAGGAAGCTACAAGGAACTCCTGTATCGGTAGCTGTCCGATAAAGCAGAATCTCACAGATAGATCCGGTATGATCCAGAATCAAAATGTTTTAATCCGCAGACCTATGGCATGTTTAAAAAGGGTGAATATATGTTGTCAACCCTCATAGACAATGATTTTAAAGATCCGCGCGGTGATTCAAGAAAATCTCTCTCAAAATAGCTTAATCGGATGACTTAAGTTGTGCATTTATTACAAAGGGAAATTAGGTTTTTGGGCAAGGTTAAAAGGTTTCTCATCCATCATTTGCAACATTTTGCACTCATGAAGAAGGGAGATGAGCTCTGAGAAGAAATCTAGCAAAACACTCAAACCCAGTTGAAGATCGAATTCAAGTGCAATTTGTTTCGGTAGTCGCTCCAAACCTTAAGGCATGAAGAGGTATTTCTTTTAATCTCTCCAATCTTCGTTGATTAGAATGGCTACTCCTATGGTTGTAAATGTTTTCGAGAGACCAAGGGTAGCTTTCAAGAAACATCCTCACAAATCTATTGAGGTTGATCCTTTGGGTGTGTTTTCCTATACCCCGTATGGCGTTCTCCATGTAGAAGACATTAGGGTTTATATACATGCAAACATTGAGGACTTTGGAGACCTAAAATTGATGAATCTATACTGCAATCAGTTAAGCAGCGAGAACTTTGATTTGAAACCGGAGTTCCAGACCCTAAAAGATAAGCATTTTGCACATTGCATACATTTTCTGTCTTTTGGAGAGGATGAATGGGTCCAGTATATCTTAAGCAGGATCCATGATAAATGCATGTGGTTAATGAGGCCTTTCAAAATAACCAAAGATGCCATCAAAGCTCTAACTGATTTGCACTCAATTGGTCGGTTGCCTGCTCTTAAGTCTATGAAGAATCAAACAGTATCTGAAGCCACAGGTTCAAAATATGATAAGAGAGCAGTGACCATTGATGACATCACTGATCCGGATGTCAAGTTTGCCTCAATTGTGATTGGATACAAGATTTACCATTCAAGTAGAGAAAACTCTGTATCTGGTACTGCCATCTACACTACATACCAGATGCTAAGAGAGAATGCAGATTATGACCTGTGTGAACTCTTGTTGAATCAATTGTTGGAAAACCTGCAAAAGATCAAGAAAGATAAAAGGAACTCTTTCAAATATGGTGATTTCGTGTTATGCTTGTTTTTCTACTTCATGAATGAGTTACTAGGCTCAAAAGGTCTGATCTGGGAAAATGACAAACTAGTTGCTATACAGATCAGGGATTACTTGTATGAACTTGGTGACACTCAATCTCAGAAGACAACTCTCTGGGGTTACTTCAAAAACTTCCAGAGCATGATGCAAGCAAGAGAAAGAATTCCCAAAACAATAGTGGAGAAGTACCAAGACACAGTCTGCTTTATGGTAGATACTGATCAGTGCCTAATAGAGGCAGTTGAACCAAGGACAGTATGGATATTGCCCATGGGCTATGAGGTTGATGGAAACATATTGGAGATTCATATTCAACATTTATTGAGTCAACCCAAAGACCCCAAAGCAGAGAGGTTTGACACTTTTAAAGAATTAAACATAAAACTGCATGTTGAACTAAGAAGGCATTAGATAAAAAGAAAGGTGAGAAAAGAAGTTAACGAACTGGCCGAGAAATTTGGCATCACTAGAGAAGTTGTTATTGCAAATAGAGAAAGAATAGAGAAAATTGAGAAAGAAAAAGAGGAAGCAAAGAAAGAACATGTTCCGATAGAAGCCTCCACCCAGACTAGAACTACCAGGAGTTCTACCTCTAGGAGCTCTAAAGCTGTAAATCTGGAAGCCCATTCATCTGCAAAAGAAAAGAGAAAGAAATCCAAGGCCAAAAGAGCCTATGCGAGTCTCAAAGATGATGATGAGACTGAATCAGATGTAGAGATTAGAGAATTGAAGAAAGCAAAAGTAAAATCCCCCAAGGTTGATGTGGAGCAAAAGTCAGCAAAGTATGTTGAGAAGCCTACTCTTTCTATTGATGATATCATCAAGGCAGTTACTGTGGATGGGAACTTGCAGCCGATGACAGAGTTCTATGATGAATACAATGATGCTGACAAGAGAATTTTGGAGGAAGCTACTGTAAGGTATTTGAATATCTATAACAAAGCATTCATTGAAATAATTTCATTAATTCCAAAGAGCCTAGAAGATGTATTGGAGCAAAGAAAAGAGAATGTAAAGGCAAAAGACTTGGAGATCCGGGAGAAGATAGTGATATAGCTATGTCCCTCTATCACTCCAAAACAAATGGACATGGTTTTTAAGGATTGTAAAGATGATTTCCGAAGCAAGTCCCAGATGAATAAACTCATGGTCGGAGAAACTGATCAAATAGCAAATGAAACAAAAGAAATTCTCTGGAATGCCTTGAAGAGATTTAATCTTCCCATTATAGAAGAAACAGATGAAGAGCCTTCTAACATGGATGTTGAAGGATTAAAGAAAAATGATGAAGAGTCATCTAAGGCATTAGATTCCTCTGTTCTGGAAGAGGAAGGACAAAAAGAAGAAACATTTTCTAACAAGGATGTCGAAGGATTAAAGAAAAATGATGAAGAGCCATCTAAAGCATTAGACTCCTCTATTCTAGAAGAGGAAGGACAGGTAGAAGAAACAAATATCAATAAGCAAGTCAGTCTGGATGCCCCCAAAAGGAAGGAAGTAGAGTTGGCAAGAGACACTGTAGAGACAGTACAGAATTTCCTCGACAAACAAATAATGGAGCTAGATGAATCTGAGTTAATTCAAGGGCCACTAAACTTCGACTCTCTCTCTTTGGTTCAGATAATGAAAGTAGCATCTTTTGCTCAGGCCAAAGCAAAAGAGAAAATTCTAAAATCACACATGGAGGATTGTGAGCTGTTGGAGATTGCATCTGAGATGCTGGAGAAGATTATGCCAACCTATCAAAAGGATCCTTCTACCTCTCCATCCGGTAATCGGAAAAACTTACTCAATTCTGTTAACACTCATTTTGAATCCTTAGAGAAATCGGCAGAAACTAAGGTCCAGAAGGAGTTCTTGGGAAAGAGATTTAGTGAAGTACAAGGGCTAATTGCTAATGATAGAAGAACCTTATGCATTGGCATAAAGAGCCTTGAAAATGCTCTTAAGGATGGTGGGGACATCTACAAATTTTGTTTAACTTGGCCCAAAGTGACAGAGGACATCGAGAAGAAAGTGAAAGAACAAGAAGGAAAACTGTCAAGTTTATCTCAGAATTTTGATCCCCTTACTACCTCTCTAGTGAATCATGAATGTCAAGCTATTGCTATAATAAATGAAATTAAAGAACTGGTTAAAGAGAAAAAGAACATAATCGATAGAATGGGTGACCTCAGAGGGATAATCATCCCTAAGTTAGAGGCAATGCATGATGCCTTGACAGAGGCACAAAATACAGTCCAGACCAGTGATCCACCAGACTTAAAGAGGGCAGAAGTATATGCATTTTTGTTAAGTGGACGCATCTCCATTTTAGATAGAATGAAGAGGAGTTGGGCCATGAAACTGTACAGTTGAAGACAACCTTTGTGGACATACTTAAGTATATGTAAATATAACATATGATTTCTATATACTTATGCGGCCTTGTATATAATAGTTTTTGCACAATTTTGTATGCGGATTCCACCCTTTGCCATTGATGTCAAAGGGGGAGTGAAGAGCAGTGAAAAATGAGGAATCCAGCAAAGGAGGAGCTCTGATAAAATAGTGCAAAGAAATAGAGCACAAGCAAAGGGGGAGCCACTGCGACACTTAGCCATTTTTCACTAAGTGTTGCCATCAATGCCAAAGGGGGAGATTATTGGCAAGAGATGTTGTGTGCGTGTTGTCATTGATGGCAACAAAGTCTACTCTGCACATCTGCAGTACATAATATGCCTATACCGGAAGTCAAATTGAAGATTGTTTTGGTCCGGTGAACAAGAAGAGTATGCAACAAGCTCCGACAATCAGGGCTGGATTTCTCAGATGGTGTAACTCAGTAAGTTGCGGACTTGGACAAGTCAAGAGGGGTATCATGACTATTGTATTCCAGAGATTTAGCCTCCGGTGATAAAGCATGAAAAAGATATGAGCATCTGAGTCTTGGGTTCCAGTCAACCAGAACAGACAGAGGAAGAACTGACCGACAGAGTATCAGACCTCAATCCGGATGTGCAAAAGGCGTTGATCAAGCAATTTGTGGCATTATACATCGTTGGCTAACATGATTAATGACTTCTATGCCTATGCTTTTGATGCGCATCACTAATCAAGCATGGATTCAGCCGACAGATCAATAACTTGCAAATATCTCAGGTATTCTTGTTGCCGACTAAGAAGTTGTTGGAAATCCTTGATGCGGATATATATACTCGATGGATTCAAGCTTGTGAGAGTGAGGATATGATAGTATGAATGATTAAGTGCAAAGAAAAGCAGAGATAAGTGCAAAGACAATAATTCAAGCCTAGAATGTGACAAGAAAGTAATATTGAGCAGAGGAACAATGAAATGTGCCAAATCAGTATACTGTGCCTAACCGGAACTGAATTCCTCCATGTATAGATGTTCACCAGTTCAAACACCTTGGTATCATCTGTAAGCTTTAGTAGACTGTAAGTCTCTTGTAGGCAATGGGACTCTTGTGAGCAGTGTGCTCGGGCAGTGAGCCCTAATTGGCAAGTGTCAAATTTGTACTCTTTATTCTTTTAATAGAGAATACAATCTTGGGTTAATCACCCTGTGGTTTTTCCCTTAGTAGGGTTTCCACGTAAAAATCCTTGTGTTATGTGTTAATTCATTTTCAGTTCTTATGATTGCATTGTTTTGATATAGTACTAAATGATAAGACAAGAAAAGAAAGTAAAAAGAAGAAAAGTTATAAGATAACTGATTCAACCCCCCCTCTCAGTTATCTGCATTGTTTCCAACAATGTGATCCTCCACTTTCTTAACTCTTGGTGTAACCTTCAATGCTGATGTGATGGATGGAGGATGTATCCATATAATGCCATAAATGGGGATATTTTTGAAGAAGTATGGAAGGAAGTGTTGTACCACCATTTTTCTAGTGGTAGCGAATCCACCCAAGCTGAAGTAAAAAAATGTAGGTATCCTTCCAAGAACTTATTGACAACCTTTATTTGTCCATCAAACTAAGGATGCTATGAAGAGTTGTGAGCCAATTGAGTACCCAAACAAGAGAATAAATCTGTCAAAAAGTTACTAGTAAAAGCAGGATCACGATCACTAACAATAACCCTTGGGGTACCATGTAACTTTTGTATATTCTCCATAAATGCTTTTGCCACTGTACATGTTGTACAAGGATGGGATAATACAATAAAATAGGCATATTTGGTGAAGCTATCCGCAACTACCATGATGACACTCTTACCTTTAGATCTTGGAAGTCCTGTGATGAAATCCATGGAGACCTCTTCCCACTGTTGGTTGGGGATTTAACTAAGGGCTACAAGCGACTAGGTGTCTTAATCGTCTCCCCTTTATTTCTTTGACATATCAAACATTCTACCACAAATTTCTGAACATTGCCTTTAATCCCTTCCCAAAAAAAATCTTGTTTCATTTGATGATGTCTTCAAAATTCTTGAATGACCCCCAACTAGAGAACCATGGATCTCTTCAAGAATCTTGTGTTTGAGGATGGAATTTTTGCATAGGTACAATCTCTCTTTATACCGCAAATAATCTCCCTCCCAATAATACTTATCTGAACTACTAGGATTAGTTTGGAACTATTGAATGAGATTTCTTATAGCCACATCATTTTGCCACTCTCCTTTCGCTTCTTCCACCCAATTTTCTTGTACAATTGAAATGGCACACAATAATGTCACATCCTTCTCATCCTTCCTAAATAGTGCATCAACCACTATATTCTCCTTTCATTTCCTATAGATGATTTCGAAGTCATAACCCAACATCTTAATGACCCATTTTTTCTCTTTTGATGATAACTATTGCTCCAAAAAATATTTGAGGCTGTCATGATCTTTCTTGACTTTGAAGTGTCTACCCATTAGATATGGCCTCCACTATTTTATTACATGAAGAATAGCTAGCATTTCCTTCTCATAAATGGGCTTGAGTTGATTCTTACCCTTCAATTGATGACTTTCAAAAGAAATGGACCTTCCTTCTTGCATGAGAACTGCTCCTGTACCATTTCCTGAAGCATCACACTCCACAATAAAATCCTTGTTGAAGTTTGGAATGGATATAAATAGATGGGTGCACATAGTCTACTTCAATCTCTCAAATGCTATATTAGCTAATTCATTCCATTGAAAAACATCTTTCTTTAACATAGCTATAAGTGGTGCTGTTATGCGGCCATAGTTCTTTACAAATCTTCTATAATATCTGGTCAATCCAAGGAAACTCCTCAAGTTCTTAATGGTTTTAGGAATATGTCACTCTATCATATCCTTGATTTTGTTAGGATTAACCTTTATTCTTTCATATGACACTATGTGACCGAAGCACTCCACCTCTTTGATACCAAACACACTCTTGGAAGGGTTAGCATAAAGTTGGTGTTGTTTGAGAACTTGTAATGCTTGATCTACTTGATGCAAATGGTCTTCCCAAGTCTTGCTATAAATCAATATATCATCAAAGAACACTAATATAAACTTCCTGAAAAATGGCTTAAAAATGACATTCATTAAATTTTGAAACATAGATGGAGCACTAGTAAGACCAAATGGCATCACTAGAAAGTCATAATGATCCTCATGAGTCTTAAATGATGTCTTGGGAATATCCTCTTCCCTAATTCAAATTATTTGATAACCTGATCTAAGATCTAGTTTTGTAAAAAACATAGTTCCATTCAATTCATCTAGTAAATCACCAATGACTGGAGTAGGAAACTTATCTTTGATGGTGTACTTGTTGAGCTCTCTATAGTTTCGACACTTGCACCAAGTGTCATCCTTCGTATGCACCATCAACATAGGAGAGGAGTGGCCACTCTGACTATGCCTTATAATATTTGCCTCTAGCATCTCCTGAACTATCTTCTCAATCTCACTTTTTTGCATATATGGGTACTTGTAAGGCTTGATGTTGGGTGGTTGGCTCCCTAGTACTAGTTGAATGGCATGATCCTAGACCCTTTTTGGAGGCAATCCTTTAGGCATATCTATGAAAACCATAGGGTTACAATTATAATTGTTTATAGATCTGGCTGGCTAGGCTACTAATGAAAACAATTGTGCAACAAATCCATCAGATCCATTTTTAAGCATGTTTTGCATTTGATGAGAGCTTACTATTTGTGGGGACTTTGCAATCAACCCTCTTAGTTCAACTATCCATCCCTCTGAATGAAATCTCATGAATAGCTGCTAGAAGTTCATCTCAATTGTCCCTCATCTAGTAAGCCACTCTACTCCCAACACAATATCTGCTACCCCCATGGGAATAGAAACTATTGGACAATCAAGTATGTTGAAGCAATCAACCACCCAAGATCAAATCTGCATCTGCAATACCAAATGCTATGAAGTAAAATATGTACCCTTGCCATTTTACACCTAGTTTAGCACCTAGGTGGACCTAAAACAATTAATTCTTGATCCCGATGAATAAACCTGACAAAATAAAGTTAGGACTGGTCTAAGCCCACTTTAATTGACACTCCCCAGAGTTTATGGGGCTAAAGGACTAGGGTGCCTAGCACCCTGGTCCCAGATGTTAGCCCTCGCTCTATTTTTGTGGTCTCGGTTTAGAACACCTCCTTGGCTTATACATGTCAGCCCCATTTGGTTTTATTCATTGTTGATGAGCGGGAATGCATATATAAGCGAGTTACTTTATTCATTTGAACATCTAAGAAATCTAAGCACACTTGCACTTTCTCTCTCTCTCTCATGCTCTCTACTCTTCTCTAAATCTCTCTATGGTGGATTATTGTTGTTGCACTAACTTCTTGCAAGCCTTATGAAGATCTCTCTACTTCTTTGAGCTACACCAACTTCTTGAGTCAAGTTGTGACACCACATCAAGAAAGATAGGGTTTCCATGCTCATGGTGTCTCCTCTTTTTCATGCTTTATTGCAACATTCCATTCTACTTCATATTTGCCTCTGCCCTCTTAGGGCACACAATCTGATATTTCATCATTGCTGTTGTGGAGGTGGAAACACAATTCACGGAGCTCGACCTAGTTAAGCTCCTAAATAGTACCAACCCTTTTTCCTTTCTTGTTTGTGTGCAGGTCGTATCTAGAAGAACATGAAGATATCAAGTGATAGGAGACAAGAAGATAAGTAGGTGAAGGCACCCAGATCCGGAGATCTTGCAAAACCCTAATTTGGGTCTAGGGCACCTAGCACCCTAGTACCTCTTGTGTGGATGACCAAAACCTTCTAGAATTAGGTTCTCTCATCTCTATTCAACTCCTCCCTACCACTGCTTTCTGGGTTTGCGACGGTTTCAAGTTTGTAGCTCCTGTTTTCTCTATTTTAGCCCTAGAAACCCTAGATTTGGTAATTAGTCATAAGATCTCTCTCCTTGGCAACAAAGAGACCAATCAAGAGACCTCTCAGCTCTCCTTTGAGGATTTTAGTTGTGTATTGTGTTTCTTTGATTCGTGTTCGAATGTTATGTGGAGAAGGATTGATTTAGGGTGATGTACATGTTAGCCTAGATCTCATTTTCTACATAAGATTTTGGTGGACCCAATGTATCTTGCACTTTGGCATCCTTCTTTCTTTAGATCTGAGTTATTTTCTACCCTAGATCTTATTAGGTTACAAACATTGATCATTTTGTATAGCTACATAGCTTATTTTAACATTATTTCATTGTTAGGGTTACAAAAACCTTGCATTCCTCAAAGATTGCTTTATCACTCTTCCTCCTCCGACACATAAAAAGATTCAACACAATAATCATTCAACACCTCATTATTGTTCATATCATCGAGTGCTTGGACATTCCACTAAGGAATGTCGAGTCTTGGGTGACAAAATTTAACAACTTCGAACACGGTATGGCTCTTGCACTTTTTACCATGCTTGATATAGTCCCTAGAGCAGCTTGTCCTCCATCCATTTTTTAATAAGCAAGTTGGGGGAGGACGATTTGTTATAGGCTAACTCACAAGTGTGGTCCCTCCTCATTTGTGTTATGCTTGTACATACTTTTATCCCTGTATTGTGATATTTTGTTGATTGTTAGTTCTCCCTTGGCACCCTTGTTAGCACAAAGGTACACGGAGAAAGAACACATTGTGTCATTCCTCTATATCTACATTCTTCTATATGTCGTAATTTGTAATTTTCTTATTTCTCTTTTGGATGATTTAGCATCCTTTCATGTTGATTCAATTTATGTGTACTATACTTTCATGTGATCCTTCCTCCGCCATATTTGTAGTTATGACACTTTATTTATGTGGCACCTTGTTGCAATGCTCGGCGTCATACCATGACTACACAAACCATTGTGTATCATGCCTATAAGAATCACCTTGGTTTTCTCATCCTAAGGACAATCCCTTGTGGTGATGTAGCTTTGAGAACACATATCATTTGGGCATGTGATTTTAGAAACCTCTCATGTCTGTTTTATATTTCTTCCTTATTCTACCTTAAAGGCAATTGCTTCCTCAAGGAGTAAGCAATCTCTTTAAGGTGGGGGAATATATCGTGCTATGAGTCTTACTCTTATATTTCTATAAAAAACACTTGTTGATTATCTTTGTTACTATACTCTCTTGGAAAGGATTGCGGCAAGCTTGGAAAAGATATCTTGAGTCTATCTTGTTCTCCTAGGTTGAAGCTCCTTGCACATTTGGGAGAAGGGTTAGAACCACCAACTTGAGTTTGGCTAGAGTACCTTTGGGTATGGTTGTAACACCTTATTTTGCAAGGCTTTGTGTAAATCCTCTTGCAGGAAGTGAGTTGTGTGTTCCCTTGAGTAGAAATACTTTTCTTGATGTGGATTGTGTGTATGATGTGTTTGTATCCTCTTGTTCTTCTCATTTCTAACTAACCCCTTCTTAGCATTCTTCTTATTGCATCTTGGTGAATGATGCATGGTGATTGAGACAACCTTTTAGATTGAGGTCTCTTTTATCATACTGGCTCAAGGTCTTCCGTTATGTGTTTCTTGTGGTTGTTGTATGATGCATGTATTCGATCCTCGTATGATCTTGTCCTCTATGCATTCTTCATGCGTCGCGCATTTTCTCTATGTATTCCTTATGTATTCTCCTTAAGTGCTTTGTGTGTATTCCATGCGTATTTCACGTGTATTCTATGTTTACTTATGCCTTATGTGTATGCTTTGTGTCAAGCATGTATACTTCATGTATTACGTGTATACATTGTGATTTCTCAAGTGTATGCCTTGTGTATATCTTGTCTTGTCTTATGTTTTCTAAGTACTTCTTGTATGTTGAAATTATGCCTTGTGTCTGATGTATATGCAATTCATCATAGACTCCTAGAATCTTGAACTTGGGGTCTTTATCACCCCTCAACTTTGGTGACATTCTATGGCTTCTATGTTTGTTGTGATTAAAACCTATCTTCTCCGTACTTTAGTGCAAGTATGAGCATAAGATCATACCCACACTAAAGTGGGGGCTAAACGTTATGGAGTAAAATGTGTACCCTTGCCATTTTACACCTAGTTTAGCACCCGGGTTGATCTAAAACAATTAATTCTCGATCCCGATGAATAAACCTAACAAAACAAAGTTGGGACTAGTTTAAGGCCACTTTAATTGATACTCCTCAGAGTTTGTGGGGCTAAAGGACCAGGGCGCCTAGCGTCCTGATTCCAAATTTTACCTCCGGCCCTATTTTGTGGTGTCAGGTTAGAACACCTCCTTGGCTTATACATGTCAGCTTCATTTGGTTTTATTCATTCTTGGTGACTGGAAATTCATATATAAGCAAGTTAGTTTATTCATTTGAACATCTAAGCAATCTACGCACACTTACACTTTCTCTCTCTCTCTCTCATGCTCTCTATTCTTCTTTAAATTTCTCTATGGTGGATTATTGTTGTTGCACTAACTTCTTGCAGGTCTTGTGAAGATCTCTCTACTTCTTTGGGCTAAACCAACTTCTTAAGTCAAGTTGTGATGCCACATCAAGCAAGCTAGGGTTTCCATGCTCATGGCGACTCTTCTCCTTTATGCTTTATTATAGCATTCCATTCTACTTTAGATTTGCCTCTGCCCTCCTAGGGCAAGCACTCTTTGATATCTCATCATTGCTATTGTGGAGGTAGAAACATCATTCACAGATCTTGACTTAGGCAAGATCCTAAATAGCACCAACCCTTTTTCCCTTCTTGTTTGTGTGCAAGTCACATCCAAGAGAATCTGAAGATATCAAGTGATAGGAGATAGGAGGATAAGTAGGCAATGGCACCCAAATCCGGAGATCCTGTAAAACCCTAATTTGGCTCTAGGGCACCTAGCGCTCTAGTACCTCTTGTTTGGATGACCAAAACCTTCCAGAATTAGGTTCTCTTAGCTCTTTTCAGATCCTCCCTATCATTGCTTTTTGGGTTTTCAATAGTTTCAGGTTTGTAGCTCCCGTTATCTCTATTTTAGCCCTAGAAACCCTAGATTTTGTAATTAGTCATAAGATCTCTCTCCTTAGCAATAAAGGGACCAATCAAGAGACCTCTCAGCTCTCCTTTGAGGATTGTAGCTGAGTATTGAGTTTCCTTGATTCGTGTTCCAATGTTATGTGGAGAAGGATTGACTTAGGCTGATGTACGTGTTAGCCTAGATCTCATTTTCTACATAACACCAAATAACCTTTCACACAAGAGAGACAAAAATAAATAATGTTATTCTACCAAAATAATGATAAATATATACAAGATACATAATGCAAGAGAAGTCTTGCTTATAAAAGCAAGGTTGAGAGATAGGATGAAGTAGTTTGATGACAAGTGTCTTAATCTTATGACATGAGACAACTAGAGGATAAGATGCCAACTAGTTGATTAGATCACATGTGTAGGATAAGATCACATGACAACTAACAACATTTAGAACCTACCTAAGTCAACTTAACATGTGATCATGTGTGAATAGGTTCTAACTAATAACTAGTTATATAATATGCTTAGTTCACACTATAAAGGGAAAAACCAGATAGGAAAAACCCCTATTCACATCAACACCCCCATGCAGTGCAACTTAGTAGGGAATGTACAAATACAAACATGCAAAGATGGGTCCCAACAACAAAGCCATGTTAGGTAACCATGTACAAAGATCATTCATAAGTAGAAAAAAGGCGAAAGCCTCATTGGAAAAAGTCCTCTCCAAGATAGAAAACATGCAAAGAGGCATATAAAAGTGGAGGACTCAACATGACCCTGTAAGGATTTCTTCCATCACAAAAATACAAAGGTATCCCCCCATAGGAGATAAAAGGACTAAGAAGCCTTCACAAAAGATGTCCCAAAAATATTAGGAACATGAAGATGAACAATCACAACTCCACTGAAGCACAAAAAAGTTGCAAACAACTGCCGAAGAACATCTGCTATACTGCTAAAGAACCTCCACTAAAATTAGGATGAAGATCAGGACTAAAGAGACACAAATTTGCATGAGTGACCCCAACGACATACTCAACCAATCTGATAGTCAAAGATGCAAATGGCACATCAATTTGTATGAGTGACCCCAATGACACTACTCAACCAATGTGATAGTTGAAAATACAAGTGCCAATAGTCCCAAGAAATCTGATTATCTACATAAGGTAGAAGGTTGCCTCAATAAACCGAAATGCAAGAGTGTCAATATGGTATGTGTTCCATCTCACCGAAATGCATGGGTAACCAGCCGCTGCATCTGTCTAGTATATAGGAAAAAAAACTAGATACATAGCTCACTCCAAACAAAACCAAGGAAGCATTAGCACAAGTAGTATGGTACCCCCCCATAATGCTAACAAGGGAGAGGTATGGCAACTTCACTAAAATTGTGTGGCACAATGTAGTTCAAGAAGGTGAAGAAGTAACATCAAAAGATGCACAAAGTAATACCTACAACTAATAAAGGGTGTGCAAATAACAAGGCACACATGCATGAGGATAAAATGTTTTCGTGGAGGGACACTCACTGGACAAAATTGTGATGGCAAAAAACAAGGAACTATCACAACCCCCCTTGGCACTTGAGTACAAAAATGGCACAACATGATGTGAAAGATCCCCAAACTATAAGTACAATATGTGGCACTTTATTTCAATGCGTTTACAAATCAAAAAGTACATACAATGGAAGTTTACAATGTCCAAAATAGACCACATGCTAAAAATACAATTCTCCAATAGAAATAGAAGAAACTGATGGCACCATGATGAAGTAAACGAAAAAACATGTACTTTCAAAAAAATGGGACCCAAATAGGAATCCTTATGCCCAAGATATGGCCTGTCGAAGTTCCCAAAACGATAACTATACAACAATAACACTGAGAAAACTATTTTTTTTTTAAAATCAGAAGTCCAATATGAAAAATACCACAAACACTGCGAAGAATGTGAAATTCTGCCCCATTTTTTAAAAAATTGCACTAAAAAACACCTTCGTATGACCACGATATTGACATTTGAAGATCAGATGCAAAAAGGAAAACTCCATTGGAGAAGGGACAGAAAAAACATAATTTCTTTTACTCCACCAAATTTGGTGGAATTGCCTCCAAATCTAGAGGTCTACTAAATACGGAGGTCTTCCGGATAGCTTAGATCTTCACCAGATGTAGAGGACCCTTGCTAAATTTGGAGATCTGCCAGAAAGATTGCCAAATTTGGCGAACTACCAAATACTCTTCTAAATCTGGGAAAACTACAAAATTCTCTGCTTAAAATGGTAGATTGGGTGTATGGCCAAAATTCACGCCAGAATTGGCGGATCTATTTGCAAAGATTTTATTTTTGAAAAACCTATCAAAAACTTTTTTTTTAAATATTGAATTTTTTAATTGGCCGATGAAGTTTAAATCCCCCGCCACCCCTTAGAAAGGGGCAGGACCCAAGGGGCCACCACCTTGCCACAACTTATGTCATGGGCAGGGGTGATACCCATGCGGTACCCCCTCACAGGGATATAGGCAGGTCCTGAGGGTCTACCGCCCTATCACGATAGAGCCATGGTAGGGGACAAGTACCCTACAAGTACCCTACGCCCTGTAGGGAGGGGATAGGGGGTCAGAACCCCCGAGCCCCAAAATAATTTTTTTAATATATATTTTGTAATAAACAAAAAAAATACCTATTCCAATGTGCTTTTTTAAATCAACAGAAAAATAAAACTGAAGGATAAATTGATTTTACCCAAAGGTCAATAGATTTGGAGATTCTAACATAGGCAAGGTACTATTCTGATGCAGCCGGTACAACAGTAGGGATCAAACGCAACAAGGTAGGAGGGCCAAAAAACATTAGATCTGACTGTAAGAAAAGTATATCGTGTTTACAGTCGATCCTAATAGATTTGGCACTTTGAGCTCAACCGTGGGGTTAGATTTGGGCTAGGATGCTCCTGCTGAAAGTTGATGGTAGGTTCTCTCCAAATCAAGGCTCTGATACCATGTTAAAACAATCAACCACCCAAGATCAAATTTGCAATACTAAATAACCTTCTACACAAGAGAGACAAACAACAGATAATGTTATTGTACTAATATAATGATAAAATATATAGGATACATAATGCAAGAGAAGCCTTGCTTATAAAGGCAAGGTTGAGAGGTAGGATGAAGTTGTCTTATGACAAGTGTTTTAATCATATGACATGACACTAGAGGATAAGATGCCAACTAGTTGATAAGATCACATGTATGATAAGATCACATGACAACTAAAAATATCTAGAAGCTACCTAAGTCAACTTAACATGTGAACATGTGTGAATAGGTTCTAACTAATAACTAGTTAGATAATGTGCCTAGTTCACTCTGTTAGTTCTCAAATTTGCATGCATTGAATCCTAATGGTTTGCCACTTCTTATGCTCAAATTTCAAAAAGAGACTTAGCCAATAGAATGGGAGATTTTTCATCTATCTCCCCTGCACTTTAGGTTCTGCTGCACCTAGGGGGTATTCCCTTATCCAAAAGATTTGTCTTTGAATACTTCAGGCAAAATGTTCTCATGTATGCACCAAGATTTGTAAGATTAATCTCAGACTGACAATATTCTTGGATTAGCTTCACTGTTTTATTCTGAGAACATGCTACGAATCCTATACTACTAACAAAATTGAAATGAACATAAAATGATTCATCTTTAAAATATCATTCTTTTTGGACCCTTGGACAAGTAAATTTCTTGATCGGTGCCTTATTAAGGATAACAGAGTCAATAGCTCACACTGCAAATGTTAATTTTTGACAACACTGCAAATTCAGAGGGTATATTTGTACCGATGACTTGCAATGATACACCCAAGAAAAAGTATTTCTTGCAACTCTTCTTCAATAATCCCTAATGCAATACATCACTTCCTATGTTTTGTTTAAAACATATTTAATCCAATCCTTGATGATAAGTAGTAACCAAAACATTCAATAAAACAAATGTGCATAAGTGAAATTCAGAACCCTTGATTCATTCATTCACAAAAGAAATGCATAATTCAAGGAGACAATTGCAGAAAACACACACATGTAGTGTTATTCATATTACTCAATCTAAATTGAAAATTGTCATATAAGAACTTATTCAATTGCAGGAGAATTTCTACTCTGCAATCTTGACAATGCACCCAATCTATTACAGAAACATACTCCCCAAGATGTGGATAATTTGTATCTAAAACCCAGAATAGAATTCCTTGTTCTATTCTATATCCACCTGATCATTGTCTCTCTCTCTATACTATGGGTTTTAAAATTCTATAAATATACAAACTATGTCGGTTTAAGATTTCCGTAATACAACTTTTCAGTTACATTACGTTTAATATTTGTGCTTGGTTTTCATTTCATTTTTTGATTGGCTGAGCTTGAAACCAACTCCTTTTACCAATGAATCTAGGGCTGATGCCGCTCTTTTGACAACATTATTCTGGGGGTTAAGAACACTCTGGAAGATTGTAGAACTCTCGGGTAAAAAACCCATTTCTTTGTTCCATGTTCCTACTAATATGATAGGCTGTCGGAAAGGCACCACGACTTTCCATCTTTTAAACCCCAATTATTTAACACCACATGTCTAGAGGCCATCAAGCTAACCACGAGCAGTTGGAGCAGAAGATGATCAAATATCACTTTCCCTCACAAGGACTTCTTTGATTCTGTCAGCAAAGTCTTACCTCTCCACCACCAATCGGGTAATCCAGGCATAATACCCCTCCCCAGTCGATGTCCTTGATGAAGGTCATCAAATGAAGGGAGGGAGAGAGGGACAAATGATGTTTCTCTATCTGAACACCCAAATTCCCAATCCAGCTAGGGTCACTGAGATTTTACCCAGTTGGCCCACCCCCGGGAAGCAACTTCACACAATTAGATCTTCTAGCCAACCTTTCCCCATCCCCACAAGAATAACATTGTTCAGCTATGGTTCTGGGAAAGCAACAAGGATACTGAAGCCAAAAGATCTCATTCTTTCCAACTCCCCCCATTCTTCGGCCAAAATTTACTCCTCTCCTTAATTCGGAAAGAGCAAATCTATAACCAAGAAAATAGGGGTATACCCCTTCGGGAAACATTTAGAGGAACACAAAGGGAAAATCTTTGCAGAGTATCCATGTTGAAAACTGATGTAGGAAACTGATGATAAGGCCTCTATTTATAATAAGAACAGATTGAGGCTCATTATTCGACCAATCTCTACTCTCCATCAATCTACACAATTCCATTTCAAGTATCCGCAGGCCTTGCACACTTGAATTTATTGATGGAAATACTTGATGATCACAATACATCTACCAAAGCAAAGAATGACGGTTCGAGGTGTTAAAATTAAGTCCCACACGAACAACGGTTGTCTGGTGTAATCAGCAAAATGTGTTTGAACATCAGGATCAACTAAAGAAACATGCCAATTGTCAAATCATAGCTCAACCACACTGCTCTACATATGAAAATTTGAATTTGAATTTGAATTTGGACCATTGATCGAGGACACGTCAGAATGAAATTAGTGGCTATCAACACACCACATGGCATCCCATCGCACCATTGCAACCTCTTGAGGGGACACACACTATTACCTCTGCGATTGCGTGCTAAGTGCCAGCTTTACTCTCCTGGGACTGGGTCCCGCCAACCACTAGGCATACAATCACATTAGTGCAGGGAATATTCCTCCGCACCATTCCATAGCATGCTCCTACGATGAAACATGAAGCAAGAAGGTACCAATTGCTCATAAGATTTCAAGCCCGTAAACTCAACAAATCTAACAGTTATAGGACATGCAATGCCGCAATAGCTCTAGATCTATCCATTTAATCTTAGGAAATGTTTGCTGCATAGAAAACCAGTCACTAAGCTCATGGGGCTGGTGGAGAATGAAGCCAAGGACATTATATCTCACTTAAACTTGTGGTGATCACCTATCACAAGTCAACACAAATTCAAAACAAATATACCCCAAAAGGCTCAAGGGTTTAAGCTTTTAACTTGTAGTATTCAAACTTAGTCATTCACAAGGCCTCAAACAAGTAAATTGTAAGAGGCTCCACCAGTGGCTCTCTGGTTAGGGACGCATGACTGATTCAATCATGGCAAGAATCACAGAACTCTGAGATGCAGACCATATGCCAAACCCATTAGGCTTTGCCCTGTAACTGTTTAGTTAGGAATTGATGAAAGGTGACTCAAATCTCCTTTCAAGAAACTAAAGACTGATAGAAAGCTAACTCAAACTTCCATCCTTTTACCAAGTCTTCAGTTGTCATAAGGTGGCCCAAGGCTACCAAAAACAAGTAGTCAATACTTACCTCTATCAAATACCCTGTTTTCAGTAGACAGACCTAAACTTAATCTGGGAGCATCATATTCACCATTGTTATTAGGAGAGTACATCATCTTTCCTCCAATAATTTTAGTTTGCACTTTGCAGTAAGAAATCAACCAAATAGTATCAGTGAGTTACAAACACAAAAAAACATGCATCAGGTTGACCAACCTCATGTTTACAACATTTCTGGTTGATAGAATCACCTCTATGTAATGTCAGGCCTCTCTGATACTGATCTATGTAATTGATATCTTGAGTTTTACCTTCATTTCCCATGTCCAGATCAAGACTAAAATATTCATATGAAAGCTCTAATGACCCATGTTGCAACCCACATTCATCACATACTGATTCTGAATCAAGTTATTTATATGCAGTCAGTAGACTTATGCTTAGACTTTGCTCATTCCTCATCAAGATATCATGTTTAGTGTAAGACACTTCCACGTTTTTAGGTAAACTCTGATACTCATACTAACATAAATCTTCCATTAGGATATCACTTTCACAATCACACTGGATTGAGAACTAATCATTTTCACAAGTATCATGGGGATTACATTGGGAAGCTCTGTCTTCTAAAATGTGCATATGCCTGTTATCATACTCATACAAATCTACAAATTCTTCTTGCTTACTTACCTCTTGAGACTCTTCTTTCACATGTTCAATTTCTATGCATTCTTCCTTTGGAACGAACATAGACCTAAGGTATTATTCCTTCTATTGTCTTGCATGATCTATCTGGTTACAACGTGCTCTAACTTCCTACAGGTGCTGCTTTCTTGAGCATCCAATAATTTTGCCTTTTGAGCCCTCTGAAACCATCCATCACATAGCTATTGTATCCTTCTAACATCTTCCATGGTGTGATACATAAAAATAGAGCTATTGTGTTTTGAATCTTCAATATGAATATGAATACTAGGAGAGTCTTCTACCACCTCTATTGTATTTTGTTAGTTGACAGATTTGTCCTTCGAGAATAAATGTAGAAAACGACTCAAGACGCCCAAGAAGAAGAACAAACAGTACTAGTAGTTGGAGAAGTCATTGGATTGACAAGTTTCCTCTAAATTTTAGAGGTACAACTCCCTCTTAAGATATGTAACCAATAAAAACATGGGGTGTGCTTTTAACCAGAAAGTAGAAAAGGTGTACTAACATGTACCCATCACCATGAAATAGATGTGCATGACTGATGACGGAAAAAAATGAATGTAGATAAACGATACATAGCCCACTTATCCAACATTCATAAACAAGGATAAATTAATTGAGAGATACAGTTATATTCCACCTTAACACATGTCAACATAAAAGAAGCAATATTGAAGATAGATTACTAATTGACATAAGAACAATTGCAATCACAGAAGACACTTGGAGACACAAAGTTCTGTAAGTAATTCTTCATTTCTTCAATATAACCAAAACTCAAAGTCTCTGTAATGCTTCTATACATAAACAGAGTTAAGAAAAGTATAACTGGGAATTAATACAAAATAAGCTTACTCTTCTTCCCCCACTGTTCACAAATAGCCACCGGAAAAAGATCCCTTCCATTGGAATTCCCCTCTCCTTATATAACTTCCCAAAAAATATAACTATTTGAAAACGGTCCTTTTTGAGTAACCATAATCAAGAAAGTGACTTCTCAAAATAGAAATGGTTACATTATACCAAAATTGTAGTAATCATCGCTAAATACAAAAAGACTTCAAATATGCAAGACAAGTGGCATTAATCTTCCCCTAATTCCAGGCATATCTCCATAAAAAGCTAGCGCAACTCAGCACGCTCTTCTTCCTCTTCCAAGACGTCAATTGTCCTGCGGTATCGAGCATAACTAGTTTTCTCCTTCCAAGCGACTATGCACAGCTGAGAGATGATATCGATCTGCTCCTCCTCAGTCCATTGTAAATCAGGTTGCAAAACAGGCATAGGTTCATCGTCCTAGATTTCATTTTTTGCTGGAAGTCCCATTCTAAAGAATAGCTTGGTTGGCAAGAAAACTGAACATAGAGAGCACTGCCACCTTTACTTAATTACGTCAGTAGGTAATGATGTCTTTCAAACTTATTAACGTCGTGCCACCATCTTAATGAACTTCATTACACTTGTCATTAATGCATCATTAATTTTATATCTCGGGAAATAGGTCTCAAGATTTGAACTTGCACTCCGCAACTTCTGAAAAGACATCCTCATCGCATACCACACGAGCAATCTGATGAGCTGGCAATACCTTGAAAAACGGGCACCACGAAGATGCAGACTAGTCGGCCGTCGGAGTAGACCCAGAACTTTAAACTTAGAGAAGGATTTCACAAAACTTGCAAGTTCCTGACAATGAGGTTCTTCAAACTATTAGAGTAATGTTCAAAAGCTTTGAACTTCCCCGACACAAAGGAGAAGTCAGGAGGTCGGCCATTTCTTGAAATTAAGAACATGAGTCGGGTAAACAAAAGATTCACGAATTTGAAAACTGCTTGACGACAAAGACTTATAGAAATGTTTTCAAGACTTCAAAATTTTTGGGACAAGAAAATGACCAGACTGGGGCAAAGTGATGATTGTATCAGTCCTTAGGCGCAAAAATTTGAAAATTTTTGGGTAATAATTTTCAGGGTAACATATTTATATGCACATCTTGCTCATGTAACATGAAAACCTCCAATTCTCCTTCATCTTTGGTATTAGGGCAGGGAACTAATCTATCCTGCCTAGCATGTGAGCCCTGAACATTACTGCAAAACACAATCTCATGTATGTCCTTTATCTCATCATATATGTAACTAGCAGCTTCATCTCTTATGGGCTGATCACATCTTTTATCTTCCTTATTACAAAATGTGCTTCCATTTTCTATCTTAGTAGTGATATCATTCCCAATCATAACAAGGTTGTAATTAGCCTTCTGAGGTATAATACTATCCATATTCAAAAAGACAAAGCATCGAAGCCTCCTGACTTGGATTTCCTATTTGCATGAAATGTCCCACAATGACCAACGCTAGTAGACACATGCCCTATCGACATTGTGTACTTCAAGCTATCCTCAATATTCCTTGCAATCTCATAAGCATGAAAAAGTGATTTAGGTTCCTTACTCCTCAACAAATAGCTCATTTCTTCATCAAATGCTGCAAGATAAACTACCATACACAATGCATCATTTGGCCTCATATAATCTGGATAATTAAGTATTTTTTAAAACCTCAAATTAAAAGTTGGCACAAGCTCATTCTGATCCTTCTGAATATTCATGAATTGTGTAATCAATTAAATCACATTGGTCCTTTCACCAAATTGCTCTAGAAAAGTAACCTCAAAATCAAGCCAAGATGAGATATAACATAATGGTAATGCTAAGAAACAATCCCTAGCATCATCTTTGAATGATTGAACAAAGAGCTTCATAATAACATCCTCATTTTTAATCCCATAATCAACCACCAAATCAAAGGATTCCTACAAATGCTTATTCGCTGACTCAGATGCTCTTCCACTAAATTTTGCCAAATGCTTTCTAACTTCACTAGGGATAGCATTTGGATATCCATGAATTCAAGAAAAATTTACAGCTTTATATCTTTCAGTAATTAGGCAATTCATTTTAACATCAAAGAAAGCAGAGTACTTGGAATGTGTTGTAGCTTCAACCAAGTGCAGAGTCACCACCTCTTTGAAGAGAAGAATAGATATTGTATACACCTGAAATTGACACGACTCTATCTAAATAAATATTTATAATATTTATTTCATCTAAATTCCTCTATCAATAAATAAATAAACAAATTTATTTATTTGATTCATATTCTTCCAACAATTAAATAAAATCAATTTATTTAATTAAATTTCTCTAAATCCTCCAACAAATTAAATAATACCAATTATTTAATTAGTTCTTCCAAAATCATTCTAAATTAAATAAAACCAATTATTTAATTGTTTCTTCTAATAATATCTTCTTTAAATTTAAATAAATCCAACTATTTATTTAAGTTGTCCATTTCTTCTAAAAATTGAATTATCTAAATATAATTCAATCCTTGTGCAAAAGCAATTGAATATTCCAAATATTTAATTGAGCTAAAATATCTTCTCATCCTCATGCAATATTTATCCTCCAGTTCTAATCAATTAACTCTTCTATCTATTTTTGTTAATTGATTAATCTCTTCAGTTAACTCATTCTTCTATTTTATTAAATCCTCTCATGCAAAATAGAGCAAGACACATGTCCTCTTCCTATTCACGCACATCCTTTCAAGTTTCCTCTACCGTTGATCTTCTCATTCTTTCTATACTGTTGATCTTCCTTCTCACAAGTCTATAAGTACAACCCTATTCCTCCATTTCAATCATCCAAGCTTTTAGTAAACTTACTCTACAGGAATTACAGCGCGCCTTTGGCACCAAATCATTCCATAAATTGTGATCACCCTTTTATCATTGCAATTGTGTTGAAGAATCTCTTCATTGCAAACCTATCATAGCCATTCCCACTTGACATCTTGGAAAATAGCAAGGAAGTGCACGTTCTGAGGGCCATATTCATACACAAGATCATTTGAGATAGGCGACCAATGGAAGCCACGAAGTAAAGAGGTTTGCAACGTTTGAGTTCTTTGTTTGTTTGATCTTCTTTGCTTCTTATTTCATTGAGTTATTGGGTATTATTGATATTATTGATATATTATCTTCATTTTCCCTTAACATTTCTGGCGCCCACCGTGGGGCCCTACCCCAATTTAACCTCAAAACTGAGTTTTTGTGTGTTAGGTTCTATACACAGGAGGATTCTGCACATCTATTCATTTCTAACACGCATCTGAGCTCTGTTTCCATGCATCTGGCAGATCGACGCATTCATGCTCTATTTTAATGCATTTGACCTCTAATTCAGCGCATCTGTTACTTCGGTGCATATATCATCTATTTCTATACTTTTATCCTCTGAATTTGTGCATTTGTCTTTCTTTGCATATGTGTTCTGTTTCTGCGCATATAATATCTGTAGCTGTGTATTTGTTCTAGTAGGGATTTTGAGAGTTATTTCTTGTGATTTCGCTAATGCTAACATTTCTCGCAGAAATATTGTCAGATCTACTTGCAGATAAGGGGCTGGTTTAGACATATAGCTGCATTTGTTAACTCATCTCTAGATCTAATTAGCAACGAAAGTAATTGGATTGTTCATACAGATCTCATTTAGCTCTAACTAGGAGGATTGTTATACCGACAGCCAACCTCCCCCAAAACCCTCCAAGGTACAACCCTTGAAGGCTGGGAGACTCCATAACGGAGAGTAGCGCTGCCGCATGTATAACCACTCGAACAGTTGTACTTACTAATTATCCATTGTATTAGAATCCAAAATCCCCTATAAACTGGTGCCAGAAAGGGCGATTATCACCTTCCAAAGATGCCTCACGTAACAGTGAGAATTTGGTTTATACTGCACCCCTACCATCCTAGGATTTGTACTTGTTTTTAGGCAAAAAAGTAAAAAACCTAAAAAAAAAAAAGGAAAAATCAAAAATCATGAAAACATTTCTTTGTGTTTGCTCTGTCTTCTTGCCATAGTTGAAAAAAATCAAATTCAAAAAGACCAACTTTCAGCCAAGAAACCAAAAACATTGAAAAACGTGCCAAAACATTGCAAAATCAATCAAAAACACAGAGTTGCGCATACATTTCGACCTGTTACGCATACATTTCGACCTGCCGTGCATCTGTGTTTTGTTCCTGCGCTTTTATCCTTCACCAGAGTTGCGTATATATTTCAATTTGCTGCGCATTTACCTTCTATAACTACGTATTTATTGCTGCGCATATATCACAGTGAACATTTCCCGGTCTTTTGAGAGAAATTTTTCAACCTTTCTGGTACCCATTTTAGCCTTGTTCTAGTTTCTATTTCTGAGATCAGATTTACCGTGCAGTCACCTCTTCCATCCGTTTCCATAGCATACCCTCTTTCTCGTCGGTCGTCTCATCCACCTTTTTACAAAATCTTCCCATAAATCGAGTCGTAGTATCGAAATCAAGTTAGCGTAAGGCCTTTTTCAGATCATTTCAGATTCAAGCAACCCTAGTAAGTCTCCACTATCAAGGATCAATCATCCTTCTCTCTCGGAACTTCACTAGTGGTCTTGGTGCAAGACTGGTCTCTACATAGTAAAAGGGTATCAACTACCCTTGTTTGAATCTCGTCACCACAAGTATCCTCTTCTCAACAATCTACACCAACACCTTACCAAAATCTCTAGTTTCACCCCACTCCTTTCCGCATCACCTTGCATGGTCTTAACTAGATCCCAAACACAAAAGCAACTTGAAATGGCTGGAACATCTGACAGAATTGTATCCCCTCATGACAACGATGAGGAAATCTCCCATGAGGACTTCCAAGGAGCCCTCCAAGACCGAAAACTTCAATGCATGATAGACAAAGTGCTCAACAGAGACCCTCAAAAGTACTTTCTTCATCTTGCAACCCAAGGACTTAAACTGCCCTCGGACTTTGATCTCAACAAATTAAGAGAATTTGTAGAGGAAGAAACTCATGAGGACCACACAAGTGAAGATAAAACCATTGGCCTAGATAAAGGTAAAAAAGCCACAGACTCAAATGCACCCCTAGACACATTAACGAAACAAGTTTAGAGCCTAACACAGAAATTTGTGGATCTCCAAATGGGGACATCCACTAAACATTATTCCTTGGAGGACATCTCACCATATCCCTTTGATAAGAGCTTAAAAATGATCCCCTTCCCTTTTAGATTTGAAGTACCAAAATTCAAGAAGTATAGAGGAAAAGGTGATCCAAGGGATCATATTAGGGAATTTAGCGCCCCGTGTCTAGAAGTGGCTCACAACGACACCTTCCTAATGAGACTATTCCCTAGATTTCTAGGTGGACAAGCCATGGAATGGTTCTCATGACTTCCCACGTGTATCAAAACTTTTGATGAGTTAGGAAACAAGTTCGTCACACACTTCTCATATAACATTGAACACGAAGTTTCCATGCTTAACCTATGCAATACGAAGCAAAAGAGTGGCGAATCATTCGCCGCTTTCTTACAAAGGTGCAGACAACTCACGAGCAAATGCTCGTATCACGTACCTGAGAAGCAAATGACGGAGATGTTTGTCCACAACCTTAACCCCAATCTAAGCTATCAAATCCAAATTCAATGCCCTACCTCATTTACGAAAGTCATTGAGATGGGATTATTTATCGAGAAAGCTATGATCGCCAAGGGGCAAATAAAGTTGTTCAAGGACACCCCTAACTCTAACCATACCACAGACAAGTCAAAATTTTGGACAAAGAACAAAAATATCGTCAATCATGGAGTAGTTGATGCCAAAGTAGTGGCTCCTAAACAACAACAACCAATCTTTACTTTTCAAGCAGCATTAAACAATGCTACGCCAAGCAAACCTTCATCTACCGCACCAAGACAATGGTACAACTCTGCACCTAGACAAAAATTCACACAACTAGGGGAGTCCTATGAATCCGCGTTGAGAAAGCTAATATCCAACAATGATATCACTCTTCCCGCTACGAGCGACTATGAACCCCAAGTAAAACCTCCTTGGTGGAAAGAGACTGATTTTTGTGAGTATCATAGAGGAAAAGGCCATAAGACTAATGACTGTATTCGTCTGAAAAACGTCATTCAAGACCTACTCGACCAAAATCATATAGGCACAAAAGAGTATACCTCCAATGAGTCGCATGTGGCATACAAGGATCCACTCCTCAACCATGACAAGTCATACAACAACAACAATAACAACAGCAACAATAACAACAGGCATAACCAAAATAATGGGAACAACAATGCTAACTACGCGAACGTGCCATTCGATTATACCGTTAACTGCATAGTAGAACACATCCCACAAATCAATGGTCACATTCAACCAACAATCAAAACCCAACACATCTGATTGCAACATCACCACCCGCAGTGGTAAAGTCACATTACACACACTTCCTCCAAGGTCGTCAGCTCCTCCATCTGCTTCCCCTAAGTACAGTGTCATAGACCAACTTCGAAAAACTCCTGCCCATATATCCATCTTAGAGTTGTTGCGTCTGTCTCCCTCCCACAAGGAGATTCTCGATAAATCCCTAGTGGAAACAACTGTGCCCACGAACTTGGCCCAAGAGAAGTTCCAAGCATGGTAGGTCATCTAACCTCCACTAACACCCTATCATTCACCGAACAGGATGACCTTACAGTATCTCAGCCCCATAACACACCCTTGCATATCGTAGCCTTCATTCATAAATATCATATCAAAAGAGTTCTCATCGATGGAGGAGCAGGTTTAAATATTTGCACGCTCAAGCTAGTCCTTACATTGGGGTTCTCAGAAACTACAGTGGATCCAAGAAAAAAGATCACCATAAAGGCCTATGATGATGAAGAACAGACTACTAAAGGAACAGTGGTGTTACCAATACAAGTTGGACCAGTAGTGAAGGACGTTGTTTGCCAAGTCCTAGACAGGGAGCTAGCCTATAACATCCTCCTAGGTAGATCTTGGATTCATGCCATGAAAGCTATACCTTCTACCTACCATCAATGCATCAAATTCCCCCATAACGGCTGACAGATCACCATCTAAGGTGATCTTGACCCTTTTCAGCATTGTAACTCTATCCGCTCAAAGCCTGACTGCTTCATTCCCAACAATAGAGATTCCATGTCTCCAACCCCCTAGCATGATTCTAGCTCCCAAGCTTCCTCGTCCAAACCTAAAGAGAAGAAAGTCAAAATCAAAGAAATAGGGGTAGGAGAATACTCCATTGAGCACTCCTTCAACTTAGCCAAGATGCCTTTATCCCCAAAGGCCTTTGGGAAACCTAAGTACATTCCAAAACTGTCTGCTCCTCCTCAACCTCCTAAAGCGTCCTTTGTCGAATGGGGGACCCTATCAGACAAGAGTGAGGAAAGAGATGTCTTGCAATGGGTATACACAAAGGAAGATAACACACAACAAGAACCACCTAAGCTCCCAACGGAAATCTATGGGCGTGGTGAGTCTATCTTACACAGAATGGGTTATGAAGGACAAGGTCCCATTGGCCTAAGAAAAGAAGGAATAATAGAGCCCATCCAACCCTCCTCATCCTCATTGGCAAGAAATACAAGAGGGCTAGGATACAAGGACAAGGGCAAAGCTAAGGCTAATGCTTGTTTTGTAGAACAGGTCCATAACCTACAAGAAGACAGTGACAAAGACTCTAATGCGTATGAGTGGGATGAACTCTCAGAGCACTCCTATGAAGACAAAGGAATTGACACCGTTCGAACTACAGCCCCTACCGTGAGGGACAAATGCTAACGCATAGACCATTGGAGTGTGATTCACCCACTCCTGAAAGTACGACTTACGAGGAAGGTTGGAGTTCCAATGTGATAAACAATCTGGAGGAAAGTACCATTCTGGATCCTATCCCTATCAATCTGAATCCTAGCCATGTATCCATTCAAACTATCACACCCAATGAATTAGATCTATCTTATGATCCCCTAACCCTTGTGCATCCTGAACTTATCGATTGGGATTTACGAGGAACCCCACAACTAGACATGCTCCAAAATGACAATGCCTATATTGACTACATGGAACTTAGGGACCACCTACCTACAGGAGATCATAAAGCTGGCTTTGCCATTGAACTCAACACTGTGGCTTATTTTGGAGAGGGTGCCAAGCCTTCCAGTCGAAAAAACATAAAAATAAGAAATGGATCTGATGGTGAAAACCAATTTGTGGCAGTGTCAGATCCCAAAATAGTAAAAAGAAATGACGCATCGAATGGTGAAAACCTCTATGAGGTGCCAGACGATGGAAGGCTTGACACTCTCCCCAACGATATGTACCAAGAGAAGTCTCAAATTGTGGTGGAACCTGCAGAACCTATTAACATCGGAACAGAGGGTAATCCTAAGATCATTCACATTGCAAAGTCTCTATCTCTACTAGAAAAGACAAAATTTGTACTTTGCTTGGTCATATGCAGATATGCTCGGTTTAGATCCAAATTTGATTCTACATCATCTTCGACTAGATCTAGGAGTTAAACCAATCAAATAGAAGCTTAGAAAGATGCATCCCCACATTGCATTACTAGTAAAAGAGGAACTCAAGAAGCTACTAGACATAGGGTTCATCAGGGCAATCGACTATCCAGAGTGGGTATCCAACATAGTGCCAGTATCAAAACCTGATGGCAGAGTCAAATTGTGCAATGATTTCTGAGATCTAAACAAGGCTTGTCACAAGGATGATTTCCCATTACCTAACATTGACATCATAGTCGACTTGATAACAGGACACACCATGCTTTCTCTTATGGATAGCTTCTCCGGGTACAATCAAATCAGGATAGCACCAGAAGACCAACATAAAACAGCTTTCACTTGTCCATGCGGAACCTTATGCTGGAACGTCATGCCGTTTGGGTTAAAGAATGCAGGGACAACATACCAATGTGCTATGACCACTATCTTCCATGATATGATGCACGTCACAATGGAGGACTATGTGGATGACATCCTTGCAAAGTCACTAACAAGAGAATCCCACCTAGATGTGCTAGAGAAGGTCTTTCAGAGACTAGAACACTTCAAAGTCAGGTTGAATCCAAAAAAATGTGTGTTTGGAGTCACCTCCAACAAGCTCTTGGGCTTCATTGTATCAGCAAATGGGATCGAAGTGGATCCTGCCAAAGTCAAAGCTATCATGGTTAAATGCCACTGCCAAAGAACATCACTCAACTGTAGTCTCTACAAGGCAAGTTACAGGCAATCCGTTGATTCATCTCACAACTGGAAGACAAGTGTCAACCTTTTACTCACCTATTGCATCAAAACATACCATTCAGATGGGATGAAAAGTGTGAGGAAGGATTTCGCAAACTGAAGGAATACCTCATGAACCCGCCTATTCGAATGCCACCTATCCAAGGTAAACCACTGTATCTATATATATCTGCTATGCCAACAGCTCTTGGAGCCCTATTAGCACAACAGGATTATGAAGCAAAGAAAGGGCTATCTACTACATCAATCGTACATTGGTAGGCTATGAACTGCAATATTCTCAAATAGAAAGATCGTGTCTTGCTGTGGTTTTTGCTTCCCAAAAACTACGCCATTACATGCTAGCACATTCAATCAAGCTTATTGCAAAGATAGATCCACTAAAATACCTATTAAGCAAAGCAACTCTAACAAGCCCGCCTAGCCAAGTGGGTAATGTTGTTAAGTGAATATGACATCGAGTATGTAGAACGGAAGGCTATCAAAGGTCAAATCATTGCCGATCAGTTAGCAGAAGCACCATTGCAGGATACCACACCCATGACATTCAAGTTTCCAGATGAATCCATAGTCAGTGTCACAACACACTCATGGAAACTCTACTTTGATGGATACTATACAAACCACAGATCGGGGGCAGGAATCTTGTTGGTCACTCCTCAAGGCGACACTATACCTAAGTCTTATCATTTTCTATTCCCATGCACAAACAATATAGCAGAGTATGAGGCCTTGGTCATTGGTCTCAAAATGGCAGCAAAGTGGAAATTAAAGGAGCTATATGTCTATGGCAACTCCCAACTGGTAATCAATCAGTACAATGATGACTATCAGACCAAAGATGACAAATTAATACCATACAATCGTATGGTAGATGACTTTAAAGAGTACTTTGTGATCATCTCCTTTGAGCAGATACCTTGCATTGAAAACAAAGCAACATATGCCATGGCAACCATTGCCTCGCTCCTCGAGATCCCAGAGAATGAGTCATGGTGTGAGTTCTTGGTGGAGTCAGTTATGCAACCAGCTTATAATGACTTGGATCCATTGCCTCGCTCCTTGAGATCCCAGAGAATGAGCAGATAATGACTTGCAGTAGCAAGATGTAAACAAAATTTTGTAAAATTTGGATGGATTATATGTAATCCGTGAAAAACTACAATGGAATTGAAAAATTCTAGCAATCTTCCTTTCTTGTTAAAGATTACATGAATGAGAATAGATTTATATTATGAATGGATTCAATGATATGGAAAACTAATCCATGATTAATCTGCAAACTTCAGGAGAAGTGGATTGCAGTAAGGTTCAGATAAGAACCAGGATGGGAGATAGCCAGGATGAAGGGCAACCTTCAGGGCACTCCGAATCTAAACTCGACTGAATCCTTGCTTTTCCTTAAGAGACAAGATCGAGAGTAGGAACTGATGTAGGAGCATCCCTGGTTCAAGAGCAATCTTGCATCAACTAAAAAAACATTTGCATTTTCAGTTTGTTTGCATTTTTAGTTATTTCATTTTCTAGTTCAGTTCAAAGCAGTTCAATCACCAACAGTTTCAGTTTGTGGTCCAGTTTTGGCATTTCACATCTTGTGGATCTGGACTTAGCATCTAAATTCATTCATCTTCATCATATCAAGAATTCAGAGCATTTGGATCAGTTACCGGAAAGATATCGCTATTAGAAGATCAACTATTTTCTCAGAGCAGAGCATCCTGACAGTCTCAAACAATTAGCTGAAGGAGAAGGCTTGCGGATCATTCCTTGACTTGTGGATCCTAATGACACATCATTCAATGATCCTTGGTTCATGGCTGACCTTCCCCAGAGGTCCGCATGTTGTTCCATTCATTTGAGGAAGTGTTCTATGTATTTAGGTCTGACCTATCTGTGAACATGTTACAACTCTTCATTGAGTTTGTAACCTTCCTTAGCTGACGCGGAGGAATCTATTGGTCCGGAGATGATATATATTGATGTAATAGATCCTTAGAAAAGCAGCTATTCACATAAGAAAGATTTGATAGTTTAGATTTGTGCGAAGGATCCTCAAAGCTTTATCTTGCGCATGTATGTATTCAGGCCTTTGAGCCCTAGTTGTAAGCTCGCATGTTGCCGGCCAGATTGTATTTGAATCATTTGATATACTAAATGACTGAATCTGCATTTGTTCCATTTCCTTGAGTTGTTTCGGTTGTGTTTACTCTTGATGCACAGTCTGGATTATTCATTCTGTGAACCCTCCTATCGTGACTGCACCAAGTGGTATCAGAGCGAAAGTTTGATTCTTTGGAGAGAAGTGGCGAAGGGAATTCTATAAGATCTTGTTGTAAGCAGATCGCTGATCCGAGGCAGGTTACTTGTGCACAACCGATCGCCCATTGAGAGGCAGTTGTTGCTTGTAGCCCAATCGCCGAATTCAGGCAGTTTGTACTTGATCCTAGGAAGATGCCACCACGAAGAGTTCCTCCTGTTAGTACAATGGATAATAGAATGGATGAGATGATGGAATTGATGAGAACAATGCGAATTCATTTGGATGTTGTTGAGGAAGATAGGCAAAGAGGATTGACACCGAGACCTAATGTTGAAAGCGATGAGGAAGAAAAATTTCAATATGTTGAACACACTGGTGAAACCCTAGGAGGTGATGAAGAAGAAAAATCAGATCAGGTAAAAATGTTACGAGCTATTTCAAAGATTGGAAAGAGACCTAGAGTTGATGTGCTGAATTATAGTTGTAATCTGAACCCTGAAGAATTGATTGATTGGATAAATGATATGGAAGAATACATTGAATATGAGGAAATTGAAGATCCAGACAAGGTGAAATTTGCAAAGACAGAGTTGAAAGGACATGATGCTATATCGTGGAAAGAAGTTCAATTAGAAAGAAACAGAAGAGGAAAAGAAAAGATTATATATTTAGAATCTACAAACAAAATCTCACAAATCACTAGTTTGCATCATCTTCAAATTCCTAACGGTTTAGCGGCTATAGGTGTCAGAAAGTGAAGATTTAGTTCAAAATGTTGATTTCAATGTCAAATTTGGCCAAAAAGTGTAACCCATTATTGTGGGATGACCCTTATGATTATTTAATTACTTTGATTTGCGAATCAATGATGATACACTAATCATGGATAATTGGTTGTGAGTGTATCAAGAAAGAATCTTCCTCCAAGAATGGAAGGAGAGTATCATCCAGGAGGAGATAGATGTCCAGAAGAGATCAGATTTGTCATTTGAGTATCGAAGCTAGTCCTTTAGAATCCTTGCAAGATGATTGAGTTCATCTTACCGGGTTAGTCATTTTCCATTTCTTTCAGTGTCATGTTGGCAGGGAGAGATATCTCGACATCTCTTGCGTCAATTGAACTTAACGATGTTAATTAGAACGTCGATTCTAGTCAACAGGTGATCTCGTCGAGTTGTCGAGTATTCCCTTATCCCATCCCTTACTAGAATCTTGTGATTACTCTTATTATTATTATTATTATTATTATTATGCATGGCGAAGAAGGACGAGTGGTACTCGACCCCAAAGTCACGATTTGATAGTGCCACCCTTTTGATGATTTTGTCATTTAACGACATTTTAGATTATTTTGCTTACCTTTAAACATCTTATTGATGCAAGGGTAACTATATACTACATTATTGTGCTAGCCCTCATAATCGGTCACCTTTATTATTAATAACATAGATAATTTATATTTCTAGGCCGACCACCACCCACGAGGTGTGGGGTGAGTGGAGGCTGATGTGGAAATTATACATGCTGCCACTCCATGATATGGAGGATAGTGGACTATTGGAGTTCCAACAGCCCGCGAGTGGCGAAGTTAGTTTTGGAGTTCTTACCCTACATGGACCTAAAAGGGTGGCGGGGGTATGTTGCATGCAATGCATGCAAAAGTGGATGAAAAAGCCTTTGGTAATGTTATGTTTCTGTTTTGTATGTGCTTCGGAGAGAGAGCAAGAATAGGTGAGGAGTCGGAGCTTTCTATAGAGAATGCTTGCTACAATAGTAGCTAAGTGAAGAACACATATGAGCTCGAGTAGAGCTATTGAAGGGGAACCAAAGAGACCCTCGACAGGCCGATTTCCAATGATATCAGGTATGAAGTATGATAGTACTACTTATTGTGGTCGACTGTATCGACATGGCATTTTGGTTGTTAGTTTACTATGTTATCGAAAAAGGCCTTCACGGCCGTAAGCATGGCTATGTGTAAACCACACCATATGTATTACTATGTGTAAACACCACTGTAGATAATGATGTGTCAAAACTATGAAATCACAAGGTAATGTTGTGTTAATCCTTTGAAACTCCATAAATAATGTTTTGATTGAATTGAGACATTCAGGTAGAGAAAAATAAGTTTTAACCATGGTTCTTTTGTAGCCATAGCTGGGAGAACGCCACAACACCACAGGTATTGTGGGTTAACTTTTAAGGCCCTCAAGGCCATTTCTACAGTTGCATAGAAAAGTCTGTAAGCATTGTTTGATGATAAGGTGGTCGAGGCCATAAGGCCAACTCTATGCATTGTAGTGCATGCAAGAAACCTGGGTGCCAGTATGGCAAGGGTTCAAATCTATTTCTTTTACTCTTAATAACTTTCTTTATTACCTTATGATACAACTGTCCTCACTATTGAGAACATATTAAACTATTATGGCTGTAATTAGTATTATGAGGTCTATCTTGGAGCAGGCCGAGAGCCTCATTTGAGCCTTGCTTACAATATCATTAATCTTTATCCTTGGTTGTGCACTAAGCACATAAAATTCAGCCAAGAAGATTATTGATAGCAATATTTAACTATTATGATAGTCATTATGATAACTATGAAGCCTCTTTCGTATTTAAAAGTATTTGTTGACTCCTTTTGGAAGAGGGAGAAAATGGATAAATGATAAATAGAATTATTTTGTGGGCAACATTATGTGCATGCCGGAGTATTATTTACTTATGATAATATATACTATGGATAGTATGAAACTTTTGCATTTATTATAAATGATAGCCATCCCTTTTTGAATGTCCTTACTTCATGAATGAAGTGTAAGATACTTGAGATAGGGTCTTTTAATAAGGCTGATAAACTAAACCCTAAGGGTATAGGTCTTAAATGACTTGATTTGAATGTAAACCCTATGATAAGGTAAACATGAAGCTGTAAACATAGAAGGTCATAAGTGGGAACCCTGTTTCAGCTATTATCATTTGATAAGAAGGGAACAGAGTGACATGGAGTCACAGGTTCCTCGTTGCGTAAATAACGTACCTGAATGTACTCCCATGATAGGAGTCGACTGTCCTAGTATTGGACTGATTATGAACTGAACCTATCTTTTCTAGACCTAAAAGGGTCAAGTTATGAATATTGTAGGATGAGACAACTTCTAAGTCGAGTTGAGGTGGTGGACATATGACAACGTTCATTGCGAACGTTTATGTATGAAAATATTTGGCCAAAGTAATGCATCTGTCTCTGCATGCATTGTCAGTCTACAGTGCTCCAGATGGCAAAATGTCTCCACTAGTGCCATACATAGTTAGAGTGGATCTATAGTTATGTGACTGTGAAGCATTATGAAGGACACAACACCAGATACTCAGATGGCAAACCTAACGGTTCCTTATATCTATACCCTCCGTGAAGGGTAGGGTCGCTTCCAAGTAGGAAGTTGTGTGGGGGATCGCCGGTCTATGGTTGGAGGAAAAGCACTTGGATGATGCCCTCCTTCCCAAGCAAAAGACAAGCCGAGACTTATGAAGACAGATGTGAAAGTTCCAGATGCAGTGTTTTTCTTTATATGACTTGATAGTCAGTTATTATGTATATTTCTATATTGATGCCTTGAGCATAGATTTGTAAATGTATAGTGAAGATCATTCACTAATGAGGTATCATTGGATATTGTAAATCTGAGTTTTGTTAAATTCTAGAAAAGAAAATATGCAAGTAATTATTATTATGAAATTAATTCATTCTTTTTTAACTATGATTATGTTAACCATGATGCTTTCTTAATCTTAGTAAAGATGGTTAATTATGGATATTTTGAGTGATGTGTGAGGTAGCATGTTACATGGCCCTACCTTCTGCTCGCTTTCGTTGACCTTGAAAATACTCAAATGCTCTATCCCCTTCTTCTCCACACTTAAACATGTCCCTCTGAAAGGTCTTTTCTCATTTCTCCCATATCCTCCCCTTCTTTACTGATACCCATCTTTGCAGTATATATCACTTTCTTCTTTATCCTTGCAGTAGTTGTTGCCACCTTCCTGGATTTAATGGTAAGTACCACAACTCTTTTCATTGTGGTATGTACCACCATCCTAGCAATAGGTATTGTCAGTCCTCTTGTCCTCCCTATATGGTCTCTTGTCGCTACACCATGATCTCTACCTATAGGGTCTTTCCTCTCATCCTCTCTATCGATTCTGTGTTCTCGAACCTTCTATTCAACTTATCTTCTACCTTGATCACAAATTTGTATACCTCTTCTATGCTGATCAACCTGACCAGACTTAGATCCTCTTGGATATTTTCTCTCAATCCATTGATGTACCTTGCAATGAAATTCTTTAGTGTACTCCTTCGAAGTCCTATCCCTTTATCTCAGCCTTTCTAATTTCTTCAATAATTCCAATTCATAGTCCATTGGAATAAATTAACTTTCCAACTTTGCAACCATCCTATCCCATTTTGTTATCTTTTCCTTTCCCCTCCTATTTCTTTCTAATTTGACTTATTTCCACCAAACAACATGTCCTTTTAGCTTGTAAACCTAACCCTCTCACGGTCTTCAATTTCCTCATATTCAATCTTAGTGTTGGCAATATGTGTTGTCATTGATGTCAACTCAATATGTTTCAACTTGAACTCAGGCTTGTATAGAGATTTTGTATATGAAGTTGAAGAGGCTAAGGTGGACAATGGAAGATTTGAGAGAGATGGTTTAGCACAAGGTCAGCATGTTTGACATAATAGAAGATTTGAGAGAGACAGTTTGACTAGGGTAGAGACATAAGGTCAGCATGTTTAAGGCAAGTCAATCTGGAAGACCTAGCAGATGAAGGAAAATTGTCTAAGTATGAGAAAGAATGATGATCAACCTGATGTCTAAGTGTGATGCGATGGTGAGTACACTTGTTTTAAAAATTTTCCAGTATCCCTACATTGATATCTTACCAGTTTGGTGTACCGCACTTAGAGAAAAGTTGCAGAAGTTTGCTAAGGCATTTTCAGTGTATACCCTAAGGCAGAGTCACAATATTTTGGTCTGCATTCCTCCGCAGAGCAAGATTTAGTCTTGTGGTTCAAAAGATAAGTTAATCTAGATATAAAGGAGTTATATCCAAGATTTCAAGTCATTACACCCTCAGCAGTGAAAGTTATATGTGAAAGAGTTCTAGTTAGTGCTTTGACAGATTAAAGTAATAATAAAGACCTATTGGAATGCTCCGCATTCCTCTAGAAGAAAATATGTGTTCATGCAGTTTTGAGGAAATGATTAAAAATGTCTAATGTATGCTTCGTTGCAGTATCAAGTGGTTTAGTGGTCCACAAGTTCAATCTTCAAATGACAAAAGTGTTCAAGACAGGTTGAGTTATATGACTGCTGATTAGAGTGTAACTGAGTTGAATGTCTCTGAATTCCTCCGAAAGTGCTAGATGTGGTTGTGTGGATCTAGGGATATGCTCAGAGTGGTGTATAGGTTCATTCATAAGAGTTTCAGATGTTTTTGTGGTCCATAATGCAATATCCTAAGTTTTGATATATTACAGTTAGTCCAGAATGCTCTGTTTTCATCAGCTCAACATGTTTTTCTTTTGCGGATGCACATAATGATAAGATATTCTAGGAGAATGGTGTAAAGATAATATTGATAAGATATATTGTTCATATCTTGGTCCGCATGTTGTTTTTGATGTCTTCTCGGTCATGCAAAGATGGACAATTAGAAGTGTTAGTGGTGTTTGAGCCGATAGTCTGGTTCCTTTCGTGTGCGGTTGATCCTGATTGGTTAATTTGAATTTGAAGGACATGTTGTGATATATTTTGGACCCTGTCATGAAGTGTGGTGATCTGCAACTTATTTCCTTTCCATAATGTATATGTTTGAAGTCGACCCATTGAGAATCACACGTTTCATCTAAAAGTCTTTTTGGTGTCGAGCTAATTAATGTTTTGAGATGTTGCAGAGGGTATATAGAGGAACAAAGTCATTTGTGAAGTGCGTGAATGAGAGAGATGAATATCAAGGATGAAGTATGTAAAGTTAGTATGATGGAATAATTGTACAGAAAAAGGGGACTACAACATCAGCATAAGTCCAATGCTTCTTTCACAGTAGTTCAGGTTCATGTTTTCATTGTAATCTCCATGTATCCTGCTATTAGACAGTGAGTCTCCTCGGCATATCTTTATATCTTGTTCTAAGGTTGTAGCCTTAGTTTGCAAGTCAATAGGGAGTAGTAGCTTCCTTGGGTTGTAGCCCTAAAACTGTTGAACACCTAGAATACTGAGAGGGGAGGGGAGTGAATCAGTATTCTATTAAGCCTTTTACTTGTTAAACCATTAATCCATTTGCCACATTTGAAAATAACAAAGCAAACTACACACAGAAGAAGCAACCACAAAGCATCATGTTAGCACTCATTTTGACCTGGAGGTTGATTTTTCATGTTTAGGGGGTTTCTTCATTTGAACCCTATGTCTTCTTGCCCATTTTCCTAAGTGTTGGACCTCCTCAGCATTTTTCAGCTGCAGCATCATATTTTCCTGAGGAGGAGGTCATCATCATCATGTTTTCTGTCGACTGGTTTTTCATCAGGATCATCATATTTCAATATCGGGTGATGTTTGGATATCATCCCGATCCTGCTGATGAGCTACAATGTGCCTTGATTTTCTTGCGGAGGGTGATTTTTCAAATATCAGGGTGATCTTCCAATTATCACCCTACCCTTTTATGATGATGATGTTACCCCGATCTTCTGAAGGGGTTATTTTCTGAGTTGTTCGACCTGACCTATTTTTTCTAAGGGTCATCATCATCATCATCATCATATTTCCGGTTATCACCGTGTTGCTTGCGAGGGTCATCATATTTTATGCCTGCATGATCTTGCGGAGGGTGATATTTTAACATTGGGTGATCTTTGTTAAGATCATCCTGATGATATTGCTGTAAAGTTCTAAGCGTGACCCGATTTTTATCGTGGTCATCATATTTTGGACGTCAGGATGATCTTAGTCAATATCATCCTGATGTTGTTATATCACTTCATGTTCGTTGTTTTATCATCCTGATGATGCTGATATCAAGGAGATATCTGCCTGTCGGCTTTGTGCATTTTCTAGTGGGGGGTGATCTTTTCAAATATCTGGCACATTCATTTATCACCCCGATCTTATAGTGGAGCTACAGTGCAGCGTGATATTTGTGCATCAAGATGATATTTCCAAATATCCGGTTATCTTATGAAGATCCCCCAATGTTGTGAATATGACGATGACGTCATCAGGATGTTCATCGGCCAGACTTTTGGTATCGGCTAAGCAGGAGGATCTTCCTCCGATGGATCAGGTTGTGCCGATGAAGGCGATTATCATGCAGGTGATATTGCGATGATGATGCTGACGTCAGGGTGATTTTTCGAACAACAGGATATCATGCTGTTGGAGGATGATGATGAAGTCTTATACTAGTGTCGTCAGGAGCAAAAGCACCGACATCATGTATGCTCGCGACCTAGTATATAATGTGTTGAAAAGGTCGCCGTAGGATGCATGTGGGATAATTGATATCCTGCATATTTGAAATATCATGACGATGTATCTTGGCGGGAAACGGTTGCGACGCACAGTATTCTGCATTTCCCAGGGCCGCGGGTTGGTGCGCCATTAATGGCGATTGTTGCAGAGGTATGGGCGATGGCGTGGACGGATCTAGTACCCGATTGAAGATCTGGATCCCTAGGCGGCGACGCAAGGCTCGAGACTTTTTCCTGTCTCCTCTCCCACCTGCTGCATTGAATGTTTGAGCGCCATTTTTCTGATACTGTGTATCTGGCAGGATTTTTGGTCAACCATGTAATTAATTGCTATGGTACACTACCTGGCTGTTATAAGCAGGAAGTGATACTCATTTGAAGGTTGTTGAAAGTTGAAGATTTTTGGCTCTGTAATTCAAAACAAGCTGATCTGGTTGCTCTATACAGCTTAACCTGTGAGTCTATGTATCTCTTGTTGTATGTTTTGGCATGAACCCACTGATTTCATGATTAATCTTATATGAGAAATGCTATCTCAGCATGTGTTTTGTTAATTCTGTCTCCAGTATTGCATGTATTCTTCTTCTGAATCTGGATATTTGGGTAATGTTTAGATTCTAGAGCATAGAATTCCTATGTTGAATGTCTGATCTTTTAACTTCTGCTCAAGGGGTAGATTAAACTGTTTTCAGGTTGAACATTGGGAAGGGTATACTGCAGTAGGGATGCCATAAGTAGAGATAACCTAACACTCTTTATTGGGAGATATCTGTAAGGCAGGTATCACATATATCCCCCTGAAATCTAGTTTTAGCTGTTCATGTTGATCATTCACAGGTGTATGTCTACTGACTCCAGGCCCTGGATAGGCACCAATCTCGCTTTGTGTTTGTGTTACAACCATATCCAGCTTTGCATCCAAATCATAAATCAAAATCTAAATTTAAAACAATCTTTAGGACATTAGAATTAGTTTTAGGATCCTCAGTCCTCTGTCTACAACTGCAAATAGGCCCAAAGCTAGCCCCTTTGCTCTTATCTTTCAGTTTTGGTCTACTTACAGGAGGACTTATCTGCTTTCTGTCAGCATCCCAGCCTTGTATGCATATCCTCATGGATGTTGAGTAGGGAATACCCCCCTAGGTCTTGCAGAGCCTGAAGAAGAAGAGGAGATAAAATATAGAGTCTATCTCCTACACTGTTGGCCCCCTGGCCCAGAGATCCTGTTGATCACTAATGGCTACCTTGTAGGGAAGTCTGGGAATAAGCATCCAGTCTGGGAAAAAACCAACACATCACACATAAACACTAGGATTTTTACGTGGAAAACCCTAAACAGGGAAAAACCACAGTGAGTGTTATCTCACAATAATTATATAATAGAAATACTGAATTACAAGAAGGCTCACTGCCCAAAGAAATGCTCACTTCAAGAAAGGCTCACTGCCAAAACATGCTCACTGCCTAGAAAAAGAAAGAATGGAAGAAGGATGGCTCACTGCCAATTTGAACTGCTCTGTTTGCATCTACACATGTATGATTACAAGTCTAATGAAGTTCAGAAATACTGTCTCAAAACTCTTCATCTTTGACTGCTCTGCTTTTACATGGGAACAAGATCTCTCTTCTTCTGCTCTTGTCGCACTCACAAACCCATCAAACTTCACATGTCACACACACACACACACCTATACACACACCTTCTCATCTTTTAATACTAAATTTGATCTCATATATATATCCGCAACCCTGAAAATCTTCACATTAGGTCGGCATACACAGATGAAGCATATGGTTAATAAACTTGTAGTTTGTCAGCCAAATCTTTTTACCAAAATGCATAGAGGACCTAAAAATCATTTGAAATACCTTCTCATATGTCAGCCTCAACTACACCACCACTTAGGATTGAGTTCTAAACAATAGAACTTACCGCATACAAATTAAACTTACCATGCCGGCCTCAAACATAGACTGCCACTGGTTCAGTTCATCTGTCATACTACAACTTTCACTGTGGACCACAAAATACTTTCAAAATCATATCAAACACTCTTCACATATCCTCAAGTTTATCTTTAGAACCACAAGGCATGATATCATCTTGCAGCAAAATGCGGACCATTAGAACTCAGACCCTCTCACAGTCAAACTCTGTCAAGCCATGTAGCGATACTTAGACATTCACAACTATCCTTCTGGTGGATTTCAGAATCTGCAACTTTGGATTTAGACACTTCATACAAGTGTTTAGAACACCTCAAAACTGCATAACAAGATATACAACACTGGAGAAATGTGGACCAAATCAACTGAGTGTTCTACTCTAACTAGCACTATATTCTGCTCTGCCAGACTTAATCTATTTGAAGATATGCTTCTGGTGCTTATCAAGAGCTAAAATCTTGGATACAATGTCACATAAGGACTGCAAACAACATACCAGAACTGTATGATCTGATCTTCAACTACGGATCAATGCCAATCCAAACATTGTCTCTCTGTCACTGTCTTTGTATACTGCCAACACTTAGCCAAAATGACTAAGTCTTCTTCACCGAAAAAAAACCTCTCTTCTAACCTTGTTCATTTTTTTGTTGCCATCAATGACAACACCTTCAAACATCATGCTCAATCATTCATCATCATACCAACAGTGTCTCTCTCTTAATGATGTTTGCCAAGTTGCCAACAATCTCCCCCTTTGGCATTGATGGCAAAACTTGATGTGAAAAGCTGTTACACTGCTCCCCGTTTCTCTTTACACACTGCTCCTCCTAACTGCATGCTTCTCTTCTTACTTCTCAAATATTTTTCACATGTTTTATTCTCCCCCTTTGACATCAATGGCAAAGGTGTATGATACAAAAATATGTACAAGTTGCCAAGACTTCAAAACTGTTTTCTACTATCCGCATATATATACAAGTGAAATCACAATATCTTACTATTTTTCAGGGAGAATATCTTTGTAGATCTTCTTTAGTTGTACCACTTCATCCTAGTTGACCTTAGCATTGCTCAAAACTAGTATGCGCCCATTAACCTGGGACACCAATTCTTCTACTTTCTTCACAATAGCATGGGCCTCATTGATTTGCCTTGTCTTTTTTGTTGCTGCTACTAGCCTGGTCAGAGATGCAATCTTGAAGCTTGCTATCTCCCAGAGCTAGCTCATTCTATGCTTTATAACCTCCCTCTGGGTTCACAACTTATGTATATTAGAATGAATGGTCTCAACTTGTGCCCTCTGATTGCCAATAGCATCCTTTACCGGGTCATAATTTCTGGAGATCTTCATTATTTGAGCTTCCCATCCATTTATTTTCACTTTTATGTCCTTAGTCTTATTAGCCCATGTAAGACAAAATTGATATAATTCACTAGCTTCTTTAACTACCATTTGTGCATATTCTATGCTCTTATCTAACAAAATTTTAACTTGAGCAAATTTGTCATTTAGCTCCACTAACATTTTGTCATCAATCTCTGCCCTTACCTTCTTCTCTGCTACTTTTTCTAGGGACTCAAAATGAGAATTGATTGATTCCATTAACTTTTTCATTTGTGCAGCAGGGGCCAATGATGTATCTTTCCTTATTCCGAGCATTAATTTTCAAAAATTACTCATTCATCTTCTAGCAGCTCGTTGTCCTCCATTTGAGATTTCAATATCTCTTCTTGTGCAGTTGCTTGAAAAATTGTCCCAAGTTTTAGCTTCTGCAATGGGAACATTGTAGAAAGGTTAATAGGTCCTTGCAATAGCTCAGGTGTGGTCAAAATCTAAGCTTCCTTCTTCTTCTCCAAAAACTCTCTCAAAGAGTTAGCAGTGTCTCTTTTGTCTTCATCAGGAGACACTTCATGAGACATCTCAATGTCATGTCTCTCTGGAGGTTCTTCATGAGCAAGCTCTTGTTCATTTCGCTCTCTTTCCGGAGCTGGTTCTTGTCTGTCATCACTTATTTCCAGAGCAGAGTTATTTACCATCTGCTCATTAACCTCTTCTCTTTGCTCATTCTATCTTTCTGAGACATTCTCCTCAAGTGTGAAATTTTCTTCAAAGCTCTTTTCCTTTACTGGCTCTTTCATTTCTTCATCCTTTCTTGGGATTTCCAGAGGAGTAGCTGCACTTTGTTCCATACTCTGTTCCACATTTATCTCCAAAGTGGCATTATCAACACCAATATTCTGTTCCTTTTTGTCAGTGTCAACAATGATTGGAATTTGTTGCTTATGTAACACTTTTAGTGTTCTCCTCAGTCTCCTTCACCAGTTTCTCAGTGTCACCAGACATCAGAGCATTGACTCTCTTCTTGGTTCTAAATTCATCACTGAGCTTCTTAGTGACTTTGATCTTTTCCTCTCTTGTGATGTTTGGACAAAATTTCAACAAGACATATTCCTTTATCTCAGCATCTTTGGCTATGGCCCCTTCTTTTCTTGTTGTCATGATGTTGGCTAAACTGTCTGGTAACTCATCTATAACTTCAATCAATGGTTTACTAAACATATCCAAATATCTTACAACTGTTGTCTCAATTATTACCTTATCTGCATCAGATAATTCATCATACATATCAACAATGGGTTTCAGGGTTCCATGCTAAGCAAATGCATTGACTGTGGCTTCCAAAGTTATTGTTGCTTCATCTTCTTTGGTCTCAGTCTTCTCTCCTTCTTCTTCTTGTCCTTAACTTTTCCGGAGACCTTCTCCTTTTTTCTTGTTGTGATCCCATCTAATTTTGCTTTCTTAGCCTTGATTTCTTCATCAATCTCTGTCTCTTCTTATTCTTCTTCTCCTCCACCTAGACTCACATACACTCTTTTAGTGGCCTTTGCTTTCTTTCTTTTCTGTCTTTTCTTTCTCAACCTCAGCTGTAGGGAGTGGATTAGAGCTCTTAGATGTATCTACAATAGAGGATGAGGCTCTTGTTCTTCTTCTAGAGCTGGAGGCAAGATTTTCTTTCTCAAATTTCTCTTTTTCCTTCTCCGGAGCACTTGATATTTGTCCTAGCGGAGTACTTGCAGCCTTTGATGCCTCTGCCCTGACTCTTTCTTCATTTAGTTGTTCATCTATAAATCCTTTACTTTTAACAAACTCATTTGCCATTTTTCTTGCATTCTTCTTGATTTCCAGTTGTTTTTGTTCCATAAACACTTTGAGAGATAATTCTTCAAATATTCCAAATCTTCCCTCCTTAGGGTCTTTTGGTTTACTCAACATCAGGTCTGTCAGACCAGTTAAGACATCCTCTGTGACTTTATATCCCATGGTTGGGACCCATACAGTTCTAGGTTCTATAGCCTCCATAAGGCATTTATCCTTGTCCACCATGAATACAATGTCCTTTTCATAGTTCTTCACTATCTTCTTAGGGATCCTGGCCCTAGCCTGCATTTTCTTTTGGAAATTCTTAAAATATCCCCATAAGGCTGCATTTTGTTTAATATCAACATTTCCCAAGCTCTACAAATGATTTCTGATTTGTGCTTCTACAGGTGCGTGACCAAGCCAATCAATATTATCCATACCTGATAACTCCTTAAGAAAATAGAAGAATAGACATATGATCAGAGTTCCATACTTGAAGGGGTATTTTGTGTCCTTTGTCCTTTTCAAATTCTCCATCAATTGTTACCGAAGCAACTCACATAGGTCATAGTCTGTATTATTTTTAACCATATCATATTCTGTATATATGGCTATTGCAAAGAATGAGTTCTCCCTGTTGGAGAAATAGACTTTGTAACCAATAACCATTGACGCAAATCTCACCGTTGGATCCTCAATATCATTTACTGTTAGTGCCCTCTTATCAAATTTTACACCTGTCAATTGAATTACTGTATTGTTCTTCATAGACTTCAAGGCTGGAACCTTTCTGGTGGAGCACATGCCAATTACTACTTTGATGGCATCCTTTGTAATCATATAAGACACATCAAGCCAAAAGAACTCATCATAAATCTTGCTCAAAACATACCTAACCCAAGCATCATCTGAGAATACCGAAAAATTTAACCAGGTATCCAAGTTCTTCTCACGCAGAGCATTGTATTCTTCTTTCAATTCGAGACTCTTATTTGTCAACTCATCCAAGTATATTTGCCCTAATTTCATGTGATCATACTCTTCCAAATTTGCATGTATGTATGCCCTAATATCTTCTGTGTGGATGATGCCATGTGGAACCTTAGAAAATGTGCCATCCAGATCAATTTCTAATGATTTAAAGGGATGCTTCTTGAACTTAGGTTGGGGCCTCTCTGTTATCTCAACTACTTGAGGAGTAGACATCTTTACAAACTCAACACAGAAATTTTTCAAAAGAGAGAACGGTAAATACCTTTTTCTTTCGTTAGGGTTTCTTCACAGGATGCTTGAATTTGCCTTAGCTCACTTCTCAGATCTCTTTGGTCGCTTGAGAGTTTGAATGCAAAGTGATTTTTATTTCAAATGAATTCCTTATATCCTCTTTTCATCAAGACTCGATCATCATAAATGCTTATTTCAAAAAGATGTCAAAAACTTTCTCTACCACTCACAGTCAATCTAAATTGCTCCGCAATCCACCACATTAGGTTCTTTTCTACCGGAATCTTCTCCAAAAGATTTGTCATTCTGTCTTACAACTCATATCTTCGTGCTAGATATCAGCACCACACTTTTAGCTAGAATAGGATTTTCATTGAGGCTCCCCCTAAGCCAGAGCTCCTAATTTACTTCTCAGAGGAAGTAACTGCACCAGAAGTTGGTGTGGACCCATCTATGTCTCCATTTAATTCCTTCTTAACCCAAACCTTGTTCATCTCCTTCTTGATTTATGTCAGATCAACCTTTTCCACTGGTTTCTTCAACTCTTCCCGATTATCCTTCTTCATATTCTTGCTTCTGCAGAACCTTGCAATATGTCCAGGCATGTTGCAATTGAAGCATACAACATTTCTCTGGCCATTGTTCCTTTCATTCATCCTTGATCTGCATTGGTTAGCCTTGTGTCCAAATCTATTGCATGCAAAGCAATTCCCAGTGAAAGATTGAGCATTCCTTCCATTATATAGTTGTTCCTTATCTGACTTCTGCATTCACTAGCTCTATGACCAAACCTCTTGCATATAAAGCAGTTATCTTTGAAAGTTTGAGCATTCCTTCCATTGTTCTAACTATTCCTTATTTGACTTCTGCATTCATTAGCTTTGTGACCTACTTTATTGCAAGTGAAACACTGACTAGAGAATGATGGAACATTTTGATTTACTCTGCTCCGACATTGAGTAGCCTTATGACCAAACTTATTGCATGTATTACAATAACCATTGAAAGAAGGGTACCTTTGAGCATTTGGTTGCTTGACCGATGGTCTTCTAGGTCTGTTCCTTTGATTCTGGATCTATTCGCCTTTGCCCTTCTTGATCTCAGTATTCTTTTCCTGACCGGCTTTAGAGCTTTCACCTTTCTCAAATCCCAAGCCTTCTTTGTCATCAGGACTCTTCTGACTTGCAAGTATTTTATCAAGTTGGGCATCACTTACTTTGAATTTATCTTCCTGAAGCCATGCCTATTTCTGATCACCTTTTAGATCCACAACTTCTTGTTCAAGCTTTGTACAGTCTTTAGATTTGCTTTTCACCAACTGACTTAGGTCTTCTTTTGCTTTTGCTCTTTTTACAACTTCTACTTTCAGATCATTCAAGGTTTCATTTGCAGATATCAATTAGTCACTGACCTCCTTATATTTTTCTTTGAACTTCTTGACTTGCTCCCTCAATTTTTTGATGCACTCATCTGCTTCCTTGACATTATCTTTCAGATCCCTGTTTTCTAATTCAAACTTTTCAAGATCTTCAAGAGCAACCTTGAGTTCTTCTTGATTGACAAGTGTGCAATCTTTTTCTATAGTTTCAGTTGAATAAATTTCTTCAGGAGGAGTAGAATATATTTTTCCTGCCATGTGTTCAATCTCCAAGATCTTCCTCAAGTTGTTAGACTTCTTCCAAGGAACCAAGCTCTGATACCAATTGTTGAACACCCAGAATACTGAGAGGGGGGGTGAATCAATATTCTATTAAGCTTTTTACTTGTTAAACCATTAAACCATTTGCCACATTTGAAAATAACAAAACAAATTAAACATAGAAGAAGTAACCACAAAGCATCACACAAACACCAGGATTTTTACATGGAAACCCCTAAACAGGGAAAAACCACGTTGAGTGTTAGCTCACAATAATTATGTAATAGCAATATCGAATTACAAGAAGGCTCATTGCCAAAAGAAATGCTCACTTCAAGAAAAGGCTCACTACCAAAACAGGTTCACTGTCTAGAAAAAGAAAGAAAGGAAGAAGGATGGCTCACTGCCAGTTTGAACTGCTCTATTTGCATCTACACATGCATGATTATAGCTCCAATAAAGTTCATAAATACTGTCTCAAAACTCTTCATCTTTGACTACTCTGTTTCGCTGCTCTACTTTTACATGGGAACAAGATCTCTCTTCTTTTGCTCTTGTCACACTCACAAACCCATCAAACTTTGCATGTCACACACACACACCTTCTCATCTTTGAACACCGAATTTAATCTCATATATATATCTACAACCCTCAAAATCTTCACATTAGGTCAGCATACACAGATGAAGCGCATAGTTAATAAACTTGTAGTTTGTAGGCTAAATCTTCTTACCAAAATGCATAGAGGACCTAAAAATCATTTGAAATACCTTCTCATATGTCGGCCTCAACTATACCACCACTTAGGATTGAGTTCTAAACAATAGACCTTACCGGATACAAATTAAACTTATCATGTCGGCCTCAAACACAGACTGCCACTGGTTCAGTTCATCTGGCAGATTGCAACTTTTACTACGGACCACAAGATACTTTCAAAATCATATCAAACACTCTTCACACATCCTCAAGCTTATCTTTAGAACCGCAAGGCATGATATCATCTTGCGGAAAAATGCGGACCATCAGAACTTAGACCCTCTCATAGTCAAACTCTTTCAAGCCATGTAGCAATACTCAGACATTCACAACTATACTTCCGGTTGATTTCAGAACTTACAACTCTAGATTTAGACACTTCATACAAGTGTTTACAAAACCTCAAAACCACATAACAAGATATGTAACACCGAAGAAATGCGGACCAAATCAACTGAGTGTTCTGCTCTAACTAGCACTGTATTCTGCTCTGCCGGACTTAGTCTATTTGAAGATATGCTTCCGGTGCTTATCAAGAGCTAAAATCTTGGATACAAGGTCACCTAAGGACTACAAACAACATACCAAAACCGCATAATCTGATCTTCAACTGCAGACCAATGCTAATCCAAATATTGTCTCTCTGTCACTGTCTTTGTATACTGCCAACACTTAGCCAAAATGACTAAGTCTTCTTCACCGGACCTTAAAACCTCTGTTCTAACCTTGTTCCTTTTCTTTTTTCCATCAATGGCAACACTTTCAAACATCATGCTCATTCATTCATCATCATACCAGCAGTGTCTCTCTCTTAATGATGTTTGTCAATGGTGCGGGATCACCTAATGGACTTTATGCCTCCATGAGGCCATTTTGTAAATATTTGCTTTATGTTGTGTTTGAATCATTTCATAAGGTCTTAAAGACCATTTTCTAAGGTGTGTAAGGTTTCTTGAGTCATTATTAAGTTTATAGGCGGTGGTTTGCCAAATTTTGTAAATTCTTGCAAAAGTTGTCATGTTGACAAAGTGCAAAAATGCAAGAATGGAAGTTGAAGAGTCAAGGGATCTTAGAAGTTGGTTGTTGGTTTGTAACTGATAAAAACAAGATGTAAAAGGTTTAAAAAGACTTTGTATGGTCGACCAAAGGGAGGTGGCTGTTTGGATGCAAATTGGAACCAATAAACTCATTGTTTTCTTGCAAAATATGACTGTAATTTGTGTTTTACGACTATATACGGAATGGTACAGACCTGCAACTCACATGGTTGGAAAGATAATTTAATTTCAGATATTTTTTGTTCTTACCAATCCAAAAAATAAGTTCATTTGATTTGTCTAATAAGGTAATCTTCCTAGCAACCCAGTTCAAAAACCAGGTTTTCCAGTAGGTGTAATTAAATGATATCTTGACTTCCCACAGTTGGAAATTGATGAAAATTGGTGTGAAGGTTTGTTTTTATGTTTTCCATAACTCCTCCAATGGAGTGGTTTTAATTCTTTGTTTTCTTAAAGTTGGGTGATGCTCTAGTTGAATTTGACAAGTTTTCAAGCAAGGATAATGGTTAGAAGTTAGGGTATGATGAAATTGCATTGTTAAATGTTGGGAAATGATTTGGATAGCATGTGCAGACCCTCTAAGATGTGTCTAAGCCATGGCAGGGTGGAACAAGGTGTGTAGATTGTATTTTCAATAAACCCTCATGTAAACTAGCCAAAATAGGCCTAAAACAAGTTTTTTTGTGTTGGGTGAGTTTTTAAGTATTTCCTTGACAATAAGTTGCTGATTTACTCCATTGGTAAACCATGGAGTGTAGTGGAATAGGTTTTGCTGAATTGGTAGAGGAGTTTCTCATAGTTGCTTTGTAAAACAGGGCTAATTTGCCCTTAGCACAGCAAGACGGTCAGAATTTGAGGATGATGGTCCAAAGTGACCCTATGAGATTTTAAGATATGTTAAAGTAGGACTTAATGGGTATCTGAAACATCCATTGGTTTCTGGGTTTGAGGAGTATTCAGGAAGATATGCTCAAATTTCTCTGTTTTGAGACCTAGAAGGCAGTTTTGAGGAATTGTGAAATAGAGACCAAATTGGGATTTTGAAGATGGAAAGATTGTTCCAAATTGCTTGTATTGTGTTTGTTTGAGTGAATCCTCCATGCTCTGCATCAATTGGTATCAGAGCTAGAAGACTCTTGGAAAGGAAAGTTGTGTGTTGTGTGTGTTGTCTTTTTGCAGGTTGAAGAGAGAACCTGGATGCCAAGAGACTAGGTAGTAAAGAGGAGAAGAAACCTGGGTGACGTGTCACGAAGACAAGTGAAGCAAGGTGAAAGAGACTTGCTTAATAAAGAGAAGAATGGACTTGTTGAGGAGATTCTTGTAGGCTGAGGGTTCACAAAAGAAGAAACAAGAAAATAAAAAAGAAGAAAAAAAGATGAAGAAGGAAAAAGAAAAAGCAAAACAAATGGAAATTGACCAAGAGATAAAAGAGCTGAGGCAGGCTTTAAAACAGATAAAAGAGATGCGAGAAAGAATGGAAGACAAATGGAAGGATTTGCTTAAACAAGAGCAAAGTTGGCACTTATCAGTGAGCAAGAGGGTATCATGGCCTATTAAGAAGATTATTCAAAGGAGAAGACAAATAATGGCAGCAAAATCAGTCATGAAGGAGTCCTTGATTGAAGAGCACAAGCAAAGAAAAGAGGAAGAGGCAGCTGATACAAAGGTAAGTAAACCTATGACTATTATAACAATAGTTAGAGTTGATGAATTACCATTGGAAGTTCAAAAAATTTTGCAAGGCCATGTTGATGTGTTGATAGATGATTGTACAAGGCAAGATATGAGTTCTCATGTAGAATGGGAGGACAAAACATTCAAAGGGATGGAAGATAAGGGTGCAGCATATTGTGACGTTTAAGGGACAAAGGTTCCTTGTTATGTTTTCCAAATTGACAAAGATGAAGGAAAATTTGCTGATGGCATAGACATTGAGATGAGAACAACACCTAGTAGGGTTATGGAGGAAGGAATACACCATTTTCTTGTTGAGATTGCACTTTTGAGGAAGGATAAACCAAAGTTCAAGATGAAACAAGTTATAGAAGAAGAACAAGGTGCTGGGTAAAGAAAGTGATACATCAGGATAAAAGACATCAGCTGCAAGGTAGCAAGATGGATAGAAGACAAGTTGGCATGGACAAGATGAAGCCAAAGGTGAAGATGAAGACTACATGCTTCCAAGAAGACAAAGGGCAAGAGTTAGAAGACATCAAGCAAGCTCATTCAGAGATGAATACCCGTTACTACCCTCAATTCAAGAGGGCTTTGAATTTTGTTTTGGTCGGGAGTATGGTGCAAGAGCACCTAATGGACTTTATGCCTCCATGAGGCCATTTTGTGAATATTTGCTTTATGTTGTGTTTGAGTCATTTTATAAGGTCTTAAAGACCATTTATAAGGTGTGTAAGGTGTCTTGAGTCATTATTAAGTTTATAGGTGGTGGTTTGTCAAATTTTGTAAATTCTTGCAAAAGTTGTCATGTTGACAAAGTGCAAAAATGCAAGAATGGAAGTTGAAGAGTCAAGGGGTCTTAGAAGTTGGTTGTTGGTTTGTAACTGATAAAAACAAGATGTAAAAGGTTTAAAAATACTTTGTATGGTCGACCACAAGGGAGGTGGCCGTTTGGATGCAAATTGGAACCAATAAACTCATTGTTTTCTTGCAAAATATGACTGTAATTTGTGTTCTACGACCATATACGGAATGGTACAGACCTGCAACTCACATGGTTGGAAAGATAATTTAATTTTAGATATTTTTTGTTCTTACCAGTCCAAAAGATAAGTTCATTTGATTTGTCTAACAAGGTAATCTTCCTAGCAACCCAGTTCAGAAACTAGGTTTTCCAGCAAGCGTAATTAAATGATATCTTGACTTCCCACGGTTGGAAATTGATGAAAATTGGTGTGAAGGTTTGTTTTTATGTTGTCCATAACTCTTCCGATGGAGAGGTATTAATTCTATGTTTTGTTAAAGTTGGGTGATGCCCTAGTTGAATTTGACAAATTTTCAAGCAAGGATGATGACTAGAAGTTAGGGTATGATGAAATTGCATTGATAAATGTTGGGAAATGATTTGGATAGAATGTGCAGACCATCTAAAATGTGTCTGAGCCATTGGCAGGGTGGAACAAGGTGTGGAGATTGTATTTTCAATAAACCTTCATGTAAACTAGCCAAAATAGGCCTAAAACAAGTTTTTTTTTTTTCTGTTGGGTGAGTTTGTAAGCATTTCCTTGACAAGAAGTTGCTGATTTAGTACATTGGTGACCCATGGAGAGTAGTGAAATAGGTTTTGGTGAATTGGTAGATGAGTTTCTCATAGTTGCTTTGTAAAACATGGCTAATTTGCCCTTAGGACAGCGAGATAGTCAGAATTTGAGGGTGATGGTCCAAAGTGACCCTATGAGAATTTAAGATATGTTAAAGTAGGACTTAATGGGTATCTGAAACATCAATTAGTTTCTAGGTTTGAGGAGTATTCAGGAAGATATGCTCAAATTTCTCTGTTTTGAGACCTACAAGGCAGTTTTAGGGAATTGTGAAATAGAGACCAAATTGGGATTTTGAAGATGGAAAGATTGTTCCAAATTGCTTGTATTGTGTTTGTTTGAGTGAATCCTCCATGCTTTGCATCAGCCAAGTTTCCAAAAAAAACAAAGTTGTAAACTTTTATAGCAGTGAGCTTATTATATTGTGAGCTAATCCTCACCGTGGTTCTTCCCTCATTGGGTTTTCTACATAAAAATCCTAGTGTTATTGTGTTGATTAATGTGGTGCATGCTTTACTTTTTGTTCTCTAAGTAATTTGATTTGATATGCAAATGAAGTAATTTTTAATTTTTGCATATGTTGATTCACCCCACTCTCAGCATCTCAATGTGTTCAACAATTGATATCAGAGCTAAGTACCTTTGAGAAGCCTAACAAGCTAAGGTAGATCTTGCAATTGAACACATTGAATTTGAAGCTATGTCTAATGATGTGTTTACTCCGGAACAAGATCTAGAAGTAATGGAACCTAAAGGTTGGGACCTCAACCTAGATGAAGTAGACCTTGAAGGAGAACTCCAATCAGCCCTTGAGGATTTGGATGAAACAAGAGAACTAAACTAGGAATATGAGGCCATGCTTGAAAAATCAAAAGGGACAATTACCAAGTTAAAGACACAAGCTAAAGAATCAAAAGAAGAAATTGACAAATTGAACGCTCAAATAGAAGAAGATAAAGGATGTGACATTAAGCACAAGGAAGTAGAAGATATGATCTCTAGCTTGAAAGTCATGGTTGAAGAAGGTAAGAGGATTGAAGACTAATTAAATATGAAGCTCAATGAGAAAGCAGCTGAATGTTCAAAACTTGAGGAAGAAATTGTCACTCTGAGAAAAGAACTAGAAAAAACAAAAGAGGTTAAAACTGAAGGAGGTTCTGAAATTCTAGATGAGTTGATCAACTCTCAAAAGCCATAAAAAGAAAAATCCGGTCTTGGTTTTGAAAAAGAGAAAAGTCCTATAACCAGTGCATCTGCAAACTTATATGATAACTTCAAAGCAGAAGGAAAGTCTGAAATAAAGGAAGAAAAATCCTGCACTGAAGATCCTAAGAAGAATGCCTTTGAAGATGCAAAAGAAGATTATTTCAATCCTGTCCAGATACAAAGAAAGAATAACAAGAACTTCAGAAAGCCTGCTCCTAACCAAACTGCTCCTACTAGGTACCCTCAAGCTTTCAATGGTAATTGCTATGCTTGTAATAAGTTTGGTCACAAGGCTGTTGAATGTAGAAGCAAGATGAATCAAAATTCATTTAGGCCTCCAAGGTACAATGCTATGAACACTCATGGTCAGTGTTATGCTTGCAACAAAGTTGGTCATAAGGCTAATGAATACAAAAGCAAAGTGATGAGGAATGGTTTCATGAACAAGAACAATGCTATGACTTCTCAATTCTTCTATGGTTATTGCTACACACACAACAAGTTTAGTCATAAGGCTGCTAATTGTAGATCTAATGTGAGAAGTGGCTATGCTCCATAATCTAATATCACCTGCTACAATTGCAATAAATTGTTGCAATAAATCAGGACGCATTGCAAGCTTCTGCAAGGGAACGGATGTAAGGCCTACTCCTCAAAAGAAGATTGACATTAGTCAACAAAAGAAGGAAATGAACAAGATATGGAAGAAAAAGGTGAAGTAAAGGTAGGATTTGTACCTCTGCCTGGTGCAGATGGATCCTCAGACAACTAAAAAGAAAAGTATTGGTTTAGGGGGAGTTGCAAGAGAAAATCTTTTCCAAACCCCTTAATGCATATGATGTTGAAATCTTCAACATAATGGTTAAAAGTGACATGGATATGTTTGTCTAATGATATTATGATGTTTGATCAAAACTCTAGAGCAAATACATTCTCTGCAGAGGATTGTTGAGTGATCATGGACACCTGTTCTGTAAAGAGTGAATGAGGTCAAGAAAAAAAGGATACATTTAATGTGGAACAACAAGGGTAGATATGAAGCATATTTATTCAATTTTTTATCAAAATTGATCTCATTTGAACGAAAGCAAGTGTGAAAGAGCAAAGAAGAGAAGATCTTCAACAGAGCTTGTGTGAAAACCCTAACATCATCATTCTCAAGTATTTCTCAAACTATCTTGTAAAACCCTAGTTTTTCTAAAAGATCAATCATGGCAACATCGGTGGTCATTGATATTTTGGAGAGGCCGAGGCCAAAGTTCAAGAAACACTCATATAAATCCACTGAGACCGATAAGGACAGAGCGTTTCCCCATGTTCCCATCAATGTACTACATACAGAGGATGTCTAGATTTACATCCACTCACAACTAAATGAATATAACCATTTGAAGATGGAACAATTCAGGAACAACCATCTTTTGGGTGATGACTTTCAGCTAAAACCAGAATATGCAAATGTACAGGCAAAATGTCTGGATGTATGGAAGAATTTCCCTAATTTTTGCTGAGATGATTGGGGTAGAATTGTTTTAAGCTGGATTCATGAAAAAATCCTCTACCTTGATCAACCCTATATAATCATAAAAGGAGCTATTAAAGTTGTGACCGAATTGTGCTCCTTCGGACCTATGCCAGTTCTGAAAGCTGTAAAGAATGAGGTGGTAATGAATCTTACCGGTGAAAAATTTGACAAAAGAACCCTTACAGTGGATGATATCACTAACCTAGGGGTTCAGTATGCCACAATGGGCATTGCTTACAAAGTGTATTACACAAATAAAGAAGGATCAGCTACCGCAATTGCCATCTACACTGCTCATCAGATGGTTAAGGAAGGAAAAGACTATGATTTCTGTAAGCTGCTGCGACAACTGTTGGACAATCTAAAGAGAACAAAGGAGTCATGTTATCACTTCCGATATGGCTCTTTGATTGTTTGCCTTGTGTTTATGAAAAATATTGTTTGGAGAAGAGATATTCCTATGGGATAGCAGATTAGGGATCACATGCTGAGCTTTGCAGACTCTAATCAATGCAACACTATGTATCAGGATTTCTTTAAAAACTTCCAAGATGAAATGCAATTGAGGGAGAGGATACCATCAAAAGTTGTAGAAAAATATAAGAATGATATAACTTTTATGGTGGATAAGGACAATTACTATATGGAGGCAGTAGAACCAAGGACTTTCTGGATAACCACCTTGCCTTATGAGGTCTCTAGACCTGATTTGATTGGATATGCTGATATATTGCTTAGCAAGCCTAAGGATCCCTATGTGGACAGGTTTGGCACATATGAAGAAATAACCAACAAAAGAAATAGGAAGTAGGTAGAAGAGAAGATAGAAAAGATGAAATCAAATCTAGAAGAGATGCTTAATAATCCTAAAGACTCTACTAAAGAACCTCAAACCACCTCTGCCTCACAAACTCCTAGAAGGACAAGTAGGTATGTCCCTGCTACAGCTACTTCCAAATCCTCTGGACCTGCTCATACACCCCTAGCAGGAAAAGAGCTATTACTGAAGTCCCTATACAGAACATGACTGCAAAGAAAAAGAAACATAGACCTAAGGTACAAGCAAAAAGAGAAAAGATTAAACTAGTAAACATAGATGATGAAGAAGAAGAAGAGAATGAAGAAGAAAAAGAGGAATCTTGCAAATTAAGGAGAAGAGAAAAGAGAACAAGACAAGGAGAAGAAGAAGAAACTTCCAAAGGAAAGGGAAAAGGAAAAGAAAAGAAATCAAAAGTGACTCCTCAAGAAAAATATGAATATAAGCCTCTAGAGCTTGAGCCCACTATCAATGCTATTGCACAACATGGTGCCCTGAAGGAAGTTGCAGAGCTTTATGATGAGATGCCTGACAATGACAAAGATACAATTGAGGAAGCCATAGTCAAATATATGATGGCCTTTAATGTGGCCCTAATTGAGTTCATTGATCAACTTCCTGCAAGTCTTGCAGATATACTCACCAATAAGAGGAATGAATCCCTAGCAAAAGAGGCCAAGATGAGGCAACAAGTAGTTGAGAAGGTTGGTACATCCATCTTTGATGAAGAAAAGGTCAAAGTTTCCCAAAGACAAGCACAAGAATTTAGAACCAAATGTAGAATAAATATTCTAATGGGAAATGATGAAGAAGAAATAGAAAGATTGGAAAAAGAGACATTAGAGAAAACAACAAAAATTTTTGAAGAGATGAAGAATGCTGAGGTGATTATTGAAGATATATCTGATGAAATAGACTTGACAGCTTTTGAATATAATGTAAAAGGTAGTGATGATAATGTGAAGAATGATCAACAGAATGAAGAGATTGCTCCTCCAGAGAACACTGAAGCATAAAATACAGAGGATCAAGGTAAAATGGGTACACCTCCTTCAAAGAATACTAATCCTAGTACAAAACATGATAATCCTCCTCTAGAGAATGCAGGGAAAGATGAGAAAAAGAAAGAGGATAATCCTGAGAAAGCTCAAGATGAAATAGAAAAGACTAAGAGAAACAAGATGAGCAAATTCAAGATGAAACAAAGAGGATTGAGGATAAACAAGATGAGAGAATTCAAGATGAGAAGGTTGAGGAGAAAAAAGATGAGAAAGGTTAGGATGGTTCTATGAATGTAGGTTAGAGTTCATCATCCTAAAATTCATTTAAGGACCTACTAAGAGAAACAAGATGAGCAAATTCAAGATGAAACAAAGAGGACTGAGGATAAACAAGATGAGAGAATTCAAGATGAGAAGGTTGAGGAGAAAAAAGATGAGAAAGGTTAGGATGGTTCTATGAATGTAGGTTAGAGTTCATCATCCTAAAATTCATTTAAGGACCTACTAAGATTGCAGATGCAGTTTCAACCAATGATCACACCTCATCTTCTGTAGATTCCTACTCATGAGGGGCAAGTTGATCTATCAAATATTTCACCCCTTCATAAGATACAACTTGGTGACATCCTGCATGCCTATGCAAGGAAGGAGTTCCTGCAAGAAAACTTGAAGAAGACTAGCTTAGTTGAGGATGTAGTAAAGTGGATTCAGGAAGGCTTACCAGAGGTAAATATTGATCCTTCCTTGGCTCTGAAGAAAAAATTGAAGCTTTTAATGGACTCTTTCAAGGATCACTCCTCCCATATTGAACAAAAGGCAGAACAAGAGGCTCTAAGGAAGATGAATGATAAAAGACTCGCTGAGGTATCTGACAAGTGTGCCAATGCACACAATAAACCATAAGAAAATATAAAGATAGTTAAGGATTGTATTGATGAAGCCACCGCATTGTATCTTTTCTACTTGAAATGGCCAAATTCCACCAAAAATATCAAAAATTAGATTGACTCCATTGAGTCACAGATCACAAAATTGGCCGAGATATATGACTTGTCAAAGGACAAGGACGGATCAATAGAGCTCAAATAGAAAATCTTCATTCACAAATGTCACAGCTTCAGGACCAAAGAGAACAAATAAAGAAATATTTTGGTCAGCTAAGGGAAGCAGTCAACTTGAGACTTGCTTCATTATCCGGGTTGCTAGGAGAAGCTGAAAAGATTGAACAGAAGATAAAGACCCCAAGCAACATAGATGACGCTGAGGATTTGTGCATGCAGTTTGAATGCCATAATCATATTTTTTCCTTAGAAAAAGAAAACTGGGCATCCACTCTTACTCAACTCAAGATAATTTACAAAAGCATTCTACCTTCTAAGTGAGTTGTAGGAGTATTGTAGATAAGACAATTTGGCTGTGCATAGACTTGCAGAGGCTTGTAGTGTCATTTTTGATGAAATGTTGTGTACATAGCATCATTTTGGGGCATCTCCATCTCAAGGGGAGTGTTGTTTGTAAAAATCATATAGTGAGGAGTACATATAGTTTTGGATTGTCATAAGTAGAAGACATTTTGTCCTTTGTCCTTGATGTCAAAGGGGGAGAGAGTGTTGATGATTGTCTTATCAGTTGGGAGAGAGGACTTGTAGGTAAAAGAATCTCTCCATCAATGACAAAGGGGAATATTGTTGGCAATATGTGTTGTCATTGATGTCAACTCAATATGTGTCAACTTGAGGTCAGGCTTGTATAGAGCTTTTGTTTAAGAAGTTGAAGAGGCTAAGGTGGACAGTGGAAGATTTGAGAGAGATAGTTTGACACAAGGTCATCATGTTTGACATTATAGAAGATTTGAGAGAGACGATTTGACTCAGTTAGAGACATAAGGTCAACATGTTTAAGGCAGGTCAGTTCGGAAAACCTAGCAGATGAAGGAAACTATAAGTATGAGAAAGAATGATGATCAGCCTAATGTCTAATGTAATGTGGAGGTGAGTACACTTGTTTTAATATGTTTCTAGCATCCCTACATTGACATCTTACCAGTTTGGTGTACCACACTTAGAGAGAAGTTGCAGAAGTTTTGCTAAGGCATTTTCAGTGTATGTCACAGTATTTTGGTTCGCATTCTTCCACAAAGCAAGGTTTAGTCTTGCATTTCAAAAGATAAGTGAAGCTAGATATGAAGGAGTTATATCCAAGATTTCAGGTCATTACACCCTCAGCAGTGAAAGTTATATGTGACAGAGTTCCGATTAGTGCTTTGACAAAGCAAAGTAATAATGAAGACCTATTGGAATGCTTCGCATTCCTCCAAAAGTAAATATGTGTTCATGTGATTTTGAGGACATGCTTAGAGATGTCTAATGTATGCTTCATTGTAGTATCGAGTGGTTTAGTGGTCTGCAAGTTCATTCTTCAAATGACAGAAGTGTTCAAGACAGGTTGAGTTATATGACTGTTGATTACAGTGCAACTGAGTCGAATGTCTCTGAATTCCTCTGAAAGTGCTAGATGTGGTTGTGTGGATCTGAGAATATTCTCAAAGTGGTGTATAGGTTTATTCATAAGAGTTTCAGATGTTTTTGTGGTCCGCAATGTGATATCCTAAGTTTTTATTTATTACAATTAGTCTAGAATGCTCTGTTTTCATCAGTTCAACATGTTTTTCTTTTGCACATGCACATAATGATAAGATATTCCAGGTGAATGGTGTAAGGATAGTATTGATAAGGTACATTTCTCATATCTTGGTCTGAGGCATGTTTTTGATGTCTCCCCGGTGATGCAAAGATGGACAGTTAGAAGTGTTAGTGGTGTTCGAGCCGACAGTCTGGTTCCTTTCATGTGCGGTTGATCCTGATTGGTTAATTTGAATTTGAAGGACATGTGATACATTTTGGACCCTGTCATGAAGTGTGGTGATCTACAACTTATTTCCTTTTCATAATGTATATGTTTGAAGCCAATCCATGGAGAATCACACATTTCATCTAAAAGTCTTTGTGGTGCCGACCTAATTAATGTTTTGAGATGTTGCGGAGGGTATATATAGAGGAACAAAGTAATTTGTGAAGTGTGTGAATGAGAGAGAGATGAATATCAAGGATGAAGTGTGTGAAGTTAGTAGGATGTAGTAATTGTGCAGAAAAAGGGGTATACAACATCAACATAAGTCCAATGCTTCTTTCACAGCAGTTCAAGTTACTGTTTTCATTATAATCTTCATGTATCTTGCTATCAGACAGTGAGTCTCCTCAACAGGTCTTTGTATCTCATTCTAAGGTTGTATCCTTAGTTTGTAAGTCAATAGGGAGTAGTAGCTCCCTTGGGTTGTAGCCCTAAAACAAAGTTGTAAGCTTTTATAGCAGTGAGCTTATTATATTGTGAGTTAACCCTCACCATAGTTTTTCCCTCATTTGGTTTTGCATGTAAAAATCTTGGTGTTATTGTGTTGATTAATGTGGTGCATGCTTTACTTTCCATTCTCTAAGTAATTTGATTTGATCTACAAATGAAGTAGTTAAATTTTTGTAAATGCTGATTCACCCCCCCTCTCAACATCTCAGTGTGTTCAACACGTAGGTCTCTTACTAATTTTAGAAATGGCTTTCAACACCTTCACCTAATCTTTAATTCTTCTAGGTCTTCCAAATCTTGCATATTTTCTCTTGCATCTTCTTCCACATTGCTCTCATCATCATCCCTTGGGCTTTGACCCCTCTTCCTATCTTCCTCTGAAGCCTTCAACTAGATTCCATTCTCTCTTACCTCTTTCAATACTTCATTTAATTTTATAGCAATTCTAGCATTACCTTGGACTCTTTGCGGTAACATCTTTCCTAGGATCTAGTGCAAATTGCCTTAGGTCAATGGTCTACCTACAATCACCCCTTGTAACTACCTCTCAATCTATGATTTATTGGCAAGCTTCTTGTAGACTGCCTCAATTCAATGATTTATTCACAAACAGAACTTTTGGAACACCATCTTACTCTCAAGATTTGAGCCTTACATTATGATACCACAATGAATGATGGTCCGTCCATACAACAAAAACTCAAATCTTGAGAGTAAGATGATCTTAATGAAATAGAAAAGCTTAATGAAATAGTAACATGATCTTTATTGAGTTCAAACTATAAAGTGATTACAATCTACTACAATGGGCTTCCTACATGCTAGGCCACAACCATTTGATTACTAATATGGAAATTACTACATTCAAATGAAATTCAATACATCCCACGGCATCATTATCCTCATCATCAAACTCCATCCTCAACCTTCATCCTTATGTTTACACTCAAACCTCCAACTCTTTGTTGTATTCTTCCTTATCCCTTCTTCATGACTTTAATTGAATGTAAAAGACATATATAGTGATCTTGAGTCTCCAAAATGATCTATGTCAGCTTCAAGGTGGTACAAATTTTAATGTTTCATGAAACATGTAGTCAACCATGTGTTTCTCAAAATGTGACTTAGACACAATGCAACTGAGTTAGACTTTGATGTGGTACATGAACCATATCCTTGTAGTTGGTGCCCACCTAGTCACTCTCGTTCTCATGGAAAGAGCTAGTTGAATGTAGGCAAAATAGGGGTTGTTCTCTTTGTGAGGAAGTAGAACATCACTGATCGTGGTTGGGTTGATTGTATGATGTGTGAATGTATGTGGTTAGTGAAAGTTGTGATGTTGTCATAAATATTGAATAGTCATGGTCACTTTAATTGTTATATGACCTAGAGGGTAACTTTCTCTAAGCTTGTTTTGTTCATTTATGATATGGAGGGGATCTAAATTCCTTTGTTCTTGTTCAATAATTTTTTGACTGAGTCTTTGTTGATGTTCTTTTTCTTGTCTTCTTTGTTCTATTTCTTGTTGAATGAGCCTTAAGATGATCTCTTGTTCTTGGGCTATTTCTTCGGTAGGAATTGGTTGACGGATGATCTCCCTAATCTTGTCTAAGATGGATTTAACCCAATCTTCACTTGTAGCTAGGCACATTGAATGCTTAGGCCAAGGGGAAGGGAAGTTGTTTGGATGTTTTTATTGTCGCCTCATGATGGAATCAAGTGTTTTCCTTTGTTGTTTTAAATGTTTTTGGTGTTTTTATGAGTTCCTAAATGCAATTAACCTACATGCATGCAAACAACTTTTTGAATCTTTTTCTGATTTTTGAGTGAATTAATTACTATGAAAGGGAAAATGAATGCAACTAAATGACTTTTCTTATGCAATTTGATCTGTGTTTGTGTATTGTTTGGTTCGATTTGATTATTTATTATTCTAAGCACAACAAAAATAAATTTATTCTAAGAAAGCAATAAATTCTATCTATGAAAAGAAAAATGAACAATATTTTGCACAATGGAAGTAAATCTACTCTAAGAAAGCAATGAATTTTAACTATTAAGAGAAACAAAAACAATGTTTTACTTCTTCAAGAGCAAGATTTGTTATCTAAATTACTAAGAAAGCATGAAAAACATGTACAAATTGGGTGGCAATGCTTGGAATAAGTCCTTAGAGGTCCTATGAAAACCATCTCTTCCTATACAACAGTGGGGTCCTCCTCTTGGTGACAAGGATAAAAAGGAGGGTGTGAAGGAAATTGGATTGAGTTTACAAGCTATAAAAATGAAAAGGGAATGGATTGAACATAAACATGCTATGTAAAAAATAAAAAAAGGCTTACAAAGTCATGCGTAGAGCATAAGAATGCTAATGGGGGAAGTTTTGCATAAGTTTGAGCAATACAAGAATGCAATAATGAATTTTCCTCAAATGAATAAAGGAAGGGGGTATTTATAGGTTGAGAATCCACACCAAAGGTGGTGGTGATTGGGTAGATAACTCAAATGATTGGGGAGTGAACAAGCTCTGATTGGAAGAGAACAAAATTTGGAGAGGAGATCATAGAAGGTTGATTGGAAGATAACAATAGAGTGATTCAAAGTCTAAAAATAGTTAGGGGAATTCAAGGGTCAATTATGAATGGAGAGACTCTAAATCGAAAGCTAAAAGTGGAGTTAAATGAGGTGGAACTAGAAGAAGCCTCACATGGAAAAAGATGATAGGGTTTCCCCTTACAGTGAGAGGGTCACCCCTTTTAGAAGGATAGGTCACCTAAGCAATCCACACTTAAGTTGCAGGGTTGCCTAGGTGACCCTATAGGTTATAAGTGTGACCCACTATTAGGTAAGTGGCTAGAAGGTACATAGGACTTGGAAAGTTAGTTAGAAGATTGGAGAGGATGATCAAAGGGGGACAAACACTAGGGGACACATCACCAAGAGAGAGACTATTGAGAGGTATATAATTCACGCCTTCATGGGCATGATTGAGACTCTATATTATCATTAGATTGTCTAGTTTGCCTATGCACCTATTTCATACTTACATATTTTCCCACTCAGGTACAATAGTCTACATGAAAGGTAGGTACCCTTCCCAAACATAGCTTTCACCTTTATTGTTGTCTTGCATTTGGACCTGAAATGGCAAGTATTAGCTCAATTTTATGATGAATTTGTAGTAAGTACCAAAAGGAAGATGAGGAAATGTACCATCGATGTGTGAATTTGAAGTATACTTGGGTTGCCTCACCTTGTTGTGAAGACCTATAGTGATGAAGACATGTAGAACAAGGACAAAGCATGCACTATAAAATCTAAACCAAGCAAACTACACTAAATGTATACTAAGCTAAGAAGGAGAGAGGAGAAGAAAGAGGAAAATCAAGAGAAAGTGAGAAAATGAAAACAAAATTCCACAAGAGAATAGTTTACAAAAACTTTATGACAACCAATCAACCTCTCATGGATTCCCAAGTATGAGAAATGAATAAACCCTCTCTTAAAACCCTACATTTTCTTTCATTGTTTTTATTTGAAAATGTTTGTTATTTTCATGTTTTCCTGTCATATTTGTCTAGGTTTTAGGTGTTTATAAATTTTTATGTTTTCATTGTGTGTTTTCACCTATTTTTCTTGTTTTCTAGGCCCATTGAGGTATGCAAAGGCATGACATAGGGTTTCCCCTATTGCCAAGGCAAGTCACCCAATTGCCCCAACTACTTCATCCTGGGTCACCTAAGAGATTTGATCTAGTAAAAGGGATGACCCTGTAAGTACTAAAATTACGTCAAGCCTACATCGCGATCTGATCATAATAAATAGTTCCTAATCATAGCCATGTAGGCATGAAGTACACTTCTCTCAGTAGTTTCACTCTTGGTGATACATCCCTTGTGTTTTTCTCCCCCTTGACCATCTTTTTCAACCCCCGATTTGATTTTCCCTACCTCATGTTTTGCCTAGTCACCCCATAGTTTTTCTTGTTTAGCATCACCCTGGTGTTTCAGGGTTGTCTTGGTGTTCTTGGGTCACCCCTTAGGGTTTCACAGGCAACCCTGACACGTAAAGGGGTGACCTTGTGTTATTTTTGCATGCACAAAACAACTCTTATTTTTGGCTTTTCTCCTTGATTTTTATTCTATTTTAACTCCCATTTTTTTGTGCCAACACATGCTTTTCTTAGCTTTCTTTCTATTGTGAACTCGTGATCAAATTTTATCTCTTTTAAATTCTTTCTAATTTTTCTTTGAGTTCACTTTAGTTTAATTTTTATTTTCTTGAGTTCTCTTCTTATTTATTTAACTATTTATGGGTTTGTTTCCATGTATTCTTGAGTTGTGCTTTCTTTTGATCTTACTTCTTCTCCCATTCTCTTCCATTTTAACCTATAAATACCCTCAACTTTTCATTTTTTAACATCACTTATCATTCTCATAAGCTTGTTTTCTTCTTTTCTTCAAGCTTCTTGTAAGCTTCTTTATAGGCCTTCGAGACTCTTAGTTTATTTAATTAGTTTTAGTTTTTTCTAAGCTTCAAATTTTTCCCTTCGGAGGTTGTTTTTATATACTATTGCCTTATCTAAGCTTATGCATAGCATACCTTCTATCTTTTATGCACGCACAAGGATCACACCTTCTTTCTTGAAATTTGTTATTGCTTCTAAGCCACTTTTTTCATTCCCTTACATACCCTATGTTTATCCCTATCGCCAAGAGGAGGACCCTGCTACTGCAGAGGAGGAGATGGTTGCCATAGGACCTCTAAGGATATATGCTTGGTATTGGCACCCATTGTTACAAGTTCTTTATTACTTTATTAGTAATTAGCTCACATTTTGCTTTTAAGGAAGTAAACATTGTTTTGTCTCTCTTGATATGATTAGAGTTAAAGTAGAGTTATTCACATTTCTTAGAATAAGTTGTTTTTTATTAGATTAATTTCAAATTTGTTTAATAAGATTAGAAGATTTAAAACTCGAAAACACAAACACATAGTTACATTACATTAGGAAAAATCATTTAGAATTGTATACATATTTCCCTTTCATAGTAATTACATTATCTTTCTAATTGGGAAAAGAAAAGATTGTATTCATTTATAGGATTAATTGCAATAGAAATTTATTCAAACATTTCAAACACTGAAGCCCTTAGTTTCATCATGAGGCATAAAACATTCAACATTCATTTGAAAACAAACATTAGAGGAGCCCTCGATTTCACCAAGAGGCATAAAAAATCAAACAACATTTTCATTATTCAAATCAAACATAGAAAACATAAAGGAAACCCTTAGTCTCATCACAAGGTACACAAATTCAACAATTCAAACATACAACACACAACAACTCCACTTGTACCTACAATTCCCTTCTTCTATGCGAAGAGAGTAATCATCTCAATCACCCCTGCCTAGTTGGCTTTCTTCGGAAAGGTAGGAGTGATTTGGCTGACATCTTTAGCAAGGGTACAATAAATGTGTTACCTAGAGTTTGACTCACCCACATTGTGTCTAAGTCACATTTTGGTTATCACAGATCCTGCCAGAAGGTTTGTAGGTAGGAACTTAGGCAAAAATGATTTTTTTAATGCTTGGGTTTGCTCTTTTTCCCCTAATTTTTATATTAAATTGTTTTTTACTACAAATTTTGGAGAAAGTATCTGCTTTTTAGGATTTTTCAAGTTTTACAATTTTTTTGTGATTTTTAATTTTTTGTTTTGCATGATTTTTTGAGTTTTCAATGATTTGACTTGGCATTTTCTTGCTTGGTAGGACACCTATATTCAATGGAATTCTACTCGTGAGCATGATTGGTATATGAAGGCCCTTGAGGTGTCATTGGTTACTAATCAGTCTATTTTGCAAAGGATAGGGCTAGCTAAAGTAGCACAAATTTTGATTGTTCGCCCATCATCCAACATATGCTATGATATTTGGACTTATTGGGACATTGATTCGAACACATTCCAATGTCCTCATAATTCTAGACAGTGGACTATCACTTTCTATGATGCCTATCGTATCCTAGGAGTTCCTATAAGAGGAGAGTGACTTGCACTTCCTAAGAGTGAATCTTATAGAGATTGGCTTGAGCATCCATCATAGGAGAGACACATCCTAGAGATAGTCAAGGGATTCAACTTACTCCGGTCCAAAGGCTCACTATTCCACCCTAATGGAAGGTTTTTGTCACCCTGATTGCCTCTCACCTATTAGGAGACAAAAAGGATCCTATACTTAGGTGGTACTGGGCATCAATTATTCAAAAACTTGAACAAGGGACAATCTTCATATTAGGAAAGGTGTCTCGATCTTGCAATTAGAAAAAGAACAATTTTTCAGTTATAAAATTGAATAAACTCACTTTCTGGGATATAGAGTTGGTTTTTGACCAAAATAAAAAAAATTAGATTGTTCGATACCACCTATGGTGGTGCCTAGTATGTAGATGTCTTTGAGCTCATAATTTAAAAAAAATAAGCCCAATCAACCTCCCAGATCAAAAGTTATGGCCACCAAAAGTTGAGCCTCCCACATTGGAAAATGTAAAAACATGTTGGACACATAAAAATTTGTAAGGGGGAGTTATATGTGTTGATGCATGTTATGGCACATCATAAGGTATCTTTGATTGGAGATATTGAAACCCTAAGGATTTGGCCACCAATTTTGAGTGGTTTTGGCTCATGGTTTTCTAATTACCGTTCGCGGTTTCATGTATTTTACATCCCCTATATATTAGGTGCTTGAGAGGGAGGTTGTGTGTGAGTCTTATAGATGTTGTTAAGTTACCTCCATATATCTGGTTCGTGATGTAGACACTAAAAAATTTCCTCATGTCGCAAATGTGACAGGACAAATTTCTCCTACAAGTGCCATAATTCAACTATTAATTAAATAATTTTAATTATTTAATTAATTCAATTTCATCATTACTAATCAGTTTTCCATATTTCTTCTCTAATTAAATAATTAATTCTTAACTAATTATTTAATTATTCCTATCCTAATGTCCCCTTTCATTAATTTAAACAAATAAAACATTTGTTTAAATAACCCTTTCACATGTCCACTTCAAATGGATTAAATAAACTAACCAAGTATATTTAATTTAAACACCCTCTATCTCATCATATTTGTGAATTTTAAATTCACTTTTGTCCTCTAGTGATGGGAAAAACCCTAATCAACCTCAACCATTAATCTTGCCTCTAAGTCAACTTTAAATCTGAACCATTCATTCAAAATCCCTCTACTATAAAACACTTCATTTGGCTCCATTTTCACCTATTAGAGACATTTTCTTAGCTCTGAATCAGCTGTAAACCCTCTAAAGTCTTACTAATCATACTCAAGAGCTTCTCATGATGTTGCATGAACTTGTAAATCTGAGAATACAATGTAAAGATGGAGGAGGACAGTAGAAGTTAGTCAATGTTAGCTTAGATTTTAGTTGTTTTGCATGCTTGTTTGATAGATTTCTAGGCTAGATTGCTTTCTATTGCAGTTAAGGTTTGTTGTAGTTTCATTTCTGCATGTTTGAAATCCTAAACCCTAGCACACATTGGTGAACCTGACGTGAAAAAATACAAAAAAACCAAAACATATCAAAATCCAAAAAAATCACCAATATCCACAAAATCCAAAAAAATTAAACATTTCAAAAACACAAAAAAAATCAAAATATCCACAAAACTCCAAAAACATCCAAATATCTTCAAAATCACAAAAAAATCAAATATCAACCAAAAAAATCCAAGCAATAAAATCACTCAACTCATCAGTCCACTAAATCATTCATCACATCATTCCAACCAAATCAATTCTTCAAATCATTCAATTCTCAATTAAGTCAATCAAATCTCTTGATTGATCCATTCAAACATCCTAATCAATCACATCATCATATCATTCAAATCAGTTCTTCAAATCATCCACAATCCGCATGGTCGAACTACGTCACCTCTGAGCTTTCACGTAGGCAAGGCCATCTTCGATGCGCCCCCTGAGGCATTAGGTCAGTCCCTTAGGGCCCGTCCTGTCAACTATCATAATAAGTCATCCTTTCATGAAATGGACACTTTGATCAGACCAAAGCAATCAATCTTCCGCACTTCAAATCAATCCCAAACATCAAACAAAGACAAGCTATTCAAACCAGCTAAATCAATCAATCGCCTTGTGATAACCATATGTCACTATCCTCATCAACTATCACATACACTATACGGAATGAGGCATTGTTGAAACTAGGATTCTGTTCCTTATACGACATGCGTCATTTATCAAACGTCGTCAATCAAACCCTAGTGTTACTTGTATGACCAACAACACTAGTGTCAATCATTCTTATCACTTGCCTTAGACAGGTAGGAGCATTGTCGAAACCAGACTAGGCATCTTATACGACATGTTTCTATCCTGAAACCAGGCTCCTCCTTCTTCATCACAATCAATCAATCAAACGCATATCACTTGCCAAAAGTTCCAACTGGCTGTCGGTTTAGTTTGTCTTATCCTTTACTGGATTGTTTTGTAGTCTCATTCTTATGCTTCTCAAGGCAGTCCCTAAGTGATGAAGAGAAGCGAAGATAGAGCGAGACGTTTTTCTTTGATTAATGTTTGTGGTTTGTCTTATCAAAATGACTGGGGCAACTTGGTGCCTTGCGTGTGATCAGGATTTCATTGGGTGTGACTCAATGACATCCTATGCATTGGAAAGAATAAATGCTTCCTTGCATATGGACTTGCATATCCCACAGTTATCTAATCACACATTCCGACAAGGTATCACAGTTACTAGTCTAAGTCAGGCATTCCTTGTCTGTCACGTGCCTGTTTTGCAAGGGACCACACTTTCCACTTTGGCCTTTGTCACGCAATGGTGATTGTCATCCTTTGACATAATAAGTTCTATGATGATAAGCAGAAAAAATTGCAAGTGAGAAGCTCAAAAACCTATCAAAGCAAGATCTCATTTCCATTCTTCTAGCCAATCTTTGTTTCCTCCACCATCTCTCTCTCGCATCTTCATTCCTCCACCTTAATTGTAGCTTAACGTATCATCCATTTCTTCCATCCATTCCCCTATCTTTCTTCCTTGACCAATCCCTTTCATTTTGAGAGCATACTCGTGTTTGTCCAACCCGCCTATCCTCTTCAGGGGCATCATAATCCAATCATCATCATCATTTTCCTCTATCCATTTCCTTGGCTCCTTTGAAATGATGTTACTTGGTTGCAACATCATCTCAAAGAGAGGCAAAATGTAGACACTGAAAAATGTCCCCATGTCGCAAATGTGACAGGACAAATTTCTCCTACAAATTCTAGAATTTAACTATTAATTAAATAATTTTAATTATTTAATTAATTCAATTTCATCCTTTCTAATCAGTTTTCCATATTTCTTCTATAATAAAATAATTAATCTTAACTGATTATTTAATTATTCCTATCATAATGTCCCCCTTTCATTAATTTAAACAAATAAAACATTTGTTTAAATAACCCTTTCACATGTCCACTTCAAATGGATTAAATAAACTAACCAAGTTTATTTAATTTAAACACCCTCTATCTCATCATATTTGTGAATTTTAAATTCACTTTTGTCCTCTAGTGATGGGAAAAAACCTAATCAACCTCAACCATTGATCTTGCCTCTAAGTCAACTTTAAATCTGAGCCATTCATTCAAAATCCATCTTCTATAAAAACACCTCATTTCGCTCCATTTTCACCTCTTAGAAGACATTTTCTTAGCTCTGAATCAGTTGTAAACCCTCCAAAGTCTTGCTAATCATACTCAAGAGCTTCTCATGATGTTGCATGAACTTGCAAATCTAAGAACACAATGCAAATATGGAGGAGGACAATAGAAGTTAGTCAATGTTAGCTTAGATTTTAGTTGTTTTGCATGCTTGTTTGATAGATTTCTAGGCTAGATTGTTTTCTATTGCAGTTAGGGTTTGTTGTAGTTTTATTTTTGCATGTTTGAAATCCTAAACCCTAGCACACATTTTTCAGTGTCTATAGGTGATACTTGATGGTAGTTGATTGTCATTGATGTCAAAAAGGTGTTGTGTTGATGATACAGATACATCATATAGGAATCGTTAGGTAATGGTGTCAGTTCATCTTCATAAGTTTGGAATTAAGTTGCTATGATGTCTTGGGAGGTTGTCTGACATTCATCAAAGGTTTGTATTTAATTATAGGGAGCTTGAATTCGGAGGGGAGCACAAATATTTATTTGAAGACCCATATTTAATATTATAAAGGAGAAATTATTTTTCAAAGAGGAGTTTGCCATCAAATCTCTTTGAAATTTAATACATATTTAAAAAGGGGGAGCAAGTAATTTAAGAAAAGCATTCATTTGCTTTTATCAAATAGTTAATAATTCTAAAGGATGAAAGATTTTTAAGTTTTTGAAAAAGCATGGTATGGATTTATGAGTGAAAAGCTTTATTCATTAAAAAGCTTTATTCATTAAAAAGGCTTCTATAAATTAGAAAAGGCATCGAATTTTTAAGGAGCGTGGTATATATTTCAAGGAGGGAGCCCAATTAAATTAAATTTGAAGACCACGCTTTGAAAAACATTTTTCAAAGATTCCTTAATTTATTTAAAATTTCTTTTTAAGGAGAGCACATCTTATGGAAAGAATTGAAGTATTTTTGTGGCATTAAAATATGCTTTAAGAAAGAAATTTTAAAAGCATTAAAAATGCTCTATAAAAATGAAGAGATAGTTTCACGTTTAAATGGGGAATATGCATATATATTTAAATGGAGAAAAGCATCATTTTAAATGGATGGTGATGAAGTTAGAAACTTTTTATTTCTTGGAGGATACGGAGATTTTTTTTAGTGCTTTTAAATAAGGCAATTTCCTTGTGGGGATTTTTTTCATGACAAAAAGGCTAAAACAGATTTATTTCCTTTTTAAAGTGCAAAGAAGTCCAAGAGTGCTTGAAGATAGAATTTTTTATTAAAAGATGATTTTATTTTTTTGCTTTTCTCAAATTGAAAGAGAATGATTTTTTTAAGAGGATAAAGATATTGAAGATTGATTTTTGAGGAGATTTTTTTAAGGAAAATATTTATGGAGAATTGAAGATATATTTTTGAAGAATAGATTTCCGACAGGGAATGAAGAAAAATGAAGACATTTTTTATGGTGGACATTATTTATTTTCTTTTGCAAGAAGATGAATAAATATTTGCAAAGGGAAATTGAATTGCTTTTTATTTATGCTCAGAATATGAAGAGTCTTGTTGAAAAGAAAATGAAGGATTTGAAGAAGATGAAAAAGATTTTTGTTAGAGAGAAGATGAAAAGATTGAAAAGTCTTTGAAGTAATTATGCACAGATTAATATGAAGATTTTTATTCTTGCAAGAAAATAGTTTTTGCAGATTGAAGAACACAAAAAGAATATTCAAGATGATGAAAAGTTATACAGAGAAAATATGAAATTGATTTTATTTTATAGAGATGTAATTTGTTGGTTCAGGATTTCTTGCAGGTGGATATGAAGAGGATACAAATAAAAGAGTTTTTATTTTCTCCTACATGACACTGATTGAAATATGAAAGGTCATAAAAGATGAATTTGATTTTGTAGAGAAGAGGAACATCAAGAGTCTTTTCATTAACAATAATTTTTCAGGTGCATTGATACAACTTTATAAATAGACAAAGATGAAACATACAGAGTATGTAGTGTTGTTGCGTGGATCAGCATTCCAGGTTGAATATATTTTGAATATCCTCTTGAAGAGAAAATTTAGATGATGAGAGAAGTATGGTCATATGACAGACACATGCAAAAGAAGAAATGATTTGTATCGAAACAGAGAATCCCTCTGAGTTCTTGATTTTGAGTATATGTTAGGGGTTGGTGCTCCTTGAAGTTGGTGCTTCTAAATGAATTAGGGGTTGGTGCTCCTTGAAGTTGGTGCTTCTAAACATTGTAACCAGTGAGGTTTTTACTTAAGCCAGTGAGGCATTTTGAGTGGTTTTTCTACCCCTGGAGGGTTTTCCACTCTGTAATTTTCTTGTGTCATAATCTCATGTCTTGATGTCTTCCATAGCTTCATTTACCGAATATGATTTATGTGATTAATCATTTGTTGATTAATTGTTCAAGTAAATAGTAGTTTAATTCTGATAAATCATATTTGTCAATTTTGGAAAATTGTAAAAATAATACAACACTGATTCACCCCCCCTCTCAGTGTTGTCCTGGACTCCTACAATACTCATATGAAGGCTTGCTTTGCAAGTATATTGTAATCTTGTTGAGATTTATGAATAATATATTGGGTTGGCTTTGGAGTGGGCTTTTTTCTCCCAAAAGGGTTTTCCCCACATAAATTACTGTGTTGTGGTATGATTCCTATTTATATTTATTTCTATACAATTTCAATAACTGTTGTAAAGATCTAAAAAGCTTTGCGTAACCCTCCTCTCAAGATTAATGTAGAAACTTGTTCTACTACCTTAGCTTCCCTACAAGTGGTATTAGATCTTGATCACCTTTGGTTTCAGTTGTGGGTTGTCAGGGTTTTCAAACTAATTTAGTTTTGAGTGGGAGCTTGTGTAGAATATACTTTATGATCTTGTTGCAGGAATTTTCAAATGGTGAGCACATCAAGGAGAATAGATGTAGAGAAGTTTTCTAGTAACAATTTTGAGATGTGGAAGTTGAAACTATAATATCGATTAATTGATCGAGATCTATGGGATGTTGAGGAGTATGTTTCAAGGTCTATAGATGCTACTTTTGTTGTTCAATATGATATTATAGTCCATAAAGCCAAGGGACTTTAAATCAGATTGTTCCTGACAGACTATTTTAATCAATGTCCATAAAGAGCCCTCTGCGAAGAAACTATGGAAAAAACTTGATGAGATATATCAAGCAAATCTTTAGTGAACAAGATTTTCTTGAGGAAGAAGTTGTATTCTTTGAGAATGGAAGAGGGTGGATGAATTGCAAACTACCTAGAAGCATTCAATATGTTGGTGGCTGAATTGGCATTAGGTGGTGTAAAAATGGATGAAGAGGAGAGATGTCAGATCCTACTTTGTTCTTTGCTTGATTCATGGGATTCTCTTGTTATGGCTATTGCGAGTACTTCTATTGTCTTGAAAGTTGAAGATGTTGTGGCTTCTTTGCTTTTTAAAGAGATGAGGAGGAAGGTATCCATCAATGCCAAAGAGGCCCTAAATGTTCGTGGAAGATCTAAAGAAAAAGGCAAGAAGAGTGAAAAGCATGACAAATCCATGTCCAAGGGGAGATCCAAATATCCTAGAAAGTCCAAAGCTATTTACTAGACTTTCGGTAAGCCTAGACACTTCCATAAGGAGTGGAACTAAGAAAAGAAGAAGAAAGAAGAAATTTGATTCTGATTCTGAATCTGAGAAGGAAGATGGTGATGAGTTCATTGTAGATTTGGTGACTCGTGCAAGTAATGATGCATAGTTAATTGACTTAGGTGCATTTTTCCATATGACCTCTAATAGAGATTAGTTTTCTAAATATGAAGAATTTAAATGAGGTAAGGTGTACTTAATGATTCTTGTTTAAATATTGTTGGTCATAGTAAAGTTAAAATTAAATTTCTTGATGGTAGATTAAAAATGATTAATGGTATGTTGCATATCCTTGGGTTAGCCCAAAATTTATTATCTGTGAGAAAACTAATAGATGTAGGTGTGTAGGTAGTCTTTTTTCATGCATGATGCAAGATGGTTAGAGATGCTACAGTGATCTCTAGAGGTGTTAGATTTGGCACATTGTATAAGCTTGATGCATACACTATTGGGTGCAATAGTACTTTTGTGAAAAGCAAGTTTGTGACTACTTCGTTGGAAAAAGTGAGAGTTACCTCTTTAACGGATGGTCATGGCTTCTGAGTATCTAAGGGCGCTCTTTCTTCTGAATTAAAATTACCTCTAAAGAAGACTGTGTTATGGCATCATAGATTAGGCCAGATTGGAGAAAGGGGTCTAAGGACCTTGAAAAATAAAAACCTTGTTGAAGGGTTGACTGATTGTAATGTTTATTTCAATTTCTATGAGCGTTATATTTATGGTAAATAAAACCGCGTTCATTTTTACTCAAGTTCTCATAAACCTTGTGGTATATTAGATCTTATTCATTCTGATGTGTTTGGTCCTATAAATGTTCCTTCCATTTGAAAATCCGCATATTATGTTTCATTTATTAATGATTATAGAAGAAGGATATTGGTATATTTTTTAAAGAGTAAATTTAAAGTTCTTAGTCAATTTAAATATTTTAAAGCAATGGTTGAGTTGTAGATTGGAAAGAAAATAAAATGTTTGAGGACTCAGAATGGTGGTGAATTTTTCTCTAATAATTTTGACAGATTCTATAAAGATTGGAGTTCAGAGACAAAAGAAAACCTCGTATTATACATAACAAAATGGAGTTGCAGAACGAATGAACAAGACATTGATGGAGAATGCTAGGAGTATACATAGGGGAGTTGGTCTGGAACAAAATTTTTAGGCTAAATCTATTGCCACTGTTTGTTACATTATTAACAGATCTCCTACATCAAATCTTGTAAATAAAACACCTATGGAAGCATGGTCGGGTCACAAGCCTTCATTGAGACACTTTAGAGTTTTTAGTTACAAGGCATATGCACACGTGCCAAAAGAGAAGCGAACAAAGTAGAAAACTAAGGATGTGAAATGTATCATCATCAGGTGTAGTTATGGTGTAAAAGAATACAAGCTCTGGGTTCCTATATTGCACAGAAGGCAATATATAGTAGAAGTATGATTTTTTGAGAAACTAAACCTTCTTCTGTTACATTGCAACCAGAGTAAAGTGAGCAGAAAGATGTGATTCAACTTCTTTCTATGCCTGAGAAAGTTGAATCAACGCCCCTCGATAGATAGGAAGTTGAGGGGAGCTCATCTAGCTCTGAATCTTCAAAAGAGGAGGAAGAACCTCCACCCTAGCTTGTTCGAAGGCATACAAGGCATAGAAAACCACCTAAAAGGTATTCACCTAATGACTGGAGATATATTTTTCTTTGAATACTAACATGGATGAATCAAGATCTATAAAAGAGGCATTAGGTATGAATGATGTAGAATCCTAGAAGATTGCGATCAATGAAGAAATGGCAACTTTGCAAAATTATGATACATGGGATCTAGTACCATTTCCTAAAGGATGAAAACCTCTTGGTTGCAAATAGGTGTTCAAGAGAAAGATTGGTTTAGATGGAGGTATTGAGAAATACAAAGCATAGTTGGTTGTGAAAGGTTACTCTTAGGTTGAGGGTGTTGATTATGGTGAGATATTATATCCTATTGCAAAAATGACATCCATTAGATTATTGTTTTCTATTTTTGTATCTTATGATCTAGAGGTTGAGGAAATGGATGTGAAAATGAAATTCTTTCATGGTGATTTTGTTGCACATGTGGTTGTGTGGTTGTCATTGATGTCAACACTTAGTATGGTTGTCACTAATGTGGTTGTGTGGTTGATGTCAACACTCAGTCATCACTATGCTTGGATGCTTATGATGATGATATACTATGTTGATGGTGTGCTAGCGTTGGTTTCTGATGTTCATGGTTGGATGTCATGCTTGAATTAATGTCAAGTAAAGTTGTATTGAGCATGTTTGTGGTCAACATAGATGATTTCATGATAAAATATTAAGATGGGAACTAGAAAAATTAAGATGAATGATGATATATTAAGATGGGAATTAGAAGCTATGCTCATGATGAGAAGATGTTATTGATGACCTGTAACATGTTGTATGATCCTTCTTGTTGTTCCTATGGAAGTATGTATTGATATAAGAAGATTCTAGCCTCCGGATGTTGGTGAAGATTTTTGCTACAGGAAGCTACTTGGAATACTGCTTAGTAAAATGCTCCACATTCCCCTCAATTCGAATATATAGTCATGCGGTTCATAAGTTAAGTTCACTATGCTGTAAAAGTGCTAAATCTAAAGTTTTAGATCATTTGATACTCCACAGTGGAAGTTACAAGTGACAAAGTTCCAGCCTATGCTCTGGTAGTCTAATGTGTTGATTAAGGCTGATTGGAATGCTCCACATTCCTCTGCAAGTGAAGGTTTGCTCATGCAGTTTTGTGAACATGATCAGAGATGTTTAATGCATGCTACCTTCCAGTTTCAGATGATTTGGTGGTTCACAAGTTTAGTTTTCAAATGACAGTGTGCTACAAATGGTTCCAGATGCCTAATTGTTCTCAGGATATATGTTTGGGTACTTGCGCTAGTGGAAGAGTATACAGATTAGTTATATGAGTTTGTGTGGACATTCTACATGTCTCAGAGTGTTTCAGATTTGAAGAACATGAAAATCTTTCATGTTTCCAGTACCACACAAAGTTTTCAAGTCAGTTTGTGAAGAGTTATTATTGTTGAGGCCGACTGAGGAATGTCGATAATGTGCGCCACAAAGTTGTTGCTGTGTGTGTTAGGAACCCATCTTTAACCCTTCTCTTTACTTTGTTAGTATATTACATTTGGACGCATATGCTTTGTAAGTCGTCCCATGAGCATATTGTATTATCCCACATTCATGGGAAGTAATAGTTGTTTAGATTAGACTTACTATATAAGTACGTGTTGAGGCCAATGAAGGCATCCACGAATTTATTGTATTGAGCTTGCTCAAAGGAGGTTGCCCCCTCGAAGTGGCCTGCGATCAATAAATTCCTTATGTTTCTGCTATTTATATATTTATGTTATTTCGTGTATTTTTCATTATATTGTTGCAGGAGGTTCCTCTCATATGGTATCAGAGTGCTTTCTTGGGTTTGCTAGGTAGAATTTCTGCCAATTTTTTTCCGCAGTGGCCTCTAGGCACTGTGATTATTGTAGTAGTTCTTTCTTTTTCGCATCTGTATTGTTCATTTCAATTGCAAGTTCAGATCAGGGAATATACATATCCGCTTAACTGTGGGAAGTACTTGGGCATATACCCCTAAAACTCATTGTGAGGAGTACCACAGGAACGTCGAAGTAGCTGGTGAAAGGAACCTAGGTGTGCGGAAATTGCTTCCTACACTAATCTAAAGAGGAGACAAGAGTGCAAATTCGTTTTAATCCTTACAATTACAGAATATTAACAACAACAATGGAGATATTGCAGAAATACACATACACACAGAAATGAGACACAAGAGAGAGACACAAGATATACGTGGGGAAAACCCTTAACGGGTGAAAAACCCCACACTCTAAAACCTGCACAATGTGTTATTAAAACTGAAATGGTTCACAATACACTTGCAATGCAATCTCCTAGGAGTCCTCGACACTCGTATCTAGAGACAAACTGGCAGCATAAGAGTACATGTCAAATCACATAATACATCTCCTCTCCAAAGCACCTGTTTATATAGAAAATACAAGGCAAAAATGGCTCTATCTTGAGATAGGCGTCCAACATGGCCTCATTGCCCAAAACCCATGCCTATGGACACTTGTCCAACACTGTAGAATGTTCATGACACTTGTCAAGTCACCCCATCCCAAAGAGGTCGCCTATTCCAAAGTTGGGCAATGACAGATGCTCTTATGACTCTTACAACCATCATAGAATCCGTCATATTGAAATATCTTATAGTTGTAAGAGAATCTGCCATAAATAGGCTATAAATAGCATATTCTCTTACAACATGTCATAACTCTCCTTGGGACACCAAAAGATGCCTTCTTCCAAGATGCCTTGTGACACATCTTCACCTGTCATAGAACCTTCTATTTCTGACTCTTGCATGTCATAGATTCTGTCATAGGAATCTGTCATAACTGTTTCGGTCAAGATTCACTTACACACTAGTCAAGATGTCGACACATGGCAGAAAACCTCTACCACACAAAAGGGACGCCTATATCCACATGGAGTGTGTTGACCATCCTAGTCATCTTACAAGTGAAGTGACAACTCACCGTGCCATTTCACACGAAATGACAAAACAGGATGTGCAACAAAATTACAACATAGGCTAAATAAATAAATTACATTACAATAATAAATGAAAGGAATTACCAAGGTTGAGAGACCTTAATTCCCAACATTCTCCCACTTATCGAACACCTTGTAAGATCCAATAGAAATAGCAGGATTTAACTGCTATAGGCCGAGAGGCCCATAGACTCTGAACACCATCTGAACTTCTCTCTGCCCACTGGTTTTGTCAATGCATCTGCAACATTCTTCAAAGTATCTACCTTCTCCAAATTCACCTTCCCATCCTCTACCATGTCTCGCACGAAGTGAAACTGTACATCAATATGCTTTGTTCTGGCATGGAAAGTTGGATTCTTTGCTAGGCAAATGACACTCTAACTGTCACAACAAATCGTAATCTGTCCTGCATCAACACCAATATCTAAACACAATCTCTTAAGCCAAATGGATTCCTTACAAGCATGAGTTGCTGCCATATACTCAGCGTCTTTCATGGACAAAGCAACCACAGGTTGTCGCTTACTCATCCAACTAATTGCACCACCGAACATAGTGAACACATAGGCACTAGTGGATCTCCTGTTGTCAATGTCACCTGCCCAATCAGAATCCACAAATCCACAAATACAAACTAAATGCAGAGGTCCTGTAGGATTACCATGATAGCATATGGAATATTCGGAAGTACCCCTCAAATATCTGAACACTCGCTTAACTACATCCCAATGTACCCATCCAAGATTAGCCATAAATCAACTAAGGACTCCCATTGATTGGACAATGTCTGGTCTTGTGCAAACCATAGCATACATCAAACTGCCAACAACACTAGCATAAGGTACTTTGCACATGTCCACCTCACTAGGAGATTTTAGACAATCACTAACAGACAACTTTGTCCCCAATGAAACAGGAACACACAATGGTCTACAATCTGCCATGCTGAACCTATCCAACATGGTCTTCACATACTTACTCTAGCTTAACCAAAGTTTTTTGTTAGCTCTGTCTCTTCTGATTTCCATTCCCAGAATGTACCTGGCTGCCCCTAGATTTTTCATCTCAAACTGTGCTGACAACTGAGACTTCAAATCTGAAATCATATTCTTACCATTCCCAATCAACAGCATATCGTCAACATACAATGCAATAATGAGAATGCGATCATTGTCAAATTTGTAATACACACAATGATCTGATTTTGATCTCAGAAATCCAATCGACAACACAAAGGCATCAAATTTCATATACTACATCCTAGGAGACTGCTTCAAACCATAGAAACACTTCTTCAACTTGCAAACCGAATTTTCTTTACATTTCTCTATGTAATGCTCTGGCTGTGACATGTAAATCTTTTCCTCCAAATCACCATGAAGGAAGGTTGTCTTCACATCCATCTGTTCTACCTCTAAGTCATAAGCAGCTGCAAGAGATAACAAGAACCGAATGGATGTCAACTTTGCAACGGGAGAGAAAATTTCACCATAATCAATTCTCTCCATTTGTGAATACCGCTTCGCAACCAATCTAGCCTTGTACTTTTCAACACTACCATCTGCACCAAATTTCTTCTTGAACACCCATTTGCATCCAACGGGTTTCTGCCCTTCAGGCAAAGGCACCAAGTCCCATGTTTTATTCTTCTCCAAAGAAGCCATTTCATCTTCCATGGCCTCCTTCCAGGAACCTGCATCTTTCATGCCCATAGCCTCTTTCACAGTCTAGGCTCATCAGTGTTAGTAAGGCAAAAGCACAACTAGAATCAAGTAATGAATAACCAAACCTATCTGGTTTCTTTCTTGTTCGTGTAGACCTCCTCAAAGGCTGAGGTTGAGGTTCTGCTTCTTCTTCTGAGCTTTCAGAGCTGCTAGAGCTCTTCTCATCATCAGGTCTCACAGGGTCTGTCGATTCAGTCTTCTCAGGGGTAGAAGGAAACTGAACCACATCTTCTTTCTTTTCCGTCTGTTCTGGCTGTAAAACAACGGAAGAAGGTGTTAGCTCTCTGAAGATAACACTTCTGCTATACAACACTTTTTTAGCCACAGGATCCCAAAGCTTGTATCCTTTCACACTGACACCATAGCCAATGAAAATACACTTAACGGCCTTGTTCTCCAATTTAGATCATTTTTCCCTAGGCACATGTGCATATGCCTCACAACCAAAAACATGAAGATGTCTAATTGAAGGCTTCTTACCAGACCACACCTCCATAGGTGTCTTACCAACAAGAGCTAATGTAGGAGACCTATTTACCAGGTAGCAAGCAATGGCAATAGCTTCAGCCCAAAACTTTTGTTCAAGGCTTGCTCCACTAAGCATACTCCTAGCCTTCTCCATCCGTGTCTTGTTCATCCTCTCTGCAACTCCATTTTGCTGCAAGGTATATGGAATTGTCTTATGTCTTTCAATCCCTTGCTCTTTACAGAACTTATCGAACTCTGCTGAACAAAACTCAACACCGTTATCAGTTCTCAAACACTTAATCTTTTTACTAGTCTAATTTTCAGCAAAAGCTTTAAACTCTTTAAACCGACTAAAGACTTCAATCTTGCTTCTGATAAAATAAACCCATGTCCTTCTACTGTAATCATCTATGAAAGATACAAAATATACAGATTTGGAAATCGAAGAAACATTAATAGGACCAACACATCAGAATGAATAAGATCCAATACACCAGAAGACTTGTGAGAACTAGAGTAAAACTAAACACGGTTTTTCTTTCCATATACACAATGTTCACAAAAGTTGAACTCAAGATTACAATCATTTAACCCCTCAACGAGGTTTTTATTTTTTAGGGTTCTAAGACCCTTCTCACCAATGTGGCCATATCTCAATGCCATAACATAGTATTTTTAGTAGGAAGTTTAACTTCCAAAGCATGTGCACTACCATCAGAATGTGTTACAACAGATCTCTTCACTGCTCTTTCAGATGGTGGGGATGAAGTGACTGCAACTCTTTTCTTCAAGTCAGAAGAACTATTGCACTGTGAAGTGCATGCCTCCAGCTGAAACAAAGTAGCTCTTCGAGTACCCTTCGCAAGCACCATAGATCCTCTAGTCATCTTGCATCCATCCTTCGAAAAGACAACCTAGACAGTTGCATCATTCAACATACTTACAGAAAGCAGGTTTCGTGCCAAGCCTGGGATGTGCATAACCCCAGTCATCCCCTTCACTTGTCCATCATGGAATCAGATTAAGACTCCTCCATGACTAACAATCTTCAAATGAGAATCGTCACCCACGTACACTCTTCCACCATCGAACTCTTCATACTTTGTGAACCAGCTTCGATGTGAGGTGATGTGGAATGATGCACCAAAATCTCTCAACCACACATCATCAGATACATGGGTGGCTAGGGCTACAAAGAAGGCATCACCATCATCTTGTGACTTGTCAGAATCTGAATCTGGGGCATTCTTCTTTTTCTTTTTCTTTTCCTCTTTGCATTCCTTTCAGAAATGCCCAGATTTGCCACAGTTCCAACAAAGAGCCTTGGACTTTCCAGGAGATTTGGATCTCCAATGGGATTTGGATCTACCTTTTTCACCTTTCTTGTCCTTCTTCCCTTTCTCTTTGGGTCTTCCACAAACCGCAAGAGCTTCTTTGGCCGACTTGGATGTCTTTCTCCGCATTTCTTCAGATAATAATGAAGACACCACATCTTCCATCTTGAAGGTGGTAGTAGTACTTCTGATTACCATGACAAGATGATCCCACGAATCAGGCAAATAACAAAGAAGGGTCATACACTGATCCTCCTCCATTTTCACACCCACGGATGTCAATTGTGCAACAATCATGTTGAAAGCATTCATATGGTCCACAACCGATCCTCCATCTTCCATCTTCAGAGAAAACTTCTTTTTTAGAAAAAGCTTGTTCACCAAGGACTTGGCCTGATAAACATCTCCCAGCTTCTTCCAAAGAACTTTCGCAGTCTTCTCCTCATGGACATTCAATAGGACAGAGTCAACTAGACAAAGTCTTATGAGACCCTTAGCCTTCTGATCTTTGAGGTCCCAATCAGCTTGTGACATTACCATAGGTTTTGTTCCATCAATGGTTTCCCATAGGTCATGATCAACAAGTATCTCTTCCATCTTGAGTTTCCACAACTTGAAATTTGTGCCATTGAACTTCTCCACCTCTACTCTTCCGGATGTGGTTGCCAACTCCTTCCTACAACAGATATAGAATACTCTGCATAGACTCCCACTCAACCTAAGATTAGCTCAAAAAACCCCTACCCAGCAGCTAGAATCAAAATTGGCTAGGCTCTGATACCAATTGAAAGGAAGCTAGGTGTGCAGAAATCGCTTCCTACACTAATCCACTCCTGCATCTTCTAACATTCAGATCCCTTGGACCAACGTGGCTAGAAGATCTACAATGATTGCAACCTCTATTCTTTTAACTTCTCCACCCTGAGGTAGGTTTTCTTGTTTATGTGCTTCATTTTTTTGTGTTTGCTAAGATGTTTTCTAAGTGTTCAGATTGACATGCAACATGCAAAGCTTCTCAAGCTTCCCTAGCTTCTTGTAAATGTCTTTCTAGAAAAAGCACTTCATTATCTAATTAGGTAGTCATTTGCTCTTCATGTTAGGCTCACCAAAATATGTGTTGGTGAATTTGGCATGGGGAGAAAAAGTGGAGATGGAAAAGGTAGAAACAAAGGAGACAAAAAAGACTTATCTCGAAAGATTTATCCTTCACATTAGATTCACCAAAATATGTGTTTCTCATAATGTGACTCAGACACAATGCAGGTGAGTCCAAATTCGATGTGGCGCATGAACCGTATCCTTATAGTTGGTTCCCACCCAATCACTCTCACTTTGGTGGCAATAATCAGTGAAGTGGAGGCAAAACAGGGGATTGTTTTGTTCACAAGGAATTAGAATGTCGCAGATCGTGGTTGGGTTGATTGTGTGATGTGTGAATGTATGTGGTTGGTGGAAGTTGTTATGAATGTGGTGATGTCATAAATGTTGAATGGTTGTGGTGGTTGTAATTGTTATATGACCCTAAAGGTCACTTTCTCTAATCCCATCTCTAAGCCTATTTTGTTCGTTTATGATATGGAGGTGTTCTAACCTCCTTTTTTCTTGTTCAATGATTGTTGAATGAGTCTCTGTTGATGTTCTTCTACTTTTTTTCTTTTTTTTGTTTCTTATTGAATGAGCCTCAAGATGATCTCTTGTTATTGGGCTATTTCCTCAATGGGAATTGGTTGAGGGATGATCTCCCTAATCTCATCTAAGATGGATTTTACCCAATATTCCCTTGTACTCAAGTACATTGAATGCTTAGGCCAAGGGGAAGGAAAGTTATTTGGATGTTTTGATTGATGCCTCATGATGGAATCGAGCACCTTCCTTTGTTTTTTTGAATGTTTTTGGTGTTTTATGAATTTCTAAATGCAATTAACTTATATGCATTCAAACAAATTTTTGATTCTTTCTCTAATTTTTGAATGAATTAATTACTGTGAAAGGGAAAATGAATGCAACTAAATGACTTTTCCTATGCAATTTAATCTATGTGTTTGTGGCTTTTATGGTTTAATTTGATTGTAATTATTCTAAGCACAATAAAAATGAATTTATTATAAGAAAGAAATATATTCTATCTATGAAATGATAAATAAACAATGTTTTGCACAATGAAAGAAAATCTACTCTAAGAAAGCAATATATTTTACTATCAAGACAAAGACAAACAATGTTTTACTTCCTTAAGAGAAACATTTGTTATCTAAATTACTAAGAAAGCATGAAAAACTTGTATGAAATGGGTGGCAGTTCCTGGTAGGTGTCCTTAGAGGTCATGTGGCAACTATCCCTTCCTCTACAGCAGTGGGGTCCTCCTCTTGGAGATAGTAATAAAATGTCATGTCCCCTTTCTAAAAATAGTAAATATAGGATGATTATTAACCCATTTTATTTTCCTCTGGGTTAATATTAAAATCATAGGGAAAATAATTTATTTAATATTTACTTTTAGTTGTGATTTAATTCACATTTTCTTGAGCAATTAAATATTAAATTTTGATTTATCCAACACAAGTGGGGTGTGGGAATTCTGGAAGCATCTAGCATTTATTTAAATTCAAAATGGAGCATCTTTATGAAAAGTTATCATAAACTAAATTTAGGTGTCGGTTATGGAGAGGTTATGGAATATTCTTTTATTGCTTTTACCTCCAAATAATTTTAATTCCTTTTTCCCTCCAAGAAGGGTGTGGGAATCTTGGGTGCCCAATTTGGGCATGTGGCATATAAAATATTGCCAGAACATTTCATGGGCATTGAATCTTTATCCAATTTTTACTTCCAGAACACTTGTGTTTAGAATTTCTTCAGTGGATGAAAACCCATAGAAGATTGTGGTCTGTGGATGAAAACCCATTAGTTTTTGGAGTCAGAGGACAAAAAACCTTTGATTCTTGAGGGCATTCTCATATAAGGATTATATTGGAGCTTCAAAGATTGGCAGTTTTAGTTAGTTTCATAGTTTGTGTGTTTGTAGGGTTTTGTTTGTAGTTTTTGGATTTCAGTTTGTTATAGCTTGTTGTGGATGATTTTTTTGTGGTATATCAGTCATTTTATATTACTATTATCTTTCTAGATCAGATTTGAAGTAGTGGAAGTTTTGGGGTTTTCTGGAGCAGTTTATTGTCCTTTTGTGTGTGATTTGCAAACAGATTTTGGTGTGGTGTTTTTTTGTGTGTTTTAGCTTATTTCCTACTATAGAGAATCTTGTTTCTGTTCATTTTGTTCCCTTGGGTCATTTCCAGAATCTAAAGTTTTCATCTATCAAGTTGTGGTTGATTATCACTATGTTAGAGTGAATTACACAGTGTGTATTTCAACATTTTATGGGTTTTTGTAGTTTATGTTCTAGTTTTGTAATTGTTGATGTAGATACTATGACTATTTTATCAATCCAAAATGATGTAAAAATCAATTTCATATCAATGAGAATCAGTTTGCATGAGTTTCTAGATTATTTTGTGCAAGTTTGATGTTGACTAGTTAATAGTTTATGATGCAATTATGTAGTTTTTTGTACGAATTTATTTATGCACTCATATCTGAAGTATATTTTTTAAAATAATTAATTTGGCAGTGGTACCGAAGCTATGATCTTGATAGTTTGTAGGTTATTTTTATGATTAACGCTTACTAGTGTCAGGAAAATTAGATACCAGAGATGAGAGCAAAAGAAGTTGCATCAAGAAGAAATCATGGATGATAAGGCAAAAGAATTTAAAGCAAAGATGGATGAAATGGTACAAGGGAAAAACCACCTTTCAGATATGTTTGGTCAGATGTTTCAATGGATGCAGAATAATTCAAACCAAAACAATATCAATGGAGTTTGTAGTACTTCAGAAGAAAATAATAATGGTAAAGGAAAAGGAAAAGAAGTGGCTACTAAGATTTTAGGAGTTGGAATTGCTAACAAATCTATTAAGCCATCAAAATTTACCTTTTTACCAGAAAAAGAAGAGGTTGTAGTTGTACTAACTACTTCCACTACAGAAACACCTGCTAGAGGGATGGCTAGATGGCATGAAGATTTCAAGGCAGCCCTATCATAAAAGAATTTGTTGAGATAATGAGGAAAACACCACAGTGAAAAGAGAAAGGAAATAACTAGAACCAGAGTGGGAAAGATCTGAAGAATAAATTGAGCAAACTTTCATCATCCACTTTTGAGGGTAGTTGTTACCCCATTTATTTGTTTTCAGGGCTTACACGTTTGATTGCCCATTCTCATGGTCCATCAATTTGTCTAAGTCATAAGGGTTTTGTTTTTTCCTTAGTTGCCTTCGAAAATCCTTAAGAGTCGCATACACTTGTGTTTTCCTAACCTAGTTGCTAGTTCTCTAAAATTTCTAACCTTGTCGCGTGGTTTTGAAGTTATCGAACCCACCGACTGCCCGACTATGTATTGCTTTGTAGACTCTTTTCAAATCCCGTTGGTTTGTCTTTGTAGTTGCCAAGTCAGAGGTTTCTGAAACTTTGAAACCCCTAACTTGAGGTTCAGAAGTTCCAAATGCTAGCAACCCCGTGACATGGAAGTTGGGGATCAACTTTCAAGGCAATGAAGATCATTTAATGATGAGTACGGTGCACAAGGTGGATGTCTTTTCAAGATTTTCAGAAGGCGAGAAAATCTCAAGGTTGTTTTCTCAAGGCACGAATTTAATGCCACGTCAACTCAGCATTTAAAACATATCGTGGCATTCTTTTGGCGTACATATTTCCTCCTAGTGGCAAATTTTTTCTCTAAGTTATGCAGTTGCCATTACTCCTGTACTGTGCCATTGCTTTTTCAGTACTTAGCCATTTTTTTCTGTGTATCTAACGGTGATGAAATTCAAATATCAAGGAGCTCCTCACAATTATGGTATTGAAAGCGGCTGGTCTTGTATAAGTGATACCAAGCTTTGTCATATTAATTTGGAAGAATTTTGGTCCTGTTTACAGCATAGAGATAAATCACCTTTTGCAGAAAAGATTTCGCAGAGTGATTTGGCGCATGTAGGAGGTTTTCCCATCCCTGTACAGAGTGAGGACCTGGTTGTGGCTTGTGCAAGAAGATACATTCCCAAAGCCCTTGAAATTCGAGCAAAGGACAAGTCAGTGGTAGGAAAGATTCACCCTGGAACTATCACCCGTGCATTAAAGATTCCAGAGAAGCAAGAATTTGAAGACATGTCTGTTGCCATTGGAATGGAGTTCTTCCGAACGAACGAAGACTGGTGCAAGAATTCCATCGCACGGAACTGGTTAAACTCAATTGCCCCAAAAGTTAAAGAGAGCCCATTTTAAGGATGAAATTTCAAACATTATTACTTTGTTGCATTGCGTAGTTGGAAGTGAAAAAATAGATTCTTTTGAAGATTGGATGTGTCATTTTATCCTATTGATATGCAATAAAGATAAATTTATAAACTGAGCTGAAATTATTAGTTATCATTTGAACAAGCAACTAGTTGAGTTTCAGGAGACTTTAACTTTCCACATGTGTTCATACTTGGTATATATTTTAGCCAGTCAAGAGGTTGTTTGGGCCAGGATGAGGCCACATGGGTCTTTAACTCCAAACACACCTATGTATAATTATTTTCCTCAGCTCAAAAGAGATGTAGGAATGAAGGATTACCGTCATGTAAATGATGCCTTTTTAATGTTTATAGTGAGAAATTTGGATGATAACTTTGAGTTGAGAATTTCATCTGAAGCTGCTTCCTTGATCATGGAGTTTGGAAGTTTCTACATTCAATTTCACAGGTTCACCTATTTGACAGTGGGGGGTTATAAAAATGCCCCAACCAAATTGCCCAGGTACCCTAGTGATTTTGTCATTTTTCTAGAAGTCTGTAAACAAATGTCCACCGTAAATGTTAAATATCGAAGCATGAGGAAAAGGATATGATTTCCCGCTAAAGCTATCTTCATATTCCTACAAAGCAAATGAGATTGCTAAAGGGGTGGAACATGTTTTGAGTGAATTTAATCTTCATTCTTTGTCAATGAGGCCCAACTTCGACATCAAAAATTATGTGAAACTAAACTTTCATGGTTCAGGTTCTTATGAACATCGTCCAAGTTTAGAGGATTTTTGGGAAGACTGTTTGGATGACCGGGAAGTCCAAAGGAGAAATTGTATGAGACTCACACTAAGTCAAATTCAAGTATTTGGCCTTTCTATATACATTTCAGATGGTGTTGAGGAAAATTCTGAAATAATTGATGATGAATATCAAACCCTAGTTTCTAAACCCCTTCCTCGAATTAATTGGTCAGAGAAGGAGGTTGTGGATCTGAGAACTTGTTCTGCTGCTATAATTAAAAGGACTAAAGATTGGTTGGCTGGGAGATGATGTGGATGTGCTGACTCTCCTCATGAACAAGGAAATTCCAGGTCCAATGAGAAAAGGCCCATGTAAAGTTCTGGAGTGAGCATTTCTTCTGGGAGACAAGAGACATTGCAATCCAGTTCTAATTCACAATCTAGAGGTGATGGAGAAAGGCCAGAGGAAATTCTGAAATTAAAATCACTTGTGAATTGGATAGTCTTCCCTTGCCTGCTTTGAAAAAGAAAAATGCCCAAGTGAAGCCTGTGCCTGTGATTTCTGATCCTATTTTCCAACAAATTGTTGATGATGGTTTGTTTCCTCCGTTCATGGAAATTCCTTCTTCTCCTGCTGCTGAGGAAGTATCCATTTCTGTTCCTGTTGATAATCAAGTTAAAACTGTTTCAAGCAATGTAGATACTAGTATGGTGTCGTCTTCACCAGGATGGTTAAAGAAAGTTGTGGATAAGAAGAGAAAGGTTGTGCCTACAATAGCAGTTGAGGTGGATACAATTGCCAAATTACTGCAAACTACTTCAAAGCCCAAAACGGCCAAAATAATGTCTAGAATGGTAAATGACGCTGCCTCAGGTCATTAGATGTTAGAGATTACTGACCCAGTCAAGGACCTAAATGAGGATGAGATACCTAAAGCAAATTACAAGATAAGTCACATAGACCTAGATCCTTCTACTCTGGAGGGAGAAGCTTATCATGCCAACTTCTAGGTAAGTGCTTTGATTAAGAGAGCCAAGGAGGAGAGGAAAGATAACATAAAACTTCAATCTCAGATTTTATCTTTGAGCAGCTTTATCCAGTCTATTGTGATGCCCACGCCTCTAGAGATATCTAATTCAGAAGTTGTAGGAGTCGATGTGAGCACTGTGCAACAAATCAAAAAGAATCTAAATTTTGCCAAAGCTGTTACTGAATGGGTATAAAAACTATCCTGTGAAATTTTATTTTTCTTAACCAGAGTGACACAGTGTTATACTCAAGTACATAATAAAAAGAAAAGAGTTAATCAGTCAACTTCAGCAGGTAAGGAAAGAACAAGGTAGTACTTATGTACTCTCAAAAGAAGTTTTTGAACTAGTTGCCATGGATTCTCTAACACTTATAAAAGAAAATTTGGCTAGTGATCCCCGTGAAATTGATCCATCCTGGGATGACTCATTGGATTGGAAATTGAACATGTATGACAAACTCATTGAACAAATTAACAAAGCTTTGCGTGAATATTTTGATATAACGATTGGTATTCAAAATGATTACAGAGCACTAGATGTAAATATTTTAGATGAGTTTGGAGAGAACTTGCGGGGTCCTAAAGAAATCACAAAGGAAGATAAGGATATGCTTTGCAAGGAACTCGCAGATCCTGACATTATCACAAGGGGAATCACTTGGCAAAATGGGCCTTATGCAAGTTTACCTTAATGGATTCAAGAATAGAGGTGATGATATTCAGGAAGCTATAGCAGGGATAGGTAAAACATTGGCAAGATTCAAAATCAGGTTGCAAATTACTACAACTCCAGGAAGCAAGAACATCACTGCTGTCATAACTAAGTATCGAGAGTATAGGTTAAGAACGAAGGTGCGAGAGGCGATGGCAGATGATCAAGACGGGGAAAGCATCGAAGACCCAAAGGAAAGTGAAGGGGTTGCCATTTAAACTTTATTTCTTTTATGCATTTCTAAATATTTGGCTCAAAGACTTTCTCTAAAACTTTATTATTTTAAAAAACGGTTGTCTTCAAGAAACTGTTCTATTTTCTAAAGACAGTTATTATGTGGACAATATAAATAGATGTATTCGAGACATAGTATGGATCTTCTTTTTGGGAAAACTTTGTTCTACTCATTAAGTTAGATATCTTTGGTATGTTTTAATTTCAGTTCTCTTCAATATAGAAAGAAAATTTAGACTGGATGTTCAAGCAAACATAATCTTTGTGTTATGGTGATTGGATATTATTCTTCTTAAGTTGAATATATTACCAGTGATTGCTTTCCTATCTGTGTTGAAGTTTCATATATTCATTCTGCTTCATTACTATGAATATTTATCTCTGAATGAATGCCTCGTGGTGATGGATTTATAATTCTTTATTCAGCATATTCAGTATTCAAAGTCTTTGAACTTCTTTATTTTTAGTCATATTAGAAGTGTGGATTTTCCTTTCAAAGCTTTCTAGTCAAAAGCCTTACCTTTCCCTTGCTTTCTGGTTAAAAGCAATACATAATTAATTCATTGTATATCATTCGAAGGTAGCTGCCACCTTGTAAAATAAGCAAAGAATTGGTTATAAAATACTATTGTAATTGACTCAACTATGGTTACATTTGTCATTGTTTGGGTGAGATAATATAGAGTTGAATGAAAAATCTGTAAACCAACAGTAGTGAAAAGATTTTAGCTCGAGCATGGTTGCAAAAAATGTAGACATACTTTACTTTCAATCCCATGAAAGAGAAGGAATCCATCCAGTATGCTACCTTGCATCTAGAAGGTATTACTTATGATTGGTGGTATCATGGTTTAGCCACACAAGGACATGATCAGGTTTGTACTTTTGAAGAATTCAGTCAAAGAATACTAGACAAATTTGAGCTTAGAGATGAAGAAGAATATTTTAGAGAAATTTCAAAAATCAAACAAAAGTCTACATTGAATGAGTATGTAGCTAAATTCTAGAAGATTGTTGTTATGGTGTCGGATATTTCAGAAAAAAGAATTGTCTACATTTTTATAGAGGGACTTGAGGAGCCTCTAAAAGGTCGTGTTAAAGCCTTTGCATCACTTACATTATAAGATGTTGTCAGAAGGAGTTTGCAACTTGAACCATCCATTCAAAAGAAAACTTTTGCACATCAGTCCAAAGCATCTACTCCTTGGCATCCTAAAGGGTATTTTAGAAAAAACATTCCATGCATTTGCACATAAGAATGCACCTCTAGTAGCTATGAAGAAGATTAATGATGACACTAAAAAAGAGCTTAGGAGGAAAAAACATTGTCTTTCCTACAAAGAACCATGGACTCCTGGCCATACGTGCCATGGCAAGGGAAAAGGACATTACATTGAGGTTTTTCCAAACAAAGATTCATAGTCGGATGAGGCTGAGATATTTGAGGATTCAAAGGACATAGTTCATGAGGAAGAGGAAGTGGCTAACAAAGAAGGCACACTTGCAGCTCTTTCAGGAGCTCCAAAATACCATCCTTTCAGAGTTAATGGAGTGTTATCTAGACAAAGAATGACTGTTTTGATTGATAGTGGGGCAACCCACAACTTTATTGATGAATGCTTGGTAGCAAAGAGAGGCTTGAAGACAAAAGAATTTGAAGGATTTAATGTTACTGTAGCTGATGGACTCACCACACCTTGTACTTTCAAGTGATTAGACAACTCAACATAGATGATTTTTATTCTAGTAGCTACGACGAAGATTGATGATGAAACCGAAAATGAGATTAGGAAGAAAAAACTTTGTTTTTCCTGCAGAGAACCATGGAATCATGGCTTAGGTGCCTTGACAAGGGACAAGTACAATACATTGAAGTTGTTTCAGACAAAGATTCAGAGTTAGATGAGGCTGAGATATTTGAGGATTTCATGAGGAAGGGGATAACAAAGAAAGCACACTTGTAGCTCTTTCAAGAGCTCCAAAATACCATCCTTTCAGAGTTTGTATAGTGTTATTTGGACAAAGAATGATTGTTTTGATTGACAGTGGAGAAACCCACAACTTTATTGGTGAAGGCTTGGTAGAAAAGATAAGCCTAAAGATAGAAGAATTTGAAGGCTTTAATGTTACTCTAGTTGATGGATTCACCATGCCTTGTACGAGAGTGATTAGACAACTCAATATAACCTTGGGAGACTACAAGGTATGTGATAATTTTTATGTTGTTGGTATAGGAGAGACTGATGTGGTTCTGGGGGGGATTTTATCAAAGCTACTAGACTATGGATTCAAGTTTCAATCAGATGACAAAGAAATTGTTATCAGACAGATCTCTAATGGAGCACCACGAGTGGTAACTGCGAAAAGGATGGAGAGAACTTTCCATAGAGGTCAAGTTGCTTGGGTAGTAAGTTGTTTGATTATTCCCACTAAGCCACCATCAAATAAGAAAGGTATTTATCATATTGATATTCAGAACATTTTAGAAAAGCATAGTATAGTTTTCAATGATAGCCTCCAAGTCTACCACCGGATAGAGGGTTTCAGCATGTTATAGAGTTAGAATAGGGAACCAAACCTATTATAACTACACCATATTTCCACCCAAGAGGATATAAAGAAGAAATTGAAAAGGCTATCAAAGAACTCCTTGACATGGGTTTTATAAGACCTAGCTCTAGTCCATTTGCATCTTCAATAGTTCTTGTAAAAAAGGACAACACTATGCAGATATTTATATATTACAAGGCATCGAAAAACAAGACCATCAAGAATAGATATCCTATTCCAAGGATAGATGAGCTCATAGATGAATTGCATGGAGCTGTGTACTTCTCCAAAATTGATTTGAGATCAAGATATAACCAAATCCGCATGAGAGATGAGGATGTTGAGAAAACAAATTTTAGGTGTCATTATGGACAATTTGAGTTCTTTGTCACACCCTTTGGACTCACAATTGCTCCAGCCACTTTCCAATCATGCATGAACTAGGTATTTAGTAAACAACTCATAAAATTTGTACTAGTTTTCTTTGATGATATCTTACTATTTAGTAAATCTTGGGAAGAGAATTTGAAACATTTAACAATTTTGTGTAATTTGGAGTAGCAATCTTTCTATGCAAAAATGTTCAAATGTGGATTTGTTTTAATAGAGATTTTGTATTTGGGGCATGTCATAAGTGCCAAGGGTGTCTAGGTGGATCAACGAAAAATCCAAGCAATTTTAGATTGGCCTCCTCCCACGAATCTAACATAGTTGAAAGGATTCTTTGGATTATGTTGTTAGTGTACACACCCAAAATTAACATAGATTATTATTTACATTTTCATGTAGATCACACTTGCGTATTTCTTCTAGTTTCCCTTATTAATTAAATAATATTAATTATTTAATGAAGTCTAATTATTCCCCCTTCTAAAAATAATTAAATAATGACAATTATTTCATTAAGCTAATTATTCCTCTAAAATAATTAAATTTAATTTAATTATTTCTTCTTCTACCAAAAATAATTAAATAATATTAATTATTTAATTAATATAACTATTCTTCCAAAAAATAATTAAATTTAATTTAATTATTTATCCCTCTTTCCTAATAATTAAATAAATTATATTTAATTATTCTCACCATCCCTCCTCATGATTAAACAATCTAAAAATTATTTAATTAGCTAACACCTTCTCAAATTTAATAAATAAATCAAATTTATTTAATTTCCTTCACTTCTTAAAATAAATAATAGAATCTTATTTATTCCTCCAACATTTTTGAATCCTAAATGATAATAATCAAATAATTATTATTTAAATTCCTTAATCCATGGCTTTTTGTCTCATTTAATCTCCACCCTTGATCAAAAAATCCTACAACTTAATCTCTACCCTTCAAATTGACTTTGAGTTAAAATATGTCAATTCCTTGATTTTTGGAAGCTAAAATGTGTCAATTCCTTGATTTTTGGAAGTTAACATATAGCAATCGCTTGATTTTTGGATCTAACTCCTTAGTTAACTCATGATAATGCTGTCTCATTCATTCTCAATGTTGATCATAATTCAAATTCTTTTGATCTCAACTCTCCATTCTTTCCAAGGAAAAGCATATAAGCACACCTCCTCTAAGCTATTTGGAATCACTTTTTTATCTTAGCCTTATGCTGTCATTCTGATTCTCGTAAGGACTTCTCATTGTCTTAGCCTTATGCTATTATTTTGATTCTCAAATTATCAAGTACTCAAGCACTCAATCATTGAAGCACTCTACCATTATCAAGCAATAGCAAGCTATCATGCTTATGCGAATCTGAGAGCATTTGGATCACAATTTTATAAACAATAGAGCTATTTAGATTTTGTATTGGTTGTAGATAGTCGTATTTACATTCATAGCTTTTATCTCTTGCTCTATTGCATAGCTTAGATCTATAGATATTTCTCTGTATTCCATTGGTTTGATTCATTGCTGTTAAACTACATTTCTATAGCTTACATTTTGGTGACCATCGTGGGGCCCACATCCCTGTTCTAATCTCTTTTAGAGCCTGCAGATGTTTCATTGTTCATAGTTTTGTTGATTTTCTCTGAGTTTTTCTTCAAGGGTTTCTCAGTCACTCTGCTCCTATGTTCTTTGGAGGCTCCAGATCTCTTATTATGAAGGCTCCAATCAAGGGACGAGGGTGATGTTTTGATGAACCATCCTCAATGACGCTTTCATCCACACGGTTTGCATTACTAGTCACTCTCTATTGTAGTTTTCAGAGGTCAAGGTCTTCACAAAACTTGCAGTCACAGGTTTAAGGTCGAGATCTCTTAAGCATCTAGCATTCTAACGAAGACAACTTAATTTGAAGGTCATGGTTTATCAAAACCGCCCACCATTTTCTAAAGGACTCAAGGATCTTCAACTCACATTTCAGATCTGAGTGTGTCATTCTTCACTCACCGAACCTGCTTGCTAGGTTCAAAGCTTCATTTTTGGCGCATACACTCAACGGGATTCTACGAGCCCCAGCCTCTGTTTATTTTGTGCTCTTTTCACACAGATCACTTTGTTTATTCATCACAATCAGTAGATTTCTACACCAACATTAGTCAATGTTTGCAATAGTGTCTGGTTGCAGTTTGAAGTTGCAATCTTCTCTATAACCGTCAAGGCTGAATACTCCATGATAAAGTCACTATTTCCTTCACCCCTTGTCATCCAAACCGTCCACCATAACACTAGTTTACTCTGTGGTCAAGGGTTACCACATGGTCGAAGCCGCCTCCTCCAAATTTGTTGTTTGGTCGCTGCTTTTGATCATTGAGTCGATAACTTTTGGAGGTCAAAGGACCCTTAGTCAGTTTTGTTGTAGAGTTTGTTTCTTGTTTCTTGGTTGCATTCTCCCATCGGCTTCAACATTCTAAAGTCACTTGCAGTTTTTTGATAGATACTTGGATCTAGTTGCAGTTGTTTGTGTATCTGGTTTTGTGGTTACACAGCACCTTGCATAAGGCTCTCACAGACATCGCCAATTAATCACAAGTTGACGCAGGCCTGATATCAGGCATTCCCCATTAGTTAAAACATTCTAAAAATTTACTATTCAACATTCTAACTATTCTAACTATTCTATCGTTCAATCTTTATTATTTTTGCTAGAATTTTTGTATTTTGTTTTGTTTTGTTTTGTTGTCTTTATTTGTGTGTAGGGAAACCACTTGCTTAAATAGATCTGCATCAAAAAGGATCTACTCGTTGGAAGCTAAGGAATAAAACATAAGGTGCACTCATTCCAACCTTTACATTCTTTAGTTAAATAGGTTTCTTGCATCACATTTAATTTTGGGATTTTAAAGAACAAGTGTTTGGTGAAGAAGTTGTTGGTCGTCCAGGAGTGGTGTGTATGCTCTCCTCTTGCATGCTTAGTACGATCTTGAGGACCAAAAACACCCTCTTACACCTTCTTCTTTATAGTCTTTCACATTTCATTTTGGGTCTTTAAAAAGAACTAGTGTTTGAAGTGGTTGATAAAATTCGTGAACCATTCAGGATTGGTGTGTATGCTCTCCTCTTGTGTGCCTGCAAGGCTTGGAGGATCAAAACCACCTTCATACATTCACAACTTTGCATTTTTATTGTTATCACACTTTTCTTAAAGGTTAAAAGAACGACTTGTTTTGGTAAATAAACACGTGTTTGATTTCCTCTTGCGTGACTACACAATTTTGAGGACCAAAAACATTGTTTCTTTTACCCTTTGTAACCTCTTAGGAAGGCCTGCCAAGCGAAGTGATCACTCTAGGGACAACCTTAACTCCAGTATTCCAATAGAGTATAAATAGCGAGAGGTGAATCTAAAGACACCTCTCTTGGATATAGTATATTGTCACTATAACTAAGCCCCCAAGAACTTTATACCTTGGGGAAGTGATAAAGGAGGGAGGGTTACCCTCTCCTCTTGGTTATTGTGAGGATATTCTTATCCATCTACGGATTTGGGCCTCAAGTACCCTCGAGGTATATAGAGGATGCTTCTAGTAGTGAGCTTGTTCTATCCTAGTTAAACCATTCAGCCTATCTACTCTCTTATCTCTAGGATTGTTGTTGTGTTCGTTGTGTTTGTAAGATAAATATCAAAATTGGAATTGTAAGAAGTATCTTTAAAGTGCCTGCTTTTGTTTGTTTGTTTTTTAGCATTTATATTTCATTGCAAGAATAGAGGTACAAACCAAGTTCTTTGTCAAAAACTAAATTAGTCTTAATCAAAACCTTTCAAAACTCATTTAAACTCTTTGTTCTGGGGTGGGTTTTTATTAGTTTGTGACACAGTGATTTTGCCAATAAATATCTTAAAAAGTAATCAGCCTTAACTAAAACATAAACTAACCAATCAACTTTAATCAGATTAAACAAAAAGCAATTTTTTGTAGAAATCCAGGAATTTGCATGGGAAACATTCTAAAAAGTTTTAGATTGATGCTCTTATCTTTATCATATATCCAATTGTTGAGCGTATCAAGATCTTGGTAAATATCAAAATCATTTTGAACCTATACTTATCTATACCAAGAACATATCAAAGGGAACACTAGATCTCTCGATCCAGTTGCATATCAGTTTGCTTGGACTCAAAAGTCTAGTACAAGTAAATATTATCATATCATGATCAAAATATTATTGCATATCAGTTTGCTTGGACTCAAAAGTCTAGTAAACATTATCATATCGCGATCAAAATATCATTACCGTGATCATTTCTTATATCATTGGAGATCTAGAATATCTTTGACTTCCTTGGTTTAGATTAAGCCTAAGGGTCTAAAATCTAATCTTTGAAAAATATCTAAACTCGATATCAATTTAACAATAGTATATGGTGAATACAACAGCACGTTCTAAAAGGAGATGGTTAACAAGTTGAAGTTGACAAGGAGAAGACATCCATACCGGAGTGCACCGATCACATTTATGCGGCTCATGAATGAGGTACTAAAAGAGTTTTTGGGAAAATTTGTCATTGTTTATTTAGATGATATTTTAATTTTCAATAAGACTTTAGAGGAGCACTTAATGAATACTCAAAAAGCTTTTAGAAAGTTGAGGAAAGAAAAGTTGATAATTAATCTGAAGAAATGTAGTTTCGTCAAGGAGTTGGTGTACATGGGATTTGTCATCTCAGCTGAGGGTCTTAAAATAGATCCAGAGAAGGTGAGGAAAATCATTGAATGACCTACCCCAATAATACAGGAGCATCCGGAAGCATTCAGAACAATTAAAATAGTTGACAGTGAAGTTGCAGCTTGCAGAGAGAGCGACCTTGGAGAATTCTAGCTTTTGAATATTAGAGGCTGCGGATCTGAAATTAACATCTAGACATAGTCAGTTATAACATATCAAGAATTCAAATCATTTGGCTTTGATTCCGGAAAGTTATCGCTACCGGAAGATTGACTGTTTTTGCAGAACAGAGCCGACAGTGTTTAGTGGAATCTAATCGGCTTGCGGAGGAAATCCGTGACTTGCGAGCAAAAAGGAACATTGTTCAATGATGTTTAGGACCTGGCCGACCTTCAATGGTGATTTGCACGAAGTTCTATGCCTTTGTGGAGCAGTGTCATATGTTTAGGCCTGACCTATTTTGTGTACACATTTCATAAACTAGCCATTGCAATTAGGCCGACTTGTTGATATTTAGAAAGCTTGCGGAGGATATAAATGAAGGATAATGATTTGTTACAAAGTAGAGTAGTGTGGAAGTGATCTATGGCATGGAGATATGAAGCGAGATCTAAGTAAATTAGATCCGGTCGAGTAGCAGAACAGAGTGGAGAACAGAGAAGAAAGCAAAATGAGATGCAGAGTAGAGAATTGATAAGAAGATGAATGAAATCATGAAATCATATTGGTGTATGAATCTTCAGTAATCCCTGGGTTGTGGCCTAGCATCTGTAAAGCCTTTGAGGCATGTGTAAATCGATTTGAAGTATAATATATGAAGAATGAGCTTTGAAGGCCCGGGTTTTTCCTTGTTAGGGTTTTCCCAGGATACATCTTGTGTTATGTATTCATGAATATCTTTTACCTTTCTGTTAGTTTCTGCTACATACCTGTTATGATCATGGTGTTGTTCAGATAAGGCTGCAAGGTTGGACAGTCCCTCACTGGACCCTCCTACCTTGACTGCATTAAGTGGCATTAGAGCTGGATTTGAATCTAATGGGCTAGTTGCGAATCTGTTAGAACGTGGTGAATCTGTTGGAAGGAAGTGCGAGACCCTAAAGCATACAAAAAAAATCATCACAAAAGAAAGATAAATGTAAGGAATATTTGGTAAGCTTTTCAAATTAAGTTGTTTATTTAATTTGTTTCAGATGGGGAAGATTGGAAAGAGGATGAAGAAAGAAAATGAAACCCTAATATGCGAAAGGGATATTTTGGAAAGGGAATTGTGCGAAATCAAGAAATGTAATGCAGAGTTATTAGAGAAGATGGAAGATCTAGGAGTAGACAAGTTTGATGCCCTTGAAAAAGAACTGAAAGATGTAAGGAGCAGAAATGAAGACCTAGAAGCAGAGCTGAAATTGTTTGAAGATGTTGAAAAGAAATTTGCAGAACTAGAAGGATTTAAGTTGTTTTATAAGGTTGAACAGAGGAACAGAGATCTAGAAGACAGTTTGGAAGAATTGCAGAAGGAGAATAGTTTGCAAAAAAGTGAAATACCAGAATTAAAAGAGCAAATGGATCAGTTGGAACAGTCACTTGTAGCTTGTAGAAGAGAGAATGAAAGTTTGAGATCTAAGCCTGAGTTGTGTGATGTTTCTTGTGATACTAATGATTTCTGTGATGATGCAAAAGTTTCTTTAGACAGTGAAATTAAAGATGACAGTGTGACAGAACTTGGAGCTATTGGTGATGGTATTGGTTTCAAAATCATGCAAAGAATGGGATATGAAGGACAAGGATTGGGAAAGCATCAGCGAGGAATTATAGAAACTATTGAAATAGTAATCAGATCAAGAAGTGAAGGGATTAGTTATGACAGAGCTAAGGATGTTATGGCAAACTTTAACAAATCAAGTCAAAGTAGAAAAGGTATGTATTGTTTACATTGTAATAGACATGGACATGAGAAGGAGTTGTGTTGGGATCTATACCCTTGTAAGTTTTGTGGGTTGAGGAACCATTCTGAAAAGTTGTGTTGGAACAAGATGAAGAAAAGAAAGTCTATGACAGGTTGCATACAGAAAGATTATGGATGGATTGATGGGCAGGAATGGAAACATGTTACTTGTATGTTCAGAGGGAGGTATAGACTGAAGTATTCAAGTGTTCGATTAGGATGCAGGGAAAGAAGATCTTATGTGGAGCAGAACAAGGACAGTAATTCAAACTACAGAGGGAGAAGTGACAGGAGTCATGATTCTTATCACAGTGAAGGATAATGGAGGGATGTAGAAGGATTTGCAAGAAGAAGAACCTATTTTCATGTTTGGAGGAGAAAATAATCAAGCAAGGAAAGTCATCAAGAACCTGTAACCAAAGAAACTGATAAAGGGGAAGTAGTAACTAATTCAGAGACAGTTTGTGCAGAAGAAGAACCCTTGGAATCACTAAGTTTGACAGAAGAACCAGAAGAGGATGATGCAGAGATAATTTATGCAAAGGAAGAAGAAGAAACTTTTGAATCATTGAGTATAATAGAGAAACCAGAAGAAGGTGAAGCATTAATCCTGAGAAGAATTGTGTTTTAAACTAATCATCAGAGGAAACATTACAAGAGAAAATTTGTGCGAGGTATCTTACCAGAGGAGAAATTTTGTGTACCGGAGTAAAGTAAAAGTGGATAAGAAAAAAAAGAACAGTATAGGAGAAGTATATGCAGCGAAGAAAATATGAGACCCTGATAAGTGCAGAGGAAATTGTATCTGAAATCAGAGATCGGAATGTGTACAGAGAAATTCGGGACTATGTTGACTGTATCAAAAGAAAGTAACTTATTGTATCGGAGGGGAAGGATTGTGTACCAGATTGAAGTGCTTATGGTAAAGGAAACAAGGTGAAGTACAGAAGCAGTGTAAGCAGAGTGGAAGCTGTAAGATTTTGATGGGTGTGGAGGGAATTGTTTTAAGAATCAAAGAGTAGACAATGTTACAGAGAAGTTAAGAAAGTGTATTGACCGAATCAGAAAGTAACTTGATTGTTCCAGAGGATGCAAGTATGTTTGTATTTACTCTTAATTGATTGAAATAGACATTGAGCTTGAGGCAACTTGCGGAGAAGACTTGCTCAGATCACCAATCATTGAGGCAGTGCAAGGCTTGCAGGTAGACCGTCGAAACTAGACCATGACAAGATGAAGAAATTGAGGCAACTTGCGAAGAAGACTCGCTCAGACCGCTAATCATTGAGGCAGTGCAAGGCTTGAAAGAAGAACGCCAAACTTAGAAGAATTTGAGGCAGTTTTGCAGGGTGGACTTGAACAGACCACCGACCTTGAGGAAGTTGCAAGTACCTGAAGCCCGTTCACCGAACCTATTTGATTTTGGCATAATATAGACCAAAATGAAGAGGCTCACATTTCAAATAACCCCGAGAGTCTGATGCAGGAGCATTCAGAACAATTAAAATAGTTGACAGTGAAGTTCCAGCTTGTAGAGAGAGCGACCTTGGAGAATTCTAGCTTTTGAATATTAGAGGCTGCGGATCTGAAATTAACATCTAGACATAGTCAGTTATAACATATCAAGAATTCAGATCATTTGGCTTTGATTCTAGAGAGTTATCACTACCGGAAGATTGACTATTTTTGGGGAACAGAGCCGACAGTGTTTAGTGGAATCTAATCAGCTTGCAAAGCAAATTCATGACTTGCGGAGAAAAAAGGAACATTGTTCAATGAAGTTTAGGACCTAGCCGACCTTCAATGGTGATCTGCACGAAGTTCTATGCATTTGTGGAGCAGTGTCTTATGTTTTGGCCTGACCTATTTTGTGTACACGTTTCATAAACTAGTCATTGCAATTAGGCCGACTTGTTGACGTTTAGAAACCTTGCGGAGGATATAAATGAAGGATAATGATTTGTTACAAAGTAGAGCAGTGTGGAAGTGATCAATGGCATGAAGATATGAAGCAAGATCTAAGTTAATTAGATCTGGTTGAGTAGCAGAACAGAGTGGAGAACAAGGAAGAAAGCAGAATGAGATGCAGAGCAGAGAATTGATAAGCAGATGAATGAAATCATGAAATCATATTGGTGTATGAATCTTTTGTAATCCTTGGGCTGTGGCCTAGCATCTGTAAAGCCCTTGAGGCATTTGTAATTCAATTTGAAGTATAATATATGAAGAATGAGCTTTGAAGGCTGGGTTCTTCCCTATTAGGGTTTTCCCAAGATACATCTTGTGTTACGTGTTCATGAATATCTTTTACCTTTCTGTTAGTTTCCGCTGCATACTTGTTATGATCATGGTGTTATTCGGATAAGGTTGTAAGGTTGGGCAGTCCCTCACCGGACTCTCCCACCTTGACTCCATTACCCAATGAGTGTTACAGAGGTACAATCTTTTCATGGTTTGGCAAGTTTTTATAGAAAATTTATTAGGAACTTTAGTAGCGTTTGTGCACCCCTAACTGAGACAATGAGGGGATATAAAAGAGTCTAAATGGACTACAAGAGCAGCCAAGAGTTTTGATATATTGAACCAGAAAGTCTTAGAAAAACCTGTTTTAGCACTTCTAGATTTCAATAAGGTATTTCAGGTAGGTTGTGATACTACTGGAAGTGCTATAGGAGTTGTTTTAAGTCAAGAAGGTAATCCCATTACCTATTTTAGTGAGAAGCTTAATGATGTGAAGAAAAAGTATTTTGTTTATGATCAGGAGTTTTATGCTATAGTTCAAGATTTGAAGAAATGGAGACATTATTTGTTGCCAAAAGAGTTTGTTTTATATACTGATCATCAGGGTTTGCAATATCGTAATAGTCAAGGGAGGTTAAATCAAAGGCACTTAAAATGGGTTGAGTTTTTGCAGAGTTATACTTTTATTTTGAAGCACAGGAGTGGAGGATCAAACAGAGTTGTAGATGCCTTAAGCAGAAGGCAAAATTTGTTGACAGAGATGAAGATAGAGGTTTTTGGGTTCAATGAACTCAAGGATTTGTACCCTGAAGATCCAGATTTTGTAGAAGCTTAGAAATCTTGTTTTGAACCTATTACTTTAGATAGGACAAGGTGGTTAGATTTCATGATCCAAGAGGGTATGTTGTTCAGAGGAAGCCAGTTATGCATTCCAAGGAGTTCCATGAGAGAGAACCTGACTAAGGAGAAGTATACTGGAGGGTTGGTAGGACACTTTGGTCGAGATAAGACCATTGCTCTTGTTAGTGAGAATTATTACTAGCCATAGTTGCACCAGGATGTGAAGAAATTTGTGTAAAGTTGCAGAGTATGTCAAATGACCAAAGGAGTGAGTTAGAATATTGGGCTATATCAACCATCACCTATACCAGAGGGGCCATGGGAGGATATTAGCATAGACTTTGTTCTTGGTTTACCAAGGATACAGAGAGGGCATGATTCAATATTTGTGGTGGTTGACAAATTTTCAAAGATGACACATTTCATTCTATGTCAAAAAACCAGTGATGTTCACATTGCAAAATTGCTTTTCAGAGAGGTGGTTAGACTACATTGTCTACCAAGGAGTATAATTTTAGATAGAGATACCAAGTTTGTTGGGTATTTCTTGAGGACCTTATGGAAGAAGTTGAAGACTGAGTTGAAGTTCAGTTCTACACATCATCAATAGACTGATGGACAGACATAGGTAGTGAATCAATGTTTGGGCAAACTACTGAGATGCTTAGTTGGAGATAAGCCCAATGGATGGGATTTGATGTTACCACAATTGGAGTTCGCATACAACAATTTCATCAACAAAAGTACTAGTAAATCTCTATTCTAGATTGTATATGGTAGTAGTCCAAGAAATGTTTTTGAGTTGATGAATATGGATAGAGGAGAGAAAAGTAGTGTCTAGGACGAATACTTTGTAGAACACATAAGGAACTTGCATGAGGAGGTAAGAAAGCATATCAATAAGATGAATTCACAGTACAAGGCTAAGGTATATCAAAAGAGAAGATTCAAGGACTTCAAGGTTGGATATGAAGTTATGGTTCACCTAAGGAAGGGAAGGTATCCTATGGGAACATATAATAAGTTGAAGATGAAGAAATTTAGACCATGCAGGATACTAAAGAAACATGGTTCATGAAATGCATATGAAGTAGAGTTGCCGAGTGGAATCATCATTTCCCCTGTGTTCAACATTAATGATTTAACAAAGTATCATGAAGGTGACACAAAGGATGGACTAGCAGAAGAACAGTGGAATATCCTAGCATCTACTTCAAAGGAGGAGATAGAAGAAATCTTGGATAGCCATGTGGGAAGAAGTACTTGAAGTAGGCAATATGAAGAATATCTGGTGAAGTGGAAAGGAAGGCCTATTGAAGATCCTTCCTAGTTGTCTAAGGTAGAGGTTGACCATTTGAGTTTTCCTCAAACACTTGAGATGTGACAAGGTCACTTCTCAAATTACCCTGAGTGTCTGATGCAAGAGCATCCAATGGTGTAAGGGCAATCTTGCATCACCCAAAAAAATGATGATTTTGTTTTCTGTTCTTTTCAAATTTTGTATTTTGAATACACAATTGCTTGAATAATGATGTAGAACCTTCAGTTTTTCCAACCTGCTAAAAATAACCAACTACTATTTTTAGAAAGCTTGCATTTGAGCACGTATGGAAGCAGAAATTTACGCAAAGTTTTGGGATTGAAAAATATGACCTTTGGTGAAGGAATTGGCCAAAGATCACTTGCGAGCTAAAATTGAAAGATATTAAAGTTTCCATTTCTTTAAAAACTGCTGAAAAAGCTTCAAAGTCAGATATGAGGTACTTAGAGGCCTTGTATGACCCTAAAAATAGACAGAATTAGCATATCAAAATCTTAGTGCATAGAGCACTTCGTGAGCTTTCCAATGCATCAAATAGTTCATCAATCAAACACCTGGATCAAAAGTTATGGCTCCCGGAAGTTGACCTATTTTTGGAGGGAGTTACAAATTTCAAAATTTTGGCTGGAAGACACCACAAAAGGTTATTTATGACCATTTTTGGGAATCCTTTGGGGGTGGTAGATAAAAGGGGGAAAGTGGAGAGTCGGGAAAAGGAGGGAAAAAAAAAACCTTAGCAAATTTAAAGCTACAGAAGGCAAAAGGTTCTAGAATCTAGAGAAAAGAAACTATAATGTGTTGTAGCTTGTTGAGGATTCATCCTCTGATTTGATTCCAGTTTCTATAATCTAATGTGTTGTCCAAGCCAATAAAAGAACATTCCTATTTTTTGTCTGTCCAATCTGTGTTAAGGCTACAATACATTACAACTTCCTTTCTCTAGATTTTGGAATGTAATGTGTTGTCCAAACCAATAAAAGAACATTCCTATTTTCTGTGTGTGCAATTTGTATTATTGTGTGTTTTGGGATTGACCCCCTTATCATCAAGTCTAGTATAGAAATTTAATTTGTGGATAGTTCATAATTAATGTAGGAGCATCGTGGAAGACCATTGGCAGCATTAATTTCTGTTGTAATTTTTTTCAAACATCTAAATCATCACCTATGTGGAGAGGCCCTTCCTACTTGCCTACGAATGCATTTAATGTCCAGCCTGGAGATACATGATTTGGTGAGTTTAAACCATTTTATGGATTGTTCTTGTAGTGTTGTAAAATGTGTACACTAGAATTTTACACTTAGTTTAGCACCCGAGTGGGCCTAAAATATTTGTGTTGGCAATATGTGTTGTCATTGATGTCAACAGTTAGAGTGAGGTCAATACTTAGTTTGTGATGATGATATACTAGTGTTGTAACAAAGATGCAGTGAGATGCAGTGATGTTCCTAATGTTCATGATTGGTTGCTAATGTTCATGGTTGGATGTCATGCCCTGATCAATATTAAGTCAAGTTGTTTCGAGCATGCTTGTGGTCAACAAAGCTGACTTCATGATGAAATATTAAGGTGGGAATTAGAAGCACTACGATGAATGATCATATATTAAGATGGGAATTAGAATCTATGTTGAGGATGAGAAGATGTTGTTGATGACCTGTGACATGTTGTATGATCCTTCCTATTGTTCCTAAGGATGTTTATGATGTTATATGAAGGTTTTGGCCTCCAGAAGTTGCTGAAGGTTTCTGTTGCAGAGAATTGCCTAAAAGACTGCCTAATAAAATGCTTTGCATTCCTCCGCATTTGAAGATATGGTCATGCAGTTCAGAAGTTAAGTCCAATGTGATGTAAAGGTGTTAAATCCAAAGTTTCAGATCATTCATCCCTCTGTAGTGAAAGTTATGAAAGACAGTTCCAATCTGCGCTCTAGCAGAATCAAGTGATGATGAAGACTGTTTGGAATGCTCTGCATCCCTCCCTAGTGATAGATATGGCTGTGTGGTTTTGAGGATATGTTCACAATAATGTATGAGTGCATCCACATGAGTTTCAGGTGTTTTGGAGGTCTGTAAGCTTAGTTTTCAAATAACAATTGTGATACAGATAGTTCTGGATGCCTAGTTGTTCTCAAGACATATGCTGATGATGTGCACCAACTTGTTGTGGCATGAAATGGTACATTGACTAATGGAAAATGGTCTTGATGATCTTGTGTTGTCTCCAGTTGCTTCGCAAGGTGCTTTTGTGCTCTCTCCAAAATTGGTTGATGTCCGGAATGATGATATTGCCAGGCTATGCCTCTATCTGGTTGACTGAAAAATGTTGAAGGTATGCGCCACAATGTTGTTGTTTGTAGAGTTCAAGGAATACTTGGAGAGGTTGTGTAGGTCCCGTCGACTCATCTGGTTGAAGCGCAAGCAATGCTCAATCTCTCATGAGTACCGCCAAGTTGAAATGACCAGTGTGCTACAAGCTTCATGTGTTCTTGCTTAAGGGTAACCTAATTCAAATTTGTGAACCGTGCAGATGTTATTCCTTGAAGAATGATTTTGTGAAAGATGTTTAGGACCAGAATAAGCATGTATTAGGATCTGCAAGGTGTGTGTTCCCTTCTAGAGTAGTGTGTTGTTCATGATAGGGCTTGTCTTATGCATGTTTCATGTTGTGATCTCTGGCCGACTTGTAAAATGTAATATTCTTGTTGTATTGGCCGACTTGTAATGAAATCAATGTAATGTCATGTATATATTGTAAACCTAGTTCACCTAAGTGAGGTATGATTGCGAAAATGAAAATATAAAAAAAGAGAGAAGAGCAGAGTATGAATATCACATGCATTGTGATGTGGGACTGAAGGAGAAAGAACAAAAGTGTTAGAGGCTATCCTAATTCATCTTGAAGACATTTTTGTGACAGGAGTGAAGTGAAGAGTATGTCTCATTGATCCAATCATCAGAAGAAGTAGAATTGCAATCATCAAAGGTGTGAGCTTCAATGCCAGTTTTTAGCCAATAGGACTATCATACTGTAATCATCTCTGAGTTCATTCTTAGTTTAGGGAGTAGTTGCTTCCTTGGGTTGTAGCCCTAAAACAAAGTTTGTAGGGAGTTGTATCTTTCTTGGGAGTGACCCTAAAACAAATTTTTCAGGAGTAGTAGCTTCCTTGGGTTGTAGCCCTAAAATAAAGTTGGAATTTTGAGCTTCATATATTGTGAGTTAATCCTCACCGTGGTTTTTCCCTTCTTGGTGTTGTGCCTTACACACACGCCCCATTTTACCAAATGGAGACCCCCTCTTTTGCTTTGGCTTGAAGTCTCAACCTTTGTTACTTATGATGATGAGAAGGTGAATTTGTGCTTAAAGTGCATGATTTGTTCTAGATTTGAGTATTTTGCATATTTGGAGTCATTTGATGTTGTGCATAATTGATTTGGGAGTGTATTGAGTGGTCTTGTGCTTGAAAGATAGCCATTTGTTGCCTTTTGCAATGAAATTAGGTGTTACTACATTTTTCTCCAAAACCCAATGTCACTGGATATTGCCCTTGAAATTGCTACTACAGGATGTGTCATGTTGAAATTCCTAGTTTCCAAGTCTTAAAGTTGCAAGATCATGTCAAATTCCACAAGATATCACTAAGGGGTTCATTTACTTTCTGTTGGCAAGAGACACTGCTAGGCATGTTAAGTGTTGTCATTGATGGCAACTAAGTCTCTACTACAAATCCGCATTGCATAATTTGCCCATACCGGAAACCAGATTGAAGATTTCTCTAAGTCTGGGAAGTCAAGAACAGAGTGAGTGACAGGGTCCGGTATCTTGGTCCAGATCTCCTCAAGAGTAGATCAGAGTTTGCTACGGATCTGAGGGAGTCATAAGCATTGTCAAGATAATCTAAAGCTAGAGTTTTGGCCTCCGGTGATGAAGGATTCAATAGTTATTAGCATTTGAGTATCGGGTTAATAGTTTGACAGAGCAGGCAGAAGAAGAACAGGCCCACCTTGTAATTGATCTTGGTTCCGGATGTATGGAAGTTGTTGGTTGGACAAGTTGTGATGATCAGTGATAGTAGCCGACCTGATTGATGATCTGTGAGTGCAATTTTTGGTCTACATCTCAAGTTATGCATGAATCTAGCCGATAGAGTAGAGTATTCAATAAAGTTCCAAGTGTTCTTGAAGCTGACTGGAAAGTGATTGAAGATCAGGATGCGGATATATATAGCCGATGGATTTGAATGATTGTGGAGTGTGTCTGATGCGACTATGGAATAAATATGAAAAGAGCAGAGATCTAAGATTCAAATGCTAGAACAGTAAAAAGGGCAGAGTAAAGATGAAGTGTATCAAGTCAGTATTTTATGCTTAACCTGAATTGAATCCTTGCATTGATAGATGCTAATTATCAATTCAATTTTATTGTAATTTTCTTCCTGTAGGCAGTGAGCCTTTTGTAGGCAGTAAGCCTTCTTTGAGCAGTGAGCTCTAGGTAGTGAGCCCAAATGCATGTGCATTCTCCTTTGTAATACTTTTAACAGAGTATAATCTTTTGTGGGTTAACCCCCACCATGGTTTTTCCCTTAACCGGGTTTCCACGTCAAAAATCTTGGTGTCAAGTGTGTTACTTATGTTTTCTGCTCGTGTTATTGATTCATGCTTTAATGTTCATATCATTAATTTGTTTAGAAGTTATAAAAGAGGATTAAAGGCAGAAAAGTTTAAATTGTGTGACAACTGATTCACCCCCCCTCAGTTGTCCGGACCAATTCCAACAATTGGTATCAGAGCAAGGTGTTGGCACTAATTTTGGTCTGGATCTGAGCGCAGATGTTGGAGGGTTTTTTCTTTTTGGGCCCTAAGTTTCCTTGTTCATCGCTGTGACTTTCTCTATCGGCGAAACTTCTTTTTGAGTGCTCAGATTATGATTGAACCATCGTTTTGAACCACCGCATTGAACCCTTTTGGTTCATGGTTCAACGGTTCAAGGCTTTGTGTTTGTGTTCGGCAAATGTTCTTTTTGAAGTGCTCCATTCGGCGTTGAACTTCTCGGTTGAACCATCCGTTTGAACTGGTTCATGGTTCAAAGGTTCGGAGCTTTATGTTTTTGGTTCATCAGAGTGATCGGCATCATCGGCGAGCTTTTTTTTGTTCCCTCCGATGTGTTTGGTTTGGCCGATGGAAATGCCATCGGTGTGATATTCATCGTCAGCAGGCTTCATTTGTGTTTGGCCGATGGATGTTATCGGCGTGTGTTGTATTGTCGGCATGAGTGTTTTGAGTTGTGCCGATGATGGGGGGCTTGGCCGATGGGACCAAGGAGGATGTGTCTATCGAGGTGACAAGTTCTATCGGTGTAGGCATTTTGTTGTTTGCCGATGGCTTTGGTCATACCGACAGGTGAGGAATGTGGAGACTTCATCGGTGAGAGTTTGGTCCATCAGCTGGGGAGCTTTGGGTTTGGCCGATAGTGTTGATATCGCCGATGGAGGGATTTGGAACGAGCATCGGTGTGACTTTGTGTGATTGGCCGAAGAGTTTTTGACTTGCCCGATGGTGTATGTCACACCGACGGAAGGAGGAGGCCAGGGTCCATCGGCGTGAGTTGTGTTGTCGGTGAGCATCTTTTCTGTTACGCCAATGGTCTATGTCTTGGCGACAGGTGTGTTTGGAGTGAACCATCGGGATGACTTAGTATGTCGACGAGGGAATTTTGGGCTAGCCCGATGGTTGTTGTCTGGCCGACGAAGTATGTTTTGGTGGCCATCGGGGAGACTCGTATTGTCAGTGGGAGTCTGGAGAGTTAGCCTGATGGTCAGTCTCTGGCCGATGAGGGGAATGTAGTGAAACGGTTGGCGAGACTGTTGACGTCGGCTAGAGGATTTTTGGACGCTCCGATGGAGGGAGTCACGCCGACGGGGGTGCAGAGTGTAGTTTGTGGTCATCAGCCAGGCTATTGATGTCGGGATGAGTTTTGTGGAGTTGGCCGATGGTTCTTCTCTGGCCGATATGGAAGTTGTAGGGTTTCGGGAGGTGTCGTCAGCGAGACTTGATAGATCGGCAGGAGGATTTGGGAGTTGGCCGATGGCCTGGGTCTGGGCGATGGGCTTTTGGGTGAAGGAGTGTGTGTCGAGCGTGGCAAAAGCGCTCGACACCTATTATGCAAGTGACTATGCTTTTAAACTACTAAAGTGGTCTCCTCACCGTGCATGTGGGACTAATCTCCCTGTATTATTCTAAACCTGCGGTGATGCGCATTTTGGCGGGAAGCTCCATTTTGAACGCTGCGACAGTTTGCTCGGTGGCTGTGGGTTGTTGAGCCATCAATGGCGACTGTGCTGAGGCGTGGGCGAGTTGTTGAGCAGTCATGTACCCAATTTTTTGGCGTAAAGACTTCCAGATGGTGGCACAGGGCTCGAGGCCACCATTGTCTACTTTCTGTCTCTGCAGCAATAAATTTTGAGCGCCATTCCTTTGAAGGATCTGTATCTGGCAGATTTTTGTAAAAGCCTTGTAATTAATTGATGTGGTACACTTTCTGGCAGATATAAGCAGACTGTGTTACCATTGTTTTGGTTGTTGAAAGTTGAACATTTTGGCTCTGTAATACAATACAGTTGGTTTTGGTTGCTCTATACAGCAAAAACCTGTGAGTTTATGTATCTCTTGTTGTATGTTTTTGCATGAATCCACTGATTTCATGGTCAATCTTATATGAATAATGCTATGTTTGCATGTGTTATGCTGATTCTGTCTCCAGTTTTGCATGTATCTTTCTTCTGAGTCTAGGTATTCAAGGAATGTCTAAGATTCTAGAACATAGAATTCCTGTGTTGAATGTTTAATCTTTTAACTTCTGCTCAAGGGGTAGATTAAACTGTTTTCAGATTGAATATTGGGAAGGGTATACTGCAATAGGGATGCCATAAGTATAGACAGCTTAACACTCTGTATTGGGAGATATCTGTAAGGCAGGTATCATATGTATCCCCCTGAAATCTAGTTTTAGTTGTTCATGCATATCATTCACAAGTGTATGTCTACTGACTCCAGGCCCTGGATAGGCACCGATCTAGCTTTGTGTTTGTGTTATATACCATGTCCAGCTTTGCATCCAAATATAAAATAAAAATCAAAACTCTAAAACAACCATTAGGACAGTAGAATTAGTTTTAGGATCCTCAATCCTCTGTCTACAACTGCAAATAGGCCCAAAGCTAGCCCCTTTGCTCTTATCTTTCAATTTTGGTCTACTTACAGGAGGACTTATCTGCTTTCTGTCAGCATCCCAGCATTTGTATGCATATCCTCATGGATGTTGAGTAGGGAATACCCCCCATAGGTTTTGCAGAGCCTGAAGAAGAAGAGGAGATAAAATATAGTGTCTATCTCCTACACTGTTGGCCCCTGGCCCAGAGATCCTATTGATCATTGATGGCTACCTTGTAGGGAAATCTGGGAATAAGCATCCAGTCTGGGAAAAAACCAACACAAGGTTCCTTTGAAAAAGTTTAACAGCTTAAGGAAGATCTAGGAAGGCAGTAAAATGGATGAATATAATCTTCAAGGGAAACTTAATCTCGCCCTAGAAGATCTTGAGCAGTCCAGAGCAGAAGTCCAAGAGCTACAAGAAAACCTCAAAAAGGCTGAAGACTTCATTGAGATTTTAAAAGGAAAATTGAGCAAATCAAATGAAAAAGGGAAGGAGCAACCTCTTCAACTGGGAAATCATTATGAAGACAAGGCCTTAAAAGAGAAGACAAAGGAATGTGAAAAGTTAGCTAAAGACGTTGTTTTCCTAAAACATGAGATGGAATCTGGGGTGATGAGACTAGCCAAGGAAATTGAAGATAGGAAGAAAACTGAAGAAGAGATGAAACAAAATCTGAAAGAGAGAACTGAAGAATGTTGCAGATTGGATGAAATAGTTGGTCTCCTAGAATCTAATCTACAAGAAAGCAAAGACAATGAGAGAGAACTTGAGAGACAAATTATCACTCTAAGATGACCTAGAAGTTGCAAATGAATATTAGGAGAAGTTCAAAATAAGCTCAGCTAAACTTGAAGCACTGCTTGAAGGATAGAAAAAGGCTGATGACAAGCATGGTCTTGGATAAGAGAAAGGTGAAAGCTTCAGATCTGAACAAAGAAATTTCCAACCAAGGAATGGAAGAAACAGACCTAGAAGACCTCCGATAAGACAACCTAACACTAAAAGATATCCATCATTCAATGGCAATTGTTTCAATTACAATAAATTTGGTCATAAAGCTACTCAATGCAGAAGCAGAACAAATCAAAATGGTCCATCCCTCTCTGGACAATGCTTCAAGTGTAAAAGGTATGGTCATAGATCAAATGAATGCAGAAGGATGATAATAAATAACTCTAACAATAGAGGAAATGATAACTCTTTCAATGGCTACTGTTTTGCTTGCAATGGATTTGGACATATGGCTAATCAGTGCAGATCAAGAGGAAATCAAGTGTATAAGCAAAATAATGTTATGTGATTTAATTGCAATAAAGCTGGTCATATTGCAAGATTTTGCAGAATTAGGATTAATGAAAGAGGAGGTCCGGTAAACAGAAAACCGGATGAGCAGAGACAAGACAAAGGCAAAAGAAAAATTCATGTGAATGAGATCCAGAATGAAATGAGCAAGATATGGGTCAAGAAAACTATTGAGAACAATAGTAATGAATCCGCACCAGAATCCAGTGCTGATAATTAATCTGGGAATTGAATTTGGAGCTCTGGCTCAAGGGGGGTTACATTAAAACTCAAATCCCCCTAGCCAATAAATGGGTGTCTGGATCTGGCACAATGAGAGAAGATATTTAGAATTGTCTCAGAACTTGTGGAAGGATTTCCGAAACAAAAGACGATATGGAAATTTGCCGAGTGATTCATGAAGAACTATTTGAGAAACAGGGTAACTGGATGAAGTTAGGGCAATGCATTTATTACAATGCCAAATTAGGTTTTGCAAAGGATGAAAGGTCACTTGATCATGCATTTGAACCACTTTGCATTTGAAGGAAACAAGAAGAAGAGCATTTGAGTTGCAAATCCAAAAACTGAAGTACGAAGAGCGAATTCAACCAGAAATTGATCAACCCTAACCCCGCGAAAGAAAAAGGTACTTCTCTGTAAAGTTTTGAATCTGAAATCTGTCGAGATGGCTACTCCTCATGTTGTTGACATTACTGAAAGGCCTCGACCCAAATTTAAGAAGCATCCTCACAAATCAATTGAAGTCAACCTGTTAGGTGCTTTTTCAAGTGTTCCATATAGTGTGCTGCATGTTGAAGATATTAGGGTTTATGTTCATGCAAACATAGATAAATTTGGAGACTCAAGATATGTAGAATTGTTTGAAAATCATCTCAGGAATGAAAACCATGACCTTAAACCCGAGTATAAGGCACTACAAGATAAACACTTTATTCAGATTATGAAGTTTCCAACATTTGATGAAGATGAATGGGTTCGTTATGTTTTGAGCAGAATGCATGATGAATTCATATGGCTACTAAAACCATTCAAGATTACCAAGGATGCTATCAGAATTGTGACCGGATTAAATTCAACTGATGGATTACCCATGTTGAAATCTGTGAAAAACTAAACTGTTACCGATGCAACCGGTGCGAAATTTGATAAGACAGTAATGACCATAAATGACATTATAGAACCAGATGTTAAGTTTGCTTCCATGGTGATTGGATACAAAATTTATCACTCTAGCAGGGAGAATTCTGTCTCTAGAACAACCATATATGTTGCATATAAGATGCTAAAGGAAAATGCAGATTATGATTTGTGTGAATTGTTGCATAATCAACTGATTGAGAATCTAAACAAAATCAAGAAAGATAAGAAAAACACTTTTAAATATGGTACATTGGTTCTATGCTTGTTTTTCTACTATATGAATGAAGTACCTGGAGTAAAAGGTGTACACTGGACTAATGATCAGCTAGTTGCTATTTAGATCAGAGATCATCTAAACAACATTGGTGACTATAAAACACAAAAAACAACAATCTGGGGATATCTTAAGAATTTTCAAGGTATGATGCATGCAAGAGAGAATTCCCAAATCAGTTGTGGAGAAATATAAAGATGAGATATGTTTTAAGGTTGACACTAATCAGTGCCTAATGGAAGTTGTAGAACCCAGAACTATATGGATTATGTCTATGGGCTATGAGGTTGATGAGAAAATTTTGAATATGTATATGCTCAACACATATTGAGCAAGCCAAAGGATACAACAGTTGAAAGATTTGGGACATATGAGGAGTTAAGTTTGAAACTGCACGTTGAGCTCAGAGAACCTGAAACCAATAGGAGAGTAAGTAAAGAAGTTGAGTAGTTGGCTGAAAATCTGGACCTAACTAAGGAGGTTGTGAGGCAATTCAACGAAAGAACTAAAAAAGATGAGAAAGAGAAACAAGATAAGAAACAAGGAAATGCTCCGGTGGAACCCTCTTCCACCTCAAGGACTACTAGCAGCTCCGCTTCTACCCCTGTTTCTCCTAAGACTACAAAACCAGAAACAAAATCATCTGGGAAAAGGGAGAAAAGAAAGAAAACAAAAGCATCCCGGACCATGAAAGCACAAGAGAAGAAGAAGAAGATACAGATTCTGATATTGAGATCAAAGAACTAAATACCACAGACACAAAAGCTGCCAAGATATCTAAGGAGATGCCCTCCGGAAGCAAAAGGGAAAGCAAGAGGCAAAAGACAGAGGAATATGAAGAAAAACCTACCCTTTCAATAGATGACATCATTAAATCTATTACTGTAGATGGAAACTTGGCTCCAATGACAGAATTCTATGATGACTATAGTGATGCTGACAAAAGAGTACTTGAGGAAGCAATGGTAAGATATTTGAATATCTACAACAAGGCTCTTATTGAGATATGTTCATTGATACCAAAAGCCCTGAAAACATTTTGGAACTGAGAAAAGAGAATGCAAAAAGAAAGGATCTTGAGATCCGAGAACAAATATTAATAAAATTATGCCCCCAAATTACTCCAAAGCAAATAAATTTAAATTCAAAGAAGCCAAGGATGAGTTCCAGAGTAAAAATTGAATGAATAAGCTCATTCTTGGGGAGACATACAAGATTGCAAAGGAAACCAAAGAGATTCTCTGGAGTGCTTTGAAAAAGCACAATTTTCCTGTTGCAAAGGAGGTAAATGTAGAGATTGAGTTCTCAGACATGAATTTCGAAGGATTAAAGAAGAATAAACACCAGACTGAAACTCTAGATTCCTCTGTTCTGGAAGAAGAAATGCAGAAAGAAGAGGAAGTATTGATAGAAGAAGCAGGTGTTGGCCATGATCCTCTGGATCCTCCTGCTACCGACGACTCCGGAAAGGACAAAGAAAAGGAAGAAGAAAAAGAAAAAGGAAAAGAAGAACTAACAGAAGGAGATGGTGCTAATGCACTGGAGCAAGACAGTTCGGTTGCTTCCACTAACAAAGCACAAGGGAAGGAAACTGAAATAGCAAGTGTGGCAAGGGACACTGCGAATGCAGTGCAGAGTTTTCTCAGCAAGGAGATGCTAGAGTTTGGTGAGCCTGAACTATTCCAAGGACCAATTAATCTAGATGCTCTCTCTCTGGTACAAGTGATGAAGATTGCATCCTTCACTCAAGCCAAGGCCAGGGAGAAGATGTTAAAATCTCACATGGATGACAGTGAACTATTAGGACTTGCAACCGGAGTCTTGGAGAAGTTATTGCCAACCTACCAAAAGAGTCTGTCGAATTCCCCCTCTGGTCATCTAAAGAATCTTGTGAATACTGTAAGTACACATTTTGAGTCTTTTGAGAAGTCTGCAGAGACTAAAGTTGGAAATGAGTTTTTGGATAAGAAATTGAGTGAAATAAAGAGCCTAATAGGGTATGATAGGACGATACTTGATATCAGTATAAAGAGTATTCAAAATGCTCTAAGTGATGGAGGTGATATATACAAGTTTTGTCTATCCTGGTCCAAAGTTAGTGAGGATTTGAGAAGAAGATAAAGGAGCAAGAACAGAAATTGCCAAATCTATCTCAAAATTTTGATCCTCTAACAGTTTCTCCTATAAGTCAGGAATGTCAAGTAATCAACCTGACTGATGAGATAAAGAGGCTTGTTAAAGAAAAGGGTAATATTATGAAGAGAATGTGTGAGCTTCGGGGATTGATTGCCCCCAAGTTAGAGACAATGTATAATGCCTTATCAAAAGCTCAGACTGCAGTTCAGGCAAGTGATCCTTCAGATCTAACAAAGGCAGAAGCATATGCATTTTTACTGAGTGGACACATTTCAATTTTGGATGGTATGAAGAGAGGTTGGACCACCGAATTTGCACTGTTAAAGAGTTCTTTCGCAAATATCTTTAAATTTATGTAAATATAACATATGGGCTATTTGTACATATGCGGCCGTATATATAGAATTTTTGCATGATTAGTGATTGCAGATTCCACTCTTTGCCATTGATGTCAAAGGGGGACTGAAGAGCAGTGAAAAATGAAGAATCCAGCAAAGGGGGAGCACCGGAAAGCAGTGTGAACAATAGTATGGAGCACAAGCAAAGGGGGAGTTATTCCGACACTTAGTCATTTTTCACTAAGTGTTGCCATCAATGCTAAAGGGGGAGATTGTTGGTAAGAGACACTACTAGGCATGATAAGTGTTGTCATTGATGGCAACTAAGTCTCTACTACACATCCGCATTGCATAATTTGCCCATACCAGAAACCAGATTGAAGATTTGTCTAAGTCCGGGAAGTCAAGAACAAAGTGAGAGACAGGGTCCGGTATCTTGGTCCAGATCTCGTCAGGACTAGATCAGAGTTTACTGCGGATATGAGGGAGTCATAAGCATTCTCAGGATTATCTAAATCCAGAGTTTTGGCCTCTAGTGATGAAGGATTTGATATTTATTAGCATCTGAGTATCGGGTTAACAATTTGACAGAGCAGGCAGAAGAAGAACAGACCGACCTTGTAATTGATCTTGGTTCCGGATGTATAGAAGTTGTTGGTTGGACAAGTTGTGATGATCAGTGATAGTAGCCGACCTGATTGATGATCTGTGAGTGCAAATTTTGGTCCGCGTCTCAAGTTATGCATGAATCTAGCCAACAGCGCAAAGTATTCAATAAAGTTCCAAGTGTTCTTGAAGCCGACTGGAAAGTGATTGAAGATCAGGATGCAGATATATATAGCTGGTGGATTTGAATGATTGTGGAGTGTGTGTGATGCGACTACGGAATAAATACAAAAAGAGCAGAGATCTAAGATTCAGATGCTAGAAGAATAGTAAAAAGGGCAGAGTGAAGATGAAGTGTATCAAGTTAGTATTTTGTGCTTAACCGGAACTAAATCCTTACATTGATAGATGCTAATTATAAGTTCAACTTTATTGTAATTTTCTTCCTGTAGGCAGTGAGCCTTTTGTAGGTAGTAAGCCTTCTTTGAGCAGTGAGCTCTGGGCAGTGAGCCCGAATGCATGTGCATTCTCCTTTGTAATACTTTTAACAGAGTATAATCTTTGTGGGTTAACCCTCACCGTGGTTTTTCCCTTAACCGGGTTTCCACATCAAAAATCTTGGTGTCAAGTGTGTTGCTTATGTTTTCTGCTCATGTGTTATTGATTCATACTTTAATGTTCATATCATTAATTTGATTAGAAGTTGTAAAAGGGGATTAAAGGCAGAAAAGTTTAAATTGTGTGACCACTGATTCACCCCCTCTCTCAGTTGTCCGGACCAATTCAACACTTTCATCCTGTCACATTGTCCTGAAACCCCGATTGGGCTAAGTCTGAAACCCTGAAAATCCTGAAAAATGGCTAAGTCTGAAATCTCATGAAACCACAAAATTCCAGAATCTGCATATAAAATCCTATGGATCTAAAACCTATCTCAAACATCTTGAAAGTATATTTAAAAATATTTAAAGTATAAGACTTATACTTAAATATATTTTCAAATATACTTTCACCCTGGCCAATTCAAAAGCTGGCACTAAAAATGCTTCCTACTGCAAAAAGCGCTAAATGTCCCTCTCACTGCCTTTGTGCTAGATTCCTTATCCTCCCACTTGCACCGAAATCGCTGACCACAGACTTGCGCTAAAAACTGTTCCTACCAACTTGCGTTAAAAGGAAGTCTGACCGAATTTATCCACAACTCGCCGAAATTCACACTAGCTATAATCCCCACTAACTCCTTAAAGCATCCTTAGCGTTGAAATCACTTCCCATGGACTTGCTAAATTTGACCTCCACCGACTTTTAGTCCATGAGACCTAAAACCCGCGCTTTTAACATTTTGGCTTAGAAATTTGGTTTTTTAGGGTACAAATTGAATTTTCTTGATGGATTTGAATTGCACAATCATTTGTCACAAATGATGAACTTTTTTAGCATGACTGTGTGGATTTTGGGCACGTTTAACAATAATTAATGCTACTACACCTGAAAAGTCAGTGACCCCAAAAAATCCTACTTTTTGCAAAAAAGGCTAGAAAAATGCAAAATAAAAGTCCCCAAATGGATCCTAATGAGTGTAAAAACCTCCCAGATCAATATATTAGCCAAATGGGTACTTGAAAATGGTAAAAAACTTAGAAAATCATGTAAAAATCACTGGATTTAAGAGGTTGTTTAAAGAAAAGTGATATTGACAATGAGTTGTTCCTCACTGATCTATGGCTACAAGTGGACATATCTTGATCCAAATTGATGGAAAATGATTGTCTATGATGAAATTGATGCTTTGCCTTGTTGATTACAGGTCTAAGAGGACAAAGAAGCCAATTGGAGCTGTCTTGGAAGGATGAACACACAGAGGTACCTTGCTGACTTGGAAATGTAGAATTGACATTCTATCAACAAAATTGTTGCTGCCCATGCAAAAGGAAGTCAGTATGATGTCCAAGATGATGGAGATAGGCCTCAGGAGCTGGAAGACATTGAAGATCATGCCTATTTCATGGCAGTTCCTGTAGATCTAGTCCAATGTCCAAGACATGTTCACACTTGTTCATAGCTGCCCCAGCAGTCCAGTCATGCAATGATGATCGAGCAAGCATCCAGTTGGATACACTTTCACCAAAAATGTGCTACATACACCTCTTGATCCAGTCAGCGCCTAAAATCCCATGAATCCACATCAGCTCATATTTTCAAGTGTCGTGACTATTTTGGCTTGATTTGGCCTTGAAAATTGACTTTTCATCATATGCAACTAAATGTGTATCCATTTTGTCCAGATTCAATGTATTTGCAAGCTGTATTTTGCCTTTTTCCTAGAGGACAAAAGCAAATCCAAAAATGTAAATAACTATTGTATCTCATTAAATGCCATGTAATTTGGACCGTTGGTGTTGAGTTAATCTCCACCGTCCATTGAAAAACTCGGTATGGTGCCTTGCCTATAAAAGGGCCACGATTTTATCTCATTGTAAGTAAGATTTGATAATAAATTGCTGAGACTCTACCAAAATACAATCAATACAAGGCAAGTTTTGCAAGTTGCTGAAAATTTGTGTTTCTGTATTGTCTCATTTTGGATTTCATGGTTCATGTCAATCTGAAATTAGTTGATATTCAGTTGCATTTGTGCTTAATCACTCAGATATTTGATTGATGGATTTCCTGTCCATACCATTAATGACTTGTTGATTGTATGTCATTGTGCATGGTTAGTATGGGCATATTATATGAGATAAGTTCGATTGTATGATTTCATTGAACTGCACCAAGGACTGGGTGTTTGATGAACCCTCTACAATTTGAAAATCATTGCATTTCCTTAGAAGATTGCACAATCTTTGTGGCATTATGGGCTGCCTAGTTAAGTAGAGATTTCTTTCTTGTTGGGAATCTGTCTATCTGTGTGTTGATCATTTATGCAATTGTCTATAGGATTTCTCTTATCCCTCCTCTCTCTCCCTTTCCTTTTGCATTTTCTTTACATCAAATTTGTTAGATTTAGGGTTTGAGAAGCATTTCATTGCCCATCTACTGAAATTTTAGACTTCACACTCTGAACCATCTAGGGTTTCTGCATATACATTGTTGTCATATTATATAAACCCTGCATTTCATGTAAGACCCCTTGTAGGCACAGCTAGTACATACAACTAAGTCATTCCAAGCAAGTTAAGACCTAGTGGTATTATCCTTGGGGCAGTCCTATCTTGGGTAGGATACCTTTTTCAAGAGAGGTGTGATCCCAACAATCATGCCTGCGTTGTTGTGTGCTAAAAACACCATCAACACTTGGGTTTTCCATGTATATCTGGTGTTATGTGTTGATGTGCATTGTGTTGATCTTTCATGTTTATGTTGATGTTGCAATGCTTAAGTTTTAATCTGCTCCAGAGGATTGGACATTTGTTTAAATACTGATTCACCCCCCTCTTAGTATCCTGCTCTGTTCAATAATTGGTATCAGAGCCAAGTTACTCAGAGGAAGCTTAACCATTTTAGGAAGGTCCAGGATGGTTAGTAATGGATCTCTCAAGGTACCTATGTTTGATAGAACAAATTATTCCTTTTGGAAGCTAAGGATGGAAAACTATCTATCTTCTCTAGGGTATGGCATTTGCCAATTAGTCAAGAAGGGTTACATTGTTCCTACTAGTGATCCTATAGATGCAGATGAGATTAAGTTGTATGATAACAATGCCAAGGCAAAGAATGCTATAATGAGTGGACTAGCTGTTTCAGAACTTGTGAAGGTAATGGGTTGTACATCTTCTCAGGATGTCTGGAATAAACTTGAAAGTATCTATGAAGGAGATAGTAAAGTGAAGCAAGCCAAGATGCAAATTTTCAAGAGCAAATTTGAGACCCTAAGGATGACAGAAGATGAAGACATTGTTGGTTACATGCTCCGAGTGCATGAAATAGTCAATGGCATCAGAGGTCTTGGTGGAGAAGTGAAAGAGGATGAGATTATGAAGAAGGTTTTGAGATCTCTTTCTAAATCTTACTGTCATAAGGTGTCTGCCATTGAGGAATCTTAGGATTTGAATAAATACACAATAGATCAATTATTTGGCTCTCTCACAACTTTTCAAATGAGAGAATTTGACAAAGGTGCTCCAAAGAAGGAAGCAACATTCAAAGCAAGTAAGAAGACAGAAGATAAAGCAACTATTCAAGATGATGACCTTGATGAGGTAGAAGAAAACTTTATAAGAACTTTGAAGAAAGGCACAAGAAAATACAGAGGTAAGTTACCTTTCAAATGTTTCAATTGTGGAAAGATTGGTCATTTTTCTTCTAAATGTCCTTTTAAAGAATCGATGGTTGGTAACAAAAGAGACAAGTTCTAAAGAAGCCTGTATTCCATAGAGAACAATTGTTCTTCAGAAGATGAGGACCATGATGATTCAAATGATGAAACACTTTTCATGGCCTTGAATGTTGGTGACAAAAAGGATGATATTGGAAAATGTGAAAAGACTGATGCCTTGCATGTTGACCAAAACGATGATAGATCAATGGTTGTATCGACTTCCTTTCACGCAAGAGAAGCTAAGGCTTGGGTAATTGACATTGGTTGCTCTAATCATATGAACGGTGACAAGGATAAGTTTATCAGCCTTAAGAAGTGGAATGATGGAGTTGTTAAGTTTGTTGGTGATGAGTTAGCACAAATCTATGGAAAGGGTGCTATAACTATTGATATGAAGAACAGGATTGAGGATGTCCTCTATGTCAAAGGGATAAAACACAATCTTCTCAGTGTCAGTCAGATGTACAATAAAGGATACAATCTTATCTTTCATGCCAAAGGTTTTGAAATTAGGAAGGTAGGGTCTAGAAAACTAGTTGCAGAATGTATCAAGTCATATGGTGATATCTATCATCTGAAGGAGGTAAATGGAAGAACATTCTTATTGTCTCAATCCAATGAGTGTTGGCTATGGCGCAAGGGAATGGGACACACCAAACTCGAGAATATGGTAAAGATCAACTCTATTCATGCGGTAAGAGATATGCCTAAGATAACCAAGCCTGCAAACACAATATGCAAGGAATGCCAAATGGGAAAGAAGACAGACAAATTTCAAGAGCAAGGAGTATTCTTCTTCAATTCCATTGGAGCTTATTCACACTGACCTATGTGTTCCTACAAGAGTAAGGAGTCAACAAGCTAAAAGGTATTTCTTGTTGCTCATTGATGATTATTCTAGAATGACTTGGGTTACTTTCTTAAGAGAAAAATCAGATGCCTCTGATAAGTTTAAGGTTTTCAAACCTATGGTTGAGAATGAGACGGATACTAAGATCAAATGTTTAAGGTCTGATAGAGGAGGTGAGTTTACTTCAACTGAATTTTATGTTTTGTGAAGATCATGGTATTAGGAGACATCTGTCAGCACCAAGGAATCCTCAGCAAAATGGGGTAGTGGAAAGGAAGAATAGGACTGCGCAAGAGATGGCTAGGGCAATGTTGAAAGATGCAGATTTGTTTGACATGTACTAGAAGGAAGTAGTTCACACTGTTGTCTATCTAATTAACAGAGTGCAACTGAGGGTCAATAGCACTAAGACCCCTTATGAGCTACGGTATGGAAGACATCCCACTGTCAAATACTTCAAGATCTATGGTAGAAAATGTTCTATCAGAAGAGATGAAGAAGACCTGGGAAAGTTTGATTCAAGAAGTGATGAAGCGATCTTTCTTGGTTACTCAACTAGAAGCAAGGCCTATATATTCTACAACAAGAGATTGGGAAAGATGATTGAAAGCACAAATGTCAAAATAGATGAACATTTGTATCAGATTTCATAGGAATCAGAGGACTTTGGATCTGATATCTTTCCATGCATTAAAGATGACGAAGAAGAGAAAGAAGAAAAGGAACAAGAACTAGAGCAGATACCTAAGACTCCAGCAAAGTATGTTTAGAAGGACCATTCAGCTGATCAGATCATTGGAGATAAGAATGAAGGTGTGCAGACCAGGAGAAGGTTTGCAAAGGCATATGAGTAGGTAAACTTGTGTTTATTATCAAAGGTAGAACCCAAAACCATTGTTGATGCTAGCAAAGATGATGGATGGATAAAAGAAATGGAAGAAGAATTGAATCAAATAGAGAAGAATCAGACTTGGGAATTGGTTCCCAGACCAGCCAATAAGAATGTTATAGGAACAAAGTGGGTGTTCCAGAACAAGATGAATGAAGATGGTGAAGTTGTGAGGAACAAAGCATGATTGGTGTGTAAGAGCTTTTCTCAATTTGAAGACATTGAATTTGAGGAGACTTTTGCTCTGGTAGCCAGGATGGAGGCAATTAGAATGTTTCTTGCCCCTGCTGCTCATAAGAACTTCAAGGTTTATCAAATGGATGTCAAGTCAGTATTTTTGAATGGTGATCAAGAGGAAGAAGTCTACATTGAGCAACCAGATGGTTTCCAGCTATTAGAAGATCCAAACATGGTGTGCAAACTCAAGAAAGCTTTATATGGTCTCAAGCAAGCACCTAGAGATTGGTATGCTAGGTTGGATAACTACTTACTTCAATAATGATTCAAAAAAGGTACCATAGATAGTAATTTTTACATCAAGGAAGAAGGAGATATGATATTGATAGTTGCAGTATATATTGATGACATCATCTTTGGTAGAGATGATGATATGTGTAAGAGATTTGTAGAGGAGATGCAAAAAGAGTTTGAGATATCTATGATTGGTGAGATGTCTTTCTTCCATAGACTTCAAATTGCCCAACTAGATGCTGGTATCTTTATTTCACAAGATAAGTATGTCAAAGAGAAGTTGAAGAAATTTGGTATGGAGGGCTCTAAACCAGTAAGTACTCCTATGGTTACTAGTTGTCACTTGAGCAAAGATGATGAGTCTCTGGAGGTTGATCAGACTTCGTATAGATCTATGATTGGAAGATTGTTGTACTTGACTACTTCTAGACCTGATATTATGCATACAGTATGTGTGGTTTCCAGATATCACGCTAATCCCAAGAAAACACATGAGAAGGTAGTGAAAAGAATATTTAGATACTTGAAGGGAACTCTAGATTATGGCTTATGGTATCCAAGAGATAATGACTTTGATATTAGTGCCTACACTGATGCTAATTGGGTTGTTTGTGTTGATGATAGAAGAAGTACAAGTGGTGGTGCTTTCTTTTTAGGAAGCAGACTGGTTTCATGGTAAAGCAAGAAGCAAGATTCAGTGTCCTTATAAACTGCAGAGGCAGAGTATATTACAGTAGCATCCTATTGTACACAAGTGTTGTGGATGAAGAAAACCTTGAAGGATATCAAGGTATTGTATGATGAGCCTATTCCTATTTTGTTTGATAATACAAGTGCTATCAATATTTCTAAGAATCCAGTGATGCATTCTAGAACCAAGCATATAGAAATTAGGTATCATTTTTTGAGAGAGAAGGTTGCAGATAAGGAAGTAAAGTTAGAATATGTTCCAACAAAGGATCAAATTGCAGATATTTTCACAAAGGCTCTTGCAAAGGATACTTTTGAAGATCTTCGGCATAGGTTAGGGGTAATTGCCCCTCCTTCTTTCTAGATGCATAGTGATGCATCTGTCCAGGGGGAGTTCATGGTATATCTTTTTCCTAGACTGATAGTGGCTACCTCTCAGGGGGAGCAGGTAGTGGTTGTTGCGGATAGGGAGAGCCCTAAGTTGTTTCAAGAAAAAATGTATAAACTTCAAAGGAGGAGAAAGTTAAGAAAATATGCATCTTAAGGAGAAAAGTTTGCACCCTAAGGAAAAATAGTTACACTTTGTCCTTGATGTCAAAGGGGGGCGAGAGAAATGTACATCTACGGGGGAGTATGTGTTGCTATTAATGACAAATGGGGAGATTGTTAGCAATATGTGTTGTCATTGATGTCAACACTTAGAGTGACGTTAGCACTCAGTTTGTGATGATGATATACTAGTGTAGTAATAGAGATGCAGTGAGATGCAATGTTCCTGATGTTCATGATTGGTTGCTAATGTTCATGGTTGGATGTCATGCCCTGATCAATATCAAGTCAAGTTCTTTTTGAGCATGCTTGTGGTCAACAAAGTTGACTTTATGATGAAACATTAGGATGGGAATTAGAAGCACTAAGATGAATGATGATACATTAAAATGGGACTTATAAGCTATGTTGAGGATGAGAAGGTGTTGCTGATCCCTGTGGCATGTTGTATGATCCTTCCTGTTGTTCCTAAGGATGTATATGATGTTATATCAAGGTTTTGTCTTCCAGAAGTTGGTGAAGGTTTTCCTGTAGAGAATTGCCTGAAAGTCTACCTCGTAAAACACTCTACATTCCTCTGCATTTGAAGATATGGTCATGTGGTTCAAAAGTTAATTTTAGTGTGATGTAAAGCTGCTAAATCTAAAGTTTTAGATCATTTGTCCCTCCGCAATGAAAGTTATGAAAGACAAAGTTCTAGTCTATGCTCTAGCAGAATCAAGTGATGATGAAGAGTGTTTGGAATACTCCGCATTCCTCCACAGTGATAGATATGGCTGTGCAATTTTGAGGATATGTTCACAGCAATGCATGAGTGCATCCATATGAGTTTTAGGTGTTTTGGAGGTCCGCAAGCTTAGTTTTCAAATGGAAGTTATGATACAGATAGTTTTGGCTACCTAGTTTTTCTTAGGACATTTACCAATGATATGCGCCAACTTGTTGTGGCATGAAATGGTACATTAACTAATAGAAAATGGTCCTGATGATCTTGTGTTGTCTCCAGTTGCTCCATAAGGTGTTTTTCTACTCTTTTCAGAACTGGCTGAGGTCTAGAATGATGATATTGCCAAGCTATGCCTCTGTCTGGCCGACTGAAGAATGTTGAAGATATGTGCCACAATGTTGTTGTGTGGAGTTCAAGGAATTCTTGGAGACTTTTTGTAGGTCCTGCTGACTCATCTGGAAGAAGTGCAAATAATATTCAATCTCTCATGAGTACCGCCAAGTTGAAATCACTGATGTGCTACAAGATTCATGTGTTCTTGCTTAAGGATGACCTAATTCAAATTTGTGAAGCGTGTGGACATTATTCCTTGAAGAATGATGTTGTGAAGGGTGTTTAGGACTAGACTAAGCATTTATTGGGATCCACAAGGCATGTGTTCCCTTATGAAGTAGTGTGTTTTTCATCATAGGGCTTGCCCTACGCATGTTTCATGTTGTGATCTGTGACCAACTTGTAAAATGTAATACTCTTGTTGTATTGGCTGACTTGTAATGTAATCAATGTAATGTCATGTATATATTATAAACCTAGTTGGTCTAGGTGAGGTATGATTGTTAAAATGAAAATATAAGAAAAGAGAGAAGAGCAGAGTATGAATATCACATGCATTGTGATGTGTGACTGAAGGAGAAAGAACAGATGTATTAGAGGCTGTCCTGATTCATCTTGAAGACATTTTTGTGACAGGAGGGAAGTGAAGAGTATGCCTAATTGATCCAATCATCAGAAGAAACAGAATTGCAATCATCAAAGGTGTGAGCTTGAATGTCAGTTTTCGGGTAGTAGAAGGATTGTCATACTATAATCATCTCTAAGTTCATTTTTAGTTTAGGGAGTAGTTGTTTCCTTGGGTTGTAGTTCTAAAACAAAGTTTTCAAGGAGTTGTAGCTTCCATGGGAGTGGCCCTAAAACAAAATCTTCAGCCTAAGTAGTTGCTTCCTTAGGTTGTAGCCCTAAAACAAAGTCAGCAGGGAGTAGTAGCTTCCTTGGGTTGTAGCCCTAAAAAAAAGGTTGTAATTTTGAGCTTTGTATATTGTGAGTTAATCCTCACCGTGGTTTTTCCCTTCTTGAGTTTTCCACGTATATCTGGTGTTATGTGCTGATGTGCATTGTGTTGATCTTTCATGTTTATGTTGATGTTGTAATGCATAAGTTTTAATCTGCTCCGAAGGATTGGAAGTTTGTTTAGATACTGATTCACCCCCCCTCTAAGTATCCTGGTGTGATCAACAATTTGCACTTATTAATTAGGACCTATTATAACACCTTTTTGAGTATTACGCATGTAATTCTTGATCTCAATGCACAAAACTTGAAAAGGTAATTATAAGGTAGGGTTAATGACACTTTAAGTGCCTTATCTCAGGAGTTTGGCGTTAAAGGACTAGAGTGCCCAAGCACCCATGTGCCCTTTTTAGCCTTGGCCTAATTGATGGCTTGTCAGCTTGGGACCTCTTAAATGGTTCCCAATGCCGGCCTCGTGTGGTTTAATTCTCAGGAAATCAATGAGAATGCATACAAAAGTAAGTTATTCTATTCATTTGAACATCTCTAAGCTATCTCTAACTTCTTGAAAGATTCTTCTCTCTCATTAAGATGTAATATTCTTGTTGTATTGGCCGACTTGTAATGAAATCAATGTAATGTCATGTATATATTGTAAACCTAGTTCACCTAAGTGAGGTATGATTGCGAAAATGAAAATATAAAAAAAGAGAGAAGAGCAGAGTATGAATATCACATGCATTGTGATGTGGGACTGAAGGAGAAAGAACAAAAGTGTTAGAGGCTATCCTAATTCATCTTGAAGACATTTTTGTGACAGGAGTGAAGTGAAGAGTATGTCTCATTGATCCAATCATCAGAAGAAGTAGAATTGCAATCATCAAAGGTGTGAGCTTCAATGCCAGTTTTTAGCCAATAGGACTATCATACTGTAATCATCTCTGAGTTCATTCTTAGTTTAGGGAGTAGTTGCTTCCTTGGGTTGTAGCCCTAAAACAAAGTTTGTAGGGAGTTGTATCTTTCTTGGGAGTGACCCTAAAACAAATTTTTCAGGAGTAGTAGCTTCCTTGGGTTGTAGCCCTAAAATAAAGTTGGAATTTTGAGCTTCATATATTGTGAGTTAATCCTCACCGTGGTTTTTCCCTTCTTGGTGTTGTGCCTTACACACACGCCCCATTTTACCAAATGGAGACCCCCTCTTTTGCTTTGGCTTGAAGTCTCAACCTTTGTTACTTATGATGATGAGAAGGTGAATTTGTGCTTAAAGTGCATGATTTGTTCTAGATTTGAGTATTTTGCATATTTGGAGTCATTTGATGTTGTGCATAATTGATTTGGGAGTGTATTGAGTGGTCTTGTGCTTGAAAGATAGCCATTTGTTGCCTTTTGCAATGAAATTAGGTGTTACTACATTTTTCTCCAAAACCCAATGTCACTGGATATTGCCCTTGAAATTGCTACTACAGGATGTGTCATGTTGAAATTCCTAGTTTCCAAGTCTTAAAGTTGCAAGATCATGTCAAATTCCACAAGATATCACTAAGGGGTTCATTTACTTTCTGTTGGCAAGAGACACTGCTAGGCATGTTAAGTGTTGTCATTGATGGCAACTAAGTCTCTACTACAAATCCGCATTGCATAATTTGCCCATACCGGAAACCAGATTGAAGATTTCTCTAAGTCTGGGAAGTCAAGAACAGAGTGAGTGACAGGGTCCGGTATCTTGGTCCAGATCTCCTCAAGAGTAGATCAGAGTTTGCTACGGATCTGAGGGAGTCATAAGCATTGTCAAGATAATCTAAAGCTAGAGTTTTGGCCTCCGGTGATGAAGGATTCAATAGTTATTAGCATTTGAGTATCGGGTTAATAGTTTGACAGAGCAGGCAGAAGAAGAACAGGCCCACCTTGTAATTGATCTTGGTTCCGGATGTATGGAAGTTGTTGGTTGGACAAGTTGTGATGATCAGTGATAGTAGCCGACCTGATTGATGATCTGTGAGTGCAATTTTTGGTCTACATCTCAAGTTATGCATGAATCTAGCCGATAGAGTAGAGTATTCAATAAAGTTCCAAGTGTTCTTGAAGCTGACTGGAAAGTGATTGAAGATCAGGATGCGGATATATATAGCCGATGGATTTGAATGATTGTGGAGTGTGTCTGATGCGACTATGGAATAAATATGAAAAGAGCAGAGATCTAAGATTCAAATGCTAGAACAGTAAAAAGGGCAGAGTAAAGATGAAGTGTATCAAGTCAGTATTTTATGCTTAACCTGAATTGAATCCTTGCATTGATAGATGCTAATTATCAATTCAATTTTATTGTAATTTTCTTCCTGTAGGCAGTGAGCCTTTTGTAGGCAGTAAGCCTTCTTTGAGCAGTGAGCTCTAGGTAGTGAGCCCAAATGCATGTGCATTCTCCTTTGTAATACTTTTAACAGAGTATAATCTTTTGTGGGTTAACCCCCACCATGGTTTTTCCCTTAACCGGGTTTCCACGTCAAAAATCTTGGTGTCAAGTGTGTTACTTATGTTTTCTGCTCGTGTTATTGATTCATGCTTTAATGTTCATATCATTAATTTGTTTAGAAGTTATAAAAGAGGATTAAAGGCAGAAAAGTTTAAATTGTGTGACAACTGATTCACCCCCCCTCAGTTGTCCGGACCAATTCCAACAATTGGTATCAGAGCAAGGTGTTGGCACTAATTTTGGTCTGGATCTGAGCGCAGATGTTGGAGGGTTTTTTCTTTTTGGGCCCTAAGTTTCCTTGTTCATCGCTGTGACTTTCTCTATCGGCGAAACTTCTTTTTGAGTGCTCAGATTATGATTGAACCATCGTTTTGAACCACCGCATTGAACCCTTTTGGTTCATGGTTCAACGGTTCAAGGCTTTGTGTTTGTGTTCGGCAAATGTTCTTTTTGAAGTGCTCCATTCGGCGTTGAACTTCTCGGTTGAACCATCCGTTTGAACTGGTTCATGGTTCAAAGGTTCGGAGCTTTATGTTTTTGGTTCATCAGAGTGATCGGCATCATCGGCGAGCTTTTTTTTGTTCCCTCCGATGTGTTTGGTTTGGCCGATGGAAATGCCATCGGTGTGATATTCATCGTCAGCAGGCTTCATTTGTGTTTGGCCGATGGATGTTATCGGCGTGTGTTGTATTGTCGGCATGAGTGTTTTGAGTTGTGCCGATGATGGGGGGCTTGGCCGATGGGACCAAGGAGGATGTGTCTATCGAGGTGACAAGTTCTATTGGTGTAGGCATTTTGTTGTTTGCCGATGGCTTTGGTCATACCGACAGGTGAGGAATGTGGAGACTTCATCGGTGAGAGTTTGGTCCATCAGCAGAGTATGAATATCACATGCATTGTGATGTGTGACTGAAGGAGAAAGAACAGATGTATTAGAGGCTGTCCTGATTCATCTTGAAGACATTTTTGTGACAGGAGGGAAGTGAAGAGTATGCCTAATTGATCCAATCATCAGAAGAAACAGAATTGCAATCATCAAAGGTGTGAGCTTGAATGTCAGTTTTCGGGTAGTAGAAGGATTGTCATACTATAATCATCTCTAAGTTCATTTTTAGTTTAGGGAGTAGTTGTTTCCTTGGGTTGTAGTTCTAAAACAAAGTTTTCAAGGAGTTGTAGCTTCCATGGGAGTGGCCCTAAAACAAAATCTTCAGCCTAAGTAGTTGCTTCCTTAGGTTGTAGCCCTAAAACAAAGTCAGCAGGGAGTAGTAGCTTCCTTGGGTTGTAGCCCTAAAAAAAAGGTTGTAATTTTGAACTTTGTATATTGTGAGTTAATCCTCACCGTGGTTTTTCCCTTCTTGAGTTTTCCACGTATATCTGGTGTTATGTGCTGATGTGCATTGTGTTGATCTTTCATGTTTATGTTGATGTTGTAATGCATAAGTTTTAATCTGCTCTGAAGGATTGGAAGTTTGTTTAGATACTGATTCACCCCCCCTCTAAGTATCCTGGTGTGATCAACAATTTGCACTTATTAATTAGGACCTATTATAACACCTTTTTGAGTATTACGCATGTAATTCTTGATCTCAATGCACAAAACTTGAAAAAGTAATTATAAGGTAGGGTTAATGACACTTTAAGTGCCTTATCTCAGGAGTTTGGCGTTAAAGGACTAGAGTGCCCAAGCACCCATGTGCCCTTTTTAGCCTTGGCCTAATTGATGGCTTGTCAGCTTGGGACCTCTTAAATGGTTCCCAATGCCAGCCTCGTGTGGTTTAATTCTCAGGAAATCAATGAGAATGCATACAAAAGTAAGTTATTCTATTCATTTGAACATCTCTAAGCTATCTCTAACTTCTTGAAAGATTCTTCTCTCTCATGCTCTCTACTAGTCTCAAAAGCTCTCTATTGTGGATTATTGCTACGACACTAACATATTATAGGTCTTGTGAAGATCCTTCTACTCCTTTGGGCTACACCAACTTCTTGAGTCAAGTTGTGATGCTACATCAAGCATGCTAGGGTTTCCATGCTCATGGTCACTTCTTTCCTTCATGCTTTGTTCTAGCATTCCATTCTACTTCAGATTTGCCTTTGCCATCCTAGGGCATGCGCTCTTTATCTATCATCTTTGCTATTGTGGAGGTGGAAACACCATTCACAGAGCTTGACTAGGGAAATCTCCTAGATAACACCCAACCATTTTCCTTCTTGCATATGTGTAGTTCAGATCTGGAGAAATTACCCAAAGATAAGTTGCAGAGAATAGAAGCACAGGAGGGTGAAGATATCTAAGTTATCAGTTTCTAATAACCCTAATCAGGGTCTAGGGCACCAAAATCCCCTTGTCCTTGATATTTTGGCACCCAGATCCAGGTTCTCTTCTTATCCCTAGTCTTTGTGGTTCTTTCAGATTGTTCGAATCTATTTCTGATTGCCTATTATTCTCTAGTCTCCGTCAACTAGGGTTTCATGTCTTTTCCCTAGCTTGATTGATTGGATTGGGTTAATTTCTTCTCTATACAACAAAAGGGAAAAGATCTTATAGTTTGGATCTCCCTCAAGGGTAGAATCCAAGCTCGGTTTGTGTCCTAATGTCTTGTAGAAGAGGGTTTGACCTAGTTTGATCTATTAAGCTAGTCTCACTTTTCTACCTAACATTTTGGTGAACCTGTTGTTTCTTACACTTTGGCATGCTTCTTTCATTATATTTGAGCTATTTTCCACCTTATATCTGATTAGATTACATTCATTCATCATTTTGCATATTTGTATAGCTTAATTTTGCATTATTTCACTGTTAGGGTTTGAAAAAACCTTGCATTTTTAGAAAATCTAGCTAATGTTCAACTTAGGGTTTGCAGATTAGTGTATTGTTTCAGATCTTGTTATATTAATGGATTGATTAAAGGGATTTAACTTTTTGTAACTTATCATCCTTTCTCTTCTAGGACATTCTTGCATATTTGCATTGAAAAAGGTGAAAAAATCAAACATTTTAGGCTTACAAAAAGACATATTTGTGCATTGTTTTCATTGCGTATGTTGTAGATCATCATAGAAGGATTTAAATTTCTGGTTTTGCATCAGATCTGATGGACATTACAGTAGATAATCATTTCATGGTGTTGTATCTTGCATTCAAAATTCTAATTTGCTAGGGTTTTATTGAAAAGCTTGCATTTTTTGGAATACATAGTCAAATTCCTAGGGTTTGTAATTAAGATCTTCTTTCAAATTTTGTTGATATCATTTACATATCTCTTGCATTGTTGTATCATGTCATAAATATCATTTTCTTTCAAAAAGAATTCTTGCATCGAAAAAATTGTGGTTTAGGAAGCAAGCATTTAAAATCTAGGGTTTTGCTAGTAAACCCTAGCTAGTCTTGTATTTAGTGCATCTTCATCAAAGCAAAGTCTTGTAAACATTTGTGGCATTTAATTGGATAAAACATTTAGGCACTTCTTTTGCACATACTACACATCCTACATTTGCAAGACTTAGTTGTCGTGGTTACCAAGAATATCATAATTTTTGGAAGACCCCAGTTCTCTTGCACTTGTAGGTCTGTAATTGCAATCTCATTTCCACATTGGTGGTATTTGATTAATGAATAGATCTGATTGTTTTTCCTTATCATATTTTCACATAATAAACAAGACATTTCATTATGGACTCTTCTTGTTTGAAATCTTTGTATACATACATTATAAATTTTGAGACTTTTACTAAGTTCACTAATGTGCATCCTCGTGTTTTAGATCACATAGCATCCATGAATGATATTGATGTTTCTAAATGTTCCATATATGAAGTTCAAGTCCTTTGTTATATATATTATTTTTATAGCTTCACAACCATCATGGGTGTGCATCCTTCGATATTAGAAGATCTCACCGAATTCATCTCCATGAATAGTCATGAGAAAGATGATCGTGCTAGTTTTTCTTCTACTTCTAATACAAGTCATAATAATTCCATGTCTATTCCCATGGATCTACTCTCTAATACATGTGATGGTGACCTAGCTTTGTCTATTTCACCCTATGATTTAGATCCCTCTCCAAAAATGGTCCACATTTGTGAGGATATTTTGGCACAAGAGGATGAAATCATTGACATGTTTCTTAACATCACCCTACCCTCTCTTCATTCCAATGCTCTCCCTTCGAAAGATGAAGCATTATTGGATGTCACTAAGGAAGTGAAGACCCTTGATCTTCCACATTTGGTTGAATGTTCAAGTACCTTGGATATCACTAAGGATGTGAAGACCCTTGGTATTTCTTCTTTGGTTGCATGTTCAAACCCCTTAGACTTCATCAAAGAAATAATCATCAACAATTTTTTTAAAAACACTTTACCCTCCCTTCATTCCAATGCTCCCCCTTCAAAATATGAAGCATTAGTGGATGAAGAGAGGTCTCTCACATTAAATCCCTCAAGGATGGATGTTGAGCTTACTTAAAAAGAAACAATGTCAATTCAATCATCATTAATAGACTTATTTAGCCCACTAAGAGGATAGTGGATAAGTGTACTACTGTTCCTAAAATCATTGTGCATGAGGCACCTAATACGCCTCCTTTCTTCAAACCGGTTATTTTGGTTCAATGTGATACAACACTAGCTCGACCCCTGGGTTATATCCTCAATTATGCAAAACAAATTACTCAAAGAAATCAAGGTGTTCAAAGTGTGTCGCAACAATCTGATTATGATGTGGTTGCTCACACATGCAACACCCATAATAACAAACAAAGTAAGCAAGCACTGTGCATGCCTATTTCTCTTCCACCTTCTCAACCTATTCTTCGTCAAGCACCTCATCTTCCTACTCATAATGGTAGAGATTATGATCTTGTTGAACAGCTCTGAGCCACTCTAGCAAAGATCTCTCTATGGGAGTTGATACAAACATTACCTACATACCACATAATGCTCCAAGAGGCTTTACAAAAGGTAGTTGTTCCACCTTCTGTTAGACCGAATGATGTAGCATATCTATTTAGTTGTATGCATGAGATAACATTAGATATATCATTTCAACAACATGAATTACCTCCCATAGAAGTTCAAAACCAAAATGAACCTCTTATGATATTCGTCTTCTTCAATAATATGAGAGTTAGACGTACTATGATTAATGGTGGATCAGGTCTTAATGTTTGTGGCATAGACTTGTTAGATAAACTCAATGTTGATAAATCTTTAGTTAAACCAGATAATCTCATCCTTTGTGGCTTTGATAATGTTGGTAGGCAATCATTGGGTACTATTACCTTACCTCTTAGGGTTGGTCCTGTGACATTGCCTACCCCTATCCATGTCATGCCTAATTCTCTTTCATACAATCTTCTTCTTGGTAGACCATGGATTCATGCCATGGGGGCATTCCGTCTACCCTTCATCATTCAATAAAATTCATCTTTGAAAATAAAGTACATACAATTGAAGTTGATCCGATTTCAGAAAGTTGCTTACAAATGGAAGCAAGATATCAAATTCCTCTAAGTAATTTGATCCCTTCCTTAATAAAAACCAAACCACTATTCTCCGCTGCTAATAGTGTTGGTCAGGATAGTCTAAGTCCTTTGAATGCATTTTTCGGTGATGATTGGAGTTCATTAGATTTTATGCCCTCCTTTGTGGGTGAATATAAAATCTCACCCCCGCACCCAAAGACCTCAAAGGTAAATAAAATTTCTTCAACACAATCTCATACTCCTACAAAGTTTACACTCAAGATTAATGATGATGGAGCCTTTAAAATAGATGAAGATCCGCCTTCTACAGAAATGGCGGCCATTTTTTATAAAGTACCATTTAATTCTAATACATGTCATGGTAGTGACAAGGTCATTTTAGATTTCAATCCCTATGGGATGGTTAAAACAAAATTTGACCCTCCTCACCATGATGAAAAGAATGATCCTTCTTCTTCAACACATTTCAACAAAGACAATCATATGACCTCTCCTCTTCCTTTGGATTGGGAGAAGCATTTTGGGCGTGGATTCAAAATTCTTTCTAAACAAGGATACAATGGAAATGGGTTAGGTTGTAAAGAACAAGTAATTAAGGAGCCTATGGAACCAACACCACACTTTTCTAAAGTAGGTTTGGGTTTTAAGCCTTCTCCTACATTCTTGATGCAGGAGCACCTTGGCAAATCAAAGTTGTCCTAGACAAATCTTTAATTTTTGGTTAAATTTGTAATGATTTAATATTGTATTGAGGTCCATCAAGTCATCTTTCATGTGTTAAGATCCTAGGAGGGGTCTAATGTTAAGTCTTATGGCAAGTTGTCATACAAAATGGAAAATCCCTAAAAATGTATCTTTCAAAAATGTAAAATGAGGAAGGTGAAGGGTCACCTTGTTCCAATTCGTTGGAAGGAAGTGGAAACTGAAGAGACAAATGAGGAATGCCTTTATTAAGGCCTTGTAACATCCAAATAAGGTGTGGGTGGTTGATTAGTAGGTTTTGATCAATAGAGAAAACACTGTTTTCATATATTTCAATAGAAATTGACTGTTTCCTGTAGTTGTACGGACCTGTATGGACAAGGATTGGTGTCAAATTGGTTTTAAGTGATATTCCTATCAATCACCCTCCATTTCCTTTTGGTTGCATGTATTTTGGTTTCGTTTTGCACAAGATATTGCATTTTTATTAAAATTGTCAAAACCCTGATTTAGGGTAACCTGTTTTGGGAAAAACGCCATAACTTTTGTTTCCACCATTGGATCTTTATGTAACTTGGGGAAAATGTCTGTAACTATGTTATCTACAATCTGACTAAAGCGATTGACCTCATTTTGTGTTGTGTGGAAGTTATGTATGACTGTTCGTGGCATTTCACAGTGACATTTCTGAGTTTGAACCCTTGTAGCAGAATTACCAATCCATTTTTAGAGTACATTTTCCAAAGTAACCTATACCCATCTTAGAGTATGCTGTGGGGAGGCATAATGGGTATCCAATGCATGTCTTAGGTTGACATTTGAAGGTCTGTGCAAAAAGATAAGAGGATTGTTCTCTTTTTCTAGGGAGACAAGCCATTTAGAGGATTTGTGAAGCAAGTGTATGTTCCGGGAGTGATCTGCCTTAACCAATGGGTGGGATGAGTCATTTGGTACCCCAATACAACCTTTCCATAATCATACTAGAGTTTCCTTCTGCTGTTCCCACTTTTGCATAAAGGTCTTCATTTTTGGGCTTGTAGGTGAAGTAGAACCTTGTCTAGTTCATCTATCTTTCCCCATTCAAAGTTCCTCTGCATCAATTCTCTCCACCATGTTCACAACAAAAAGGATTGCTTCCTACTCCACCTAAATCTTCTCTTCTATCTCAACAAGAGTGTATTTTTTCAATTTTACTCAAAGATCACTTAATCACTCTTCCTACTCCAAAATACAAAAACATTCAACAAGATAATCATTCATCACCTCATTATTGTGCATATCATCGAGCACTTGGCCATTCCACTTACGAATGTCGAGTCTTGAGTGACAAAATTCAACAACTTCAAACAAGGTTTGGCTCTGGCACTTCTCACCATGCTTAATGTAGACTCTAGAGCACCTTGTCCTCCATCCATTTTATAATCAAGTTGGGGGAGGATAATTGCTATAGGCTGACTCACAAGTGTGGTCCCCCCTCTCATTTGTGTTATGTTTGTATGTAATGTTATCACCGTATTGTGATGTTGTGGTTCTCCCTTGACACCCTTGCTAGCACAAAGGTAGAAGGAGTAAGAACACATCGTGTCATTCCTCTATATGTATCTTCATTCTTCTATATATTGTGATGTGCAATTTTGTTGTCTTGTCTTGGATGATTTAGCATCTTGTCATGATTCAATTTATGTGTACTCTCATGTGATCTTTCTTCTATCTATATGGCACCTTGTAGCAATTCTTGACGTCATACCATGACTACACAAGTCATAATGTATCATGCCTGTAAGCATCGCCTTGGTTTTCTCGTCTTGGGGGCAACCCCTTGTCATGATGTAGTTTTGTAAACACATCTTATTTGGGCATGTGCTTTTAGAAAGCTCTTGTGCCCATTTTATATTTCTTCATCACTCTACCTTAAAGATAATTTCTCCTTGATGGAGTTAGCAATCGCTTTAAGGTGGGGGTATATATCGTGCTATAATGCCTTACTCTCTTTCTATCTAAACACATTGATTATCTTTGTTACTACACTCTCTTGGAAAGGATTACAGCTAACTTGGAAACAAGATCTTGAGTCTATCTTGTTATCCTAAGTTGAAGCTCCTTGCATGTTTTGGAGAAGGGTTGCGCCACCAACTAGAGTTTCGTAGTAAGGTCGCTTCACCTTCTTATTTTGCAAGACTTCATAAAAATTCTCTTGTGGGAGGTAGCTTGGTGTATTCCCTTGAGTGGAAGCACTTTTCTTTTGAGATTGTGTATATGATGTGTTTGTACTTCTCTTGTGCTTCTCATTTCTAACTAACCCCTTAGCATTCTTCTTTATTGCATCTTGGGGAATGATGCAAGGTGATTGAGACATCACTTAGATCGAGGTCTCCTTGTTCATGCTGACTCAAGGTCTTATGTATTATATTTCTCATGATTGATGTTCAACATGATGCGTATATTCTTACTCTATATATTTTTCATGTGTCATGCGTACTTTGTGTGTTAACTCTATATGTTCCTTATGTATTCTCCTTGAGTTTATTCCATGTGTGTTTCATGTGTATTCTATGTATGCTTCATGACTTATGTATATACTTTGTGTCAAGCATGTATACTTTGTGTATGACATCTATGATTTGTGTGTTGCGTGTATACATTGTGACTTCTCAAGTGTATGCCTCATGTGTACCTTGTCTTATCCCATGTTTTCTAAGTACTTCATATGTGAGTGTCTTATGTGTATGAAATTCATCATAGACTTCTAGGATCCTAAACTTGGGGGCTTGATTACCCCTCAATTTTGGTGACACTCTATGGCCTCTATGATCCGACGCGTTTGCAACCTTAGAATCCTAAGCTTGGGGGTTTAATCACCCCTCAACCTTAGTAGAATTCTCTAGATTCTATGTTTGTTGTGTTTTGAAATTTGTCTTCTCCATCCTTTAGTATGAGTTCGAACGTAAGTTTGTACCCACACCAAAGTGGGGGCTAAATGTAGTGTCGTAAAATGTGTACACTAGCATTTTAAACTTAATTTAGTACCTGGGTGGGCCTAAAATATTTGCACTTATTGATTAGGACTTATTATAACACCTTTTTGAGAATTAAGCATGTAATTCTTGATCCCAGTGCACAAAACCTGAAAAAGTAATTATAAGGCAGGGTTAATGACATTTTAAGTGCCTTATCCTGGGAGTTTCGTGCTAAAGGACCAGGGCACCTAAGTGCCCTTGTCCCCTTTTTAGCCCTGGCCTAATTAATGGCAAGTGTTGGCTTGGGACCCCTTAAATGGTTCCCAATGTCAGCCTCATGTAGTTTAATTCTCCAGAAATCAATGGGAATGCATACAAAAGTAAGTTATTCTATCTATTTGAACATCCCTAAGCTATCTCTAACTTATTGAAAGATTCTTCTTCTCTCTCATGCTCTCTACTATTCTCAAAAGCTCTCTATTGTGGATTATTGTTGCGGCACTAACATATTATAGGTCTTGTGAAGATCCTTCTACTTCTTTGGGCTACACCAACTTCTTGAGTCAAGTTGTGATGTCACATCAAGCATGCTAGGGTTTCCATGCTCATGGTGACTTCTTTCCTTCATGCTTTATTATAGCATTCCATTCTACTTCAGATTTTCCTTTGCCCTCCTAGGGAACATGCTCTTTATCTATCATCTTTGCTATTGTGGAGGTGGAAACACCATTCACGGAGCTTGATTGAGGTAAGCTCCTAAATAGTACTCAACCATTTTCCTTCTTGCATATGTGCAGGTCAGATCTAGAGAAATTGCCTAAAGATAAGTTGTAGAGAACAGAAGCACAGGAGGGCGAAGACATTTGAGTGATCAATTTTTGCTAACCCTAATCAGGGTCTAGGGTGCCCAAAGAAGGAGGATGGATTTTTGGGAATAGTTTAGGCAAGGATAAAAAGGGAGAAGATCCCAAAGATATTTGAGAAAGACATCTTGGACAAGTTTTTAGGGAAAGAGGAATGTGTGGCATGAGAAGGAAATGGGAGCTACGTGTGAATAGTAAAGGAAGGCAAGTGTGCAATAGATAGAGTAAGGAGAGAGTGTGCAACAACAAAGAGAGAGGAGTGAAGAAAAAGAAGATAAAAAAGAAATAAAATAAAAGAGAGGTTGCATAGGATGAAGGAGGAATAAAGTTGAGGAAGAAACTAGAGAAAGAAAGCCAAAAGTGTGGCATGAGGAAGTAGTACGAGGAAGAAGTAAATGTCTAGAACTAGTGGAAAGGTTCGAACACCAAATATAAATGAAATTGCAAAAGAACGTATATTGTAATCAAATAGGAAGCGCTGGTTTTATATAGTTTATATTGTATGTCATGAGATTGTAATTTGTTGGTTTTTCCCTTGCTTGATCATCATGGAAATATTTAAAGATGGATGTGTGATTGAGAAGGGTATGTTTATATGAGAGTATTTGCAGCTTGTATGCTTGTATGTGTGTTGTTTTAACCTATAGCAACTAGACAGAGTGTGCAAGTTAGTTTTGGATCACCTACAACAATAGTAGAAGGAGAAGCTTGTAAGGAGAAATAGCCTCTAGCAAGGGTAGTGATTGTTTTAAGTCACCTGCAATGACTATTTGTTTGCGTGTGGGCCATAGAATTTGTGTTGAGCTATTACATAATACCTGTAGCAGGGGAGAAATAGGGCATTACAAGGGTGTGGCATCATCAGTAATCAATTCGAATGCCTATCTTTTTCTTAGTTGCATCATTTTTTAGCATGCTAACTGGCTTAGGGTGTCCTTTTGTGATATATGTCTTCCCAAGGTGTAGAAAGTGAACTTGAAACAAGGTTGAAGATACTACCTTCATTCTATGAATCTCGGATCTTCCTAGAAACAATTTTTAACCAGTGTCTTTGTCAATGACATAGAATACTATCGAGATTGTTTTTGTCTGAAGGAGACCGGTATCATGATTTTCCAATCATTGCTTCCTTTAAGTTTTCATATCCTCTCAAGGTATCTTGACATGATGTTATGTTTGTATGCCCATATCCCATCCTTTCAAGAAGGGAAAATGGAACTGTATTTATGACCGCTCCATCGTCTATCAACATTCTCTTGATGCAGGTATCATAGATCCATACTTGTAGATACAAGGTTGGATCCCCCCTTTTAGTCAACTTAGCTTCTGTAGGCATTTGTTTTAGGTCAAAGAAGAAACCAAGATCTTGAAGTTCTATGTTTGGTGGGTTCACATTAAAATCCACTTGATTGATTTGTTCATTTGATGGGGGACTAATTTAGTTTAGGTATTTCAATCCAATTACTTGTAGAAGGGAAACACAATGTGATGGCGAATTCCTTACGATATTTATGAAAGAATTTTTTGTGTAATTTTTCATGCGATCTTCTATTAGATCATATGGTCCAACAAGGGGTGGTTTAGGTTCCACTATCGAGATTGCCTTCCCATGGAAGTTGACCTCTTGTTCGATGTTGGGTTCTATATTTTATTCATTATGGATTATTTCTACCAATCCTAACATTTTTGTTTCTCAAGTTTTGGTCCCAACTAATCAGAGATGTTTGGTTCGATAGTGCTTGACGTACTAGTTGATCTTAAAACTATTGGATTCTAATTGTTTGTTTTGCCATTATAATGGGTAGGGAATGGATCTCAAAAAATCTTCATGTCTGCATTCTAGGGTGCAATGGTATTTGCCTAGAACTTTTACTGCTATTTTCCATCACTCACTATAGGTTCAGGAACATTTCAATGAATAAGGATTATTGATCTTCTAGAAGTCTTTCTATAAACCCATTATACTCATGACACAATTTAGTACTATGTCCTCTCATCCTATGGAAGGAGAAAAATTGATTGTATTCAAATGGATGATGATATGTCTCATATTTATTTTCTTTCCATATTCAATTTCCTGATAGCTAATTATTCCCTTGGTAATAATTGTTATTTATGGCATTGATATTTTGAGGGAAATAGTCCCTTCCATCATGATACCTCTTGTGACAGTTATTCCTCAATGGGGGTATGTCAATTACCCCATCTGTAGTAGCATTCTGATTATTCTTTAGGATTTTGATTGCAGAAGGATTGCTTCCATTGTTATCATTTGTTTGAGTTGTTAACCATCTATTTGTTCCATAAGTTTTTTGTCCACTATCAATTCAGATTGATCAATTCTCAATGTACTCTCTAACACTTCTTTATAAGATTTATATGATAATTTTTGCACTTCCTCTCTAGTGTCCCTATTAAGGGAATGTAAAAAAAGGTCGCATAATTCTCTATGATCCATATTGAGGGTTCTAGTTGATGAGTAGAAGACTTGCCTCCACCATGTGATAAAGTGCGTCACCAATTCATTTGCATCTTGTTTCATTGTCAGGAACTCTCATATCCTAGTTTTAATTAGTTTGTTTATGTCAAATGTTATCACAGATCACCAATGAGTTGATAGAAGTAACGTATTGAAGCCTATAGGAGGTGATAGTACTAATCTAAGGCAATTCCTTTGGGGACCTTAAGGAATATTCTCACCACAACTCCTTCCCAAGGGAGTTCCCTTACAACTATGGTGTAGGCCTTGATATGTGAGTTCATGTCACCCTCCCTTTTAAATTAGGGAAAACTTGGGAGAGGATACGGTAATAAGACATTGTGAATGTTATAATTTAGAGGATGCTTTAGGTATTCTAGGTATGATCTAGAGAATGTGCTTTGAGATGTTGGTGTTGAAAACATGAGCGTCATTGAAGGGACTTGTTGGTTTTGAATGTTCATCTGATATCTAGGCATGGTTGGATATATTCATTACATTTGTTGGTATATTTGAGGAACATGATAATTTTTCATTGGATAGGCTCCGCTAGGTTGCTTTTGTTATTGCGTTGTGTCATTACTAGTGTTTTTTTAATAGAATTTTAGGTATGGGGGTTTGAGTTACCCCCTAGTTTTGTTCAACTCTAGCACTAAGTGGATCCATTTGTGCTCTAGTTCTTTGTTCAATTTTATTTTGAGGTGGTTATTCCATTTGTCTAGCTTCTAGCATCCTGATCCATTGGACCAAGGTGCCTATAACTTTTGTAAGGGTTGTAGCCTTTGTTCTTTTAACTTCTCCACCCTAAGGTGGATTTTCTTGTTGATTTTCTTTGTTTGTTTGTTCTACAAAGATGTTTTCTAAGTTTTTTTTCTTGGTGTGCAACATGCAAAGCTTCTTGAGCTTCCCTAGCTTCTTGTAAATATCTTTCTAGATGACTCACTTCAGTATCTAATTAGGTAGCTATTTTAGTGTAATGTGTTTTAGGATGGTCTGCTTGATGTATTCCAGACTGTACAAGCACTTGGTGTGCTCTACCTTGGATTGTATGACTAGGTTGTATTGCTAAGTCTTGCTCCCATGTGGGATTGTCAAATGTTAAGGAGTGATGAGATTCTTATCTGTCATTGTCATAGTCAAAATCTTCGTAGTCGAAATGATTGGAGATGGTTGCCAACGGATCTAGTGGCACATATACTTTGAATGAAGGTGTTATTGGTTCATTTGAGGGAATGTTGTCTTGGGTTTTATTTGACTCCATAATATTTGGGAGTGCCATAAACACCACAAAATAAATATAATGTAAAGATAGGAAGATAAAAGTGAAATGGAAGAGATTTAATGGAAATGAGATGAAACGTTAAAAACTCAACCAAAAGGGTTTTCTCTTCACGTTAGGTTCACCAAAATATGTGTTGGTGAATCTAGTGTGGGCAGAAAAAGTGGAGATGGAAAAGTAGCAACAAAGGAGTGCAAAAGACTTATATCAAAAGATTTATCCTTCATGTTAGGTTCACCAAAATATGTGTTGCTTAGAATATGAATCAGACACAATGTGGATGAGTTAGACTCTGATGTGGCACATGAACCATATCCTTGTGACTGACACCTACCTAGTTAATCCTCTCGTGGCAAGAGCAAGTCAAGTGGAGGCAAAACATGGGTTGTTTTGTTTGTGAGGAAGCAGAACATCACACATCATGGTTGGGTTGATTGTGTGACATGTGAATGTATGTGGTTGGAAAAAGTTGTTGTAAAAGTTATGATATTGTCATAAGTGTTGAATGGTCTTGTGGTTGTGATCGTTATATGACTTAGAGGGTCACTTTCTCTTAGCCTATCTCTAAGCATGTTTCAAGATCATTTATGATCTATGGAGGTGATCTAACCTCCATTATTCTTGTAAATGATTTGTTGAATGAGTCTTTGTTGATGTTCTTCTTGTCTTCTTTATTTTGTTTCTTGTTGAATGAGCCTCAAGATGATGTCTTGTTCTTGGGTTGACTCCTCAGTGGAATTGGTTAAGGTATGATCTCCCTAATCTTGTCTAAGATGTATTTAAACCAATATTCCCTTTTACCCGTGCACAATGAATGCTTAGGCCAAGGGGAAGAGGAGTTGTTTGAATCTTTTGATTGATGCCTTGTGATTGAATCAATGGTTTTTATTTGTTTTTTTAATGTTTTAGGTGTTTTTATGAGTTTATAAATGTAATTAAACTATATACATGCAAACAACTTTTTGATTATTTTTCTAATTTTTGAATGAATTAATTACTATGAAAGGGAAAATGAATGTAACAAATGATTTTTCTTATGCAATTTAATTTGTGTTTGTCTTTTGTGGTTCGATTTGATTGTAATTATTCTAAGCACAACAAAAATGAATTTATTCTTAGAAAGAAATAAATCTATCTATGAAAAGAAAAATGAACAATGTTTTGCACAATGAAAGCAAATCTACTCTAAGAATGCAATGAATTTTTACTATCAAGAGAAACACAAACGATGTTTTACTTCCTCAAGAGAAAGATTTGTTTGTACGAATCAAGTGGCAGTGCCTAGCAGGTGTCCTCGGAGGTCCTATGGCAACTGTCTCTTCCTCTGTAGCAACAAGGTCCTCCTCTTGGTGATAGGGATAAAAATGTGGACAAGAAGGAAATTGGATTGAGCTTAGAAGCTATAAAATGAAAAGGAGATGGATTGAGCATAAGCATGCTATTGCAAAAATAACAAAAGGCTCACAAATTCCTATGTAGAGCATTAGAATGCTAATGGGGGCAACTTTGCATAAGCTTGAGCAATACAAGAATGCAATAATGAATTTGCCTCCTCAAATTAATAAAGGATGGGGGTATTTATAGGTTTAGATTCCACATCATAGGTGGTAGTTATTGAGTAGATAACCGAATTGACTAGAGAGTGAACAAGCTCTAATTGAAAGAGAACAAAATCTAGAGAGATCACACAAGACTAATTGGAAGATAACAATAGAGTGATTGGGAGTCTAGAAATAGTTAGGGGAATTTAAGGGTAAGTTATGTAGGGAGGGACTCTAGATTAAAAGACAAAAATGGAGTTAAACTAGGCAGAACTTAAAAAAATATTATATGGAAAAAGATGACAGGGTCACCCCTTACAAGAAGTGGGTCACCCCTTTTAGCAAGGCAAGTCACCTGAGAAACCCACACTTAAGTTATAAGTCATATGGGTGACCCACTCAAAGTGAATCAGGCATGTGGCTAGAAGGTATGCAGGACTTGGAATGTTAGTTGGAAGATTGGGGAGGATGATCAAAGGGGGGAATATTGGGGGGCATTTCACCAAGAGAGGAACTGCTAAGATGTATATAATTCACACCTTCATAGGTGTGACTAGGACTCTATCATTATTAGATTGCCATGTCCGCTTGTCTGCCTTTTTCATACTTACAGACCAATGTAAATAATTTATTCGATCAAAGCAGTGATAACGATATGGGAAATCCATGTGGTGTTCAATGTCTATCCTTCAAGTTTCCAATGGGTTTTCTCATATACTTCTTTGTTGGCGCAAATGCCAGATAATCTGGCACAAGTGGAACAATTACAACTATGCAAGTCTGTTAGCCTAGTATACGTTCACAAACCAAATTAAACCATTCCATTAATCTAATTCTCCTTAACCTTGTAAATGACATCGACTCATCACTATAAAGTATGTTCTCAAAACCGTAAAACCAAATATCAATGTGAGTTGAAATATGATAATTTCTTCTGCAACTAACTAGTAAATAAAAACCTGCAAACAAACAAAGTGAAAGAAAATATTTTTGGTTGATGAAGATTGTTCTTGTCTCCTAGGATACTCTTGCATCAATCCTGTATGTATGTCGCAGAGGGATTGTATCCATGAGACTGTTTAATGATCAACGAGCTTAATAAGAAGCAAGAAATCTATTGTCCTAGCGACTTGTCTTTGTTCACCATTAGTTCTTGTATGTGTATATTTTTTTGTTGATTCTTACATCATGAGATATTAACCTTTGATCAATCAGTGGATGGGTGTCTATTCATGGCATATGGCATTTTTATTTCTATATTTCAGTTTTAGTATTTCCTTCTTCCTACCTTTTCCTTGTGATGTTAGAGTTAGCTTAAAATAGGTAGGAAGATAGCCCTTGATCTAGAGATTGACTTGTAGGTCACTCCTTGGTCTACAAACCTTTCTATTGTTGGTCTTCATGCATGGAACACTGACTCCTTGAAATGGGGTCCATCAAGACCTCATCAATAGTTACCATTAGGTGTGAATGAAAGAAGATGATACTTGAAAGTCTACTTTTTAAACTAAGCAAGGACTTTGTGAATGGTTAGTACATCCTTTTTTCTTGAGTAATACACTTGCTACTTTTATGAGAATGATGAATGATGTTTTAAGGGAATTCACAAATAGCTTTGTAATAGTCTATCTAGATTGTATTATAATATTCAGTGTTGCACGGGAAGAGAACTTAATCGAAATCCACATTAAGAAAGCCTTGTAAAGGTTAAATGAACAACAACTACTATGTAGTTTAAATAAATGTGAATTTGGCAAAAAATCATTTCTATAGTTAGGGCATGTTGTAGAAAAAGGAGAATTAATAATAGACCTATCTGAAGTTGAAGTGATTGTAAATTGACCTACACCAAAAAGTACTATATAGAAACTAGGAGTTTATAGGAGTTGCATTATTCATGAGAAAGTTTATTTCTTCTTTTTCCTACATAGTAGCACCTTTATATCAAACTACATCATAAGAAGGAACTTTAATTAGGGCAATGAATAAAATGAAGCATTTAAAATATTAAATTATAAACATTCTCTTATTTTATCTCTTCTTAACATATAAAATCCATATGAGTTAGAAATAGATCCTAGTGAATATGCCAAATGTGTCGTCTTTCTTCAAGGTAGAAAACCTATATGTTATCATTTAAATGTTTTTAATTTAGCAATTAGGGGTAATGTACCTTATGATAAAGAATTAAATGCAATAGCTTAGGCTATTAAAAATGGAGACAATATTTATTTGTTAAAGAAATTTTTGTTCATACTAATCATCAACCTCTACAATATTTACAAGCATTAAGTAAATTACAAGCAAGACACTACAAATGGATGGATTTTCTTCAACAGTTTCATTCGGTAGTCAAATACAAAAATGGTGCTAATAATATTATGGAAGATATGCCATCTAGACCACATATGGTAACTCACTTGGATCCCTTCACAATAGAGGGTTATGTTGAAGAACATAAGCATGATAAAGACTTTGGTGAAAAATATAAAGAATTTCTATCACAAAAAATTATAAAAAGTGAAGAAGACTTCTATCTTCAAGATGGGTTGCTATATAATGTAGGAAAATCTTGTGTGCCAAGGGCACAAAGGCTTATTTTAATGAGGGAGGTACATACCTCCAAAGTGGTTTGTCACTTAAACATAGGAAAAATAGTGACACATTTGCAAAGGTATGTGTTTTGGGCCAAAATGCAACATGAACTATTAAGTTTTTTACAAGATACAAATTTAAAACAAGAATAGAAGGAATATATATACCTTTGCATATTTCCACAAGACCATGGGAAGTGTTTTTTATAAATTTTATAGGGGGATTGGCTATGAGTAGACATGGATATGATTATTTATTCATAGTAGTTGATAGGTTTAGCAAAATGTGTATTCTAATGGCTTGTAAAAAGACTATCATGGGAAAAATTGCACCTAAATAATTTTTTAACAATGTATGGGGACATTTTGGGCTACCAATATCTATATTTTTGATAGGGCTACATGGTTTGTTAGTAAGCGTTGGTCTACATTATGGAGTATGATGGATACCTAGATAAATAAAAGCAGTCTTTCACCCATAAATAGATGGCCTAATAGAGGTCGTAAACAAGACTTTGGTACAAATCGTCAAGGGTATAATAGTAAGTGTCCCAACATATGGGATGAATCTCTCCCATACACTCAACATTCATATCATAGAGCATTATATTTTCTACTAATAAGTCACCATTTCAAGCATGTTTGGGATATTTGTATTCTAATCCACTTGATGTAGCTTTTGATAAAAAAGACGAACAAGTAGAACAAGATAATGAGGTGACTAAACCATCTAATTATTGAGAGGATTAGGCAAATCGAACTCAAAGTAAAAGAACATTTGGAAAGAACATAAGAAATATATAAACAAAGTCATGATCAACATATATAGAGGCAAAAAGTCAAAGTGGGAGACTAAGTTTATCTTTCTTAAGGTAAGGAAAGACCCCAAGTATAAGAAAAGAAAATTAAGTCATTAAGGAAGAGACCCTTCACAATTTTGGAGGCCATAGGTGAAAATGTATTCAAACTTGATCTCCTTTCATGATGATATATTCAATTATAAATTGTGAGTATTTGCAGATTTATGAACCCTCTGTGCTAGATGAAGATAAGAGCATGTGCTATCCTCTTTGGAAGACTTGGGTGTGGAAGCAAGGATCATACTTCATGAGGATGTGGTACTAGAAAATAAAACAAGGGAAACAAGAAATATAGTTTAGAAAACTTTAAAGATTAGACTCAAAGATGAAAAAGTAAGCAAAGCCAAGTGCTACTCTAAAGAGAGAGTAGGAGAACTCTTTACTCATTTCATGTCTCATTAACATTTTGTGGGGCTAAATCCTTCCAAAGAAATGAGGTGTGATCCAAAAGGATATGGTAAAAACACATAATAGGAAAAAAGGAATAGAAAATAGGCAATAGATATAAGGATAAGTGTTTGACAATACTGTAGATTGTACCAGACATGAACAATTGTGTAGGTCTATAGTGTCTAGACCATAGTGTAGGTCCATTAGTGTGCATGACCATACCTACACTAGAACTTAGAATACAAAACATATAAGCACCATTTCAACATCCATTGACTATTGATCTATACCCAAGGCTTCAAAAAATTGTTTATCGAAAAATCTATAAGTAAGGCTTGTATCAAAACATTGAGATCATTGGTAGTTGAAGAATTTGGGAATTATTGTAAGTTTTATTCTTGGAAGAGAAATAGAAGTCAAGGTTGCACCTAGTTTCTATAAAATATCTTTGCAAAGTAATAAAGGAGGGTAGCAAGGCACATTGCCACGATCAAAACTTGTTTTTCTTCTAAATTGGGGGTTTTCTAGAATAAAATCAACATGTTGTGAGGTGTTTCATGTTTTTTTGCTCAAAGCATAGTAATTCCTTCTCTAAATTTCAAAGTAGAGTTTAAGATCAGAATTAGAGTGAGTTTATAGTGAGTTTGATGACTACATCCTTTCCCATTTTTTCCCTACGACGGGGAAGGGAAAATTGTAGATTTTTATAAGTTGTAACTTGCATGCATATACAGTTTATGATAATAATTTCCAACAACAATCATCACAAATTCCTATCAGTCAGTGAGCTGTTGTATTTGCATGATGATGTAATTTTTTACTCTATTTGTATTTAAATCTAATAGAAAATACTTTCCCAACATTTTATAGTCTCATTTGATACATTTTGTAACTATATTTTGTATAAATTTTATGTTTTTTAAAAAAATAAAGTAATTATTTAAGTTGTTAAGTCTTGTTGATTTTATGCCAAGTTTGGTGAAATTTTAGTGAATCAATTTTTTTTATCTACCAAATCCAAGTGGAATCTATAATATATCAACACATCTTTTGTATAAATTTAAAAATATAATTATTATAAGACATGTATTTTCATAATAACTTTAAACATCCTTAAAACTTAATTATATCTTACATACATTTATTAAATAACTACATATTTTTAAACTATTGATATATTTAAAGTCCTTAAAAATGTTATATAAATATTTTCTATTGTTAAAACATATTGCATAAAAACAACATAAACTCTAGTGAATATTCTAAGAAAAATTTAGTGGTTAATTTTTAATAACATCTCAATTCTAAATAATTCATTAAAAATAAATATGATTTTAGAATTATTCATTTCTTTTTATCTATAATTGTGATCTAGAAAAAATATAATCTTTTATACCACATACAAATTGAAAATAAAATAAAATAAAATACTTCTTAAACACTATTTATTTAATAAAAATTTAAATTAATGATAGCTAATACTAAATGTCTAAAAGAGAGTTGCATTCTACCTTAGTTTTTAGAGATCCAATATATTCTAGTAACATTCTTTCCTGCAAAGTTCACATAATATTTTTATAAGATAATGCAACTTTGATTAAAATAATGTAAGATAGTATAAGTTTATATTTTAAATTATTTTAAAAAATGCAAAATATTTTTAATATGGTATTTAATGTGAACTAATATAATTAAATTAAACTTTAGATAAAAAATTTATTGGAAAAATATATAAAATATTTAATAAAATATAAATTACAATGAATTACCTTTTTTGAGCGAATCTTTGTAACACTCAAATTGATTTTCTTTTCAAGACGTTGCAACTCCTTAAAACTTAGTGGATCCAAGTCTTCACCAACCATATTTCTGCACCATGAATATCATTATTTTCCAACTAAATTAGATTAAGAAAATTGTCAAAATTATAATCTATAAAAATGTAAAACTTATATTTAATCACATAATTCAAAGTTCTTACTTGCACTTTTTTTCTAAATTCACCATCCCCTTCTGTAAGTTCTCCACTTCCACACATATTATCTAGACACATAAAATGTTAGTTCATAAATCATTAATCATTATTTTACATATATTTTAGCATTATCTAAGTTATTTAAATATATTCTTTATATAGTTAAAAAAAATTTAAATAATTTAAAAATTATAAACATTTTAATTTTTAACCCCTATTTTAAAATAATCAGAATAATATTAAAAATAACTCAAACAGTGTACCAAGTTTAGACAATAAAATTTAATGGAAGACAATAAATTGGTGAATTGAAATTGTGAATGGACATGTGTACTCTATTTTCTTATTAATATAGATATGGTTGCTTATTCATCAAAAAAAAAATTGTGAATGGAAAAAAAAAACAATATCTTATCAAGTTTTTTTTTTTTTTGATGAAAATGCAAGTTATCTATTAAAATAAAATAACACTTCACAAAAAAATAATGGGTGGTTAAAAGGCACACCCCGATAGTCACATGGACTAAGCCCAGAAATCTCTAGATCAAAGTATCAAAGGGTACATAACCCATATAAAAACATAGTAAAAAATAGAATTAAGCTGCCAATGCCACCCCTGCAGATGGTGGATCCCTGTCATCCGGTTTCCCCCAAATATCTGCGGGGTCTGGGTTGACATCAAGCATAGCCCAGCCATCATCTTCATTTTCCTGTTCTTCATTCTGAACATTTGGCTCCTCGTGCTGAGGTGAGATAGCCAAATTCAACCAGGGGAAGACTTTAGTATTATCTCACCCTGTATTACGTGGATGAGAAGGACCAAGAGCATTCCAACTTGCATTATCCATTGCAAGCCAACTAGCATTATCTCCAGTGGGCCAACCCGCATTATCCCCTGCTGCACTTGCAGCACGGCCTGAGGTCCAACCACGCTGACGTGGAGAGGCTGAGCATCTGCAACGGTGAGCACCACGATGCTGAGCAGGCTGGGAGTGGGGCCGAGAATCTCTGGCTGAACCACTTCTTCGTTTGTGTGGTGAACGGGCTCTGACAGAGGAAGGTGAGGGAGGAACTCGAGCCACAGTACAGGGAGCATTCCCCCAATGATCCAATAACTCTTGTAAGTGTGCCACTTCTAAGGCAACTTTGTTAGCTTGCACTTGAATCTGCAGAAGAACATTAGAACAGATAATTGTTTTAATGTAAAGAGAAATAGAAGTTCCAATTTTACTTTTTGAAAATAGACAAGAATTACAATCTTTCCATAATGTAAATAAAATCTCCACCCTAAAAATATGTCAAATCTGAGTAAATCTTTCAAGAAACCTGGGTGAATCACCCAGAAGGATGATTTGCCAGGTTAATGGCTCTAGTCTGAAAGGGTGAAAGAAATTATGAATCCATAGCCAAAATTGCTGAGTTCTGGTGCAATACCAGAAGAGATGTTGAATCGTCTTAGACTATCCACAAAAAGGACAACAAGGATCTTGGACCCCAAGATGAAACAACCTAGTACCAACAGGCAGGCCTTGAAAAAGAATGCACCAGGCAAAATGAGCAAGTTTTGGCTCAAGAATGGCAGACCAAACAGTTTGAAATCTGAAATGCCAAAGACTCAAAGAGCTATGAATAAGCCAATGCTTATTAAGAGTGTCAGCCATAGACAAATGTGCTGAAAGCCACCTGTAAGCCATCCTTGGCTTGAAATGATGCATTCGTGTTTCAGGATACCACTTCCAGTCCTTCCAGCATGGCTTGTTGGACTAAATTCCAACTTTGTGAAACATTTCTGGTGGAATAGCCGTGATAACTCTATCATAAGTAGTCTTATCAACTTTTGAAAGACCAAATTTTACACGGAATGGTTCCCAAGCCAAAAGGCTCATAGTGGGCCGGTCGAACATATCCTGTAAGGTCTGAACACCTTTTTTATGAAATTTCAGAGCCTTTAAACCAGACAATTTAGCCAAAGGTTGGGCTGCAGAAGCTAGGAGAGGTGACCACCAAATATTAAGGTGATTGAAGGATAGGCCAGTATGAAACCCTTCACCAGACTAGCATAACCATGGTTTAACTTTTCCCCATGCTTTCCAAATGCTTTTAACTACAAATGTTCATGAGATCTGAATTGGTTCTCTCATGACAAGGAGAGTAGAAAAACCAATTCCTTTCCAAGCCGGTTTGTACAAAGGATGTCCCATTTCAATGTTATGCCAGAGTAAAACTTTCCATGCCTCACAGCCAGTGAGGGCATGAATAATCCACTTGACAGCCAAGGCAGTTCCTTAGCATTGAGTAGAAAGAATACCAAGTCCTCCAGAATCTCTGGGAAGGCAGAAAAACTCCCATGCAACACGGTGAAAGCCATGGCGAGTATCAGAAGAGGTCCATAGAAAATCCCTCAAGAGTTTTTCCAGTTTGGCATGTGAACTATTTGAAGGAGCCCAACAAGAAGAATAATAAACATGGGTTGCAGCTAAGATCTTAGAACAAACCTAGAATTTACCAGCCAAAGAAAGTGGCTTAGTAATCCAGACTGCAAGTTTTTGTTCCACACGGATAAGAATAGCTTGCCATAGAGTAGCAGAAGTGCCCTGGAATGCAAAAGGAATACCCAGGAATCTAAAAATTTCACCATGGCCAACCCAATGCCACCCATATTGCTGAAGCCATTGAGGAATGGGAAGAATTGACTGCCTGTAGCATAACATTTTATGCCACTGAATGGAAAAACCTGAGGCTAAACAAAAGGTCTCCAGACAACCAAGAGCATTTTTCACTGAATTTTCTTCTTCTAGTAGGGTTAAAAAAGAGTCATCAGCAAAATGACCATTAACTAGCTGGCTAGAAGAATTAGGTAAATAAATACCATGAGAAAGCTAATTGGACACTGAATGAGCAAGAAGATAACCAAAACCTTCTGCCGCAAGAACATATAGGCTTGGAGCAAGAGGGCATCCTTGTTGGATTGATCGGAAAAGGCCAAAAGTATGGGACTGGTGGCCATTGATAGTGATACATGCAGAGGCATCTAAAAAGAGCATTTTGACAGATTGAATAAAAGAGGGTCCAAACCCTAATGCTTCAAGAATTGCAAGGATAAAGCGCCATTCAATGCGATCATATGCCTTAGCAAAATCAATTTTTAAAAAGATTACTTTTTGATTTGATTTTCTTGCCCATTCCATTCCCTCCCAAACTGCAATGATATTATCTAAAATATATTTGGATTTAATGAAGCCAGTTTGTTCAGGACGGACAATCAAAGGAAGCAGGTTGCAAAGTTTGAGTTAAAGGGCTTTAGCAATGATTTTGTATGAAACATTGAGGAGTGTAATGGGTCTCCAGTTGTAAATATCCTCTGGATCGCCATCTTTAGGTATGAACTTAATGTTTCCTTGATTTATAATATCTCCTAAAGAATTTGAATGAAAAGCTTCAAGGTAAACATTGTGTAAATCTTTTTCTAAACAATCCCAAAGGGCTTTATAAAACTCACAAGGAAAGCCAATTACAGGAGCTTTGCCATCAGCTATAGAGCAGACAGCTTCTTTTAGGTCTTCAATGGTCAATAATTGATCATAGAAGCGTGTCTGTGCTGAGGAGAGCTTTTTTGGAACAACAGCAAGATAATCCTGCAGAGTAGTCTGTCGCTCAGGAGTGTATTCTTGAGCAGTGAAATTTTTTTCATAATATCTTACAAAATCCTGGAGAATGTCTGGCAGAACTGTATGAACAGTATCATCCTCCTTGATTTGCTTAATACCGTGTGAGGAATGTCTAGCTCAAAGAGCAAGAAAGAATTCCTTAGAAACACGGTCTCCAATTTTTAGCCAATGCATCATGGCTTTAAGTTGTGCTCCTCTAGCAGCATGACAATCTACCATTTGTTTTCAATGCCGTAAACTGCCAAAATTGACTTGCAAAGAAGGAGAAAAGGGGTCTGCAGCCAAAGCCTCTGAGGCAGATTTCAAAGCAGTAGACCTTGGCTTTAAAATTTTAAAATGGAAGTCTATATGTTTAAACCTTCCATCCAGTACTCAAAAATTCAATGTCGTCAATGAACTCTAACTATTAGATAATGTTATATTAGGTTGATTCAAAAGCATCTTCCTATCAATCAAGATATTTTCAAGCTGACTTGCTTCAGATATCTGTGCCTATTATATAAAAGAAGTTGTATAGGAGTTATAGTTAATTAATAGGCATTGGTCTGCCGAATATGCCGAATATGCCGAAGTTAGGGCTCCTTTTGCACAGCAGGAATTTGTTTATACGCTAAATGGAGGTTTGCAATGGCGGAATGGAGACAAGAGTGTGGGACAAGGAGCTCATCGATTCCCCAAATGCGAGTAGTTGCAGAATCCGGGACAAGACAAGGGATTCATGTCGTAGGCGGCCAGGAAGGCTTTCAATGGAACAAAGGAAGCTCGTGATCTCAGTTTTTCACAAATTATTGCATCCACTAATCGCAAATCTCAGATGGCTAGGGCTCTACGATGCGCCATTGAGTCTGTAGTTTAAGATTTGGAGGAGAAAATGGAAAAGGAAGTGATTGAAAACAAAAATTATTTCGCAGAGAACGGTTTAATTGGATTTATTAAGTTTTGGTCTAGTCTTGCAGAGCTATATAAATGGATCACAAAAACATGGAGCCCTCTATTGAAAGGTGGCATTCAAATTTACCTTTGTGCTGGCAATTTTTTTATTGTGGTTTTTGACAACATGCATAACACAATTCTCTATGACTACCAATGGATTTGTGATGAGCACTTGCTCAAGCTCAAACGTGGCACCCATCCTTCAACCTTACTTCTAAATCTTTCACTGCTATGCCTATCTAGGTTCGACTCCCCAATCTTCCGCTCCAATTCTAGTTTGAATCCTCTTTTGAAGCAATTGGTTACAAACTAGGGAAATTCCTGGCTATTGATAAAGGCTCTTGAAATTTTCTCTATTCCACATTTGCTCTAATCATAGTTGGAACCAGATTTTGGACTATGAGGGTTTACTGTTTCGTTGTCGCAGATGTTACAACACTATCCACATTGCTTCAAACTGTTCAAAGTTCAAACTTGATGCACATGCTACATGCTGGAAAGATGTTGTCCACCATTACTCTTTAGAAAAAGAGGAATCAGTGGACCACTAGGAGGTTATACAGCAGGAAACTACTCATTGGGAATCCCCTAAAAAAATGAGGACTCCTAATATGGATGGACAAAAAGGATCCCAATCCACATCAACGGTCGTTCATGGATCTTCATCAAAGAATGATGTAGTTTCAACAACACCAGGTAATAGGGGGGAAAAATCAATTCCTTAGTTATTAATATCGGGGCCTCAGATGCCAAGATCGCTCGAGAAGTAGAAATTGATGAGGCCACTTCAGTGGTGGTGAAACCCTCACAAAGTAATAGACCTACTATAGAAAATCAACTAGGGGAAGAAAGTCAATGGACAATGGTGTACATGGAAGAAGAAATAAGTAAATAGTGAGAAAAGTATGATGACTCTACGCTCCCATGTTAAGATGGGTAAGCAAGAATATCAGGGATAATAGCTTAAGGTGGTCTAAGTTTAGTAGATGTCCTTATGCACCCCTATTTTCAGGGCATGCATCTTAGAGCTTGAAGGTAATGGAATGAATTCCCATATAGGGGGGAATTTTGGTTTTAAGGCCCTCTTCAGGAGCAGCCAGCGGTTCTCAATTTTTTATTTCACTTTAGTTCAACAGAAGTGACCCCAAACGATCACAATTTACTCATAAAAAAAGTTGTATATAAGACCATATAGAAAACATATAAGTTGATCTTTAATCATCAATGAAGAATTTAAATAAATATCACAAAATTGAATTATGAAATGAGAAAATATAGAAAGTAAATAGAAAAAGTCAAAACTCAATCAAAATCATAACTCAAATTGATTTGAGTTATAACTTTTTTATTAACTTATTTGTTTCACATTTTTATAGAATTTAAAAATAAACATATTTGGTTTATAATGAAATTAAGGTCTAAATCAAGTAGAATAATTTTCATTTATACAAATGGGGTGAGGTAGGTAGGGAGGGAGAGTTTATGAAATTACAATTAATATCTTCTTGACTAGCTTAATTGTTTCACAATATTATAGATTAAAAAAAAATGGTTTATAATAAAATTATAAATAATATGTTTAAGTAGATAAGTGTTAAATATAGGTTAAATAAATATAAAGAAAGAATAAATTAATAGTGTTCAAATCTAATTAAACTAATTATGATATATGATATAGGTTAAATAAATACAACTAAAGAATAAATTAATAGTGTTCAAATCTGATTAAACTAATTATGATATATGTGACCAAATCATGAAATAAAATGTAAGAAAGCATATTAAATCAGTAAATCATGTGAAACACATAAAACATCAAATATGTGTGGAGAAACCTTTTTAAAAAAACTCCACCACAAAGAGATACTAGACTCGTGTTAAATTCAAGTTTAGATGGTTAGTATATATGCTCAATTTAGGTTTCAAATGTTTTGGGTCACCGCAGATGTTTCTGGAAGCAATAGTGTGAAGACTATGTTGTTGTGCTCTAATAGTGTATGAATGGTTAAGTGTTCACAGAGCCAACTTGGTGTATATGTGTGCTTGCACCATGTGTCTAGAAGTGTGCACCAGTATAGAAATGTGGTTAAAGGCAAATTGGGCCTAGTAGATCCTTTGGTATGAACCGCATGGAAATATTTCCCTCCGCAAATGATTTGGAGCTGACATGTAAGACCAGTTGTACGTTTCATGTTACACGTTATCCTAAGGGTGATGAAGATGAAGATTAGAAGGCTTGCAGAGGATATATATGATGTTAAAAGATTGATACCAGGTTGTGCAATGAAAAATGAATGATTAAGAAGTGAGACAAGTAACTCTGTAAGCTATAATGCATAATCCATAGCAGAGTTAATATTGCAGAGGTATTTGAGCTATCAGAATCAGTCAAAAGATCAAGAGGATATCAGAGATGATAGTGCGGAGGTGTTTGAGTTATTAGAACAAGTCAAGGATGTCAAAGTGTTAGCAGAGATATTGTTGCGGAGTTATTTGAGCCATTAGTCCAAAATTACAGATAAGAGGTAAGTGCCTCATCTTGTAAGTGTTGTAGCACTTTAGGGAGTTGGTGCTTCCTTTGGGTTGGTGCCCATAAAACTTTGTTTCAGGGAGTTGGTACTTCCTTTGGGTTGGTCCCCATAAATCATTGTAAAAGGGGATTGGTGTCTCCTTTGGGTTGGTGCCCATAAAACTCATTGTAATACTTCATTTTATTTGTGAGGCTGGATTTGGATAGTAGATCCAAGCAACTTGCCCACCATGGTTTTTCCCATCTTGATTTTCCATGTAAATCTGGTGTTATGTGTGTGTTGTTGTGCTTCATATGGTTTACATGTTTACATTGGATTGAATGCATCTAATGAACAAAGATTTGAATATATACTGATTCACCCCCCTCTCAGTATATCTGTGTGTTCAACACCCCTATTATCCATCCACATAATCCTAATCCTAATCCTAATACTAAGCCTAAGCCTACAACTTCCACCCTTATTATCCATCCATTAAATTTCTCATCCATCCATATACTTATGAAGGATGTTATCCAATGGCTATTAGCAAGGAATAAACCATCTCCATGTCATCAAACACCTATTCTTGAACCTATCCAAGAGCCTTCAAGTATCATGCATATTCCTCAACTTCCATCATGTAGTCCACAACCCATCAAACCTATTGAAGAGTCTCCCACCATGAGTCCAAGTCAAGATCCATTATATCCTCATGTTGTTGACCATCAAGAGTGTATCAAGCTTATCCTGGAAGAGTCTCCCACTTCCACTTCCATTCAATAAAATCAAGAGTTATGTCAAGAGTATAGTCTAAATCATGTGAAAACATAAACCCTTTATCCAAATCAAGATCAAATCACCTCCTTTCAACCCATCCATAACCTATATATTTTCTATGATCAAGATATTATCCATGATCAAGCTCCTAACCATGAGCAAACAATCCAAGTTCAACCCATCCATAACCTATATATTTTCTATGATCAAGATATTATCTATAACGAAGAGCCTACCCATGAGCAAATTCATCCCATCCATATCACACTTAATCCCATCTATGATCAAGTTCCCATGTATGATAAGGGTCCTATCTATTATCAAGAAATCCATGATGATCCTCTTAGACAACTTTACGCATTCCATGGTCAAGAGATTATCACTCCACCTATCCATAATCCAACAACTATCCATGAGCAAGATACCCAAACTACTCCTAGATCCATCTTCCATCTATCCCTATCCATGATCTACAAACACCCATTTCCCTTGATGAGACTCTTGGCTCCCAAGTAAACATAGATGATCAAACAAATAGCTTGGATCTTAAGGAGCATAATGATAATCAAGATCCTAATGATCCTTCATCACCCATTATCGACCATATTTCAAGTCCATTATCATATCCCCTTGGTCTTACCACCTTCATTCATAAATGTTCTTCCTTAGGAAAGCAACAACCACTATCCACCACTTCACCCTCTCAATCAAATAATGAGATCCCATCTAGCGTCCAAAACATCCATAGTCCCATTGTACATCGCATACTCCAAAAACATGAATTATCAAGGTAAAGGCTTAGGTCTTCATGAACAAAGTATTTTAGAGCCCATCCATGTCAAAGTCCCTCCATGATCGTATGGCCTTGGATATATACCCCAAGGAAAACAATCTCAAGATGTTGGTACTTCCTCCATGCCTCTTAAATCCACCCCTTTCCATCACAAACCACATCATATCCCCAAAAAATATGTTCCATCCCTCCTCCATTGTCATATAAATCCCAAAAGCATTTGACTATACATCTTCCTCCATCCACTCTACCTCCACTTCTTCCAACACCTAATATCTCCATCCTCAAATCCACTCTACTGCCACTCCTTCGAACTCCTAACATCCCTATCCTCCAATCCACTTTTCCTCCACTTCTCCCAATGCCTAATATCCCTATCATCAAATCCCCTCATCCATTTATCCATAAATCTACTTTTAGTCCATTCATCCATAAATCCCCTCACATTCCCAATTATGACCAATCAATGCACACATCAACCAAGCATGAAGCTTCCACCAAGTCCATGGGATTCAAAAATAAAAATTTGGATGCCTCCTTCCATAAAGCAAACAATTCTAAAGATCTTCATGCCATAGAGAACCAATGCAAAGAATCAAAGAAAAATACATCTAAAAGGTTATCCAAGCCCATATCACCAAAAGAAAAGTCCAAAACTAAAATGGTTTGGGTACCTAAGAAAAAATAAATTAAGTCAAATGGAGCATCCACATTTCAAAAATCCCAACAATCCTATTCCATCCAAAAATCTCATTCCATCCACAAATCTCAAATTCCTTCATCCCACACTCAATGAAAAAATCATAAAATTCCTAAGTTCATGTGGGTCCCTAAATTCCTACATCGACCATCCCGTAAGCAAACATCTCCATTGCTTTCTACACCTCCAAATCAAAATGTTCAATGGCTATCACGATGTATGCAACCATTGGTCTTGGTTCCTTTCCATTCCACAACATTTCCACATACCTCCATCTTCCCATCTTTCATTCACTATCCTACATATTTCACACATCATATCCCTATGGTCCATGCTTTTGCATAATCCACAATCCATCCATCTATAATCACATCATAATCCATTACCCTACCATCCATCCTTCCATAAACCTTTCATAATCCACTATCTTTCCATCCATAATCCAGTATCCCCCATCCATCCCTGCATAAACCTTTCATAATCAACATCATAATCTACTATCCTTCCCTCCATAATTCATTATCTACCTACTCCATTTCCCTCTCATGCAATTCCCTACCAATATCTATGAGCATAGTGACATTTGACATTGATGCAAAAGCATCCAAAGGTGTAAGGGCAATCTCGCATGACCCAAAAATAATGATGATTCAAAATCGATGACTTTGTTTTCATTTCTTTTCAAAATTTGTATTTCTCATCCCATAATCGCTTGAATAATGATGTAGAACCTTCGGTTTTTTCAAACAGCTATTTTAAGAAAGTTTGCATTTAAGCACATATGTAAGCAAAAATTTACAGGAAGCTTCATAAATTAAAAATAAGACCTTTGGTGAAGAAATAAGGCAAAGATCATTTGTGGGCTAAAAGATATTAAAGTTTCCATTTTCTGAAAAACCCCTAAAAAAGTTTCAAAGTCAAGTTTGAGGCACTTAGAGGCCCCATACGGCCTTGAAAATGGACGAAATCAGGGGAAAGTGTAGAGTCAAGAAGAGGCGGGAAAATAGAAACCCTAGCTGATTTGAGGATTCAGGAGGCAGAAGATTCTAGAATCTAGAGATAGGAAGCTGCAATGTGTTGCAACCTGTGGAGGATTCATCCTCTGATTGGATTTTAGCTTCTGTAATGTAATGTATTGTCCAAATCAATAAAAGAAAATTCTATTTTATGTGTGTAATTTGTGTTATTGTGTGTTTTGTGATTTATTCCCTTCATCAAGTGGTATCAAAGCCAAGTTCTTGAGTGTGTAGATAGATCGCCGACCATGAGGTAGTTTACACCAGGACCTGAGGTTGTGGGTTTGTTGCAGAGATCAAAATGCCTCCACGAAGAAACCATGGTGGGAGAAATGCTTTGATAGAAGAGGGTTTTAGAGCCCTGCAAAGGCAAATTGATGCATTGCAAGAGGAGCTGCGAAGAGGGTTTGAGCCAAGAACAAGAGAAGAAAGTGAAGATGAAGCAAAATAAGAGTTATCTGAGGAAGAACAAGATGGTGTAGGAGATTCTGCGGAAGTTAGGTTGTTAAGGGCCATTTCGAAGATCAGAAAGAGGCCTAGGATTGAAGTTTCTACCTATTCTAAAGATTTGAATCCAGGATAGCTTATTAATTTGATCAATGATATGGAAGAATATTTCGAGTATGAGGATGTAAACGATCCAGAACGGGTCAAGTTTGCGAAAACAAAGTTGAAGGGCCATGCCAGTATTTGGTGGTAGGAGGTCCAGTTAGAGAGAAATAGAAGAGGAAAAGGAAAGATTACCAGATGGGATCGGATGGTGGACAAACCAAAGAATCAATTCATTCCCGTGGACTATGAGTTAAACTTGTTGAAAAAGTTGCAAGGATTGAAGCAAGATAACAAGTTTGTCAAGGAGTACATAGAAGAATTTTATAAGATTACTATCAGGATAGGCCATGTAGAGGCCAACAAGGAGAAGGTAGCCTATTACATTAATGGGTTGAGGCCAAGTATTCAAGAGAAGTTAAGCCTGGTCAAAATGACCACCATAGAAGATGCATACCAGTTTTCCCTAAAGGTGGAAGAGAAGCGTAATAAAAGATTCAAAAGTAAACAAAGGGGAAGAGGTCAAGGCGGAAGGACTGGTGGAAGATCCTATGGAGGCTGAAATGAAGATCAAAAGAAAAGTGAAGAAGTTGGCACCAGTCAAAATCAGAGAGGAAATAATGCCTACTGCCCTCGTGACCAAAATAATGGTGAGCAAAGAGGAATAGGAAGAGGCCGACCTGGGAAAGGACCTGGAAGAGGAGGTTTCAGAGGAACCTATTTCCAATGTGGAGAAGGACATTGAGCATACAAGTGTCGGAAACATCAAGGAAGGACAAATAGAAGACCTGAAGGTAATGGACGAGTTGCACATGTAGATGAAGATGCGCAGTTTGAGCATTCTGAAGATGCTAAAAAGGGAGAAACCCTAGTTGTTAGAAGAACCTTGTTGAATAAGGAAAAAGAGCCAGTTCAGAGGAATAGTTTATTTTGCACAAGTGCAAGTGTGAAGATAGGTGTTGTGATATTATTATTGATAGTGGAAGCATTGAGAATCTTGTTTCAAAAGAGATGGTTAACAAGTTGAAGTTGACAAGAAGGCATCCACATCCATATCGGATTGCATGGTTGCAGAAGGACCATAGAGCTTTGGTCAATGATTAGTGTTTAGTTAAGTTTAAGATTGGAGACTACCATGATGAGGTGCGTTGTGACATCATATTAATGGATGCATGTCATATGCTATTGGGAAGGTCGTGGCAGTATGACACGTGCACTGTCCATGATGGTCGTGTAAACACCTATTCCCTAACAAAGGATGGAGTTTATCATAAGTTGAAGCCCTTGAAGGAGGTGGAAGAAAAGGTATGTAGTACTACCAGAATTTGCTTGGTAAATGGTAGGAATTTTTTGGAGGGTATGAAGCATGAGCGTCATTGCTTTACATTGATTCCTAAGATCAGCCAGAAGAAATGTGAAGATGTACCAGCAGAAGTCTCAGATCTGTTGGAAGAATTTCAGGACATTGTCTTTGATAATGTACCAGAAGGTTTACTATTGGTGAGGAAGATAAGTCATCAAATAGATTTGCCAGGAGCCAGTTTGCCGAATAAGGCAGCCCATAGAATGAATCTAGCAGAAAATGAAGAGTTGAACAAACAAGTTCATGAGTTGTTAAGGGACTGATAAGGGAGAGCCTAAGTCCATGTGTGGTACCTGCAGTACTAGCATCGAAGGATGGAGAGTGGAGAATGTGTACAAATTCTTGAGCCATCAATAAGATCATGATCAACTATAGATTTCCATTGCCTAGAATGGATGACATAATGGATTGTTTGAGAGGAGCCAAGTACTTTATAAAGATTGATCTAAAGAGTGGGTATCACCAGATCTGAATTAGATAAGGAGATGAATGGAAGACAACCTTCAAGACAAAGGAAAGTTTGTATGAGTGGTTAGTTATGCCAGTTGGGCTAACCAATGCACCAAGCACATTCATGCGGCTCATGAACGAGGTATTGAAAGAATTTTTGGGAAATTTTGTTATTGTTTATTTAGACGACATTTTGATTTTCAATAACACTTGGGATGAGCATTTGATGCATATCATACGAGTTATAGAGAAGCTGAGGGAGGAGAAGTTGTTGATTAATTTGAAGAAATGTAATTTTGCAAAGGAGTTAGTATACCTGAGATTTGTTGTCTCAGAGGAAGGTCTTAAGATGGACCCAGAAAAAGTAAGGGCTGTTGTTGAATGGCCCACGCCAAGGAGTGCTACAGAGGTATGAGTTTTTCATGGTTTGGCAAGTTTTTATAAAAAAAGTTATCAAGAACCTTAGTAGAATTTGTGCACCCCTAGCCGAGACAATGAGAGGGGATATAAACTAGTTTAGATGGACTACGGGAGCAGCCAAGAGTTTTGATACATTGAAACAGAGAGTCACAGAGCAACCTGTTTTGACACTTCCATATTTCAATAAGGTATTTCAAATAGATTGTGATACTAGTGGCAGTGCTATAGGAGCTATTTTGAGCCAAGAATTTAAGCCCATTGCCTATTTCAATGAGAAGCTTAATGATGCCAAAAAAAAAGTATTTTGTTTATGATCAAAAATTTTATGCAATAGTTCAGGCTTTGAAGGAATGAAGACATTATTTGTTGCCAAAATAATTTGTTTTATATACTGATCATGAGGCTTTACAATATCTTAATAGTCAAGGGAAGTTGAACCAGAGGCACTTAAAATGGGTTTAGTTTTTGCAGAGTTATACTTTTGTTTTGAATCATAGGAGTGGAAGATCAACCAGAGTTACAGATGTCTTAAGCAAAAGGCAAAATTTGTTGATAGAAATGAAGATAGAGGTTGTTGGGTTTAATGAGCTCAAAAGTTTGAATCATGAAGATCTAGATTTTGTAGAGGCTTGGAAAGCTTGTCTGGAACCTGTTACTTTGGACATGACAAAATAGTTGGATTTCATAATCTAAGATGGCATGTTGCCTAGGGGAAGCCAATTGTGCATTCCGAGGAGTTCCATGAGAGAGAACCTGATTAAGGAGAAACATAGTGGGGGATTAGTTGGCCACTTTAGTTGAGATACAACCATTGCTATTGCTAGTGAGCATTATTATTGGCCATAGTTGCAACAGGATGTGATGAAATTTGAGCAAAGTTGCAGAGTGTGTCAGATGGCAAAATGAACAAGTTAGAATACAGGGTTATATCAGCCATTACCTATACCAGAGAGGCCATGGGACGATATTAGCATGGATTTTGTTCTTCGTTTACCAAGGACATAGAGAGGACATTATTACATTTTTGTGGTGGTGGACAGATTCTCGAAGATGACACATTTTATTCCTTGTAAGAAGACTAATGATGTTCATATTGCAGAAGTATTTTTCAGAGAGGTGGTGAGACTACATGGTCTACCTAAGAGCATAGTTTCAGATCAAGATACCAAGTTTGTTGGTTATTTCTGAATGACATTGTGGAAGAAGTTGAAGAAGGATTTAAAATTCAATTCTGTACACCATCCACAGACTGATGGACAAACAGAAGTGGTGAATAGGAGTTTGGGTAACCTGTTACAATCCTTAGTAGGAGATAAGCCTAAGAGATGGGATTTGATTTTACCACAGGCAGAATTTGTTTACAACAATTCTGTCAATAGGAGTATAGGTAAATCACCATTCCAAATTGTTTATGGGAGTAATCCAAGAAATGCTTCAGAGTTAAGGAAGATGGAGAATGGAGAAAAGACAAGTGCCGAAGCTAAATACTTTGAAGAATACCTGAAGATTTTGCATGAAGAGGTGAGAAAGCACAATAATAAGATGAATATTCAATACAAGGCTAAGGCAGATCAAAAGAGGAAATATAAGGAATTTCAGGTAGGAGATGAAGTCATGGTTCAAGCCTGAAAAAAGAGAGGTTTCCAGTCAAAACATATAATAAGTTGAAAATGAAGAAATTTAGACCATCCAAGATTCTGAAGAAGCATGATTCAGGAAATGCATATGAGGTAGAGCTCCCAAATGGGATCAATATTTCCCCTGTGTTCAACATTGTTGATCTAACAAAATATCATGAAGGTGGAACAAAGAATGGACCAACAGAAGAACAGTGGAGTATTCTGGCATCTACTTCAAAGGAGGAGATAGAAAAGATCCTAGATAGTCATGTGGGAAGAAGTACTTGGAATAGGAAATATGAAAAATATCTGGTGAAGTGGAAAGGAAGGCCTGTTGAATATTCTTTCTGATTATCTAAGGCAGAGGTTGACCGTTTGGGGTTTTCCTCAAACACTTGAGATGTGACAAGGTCACTTCTCAAATCACCTTGGGTGTCTGATGCAGGAGCATCCAAAGGTGTAAGGGCAATCTTGCATCACCCAAAAATAATAATGATTCAAAAATTGATGACTTTGTTTTCATTTCTTTTCAAAATTTGTATTTTTGGTTCCATAATCGCTTCAATAATGATGTAGAACCTTCAATTTTTCCAAACTGCTATTTTAGAAAAGTTTGCATTTGGGCATGTATGGAAGCGATAATTTACAGGAAGTTTCGTAAATAAAAAATAAGACCTTTGACGAAGGAATCGGGCAAAGATCATTTGTGGGCTAAAAGATATTAAAGTTTTTGTTTCCTTAAAAACCCTTGAAAAAGTTTTAAAGTTAGGTTCAAGGGACTTAGAGGCCTTGTACAGCCCTGAAAAATTGGACAAAATTGGAAGAGCAAATTCTTAGCACGTAGAGCACTCCGCAAGCTTTCCATCACTTCAAACAGTTCATCAATCAAACACCTGGATCAAAAGTTATAGCTCCCAGAATTTGACCTATTTTTGGAGGGAGATGCAAATTTCAAAATTTGGCTGGAGGCCGCCAAAAAGGGCTATTTATGACCATTTTTGTGAACCCTTGGCAGTAGTAGAGAAGATGGGGAAAGTAAACTCAAGAAAAGGTAGGAAAATAGAAACCCTAGCTGATTTGAGGCTTCAGGAGGCAAAAGGTTTCAGAATCTAGAAATAGTAATCTACAATGTGTTGCAGCCTATGGATGATTCATCCTCTGATTGGATTTTAGCTTCTATAATGTAATGTCTTGTCCAAATCAATAAAACAACATTCTATTTTATATGTGTAATTTGCTTTATTGTGTGTTTTGTGATTTATCCCCTTCATCAGACATGGTCCATGTGCGACATCCATCTCTAATGGGACTATCACCCTTCATGGAACTAGACGCTTGAGTTCCTATCCTCTTCCAAATCCTTCTTGTCCATATCCACTTATCCCATCCAAATATCCCATTAAAAAAAGAGAAAAAATAAAAAAGACAAAAATAAAATAAAATAGTAAAGAGAAATCCCTTCGTCCAATGGTGAAAACCACCATGGTGGCGCCTTGGATAAGTACCATGATGAAAAACTAGCGAACATGCGTCATGTGTAGGTTGATTATCTATGTGACTTACACTTGGGGGCACATTCTCTCATCCATCCAACCTATTATTTCCCATCCTATCATTCTATCTTACCATCCTTAGCCATTATACCTACATATCTATCCTATTGAATCCATCCAACCTTCCTTCCTCCTTTTGATCTCGATAAGGACATAGGGGAAAAAAATTGAAAAATGCTTTGGATATTTCTTGATATACCTCATCATTTCCAACCAATCCTATCATCATCATCTTGTCATAAGCTTTTTCATGTAAAATCCGAAGTATTACACCTAGAATGTGGCATGTTATTCCTACGCAACATAGTCCTTGGAGATCACATCCTACACCTCTCTTCCATCCCATTTACTATTGTTCATCCTTTTATCCATCCATCAATCATGAGTCTTCCATCCCATTTACTATTGCCCATCCTTTTATCCATCTGTCTAATCCCACCTCCATCTTTGCGTCTAGACTTGGTTTTCCCTTGTCATTGGTATCTAGCACAAAGGCTATCCAAATTGTAGTCCAATGTCATCCCAAAACATTTCAAAAAACACAAAAAAAAAAATCCCAAAAACACAAAAAATCAAATATCCAACAAAAATCCAAGCAATAAACCTAAATGCAAGTCATTCTTAATCCATACCAATCTAGCTAATCAATCAAGCCAAATTATCTAATCACATCCTTTCGTCTTGATCCTAGCCTTGTTGTAAACCAAATCAAATCAATTAATCAAACATCATTAATCAATCATCAATGGGATATATCGTTCCCACATCCTTGTGTTGATCTAGGGATATATCATTCCCCACAATGTCAACACTATCCTTATCAATCAAATCCTAGTGTTGATTCGCATGGCCAACAACACTAGTATCATAATCATCAATTAATCATCAATTGGGATATATCGTTCCCACATCCTTGTGTTGATCTAGGGATATATTATTCCCCACAATGTCAACACTATCCTTATCAATCAAATCCTAGTGTTGATTCGCATGGCCAACAACACTAGTATCATCATCATCATCACTATCATCATCATCAATTAAATCAATCATCTGTTTACAACTTGACAAGGGAAATACCTTAATTGTTTTTTAATCATTTGTGCATGTTTGTTTGCTTGCTTGTGTGTGGTATCATTTTATCTTGCATTTGTATCAAATTTGTATCTTTCCGGCTAATATTCATATCTTGTGTATGTTAGAATAGATTTTTCCATTATCCTTTGCATCTATGTTCATATCATACCTTTTGTGCATTAGGACTTTAATGCTCTAAGTTTTCTTCCTCATACGTCTAGACAAGGTTGTATTATGCTGGGTGCACAAGACACATCGTCACCCTCATCTTTATACCTTGGAGGATAATGTCTAGTGCTATATCAAACTATATGGTTGCTCACTTGATTGCAACATAATGTATCATTCATCTCTTTCATCCATCTATTACCTTGCATCCTCCATCTCCTTATCCATCCTTTATCATTTCATTCATTTCAAGAGCCTACCCGTGTTCTTCCAACCCGCCTATCCTCTCAAGGGAGTATCATCTCATCCTTACATCATCATCTTATCCTTACATAATTATCCTATCCTTCATCCATTCCTCCTTGTCACTCTTTCAAGTAGTTGGGGCATCCTTTTCCTCCATCCATACCATATCTTCTTTGAAATTATGTTACTTCTCTTAGTCACAGCACCATCTCAAAGAGGGGCAAAATGTAGACACCTAAAATTGACAGATGTCTTGTCACATCACCTTGTCGATACATCACTTGGGACACCTTATGAGACATTTTGTCCAAGGACCATTATATACCCCATTTTATCACCTAACTAGTCAAATAAATCATATTTATTTAACTAATCCCTTCTAATCACATTTTAATCCCATTTATCCTTTCATTAACCAATTAATTAAATAAAATATATTAATTTAATTAATTCCCACTTTTCCTCCAAATTAATTAAATAAAATAAAGATTTATTTAATTATTGTTTTCCAAGTCATCCCTCTCCAAAAATCAAATAATTTAATTATTTAATTCCACATTTGTATATATCCTCACATGACTAGAAGCTTCTAGATATCGTTATTACAAGGAAGCCTCTTGACTTTATTCTTCTCATTCAACCCTCATGTGACACTTTACAACTCCTTGTGTCACTTAATTCTAGCCATCCATCACTAATCTAAGTCTAGCCATCCATTCCTATCCCTCATCTCCTATAAATCAAGTCTCACCCAAGCCATTTGGGAGGGATCATCATATCTTCATACATCATGCTGTAGAAATCATTCTACATCCTCTCATCTATCATCCTTATACTAGTGTTATGCTGCAGATTTGAGCAATCAACATCTTATTCTATCTATCATCTATCACAGAGAACAAGCTAGTAGATTTGGGTGCATCTACTCTGTTCTATCGAGTGTGGACTTGGTTTTAAGGTGAAGGTATTGGGTTGTTGTCATTTATCTTCTTATTACCTTTGATCCATTTTTCCATCTACAAATGTCAAGATGAGAAGGTCATGGAATGGGCTGAAAATCCCCCCGTTAATGGGGATGGGGGAGTTAAGTCCCAGAAGAAGAGAGCAGAGGCTAGATGGTCACCACTGGATAAAGGGTGGTTCAAGTGGATTTTGACGGCGCCTCTAGGGGTAATCCAAGAGACTCCGGAGCAGAGTGTATAATTAGAGATTGGAATGGGGTGGTAATTGGGAAGGAAGCACAAAAACTAGCACTAGGCTTGAATAATGAGGCAGAGCTACATACTCTAATTCTAGGTCTGAAGTGGTGTTAAAGCCTCAAATTGGGAAAGGTAATGTTGGAAGGGAATTCCCAAGTCATGGTAAATATTGTGAGGAAAAGGGATATTGCCAATTGGAAACTAAAATCATTATTAAGTGAGGCTTTGGAGATTATTGATAGATTCGAAGGATTCATGATCAACCACATTTATCGTGAGGCGAATGGTGACGCGGACACTTTGGCTAACTTGGCCATTGATTCAAATCAAATGCTAATATGGGAGATGTCGTTCAATAATGGCATTTCAATTATGAAGTGACAAAGGGTACTGTCAACACTTCAGTTTGGAGTTGGAGAAGTGTGTGAAGTAAGGATTGCTAGGCAAAAGCTATTATATTGAAGATTGGGATAGGAAAGTTAGCATTTCCGCCTTCAATCTCCTTTGGAAAGATTTGCGACATTGAGACGCCTATCAGACTATTGAGAAACAAGAGGCAAATGGCGTTCTTAGGTGGCATTTCCAAGACTAGGGTGTAAAAGGTCTTCAAGCCGAAAAGAAGAGTGATTTTATTTGCCATCGAATGGACCCTTGGTGAGGAGTTTATGGATTGCAAGAACAAGTATAGGGTTAATTCGGATCTATCTTCAATGTTTATGGCAGTCCTATTGGATTTAGGGAAGGAGAAAAACACGATGAAGTTGTTGATGCACATTTGTGGAGAAATACTTCAGAGGGGGCTTTAAAGAAGTGTTGGGGGTGGAAAGACATGGCATTGGCATTCCTCTACCCGACAATTTTCATAGGGTGAATGTGGCTGGTGACATGGTTGAGTGGTAACCATTCCTCATGGACAAGAATGCATCCAAGATCATTGCTCACAGGAGGAAGGTTCCGAGGGGGGTCTCATTTCTGAAGAAGCTAGAAGGGCTCGAGGTGGAGGATGATGGTCTGTAAGACTTCATCAACATCTTCTTTGCAGAGGATAGCAATGCATGAAAGCTAATCTTTAGTTTTTAACTTGATATATGTATAGGTTGATAGTAGTATGTTTCAAGGATTTTGCTATAACCCTGTGTAAATGATTGTTCAAGCATTAAAGGTCAGCTTACTATTTCAAACTCTGCTATTAATATTTTGTTAAATATGTGTAAAATGGGAGTAGTCTCCTTGGCTGCAGTTTATGGAGAAAAAAAACAACCTCCCTATTCAATGATCACTTGCAATAATATTCCATGTTTCAAAGAGAATAATTACAATAAAATAATATCTCTCAACTCCTCATGGGCATCCAAGTACCCCATTTCAAGAAGTTTGGAGAACACACATTATACATAAGATTACAAGGTGAATATCACTCTAAATCTTAACCTCATGAAATATAATTAAATGTAAAATGTATGATGGAGAAAATCTATTAAAAATTTAACTTTTAAAAGGCAATGAACAATATTAATATAACTCATCAAATTTTAATAAACCAAAAATTAGGTGGTAGTGATACTATTGATTTGAGGAAATTATTGAACTCTAGTGTCAATGTCTAAAAATTTTAATCATCATATGCTGAGATTTGTGTCAACACTGTGAGGAAGCTAAGGTAGCGAAACAACTTCCTACACTAATCTTAAGGGGAGGGATATGCATAAATTTTTAGATCTTTACAATAGTTACAATTTAAATAAACACAAATAACAATCATACCAAAACACAGTAATTACGTGGGGAAATCCTTTCGGGAGAAAACCCCCACACTCCAAAGCCACCCAATATATTATTCAGGAATCAAAAATATTACAATATACTTGCAGAGAAAGCTTTCACATGAGTATAACCAACCAAAAATCCGGAGGCAACTCAACATCTATAAGACTCTTACACACAACCTCTATCTCAAGCTCCCGATATATAGGAGATACAATATAGTAAACCATCAACAGTAATTATCAAACCATGAGCCAAAACCACCCAAAAGCGGCACCCAAATTATCTCCAATAAAAGATGTCTTGTGATGTGCCAAATCACACACCAACATGTCTAACTCTCCCCTTTACAACTCTTTTAAGTGTCCAACATGTTTTCACATTCCCCAAAATGGGAGGCCCAACTTCCGGAGGCCATAAATTTTGATCCAGGTATCCTATTAACGAACTGTTTGATGCATTGGAAAGATTGTGAAGAGATCTATCATTATATAACCCGCTTCACCAGTTAAGAAAACTTTTGGGGCATTTAAAGACCTCTAAGTGCCTCAAATATGAGTTCAAAACTTTTCTGGGAGTTTCAAAATAGAATCTCTTGTCACTTGGATTTGTACCCTATGTTGAAGCACCTTTACTGCAACAATCTAGTGAAACATAGGACTGATTTCTAGGTGTGGGACCCTGCAAAGGAAATCAAAACTCCAGAGAAGGCTGGTTCCTTCATCTGAATATGCAATTCAAAGTAGACTAAAATTAAACCTAATCTAATCACCGTTGGGAAAAGGGGAAGAAGGAGAACTGAAAAGTAAAGGTGATTCACCAAGTTTGAATAAAGAACACTCACAAAGCTAAAATAGACAAAATAACCAAATACAACTGATAAACTCACACAAATCTTTCAGATTTTAGCAGAGGTAAAGAACAAAACAGGATTGCAAGGAAATAAATATTCACAAACAATAACCAGTTCTAGATTACACAGAGCTAGAAAACGACATGAAAAAGTAAAATAAGCAGCATATATTAATCAAAAAGTCACGATTACAGCAGAAGAGGGTTCTGTTTGGAACACAAAAAAAGTTTATGTATCCAACCCTCATTACATTGATTTTCATCTATTTATACCATTTCATTCACTGACCTAAGTCACCTACTACAATAAATTCGCCCCGTGGGCTTGTTAGAAGATATTTCTGCAAAAGGAATGTCTGTGTACATATGTCTTTAAAACATAAATGTAAAAAACATCTTGATCTAATCTACAACAATACATATGAAAATATCTAGGAATGAAGTAGCTGAAGAAAATATCTGCATGAATAAATGCACAATAACTACTTCTAGGTTGTGTTGATCTAATCCTGTATTAATGGCGGTTGCAAAAGATAGATATTTCAAATATATATTCCTGCCAAAATTCCTTCATAAAGCTTTTACAACACTTTAACATATTTAAAACAAAATATTTCAAAGCTTTACATTATATTACAGACTTTATTTTCATTTTATTTTACTTTTCTATAAATTCTGGCTTTTATTTTACCTTATTGGCAAAATCTCTTTTTTACAAACCATTCATGCTTTTTGCTCTTCAGTTTCATCCCTTTAGTCGACAAAAGTTTACTTTCGCAAACTAGCCGTCTTCTCTTTTCCTTGTCTCTTTTTGCCTTGTCGGCAATTTCTCCATTTTCAAACTTACTCTTTTTAGTTGACAAAAGTTTACTTTCGCGAACTAGCCGTCTTCTCTTTTCCTTGTCTCTTTTTGCCTTGTCGGCAATTTCTCCATTTTCAAACTTACTCTTACTTTGCCTTTTCCTCTTTGTCGGTGATTTCCTCATTTTATGAACTTTACTTTGTCTTCACCTTCTTACTTTACCTTGTCAGAAAAGTTCCCTTTTTGCGAACTTCTCACCCACTTATAGGAATCTCTGAATAAATTGGGTCAATAACAGCAAGCCCTCATAATCTTGACAGCAGTAGTTCTAGGAGAAAAATGAGCTCCAGCGAGACCATTGTGGAATTCTTTAAGCAATCTATCAATCTGATTTTGTTCAATGCTTCTTAAAAGAATTCCATTCATATCCTTTCTAAATAAGACTCTATCAAAAAGAACACATGGAATGAATTGAAGTCTACAATACCTCCTTTTTGATTGATTTAAACCATCTGAATATTTATCTATTTACAAAAAGACAGTCATGTCATGATGCCAATCATTTGGAGTGTCATGTTTGGCTGGCTGGGCATCTTCAAGGGTATAGATTGCATCATTTCCAGCTCCTATGTTTCCATCTGCTCACATAGCCCTTTACCTCTTACCATCTTGGTTATTTTTATGTCAATGCCATATTCCATGACTTTTGTAATCCAACCGGATCTCTTTTCACCTACATCCTTGCCCAGTAAGAATTCTTTCAAACTAGGATGATTGACCATTAGCTGCACCTTGTTGTTGGAAAGCATGTGCCTAAATTTTTTGAGATCCTTGGCAACAACAAATACTTTTTTTCAACAAAATTATATCTAAGCTGATAGTCCTTTAGAGGCTAACTGTAAAATGCAATAGGCTCCTCCAATTTTTCATTGTCTTGTTGGGTTAGAATTGTTGATATGCCTTCCCTTCCACCAAAGGCGTAGAGAATAAAATTTTTTATAGTTGGGATTAATCAATGTGGGAGCTTGATCAATGGCCTACTTGACGACATCAAACTATCACTACCCTCCTTAGACTAGTTGAAAGAAACATTCTTCTTTAGCATGAACTTCAAAGGTTTTACTATTGAAGCAAAGTTCAATATGAACCTTCTCACAAAACTAATTTTGCCTAAGAAACTTTGTAGACCTTTCTTGTGGCTAGGAAGAGGAAGGGACATGATTGCATTTACTCTTTTAGGGTCAATTGCAAGACCTTCCTTCAAAACTGTGTCCCAATAATTGCCTTCCGGGACAACAAATACACACTTTTTTGGATACAATGATATACCTTATTCTCTGCATCTCTCAAAGACGTTTCTCAAATGACCCAAGTGGTCTCTTGCATGCTTGGATTAAATAGTCAAATCATCTAGATACACTAGAATAATATCATTGATTAGGTCTTTGAAGGACAAATACATTGCCCTTTGAAAGGTTGCACCAGTATTGGTGAACCCAAATGACATTTTCTGTAAGCCAGAGTACCTCATTTGGTGGTGAAGGTTGTTTTGAATTGATCTAATTATTATAGCCTGAGTAGCCATCTAGAAGGGAGAAACTTTCAGACCTAGCTACAATTTGTAGGATTTGTTCCATGGATGGAAGTGGATAGTGGTCTTTAAGGGAGGCCTTATTTAGGTCTCTAAAGTCCATACACAGTCTAATTTCCCCATTCTTTTTCCTAACTAGAACAAGATTAGCCACCCAAGAGGAGTGTTTGATTGGATAAATAATTTTAGTCTCTATAAGTTTAGATAGCTTTTTCCTCATTAATGGCTCTATTTTAGGGTTGACTAGCCTTTGTTTTTGCCTAACAATTTTGGCATCAAGGTCTAAATCTATGGTATGTTGGACTATACCATGATCAAAACATTTAGAATCTTTATAATCCCAATCAATAATATCATAAAATTTGTTACAAAGATCAATGAAGCCTAACCTTTTATCTTTGTCACATACCTTGCCATGTTTTAAAAATTTTCATGTCATATGTTTATTGTGATAAAGAGTAGTCTAAAGAGGTTTTGAATCATCATGGGAATATGAGTGGCAACAAAATAATCATTACTTTATGGAAAAGTAATGTTGCAAGTTTGTCCATATTCAAACAATTTATCATTATATCATCCAAATAGTTGGACAAAAAGGTGTTCCAAATTATGGATTATACTTATTTTTCATGCAAGGTTAGCTCACATGTGTGTTATTAGTTGAGGAGTTCATCCACCATCATATATTATGTCTATATTGATTTTAAAGAAAAATCCTTTGTATTGGTGAATTACTTTATGGAAAAGTAATGTTGAACAAGTTTGTCTATATTCAAACACTTTATCATTATATCATCAAAATAGTTGGAGAAAAAGGTGTTCCAAATTATGGATTATACTTGTTCTTCATCCAAGGTTAGCTCACATGTGTGTTATTAGTTGAGGAGTTCATCCACCATCATATATTGAGTCTATATAGATTTTAAAGAAACATCATTTGTATTGGTGAATTACTTTATAGAAAAGTAATGTTGAACAAGTTTGTCTATATTCAAACACTTTATCATTATATCATCAAAATAGTTGGAGAGAAAGGTGTTCCAAATCATGAATTATACTTGTTTTTCATGCAAGGTTAGTTCACATGTGTGTTATTAGTTGAGGAGTTCATCCACCATCATTTATTAAGTCTATATAGATTTTAAAGAAAAATCCTTTGTATTGGTGAATTACTTTATGGAAAAGTAATGTTGAACAAGTGTGTCCATATTCAAACACTTTATCATTATATCATCAAAATAGTTGGAGAGAAAGGTGTTCCAAAATTTGGATTATGCTTATTTTTCATCCAGGGTTAGCTCGCATATGTGTTATTAGTTGAGAAGTTCATCCACCATCATCTATCGAGTTTATATAGATTTTAAAGAAAAATCCTTTGTATTGGTGAGTTGTGATCTATAAAAGGATATGGTTACATACTTCTTTGTGTTAGAAATGAAGGGAACCACTATATATGAAAATCTGATTGCAACTGCTAACTGATTTAAACCAGTAAATAACCAAATAAAGATAACATAAGCTAGATCTGAAAGAATGATAAAATATAGAATAAAGATAACATAAGCTAGGCCTTTAATGAATTCTAGTCTGGTTCACCAATGAATATAATTGATTATTTTATGTCTTTTTTCTCTTGCAACGAATTGTTTTACTTTTGTAATGGCTTTCTATTCTTCATGATTAATATAAATTATTATTTTGCCTCTCTCTGAAGTTATAAATTGTGTTTATTTGGGAATTGTACGCTAGTATTGTGGGCAAAACAGTCCCTTTCTTAGCTCTCATTCTCTACCCAAACCTCTGTAATAACTTATATGAGTCTATATAAGTCTCCTTCAATTTTGAGATCATTGTTGTGATAATTTAGGATTAGTTAAACATTTTAAGTCTGGTGCATCACCCCCTTTCAATTTCAGTATTTTCTTCCCCTTTCCCTTGTGATTAACATTAGATTTAGTTTAATTCTCTAAGCCTTAAGCTCATAAAGAGGAACCAGCCTTCTCTTGAGGTTTGATCTCAACTGGAAGGTCCCACACCTTGAGACCAATCCCATGTTACTCTGAAATTGTTGGAACTATTAAAGCTTAAATAAAAGGGTGCAATTTTAGGTGATAATAGTTTCTGGCACACCCGGTGCGACCCTCTGCTCTGAGTAGGAGATGAACTAAGAATTTGGGTGTTATTCAAGTAGTTTAATTACTACTATCGAAGCATTCAACAAGCACCTGGTGACTCTAATGGTCCAATATCTAAATCGGTTCAACATTTCATGCCTGCAGTATAGACCAGAGGTTCTTCTTTAAGGAACTTTCGATTCACTGAGATATCCTTTACTGATTCAAGAAGAAGTAGACTATCTAGGTCCCCTGTTAGGTAAAATAGTTGTGTTCTTCTGTCTCCTTCAAGAGCCCAGTCTACACCTCCTCCAGTTAGATTCTAATATTTAGGGACCTTGCGTATACCGAGAATTAATCTAAATATCCCTAATATGGCAAGGAACCTTCCCTTTGTTTCCTTCAATGGAGGAAGCCCTCTTGACCTAGACCAGTATGATGATATTCCTACCTCAGCTCTAAAAGCAATCTCATCCTTCACTTGAGAAAACTCCACCACTCCTACTAAGCATATTCAGGATATTGCCAACGTGTGTGCTGTCCATAATGTCACTGTAGACAATGTGGCTATGAGGCTTCTGGCTTCTTCCTTTAAAGGGAAAGCCCTTCAGTGGTATAGAGGTCTCCCAGCTAATTCCATCCATAATTGGGATGACTTGGGAACAAGACTGTGTCAGCATTTTGAAGATAAGAGTGCCAACTAATGAGGTCAAAGTAGTGCTTTGTTAATGCATCACCATTTACTTTTATCAATCCAGAGGTGTCTGGAGCTATCTGTGATAAGACTTCTTAGAATGGGGGGTTTTGGTCGAGTGGTTTGGTGAATGGGACTTAGTTTGTCGGTCTTGCCAGAATTGAAAGTGCATACAGAAATAAAGATCTATCTAATTGTTGAGAAATAAACACACTTGCTTGGAAGGAAACTATATTAATGTGCTGGAAAGTAAACACACTTGTAGGAAGCGAAACTATCTTAAATTGCTGGAAATAAACACACTTGTTGTAAAAGAAATTAATCTAACATGCTGAAGAAGTAAATGAAGATCAATTGAATCTACTTTTATTCTACAGCAATAAAATACTATGAATATGACAATGCTGATAAAGAACAGATCTATCTCTTTTTGGTATTTTAGAATTTTTAAAGAACTAACCTGTAGGGAACAGTTAACAACAATCACACAAAAACATTAAGGAAAACTTAACAGAATTTAGAACAGAATTACACAAATACCAAATTATCGAGAGATCTCTTAGATGGGTAAGTGGTCCCTACTCCCCAACTAGAGACGATCATCTTGCTCAACTAACTTCTTTCAACAGAAATTCCCCTTCATTTGTATTAAATCATAGTCCAGAAATGGACGGAATTACAAGCATGAGGAGTTTTCCTCCTGTTACAGCAAACTGGCGATAACTATATATGAAGAAAACTTAGAAAACTTGGAACTAACTAGAAAGAAATGAATTGCTCCAACTTATACAGTCGAGCATTATTGGAAGAAGAAAACTAACAGCAAGTCTAACTGGAGCGAACTGGAACTAGAGCCAATTGCATGGTTTATTACATTTATTATTCCTAAACAGAACTGAAGATTAGATATCTGCATAAGTTCTAATTGCATGGCAAACTAGATGATTCCCCTGAAATGGTGCGATGCAAGATGGTAGCCACTTCAGTTTGGACTGAAGTCAGCTAACCGATATTTCAGTTTATCACCAAGATTGTGGTGACATGGTAATATTACCCTTCTTAGCTGAGTGATTGAAGCACAAGTTATGTTTGCACTCAAGGATGGGCTTGTGACGGTCATCGACTCAAGGGGAGGATGACCCTAGGAAGGTTTTCAGCATCTGGAGCTGTCCAGAGTTCAAGTTCTCCTTAGGACAGAGGGCTCTGGAGGGATCTGGAGACCACTGGTTGTTCCTACTATTACAAGTCTTATACAAACATTCACAACTTTGCACCATAATACATAAGATATGCACTTTTGAAATGTAATTCAGTAAAATAAAGCAAGAGATTTCATCAAAGGAAATGAAAACTAATCATGTGCATAATCTAACCAAAAGATAAACATAATTATAATAATATGTAATTATATATGCCAAAGTGTCTGAGAAAGTTTTTAAGAGAAGAAATAACATGAAATAGATGAGTCAATTATATGGCTCATTATCTCCCCCCTACTGAACATATGCCATGTCCTCATGGTTGTGCTTAGTCTGCTTCATCCAATATGTTTTTGCCCTCCATTATTGTGCTGCAGTTATAATCCTCATCATAGTTGTACTGGAACATCTGTCTCCCTTTTAGTTGGAACCCATCATTTTTTTGCACCCTGCTGAACCATTTACTGAATTTCCCTCCTCTCATTCCATGCCCTAGTGGATGATTCAATCGAGGAGCTAGCATTAGAATTAAGGGAGGCCCGAATCTCATTCCAACCTAGTTTTGTTGTTTCTGCTGAATTAATGGTATAATCTTTTGCACCTTGTCAGTCATCCATCTAATACTGGCGGGTGAAATAGGTTCTCTCCTCTTGAGAACTTTGGACAAGTCCTCAAACCTGCTTATGCAGCTTGTAACTGCTGCATTTGGGAGATAACCAGAAATGGCAAAAAAGTTAGCAATACAAGAATTCAAAATTTGCACATATTGGGCTATAACACCTTGCCTGTAAACATTTGCCTTGAAGGTGTTGGTGAACCAAGTAGTTATAGGGCATTCATGGTGCGTCAATAACCCAATGGACCCTGTAACATCATTACACTCTTCCATTCTATCTTCTCATAATCTATTGTTATTGAGCAGAGATAGATAGCTCCGAATCTGTAGTTCTCCCACATATAAATTCAACATTGAAGTGTTTACATGGCTCATGATATGACCATGTTGGAAAAATTCACACAATAGATTTTGCTGGTCCTTGAGGTTTTGCAAATAACATTCAACAAATTCCATATCATTATCAAAGTCAAAGGGAAGATTACAGCTTATCCTTAACAATTTCCATCTTAAATATTGTTCCCTCAGGAACAAGACATACACACTTGATGGTGCCCTTTGAGCTAGCAGAGTTTTCCCTGTTTTGCAAGCCAGGGCCAGATTTTTCTCCACTGTCAACTTCTCCCGTCTAATGGTCTCTAGCTCCCTCCGGAGCTATCTAATTTTACTTTGGAGCTGTCTGTTCTCCTGTGCTAGTTGCAAATTTTGAGCATATATTTTTAATGAAACGGGTGTAGGGTTTTGTTGGGCAATCTTTTGCCTAAGCTGAGTAATTTGTATATCCCTTTGGGCCACCATATCTTTATGGTTCTCAACTTCTTTCTTGAAAACATAAATTTCTTGTTCTTTTTCTTGTTTCTCTTCCTCTACCTTTGCCATCTTCTTTTCAAATTCCTCATCTTTAGTTTTTAATTGCAAGGCCATGGCCTCCAATTATGCTTTACACTGTTTTAACTCAAATTCAATCTTAGAGAGATTGAGGGCATATCTTGTTTCCTGTGCAGTAGTGTCTTCAGAACCTTCTTCAAGGATTTCTTTGCCTTCACTATGGATGTGCTGCAAAGTAGCTTGTTCTGTTTCTTCAGGGACATCATCAGCCTACCCTGTTTCCTCAGGGACATTTTCCTCACCAATTTCTTCTAGAATTCCACCGCCACCAGCCTCTTCAACTCCTCCTTCCTCTTGAGTTTCTTCTTCTACGGGCTGCACAGCAAGGGATGACTGCCCACTTGCGACGGCTGTAGGGTTTTGTTCTTCCTCTTCATCTAAAGAGATGATCAACTGGTGGTGACAAATTCTAGTCTCAGCAGCCGCACTTGCTTGAGCATCCTACTCTATCCTTTTCCGGAGCCATTTGAATCGAACCTCTGGAGGCTTAGATGAAACTGCGACAGGGTCGCCTGAAATAGACACAACAGAGGCTTGGTGCATCACCTTCTTTCTTCTTAGTTGCAAAGAAAGAAAGTCTTCCCACTTCTTCTGACCATCTTCATGTGACAGAAAGTGGTGCTTCATAATCAAGTGTATTAATCTGGGGTGATTGATTTTTCCTTCCTTGTCCCTTCTTTTGGTCATCATGGTGACCAGGTTGGCATGCAGAAAAGTAGGGACGTTTATCAAATACTGAGGGTTATTAGCTCCATGCCTCAGATGGCGTATCAACCTCATACCAGGGCCTAAGAGTGTACCATACAGCCCTTCGCATGTAAATAATTTCATGACCCACATGACTACAGTCTTCCATGGGTCCAGAAGACTGGTCCTCTCAACACCTTTCGTTGCTCCTTTGCTTACAATGTACCGAGGCAGGGGCTCCGGAGCAACATGGAAGTTCTGAACTAACTCTTCATAGGAGGGTTTACTTGCAAACAAATCAACCCCAACAGCAGGAATACAAGAAAGTTGACTAATGACAGTTGGGTTTATTTGAAATATTACCCCTTTGATGGTGGTGAAAGTTCTATGGAAATTTGTGACAAATTCCTTAATCAATTCCGCTTCAAACCCTTCGCATTTCTGTAGGAATTCAAGCCACCCTGCTTGCTGAAATATCTATGCATTTACATCATCGAAGATGGCATTCTCTGGCTCTGCTTTCCTCTTGTTACCCATTTTGATTGTCTAACTGTGTATGATTTTGCAATGGTCTTTACAATGGAATTCTTCCTGATTTTCTCTTTATCTTCTAACTCTTGTTTGAAATGGGAAAGAATTATGAATTCTGTGTTGTCACTTGCAGATATGTGCGTAGGAGTAATGGTGTGAGAATTTGACAAGTTGACAATTATGCTGCATGTCCTTGCATTCCTCATGGAGTGTACTTTGGAGTTATGCACTAGGTTGGCCACGTGCGAAGTGCAATGTCTCAGCCGCTGCTTTAATTGTTTTTCCATCCAAATCTGAAGCTGACGCCAGTAATCTAGCTTGTCATGGTACTTGCCATAAATAATCATAAGTACTAGTTATCATGGTTTCTCAATCCGGCGCTTATTCCTTTTTATGGCATGTATTTCAAATGTTGTTTGCAATGATGGCCAGTACTTATAATTATTTTGAGGTACGTAAGATCTTTGGATAATCTTACAACTGCCACCTGTTAGACCACAATAATTGATGCAACTGCCATGGAGTGCGAGACTGCATGTGGGGTACTTTGGGAAACATGTGGCATATACAAAACATATTAAAATAATTATATAAGTGTTAAGGAAAGAATATACCTTGAAAAGTTCTCATGCCTTTAATTATTTCACCTCAACTTCATTCACCGAATCGATTTTCGTGATGCATAGAAAATATCGCTCAATGGTGGTTGGATGGGTAATATTCGCTAATATTTTCTGGAAGAATCTATAGCCATATAGAGCTATCGGGAGCTGTCGGGAGCCGTCGGGAGCTCTCCCGAACTGTCAGGAGCTCTCTATTTATTTATCATGCCAACCTGCAGAACTGCAAAAAAGGAATTTTTATTGAAGTAAAAGGGGATTTCGAAGAAAAGACCGCCATTGCTAGTTTTCAATCTTTCCTCTAGGCAAAGCCGCCATTGCTGGTTTTCAACATTTGCCCAATTTTTTCTTTTTTTTTGTGTGTTTTCTGATAGGAGAGGCCACCATTTCTGGTTTTCAACCTCAACTACTTTATTTATTCAAGAATCTTCATTTAGAGCACGATTCCCATGGAAGAAAGATCTTCCATGGAAAAATGTTCTATTCAAGACTGAATTTCTATAGAGAATTCTTCTTTAGAGGCTGGTTTGTGATACAGCTTTAATCTATGTCCGTTGACCAGAAAAACTCTGCGACCTCCATCAATGGGAACTAACTGAACAACTCTATTGCTGAAGGTTTCTTGAATTTCATAGGGCCCCGACCATCTGGTGTGTAGTTTCCCTTTTAGATCTTGGTATTTAGAATCATACAATAGGGCCCAATCTCCTTGCTTGAAGTGTTTGCTGATGATGTACTTGTCATGCCATTCTTTCCTCTACTGTTGAATTAACTCCGTATGTTGTAGTGCCTCCATCCACATCTCGTCCAATTTGTTTAGCTGCAACATCCATTGTAGTTGTGCTTCGGTCAAATCAATACCAGCTTCCAGTGATGTTTTTAAAGTCTCTACCTCATATTCAATGGGCAGCACTGGGTGCTTCTCGTAAACTAACTCATATGGCATGAATTTAGTTGTGGACCTCTAGGTAGTATTATAAGCCCAAACAGCTTCTATCATTCTGTCAGTCCAATTTGTCCTTTTGCTCGAGATGGTTTTGGTGAGGATGTTCTCCAATTCTCTGTTTGTTACTTCAATTTGACCATTACTATGTCGATGATATGGTGAAGATTTTTTGTGACTAATCTGATATCTTTCCAAGAACGCTTTGATCATGGCAGACATAAATTATTGTCCTTGATCAGAAACAAGAGTTCTAGGTGCTCCATACCGCTGCAAGATGTGTTTGTATAGAAAATTTGCAACCTTCTCTTCCTTTGTTGTTGGTAATGCTTTTGCTTCAACCCATTTAGTGGCATAGTCTGTGCAGACTAGAATGTAGTGATTTCCTCTGAATGTTGGATCAATTGGTCCCACAAAATCTATTCCCCACTTTTCAAATGGCTCTAAAACCACTTGAGGATGGAGCGACATCTCTGTGGTGGGAGTTGGACATCCCATTCTCTGACATTAATCACATTGCTTAACATATTGGTGAATATCTTTGGTCATTGTTGGCCAAAAATATCCAGCTCCCAGGATCTTGTGCCCCGTTCTAATGGCTGAAAAGTGTCCACCAAAAGGTTCATCATGACATGCGTGGATTATGTTGCACACCTCTGTTTCCTACACACACCGACGTAATACGTGATCAGGACAATTTTTAAACAAGAGACCATTTACCTACTTGTATCTAGAGCTCTCTCGAACTAGCCGTCTAGTTTCTTTTGAATTGAAGTGTTGTGGACATTTCCTTGAAACCAAATAATTAGCTAGATCTGCAAACCACAGAGATTGTATAGAGATAGCAAACAAATTCTAGCATTGTATGTGTGGAGGTACATTTCTTTCTTATGTTCTTTATCTGCCTTTTATTGATCTCTGCTACTACGTTTTGCCTAATAGGCTCTTCCTAATGTTGGATCTCAATTAGTATCCCATTCATTACTTATCTCCATTGTTGTCCCAGCCCTACGGTACTTGTGAGTATAGTGTGTTGATAGTATACTCAATATTATCAATGATGTCCATATTCTTCTTCAATATATCCTCTACGGTAGTTGTATCTAGGATATCCCCAAGTTAAAAAAAAATTATTTTCCAAGGGTGAAATATGTGGAACATCATGTTATGATCCTAATGAAGGGATTGGAATAAGTGGTAATGTTGCAATTGTTTAGATTTGTTCCTACTACACAAAAAACTATTTAATTTTGTACATTTGATCGACTAGAGATAATATGAGTGGGAAAGAGAGCATTTATTTTGTAAGAGTGGCTTATTCTATGCTTACTATTTTGCCTTTTTCCTCTAGAAGTTATTTTTCTATATGTGGTTATTCTCTTGCTACCCCTTTTGAACTATTTGCTTCCCCTGATACGGGTGTCTCCATTTCTATCTACATTTCGTACTAAGTCTACTCCTACTTCCATCATTATGTAATGCAAGAGCATCCTTGGGGGACAAGAGAAATCTTGCATTGTCCAAAATATGTTCTTTCACTTTGTTTGTTTGTTTGCAGGTTTTTATTTATAATTAATTATAGAAGTCACCATACTTTGCCACAATTTGTATTTTAGTCTTACAGTTTTGAGATAACGGTTTATAGAGGTATTCATATTCCATATCTATGTTTGAGGATAACTGGGTGTATATAGCGACATAAATTAGTTTGAAGAATTACACCTAATTGGTGGACTATCAAAATTACAAATTTACCGTTGGCACTAGAGCATTTGAAGTTTGCGGTAATCAAGGAGAACATGTGAAGATTCATTGGACACATGGGAGAAAACACTAAGCACCACACAAATTTACTTTACCATTTTCATTGTTTTGTTTGAGGAATTAGTTTTCACCGGCCGACCACATGTTTCATGGAGTATAGAACTTTGCACCACCTTATAGCCAACACAGATCATTTGGAGGTTTGAAATTGCTATATATTTATTAATCATACTCATTTGAGATGATCAGGAGGAGTTAGAAAGAATTTAGCAAGAGGTTGGAGGTCCAAGTGTAAATAGGAGGATGAAGGTTTCAGAATGGAGTTTGATGATGAAGATGCAGATGTCATTGAATGTATTGAGTTTTATTTAAATTTAGTAATTTTCATATTAGTAAACAAATAGCTATGGCTTGGCATTAAGGAAGCCCATTGCGGTAGATTGAAATCATCTATAGTTTGAATTCAATAAATATTATGTTATTGTTATGTTAAGTTTGTTTGTGATTGTTGTGTGGTTTGGGTTTTGCTATATGGTTGGACTATCCTTCACTAGATCCTTTGTACATGGTAACTGATGAGGAAGAGACTTAGACCTATCGGGGGATGAATAAGATGAGTTATACATTTGACTGCTAGTGATAAATATGGAGATCTTCTAGTACGGGGTAATTCTATGTTGTGTTGTTACTATGTTCTATATATGATACTCTATTTTTGTTATTCTTTATGTTTTTTCTATCAATCTCTAGCTACTTTACCGGGGTATAAATTGACTACAAAGACTTGACAAAGGACCGGATCTCTGAACCAATATCTCCTCCATTTCTTGTAAACATTTGGTTCCATTGTCAGGACCCTAGAAGAAGGTAGTTAAAGATTGAAAGGGAAAAACATCCAAAGGAGAAGCACAGAGTCCCGGAGGGAAAAGAAGGCAATGTTGGTGGAGAAAATTTTCAAGTTGTGGAGGAATTCAAGTCTCCTTAAGTTTCTGCCTCTGTGAGAGGGGGCAGGCACTTAAGGGGATGGCAAGTGGAAAGGGGGTAGGGTCCACAAGGACCTTTCAAATGATGTGACTCTTCAAACAAGGATTCCATGGGATATAAGAGGACTAATGAAACACCAAATCAAGAAAACCCATGGCAAAAGGAGAGAAGCGAAGGAAAAGAGAGATCGACGAAGAAATCAAAACCAGAATGGAGATAAGCAAAGAAGAGAGATTGAAGCAAACTCAGGAATGACAAGAACGTTACCACAAAAGGATGGAAAGGGCACAAGAGATGGAAAAAGGGAGGATAACATAAGTTGCGGAAGAAAAGAAGGAAGAATTCGAAGAGCGTGTCACGGAGGGTGCTTCCAGAAGGGAAGAAGACAAGCGTGTCATGGAGGATGTTGCTGAGCACACCAATGTGGGTGTTGTCAAAGAAAGGAGGTCAAAAGGAGAAGAGATAGAGTGTGTAATGGAGGATGTTGCAGAGCGTGCTACTGTGTGTGCTTCTGGACAAGAATACGGAAGGGAAAGAGAAGAAATAAACAAATTAGGGTTTATGTCGCAGACTGCCGAAAAATATGAATTAACACCAGAAATTTTCAAGATGGACGATGAATATATAGAGGAGCTAGTTTATCGAAGCATAAAGGAGATAAGAGGAGGATAAGATGCGATGAATATTGAGAGGAGTTTTGAGGGATTTGGAAGGTTATTTCAATCATCATTGGATGCCGACATGATGTCATTCACAAATTCAAGAGTATCCCCTAATTTGAACAGGCACTACGAAGAGACACAACCCCTCGACAATGAGTCACCTCAAGTACCATATAAAGTCAAGAGAATTTTAGTGAAGGAAGATATTCAAGCAAACAAAGAAGTAGAGAGAATAGCAAAGATCTAGAGGAATTTTGCAAAGGTTTTATGAGAGTACTTTGATATCCGGCTACAGAGAGAAAAGGGAAGAGAAGGAAAGCAAGTTGATAAAGGACATCCTAATCGGAAGAGCATACCAAAAGAAACCTACCGTAGAGTACTGGAGATTTTGAGAAGACCAATCAAGGATATTCCTATCAAGTTACCAATCTTTGAGAAGGACACTATTGAAGCAGCAAAGCACATTTTTGTTTTGGAGTCTATTTGGAACCAGAAGGGAGTAACAAGAGATGAAATCAAGTTGTTTGATTTCATAGGCACCTTGTGGAATAAAGCATTGAAGTGGTATAGGAAGACATGTCCAAACAGTGAGAAGGATTAGGATGAGATCAAGAAGCTATTTTTAAAGAATTTTGGAGTTCTGGATGTTCCTACAGAAGGGGTAGGTAAGATGAGAGATTTGATGTGGTCGGATAAGGAATTAATAAAGGAATTTGATATAAAATTCAAGGAGATAACTAGGAAGTTGGAGGAACCACTGACTAAGAAGCAAAAGATAGAATGGTTTATTTCTAGAATAAGCCCTGAAATAAGGTCAGCCCTAGATGGAAGAATATTTGAGACATATGCAGAAGCACTGACAATAGCCTACCGGATAGAGTCTCAATCTTGGCACAGACAGGGTAAGATGAAAGAAAACCTAGAATTGGAGCAATTGAAGCTGAGGCCAGAGATCTTGGCTAAGCAGAAGGAGAATACACAAAAACAATGACCTAATATTTCTAGTGCTCATACTCTAAAAGAGAAGGTCACTTGAGAAATCAATTCCCTCGTATGAAAGTGAAATACAAGTTGCTGCACTAAAAGAAGACATCAAAGCAACAACAAAAAAATCAATTCAGCATTATTGTGGATTATGCAGAGAATGGGATGATCATGGAACACCAGACTGTCCTTCACAGAACTTTTGGAAGAAAAGAGAATTTGTGGATGAAGAAGATGAAACATGGTACACAAACTCGGCGGAGAGCAACATGTCATATGTAGAAAGAAACTCACATGACCAAGGCTACAAACATCGAACTAGAGAAATTAGAGGAATGTCAATGCAATACAAAATTCCAATTCTGGCGGTCCATCCTATGGGAATAGCTATAATAATGATGATAGAGAGCAATTTGGAGGTTACAAAGGAGGCAGAGGTCATGGAAGAAACCAAAGGAGGGAGGATGCCACCTATTTCAATTGCATTAAGCTAGGTCATTTTACTAATGAATGTTGGGTTGAAAGGAAAACACAATGTTCATTTCGTAGCAGCACAGAGCATGATCCATTTTCTTGTGAGAGAGCACAATAGTACTTCCGAAATGCACAACCACAATCTAAGAGTGATGAGCTACAATATTTTGGGTAGCCAGAAAGAAGCGAACATCATAAGAAGGGCACCAAAGGGTCAAGGAGCAGGGACTTGCCGGAAGAACAACAGGGAGGAAACAAACATATCTTCAACTGAATATACAGAAGAGAAAGAGTACTACTGGAGAAGCAAGCCAAAACATAATGGAAAATATAGAAGAAGAAGAAGGAAAGAGAAAGTTGTGGTACTAACAAGACAAGGAACAAATACTGGAAGGCACTATGTCACTGATAGAGAAGAGGAAGACAGTGAGGAGGAAAAAGAATTTGTTCCCTCTAGGAAACAACATGAGGAAGTTGTGAAGGAAGCCAAACAAATCATAAGAATGGAATAAGAAAAGGAGAAGCAATAGAAGCAATTTTTCACCGAAGGAGAAGTAGAAGCTCTCCAGCAATTAGCGTAATTGACACAACAACACAAACTTATTGAGAAACTGAAGCAATTTTCTAAATACTGGAATAAGGAGCAAAGGCAGAAGAGTCAACTCTAGAGGATGGGAAGAACAGATAAAGAATGGAAGACAAAACCACCTATGATGGATGTTCACATCAATCACAGAAAGGTTTGGAATGTCATGATAGATCTAGGATCAAATGTCAACATGATCACACAGAAGCTGTGGGAGTAGTTAGGAAGACCTATGCTGACAAAGACAACCTATAACATCATTTTGGCAAATGGATCTAATATGCAGACAATGGGAACATGGAAGCAAGTGGAAGTTAACCTAATGGGGATTCACCATGTCTTAGACTTCATTGTTGTAACTATGAAGGATCAAGGAGAATCTTTCAATGCACTTTTAGGGTTGAGATGGTTTGTAGATGCAAACGGTGTCATAGACTCTCGGAAAGAAGAGTTATCATTTTCCAATGAAAATAAGATTGTTCACATTCCTTTGGGGTCATCAATGGAGGAAGAATATATAGAAGTCAATCAGACTGAAGATAGTGACAAGGATGCAAAAAATCTCTACACAATTACAAGGTTGGATGCAGATGAGACAATCGAAGATCCTAATTCTGAGCGAGAAGTGGAGATAGAGGATGATCACTACAATGCAGATAGTGAGGAAGTTCTAGAAGCCTGGTTGAGAGAAGTACCGAAACTAAAAACAAGGAAAATGCTTGGTTATCGAAGCATATTCATGATCAGGACTGGCAAATAAAACATACCTCAATCCTCTGCACTTCATCAAAACTCACCGAATATCATATGTGGCACATCTATGGAGGACATGGAAGACACAACTCAAATACCTTATCGGGTAAGTCACATTTTGAAAGGCATTTCCCATATCAAGTTGCCTAGGTTTTCAGGAGTATAGAATCTACATACGTATCTAGGAGAAATGGATGTAGTCTTTTCAAATGAAGACATAAGATTAGAAGCAGTACAACACACATTGGTATGCAATGCCGCAAATTGGTAGAACACACACAAAGAAATAATAAATCGATGGCTAGTATTCAAAATACTCATCAAGACAAGATATTTGGCACAGGAAGAAGAATATGATATCATACCCAAATACTAAGGTCAAATCTCACCACAAGAACATTTATCCATGTGTACAATGGCATGGAGAGAAAGAAATGAATATAATGAGATATTGTACACCCATTTCTTTTTTTGGAGAATGTCTCCAATTGCATATACATGGTATATAAATCAAGAACGAAGGAAAGAAACTAGATATTGGGAAAAACTGCAAAAGGATTTCATTCACACATTCTTATTCTTTAGTCTTGACAAGAACATCTACATAGCACTACTCAAAATCAAGGACATCATCTTTCAACAGGATGCGGAAGAAGAAGACGCAAAATCAGAGCAAATTTCACCACTGGCAAAAACAGAAGGCATATGAAGAATCATAAAATGGATGGATAAGGAATCATATCCAAAGAAACACAAATGATACAAAAAAACACAATAGGAGGATGAGGAGAGTAAGGAACAAGAAATAAAGATTGAACATGGAGAAAGAAAGCTGGCGGAATCAACAGATATCAAGGAAAAATAATACAAGCCTATCAAGTTAAGGGAAGAGAACATTGCCAAAGAAGGAGATCCTAAGCTAGCCAAGATAGCAGACTATTGGGATGAGAAGGAAGTACCACAAGTAGTAGAAATCTTGTCTGAGTATGAGGATTTGTTTCCTAGGAAGTTCACAGAGATGAAGGGAATCAAAGAAGAAGCCAGAACGATGAAAATTCAACTGAAAGAAAGGTGTAAACCAATCAAGAAAAGGCCATACAACATGCATCCAAACATGAAGAAAAAAGTTAAAGTAGAACTTGACAAGATGCTGGAAGCAGGAATCATAAAACCAGTGGAGGAAGTAGAGTGGATTAGTCCAATGGTAGTACAGAATAAGAAAACAAGAGAAATCAGGAACTACGGAGACTATATAGAGAGTTGAATAAAGCTTACATTCATGACCCTTTCCCTACACCATTCACAAAGGAAATCTTGGAGTCAATTCATGGCAAAGAAATCTACTCCTTCACTAATGGATTCTCTGAATATCACCAGGAAAAATTAGAGAGGAAGATCAACCTAAGAAAACATTTGCATTTGAACTAGGATCTTTCATGTATACTGTTATGTCACTCAGATTGAAAAATACATCTGCAGTATTCAGTAGAATCATGGTCAATGCATTCAAGGAGTTTATACATGATTTTATGGAAGCCTATTTTGATTATTGGACTGTATTTGCACTGGTAAAAGATCACACACAGTACTTAAGGTTGATATTGAATAAGTGTAGAAGCTTGTAAATTTCCCTAAACTTGAAGAAATGTACTTTTGCAGTACCATTTGGAACACTACTGGGTCATATAATAAGCAAAGAAGGTTTGATGGTTGATCCCCTAAAAGTTGCCACTATTCAAAACTTGCCGCCACCAAAAACCACATCTGATGTCAAAACATTCCTAGGGTATACCAGCTACCATCGGAAATTCATCAAGAGTTACGCAGATTGAAGAAAAAACAAGGCAAAATTATTACCTGGAATGAGCAGCACCAAAAGGCATTTGACACTTTGAAGCAAAAGATAGCAGAAACACCCATACTCATATTTCCTGACTAGAAGAACACATTCGATGTTCATGTGGATGCATCAGAGATTGCAGTAGGAGCAGTACTAACTTAGCCAAGGGGTTCTAAGGATCACCCTATAGCATTTGCAAGCAGGAAGCTATCAAAAGTAGAGAAGAATTATACCACAACTAAAAGAGAAGCCCTAGCAATGGTGTATGCATTACAAAAGTTCAGACATTACCTCTTGTCAACACCTTTTTTATTCTACACTAATCATGAACCATTGAAATACCTACTCAACAAACCAATCATCCAAGGAAGAATTTGCCAATGGTTAATCTTGTTTCAGGAGTTTGAATTCTCAATCATGGTGAAGCTGGGAAAGCACAATCAGGGACCAGACTACTTGTCCAAAATTGAGACTATGGAAGATCCATATGTACATGAAGAAGAACTACCTGGTGCAAATCTATTCAGAGTAAATGTAGTACTAGAAGAACTAACATACATAGCACTGATAAACATAGCATACCTATTGACTACAAGTGAACCTCCAGCAGAGATGTTAGCACAAGAAAGATAGAATCTAATACGGAAGTCTTTTCCATATACATTGATTGAAGGAGAACTGCATGTCAGAGGGAAAGATGATATCATCAAAAGGGTAGTATATGAACATGAAAGAAAAGAAATTCTAAGAGAAGCACATGAAGGGATAGCATGAGGACATAATGTCAGAGACATGACAACAAGAAAGATCAAACTAATCGAGCTATGGTGGCCTACACTTTTCAAAGATGTAAAGAGATATGTGAAGAATTGTGATGTCAAAGAACAGGAAGACCTACTACAAGAGATGAAATGCCACTGAGACCAGTTCCAACATAATTACCTTTTCAAAAATGGTCTATTGACTTCATTGGACCTATAGACCCACTAGCAAAGCAGTCAAAAGCTAGACTCATCATTACCGAAGTAGAATACCTGACTAAGTGGGCTGAAGCACAACGAACTGGAGACTGCACAACAAAAACTGTCGCCAAATTCATCTATGAGAACATAATTACCAAATTTCGCTGTTTGTTGAGCATAACCATTGATCAAGGTAAATATTTTGTAAACAAGAAGATTTCAGAGCTACTGGACAACTTCATGATAACACACAATAAGATTTCAGCATATCATCCACAAGTAAATTGAGCAAGTGAAACCCTGAATAAGATTATTGGGGTAGCATTGACAAAGATGTGCAATGGTAACAAGATAGACTGGGATCTAAAATTACATGTGGTACTATGGGCATACAGAACAACCTTTAAAAGAACCACTAAGTTCACTCCCTACAAACTGGTGTATGGAATAGATGCTACAATACTGGTACACTTCATATTGCTAAATTTTCGGACAGCAAGGACTCTCAAGCTAGGTGAAGAAGGCTCTCTCATATAGAAGATTGAAGAATTGGAAAAAATAGATGAGGATAGATTGATGGCAGCATACAATATGAACTTGGAAAGAAAAAGACAGAAGGCCTAGCATGATAGAAACTTGAGGAACAAGGTATTCAAGAAAGGTGACTTAGTACTCCTATATGATAGCAAGTCTAAGAAGCAAGGAAAACTAAAGACGAGGTGGCAGGGACCTTTCTACATTGAAGAAATTACAGATTCTGAAGTAGTCAGACTGAAGAATATGGAGGGTCAGATATCAGCTGGCTATGTCAATGGTGCAAGACTCAAGAAATATTTTCAACTGAAGCAAAGCATGTCTTGAGGACGAGACATAAATTTGAGGGGGGGATTGTTGGCAACTTGGTATAATGATGAATAATTGAGCAGAATGGTGTTGTCATTGATGGCAACAAGAAAAGGAATAAGGTTGTGACAAAGGTTTTGGTCTGGTAAAGAAGACTTAGTCAATTTGGCTAAATGTTGGAAGTATACAAGAGACAAAGACAGAGAGATAGTATAATGGTTGGCATTGGTCTGCAGTTGAAGATCAGATCATGCGGTAATAATATGTTGTATGTAGTCCATAGAAGATCTTATAACCAAGACCTTAGCTCCTAATAAGTACCGGAAGCACATCTTCAAAGAGCTTAAGTCTAGCAGAGCAGAATACAGTGCTAACCAGAGCAGAGCACTCACTTGTTTTGGTCTGCATTCCTCCGATGTTAGATATTTTGTAATACAGTTTTGAGGTGTTGTAAACACTTGTATGAAGTGGCTAAATCCAGAGTTGCAGTTTCTGAAGTCCACCAGGAAGTTAGTTGTGAATGAGTGAGTATCACTACATTGTTTGATAGTGTTTAACAGTGACAAGGCATATGTTCTTGGGGTCCGCATTTTACCGCAAGAGGATATTTTGCTTTACGGTTCTGGAGGTATGATATATGATGTCTAAAGAGTCTTTGATAAGAGTTTGAGCAAGTATTGTGATCCGCAGTAAAAGTTTCAGTTTGAAAGATGAACTAAACAGTGGTAGTCTATGTTGGAGGCTGACATGATAAGTGCAAATTATATGCGGTAAGTTCTATTGTTTAGAACTTGATTCTAAGTGGTGGCATAGTTGAAGCTGACATAGGTGAAGGTGATTCAAGTGTTGTTGGGTCCGTTGTGAATCTTGATGAATAAATCAGGCCGACAAGTTACATAAGGCATGACTCCATGGAACACATTATTAGGCCGATCTAATATGAAGATTTTGATTGTTGCGGTTATATATATGGGATTGAGTTCAGTGTTTGACAGATGCGATGCGAACGTGAATGTGAAGAATAGTGCAGCAACAAGAGAAGAAGAAGAGAGATCTTGCTTAATGTAAAAGCAGAGCAGTCAAGATGAAGAGTTTTGAGACAGTATTTTGAGCTTCATTGGAACTGTAACCGTGCATGTTTAGATGCAATCTGAGAAGTTCAACCTGGCAGTGAGCCATTCTTCCTTCCTCTTTCTTTCTCTAGGCAGTCAACCTATTTTGGCAGTGAGCATTTATTTGGGCAACGAGCCCTAGGCAATGAGCCCTAAAGCAGTGAGCCTTCTTGTAATTCAGTATTTTGTTCCTACATAATATATTGTGAGCTAACACTCACCGTGGTTTTTCCCAGTTTTAGGTTTTCCACGTAAATCCTGGTGTTCATGTGTGATGGATTGTGATTGCTTCTTTTATGTTTAATTTTCTTGGTTATTGAATGCAGTACTAATTTAATAAGAAAGGGATTTAATAAAGTACTAATTCACCCCCCCTCTCAGTACTTTGGGTGTTCAACAGGGATGATGTTAGCAGGGTGCAGAGCATAAAGAAGAGCTGACTGGAAGCTGGTGCACACAATATGTGGAGGTCAAAGCCGACAGGAAACACATCCCTATATGTAATAGATATAGTATATATAGATATAGGATATGAAGATATGATATAAAAGGATAGAAGTATGGTAAGAGATATGTTCTGATATAAGAATGACATAGAAGTCGTGTATGTAACTGATGAGGCAGAGACTTAGACCTGTCGGAGGATGAATAAGATGAGGTATACATTTGATTGCTATTGATATATATATATGGAGATCGATCGGTACCGGGTAATTATGTGATATGTTAGTACTATGTTATGTATGTGATACTCTATTTTTGTTATTCTTTATGTTTTGCTATTAGTCTCTAGCTACTTGATTGAGGTATAAATTGACTACAAAGACTTCAGTGAGGACCAGATCTCTAGACCACTGGTATCTCCTCCACATTTCTTGCTAACAATTCTTAATAGAATAGTTTCAGCCAGAATTAACCCAAATAGAATAATTTTAGTTGAAACTATTCTTTGGAAGCATACATGGCAATGTTTGGTGTAAAAATATATTTTTTGAAATTATTTAAAAAAGATAATGTTCTTCTCAATTTTACTTGTACAAATAAGTTTTATTTAAAATCCAAAAATACTCCTTTATAGATCTAAAGTAAGTGATTAGGTGAGTGGATGCATGGGTGGGTGGTTGGGTGAGTGAGTGAGTGTGTTGATGGGTGGATGAGTGAGTGAGTAAGTGGGTGGGTGAGTGAATGTGTGACTATTTTAGTGTTTGAGTGTGAGTGAGTGAGTGGGTGGGTATGTGGGTGGCTATATGGGTGCATTAGTGAGTGTGTGGGTGTGTGAGCAAGTGAGTGAGAGAATGCATGCATGCAAGTATATACAAGTAGGTCATTAGTGCCCAAACATAGAGCTATTTGCAATCACAAACAAAAATTTTGTTTTAAAAATTAGTGCCCAAACATAGAGCTAATTGCATTCTCAAACAAAAATACTAAGTTTGTTTTAAAAATTAAAAAAAATTGTTGCCCTAGACAAGAGAATTCTTGTCGAGACTATATTTTTTCTATTTTGATTAAATAGTCAATAAAAAGGTGGAGTCCCATAAAACATGTTGTGTGTTTAGCACAGTTGACTTTAAACATTTATTAAAAACTATATTATCAAAATTATTTTTTAATATATGCACTAAAGTTTCAATTTCATAATACAAAAATAAAAAATTATATTTACTATCAAAATAGTGGAGTCCTATAAACCTCATTTTCTAAACTTTTTTTTAGCAATTAAATTATAGTGTCAATTTTATTTAAAAATTACATGCAAATCATTTTTTATTTTTTTGTTTTTAAATATAAATATAAGCTATACTAAAATCTACATTTCATTACTTTACATCATTTGAAAATTCAAAACAAAAATGCAATTTTCAAGTACTTCAAGTTATAAAGTTAGACAAGTATTATCGATTTTGTTTATAAAAGAGTGACACTAATCTGTGCTTTTACCTTGTATCATGTTAGCAGCTAGATTATTTTCTTTTATTGTGTTGGCAGAGTTGATATTGTAGCATGTGGTAGCCATTGACCTTTTCTTCTTTATCAAATGGTATCATGATATATATATATAGTTAATAGTTTCTCTTTATTTTAACTACAAGGAGGTCATTAGTGCCAAACATAAGGTTGATTGCTTTCTCAAATAAAAAGACAATTTTATTTTAAAATTTTGACAAAAATGATGCCCTAAAGAAGATAATTCTTCTCGAGATAATTTGTTTTCATTAAATAGTCAAGGAAAAATGCACAGAGTCCCATAAAACACATGTTATGTTTTTAACACACTTGACATTAAATATTTTTTTTAAATATTTACCAAGATATTTTTTATACATGCTCTATAGTTTCAAGTTCATAATATGGAAACATTAATGAAAAAAATGAAATTTTCTATCAAAACAATGAAGTCCCATAAACCTCATTTTTGAATTGTTTTCAACAATTAAATTATAGTGTCAATTTTACAAAAAAAAATAGCATCTAAATAATTTTTCAATCTTTTGAAAAATACAAACATAAACTACACTAAAATTCTAAATTCCATTAGTTTGCATCATTTTAAAATTCAAAACATATATGTCATTTTCACATGCTTCAAGTTAAAAAGTTGGATAGTGTTGTCTATTTCTTTTCTAAAAGTGTGACACAAATATGTTCTTTTACCTTGTATCATGTTAGCATCTAGTCTATTTTCTTCTATTGTGTTGTTAGAGTTGATGTTGTATCATATGCAATGGCCATGACCTTTCTTTCTTCATCAAATAATATCATGATCAAAACAAATTTCATAGTCTAGGCAATCATTCCTTGACACTTCATACTGATCTAACACATTAGCTTCATAGGAGCCACTTTTATTTGTTGTACATTTTATTCCACATTCTAATAATAAAACTATTACATATAGCCTCGTAAATACCATGAAACTTGTATGTATAGGTTTGTCCCAACAAAACATCACAAAGGTCAAGGGGTGCCACATGATAGCTACCCCATCTTTGCAGGGTGTGAGAGAATAGGAGATGGCAATTTCAAATGACACAAATATTATGTATACTAACTCACCCATCTAATGGAATATGGATGCTAGTGAGGTGGTGTTTTTTAATTTCAAACTCTTTACTATTAGAAGAGATAACATTTTTCTAACTTCCACTATCCACAACGAAATGTAGAGCCACTTCATTCCCCCACATTTGTAAGTAGAATGGGCATTCATCTTCCTTTAGCAAAAGGACCTTTGTATTTGTAGTGGTGGAATGTAGATTCATATTAATAATTCAATCATATTCACTATACCAAAATTTATCTACAAGTAATTATACTTAATATGTTTGTAGCTCCTATAAGTTTGGAGGGAGGTCCTTGCAAGCTCACCAGTCATTCAATTCGTGTAATGGGTTCTTGTATATCTTATATACTTACATGTACATGTCCTTCTAGATTTGTTTGCACTTTTTATTTGTGTTTTCTTCTATTATGAAGTATCCTTAATTTCTTGCTTCCCTATAAACATGTTTTTTTCTCCCTTTGGCTTGACACCTACAAAAGATTCTTTCTTACCCTTCAACCTAAATGTTAATTTAATATCCATCATATACTAGTACACACTCCCTAGTGTTTTGATAATCATAGACTTCATCTTTGTTTGAACATATAGTAGTGAAGGCCATAACAATAATTAAATACATGATCCTTCTAAGAGTACTCTATTTTAATTCTTGTAGAGAATTCATGAAAAATATTATAGTTTTATACTAACTATTCCCTCTATTGTAGTAACTACTATTAGACGTTATTTTCTTCATATGTATTCCTACAAAAAAAGTTCTTCCTTGATGGCCTTCAAAAAATCTCCCTAAGTGGGATTTACCTTTATCAACTCATGGAAGTGAAGCTCCCCTAATTCCTCCTTAGCAAGAAAGCTTGTTAGAGTCTATTATGAGCAACAAACCTACCAAAGACCTAATGTGTATAAGTTAATCATAAATACAGATGAATAGAATAATGATATTTTGTATTCATTTGTATGAGACAAAGTTACATGAGTAACATACATATCTATAGATCTCTTGGATGCATGAATCAAGGAGATGACATGTCAAAGACCTATGAGTTAACTCTTAATAAAGAGGTGTGTTAACTTAGTCTAACTGAGAAGTTAAGAGTTGAACTACCAATCGATGGATTAGTTCACTCAACTTGACTAAGGCAAAGGTGGCCTTGATTGAATAGAGTTGCCACCTAACTACCATCAATCAAGAGTTGATGAGGTAGTGGTGGCACTTGTATGTCTCAAGTCAAGGTGTGCACATGTCCTTATTAGCTATTAGGTGAGCATTATTTTTTATTTATATTATCCTAAGTAAAGTTACTAAATAGGTGCAATATTACACTTAGGATAGAAACATATACAAGGTGAATAAAATATTACACCAACAAAGCTTTCCTTCAAATGTTATAGAAATTGGGGTTTCATTTTTAGAAGAGAATTTTAATTTTCTTTGAATTTGAGAAGGTATTTATGAATAAATATATTTCCAAATTATATATCCTATCATCAATACAATTTATATCAACTTTTCCTTCAAATGTGTGGTTGTCAAAGTTTACCTAGACTTGAGAGTAGATGATTTCTTAAGTAGAATGATTAGGATCTGTATAAAGTTTGCTTGCACTGTAAAATTAAGTAATGGGTGAATGAATCTAGAATGGATTCATTTTACATGCTTAAAGGAATAAATCTAGTTATTTATGCTTGTTACTCAATTAGTTGTTTATGTGTTTGGTTAGTAAACCATACCATCATATGTGTCGACCTTGCTAGATTGAGATGATATTGAATCTCTCAAATGATAATTCATTTACATATGTATAATGTAGTGTGTGTATTTTTGTGTGGAACACCACACTAATATTTTAGTGTGCATTATGCACTATGTATGTTGTCATTATTAAATGCAAAAAAGTATTACTTTGTTTTTGCACATTTGCCCTTAGTTGTTTTGACAAATTACAACTAGCAAGTAAACATGTTTAAATATTTAAAAAAAATCCATGTAATTTTCTATTGTTATTATATATTTTTACATCTTTATTAAGAAAGATAAATAATAATAAAGCAACATTAAGAAATCATACATCATGGCCATCACAATATATCATAACTTAAATGAAATTTGTCTGATCATTTTTAGGCATTTAAAATAAATAATGTTATTAATTTCAATGAATTTGAATGAAAGGTATGAATTATACCTCTACATTTTGTGATGATTCTATTTGTTGTCCCATAGAAGCACAAGATGTTTGGTATTTCCCCAATATTCTGTTCATACTTTAAAAAAAAATCAATCTAATTAAAATTATATCAAATAAATAAAAATTAAAACAAACAAATGCATCTCCTCAGTCCTTAAAAATATTTTAGAGCATAATTTGACTTTCAAATATCTTACATTCCATTTTGAATTTATTGTAATAATATTTTATTTGTTGAACAAATAATATATCATCTAATAAACAAGATGTAAACTTATGTAGATTAAATTCAATTCCTTAGAATTTTGCAAATTATATACATCATAAATAATTATACAAAAATATTATTTCAATTAAAGGTGGATATATTTATAAATAAAATATTAAAACTATAGTGTTGATAAATCAAATTAAAAAAAAATATTTATAAATAAAATATATTCTTGTATGTTGGAGTTTCATTGTAGTGTTGTTGTTTTACTATAGCAAAGTCATTTTGCTCCTTTTTCATTTCTCTATTGTAAAAGGGTTGGGCCCTTTCAAAAACCCCTCTTTTACCCTTAATAAATTTTTTTTAAAAAATGTTAATATATAAATGGTAATATTACAACAAAGTAAGCATGGCATAAACCCCTAATAGACAATAAAAATGTGTCACTTAAGAATATTCTAGCTATGAATACCTATAATAGTAAAAATTGCATACACATGCCCATTTCCCTTATGTTTTGGGTTTGCATTTATTAGTGCCATTTAAATAAAATAACTAGTCTATAAGTGGCATATTATTGCATAAATTTGACTCATGACATCACCATATATAGATTACATTATCATTCATCCCTAAAAATTGGACCTAAACCCTAGATACCCCATTCATCATTGTAGATCAAATCTATAGGTGGGCACTTGACCTAGGTCATTTCTATAATCATGGATCTAAACCTTAAACATGTAAAATTTAGAATTCAAATCAAATCCCACTAACTACCCTCCATCTAGCTATTTTGATATAACCTAGTGCATATTTGTGTTGATTTGTGTGTTATGTTATATTTAAGATTATTCATTCATTCATTTTTAAAAGGTGTCTAGGAGTTATCAAGGGTTGTCAAAGAATCATCATAGTAGCATTATCAAAGCATTACATCAACATATACCATCTTAGGCCCATTGCACACTTTCTTTTTATCCTTGATCGTATTGTGAAGTCATTGATTTAGTCTGACTACATGGCTCTAATTGAAAAGAACATGACACTCACAAATCAATTGATTCCCAAAGGTGTTTGTAAACATTGTAAACCCTTAGCAAAATTTAGATATGAAATATCGAGCTGAGTAAATACGAACAATCTATTTTATGTCAATTTAGTGCCATGACTTAAAATTCAAATCTACACATCAAGTTCAACTCCACACTTTTGGAGATCGAGTCAATGCTCATGTAGGTGAACCAAAGAATATTTCAATTAGTTTGTACTTTGTAGATTTTGAGACATTCATTTGAGCAAGCCCTAAAAATTTAGTATTGTGGTGAATTAATTACCAACATCTTTAGCACCACCTTTCCATCTTAAATGATTGTCTTGGGATATTTATGTAAAAGTTCTTTCTATTTATTTACATTTATTGGTGAGCCTAACTTTCTTATATGGCCTAGGGTTTTGACCTTGGGGTTTATTCTTCTTTAATTACAGTTTCCAAATTTGATTGTATCTATCATTTTCACATTTGATTAGGTTTTGAATTCCCTTTGATTGTTCCCTATTTATTACACCTTCCTTTAGGATTTGTACTTAATCGTATGATCTTGTTTTTTCCCTACTCTAACCACCCTTGATTCTTCCTTTAAAGTTTGATTTGCTGACTTATTTTAGATATGATTGTTTGCTAATTTTTATTATTTTCTAGAAAACTTTACATCTTGTTGTATTATTTAGCCTTTAGGTTTTTGTGAGTTATCTTGCATGCTAAGATCTCATGCACATTCTCACAATCATTTGAAAAGAAGTCCTCATTTAAATCCTAAGATGGTCCAATATACTAAGATGGTATTACAAAAGTTATTGCTATAAGTACCGTTATTACTCCTATTTTTTAGATTGAGGTTGAAGATTATGATTGTAGACACCCAAATTTGTCCATATCTAGCAACACCTTGTTAAACCACTAATCCATTAGCCAATTAATTAAATAAATTTTATTTATTTAAAATCCCATTCTCATCCACTTAGCCAATTAATTAAATAAATTGTATTTATTTAATTAATTCCACATCATGTCTTATCCCATTTTATTCATTTATCCTATTAATTAAATAAATTTTATTTATTTGATTAATTTCCAACTCATATCCAAACTAATTCAAATATTTTATTTGAATTAAGCCCTTATCATTTATCACATTCCAACACTTGTCCAGTCAATCATGTGTTGTAAAACAACTTTCATTTACAATCCTTCACATGCACAATTAATGGAATCTAAATTTAGTAACTTTCAATCCTAGCCATTCACATAACCTCTGAATCTCCACCATTGATTGATCTTGGCTAAGTCCTATATAAACACCCTCTCGCTCCATATGAAACATCCAGCAATCCAGTAATCATATACATCAATCATATAGCACCTACATTATCATCTTGAGCATTTGAGCATTCACTTGAGCTTTTATCATCAATCATGGCAGCATTTAGCATTGCAATTGTTCATTGTTGAAGAAGCAGTCCACATTCTCTCAAACGAGGAATCGCATGGTCTAGGTGAAGTTATGCTTGAATTGCATTGTTCTTTGATTTCATTTAGGTTAGATTCCTTGATGATGGTAGGGTTAGGGTTTCATGACTATGTCTGATCTGCTGCACCTGACTTTCACTTATCACATTTTGGCACGCCCAGTGGGACTCAGGTCCTTGATTGACTTCATTTTTCGGAGTTGTTTTCTTTGAAGATCAGATTTTGCAGGTGCTCGCAGAAAATTCTGGTCGCTTCTAAACGAAAATCCGCCGCTTCCGAATTTCTGCGCCACTTTTAAGCTGGAACAGGCTGCATTTTCCTCTCTGGATCGCCTTTAAACGAACAGTCGTCGCTTGAGGTAAAACGGTATCGCTTTTGTTTTTAAAATGCTCGCCTGTGATTTTTGCGGCTGCTTTGACTGTATTTACCGCTTTTGACCTAACAGCCGCCGCTTTTAGACATAATCAGGTCGCCTTTAACCTAGCAGTGGCCGCCTTTGCATATGTTTGCATCGCTTTTGATCAAACAGTACTCGCCTTTACACAAATCTGTATCGCTTATGAACTGATAATGATCACCTGTGCAGGATAGGGTTTAGTCTTTTTTTTGCAGATACAGGTCGCTTTTGTCTCGCAGCTGGTCGCTTTTGGGTGTAACTGCTTCGCCTCTGAGTCTACAGAAGTCGCTTTTGAATTAATTAGTGTCGCTTCTGAATTTACAGTGATCGCCTGTTAGACTAGGGTTTTTTGTCTGTCGACTGTGTTTTGCAAATACTTGTTGCATTTAACCCTCAATTGATCGCTTATGGATAATATGCATCGCTTATGAGATGATAGGTGTCACATACGGTATTTTCGGCGTCGCACAGGATCCGCAGTCTTTCGCCTCTGGGATAAAGGAGGTCGCTTTTGATCAGCAGTGAACCGCATCTGGTAAGTTCTGTTGTTTTCAAATCTGTTTCAGTTCCAGTTGGATTTTTGGCTATTAATTAGGTATTTGCGCAGCATCTTATCGACTTGTCCAAGAAAGGAGGTTATCAAACTACTGACATATCTGTTGCAGGTTCGATCAGTCCAAGATTTGTGTTTTTTTTCACTAAATTAGGCATATTTGGGCTTGGTGCTTAAAATGAATCATTGTTTGCTCCGTGCTTGATTTATCTTTTTGATTGCTTGCATGCGCCTAATTGTAACCCAAATTTAATGGCAAAAGTATCCTCTCCCCTTGCCTATCAAATGGATCTTGGGTGTATGAGAACTTGTCATTATCTTTAGAGGGCCTGCCTTCCCGGTGTGAGAAGGGATACGACCCAAGCGGTAATGGGCTAAAGCCAAGTCCTTCCGAACCGCTATATAAGAAAAGTGTTTGTGTCGAAAGCCACAAACAACAAGTGCAGTTGTGTTATATCGACAGCCAACCTCCCCCAAAACCCTCCAAGGCGCAACCCTTGGAGGCTGGGAGACTCCATAACGGAAAGTAGCGCTGCCGCACGTATAGCCACCCGAATGGATGCCCTTATTAGCAACCTTGTGTAGTAGCCAAAAACCTTCTATCTGTTGACGCAGAGGGCAAAACCCTTGAAGCGGCCCCGATTCATGCGGTTCTTAGCTGAGGTAGCAAGGACAATCTAAAGGTTTGGAGAGGGTCAAGCCTTATAAGAAACCTGGATCTTGGTATGCGTGAGAAGTGTGTGCAAATGTAAGGAGGAGCCGGTGCTACCAAGATCCTGGAGCTACCCGCTTTGAATAGGCGCAGCTAGAGGATTCAACAGATACTGTCCTATCCTAGCCTAGGTTGTATCAGTTTGTGCTTGTTGTGAGTGTGAGTGACTGTTATCACTGTTTTCTTGCTGAAAAACTGCAAAATCAGACAACTGTTACACAAACACAGTCGCTTTTGAACCTAAACTGCTCGCACAGACCACAAACATCACTTCTGAACTGTAGTAATTCACTTTTTGCCTGAACTGTGTCACTTTTAAACAACAACTGCCCGCATATTGCCTGAACAGAATCGCTTTTAAAACACAACTGATCACCTAATTCCTGAACCAAGTCGCATCTGAATCATAACCAATCGCATCTTGTCTGAGCCAGATCGCCTTTAAGCCGCAGTTAGTCGCCTTAGGCCTAAACGAAGTCGCCTCTAAACAATAGACTGTCGCCTTTAGGGATATTTGAGTCGCCTCTGATCAACAGGAATTCGCCTTTGAACCAACAGTTGTCGCCTCTGGCATAGCATTCGCTTTTGGTTAACACTGTCGTTCTCTGTCGAGCCTAAACCAGATCGCATTTGAGCTATCATTGATCACCTTTAGCATCCTTTGAGTCGCATTTGAGCTATCATCAGACACCTGTAGCTAAAATACCTGCAAACCTTAATCCATCAGCTAATTAGCCACAGGTCCAGCTTGCTTGAGTTTCAAACGTCAGCTTTCAGACTTCTCTTTGATCAACAGCAAATACCTGGACTTTGTCTCTTGTTTTTGAGCTTATCAATCAATCACAACTCATGAGCTTTCCATCTTTTTGAGACCCCAACCAGCAAATCAGACATCAACCCAATCATTTCAACCAGCAAACAACCTTCAGTTTTAGCTTCAACCAACAAACATCCTTCAGCTTTAGCTTCAGCAAACAATCTCTTTTAACTTTAGCTCCAACAAACATCAACAGCAAACAATCTTTCCCTTGAGTGTTTAAGCTACCTCTAGGGACAACCAACAACAACTCAGCCAAAACAAATCAACCAAGCAACTTAGCCAAACCAGCAAACCGAAACAACAACCAATCAATCAACCAACCAACTATCATCTTTTAGGTCTCAAAACTTTGACAAGCTCAACTTCATCATCAACATCATGCCTCAAACTAGGAGTCAATATCGAGCTGAAATAGAAGCCAAATTGAAAGCTGAAATGGAAGCCAAATTGCAAGCTGAGATGAAACAATTCACAACACCTCTTAAGGACGCAACTCAATTCACAACTGGTATGCCTTCTCATATGTTTATACCTCAAGGATACACTATGGGTGAGTCATCTTCACAACAAATGCAACCTCCACCATCCTTGGAAACTTTCGAAGAACAATCTCAAGACGACTCATCAGAATTCCAAGATACCTATCTATGGGACCAAGTTGAGAAACTCATGATATCTGAGCCTGATCGTTGTTTTCTCCAACTTGCTCGCATGGGTGCTAAACTACCTAAGGATTTTGACATATCTGCTATTAGAGAGCAAGATCCCAACACTACTGCTGTTGTTGCGAATAGACCATCTACTATAGTCACATCATCTCCTATTACATTGCAAACATCGTCCTCATTACCTATTGTTGCTTCATTTGAGCCACCACGATCAGAATATACTTTAGAACCAATGACAGTGCCCACCAATGTGCTCCCTCTCATGTCGCAAAATCTCAACATTCCACCTTTTCATGTCCCTCAACATATCTCTCCTTCTACCATGACTGTTTCCATGCCTCAAGTAACACAAGCTGTCCATGTAACACAAGCGCAAACACTTCGAGCATCACAAGCTATTCCCATGTCTTATAGTGTACAAACCTCCCAAACTATTCCAACAACACATGTTGTCCATACTTCACACCCATTACAATCCACTACCTCTCATACGAATACCATATCCCATATACCAACTGCTAATCCTTCCACGTTATCATATAATCCCAACGTTAGTCTCATTGACATGAGTGATCCCCCCGTTTCTCAAGCCAATCCGAACAATAAGATTGCTTATGTTGATCAACTTACATCCATGTCGTCATATTCTTCCAATCCTTCATGCACCATCAATCCATCCTATGCTACCCAAAGTGTTCCTATTGTCACCCAACCTATGACACATACCAATCCTCATATCGTCTAGAATACAAATCCAAACGTTTCTGTCGTATCTACAAATCCCTCCATCACCTACCATGTCACGAATCAAATCCCAATTTCCCAACCATTCGCTACTATCAATCCACTATCCACTTCCCATGTGATGCACACCCAATTGCCGCTTGTGTCTCAAGGACAGCAATCCTCCAACACATACGTATCACATACCAATCCTTTGCCATACATTGTGGGCACACAACCGCAACAGACAGTCACAACTCCATATATCCCACAACCACAACCACAATATATCTCCTATCATACTCCACCCCCTTCACAACAACAGCAATTATCTTCAGCAGATGTTCAACAGATGATCGATGAAAGGGTAGGACAAGGAAAGAAACCTTTTTCTTTCGAAAACATATGCGCCTGTCCCTTTGATAAGTCTCTTAATATGATACCTTTTCCACCACACTTTGAAATCCCACAATTTGAGAAATACAAAGGGAAAGGGAATCCGGAAGACCATCTTCGAGCCTTTTTTGTAGCATGTCTTGATGTCTCTTATGACGATATGTATCTTTTGAGACTATTTCCTCGAAGCTTAGTAGGACAAGCTCTTGAATGGTTTTCTCATTTACCCCCGGGCATCAAATCTTTTGCGGAATTAGCAAACAAATTTCGATCTCACTTTGCCTTCAACATTGAACATGAGGTAAACATGAATGACCTTGTCAATACCAAACAGCGCAACGGTGAACCCTTCTCTGCTTTTACCCAACGATGGCGTAACATGGCTAGCAAATTATCATGGGAAATACCTGAGAAACAACAGCTTGACATCTTTGTTCAAAATCTTCATCCTGAGCTGTCATTCCAACTACAATTGCAGAACGCTAGCACCTTTGACGAACTAGTTTCCAAAGGAGTTATTATTGAACGAGCCTTAATTGCCAAGGGCACTATCAAGATCTTTCGCGAAAATAAAGATTCTCCTCAAAATTCCAATGATAAGTCTCGCTTTTGGAATAAGAACAAGAATGTCGTCAATGACGGTATTGCAGATGCAAAGAATATTCAAACTATGAGAGCTCCCATCAACATTCAAGTAACCTCTACACCAAGACAGCCTTTTCCACAACGAAGAAACCAACGCCAAACTTCCAATCCACGCCGACAATTTACACCATTAGTGGAACCCATGGAAGTTGTTCTTCAAAAGCTACTTCAAGCAGGAGACATTATTCTACCCGATGCACCACCAAATGGCGAACCCCTCTTTCGAGCTCCTTGGTACAAAGAAAATGAATATTGTGATTACCATCGAGTTAAAGGGCACAAAACAAATGGTTGTATGTGCTTAAAACATGTTATCCAAGACTGCATTGATCAAGGCTTAATCAACGTCACACCTTCAACAGCTCAACCTGCTCAACAATCAACATCAAACTATGATCTAGAGACTTTCAAGAATCCACTTCCATCTCATGATCAGACAAATAACCTTCAAGTTGGAAATGCTATTCCATATAACTATGCATCATCTACCATTGGCCGCATTGACCATGCTCGCATTTCTACCATTACCGTCCAAGGGAAAGCACCTGATTGTGCCGTAACCACGCGAAGAGGTCGAGTTACTATTCAAGGAGCACCTCCTCACTCTCCTCGATTTCTCTCTGACTATAACCTCTTGGATCACCTTGGTAAAACACCCGCACACATATCTATTCTTGAGCTGCTCCACATATCTCTCGCACATAAAGCTATCCTTGATAAAGCCTTACAAGAGTCTTCGGTGCCTAATAATATTAATATCACACAATTCCAATCTATGGTCGCTAGCATTGCCGCCCCTTGTCATTTGACCTTTTCCGACAAAGATCTTCAGCCCTCCATTCATCCGTCACACAACGAAGCCCTCCATATTGAAGTATTTGTTAAACAACGCCGTATCAAACGAGTCTTGATAGATGGGGGAGCTGGTCTTAATATATGTTCTTTGAAACTTATCAAGCAATTGGGATATTTTGAGAAAGATGTTGACACCTCCAAGGTTATTACCATCAGAGCATACGATGACGCTGAAAGAGATACCGAAGGGATCATCTTATTGCCTATTCAAGCTGGGCCGATCATTACAGAAACTCGCTGTCAAGTCCTTGATATTGATCTTCCTTACAACATCATCCTTGGACGCCCTTGGATCCATACCCTTAAAGCAGTTCCCTCTACATACCACCAATGCCTTAAATTTCCACATAAGGGTGTTGAGGTTACCATTCCAGCTGATCCCAATCCATTTGAGTTTTGTCGTGCCTTTCAAGCTAAATATCAGAGTCCGAATCGCATTCCTATCAACACCGAGGCATATCCGTCTTCATCCTATATCAACCCATCTGATCTTCTTAAGCCCTCATCTAGCAAAGCCGCTTCCAACCTCCATATCAAATATACCGAACACGGCCCTGGTGAATACAAATTGCAAGAGTCCTATTGCGTTGGTACCCTTCCATTATCTCCTAAATCACACGGTAAGCCCTCTACATCTAAGCCAACTTCATCATCCGCTGTTATCAAAGCTCCCCCTACCGTATTCATTAAAGGTGGTTTCTTGGATGATGAAGACATTGAGGACATCAACTCTTGGATATTCTTTGATGAAAATGACCAAGTCCAACTTGGAGTAGAGCGATACAACAATGGGTTTCGTATCATAAAGAACATGGGCTACAAAGGACATGGCGGCTTGGGATCACATGAACAAGGACCTACTGAGCCTATCATTGTGTCTAAGAAGTTTAATAAGCAAGGCCTTGGTTACCAACTGGAGGTACCGCGACCCAAAGACATTAAGTGTATTTCCGATATTGGCATTGGACCTTCTTCAGTAGGAGAGACTTCTAATGCGGATACTATCGATGACTCCTCCCTTCATATCACCGACCTTTTTCAGGAACATTCAATCTTCATGTTTTCTGCCACCTCCTCTAGCCATCACGATTCCTCCATTAGCCTTTCACTCGTATATCCTGACCTCATCGATTGGGACCAACAGGGGGCACCGATATTGGATACATTTGAAAATGACGAAGCCATTGCAGAATTCATGGGTTTGAGACAAGGTATTCCATTGGGTGATCATAAAGCAGGTTTCATGATGGATTTACCTAAACTAGCATATTTTGGCGGAAGTATCAAGTCCTTCAGTCGCAAAAGTGAAATAAACAAAATTCAACAAAATAGGTCACTAGGTGAAAACCGAAAGGCGCCTCTTGACCGTGAAAAAGTAAAAATAAAGGACGTATCTGAAGGTGAAAACTTCTCTGAGGCACCTGAGGATGAGGGATTTGATCTTCTTGTTGCCACTGATTACCATGAGAAATCAACTGTGCTAGTTGAAAAATCACAAGACATGAACTTGGGAACAGAACAGAATCCGAAGATCACTTTTTTGGCAGCATCACTCTCTGAGCAAGAGCGAAGAAACTTTACAGCATTTTTTCTGAAAAGAGCTATAAATTTTGCATGGACTTATGTAGACATGCCAGGTCTAGATCCTTCACTTGTGGTACATCATTTAGCAGTATCTCCTGATGCCAAGCCTGTCAAACAAAAATTGCGCAAAATGCATCCACAAGTTGCCTTATTGGTCAAAGCAGAAATTCAGAAACTGTTAGAAGCAAAATTTATAAAGCCTATTGATTATCCAGAATGGATTTCAAATTTGGTACCTGTAGCAAAACCAGATGGACGTGTTCATTGCTGCACAGACTTTAGAGATCTTAACAAAGCTTGTCCTAAGGATGATTTCCCATTACCAAGCATAGACAACATTGTCGATCTTACAGCAGGACATGAAATGCTATCTTTGATGGATGGATTTTCAGGTTATAATCAAATTCGAATAGCAGAGGAAGATCAAGATAAAACATCCTTTATCTGTCCATGGGGTACCTATTGCTGGGTTGTAATGCCTTTTGGTCTTAAAAACGCTGGAGCTACTTATCAACGAGCTATGACAGTTATCTTTCATGACCTTTTTCATACTATCATGGAAGATTATGTTGATGACATCCTGGGAAAATCCAAGACAAGAGAAGGACATCTACAAGTATTGGCACAAATCTTTGATCGATTAGAAAAATACCAAGTCAGACTAAACCCAAAGAAGTGTGTATTTGGTGTAACATCAGGAAAACTATTGGGATATATTGTGTCTCGACGAGGGATAGAAGTGGACCCAGCTAAGGTAAAAGCTATCATAGAAATGCCTCCACCAACGACTCTCAAACAGCTTCACAGTTTACAAGGTAGGCTACAATCTATCCGCAGATTTATCTCACAACTAGCAGATAAATGTCATCCTTTTCAACATCTTCTTCGTAAGGGTGAACCTTTTAAGTGGGATGAAAAGTGTCAACAAGCTTTTGATAAGATAAAAGAATACTTGGCAACACCTCCTGTGTTAGTACCTCCGATACCTGATCGACCATTACTGCTCTATATATCATCAACAACCGCAGCATTGGGTGCCCTTCTGGCTCAACATGATGACTCAGGAAAAGAACAAGCCATTTACTACATCAGCAGAACCCTTGTGGGATATGAACTCAATTACTCCTTCATGGAAAAAGCTTGTTTAGCATTAGTGTTTGCTTCCCAAAAGTTGCGACACTATATGTTGAACCAAACAACAAAGCTCATCTCTAATGTGGATCCCCTCAAGTATCTCCTTTCAAAAGCTCTTCTCACAGGGAGATTAGCAAAATGGGTTATGATCTTAAGTGAATTTGACATATAATATGTGAACCGCAAAGCTATCAAGGGACAAGTTATTGCTGATCAATTAGCTGCAGCACCCATCACAGATATTCAGCCGATATATCCAGAATTCCCTGATGAAGGATTGTTTAATTTGAGTTCTCCTGCACGATGGCAACTATATTTTGATGGATCATACACCCAACATGGTTCTGGAGCAGGTATCTTGTTTGTCACTCCCCAAGGAGATTGTATACCTAAATCATACAGAATAGCATTCCCATGTACTAACAACATAGCAGAGTATGAAGCTTTAATCACAGGCTTGCGCATGGCAGTACAATGGGCTATTAAATAGTTACGAGTCTTTGGTGATTCTCAACTGGTTATCAAACAGGTTCTAGATGAATATCAAACGAAAGACGAGAAGCTTCTCCCATACAAGCTAATGGTGGATGATTTCAAGAGATATTTTGAGGATATTACCTTTGAGCAAATTCCTAGATTACAAAACAGGGCAGCAGATGCCATGGCTATGATTGGATCTCTTTTAGACATGCCATCTAATACCTATAAATGTGAGTTCTTGGTTGAACAGCTTTTGATCCCAGCATTTGAAGTTCCACAATCCAAGCTTGTATGCGAAATTGTTGGTCCCAACTCGTCGTGGTACAAGGATATATACGACTATCTTCACCATCAAACCTTTCCACTTCAACTATCCAAAACCCAGCGCAAAACCTTTATCCGTCGAGCCTCTCGTTACACTATCTTAGGCGACACTCTTTATCGCCGGAGTCTTGATGGTATCCTCCTTAGATGTCTTGATTCCGAAGAAGCAAAAATGGCCTTACGTGAAGTGCATGAAGGTGTCTGCGGTTCGCATTCCGCTGGCCCTAGCCTTGTTAAGAAACTTCTACGAGCAGGATACTATTGGCCAACTATGGAAAAAGATGCCCAGCAATTTGCAAGGAGATGTCTACAATGTCAGAAACATGGAGATCTAATACATGCACCAGCACATGAGCTTCAGCCTATTTTCACTCCATGGCCTTTTTCACAATGGGGACTTGATCTCGTAGGTAAAATCCATCCTACTTCATCCAACGGTCATAAGTTTATTATTACTGCCACTGAGTATTTCACGAAGTGGGTCGAAGCTATACCAATGACCTATATCACAGGTAAACAAATAGCCAAATTCATCCTACATTACATTATCTGCCGTTATGGAGTTCCTCAAGCTATTGTCACAGACAATGGTCGCCCTTTCAAGAACCAAGAGGTTAGAGATCTTTGTAATAAGTTCCATATTCAACATAGATTCTCTACGCCTTACTATCCTCAGAGCAATGGTCAAGCTGAAGCCTCTAATAAGACAATCATCAAGATCCTTAAAAGGACTGTTAATGAAGCTGGTCGAGATTGGCATCTACAACTACATCCTGCATTGTGGGCATATAGAACAAGCATCAGAACTCCTACTGGCGCCACACCCTATGCTCTCGTCTATGGCACTGAAGCTATTTTGCCTATCGAGGTTGAGATTCCTGCTTTGCGCATATCCTTGCAACATACTATCTCAGATGAAGAGTATCGAACATCTAGACTCCATGATCTTGAGCTATTAGATGAACGCCGCCTTACAGCTTTGAACCATCTTCATGTTTATCAAAACCGGCTACGCCGTAGCTACAACAAAAAGATCAGGGAACGCAGATTTCAAGTTGGCGACCTTGTCCTTAAAGAAAACCAAAGGAATCAACAACATCGGGAGAAACAGGGCAAGTTTGAGCCCAATTGGCTTGGTCCTTTTATTATCACAGCAGTCTATGGATCCGGTGCATACACTCTGTCAACACCTGAAGGCATTCCCTTGGATGAACCCGTCAACAGCGTTCATCTCAAGAAGTTTTATCCATAAATCTCAGCTACCCCACAAAAATCATAAACAATAATAATAAAAAAATAATAATAATAATAATAATTAAATAAATAAATAAATAATCCGTCCTCTGGTGAAAACCTGGTAAACAGGCGCCTTGGATAAGTACCATAGTGAAAACCTAGCAAACAGGCGCTATGTGTAGTGACCAGCTTCCCTTATTTGTTTGATTCGTTTGATCATATTTCCCCACTTCATCTTGTATAAGCCATAATCATAAGCCCTATCGCAATCCCACACATAGCCTTTCATCTTCATCCTTTGACCAAAGCTAGCTTTCACACTTGAGACATTGTCGTGATATCTATATCTTTTGGCACCTTAGCATCTTGGCCACATCTCTTCTGCATTGTCGCTTCTGCATAATAAACCTCATCCCGCACTGGGGGCATTTGTCGAGTCTTATTTGGAAGTGGATCCTGTTATCTCTAGCTCATAACACATCCAGCCACTCAGCTCACAACACAACACACCTTATCAACTTCAGCCATGGCACATATCCAACAACAAATATGCCTTAACGACTTGCAACCAGGACTCATATCTTCGCAATCTATCCACATTCATTCAACAATCGTAAAAACCTTCGCTTGATCAAACATCCAACCAATTAGCGACATCAATCAGAACTACATGCAGCTCTATCGTTGACGCCTTGATCCCGTGGATACAGGGTATGTAGGCAATCTGAGATGCGAAGGAAGCACTCTGATTCAGGCTAAGACGATAGCCCCTTTCATCATCCGTCTTTCATCTTTCGTCTAAAACATCCTTCAATCTTTCAACTCAAATTCTTCTATCTTTCATCACTTACATCATCAATAAAACCCAGAACTACATATTCATCATGTCTCATCTTCATCGTAAATGTGCTTTGATCCCGTGGATACAGGGTATGTAGGCAGTCTGGAATACGAAGAAAGTTTCCAGTACTCAAGCACAGATGATCCCTACCATCTTCTTCATCCATTTTCTTCTCTTTGATTAGCTCGAACAAGCAGCAAACCATGTGTATATGTGAAGCCCAAGCACTTTCACCAATCAAAAGTATACCAGAAGCTATTTGTCCGCATGCCTTAAGCCAACATTTGCTATAACAGTTTATCAACAACTTTAGCCTTCAACAGGATGTAGCTTTCCTCTTAACAAGGTGCCAGCTTGATCTATCCAAGAGCACCCAAAATTTGGCAAGAGAACGTGATGACAGTATCTTTTGTTTTCTCTTTTGATTTATTTATTGTCCCTTTTCTATACCTAATCAAGACTGCCTTGATCTATTCATATCTTGGTATGTTGCGATGAAGTAAGGCCTGGGGCATGGTCATATAGCTTTCGTATGCCGTGTTTGCGGGATGATCTTATTCTCTTCCTATGCGTATTGGTATCTTGTACGTGTTGAGATTAGCATCTTACATATCAATATCTCTAGCATCTGAGAAGCTAAACAGTCTCTTATGCATTTGAGACTATTCTATGTTAAGACTGACTCCATACATATAACCAGCAAGCTATCATTATGTGTAGTGGAGATAAGCTCAAACCATTGCTTGTAGCGTCAAAGTCCCACACTAGCCGTTATTCATATCTTGTGTATGTTGGTTCAACATCTTGACCTCATGCGTTCAAACAAGATTGTAACACGCTAGTTACGCATTGGATACCTCGACACCTTGGTCTCTTATACCCTGGTGCATAACATCCATATGCTATATCAAACATAAGGACTACATCTCTTTTCATTTTGAGCAATTACTTGAAAGCTGCCCATCATCATCCTACCTATTCATTCTATCTATTCATTCTATCATACTCAGCCAAGATCAATCATTTTCATCCTCCTTTGTCCATGTTCCCGCTCCTGCAAAAACAAGTGTGTTAGACATACATAAGTCCATCATATATATCTTTCATTACCATCTGCCTATATGCATACATCTATCCATAGCTTTACCATTTACATTTTCTATCCATTACCATTTGCATAAACATCCATCCATAATCCATCTATAATCCATACACATAACATGCATAACCATCATAATATCAACATCAAAACCATTACAACATCATACAGATCGCCAAAACTGCCATATATATATATACATGTATGTCAAAATACACGTGTCTACAATACAAGCTGAGCCCTGAAAAGAATGAATGTACAACAACGGCTCTAGGCCTCATCATAATACAATATAAACAAGGTATGCCCTAGCGACTACTGCCAGCTCCCTCGCCCTGACCACCACCGCCACTCGGTCCTATACCTGGTCCTCCATCTCTCGGTGGCCCCATCATTGAGGCTACTGATCGAGATCCACCCGACCTCCGTGAACTCGAAGCCCCTGATCTGCTCCTGAAGCTAGGCTGTCTCTGCTCTGCCGGCACAGCTCCATAATATAGGCCTCTGTAATACTCAGCCTCACCCTGCACTCTCCGCAACTCTGCCTGTACCGCTGTCAACTGTGTGGCCAAGTACATGGTAGCTCCATCAGTCCCCAAGGCAGCCACTACTCTATCTCGCTCACCAGTCATACCCTGCAGCTGCTGTACTGCTCTATCTCTCTCAGCTCGCAGACCATCTCTCTCTGCTCTAATAGCCTGCTCCTGCTGTACCGCAGTGTCTCGCTCTAGCCTCATCATCTGCTCATGCTGCCTAGCTGTATCCCTCTCTCCTGTCACTGTAGCAAGAGCACCGTCATCCTGGCCATCTCCTCCCTGTGCTCTCAACTGTAGCTGAGCCTAATAAGTCTGTGCCTGTGCTCTAGCATGCTGCAGACTAATCACGGCCTGATGCCTATCCATCTCCACCCTCCTCAACCTCATCTATGCCCGCTGCCTCCATCTCCTCTCCTCTCTGATCCGTCTCCGCAGCTGCTGAATCCCTACATCATCTCCTGCTCCAAACTGTGCCTGAGGCTGTGCTAATATAGCAGGCTGACCTGGCACCTATCCTGGCATCTGTATCCTTGGTGCCGCTGGCACTACTGCCTGTGCTAGTGGAGCCTGTCGTCGTCTCCTCCGAACTGGCCTCTCCATCCCAATCTCTCCTATCTCTCCATCTCGTGTCAACCGAGTCGGCCTAGCTGTCGCCCAGTATACATCATACTCTAGCAATGTGCCTGGATCTGCCGGACCCTGTCTCCACTGCCATGCTACTGGCTGTAGTCCATCTCTCTCTGCCAAGGCTGTGTCCACCACAACCTCTGGACCCCAATCAAACACCTCCTGCCTCGTCCTCCCAAAAATGGCATCACCAACAGGTACTGCCTGTGCCTCTCCAAACTGTCTCAACGCTCTCTCTGGCAAATAGCGCTCTATAATATACACGCCGCGTCCAAAAATATATCTCACCTGTCTCGCATAGACAAGCTCTGCATCCTCCTCCTCCCACTGCTCACATCCTAGCCAGGGCCTCCATACAAATCTGTCCACCTCATCCAATCTCCGCCGCTAATATACCACTCCTCGGCACTGTCGATAAGTCAATGCTCCTCTATACATCCGTGCAAATGGCTCTCCTGCTGCTCTAGCCACCCATCCCTCTGGTCTCGTCACCGGAATGTGCTCATATGCCCATACATGCAAAACTGTCACCCCTGCTGACATACTGGCTCCAAACATGTACGCACAATCATGTAGGTAATGATAGAGCTGTCCCAACACGCACTCTGCCCACGCATATCTCGTGCCATAAGAGAACATGCCCTCCATCACTGTCCCCCATCCTACGGGAAACCCTCTAGCTATCCTATCACCCACTAGCCATCTAATGATAGCCACCACCACACGCTGTAATCTGTCACAGAGCTCCTCCATCCTCCCCATCGGAATCTCTGAACCCTCTACTCTGATGTCTGGTGTGCCAAACAATCTCCTGAATGCCGCGGGACCCATCTCCGGATCATAATCTACACGATCCCCATCTACCAGAATCCTCAATATCCAGAATACATCCTCTAAGGTAATGGTCGCCTCTCCTGTCGGTAACAAGAACAAACTGTGCTCGCTCATCCATCGCTCCACCATCGCTGTCATCAACCCTCGATGTGCCTGCACTGGCTCTAACTGGGATACATGCTCCAAGCCTAGGATCTCCAACACCAGTAGCTCCTCTGCATCCAATCGTCTCACCAGCCGTAAATCTCTCGGATGGGGCTCTTGCAATAACAATGGCGATAGTACATCCTGCATCATCCATTTACGTTTGTCAGTTCATTCCGTTAGCCATCCATATCAAAATTTCCTTCTCTATTTACTCTTCTATTTTCAACCTACCATAAGCGTCCTACTTTACCACATGCGCTCATTTCCTGCTCACTAGCGACTGGCTTTACTTTATGCGCTACTATTTTGCCCACACGTGAGCTCTTTTGCATATGCGCCCCTGTTTTCACTATCTGCGAGCTATTTTCTCCTATGCGCTTACTGTTTGACTATAAGCGAGCTCTAACACCATAAGCACTTACTTTTCCTGCATACGCGAGCTTAATCCTATATGCGCTTAGCTTTTTACCATATGCGAGCTACTTTACCTTACGCGACCCTTTTAGCCCTATATGCGCGCTATTTTCCCTATGCGAGCCATTTCTCTCCATATGCGAGCCAAACTACCTAATGCGCCCACTATTTGCTTATAAGCGAGCATTTCTAGCCATAAGCGACGCGTTTTGTCGTTTCCTCGCTTTTCGCCTGCGTCTTTCCCGCCGACGGGATGCGACCCCTTTTTCCCTATGCGACCTACCCGCGCTCATAAGCGACCAACATTACTATAAGCGGACTCTATTCCTACCTAAGCGACCTACATGTGCTATGTCCTAACCTAGTCGCTTTTGGTGACGTGTGTGAATTAATTACGCTTTTAGGCTATTAATTACACGCTTTTGGGGAAAAGTTTGAAACATACCGGTGCGCCTGCTCCCTCTGGTCGTCCATGTGTCCTCACTCGCTCCGCACGATGATCTCTGCATGGAATAACCATCCTGCTAGCTCTGCCACTCTCACTCTCTGGAGCTCTGGATTTCTCTAAGTTTCTAAGCACAAATGAGCACAAATGAGCCTATTTACCATTGAAGCCCCTACTTATAGCCCTTCTCAAAACCCTAATTCTCCCATACCACAGCCTCTTTTCTTCCATCCAACTCCCATTTTCTTCATGACAGCCTTCCTTTTAGCCTTTTTCTTCTATCGCGAGCCAACCCAGTCCTTCTTGGTTAGCCTGGCTTACCTCTTGAGGGGGCATCACCTGCCAGTTACACTGGGGCATAACTTGTTTATCGAACGCATATCGTATCTTCTTTGACACAACGTTCTATCCAACATTGTATCAAAGAGGGGCAAAATGTAGACACCCAAATTTTTCCATATCTAGCAACACCTTGTTAAACCACTAATCCATTAGCCAATTAATTAAATAAATTTTATTTATTTAAAATCCCATTCTCATCCACTTAGCCAATTAATTAAATAAATTGTATTTATTTAATTAATTCCACATCATGTCTTATCCCATTTTATTCATTTATCCTATTAATTAAATAAATTTTATTTATTTGATTAATTTCCAACTCATATCCCAACTAATTCAAATATTTTATTTGAATTAAGCCCTTATCATTTATCACATTCCAACACTTGTCCAGTCAATCATGTGTTGTAAAACAACTTTCATTTACAATCCTTCACATGCACAATTAATGGAATCTAAATTTAGTAACTTTCAATCCTAGCCATTCACATAACCTCTGAATCTCCACCGTTGATTGATCTTGGCTAAGTCCTATATAAACACCCTCTCGCTCCATATGAAACATCCAGCAATCCAGTAATCATATACAGCAATCATATAGCACCTACATTATCATCTTGAGCATTTGAGCATTCACTTGAGCTTTTATCATCAATCATGGCAGCTTTTAGCATTGCAATTGTTTATTGTTGAAGAAGCAGTCCACATTCTCTCAAACGAGGAATCGCATGGTCTAGGTGAAGTTATGCTTGAATTGCATTGTTCTTTGATTTCATTTAGGTTAGATTCCTTGATGATGGTAGGGTTAGGGTTTCATGACTATGTCTGATCTGCTGCACCTGACTTTCACCTATCACAATGATCATGAAGCACATTTGGAACAATAACAATTTTCCCATGAGCTTGCTAGTTTAGCTGAAGTGGATAGTCCTTATTGGTTGGCCCAAGCCTTACATGCTTTATTACTTTCTAAGACATTTTGTTTGCAAGTGCTTCAAGGTTTTGGTGCTAAAGTTACTCCTACTTCTTTGAATGGTGCATTCTCTTCATAGTGCTAAAGTTCTTGTTTATGGTAAACCCCCAATTTAATTTCTCCACCCATTGTAATAGAGCCTCTTATTTTAACAACTTATATTAACATGTGTACATCTACACCTCCTTCCTCTCATCCCTCTTACTATTTTACCCACCTTTAATGCCATCCCTACTAGTGTTATGACTACACAAGGCCCTAGAATTTCTTTTACCATCTCCACTCCTACCACTCTTGTTATATCTTCTAGTGTCATACCTACATCAACCATGCCCATCCCTTGTGTGAGGTGATTTTCTTCAAACCTTTTCATTTTTCTTCTATTTCAATAGTATTTGTAAATTCATTAGTGTTCTTGGCACTTGTTGGGTTTCTCCCTTCTTTTTGACACTCATACACATTACTTTATTTCTTCTTGTAGACCTAGGAGTAATATTCATAGCATTTCTAATTTGTTGCTCTAGTTCTAAACACACTTAGATGAGGAGTACACACATTTCCTACTTCCTCTTTATCATTAATTGCCCATGGAAACTATTGACCCTATTTCCACACACATTTCCTACTTCCTCTTTATAAAAGCTGAGAAACAACATTGTGACTAACCCATTAGAGGTAAGATGAAAACTTAATGGTCAACCTTCTTGATGTCAATAAGTTAGAAATTAAAAGCCAATCCTTGGCATAAGACTGTATGTAAATGGAAAAACTAATGATACTAATTGTGCAGTAGCACACAAGATTATACAATCACTGTGCAATAGCACAAAGACTAAAATGGAAACATTCCTATAATTGAAAACTATGCCGAGTAGGGTGACAAACTGAACCACATGACCAGTCAAGTCATGTTGTGTACACTTGAAAAACCTTGGCCAAGGTGACGCTAATAGCACTAAGTAGTGTCGGTCAGTTTTCTTATGCCAAATACATTTCTAGTCAGATGGTCATACTAGTTAGGAGTTACCTATAGTGTGTGACCGAGTTACCTATAGTGTGTGACCGACTAGGAAAATGTAGTGTCAGACACCAGTCTCAATTGGCATTAGATTCTCTTCATGATACCTCTCTACAGCGGGCCGGGTCATTCCAGTAGGAATGACACGGGGGACTTGATGGTCTGAGGATGGGTGGATAAATGCCTTGATGATATCTTTCCTCCCTAATCGCTGATTAAAAGAAAGATTAAAAGTCTCCCAGACAGGACAAGAACTTATGGTGCATTAGATTAATCATGCCTTTAAGAAATACAGATAAGGTGCATTGATTTTACTCAAATGTTGTCTTTCTCTTCTTAATATGTTGTATCGTAGCAAAAGAATAAATTAAGCTTCATGAGTTGTTTAATTTCCAAAAAAAAAAATATGTATATGTTTAGATACTTCTATCTTTTACTTAGATACATTTCATGTTTAATGACCTTGTGATCTTTATTTTAAAGCATTTATTTATAAGTGTTGTTCATCTTTCCATTTATCTATATATATATGAAGTATGAAGTTTCATCTTTTGACATATGGTATCAGAGCTACCAGGTTCAACACTGAACCTTGGGCTCATCACCAAGAGAAACTCAGAACTATTAGAACTGAAACAAGCATTTTGGTTTTGTGCCAGGATGCGGGTTTACACTGCAAAACGTAAGAGAACACGAGAATCAGGTAACATTCCGCGTTGAAAAACAACAAATGAGAAAAATGATCATCTATTTTGTACTATACCTTCAGATAATGAAACTTTAGCAAATGTTGTCAAATGGCATAAGGCAAAAAAACAAACCTGAGCAAAATCAAAAAGAAAAGTAGTGAAAATTACCTCCTTAGAGTCTAGTAAACCAAAAGCTATTAATCAACCTGTAACTCCAGTTGAAAATAGTAACATGTCTCACGACTTGAAGGAACCCCAAATACCTACTCCAAGTTACTGATTAATTCATTACTTAGAATTTGAGGGGCAGGAAGAGCCCATAACCAGTAGTGATGAAAGCTCTTAGATAAGGGTTCTATATTGAACTGTGTAAAAATGTTGTAATCAAAATTTTGTAGTGTGTAAATAAAATAAATTTTGTTGTGTGTAACTTTGTTATGTATTTATGTGGATGAAGTGGAAATATAGAAACTAAAGGTATAATTACTTTAACAGGTTTAGTTGGTGAGGAAAAGATGGCTCACTTATCTAAGGATAGGGGGGAGACTGAACCCCCAGAGACCTCTGCCGTAAAGTTAGATAGACTCTTATAGATGATGCATGAAACACAGGCTAGGCTCCAACAGTTAGAGCAGAGACAGGATAGGCATATCAGAAATCAAGATGAGGAACATGAGTCTAGAATTAAAGATAGAAACTCTAAAAATGCTCACACCCATCCAACTGGAAACGAGGAACACACTTTAACGCAACCTGGCAAAGACAAGACAATGCATGGTATTATCTCTAATGACATGAAGAAAGTAAAACTCCCACAATATGATGGATCTGAGGCAGGTGATGCTGCCGAGGCCTGGTTGACAAGTATGGAAAAGTACTTTGAAATAAGAGATTATACGAAAAACATGAAGGCGGTGTGGGGAGCTTATCAGTTAACTAGAGAAGCCGCTGGATGGTGAGAGAATAAAAAGGCAAAATTGGGTTGGTCATCTACGGACATGACATGGGATCGATTTGTGGAAGTCTTTAGACAACAATGATTACCTCAGCTATTTTTTGAATAGAAGTTAATAGATTTCTAGGAATTGAGGCAAGGCAAGCTCTCAGTGCATGCCTCTGGGAGAAATTCACTCGTTTACTTAAATATGTTCCCCAATTTCAGAGGGATGAGAAGTATAAAATAAGGAAATTTATCATGGAGCTCAATAATCACATTGCTGGGTCAGTAGATGTTTTGGCACCCACTACCATGAACAAGGCCTATGAAAAGGCTATGAGACAGGAACAGAAACTCAAGAAGGACGACTCCATAAGAGATAGAAATAGGAAAAGGCGAAACTAGTCACAAAATTCTCAACCCTTCAAGAAGAAAGGAGGCAATTCCAATTACAGGAACAGGGATTCAAAGGGGAACAAAGGGAATCAACAGGATCAACCAAGAGACAGAAGAAATTTGATAAGTCCAGGAGGAACAATGAAGAGAACACCAGGGGAAAAGAGAGAAGAGGACCCCCAGGAGGATGCTTTACTTGCGGAGGTGAACATTATGCTAACCAATGTCCCACAAGAAATCAAGGAGGGAAACAACAAAAGAATCCACTACCTTCCCAACAGATAGCCTTTCAACAGAGAATACACGCAACAGTAGCTTATAGGCAAGCAGAGTATTAGTTCACACCTATAGAAGTCCCAAGTATGCTATATGGGAATCTTATAACCATACTCATAGATACAGGGGCTACAGAGAATTTCATTTCACCTAAATTGTTGAGTAGATTCCCTTAAAGAACAGGATATATGGCTAATTCTTGGATGGTCGATTATGCTAACCAATCGAGAGCTCGGGTGGAGCAATGTTTATTTGAATCCAGGGTTGAACTTATAGGTCTTGTTTCAGAAGTAAACCTGTATGTAGCACCTTTAGGCTCATATGATGTCATATTAGGTATGAGTTGGTTGGAAAGACATAAGGCCAAAGTGGATTGTTCCGATAAAATAATTGAGTGTGAAGATGACTTAGGAAATAAAGTGCAAATGCAAGGCATCCAACATGAAGTCAAGTTGCAACGACTCTCAGCCATGCAATTAAAATGGAGTGGAAGGAAAGGATGCCAAATATTTGCGGTAAAAATGGAGAAAATTGTTGAAGCTGGTTACAATCAAAGCGAAAAGGCATACGAGAAAACACAGGAATCTTTTTGTAGAGAAATATCCCTATCTTCGAGACTATCAAGATGTATTTCCAGAAGAGTTGCCAGGTCTACCTCCTAAGAGAATCTTCAATTTTTCCATAGAATTGGTACATGGAGCCGCACCAATGTCTAAAGCTCCTTATCGCATGACAACTGTCGAACTCATGGAGATGAAAGCCCAGTTGCAGGAATTACTAAGCAAAGGATTGATTAGACCGAGTGTATCGCCCTGGGGGGCACCAGTAATTTTTGTCAAAAAGAAAGATGGAACCCTTCGATTGTGCATAGACTATAGAATTTAAACAAATTAACTATCAGAAATAAGTATCCATTACCTCGCATAGATGATTTGTTTGATCAAATGCGAGGAGCATCAGTCTTTTCCAAAATAGACCTTCGATCAGGATATCACCAGTTGAGACTAAAGGAGGAGGATATTCATAATAAAACAGCCTTCAAAACTCATTACGGGCATTATAAATTCACAATGCTGCCTTTTGGACTTACTAATGCCCCAGCTGCGTTTATGAATTTGATGAACAGTGTGTTTCATGACTGCCTAGATAAATTTGTTTTAGTTTTCCTTGATGATATTTTAATTTATTCAAGGAATGAAGAGGAACATTATCAGCACCTTCAGTTTGTATTGCAGCGCCTGCGTGAAAATAAGCTTTACGGGAAATTGTCCAAATGCACTTTCTTCCAAAAAGAAGTTCAATACCTGGGTCATATTATATCTAAAAGGGGTATTGCAGTAGACCCCGCTAAAATAAAAGCAATAACTGAATGACCTATTCCCAAAAATGTACAGTAAGTCCGGAGCTTTATGGGCTTAGCGGGCTATTACCAAAAATTTGTAAGGGATTTTTCACGTATAGCATACCCAATTACTTCATTGCAAAGGAAAGGGAAAAATTTTGTGTGGTGAGAAAAATGTCAGAAGGCATTTGAATTGCTTAAGGAGAAACTAGTCTCTGCGCCAGTATTAAAGATACCAGACCCTGAAGGAAAATTTGTAGTTGTAACTGATGCATCAGGGGAAGGACTAGGTGGGCTACTCATGCAAGATGGACAAGTAATAGCATATGAGTCTAGAAAACTCAAAAATTATGAACAGAACTATGCTCCCCATGATCTTGAATTGGCTGCTATTGTTCATGCTTTGCAAATGTGGTGTCATTATTTATTAGGAAAACCATTTGAACTCTGATCTGACCATCAAGGATTAAAATACATATTTACTCAACCAAATTTAAATGCCATACAAAGACGGTGGTTAGAGTTGATTTCAGATTATGACTTCGAGATCAGTTACATCAAAGGAAAGGAAAACAAGGTGGCAGATGCTTTAAGTCGTCGAAGACATGTCAATGCAATAACCTCAGTATACCCAGATTTCAGAAACTGGATACTTCACCAACTGAAGGATGACCAGTACTATCAGCAAGTAAAGGAGGCTCTTAACTTGACCCTCTAGATCCAAGGTATGAAGGGTTCATGATAGAAAAAGATGGATTATTAAGGTATCAGGGTAGAATATACATACCAGAAAATACCGAACTCAGGAATTTGATCTGGAAAGAACTGCATTCTGCACCATATTCAGGAATCCCCAGGGTTACCAAGCTTATAGCAGACATTAAACCATTATATTTTTGGAAAGGGATGAAAAAAGATGTAGTGAGATATGTGGCCAGTTGTTTAGAATGCCAAAGAGTCAAAGTAGAACATCAGCATCCCGCGGGATTATTACAACCTCATGCAGTACCTGACTGGAAGTGGCTGATAATCAGCATGGACTTTATCCATGGACTACCCATGTCTAGAAATAAACATAATACCATCCTGGTAGTAGTTAACAGGCTCACCAAAGTAGCACACTTTATACTAGGAAATTTGACTGATGGTGTAACTACTATTGCTCATAAATTTGTACAAGAAATATATCGGTTACATGGAATACCTAAGAAAATAATATCTAATAGAGATGCTAGAATGACTTCCTGATTTCAGAAAATTATTTTCAGCCCTGGGCACACAATTGAATATCAATTCCGCCTATCATCCTGAGACAGATAGCCAAACAGAAAGAGTTAATCAAATTTTAGAGGACCTTCGAATGTACTGTATGGATCAACAGTACAAATGGGAAGATTATCTCCCTTTAGTTGAATTTGCATACAATAATTCTTACCAATCATCCATAAAAATGGCACCATTTGAGGCATTGTATGGAAGGAGGTGTAGAACTCGTATCAGCTGGGATTAGCTAGAAGATAGGATAACCCTCGGTCCAGAAATGCTCTCCGAAATGGAGGAGCAAGTAAACTTGATCAAGAAAAGGTTAGCAAAAGCTAACGATCGACATAAAAGTTATGTAGATGCCAACTAAACTCCCAGACAATTTGAAGTAGGGGAGAAAGTGCTTCTACGTGTTAAACCACACAAAAGTACCATAAAATTTGGAAGATCCACAAAACTTGCACCACGATATGTTGGACCATTTGAGGTCTTGGAAGTTATCAACCCGGTCGCCTATAAAATTGCTCTGCCACCAGCTCTCGCTCAGTTACATGATGTCTTTCATGTTTCTTACCTTAAAAAGTATATATCTAATTTTGCACATATGATTCATTGGAACTCCTTACAAGTTCAGGACCCAGGAGTAATCATGATTGAGCCAGTCAAGGTGCTCGAGGTACGTAAGCGTCACTTATGCAATAGAGAAGTGGCTCAGTGCAAGGTCCAGTGGGATCATTATTAAGAAGACAATGCCACTTGGGAAGATTACACCGAAATGCAGCAAAAATTTCCTTATTTGTTTAATGTTTTTAATAGCTGAACCTCTTTTTATATTTGGTCAAACAATGAAGACTGTTAATAAATTTGGATGCACTAAATCATCGAGGACGATGATTCACAAGGGGGAGAATATGTTACATCCCACTTGTGCTCTAGTTATTTGATATGAACCTAGATTCATTATGTGTGGCTTAGATTAAACGGTGTGGTTTTCAAACTTTAAATATGCATTTACATATATAATGATAATCAGTGGATAAATGGACATATTCAATGTATATATATATGATTGCGTTCAATTAAGTATGTTGATGGATGTTTTGTGATTATTTTAAATACAAATGCAAATTGTAATGTATTATCAGACTGACTATTCATGTTTTACCTAGTGGTTGCAGGATAGATCTCCTCTGAGGGGGAGGAAAGGTATCATTAGGTACGAGAGGTGAAAGAGGAGGGATCTAATGCCATCTAAAACATTACTATAAGTCGAGATTGTCATTAAAGTCTAGAAAGGGGTGTCTAGACCCGGATTGTTAGGTAAACTTTAAGTTGACAGCAGGTATAAGCCTTCCTTAACTTAAGTCAATAGCTGAGTAGCATCACCTTATTAGCTTTCCTAGAAAATAATAAATTAGTCAATTCCTTATAAATGAACTTAATGCTTATTTATCTGTGATCAATTTTATTGTTTCAACACTTTTAGTTTTTCCATAACTTTCAACCTCGAGACTTCTCATAGTCACCAAATCTTGAAAGAAATTATCGGTTTATTAGGAGAAATATTTAACCCTTTATTTGAACATTCTTATTTGATGGGACTCTTAGAAGCACAATAGTCTATAGGAAAAAAAAATATAACATGTCTCCATCACGATTAAACTTTTACCCGACCATATTAATAGTGTCTTCATATTTCTATATCGAGACTTTTATAATAGTTGGAAATCCTTAAGCGGCGGGGAGAATGTATTTGATTATGAGTTTCATTTTCTCAACACCAATCCGACCTCTTTGAGCCCGACGATCTATTAAAAATTAAAACAACCAAGAGAGAAAACGGGGGGGCATATGTGAGAGTGGCTTCTTGATCGGAAGTGAGTGGGATATAACCGGGCGAAACCTTTCATTTTTGGCAACCGTTTCTTGTTTTGAGCTCGAGAGAACGAAGTTGTGGGAACTAGGAGACCAACGCTTATAGTACCTTGAGCACAGTGCTAGGAAACTGGAAATTTGAAGCTATCGACTATCAAGAAAAGATTTGAGAAAACCTCTAAAGACAATGAGAGCACAGAGTTGAGCTAATTTGAAGAAATTTCAAGAGGAACCGTCAGTTGAAATAGGCATGTTCTTCTTCTTGCTAATGAAGTTTAATTTCCAATGCATAATGAATCTTTACACAGAGAACTCTTCAATAAATTTTCATAGGAGGAACTTTCTCTGAACGAATCCTTGTAATTATTTTTAAACTCTAAAATGAATAAGTGTTTAAATCCATCTCCATATTCTCAGAGGAGTAAACGTTAAGTCTTTAAACTCTTCTCTATTCTTTTAATACACCCAACTTGGGTCAACGAAAAGATTTTATAGTAAGCTGGCAAATGAGGTGAAAGAAAGTTTAAATCACGCATGCGAACTTATCTCTGTCTACCTTAAAAATCTTACAGTGAGTTCTAGAATTCAGCTTTTGAGCATAAACAAATAATAGTTTTCATCTAGCCAAGTCATAGTATGGTGGTGATGTTATTAAAACCTATTTGGTCATGCGCCATTGCTGAGAGCTCTTCAAGTTTACTGAGGTAGTCGATTCTTTTCATCACTGACAAGTCATATTTCCAAAATCTTTAACTTCAGAACCAAGTAATGTGCTGGGTGGAAAGACGTGATATTGGGAAAACAAAATTATTAGAAAACTAAACCCCCGAGAGTCTAACCTTAAGAGAAAGTTGGTATCTTGGAAAGATTTAAACTAAAAGATTGTTGTCTGAACTATTTTTCTTACAAGGCAGAACTCAAACTTTTACTTCTCTTAATCTAGACATTATTGGGTAAGAAATGGATAAAAGCTAAGAAACAACATTGTGAGTAACCCATTGGAGGTAAGATGAAAACTTAATGGTCAACCTTCTTGATGTCAATAAGTTAGAAATTAAAAACCAATCCTTGGAATAAGACTGTATGCAAATGGAAAAACTAATGATACTAATTGTACAGTAGCACACGAGATTATACAATAAGTGTGCAGTAGCACAAAGACTAAAATGGAAACATTCCTTTAATTGAAAATTATGCTGAGTAGGGTGACAAACTGAACCACATGACCAGTCAAGTCGTGTTGCGCACACTTGAAAAACCTTGGCCAAGGTGACGCTAATAGCACTAAGTAGTGTCGGTCAGTTTTCTTATCCCAGATACATTTCCAGTTAGATGGTCATACTAGTTAGGAGTTACCAATAGTGTGTGACCGACTAGGAAAATGTAGGGTCAAACACCAGTCTCAGTTGGCATTGGATTCTCGTCATGATACCTCTCTGCGGCAGGCTAGGTCATTCCAGTAGGAATGACACGGGGGACTTGATGGTCCGAGGATGGGCAGATGAATGCCCTGATCATATCTTTCCTCCCTATTAGCTGATTAAAAGAAAGATTAAAAGTCTACCAAATAGGACAAGAACTTATGGTGCATTGGATTAATCATGCCTTCAAGAAATACAGATAAGGTGCACTGATTTTACTCAAATGTTGTCTTTCTCTTCTTAATATGTTGTATCATAGCAAAAGAATAAATTAAGTTTCATGAGTTGTTTAATTTCCAAAAAAAAAAATATGTATATGTTTAGATACTTCTATCTTTTACTTAGATACATTTCATGTTTAATGACCTTGTGATCTTTATTTTAAAGCATTTATTTATAAGTGTTGTTCATCTTTCCATTTATCTATATATATGAAGTATGAAGTTTCAGCTTCTAACAGTATATTATTTTATTGCCTAATGTTGTAAGTACTTGCACATTCAGTTTGGTCACATAGTTGAGGTGGCACGGTGACATGTCATCTTACTTGGAATGTGACTTGGATGGTCAAGTCAAACCTACATGGATTTGGGCATCCCATTTGAGGTGGCACTAATATGCCATGTGTCGACATCTTGTGGTGTGTGGAAGACAATATTCCATATGACAGAATCTATGATGCGTAAGAGCCAAGTTTGGAGATTCCTCTAACAAGTGATGACAAGTGTCAGTGAGGATCTTTGCATGAGGGAAAGGCATCTTTGGGCGTCCAAGTTGGGCTATGACATGTTGTAAGAGGAATATGCTATATTTAGCATTGTATGACGGATTCTCTTACAACATTTAAGGTTGTTATGTTGGGAAAATCTATGACCATTGTAAGATGGATAAGAGCATCTGTCATAGTCTATTTTTAGCATGGAGCACTCCTATGTTGGGAAAGTCAAATCTGCCATGTATGATAGATGCAAGGGATGTATGTGCAGCAAGGATAAGTGTCCTTTGATGTGGGATAATGGCCATGTGGCCAAGGTGGAAGCCTATCCCAAGATGCTCTCAATATTTGCCTTGTAATCCCTATATATTGCATAGTTTGGAGTTGTAGTTGCATAGTGTTTTTACAAATACTGTTATGCTGCCGGAATAACTCCAGAATCGACATTTGAAGACTCTTGAAAGAACTTGCATTGCAAGTGTATTGTAAACACCCATTGTTTTAGATAATACATTGTGCAGGTTTTAGAGTGGGGTTTTTTACCTGAAAAGGTTTTCCCCACGTATATCTTGTGTCTTCTCTCTGTCTACATTCTTGTTTTGTGTTTGCTATTGTAATATCTCTGATATATGTTTCATATTGCTGCAATTGTAAAGATTGTAAAGAATTTGCATACCTCTTCCCTCATTAGATTAGTTTAGGAAGCAATTTCCGCACACCTAGCTTCCTTTCACCTGATGCACTCACACTCATGTAGTCTCATGTCATATTACATTTAAATGGCGTTAATAAGCATTATATGGTTAATGAATGTGATTGATATTTAAATACTTAGAAAATAATGTGTTTTAATTGCTACAGTAAGCCTTTTTGAATGCATGATTTATTCATAAATATATTACGTCTCTTCAAATTACATTAATATAATTATGTATATTATTAATTATATTATAAATAATAAAAGTATTTTCTATATTTAAATAAATTGGATTAATAAATATCTTTGATATATTTGTGAATACTTCTTGATTGATTTAAAGTGATTATGTTTTATTAAAAATAAATAACTTATATTATTAATATATTAAATTTAGAAATCTAAATAAAGGAATTAAAAGAAAGGCTTTTTGGTCATGCAAAAACTGGGGAGAATGACAATAATAATAGAGTTAGTTTTTTTTAAAAGAAAAGATCTTGGTTTTAAATGCCAAAGAGGCAATGAAATAGCTGTAAACAGATAGTTTTCAAGAAGGAAGAGGGTCAAATATATAAAACCCAACGCCAAGATTAGGGAGAATGCTGAATAAAACAAAGGACAGAAGAAGGGGAAAAACCATCATTATTCTAAGCGATGAAAGGAGAAAGAGGAGCACTGATAAGAGAGGAAGAAGTGATCAACAACAGAGGTAGGAATCGACTTTTTTTCACCAGCTAAGGAACCGGGTATTTTTCTTTTTTTATTGTAAAAGTAAATGGGAGGTGTTTACTGTTAAAACCACGTTGAAATTTTGGCATGTGATCTATCTTTTCTTTGGTCTACGATATGTTGTGAGCAACCAGTTTGTGATTCCAGTTCTTGCCTTGTATCTTGAATTATTTATTCTGTCACCTGTTGTCCTTTCCTCTGTGTTTTTCTTGTGAATTGGCCTTTAAAATCATAATGGCCAATATCTTTCGATTGGCCTGTTTCTGTTTTTGACAGCCTGATTTGGGAAGCCTAGCTAAGGGTAACGACCTGCTAAACGTTAGCCTGTAAAATAGTTTATGATCTTTTAAATATATTCTTTGAACCGTTGTTAGTGATTATCTTATGCCTACTTTCTTTCTCTGTATTTTGGCCAATGATAGAGGTTCCTTTCCGTTAAGTGTCGACCATAAAATCATGTCAGTTTCAGTTATGGATGATCGACCTGATCTTGTCTGTCACCCCTTTTTCTCTCAAATAAGAAGTGATTCTTGTTCATTCCTAATGGCCTCCCTTGCCTTATTTCCAGCCTTTGACCAGCTCGTGGGCCTTGTTAATCTCTTTCGCGCAGTCTTTTACACCTGACAATGGTTGTTTTAAACCTCTAGTCGCTAACTATTTTACCTGTCACGATTTTATTTTGATCCTTGTCACTGCTGATTTACGGCCCGTTCTTGTTGTTGAAACAGCCTCCTAAAACTTTGACGACAGAATTTCAATTCCTCTCACAGACTTGTTTTACTTATCTATGTTGCTGTTCATGTAACATTCTCAGACAGTTTGCATAGCAAAATACAATTTAATCATGTAGTTGTGGTTTAATTATCCTGTCGCAGCCTATTTATTTCTGTAAAAGACTTCTTGTGAGTTCTTGTAGCCGATTTATAGATACCTGTAGCTTGTTATATAAGTTCTTGTAGCTTCATTTAAAACTCTCTTAAAATAGTTCTATTATTACTTAGAATAGAGACAGTGTGTTTTTCTGATTAATACCTATGCTTTTGAATTTAATTTGAGTGATGCTAGAAATATTCCTAACCTCTTAATAAGTCTTTATTGCACTTTATTGCTTGAATTATAGACCAGCTTTGGGTAGAAAAGTAGTTAACATTAGTTTTCTAAAAACTATCAAACAATGAAATATGGTTAGAGAATATAATCAAATTATAGAATCTATATTGTGCATTTTAAAGAATGTATGATGTTCTTCTTTACTACTTGCTTGAAAGTGTGTTTTCGTGAATGATGCAAAGGAAAGGGATTAGAGATGGTTATAGGCGAATATCGATTGCTATTTATTTTGAAAAGAAATTAGATTATCTCTTATGTGTGTTTGGAGTTACTTTTGGGCTAGGATGCTGAATGTGGATTATCAAAGATGGCTTTTCCTCTTTTCAGAAATTGAACCTTAAACTATTTTAAATTCTTAGGCCTAAGTTGAGAATTCATTGAAAAAAATGAATATTTATCTAGCAAAACTTTATTGATATATATCTTTGCCACATTCTGTTGTGAGACAATTTGCATATCATTATTTAGATTTGTACATTAGACTTCAGGGTGCATCGAGTGTTCCCTCCTGCCAGTTGTTTCCAAGTAGCTAGACGTTTCCTATAGGGCTAGGTTTCCTTCGTGTTATGAAGGGATCCGGGGAAGTGTAGTTGCTTCATGGTTGGGTGGAAAAGTGCCTGAGCCATGTCCCCGTCTCTCGGCTCACAAGAGGATCATGTGGGTTCGTGGCGACTAGAGAAATTGTTTGATTTATTATTCTTATATTGGACATGATTATTGTATCTTGTAATTATCATTGGATGATTTATGGCATGAAAGACAATGGACTTTGTATATTCTTTTATAGTGCTAACACCTGGATTAAGCACATGATTTGTAAGATTTAATGATTTTTATTGATTCATGTTTATGAGATTTATCTTTTACTTGAGATGATGTAATTAAGTGGATTATTTACTTCATGTAACTTTTGTGAAGGAATGAGTACTTTACATTTGGTATCAGAGTTCTAGGTTTGACACTAGGGCCTATTTGGGACTATCTTGTTAAGTTGCAAACTTGATGCAAATTATTCATCATGAATACTAGAAACACTAATCGTAGTGGAGGATCAGGAAGTGATCAAAATGGAAGAAATTGTGGAGATGCAAATAATGGTCAAAATGGAAGGAATCGTGGCAAAGCCAACAATAATGATCAAGACGGAAGATTGGATCACATTCTTACTCCCTTAACCCAATAGGGTATGAGAATGGATACTATGGAGCAAGAGATTCGAGGGAATCGTAGAGAGCAGGACCAAAACTTAGGAGGTGCAAATGCAAATCAGGGTAATGAGAACCCAAGGGCTGATGCACAGATTCCTGAAGTAGAAGCGAATGTGAATAATCGTGGAAGGATAGTAGAAGAGTTGGGAAAAGACCTCAAGAAGGTCTCACCGCCCAAATTTGATGGAAAGACAATTGGAGATGGAGCTGAAACATGGATAATAGAAATGGAGAAATCCTTTGAGCTCCGAAATCTTTCTGAACACATGAAGGCAATGTGGGGATCATATTAGATGAGTTGTGAAGCAGCAACATGGTGGGATAACGAGAAGGCAGTAAGAAACCGTTGCCTATTGAAATAACTTGGGAAATTTTCTTGCAGCTTTTCAGGAAAAGGTGGTTACCACGGCTCTTCTTCGACAAGAAGATGACAGTTTTAGAATTTGATTCAAAGGGGAATGTCTATAACCAGTTATTGGGAGAGGTTCTCACATCTACTTAAGTATGTTCCACAATACCAGATGGACAAGAGATTCCAGATCAGGAAGTTTATATTAGGCTTAAGACCCCAAATTGGAGCAGAGGTAGACATTCATAATCCACTAACTATAGATGCGGTCTTCGAGAAAGCAATTAAACAAGAGCAGAAGCTACAACAAGCAGCCAGTTACCGTAAGCAGAGAGATGCGAAGTTTGTCAATAAGAGACCTCAGAATAACCAGCAAAACTATCATCAGAATAATAATCAAGGTAATAACAGTGGGCAGATCAGGAATTTGAAGAGAGGTAATAACTCTCAAAATGGAAATGGCAGAAACCAGCAAGGAGGAAATAAAAGAGGTGGCCATAACAACCGTAACAACCAGCGAGACAGGACTGAAGGACCGAAAGTACCTAGGGGTGGATGCTATGTTTGTGGAGGAGAGCATTATGCTAATTCATGTCCCCAAAGATCAGTGGGAAGAGGAAACAAAAATTAGTAAGGAGCACCTCAACATCAGATACATGCCGCAGTGGACAATCGACAAGCAAACTTTCAGGCGGCACCCATACAGTTTCAATGTAAGCTCTATGGACTACCTGTTGCTATTTTGATTGATACTGGTGCCTAAAAATGTTTTGTAGATCCTAGAGTAGTATCTAAATTATCTATTAGACCTACGCATATGGAAAACTCTTGGATGGAACAATATGGCAATAGAGCAGAGAAGAGTGTAGACTCATGTCTAGCATGCAGTGAATTAGAGCTCTCAAGTTTTCATATGCAAGTTAATCTGTATGTAGCACATTTAGGGACTTATGATGTAATTCTGGGAATCAACTCATTAGTTGAACATAAGTCTCTAGTAAACTATGAAGACAAAGTTGTTAAATGTTTGGATGACCTAGGAAATCAAGTGGAAATTAATGGATCTAAGAGACCTTTAGAGCTTACACAAAGCTCGGCTATGCAGTTGAAGAAAGCTAAGAGGAAAGGGTCTACTATTTATGTTGTCCAAGTAAAGGACCTTGACAATGAAGAACTGGCATTCAATGACTACCCAATCCTAAGAGATTTCTGAGATGTATTTCCTGTGGAGTTGACGGAGTTACCATCGAGGAGAGAATTTGACTTCTCGATTGATTTGCTACCAAGGACTGAGCCTCAATCTAAGGCACCCTACAGGATGACTACTACAGAATTGTATGAGCTTAAAGCACAATTGCAGGAGTTGCTAAATCAAGGGTTCGTTAGACCTAGTGTGTCACCATGGGGCGCACCAATTATCTTTTTAAAGAAGGATGGTACTTTGCGTCTAAGCATTGATTATACGATTCTTAACAAAACTACTATAAAGAACAAGTACCCACTCCCAAGAATAGATGAGATCTTCGATCAGATGAAGGGAGCTACGGTGTTCTCCAAGATAGACCTTAGATCCGGCTATCACCAATTGTGGATTAAGGATGAGGACATCTCAAAGACAACTTTTAGAACTCGATATGGTCACTACGAGTTCACAGTGGTACCATTTGGGTTGACGAATGCTCCAAGAGCCTTCATGAATCTGATGAATAGCATATTCAGTGATTGCTTAGATGATTTTGTGTTGATCTTCCTTGATGACATATTGATATATTCTAAATAAGTGGAAGAGCACGAAAGGTATTTGAGGATAGTTTTGTAGCCCTTGAGAGAGCGAAAACTTTATGGTAAGCTATCTAAGTGTACTTTCTTTCAAGATAAGGTGCACTATCTTGGTCATGTAATCTCAGTTGAAGGGATTGCAGTTGATCCTGAGAAGATTAAGGAGATAATGGAATGGCCTGTACCTTAGAGTGTGACAGAAGTTAGAAGTTTTATGGGACTTGCAAGTTATTATACAAAGTTTGTGGAAGGTTTCTCAACTATAGCAGCACCGATTACCTTGCTACAAAAGAAAGGTAAGAAGTTTGAATGGACAGAAAGGTGTGAGCAAGCTTTCCAAGTGCTAAAAGAAAAGCTCACAACTACTCCTATCTTGACCATACCAGATCCTAATGGTCACTTTACAGTTATAATCGATTCTTCAGGAGAGGGATTAGGAGGAGTGTTGATGCAGAATGAGCAAGTGGTTGCATATGAATCAAGGAAATTAAAGCCATATGAGTTAAACTATACGCCACATGACCTTGAGTTAGCTGTCATAGTTCATGCACTTTAGATATGGAGGCACTATCTTGTAGGTAAGCCCTTTGAGTTAAAGGCAGATCATTTAGGGCTCAAGTATATATTTACTCAACCTAACCTTAATGCATGACAAAGAAGGTGGTTAGAATTCCTTACTAAGTATGACTTTGAAATTAAGTATATAAAAGGAAATGAGAATAGAGTAGCAGATGCTCTTAGTAGAAGAAGACATTTGGCTGCCATGGTTACAACGAGATCCATTTTGAAGCAGAAAGTAATTCAGAATCTTCAAGGGGATGAGCATTATGAAAGAGTAAAGCAAGATTTGAAAGTAGACCCCTGAGATTGCAAGTTTGATGGTTATGCGATTGAGTCAGATGGACTTTTGAGATATCAGGGAAGGATGTATATTCCTGACTCGGGAGAGTTGAGGAAGTTAGTGCTTGAGGAGACCCACAATGCACCATATTCAGGGCACCCTAGAGTGATGAAGATGGTCGAAGGTTTGAGACCCTTATACTTTTGGCCTAGACTTAAGAAGGATGTGACAGAATTTGTGGTTCAATGTTTGGAGTGCCAACGCATCAAAACTGAGCATGTGCATCCAGCAGGATTGTTGTACCCGCACAGTGTTCCTAAATACAAGTGGCAAGTGATAAGTATGGATTTTATTCAAGGGTTGCCCATGTCTAAGAATAGGCATGATGTCAACTTGGTAGTAGTGGACAAGTTGACAAAGGTAGCACATTTTATTCTAGGGAATCTTTTAGATGGTTCTTTGGTATTAGCTAAGAAGTTTGTTCAGGAGATCTTTTGATTGCATGGAGTGCCAAAGACGATCATTTCAAATCGAGACACTCACATGACATCTAGGTTTTGGACAACTCTTAATGCAGCATTATGAACTAAGTTGAATTTCAATTTGGTTTATCATCCTCAAACGGATAGTCAAACAGAAAGAGTCAATCAGCTTGTAGAAGACCTTCTCAGAATGTATTCTATGGATCAATAGTATAAATGGGAGGAGCATCTTCCATTAGTGGAGTTCACATACAACAATTCATACCATGCATCTTTGGGAATGGCACCATTTGCAGCTCTTTATGGGTGTAGGTGTCGAACACCTATCAGTTAGGATAAGATAGAGGACACAATAGTGATTGGTCCTAATATGTAAAGGGAAATGGATGATCAGATGAGGTTGATCAAAGAGAAATCGAAGCAAGCTTCAGATCGTCAGAAGAGCTATGCATCTATAGAAATAGGATGCCTAGACAGTTTGTAGTTGGTGACAAAGTCTTCTTGAGGGTCAAGTCTCAGAAGACTTCAATTTCATTTGGCAAAGCATCCAAACTAGCTCCTCGATTCGTAGGACCGTTCGATGTCTTGGAAGTGATCAATCTTGTAGCTTATAGACTTGCTCTGCCCCCTGCACTTGCCATAATCCATAATGTTTTTCATTGTGTCCTTACTTAAGCTTTATCATCTTGATGCCTCACACATTCTTGATTGGCATGCTTTACAGGTTCAGGATCCAGGAGTGGTGCTGGTGGAGCCCACTCAAATTTTGGAGAGGCGCAACATTAAGTTGCGTAGTAGGGATGTGGTGCCGTATAAGGTCCAATGGGACCAATATTCAGAGGACAGTGCCACATGGGAGGATACGGAGGAGATTGACAGATATTTTCCTCATTTGAGGATATAGCATGGTTTTCTTATTCATGCATAGATGATGATACTTTGAGTCACTGTTATTGTTTTATGATACTTTGGATACAATATTAGTGGTAGATCGATACATTATTATTTTTAGTTGTGTAATAAGACATCGGGACGATGTCTCTTCCTAGTGAGGAAGGATGTCACATCTCGTTTTATGGACTATATTATTATTTTAGATTATTGAACATTTACTATGATTGTTTTACTATGAGTGATTCCATGTGTGTGTGAAGGTAAATATCGTAAAAATTATAAATGCATGATTAGGAAAGTTGATTTAATAAATGTATATTATTGGTGCGACTATGGATGTACATTATGATTTGCTTCGACTATCATTTTGGGGAACTAACCTATTGATGTGGAGTTGAGTGCGACTGAATGCAGGTACTCATCGAAGACAAGAACATGGTTGAGGTAGAGATGCTTTAGCCACTCGACAAGATGAGGTTGATCAAAGAGAAATCGAAGCAAGCTTCAGATCGTTAGAAGAGCTATGCATCTATAGAAATAGGATGCCTAGACAGTTTGTAGTTGGTGACAAAGTCTTCTTGAGGGTCAAGTCTCAGAAGACTTCAATTTCGTTTGGCAAAGCATCCAAACTAGCTCCTCGATTCGTAGGACCGTTCGATGTCTTGGAAGTGATCAATCTTGTAGCTTATAGACTTGCTCTACCCCCTGCACTTGCCATAATCCATAATGTTTTTCATTGTGTCCTTACTTAAGCTTTATCATTTTGATGCTTCACACATTCTTGATTGGCATGCTTTACAGGTTCAGGATCCAGGAGTGGTGCTGGTGGGGCCCACTCAAATTTTGGAGAGGCGCGACATTAAGTTGCGTAGTAGGGATGTGGTGCCATATAAAGTCCAATGGGACCAATATTCAGAGGACAGTGCCACATGGGAGGATGCGGAGGAGATTGACAGATATTTTCCTCATTTGAGGATATAGCATAGTTTTCTTATTCATGCATAGATTATGATACTTTGAGTCACTGTTATTGTTTTATGATACTTTGGATACAATATTAGTGGTAGATCGATACATTATTATTTTTAGTTGTGTAATAAGACATCGGGACGATGTCTCTTCCTAGTGAGGAAGGATGTCACATCTCGTTTTATGGACTATATTATTATTTTAGATTATTGAACATTTACTATGATTGTTTTACTATGAGTGATTCCATGTGTGTGTGAAGGTAAATATCGTAAAAATTATAACTGCATGATTAGGAAAGTTGATTTAATAAATGTATATTATTGGTGCGACTATGGATGTACATTATGATTTGCTTCGACTATCATTTTGGGGAACTAACCTATTGATGTGGAGTTGAGTGCGACTGAATGCAGGTACTCATCAAAGACAAGAACATGGTTGAGGTAGAGATGTTCTAGCCACTCGACAAGATGAGGTTGATCAAAGAGAAATCGAAGCAAGCTTCAGATCGTCAGAAGAGCTATGCATCTATAGAAATAGGATGCGTAGACAATTTGTAGTTGGTGACAAAGTCTTCTTGAGGGTCAAGTCTCAAAAGAGTTCAATTTCATTTGGCAAAGCATCCAAACTAGCTCCTCGATTCGTAGGACCGTTCGATGTCTTGGAAGTGATCAATCTTTTAGCTTATAGACTTGCTCTACCCCCTGCACTTGCCATAATCCATAATGTTTTTCATTGTGTCCTTACTTAAGCTTTATAGTCCTGATGCTTCACACATTCTTGATTGGCATGCTTTACAGGTTCAGGATCCAGGAGTGGTGCTGGTGGGGCCCACTCAAATTTTGGAGAGACGCGACATTAAGTTGCGTAGTAGGGATGTGGTGCCGTATAAGGTCCAATGGGACCAATATTCAGAGGACAGTGCCACATGGGAGGATGCGGAGGAGATTGACAGATATTTTCCTCATTTGAGGATATAGCATAGTTTTCTTATTCATGCATAGATTACGATACTTTGAGTCACTGTTATTGTTTTATACAATATTAGTGGTAGATCGATACATTATTATTTTTAGTTGTGTAATAAGACATCGGGATGATGTCTCTTCCTAGTGAGGAAGGATGTCACATCTCGTTTTATGGACTATATTATTATTTTAGATTATTGAACATTTACTATGATTGTTTTACTATGAGTGATTCCATGTGTGTGTGAAGGTAAATATCGTAAAAATTATAACTGCATGATTAGGAAAGTTGATTTAATAAATGTATATTATTGGTGTGACTATGGATGTACATTATGATTTGCTTTGACTATGATTTTGGGGAACTAACCTATTGATGTGGAGTTGAGTGCGACTGAATGCAGCTACTCATCGAAGACAAGAACATGGTTAAGGCAGAGATGTTCTAGCCACTCGACAAGATGAGGTTGATCAAAGAGAAATCGAAGCAAGCTTCAGATCGTCAGAAGAGCTATGCATCTATAGAAATAGGATGCCTAGACAGTTTGTAGTTGGTGACAAAGTCTTCTTGAGGGTCAAGTCTCAAAAGAGTTCAATTTCGTTTGGCAAAGCATCCAAACTAGCTCCTCGATTTGTAGGACCATTCGATGTCTTGGAAGTGATCAATCTTTTAGCTTATAGACTTGCTCTACTCCCTGCACTTGCCATAATCCATAATGTTTTTCATTGTGTCCTTACTTAAGCTTTATCATCCTGATGCTTGACACATTCTTGATTGGCATGCTTTACAGGTTCAGGATCCAGGAGTGGTGCTGGTGGAGCCCACTCAAATTTTGGAGAGGCACAACATTAAGTTGCATAGTAGGGATGTGGTGCCGTATAAGGTCCAATGGGACCAATATTCAGAAGGCAGTGCCACATGGGAGGATGCGGAGGAGATTGACAGATATTTTCCTCATTTGAGGATATAGCATAGTTTTCTTATTCATGCATAGATTATGATACTTTGAGTCACTGTTATTGTTTTATGATACTTTGGATACAATATTAGTGATAGATCGATACATTATTATTTTTAGTTGTGTAATAAGACATCGGGACGATGTCTCTTCCTAGTGAGGAAGGATGTCACATCTCGTTTTATGGACTATATTATTATTTTAGATTATTGAACATTTACTATTATTGTTTTACTATGAGTGATTCCATGTGTGTGTGAAGGTAAATATCGTAAAAATTATAAATGCATGATTAGGAAAGTTGATTTAATAAATGTATATTATTGTGCGACTATGGATGTACATTATGATTTGCTTCGACTATGATTTTGGGGAACTAACCTATTGATGTGGAGTTGAGTGCGACTGAATGCAGGTACTCATTGAAGACAAGAACATGGTTGAGGTAGAGATGTTCTAGCCACTCGACAAGAAATGTTTGGGATGGATAAACCTGATGCACTCACATAGTCTCATGTCATATTGCATTTCAATGGCATTAATATGTATTAAATGGTTAATGAATGTGATTGATATTTAAATACTTAGAAAAATAAAGTGTTTTAATTGCTATGGTAAGCCTTTTTGAATGTAGGATTTATTCATAAATATATTATGTCTTTTCGAATTACATTAATAGAATTATGTATATTATTAATTATATTATAGATAATAAAAGTATTTTTTATATTTAAATAAATTGGATTAATAAATATCTTTGATATATTTGCAAATACTTCTTGATTGATTTAAAGTGATTATGTTTTATTAAAAATAAATAAATTATATTATTAATATATTAAATTTAGAAATCTAAATAAACGAATTAAACGAAAAGCTTTTTGGTCATGCAAAAACTGGAGAAAGCGAGAGTAATAACAGAGTTTTTTTTTTTTAAAAGAAAAGATATTGGTTTTAAATGCTAGAGAGGCATGCAAACAGCAGTAAACAGATAGTTTTCAAGAAGGAAGAGAGCCAAATATACAAAAACCCAACGCCAAGATTAAGGAGAATGCTGAATAAAACAGAGGACAGAAGAAGGGGAAAAATCATCATTATTTTGAGTGACGAAAGGAGAAAGAGGAGCAGCGACAGGAGACAAAGCAGTGATCAGCGACAAAGGCAGGAATCAAATTTTTTCACCAGCTAAGGAACCGGGTATTTTTCTTTGTTTTATTGCAAAATTAAAATGGGAGGAGTTTATTGTTAAAACCACGTTTAAATTTTGGCATGTGATCTATCTTTTCTTTGGTCTGCGATATGCTGTGAGCGACCAGTTTGTGATTCCAGTTCTTGCCTTGTACCTTGAGTTATTTATTTTGTCGCCTGTTGTCCTTTCCTCTATTTTTTTCTTGTGAATCGGCCTTTAAAATCATGATGGCCAGTATCTTTCGATTGGCCTATTTCTGTTTTTGACAGCCTGATTTGGGCGGCCTGGCTAAGGGTAATGACCTGGTAAATGTTAGCCTATAAAATGGTTTAGGATCTTTTAAATATATTCTTTAAACCGCTATTAGTGATTAGCTTATGCCTGCTTTCTTTCTCTGTATTTTGGCTGATGATAGAGGTTCCTTTTCGTTGAGCGTCAACCGTAAAATCATGTCAGCTTCAGTTATGGACGATCGGCCTAATCTTGTCTGTCGCCCCTTTTCTCTCAAATAAGAAATGATTCTTATTCATTCCTAATGGCCTCCCTTGCCTTATTTTTGGCCTTTGACTAGCTTGTGGGACTTGTTAGTCTATTCCGCAGTCTTTTACACCTGACAGTGGTTGTTTTAAACCTCTAGTCACTAATTGTTTTACCTGTCACGATTTTATTTTGATCCTTGTTACTTTTGATTTACATCCTGTTCTTGCTGTTGAGATGGCCTCTTAAAACTTTGACAACATAATTTCAATTCCTATCGTAGATCTGTTTTACTTATCTCTGTTGTTGTTCATGTAACATTCTAGGACAATTTGCATAGTAGAATACAATTTAATCCTATAGTTGTTTAATTATCCTGTCGCGGCCTATTTATTTCTGTAATAGACTTGTTGTGAGTTCATGTAGCCGATTTATAGATACCTATAGCTTGTTATATAAGTTCTTGTAGCTTTATTTAAAACTCTCTTAAAAAAGTTATATTATTACTTAGAACAGAGACAATGTGTTTTTATGATTAATACCTATGCTTTTGAATTTAATTTGTGTGATGCTAGAAATATTCATACCCTCTTAATAATTCTTTATTGCACTATATTTCTTTAATTATAGACCAGCTTTGGGTAGAAAAGTAGTTAACATTAGTTTTCTACAAACTATCAAACAATGAAATATAGTTAGAGAATATAATCAGATTATAGAATCTATATTTTATATTTAAATGAATGTATGACGTTCTTCTTTACTACTTGCTTGAAAGTGTGTTTTTGTGAATGATGCAAAGGAAAGGTATTAGAGATGGTTATAGGCAAATATGGGTTGCTATTTATTTTGAAAAGAAAGTAGATTATCTCTTATGTGTGTTTGGGGTTACTTTTGGGCTAGGATGCCGAATGTGAATTATCAGAGATGGCTTTTCCTCTTTTCAGGAATTGAACCTTAAACTATTTTAAATGCTTAGGTCTAAGCTGGGAATTCATTGAAAAAGATGAATATTTGTCTAGCAAAACTTTATTTATATATATCTTTTCCACATCCTGTGGTGAGACAATTTGCATATCATTATTTAGATTTGCACATTAGACTTTAGGTTGCATCGGGTGTTCCCTCCTGCCAGTTGTTTCCAAGTAGCTAGACTTTTCATACAAGGCTGGGTTTCCTTCGTGTTATGAAGGAATCCAGGGAAGTGTAATTGCTTCATGGTTGGGTGGAAAAGTGCCTGAGCCATGTTCCCGTCTCTCAGCTTGCAAGAGGACCATGTGGTTCGTGACGACTGAAGAGTTTGTTTGATTTATTATTCCTATATTGGACATGATTATTGTATCTTGTAACTATCATTGGATAATTTATGGCATGAAAGACAATGGACTTTGTATATTCTTTTATAATGCTAACACTTGGATTAAGCACGTGATTTGTAAGATTTAATGACTTTTATTGATTCATGTTTATGAGATTTATCTTTTACTTGAGATGATGTAATTAAGTAGATTATTTACTTCATGTAACTTTTGTGATGGAATGAGTACTTTACAGTGTCTAGACGATGTAGGAAACAAAGTCTTTTTGTAGGGGACACAAACAGAAGTCAAGATCAGACCAATCTCTGCTATGCAATTGAATAGGGCTAGGCGTAAAGGATGTCAACTTTTTGCAGTCAAAATGGAACAAGTAGAAGAGGATCCTAGTAAACAAAATGTAACCTTGGAGAACTATCCTTTCCTTCAAGATTTTCAGGATGTTTTTCCAGATGACCTTATGGGGTTACCTCCAAAGAGAGCTTTTGATTTCTCTATTGATATTATACCTAGATCTAAGCCGATTTCAAAGGCGTCATACCATATGACTACTATGGAGTTGATGGAGTTGAAAGCCCAGCTTCAGGAGTTGTTGGCTAAAGGGTTGATTAGACCCAATGTTTCCCCTTGGGGAGCACCTGTGATCTTTGTCAAAAAGAAGGATAGAACCTTACGTTTATGTATAGACTATTGTATGCTCAACAAGAAACAATAAAGAATAAGTATCCTCTACCACATATTGATGATCTTTTTGATCAAATGCGGGCACAACAGTGTTCTCTAAAATTGATTTGTGATCTGGCTATCATCAGCTAAGAATAAAAGATGAAGATATTCATAAAGCAACTTTGAGAACAATGTATGGACATTATGAGTTCACAATCTTACCTTTTGGGCTTACGAATGCCCTTGCAGCATTCATGAATTTGATAAACAATGTTTTTCGAGATTGATTGGATAAATTTGTTCTAGTGTTTCTGGATGACATTCTTATTTATTCTAAGAATGAGGAAGAGCACTTGCAGCATCTGCAGTTAGTTCTACAGCGGCTGAGGGAACATAAGTTGTATGGGAAACTTTTTAAGTGTACTTTATTTCAAAAAGAGATCCAATATATGGGACATATAATATCAGCTGAAGGGATTTCAATAGATCCTGCAAAAATCAAAGCTATACTTGAGTGGCTTGTGCCAAAGAATGTGCATGAAGTGCGCAGTTTCATGGGGTTAGCTAGATATTATATAAAGTTCATATTCAACTTTTCTAAGGTTGCAAACCCAATCACTTCATTTCAGAGAAAAGGAAAGCATTTTGACCGGTCAAAAAAATGTCAGGGCATTTAATCAGTTAAAAGAGAGTTTGACAACTACCCCAATATTGAAGTCCCTGATCCAGAAAGTCAATTTGTTGTAATCACTGATGCCTCAGGAAAAGGTTTAGGAGGAGTGCTTATGTAGAATGGGCAAGTGGTAGACTATGAATCCAGGAAGCTAAAAGCATATGAGCAAAATTATGCTCCTCATGACTTAGAGTTAGCGGCAGTTGTGCATTCTTTGCAAGTTTGGCGACACTATTTGCTCGGAAAGCCTTTCGAACTAAAGTCAGACCATCAAGGTCTTAAGTATATATTTTCCCAACCTCATTTGAATGCTCGACAAAGAAGATGGTTGGAATTAATATCCAACTATGACTTTGAGATAAGTTTTATCAAAGTCAAAGTGAACCGAGTAGCAGATGCTCTGAGTCGATGGAGGCATATCTCTTCAATTGTCTCTGTCCACTCAAATTTTAAGGATTTAGTGATACAAAATTTTGCATGTGATGAGCACTATGAGCTGTTGATAACTGAGAGGGGGGGGGTGAATCAGTTATCCTAATTATTTCCCTTTTTGAACTTTCTTATTAATTAATGCAGCATTGAATCAAACACAAAAACATTACCATGAAATAAGAAACACATGACACAGTATTTTTGACGTGGAAACCCTGTTAAGGGAGAAAACCACGGGGTGATTAACCCAAAATTATTCTCTGTTAGAAGAATAGGAAATTACAAAAAATGGCACTTGCCAATTAGGGCTCACTGCCCGAGCACACTGCTCACAAAGAGGCCCACTGCCTACAAGGAGACACACTGTCTACAAAGTGATAAGAATCACAGTCTTGAACTGATTGGAAGCATCTACATATGCTGGAGTTCAGTTCTGGTTAGGCTCAGTACACTGATCTACTGCACTTCATCTTTCCTCTGTTCTTTATTCTGCTATCCTTTCACATACCGGATCTTTCTTGCTACTTCTGCTCTGTTCTGCACTTATTCGCATATACCTTCACACAATCACACGTTTCACAACTAAATCCATCCTCTATATATATCCGCACAAGTAATTTCATCACCTTTCTAGTCGGCATCCGGAACAGTCTAGTTTCTTACAAACTCTGTTCTGTCGGCTGAATCCTTGCTCACCAAGCAATGCGGATCAAGCATATACTTGTAGATATCATTAATCATGTCGGCCAAACATGATTCATGCCTTCACAACCTTTACCATCAACAGTAACACATCCGGAAAGTAGTCTGATACTCTGTCAGTCAGTTCTTCCTCTGTTCTCAGTGTCTCTCAGGAATCCGGTACTCAACTATTCATATCTTTTTCCTTGTCCATCACCGGAGGCTAAATCCTTGGAATATACCACTCAAGGTAGTCCTCTTGACTTCCCCAAATCCACACTGCACCAAGACACTTCCTCTGAGAGATCCGGACCAATCTGTCGGACCTTGCCACATGCTCTGTTCTTGTTCACCGGACCACAACAATCTTCATTCTGACTTCCGGTAGAGACACACCATGACTTGCGGATATGTGGGATGACCTTTGTTGCCATCAATGACAACAACCATGAATCCATATAGTGTCTCTTGCCAACATGAGCAAGTTAAGCAGGCTCTCTTAGTAAATCCTCAAGACTCGAGGTATGATGGGTTCTATTTTGAACCAAATGGGCTTTTAAGATACAAAGGAAGGATGTATATTCTAGATTCTACATAATTAAGAAACCTTGTGTGGAAGGAAGTTTATTCCACACCATATTCCGATCACCCTGGAGTAACCAAACTACTAGCCAATGTGAAGCCTCTTAATTTCTGGAAAGGAATGAAGAATGACGCTACAAGATTTGTAGCAAGTTACTTCGAGTGCCAGAGAGTCAAGGTTGATCATCAGCATCCAGCAGGACTTCTGTATCCGCACGATATTCTAGAGTGAAAGTGGCAGGTCATTGGTATAGAGTTTGTGCAAGGCCTTCCAATGTCTCGAAATAGACATGATGTTATTTTAGTGGTGGTGGACAAACTCACCAAGGTAGCTCATTTTATACCTGGGAATTTAATGGATGGAGCACCAGTTTTAGCTCACAAGTTTGTGCAAGAACAGTTTAGGTTGCATGGAGTTCCTGAGAAGATTATCCTAGACAAAGATGCACACATGACATCAAGATTTTAGCAAACTTTGTTTTCAATGCTAGGCAAATTTGGTTTTACACCTACCAATTGCATTTGTTTGAAAACTTCTAAGCCTTTTATACTAACTCAACCAATTATGCAATGCTAACTATATTAGTTAGGCAAGTTAATTGGAAATTAAATTTCTTGTCTAAAAAATTCAAAATTTACTATCTCTAAATGAATAGTTGTCACAAACTATGATGTGCTTTTTGACACAAATAGAAACATAACCTTGATTCAAATTTTTGACAATCTCCAAATACCTAACCAAAAAAATACTACCATAGTTGTGTTAGGCGATTGAGGCAACTATGTTAGGGATGAGAAATTTTTATAGGCAATTTATCTTAGGTTCTAACTCTACCTGGCCCTAAATATGCATTTTCACATAGTGTAACTAGCCATCAAAAGAGTTAACCATTTTGAGGGTTACAATTCACATATTATTTTGGAATAATTAACAAAATTGACTATTGAAATTGAACAATATTTTGTACTATATTTCTTGCCCTTGACCTTTTGGATATCTACGCGTAGACTCACACTTTAATAGGTAAGTAAATAATAAAAAGAAAATAATGAAGTTCATGTTTCTCTCAAAAGTTCATCACTAGTAAATACACATCTTGCAATTATTGATTCATATGAAACCCAATTATGTGTCTATCTAGTTTGAACCTTCTATTAAGAAAAACAGGCACTTAAAAGATGGATTTCAAAGAAGCTCAAAGGTTAAGAGATATTGATCTAAAATTTCATCAATTCTACCTGATTATCTTTGATGCTTTCAATTTTATTAATAAACTGATTTCATAACAATTATTTAAATTTTACAAAAAAAATAGCTTAAAATGACCCTTCACAACTAGGTACATAACTACAAAGTGTTGTGAGATGATTAAAAGATTGAAATTTTATACAAGACTAGAAACTAATGCTAATGCTAAAACATTTTTCATCTTTCTTGTATGGTATGCTTATATTTAGAAGGTAATCATTGGACATGGCAGTCTATTCTACAAAACTTAGAAAAAATCCATTTACAATTTTTCATTTAATTACATTTGGTATACGACAACATAATCTTCCATCCATATATGCAACAACACTTGATGGTAAAAAACTAGTTAGTGCACTCGTTGGACCTTGTTTTTTCTTTCTCCTTACTCTTTTTAACATTATGAGAATTAGATCCACTTGGGAGAAATTTTTTCTTCCAATTTATAGATGATTCTTTAGTAGCGATGGATTTACCATGTGAGTCATCCAAAAATTTTATGTATTCAACTCCTTAATGCCCAAATTGTAGAAACAATAAATATTGTTCACATTGGTTACATGCATTCACAATAGGCATAATATGCCTAATATAAATTTGATCCTACATGTTGAGTATGAGACGACGCATTTTTCAAAGATGCAATCATGTTATTTGTGTAGAATTTAAATATGTTTAACTTCATGGCAGCCAAGAAACAAAGGTTAGTAACTTATTAAATCTACATTATCATTATTATAAGTCTCATTTGTGATGATTCCTATCATATGTTCTCTCAAGGAGCTATACAATCTCTCATATGACATGGTATTGGAACTTTATTAAATAAGAAAAAAGTACTTATGTTTGAGTATTATTATACATTCTTCCTTGGAACTAAGTTTGAATAGTGCTAACTTATGACATTCATAAAATAGCAGATGATATCATATTCTATAAACTAATCTTTTATTTGTTACAAAAATGTAATATGGAATATATTGATCAAAATAATGGAATAGCCATGTTACATTAGAGAGCTAAAGCTCAATATATAGAGAATATAAAGTCTGAAGATAGACTAACAGCTATATAAAGCAAAAGCTACAGCTAACAAAAGCAGGATAGAGAAAGAACCTATCTAGTAGGAAAAAACAAGGAGTGACCATTAAGTGATTAGATATTATCTTAATACCCTCCCATAATGGTCAATCTGTCAACTACACCAAGTTGCCTCCGAAAGTTGACAAACTTATCCGAACTGAGAGACTTGGTGAGAATATCTGCATTCTGGTCCGTGGTAGGGACATATCGCAAGGCCACAGATCCGTCTTCAACCAGATGCCAAATGAAGTTACAATGAAGATCAACATGTTTTGTTCGTTCATGGAATACAGGATTCTTGGCAAGCTTAAGTACCCCTTGATTGTCACAATACAAGGATGACAGACCTGCTGGAGACACGTGCATGTCAGAAAGCATCAGTCGAAGCCAAACTACTTCACAGGTTGCTTTAACAGCGCCCCTGTATTCAACTTCTGTCGAAGAGAGTACCACTGCCTGCTGCTTCTTGCTAGTCCAAGTGACTGCTCCTGTACCTAAACTGAAGACATACCCAGAGGTAGACTTTCGGTCATCCACATAACCTGCCCAATCTGAATCTGTAAAACCAATCAGCTAAGGATCTTTGCAACGGCCATATAGAATGCCAAAGTCAGGAGTTCCTTATATGTATCTCAACACACGCTTTGCGGCAACCCAATGTTCAGCTTTGGGGGCTGTCATAAAGTGAGAGATGTAGCTGATTGCAAAACTAAGATCAAGACAAGTGGCAGTAAGGTAGATGAGACTACCTACTAATTGTCTGAAGGCGGATTCATTCTCTATAAGAGAATCTGAATTAGCTGAGAGTTTCAATCCTTTTTCCATAGGGGTTGACGAGCTATCGCTGTACCTCATCATTTAATCTGTTTTCAGATGTCAAAGAACCAAGGCTGTGTCCATGGCTGTCTGCAACTAGGGATTCTAAGTGACCAGTTTATAGCTAATCCTAAAGCTTAAAAGAATGACTAATCTACCTGCTTGTTGAATAAATGTAATGAATGCTGTAAAACAGAATAAAACAGGAAATGTACTCAAAGCAAAGAATGATAACATGCATCTATCTACTAAAACAGGAAATACTTTTATAAAAGAAACTTGAAACAGTAAAACAAAGATACTAGCCTCCTGCCTAATTGGTGAGAGTGGGCCCTTGCTCCGCACCTCTGAGGCTGAAGGCTATTGCAGGAAATCAGCACTAAAGATGATCTAACCAAATTCAATCCAATTCATTCATTTTTATGTTCATGAGAAATGTATGGCTATAACAGAACTGAAATCTCTGAAAATCAGAATAATCTTATCATCCTCCCTATTTTTTTTTATTACTGTTTCTAAGAGTATATATAAAAAAAATGATGATATATCACTGAACTTATCTATCAGTCTTTCTAGGAGATGACACCATCTCTTATTTGTACTTATCTATCAAACTTATGAAAGATCATCATGCAAGAAAGGTAGACTTGAGTGGAACAGAAGTCCACTCAGAGGTCTAAGTTTAGATCTTAATACACTTGGGCATCAAAGCCCTAAAAATTAGTTTAATTCATAACTCATGCAAAATCTTTGGAAAGATAAAACTTCAGCAGTTTAACTGATAGTCGACCCTTCACCACTCAGGTGATGATTTGAGTGAAGTGCGGGGGTATTAGGATTGCTGCTGAAGTGTCTGATTGGCGGCTCTGACTGGAACATGCTCTGTTCTCGGGAGGCTCCGAAGATCGTTGTTCCTGTCTGCAGCTCCGGAGATATTCCAGACATTTGCAGAGCTCCGGAGATATTCTAGACACTCGCAGAGCTCCAGAGATATTCCAGACACTCGCAGAGCTCCGGAGAGTCATTCCCCAAATCTTCAATCTCCAGGTGTCACTGTTCTTTGTCATGGTCTCTGGAGATCATTGAAGACGATCTCCGGAGATGCACAAAACTGTTGTTTCTGATATTTACACCTGCGGATTCAAAAAGGAAGAGAAATTTTGCATTTTTCCATTAATCCCACACACATTAGTCACCAAATCAAAAATTCTAATCTCAAGTAATCTATCTTAATTAATCACAAAATAGAACAATCTTGCTTAACTAATTTGAGTGCAGACACAAGGAAGATGAACTGAATAGGGAAAAAGAGAGGCAAAAAGGGTGTATTTTATGAGTGCAATTTGACACTCATCATCCCCCCCATACCTAAGGTTTGGCAGGTCCTCCTGCCTTTCACATTCTGGATTTGTTTAGACGAAGCAATCTGTCAGTCAGACTATACTCCTGGAGATAGGTTGTCCAAGTAGTTCTATTAGTGTTACCATTCCCTCTGTACTTGTCAACTTGCTTCATCCAATCTTGCAGTTTTTCATCTTCCAGCTGTTCTGTCCACATGGGGAGTGGTTCAATTATCAGAGGAGGTCTAAACTACCCACCTAGCCATTCTTGGGAGTGGTTCAATTATCAGAGGAGGTCTGAACTGCCCACCTAGCCATTCTTGTTTATGCTTATCCATCAGTTTGGATATCATCTTTGCCTTCCTCATGAATAGTCTCATGTTTGCAGGGGTGACCAAGTTTTTGCTCTGGTGTTAAAATACTCCATCTTTTCTTTGCTACAGCAAGGACAGGATTTGCTGAGTTAATCATAAAAAGTCCAAAGTCAATGGAGCATTCTTGCAAATTCTTCAAATATAATGGCAATATGCTGGTTGCACTGGCAGGATGATAGATGATGGATCTGAATTGAGTCTGGAAAGCAAAAGGATTGGGACATTCTTTTCTGAGGAGGAGCTCTGTTTTTGAATCCTTTTGAAGATGAGCTTCCATCCTTTCATCCCAAATCTGGTGGTTCCTCATGAGGGACATGAATGCCCTAAGCTGGCATTCTCCCACAAAGTGATTGATCATGAAGGCTATATCATTAATGCAGAACCCATGTAAGTACAGCTCACATAGGAAGTTTTTGTCTTCATCGTTGCTTCTGGTGTAAGCAGTCATGAAACCTTCTGCTGTTTCTGTATCCTCATTCATGTTAGATAAGACTAAGGAAAGTTTCCTTTGCAGTATCCTCTCTTGTAGGAACATTGCATAGCTGGCACTTGGAGGTCTGCAAGATAGAATTTCTGAGGAGAGGGAGGCCATTTGAATGATTTTGCTCTCCAAAGTTGCTATCCTTTCTGCTCTGGCAGTAACTGCCCTTTGCAATTGCAACATTGGTTTGGAGGCTTCATATTCTCTGCACCTTTCCTCCCAATGAAACAGGGCTTTAGGAATGTCTATGGGGATTGGACCCACATAGGCATCTGTTTGCACTTCCTGTTCACTGGTTGCCCTTGGGCCAGACAGTTCTTGGATATACTCTTCTTGGTCATCTAGTCTGTTATTGGCCCAAGTTAATTGTTTGTCCTGGCTCTGTACCTTTTCAATTAGTGCTGCTATTACTATGAGGCCATTGTCTCTAGCCATGGTGAGCTCAGAAACCTTTTGTGCTGCTTCTTTGTCTTTTTCTTCCACCACTTTTGCTGCCTCACCTTTCTGTGTTTCCAACTCTGCCTCCTTCTCCTGGATGATTCTGTCCTTGTTTTGGAGGTCTGTTTGGATTTCTGCAATAGTTTGCTTCAGTTCCATCTCCATTTCCACCCTGACCTTTTTGAGGTCAGTAATAATTAAATTCTTTCCCCAGAGTAGCCTTTTCAAATTCGCAATTTCTTCCATTAATTGTTGCTCTGTTGAGACCTCTATGTCTTCTTGGTCAAAGGGATGTGATAGAGTTTCTGCCTCTGTTTCTGTGGCTGGTGGCTGATTATCAAGATTATCCATGGCCACTTGCCCTGCTTCTCCCAATGTATCTGCGTGCCCTGTTTCTCCTTCTGCAATGCCCTTGTCCTGAGGGTCCTCTGCTGCTGCTGGCACAACTGAAGGTCCTGCCTTGTCCTCATATGTGCTCAATTCAAGGAGTGCCTCAACGAGCAGGGCAGTATCCTTCTCAGCCTGTGAGAGCTGCCTCTTTCTTTTGCTTCTCCGGAGCACAGGTGGAACTGGTGCCTCCGGAGCAGGTCTTCCTTCCTCAGAGTCTGAGGAGATAGTAACAGTTGGTAAGCTTCCTGTCTCCGGAGCACATGGTGGTGTTGAGACTGGACTTGACTCCATATGAACAGATGGTGTAGGAGAATGTTCCTTTTGTTTCCTCTTTCAGACCAGAGGTACCTCATCGGAGTCATGGGATGGCTCATCAACCCACCATTTCCCTTCAATTCCCTGCCCTGCTTCTTCCTCTGTTAATTCCCTAGGCCTAGATCCCTCAGGTGAAGTCATTTGTCACCTGACTGAGTGAGTCATATATAGAGGCCGTGTAGGAGCAGGCTCTACAATTTGTTTGCCTTTCCTTTTCTTGTTAAGAACAGGGACTGCAGATGATGTAGCTTCATGTGAGGGTGATATCCTTTTGTGAGAAGCTGTGGAGGAGGCTGTAGACTCGGTTTCTTCATCATGGTGAGAGGGAGAACTCTCATCCTCTGTTTGTGGTATCTCTGGTGCTCTGACCTGAGGGTGATGCTCAAGAAAATTCTGTAATAGTTCATCCCCATTGGCTTGAGATAAGAAATGATGCTTGACTATCAAGAAGATGAGGCCATGATGTTTCATGGGCCCCTTACCCTGCTGGTATTTGTCTGCAGTTGCTCTGATGGCAAAATAGAGGAAATTGGGGATATTTATGTTATATTCGGGGTGCCTATTTCCATGTCTAAGAAAGATGAGTATTTTCATTATGGGCCCTAAGACTATGGAGAATTGGCCATCACAGGTAAAGTATTTCATTAGCCAAGTAGCAACAGTTGCCCAGGGATTTGGGAGAGTGGACCTCAAAATTCCTTTGACTTCATTCTTATTCATATGCAATTGGATGGCAGGCTCACCACGAACAGAAAAGTTTCTAATTAAATCTGTATACAAGGTTTTCAGGTGGTGGAACCTCTCACCTTGTTCGGGGAGTCCGGAGATGTGGCTGATAATGGTGGAGGAGAGACTGATTTGGTTCCCTCTCACAGTGGTCTGGTCGTCTCTCAAATTCCTAAGGAATTCGTCCACAATGTCCTCCTGAAACCCCTCGAACTTGTCTAGGAAATCAAGCCATCCAGCAGTCCTTAAAATATTTGCTGCAGCTGCATCCTTTAGAAGACCCGCAGTACTTTCTGGCTCGGACTTTTTCTTGACCCCCATACCTGAATTGATGGCAGTTTCTGTGTTTTATTCTTTTCTTTTGTGATCTGCAGTCTATCTGTCCCTCTGATATCTATGGGCTCCGGAGTGCTGTTCAAATTACTCTGTAGGCTCCGGAGAGTTGTTTATCTTATGCTTCAGTCTATTCCAGAGGTTTGAATGAGGGATGCAATTATTTTCAGGCTGGGTTTATGCAGATGGGTTAAGTAACCAAAGCAGCCATAATTGTAATGGACTAATAGGGCGCTCCGGAGGTAAGGTGGCATTAATGCATAGATGGCGGCATGCGTGGAGGTGAGAAAGGAAATGACGGCGGAGGGACGTGTCATCACGGCAACACTCAAATTAGAAAGACAGGACAGTTACTAATTAATGACTAATTAAAAACAAATTTACTTGGATCAGTTTTAATGATGAGGCAATCATACGCGGGCGAAATGCTACGCCGCCTTGAAAACTGCACGCGTCGTGGCATTTAAGCGGCAGCCGATATGACATCCGCTTCCTACTTGCACGCGACCTGCAATCATTGCACTGAGTGGCACTAAAATCCACGCCCATGGGTGATGTCAGCGCCGACTTGTGGACACTCCTGCAATTATTAGTTTTCTAATTTGTAATTATGTTGTACGATCAAGTAGAAGATGAGTCATGATGACCTCATCATAGGAGTTGTCTATTTTACCACCTGGCGAGGTAGGTCCCGCCCTTATTATGGAAACTGTCGGCGTTATTAACAGAGCGCCAGAGGTGCTCCTAATTGGGAAGCGCTGGAGGTGCTCCTAATTGGAAAGCACCCGAGATGCTCCTTATTGGAAAGCGCCGGAGATGCATTGGCCAATTTCTGGCAACCGATCATGTCCGGAGCTTGATTATTACAACTGTCCTGGAGAAGGGAACCGCCATTTTACTGGTTTTCAACTCCCTTGGTTGAGAAGACAGCCATTTGCTGGTTTTCCATCTTTCTTTAAATTTTTTATTTATTTATTTATTTATTTATTTTGGAAGGCCGCCATTGCTGGTTTTCAACCTTTTTTTTTTTTTAATTCCAACACCGTGATAGAGGAGGTATCCCCTATATCAAAACACAGATCATCAAGAAACTCTTCTTTAGTAGACGGTCTTTTGTAAAGCTTTATCTGGTGACCATTTACTAAAAATGTGTCTATACTTCCATCAATTGGTTGCAATGATACAGTTCCATTTTCAAACACTTCCTTTATTTGATAAGGACCCAGCCAGTGAGTCTGTAATTTCCTTTTGAATTTTTTGAATTTAGAATCATAAAGAAGAACCCAATCTCCTTGTTGAAATGTCCTCCTCTTGATATGTTGGTCATGCCATTGTTTCCTTTGGTACTGAACCAATTCTGTTTGCTGAATGGCCTCTGTCCGAATCTCATCCAACTCATTGAGCTGAAGAATCCTATTCTACTGAATTGTAGACAGCGGCAGCCCAACATCCAATACAGTTTTAAGTGTCTGGAGTTGAAATTCAATAGATAGTATAGGCTTTTTCCCATAAACCAATTCATATGGTGAAAACTTTGTTGTGGACTTCCAAGTGGTGTTGTAAGCCCAAACTGCTTCAGGTAGTCTATTAGCCCAATCCTTTCTGTTCATTGCCACTGTCCTGGTTAGGATATTCTCAAGTTCTCTGTTAGTTACCTCTACCTGCCCATTTGCTTGAGGATGGTAAGGTGAAGTTTTTCTGTGCTTGACTTGGTACAAATCTGTGAATGCCTTGATTACCTGTGAAGTAAATTGAGGTCCTCTGTCTGAAACTATTGATTTTGGGGCTCCAAATCTCAAGAAAATCCTATTGTAAAGGAAATCAACAACTTTTTCTTCCCTTGCAAACTGTAATGCTTGAACCTCAGCCCACTTAGTAACATAGTTTGTGCATACCAGGATATACTCCTTCCCTGATGATGGTGGTGAAATTGGTCCCACAAAGTCTAGACCCCATTGCTCAAATGGTTCCACCATGACTTGAGGATGTAGCAGCATTTCCTGGGTAAAGGTGGGCTGCCCCATCCTTTGGCACTGGTCACAGTGGTGCACATACCTCTTTGTGTCTTTATGAAGAGAAGGCCAGTAGTAACCAGCTCCAAGGATCTTGTGGACTGTCCTATGGAAAGAGTAGTGGCCACCAGATGGTTCATCATGGCATGCTCTCAACACATCAAAAGTCTCCTCAGCCTTCAAACACCTACGTAGAATGAAATCAGGACCACATTTAAATAGTAAACCATTCAACCATTTGTAGGATAAACTTTCTTTAAGCAAACGTTTTCTTTGTTTTGAAGTAAAATGGGATGGATACAAGCCTGTAGCTAACAAATTGGCTATGTCAGCAAACCAAGGTGCAGTAGTGGATATGGCAAAAAGATGTTCATCTAGAAATTTGTCCTCCACTGGTTGATCTTCTCCTCCTATATGTAATCTTGACAGAAAATCAGCAACCAAATTAAACTTTCTTGGATTATCAACTATGGTAATATCAAATTCTTGCAATAGCAATAACCACCTGATGATCCTTGCACCTACTACTGGTTTATTTATTAGGTACTTGATGGCTGCATGATCAGTGTGCACAAATATTTTATATCCAGTAATATAATGTCTGAATTTGTTTATAGCATAGATAACTGCCAAAAATTCTTTCTCAGTTGTTGTATAGTTTCTTTCTGCAGAGGTAAGGTTTTTGCTAATGTAATAAATGGCATGCATACTCTCTCCTTCCTCTTTTTGTCCTAAAACGGCCCCAATGGATTCATTTGAAGCATCAGCTTGTATATGGAATGGTAAAGTCCAATTAGGTCCCCTTAAAATTGGTGTCACAGTAAGTTTCTCCTTCAAATTTTCAAATGTTGATTGACAGTCTGCTGTCCAAAGAAATTTTGTTTCCTTGTTAAGTAGGGTAAACAGGGGAGCAACTATTCTGCTAAAATTTTCTATGAACCTCCTATAGTAGCCTGCATGACCTAGAAAACTACTGACATCAGTCTAATTTTTGGGTGAAGGCAACTGTGTGATTACTTCTATCTTGTTCTGATCCACTTTGATCCCTTTTTCTGAAATATGGTGTCCCAAAACAATTCCTTCTTCCACCATCATAAAACATTTCTCATGGCTAAGGGACAGTCGATTTTTATCGCAACATTTTAGTACTTTTCCAAGGTTTGTGAGAGCTTCCTCGAAGTTATTCCCATACACAGTAAAGTCATCCATGTAGACTTCCATGCATTCATTAGCCAATTCAGCAAAAATAGCTAGAACCAGTCTCTGAAATGTAGCTGGGGCATTGCACAGCCCAAAAGGAAGAACTTTGTAAGCGAAGGTTCCCCAAGAGCATGTGAAGGTGGTTTTGTCTTGGTGTTCAGGTGCTACTTGAATTTGATTATACCCACTGAATCCATCTAAAAAATAAAAATACTTTCTCCCAGCAAGGTTGTCCAAAACTTGGTCAATAAATGGTAAGGGAAAGTAGTCCTTTTTTGTGGCCTTATTGAGTTCTCTATAATCAATACACACCCTCCATTTCCCATTCTTTTTAGGCACAATGACAAGGGGTGAGACCCATTGACTGTCTGAGATTGGATATATGAACCCTGCCTGGAGTAATTTTTCTATTTCAGTTTTGACAATGTCCTTTAGGGCAGGATTCAATCTTCTTTGTGGTTGTCTGACAGGTTTAGTATCCTCAGTGTAGATGTGATGGGTACAGATTTCAGGAGGTATGCCTTTCATATCTTGGTATTCCCAGGCAAAAGATGCTGAGTGGGAAACCAAAAGCTGAATGAGTTTTTCTTCCTGATCTGCTATCAACCTAGTATTTATATTAAGTGTTTTCCCTGGCAGAATCATGACCTGTTTTGTAATTTGATCCATAGATGTGGTGGGTCCATACATTGGTGTCATGGCATTGAGAGGACAAGAATGTGGGAGTAACATGTGGAAGGTGGCTAAGTCCCTGTAAAAGGTTTCCCCACAAGGAATAATGTTGGCAAGGGTACAATGAGAAGAAACAAGAAGTTCTCTTTGAGGATCTTGGGTGAGTTCCATCACATCTTTGTTGATTAGGATGTGAGTGAAGTCTTCCATTGTATCATAGTATACCTCTTCTTCTAATTCTCCCAAATGTTCCTTAATGGTTACCATAGCCAATGAGGCACTGTTGTTCATGTTATCTGGTTCATCCACCCATACTCTTCCTATGTAATGCACCAATGGTTTAGCTGGAGGATACAGAGATATTTTCTGTAAATCTATCCCATTAGAAATGACCATATCTCCAGTTCGACAATCAATAGATGCTGCTGCAGTAGCCAGCCATGGCCTTCCTAAGATCAGAGGCTAAGCATTTCTCTGGTTTCTAGGTTCCAGTATTAAGAAATCCACTGGGAATTCCCATGAATCTATCACAACAGGTACATCAGTGATCACTCCCTTTGGAATAGCTACTGACTGATCAGCAAGTTGAAGAATTGTAGTCGTGGATTGGATACCTGACAGAGCTAACTTGTCCATTGTATGAATTGTCATCACATTAATTGCTGCTCCTAAGTCAACCAAAACATTTGAAATTTCTACCCCTGAGATGAAAACAGTTATGACAGGGTTCCCAGGGTCGCCATATTTTGGGAGGAGAATTTCTCCCATCAATAGATCCATTACTTTTCCTTCCACCTGTATTGTGGAGGGGAAACTTTTCTTTCTGCCCTGAGTTTTGATGCAATACTATTTGATGAATTGATTTAGTTCCAGTACATCTCTGATGGCCTGGAGGAGAGGAATTTCAATGTTTAGCTGCTTGAGTTCTTGTAAAAGTTCTGATTCCTGATTGGGTTGGATTTGTTTTTGTAAAACCTTTTTCTGGGGAGCATTTTGTTTAATTCATTCTGGGTAGGGTGCTAGTTTTTCCATCTCCGGAGCTCTTATCAGAATTGCGTTCTAGACTGTTCTCCGGAGCTGGCTTTTTAGGAGGAACTCCGGAGTTGTCTGTGGTTGATTTTTCTAGCACTTTTTCGTTAGTAATCTCCTCTGGGGGTTGATTGGATGGATTTTTAGGTTCCTCATCATTGGTTATTTCAACTATAGTTGGAGGAGAAGGTCTTGGGAATGCTTTCCCAGAACGCAGCTGGAGATTATTTGAATATATGGCATTAACTCTAGCCAGATTTTCCTGATCTGTCATATAGACAGCTGCTCCCTGTTTATTCTGTGGGTTTGGTATAGGCTGAGCTGGTAAAGGTGGTTGACTAACTGGCTCATTTTGCGTTTGACCCTGTGTGTTGGAAGGTCCAGTTAGTAAAGCCTGCTGTTGAGGTTGGAAACGTCTAGGTTGTCCTTGGTATTGTTGATGGTATCCCTGTTGAGGACCCCATTGAGGTTGCATGCCTTGTGACCCAAACTGTGGTGGCCATTGTTGATTTCCCCAAGGCTGGTTTTGCCAGTTTTGGTTTTGCCAATTTTGGTTTTGCCAATCCTGTTGTCCCCAAGGAGGATTATTTTGAGGGCCATACCAAGCTGGATTCCACTGATTATTTCCCCAATTAGTAGGACCCCTGTAAGAAGACTGGCTTGGGTATTGATTATATGGGAAATTTCCACCTTGTTTTTGTCCCACATACTTCAACTCCTCCTCTATCACAGCATTCTTTTTACTCAATCTTTTCAAGGCTGGAAGTTGACTACACTGACTGGTAGGATGTTCCCTGTCACAGATTTGACAGATCTCTGATTTGTCCAAGGGGCATTCTCTCAACAGATGTTTGTTTCTACACCTAGGACAATAAATGGAAAGCGGTTCAGTTGCTCTACTTTGATCAGTTGTCCTGGTTTTTGCTTGAATCCCATCCAAAGTGGTATTTAGTCGGACCAGAATATCTGTTTTTAGATTTGCAATTTCCTCCATCAAATGTCTTATCTCATTCTTCCCCTTAAAAGTTTTGGATGACCTTACTCCATCTTGAGTTCTGGAATAATTCCTGCAGAGTTCCTCTATGTCAGGTATTTCCATTTTGTTAATGTTCCCTTTTCCCATTAGGTCTAGTGCCTGTTTTGATTTTTTATCCAATCCTTTTATAAACAGGGTTCTGGCCAAGGAGTGGTTTACCGGATTGCCATACCTTCTCAAGGCAAAATTAAACCTATCCACAGTCTTCTAAGGATTCTTCCTCCCCCTGCCTAATTTTAAACAATTCTTCATTTTTATTACTGGATCTGCAATAATCTTGGTACTTTTCCAAAAACTCTGTTTCCATTTGATCCCAAGAACGGATAGAACCCTGGGGTAAACCCATAAACCATCTCATCGCAGAATCTTTCAGGGTTGAAGGGAACAGTTTAAGTTTCTGGTTATCTGATCCATAATCATAGGTTTGGCAGACTACTTTGAATTCAAACAAGAACTGATCTGGATCCTCAGAGGAAAGTCCTCTAAAATTTGGCAGATGTGCTGGTGAGATATTCTTCATGGGAGCATTGTCTCCAGCAGCCAAAACAATAGGATAAGAGAAGGTTTTTGGGGCCTGATTTTCCTCTTCCTCATGATTATTGTTTTCCATGTTTAATAATAGCTCTTCTTCCTGAGGTTCTGAGGAAGTAGGTTCTACCAAAGGATCTGCCTCAACTTTTTGTTGCAATTCCTGGATATAATTGGCAAGTGGAATATCTGTAGGATCTAAGGGATTGTTGTTTTGAAATGTAGGTTCCAAATTAGGATCTAGGTTTCCTTCTTCAACAAGATTTTGTACCACCTCACTGCTTTCCCCTATGGTGTGTTGTTGGGGTGTCTGTTTAATATATCTTCCTTTAAGATCTCTAGCTCGAACCATACAGATCTATTCTAAAAACTATTTTTAACTTAGTGTCCCTAATTAAAACAACTAGTCCCTGGCAACGACGCCAAAAATGACGAGCTGTCGCCGTACCTCATCATTTAATCTGTTTTCAGATGTCAAAGAACCAGGGCTGTGTCCATGGCTGTCTGCAACTAGGGATTCTAAGTGACCAGTTTATAGCTAATCCTAAAGCTTAAAAGAATGACTAATCTACCTGCTTGTTGAATAAATGTAATGAATGCTGTAAAACAGAATAAAACAGGAAATGTACTCAAAGCAAAGAATGATAACATGCATCTATCTACTAAAACAGGAAATACTTTTATAAAAGAAACTTGAAACAGTAAAACAGAGATACTAGCCTCCTGCCTAATTGGTGAGAGTGGGCCCTTGCTCCGCACCTCTGAGGCTGAAGGCTATTGCAGGAAATCAGCACTAAAGATGATCTAACCAAATTCAATCCAATTCATTCATTTTTATGTTCATGAGAAATGTATGGCTATAACAGAACTGAAATCTCTGAAAATCAGAATAATCTTATCATCCTCCCTCTTTTTTTTTATTACTGTTTCTAAGAGTATATATAAAAAAAATGATGATATATCACTGAACTTATCTATCAGTCTTTCTAGGAGATGACACCATCTCTTATTTGTACTTATCTATCAAACTTATGAAAGATCATCATGCAAGAAAGGTAGACTTGAGTGGAACAGAAGTCCACTCAGAGGTCTAAGTTTAGATCTTAATACACTTGGGCATCAAAGCCCTGAAAATTAGTTTAATTCATAACTCATGCAAAATCTTTGGAAAGATAAAAGTTCCACAGTTTAACTGATAGTCAACCCTTCACCACTCAGGTGATGATTTGAGTGAAGTGCGGGGGTATTAGGATTGCTGCTGAAGTGTCTGATTGGCGGCTCTAACTGGAACATGCTCTGTTCTCGGGAGGCTCCGGAGATCGATGTTCCTGTCTGCAGCTCCGGAGATATTCCAGACATTCGCAGAGCTCTGGAGATATTCTAGACACTCGCAGAGCTCCGGAGATATTCCAGACACTCGCAGAGCTCCGGAGAGTCATTCCCCAAATCTTCAATCTCTAGGTGTCACTGTTCTTTGTCATGGTCTTCGGAGATCATTGAAGACGATCTCCGGAGATGCACAAAACTATTGTTTCTGATATTTACACCTGCGGATTCAAAAAGGAAGAGGAATTCTGCATTTTTCCATTAATCCCACGCACATTAGTCACCAAATCAGAAATTCTAATCTCAAGTAATCTATCTTAATTAATCACAAAATAGAACAATCTTGCTTAACTAATTTGAGTGCAGACACAAGGAAGATGAACTGAATAGGGAAAAAGAGAGGCAAAAAGGGTGTATTTTATGAGTGCAATTTGACACTCATCAGGGGTAGAAGCAGGTTTGCAATCTGTCATCCTGAATTTGTCCAATAGACCATGAGCATACTTAGACTGAGAGATAAATATGTTGTTAGATTGCTGCCAAACCTCAAGACTGAGGCAGTAATGCAAGAGACCCAAGTCTGTCATATCAAAGGTGTGACTGAAATCATGTTTGATCTTGTGTATCAATGACTCAGAGCTGCCAATAATTATCAAATCATCTACATAAACAACGACGAGGAGACGATCAACATATTGATGGACATACAGATTGGAATCAGAAGGACTTCGCTGAAAGCCATGGTCGACGAGATACTTATCAATCTTGATGTACCAAGCCCGTGGAGCTTGTTTAAGGCCATAGATAGCTTTCACTAGTTTGCACACTTGGTGTTCTTTCCCAGCAATTGTGAAGCCCGAAGGTTGCGTCATGTAAACTTCTTCCTGCAAATCGCCATTGAGAAAGGCACTCTGGACATCCATTTGATGGACTTGCCACCCAAACTGGGCTGCCATAGCAAGGACAAGTCTAATGGTACTCATTTTTGCGGTAGGAGCAAAAGTCTCCTCATAGTCAATTCCTTCTTTCTGGGAGAACCCTTTGGCTACCAACCGAGCCTTATAGTTGTCGAGGGTTCCATCAGCCTTGTACTTGACTTTGTACACCCATTTGCATCCAATGGGCTTCTTCCCAGGTGGAAGATCAAAAAGAACCCAAGTATGATTCTTCAGAAGACTATGGTGCTCAGCTGCCATAGCTGTGTCCCATTCAGGGACGCCTTTAGACTCAGAATATGTTTGAGGCTCAGAGATGCTGTGAAGATTGGCCATGAGGGCAAAGTTGACAGTATTTTGGTGCCTGCTCTTCTTCCGAGCAGATCTACCTTCGATGAGTTCATTATCATGAAGATCACCAATTGTTTTGGCCCACCATTTAGGCCGAAGAGTAGAAGAATCAACATCTGAAGGAAGTGCATCAGCATCACCAGAAGGGACAGGAACAAGATCAGAAGGATCCAGAATATCCTGAGAAGGGGTGGGTGTTGGATCAACAGGCTGAGGTGTGGATATAGCAGCAAGAGCCCTCCCATCAGTTGGAGCCAGAGGAATGCAAACACCCAAATCTGAAGCCTCGGAAGACTGTCCTCAGAAGAAGTAGATAGCAGAAAGGGTCCGGTAGTCTCGTCGACTACTACATCATGACTGAAAAAGAGACGATCAGTGTTCGCGTCAATTAGTCTGTAAGCTTTATGATTTTCACTATAACCAGTGAACATAAGCTTCTGGCTTTTGGAATCCAGCTTAGTGCGCTTGGCATCTGGAATCCAAACATGAGCAATAGAACCAAATATTTTTAGATGGTTGATGCAAGGCTTACGACCAGACTAGGCTTCTTTAGGAGTCATTTTCCTAACAACATAGGTGGGAGACTGATTCAAAAGATAGACAACAGTGTAGACTACTTCAGCCCAAAACTTTTTAGGAACACTTCTATGCTCCATCATAGAACATGTCATCTCTGTAATGGTGCGATTGCGACGCTCAACAACACCATTCTGTTGAGGTGTGTACGGTGTAGTCAGTTGTCGTTTGATGCCATATGTAGCACAGAAATGGGTGAAGTTAGAGGAACAAAACTCCCCGCCATTATCAGATCAAACAGTGATGATCGGATAGCCGGATTCTTTTTCTACCAAGGCCTTGAATTGCTGAAAAGTACTAAGTACATCTGATTTCTTTTTTAAGAAATATACCCACATCTTTCTGCGGAAATCATCAACAAAAAGCAAAAAATACCTACACCCAGTAACAGAAGGAGTCTTAATTGGTTTACATACATCAGCGTGAACCAACTGCAAAGCCTTGGATGCTCTCCATTTATCACCATCTGAAAATGGAGTATGATGTTGCTTGCCAGCCTGACATGCATCACAGATGTTAGGGATTAGGGTTTGAATTTCTAGAAGACCACCAACCAAACCTTCTCGAGCTAGTTGAGAGAGATAGTACATATTGAGATGCCCATAACATTGATGCCAGAGTTTGCTGATGGAGGTATTCCTAGTTGTCATGGCGTGCTTGCAAGTATCACCAGAATCTACGAGTCTATATAGACCATGATCCTCAAGACCCTGAGCAATGATGGTACGTGTCTCACGATCCATTATGCTACATGTGTGCATGTTGAAAACAATATCAAGATGAGGTGAGTGCCTCATTATCTGACTAACAGAGAGAAGGTTTAGCTCCATTCCAGGTATGAAATATAGATTGAGAAATATTAAATTTCTCCTGCCAGACTGAATTTGTATGTTGCCTTTTCCAATAACAGTATACTCTTCGCCTCTACCAAAGATGACAGAATCTTTGAATGGCGTGTACTCTGTGAACCAGTCTCGCCGATATGTGAAATGTTGGGAGGCACCGGAGTCAATGTACCAAGTAGAAGATTTAACATGATCTACAGGTCTCTTGGCCATTAAGGCATAGACGGCAGAGTCATTCTGCTCAGTGTGCTTGAAGAAAGACGCCATCTTCACAGTTTTTGAGGTACAAAAAACAAGAAGCCTGAAGATAGATAAGAACCAGACAGCAAAAATCACAAAACATGAGCACTAGCTCAGCAATTCGAACACGGATTCCAAGAGAAAAAGAAAAAGAAGCCACATGTTTGATGGATAAATAGAGGCTACCAACAAAGGAGGTTCCGATGCCTTGCCAAAAATAACAACGTAACCAGGAAGAGCGCAGAGTCTCAAGAGATGGCAGGACCCACCAATAGATTACCACCAGATCACCACCACGAGATTACCTCAGAATGCCCACCAATAGAGGTTTTGACCTTCGCGTGGAAACTTGTCGCTTAGATTTTAAAAGATGTCGCTATTTTATACCAAAGCCCGTAAGTCGCAACCAGAAGAGGCCCGCAAATCGCCTCCAAAAGAAGTCTAAAGAATGAATGCCTCCGCAAAAATAAAAATTCGTAGGGATGGAGAGACGTCAGCCTCAGGGAAGATGCGCAACTGAGTCCTGAAATGAAGAACTCTAAATCGTGAATAGACAGAGAAGATATGTTATGTGATTTTCAAGAAGCAAAATGAATGCGCGACTGCAAGGGTAATGTGACCAGGATTTTATAGACAAAAAACAAAGGCGTGACCCTAAACTAAGTCCGTCGATCACAAGAAGCTTTCAAAACGATTGAAAATCGCTATTAGGGGTTTTCGAACTGTAACACCTTGCGAACTGAAAACCTTGCAAAACACAGGTGAAAGGCAAAACACCTATCTAAAACAGAACACCCAGAAAAAAATTTAAAATAAATTAGTCATAGAGAGCCCTCGACTTAGCTCTGATACCATGTTACAAAAATGTAATATGGAATATATTGATCAGAATAATGGAATAGCTATGTTACATTAGAGAGCTAAAGCTCAATATATAGAGAATATAAAGTCTGAAGATAGACTAACAGCTGTATAAAGCAAAAGCTACGGCTAACAAAAGTAGGACAAAGAAAGAACCTATCTAGTAGGAAAAAACAAGGAGTGACCATTAAGTGATTAGATATTATCTTAATATTATTTAGTTCCTACACACAGGAGAGGCCCTATTGTATCAATGTCAATGCGTCCTTGTAATTTTTTTTTTACCATGGTAAAGGTAGCCAAGTCAAAGTTACACTTCCTTGTGACAATTCCATTATTAAGGACACCAATTTCCATCTCCCTATATTCATGGTTGTCTTAAATTCTTCCCACAACCATTTAATCCTTTGGGAGTAAGTTGAGCAAGATCTTGAGAGTAGAGGCCTTGGAAACCCTTTTTTTGTTGATTCTCGTGTTACTGAGCTCATTGTTCCTAGGATCTTACTGAGTTTATTGTATTGTATGAGTTATTGTTAAAACCTTGAATAGGAAATGTATGAAAGGTGTTAGTAATCATGTAATTATCTTCAATAATATGGTCTTTAAGTGTTTAAGTATAATGGGTGGTTGTTGTTCTAAGAAACTATCGAGGGAGCAAACTTAGAAAGAGTAGCTCACCCATTACTATATGTTTAGTTGAATGACTTTTCACTCCTTGAATAAACATGGGAATTTATAACTACATTCGATTGTGAAAATCTCATGCCTTAATGATCTCCTTGATAAAGATCAACAAATTATCATTTTTTTAGTATTGTCGTATCATTATGGCTCCATTGTATTGCCTATATTCTAGGATCAATTACAAGTACCTCAAAACAAAGTGTGCACTTAAGAAATGTAATATGATCAAAATAGTTATTATACCTATTAAGACTGGTATGTAATTAAACCACAAATCTATCATATAAAAGGACTAAACCTACCTTGTAATAAGTTTGATTTACCTTACCATATTTAGACTAGATATTACCTACACAATAGGTATTACACCTAGAGTTGTGTGGAATACTATATGATCATTGGAAAATGACAAATGTACATTTAGAGTATATTAAAGGTATAATGGTCTTTATTATTCTTGCACTAAGGATATTTTTTTCAATTATTGTGTTACTATATTGTGATCCTATTAATAGAAAATATACTTCAAGCTCTATCTTCAAAATATGGTGTAGGTGCTAACACATAAATGGAGTAATACTTAAACTAGCAACCTTCTATGGCTCTTTAAAGATCTATAGAGGCTGAATACAAAAATAGTTGTAAGAGAATGAATATGGCTTAGGAGATTATTGAAAGAGTTCCATCTAAGTACTATTAAAAGTCCCACTTTATTATATGAATTGACAAAGTTTCCTATTCAAACATCTAGAAATAAAACACATTGAAGTTCAAGGGTACTTCATTCAAGGGAAAGTTTTCTATCATAAATTACTCTCTTGTTCTATTAGATTGATTATGGAATGGCAATTATACTACGATCAAGAAGAACTGGGTTGAAATCCTAATAAACACATACCAAACCTCTATGCAATACCAAATTTTATGAATTCAGATCAATGATTATCCTTAAGGAGTTGCCATTGAGGGGGAGTGTGCATGACAATGACACCTCCTAGTGGCTAAACTTTGGATATAAGAACTAAAGGAATAAATAAGACCTTTAGACATTATGTGTAAGACCTACAACCATTTTACATGCTTTATTGTGTTGGAATAAACGAACTATCTCTAATCCAATTGTTAATCATCAAATCACCAAGATATGATACCAATTGGTGAGATACAAGGCTTTAACTACTACAATATAAAAATCTGAAAATTGTATGCAAATCTGAAAATATGTTTTCTCAATCCTTGAAATACCATGAAACAATTCAACTTCTTTATGATGTTAAAATAAGCCACTCTAACATGCTTGATAAAACCACCTTAGATGAACTTATGATAGCAATAACATCACCATAAGATAGCAGAAACAAAGAGGCACAAATCAACAACATAAGAATGTAAGATCTCACAACACAAGGTAGCAATGGAACAAAAGAATAAACACATAACACAGTGTTTACGTGGAGAAACCCTTGTGGGAAAAAACTCCACCAAGAAGAGAGGCCCAACTTGTATTATCTTCAAAACAAGATTGCAATACATCCACTTCCAATCTCCTCTTCATTTTTCAATCCAGTAGCACCTATGTACAGAAAATCTCTCACTCAACCTATTACCTACAAGCAAGTTTTTCTGTCACTGTTACTCTACCAAACTCACTCTCAAGACTCATAATTTATAAAAAATGAGTACCCACCAAAGAAATTTGTGGGACATGGACAAAATCCAACTTTTCTATCTTGGGATACTCTAAAATCATCTTCTTACAGATTCCCTTACACCTATCATAGGCATCTTCCCAATATAGGCACCTAGAACCAAGAATAGGAACTTACAAGACAATAATTGTTGTCATATGTTGTCATAGAATCTCTTACACCTTATGACAATTGTAAGTTGTCATAGATGCTCTCACAAACTTATGACATGTGTCATAACAGCCCCAAAATACATTTCCCTAAGATAGGCACCAAGATTCTCCACCTCACCTCATTTACTATTTACCAAGATTTTTTGAACAGTAAAAGTAACTCTGTAACAAACTACCAGTGAAACTTATACATCTCTTATGGGTAATTACAAATTACCAATAATAAATGGAATAAATACAATATTGGGATTTACAAGGTTAATGGCACCTTATCTCAATATATTGTACATAAGTCCTTTAGGCATATTGTAATTCTTCCACTTGTAAAAGCATTGTATTATATAAGACCTATGGGCACTATGTAATAAACGTGGAGACTTTAGGCTCCAATAAAAAATTTATAAGACCTCATTAAAAGCATCATTATTTAAAACACTAGGATTATAACTTATGATGACTTTCATGTAATCCGGAATGCATGGTCTTTATTTTGCCTTATATGTGTTCTTATTTATCTTTGTCAAAGAAGACCTACGTTACTAGGTGTAACATAGAAAATTATGTACTCAAAATTTCACGTTGTGTTTTGACTCGTTTTGGTGTCCGCTCTCGTAGTATGTTTCTAGGGCTACTAGAGCCTAACCTTGGCCTTCCTCACCCCTCACCAAGGTTTACCAAAAATCATATCACGCATTTATTTCTCTTAATTCTCCAAGAACATGTGATGAATATTGGTGAATATTCTGAGGATGCAAGTGTGATGTGCTAGTTTTCTGAACATTCCAAAAATTCAAATGGTTGATTGTCTCACCTTGTCATCCAATTGCATCAGTGGTAACACTCGTACGACAGTAAAATGACCCTTGTAAGCATGTCTGACCCTCTTGGATTCCTCATTCATTCATTCATGCAAAAAAGGAATATTTTGAAAGGAGCTCTCTTCTCTCTCTCACTTTTTGGATAATAGTACAGATTTAGAGAAAATACTCTCTTGGCTAAAAATAGAAGCTATTGAAGATTTTGGTGCTCTTCTAAGTTGCAGGGATTTCTCTTTCAGCTTTTGGGGTTTCTACTTGCAAATCGCGCATTAGGGAGGCTCTCTTCCAAGGGTTTGGAGTTGTTTACACAGATTTGGCCCTTAAAGAGCTTGCAACCTCCTCCATTGTTTAACAACCTAGTAACATTGTTTCATTTATAAGAAATAGTGTTATTTGTTGGTTTTATAATACATATTGCTTTGTCTATTCATTGGAAAACTTGTGGTGTAGACCACCACCTTATTTTTCCTACACCCACTAGGGTATTCTTCTCAATAGACCAAAGTTGATACTCTTAGTTTTTTATTTTATTTATCACTATTGTTATTTCCTAGAGACACTTAGGAAATAGAAACATGCACGTTTGTTTATCTTTTTCCATATTGGCTTCTTGTAGAGGTTGAAAGACCAAAATAAAGGCTTGATCTAAAGGCAAGCTCTCAAGCAGCCCCAACAATTTTTATTGGTCTTTCCTATTACAGATACTTGAAGAGATTCAATTGCACGGGGGTTTGATGATCTCTTCTCCTTTTCTTTCTTTATTTCATTTCATCATTCAATCTTCCTTTGCTAGTTGATTCAAAGCGTTTGTTCATTGATTTGGTGATTTATTGTGTCGTTGGGTCTTCATTCCGGTTATGTGTGCCGAATGGATGAGTAAATAAAATTGGGCAAGACTTCACAATACAAAATTTCTAAGTTATGCCCCCATACGGACGACAACACAATGCATAGACGTCCGCGCTATGCACTGGCGTCCTAGCCTGAGACTCTCCTTTCGGTGCTAAGTTCCTCTATAACTCTTATTTATTGTTTTGCATTTGTTTCTGTAATCTAACTTCTAGATTTTCAGATTTTACATTTTTATTGTTATACCTTAGTGCTTTCACTTATTGAAATTAGTTAAGTTCTAAGTGCAAAGCAAAGTAGGGTCTAGCTGGAGTTATTTTGTTCTTCCTGGATTGGATAGCAGTAGAGTACACTTCCTTGAAGCTAGTTAGATTCATATGTAATTGTTTGGAAATTGATTCTAGTTAGATAGCATTGTTTTATCTTACATAGGATTTAAATTTCCTCTACTGTACACTAGGGTACTTCATTTTTTCTTTTAAATAGAAATTGATAAGTTATGCCCCCTATTAACATTAAGGAGGAGTGTTAGAACATAATGTTATTGGGGGTTATACCCTTATAACATTTATATATTTTTCTAAAATAAGGTTATAAAACCTTGTGCTTACTATATGTTTTATAAGGCATATACCATTTAATAATTAATAATCAGAGTTGCAGGATACGGCTACCCCTTGCACAGGGCACGCGTACCTACGTATCCGGTATGGATCTGGGTACGGTACGGTGCGGATATGTCTTGAATACCGTACCCGCCAGTGCCCTAAAAAAAAATTTTCTCTTGCCGCGTCGGATTCGCCAAGATACGGCTCTTTCGAAAAATCTCGACGTATTTTGCTCGTCCGTAGGTTTAGACGCTAAACGCCACAGTTTTAGGTCCGCGAAATCTGCTAAACACCAGTTTTCATCCGCAAAATCTGCTAAACGCCAAGTTTTCGTCCTTGAAATCTTCAAAACGCCACATTTTAGTGCGCGAAATCTTCAAAACAAAAGTTAAAAACGCAAGTTTTTTTATATAAAAACTCGTCTCACCCAGCTTCAACGACAGCATATTCGAAACCTGTTCTGCAATTTCGAGTTCATGATCGTCTGCGAGTTCGAGTTTGAGTTTGTATTTTTGAAATCCGGAGCGGCGACATTTCCTCAGTCACAAAACCTATTTTCTGGAAGGGTCGCAAGTATACGAGGGTTTTTTTATTTTTGTTTTATTAAATTAGAACTTTAAAATATCAATGTCATATATACTTAAGTTTATAGTTTATATTTATATTTATATTTTATTTTATTTAAAATGCTTAATGTAAAACGTTTATTAATAATATATTATATGAGTTTATAATTTTTATTTTATTAAATTTAAAAAGTTAGAAGTTTATATTTATAAATTATATTTTAAGTTTATATTTTTATTTTATTAAATTTCAAATGTTTATACTTTATATAAACATGATGACTTTTTTATTAATTTATTGTAATTAAAGATTATTTATAAAAATATTTAATCATTTAAATATATATTTTTATTAATTTATTTCAGTTATAAAATATATGTAAAATTAAATTAATTATTTAAAAAAATTAAAAGTGAAAATGAATATATTTAGGTTTGTAAATACTTTAGAATCTTAGATTTATTTTATTTTTTATTTATTTTAGATTTAAATGTCTTATTAAAATTTTAAGTTTTAATTATTCTAATTTAAATGTCTTATTAAAATTGTAAGTTTTAATTATTCTAGGATATTATTCATGGCATCATCATCGTCCAATGTTGAAGTATCAGAAAACAATAAGAAGTGGATCAAACCGGACCCTAGATCTCCGTTGTGGAAATACGTCACCATTGTTGAGAAAATTCAAGGTGGTGGAGGTTACAGATGGATATGTCAGGAGTGTCTAAAAGAGTATAAAGGTTCCTATACCAGGGTTCGTGGGCACCTTTGCCACATAACAGGGACAGGGTGTGCTATATGTCCTAGTCCGAATGTTGATGACCGACCGGGAAAGGGGTTGTCACCTGCCAAAATTGCAAAATATCAAAAAGAACAAGATGAAGCCAATAATCTTGCTCAAGCAGAAAAACAAAAGTCAACTCTAAATAGACCCCCTTTGCATCCACAATCAGCTTCAGGGACATCTGCAGGTCATAAGAGGAGCAATTTAGGACCTCTTGAAAAATTGTTTAATTTGCAAAGTCAAGAGGATACAGATAAAAACATTGCTTGTTGCTTGTATGCAAATGGGATTGCATTTAATGTGGTGCGCTCTCCATATTGGCAAGAGATGGTTAGGTCAGTTAATGAGGCCCCAAAAGGATACAAAAGTCCATGTTATGAGAAGGTTCGTACCACTCTTTTAGCTAAAGAAAAAGATATTATCAATAGACAATTGTAGGTGATTCGGTCTTCATGGAAAATCTCAGGGGTTTCTATCATTTGTGATGGATGGAAGGATGCTAAAAATAGGCCATTGATCAATGTGATTGCAATGTCCCCAAAGGGGGTAATGTTCTTGAAAGCAGTTGAATGCAAGGTCGATGAAAAGGATACTGAATTTATTGCTAATATTCTAATTGAAGCAATTGAATCAGTGGGGCCAGAAAATGTTGTTCAAGTGATTACAGATAATGCAAAGGTATGCAGAGCAGCAGGGTTGGTTGTGGAGGCAAGATTTCCAAACATTTGGTGGACTCCATGTGCAGTGCATTCTTTGAACTTGATGCTACAAAAAATTGGCAAAATACAATGGATACAAAAGATTTATGACGATGCCAAAGAAATTCAAATGTTTATTTGTAATCACCACATGTCACAAGCCATTTATAGACAATTTGCTAAGTTGGAGCTATTGAAGGTAACTTTTCTATATTCTAAACTATGTTTTGTATTTTGAAAATTGAAATATATCATTTTGTAATTTGAAATATATTCTAACTATATTTTGTATTTTTTTTAATGTTTAAATTGAAGGTGGTTGAAACTCGCTTTGCCACACACTACATTGTTCTTAAAAGGCTTGTGGATGTAAAACAAGCCTTGAGAAGCATGGTGATTAGTGATATTTGGGTAGTTTGGAGGCAATCTCAAACAGATAGAGCGAATAATATCAGGGCAATCATTCTTGATGATGATTGGTGGGCTAAAGTAGATTATGTGCTCTCTTTCACAGAGCCAATATATGCCCTCATTCGTCATTGTGACACAGATAAGCCAATATTGAGGGACATCTATGATTGTATAGATACAATGGTGGAGCAAGTTAGAGACATAATCATAAAAAAAGAGCAAGACCCCTCAGAATTTTTTTATAACCAAATATATGAGATAATCAAGAAGAGGTGGGATAAAATGACAACTCCTTTGCAACTTTTGGCATATGCTTTGAACCCCAAGTACTACCATGCTGACATGTTGGCAATGCCAAATAGAACAGCACCAAATATGGATCTTGAGGTAGTTGACGGATATAAAAAAGCTTTCAAGAAGATGTTTACAGATCCTAGAGTTGCAGCGGAGATTCAATATGAGTTTGGGAGCTTTGCATCCTTTGATGGAACTTATGCGGATGTTGATGCAATGACAGATAAGAAAATAATGGACCCTGTGAAGTGGTGGAACTTCCATGGTGCCACAACTAAACATTTGCAAAAACTGGCTATCAAACTTCTATCACAGGTTTAACATTATACAAATTATATTCTATTTCAAATTATTTCTTATTTAAGTTATTTTATTTTTAGTTGATTGTATTACTCTTTGTAACTTGTAATATCAATTTATTTTTCCAGGTTTCAAGTTCTTCAACATCTGAGAGGAATTGGAGCACATATGGCTTCATCCATTCTGTGAAACGAAATAGGCTAGCAGCTAGTAAAGAAGAGGACCTTGTATATGTCCATTCCAATCTTTGTCTCATGTCACATTCCTCCACAGACTACATAAAAGGACCTAGTAGATTTTGGGATGTGCAGCCCGAGATGAGTGACATTGATGTATCCATTAATGCATTGACACATCTCAGTCCCATTGTTGAGAATTCTGACATAGCAGGAGGATCCTCTAGTGCATCTTCATTCATTTCTGAGAGTGTAGATGATGATCTAAAACTCCAACATCAAGAGAATAGTGATGACATTTTTGATAATATGTGATTCTATCAAGATTCAATATATTTATATTTTTCTTTGATGATGAAACTATATCTAAATATGTGGCATTATAAAATTGTGTTATATATGTATGTGTATATGTGCTTTGTATGAAAGGCGTATCCAGCCGTATCCATATTGGGGGCCTTGAAAAATAGCCGTATCCGTATCCATGCAACTCTGTTAATAATTTGATAAACTACTAGATTATTAATTATTTACAAATGGTAGTTTTGAATGAGTGGCAACTACTTTTTCCGGTATTTCTGGCCTTGTAGAAGTGAGAAGTGAATTTTCCTAGGTTTTGTAGAATTAGTTTATAGATAATAATATAAGTGTTTTAATAATAAAATGATGCTTTCTGGATTTTTTACTGTTTATGGTTTTCCCATGCTAATTTGTGTCTCTATGTAATTGTGAGTAGTTTATTTCATTTATATAGTTTATTAATTTGCATCTTATCTAAATTAATTAATTAATGATTTATAAATAGCATTAACTACATTATTTAATTTACTTTGTTTAATTCATCATTATCAAATCTTGTGGAAGTGGTTTTGGAGGATGATGACATTGGTACCCCAAATAGGGGAGTCATGTCTTCCTTTTGTTTTTCAAGTGTTGAATTTTCTTCTAGATTTGTTTATCTTCTGCGCTTTTTAGATATGGTGAGATAGTTGGATTAATCGTGTGGTCTACCCGATGCTAGCATTAGCTTATTGATCATGTAAACTTTTGTTTCTTCCCATGTGGCTAAATTTTGTTCTCGCATTTGGTGAGAGGATATGTCTGATGTTTGGCCTTCTAATTTAATATTCTCAATTTGACTAAAGGAAGCACCCTAGCTTTGGTTATTATATGCACACATAACATGCGCGTGGGGATTTAAGCAAAGGCAACACCACAAGGTATGTTCTTTTGCATAGTTATTTTATATTACAGCTAACTCTTAGGTAAGATTATGAGGGATTTACTGAAGGAGAAGCTCTATGGATACTTTTGTATTGGGGAGATTGGAAACATTTTGGGTTGGAAAATTATTTTTTGTTGGTAGCCTTGGTTGTATTGGTTGGGCCTATTGCTTTGGTTTGATTGGAAGTTATATTGTTGGGTTTGTGATTGTTGGTTATTTGTATATGTAGGGTTTTGATAACCTTGTTGTCTTCTAAGATTAGTTATTTCATTGGACATATTCCTTAGCAATCCTCTCATTTCATCAAGTTCATTTATAGCAGTTGGCTCAACAAGATGATGCTCTAGAGTGTGCCTAGGAGGTGGTAAGAGGTAGGTAACTAGTTGAGAGGTTTGTTGCTGAGTATTGGGAATCATCAAATAGGTTGGTTGCATGCTTGGGAATAATGGCATCAAAGGTCTAGGTGCCAACCTTCCTACTTGGATTAAATCATTTTCTATGATTATAGCAATTTCGTATGCATCCAAGATTATTTTTTCTTTGGACTTAATCATTATTGCTACCTCATAATCTATTTCTTTTAGGTAATAGATATAGGCCATACATGACAAAGGATGCATTTCAAGAGGAATCCTTTGTCAACTCTTTTCAAATCTACTATTGAAGCCACCTAACATTTTCGTTGGTCCACTCTTTGTGTTTTTGCATTGTTCCAGTAGTGAGATAGTGTCTCCCTTTTCTTTAAATCTATTAATAATGCATGACCCAATTGATCCCAATCTCTTATTGATTATGGAACCAAGGAATGGTACCAGTCGTGGGCATTACCTTGGACTGATGTAGCAAGTAGCCTTAAAGCACTACTTTCTTTAGCAATATTGTGCACCATGCAGTTCACTATATCATGAAGGTGTTCTATTGGATTTGTAAAGTTCTCCCCAGTAAACTATGGGAGTGAACGTAGGGCTACATCTGGGATAGCACCCCGAACATTGGGTGGAGCTAGTGGGATCAAAGGTCCTCTAGTATTCCATGCCAAAAAAATCTAGGCAATGGTTGTGGTGTTGGCATGTAAGATTTACTTATGGGACTGTAGGTGTTACTTGAAGCATTAGTCAGTTTTTTCTAGAAACCAAGGTAAGGGACTATGCTAAGATGTATGGATTTACTCTGGTTGTAGACCTAGTGGAAGTTCTAGGGGTTATATGCTTCTAAGTTAGCCGGACCAGTCAAAGTCGCTAGGAGGTAATGAAAATTTTGTTGGCCAAGGGACCACCAAACTTGGTCAATGGTAGAGTGATGCTTCTTGACTTCTAATTAGGCAATTGTGTATTTGAATCCCATCGGGTGTGCCAAACACTATTGACAATCTTTTAGTGTTTTACTAGTTTAAACGAGGAGATGTGCCACACACAGTAAAGATAAGTTGGTGTGGGATGTGAGCTCACTACTTTCTCCATCATGAAAACCTATCAACCAATGACCTAGACCAATGGCGAGAGCCCAATACATTACTTTGCCTTTGTTTTAAAATAAGAGCTTGAAAATGTCTTAAAGGGCTGCCGCTCTTGGTCCCTTAGACTGCTTGGTCTCATAGATTTCATTAAAATTCTTTCATTCATTCCCTCCTTTTAAAATCTGGTTAAATTCTGAGCGCATAAGTGGTATTGGCAGGGTTTGTATAATACAAAAGTAGAAGGCCACGTGAATGGAGGTACAAGCTTTGCTACGGTAATCTGCTATTCTTTCAAAAACAAGTTGCTCTTAAATGCGACTTGCATGTCATCGTATCAGTCATGGATTCCGATCTGAAATAATCACCTGCGGGCAATGTAGCATAGCGCGGATCGAAAATTACAGTTTCTCTACCAGACTAACGTACTGATATTGTTCCTTCTGCCATTATTCTCCTTAATAAGGGATTAAAGTTAAATTGGTGGTAACAATGAAAAGCAAATTTTTGCTCCTTTAATTCTTCAAAAATTGAAGCGAGATTTTCCTTGCTGTAAAATTTATTTAATGCATACTGTATTTATTCATATGCATCTAAAAAATTCTGACGTTATATCGTTGAAAAACAAAATAGTAAGTATTCAAAATATTAAGTATTTGCCCATAGCTTTGAAAGTAAAATGTTAAGGGGAAAAGGGGATTCCTCACCTGGAACTGGCAAATTCATAGAGCTTTCCCGTGGGCGAGAAAATGATGAGCGCGACTTCCACATCGCAGAGAATAGACAGCTCGCTGGCCTTTTTCAACAGTCCGCCTTTCCGCTTGGAGAAAGTAACCCGACGACTGGCAAGGTTTTGTATCGTCCTCAGCTGCACTTTTCCCCTCGTCATTCTTTTCTATTTCTAAATTTGCGTAAAGATACAGCAATTGGAGAGTGGAAGACGATCCACACATACAAAAGCCTCACCCCCAAATTACTCCCTTTGAGGTATATATATATATCTACTCATTTCTATGATTTGGTAGAATTTCGTACTGGTTTCGCCAAAAAAAAAAAATCACTCTATGCGAATGGTCTCGCCTGAGGTTTAAATATTCAATGATGTGATGGCTAACGCCATATGTCCTGCTCTATGTAGTTGCACTTTTACACCTAGGTAGATCATATTGCTTTCTTCTCTATGATAAACCGTCTTGTTGATCCAGTTTGCATTCAACCATAATGAGGAAAAAACAGTACCAAATGCCTTGGCCCGCGGTCCCCGGTCCCCAGCCCAGACCAAGGGAAAGAGATAAATGTCGAAACCCTAACCTCTACGTGTCCACTTTCGTTTGTATTTTACTTTGCTTTTATGCAATTTTCTGCAGCATTCTCTGTCCTACTGCCAACCGAAAACAAATAATACAAACAAAACAAGGTAAAACTTTCCAAGGGCACGCACTTCCCAGGTAGAATCTTGCGGTTCTGCAAAGGCGGGTCTGGGTGGTGGGAATCATGGGAAACGACTCTTGAGGTTTTACCTGGGGGCCACAAGTGAGTCTGCCGATGTGGAAGAGGTTAAGGGGGTATAAAAAACCAGAGGCTTGTGCTTGAGGTTTTACCCGGGGGGGTGGGGGGGTTGGGTTTAACTTCTCAACTCGCGTTGTGGTTGGCTCATCAAATGCTCCTAGTTTGAAGTGCCAATGTTCATGAAGGAGCAGCAAATGGAGCGTGGGGGGCGTTTATGCTAGGGTTCCCTCAAGGAAACCTCTCATGGGTGGTAGAACTAGCAATTGGACCCATAGGTTCAATGGGCACGACGATAGTTTTTTATTATTCTAAAAAAAATTTAGGGATGGATGCCTTTCTCATAGTCAATTTCTTAATCACATGGAAGATGTTACAAAATTTAATGCAAATTTTCAAATCATTTGCTTGTAGGATATGAATTAGTGCAATAATTAACCTTTTTGGCATTAAAACTATAAGTAACTTGTTTATATTCTATATATGTAGTAAATTAATTGAATCCCTTATTGATTTTTATATAATCACCTCTAGAAAAAAATACATCCTTATCACAAAAGTAGAAGAAAAATAAAAGAATTAAAATCCGTGTAAAAACCAAATACTTCACCATAATAGCCCAACAAAGCAATATTCCACTGAAGTTTAGAATTGTGTTTTATAAGTCTTCTATAATTTATTTGATTGGGAAGATGATAGTTTTAAATGTTGTCATAACAACATTTAAAACTATCATCTTCCCAATCAAATAAATTATAGAAGACTTATAAAACACAATTCTAAACTTCAGTGGAATATTGCTTTGTTGGGCTATTATGGTGAAGTATTTGGTTTTTACACGGATTTTAATTCTTTTATTTTTCTTCTACTTTTGTGATAAGGATGTATTTTTTTCTAGAGGTGATTATATAAAAATCAATAAGGGATTCAATTAATTTACTACATATATAGAATATAAACAAGTTACTTATAGTTTTAATGCCAAAAAGGTTAATTATTGCACTAATTCATATCCTACAAGCAAATGATTTGAAAATTTGCATTAAATTTTGTAACATCTTCCATGTGATTAAGAAATTGACTATGAGAAAGGCATCCATCCCTAAATTTTTTTTATTTAAAACTATCATCTTCCCAATCAAATAAATTATAGAAGACTTAGAAAACACAATTTTTCTTCCAAAGTTTTGTTTGTACAACTATTTTATAGGAACCCCAAATTATTTTCGTCACTACCTCTAAAATCATTCTCATTCATCGTAGATCAATTTGACACATCAAGATCAGGTTCAAAGTAGTCAGGATTAATCCTACAAGACACGTAATTGATATGCAGATGTTTCTACACTAGTTCAAATCTTGAACTACTCATCAAACCAAAGTGAATAATTTTTTGACAAAAGTAAAATTATTATTCCAAAACAACATCGACATCATTTATCTATCATCAATCCTAGAGCTAAGCCCCCTATCCTCTTATTTAATTATCACATTAATTTTAGTTCTAGTTCAAACTCTCAATTGTTCATTAGATTGCAGCAAAAAAAAATATGATAGAAAGAAATCATTCCAAAATATCATGATTATATTATTAGACCCAACTCTATTCTCTAGATTAATTGTTTGCTAGGTAATTAAATGTATTTATTTAATTCATCTAAATAATTTATGTGAATATTTTATTTTGTTTACAACAAGTTACAAATTATAAATCATTTACATATTAAATAAAATATAAATCCATATTATAAGTATATGTATTATTATTATATATTGTATTTTATATAACATACAATATAAATATAATATATTAAATAAATAAAAAATAATACAACATATAATTATGGATAATAAAGACAACAAATATACATAATTAAAAATAGAAATCAATGTTATACTTTTAAACTATATATTGGCCTTGGAAAAGTCATTCCTATTGTCTAAAAAAATGAAAGCAAGCCACTTGATCTACCCCTCTTTATTGTTGTGAAATTTCAATATTGCATTGTACATGCATGGAACACACATGAATTGCTCTAGTCACATGTGGTGGTCCATAACAAATCCCCTTAAAAATGGTTTGGGTATTGACAACCACAAAGCACAACCTATCTAAGTATAAATAGAGCAACAATGTACTTTGAAATATAAATCGTCAAGGGGAACATAGATCATTAGAGTGTTACCTTCACAACATTGTCAAGAGTTTGAAGATTATTAGATCTATGAATATCCCTCACATTCTCATTCCAAAGGTATGCACTCATGGAAAACAATATTTATGTAATCCTACATAAACAAGAAGAGGACCATCTCAAAAAAATGTGTAAAAAGAATTTATAAAAGAAGTTTTCTTGGTTTTGGGAAGATGGATTATTTTGTAAATTCTTCCTTGTAATTTAAAATTGACTATCGGAAAATAATCTCTTTCTAGAGTAAACAAAAGAATTATCAATGAACCCACTATAAAAGTATTTGAATTATCTATAATAATTTATTTAATACCTGTATTTTTTATTTGGACAAGTTCCTAAATACCCATTACAAAACTAAAAAAGAGAACATCTTACCTATTAGGAGAGTCCAATGACCTAAGAAAAGAATGTAGTACAAAATTCTCACATCAAATATCTAATATCTCATGTCTACCTACGTTTCATCATCTATTTCTCTTTCTTGTGAGTTAAGCATAGTGTTTTTTTTAACTTCTAAAATCAGATATTGACACACATGCCCTACCGGACCTCCTCCTGAGTTGTAGGCATGACTTTTGAATATTGAAATATGTTTGCAGGCATACAATTTTTTTAAAAAAAAATGGTAGTAGAAGATAACCTATTTTGTTTTTCCTGTTGAAGGGATTTGTATATTTACTTCGCAATCCTTCCCTTTCTAGAGTTACAGCTTGATGCTGCCACCAAGGGAACATATATTCTTCACAAAGACCTCGCCACCATGAGCAGTGAAGCTCCTCGCTGATGAGATTCTCCTTGGAAAGAAGGGACGATATGTGCCATGCACATGAGGTAGCAATACTATTGCAAAAGAGCCATGGCTATTTCGTCCAACAATTAGATGAATTGAAGAGTATGTTTTATTATGTCTTGCAAGTATTAACAAAGCCAGACGCCTGGTTGTTACACAAATCGAGAGCCATCAAGCTCATTCTTGAATAATTGCAAGAAAAATTTGGTCTAATTTTCCATTTACTTTTTCTATCTCACATGATTTTCCCTGTGCACTGTTGGAATTATGCAATCTGTATTCATTCTACTTCCTGTTGGGTGAGGAAATGTGATCCAAAACTTTGTTTTCAATAAATTATATAGAGAGTTTTTGCTTAAGTACTCTTTAGGGATAAATAGATTTAATAATTGGGAATTTGTGATAAATTTACATTACACCACAACACAATAAAAACGCGTAAATAGGTGTTAGGCCCGCCAACATTGACTTTTCAACGTAAGTATTAAAAGCTTAAGCACAAAAGAAATGGGGAAAGTAAAATTTCTGGAAAATAAAAAGCAATAAAAAGTAAATTAATAAAAATAAATTCATTGACTTTAAACCTAAATAAACCTTGCGCAATCGGTAGAAAATACCATTTCAAATTTTCAACCCTGCTAAGTACCTATGAGAGTAAGGTATAAGGTGCTCCGGCTAAAAATATCTATATCCTATCCACACTTTCTGACTCTTGGCTTCCGCGGAAAGTTTGGGATAAACATTGACGAGAATAAACAAGACTTTTTCTACCATGATTTTTTCCCTAGTGCGAGAACAACCCGAAAAGGCCAAAGAAAACGGTGTAATAAAAATAAAAATGGCAAACGCAAATGCGAGCGCAACATTTCTTTCCGAATTGGATGATATAAAAATAGTGAAAACAGCAGCGGAGAACAAAAACCGGGCGAGCGAGAGAAAGGTGACGACAAAAAATGAATGCACTCGATCGTTTCAATTGTCTGCCTCTATTTGTCTTTTATCATTTATGGTTTCTTTCAACAAATCAATGGTCTAGATTAGTTCTATAGTAGTCTTTTTAATCTGGACCATTCATGTATATATTTCTTCTAGTACTGCTCACTAAGAGAACGCCTATCGGCATAAAGATGCATATATGTCAATGAAAAACAATATAGAGGAATCCTAAGGCGGAGACAAACTCGGAAACAGGTGCAAACCAGAAAAAGAAATTTCACTGCTATTTTACCAAAAACAGCACTTAAGACATCGTTGGGCACTTCAGAAAATTAGCCAGGGCAGCTAGAGCAAACTGAGTCAAAACAAGAGGGAGGAAAGTAAGGTAGTAGCACAACTGTTCACCTAACCTCAGGTGTAAAGCAAAAGAGGATTGAAGCTTATCCAGCAGATATCGAAGAAGGGAACGAAAATAGTCGTGAACATACAGATTTCTATAGTCCTACCTCAACACCGCTTATATGGTCCTCAGACCTATACGTCAGCGAGTTAATGATCATGAAAAAGAGGATCCAATCCCTTGAAGCAAAAGACCGACTGGAGAGCGACAGAATGAAAGAGGTCATAGAATCCAATGGAAAATAGCAAGGGAGAACAAATTACTTAGAGAACAGGTAAACAAACTACAAAACAGCATAGCAAAAGGTGAACAAGAAGTGATTTCAATAAGGTAGGTTCTGGAACAAATGAAAACAACAGAAGTGAATAAGCCTAAAGTTCTAGAAGGATGCAACGATTCCCAACTAAAAGAGATTCAATTTGCAGTGGTAAACATGGAGTTAAGGGAAAAGAAGTTAAAAGAGCAAATAGAGGAGGCCAAGTCCTGGGCACAAGTAGTCAAGAGTCCACCTGAGGAGCAAAGAGAACTTATTGAAAAACAAATAAGGAGACAATTAAGAGAGGAAAAGGACAGAAATGATAGGGCTGTGAACATCATCATAAAGGGATTAAAAGACTATAGGGAGAAGGAAACCACAAAAGAGCTTGCAAGGGACTTTTTCAAAGATCAAATGCAGTGGACGGGGTTCATCTCTCAAGCCAGTAGGATTGGAAGGTGGATAGGTGACGGCAAGAGCAGGCATGTAAGAGTTACTTTTAGAACCATTGAAGATAAGAATATGATTCTAAAAAACAAAAGATTCCTTAGAGGAACTCAAATCTACCTGGACGAAGACCTAACCATAACACAACAGGAAGAAAGGAGGAAAGAGTGGGAGAAAGTAAAGGCAACAAGGGACGCTAGAAAATGGGCTTGGCTGCAAAATGGAAAGGCCCAAGTTAGTGATAAAAGGACACACTTGAAATAGGAATTCGGGCACCCCAGGAGTGTTTAACAGTGGTAAGTTGGAACTGCAGAGGATTCCCGTGGAAAAGAGGACTTGGGTTGGGGCCCATAGCAGATGGGAAGGACATCATTATTCTTACGAAGACTCATGAACACGAGGGAAGTAAAGTCCCTGATTTTGAAGGATATAAAAAAGCCTCAGTTTGGAATGAAAGGACAGATAGTGGCAAAGGTCATGGTGGAGTTGCAGTACTTTTCAAAGAGTCATGTAGCAAAGTTATAAACGTAGAGAAAGAAGACCCAAACAAACAATATATTTGGCTAAAAATATCAGAAAATCATGTAACAGTCTGGATGGTTGCATGTTACTTCACTCCGAAAGGCTCAAAAACTTATAAGAAAAGGAATCTAGATCGGAAGGATCCTTATGCATCACTAAAAAAAGATATTTTTGTCTTTAGCACAACGGGTGATGTGCTAATTATAGGTGATTTTAATGCGAGGATAGCATGCAACCAAGCCCTTAATTTGAAAAGCAAGGGCATTGAGGAAGGTAACCCTCTATGGCTGGAAGAAGAGTCAAATCAGCTCTGGGATAGGGCCTCGCAAGATAGTAAGGAGAGTGTCACATATTTTGGGGTAGAATTATTAATTCTTTGTAGTCTACACAACATGGTCATATGCAATGGTATGAAGACATGGTTGAATTCGGGCAACATAACCTGCAAAACATACAATTGGCAAAGTGTTATAGACTATGTTATCTGCTCGCAGGGGTGAGAGAGTTAGTGGTAGGGGACTGCCCTGTAGAGATGAAATCAAATCATAATCCAATTTTTGTAAAGCTTGGCATCCACTTAAACAAACAGCAGGGACATCAGGCTCATTCTTACCTAAAGAAGACAACTTCACAAAGAAAAATCCTCATAACTCAAGAAAACCAGGAAATCTTCAAGGTTACTCTTAGAAGAATATTCAAGGAGTATGAGAGTAATTCTGCAGGCAAAAATAATCACTATGTTAACAAAAGTATGCTGATTCCCCTTATTCACAAGCCCTTAAGTGAATGTAAGAGAGCTAGGCCCAAGAAAAGATTAAAAAACACTTTCCCGACAAATCCTTGGTATGCTGATGAGTGCAAAATGGCAAAGAGGAATTTACGGAAAGATAGGATGGACAAGTTAAGGGAAAAAGAGTACAAAAACTTACTACAAGCAAAAAAAGACAATTTCGTGAAAAGTAGAAGATTGGAGCTGATTGCTCTTGGAAAACACAGTCCCAAAAAATTCTGGAAGGAACTACAACAAAAGAAAACACAAATAGAAAATGATATCAAAGACTATCAGTGGCTGGAATATGCAAAGCTGCTATATGAGAGGGATCAGGATAAACATAGTCCACTAGTAATCAAGACAAAGGAGCAGCTTTTCAATATAGAAGACATAGAACAAGGCATTAAAAAGTTGGCAGGGGGGAAGGCCCAAGATATTGATGGATTGCAAGAGGAACATTTAAAATGGGGCAGTGAGGTCCTGGCACCTTGTATCAAACACATCTTCAATAATGTCACGCAGGAGGGCTTCCCGAAAGAGTGGACAACTAGTGTGGTTATTCCCCTATTCAAAAGTGAAGATATCAATAATCCCTCAAATTACCGCATGATTATTGTTAACCCTCTCTTGGGTAAACTTTTTGGCAGCATGGTTGAAAGTAGAATCAGTAACTAGGCGGAAAAAGAGGGGAAAAGGGCTAAAGGACAGGGTGGTTTTAGACCAAAATACTCCACTATTGACCATGGAGTCACCCTTCGGCTCATGGTTGAAAAAATTTGGAACACCCAAGGTAACGAGGCTTTTTGTTGCTTTGTTGACTTTAAGAAAGCCTTCGACACAGTCCCACGTAGCAAGTTTTGGAAAAGGATGGAGGAACTTGGGGTTCCTGATGTGTATAGGGTTGTTGTCCATAGACTTTATGAACAGGTTAAGGCTAAAATTAGAACCAAAGAGGGGATATCTGAGTGCTTTGACAGCGATATTGGCATCAAACAAGGCTGCCCGCTCTCCCCAACCCTGTTTGGGCTATACATTGATAAATTAGAAGAATGGATAAACAAGAGTAATGGAGAGGGAGTTTAGCTAGCTAACTATGTGATAAAATTTCTCCTATATGCTGATGATCTCATTCTAATTGCTAAATCAGCTCACGATTTGAGAGAACAATTACAGGCTTTGGAATCCTTCTACCAGAAAGTCGGGATGCAAGTAAATACTAGCAAAACCAAAGTGATGATTTTCTCGTTGAGAAGAAAAAAGAACCAAGTTATCTTTCTTTTTGAAGGCAGCCCGCTGGAAGTGGTGGATGAGTACAAGTACCTAGGGATAGATTTTCACAACAAACTCAGCTGCGAAACCTGCAGAGCAAAAATAATCCAAGGGGACTAGAAGGCACTTTACTCTCTTCAGAACAGATGTAGGAATGCAGAATTATGGGACTAGAAAACCAAGAAAATGCTTTTTGGTTTACTTTGGTGATCATGTATGATTGTGAAATTTGGGGCAGTAGTATGTCAGATCAAAAATGGAGGCAGGTTGAGAGAATCCAAAAGCACATCATCATAAATAGTCTCAAAATCAAGACTGTTGTCCCGTATGAGATCCTATTGGAGGAATCTGGTATGTACCCTTTGGAGGCATCTGCGATGGTTCGTCTATTAAGCTATATAAGGAAAACTCAAAATATCAAAAATCACCGGTGGCCTAGGCTAATTATGGAGGAAGAGTTAAATAGGAGAAATAATATGTGGATGAAACAAAATGACAAGTGGCTAAAGAAGTGGGATATTAATATGCAGGAATGCCCACATGCTAAAGAGAATAAAAAAGTATGTTAGAAAAAAAATTAGAAACATCATGTGGAATAATCAGATGGGACGAAAAAAGCTTACTATATCAAAGAGTTCAACTCTAGGTGGGACCATGAGGAAAAAGCTTACATAGGAGCAGATATTAAATGGAAAGCAAAAATGTCGATTGTGCAACTAAGGACTAGCTCGCACCATCTTAGATGTGAAACGGGCAGATGGATGTTTCCCAAGGAGGAGTGGGAAAAGGAGGTTATGCCTTTTTTGTAATAAAGGTGTGGTTGAGATAGAATGGCATTTCATCATGGAGTGCTCAACCTACGAGGACATCCGTGACAGCTACAATGACATATTGAAAAATAGCAACTTAAGCACCTTGTTCGACGAGGCTAGACTCCGCAAAGCTACAAATGTTTTGATCAAAATTCACAGCAGAAGATCTGAGACTGAGAAAGGGATGAAAAATGTCTAGCAGCCTTGTTCCGGGGTGGGCTTTGTGCGATTCTAGGTCTCATAGGCTATTGTGGCCTCGTGGACGTCATTAAAATCTCTCATTCATTCATTCAATGAAAGCTTTTAATAATGTCCACGAGGCCAAACAACCTCTAACAGTACAATAAGTAATTCAGTAACATCCCTTCTGAAGTAACTCAGTAACGTCCAGTATTACTTTTTCTTTTCCATTGACGGCAGTCTCTGATAGTACAGTAAGAAATTCAGTAACATCTCCTCTGACCTATGTTCAACCATACCAAGTCATGCGGTGTAATCGAGAGTAAAACGAAGATTTTAAGATTACAGACTGGACGAGTTCATGTCCAGATTGTCATTATGTTTATACCTAACTCAAAATTTTAACCAAATCTGAACGTAATGTACCTAGGTAGTGGAGCATGAGCATTCACAGGCAATATAAAGTGTTATTCATTCCAGAGTATGTTGATGTAGTACAGTGGGTACGACGGACCCAAGAAGGTTTTTCCACTCAAAAATCAACTCAAATGCTTAATTGAATGTCCGGTAAGAGGCACTAAAAATGAATCCTTGAGGAGAAAAGATGTACTAGATTCCATATCGTGTCAATGTTTATGATACTTACATATACATAGGTCACGTCACTTCAACTTTACGTACAACGAAAACAATGACAACGAAAGGTGTATATATAAGAAACCATTGGTTGGTCTTTGAAATTGTTACTTTCCGGAAGTCAGACTTGGGAGTGCTTCCTTCAGGGTTTTTATTTCTGTTGTATATTTTTTAAATATTTTAATAGACGCATTTAAAAAAATAAATGGTGTTAGAGTTAAAAGAATAGGTATGTCATGAAATAGAACTAGCAATCGCAGCTTAGTGTGCAATGGGTACGTCGAAAATAGATGTGGAAAGGAGTTTTGTGTAGATAAAAGCAAATGTTATTTTGCATATGGGAAACTTAAAATATACATAGTTTGTAAAATTGAGTCGATAAGAGCAATAAATAAGGGGGCATATTTGTAAGAGTATCAAAGAGGAATTTTTTATCTGTTTGCAATATTAGTATTCTCAAAAAGAGAGTATATAAAATATTTGCATTAATTTTTTGGGTCTATTTTGATTTGTTGAATCATGGTCATCATTTGAACATTGAAACCATGTAATGATGCTTGTTGTTGTTCTATAGTGGTAAGTAAAGTTTGAATAGATGATTTGGACCAACACATACCAAGCTCCACTTTTTACATTGTAAAAGTACCATAGCCCGATCTTTAATGTAGAGTTTTCCATTGGAATTCTTGATTGTAACCTCAAGTCTATCACACAATGAAACACTTTTTGTCACTATGTTTATGCAGTTAATCTTTGTTTGTAATTCCATGATAGGTAATATTTTTTTGTTCTAGGAAATGTCTCTTCAATTGTGATGGATGGTAGGGGTAAAATTTGGAAATAATTATTGATAGGAAGCTTATGCATGTAGCCATTTTCTCTACTTGAAATTGAAAGGCTCTCTCTCTCTCTCTCTCTCTCTCTATATATATATATATATATATATATATATATTCATCTCCTTCTCTAGCTCTACATTTCTTTTTATCTCTCTATACTTCTCTATATTCGTACCTCTCTCTCTATCCTTCTCTATGACAAGTGCTATATTAGTTATGACATATTGTAAGAGGAATTCCTATATTAGTTATAGGACTCTCTATACTTATCTTCACTTGTCATAGGATATTAGTTATGACATGTTGTAAGAGGAATATGCTATATTTAGTCTTGTATAACGGATTCTCTAACAACATTAAGTGTTGCTATGTGGGTAAATTCAAAGAGATGGTGGACCAAAAAGTCGCCACCATGTCCAAAAGTAAGGCAAAATGCAAGCATGTCATAAAAGCAAAACAAAAACTCATTTCTCCTCACAGTTGCGACCATTGCAAACTTAGCAGCAAAAAAAATTAGGTGAAAGTGTGATCGCGGTGAAGAAAAGCCTATCCAATCAAGTGTAAGAGAAAAAATGACAAATTAATGATGCCACCTCACCGCCAAAGACATCGTCAAGTGAATTTGGAGGCTCTAGCACAGGAAGAAGGTAGGTTTTGATTGATTTTGTTAGTTTGAGAACAATTTTTGAGTTTTGCAATGTTTGATTTATTTTCATATTCCATTTACATTTATTGGGGAAAGAGAAAACCTAAATCTAGTTGAGGAGGGTGAAAACAACCCCCAAAACCCTCTAAACCCTCAAAACCCACCTTCACCTCCTTATAATGTAAGGGATAGTCAAGAAAACTACCTACGGATAATAGAAGAAAACAAGAAACATCTTCAAACTATTATTCAAACCCTAAACAATCCAAGTGGAACCACTGATCGTAGGAGGGTGCTTGCAAAATCACTAGAGGAGATTGTTTCCCACACGGATTCGGTGACAAAACAAATCACCGAATTCCAAGACTATAGGGAGAGGTGTCGGCAATATTATGCCGACAAGTTGTCATATGAACAAGTCAAGAATGAAAAAATTACAAAATCTCAATTATGTGCACACTTTATTAATCCCAAAACCGACCAAAGATTAGAAGAAAGTTGCAAACGGTTTCCTATATATTGGTGTAGGAATAAAGAAATATCCCAAAACTTTTGGGATAGATGGTACATGGTCTTCAATGAGCACTCATGCAACAATGATGAGGTACCACAATATTTCTTGAGGAAACTCTATTGCGAGTTCGTCCTCAATAAGACTCTGAATTATTTTGACATTCGTGAGTTCTAGGGTAGAGGTGGTGGCTCTACCCAAGATGGAGTTAGGGCTCAACAAGATGAAAACCATGTGCCTGTACCCCTGGCGAGGCCAGAATGCAGGTCACTCCCTTTGACTTTGAAGGAGAGTGTTGAGGTGGAGACATTATATTCATTGACTACTCTCACCCAAACACTATCACAGCATGCCAATGATCTTACCTAGGCCGATGAGGGTGAGAGTAGTAGGTGTCATGTGTCCCCACATTTGTGCAGTTCATGTGGGAACCTATGTGATTATGGGACGCAGGACGCACGGTAGGACTTTTGGCAGGATGCTGTGACACAAGGGTAGGATCCATTGATGGAGGCATCCATATTGGATGAACTTGTTCTCAGTGACGATCTCTTACAGCATACATTTGGTATTGACTCTCAGGTAATTTGTTACAAGTTTCATCTTGATTTAGTATATTGTTATTTAAAATTTGTAATTAATTTTATATGATTATCTATATTATAAGTCAAAAATAATTTATGTAATTGTCTGTGCAATGAAATTCTAGGGTTAGAGTCTTCATCCTGCCTCCGTTAGCCATCCATTGGCGGGTTATGAGAGGAGGTCAAGTCAGCAGGTATGTAATTTATCACATAATCGTAATTATTGTAGATATGTCAATGGTAATATTATTTTGTGACAATTTGATGATTTCAATAGTCACCAGCACCTCCACGGATTCCTTGGTCCCCTGGACGCCAATCCACCACTTTTACGGAGATAAATTTAACCATTTCTAATCATTATGCATTTTTAAAATAATGTTATGTATTTATTTTGGTCGAATAATCTTGAACTTGATTTTCAGATGCTGAATGTGGAGACTCCTCCTCATCTTCGTGAGTCAGCGCAGATAGGCATTGTTGCAGCCATGATGTCTTCAAATCCTTTGACCGAGGTATGAGCCAATAACATAAAAATGTCATAATTTTGTATTTCTTGTTTTATCTCATGTCATTTGATGTACATAAATGATATTTATGTTTAGTCAATTTTGCTTCTTGATGCTTCTCACAGGAGGTCACAACTCCAGTCCATCCAAGTATAGACGTAGAGAGAGACAAGATGATGGAGAGCGATCATTAGGTGGCAATAAGTGATCAATTACATATGTGATGTTATATATTTCATACATTTTCTATATTAATGTGCATATATTGTTTGATTGTATTAACAGGTGGAGCTGGATCAACTTTTGTCGAAGAGGTCTACTCGACGACAGAGAGAGGATGAGTCATTGATTGGCTCTACATCTTCACGGTCAAGCAAGGGCCGCTGATTATTTCATAAAAGTCCATAGGAAACTAGTTTTTGGGACATTTTTTGTATGCCTAGATGGCTTTGTATACATACTTTTGTATGAATTACCAATGTATATTTTTTAATATATGCATGTATGGCTTTGTTTGGACATGCCTATATGGCTTTGTATATAAACTAGATGTTATGTTCATGACATTATGTATATGACAGCGTATATTAAATATTTAATGCAATGATCAATTATCGTTACAGGAATTTAGTTTTACACGTGCCAATTGCATTTGCTTGAAAGTTTATAAATCATTTTCAAATAATCCATTTTGTCCATATCTTGCAATCATTGCATTCTATGGGACTGTGCATTTCTTTGAGGCATCATTTCAAATAGTTCATGTGCCTTGTCTATGCCTCCACACTTTCCATACAGTTCATGTGCCTTCATGAGGTGACATTTCTTTGGGGCATCATGCTAAACAGTTCACGTGCCTTGTCTATGCTTCTAAACTTTGCATACATGTCTACAAGGGCAGCTACAATTACAGCATGTGACAAATTTCCTATATCCTTTATGCTTTGATGGCTATCCATACACTGTTTCAAACATTATATTTTGGTGTACAGATAGGGAGGATGTTGGCAAAGTTTGTGGAATTTGTCTTTACACGTGCCAATTGCTTTTACTTGTTCAAAAGTTTCTAAAGTCTTTTCAACAAATCCATTTCGTGCATATCTTGCAATCATTGCATTCCATGAGACAACATTTCTTTGAGGCATCGTGTCAAACAATTTGAATGTTCATTGTATATGCTTCCACACTTTGCATACATGTATTGCAGGGTACTTACAACTACGACATTTTACAAAATTACTATGTCCTTTATGCTTTGATTCAAGATAACTCCATAGTAAAGGGTGGTTGATTTGTTTTGGTGGGGATGAGGGTGTAGGGGTGGGGCAGGGTGTTGGAAGACATAGCATCACTAGGAAAAGGGTCTTTGTTAACCATAGCATTGGTGACAATAATATACCAATTAAACTTCTGTCTAAGAAGTGGAAATTATGTCAACCTATATTGTGAAAGAAGAAAGTCATGAAATGGCTCCCATAGGGAATAACATTAGGTCCTTAATTGTCCATTTAGTCATGTACACAATGTCAAAAGTCATATTTCAAAGTTCATAATTAGTGGAATTAGGTTTAAGTGATGGGAGTGGGCTGTTGTGAGAAATAAGACAATATGGACTAGGTTGATAGTTGGTATGCATGTGACTTGTATGCATTTTAAATAGCACTCAATGAAAGATTTTAACCTTTTTTCATAAAGGCATAGATTGTATTGTAGACAGTCATGCTTAACTTGATTCAAATAGTGCCACGTTGCAACGTCATAGTGCTGCTTGATATTGACAAAGATGTTACTTATTGCCTACCCAAACATGTTTTGTCTTTGCCTTTCCTCCTCTCTTAGCATTTGTAATGGCACCATTAAATTGAGTCCTTCAACAATTACTTGGGAAGGATCTATGAAACTTTCTTATTATATGACTGGCTTTCTTTCGAGGAATGAATTTTTTTTTTTCACTTGGCTCAATAAAGTTGGAAGTGTGTCTATTCATCTAAATGTGCATTGAGATGTGCTTTCTAGGTCTTTTGAATTTTTGGACCAAGGAGATGGTATTTGTTGAAGAATAGTATGATTTTTCTTTATGTGGTTACATTCAATGCTCATTCACTAGCATGTTGGCAATTGGATTTTAGTGCTTTCTTTGGTGTATGATTTGAATGTTCTTGTAGTCTTATAGCAATTGGGATGAGTAGGAAAGAGTTAATTTCAATCTTTGTTGGTACCTGAATTGTTCCTAGGATTTGTTGGCACAGTAGGTCTGATATTTGGATGTATCAGACTGTGGACAACAAAAACAAGAAAGATTTGATGTGTTAGAGCCTAGTTTTTGTTTGTTTGTCATGAGCAATGATAGGTGGATGGAGAGAGATGTCCTACAAAACATGAACCATAGGTTTTGAACATCTTTGAAGGGTTGACACAAGTTAAGGCATGACTGTCCCAAGAGATTTGATTTCACAGTCTTCTAGGGTGTAAGAGTTGAAAGCCCATGAATTGTTACATTATTGATTCATCACATAGGAGTTATTATGATCATTTAAACACCAAGTCAAGCCTGCCCCATGACAAGTACATTGTCCCAAGGTCTATTGGTTCAAGAGTCTAAAAAAAGTTCAATGTTACGGTCCGATAGAGGTACACCTAGGACAATAAATGAAGATGGTGTAAGAACACTTTGTCATTTTTTGTTGTTGTCCTAAAAAAGGTCCTTCCTCTGCATCAAGATCCCACTTTGGTACAGGTAGAGAGGATGCAGTGTGGAATTTGGCTTTACACCCACTGATTTCTTTTTCTTGAAAGTTTCTAAAGCCTTATCAACAAAACCATTTTGTGCATATCCTATAATCACGACATTCCACGAGATTCCATTTCTTTAAGGCATCATGTCAAACTATCCACTTGCCTTCTCTATGCTTCCACATTTTGTATACATGTCTACTATGATAGTTGCAACTACAACATCTTACAAAATTCCCATATCCTTTATGATTTGATGGATGTCCATGTACTGTGTTCCAAAGATCTTAGTTTGGCACTAGCAGAGAGGATGTAGTCAAAGGTTGTGGATTTTAGCTTTACACCCACCAATTGGTTTTGCTTGAAAGTTTCTAAAGCATTATTTGCGTATGGACTGCAACCATACCATTCCATGAGACCACATTTCTTTGAGGCATCATGTCAAATAGTTCACTCACCTTGTCTATGCTTCCGCATTTTGCATACATGTCTTCTAGGGCAGTTGCAACTACAACATTTTTCAAAATTCCAATAGACCACATTTTTTTGAGGCAGCATTCAATGCAACTACAACATTAGATAAAATTCCCATATGCATTTTGTAAGAATACATGAGATACTATATATTTCTATATCATTACCCTAATTAGTAAGAATTACTAAGAAAGAAGCATAATGGCAATAATTAGCATTTAAGGATTTCTAATGAAGACCCAGGGTTTGGGTGCTAATGGCAACTCACCAAACCCTCGGATCAATCTTTATTTGAAAAGATTTTATGATTTAGACTAATATAGATGCTTGGGTATCTCATGATCATATTGAGATCTAATCATTGCTTTGTTTCTTGTAGGGTTTGTTTCCATGCTTCTAATCATAACAATCAAGGTTATGGAATAGCTATTGTCATGTCATATGAGGAGATCATGGCCACAATACCATCAAGATGTTGTGAATTTCAACAACAAATTTCCATCTGTCCAAACCCTACCATCGTACACACTCAAGAAGGCTTCAGTTTCATGCAGTAGAAAGGTGCTAGAAGTGAAATTTTGCATTCCATAGCTCGTGGGGCTGAATAGACTGCACCAACACGTTAAGGTGGACGGATAAATTCCATGGGAGGTCTCGTTTCGTGTGCCAAGTGCCCCAATCGTTCGGGGCAGTAGGCTACCGGCAAAGTCCCTTAAGATCCCTAAGATGAAAAAGTTGCCAAACTTTGACAGAGCAGTTCTCAGAATTCATGGCAGCTGGGAACGTTTTGTTTGGACCTAAAGGTGTATGTGGGGTCCATCAACAATAACCTCTCTCTCTTTCATTCAACTCCTGTCCATTTGACCATGCCGGAATCAAACACATTCTTGTAAAATGCTTCAGTTCCATGTAGTGGAAAGGTTGTTATGTGCCCTATTTTTTGTTTTGCTCATCGTGGGGCCAAACCAACTACGCCAACACATCTGGGTGGGCAAGTAAATGCTAGGCAAGGTCTCATTTTGTGCACCAAGTGTCTCAGTCATTCCGGGTTGCAAGCTACTGGCAAACATGAAAGGTGCTAGGTGTCGGTAGCTTGCAGGCCAGAATGACTGGGATGCTTGGCACATGAAACAAGACCTTCCCTACCATTTACCTGCCCACCTAGACTTGTTGGCATAGTCTTTTCACCCCCAAGAGCTGTGGAATGCAAAATTTCAGTGTTAGCAACTTTCTACTTTGTCGATAGCTTATAGTCCAGAACAACTGGGACGCTTGACAAATGAAACAAGACCTTCCCTACCATTTACTCACCCACCCCGACGTGTTGGCGCAGTCTATTAGGCCCCACGATGAGTAGAACAAAAAATATGGCACCTGGCAACCTTTCCACTGCATGAAATTGAAGCATTTTGCAAGAATGTGTTTGATTTCGACGCGGTCAAACGGACAGGTCTTGAACGAAACCGAGAGAGGTTATTGTAGACAGATCCCACATGTAGCTGTAGGTCAAAACAAAACATTCCCAGCTACCACGAATTTTGAGAACTGCTCCATCAAAGTTTGGTAGTTTTTTCATCTTAGGGATCTTAAGGGACTTTGTCAGTAGCCTGCTGCCCCGAACAATTGGGGCACTTGGCACACGAAATGAGACCTCCCCTAGCATTTACCCACCCACCCTAACATGTTGGCATAGTCCATTTGGCCCCATGAGCTATGGAATGCAAAATATCACTCCTAGCATCTTTCCACTGCATGAAATTGAAGCATTTTGCAAGAATGTGTTTGATTTCAGCACAGTCAAACAGACTGGAGTTGACCGAAACTGAGAGAGGTTATTGTGGACGGACCCCACGTGCACCTGTAGGTCCAAACAAAACATTCCCAGCTACCACAAATTCTGAGAACTACTCTGTCAAAGTTTGGTAGTTTTGCATCTTAGGGATCTTAAGGGACTTTGCCAGTAGCTTGCTGCCCCGAATGATTGGGGCATTTGGCACACGAAACAAGACCTCCCCTAGCATTTACTCATCCACCCCGACATGTTGACGTAGTCCGTTCAACCCCATGAGCTATGGAATGCAAAATGTCACTCCTAGCACCTTTCTACTACATGAAACTAAAGCATTTTGCAAGAATGCATTTGATTTTGGCACAGTCAAATGGACAGGAGTTGACCAAAACTAAGAGAGGTTATTGTGGACGGACCCCACGTGCACCTATAGGTCTAAACAAAACATTCCCAACTACCACAAATTCTGAGAACTGCTCCGTCAAAGTTTGGTAGTTTTTGCATCTTAGGGATCTTAAGGGACTTTGTCGGTAGCCTGCTACGCCGAATGATTGGCGCACTTGGAACACGAAACGAGACCTCCCCTAGTATTTACCCACCCACCCCGACATGTTGGCATAGTTCGTTTGGCCCCATTAGCTATGGAATGCAAAATGTCACTCCTAGCACCTTCCTACTACATGAAACTGAAGCATTTTGCAAGAATGCATTTGATTTTGGCACAGTCAAATGGACTGGAGTTGACCAAAGCTGAGAGAGGTTATTGTGGATGGACCCCACATGCACCTGTAGGTCTAAACAAAATGTTCCCAGCTGCCACAAATTTTGGGAACTGCTCCATCAATGTTTGGCAGTTTTTGCGTCTTAGGGATCTTAAGGGACTTTGCCGGTACCCTGCTGCCCCGAACGACTAGGGTGCTTGGCACATGAAATGAGACCTCCCCTGGAATTTACCCTCCCACCCCAATGCGTTGGTGAAATCCATTCAGCCCCACGAGCTATGGAATGCAAAATGTCACTCCTAGCACCTTTCCACTACATGAAACTAAAGTATTTTGCAAGAATGCATTTGATTTCGGCACGGTCAAATGAACAAGAGTTGACCAAAACTAAGAGAGGTTATTGTGGAAGAACCCCACATGCACCTGTAGGTCCAAAAAAAACATTTCCAGCTGCCACGAATTCTGAGAAAATCTTTGTCAAAGTTTGGTAATTTTTCTGTCTTAGGGATCTTAAGGGACTTTGTCAATAGCCTGTTGCCCCGAATGATTGAGGCACTTAACACCATATTTTGTGATCAACATCAACATCATGAGGACACTGAAGAAATCTTTGACACATGAAGACACTGAGAACACTAAAGACATGGAGGACAAAGAAGCATGAAGACATGAACAAACTCCTGTCATGAGGAAGAACCACAACCCAATCCAACAAGTGTCTTTATATCACAAAACTGAACAACATATCCTGAAATCATAATGGTATCATCAAACAATAGACAACCAATAGACCTTCATAATTATGCATTCCTTACTTTCAAGCAAATGCAATTGGCACGTGTAAAATCCAATTCATGTAAGGATAATTGATCATCATATTAAATATTTAATATAAACTGTCATATACATAATGTCATAAACATAACATCTAGTTTACATACAAAGCCATATAGGCATGTCCAAACAAAGCCATACAGGCATATATGCAAAAATATACATTGGTAACATACAAAAGTATGTACATACAAAGCCATCTAGGCATAGAAAAATGTCCCAAAAACTAGTTTCCTATGGACTTCTGTGAAATAATCAGCGGCCCTTGCTTGACCGTGAAGATGGAGAGCCAATCTGTGACTCATCCTCTTTGTCATCGAGTAGACCTCTTCGACAGTTCAAGTTCATGCAGCTCCACCTATTAATACAATCAAACAATATGCCATTTACTATAGAAAATGTACATGAAATATATAACATCACATATGTAATCAATCACTTACCACCATCTGATGATCACTCTCCATGATCACTTACCGCCATATGATGATCACATATGTAAAGGACAACGGTAAGAGAAGCAAACCTACCAGATGTATACTGGAGGGAAGCAATTCATACTACTATTTATATACAAAACAAAGTACAAGTAACCATCTAGGAAAGTTTTATGCATACTTACAAATTAATCCAATGAACCATCTGGGTCTTCTCTACTCTTTATTGTGTCAAGTATTGCCTCATGGTCAGACTCACGCACCTTCCACAAGGTCTTGTTCAAAGGTCTACCTCGATATTGTATTAAATGAACATTGGTTGCCATGAGAAAGTTCAAGTAATGAAGAATCTTCTGATGCATGTCAAAGTCCTCAAACAACCAAACATTAACACTTGGATGTGGGTACCTTCTAAGCCATGTTCTAGTAACAACCACTGAGCCTGTAGGGTATTTGATGTTTTCTCCATCTATAACTGGGACCTCCAATTTCTTTTTGGCCTCAACATAATGACACAAGTAAAAATATGTTCCCTCTTTGTTATCCTCATCTGCAATAACTGCATAAACATGCCCTACATGATATGTGCAGCAAATTAGATGAAATTAGTTAACATTACAAAAATACTACAAAGTAAGATAACATTAGGATTTATTTTGAAAACTATGCAAGTAGATATATTACCTGGTTGAACTAGATCTGATATGTGGTCAAAGTCAACTGATGATTCCATCTCTATCAGTTCCAGTGTCGTCGGAGGTCGATACATGTCAAGTGGGCTAAGATAACTTAATCGCCATTCGTCAACCCACTCCTTTGACTCACACTCATTCTAAGCTTGAATTGTACATGAAGAACAAAAGCATGCCATCTTCCGCTTATGGTTACTCCATGAACATGCAATTGAGCTTCTGAAAGAGTGTAGCTCACTTGTTCTTGTCAGTGTACAATAGTCCTCATATGGTGCAATGTTAGTATCATTTATCAACCAAAAAAATCTATGAATTGAAGACTTACCTTCATTACCTAGACCCATCGAAGCATTAGACCACTAGACAATTGATTTTGCATTTGTCAAGTTTGCATTGTCTTTATACTTTAACTCTTCTCGTGCTATGGCTCTTTTGATACATGCTCCTGCACCATCATGCTCCCCCTTTCCATGCCCGGGCTCATAGAAGTTCCACATATGTTGAACACCTATAATATTATGCCTCTTGCTCAGCCAATAGAAATTCTGTGAGTTCTTGAATTGTGATGCACAGTTATCTGACCATATGATATGTTGATTGAATGATATGCCCCTTCTAGCCAAATCATTGTAGAATGCCTGAAAGCAACCTTGCACGAACTCCATGGAATGTGTGTGATCATCACTTATATAAAAATGATACCCCCTTATGATCTTTATCTCATCCTTTGTACTATCATTCGCATGAATGAATGCGATGTGCACAAATATAGAAACCTGTGTCGAGTTGTAATACTCGGATTGCACCTCATGTTGTGGCTATAGACCATAGTTCTCTGCAAAGTCAATGACTGAAACAATGCTACCAACTGGAAATGTGTCCTTGCATAACTTGAATTGCAAGTCCAACCATCAATCTCTATGGGCATGTCTTACATAATCATACACTATATTGTCACGAAATATAGACATAAACTGATACATTGGAATCTTTTGAATAACATATTCACACCTCTTCTTTACCATATTTTGTATTGTATGCCGCTATTTTAGACTTGCCAAACTCTACTAGTTCATTTCCAACCGCATGTGTTCTTTCCATATGTTCACATATTGGCATACGTTGCAAGCCACCACAATGCTGACATGTGCCGTCCAAGCATAATTTCCTGTAGAATATTTGACCTTCCTCTCTATCACATAAAATTATTGATATGAAGTCTCTTGAAGTAGTTGGTGGGGCACGTATGCCACAATCCTGCAAAACATTGTTAGTATGCAAATCTAAACATATAGACCGATAAACATCAAAATGGTTACAAAATTCAATATGTAATCTACAACAACAAGTAGTGCGTGTGTGATTTATTTTGACAAAGAAAGGTTTTAGCATTTCAAAATATCTTTGAAAAATTTTAATTTGAGGATACATCTCTAGAAATTTACCAAAAAACTGTGTTTGAGTCATATCCAAAAAATGCTTTGGATGTGGCTCAGGGTTTCGACTACCGATTCTCCTTCTTACCACATCCCTTTGATTCAGAGATACCCTTGTGTAATTCTTCCAAAAGTCTTCAATTAGTGATCTCAAAGCTTCAACAACAACTTTGTATTTTCATGGGAGTCTCCCAGAGAATGCCCACAATTCATTAGTGTTTGGGTCCTCAACTCTTTGACATCTTCCAACAACTCTCATTAGAGTTTTTCTACTTATTTTCAATGCTTGACTTATTTTTCTAATGAGGCAAGCTTTTTTTGTTTGTTGGCTTACTATTGTTGATGTAATGACATGTCCTGTGACATTACTATCCTTGGTGCGTGAGGTGGAACCCACACTCTCATATGCACTCATTAGATTCTTGACAATTAATTTTTCACTTGAGGCATTTGATGTTCTTAGGCCAAGAATCTTCATAGTGGGCATAAATTTTAGATTTCTCATCAACTCAATAAAGAGTTGACATCTTCTAGTTTCATTTAAATTCTCAAAGAATATTTTCCATATCTTATTCGCATATCTTTGGCAAGTGCGCATGGGAATCTTATCCTGCATGGGCTTCAATACATTCTCATCAATATCAATTAGAAACTTAGGCTTCCTATGCAAAATTCTAGGAGGTGTTTTAATTGGTAAAGTAGACTCAACATTAGGAATTTCTTCAATATTTGCTTGAGATGGGATAGATGACGTACCTTCAATTGGAGGTGAAAAAGATGAAAATGATGTACCTTCAACTTGAGGTGTGAATGATGGCGTGCCACCAACTTGAGAAGAAAATGTAGATGTACCTTCTACTTCACCTGTGAAAGATGGATTGTCTCCAATTCGAGAAGATAATGATGGTGTTCCTTCAATTTGACCTGTGGACGATGGAGTGCCTCTAACTTGGAGATTCTCTTTCCTCATTGCACGGAGGTTTTGCATTCGTTCCCTTTGTGCCTCCATTTCCATCTCTCTTAGCTTCATTAGACGTGTCATGTTCCTTAGACATGCATAAGGTTCAGAACTTCTGAAAAATCATTTTGTAGTTCATTTTCTTGACCCATGAAAAAAGTTATAACTAATGTCCCAAAGTCTAGAGGAAGACGTGTGAAGACAAAAAATCATGACTTGAATGAATCCCATTGCGAGTAGTTTCAAATGGGGCATGGGTAATTGATTAAACCCTAATTGTGAAGAATATCATTATGAATAAAAGAGGAATGTGGATTTGGGAGGTCATCAAGATGTTGTCTTAGTAAGGATAATCTGGTGCAGGAGCACCCTCTTCGTCAAAATGTTCAAACTTTGGGTTTTGTCTTAAATTTTGTGTCATTTCATGTGAATAAGGTCATTTTGGGCTATGGATGATCATTTGGAGTCATTGTGGAAAGTTTGGAGTCAATTGGTTAAAAGATGTAAAAGTTGCTATTTGTTGCCAATGTTGTCAATGACAACTTTTCTATGTAATGAACCAATTTGCAAAGTTGTTTCAAAAGTTAGTTGGGGTCAGTTGAATGGTGATATGTGTTGTAGTGGCCAAAAGGGTATCTCAAATTGGTCTCACTTTCTGATTGTCAGGTTTGCTCCAAAAGTTATATCCAAAAAGGCCTTTTTGAAAGGCTACAAGGATCAATGACAGTTTGAGAAGGAAAGCCAATAGATAATGACTAAGGGTTCTTGTGAGTGGTTGTTTGATTGTGTTTGATCATTTTATACCCCTACTCTACATCATAATCATTATGAGGAATAAATATATTGCATGCTATTAAAGTATTTGTCTAAGCTCTAAAATGAGAACCACTATACAAGGCTCGTGGGACTGTCAACAAATCTACTATGAATGTCATCCTATAAACCTCCAATCCTATTACAAAATGAAGATGGGGATTGCATTAAGTGTTTAATAGACTATTATGATGTGATTAAAACTCACACATGCTATCATCAAGATGCCAGTCATAATCATTACACTTGGTAGGTATTTATGTGATCATGTTATCATGTTACAATAAAGAATTACCAACAGTCATAGGATAGTCCCTAGATGACTGTCATTAACCCTCACGATTGTCATGAGACATTTACCCAAGGTGAGCCTATTTAGCATCAGGGAATTAGCCAACATGTCTCATAAGATGTTAAACTTTGTAGAAGGATTATCATGAAGGCAACTAGAAGGTAAGGGAAAGGGTTGTCATACCAAATCACTGAGAATGATGGCATAGTGATGCATATCTCTTCCATAATAGTTGAAAATGGACATCTTCATAACCATCCATATTATAATGGATTGGCAAGGCTGCCAATGAGTTGTGAAGCACACACACAAGTAAGGGTAATGAGGATGGACCAGTAAGGATATAATAAATCTCTCATTTGATGGTTGCCCCTATGCACATGATAACATTTTCTTCTAAACTCAGACCTACCTCAGTGATCTAAGTGATGTATGTGCAAGGATAGTGATAGGAAGGGGATATTTTTATGGGGGTGAGAGGATTTTGTGATGGGGGTGATGGGAATTTTTAACTAGTGACTGCCAACACCTTGTCTATATGGGATTGCCAAAACAATGGGAATACTATGTATATTTTGCACCCTAATTTCCATTTGGAGTAAATAAGAAGTTAGTTTTGTACAAGGGAGGGCTGCATATAGGGTATTTGGAAGAAAACCATAGCCTCAATCTCAAATTTGATTGCAAAAGGCAACCTATCAAAATTCCATGATTTGGACATCCTAAGCAACATTTTGAAATTATTTAGCAAATTATCAATACCCTATCTATGAATAAGGAGACAATCTGAAGGAGACAATCTGCTGTCATAACCAACACAAGTAGGATAATCATGAATAGGTACAAATGCCTTTCTCAGGAGTGTTGTTGATCTTTGCAATGAGAATGAAGGTGAGGATGGGTGTTGCAGAAAGATATCCTAGACAAGTTCATCACATGGAGACATGACTGTCATATTCAAATGCAAATAAGACTGTCACAGCTATGAGGGCAGTCATAACAGTCCTAACTATTGACTAAGACTATCACACCTAGTTCTAGAGACAACCATTATTGTTGATCACTTCATGCACATGATAATAACTTTATTCGTAAGGTTCTAAGAGGATTATTTTAGAGATTTTTCAATACAAACAAAAGGTGAAAGTTTGAAGAAGATTGACCAAGTGCTCATAAAGGATTGTCATGCCATAACTGATTTATTCAAAAGGATAGTCATATTCATGAAATTTGGATTGAGTTTGATTTCATTTGAGGTGGTGTGATGGAGTTTAATTATGTTCAATAAGTTTCACATACGACTGCCCTAACACTGCAAACCATTGAGACACACATGAAGGAAATCTAAATTGTTGAAATACATAGTGTGCAATTCACAGAGTAGTCCTAGGGATAGCCATCTAGGGTTATTGTGATTAGATAATTATGGAATGATGAAGCCACTATGACATGATGAATTATAAGAATCATGAAGACAATGATGGAGATCCATGGAGAAAACCAAGGAGGACAAGATAAGACACGAAATTTGTGAAGTTGCCAATGGCAACAAATTTACCACCTAGCTGTCCTTAACTAATCCATGATTGCAAATGGATGTATTTTGGCTTCTATTGACTAAAAGTGACTTATTTATGATGAATATAATGCTCAGAATTGTTTCTTGCAGGTCTAAGAAGTTCTAGAAACAAGTGGACATTAGCTAGAGCTATCATGGAAACACGAATATTTGGAGACATACCTAGGACTGTCATAAAAATTATTAAACTAATCTCTGTAATTTAGGGTATTGAAAGGTATATAGTCAATCAAGGTAACCACCATCATGTGCTAACAAAGGACAATTAGGAAAATTTGAAATATTGTTGTGTCATGTGCATACAAATCATAATGAATAGGTGCATAAGGAATGTCCTAGCCCAAGACACTAAAGAGGTCTCCACATCCTCCAACCTTCTCCAAGAGAATTCATACTATGAAACATGCGTGGAGAAGTTATCAAAAGGACACCTAACAATTATGTCTAAATGATCAATAGAGACAAGTAGGATTGTCATAATAAGGGGCATAGGATAGTCTAAGATTCAAGCCATTGCATGGTTCTATTGAATGAATTGAATTATGCATATTAAAGAATAAATCCTTCTATATCATCCTAGGGAAAAAATTAAGTCTTCCAAAATCAATTTTGGCTCCATTGATCACGAATATGAGTATGACAAACAATTGTTCAGTAAAATTATTTTATGAAGTATTTGATATTGTTTTTCTCTTGTATAGCTAAAAATAGGTTAAATGAAGGCATGAAGGGCCGAAACAAGGTGAAAACATGAGGAATTTGGAGTCTCTTTGACTGAACTAACTGATATACCTAGACACATATATATCTTAGAACATAAAGAACATAAAGACATAAAGAACATGAGAACATATATATGTGAATTAAAATGGACATAAGTTGAACATACCTTAGAATTTGATATTGCAGTTGACCAATTCTCCAAAATATGGCTTCAAAATCCTCAAATTCTTCTTTTTCGCAAGTTTGATTATGAATTCTATATTATGATAGGTGGAAATAGAGATGGGGAGAGGGAGCGATGGGGATTGAGATAGAAAAAGGGGTCTATAGAGGGAGAAAGATAAAGATACATATATAGAGAGAGGGGAGATATAGGGAGATAGATCTAGCAAGGGAGAGATAAATAGGGAAATACAAAGAGAGAGGTAGAGAGGGATATATTAAAAGATAGGCTTATGAGGATAGATAGAGATAGGGAAAGAGATGGAGAGATGTCTAGAGACAT